>CM048751.1:241047665-243804504 GCA_026315105.1 Locusta migratoria
CGGATTAATTAGGAACTGCAAAGTTCCATGGACTACTCTAACTTACGAGTGATAACTTGGAAATTTTACACTCGAGTGCGTGTGATACTTATTGTGCCTCTCATTAACAGTATTTGGGGAAATATTTAGTTATTTACCGATGTATAAAGTAGGACCACCTCCGTATTTCATGTATAATAAGAGTAATAAACTCCATTTATAAAGAATTACTTCGTGAGTGAAACACTTCATTATCTTAGAATCCATTTATGTTTATTAAATATATTTTCACGTCATCATATGCAGATTATTAGACTGGATAAACTATAGATTAATTAATGATCTTGTTTGAACAGATTGGGTAGCTGTTTAGGGCATAGAAGCTGACATACCTAACTCTCCCTTATGAACAGAGACAACGAGCCATAAACTTTTATTACCCGAGTTATGTATCGCCCAAGTCTTGTTGGTGAGAACCGATAGGAAGATCGCAACAGGACGGTAGATATACAACTATCTGTTAACCTACAGGCTTTTACTTAATAATTTCATTTTCTATTAAAAATAAAAAATTTATACGGAACTCCAGAAGACTTTCCCTTTGGCAGAAAGACATCGCTTTTCTGTTCGGGAATGTTGAGGTGATGGTGGCTCTTAGGAAACGTATATAGAATGGAATATGTATTATTTAACGTACCATATCAGCTTCCATAGCTGTAGCTCAAGGGAAAACGTCATAGACGTGGCAATAAAACGACAAAAACAATCTGTTTTTCCAACAAAGAGGAAACGAATCCCGCAGTTGTTGCTACAGCTGAATCTGAAATGACAAGAATACTCAAAACATTGGCATTTCAAGCTACAGTAATTACACCCAAAAGAATATGCATTTATAAGAAACACGAGTGGGGTGTAAAAATGTGCGAATCATTAGACTCCACACCAAATTGATACGCTTCAGCAAACTGCCCTCCCTGGGGCATGGATGTGTTTAAGTAGTTTGTAAGCTACGGACTGATGACCACGCAGTTTGGTCCGATAGATTTACAGACATTTGAACATTTGAGCAAACTGCCTGCCATAGCAAGAACAGACCATAATAGAAATTTATGTTTCTCTTATGTTTATATTCTCAATGGCGGACTAAGGCTGTCGGAGGCCCGGGACGTCCGCAAAACAAAATAAGACCCCCCTGTCCACTTGCCAATACATTAGAATAAAAAAGTAACTTTTGAGATTTCGAGGTCCCCAGGACGAGAGGAACGGAACAATCTATAAAATAGCTTCCGAGATTTGGAAGCCACGGGCTCTCCTAAGAAGAAAAAAGAAAAAACTTAGCCCCCCCGCAAGACGAGAGGTCCGGGACGGTCCGCCCCTTGCCCCCCCCCTCCCCTTAGTCCGCCACTGTATATTCTACTTACTTTCAGAAGAATAAGCTACAAATGTACACATCATTATATAAATACGCTAACACGAAAATAGTGGTACAGATTACTAGTTTATTCGTACAAGAAGGCCAATGAAAGTTACACAATTCGAAAGATTGTTTGTCGTAGCTTTCACGAATATAAATATTATGTGTGCATTTAGCCATTAAAAGTGGTAAAAGGAAGTAGAAATTTTCCTATCTACAGCTTGGATCAAGTTCTACATTCTCCAAAAATCAGCTCACTGATTGGGTATTCGCCTCGACCAAAGACGCTGTAATGCAGCGCATCTGCAGTATTAAAGTAACGTATTAAAATATGTGAATATCCAAACATGGAGTGCTCCCAACTCATTTTCTTGTGCCGTTCAAATGCTTCATTTTCGCAGTGATTAAGAGTGGTTAACGGACATGAATGTTTTCATATGAATGCCGATATAAAGGATGATGCGCCGGGAGAGGCATCTAGCGGTGCTCGGGTGGAACTACGAAGTCGACATGTTGTCAGCTCAAATTCTGAATATCACAGTATCGAAGTAACATTATTTCTTGGCGTTGTATAAATATACGTACACCGAAATTGTAGTTGCATTTCAAATATTAGGCTAATGAAAGTTATATAATTCGAAAATGGCATCAGAAGTATATACTTCCGTTTTTATTTGTTATTGTGTCAGGCATTTACCTTAACACGTAAAAATACCGTTTCATACCTCCCAGTACCGGTTAAATTTTACCAAAAATCCCTGCGGCCTCCTATGATAATGTTGGCAACAGATGCTGAATAGTGAGAATCCTGTGAGTCTTCATTTTAGCCAATCGCTTGACAACGCCGACGTTTTCTCATGGAATCTTCGTTTTACGAGGACAATTATTTTTACTGAGCTGACGAGGGTACATACAAGAACTTGTCAACCATAGAGCAGGAACAGCATTATTTGTTTACTTCATGATCTGTACGATACACTAATCGAGTCATTCTATGCGGCTGGAACTAATGGGCAAAGATTTTCTATCCTGTTGATGTTGCCAACATAATCACGAGAGGCCGCCGACATGATACGTAAAATTTTACCCCCAGTGACCATTGTAAACACAATTGGTCGATTTTTGACTACAGGCAATACTAGTATTCGTAAGTATTTTTTCATGACGACGTTGTTTTTTTATATCACTTGAGCCGGATCGCTGTGCGAAATCTATCAATCGGATCGCGGTAGGAATTTTCCTTCCCTCGTGGTGTTCTTATCTTTGCCGGGAGGCGGGCGATGCACGATCGGCCTGGCGAGTGGTGCGAAGGGACAGTGTGTGTGCGGACGGACTGATGTCAAGATTGACCTCACACTCGTGTCGAGGCAAAAATTGTATTGAATATTTCGTTAATTACGTTCAAAAATAACTATAAACAAACATAACTTTATTGGCGGCTTCCCCACCGCTAGGAGCGCTAGTGTCGTTCCAACTGTCAGTTGGTAACAACTTTCACAGCAGTGAGTGTCGCGACTGTGTATATTAGCAGTGCATTGTAAATATATTACTAAAATTATGCCATCTCTCTTCAAAAGCAAGCGAGAAATCGCTGTAAAATTACATCCTTTCTCTTGGAATGCGATTCAGATATCACAATAAAATTATGTCAATTCCCTTCCAATATGTATTACAATGCTAGTAATAAGGATGCAAACGCATTTTGGAGCGCTCTCCCTGCGATAGCTGGAAACCAGCTCCGTGTGCTGAAGTGGGATTCAGCCACGCAGGTACGTGCGCAGAGAGGCGGCGCAGTCGTCTGTTCGCTGGTGCGCATGCGCAGACGTGACGTCAGGCCTGGCGACTCGTGTGCTGAGACCGACTGCAGCACCAGATCAATATTTCTCTTCGCACTGCATGTAACGGTTGCGGAAAAATAGTATATGATGAATATTGTGGCATACAGAGTCAAAGCGCACTGGCTCAGGCGTCTTGCGCGTTGTCCCTCAAACCTACTTGTGTGAGGCTCGTATTCAAATACCCCTGAGTCCAAATTTTTAATTTCTGTTAATAAAGCTTCAATCACAAACAACATTAGTAATGTATAGCAAACATGCGAGTGACACTGCGCTTTTCAGCCAAGCAGTTTCATTGGTGACTTGTGTAGAACGCAGATGACGTGGTGGGGATATTGCTAAGCTCCGTTATTTCCATTGTCAGTCACGCTTTTTATTTTAGTATATTTTGTTTCCTGTTTATTTTTGTAATATTGTAGCACACTGGTCAAATTTTGTACGAGCCGCCACTGTATATTAGACGGTGGCAGGACAATCATTTCTATTTTCAGTCATACAAACTTCGATGCCAACCTTTTAAAATAATACTCGCCGAACTACACTAATACATACGAGATCTGCTCAGAAATGGCCAGCACTTCCTCTACGCTTACCGTTTACGTATTGTGCGTGGTCACCACCGAAATAGCGTCCTCCACAACTGATACCCTGCTCCCAATGCCGTTCCCGCTTCCGGCAGCGGTCTTGGCTAAGGCGGCCGACCGTCCCGGACTCTGCAGGACAGTACCGCATTTGGACTCTTTGTCCCACATTGAGAAAATTACTGAAAATGTCCCGCAAAATGGCATAAGCGTCCCGCATTCCAGTAATTTTAAAATTGTTGGTCTAACAAGGAAAGTACTTACGCTCGAACAAACAGAAATACACCAAATCGTATGATACATAATGTAAAGGTCTCTTATTGCACTAGTGATATCTCCCACGTCTGCAAAACTCTGCAGTGGCCCATTAGAGGCCTCTGCGTGTGCCATGCCGCATTGCACTTTGACCTGTCGGCACGCCAGTAGTGACGGTACAGTGTGCCTCTGAAATTGCGTTTTGTGGCGTTATTTGTGTGGTGAAGTGTCGGATGGGTTGGCGATTGATAATCAGTCCTGCTAATATAGTGTGACTGGTTGAGGTGAAGTTACAACGAAACCTTCTTCGTGTAGATGGTATTGGTGTAGAAGATGAATCATTCGCATGTTACCTATTCGCATGTTATCTATTATAGTGTTTCTAATCTATTCTCATATTTATGCACTATAATAAATACCAGAAAACATGTGAATGAATCTTCACCCTTGAAACGCGGCTGTAAACTTTGGAATTTAATGCAGGCAGCAGAGGACAGTTCACCAGTTGCGAGGGACGGTGTTCCTGGTAATGACTCGTGAGCCAGAGGACGAACGTGGCGTCAACAGGATGCAAGCCAAGATGCCGAGTCAGCATGACAAGATCCAACTGAAATGTTACTTTTTCGGACTGAGTCTTCCATTGACACGCACAGTTTCGTTAACGTTCTGAGGTGAGCATTGTCTACATATCGCTACCTTGGAGGAAAACCAGCACATCTCTAAAGCCACTAGTTTGGAAAAAAAACCACTTAAAGATAATAACCAAAGTTTCACTTAACATTACTTTCCTTCATGAAATCACATCAGCACTATCTCTTTCTTTGTAAATAGTACATACCCAGAGGTAACTTTTACAGTTTTTCATTTTGAGTGATAAATTAACCCTGTGCGCCTCGGTTGCACAGTGGTAGAGTGCCAGACTACAAATCCAAATGTCGCGGGTTCGATTCCCGCCAGGTCCTAGGATTTTTATCTGTCACTTTACACTTCTTTCACTTCTGGCAGTATTGCTCATGTGAAAAATACCGAGTGACACCGTGGTTCGGAACCCACGTTAAACTGTAGGTCCCCCTATAACTGGCTGGGGAAGTCAGTTCGAAGGTCGGAGGAAGGCAACGGCATACCACCTCCAAACAGGACCATGCCTAGTAAAGCACTGTGGTGTTCAAACCAATCTTCGGATTGTTGACTGCTTTACCTTTTTTTTTTTTTTAATTAACCCTAAGGACTTCGATATGTGACACTTCTTATGACAAAAATATAAATTTCATCTTTTATATCTGTAAAGTGTATGAAATAAATAATTTAATAATGAAAGATTTTTAAGAAAATATTTATTTATAAAAAATACAACGTGAACAAATTATTTGAAGCAAGAAATTATTCATCTTGGATCTTTTGGTTTGTTTTACATAAAATTAACACACAAAAAATTAACCTACTAGTTATTATTGATTTACTATTTTTTTATATTTATTTATTTTTTTAGTCCAACAGATTCAACGATTGTGTGTTCCTTTTCACGATTGAAAAGTCTTCACGCAAAATACACATGAACACCGTCCGACGCTACTCCACAGCTGACAATGTGACACTACTCCTCCAATTGTTAGAATAGGTTTTAATACAAATGAACAATCCCTGAGACGGATATTCGTCTCAAATATGTCAAAGACATTATTGATAAATCTGAAGCATTGAATTAAAATTGGTGGGGCGGCCGGGAACCGAACCCGGACCTCCATCCTTATTAAGCAGACGTCTTAACCGTTTTTTTTTTCTTTTTTTTTTTTTTCATTTACAACACCTACATCCATGAACGAGTCAGGGAGGATTCGAACCCCCGACGCAGGAGGCCGCGCGATTCTCAACGTCGCGCTCTAGACCACTTTTTTTTTTTTTTTTTTCCTTTTTTTTTTCTCCTGCTTTCTAGGCAGTTGCGCTGACCCCTACACCACTTTTTTTTTTCACCACTTTTTTTTTTTTTAGACGTCTTAACCGTTTTTTTTCCTTTTTTTTTTTTTTTTTTGTCTTCCGCTTCGGGCCAGCGGTCGCCTTAACCATTTTTTTTTTTTTTAATCTGTACTTCAATCTTTGATTCCACTTTGGCAAAGAAAAAGAAAACTTCTTGTATGAGCCAAATTTTCCTCCACATCCATAGAATTATACTGCTTGTTTGGCTCAGTATAATAGGATACAGAAAAAAAATAAAAATAAAATTCTTCCTTCATTTGTGTGAAGGTGAGACTATATTTTTCGTCTCAAAACTAACAAAATTTTTACTTCTGTTAAATGGAAAAGTATATAATTATACAGATATTATCCAGCTTCTTCAATGTTGAAAATAAAAACTAAACACCAAAAACTGAACTTGTAATTTTTAGTATAGGTAGTCCTTTAAAACTACGTTCTTCTCTACTTTCTCTTACTTCATCAAATGTGCTCTTACTTCATGTCTAAAGGGTGTTAATCGGAAGTATTTCCTTTGGATACCGCCTTTCCTGTGTAAATAATTCTCCTTACTTTTGTTATTCTACATTATTGTTTTAATTAAAAAGTTTGCAAAGTTCTCTTTATATTTTTTAGTACGCATTAACATATGGTGCTCAACTGTGAGATATGTTGTGAAGTCCTCCCTGGAGGTTGATTGTCTGGTTAGGATGTAATGTATTGTTTGGCCTTTCAGCCAGTTGATAGCGTTCCTCCTCGTTCTTGGATAAGGTATTTCATCTGGGTTTAAAAATTGAGCCGGCGTGATCACATTGGGCGAGGTCCTACAGATGATCGCTATCTTCTGTTTGATGTAGTGCCATATGTCTGTTACCTTAGCACACAACAACTTGTGTTCATCATCGTCCTGTACATTGCAGTATGCACACATCGGTGTCTCTGCCAAATGAATAGCATGAAGTCGGGAGTTTGTTGCCAGTTTTCTGTTGACAGCGAAATACCAGCTCGACTTCGCATATGTTGGCAGGTGTCTACTGTGTATGTTCTCCCAGATGGCATTCCAATTGTTGAACGGATATTTTTGTTCTATATTGTTCCTGGCCTTCGTTTTGATCAGGTTGTTGTAAAGATGTTTTACTTTAACGATGTCCTTGTCGGGGATTTTGTCATGTAGGTAGCTATACTCCACTAAAAAATGTTTGAGGTGGTACAGATCGTTGGGTATATGTCGAACATTGATTGGTGCATGGAGATCTTCAGGGGCAATTTCATTCAGCAAATGCCCAGCGAGGCTACCATTTGGCTGTTTCCAGCTCTTATACATGTTTGATACGTATAAAGCCCGCGCCTTTATTCTCACGTCTGTGAGATTTAACCCGCCATAATACGTTGGAAGCATCAGAGTATCATACGTGACTTTAAATATGCGGCCTCGGCTCACGAAATGTCCCAGCGCCGATGTAATGCATTTAGCCATCGTTGCTGGCAAGGGTAACACTTGTGCAACATAATTTACTTTGGAGGTGATGTAGATATTAGCCACAGATACTTTTTGGAGTTCATCTAGTTTCCTGATGCTGTGCTCTTGGACAGTGGCACGGATTCTGTGAAGTATTTTCCTGTAATTCACAGCAACAGTGTTTTGTATACTTCTTTTAAAATCAATTCCTAGACATTTCATGATTGAAAGAGCAGGTAACTGTCCTTGTATCTGCGATCCCAGTCCACGACCAATTTCGAATATCCCGGACTTCACTCTATTTAGTTTCGCACCACTTGCCTGTTCATATTTTCCTACTATTTGTAGTGCGGTTTGTACCTCATTACCATCCGTAACAACGAAACCAACGTCATCAGCGTACGCATGACACACAATTTTTTCACCTCTTATATAGAGACCCCGTAGATTCTCTGTAAGAGAGGCGAGAAGGAGTTCGATGGCGATCGCAAAAAGTGCCATTGACATCGGACACCCTTGCCTGATGGAACTGGTGACTTGAATCGGACGGCTGACTTGTCCATTGATGACAACCCTGGCTGAGTTATTCATTAGTGTGTTGCGTATGACGGCGAGGAACTGCGGTGGGAATCCCATCGCATCCATAGTTCGAAGCAAAAACTGGTGATTAACTCTATCAAACGCCTTGTCAAAATCCAGCGACACTATGGCACACTTGATTTTGCAGACATCAGCCGTGGAAATGAGGTCCCTGTAACCACAGAGTGCCTGCAGAATTTTTCTGTCCTTGCCTACACTTGTTTGGTATGCGCCGATGACGCCGGTCATGGTGTTACGCAATCTTCGCGCTATAATGCGACCAAAGATTTTGTAGTCGCTATTTAATAGCGTGATTGGCCGCAGGTTGCCGACGGTGTTAGAAGTCGAGGTCTTGGGCACTAAAACTACCATACCTTCTCGGAATTCTGTTGGAACAACAACGTCAGGGTTTAAAAGTTCATTGCATATTACGGTGAATTTAGGTGTTATAAGTTCCCTGAACTGCTGATAAAATTCGGCTGGGATTCCATCCTGTCCCGGCGACTTGTTTTTCTTACTGTCATTTATGGCTTCTAGAACGTCGTCTTCAGTAACTTCTGAAGTAAGACTGAGCGCTTCCGCGTGGGTTACTCTGCCTTGCAGGTTGGTCAGTAATTCGTCCTGAAGCTGTTCGTCAATCGGGTGGCTGGACAATAAGGAGGTAAAATGTTGTAGTAGTGCCTCTTTGATTTCAGAGTGCTTCGTCAGCTTTCTTCCGTCAGCAGTTATTAATTCAGTTAATATTTTGCGCGAGGCTCTTTTGGATTCACGTATCACGTGATATATTGAAGTGTCCTCTTGTGGTGCTACATTCTGGACCCGCGACCTTATTTGGTATCCTTCTAACTGTCTGCGCCGAAGTGTCAGAATTTTTGCTTTAATCTTTTTAATGCGTTCGTAATTCCCGACCATTGTTGCATCTGACGTGTGCAGATCCCTTAGACACTGAAAGTAAAACTCCATGGTTGATTTGTACCAAAAGCTGTTTTCTTTCGCATAATTAATGAAAAACTTTCGTATTTTGGGTTTGGCGTAACGTAGCCACCAGGTTATACCGGAGTTGTAAGAGGTGAATTTGCTTTCGCATTCTCGCCACAGGGTTTGGAACGCCTCCTTACAAACATGGTGTTCAGGTGGGATACATTTAGTTTCCAGGTACCTCTCCCTCGAAACGTCCCCTGTTTGTCCATATTAAGTGTGCATATGAACGCAGCATGATCCGAAAATGCCGTTGGCCAGACTTCGGACTGTAAAATGTGGTCTTTTAAAGTTTGCGAGACATATATCCTGTCAAGCCTGCTCGCCGAGTGGTTGGTCACGTGTGTAAACCCAGGGGTTGCACCGTGCATATGCTCCCATGAGTCCGTTAGTCGTAAGTCAGTTACTATGCGTTCTAGTTCAGTTGACTTGTTAAAATTCGGAATTTGATCTTTTGCATGGAGAACGCAGTTAAAATCCCCTCCCATGATAATATGGTCGTACCGGGATCCAAACAGGGGAACAATTTCTTCTTTAAAAAACTTCGCCCGGTGTTGCCTGTTGCTTGAACCTGAGGGAGCATAGACATTTATCAGACGTGTCTTATTTATGGTACCCGCTAGTCCTTTACTGTTTGGTAATTTTACAATGTCTTCTAAGATGATGCCCTCTTTTATAAGTATAGCCGTGCCCATTTCTGTACTATTGCCGGGGTTCACTATTGCGTTGAATCCAGTTATGTGGTCAAGATCAATTCCTGTCACTTCTTGTAATAAAATGATGTCACTATCAGAGGCATATATAAAGTCCTTTAAATTTTGTAGTTTGAACGAGCTTTGTATCTTGTTCAGGTTGATTGTGGCGATCTTGTATGCTTGTCGTTCAGGCATGTTTCTTCCTAATTTATCTATCTTCTAAAACAAACTTAAAATTCTTCATATGAAAGTCACGTTTTAAAAACATCTTAATAATATTCGTCGGTGTCAAAGGGGTCGGGGATTCGTCTCTGAAGAGAGGATTTATCTTTCATTGCGACATCGTCATTAATTTTGTCATCCTGGTCTGAGGGTGGTGTGCTTGCCGCTTCGCTTTCTGAGTCATCATTCATCCCCTCATCCGCCGTCTCGGTGCCTTCGTCGTCCGCCCAGTTAGTTTTGGGTGCCTGTGGAAGGTCGTGGGGAGCTTCCGAAGACAGACTTCCTTCTATTCGTTCTCCAGTTGCCTTGAATGTCATTCCCTCTGTCTCATGTTTTCCCGTCACGGGAATGGGGTTCTGTTCCTTAGCTGGAGCCTTTTTTATTTCGGTGGCGTCCTTCTGGCAGAGGCTGCTCCCTATTTCCTTCGCTTTCTGACGCAAAGAGGGGGCGGTCTCGTTTGCACCTTGGTGTGCCAACCTCCGTTTCCTAGTCCTTCTGGGGGAGTTCCTCTTTGACGGGCGCTCTTCATTTACCATGCCAATTTCTGGTTCTTTTACCGGTGTTGCTTCCTCCGTTGCCAGGGTTTTTTCCACCTTTCCGGTTGGGGTCACCTGAGTCGGCAGGGCTGCAGCAGCTGTCGGAGGTGGTAGGGGCTCAGATGAGTCTTCCAGTACGTTAGTACGTATATCCTTAGAAATTTCAGCCACCTGCGTCGGCAGAGGTGCAGCAGCTATCGTAAGTGGATGGGTTTCAGGTATTTCTTCCGGTACGATAACAGTTACATCCATAGATATTTCAGTCTCAGCATCGGCGGTAGCTGCAGTCACTTCCGGGCTCGGATAGGCAGACGGCTGCGCGCGAGCTGCGGCCGCGTAAGTGACGGGCAGTGACGTCACAGTCTGAGGTCTGGCGGGCTCGCCTGCCGGCAGTTGCGCCACGCGCCTCTGTATACAGTTAATGCGGACATGTCCAGGCTTGTTACATAAAGAACAAGTACGCGGTTGGTCGTCATAGATGACAATACCTCTGTACCCACACACATTAATGTATGACGGGATATGCTGTCGTAACTCAACTTTAAGTTGGCGTACACCATTGAGTACAGGAAACTTGTGGGCGCTCGACCACCTCTCTGCAACGTTAGAAAGCACTGTCCCGAACGGTGATATTACTGCATTTAGCTGTTCTTCAGTTATTTCGAAAGGAAGCTCAAATATTCGGATAGTCCGAACGCCAAACCCTGCATGGGAAACTATAACATCTCCAACAGGCCCATCAGAATATTTAAATTTTAGCATACCTCCACAAGACTCAACAAGTTTGTCACATAGCTCGGCACTACTCAATTTCACAAAAACTACGCAGGTTACAATCGAAATATGGATACCAATAAGATCGTTTGCTGATAACTTCACCTCTTGTTCCAGCCAATTCTCGATTTCAAAAGACCTCGGTCGCGCGGATCGGTTGTCAAACGTCAATTTCAACGTATCTTTCCTTGTAGGTTGTGCCATCACTGACATCTACTCATAATTCCTCAACAACTTATACAAGTACAGCACGAAGCTGCAGCAAGCGCGAAGACTTACCCACGCGGAAGCGAGCAGGCGCAGCGGACAGCACACTTCCTACCGCCAGCGCGGCCGCCAGCAGACTTATTGGAGAGCCTTGGCAGTAGTGGCAATTATCTTTGGAACACAGAAGCTGAATTAAAGTTTGTGACGTGGAGGTAAATCGTACTTAGACAATTCCGAGGCGCCTTAATCGTTAGTGGTGTGATAGTCTAACGGTTAAGACGTCTGCCTGTAAGCATGGAGGGCCGGGTTCGATTCCTCGCCGCACCACAAATTTTAATTAAATGCTTCAGATTTATCAAGAATAGGGTTTGTTAATGCAACACTGACGTAACTGCTCTCTAGTGGCCGAATACACCAGTTACGTTTGTGACACTTCCACTTTCTCGTTTTGGTGATGAGATGAGCGAAAAAGCGGAATTTTTCGAGTTGTGTCGGTTTATTTTCCAAGGTAGCGAAATGGTGAAGGGCTTTTATGAATGAGGAGCAACTGTAGCTTCTGTCTGGAAGTTTTTAAACCGCGTACAAACCATTCGAAACACCGAGCACGGCTTAGGCACTCATCAACATGAGCCTGCTGAATCACTTGTGTCTGTGAAGGTTTTCTTGAGCTTCGCGCAAAGTCTAAGGCAGAAGCGTTTCTACTCCAATTCTGCAATCTGTAAATTTTGCCAACTGTTCTATACAAAGGTCTACTCCACCGAACAATAATAGACATGCACTAATGAAACTTCCGACAGTTACACATTCCACTAGCGAGAAATTACGACTTTCTCTCTCTCTCTCTCTCTCTCTCTCCTTCTTCTTCTTCTTCTTTTAGAGGGGCACGGAACAAAGAGCAGCTACAGTTCGTGGCCAACGGCAACTACAGGCCTGACCGTAGATAAACATGCCGTCAGTAGGGTACATGGAACACCTTCTAGAGACAAGGTCTAACATCCGTCCATGACAAGCCAAACGTATACGCCGCGATCGCTAGCTGACTGGCTGGCCGGCGGCTACGATGCAGTGGGCTGTGCCCCAGAGGCTTACTCAGAGTGACGTGTCACTGGCGGTTGTGAGGCCATGTTTCTAGAAGGTGTTGACAGATCCGACAGCGTCAGACGTCAAGACGCCTTCTATACAGCATCTCTCACCTAGTCTGATGAAATTAGTGGATACATGGCCTGTTTCGGCTTCGACACAGTGTACATCAGTGGCGCAACACTGATTTGGTTCTGGGAGGCCAATTTTTTTAAAAAATAAAGCCTATTGAATTTATTAATCTATGCCTTATATTTAATTTTTTAAATTAAACCAATTATACTATGAAAACAGTTGCACAAGAAATGAAATGAGCAGGCTCGCATTAATCTGAGAGTGGAAGACCAGCAACGTGGTGGAAATGGAGTGTATACCATCAGCTCGTAAAATAATTAAGCAGCTTCTATGTTACTAGCCAAAGAGAAAGGTCTTTACAGTTTAATTAACATGAGTATGTAAAAAAATTGAACTAAAATAACACTATTGTTCATAAGATTCCACTCGGTGGCGCCGGTGAACTGCTAAGCAGCGGGTCGCCACATATGATCAATCGGCTCGTAACTTCAGCATAGCAGTGACAATAGCGGCAGCATCAAAGCTCTAGTCGAGGCAGCATTAAAACCGCTCACAGTAACAGCAGCACACGTTCTCAGTGGCGGCATCACGTTGACGACCCATTGTCACGCTCACTTGTGCTTGGCAAATTATAGTTGGGTTGTGATTACATGTGTACTATTTCAAATTCTCAAAAACGAAGGGGTGTTGAGCCAAAATACCTTACAGTCCGTCGTTTTAGGTTGTACCAAAGAGCTTTAATTTCCTAGAGTGGCGATAGCTCCACCATGTTTGAGGAAAATTGAACTGGCGTCCGCCATGTTATTTGGGGTATCGGCTGCCATCTGCTATGCCACACTCACTCGAGAATTTTACCTATTTACAATTTCACGTTTTAAATAAACGCTGAATAATGAATACGGATGTGAATCAAGTTACGTCAGACTTTATCGAAGCTCCGAATTGACGATTCTGGTAGTACATAGCCTAAAAATGCGACAATGAAATCTCACGAACCTGTCAGTTATACAGTTCCACTTCGAATTATAATAGTTAGCTGAGGTTTGCAGTAACATAGTAAGTGCCCTTGTGAAAATATTTGTGTTGATTGTAATTCAAGTACATGGTCTAAACGAGCTGCGAAACATACAGTGAACTGTAACTGTGATGACCAATAATGACTACGGATTTGCATCTGGTGTTAATGTGTAGCAACAACCGCTTTCATAAACTCTAGTACACTTTTCGCGGCGATTGCTAAATGTATTAAGTCTACAAACTTGTAAAATTGGTGTAAAAGGATTTGGTTGTGAAATTTGATGGACGTCATTTGAGTACACAGACGAAAGTGACAACGAAATACTCAACTTAAAAATGCGACTATGTCATCTGCTACAAAAGCATTCCACATCGAAATAAGGTGTCGTTAATAACTTTCCTTGCTTCCACGCTGAAACAAGTAATGTTTGGTACATGAAATTTGAGTACAAAGACAAAAGTGACAACAGAATACTGGAATAAAAAAGCGTCAGGGCCAGCTGACAAAAGCATTCCACGCCGAAATAACGCATTATTAATAACTTTTGTTGTTGACAAACTGAAATAAGCACATATTTGTTGGAAAGAATACAGACATTTGCAAGAGAAAAATACTGTCTGCCACTACTGCGTCCATACTTTCCGCTGGTCACTCGAGGAAGCATTGTCAGCAGCAAATGAAAATATTTTTAAATAAGGCGAATACACTCAAAAGTGTCGTTTCATCCACTACACGTGGAAGAGGAGAAGAAATATCTCAAAACACACCAACACTAGGTAGAAAACGCAGCATTTTTATGGTGTGCATTTCGAAGGAATTTCAGGATAGGTCATCTTAAGCTTCACTGTTAGGGCAGCTAAGTGCCATTAGATAGCCATTCTGTTTGAGTATAGACTGAGATCAAAAAATTTTTTTGTTCTTGCACGAAGTACTTGTTTTATCACGTTGATTTGTGCGTTTAAATGCTGAACGAACAATATTTCAACAAGAAAAATTGTACAGAGAATACACACTAAATACAATATACATAAAGCACCACACTTCAAGCTGAACAACATACCATAGACAGATTCCTCTCCAGCATACTGATACCAAAAATAAGGCGGCCGATTTTGCACAGGCTGCCAAAAAAAGAGCGCTGTAACTTGTGTGTTAGCCACTATGAAATTCAAGCTCTTTGGGTTGTATACGAGCGATCTACCAAATTTAAGCCGAATCTGTTTGCCGTGCCGGAGACCTCCCCCCCTTTTAAGAAGCAATAGAGAACTTGACTTATGGAGTTATACTAATATACAAGATCTCATAATGGCAGCCTAGATCTTCCGAAACCTATGAAAGATTTATGAAGCGATCTTAGGCAATCTGTTGTGACGATCCTACCTATTAGTTAAAATAGTATCTTCACAATATTAAAGCGAGTTCTAATAACTGTAATATCTTATATTTCATCACCATTTAATATAGACAAAACTCCTGTGAAGATCAGCTTCTCAATGTTGGCCTGAAGCTATTTACTCTGGCAGCAGGGATTCTTCGTAGTAAATGAAGTGTATTGCTGCATGTTTCAGATATTTACTATCTTCAAAAACATAAAAAAAGACCTGACCTAGTATTAAATGATCAAAACACAACTAAACAGTTCACCCCTATTGGATTTCACTTAATTCATCCCTGAGTCACATTACCTCTTACCCTGTCAGTTCCAGTCTCTTCATACATTTCCTCATAGTACAGTCAATTACCTAAGTTTTCCATCAACTCCCACACTGGCTGTTCCATTCCTCCATTACAAAAAACCAAAAAACCTTTAATGTAGACGAAGCATTTTATTTATTTTACTAAAAAATCTGGATTCCTTGTTTACCCCCACAGTTTCAAACTCCTGTGTATTTATTTATTATGATTTATTTTTAAGTTTTGAAAATTTGGTTCCAGTGTAGCTTACAACATAATACTCATTTTCATCTACCTAAATTTTTAGAATATTAATTTCATTATACAGATTTGTTTAGTTTAATCTAATGAAGTAACTATTCATTTTAAGTTCTTGATTCCACTCCAAATCTGGCCTTACAACTGTCATATGCAACACCATCTATAATTATAGTGCAGAATTATTAACAAGGCACTTATATATATATTTATTTATCAGCATTATCAGTTTGTTTGTAATAGCAGGTAGTTTCAGTTCCCAGGTTATATTCAAATTTATTCCTTGTTTTATCCTCCATACGTTGTATATTCTTGTATTAAAGTTTAGTTTTTAAGTTCATAACTGTAATAACACAATGTCAAAGAAGTGTTATACTATGTATGTCGATCTAAGTGTAGTCATTTGTCATCCTTCCCATACTGTATCTAAACAATGTAACCTCTTTGACACAGCAGTAAATACCACAGTCTAACATATACAGTCACGACACTTCCGCAGATTTTTGTTATACACTGCGACAGCAGCGCTCCAAGCGGAGGGCAAGCTACTTTTATGAATACGATAGTGGATGAGTGCGAATAGTATCGTTTATATCGATTTTAACACATTTTTTTTACATTAGAGAACGTATGTAGTATCATAAAATAGATAATAACTTAAAAATAGCTCCACCTTTGTCTTTCTTAGGTTTCCTAAGATCCCTGACAAGGTTGGAAACGGTACATTGCGGCACAGTTTATTTACTGTTATCTTGTAACCCACAGGGTTATACTGAATAATTTAATTTACTATTAAAAATAGAAAAATGGCTAGGAAACACCGAATACCCGCCCTTTGGCAGAAAGACGAGTTTTTTCTTCTGAAGAACGTTGACGTTTCTCCACTCCAATTCCAGTGAAATCAGTGAGGGTGGAACGTAGGAAACGAATGTAGAATGCAATAACTACGGTATTTAACATACCAAATCAGCCACCACAACTGTCGCTGAAGGAAAACATCAGAAAGGTGACAAGAAAACTGAAAAAGCAATCAAACTGTATTCAACAAAGTAGAACCCAATACCACAATTGTTGCGTCAGCTGAACCACAAACGGCAAGAACCTTCAAGACATTGTATTCTTAAGCAAAAGTAATCACACTCAAAAGAATATGCGCTTATAATAAAGACGAGTGAAGCCTAAAAATGTGCGAATCATTAGGCCCCCCTACCACAACGATACGTGCCAAAAAACTCTTTGTCATAGTAAGAACACATCAAAATAGAAATTTATGTTTATATTTACTTACTTTCAGCGGAATAATCTGCAAATATACACATATTCCTAAGTATTGGTTCATGACGAAGTTCTTCGTTATACCACTGAATCAGTAAGTTCGACTGTTTTTACATTACTTTCCGTATTATGTATGCCTCTTGCTATATTACTAATGCTTGTAACACAAGAATTATATTAACCATTTCGTTAATTACGCACACAAATAATTACAAACAAACATCACTCTCTCGGCGGCTTGCCCACCGTTAAGAGCGCTAGTATCGTTGAACTGTCAGTTAGTAACAATTTTCACAGCAGTGAGTGTCGCGACTGTATATGTTAGACTGTGGTAAATACTCTGAAGATTGCCTAATAAGCCGAAATCCGGTTAAGTAAGCAAAAATAAACTTTTAGAACACACACAAAATTGTGTTTTTAATTTATATAAAAGAGATGATACAGAATAGTGTCATAATCACTGAGACCGAACCAAACGAAGCCTGACCGATTCGTCGCACTCGTATCTAAGATAATGCTAGGTTATAGAAAGTTCCAGAAAAACGTTGCTGCAATCACATTACTGAATTATGCTTTCGTAATAAAATTAGGCGTCTTTCACAAATAAGAAATATCTCTGATTAATCAGCACAAACAGTAGACAATTTACAAATATTTATAGCTCGGCTAAAAATTATATACCAAACATTTATGCAAAATTAGATTAGTGCAGTATTGGTTTGTTTACATAATTGAAATTGTTAAATAATAAAACAAACGTATAGTTTCGTTACAAATTGTGTTACAGTTTGGGATACATAACATATCTTCAGGAAATTGTACTTCTATATTTGTAGTAATATGACATGACAATGTTATTATTACAAAATTTTTATAAACTGTAACTAAAGGATAGTAATTTGGCAGAATGATCAAGAGGGTGAAGTTAAATGTTTATCAAAGTATTTTTGAAACATTATTTGAATTACAATATAATTGTGCGGTACCAAAAGACATCTAGTTCTGAACAATGTGTTTCGAAATGCTTACTCCATCAATATTGCAAAAATTAATCGGTTTTATTACTGTATTGTTATCTATATTTGCGGCAACTTTCGAATGAAAATAAAGTACTGACATATAAAGTATTGTCTCAGTAATTAAGGTACACACAGAATTGTAGTATCTGGGTACCTGTAGACCACTAACCATCGGTGTAAGGTGGTGTGTGACTGACACACACACACACACACACACACACACACACACACACACGTGCGCGCGCATAATTTCAACGCCTTTTCGCACTTTCGTGGAGTGCAAGTATGTCAATAGCTTCGGCGATTACGTAAATGGCCCGTTGGACAGAGTTTACTTGGCCTTGAAGATGAACACACACAAGTTGTCCGTGGAGCTTCGACCTGTGCATAAGGTTTTTTTTCCTTGTGTTGGTTGATTTCTCTTGCAGGTAGCCTTGTTATATTTGTGAGCTCAGTCTTGATATCCTTGGGAAACCGAGATGGCCACTTCCGAGCTGCAAAGTTGTGGATTTAGAATATCTTCCTGCCATGACTTTGGTACTCTATTACGTAATATCTTAGTTCTACAGATGTCGGTCTATGGAACGAGCTGTTAGTCATTGTTCTAAAATGAAATGGGTTTGTTGAGCGGGAGACCCTTGTAGGATATTTCGGCCGCCTTGCTGCGTGTCTTATGTGACGCGCCGTGGACGACCTGCATACCTGTGTTTTAGTTACAACACAACACACTAATACCCAGTCCCCAGCCGGAAAGTTTAGTGCTGCCATCAATGTAGACGCATCATGTAAGATGTCTGTGTGTATACACTCCTAACAAAGAATAATTATTTTAATGTGTGTTATCTTCGTACAATTAAAATATATTAATGTATTTTATGTTAAAAAAAGTAATCTTGCTGTATCAGGTTGTGTTGTCACTTGTCTGCTCTGGTCGATTCATGTTTCGTGACGAGATTGTTTTTGATGAAAATGAAGGAAACATTGTAATGAGGTCTGTAAATGTGAACATTTTTAAAGTCTTAAAATATATGTATTAAATGAAAAAGTGTACGAACTTTAATTAGAAATACCCTGATTGTTTATATGAAATGCTAAAGGACGCCATTAGCATTTGTTTCAGCAAGAAGCTAATGACATAAATTGCATCACCCGCTGCCATTACATGGCAAATTTAGAATTCCTAACTGATAAAGCAAGGACGGGTGGAAACGGAGGCTTAATAAAAAATAATTATTATTATTTCCTATTTAAGCTGTGCAAAACAAAACTGAACTTACATAAAAAAATACGCTAACTTTGTGGTAATGTATGGTAAAATGTATCTTACAAAGATCTATAAATTACGAAGTGCATAATTATTCAGTGATTATTATTATTATTATTATTATTATTATTATTATTATTATTATTATTATTATTATTATTGATTAGATAGTACTGCTGTGAAGCTGGTTAGGTCGCTAATTCTTTGTTATTGGTCACACTTCATGTACAGCGTGCTCTCAAAAATGACGCGTTTCGGAATTACCATCATCAGATTAGCATCTCTTCCGTGCCATTTGCACACGTGAACAGATGGAAGATGTTCTGCAATATACATACAAAAACACACTGTTTTTGTATGTATATTGAAGAACATCTTCCATCTGCTCACGTGTGCAAATGTACAGCGTGCTCTCAAAAATGACGCGTTTCGGAATTACCATCATCAGATTAGCATCTCTTCCGTGCCATTTGCACACGTGAACAGATGGAAGATGTTCTTCAATATACATACAAAAACAGACTGTTTTTGTATGTATATTGAAGAACATCTTCCATCTGCTCACGTGTGCAAATCTACAGCGTGCTCTCAAAAATGACGCGTTTCGGAATTACCATCATCAGATTAGCATCTCTTCCGTGCCATGTGCACACGTGAACAGATGGAAGATGTTCTTCAATATACATACAAAAAACAGTCTGTTTTTGTATGTATATTGAAGAACATCTTCCATCTGTTCATGTGTGCAAATGGCACGGAAGAGATGCTAATCTGATGATGGTAATTCAGAAAGGCGTCATTTTTGAGAGCACGCTGTACATGAAGTGTGACCAATAACTAAGAATTTACGACCTAACCAGCTTCACAGCAGTACTACCTAATCATTTCATCATGGTCGCCTACCTCCTCAGTGACTTTATGTCACATTTACTACAGTATTATTATTATTATTATTATTATCATGAGTGAGAAGTGAATAATATTTTATTGAATAATTTCCTGATAGCTATATCTTAAAAAGTTAAGACAGTTTTCATTTAACTTCAGTAAATTCAGACTTTACGATTTTACTCAGGACCGGTGCAAGGACCATGCGGAACATGCGCCGTCGCGCCAGCCAAATTGCTGCCTTAGTGGCGGCGAAGCGTTGTCAAAATTATTTTGGCGCCAAAAAAAGTTTGCCTAAAGATGTGGCCGCCTTTTGCGGAATACAAAATAAACGGCCTATTTCTGTTCAGCCCTTCTAAACAGGCAACCTACACCGCTATAGGGCGCCACGCTTTCAGAATCGGCGCCCTTTAGTTACAGTGAGAATTTCACCCCCCTAAAGACAAACAGCCTATCTTTTTGATGTATCTTTATGGACAGAGAAGACCACATACACCTGTATAGGGCGCCATCCTTTCCAAATCGGCGCTATTCATTTCATTGTAAAATTGTTCCCTAAAGACGCCTTCGCCTTTTTCGGGAATTAAATACCCCATTTCTGTTTGGAGCCCCTTCTAGTATTTGATTACACAATCTACACCGTAATAGGGCGCCATACTTTCAAATTTAGCGCCCTGATATGTTTGCTCTGATCTGTAGTCTGTACCTGACTCACTGCGGCGGAGTGGCCGAGCGCATTGCAGCGCTATGCTCTGATGCACGAGGCCGTTCCCCGTCGGAGGTTCAAATCCCTGTCATAAGACAGTTCATTAGTATGTTATCAATAAACGATTAACATTTCTTAGTTCATTTCATGCCTACAATTGCTACTGGGTCCGCCATGGGGCCTTATATGCGTCACGGTATCAACGAATCAGTGGCGTTGCGTGAATTGCTGCCACCCGGTGCTAACCCTAAATTTGCCGCTCCCCCCCCCCCCTCCCTTGCTTTCGAAATTCAGCAGAAAATAAGACATTTGACAATGCGTACAAGTATTGGGTTAGTGCTTATCAAAAGAATAAAGCGACGGTGTATTTTATTTTCCCTGCATAATTTTGGTTGTCTCTTTTATACTTTCCATAATGCTAAACAAACCTTTTTCGAATATTATTATATGAATTATTTGTCTGAGATGGCCGTAAGACCAAAGAAAAATTTCATAAATTTATAAGACAGATTCAGCAAAGAAAAAGAAAAAGAAATAATGCTCTGAGTAGTAAATAATTTGTACCATAGAATTTATGAGCCGTCAGGTCTTTTATAGCAGTAAATTATGCTATTCTGATTTAAATTATTAACATTGTGTGTATTAAGTGCATTTCCGCATGGGAATGGCCGTGCGGTCTAAGGTGACTTGCTACGAATTACGCGGCCGCTCCCTATCGGAGATTCGAGTCATCCCTCGAATGAGGCTGTGGGAGTGTTGTAATTATATAGGGGAAGCTCCCCATGGCACCCCCCTCAGATTTAATTATAAGTTGGCGCAGTGGATAGTCCGTGAAAAACTAAGCACAGATCAATTGAGAGAAATGGAAGAAGCTGTGTGGAACTATGAAACAATAAGCATAATATAAAAACTGAACGGTCCATGCGGAAGATAGGCAACGTCTAGCACGTTGTCAGCACAAGAGCGCTATGGTCCCGCGGCTAGCTTGCTGAGCGAGAGGTCTTTTGTTCGAGCCTTCCCACAGGCGAAAATTTTAATTTTTTCATTTTCAGAAAATTATCCGTCCGTCCGTAGGATGAGAGGTAAATGCGGCGTATTATGGGGTCGCTACGGCTAAACAAACATCTAAATTCAGGACGTGAGTGTACGGCGGAGAGCGTATTCCTGTCATATGACGTACATGCCGTCACCGGTGTCGCACAGAATACATCAGACGTGTTTTCCTGTGGAGGAATCGGTTGACCTATCACCTTGAGATCAAATGTTTTAGGTTCTCATTGGGAAGGCACTTCCTTTCGTCTGCTAATCGCACAGTTTTGCGATGCGGTCGCAAAAAAGACTATGACCTTTGTTCGCTGTAATCAGTTTAGAGTCTTTTTTGTGACCGCATCGCAAAACCGTGCGATTAGCAGACGAAAGGAAGTGCCTCCCCAATGAGAACCTAAAACATTTGATCTCAAGGTGATAGGTCAACCGATTCCTCCACAGGAAAACACGTCTGATGTATTCTATGCGACACTGGTGTCGGTATGTGCGTCATATGACAGGAATATTCTCTCCGTCGTACACTGTAGTTGACTCACGTCCTCTGTTTAGATGTTTGTTTAGCCGTAGCGTCCCCATAATACGCCACATTTACCTCTCATCCTACGGACGAACGGATAATTTTCTGAAAATGAAAAAGAAAAAATGTTTGCGTTTCCGGAGCCATGTTTTGTAGGACTTGTTTCGATGAGTGTTAACGTCTCTCAAAGTTTTCGACATTTTAACTGAACACCCTGTACACCCACATACCAATATTTGCACTTACAATGGCAGGAATACCGGGTGATAAAAAAGTCAGTATAAATTTGAAAACTTAATAAATCACGGAATAATGCAGATAGAGAGATAAAAATTGACATGCTTGGAATTACATAGGGTTTTATTAGAACAAAAAAAAAAAAAAAAAAAAAAAAAAAAAAAAAAAAAAAAAAAAAAAAACGTAATGCTAGACGCGTGAAAGATCTCTTGCGCGAGTCGTTTGGTGATGATCGTGTGCTCAGCCGCCACAGGCTTTACAGTGCTGTTCACAGCATTATTTCTCGACTATAGCTATTGTTGACGAATGTTGGTGAACATATTGAGCATTTCCTGTGAAGAACATCTTTGCTTTGTCTTAATTTGTTATGTTAATTATTGCTTTTCTGATCAGATCTGTCGGAAATTTTTTGAACTTTTTTTATTCTAATAAAACCCCTGTCATTCCATGCATGTGTGACAATTTTTAACAATCTACCTACAATATTCCGTGATTTATTAAGTTTTCAAATTTATACTGACTTTTTGATCACCCGGTATATTGGTTGAAGCCCATAGACAAAGTAAGGAAGCCAAGCGTGAAGCTACGAAGCAAACTCGATGCACCAGACGGCATCACCTTATATATAAGGTGAAATCAGTCTAACATAGGAGTTACGAAGCTCCCAGTGAAATTTTGCAGCTTCGCGACTGGAGCGCCGCCAAGCGGCTAGGTCGTAAAAACATACCGCGAAACGATTGAGTAATGAATGTGTATTTCGAGTGAAGCAGCACATTCAAATTACCTTCGTATTTACGAGCATTTGCGGCGCTATAAATTGTAGCAACTATCAAGAATATAATTCTAAAATCTCATTTGCGAAGGATTCTCAGAAGTAAGAGAATAATGTTACGAATAACAAGTGACCGTTTACCAGTGGCGGCGCCTAGGCGTCGGCGACGTCGGCTACCGCCGACGGCCTCGCGCCTGTGGGGGCCTCGCAAAATATTGTTATAAGTTTAGCTTTTTTGTTCCTTTTTTTGTATTTGATGTTTAACGGCGCTTTCCAACTGCTAGGTTATGTAACGACGACCTGCATCTAGCTTACACTAGCTTAACCAATGGACGAACACAACATCCGCACCCAAGGATGGGGTTAGACCCCTGACGAGAGCAATCTCCCTCGCCGTGGTATGACGCCTTAGTGCGCTCTGCCATTTCCGGCCGGCAGCTATTTAGTTGTCCGTATTTATTTCCGTATGGCTGCAGCAGTGATGCAATTTTTAGTTAAATACTTACAGAACAATTTCTTCAGAACATTTTAGAAAACGATTTGGAACAAGTATATCCAAATGTTTATATAACAATCAGAATCATGCTCAGTCCCAGTCAGTACGGGTTCGACCGAGAGAAGCTTCACAAAGTTAAAATTGATTAAGACTAATTTGAAAAGCACAATGAGCCAAGAAAGGCTATCTGCCTTGTCGGTACTATCAACTGAAGCCGAAATAGCGGCTAGTATTAAGATGTGATCTTAAAAAAATTCTGTGACACGAAAATCTGACAAGTTTCTCTAATTTGTGTTTGTTTATTGTAATTTTTGTCATTGCAATAATACTCGTATATTATACTAATAGAATTTTAGTATAATGATTATTGATGTATAATTCAGCTCATTTAACATTTTCTTCATTAGTGAAAAAATGAAAGGGGCCTCGCAAAGACGAGTTCGCCGACGCCCAGTTTTCGTCTAGTGGCGCCACTGCCGTTTACGGTGATTAGTTATACTTTTAGATGTAGAAGTAAATGTGTAACAATTCAATCAGTCCAAACTTCTGCTCTTAATCAGAATCGCAAATACTTGACAAATGTTTCATAACATTACTGCTGCATAAAAGTAATGTCCGAATGCTTCCAGTAGCAGTTAATCAACTATTTCAGTATAGCCTCAGTTTCACAAAAACAAATATAGAAACATGTTTTGGCGATACCTACTAGTTTGATAAAGTGAATGCATAGCTACAAATAAATATGTCCATATGTAAATTGTTAATATTAGCTCATTACATTCTTGAAGATCCAGTTTGATACCTGCCAAGTAGCTAAATAATTAAGATATGTACACGAAAGGCACAGAAGTAAGGACAAGGTGAAAGCAGGGTTTGTAAGGCGAAGTAGAATCTAATTTCCTACAATGTAAAACTCACGTGTAGTTTTGAAACTACACTAAATCCATTAAATAAACCTCGTGCAACATGTCAGTACACATCGAGCACGCGAACATAATCGTAATCATTTCCTTTTATACTTGAACACATTAGGTTGCAATTCATTTCTGCTTTCAAAACGTTTTGGACGATATGAATACGACTCGGGTATTGTGAACTGTATGAATTACACTACGCTGACAGTACGTTATTATATGCTGCCATGAACAGAAGCAGTTATATTACTTTAATGATTTTTTCATATCACTAAGGCCTTTGCGATCTTATGGCAAACACATACCTGTGTTATTAGTTTTGTAGTAAGATGCGGGGACAAATGTGTTACCCATTTTATGCTTCTGACATAGACTCAACTCCAGATGTTTTTATTGCTGTTATTATCATGACCACGAATAGAGAAACTTTTATCACTTGATAATGGCCTAAGGCTGAAACTAGTTGTTACAAATATATAATTATCAGTCAAATGGCGGTCAATTCTTAAAAAAAGTTAGAAAATAGTTGGTAGCATTTCACGTATGTTAATACTAAAAAGTGTATGATGGTGAGTATACGAAGGAACAGAAATGATCACAGGATATGTCTTGTCCAAAGCTATCACGTGTTACATGTGAAAGTAAGGACAAGACGACGTGTCAAGTGGCTTGACCAGCAGGGCGTATATCGCCTGCATCAAGCACAGGTCTGATACGAATAACCAAATTTTACTGTGCGCAAAATAATTTAAGTACATTTTTGAAATATGTAATTAGAAATAATTTGGTTTCGGTCAGTCCATCTGTGTGGAACTAAGGGCCGGAGAAGTTTCCTGTGGACATTAAAGAGAACTTTCGCAAGCGTGTCACACAACTTGAATCACCGGCCTTGGCTCGAAGCAAACAGCGTAATTGTGTACTTGCTCGATAACATGCTGAAAGGCTACTAATTTCACCTCACGTTGAAATCAAAACAATCCGCTCCCCTCTAAATGGAATAATTATACTGATGGCAAATTTTTAAGTACAGTAGCCGTTCTCATGCAGTAAATTGTACATTTAAAAAGGTATTTGCTTCCATCCTCACATGTGATCGTAGCAGTTTGATTACCTGTTATGTAAATATGTTCTCATGGCAATTGTCTACCTTTACATCTACATAAATCTACATACAAATTTCACTGAAGTGCATGGCAGAGTTTTCAACGAACCGATTTTATGCCATTCTCTAATTGCGCGAGGGGAGAAACACCTAAATCTTTCCGATATGATATATTTTATTATGATGATAATGTCTCCCTAAGTGGATGACCGCTACAAAACATCGTTTCCGCTGCAGTCGTGGAACATTTCCGTGACACTCTCCGTTATATCGCGGTAATACAAAACGAGCTGCCCTTCTCTGAACTTTCTCTATATCCACCGTCAGTCCTACTTGATGGGGATCCCATAATGCACAGCAATACTACAAAATAAGACGGACAAGTATAGTTTAGGTAGTTTCTTTAGTAGAACTTTGCATCTTCTGCCATTGAAACGTAGCCTTTGGTTCGCCTTCCCTATGATATTTTGAGTGTGTTCTTTCCAATTTAAGTTGTTCGTATGTGTTATCCCCAGGTCTCTAATTGAATTGACGACCTGCAGGTTTGACTGATTTATCGTGTAAATGAAGTTTATCCGACTCCTTTTAGTGTTCAAATGGATGACTTCCCAATTACTCTTGAGGGCCAATTGCCATTTTTTTGAGCCATGCAGATATCTAAATCATTTTACAGTTGCTTTTGACCTTCTGGTGACTTTACTAACCGATGAATGACAGCGTCATCGGCGAAGAGTCTAAGAAAGCTACTCACATTGTCTCGTAAATCTTTTATAAAGATAAGAAATAGTAGGGGTCGCAAACATTTCCCTGGGGAACGCCATATATCCCTACTGTTTCACTCAATGTCTTTGTCAATTACAAGGTACTGTGTCTTTTCTAAAAGGAAATCGCGAATACAATCTCTCAACTGCGTCGATGTTCCATAGACACGTAATTCGATTTGAAGACGCTTGTGTGGTACAGTGTGAAAAGCCTTCGGGAATCTAGACACACGGAATCGATTTGAAAACCCTTGCTGATAACACTGATCACCTCATTGGAGTAAAGAGCTAGCTGTGTTTCACAAGAAAGATTATTTCCGAATCACTGTTGACTTTTGTCAATAGGTCGTTCTCTTCGAGGTAGATAATATTTGAGGAAAGTATATCGGTGGTGTTGAACTGCAGCCTCGTAAGTCAGTTTGTTCATGTAAGAAAATCGTTGACAATTGTTAATTTATGGCTTGAAAATTATTTTCAAATATGTTTTCATGGAATATTTTATTAATAAAGTAATTTATAGTGATAATTGTTTATTTCTATCGAGATAACTAAAATAATATTGCTTATTTCACTCTCCTGCAATTTTTTTTTTACACACGAGGTGGTTTTTCAACACCATCGATATGTCTTAGAATCCTGCTGCAAATCCACGTCAGTGATATAGGCCCGTAATTTTGCGGATCTGTACTATTGAATTTCTTGAGTACTGGTGTGACCTGTGCAAATTTTTCCAGTCTTTGGGTACGCTGTTTATAATAGCTAGGCGTGGAGCTAGCAAATCAGCATACTCTGAAAGGATCGCAGTTTGTATATAGTTTGGACTGGGAGACTTTTGATATGAGTTACAGATATCAATGGTTCTTCATTGCAGTTTGAACGTGAGCGTAATGAACGTTGAGCCTAAGGCTCTCATCAAGACGCAGCGCCTTTCTTTTCTTTTCTCTGGAGCAGTGTTTTTTAACCTGTGGGTCGCGACCCCTTGGGGGTTTGCAATGTCTTGTTCGGGCGGCGCAGACAAAGGAGGAAGTACTTACTACTTGCACCTTAAAACAACCATATTAGTGCACGTCTGGGTACTTTGTCTTTCCGCAATACCTGAATTGCTAAAGAAAGGAGAATTTTTTTTTATATGAAATTTCGTAATACCTTGTTATTATTTCTGGCCTGAATATAATAATATTTTTCACAAATATGCCATGTTAACGACGAATGAACGAAAAGCCTGAAATTAAAAAAAAAAAAAAAAAAATAAATAAATAAATAAAAATTCAAGCTTGGTGGTGCGATATGAAATATTTATTTGAAAAAATTTACACACCGATTTCGCTGTAAATTCCTTTTTCTTAATTTGTGGCGTTCTGGCACACTCTTCATTATGGAGTCAAGTTACAAAAAGCTGGAACGGAAACCAACCGATAGCTAAATTAACAAGAGGCAATAAGCCATTAGAGAATTTCTAAAACAAATATCTTCTAAAGAAGCTGCCTATACAGTGGCACTTAACGAGCATATTTCGCTTCCGAATTTTACCTGCAACACTGAACACTCATCATGCAACATATATTTTTGTCGAAATCAATGTTAAAAATAGTATAATGTGTTCCACTCCAGAAAATAGACTGAAATGTTCACCCTAAAATGTAGAATCTGTACCTCTTTTTATCTACAGAAGAAACTATATAATTCGCTAATTCAGAAACAATTGTGTTACAGTACAGTGAGTGCGTGGTGTGGGAGGAGGTCGCCAGAACTTTTTTTACTTGGAAGGGGAGTCGCGAACTCAAAAAGGTTGAGAAACACCGCTCTGGAACATTAATATTGCTGTTACTATTCCATATATTGAAACAACTGAACTGGTCAGCTGGAACATTATATGACCGACTACCTCATGCCGGAATGTCCAGCACTGGCACGGATAAAGGCGGCGACGTGTTCTGCAGTAGAGGAATGAGGCCTTCGTAGCTCGCTGAAGGGAGCTGGCACTGTATCACACCAGATTCCAATCAGTGCAGGGCCAAGGAGCCAAGGGCAATGAGCTCCAACGCCACGTCACATCACATCCCTGTTGTATTCGATCGGGTTCAGATCTGGCGAGAGGGCAATGTTGCTCAAACCGTTTCATCACAGTCCAGTTACATAGTGCATTATCTTACTGAAAAATGCCACTGCCGTTGGAAAACTATACTCATAAAATGTACGATGTCTCCAACTAGTATATGACACTTCTTGCACGAGAACTTTGCACCTTGAGCATGGGCATGGGCAGTATGAGGTTATCAGTGACCTCTTGATGGATATTTAGCCATTCTTCCTTGAGTGCAATAACCAGCTCTGCAACTGTTGAAGGTGCTGATCAGGCTGCAATGCGTCTGCCAAGTGCATCCCAGACGTGTTCAATCGTCTATTGCACCTCCAAGCATGTTGTCCACCAGTGCAGCTCTGTGGAGACTGGTGTTGTGCACCAGAAGGAACCCATCTCCTATGGCACCAGCGTAGGGCACAACAAAAGGTTGAAGGGCCTCGGCTACCTCTGAACAGCCAAACGCCGTTCATACGTAAGCAAATACTGACTTCCTGTCACACCATTCGTCCACCACCATAATGAAGATTGTTCCAAGTTCCACGTTTTCTCCAGGTGAGAGAACGGCGATTTTACGGCTGAACACAAAATCTTGACTCATCTGCTAACAACTCGACGCCATTGGTTACGACTGCAATCCTTATGTTTCTCCGCCCAGTTTCTGCAGGTTAAGCGATGTGGTGGATTTAATGGGACACACCATAGGCCTCCTGGAGGGCACATTTCCGAAGGCGAAATTGGTGTTAATATGCACGTCCTGCTGCTGCCGCCTAGAGTATGCGTTGCAGCTCAGTTGTGTCCAGCTTGCTGTCTCGACTGGCTGTTGACCGGAGCTAAGGGTCATGTTTTACTGGTGTTAACCGCAGACGACCTTCGCCTTGCCTTCTTAAGTTTTCTGTTTTAAATCGCGTCCATGTCCTAGAAATTACAATGTGGGACACTCCAATATTTGCATCCACCTCCCTCTATGTCTGTCCCGCTTCCGACCTTTCTATGGCTCTCCATGCCATAGCTTCTGGAAAGTCACGTTGTTGCATTGCACTACCTGCTCACTATACTATTTGAACCATACTGCTTGTGTAACTCGTTTGGTAAACTACACCAACCCCCTCTGTAGCAACTGTTTGTTGCCACTATCTCCATTTCAGTAATGTTGCTTTCTCCACACCGTAAATCCAATGCAGTTCAATCAGAATTTAGATATCTCAGCTGATCCACTAATTGTTTTTTCCAGTGTATTCACGGTCTGCATACTTTTGAATAAGTCATATTGCTATCAAAATTCGTAAATTAATACGTTAATGAGCCTGTGTGTAACATTAACACTTATTACTATGTGTTATTATATTGTATCTTTTAGCAAACATTTCTAGAGCTACACAAGCAACAAAGGAACTTGTATCCATTCAGAAAAGAGTGTTTTCAGTTACTTTGATTACTATAATTCCAGAACGTTCCCTACGATTATTCATATTTTATGAAGTTCAGTCACGTTTAAGCAGCTATGACTCATTTTTTACACCAAATTAAGTACGATCAAGTATGTAAATAGTCAACAATTCACATTAATAATTAATTTGTTTATTAATGTTCTAGAAAATTCTATGAAACTGAACAATACACATTTATTAGTTTTGAGTTAGGAATCCAAACTGGCTCTATCATGAAAAAATGGTATATGTCATTACAAAAAACTGTAAATTATAACCATCTGAGTCTCATTATTTTCATATAGATAAACAGGTGTACATATTGTTTGTAACATATATCACAGATTTTTTTCAACTTTTACGATAGTATTGTATAAAATAGCATTTCCTTTGTTTCCTGGCACTATTCACGACTGTTCTTTAACCGCCATTCAATTTAAATCAACGAAAAGTGATTGTAACTTATAATAACTTATAAGAACTGTTAAGAGGGTACATGTAAAGCAAGTGCGAAAAGCCGTCAGGCCAGTGAGAAGGGTAACAGCTGTAATTCGATTCTGTGAACTTCAGAATTCAGTAAGTCATTGCATGTCGATTCTGTTTGTGGAAGCCGTTAGTTCAGTTAGCAAGAGAGATCGGTATAAAGTGCATTTGTAACAGTTTGATATTGAAAACTTGGCGCTGCGATGAAAATAAAACTTACTTTGAAGCAGAAGCATCGTGTTTTCTTCTCACGAAGAACGCGGAGTACAGCTCATACTTTCTGCTTTAAAATGTTTTAAAACATCCCACCACGACGAGCTGAGTATTGCAACCGAGGACACACACACACACACACAGATTACTAGTACGGTTTTTGCAAGTTAGCCTCCCACTGGGACATGCGTCCTGTCAGTCAGTGTTATGTAAGGCGGTGCCAATGACGAGGCAACTATGCACGTAGACATATAATTAGCTTCTGATGTGTGTGCTTAAACAATAATGGCAGCTTGTGCCTTTTACGGGGGTACTAATTATGTAAAGCAGGGTTTTTCTGAACTTCGCGTGAAGTGCACATTGTCAACATGGCTTCTTTTTCTTCAACACTTTGACTAAAAATTATTACGGATGTTATCTGTGAAATCAGGAATAACACGAATTGAAACGTTGTCTGTAACTTTAACGGAAACTAACATTTAAATGAAGGCAGTAACTGAGAATACTGTCGTGTGCCTACTATTATTTTCTTTTTTGTGGTAGGTTGGATCAACGCAGCTGACAATTTATGGCACCTCTCCGTAACTGTAATTCTGGTGTAGGGTAAGGTGGTACAAATTCGATATAGGTACTATTCTGATCAACATAAATTTTCGAGCCATTTGTCAGTCTTGTAGTGTGGCATTGTAGCGTAGCAGGTTTCTACAGCTTCTCCTGTCTTTTCCAAGAAATACCACTTTGTGCTAAGGAGAAATAAATTTTTTCACGTTAGGAGGTAAGTGAAGCTACTTAGTCTAACGAGCTCTTATAAATTTTTTATTTAAGCGTGACTAGATTCTCTACCCAAAATGCAATGTTTGGTACAACGAAGTATGCGTTGGTGCCTGACGGAAAACGTGCTTTTTATGTGGATGATGCCCTTAGTCAAAATTCTACTAGGAAGTGATCACAATTGTACCTAGTGTGGTACCTTTTCGATCGATTTTTCTCAATTCTGTAACTTTCTTTTGTGTATATACCGACATTTGTAATTGTCTAATATTTGTGTTACATATTAGTTAAACATCCAAGAACAAGTGTTATAATTAAAATTACATCTTTTCTCAATATATTTCCAGTTACAATAACATTTGTCCGAAATGATCGAAATTGTACCACCTTACCCTATTTTATTGAGGAGGGGGGCCACGTCACAACAGAAAAATCTTTGTACTTCTCATGAATTTTTATCTAATGAGCAAACAACAAACGACAAAGTTGGCCGTCATCTTAACAGGGCTACACAACTTTTAATATCTCCCGAATACCGTTTTGTGTCTTATTTGTCTAAGACATTTCAGGGTATAAAATTCAGTTCTCTCTACATAACCTGGATGTTTAACTCAGGTCTCTGAACATAGAGCTGCAGCGTGCCTGCACATTCATATGGTTTGCACTTGCTATTACCACAGCCTTATACAGTCGCGACTCTCACTGCTGCAAAAGTCGTTACCAATTGACAGATGCAACGACACTAGCGCTCCTAGTGGTGGGCAAGCCGCCGAAGGAGTAACGTTTGTTTATAATTATTTTTCTACGTAATTAACGAAATAGTATAATTTTTGCGCTACAAAAGTAATATAGTTTTCAAAATGACAGGGCAAGATCGCACACTAACAATTTATTAAATGACGACCGGTCATGTTTTTAACTTATGTATATATATATATATATATATATATATATATATATATATATTTTATATAGTGAGTAAGTGCAATGTAGCACTTGTTATTTTATACCGAATTTTTTTTAACAAGATATGTGACTAGATGATGGTCACAGTGCACCGAAACCGGTCGTCATTTAATAAATTGTTAGTGTACTATCTTGGCCTGTCATTTTGAAAACTATAAAGATTAGATCGCCTCCAGACCCAACTATGTCAGGTAATCTTAATATTAGTAAAATATCAAGAGACATACATAATCGCGAAATTAATGTAAAAACAGACCAATTTCCTTGAATCAGTGGTATAAAGAACAACTTATTCAAGAAGAAATACTTAAGAATGTGTGTTTAGTTGCAGCTTACTGGTAGTAGAATATAAGCATAAGTGAAACATTTCTATTATGGTCTGTTCTTACTATGACAGGCTGTTTTTTTGACGCACGTCAATTCGGTATGAAGTTAATGATTCGCACTTTTCACATTTCAGTTGTGGTTAGGCCTAATCTGTAGCAACAATTGTGGAATTTGTTTCTTCTTTGTTGTTAAACAGTTTGATTACTTTTGCCGTTCTATTGTCACGTCCGTTACATTTTTTCTTCGGATGCAGCTGTTGAGACTGATTTGGTATATTAAATAAGGCAGCTACTGCATTCTATATACGTTTCCTATGTTCCATCCACGCCGATTTTGCTGGAATTGTGAACAGACCTTAACGTTCCTGAGAAAATAAAGATGTTTTTCTGCCATGGGGCAGGTCTGGTGTTTTTCATAGCCATTTTTTATTTTTAATAGAAAATGAAATTCTTCAATGAAGACCTGTAGGCTACAAATAATGGTAAATAAACTGTCCGTTGTACCATTTCATACCATGCCAGAGATATTAGGAAATCTAAGAAAGACAAATGACGAGTTATTTTTTAGTATTAACGATTTTAATGACACTACGTACATACCCTATTGTAAGAAGTACATTGTAATCAATAAAAACGATATTATTCGCACCCATCCAGTATCGTATTCAGTAATGTAACTTGCTGACAGCTTGGAGCGCTACTGTCGCAGTGTAGTCCATAACAAAAATCAGTGGGAGTGTCGTGACTGTGTATGTTAGACTGTGGTATTGCATTGTCCGCCTTCTTCAAATTTGGCAAACGAATTTCCACAAGTCTGTACGTGATAAGAAGGGCTTGATTACTTCGTGTTTCTAATTTAACGTCAATATATTTTATAATAGGCTGCTATGGGAGCCGAATCGAGACATTTTCTTTATGTATTCTAGTAACATTTCGTAGCAGCCATATTTCAATTTGGCAAGAAACTCAATATGAACATCTATGGCTCTTAAAAGACTGTAATCGTACCTACGTTATATGTTGTCCGAGGAGAGATTGAACGCCTTGACCATTCTTTACGTCGAAGCCGATCTCCTAACTGATAACCTGAACTATGAAGATATGATCAACGAGTTTCCCGCTGTCAAAGCCAGACGCAAACTTTGCTGATCGGTGAGTATTTTTTTTTTAAATTCATACTAGATTTAAAAATTTATGATTATAATGTGATTTTTATTATAACTAGGAGCACATTCATTGGATTTACAAACTACTATTACCTGTTTACTTTACAACTGCCGATGGCAGAAAGCCGAACTAAGCCTCGTTTAGGTACAGACGTGACTGAAGGCGCCCGACAATACCCGAATGACCCAGGCCGCTCGGAGCTGTTCAGTCAAGTCATACTGATACTGTAGTATATTTATTACAACTGAAGCATATTCTTGGCGTCTGCTGAAATGTATAGTTATCGCGGAAATATACGTTACTGAAGAGTACGCTCAGATGAAAAGTGATAACAAATAACGTAGTTCAGTTCTGTCAACAAATACGTAAAAGCTTTGCTAATACCGTTAGCTATTGTGAGAGCAGTAGCTGCAGAACAAAACTGTTCAGCCCTTAAATGGATTAAAGGTATTGTGTACACGTACTATGCAGCATCTAGCTACACAGACCCTAATGCTTTACACGTTAACTATTAGATTATAAAAAAATGTTTTTTCCACACTATTCTGTAAAAGTATATAATGGCAAACCCAGTTCTGTATTTGTTCGTCTGTACTAAGTTATTAGTTAGTGCACCCAAACCTCTAATTCATTTTCATTTCTTACGCTTTCCTCTAGATTCACGTATTAATGCCGAACGTTTTCTTTATCTGCTTCACATTCAAGTTATTAGAACGTAAAACGACAGTTTAATTTTAATTTTGAAAGCATCTCTGTAAAAATACGTATTAATATCTAATGTATGACACGTTCGCTTCAATTTTTAGATCTTAACTTTTTTTCATTTTCAACCGTTTCTTGTAAAATAATATATTAAAAGTAATGTATAACAAAAATCAGAACTCTCCTACATGTTCTGCTGAATTTTTAGGCCATAAAAGAAAAGTTACTTTCCTTGTGTTCGTTTCTGCTGTCTTTCGACAGAAGAATGTGTTAACACAATGCAGCTTTAAGTTTGTTGTACCCGCTGCTTTACACCAAGTACAGTTCAGGAATCATATTGAACTTTAAGCGCGACTAGACCGCTGCAGCTCAACATCCAGATAGAGAGATCAAAACTTGTAACCGTGCCTCTAACCGCCCTCTTAGACCGGTGGACAGTGTGCTAGCTAGCGACGCAGAGGAGCCGGGTTCGGTTCCCGGTCGGGTAGGAAATTTTCTCCACTCGGGGTTTGGGTGTTGTGCTGAGCCCATCATCTTTTCATCATCGACACGTAAGTCGCCCAAGTGCCATCACTTACACCAGGCACGCCGAACACGAACCCAAATGGGGTTTAATGGCAAAAAATGCCCGTGCTTCTACCAATAACAATAGTTCCGGAAGGCTATCCAAATCCTTGTCGGTACAAAACTGAACGTAAAGAATTTTTCCCAGTGCACTTTCCTTCTCGCTGTTAAAAATATCCACGAAATTGATTCTCCATATAATGACAGTCACAATTTGTTAAATCACCGAGGGGACACTGAATTACATTTCAAAATCTGGATAACGGACACACATGAAACGGAAAAGAATACACGTCTAATATTTAATCCTAACTGATCGCGAGGTCTAAGCAGAAGAATGAAAATCTGAAGTGCCGGCCGCGGCGGCCGAGGGGACTAAGGCGCTAAGGCTGCACGGCCACTACGGTCGGGGGTTCGAATCCCCCCTCTGGCATGGATATTTGTGCCGACCTAGTTCGTAAGTAGTTCATAAGTAGTTTGTAAGTTTAGGGACTGATGACCCCGTAGTTAAGTCCCATAGACTATACAAACATTTGAACATTTTTTTTTTTTTAATCTGAAGTGCAAGCACTTTTAAACTAGGAAGGAAATATTCCTACTGTTATGACCTCTAGTATTTTCTCTGATTTTTTTTATTTTATATTTAATAAATTTTTTGGAAATGTTAGACCCAAAATTGTATCAACTGATGTGATCGACATGGTACATTACCAGTTCACATAGTCTATTGACCATCAAAGTTACGAACAGTAATTATTGTTCTTCTATAGCGAAAAAGATGAGAATTTTGAACAAAGGGAAAAGTATGTCAGCTTCATCCTGTAAAGTGATATCTTTAATTGAAGTATTTTATCCATTCAGCAACTGTTCAGGTTATAAATTAATGAAATGTAGCAACCAGTTGCCTGTGGTTATTTATTTATTTTAACTTTGACGACCGGTTTCTGGCGCTTGAGTGCCCTTCTTCTGGTCTATTTTTGTACTGTTGCTTAATAAATATACATGCTAGTGGTGGAATCAATGCTAAGTTGCGTTGATTCCACTACTAGCATGTATATTTATTAAGCAACAGTACAAAAATAGACCAGAAGAAGGGCACTCAAGCGCCAGAAACCGGTCGTTAAAGTTAAAATAAATAAATAACCACAAGTAACTGGTTGCTGCATTTCATTAATTTATGATATCTTTAATGCTTAGATTTTTTTTCTGGTATTCTGTCCCATGAACGAATTGTTGCATCGTGTGTTTCATACGACTGAGTGCAGATTCGCGATGTTGGCAGTGTGTGTTCGGTTCATTTTTGAGCAAGGATCACGAAGTGGAAAGTTTGTTTCTTTGGGACCAACGTCCATTTGTATGAGATTCATCTCTCTTACTATAGACAGGTTACAGTATACGTATAAGCAAAGTTTGCCCGATGAAACAGCGCCCATGCAAATTTCACGAATCAATTCCTTTTTTAAAGGTGTTATATTTGGATCCACGAAGGGTCCCAAGCGACAGTTGAAGTCGCGTATATAGGCATATGTACTTTGCGCTTGAAGAAACCTTATAGCCGGCCAATAATGGTTCTCGCTTGCTTAGATAGAATGTGTTAAATCAGCGATGACAACTTGCAACAAAAAGACTAAATTACACTAAATAACTCTCTACAATCGAGTAATTGAACGTCCAAGTGTCTTTCCTCCTACGCGACCTATTTTCGCTATCTGCGTGTTGATCAGAGAGGGTTTATCAGAACCCTTCAAACTACCGCCTAGCCTAAGTTGCGATGCGACGTGTCAGTATTAAACAGTTATGGGTAGAGGTCTGCGCGGATGCGGATATCCGCAGTATTTCTTACTTTGCGGATAAAATTGTGAGCGACGTGAATATCCGCGTGTTATATGCGGATAAAGGGCGAGGTATCTGCCCATTACGTCTGTGGAAATGTTAACTGAAAACTTCGAGCCTGTGGACATTCTTGAAATCCTTGCAGGGCCCAGGTACAGCGAAAGTCTGTTGTTCCAACCCCCTGGCCACAGCGGACGTAGCTGAACCCGAGGGACCTGAGCCTAATCCGTTTACGCGACAGTGTCTTATCTGCGGTCTGTCATGTGATTTCTGGGTGCCAAACCGGCCCACTGCCCACCAGAGGTGCCATGACAAATTTCTGCTGCCTTCAGTTAGCGCTTTGTAGTGACCGAGTGAACGTATATCATAGTGAATACAGTGACAGTTCTTTCTTAAAATGTACACATCAATGGATAGTAAATCGTGTAAAGTGAAAAGAGGTGATTTGACATTAGTGAAAGAAAACAAATTGAAATCGTCAATTTTGAAAAAAATTGGATATGTATTTGATGGCAAGGAAAAGATCAACGATACAGTCGCCTGTATTACGTAGAATAAATGTATATTCTTACACTGGACAAGAGTGGATCTTCAAATTTGCTGAAACATTCGTGTGAGACAGGACGAAGTAGCATAATTACTTGTGTAAATACAAAGACAGATACAAAAGTTCAGAAGTTTCCCGAAATCTGAAGACAACCGCGACCGAAAAACTTATCAATCTGGTCAGCAAAGACATTTTACCGTTCGAAGTTGCGCGTGGATCTGGTGTGTTTCTCGAGACTGCACAGTTTCTTATTGCTGTGGGGACATATCTAGTAAACTACTTGTCCTATAGTCATTTATGTCAATAATCGTCGCGAAAGTGCAAGCAATATGCTGGCAAAGTTTTGTCTCAACCGAATGAACAGTACAGCCGCACATACAAACAAACAAACATGTTTATGTATTAGTTAAATCAAATGTTCAAATGTTTTTAAAGCTTATGGGACTTAACTGCGGGGTCATCAGTCCCTAAACTTACAAACTACTTATGAACTAGCTTATACTAAAAACGGCAGAAACATCCATGCCCGAGGGGGGATTCGAACCCCCGACGGGGAACGGCCTCACGCAACGTAGCATGGCGCCTCAGTGCGCTCGGCTGCTCTGCCGCGGCTATTAGTTAAATGGTGCCGGAAGTAATCAAGATTGAGAATATAATTTTGTAACAACTTTCATAATCAGATACGGTGTACAGTGAAAGTAACTTATTTGGGAAGGTACACAATGTTAGATCGTATAGGCTGGCCGTAGCTGTAGCAGACATTGTCTTTTTGCTGACAGTTACCATTTAGAAGTAGACGGCAGTTTTTACACTTCAAATGACATGCTTTGCTTTGTGTCAAATAACCTATTGTGTGTTAGTATGGGGAAAATAGTGTCCCCTTTGTAAAACTTCGAAAGAACCTTTTCTTTCTTTTTTTTTTTTTTTTTTTTTTTTTTTTAATGTAAACACAATAAAATCTCTATGCCGATCACTTTTAACCACTGAAATTTAAGAAGCTGACATAGTGCTCCGACCACACGTGTTCCGGAGCGCTACTGTGTGTGTCTGGAGCGCCAATTTTTTTCTTGTTTGGAATAGCCTGTTTTGGAGTAGGTGTAGAATAGTTACCGTGATTTGAGAAGTTAAAAGTAGTTAAGTTGTCGCAGAAATGACACTAACAATAATTGTATCATTACATACCACGTTTTTAAATACCGCTATCTATTACTATCACCCACATAAAACGTTAATATCTGTGGATGCAGATAACGAGGATACGGATAGTGCCGCGGATATGGGCGTTGCGGATAAGGTGCGCATGCAGATAACACTTCTTTTTACACGCGCAAACCTCTAGTTATGGGTTATCCAACCGCATTCCATTTCAATTCCTCCACGACATTTCGTCACTCGTACACGCTACGATCGTCGGGTGGTTGCTGATGAATTCTGTGCTGCTAGTAGCTTCTCCTTTGAGCATATGCACTGTCTATTGCTATCAAGCCTCTGGGGTTGTTCCTCCAGACACGCTTGTTGAAATTTCTGACATCTGAGATACTGGTTGTCAACGCTTATGCTGTTGGTAATACAGGTTTAGGTTATCAGCGCTTCCCAGTTGCCTGTGAGATTATAACAGTAGTTGTGCGGTTTTCATTCATTGTCAGTCATTCATACGCGAGCGTGCAAACACGCACACGCACACAAAGATGAGGTGAATTACGGTTGTGAAAGGCGAGTGTATGGAAGGGCCGATGATTATGTGAGTACTGTGTGATGGTAATGGTGATGTGTATAATAGGGTGATTTGTGAATGATGATTATCCTGTACGTAGAGGTGTCGTGTTCTTCATATGGAGTCACTATGAACAGAGCAAATCGGGCCATCTTGTATGCCTCCAGTGAGGCCTCGATTTAAGGGCACTGATTTTGGAATTCTGCGACCTCTGCGCCTTTTCGGAGAATCGGTTAGTTGCCCTTTTGATATGGACATGCTGCTTGGCCGCGTCCGCTGGCTCGTGCAGGGGTTCTATGGTGAAGCGCGGATGTAGGTTGATACCCTTCATAGGGCCGTGTTTTGCAGCTTTTAGGGCTATTCTATACGAGCGCTAAAATCAGGACGTTGGCAACGTCGCGTTAACGTCCGGTGACTGGAGCAATGGCATTACCGGCCGCGGTGGCCGAGGGGACTGAGGCGCGTCAGTCACGGTCTCCACGGCCACTATTGTCGGGGGTTCGAATCCCCCCTCGGGCATGGATATTTGTGCCGTCTGTAACGATACACTGAAATTTTTATTTATTTTTTGTTTATCTTTGATCAGCGATATTTATCGCCTCCGGTTCCCTCTGACACGCAATGCAACTAATTTAATTTCGTTCGTCAGTTTTTACTCCCAAACAAGCGAGAAGACGGAACGGAGATAGTAGTTTTACTCACTCTCTTGTCTATGTTCGTTCCGCACGGACGTCTTCCATTCATGTATCCATTCAGTGTAAGTAATAGTGATGCAAGATGTGGTAAAAATATATTACTTAAATTTAAAATCATCCCCTCTCTTTGGCTTTTATTTAAATAAATCCCTCCACGCCAAATATTTAATCTCTTAAGGTTTTCAGCTCCTCTACATCCGTAATAGTTTAATGTTCAGACGCCATTACAATCGCTTCGCATTGTCTGCAAAATTTCAATCAATCATCCTTATACTATACTTTGCTTGATTTTAGAATCTGCAGTCATTTCTTTTGTAATTTCACGATGTCCGATCATTTTTTTAATTTTTTTTTATCGTTACCAGTATCTTCATGTTCCACCCATGGTCACGGTCACGTGAACAGTCTGAACATTGATCTACGGAAAGTATCTCGAACATTCACTTATTAAATAAGACATTAAAGTTATCATTTACAGTTTCTACAATACGAAGTGCAGGATCCAGCTAGATGCTTTCCGTAAGTTTTATAACGTGCTGTTGCTTGTACGGTGCCCAACTTTAATATGCAATCCGCGGTTTATTTGCTTTAATGTTCATTTTGTGCTGTACTTTAACTAACTTATTTCAAAATTCAAACATTCGGTACCATCAATTCTTTGTCCAAAAAATAAAATCGCGGAATCTACTTTTAACAATTATGGCATCATATGAAGCAAGGGCAACGTTATACGTCCTTAGTGTTAGCTAGATCATAAGTAGTTTGTAAGTTTAGGGACTGATGAGCCCATAGTTAAGTTCCATAAGCTATACAAACATTTGAACGACCGAGAGGTGTAAAAACGCGTCGTCACTAACGTCGGTACCGTATTAACAACGTGTTAGTAACCCGCAAACACTGAGCTTGCGTCAATCGAGTTGTTTGGTCGTTGTTTGATACGGAGAAATTTATAATATGAAACTGAAAAGCAGTTGCCAGTCAAAGGACTATAGCGACAAACCTTGAAGGCGAAGTGCTGGAACGAAGTCTGCGAAGCCATGCACTAAGGCATTGAAATGTTCAAATGTTCAAATGTTTGTCAAGCTTATGGGACTTAACTACGGGGTCATCAGTCCCTAAACGTACAAACTACTTATGAACTACTTACAAACTAGGACGGCACAAATATCCATGCCCGAGGGGGGATTCGAACCCCCGACCGTAGTGGCCGTGCTGACCGTGACTGGAGCGCCTCAGTCACCTCGGCCACCGCGGCCGGCTCTCAGGCATTGAGTGCTGCTCATAAGCACAAAGCAGGTTTGTAACAACTGTACAAAAACTTGTAGCCATATAACAAGGGGAAAAATTGTTTATAGTTAAAACACTCAGGACCGGAATTTGGTGCGCATTTGAAACGAATACGTTTCTGAAACCACATTTCCTCGCTTGGAGTTGGCATCTCATAGGGATGCAGAACATCCCAGATAACCTCCGATGTTTCTCATATAATTAAGAATAGTTTGTCTTGACACATGAAAGTCAAATTCCAAATCGTCGAAGTTCATTTCCGATGCCCGAATCGGAGACACACCAACAAGTGTAATGGACATACCAAGTAACTGATTTACTTCTGCAATAATTTACTGAGACAATTTTATTTCAGGTAAAGGAATGAAGTTTTAATCACTACCAAAAGATTTCCAATTATTGAAAAAGAAGGTGATAATCAGAGCGACTACAAATAGAAGGAACTTCGCCGAACTATTGTTCTTGATTCCATACGTAAAACGTTGTGTGACTGATGTCCAACTCAGGACAAAGAAACTACTATTTTAACACATGGAAAGGAGATCAAATTCTTAGTAAAGAGGAAATTCACTTAATGTAATGACCAATATCTCTGTATGTTCTATAAATGTTTTCATCACTGTATCATTATTTCTTGGCAATGAGTAGTTCTTCAAAAGAAGCAGCCTACATGCGATAGGAATTAAAGAATTTATCTTCGTACATTGCTGAAATATTAAATGAAACTGTTCTTTTGATAGTTTACTTGCAAGCACCGGGTGTGAATCCCAATGTCTCACTTATCATTACACACTTCATACATTTGTAATACATATATAGACCGGCGCAGCCTAATTGAATATTGTCGATTTTGAAACTGTGATGTAATAAAATCAACTCCAACGCCCCAAATACGCGGTGTTTATACCTGGCGTCATATAAGAGGGCGCTTCCGCACATAGGGGCGGAGCAATAGGAGAAGTGGAAAAAAAAAACTTCCATTCTCTACTCAGAGGAGTGGAGCGGGCTGTTTGAGATTCGGCTCATAAAGAGTCGCTTTTCTATTCAGCCAATTATCAGACAAGCTGATGGTGGGGCAAAGGGAGTAATAATTGGTAATAAGTGGGAGGGGCTTACCAGTTCCGGCATACGCCTTACAACCGAGGAAAACTCCCGGAAACCTTGGTCGGAACCGGGACCAATTTAATTTATCTCTGAGACGTTGCCCCAGTTACAAATGGATTATCGGAAGAGCACGAGTGCACTCACGGCAATCAAGGATCGGACGCCCGAGTTATTCTCGAAAACTCGCATCCCCCTACAAGAGTTACACCCGTGAGCACGGTATTTTTTGCGTCGATAGGAAAAGTGTGGAGGGGAGGATTTAGGGCCGAGCACTAACAGTTGCGCCTGCGGGAGAAACATTGCGTAACTCGCGGCCAGCCACGCATCTACAGAATGAACATTATTGGTTGTCATTGCGGTAATGGAGGGGGATGCGCAGACCGGCTAAAAATGGGTCGCCTTCGTAGGTGACGCCGACTATAGTACACACCCAACGCTGAATGTAGAGTTAAAACGCTGCGTTTCTAGCGCCCTGTACAGTATGTAAATTTAACGTCTAGTTTCCAGCATTACAACTTTTGTGTCTCGTTGCCGCCGGTTGACTAGGTGTCGGTGGCCGAGTAGAGAGAGACTGACACAGGGAAATAGGATGCATGCGCGTGCAGGTACGGAGGTGACCAGCCAGTGGGGCAGCAGAAACTAGAAACACTAAGCTAGATAGAACAAGATATGTATTTCGTAGAGATAGTATAATACTTAACTTTGTTAACTGAAGACTAGTGGAATGCAGATACATAGTTTAACTAGATAGAGGCCTGCCTACTGATGAGAGACTGTTCTTGTGCCTATCCTATTGCCAAGTGATCGATGCAGTTCAGTGGTGGCCACGAGCGGGATTGCAGCAGAGGGCGCTCGTGGCCGACGTCGTAAGAACGCTGCGCCATGCTTGCATGGTGGCGTGCGGCGAAAGTACGTGGCGCGTACTTCAAACTTGTGCGACACCACAATATCCGTCGCGATTTCAGTGCTTGAATAGAACAGCTCTTACAGTGTATCAGTGGGTGTGGGGGCGCCGTTTTCCCATATTGGCGCTGTGTAATTCATGGTAGATCATACCGCCGCCTTTTATACCGTTAGGCCCACCTCTGGAGGAAGTGATGCCTCGTTCAGTGTGGAGTACAGTGTGATGAGCCTTACCTCCTCTACATGCGGCTTCCACGTCAGCTTTCTGTCCAGGGTTATCTCCAGATATTTAGCTGTGGCTTTCCAATCCACTGCCTCTTCCCCTGGTGTTTATCCGAGGTAGTGCTTATGGCACTGGTACCCCGCATACGGCCACTAATTGGGTTTTAGTTACATAAAATACAAATCTCCACTTTCCTGTCCAGCTGGAGATAGCACCAGCGAGCATGTATATAGGACGGCGAGATGAGCAGCACAGCATTCATCAGGAACCATCTGAAGACGGCAACGTGTGCAATTGTCGAAATATCGTGGAACATTTGATTAGGATGTGTTAATTCTGGAAACCAGAGATGTTTTTAGGAATCATCATTGTTTCCGAAAGCAAAGATCATGTGAAACAACTTGCGCTATTCATCCACGAGAGGCAGAGGGCAGTAGTCACAGGTAGCAGGTAGAATCCGTGTTCCTTGACTTACGCAAGGCGTTAGTTACCGTTTCGCAATGGCGCCTGAGGAGCAAAGTGCAAGCATATAGAATATCAGATCCACTCTGTGACTGGTTCGAGGCGTTTCTAATTAACATCGCTCTTGTGAAACTCAGCTCGCCCTTTTCTGACATGTAATCTTGCAAGTCATGGATGAAGGGCAACAGGCAGATCGTGTTTTTCTCGATTTCAAAGAAAGGCATGTGACGCGGTGCCACACTGCAGACTGCTAAAGGAGATACGAGTATATGGACTAGGTTTACAGATTTGTGACTAGGTGGAAGAATTCGTACGTAATAGTTTTTCTCGACGGCGAGTTCACCAAAGACGACTGTATCGTCAGGCGTGCCCCAGGGGAGTGTGATAGGACCGCTATTATTTTCTTTCTATATAAATGATCTGATGAGGTAATTTGCCGCTGTTTGCTGCTGATGTTGTGGTGTATGGGAGGGTGTCGTCTTTAACTGACTAATAGCATACAGGATCACTTAGACAAAATTTCTACGTGGTGTGAGGAGTGGCAACTAGCGTTAAATGTAGAAAAATGTAAGGTGATGCGCATGAGTAGGAAAAACAGTCCTTTAATGTTCGAATACACCATTAGTAGTGAGCTCCATGATACAGTCACGTCGTTAAAAATCTAGGCGTAACATTGCAGAGCGATGTGAAATGGGAGGAACATATAAGGACAGTTCAGGGTGTCCAGAAAAGGGCTTCCTGATTTCAAAATTAAATGTCTCGAAAACAAAGATCGATAGAGTAATGCAGTAAACGGTATGTTTATTGTGAAAGCTGTAAGAAGTTTGAAATAATAGTTACAAAAGCTGCTAACAGATGGCGCTGTACGCTGTACAGCTCATATCAGTATACATTAGTGAAATAATCGTATGAAAACACTCTTTGCAAACAATCACATCACAATGTTTTCAAAATGTTCACCATTGACACTAGAGAGGTGGCGCAAACGAAGAATGAAATTCGCCATCACATTTCGTAGTGTCTCAACCGAAATGGATTCACATGCCACAGAGATTGCCGATTCAAGCTCGTCCAGAGTGGCGGGATGCTTCGGGTAGACCGTGTCTTTCACTGTGCCCCACAAAAAAAGTCACAGGGAGTCAAATCCGGCGAATATGTAGGGCCAATCCATGCCTGCACCAGTAAATTTGGGATATTCCAAAGCAATGACTCGATTCCCGAAGAATTCATTAAGAAAGCGAAACACTTGTTCGGTCCGATGTGGTCGGGCTCCATCTTGCATAAACCATTCAATCGATCCTCTAACGCTTGCTGTGTGGCGACAAATTGTTCCAAAATTGCACCGTAACATGCACCAGTGACCGTATCTCGAATGAAAAAAGGGCCAATAATGCCTCTGCTGCATACTGTAGCCCACACAGTAACTTTAGGAGAATGCAGGGGTTTCGCTTCACACCAATATGGCTTTTCGGAACCCCAAAATCGCCAGTTCTGCTTATTCACGTGTCTATTCGGGTGGAAGAGTGCTTCATCTGTAAACCAGATGCAGCCAACATCAAATCCTTCACTTATAAATCCTTGTGAGCATCTGATAAGGAAAGGCAACCCTTCGTTACACAGCTCGTACGGGTATGGCCTGGTGCGTTTGAATTTTGAATGGAAACATGTGTACGCTCTTTCTCAGTATTTTCTGCGTGCTGGAACGCTTCAAACTAGTCTCAGATGCAATTCTACGGACGGATGACATTGGATTTCACTGAATAATTCCAGAAACTGTGGCGATATTTTCAGGCGTAACTGCGGTTTGCTTGCGGCCAACATACCCCACTAGATTATCAGTTACGCTGCCTGTTCGTTGAAATTTTGCGAAGAGCGTACGAATGGTTCTCGCATCGGATCATTTGGGAACATTAAATCGTGCTTGAAAACTTCGCCTTGTTGCCGCAGGACTCTCTTCTAACCCGTGGTACTCTAGCACCAGAAAAAACTTGTTTTTAATGTAGAGTATGTAAAATAGCATCAATGTCGGAAGAAAACTATAGATTTCTATGCAACAGAAACGCAGGATCACATTGAAAAACGCACTTTGTTGTTCTCAAATATTTCAATTTTTATTTCGTACAACCCTTGTTCTGAGAATAACGAAAACAACAAAAAAGATTCTGTGAAATCGGTCGAGCCGTTCTCAAGTTATGGCGCGACCAAGATATTTAGGGATCCATTTTTATGTTGGAAAGTACCCTCCCCCCATGCACCGTATGAAACTTCAAGTACACGGTGACCTTCCTCTTGTTTTGAAGGTCAAGCGTGCGAAATTTTAGTGTAGATCGGAATGAAACTGTAGATTTCGTGTGTCTTTAGAAGTATACTCCGCCATGCACCTATCACAAAATACTTTCTTAGCTGACGTTTTATACCCATAAACTACATTCCTGCTAAATTTCAGCTTCATAGGTGAAGTAGTTTTCGAGATTTCGTGATTAGTTAGTAAGTGAGTGAGTTTTCTTTCGCTTTTATATAGATAGAGATTAAGATAACAGATTGCTTAATTTTGGATTCAAGAGAATAAGGGGAGACTTGAGACAAAAATAAATAGTAACATACAAATATGTAATGCTAACTTTATTTGCCACTCCCATGAACCACAGACATTGCCGAGGTGGGGTGGCTTGCGTGCCTCAACGATACAGATAGCCGTACCGTAGGCGCAACCACAGCGGAGGGGTATCTGTGGAGAGGCCATACAAACGTGTGGTTCCTGAAGAGGGGCAGTAGCCTTTTCAGTAGTTACAGGAGCAACAGTCTGGATGATTGACTGAGCTGGCCTTGTAACATCAGCTAATGTGGCTTTGCCACATAGTTACTGCGAACGGCTGAAAGCAAGGGGAAACTACAGCCGTTACTTTTCCCGAGGACATACAGCTCTACTGTATGAGCGTATGATGATGGCATCCTCTCGGGTAAAATATTCTGGAGGTAAAATAGTCCCCCATTCGGATCTCCGGGCGGGGACTACTCCGGAGGATGTGATCATCAGGAAAGACAACACTGGCATTTTACGGATCGGAGGGCGGAATGTTACATCCCTTAATCGGGTAGGGAAGCTAGAAAATTTAAAAAGGGAAATGGATAGGTTGAAGATATAGTGGGGATTAGTGAAGTTCGGTGGAAAGAGGAACAGGATTTCTGGTCAGGCGCACCGCACATTCAGTGACATGTCATCGTGTTAATGAACTATTAAGTAAGTTAGCTGCATACTCTACGGTGCATTATGTCATGATACTATTTGATATATTATGCATTTTGTCAAGTTAAAAAAATGTTTGTAGATGTAAAAGACCAAACTACTGTGGTTACCAGTCACTAGACATACAAGTCACTTTAAATTATTCTAACCTAAGGAGAAACACACACATACGCCCGACCGAGGGAGGACTAACATCCTACGGGAACGGCAGCGCAATCCGCGACTTAGCGCCTTAGATCTTGCTGCCAATCCCGAGTGGCGACCAGGACATTCGGCTTTTATTTACTACATTAGGAGAATCTTCATTCTGACAAATATTTGCTTAAAACGCGTTAGAGTATACAAATTTGCGGTACACTAACCGCCAGTACTTCAACAAGCAAGTGAAAGGGCGTATGTGGTTGTCCGGAAGGGAAAAGAACGTTCTCTTTATCTGAAATTTTCTCTCCGATATCCTACTTGCGAAACGTCGGGCTGTAGTACTACGGACTAACTAATTTTTCCACTATCGCTTTGCCTCTTTTTTGCAACGGCGTAAGTAAACAAAGCACGAACTCAGAAATCCTTTATCTTCCGGGCGCTCACGTGACGGGTAATTTAAAGCTCGTTAGAGACGTTCAGATACGCAATCTGAAAGGCGTACCTAGTTAGTCACCCAAGTGTGCCTCACTCGTAAGTTCACCCGTTAACCGAGGTCCCTTCCTGTTGTCTTGTTCGCACCAGCATTCTCACTTCATACGCCTGAGTGAATGAACAAAGACAGTGGCTTATCTTGTGATGATCCCGCACCCTGATACTTTTTCAATCTGTTAGATGAAATCTAGCGAGGAGGTGCAGTCGTTAGCGCACAGGAGACTCATTCGGAAACACGGCGGTTAAAATCCGCAGTCCAGATATAAGTTTTGCGTGGCTCAAATGTCAGGGTCGATTTTCTATCCCCCCCCCCTCCCCACCACGTCCTCCATCTCTAGTAACTACGTTGTCGACGGCTCACTGAAGCCTTATATTTCTTTATGTAGACGACTCCATCTGGAGTCCGGCGCAGAGCGACCACATTAAAATTATTAAAACAGGGAGAAACAGCTTTGGTTGCATTGAAACATTTATTTGAATTACAAATCGATTTCAGTCAGTGTGTGACCATCTTCAGTGCTGTAATAAATAAAAAAAATACAAAATCAACCTCTGTAGACGTAATGTAATTACAATATGAAGGACTATGTGCAGACTAAGTCTTCACAATATGAAGAAACAAAATAGGAGAATATAGTATCATACCTAGAATCGAAACCCTGTGGGTTAACATTGTAACCATTGTTAACATTGACATCCACTGTATTCAGTTCTGGTACAATCATGTTACTGATTTCTTAGCTTAGTGGGTTAACATTGTAACCATTGTTAACATTGTACCAGAACTGAATACAGTGGATGTCAATCATATTACTGATTTCTTAGCTTCATGCTCAGCTGCGTATGTACAGATAGCACCCAGCGCCCTCTACACAAATTATTACAAGTTACTATAAGCCACTTTTTTAAAAGATATTGTATGCACAAAATTATTTCACCTTAGGTACAGCATTTGAAAGTTATGAATGCTAAAGCTCCTGTACTGACATCGGAAGTTAAGGTATACAAAGAAGGTGAAAAACTGATACACCCGATTGTAGACGGGAGGGAGAGGCTGTTACGCAAAGTATATCAAACGTGCTAAAAATTCTTGATAGAGGCTATTAGAGATGTTCCTATTACTGACACCATGACTTTTGTTTCATTAGACATTGTAAATCTCTATACTAATATCCCCATGACAAACAATTTATTTGATTAAAAGAAACTTTCTAACGTGAAAGTTATGCTGCCGGCCGCGGTGGCCGAGGTGACTGAGGCGCTCCAGTCACGGTCACCACGGCCACTACGGTCGGGGGTTCGAATCCCCCCTCGGGCATGGATATTTGTGCCGTCCTAGTTCGTAAGTAGTTCATAAGTAGTTTGTAAGTTTAGGGACTGATGACCCCGTAGTTAAGTCCCATAAGCTTAACAAACATTTGAACATTTTTTTTGAAAGTTATGCTGTTGAGATTTTTATTCTACTCTTACAACTATTTATTGTGCGCAATGGATTTATCTGACCTATCTATTGTACCCAAGGCTGCTGCAAGAAAGACATCAACAGCATGTCACGTAGAAGTCAGAAAGATGCTCCTTGCCTACCTACAAACGGTGAAAGTTTATCAAAAATGTTCAAATGTTTGTAGAGCTTATGGGACTTAACTACGCGGTCATCAGTCCCTAAACTTACAAACTACTTATGAACTAGCTACAACTAAGGACGGCACAAATATCCATGCCCGAGGGGTGATTCGAACCCCCGATGGTAGTGGTGCAGACCGTTAACTGAAGCGCCTCAATCCCCTCGGCCACCGCGGCCGGCGAAACTTTATCACTTACTAGCTTAAACCCGTGGCTCCGCTCGCGTGTTTGTTGATTATGGTAGATGAACTATCTTTCAGTGGTTTTGAAGGATGAAGTGAAATACAATATCTTCTTTAGTAACAAACTGAAAACTAGTCTTATCAGATTACAGAAGTCTAGGCACTTACCGTTTATCAGTAAAGTAAGTAGTGTAGATCAAATCACACGTAAAAATGCACTCGTTTCGAAGAATACAATCATAAAATTGAACAATAATTATTGTAGTAATATCACAAATCGATCACTTGATGTAATGCGCGAAACGTCAAATCGATTTTTTTAAAGAGATGTATTAAAATGAATTTCTTTTTTACTGCTTTATTTATTTATTCTTGTATTTCCTTATTCGTACGCTTATCCTTACAGAGAAAGAGCTGAAGACATTGTAGCGCGCATAGACCAAAGATATGGTCTGTGGCATCACGTTTCGCTGTATGTATCCTCCTTGCTATAGAGTCGAAAACGTCATCGCTGGCCTTCAGTCCGAATTTTTAATAATTTGACGACTTTCAACCACCACATCTCCCACCCCCTTATAGCTATCGGCATGGAACTGCTATGGTTTACAACGGGAGACTTCGGACAACAACTGCACACAGACCATTCGTTTGCGTTGTGTAGTTCGCTGCAGAACGAAAGATTAACACACACATACGTAGAATTTTTGTATACACCGATAACTTTCCATCACAGTATACTCCATCCTTTTATCATTATTAACCCTCGAGCAACAATGCAACCAATAAAACCATTTTCAAAGAGTAAATATAAAGCGAAATGCGGGACACTCTTTTTGAAAATTATATTCTTAAAATTACGAAGATATTTTCAGATCGCTATAAAATCGTGCCTAAAACCTTCCTCAGGTATAAATTAGTAACTGTACAAATATTTAAGTCTCTGCGTCTAGTCGTTCGTACGTGATAAGCGTACACCGAACAGACATTTTCATTAATATATATATATATATATATATATATATATATATATATATATATATATATATATATAGCTATCCGATCGCCATAAAACCGTGCCTAAAGCCTTCACCGGGTAGACATTAGTAACTGTACAATTTTTTAGCTCTTTATGTCTTGTAGTTCAGACGTGATAAATGTACACCGAACAGACATTCACATTTATAGATATAGATGAATCCAAAAGGCCTCAGGAAGAGGTGGCAATCCTATACATCCTATATACATATTATAAATGCGAAAGTTTGTATGTTTGTTACCGCATCACGCTAAAAGTGCAGCATTGATTTAGATGAAATTTCATATAGAGATTTCTTATGTCTTGGATTAGGACATAGGCTACTTTTCAAAATGTTTATTACAAGTTATTTATTTGAAATATATCCATAGAAATACGTAACGGTTGTAAGAAACTTCTAATACAACAGCAGAGGTGCTATGAAGTGCATGTCATGTTTAGCTTCGAGGGGCCGGGGGTCGTGCCTCAGCGTGCCCGGTCAGGGGGCTAAACGCTCTCTGTAATAAAAAAAGCTGAGCCAAAATATGCAACGATCAACCTAGAACAAACCTAACCAACGACCGCAAAACATAGATCTACCTGAGGGGAAAAAAAAGAGGGATAACGCGTCATGTCATAAACTTCCATTATTTTGGGCAATGGTTCGTATCCTGCTATAGTGAATTTTTTTCTTTATTATTGTTATCTTTTTTACTTTCGAATATACGAAAAGATTCTGTGATACTGCCAAAACGGCTTAACTGACATCATTACATACACAAGAAATCTGAATGTTGGCGTTTATGCCGCATTCATTTTCATTTGTTATAACAAATGAAGGAAGTATGTATAAAAATTGAAGACTTAAAATATGCTCTAAGTACCATGGCAAGAAAAAACATTGACGTTTTGTGTAGAATGGGCTCTAGATACCAAGCTCTATTTTGTGTACAAAGCGCGAACTGCAATGTATAAATAGCGTACGTAAACTGCAACGAAAGTAGTAGCAAATGCAAGGCGGTACGCTGCAGTTAACATATGAAACGTTGTGTGTTTCGGCCAAATGCAACGAAAGTAGTAGCAAATGGACTCAACAGATGGCAGGCAGTATAACACTCATGAAAATATTTCTCAGGACGTACAATGTGTATTCAATTGTGATATCTCCATTACTATAAACGAGAGTCAAGGACAAACATTAAAAGTGGCAGGTAATCATCTGGCCACCCCATGTTTCTCGCACGGACAGCTCTTCGTAGGCTGCTCCTGTGTATCGAGAGCTACAAATCTCTACGTATACTCGGAGAGCAAGAAGTCTCGAAACGTGGTTTACAGGGACGTATTGCAATAGATTTTTGGCTCTCCATCCGTTCCAAGACAATTATATATTCCGTGCTAACAATGTCGCAAACAGTCATGTAGCTATTTATGCCCTTTCTTGGCACTTTAATGTCTGAATATTGAACCGCGGGTAACACCGCGGGGAGCAGCTACTCTTTCAATAACATGCATGAACGTGCCCTCCACAGCTAATCACTACACGTGGCGCGTTATTTACAAGCGCTTTCAGCGTTGCGAGGTCACTGCTGTGACACTGGCACACTTCCACTTGGCAAGCCACTCCGGCCCCGACCTTGCCTGCGAAGTCGTTGCTTACAATTTGTATCCTCTCGTTAAAAGCAGTAGTAATTTTGTCACGCCTTCCTCAGCGGCGTAGTATTATATTGATAATTATTGCTTTTGTCCGTCTTTTACAACTGAACGAAACCAATACTTTTTAATGAAAGTCCAGCTCCAGTTGCATTTATTGGTGCTTTACTTTTAAGCCAACACTACCGGTTTCGGCCTCTATGTTAGGCCATTTTCAAGTGTGACAAACCTGCATATAATGTGTAGCAATAAGTTTACAAAAATTATATGGTACAAGATAGAATATTACATATATAAAAAGGTACTATACAGAAGCAGTAGGAAACTTAAGTTATGCCGTAGACAAAGCAACGTCAAGTAATTAAAACATTAGAACTCAGAGAATTTAAAACTTTTGGTGCCCAATGGCGACAAGAGAAAAATTGGCGTGTCATATTTAACATTCCAAATCATTATAATCGCAATGTTCTGATGTGTTCTGATATGATTTGGAATGTTAAATATGACACGCCAATTTTTCTCTTGTCGCCATTGGGCACCAAAAGTTTTAAATTCTCTGAGTTCTATTGTTTTAATTACTTGACGTTGATTTCTTTACGGCATAACTTCAGTTTCCTTCTGCTTCTGTACAGTACCTTTTTATATATGTAACATTCTATATTGTACCATGTAATTTTTGTAAACTTATTGCTACACATTATATGCAGGTTTGTCATACTTGAAAATGGCCTAACATAAGAGGCCGAAACCGGTAGTGTGGGCTTAAATAAAGCACCAATAAATGCAACTGGAGCTGGACTTTCATTAAATTAAACCACAGTTGCGGCAACAGCAAGCATCCAGTCATGGAGAAACTAATAACCAATACTTTTGTTTACAATACGCGTTTCACCACTATGGTAGACAGGGCATCTTCAGTGACATGAAATACACATTTCTTTAAAAACAGTTTTCTTTAATTTTTTCTGTGTTGAGATTAAAAAGTTCTGTCACTATCTACTGTATTTTGATGTAGTGGCATACAAGTGTTACTATTTTTTTTTGTAGGTATTTCTGTATTTGGGTACTATTGGTACTGTATATTTTCTGCGTTCTTTCTGTTTATTTTTCCCATTCGAGGTTTCGTTGTTCCAGTACTAAAATATCTATATTGGTAACAGATTCCGAAGTTGGAGAAAAGCAGAAGCGCAACATCAAAACAAAGTGGACATTTTTTTAGTGCTGGAACAACGAAATTTCCAATAGGAGAAACGAACAACAGCATAGATGTAAACCAATATCTACAAAAATTGTAAGGTATATATATCACACCTCACAAGCAGCTTATGGAATATTGCCCCAATTGTGCGATTGGATTCGCGATTTCCTATCAGAAAGGACACAGTTCGTAGTAATTGACGAAAAGTCATCGAGTAAAACAGAAGTGATATCTAGCGTTCCCCAGCGAAGCGTTATAGGTCCCCTACTCTTCCTTGTGTTTATAAACGAGACAATCTGAATAGTTCCCTTAGACTCTTCGCGGATGATGCTGTCGTTTATCGGTTAGTGAAGTCAACAGAGGATCAAAAGCAATCGCAAAGCGATTGAGACCAAATTTCTACATGGTGCGAAAATTGGCAGTTGACACTAAATAAAGAAAAGTGTGAAGTAATATACATGACCACTAAAATAAATCAGCTGAACTTCAATTACGCGATAAATCAGTCAAACCTTAAAGTCGTAAATTCTACCAAATGCCTAGGAGTTACAATTACGAACAACTTAGACTGGAGAGAATGCATAGAAAATATCGTGGGGAAGGCGAACCAAAGGTTAGTTTAATTGGCAGTACTCTTCAATGATACAACAGCTCCACCAAAGAGACGGCGTACATCACACTTGTGCGTCCTGTCCTGGAGTACTGTTGACCAATGTGGGACCGTCACCAGGTGGGACTGATGGAAGACATTGAGAAGGTTCAGAGAAAGGCAGCTTGTTTTGTTTTATCGCGTTACAGGGGGGGGGGGGGGGATAGCGTCACGGAAATGTTGCACGATTTGAGGTGGAAATCATTAAAAGAAAGCCGTTATTCGCTACGGCGATATCTATTTGCGGAACTTCAGTCACCGACTTTTACTTCTGAATATTTTGCTAGCACCCACCTACATAGGGAGACATGACCATCGCAATAAAATAAGAGAAATCAGATCGAAAGCGGTCTAGGTGTTCTTCCTTCCCACGCGCTATTAGAGAATGGAACGGTAGAGAAAGGTTATGAAAGTGCCAGGCACTTAAATGTGATTTGCAGCGTATCTACATCTACATCTACAACCATACTCCGCAAGCCACCCGACGGAGTGTGGCGGAGGGTACCTTGAGTACCACTATCGATTTTGCCTCCTATTACAGTCACGTATTGGCCGCGGAAAGAAGGATTGTCGGTACGCCTCCGTGTGGGCTCTAATCTCTCTGATTTTATCCTCACGATCTCTTCGCGAGATATACGTACGAGGGAGCAATATACTGCTAGACTCCTCAGCATCTATGTAGATGGTGACACACCATAGTAAAGTAGAATGAGGCAGAACTGTGTCTAACCCACTTTAAAATGAAAGAAAATTCGTTTATAATGAAATTAACATTTCAAATCACTGCAGATGCCTTATATACAAAACGGCGAAATGCATATGCCACACAGTTGCACTATACTAACAAAATCAGTATTATGTCTACCAAGAGAAACACTGAATTATAAAGTGATGAGTGTCTTCACCGTGTTTCACGAACCCTAAAGTTTGAAACGTACTGCTAGTGTGTCACTACTATATTATCCAGATTTATTTTTTCTTTATTTGTTATTTTATTATTTTTATTTATTTATTTATTTATTTATTTATTTATTTATTTTTTTTTTTTTTTTATACAGTAGACTTACGTTTTCACGAGAACATGTTTAGTTGCTAGTCTTAAGAGGGGACCGTCAGAAGTATACATAAGGGATTTTGATGGGTCTCGCGTACGTTGTAGAGACATACCCCGAGTATGAGGCTATTCGATGTTAGCGACGGGCCTTGGTTTTCGAGAAAACTGACGTTGCAGTTCACTGCGCGATGTAAGACGCGGAATGTTAGGCACGTCCCAACCAAGTGACCGTGGCGCAGCGGTTAGGTGTCCAGCTACCACGTTGGAGGTACGGTGTTCGGGTCTTCGTGTTTTTATCAAAATAATTTGTCATTTTTTTCATATGACTTTACAGAATATCAGCAAACAGTGTATATTGTGTGAAATTAGTAAGAAAATTTTGCTACAGTAACGTAATCTTTGCGCATTATTACAAAATCTATGTCACTATCACTGCATTGCTTGCTATACCCCAACAGAAATCCGGATGATATTTGTCGTAAAATCAACCGAAACAAAATGGTTTACAGCACCTAGATCACTTTATAAAAGCTACTGTCTTGCAGATGCAAGTAGTTTGCCGTCGGGGGTGGGGGGTGGGGACGGGGTTAGAGTCCTCCCTAGGGCATGGGTGTTTGTGTTGTCCTTAGCGTAAGTTACTTTGTTAGTATAAAACACTTCATTCAGCGAAGATCGATACTAATTTTCGTCCCTTAACCAGTTTCGGTGAGCTCAGTCACCGTCTTCAGAAAGTCCAGTACAATCACTTAGCGTTATATGTAAAAATAGAAGCATAACCTTCTAACACACGTAAACATCTTGTTAAAGATTTTATCACAGGGTGGTTCGTCATAATGAATAAAATGTGGTCTTGGCCCAAGCAAACAGGAGACTTATCAGGAAAACATTGCACAACAGAGTGGCAACCTGTAGCAACTCTGTTGTGCAATGTTTTCCTGATCAGTCTCCTGTTTGCTTGGGCCAAGACCACATTTTATTCATTATGACGAACCACCCTGTGATAAAAATCTTTAACAAGATGTTTGCCTGTGTTAGAAGGTTATGTTTATATTTTTACATATATCGCCAAGTGATTGTACTGGACTTTCTGGACATGTGACTGAGGTCACCGAAACCGGTTAAGGAATGAAGTGGCTGAATGAAGTGTTTGTATAAAAACTGTTGTTCGCTTTCCAGTGGCGTAAAATGCCTTTTAACTACTTTGTTAGTTTAAGTAGTTTGTAAACCTACAGACTGATAACCAACGTAGTTAAGTCCTAGGCATAGCAAGCAAGAGATACAAGTGATAGTGAGTAATATTTTGTGATAATGAACTGAAAATTGAACTACTACGACTAAATTGAGTATTTCTTACAAATTTCCCACAATGTACACTGTTGATATTCTGTAAAATAAAATGGAGAAATGTCGGACGATTCTGATTTATAAAAAAGCAAAAACTCTGCGAAGATACCAACACGGTACCTCCAACGTGATAGCTGGAGACCTTAACTGCTATGCCACACTCACTTGGTTGGAACGCATCTAACGTTAAGCAGTAAACTGCATAACTTTTCTCGAAAACCAAAGACCAAAGCCCATCGCTTTCTAAAAAAGCGGCCGGCGAACTCGTTCTGTCCCACCTCGTATTTATCATCCTGAACTGCAAACTGTTTCGTGAAAAAAAAAAAAAAATAGTTTAGGAACTTTCGGTTTAACGTCGAATATGAACCACGTGCTGTTGTTTGAGAGGTGAAGGATAGGTTAAACCGAAGACTGATAAATGCGTAACAAGCCACCCGAAATTAGACCATGTGACCCACGATAAGCCTTAATGAGCGAGTTTACGAATATCAATATACGTAACTGTATCTTTCCGCTGAATTGAATTCAAGGTTAAAATTGTTCATACTGCTAAATAACCGTGGATCTTAGTAAGCCACAAATTTCAAGTGAACAATCCGTTCTTGAGAAAAAAAGGCTTTAATAGACGGGTACAAAGATCCGTTTGTACCTACTGAGGCACACGACCCCTAATATTTATATCCGTTTTGAAGCAGTTAATATAAATATTTTTTAAATCTTCTCAGATAATTCTCTTCGGCTTACGGAAGAAATAGCAGGAGGTATATGTTACGTATCAAGGTAATTCCATGGGAATTCCGTGACACCCTAATCCTCGTACCCCTTTCTCTACCACTGTCCTCCCAACAATTTCCCCGCTCTCCCACCTTTGTTCTAGCAAGTGAAACCACTATTAGAAATTGAAGTCTCGTAATTTGCTGAATCAGATGCAATCATTAATATAGGCAGTGGTCAGCGAACTGGTCAAGGGAGCCGAATACCAGTAGATTAGCGATAAAAAAATTTGTGAGCCGTACTATTTTTTAGAATTATGCTTTTAAGTCGGTTAACAGAACCAACAGCAAATAGAGATGTAAAATAGGATGCGTCTATTTATTCACAAATAAAATAATGATATGACAATGCAAATTTTTTAATGCAAAAAGTAGTCTTGTGTTTCTTTGGAACGTTTGAAAACATACATTCCTGGAAGAAAGGATATGGTGGAGACATGGCTTAGCCACAGCCTAAGGGATGTTTCCAGAATGAAACTTTCACTCTGCAGCGGAGTGTGCGCTGATATGAAACTTCTTGGCAGATTAAAATTATGTGCCGGAACCGGGACTCGAACCTGGGACCTTTGCCTTTCGCGAGCAAGCGCATTACCGACTGTGCTATCCCGACACGACTTACGATGCCGCCTCACAACTTTACTTCCGCCAGTACCTCGCCTCCTACTTTCCAAACTTCACGCTGCAGAGTGAAAGTTTCATTCTGGAAACATCCCTTAGGTTGTGGCTAAGCCATGTCTCCACCATATCCTTTCTTCCAGGAGTGCTAGTCTTGCAAGTTTCGCAGGAGAACTTCTGTGAAGTTTGGAAAGTAGGAGGCGAGGTACTGGCGGAAGTAAAGTTGTGAGGCGGCATCGTAAGTCGTGTCGGGATAGTACAGTCGGTAGTGCGCTTGCTCGCGAAAGGCAAAGGTCCCAGGTTCGAGTCCCGGTTCCGGCACACAATTTTAATCTGCCAGGAAGTTTCATATCAGCGCACACTCCGCTGCAGAGTGAAAGTTTCATTCTGGAAACATACATTGTTTAACTTCAGGCGTTGCGCGTGGATAAATTTGAATACTGTAAAAGAATGCTACCTTTCCGGAACATCTTAACCCTGCCAGCCACACCATAGGCCTCTGAGGCCAAGATGCTCACTCAGACCTGTCTAATCCCGCTCCAACACAGCTGGAGGGGCCGTGACTCGCATGTAAGTCTCGTCTAGTTAGTTGTCTCTGGGCTAGTTTACAGTGCACAACACTTCCGCCACTGTCGGCCCGTTCCGGTAAGCAACTAGGCCTCCGAGACCTCCATAACTTTACAAAAACCAAGGGAAAGTGAGACAACGATCAAACAAACCCATTATCCCAATTTGGGTTTATTTTGACGCTTTCTGAACACCTTACAGTAGCTTGGATGAAGGCTAAACTTGACACACCAATTCCCCGTGACCTGCTGGACAGTATTTATAGATGCCTAAACATGACTCCGCCTGCAGAGGCAGCTCGTGAAGAAATTGAGCAAGGAGCTCTCTGAGGCCTATGGTGTGGCCCACAGGGCTAAACGTCGTCACTCAGAAAAAATTTAATGTATCCAAATTAGCCACAAAATGATAGATGTCAAAAGGAGAAGAAAATTTTATACAAGACTCAGGAGAATGCAAATCTTTGATATCCGGACACTCCCAAACACGTACTTATTAGGTGCCTTGTGCTGCTACCTACTACCAGGTACTCCACCTTAGCTACCTCAGCAGTCAGACATCGTGAGGTAGCAGAATCGGCGGAGTAGCCGAGCGCATTGAGGAGCTTTGCTCCGGTGTGCGAGGCCGCTCCCGGTCGGGGTTCAAATCCTCCCTCGGGCATGGATGTTTGTGTTTTAGTATAACGATGGTGTTGAACTGCAACTTCGTATGTCAGTTTGTTCATGTAAGAACATCCTTGACAATTTTTATTTAACCCTTTCAGACCAGAATTTTTTCTCTGAGAAGGAAATTATTTTTAATGCTGTAATACTCTTAAATTAAATTTTCAATGATTATAAAATCAAGATTTATGCAATTATATGCTCCCATTTTCATTCTGCAACACTGCTTTTACTGAAAAACAAGGCTTTTTTACGGACTAAATTAATTTTGCAGTACCAATTGTTGCACTAAATCAACTGATCGTTCAATAACTACATCGCAAAATAACTACTACTTTCAGTTATACAGTGGAATAAATAACTGCACGGTCGCTACGGTCGGGGGTTCGAATCCCCTCTCGGGCATGGATATTTGTGCCGTCCTTAGTCTTAGCTAGTTCATAAGTAGTTTGTAAGCTTATGGACTGATGACCCCGTGGTTAAGTCCCATAAGTTCTACAAACATTTGAACATTTGAATAAAAGGAACCCACATTTTCCGTGTTCTCTGAAGGTCGCAAACTGCTGCGCAGTGCAACGCCCGCTTCCTAATATTTTTATAGAGATCTTCCGCAGGTGACTAATTGTGCATGATGAAATAAGTGAACACTCAGCTGTCGTATACATGTTCTTTCCATTGAGAAAAACGCTTCTGAACCATCTTAGACGCCGTAGAAGTTATGTACACATTTGTAGCCAGAGCGTCCGAAAGGGTTAATTTATGGCTTTAAAATTATTTTACAGTCTGTTATCATGGAATATTTTATTAACAAAGTAATTATGTGCACCTCGGTGGCACAGTGGTAGAGTGTCAGACTACAATCCAAAGGTCGCGGGTTCGATCCCCGCCAGGTCTTGGGATTTTTATCTGTCACTTTCCACTTCTTTCATCTCTGGCAGTATTGCTCATGTGAAAAATACCGAGTAGCACCGTGGTTCGAAACCCACGTTAAACTGTAGGTCCCCCTATAACTGCCTGGGTAAGTCAGTTCGAAGGTCGGAGGAAGGCAACGGTATACCACCTCCAAACAGGAGCATGCCTAGTAAAGCAATGTGGTGTTCAAACCAATCTTCGGATTGTTGACTGCTTTACGTTTAATATTTTTTATTTGCTATCGAGATAACTAATATAATAATGCTTATTTCACTCTCCTATAAAACTGAATTTTTTTGACACAAGGTTGCTGTTCAGCACCATCGATAAGATATTTCATAAGTAGTTTGTAAGTTTAGGGACTGATGACCCCGCAGTTAAGTCCCATAAGCTTAACACACATGTGAACATTTTAGGGCCCTCCGCGAACTAACGGATTTCTAACTTGGTCAGGTGATAGTGTCAGAAAGTCTGAACGCGAGATTTCCATACTCATTAACATCCCTAGGTCTACTGTTTCTGATGTGATAGTAAGTGGAAAAGTTAAGAGACAAGTACAGCACGAAATCGTATATGCCGACCTCGTCTGTTGACTGACAGACCGCCGACAGTTGAAGACGGTCATACAGTGTAATAGGTAGGCATCTGTCCAGACCACAACACAGGATTTCGAAACCTCATCAGGATCCAGTACAATTACTCCGACAGGCGGAAAGTGTGAAAAGTTTGATTTCTTGGACGAGTTGCATATCTCGCAGATCAAAGCCAAACGATGCATCGTTTTGTGTAAGGAGAGTCAACGTAGTCTTGAGTGACGAATCAAGGTACACAATGTGGCGATCCGTTGGCAGGGTGTGGATATGGCGGACGTCTACGTCATCTGTAGCGCGTATGTAGTGCCAAAAGTAAAATTCACAGGCGGTGGTGTTATGGTGTGGTCGTGTTTTTCACCGGAAGGACTTGCATCCATTGTTTTGCGCGGCACTATTACAGCATAGGCCTACATTGTGTTTGAAGCACCTTCTTGGTTCACACTGTTGAATTGAAATTCGGGGATGGCGACTGCATCTTTCGACTGGATCGAGCAATGTTCATAATGCATGGCCTGTGGCGGAGTGGTTACACGACAAGAACATCTCTTTAATGGGGGCCTGCACAGCGTCTTCAGTGGTATCTTATAGAATACCTTGGGGAAGTTTTGAAACGCCGACTTCGTGACATCCCCCAAGAAACCTTCCAGCACAGTCTAATATATACAGTCGGGACACTCCGCCTGATTTTTGTTACCCAGCGGCTAGCCAGGTACACTACTCAGTCCTGTGCGGTTTATATGAGTGCAATATCCAGCTGTTGGTGTTTGCATTTGTTTCCGAAATGGTTTTTACGGCAGCGAATTTCTGTGGCGCAATCAATTATGTTAATGACAAGAAAAAGACTATCGTTGTTTAGGTTCCCAAAGGATCCGAGTTATGTAACATCGTATTACTTAATTTCATTGTTCGGATTTGCATGTCATCCACAAACATGTATTAACGATTAACATTTCTTTTCAGTAGCAGAAAATGGGTAGTGAATAGCAGAAGAGAAGACCTGATGAAGGATGCTCTTTATTTACATAAAAATTGAGATTGTGTTCGCTTCACTTGTTGAATAGGGTTTAAATTTTTCCTGCTGGTTGTTGTGATGAAGGCAAACTGCTGTTATTAAGACTGTTTTACAGGATTAAGTTTCTGAACCAAGACTTATTTTCCAATCATACGAAATCAAACAAGAAGCTTAAGAAGTTTGCACATCTAGGCTGCTGATTTTGTGGTATGTATTCAATTCGCTTCTATTGCTAGTCGCTTACTGTTTCTTGCTTCCTTCTGCTGATGACATTGCTATGTTGTGAAACTTTTTCACTGACAAATTTTCTGAAAAGTAGGCTATGTTATTTAAATATTTGCATTTATGTGAACTTAGTGTAACCAACGTATTAAAATGATTTCAACATATTTCTATCATTATTTGGAAGTTGTTTGTCAGGCGCTAATGACTTAAACACAGTAGTTTAGATCCCTGTTGATCTTGACGCTACAGGTCAGTGCTGTTAACGTATGTATATGTTTATAGTTTTTCTGTGTGAATGTGGTAGGCAGCAGCTCTATCCAACGTAATTTTGTAGCTAACACTGGATTTTCAAGTTGCAGTCATATTCGCTTTCATTTGAGAATCATACATTTCTTCTGGTTTTACACCAACGCTTGGAAATAGTGAAAGTTGTTCGTAAATCACGCAAAAAAAGGGACGAATACAAACATTATCCATACAACGTCAATGAATGAGATGGGTAGCCGCTTGGGGCGCTAGTGTCGCTCCAGCTGTCAAACGGTAACAACTTTCACAGCAGTGAGTGTCGTGACTGTGTATATTAGACTGTGTGATGGCCATCACATGATTGAACGCATGCCTGCGAGAGCGAAAGCTGTCATCATGGCTAAGGGTGCGATAACACCATATTGAATTCCAGCATTATCTTTTGTCTCGTTTCCGCCGGTTGTCCTAGGTGTCGGTGGCCCAGTAGAGAGAGACTGACACAGGAAAGTAGGATGCACGCGTGTGCGGGTACAGAGTATGAGGTGACCAGCCAGTGGGACATCAGAAACTAGAAACACTAAGCTAGATTAGAACAAGAGATATATTTCGAAGAGAGAGAGAGTACAAATACTTAGCTTTGTTAACTGAAGACTAGTAGAAGAGAGTACAAATACTTGGCTTTGTTAACTGAAGACTAGTAGAATGCAGATACGTAGTATTAACTAGGTAGAAGCCTGACTACTGATGAGTCCTAGTGCCTGTCCTAATCCCAAGTGACCGATGCAGTTCAGTGAGGGGTTGCAGCAGAGGGCGCTCGTGGCTGACGTCGTAAGAACGCCGCGCCGTGCTTGCATGCCGGCGCGCGGCGAAAGTACGTGGCGCGCACTTCAGACTTGTGCGACACCACATTATCAATAGAAGGCGCCACGAACTTTTACGTAGTGTATCTTTCAGGAACATCTTAGGCCTTCCATCAAAAATATCAATAGTAACCACAAATTAGCCACAAAAATCTATGATTGGTGGATATCATGAAAAGAAAATTTTACACACTACTCCGAAAGACCCCAATGTTTGATATGGCAGTAGTAAAAAAAGCAGGGTATCGTGGGTAATTTACATTCAAATAATGTAAGTATTTATCTACATGTAGCACCTAAAATATGACAATAAAATACGTTTATCGCTCGGTGGGCGATATGAAATATTTATTTTTCAAATTGACATATCGATTTCGTTCTTATGATTGAACATCAGTGCAGTATTGTTAGTCATGATGACTCGTGTACTCTGCATAAAACAATCACTGGTGATATCCATAAAACAAACGGTCTTTCTGGTACACGTCACAAAGTTTTAAACTTGTGTCGTGTACGGGAAAGGTATTTTTATTTGTTTTATGGATATGAGCAGTGATTGTTTTATGCAGAATGCATGAGTCACCATGATCGACAATCTACACTGCTGATGTTCTGTCATAAGAACAAAATTGATACATTAATTTGAAAACGAAATATTCATATCGCCGACCAAGCGAAAACTTATTTTATTGCAATACTGTGGTGGACTGGCACAATTTCCGTTATGGATCCAGTTGCACCTGAAATACGAGTAACACAGCTTACCAAATTAATAGAAATACCTGTAAGTTTCGCATCCAGTTGAAAGATGCCAGTATCTGGTCGATAGCGCGTTTTCCCCCACCTGTCAGACCCTTCACTAAACAGAGTGATAACTGTCTTAATTGGCTCGCTCGTGTGGCGCATATCTCCCTGTGCCGAGCACGTGTTACAAAAGAGGCAATACCAGTTGGGCCGCAGTTAACATTCGCCTCCAAACGTTGAACCGGACTGAATGTACACTTCAAGCGCTTTTGGACTAAGCATACGGGGGTTCCCCTTTCGTTGTCTTTCATAAAATAGATATTTAAAATGACTGCAATACAGAACGAACCAAATGTTCAGCACACGTGCCGCTAAAACATCAGTTTTCAAACCTCATCATGACCGTGAAATTTGGCAAAAAGCCGCAATAGTGAAGTTCGCGAGTCACGGATTGGTGGTAACAAGAGCCCGACAGAAACACGATTGCAACCGAAACCGAATATTCATCTTCCCTTCTAGTTTCGGCCGAAACTCACGTAATTAAGTTAAAATTTCGGTCAATTTACGTTATACAACAAATCACTAGTTTTCCCACATTTTGCAAGATCCGCTTCCGGTACGAAACATGTGTGTAAATTTAAAAAGGACTCCGTAGAAGATGACGTAGGAGGCTACAGGTTTAGACGTTACTTTTATTGAAGTACTTCCAAATTCTAGTCAGTTCAAGTTTTATACCTAAAAGATTAAATTTAGAGAATGAGTAAACTTGATAAAGTGGAGTCTCAATATTTTAAGTCTCTTAATTACAAGTTTCCCATATATCCGAGCGTCATAAAACAAAAAACAAAAAAAAACAAAAAACAAAAACAAAAAAAACCACAGGTATTCACAGAATATGTGTGACAGAAGGCGTGCTTAGGTAGTCTTTGAAGGTGCTGTGATCACTGTGTCCCCAGTGGTATAGTGGTCAGTCTAAACTGCCTAGGAAACGGGAAATCCGGGTTCGAATCCCGGCTGGGTACACATTTTCAGCTTTGTCCACATGCAGTTGATGTCATTCTGTGAATATCAAAGAATAACTGCAGGATCAGAGGTGATGTCTGTTCTTTCGTAATAGACGCGACATGTATAAAACCACAGGTACGTACTGTCTTCACCGAAAAAGACTCCCCCATTGGCCTGGTAGAGTAGCCGTGCGGTCTAAAGCGTCTCGCTGCGGAGCGCGCGGTTGCTCGCCGTGGAGGTTCGAGTCCTCCCTGGGGCATGGGTGTGTGTGTGTTGTCCTTAAATTAGTTTACCTTAGTTTAAGTAGTTTGTAAGCTACGGACTGATGAACACGCAGTTTGGTCCGATAGAATTACAAACAAACTCCCCCATTACATCATGAAGTAAATAGTATAAAGATCAGTGGCAGCTGGTGCTTCAGATCACTGGGGGTTCACTTCTTGCGCTCTGGTCCCGTGTCTCTTAGACTGTTATATTAGTATCTGAATATGGATTAAACACGCTGGGGATTCTATAAGTATGGTATTCATTATGCTGAATCATATTGCCTAGACCGTAGCAACCTAAAGAAGCATTCTCTGAAATGTGGTTAAGCTTAAAAGTCGAAGTAAATAGTTTTTCCAAAGATAAATTATTGTTCCACATTTCGCGTTATATTCTTCAAATAAATGTCTTGACCCGATCGCTACCAAACTTCACAGGACCAGCCGCTAGATTAATGGGAAGAGTTCGTGAAGATTTCATCAAAATTGTTCCAGACATCTTGCAATCCGTAGGGGACATTCCAAAGAAACAGTCATTGTAGATGGTCCGCAGCTAAATGCATGTTATTAAATCAATTATTTATTTAAACTTGAGAAATTTGCAGTTTCAAGCTGAACATCTGCCATGAAGGCAAGTGAGATAAATGGAAGTTCGGAGATGGCCGGGGAGGGTGTTCGGATTGCCGAGAGGTTCAAGCGACCGCTCGCGACAAGCGGGAGACACGGGTTCGAGGTCCGGTCCGGCACAAATTTTCCAGTTGTCACTTGCTAATAGACTACCTTCAGAAGTGCAGCTTATGTAGGCCAGTTTCGCAGAAGTGAGAATTATAAAAGTCCTAATTGACAAGAAATGAGGACTATTGGTAATTTTCAAGAATCTTTGCAATCGAAGTAGGCTATCTCAGTCTGAAACGATATACAGGGTGTACCAGCTATGTTGTCCACCCAAAATATCTCTGGAACAATAACAGCTATTGGAAAACGACTTTCAGCGGTATCAATGTGCGGCTGGGGCCCCTGAATGTACATATTTGGAAACATTCTAAAACGAAAGGAAATGTGGTTTTTTTTTTTACAAAAACTTATTTTAAATGGACACCCTATATTTTTCTCTTCAGCAATCCATAGCATGACAAATCATATAAACAATGGCGTTGATTGCATCGCAATATTTCAATTACATCCCGAGACATTGCGACGTGAAGTTGACGTTTGAAAAACCCGAAATGCGCTGCTAGCGCACGTCCTGAGGCTCAGACACATAAAACGTGCAAGAGGGGGAACTATTATGTGCTTATGAGAGTGATGGCAGCATACCGTATTATCCGTTTCAGACCTCTTGATAAGTATGGAAGTGCGATTACGCATGTCAATCACATCGCGATTACGGGCAGCATGGGGTTCACGCCTGAGCCTCAGGACGTGCGCTATCAGTGCATTTCGGGTGTCCATTTAAAATAACATAAGTTTGTGTTCGTTTTAGAATGTTTCCAAATATGTACATTCATGGGCCCCAGCCGTACATTGATACCGGTGAAAGTCGTTTTCCAATAGCTGTTATTGTTCCAGGGATATTTTGGGTGGACAAGATAGCTGGGACACCCTGTATATCGACCGTGCAACTCTGAATCAATTCCCGGGCACTAATGCGCGAGAGGAAAAAATATGAATGTTTAAATACTGATTATTTTGACGAGTGCTACGATAAAGCTGCGTTGAACTGAATATTTTACAGCAGAATCGTGGCACATTCATAAGAATATTTATAGAAATCAGTTGAATATTTCTGATATACGAGGCGCGTCCAGAAAATAAGTTCCGTTTGGTTATATAAAACGAACGGGTACAGATACAGAAGAAATATTGATTGTAAAATAATCTACAACTGTTAAACTACTTTTCTACATAGCTTCCGAAATTTTGTAGGCAATTGTCATAGCATAGCACGAGGGCCTTTTTCATAGAATGTTGCCGCCTGTGTATTAAATCATGTGGTAACATGTTCTTTCACCTCGTCATCATCGTTGAAGTGTTGTCCACCAAGGACAGATTTTAGGTGTAAGAAGAGGATTACTGCCAAAAAAAATTTTTTGACTATAATGCCTTGACCTCACACACCGAATGTGACACAACAATTCTTACGGAAATTTGAATGGGACCTGTTTGATCATCCTCCATACAGCTCAGACTTCTCTCCCAGCATCTTTCATTTCTTCTTACACCTAAAATCTGTCCTTGGTGGTCAACACTTCAACGATGATAAAGACCTGTTACCACATGGTTGAATACACAGGCGGCAACCTTCTGTGAAGGATGCATGCAAAAACTTGTGGCACGCTATAACAAGTGCCTACAAAATTTCGGCAGTTATGTGGAAAAGTAGTTTAAGGGTTGTAGAAGTTTGTGCAATAAAAATTTCTTCTGTATCTGTGTACAATTTCATTTTATTACCAACGGAACTTACTTTCTGGACGCGCCTCGTACTAATGCGGCATAGGCATCAGGTATCCATACAGTACATATTTATGAGATGAGCGAGGACAAAAGATCAATTTTACAATTTTATTTGTATAAATACATCACAATTATAGATACGACGGTTCATCTGAAGACGGGGATACCGCCTGTCGGCTTCGTCCCGTGGCATCTGGGTGTTGTGTGCGCACGTATGTGGCGTGAGTAATTATCTGGTGGCTGAGTTAAAGACAATAGTTTGCTTACAAGCATAACATATGTTATAGATTACGATTTTGTGTTTAAAAAGTGATATGTAGCTTCAATCTGATAGTAAGATATAGGTTAATAGAATTTTTAAGGCGCGAATTTTTGGGCTGAGACCTGTGATCAGGGGTATATTCTGTTGTTGAAATCTGTAATTTATGAGGATAATTACAGATTATTTATCCGAACCACTAAATGGGCGTGACAGTTTTACATTTTCATGGGTCGCGCTTGAATAGCAGCGTAATCGATTTAGAGTTTTACGTTTTATATATATCATTTCAGGCCGAGAAAGATTCCAAGCATTCTTGGAAATAACCGAACTATTAATTAGATTACGTTAAACAAACTGTTACAACCACGTAATCACTGGTCCTCAATGTGTTTTTCTGATTCGCAATCAAATACATCATGCATTCCCAAAGAAATTCTTCAAATCATCCCATGAAGGCTTTCACGGCCGGCGTCTTCATCAGTAAACACTTCTGGGCTGAGTTGCCGTGGTCGATCTACAAAACTTCCTCTCCCTGACGTTTCGTTCTCGACTACGGAGAACATCTTCCGAGGTTGAGTCGACGACTGGCTGCTGGGGGCTGAGGCCGCTCCTTATATAAGATCGTAGAGGGCGCCACCTCACGTCACGTGGCGTCGATGTGTGGCTGTCTCTGGCTATTGCCTGTTCTCTCGATTGCGAGCAATCGATTGTCACGTGATTTACGCAACGTCGATCGCCATATCTTGTCCAATTTTATTCCTTCTTCTTTACGATTAAGAAAATTAGTGAATGCCTTAGATCAACAAAAGATGCTCGTCATCCCCTGGCCACACCAGGGGTATATAAAATTCCGTGTAGTTGTGGCAAAGTTTACATAGGAACCACAAAAAGAAGCATTAATACACGTTGGACGGAGCATAAAAGAAATTGTCGCTTGGGACAGATCGACAAATCGGCAGTGGCGGAACATGTTTTCACAGAAGGAGATCACGAAATAAAATTTGGTGAGACAAGTGTGCTGGTGAGGACGTCACACTATTATACACGTATGTACAGGGAGGCAATTGAAATCCACAAACATCAATACAATTTTAATCGTAAAGAAGAAGGAATAAAATTGAACAAGACATGGCGATGGACGTTGCATAAATCACGTGACAATCGATTGCTCGCAATCGAGAGAACAGGCGATAGCCAGAGACAGCCACACATCGACGCCACGTGACATGAGGTGGCGCCCTCTACGATCTTATATAAGGAGCGGCCTCAGCCCCCAGCAGCCAGTCGTCGACTCAACTTCGGAAGATGTTCTCCGTAGTCGAGAACGAAACGTCAGGGAGAGGAAGTTTTATAGATCGACCACGGCAACTCAGCCCGGAAGTGTTTACTGATGAAATTATACAAACTTATGTGGAGAAATCGGTAGGTCAACCACGCCAAACTGTTTGCAAAGCACAAGGCGAAAAGTTATTTCTACTCCTCCTCTCATGTCGGGCCCGGTAGTCTCGGAGTAATGCGGTCGCCTGAAAACCGAAGAGTCGTGGGTTCGAAACCCAGTCGGACCTCGGATTTTTGTGTCTGCATTTTACCCCAGCCTTCACCTTTCTACGATGTGAGGAGTCGCCAGAAACGACACGTGGTTCGGATTCCACGTAAGACTGTAGGTCCCCTTTCCACGGTTGGATATCTGGGGTGGGTTAGGAACGGCCAAGTGGCGTCCAATTGAAAGACTTGACCAGGCCAGTGAGCCACAGGAAATTATTACTACCTCCTCTCATTCATCGCGCCGTTACCAAAATGTAATGAAACGAGCATTTCTGCCTTGGTCGCTTCGCCACAAAGTTCTGTATGACGTTACCTTGTTATCTCTGGGTGTGGTGTAATTTCTGGTAACTCAACATGTGGATTCATAATACTGCAGCAAATTCTGGATTACGATGAATACGAGCAGCTGGACCTATTTTGTGCGCTGCTGGATTGAAATTACGAAGAGCAACCTCAGCTAAGTTTGAATCTGAGCTTTATCCCACAGGTTAAATAAAATTTGCAACTTCAGCAATCCCGTCTCACAAATATCAATATCTGACGGGCATAGTGACTGCCTCGAAATCTGTATCAGAACTGCGCTCCCACGAGCTCGGCGGGCCGCCCTTATGTACCATTCCCAACAGTGCTCAGCGTTCAAAAATGTTTAGATGTTTGTAAATCTACGGGACTTAACTGCTGGGTTATTAGTCCTTAGCTTACAAACTACTTAAACTAAGGTAAACTAACCTAAGGACAACACACACATTCATACCAGAGGGAAGATTTGAAACTCCGACGCGAAAGGCCGCACGATTCGTAACGTGGTGCTCAAGGCCCCTCGGCTACTCCCGCGCGGCAGTGCCCAGCATTGTTGGAATGGTTACAAACATGCAAATATCAAATTTACAATCACTTATATTAATCGTAATAACATTTCATATTCTGCAAATCAAGCTTAAATACTTCATCTTTTAATAATTTTAAACCCTTGTAACTTTTTCTAATATCTGAAAATATACGTAAATATTAAAAGTAACAATGAGTATCACATTTGTCGTAATAACGTGGAAAATATTAATAGAAAACTGTTCCTAACGTTTACGTTTCTATTATTCACAAATATAATTCTATAGAAGATTGCTAGAGAAGTATCTGCCAAGTTTATCTACACAGTGGATTCGCCTGTTATGACTTATTTTGTTGGTCTGTTTGCTGTGTTGAAGCGCCAGTTGGATTAGCCAGTGAACTGCCTAGGGGACGCCCGAATGTGATGTTTTAGCACATTCTTCGTGGAGGCTCCTTCCTTCCTTCTTGCTTTACTTTTCATAGCATTGATATTTAAGCTAAAATATATGACGTCTGTTTAGTCAGCCATGTGCTGGCGATCAACTGAGGAATATACCTACCAGCAGACTCAAATCCAGAACACCATTGCAAATGCAAGATGCGCCCCTTGTTTACGATGTCTGTCAAGAATGGAAAGATGTTTGCAAAAATTTCCTCTGGCTAAGTCTCGTTTTATAACTGACCCTAAAAAAGGTGTGAATGGACTCGGTCTTCCTAGAAAATTATGGACGTCCGTGAACCGATTCCGCACAGGGCATAGGAGATGCAGTGTCTGTTTGTATGAATGGGTACACAAAGATGTCCCAGTGTGTGACTGATGCTCCTGTGCAAACTATGCAGCACCTGATTGAAGAGTGTGTACTACGGAAATTTCCTGGAGGACTCTGAGCTGCATTTGGTGAGAAGAGCTGTAGAGTGGTAAAGAGACCTAGATGTTCAATTATAGTATTTTCTCTGGTTTGTTTGCTTTTATTATGCGTATTTGTACATAGGTTTTGTATATGTAATCCTTTATATATGAAAATTTTCAAATAAGACTAACATGACCATGTAAGCCATACGAATAAATAAATAAAATCTAAAATTGATTATAAATAAAAGCTTACATACTCACATATATTCTTTACTTTTTATACATTGATATTAAAGCTAAAATGCATGACGTGTATTTAGTCAGCCATGTGCTCATCCATTACATCAAATTATTGCATTTAGAAGCTTGTGCAACAGAAGTAGAATCCCATAACAGATACTATGTAATAGTAACTATTTAAGGAGCACCTGCAGGAAATTATAATCTATTCCTAAGTCATATAGAAGCTCTATTGGGTTATTTAACAGGAAGAAATAAAGAAATCCTGGTTGCTGATTTTCTTAACGCAGTCCTCCAGTAAACATTTATTGCAGTCAGTAACTTTGTCTTTAAACCTATCACATACTGTAAACTTTCCAACTAGCATCACTAAAAGTTCTAGGACAGAAATTGATAATATTTTTATAGACAAATCAAAGGAACAAAATCATATCATATAACCAATAATAAATGGCCTATCAGATCATGGTATGCAACCCCTTGTTTTAGGTATAGATTCTAAACAAAGACTGCAAAATATACATACAGGAGAGTAGTCAACCCACCAAAAATTGAAAATTTTAGAAAACTCCTCAAAGACATGAACTGGGAAGATCTATATAGTGCTCATGGCATGAATGGAAAATATAACGTATTCGTTAATCATGTTAGTATCATGTTTGAAAACTATTACCCTCTAAAAGTAACTCGAATTAAACAGAACTCTATAATAAAACCATGGATTACACAAGGAAGAAAGATTTCATGGTAGACAAAAAGGAAAATGTATCTATATGTAGCTAAATATAAGGAATACTATAAAATATTAAAAAGTGGTATTCAGGCATCTAAACAAATGCGCTATGAGAAGAAAAAAGGAACATCAGGAAACCAAATAAAACCAATATGGGATGTAGTGAAAGAGGAGGCTGGTAGATCCAGAAAGGAACAAGAGCAGGTAGCGTTAAGAGTAGATGAGACATTAGTAACTGATGGGCATAGTGTGGCAAATCTATTTAAGAAGTACGTTATATCTGTTAGTGTTCGTATGGGATTATCTGGGTCAGTAAATAATGCCCTTGAATATTTGAAACTAGCATTTACAAATAACTTCACGTACATGAATATGTCACACACTTTACCACAAGAAATAACTTCCATAATAAAATCTTTAAAAACAAAGCATTCTAGTGGTTACAATGAAATATCAACAAAGTTGATTAAAGTGTGTCGTTGTGAACTTAGCACAAGTTTAAGTTATTTGTGTAACCAGTCTATTATAACCGGAACATTTCCTGATTGGCTAAAATATGCGGATATTAAACCTCTATTCAAGAAGGGGGATAAAGAGATACCCTAAAACTACAGACCGATTTCACTTTTGCCAGCATTCTCAAATATTCTATAAAAGGTAATGTACAAGCAGCTTCTTAACCACCTGACCATGAATGACATTGTCCAAAACTCAGTTGGGATTTCTGAAAGTGAAAATGTACTTAATTCATTAGATAATAAATTGCAAGCAACAGGTATTTTCTGTGATTTGTCAAAGGCATTTGATTGTGTGAACTATAACATCCTTTTAAGTAAATTAGAATTCTATGGGGTCATGGGAAATGCTGCAAAATGGTTCAAGTCATACCTCACTAACAGGAAACAAAGGGTGTCAGTGCAAGTGACTAGTGAATTAGGCCAACAGTCATCATCGGATTGGGAAGATATTACATGTGTGTCCCACAAGGATCCATCTTAGCGCCATTGCTTTTTCTTGTGTACATCAATGACCTGTCATCAGTTACACTACCAGAAGCAGAGTTCGTTTTGTTTGCAGATGATATAAGTATTGCAATAAAAAGTACATCAAGCATAGTTATAGAAAGGGCTGCTAATGATATTTTTATGGGCATTAATAAATGGTTTAAAGCAAACTCATTGTCATTCAACTTTGAAAAGACTCACTACATGCAGTTCATGATGACAGCTTGATAATAAATTTAGTTGGGAGGAGCACACCACAGAACTGCAGAAACGACTCAAATCTGTATTTTCAGTACGAGTGTTATCAGACATAGGACACTTAAAAATAACAAAGCTTGCATACTTTGCTTTACTTTCATTCCCTAATGTCATATGGTATATTTTGGGGTAACTCTTGAAGTCAGTCAAAGGTCTTCAGAGTCCACAAACGTGTAATACGTATTATTTGTGGAGTAAATTAATGGATGTCCTGTAGAAGCCTCTTCAAACAACTGGATATATTAACTACTGCCTCTCAGTATATTTATTCCTTAATGAAATTTGTCATAAATAATATATCCCTTTCCCAACAAACAGCTCAGTTCATACTTTAGTTCAAAAAGGGGTCTACTACTCAGGAACGCACATTTTCAATAATTTACCATTAAATATAAAAAGTTTAGCTACAAATAAATATCAGTTTAAGAGGAACCTAAAAGACTTTCTAGTGGCCAACTCTTTCTACTCCATTAGTAAATTTCGAAATTGGACCAAATGATGCATGTTTCGGTACTCATACTACATTAGTATTACTATTATCAGCTAAAAAGAAAGAAAACACTTAAAATGTATGTATCTGTATTTATATTATTAGTATTATCTATTATTCAGCTTGTAAATTTTGTTTCTTGACATGTTCTACATCCACAAGGATCTCCTCATCTTGGATCTATGGAATGCAAAACCAATCCAATCTAATCTAATTTTATGTTCCTATCAATGGATAGGATATTTTATATTGGTAATTAACTTTTGATAATACTTAGTTGATCCACAGTGTACTCTAATATAGTTTTGAGATTTGTTTACTATAGCCACTATTATGACAAAACATTAGTTTTAATTTTGTCTGTTTATCTAGGAAAATGTGGTGGTAACTGTATTTAAATAGTGTTAGGGTCTTGCCTGTTACAAATCAAGTGTCAATCGCGTACGAATTAACTGCAATTTAATCGATATGTCGGACTTTTCTCTTTCATTTAACATGCTCTGCAACACGTGGCTGGGTACAGCTAGTTGCGTATTTGCAAAATTGTGAAATGAAGAGCCTTGATATTCTCGGAAACAACGTCAAACAAGCAGCTAATGTAGTAGTACACACAAGATGTGGTGACCGCCATCAGGAGCGCGCTTACCTGCCCGGCTAGAGACGACACGTTTTTCGTACACCCCGGCAGCGTCCGCTACGGCCGGCGACCGCACACAGACTGCTCGGCCGCGGTTACGGAGCCAGCTTGCAAGCGACCGCGACCTCTAGGCGGCGGCGTGGGCCAGTCAAGGCGACCGACCTGCCTCACGGCCGAATCGCGTAACATCGCAGTGGCGACTGGCCGTTCGCCATTCACGCGCTTGCGCAAGAGAGCTGGCGGGGCCCTCAACACAGGAAGAGGAAGGACTCCGCACGACGGTTACGTCTACTTGCTGTTGTACTTCTACAGTCAAGCAAATCATCTACATCTACACATCTACATGGGATACTCTGCAAATCACATCTAAGTGTTTGGCAGAGGATTCATCGAACCACCAATATACTATTTATCTCTCATTCCATTCTCGAATAGCGCGCGGGAAGAATGAACACCTGAATCTCTCCGTTCGAGCTCTGATTTCTCGTACTTGATTCTGATGATCATTAGGTGACCCGGTTCAGTGACTCCTTACCAAAATATATTTTCTTTTTAACGAAACAGTTTGCAGTTCAAGATGATAAAAAGAGGGTGGGGGAGGGGACAAATAAGTGACCCAGAACGAGTTCCAGCATACGAAGAATCACAGCAGAGAAAGGGAGGGCAGTACTGATGTGACTACAGGAGATGCTGAAAATGACCACTATTAATCCCTTGGCAGTTTTGGGCTCTGTTCAAAAAGTTGCTTAAGGTGGATCAAAAATGGATTGCTGCAATTGCTATTTCATCCGAAAAGTTGTGATGCAGTTCTTGAAGGCTGAGGGCTCTACATCTACATGCAATACTCTGCAAATCACATTCAACTGCCTGGCAGAGGGTTCATCGATCACCTTCATACTGTTCATCTCCCATTCCATTCTCGAATAGCGCGCGGGAAGAAAGAACACCTGAATCTCTCTGTTCGAGCTCTGATTTCTCGTATTTGATTCTGATGATCATTTCTACCTATCTAAGTGGGAGTTAACAATATATTTTCGCATTCGGAGGAGAATGTTGGCGATTGGAGTTTCGTAAGTAGCCCACGTCGCAGCGATAACCGCCGTTGTTGTAATGATTCCCAGCCCAAATCCTGTATCATTTCCGTAACGCTGTCTCCTTGTATCATGACAATACGAAACGAGCTGCCCTTCTTTGGACTCTTTCGATGTCCTCCGTCAAACCCACCTGATAAGGATCCCACACTGGGCTGCAAAAATGGACGGACAAGCGTAGTGTATGCAGTTTATTTGTAGTTCTGTTCCATGTTTTAAGGGTTCTGCCAATAAAACGCAGTCTCTGGTTCGCCTTTCCCAAGACATTATGTACGTGTTGTTTCCAGTTTAAGTCTGAAGTAATAGTAATTCATAGGTATTTTGTGGGGTTTACGGCCTTCACTTGTGATTGATTTATCTTGTAAACAAATTTTAACTGATTTCTTTTCGTACTCATGTGGACGATTTCACACTTCTAATTTTTTAGAGTCAATTGCCAATTTTTACACCACACTGATATCTTATTCAGATCGTTCTGCAGTTGCTTTTGATCTTCCGATGATTTTACTAGACGGTAAATGACGGCGTCATCTGCAAACAACCTAAGAGAGCTACATAGATTTTCCCCTAAATCGTTTATGTAAATAAGGAACAGCAGAGGACCAATAACACTACCCCGTGGAACGCCCGATTTCACCTCTGTTTTAGTCGATGCCCTACCATCGATTACTACGAACTGTGTGATCTCTGACAGGAAATCCCCTATCCAATCGCAAATTTGGGGCGATATAACATAACCACGTAATTTGATTAAAAGCCGTTTGTGAGTTACGGTGTCAAAACCCTTCTGAGAATCAAGAAATACGGAATCTATTTTCGAACCCTTGTCGATAGCACCCATCACTTCGTGTGAATAAAGAGCTAGTTCTGTTTCGCATGAACGATATTTTCTAAACCCGTGTTGACCTTGGGTTAATAGATCGTTCTGTTTGAGATAAATCATAATATTTGAATACAGGATACGTCGAATCAGACAAAAGTTAATAGAGATTCGCACGTCTAGAAAAAAGAGCAATGCGCGAAGCATACAATAACTATGATAGATCTTGCCCAGAACCCGAAAAAAATTCTGGTTCTATGTAAAATCGGTAAGCTCATCAAAGGTTTCAAACCACTCACTCGTTCATTCTAGGGTGGTGACAGAAGACAAAGGAAGACAGAATTTTTAAATTTAACAGTTAATAAATCATTCATTCAGGAGAACCACGCAAAGATTAGACTAGATTAGATTAATACTTGTTCCATAGATCTTATATATACGACATTTCGTAATGTTGTGGAATGTGTCAGTTTAGTAAATGTGTCTATCCTTGACAATCAATGTTTTAAGGATTTTTTATTACATTTTTTTTAAATAAATCGCAATTTGCGATAAATTATGGATTCACTGTACTAGGTTTAGATGGAATACCTAGGTTTAGATGGAATACCTAGTACAGTGAAGCCATAATTTATCGCAAGTTGCGATTTATTTCATTAAATGAACGCTGTAACGTCGTCAAAAGTATATAATTGTATGCAAGCCGAGGCTGGGCTCCTGACGACAATTGTCTCGATACTTCATTGTCTGTTCTCCCTGATGCGGGAATACAGTATTGTGGCAGCGAGCATTACAGAACAAGTAGGATGTGGTAAAAGGAAAGAGGCAGCGTGGCGAATGGAGAATTGGGTGTGGCGGGAGACGTGCAGGTAACAGACCTCTGCAGTCGGGCTGGTCACTTGTCCTCGGTGGCGGAGTGATCAATGCGTCTGCCTAGTAAGCAGGAAAGCAGGAGATCCCGGGTTCGAATCCCGAGTGAGCACAAATTTTCATTCGCCGCACTTCGGTATTCTATCTAAACCTAGTATAGTGAAGCCATAATTTATCGCAAATTCGATTTATTTCATTAAATGAACGCTGTAACGTCGTCAAAAGTATATAATTACATTTTTTGTTTTTTATTTATTTATTTATTTTAGTTTTATCTAAAAATTCATCTGCATTGTAGAAGTAGTTGCCATTCAGAAATTCCTGGAATTTCTTTTTAAATTCTAGTTGGCTATCTGTGAGACTTTTGATGCTACTTGGCAAGTGACCAAAGACTTTTGTGGCAGCATAATTCACCCCATTCTGAGCTAAAGTTAGATTTAACCTTGAACAGTGAATATCATTCTTTCTCCTAGTGTTGTAGCTATGCACACTGCTATTACTTTTGAATTGGGTCAGATTGTTAATAACAAATTTCATGAGTGAATGTATATATTGTGAAGCTACAGTGAAGGTCCCTAGATCCCTAAATAAATGTCAACAGGATGCCCTTGGGTGGGCTCCAGCAATTATTCTGATTACACGCTTTTTTGAAATGAATACTTTTTTACTCAATGTTGAATTGCTGCAGAATGTTATCCCCGCCGCGGTGTAGTAGCCGATCGGTCTAAAGTGTCTCGCTGCGGAGCGCGCGGTTGCTCGCCGTGGAGGTTCGAGTCCTCCCTGGGGCATGGGTGTGTGTGTTATCCTTAGGTTAGTTTACCTAGGTTTAAGTAGTTTGTAAGCTACGGATGGATGACCACGCAGTTTGGTCCGGTAGATTTACAAACATTTGAACATTTTTGGTTATCCCATACGGAAGCAGTGAATGAAAGTAGGCGTAGTAAGCTAATTTACTGAGATGTATATCACCAAATTTTGCAATGACTTTGATAGCGTAAGTAGCTGAACTCAAACGTTTCAGGAGATCTTCACTATGTTTTTTTTCCAATTCAGTCCCTCATCAATGCCAACACCTAAAAATTTTGAATATTCTACCTTAGCTACAGATTTATGTTCAAAGTCTAAATTTATTAATGGTGTCATGCTATTTACTGTATGAAACTGTATATACTGGGTTTTATGAATGTTTAATGAGAGTCCATTTGTTGAGAACCACTTAATAACTTTCTGAAAGATATCATTTACAATTTCATCAGTTAATTCCTGTTTGTCATGTGTGATAGCTATACTTGTATCATCAGCAAAAAGTACTAGCTTAGCATCTTCGTGAATGTAGAATGGCAAGTCATTAATATATATTAAGAACAGAAAAGGACCCAAGACCGAAACTTGTGGGACCCCATTTTTGATAACTCCCAGTTAGAAGAATTAATTGTTTCATCTATATCATGTGAACTGCTTATTTCAACTTTCTGCACTCTTCCAGTTAAGTATGATTTAAACCATTTGTGCACTCATACCACAATACTTAAGCTTATCTAGAAGAATCCCATGATTTACACAATCAAAAGCCTGTGAGGGATTTCAAAAAAATGGTTATGTCCGGTTATTCAAAACATTTAATATTTCATCAGTGAAGGTATATATAGCATTTTCAGATGAAAAGCTTTATTTTTACTAATATGTGAAGCAACTCGAAAATACATAACTTTAAAAAAAATTGAAGTGAGATGGGGCAGTAGTTGTTGATATCGGATGCATCCCCTTTTTTATGCAAAGGTTTAACGATAGCATATTTTCTATTCGGGAAAATACCCTGCTTTAAAGAGCTATTGCAAATATGACTGAGAATCCTACTTATCGCCTGGGAACAATTTTTTAATAACCTGCTGGAAATACCATCAATTCCATATGACTGTTTACTCTTGAGAGAGTATATTATTTTGCTAATTTCTGAAGGAGAGGTGGGTGGAATTTCAATTGTATCAAATTTGTGGGTATGGCCTCTTCCATTAATTGCCTTGCCCCTTCTATTGAACATTTAGATCCTATTTTCTCTACAACATTTAAAAAGTAATCATTAAAATATTTTCAACTTCTAACTTTTTGTTAATAAAGTTTTCATTTGTTTTGATGGTAATACCCTCTTCCTCTACTCTTGGTTAGCCTGTGTCCCTTTTAATAATATTTCAAATTCTTTTAATTTTATTATCAGAGGAGCTAATTTCAGACATGATGCACATCCTTCTTGATTTTGTAATAACTTTTCTTAATGTACCACAGAAGTTTATATAATATTTTGTTTCTGGGTTATTACTCTCTCTTGCGGACAGCTATAGTTCCCTTTTTCGGTTACATGATATTTTTATTCCTTTAGTAAGCAAACATACCTTCATTTGATGATCGCACTACCTCAGAAATAAAGGACATAGTAACAGCCATAGTTGGTGTAGAGAAGCAGTTGACAGAGTTGAAAACAAATCGCTAGGTTCAGATGGTGTACCAATCCGGTTTTACAAAGATTACTCGGTGGAATTGGTCCCTTACTTAGCTCGCATTTATCGCGAATGTTGCCGTTATTTACAAACCTACTCGGAAGACACAGGATCACCTGAAATCGGCGAAGGATACTTGCAAACCGCTGGAAAAAAGCAGGAACTTATAGGATTCCGTGCAGATGTGGAGATGTATACGTGAGTACCATAAAAGGTACAGTCAAAAAACGACTAGAAGAGCACAAGGGTAACTGTGGAAGGAAAGAATTGACAGATCAACTGTTGCTGAACATGTTTTTCAACCTTATTCAATTTGATAAGACTCAGGTTTTAGCAGCCACAAATGGATACTACGAAAGACTACAAAGAGGCTATAGAAATTGTAAAACACCCCAATAATTCCAGTAGGCCGGCCGCGGTGGCCGAGGAGACTGAGGCGCTCCAGTCACGGTCAGCACGGCCACTACGGTCGGGGGTTCGAATCCCCCCTCGGCCATGGATATTTGTGCCGTCATAGTTCGTAAGTAGTTCATAAGTATTTTGTAAGTTTAGGGACTGATGACCCCGCAGTTAAGTCCCATAAGCTTTACAAACATTTGAACATTTTGAATTCCAGTAGGATGGAGGAGGGCGTGAAACTAAATGAAATTAGTGTCCAGGTGTTGAAGAAGGAATGTAACAGTCTTCCACCATGGGACGATATTAACAACGGACAACGGCAGTCGACAACGACGAATAGCGATCGCATATCCAAAACATCTGTCACACCTCTGTGCGCGATCCCTCGTAAACGGAATTTGGTTGCAGTCAGTAACGAGCTAGGGAGTGCATCGGACATACAAAAGTGCCACGATTCCCCTTGAAAATGTCCTCCCCAGATGGAGACGAAACGTTGGGTCTGAGTAATAAATCCATAAGACCACGACATAATATCCTGGAACATTTTAGTAATATTAATCATGTTTATGTCCATCATGTTGATGGACGAATAGTGTGGGCGGGGTATTGGCGGACGTACGAACCTCTGTCTTCAGAATGGTGCTTTCACTGCTCAGAGGTAAAGAGACGAGATCCTTTTGTTGTGCAGTACGCTGGTGGCATAGGAGATGGGATTCTGCTGGTAGATGGTAACACTCGTCCCACAGAGCTTGAAACGTTTCCATAGAAGATGTGTATTGCTGAATTTGTAAGAAAATGTCTAATATTGTGCGTTCTGTTTTGTGTCGAGTAACTTGCTTGCAAAAAAATGTATAATATTGCTTGTACTGTGTTTATCTATATGTGTACATAAATCTTTGAAGTTTCATCTTGGGCAAATATTATTTATCGCATAGCATTGTAGCTCGCGCAGAGAGACAGAGAGTGGGACTGGTGGTTCAGCTCGCTTAGAGAGCCGTTGATTTGTTTATGTGGCTCCGATGTAGAGCACAGGATGCTTTGCCAGCAAGTTGATTTGATCGTATTTGGAATGTATATTGTATTTTTATTACTATGAAAACGTTGTACCACCGCTGGTATTTCTTATTATTGTGCAAACGTTGTACCCCCGCTGGAATGAAGGTAATTGCATTTCATGTCATTATGAAAAGCTTGTATTATTTAGGTAACGTAATGGTGATTATTAATAATAAGTAAGAAAGTTGACCTTTCTTTCCTGTTTCATTTACGTAGTTGGAAGATTAACCTACTTCCTTTATTTGATAATTAGTTATTTGTGGATTTAAAGTGCAGTATTGATTTTGGTAATCTTGTTGAACAGATTTCGTTATTCGTACCGTAGTAAATGATTGTTACGCAACACCTCAGTTGAGTATGATGCTGCTGCCGGCCGCGGTGGCCAAGAGGTCTGCGGCGCGCCAGTCACGGTCTGCACGGCCACTAAGGTCGGGGGTTCGAATCCCCCCTCGGGCATGGATATTTGTGCCGTCCTTAGGAATAGCTAGTTCATACGTAGTTTGTAAGTTTAGGAACTGATGACCCCGTAGTTAAGTCCCATAAGCTCTACAAACATTTGAACATTTTTGAGTATGATGCTGAATTTTGATCAGGTACTCATCTGCATAAAATTCTCGGAGTTGAACATTAAGAAAGTGGTTTGTGTTTTTAATATCTTTCTCGCAGTCAAATATTTTGAGTATATTCAGTGTTTCATGCAGGTTATGTGTCACAGTTGTTTCGTTAAAAGATCCGTTGCGCACATAAGCAGTTTAATGCACTGTTTCTTATTTAACCGTATATACATCAATATCAGGGCCATAATTAAACCAAATTACTGTGTTAATGAACAATGTACGTCTTCAGTTAAATTTTGATGAAGTCATCTATTGACTTAGTGATCTTGACTGTTGAACATCAGTATATGACAACTATTTGGACTCCAACAAATACCAGATCAGGTTTTGAATGAGTAATTTGAAAATAAACTATTTTTGTTGTCTGATTAAACGATAGATTCAACTTTAAACAACACGTAAACAACTTTTAAGCTGTACTCATGGGCTAAGTTCTTGAAGCTGAGGGAATGGAACGGAGTGGCCGGCTTGTTCACCAGACGTAAACCCAATTGAGCATCTGTGGGGTACACATGGCATTACAGCCAGACCAGCACTTCACAAAGCGGTTACAGTGCTGGAAATTGCACTAATAACAAAAGCCAAATATCTCTCAAGAGCTGATTAATAGCATTATTCTACAATTGACACACGTTCAAAGTGTGTCGATTCCCGTCGAGCGGCCAAAAAATGTGAGACACCTTTTTGCATTGATGATCGGAGTCAAATTACAGGTCCCTCAATGCACCGTCATAGTACGACTTATATAGGTGATCTCTGCCTTTGTCTCCTCAATGTACATTTGTCTCAAGTCATTCTCAGAAACTACGGAATACAAAGATATTTGAATGAAGTCTCGACCCTCCCAATAAGTAATTGGATAACGGGGTATCTACCCCAAATGACGTCATCAGATGGCAGATCCAAAATGAGTATCACTGGGATATACGACGTAGGCGTAGCCAGGATATGATTTCGAATAGGGTTTTCAATAAATGGCCATTTCAATAACGCGTACTCTTAATATAACTACAAACGGCTCTAATACTGTACATATTACGTTATATGAACGTTGCAAGTTAAATAGTGGCAACACTGCTGTGGAGCGACTATGCAATGGAATCTACTAGTGTCGCTGATATCACAATTTGTTGACATACCTATCTTACCTCCGAGCAAGTAGACTCGCCCGCCTCACGTCACCGGCGTGCGCACAATTGAGGGAAACAGTCACTTGTAAGCGAGCGGTCTAACGTAACAGTGTCACTATGTTTTCGAAACAGGAATGACGGAGTTGGATCAAGACTGAATGTGCCAGAGGTCGTACACCACGACAGTGTCATCAAAGTCTTTAGGAGGAAGATTCAAATATTTGTAGAGCTTATGGGAATTAACTACGGGATCATCAGTTACAAAGTACTTATGAAGTAGCTTATACTAAAGAATGTACAGACATCCATGCCCGAGGGGGGATTCGAACCCCTGACGGGGAACGGCCTCGCGCATCGTAGCATAGCGCCTTAACGCGCTCGGCCACTCCGCCGCGGCCTTCAGGAGGAGTGCGGGTAATTGGCATTACTGCACACAACAGTGGCACGTTAGGTAAAAGTAAGTCGGCCAACCGTCCCGGATTCTGCGGAACCGTCCCGGATTTTTCCGCACCGTCCCGCGTTGGGAGACTCAATAAAAGTATTCCGCAAATTGCCTAATTTGTCCCACATGTCCCGCATTTGGGTAATTTTCATATTCCACCGACTGCAGATTATACCCACGTATCTTAAGCATAAGTTCATATCCTGAATCGCATTTATAAGTGTGATTATATGCAGTAACTGTCGCTGTCTAGTGTACATAAAAACAAATAAAACCACAACTGAGTGAAACACCACTTGCTGTTAGCCCGTGGCACCACTCTTAGTTCTCGGAAGTTGGCCGAGATCTTAATAGGTTCCAGACGAAAAAATTCAGGGTGATGCAGAAACTCAACCGGCGATTGTTTAGGTTGTAAGTTAGGCCCCGCAGAGACTCGACGTTGTTGATTTGTGTTTGGGTACTTCCTCGATTTCGGTTCGCTGAACTAATTTACACGTAAGTTATTGACTTCTCTTCCTTCAACACCGCTCAACTACTCGTATTATAGTACTGTTGGACCAATGTAATGGGCCTACAGTTGACTGTTGACAGAGTAAAATTTCCTCATTGTCTTGCATGTGCTACGACTGACTGGGAATAACATTATGGTCACGTTTTCGTCTGAAAATAAACAAGGGAGATCATGAAAAAAAATAACCGTCGAGGTGCCTATTATTGTGTCCTACGTTTCTAGTGACCGTGTCACACATCGAGGCAAACATTTATCACATTCGCACCAGGAAACTACACTCAGCTGATGAAACAATACAGCAAAACAAGAATTTAATTTTAAAAAAAGTAAAACATTCGAAGCGGTACAAATGTGGGTCCTGCGAGACATAATATAGGCGGGCCATGGGACACTGATTTCAAAATTGGCACTGCCAGAAGGACTTGTAAAAGGAGTTCCCTTTTTACACAAGTATGCACACCTTCAGAAGTACGGTGCAAAACCTCCAATGTTCTATATATATATACCTCTGTTTCCAAGTGGACGGGCGGGTCTCATTTTATTTTGTCGCCCCGGGCCTCCAACAACGTTAGTCTACTAGTAACACTGAGTCACCTGTTCAAAGTCCTCATCCACATCCTCTAAACGTCCCGCATTGGGATCCGAAGAAGTTGGCCGCCTTAGGTAAAAGCCTTCGAGGAAGATTGGTAAACTGTCACAGACATACATCAGGCAGATCGCTCTAAAGAAGTGCATACTGTTGCCGCGTTGTTGGACAGTGATCAACGCCCTACTGTTAGTGAGCTCGCCACGAAACCGGATTAGCGCACACGACTGTGCTTCGCATTCTGAAGGAATGCCGGGCATGCGAGAAATTGCATCACGATGGGTTCCCCATGAATTGACGGAAATGCAGAAACGGATGCGTTAAGGCGCTGCTCAGACGCACTTGGAGTGCGAAGGAGAGTCTTTCTCATGCAGTATCGTAACACTGGATGAGACAAGGGCCACATCTTACGAGCCAAAACTGAAACGCCAAACCAACGAATGGCGTCATTATGGGTCGCCGCAAAAGTCGAAAGTGTGTCAGAGCTCCAGAATGGTGAAAGTTATGGTGATTCTCGCGTACGACTGTGAAGGTGTTGTCCTAACGCATTGCGTTCTTCCACTACAGACCGTCAGGGCACAGTATGACTGTTTATTTTCGGAGCATCACCTGCGACCAGCTTTGCGAAAGAAGCGGCAACACTTTCTGCGCAACCAACCCATCATTTTGCACGACAATGTACGGGCACACACACCTAGCATGTTCCAGCAACAATTATCGAGGCAGCCGTGAGTAATGGTAGGTTGTTGATTTTACGCTACTACAGTGTTGCCAGATGTCCTCCACCCTCTTCGCACACTTGGGCACCGATATGGCTATGTCATCAACAAGATGGCGTCGTTTCCTGTTTCAGAAACAAATGGCCGCCAGGGAAAATTCAGCAGCACACCTCCCTCCTCCCGCTAGCCTTATGATGTAATCCAAGATGACATCTAACGAGAAATTTGAATTTTCCTCGATCACTATTGGCAGTAGCCCACAATTGTTTGTGGGAAAAACTTATTATTTTCACCACTAGATGTCACCACCATACCTTCTCTCACTCCCTGCCCTCACTATGACATTTGCAGGGAAACGTCACCCTGATCAAAAAAAAAAAAAAGTTCAAATGTTTGTAAAGTCTATGGGACTTAACTGCGGGGTTATCAGTCCCTAAACTTACAAACTACTTATGAACTACTTACAACTAAGGACGGCACAATATCCATGCCCGAGGGGGGATTCGAACCCCCGACCGTAGTGGCCGTGCGGACCGTGACTGGAGCGCCTCAATCCCCTCGGCCACCGCGGCCGGCGGGAAACGTCACCCTGATTGAAAAAAAAAAAAGTTCAAATGTTTGTAAAGTCTATGGGACTTAACGGCGGGGTCATCAGTCCCTAAACTGACAAACTACTTATGAACTACTTACGAACTAGGACGGCACAAATATCCATGCCCGAGGGGGGATTCGAACCCCCGACCGTAGTGGCCGTGCAGACCGTGACTGAAGCGCCTCAGTCCCCGCGGCCACCGCGGCCGGCCCTGATCGAAATTCAACTGAGTGAGCACGTCAGTCGTCAGCAATAGCATGTATCATTTACAACCATTCATTGCCAGTTGTTTAAATAATAATAATCATCAAACTTTTCGTAAAGAAATATGTTTGCATTAACTGTTTCCTCAAAATACATTTCGTTTATTGGAAATAGTTTGTGGCCTATTCTCTGGGAGAGACTATACAGGGTGTTACAAAAAGGTACGGCCAAACGTTCAGGAAACATTCCTCACACACAAAGAAAGAAAATATGTTATGTGGACATGTGTCCGGAAACGCTTAATTTCCATGTTAGAGCTCATTTTAGTATTTCTCTTTAGATGTAAATTGAAATAATTCGTGCAGACAATTGTCAAAACACCCAAACTGTTTCGTTAGTATGTACCGTACTTCCTCGATTCACTGCCAGTTGGCCCAATTGAATGAAGGTAATGTTGACTTCAGTGCTTGTGCTGACATGCGACTCATTGCTCTACAGTAATAACATCAAGCACATCAGTACGTTGCATCAGCTGGTTAGTGTTCATCACGATGAGTTTTTGCAGTCATTTTACAAGTACGACACAACATGTGGTTCATGCACGATGGAGCTCCTGCACATTTCAGGCGACGTGTTCGTACGCTTCTCAACAACAGATTCAGTAACCGATGGATTGGTAGAGGCGGACCAATTCCATGGCTTTCACGCTCTCCTGACCTCAACCCTCTTGACTTTCATTTACGGGGGCATTTGAAAGCTCTTGTCTAAGCAACCCCGGTACCAAATGTAGACTCTTCGTGCTCGTATTGTGGGCGGCTGTGATACAATACGCCATTCTCCAGTGCTGCATCGGCGCATCAGGGATTACATGCGACGGAGGGTGGATGCATGTATACTCGCTAACAGAGGACATTTTGAACATTTCCTGTAACAAAGTGTTTGAAGTTACGCTAGTACGTTCTGTTGCTGTGTGTTTCCATTCCATGATTAATGTGATTTGAAGAGAAATAATAAGATGAGCTCCAACGTGGAAATTAAGCGTTTCCGGACCACATAACATATTTCCTTTCTTTGTGTGTGAGGAATATTTCCTGAAAATTTGGCCGTACCTTTTTGTAACACCCCGTATACTACAAGTCTGTATACTCAGTTTAGGTAACAAGATAACTGAATCTTAATCACTCCATAATATTGCATACAAAATTGCATGCACATATATGTGTGTCAAATCCATATGTAAAGCTACAGGTATGTACTCTTAATTGCACTATTACTTATAATGCTAATTACGATTTGACACACTGAAACATGTCTGTATGCCTTTGGCACAAAAATAATTAAGTTGGTTGTAGATCGCTACTATGCGCCAATGATATACAGATGTGTAATAATATCATTGGCTCGTCTTGCGGTCACTGTTTGGCCAGAGACAAACACTCCCAGTTTTGAGTGTTATAGAGGTAGGTCGTCTGATCCGCAGGGGCTGCAGACACAATACAGACACTGATTGATATTATCTGTTCCAGCTATAAAAAGGTAAAACAACAGTTTTTGTAATTTCGAAGCAAATTTACCGAGTACGTATTGTGTAAAGATAATTGTCAAGGATTGTCAGCAGTGGCGCAGCTACGGGGAGCCAGGTGTGTGGGGGGGGGGGGGGGTGCTAATGTGCTAATGGGACTACAACCCCCCCCCTTCGGCACTTCTCAAAGAATTTTTATTTTTATTATTTTTTATTGTATTAATTTTTTTTTAACAGGTCAGCACCGAAAATTTGAAATGTTCAAATGTTCAAATGTTTGTAGAACTTATGGGACTTAAGTACGGGATCATCAGTCCCTAAGCTTACAAACTACTTATGAACTAGCTAAGACTAAGGACGGCACAAATATTCATGCCCGAGGGGGGATTCGAACCCCCGACCGTAGTGGCCGTGCAGACCGTGACTGGAGCGCCTCAGTCCCCTCGGCCACCGCGGCCGGCTTTGAAATGTTACACATGTAATAAATCACAACGTAACTATAATTTGCAAAGCACAAGTGAACGTGTCAATAGGTCGCCAAGGTGATGCCGCCCCTGAGAACGTGTGCTGTTGCTACTGTGAGCGGTTTTAATGCCGCCGCGACCAGCTTTGATGCTGCCGCTATTGTTACGGCTATGTTGAAGTTATTATGAGCCGATTGTTCATATGCGGCGAGCCGCTGCTTAGCAAGGCAGTGGCGCCACCGATTGGAATCTTATGAACAACGGTGTTATTTTAGTTCAATATTTACACTTACAGTCTCATGGTAATTAAACTGTAAAGACCTTTCTCTTTGGTTAGTAACATAGAAGCTACTTAATTATTTTACGAGTTGAAATTTATACAATCCATTTCCACCACATTGCTCCTCTTCCACTTTCAGATTACTCATTTTATTTATTGTGCAATTGTTTTTGTAGTATCATTGGTTAAAGTATAAAAAGTGTAAAAATAAGTCACAGATTAATAAATTCAATTGCTTTATTTTTTTAAATGAGCCTCTCGCAGAACTAAAGCCTGGCTGCGCTACTGATTGTCAGTTATGTAGAAGTTTTTATAACAATGCTTTGATTTTTGAATACTTATCGAAGTAGTTAGATAATCTTCAATCATTTTATTGTAGTTAAAAAGTATAATTTTTCCCTACTTTGATCTAAAAGTGTTCATATCTAATAACCTTGCTTGTGTAAATGAGATGCATCATCAGAGGCGCATTTTCAATATGTGCGGAAAGACTACTAAAATTTGTTTAGTGCCGGCCGCGGTGGCCGATGGAAGACCATCAACCTCTTCTCAACCAATTCTTCCAATTGGCCGAGGGGACTGAGGCGCTCCAGTCACGGTCAGCGCGGCCACTACGGTCGGGGGTTCGAATCCCCCTTCGGGCATGGATATTTGTGCCGTCCTTAGTGTAAACTAGTTCATAAGTAGTTTGTATGTTTAGGGATTGATGACCCCGTAGTTAAGTCCCATAAGCTGTACAAACATTTGAACAATTTTTTGAATTTGATTAGTGAGAAAGCAAGAATTTATTTTCCTCAAAGTTTTCAATTATTGACAACAGTTACAGTGTTGGAAATCTTACTGTTTTATTTTCTGATTGAGTTTAAGTTTCAAGTTCGTCAAATGCGTTAATTAACCCTCGGGCGGCAGCGCCAGTTATTATAACTTCAGCAGCAGCGCGGTGCAGATTTGCTACCACTGTGTATTCCGAGTTACAAACCTAGTATACAGCTACTAAGTGATCGAAATGACAAAAATAGTTGAATGTACAGGTAGAAATATCACATTTGTTAATATTTGAATTAGTATATCAGTTACCTTCGGTGTACGTAACAAATGTAACTTTATTCCGAAATCATGCATAATAGACACAGCGGTACTATCATTTCCTCTTTCGTTACTTCCCTGTAGTTCCTGTCTCTTAAGCAATTATTCTCAGTTTTTTTCCGTGTTTCGTGGAACTTTGTACACATAACTATCTCATCTATCAGAATGAGAAAGCTTGTGTCTCTGACCTCACGCCCCTTGCGTTCCCGTTTCAACCAGGGAGGATTGTTATGGTATTCTTTTTCAGTGTTTTCAAAATGTTAAAATGTCTGTAAATCTATCGGACCAAACTGCGTGGTCATCAGTCCGTAGCTCACAAACTACTTCAACCTAGGTAAACTAAACTAAGGACAAACACACACACCCATGGCCCAGGGAGGACTCGAACCTCCACAGCGAGACTCTTTAGACCGCTTGGCTACTCAATCGCGGTTTTCAGTGTTTTGGAGTGCTGCTTGTATGGCGTTTTACTCCACAGAATGGTGCCATCATCAATATCAGATTCCTTGCGTCTTACATCTTGTTCGGTCTCAGAACTAGGATTTACATTTGAATAATAGTATCCTGTTCATTATCTGATGATTAGACCCACACCATGTCTACGAGAGCTGAAGATTAAATTATGTAGTACAATAACACTCATTTTCGCAATGTGTAAGGCTTAAAAAGAGTTAAAAATGAGATTGAGGGAAACTGCAGCATGGCTAATCAGGACAAACTAGAGGACGATTTATCTATTTACGAAATATATTTAAATGTTTGAGCATTGTAATATGTAGGGTAAAATTTATACAATTAATATTTACTAGAAACTGCCACAAATCCATTTGAAATGAAAAATACACGTAACACAAAACAATTCAAATCTACTTACATGGCAGGCAGCTGCTACAAGTGGTGCACTCCCTGACAACTTTGGGTGGAAACTTCCGTGTACTAGAAACTCGGAACCTTCACTGATCTCATTGTTAAAAATTAATTGAGGAATAGCTAAAGCGTAAATACGGCATCTTCATTATTGAGCATTTAAAGAAAAGTGGTAGCAGATCTGCACCAGCGCTGCCAAAGTTTCAGAAAACAGTTAAATTTGGTTAGTGACATTTCTTGTTAACTCATCGTCATAAAGCTGCATTGACACTATTCACATCAGAGTGATTATAGAGAGTAAATGAGCACCTTGTGTATTTCTTTAAGTTCAACTGCTTTCCGCTGCCGAAACTCAGTGAACGGCGGGAAGCAGAAATTTATGACGAGGCGCTGATTTCACATAACCTTGAGAAGCTATGGGTCTAACGGGTAGAGTTTAAAATAAAGGCAGCGCTATCATTACTACAGTGGAAACAAGCTAAAAGGTTCTAAAAGCCACATACATTAAATTCTGGTCACATGTACCGACAATTCTATTTTCCTTGTTTGTTCGTAAATTAACATTTATTTATTACAAATCGATTTAGACTATGGAATAGTCATCTTCAGTGCAACATGCACAATCTAATTGATACATATCTGGTGTTACATGTCAAGCGCCAAGGCATAGCTACAAAATAAATAAGATATTCCTTTGTACCAAAGAGATTTTAACAAAACGCAACAATATATACAAAAGCAAGTTCCGTCGAACCGCGAGTTTCAGAACAATGTTATTCGCCTGGATGAATTCGCTCGGCAAGTTTCAACATGCCGGTGATCTGAGAGCCGTCTGATGTCAATCAGCGAGCTCAGACTAACATAGAGGGGCTGTACCGCCTACATCAGCGTGCAGGCAGTGAAGTCGCGGCAGTTATCTTGGATGGATCTAGAAACTGAGCTGAGCCGATAAATGCGTAGTTCTTCTAATGCCGCTCGCCTCAATTACATTGATTTTTAACCCCTTAGGTTAGGTAAAAAGTTACCAAATTTTTCACGCAGACAGGTGAATACTGAAGGAATGCAACAGTGTTCTTAGGAAGTACAATACGTATGTGTTTGTATAAAAATAATAATTGAAACTATTACTTTTATACGAAAGTAAAATAACGACATGCCACTTTTTTGTTTTGTGGTCAGGAAATTTGTCAGCGAAAAAAGTTGTAGATAACGAACTTTTCTTTTCACTTAAACAACTTTTTTAGAGTTCCCCTAGTTTTCTCACAAATTTGGATAGAACAGAGCGGTGGAACCTTTCAAATACTACTTTCAGCGAGCCTGCTGACCAGCGAGCACAGATTCTGTTGCTCTCTCATCTTGTACTTTGTGACCAATTTCAATAGACTTTTTTAATTTGGGATACAATTTTTTGTATTAAATAATTATGACTTAATACTTTATTTTATTACTAACTTGCTTATATTCCCGTGCTTCGCAACGGTTGTTGAAGGAGGGCCTGTGTGTATCATGGCTTTTTAGGGTCCTGGACCTCAGTCAGTAAAAATAGAATCCTTGTTGGATCGCTCTGTCAATAAACTCCGTTGTCCTAGCCAATATGTCAAATGTAAGTAAAAGACATTGTACGAAACGACGTATCTTCATAAAGATGTCAAATGTAAGTAAAAGTCATAGTCCGAAACGATGTATCTTCATAAGGTTTTTGGTACAAAAGGTGAAACGTGCCAAAATAAGGAAAGAAATGTCGTTAAGTATTTAATGAACATTGAACATTATGTTCAATGTTTGTTGGTTTTTGCCGGCCACGGTGGCCGAGGGGATTGAGGCGCTTCAGTCACGGTCTGCACGGCCACTACGGTCGGGGGTTCGAATCCCCCCTCGGGCATGGATATTTGTGCCGTCCTTAGTTGTAGGTAGTTCATAAGTAGTTTGTAAGTTTAGGGACTGATGACCCCGTAGTTAAGTCCCATAGATTATACAAACATTTGAACATTTGATTTGTTGGTATTCGTAGACATAAGATTGCTTAATTCTGTCACAGAAGTTCGCTTCTTTGTTGTACTACCTCATACTTATTATGCAGCAGTGGTGTTTATTAGTTCTTTGGTACATCGCTTGTTTGCTGTACTAAGCAATCCATTCTTCAAGCATAACCTACATCTAAAACAATTTCCCTGATTCCGCTCATATAAAACGAAGTTGCTCCCTGAAAATCTGTGCAGTAGTTTAGGAGCTCGGATATTTCTAATAGATGAACAGGCAGTTACTGAAATCACTTAAGATTGCGATGTATCTCTTTTCCATGATCTGAATTTGATGAAATCATGCCTATATGTTGCCCCAATATTAGCTCAATTTTCCTGTGAAAACCACATGAAAATGTGTCAGTAGTGTGTGTGTTTTTTTAATACGTTTGCAAAACATGTTAGAAATAGGTTTATCTTCATGAATATGATGTAGCGTACATCATACATTAGTTATATTCGCCATTTAAAACGTTTATTTCTTGATCATTCATATCTCTGGACTAAGGGCTGAGGCTTGGAAAACTGAAAACAGTTATTATTCTTACGGTTGGCTTTCTTTCCATTAGATACGCTTTTGTCGCTCTAAGCGTGAGACTTGAAACTTCCATAGCAGTTGCACATATACGTTAGACTGTGCTATCAGTATGTAAGTATATAGATTAAATACGGCGAGGATTTTATCATTTGTATATTCATTGCGTTGAATCATGTTTCGTAGAACATAGTGACCAAGAAAACGATTTTCAGAAATATGGTAAATTTCAAAAGTCAAAGAGTAAGTAGTATTTTCAAAGGGTAATAATCAGATCGTTGCCCCGAACTTTACACGAACACCCGCAGCGCTATGTATAAGTTCTTTGCTGCTTATGCCGTTCTTTCCAAACATGAAATACACCTAAAACTTCAAATTACGATATCTTTTATTTTCCTGGTCTGATTTTGATGAAATGAAGCGAATATGTTGCCCCAGGATATTCTCTATTTATCTGTGATACCCCATGAATGTTCATTTAGTACTTTTGGAGATTACTCTTAACAAATAGACACATGCGATTACTTTCAGAGAAATGTTTAAATTGTGATATCTTGCTTTCTCTGATCCGCTTTTGTGAAATGAAGCGTTTCTGTAACCGCAAGATACCCTCACGTTTCCTTTGAAAAACCCCTGAAAATTTGTCTATTAGTTTTGGAGATGAAAGAGAAAGATAGACATGACGGTCGTCGATGAAAAACGTTAAATTGTGATGCTCTTCTTTCCGTGATCCGATTTTTATGAAACTAAGTCTTGATGTTGTCCCAAGGTACGCTGAAGTTACCTGTGAAAACCCCATGCGAATTCGTGAAGTAGTTTTGGAGAAGTGGTTTCTAATAGATGAAGAGACAGACACGACGGTCTGTGAAAACACTTCTTGATTCTATTTTGATGAAATCATGCCTAGATACTGAACCAATCTTCATTCACGTTTCCTGTGAAAACCGAATGAAAAGTCGTCCAGTAGTTTTGAAGATTGAAGCGAACAGCGACAGGCCTACATTTAGAGATTTATTATTAGTATATATATATATATATATATATATATATATATGTTGTACAATTGTAAAATTTTGCAGGGATATATTGATTTGTATAAGTGCTGCATGTTGGTAAAATCTGTTGCGAATACGGTTAGTAGTAAAGACGTAATAGATTAAAACGTGACGCTTTATGGACGGTTTTCCATGAACATTACTCTTTACGTTTTCATATCTCATGAACTACATGTCGTAGTGTGATACAATTTTTAAAGTATATTCATCTATATGTGTGTATACTATATGCAAAATTTCCTGCGAGTACAATTTGTAGTGTACAAATTATAAACTGTAACGTTATACCGAATGCCGTAGTTTTGCTCCATCAACGGCGTTAAAGTAGTAAGTGAGGAACTTTTTTCCTTTCATTATTTTGATGTGGTTGTCAACGAGAAAAAGTTTAATAATGGTTTGAACTGATGTTTAAAGTTTGTTGCAAGTCGCCAAGTACTGTCATTCTCATATAGTACATGTATTGATTCTTGTCGCATTATGTAGCAGTTTTTTGCTATTCCTATTGTTCACGACGTTATATCTCCTGAACCATGTGTCTTATGTGGTTCGTACTCCTACAGCAGTTGTTAGCTCACGTTCCAAGTATGTGTACCAAATTTGGTTGAAATCAGTCCAGCGGTTTAGGAGAAAATTTGCAGCATTGTCATTTGACGCAGCAGTTTTTCGCACATCTCATTGTTTATGACGTCATATCTCCTTACGTATGTGTCGTAGGTGTTTCTTAACCAGACAGCGATTGTTGCCTGATATTAAGAAACATGTGTAGCAAGTTTGGTTGAAATCGGTCCAGTAGTTTAGGAGGAGATGTGGAACACACATACATACACATACAGCCTATTTTATAAGATGTAAGATTTCTAAAGACAGTTTGGAATTTATCTCAATTACATATAGTATCATGTTCTTCTATCTATCGGTTCCTTAGAAGTTCTCAGGCTTTGCACTTAGTCGTCATTAGCACACTGTATTATAAAATAACCCCTGGTCTATTCAATTCATAATTAATGTTACACAAGGAACTCTATAATTTAAACATCGAATAAATTTCGCTTAAACAAAAGTTTTTGTGTTACTGAACCCATAGTTATTGTTGTTGTTGTCTTCTGTCCAGAACTGGTTTGATGCAGCTCTCCATACTACTGTATCCTGAGTAAGCCTCTTCATGTCTTCATAAGATAGGCAACGTACATCCATTTGAATTTGCTTACTGTATACCTCTCTGGGGTCTCCCTCTGTGATTTTTACCTGACACTCTTCTCTTCAATGCTAAATTCACCATTCCTTGATGTCTAAGAATGTGTCCTTCAAATTGACCCCTTCTTGTAGTCAAGGTATGCCAGAAATTCCTTTCTCTCCCATTCTGTTCAGTACCTCCTCATTAGTTACGTGATCCACCCACCTTATCTTCGGCATTCTTCTGTAACACCACGTTTCAAAAGCCTCTATTCTCTTCCTGTCTGCACTGTTTATCGTCCATGTTTCACTCCCACACACGGCAACACTCCACACAAATGCCTTCAGAAATGACTCCTTACGCTTAAATTAATATTCGATGTTAACGAATTTCTCTTTTCCAAAACGCTTTTCTTCCCATTGCCATTCTGCATTTTATATCCTCTGTACAGCGAACATCGTGTGCTATTTTACTGCCCAAGTAACAAAAAGCATCTACCACCTTTATTGTTTCATTACCTAATTCCTTCAGCATCGCCTGATTTTCTTAGACTGCATTGCATTACCCTTGTTTTGCTCTTGTTAATGTTAACCTTGTATGCACGTTTCAACACACTGTCCATCCCGTTCAACTGCTCTTCCAGGTCCTTTGCTGTCTGACAAAATTACAATGTCATCGGCAAAACGCAATGTTTTTATTCCTTCACTTTGAACTTTAATCCCTTCTCCAAATTTCTCCTTGATTTCCTTTATAGCTTGCTCAATGTACTAGTCGCCTTTCCTTAATCTTTCTTCTAAGATAAACCGTAAAGTGAGGGTTTCCTCCCGTGTTTCTACATTGCTCTTGAACCCAAACTGATCTTCCCCGAGGTCGAATTCTACTAGCTTTTCCATCCTTCTGTAAATAATTATTGTTAAAATTTTGCAACCATGACTTATTAAACCGTTGGTTCTGTAATTTTCACATCTGTCTGCGCCTGCCCTCTTTGGAATGGAGATTATTACATTCTTCTTAAAGTCCGAGGGTATTTACCCTGTCTCATACATCTTACGCACCAGGTGAAATAGTTTTGTCACGGTTGGCTTTCCCAGAGCCTTCAGTAGTTCTGAGGAAATGTATCTACTCCAGAGGCTTTGTTTCGACTTAGGTCTTGTAAGTACTCAGGCAAATTCTTCCCTCAGTATAGTATCTCCTATTTCATCTTTATATATTTCCTCTTCCCTTCTTACAGTATTGTCTCTAAGTTCATTTCCTTTGTAGAGCCCGTATATATACTGTTTCCACCTTTCAGCTTTCCCTTCTTTGATGAGAACTGGTTTTCCATCTGAGTTCTTTATATTCATACGGCTGCTTTTCTTTGCTCCAAATGTCTCTTTTCCTGTAGGTGGTATCTATTTTTCCCCTATTTAAACATTCTTCTACTGACTTGCATTTGACTTCTAGCCACTCCTGCTTAGATATTTTGCATTTCCTGTCAATCTAATTTTTAGTCGTCTGTATTCCATTTGGCCTGTTTCATTTACTGCATTTTTGTATTTTCTCTTTTCATCAATTAAATTTAGTATGTCTTGTGATAACCAAGGATTTTTTGTAGTTCTTGCCTATTTGGTTGTTTGCTTCCTTCACTACTTCACCTCTCAATGCTACCCATTCCCCTTCTAATGTTTTATTTCCCCCCGTTTCTGTCAATTGTTGCCTAAAGCTGCCTCTGAAATTCTTTAGAACTTCAGGTTCCTTTCATTTATCCAGGTCCCATCTCCTTATTTTCCTACCTTTCTGCAGTTTTTTTAGTTTCAGCCTACAATTCATGACCAATAAGATATGGCAAGAGGCTATATCTGTCCCTGGGTATGTCTTACAGTTTAAAACCTGGTTCCGAAATCTTGTCTTTCCATTATAAAATCTATCTGAGACCTTCCGGTGTCTCCTGGTCTCTTCCACGTATACAACCTTCTTTCGTGGTTCTTAAACTTGGTGTTTGTTATGATTAAATTATGTTCCGTGCAAAATCCTACCAGGCGGCTTCCTCTTTCATTCCTTTTGCCCAGTGCATATTCACCTACTATTTTTCCTTCCCTTCCTTTTCCTACTACCGAATTCCGGTCTTCCATCACAATTAAGTTTTCCTCTCCATTAATTGTCTGAATAATTTCCTTTACCTTCTCATACATTTCTTCGATCTCCTCATCATCGGCAGACCTAGTTGGCTATTGTGGTTGGTGTTAGCTTCGTATCTATCTTGACTACGGTAATGCAATCACTTCGCTGCTCAGAGTAGTTTACACGCGTTCCTATTTTCTTATTCATTGTCATATCTACTCCTGTAATACCCCCAACTGATTTTGTACTTCCTGTACTCACCTGACCAGAAATCGGGTTCCTCTTTCCGCCGAGGACTGATGACCTAGCTTTTTAAGCCCACTAAAAACCTACAACAACGTATTTCCACCTAGCTTTTTAGTCCCCTAAAAACCAACAACAACGTCTTTCCACCGAACCTCACTAATCCCCACTATATCTAACTTCAACCTATCCATTTCTCATTTCAAATTTTCTACCTTCCCTACCCGATTAAGGGATCTAACATTCCACGCTCCTATCCATAGAATGCCAGTGTTGTCTTTCCTAATGATCACATCCTTCTGAGTAGTCCCCACCCGGAGATCCGAAAGCGGGACTATTTTACCTCCGGAATATTTTACCAGAGAGGACGCCATCATCATATATTCATACAGTAGAGCTGCATGACCTCCCCTTGCTTTCAGCCGTTCGCAGTAACTGTATGGCAGTCAATCATCCAGATTGTTGCCCCTGCAACTACTGAAAAGCCTGCTGCCCCTCTTCAGGAACCACACGTTTGTCTGGCCTCTCCACAGATACCCCTCCGCTGTGGTTGCACCTACGGTACGGCTATCTGTATCGTTGAGGCACGAAAGCTACCCTACCTCGGGAATATCTGGGGTTCATGAGGGTGGTGGAAGTACTTCCTCTTGTGACGGAGACCCTCCGGGAATGACTATGCGACCCCCCTGAGGGTCGCGACCAAGAGGTTGAGAAACACTGCTTTAAATGAAGCGATTCAAATAAAACTTGTACATCTACAAGGGATACTCTGCAAATCACATTTAAGTGCCTGGCAGAGGGTTCATCGAAGCACCACTATACTATTTATCTCCCATTCCATTCTCGAATAGCGCGTCGAAAGAAAAAAACACCTGAATCTCTCCGTTCGAGCTCTGATTTCTCGTATTTTATTCTGATGATCATTTCTATCTATGTAAGTGGAAGTCAACAATATATTTTCGCATTCGGAGGAGAATATGGCGATTGGAGTTTCGTAAGTAGCCCACGCCGCAGCGATAAGCGCCGTTGTTGTAATGATTCCCAGCACAGATCCCGTATCATTTCCGTAACGCTGTCTCCCCTGTATCGTGACAATACGAAACGAGCTGCCCTTCTTTGGACTCTTTCGATGTCCTCCGTCAAACCCACCTGATAACGATCCCACACTGGTCTGCAATACTCCAAAAATGGACGGACAAGCGTAGTGTAAGCAGTTCCTTTTGTAGTTCTGTTGTTTCTTTAAAGGGTTCAGCTAATAAAACGCAGTCTCTGGTTCGCCTTTCCCACGATATTATCTATCCAATTTAAGTCTGAAGTAATAGTAATTCCTAGGTATTTTGTGGAGTTTACGGCCTTTACTTTTGATTGATTTAGCTTGTAAACAAAGTTTTACGGATTTTTTTTTCGTACTCATGTGGAAGACTTCACACTTCTCATTATTTAGAGTCAATTGCCAATTTTACACCATACTGATCGTTCTGCAGTTGGTTTTGATCTTCAAATGATTTCACTAGACGGTAAATGACGGCGTCATCTGCAAACAACCTAAGAGAGCTACTTAGATTTTCCCCTAAATCGTTTAAGCAAATAAGGAACAGCAGAGGTCCAATAACACTACCCTGTGGAACGCCCGATATCACCTCTGTTTTAGTCGATGCCTTACCATCGATTACTACGAACTGTGTCCTCTGTGAGGACAGGAAATCTCCTATCCAATCGCAAATTTGGGTCGATATACCATAACCTCGCAATTTGATTAAAAGCCAAAATGAAACTTTCACTCTGCAGCGGAGTGTGCGCTGATATGAAACTTCCTGGCAGATTAAAACTGTGTGCCGGAACTGGGACTCGAACCTGGGACCTTTGATTAAAAGCCGTTTGTGAGGTACGGTGTCTAAAGCCTTCTGTAAATCAAGAAATACGGAGTCGATTTGCGAACCCTTGTCGATAGCACCAATCACTTAGTGTGAATAAAGAGCTAGTTGTGTTTCGCATGAACGATATTTTATAAATCCTTGTCAATAGATCGTTCTGTTCGAGATAATTCATAATATTTGAATACAGGATATGTTCCAAAACCCTGCTGCAAATTGACGTCATTGAAATAGGCCTGTAGTTTAGTGTGTTACTCCTACTGCCTTTCTTGAATATAGGTGTGACCTGTACAACTTTCCAATCTTTTAGTACATATCCTTTTATGAGAGAGCGGTTGTATATGGCTGTTAAGTAAGGGGCTATCGCTTCAGCATAATCACATGGAAATCTAATAGGTATACAATCCGGACCAGAAGACTTGTTCTTGTTAAGTGATTTTAGTTGCTGCACTACTCCGATGATATCTATTTCTAGGTTACTCGTTACGGCTTCGTAATTCGAAATCTGGAATATTGGATTTGTCTTCTTTGGTGAATTAACCACCATTAAAAAATTTAAAAAACTACATGAAATTAACAATTTATTGGCTTTACAAAATCTTATTTCTGAAATCTGTCTCCACAAAGTAACCTGGGTATAATACTTAGCTTTTATTCTAATGCTCTGGGTCTTCTTTCTCAAAATTCTACGCTTACCAATAACCCACTGCGTGTATCTATAAAGAATTTATATAAATAAGGGTTAAATCAAAGCGTTAAAGACACTGTTTATCACAAGTAAACGATCTCTGTAGGCCTAATAGTAGCATCCTTAAACTACCATAATTAGAAATAACTTTTTTTTCGGAAACCATAAGAAAGATTTCGGATTGCATCGGTTGTTTGTAGTTAGGTGTCACAGCCGTATGTAGCACATAAACTCCATTTTCCAACCATTTCCTACTTCTACAAAGTACGCCGACGAGTATCACAGTGTTAATCAGCCGTTCGCATCCAGTTTTAGCTTGGATGTTCTCGGTAGTGATGTACGTTTTGGCGAAGAGTTTCCGCTATTATCTTTATAAGCTATTTGCTTTCCGCTCCATGCGCCCAACTCTGTGTAAGTCAGCTGTGGCTATCTTGAGCAGCCAACAACGGTCGAGGGCTAGCCGATGATTGACATGGTCATGTTTACCGATTACCTGCCTAATTGTATAGACACACGTGTGTCAAGTGTGCTACGAAAACAGTCCACAGCTGTTTCAGATAATCTGCAGTCTGTAAGCTGTTGTACTGTGCAAGCTTAACTGCTATTAAATTATCCATCATGCACAGCAATGCCATAATTACTACCAACTGAAAAGAGCTCACAGTACTCTTCGAATACAAATTCTAAATCTGTACCTCTACTAGGCATTTCCTTTGCTATTCCACTCCAAAATAGGACGAGCGGAAAAAAAGAATGTTTATATGCCTCTGTATGAGCCCTAATTTCTCTTTCCTTGTCATTTTGATTTTTACGCGAAATGTAAGTAGGCGGCAACAAGATCGTTCTTCAGTCAGCTTGAAATTCCGGCCCTCTAAATTTCTTCAACAGACTTTCTCGAAAAGAACGTCGTCTGTCATCCAGCGTTTCCCATTTGAGTTCCCTGAGCATTTCTGTAACACTCGAACCTACCAGTAACGAACCTATTTGCTCGCCGCTGAACTGATTCCATGTCTTTCATTAAACTGATCTGTTGCGAGTGTTGGGACAGACAGGAGCTAATGTCTGAAAAACCTCTTCCTCGGTGGCCGAGGGGACTGAGGCGCTCCAGTCACGGTCTGCACGGCCACTGCGGTCGGGGGTTCGAATCCCCCCTCGGGCATGGATATTTGTGCCGTCCTTAGGCTTAGCTAGTTCATAAGTAGTTTGTAAGCTTAGGGACTGATGACCCCGTAGTTAAGTCCCATAAGTTCTACAAACATTTGAACATTTTTTTGAAACCTCTTCCTCAGCGGCGTCGGCTCCCTCGTGACTTACAGGGATTGCATCCATGGTCATTATCTGATGCTCGCTCGGTCTAATAGTCCCGGCTGCCATAAATTGTATTTCTTCTCTCACAATTTGGGGAGTCTTCCATACTTCTTTCGTCCAACCCTCCTTTGTTGCATCTCTTCAGTGTGCTGGCACCACTTGATGAACTCTTCTGTCGTAGCAACGTCTTTTATCAGAAGAGCTTGGTACGTGTCTTCTGCAATACACTTCATCAGGTGCGTTATTTTATCGGCCTTAGTCATGTTCGGATTGACTATGTTACACAGGGCGAAACATTATGTATCTGCGACTGTGTTGGCTCACCATGTCGTTGGGCCAGGTTCTACAGTTGTTCTTCCGCCGATCGGATTTCTCGCTGGCGGTCTCCAAACGTCTTCTTCAGTCTGGAACGTTTCCCAGGTCATTCAGCTTGTCTTCGTTGTTTTCGAACCATTGCTGGGCTGTTCGGTCCAGGTAGAAATAAACTTTGGCCAAGCACATTGTGTGATCCCACCTGTTGTACTTGGCGACTCGGTCGAACCCTTTAGCCATTTGTTGGGGTCCTGTCCAGCGTGTCCGAAGAACACCGTCGGGTGCCTGATGTGCAACTGGCTTACCGCTGGTTTCATGTCCATGCTTCTTCTGATAATACGGACTTTCGGAAGGATGTACTCGGTATATCGCTTGTATTCCGGTTCTAGTCCGTGCAAGCGACGGCTTTTACGTTGCCTAATCGGAGCCACGGTGATGCAGCTGTTGCACGGTGTACCCGGCGCCTCCACCAAACAACGTCGCGCTGAAATGGAAGCAGGCTTGACTTCGAAAGCAGGGCTGTCGACCGAACACAGCACTTATACTGAAAGCAGGTTTATTGTGAACTGAAACGTAAACGCAGCACTGACTGCTTCTAGGGCAGAGTGCTCTGCTGTTTATTCACAGACAGAATGCACCAGAAAGTAAAAGAGTAGTTAACACAAGAAACAAGTAGAAATTACAAGTGAACATAAGAAACGTGTAGAACATTTTGGAAATGTTAATAACAAAGAAATAAATTTTTGCCGGTGGACGGGATTGAAACGGCGACCTTCGGTACTGCAATCGGTGACGCTATACCTTGCGCCACGCCGGCAGTCCGGTAACGGGGGGGTGTCTCGAGGCATAATGTTACACTCATTATTATCATGGAAAATAAATGGTGATCTTTAGAGAGAATATTAATACCCATTCCGTCGGGCCCGGTGGTCTTGGGGCAAAGCGGACAATATTTTACGACGCGATTCCACTCGTCTGCTTTCTCCCATGACGTCATCAACATCTCGAAAACCCGTATACGGGATATCTTAATACTTCTATATTGTAGATAATAAATAATCTGTAGTTATCCTCGTAAATTGCAGATAACAGAATGTACCATCGATCACAGGTCTCATTCAAAAAATTCGCGCCTTCGACGCTCACATGTGAAAAAACAAAAACCTCTTAACTAACCTATACCTTATCAGAGGGAAGCCACAGATCACATTTTAATCACGAAGTATTAATCTATAATCTGCTCTGCTTGTAAACAAACTAACGTGATTAAATCAGCCATCACATATTTACGTCTACAAACATGTTTACGTCTACGTTTTAATCCACCCTTCACCTCTCAACGATGTGAGGAGTCGCCAGAAACGACACGTGGTTCGGATTTCACGTTAAGCTGTAGGTCCCCTTTCCCCGGTTAGATAACTGGGGTAGGCTAGGGACAAGCAAGTCGCCGAAGTGGCATCGAATTGAAAGACTTGCACCAGGCCAATGAGCCACACGAAATTATTATTATTAATACCCCCTCCAAAGATCCAAAGTCAACAGATCATATTTCTGATTCGCTTTCTGTATTCCTGCCATGACTCTTGCATCGCATGTTAAACAGTCTCTTGGGCAGAGAAAAAGTCTTTCATTCTACTCACTTTACATCGTACACCTTCCGATGACTACAGACAGCACACATCCCAGTTTGATTACATACTCGTCATTACTGTCTTGTGCACGTTGCTTAGGAGAATGCAAAATTACTTTTAATTCGAAAGACCGAAAATAAATGAAATTTTTCCATAGATTCATACACCCTGTTCCTTAGTAGTTAGGTATTTATCTATACGCATCCACAACTCTTTGTAGAAAGCTAGCACGAGCCACATTCCATGTTCATCATCCAAGTATCCACCTCATAAAACTCATACGCAGTCCATTTCTTGAAACGAGGAGCGCTGAACTGATATAGTGAAAATGACTGCAATGCCCAAAAACTATCGTTACAGAACTGTGTGTCCTACCATCCCCACCATATAGCTCACATTGCTGTTAATGATAACATTGTGTTGGAACTAGCGGATGGCGTTTTGGATGATTTCATCTCTTGTGTTGCTTGTGCTTAGATGTTTTGCGAGTATCCGATCGATGATCGATATTGCATTGAAAAGTAAGCAATTCGTTAACGCCACACTCACGTAGTCCTGAACACAACACTCAAAAACAATGTATCTGTTTAGCAACCGCATTTTGCAGAGTCGTCAGAAGCATGAACAGTTACCAGAGGTCATCATTTTCAAACAAAGAGAACCTAGATTGGCGCCATTTCTGTGATCAGTGACGTCGTCCCACACACCATTGTCGTGTAGCATGTTTCATCGCATTAATAGGTGGGATTTCACTAGGCATGACCTGCATCTCAAGAGGAGAGGAAAGGGGAAACTACAGGGTTGATAGCAAAATCCTTAAGGGGGGACACTGCAATTCATGGAAGTACTTCTCTTTTGGGCAACATTCAGTGTCCAGTGAGAAGCTCAGGCATGCAGGTGCTAAACATGTTGAAAAATCGAATTTTTCTCACAAAAGTAAAGTAACAAATAATGTCAGAATTTTTCACCAAAATATTAGAGGACTAAACAATAAAATAGATGACCTTTTGGCTTGTTTACATGATGTAGAAACGGATAATGTAATAGACATACTATGCCTGTCTGAGCATCACATTGTCACTTGTATGGAAAATGTGAATGTCAGTGGATATATATTAGCTGCAAATGTAAGTCGAGATAATAAGGTAAGAGGAGGAGTTCTCATATATGTCAAAACCTATCACAGCGTAAAAAATTTAGAAACAAAAAAGTTTTGTGGAGAGCAACATATTGAAGCATGTGCCTGTCAGCTTAAACTCAACGATGACTCTCTTATAATTGTAACAGTACATAAGTCCCCTTCAGGAAACTTCCAGTTATTTCCGGAAAACTTGAATGCCTTGTTGTGCTGTCTGTCAGATGGGGCGAAGAAAATTATTATTTGTGGTGATTTCACTGAAAGAGTGTAATAGGAAGAATGACTTGGAAGTCTTACTTGGCTCGTTCAGTCTGACATCCGTTATTTATTTTCCTACTCTGGTAGTGAAGGACAGCAGTACGTTGATAGATAACTTTTTTATAGACGAAGATAAGTTTAAGAACATAAATGCTTGTCCTGTTGAGAATGATCTTTCTGATCATGGTGCACAGCTTGTAACAGTATATGACTTAGCTCCATTCAGTAATTCGAAACAGTCCTCCAGAATTGTGCGCTCAATTAATGACCAACTAGAAATTTCAAAGAAAGCCTACAGCAGTTAGACTGGGACGAGGTTTATAAGGAACCTGATGCCGGTTTAAAATATAACTTATTTCAAGATACACTTGTAAGGGTATTTGAAAACTGTTACCCCTAGACATTAGTTAAATATGATTGTATGAAACTATGCCAAAAACCTTGGTTTACTAAAGGAATAAAAATATATTGTAACCAAAAAAAGGTTACTACATCTAAAGTTATTAAAAAATCGAGAGCCATGTGCATCTTGTCTGAGATTAGTTCCTCTGATAATAAAATTGAAACAATTTGCAATATTATCAAAAGGGAGACAGGGCAAGCGAGAGCACAGTACCATCAAAACAAATGGAAACTTTAGTAACAAAAAGTCATAAGTTGAAAATATTTTTAATGATTACTTTTTAAATGTTATAGAGAAAATCGGATCTAAATACCAATTGTTCAAATGTTTGTAAAGCTAGTGGGACTAACCCGCAGGGTCATCAGACCCTAAACTTACAAACTACTTACGAACTTTTACTAAAGACAGCACAGACATCCATGCCCGAGGGGGGATTCAGACCCCCGATTTGGAACGGACTTGAGCACCGGAGCATAGCGCCTCAATGCCTTCGGCTGCTCCACTGCAGCTAGATCTAAATGTTCAGTAGAAGTAGCAAGGCAATTAATGAAAGAGGCCACACCTACGCAGATATAATTGAAATTCCACCCACCTCTCTTTCAGAAATAGGAAAAATAATAAACTCTCTCATGAGCAAAAGGTCACGTGGAATTGAGGCATTTCCAGAGGGTATTAAAAGCTTGTTCCCAAGAGATAAGTACGATTCTTAGTCATATATTTCACTATTTTAACGTTAAGAATAGCGTCCTTAAGTGTCCTGGTTGATGAATGATAGCTTATGGTCGTTTTAGTTAACGTCCCGGTTCTAAATCTACATACATACTCCGCAATCCATCGTAAGGTGCGTGGCGGAAGATACACTGTACCACTATTAGGCATTTCCTTTCCTATTCCGCTCCCAAATAGAACGAGGAAGAAAAGAATGCCTATATGCCTCCGTACGAGCCCTAATTTCTCTTATCTTGTCTTTGTGATCACTACGCGAAATATAAGTAGGCGGCAGCAAGATCGTACTACACTCAACCTCAAATTCCGGCCCTCTAAATTTACTTAAAAGAAATTCACGAAAAGAACGTCGTCTTTCTTCCAGCGACCCCCAATTGAGTTGCCGGAGCATTTCCGTGACACTCGCGCATTGGTCGAACCTCGGTAACAAATCTAGCTGCTCGCCTCTGAACCGCCTCTATGTCTTCCTTCAAACCGATCTGCTGCGGCTCCCAAATACTTGAGCAATACTCAAGACGTGGTCGTACAAGCGTTTTATACGCGGTCTCCTTTACAGGTGAAGTACATCTTCTCAAAATTCTCCCATTAAACCGAAGTCGGCTGTCTGCCTTACTCACAACTGTCCTTACATGCTCGTTCCATTTCATATCGCTCTGCAACGTTACGCCTAGATATTTGAACGACGCGACAGCATCAAGAAGCTCACTACTAATGCTGTATTCGAACATTATGGGATTGTTTTTTTCTACTCATGCGCATCACCTTACATTTTTCTACATTGAGAGCTAGCTGCCATTCTTCGCACCAACTAGAAATTTTGTCTAAGTCAACCTGTATGCTATTACAGTCAGTTACAGACGACACCCTCCCATACACCACAGCATCATCAGCAAACAGCCGCAAATTACAACGTACTCTGTCCATCAGATCATTTATATAGATAGAAAATAATAGCGGTCCTATCACACTCCCCTGGGGCACGCCTGACGATACACTCGTCTCTGATGAACACTCGCCGTCGAGAACAACGTACTGCGTTCTATTACTTAGGAAGTCTTCCAGCCAGTCACAAATCTGTGAACCTATTCCATAAGCTCGTATCTTCGTTAGCAGTGGCACCGTGTCGAACGCCTTTTTGAAGTCGAGAAAAACACAATCCGCCTGTTGCCCTTCGTCCATGGCTCGCAAGATGTCATGTGAGAAAAGGGCAAGCTGAGTTTCACATGAACGATGTTTCCTAAACCCATGCTGATTCATGGAAAGAAGCTTTTCCGTTCCAAGGAAATTTACTATATTCGAACTGAGAATATGCTCCAAAATTCTACATGAAACCGATGTCAACGATATTGGCCTGTAATTGTATGGGTCAGTTCTCTTTCCTTTCTTATACACGGGAGTCACCTGCACTTTTTTCCAATCACTAGGAACTTTGCGCTGAATTAAAGATTCGCTATAAATGCAAGCTAAGTAGGGGGCCAATGCCGCAGAATACTCTTTGTAAAACCGAACTGGTATTCCATCCGGACCAGCAGACTTTTTCGTATTTAGCTCTCTCAGCTGCTTCTCTACACCGGAAATACCTATTGCTATGTCCCCCATTTCGGAATTAGTACGTTGATGAAATGATGGTATATTTGTGCGGTCCTCCTGCGTGAAAGAGTTCTTAAAGGTTAAATTTAGAACTTCAGCTTTCCGTTTGCTTTCTTCTATTACTGCCCCGGAATGATCAACGAGTGACTGGACAGTGAGCTTTGATCCGCTTATCGATTTTACATAGGACCAGAATTTTTTCGGGTTCTCGGAAAGATCTTTTGCTAAGGTATGGCTGTGATAATTATTGTATGCTTCACGCATCGATCTTTTTATAGACGCACGAATCTCTACAAACTTTTTCCTGTCATCATTTGCGTGTTCTTTTTTGAATCGAGAGTGCAACAGCCTTTGCTTTCTCAGCAGCTTTCTAAAATTATTATTATACCACGGTGGATCTTTTCCATCCTTAATCGTCTTTACTGGCACATATTTCTCTAACCCTTTATTAACAATGCACATAAATTTAGTCCACAATTCCTCTACATCCATAGTCTCAAAATTAAACGATGCCCATTCATTTTCTAAGGGCGATCGTAACATTTGCTTATCGGCTCTTCCCTAGCCTTCTTGATTGGTTTATGAAATTTGGTCACCATCGACGCTATGACGATATTATGATCACTAATTCCTGTCTCTACACAGACATCGTTAATAAGGTCGGGCCTGTTTGTGGCTATAAGGTCTAGAATATTTCCATTGCGCGTGGCTTGCCGGTTTAACTGCTCAAGACAGTTTTCGGAGAATGTGTCCAAAAGTAGCTCGCAAGACTGCTTGTCTGTACCGCCTGAAATGTTACTAGCGAGGTCCCAATCTATACTCTTAAGGTTGAAGTCACCTCCGACTAATATTACGTGGCCCGGATACCCGGATACCTATGCACTACCTGGTGTAGACTTTCCTTGAATGATTCTAAAACTGCTACAGCAGCACTGGGGGGCCGGTAAAAACATCCAACTATTAACTTTACTTCTTTTAGACCTGTTATACGTCCCCAGATAACTTCACAGTTACTTTCAACCTCGATCTCAGTAGAAACAATATCTTTGTCCACAGCGATGAACACTCCTCCTCCAGTTGTATCAGATCTATCTTTCCGATATACATTCCACGCTTCGCTAAATATTTCTGAACTTGCCACCTCATCATTTAGCCACCTAATCTAATCATCTACCCACCTAATCTTCAGCATTCTTCTGTAGCACCACATTTCAAAAGACTCTGTTCTCTTCCTGTCCGCACTGCTTATCGTCCATGTTTCACTCCCGTACAAGGCAACACTCCACACAAATACCTTCAGAAAAGACTTCCTTACACTGAAATTTATATTTGATGTTAGCAAATTTCTCTTTTTCAAAAATGCTTTTCTTCCCATCGCCATTCTGCATTTTATATCCTCTGTACTGCGACCATCGCATGTTATTTTACTACCCAAGTAACAAAACTCATCTACCACCTTCATTGTTTCGTTACCTAATCTAATTCCTTCAGCATCGCCTGATTTTCTAAGACCGCATTGCATTATTATTTTTTTCTTTTTTTGCTCTTGTTAATGTTCATTTTATACGCTCTCTTCAACACACTGTCCATTCCATTCAACTGCTCTTCCAGGTCCTTTGTTGTCTCTGACAGAATTACAATGTCATCAGCAAAACTCAATGTTTTTATTTCTTACCCCTGAACTTTAATCCCTATTCCAAATTTTTCCTTCACCAACTGCTCGATGTACAAATTGAATAATATCGGAGAAAGGCTACAACCCTGTCTTACTCCTTTCCCAACTGCTGCTTCCCTTTCATGCCCTTCGAGTCTAATAACTGCGGTCTGGCTTTTGTACAAGTTGTAAATAACCCTCCTTTCCCTGTATTTTACCCCTGCTGACCTCAGAATTTGAAAGAGTGTATTCCAGTCAACATTGTCAAACGCTTTCTCCAAATCTACAAAAGCTAAAAATGTAGGTTTGCCTTTCCTTAATCTATCTTATAAGATAAGACGTAAAGTGAGAATTGCCTCCCGGGTTCCCACGTTCCTCCTGAATCCAAACTGATCTTCCCCGAGGTCAGATTCTACCAGCTTTTCCATTCTCCTGAAGATAATTCGTGTTATATTTTGCAACCATGACTTATCAAACTCATGGTTCTGTAATTTTCACACCTGTCTGCACCTGATTTCTTTGGAATGGGGATTATTACATTTTTCTTAAAGTCTGAGGGTATTTCGCCTGTCTCATACATCCTACACACCAGTTCAAATAGTTTTGTCATGGCTGGCTCTCACAGAGACTTTAGTAGCTTTGAGGGTATGTTATCTACTCCTGGGGCCTTGTTCCGACCTAGGTCTTTCAGGGCTCTGTCAAATTCATCTCTCAGTATAGTATCTCCTATTTCATCTTGATCTACTTCCTCTTCTTTTCCTACAACATTGTCTCTAAGTTCATTTCCTTTGTAGAGCTGCTCTATCTACTCTTTCCACCTTTCAGCTTTCCCTTCTATGCTAAGAACTGGTTTCCCATCTGAGTTCTTGATATTCGTAGAGTTGCTTTTCTTGTCCCAATATGTCTATTTTATTTTCCTGTAGGCGGTATCTACTTTTCCTCTTCTTATACATTCTTCTACAGATTTGCATTTGGCTTCTAGCCACTCCTGCTTAGCCATTTTGCACTTTCTGTCAATCTCATTTCTTAGTCGTCTTGCCTGTTTCATTTACTGCATTTTTATATTTTCTCCTTTCATCAATTAAATTTATTATTTCCTGTGATATCCAAGGATTTTTGTAGGTCTTGTCTTTCTACCTATTTTGTCCTCTGCTGCCTTCACTATTTCATCTCTCAATGCTACCCATTCCTCTTCTACTGTTTTATTTCCCCCTGTTTCTGTCAATTGTTGCCTAAATCTCCCTCTGAAATTCTCCAGAACTTCACGCTCCCTCAATTTATCTAGGTTCCATCTCCTTATTTTCCTACCTTTCTGCAGTTTTTTCAGTTTCAGCCTACAGTTCATGACTAACAAGTTATGGTCAGAGTCTATATCTGCCCCTGGGTATGTCTTACAATTTATAACTTGGTTCCGGAATCTATGCTTTACCATTATAAAATCTATCTGATACCTTCCGGTGTCTCCTGGTCTCTTCCAAGTATACAACCTTCTTCTGTGATTCTTAAACCACGTGTTTGTTACGATTAAATCATGTTCCGTGCAAAATTATATTAGGCGGCTTCCTCTTTCATTCCTTTGATGATGTCTTTCAGAAAATTATTAAGTGGTTCTCTACAATTGGACTGTCATTAAACTTTATAAAACTTTATTCAGTTTCATACAGTAAATGGCATGACACCATTAATAAATTTAGACTTTGAACATAAATCTGTAGCTAAGGTAGAATGCTCAAAATATTTAGGTGTTTTGCATTGATGAGGGATTGAATTGGAAGAAACACATTCCAGATCTGCTGAAACGTTTGAGTTCAGCTACTTATGCTATCAGGGTCATTGCAAAATTTGGTGATATACGTCCCAGTAAATTACTATTTCTATTTTTATTCACTGCTTTCGTATGGGATTCTATTCTGGGGCAATTCAACATTGAGTAAAAAATTATTCCTTGCACAAAAGTGTGTAATCAGAATAATTGCTGGAGCCCAACCAAGAAATATCCTGGAGACACAATATATATTTTCACTCATGAAATCTGTTATTACAATCCAACGCAATTCAAAAGTAATAGCAGTGTGCATAGATACAACACTAGATACTACACAAGGTTAAATCTAACTTTGACACTGAAAGGAGTGAATTATGCTGCCACAAAAGTCTTAGGTCACTTACCAAGTAGCATCAAAAGTCTGACAGATAGACAACTAGTAATTAAAAAGAAATTAAAGGAGTTTCTGAAAGGCAATTGAAAAAATAAAAATAAATAAATAAAAAACAAAAAAAGTGTGAATAAAAAATCCTTAAAATATTTGTCATGTATAGACAACATTTACTACTAAACTGACACGTTCCACATCATTACGAAGTGTCGTATATATGATCTATGGGACAAGTATTAATCTAATCGAAACACCGACCACAGTAGTATAGGTTTATATGCCAGATAGCTCTGCCGATGATGAGGAGATCGAATAAATGTATGAGGAGATGAAAGAAATTATTCAGACCATTAAAGGAGAATAAAACTTAATTGTGATGGAAGATTGGAACTCGGTAGCAGGAAAGGGAACAGAATGAAAAGTAGTAGGTGAATATGGACGGGGGAACTGGACTGAAAGAGGAGATCGCCTACTAGAATTTTGTGTAGTGCACAATTTAATTAACACCAACACTTTGTTTAATCATTATGAAAGAAGGCCAGTGTTTAGTTAGTGTTCATCTTTAGTTAGTGTTCATGGAACCAAATATTCAACACCTCGTCATAATTTTTTAACTAATTAGTTATCTACCAACACCTGTAGTGGCTGTATCAAAATTATACATCTTTATATCAATAATAAATATAATGACTTGGCAGTCGCACCATAATATGGCATCAGAATAAATTTAATGATCTGGCAATTGCAATCGTCATAAGAGACCAGGAGGCACTGGAAAATACCAGATTGACTTAAAAATGGTAAGGCAAAGGTTTCAGAAACCAGGTTTTAAAGTGTAAGACATATCCAGGGGCAGGTATAGACTCTGACTATAATTTATTGGTTATGAACTGTAGATTGAAACTTAAAAGACTGCAAAATGATACTAAATTAAGTAGATGGAATCTAGACAAACTGAAGGAACTAGAGGCGTTTGAGAATTCTAGAAAGAGTGTTAGGCAAAGATTGTCTGAAATGGGGAAAGTAATACAGTAGAAGAAGAGTGGGTAGTTCTAAGAAATAGAGTATTGAAGTCCGCAGAGGATCATAAAGGCAGAAGAACAAGGCCTAATACAAATCCTTGGATAACACAGGAGATATTGAACTTAATGAGAAATAATAAAATATAAAAAAGCATCAAGTGAAGCAGACAAAAGGGAGTATAGTTGTCGGAAAAATGCGGTTGACAGGAAGTGCAGACTGGCTAAGCAGGAGTGGCTTAAGGAGAAATGCAAGGCAGTAGAAGAACGTATAACTAGGGGAAAGATAGATACCGCCTACAGGAAATAAGAGAGACATTTGTAGACAAAAAACAGCAGTATGGCCGGCCGCGGTGGCCGAGGGGACTGAGGCGCTTCAGTCACGGTCTACACGGCCGCTACGGTCGGGGGTTCGAATCCCCCCTCGGGCATGGATATTTGTGCCGTCCTTAGTTGTAGGTAGTTCATAAGTAGTTTGTAAGTTTAGGGACTGATAGCCCCGTAGTTAAGTCCCTTAAGCTTAACAAACATTTGAACATTTGAGCAGCAGTATGAATATCAATAACTCAGATGGAAAACCAGTACTAAGCAAATAAGGGAAAGCTGAAAGGTGGAAGGAATATATTGAGGCCCTGTACAGAAGAAATAAACTTTATGGCAATATTCTAGAAATGAAAGACGACGTAGAGAATGATGAGATAGGAGATACCATACTGCGAGAAGAATTTGATAGAGCAGTATAAGATTTGAGTAGCAACAAGGCCGTTGGAGTGGATGATGTTCCGTCTGAACTGCTATTATCGTTAGGAGAGCGAGTCAAGAACAAATTGTTCTACCTGGCATGCAAGATGTATGTGACAGCATACCGTTTAGGACGATGTCCTCCCCGCGAATCTAAACGGAGTATTCCGTGTCTCCCGAGGTCCGTACACTTCGGACGCTCAAACAGGAGAATAGCGAGGTCCGTACACTTCGGACTCAGACACGAGAGACTGTTCGAGCTCCGTACACTTCGTACGCTCAAACCGGAGTCTCCGAGGTCCGTACCCCTCGGACGCACAAACAGGAGTCCTCATACGTCCTCGCGCTCTACCGCAGCTCACGGCAAGTGACGGCGGCCACACCCACGCGCGAAAAGACGCACCAATATCTGCTAACGGCTAATAGTCAAACCAATGGGATGGCGTAGCGCCGTTGACAAATTGTTTAGCTGTCATACTAAAATAATCTGCCGAATCAGAACGCGTTCTCTGCGGCTGCCAAGAGGCTCCGCCCACGCCACCAACGCTTCCCGCACATTTCACCGTTCCCAGGGTGAATGCTCTGCAAGGAATTTCACCTTGCTCCTAGCTACGGTCACACGACCTAAAAATGTTAACGTTGTGCTATATATACAGCCGCTGGAGCCAAACCCCTGGGGCGCCAGACGGGCAGAAAGCTTTCCTCTCTTGCGAGTCGGCCGCTATCGCCCACCGTAGACCGCGGGCCAGCATTGTAAAGCATTACACATACTCCGCCGCCTGTAGTGTCGGCGCCATACAGGTCAAGCCAGCCCCTCTCGTCCTTTTCCGAAGGCGAGCGAAAGTTGGTGGGAGGGAAAGACCCCCAAGAGCGTCTTTGCTCTGAGCGGCCTTACCGTGAAAAATGTTACATATTTCAATACTTAGCGTAAAGAGAAAGATACAGTAACACAAGGTTAGTATGAAAAATAGACTAATCACAGCCCCCGTCTCAGACAATGTGGATTTATGAGAAATGTAGGAACACGTGAGGCAATACTCACATTACGACTTATCTTAGAAGACAGATTAAGGAAAGGGAAACCTACGGTTTTATCTTTTGTGGATCTGGAGAAAGCTTTTGACAATGTTAATTGGAACACAATTTTTCCTATTCTGACGATAGCAGTGTAAAAATATAGGCAGCTTGTACAAAAACCAGAGATCAATTATTAAAAAGTATGAAAGGCTCACAGTGGTTGGCAAGAGAGTAAGACAGGGTTGTAGCCTTTCCCCAGTGTTGTTCAATCTGTACATTGAGCAAGCAGTGAAGAAATGCAGACGATAAAAATAGTAGATTGATTTTGTTATTTGAGTGTAGCAAGGTAACTTCCGATGGCCGAAATAAAGAAGATCCCATCAAAAACATAAAATGTACAAAAATGCGTCTCGCGACAAATTCCTTCCACCATAAAAAGTCTTGAGATCTCGTGGGAAATCAAGTCGGTTAATTTAGTTAGTGTTCATGGAACCAAATATTCAACACCTCGTCATAATTTTTTAACTAATTAGTTATCTACCAACACCTGTAGTGGCTGTATCAAAATTATACATCTTTATATCAATAATAAATATAATGACTTGGCAGTCGCACCATAATATGGCATCAGAATAAATTTAATGATCTGGCAATTGCAATCGTCATAATGACATAACAATAATTTATATTCCATTATGCAACCAAACGTAACCACATAATAATGAAGTACAATCGAATGCGCATAAAGTTTTTTTTAAATATTAGTTTATGTTGCCATCGGATTCCAAGTAGGTTATTTGTTAGTGTTCATAGAAGCACATCTTTGTTTTTTATTTAAGATTCAACCAATATTTATAGCGACTATATTAGTATTATACATCTTTATAATACATATAAAGACTTCGCAATTGCACCATTACAGAATGACATCAGAATTCATATAATGATCGGGCAATTACATATCTACATATCATTTATATTCCACTATGTAACCAAACGAAATCACATAGGAATGAAGTACCTCAGATTTGCATAAAGTACTTTAAATATTAATTTACATTGTCATGCGATTGCCAAGTGATTATATTTATTATAGAATTAAAGACGTATAATTTTGATATAGTCACTACAGATGTTGCTAGATTATGACAAGGTGTTGAATAATTGGTTCCATGAACGCTATCTAAAATAACTGACTTGGTTCCCCATGAGATCTCACTACTTCTTATGGTAGAAGGAATTCGTCGCGAAACTTACAATTTTGTACATTTTATGTTTTTTATGGGATATCACTTCTTTTTGTAGGTAGTCCTTTCCAGTACAATGTTTTGTACATCAGTCACGGATTTTCTTATAACTCATTCCCTGTCTCTTTGGTTAGCTGTGGTATCGTTTGGTTTGATGTATTAGTATTTGGGAAAAATGGTAAGTCGATTATATTGTTATTGTTCAATCCTCTCGCCATGTACAGTGCTGCAATCTGTGGTGGACAACTATAGAAGTATCAAGAAGTTACTGTTGTATTTCGCATCAGTTTGTGAACTTCATAATAAACGAAAGTTGCCGATGAGGTACATTTTCCTGTATAAGTGAAAGTAATTATTTTGCCTCGTATTTATTGAATTATCAGTTTATTTCATACAACAGTTAGTAATTCAAAATTAGTTATTTTAGTGTATAAAAAGAAGCCTTGCTTTATAGTGCACACGATTGTACGGTATGAAAATGAATACATATTATTGCATAAATCCTTCTTCTAAAATCAGTACTGTTACACCACAAAAATAGTGACAGGGAAACGTGTTTAATCTTGGATTGCTCACCGTAGCTAGACAGAATCAGGTCAGCAGCTCTGTAGTAGACATGCTCACTTGTCTTCGTGACGACGACAGACCTGCTTCGGCAAGTTGGAAAGCCTATCGTCAGTGAACTGCTGAGTGAGACGGCTGTCAGACAGAAATGCAGCTAGTAAACATTTCATAACCACACGTAACTCTGTCACAAGGGTGAATAAGACCGAGCATGCGTCAGCGGTAAAGGCACATCGAGTCAACACTGCATTTTCAAATGGAACACATTCGAACCGTTTCGTATATCATAGCTTCAGCAAAATTTGTATATATACTCCCGCTCTTAGAATTAGTGTTACTTGGTCTTCGGGATCGATGATGCTCAGGAGGTAGTCGTCGATTCACTGGCTTAATCGTTGTGCTCAGTCCTTGTCACAGATAGCAGTACATTCTGGTAGCTGCTAAAGGGAGCTGGGAGATTGGTCGATGCCATTCTTCGCAATAAGCATCATCCGGGGAAGATGGTGATCCACTATGCTGACGACTTCACAACCCTATGGTGGCTGCCCGAGGCCAGCGCAGTCTTCAGTGGTTCGTTACCGAAGGCCAGTATCGCTGTCGTCGAGTTAGCACTCTGGTGTTAATCCTGCGAGCCAGTATCCAGAGTCGGGTATCAGCACGGCATCCGACTTCAGGGGGGTCGACGCATGGATCCACTAGCAGCTGCATAGACTGGAGAAGGGACAGAGTACTTCTCAATAAGAGTCCCTTGTTCGATTCCCAGACGTCGCGGCGCGGGCTCTACCGTCCAGACGGCTCACAGCAGTCGGAAAACCGAGGTCGCAGCATGCTTGTGAGCGGACGCGCCCGAAGGCGTCGCCACCGACTGCTCTAGCTCCTGTCGAGCTGGCGCCTTCATCCAAATTATTGTATGCTACGGAATAAACGTGTAAACTTTAAGTCTGTTTTATTAGCGTCCTCTGGCGCTCCACCACGTTCAACGCCTCATCCTGCTGGGAACCCACCGCTCGGCTCCAGCGGTACAATTAAAACTTATCGAGACTTACAGAATAAAAGTAATTTCTTTCTTGAGAAAAGGAAATGAAGCCTGAGAGCGTTAATTATAACTATGAAATAAAAGAGGCATTTCTATAATTTTCAACATCATCGGCTCCAGATGGAGCTGCTTTTGGACATGATGATAATTTCGTGTGACATTTTTGGACGTCAGACTCTATCTGGGATTGTGTTCGGCCTGCCTGGTGAAATTCTTTTGGTGACGCCACTTAGGCGACTTGCGCGTCGATGATGATGAAATGATGGCACAACACCCGGTCCACGAGTGGAGAAAATCTGCGACCAGACCGGGAATCATACCTGGGCAATCTATATGGCAATCTATTATACTCCCAGAATGAAACTTTCACTCTGCAGCGGAGTGTACGCTGATATGAAACTTCCTGGCAGATTAAAATTGTGGGCCGGAACCGGGACTCGAACCTGGGACCTTTGCCTTTCGCGGGCAACCGCACTACAGACAGTGCTATCCCGACACGACTCACGATGCCGCTTCACAACTTCCGCCAGTACCTCGCCTCCTACTTTCCAAACTTCACAGAAGTTTCATTCTGGAAACATCCCTTAGGCTGTGGCTAAGCCATGTCTCCACAATATCCTTTCTTCCAGAGTGCTAGTCTTGTCTGGTTCGCAGTAGAGCGTCTGTGAAGTTTGGAAAGTAGGAGGCGAGGTACTGGTGGAAGTAAAGTTGTGAGGCGGCATCGTGAGTCGTGTCGGGATAGCACAGTCGGTAGTGCGCGTGTCCGCGAAAGGCAAAGGTCCTAGGTTCGAGTCCCGGTTCCGGCACACAATTTTAATCTGCCAGAAAGTTTCAATTTATTATGCTGTCTACTATACTACGAAGGCGGACGCTTTTGGAAAACAAGCGCGTTTTGGAATAATTATTTAATGAACTTGCAGTATAATGCATGATGCATTGGGCCCGTATTTCATTCCCCACATTTTTCGAAGTACAACAAAATAAATTTCATTTCATGGAGGTCTATTTATTTTTTAAGATAATTGTCCTCCTTTTCTCTTCTATGGTATCATTTGCTGTACATCGGCAACGGATTTCTTAAAGGCTACTCCCTATCCTTTTTTGAAAATTGTTCTCAGGGCTTTGATGCAATGGTTTTCAGCATACGTATTGACAGCACGTTAGTGCTCGCACTAACACTGATATTGCACTAATCTCCTCGACAGATTCGTCCAATATTCACTGATTAAGAATCTTGAATGTGGTGCCGAGGCCGATCACAAACATACATCTTATAGACCATTATAGACTTATAGTTGATATATGTCTGTGGCACATCGATGATATGAAAACATCGGACTAACGGTATTTTCCTACTGAAGATTCAACTCGATGATCTAAAAAATAAATAAATAAATAAAAATAAAAAAGTCTAGTCTATGATGCCACGCCATAAACAAGATAGGTGAATATAAATGTATGTTATGTTCTAGTATACGATAGAATTTTACTTACGGCAGTGGTGGCGTAGTGTGCTGAAGTTGGCAGCGTCGAGGAATGAAACACTTCGGAAAACCAGTCACATAGAATAAGAGGGATAGTCTTTCGTGTTGACCGTGAGTAAATAATTAATTTTGTTCCTGCTCTGCAGTTGACAGGTTCTTCTATATACCCTCATAAAGCGAACATGTTGTTGTCAATATCTGCACACTATACTCGGTTCGGTGAAACTTTGCACTTGACGTTTAGAAATAAAAAGTGAAGAACAAGAAGCGCGAGGCGCTAGTCGCTAGGAACGATCCAATCACAGCGCGATAAACACTTCCAGTGAACACGTGCCGTGACGTCAACATTCCCGAGTTGCCGGCTTTGTTCAGTTCTAACGTAAGCAAAGTTGTGTATCGTGTTTATCGCGTATTTATGTTGTGTGTGCTTTTTTCGCTGCGATTTGTTTTACTGTGAGTGGTTTAACTTGACTTTCCGAGTTCGAGTAATTGGATAATGTCACCGAAAAGACGTTTGTCTAGCGACGTTTTCTGAGCAAGTTCTCAATTTCGTATGAATAAAAACTTCGAAGCTTGTTTTCTGAGCAGGAAGTTCATTTTCGCTTCAAACGACCGGAAAGAAGTTATGATGCAGTGGTTACAAGAAAGAAATATTGCTGCAGATCTTCTTTTATAATCGCTCGTGAAACAAAATAGCCGGCCGCGGTGGCCGAGGGGACTAGGCGCTTCAGTCACGGTCTGCACGGTCACTACGGTCGAATCCCCCCTCGGGCATGGATATTTGTTCCGTCCTTAGTTGTAAGTAGTTTGTAAGTTTAGGGACTGATAACCCCGTAGTTAAGTCCCTTAAGCTTAACAAACATTTGAATTTTTTGAAACAAAATAAGCCTATTACAGCCACATATGCAGTAGACGAAATCGCAAAGGAGCAGCGTCACAATGTAATAAATCTGCCCTCATTTCACTGCCGTTTTAAGCCTATAAAATTGGTATGGAGTGACTTGAAGAATTACTTAAGGAACAATAAGTCTTTCACAATAACAGAGGTGGAAAAGCTGTTGCCAATGTGGATGCTGCATCTTGGAAAAGAAAGGGTCGAGCACGTGGAAAAACTGATTCGGACAGTGCAAACAACGGAAGGGATCATCAGTAATCATGAACGGTTAATGATTTGTCTTGGTGATGACAACGATTTTGGAAGTGACGACAACAGTGAAGATGGGGAGCTGGATGTAATTGTACCATTGTAGGGTTACCAGATGTCCGTCTTCAGAAAAGAGGCCATTTCTAGAGTCATAAAAGAAATTTCTGTCTTTCTCTCTCGTATTGACAACTCAAGTATTAGTGATGTCTCTACTGTATTATCAGAGTCTTGTTTGTAATACATCTTACGAAATTTGTTCATCTTCTTACAAATTAAAGAAACATGTAATGTTGAGACCCGTAGAACGAATCACATGACTACATAGCAGTGAAGCCATAATATTACATCACGTCACCACTTGTAATTACCATCTTAAGTGCTGAACATTTTTTCCATACAGTTACTGTAAAATTATTTAACCGTTCCTTGATATAGCTATGCTCCCATTTCGGATCAGACCGACGTGACTATATACATGATTAACATCTAGATTCTAGTGAGTAAATGGAATATGTAAGGCTTAGGTGAAGAAAGCAATGAATAAAAAAAATCTTTGTATTTGCCGTACAAAGGCTCGCAATTAATTATTTAAAGCTACTCAGTTTTTTGGACAAAAGCTTTAACTCGATTTTTTCAAAACACTGTTTATGTAGTTACTTCAATTTTGTCCTAAACAGACGAATGGTGACTGTGGCATGTGACCTTATTTGTGTGAAGTTTTGAACAAGGTTTAATTTACGTATAACTAACATTGCACTGCCTTTTGATCTTAAAGTCATAAGTGTCCTTCACAGCCAACACACAGAACTACCGAGTCCCAGCTCTACGGACTGAACGTCTTATTTTTGTGTGCGGCATAACACTTCGACCAGAGAAAGGGGGGGAGGGGGTTGAGTCTCATATTGTACTGTCTGTATTGCACTGTCTTGTATTGTTGCAGACGTATGATTTTAATTGGCCGCCTCGAAGCTCGCATTCCGCGACAATTGCGACGCCAATTATTTCAATACTTCCGAAGTAGCTTGACCTCAGAGCAGCGACGGCACAGAAACGAGAAAATTAAAAACATTGTTTCAAGAAAGGTTAAATTCTCTAGAGTTATTGTGACAGTTCAGAGAGTTGTATTTACGCACTTTCAAGATGAATCCGTTGCACAATTTCCCCATTTTGTTAAAAACCCGGCCGGACCACTTTTAGGGTCCAAAAAGAGGATATGTCCGGGTAAAAGAGGACGTCAGGTAACCCTATACCATTGTCGCCGTAAATTGGTGAGTGAAAAGCATTCTGATTATAAAACGTAGAGAGAGAAGTTACTATCTTGATTATTCTTTATTTCGTATCTGTCGTGATTCAATGCTTAGTTTCTATATTGCTTTGCTCCGTTATTGAAATCGTGTGTATTGTTGTGCTCTGGTCTTCATTAATACGCCGTTAATTAATTGCTGCTCAAGAACGAATTATTATATGCACTTTTATTGCTCAATAGCTTACATTTACGAGATGCTACTGAAAACTGTTTCGTCTGCTGTGTGTATAGAGGCTACTGTTGCAACGTCGCTAAAGCAGTCTAGCCAACTTAACTCGCCGTAACGCGAAACGTCAAGTGCAATGTTTCAGCGACCCGCGTATACACCAACGTAAAATTTAACCTTTATGTCAAAATTCTAAATGTGGGGTAATTATATCGGTTTATCCATATTTTTATGATTGTTATAACCGTACACAAATAATTGTTGATACGTTGTTTAAAGTGACAGGGAGACCAATAATACTATATTCGATAGTGCCAGTTTAATAATGGGTATCACTGGTTCTGACGAGGATTGTTTGTTTTGGCATCCAAAACATTGATATTCTCGGACTTCGATGTTTTCCTTTCGATGTTCATCGTACATCGATATTAACATTGATGTTACTCTCGATGTTTTTCTAATATCGATCATCCCTAGGGCAGTAGTTGGTAACACTTCAGTTATTGACGTTCACTTTTTATTAGAGATGGAGAATTTAAATCGTCAAAACATCTACTTCGTTTTACCCCTTTTATTGCCTATGTACATTCATGATTATTCTATTGTAAACATCCACAGCAAACAATCTTTCGAATTATGTAAGTTTCATTGTCCTCCCCAATGACGTCCCCACATCTCTGCTGTGTTGTGGTTTGAAACCAGCGTCTAACATTTTAGCTCCCAGTTTAACGTTTTTTCCTCGCGTGATGTGTCGGAATTTGTTGAGATTACGAGCAACAGTTTTCTCATTTATAGCTGAAATCAAGCTACAATGTAGGTGTCATTGGTACTGTTTCCATTTGCAGCAATTTAAGCTATATCTTACCAGTTCCTCTTCATTCTCTAATCAAGTGTCACATGTCATTTCTGACGACTCTTCATTTAGTAGAAAGGTGACGGATATGTTGACCAAAAAAAAAAAAAAAAAAAAAAAAAAAAAAATCGAATCTGCGACCTCTCGGACGTGAACCCAACGCTTTACCATAAGACCATTACCAATCCAATCCTTACAATGCCAATGAAAAAGTGTTCATGAAGGGAATGAATATTTACAGATGAGTACGAAATCTTTCGCGACGTAGTTCTTGCTTAAAATACTCTCGGTGTTCTTGCCGCGTCAAATATGGGTAGGAGCCCAAGCTTTCGACTACATCCTCCATAGTCTTCGTCAGGGGTAAAACTGACTGCCGTGAACTGGAGGCTTCCGCTTATATAAGAAAATGAGAAGCCGTCTCCTGGTTATATAAACGGAAGCCTCCAGTTCACGGCAGTCAGTTTTACCCCTGACGACGACTATGGAATAGTCGAAAGCTTGGGCTCCTACCCATATTTGACGCGGCAAGAACACCAAGAGTATTGTTTGAATTTTTCCTTCCATTACAGGCTAAACACTGTTTAAATACAAAATTTAACGTTTGTGTGTCTGCTTAGAAGTACCTCAGAATTTTGATGATCGGTGAGTCAGTGACTGTCAGAATGAGCTATTTTCGACTGCTAATATTTCGTAAACTATAATTGTAGAACAGTATAATTTGGAAATATAGCTAGTTATAGTAGATACTTTTGGTAACCGAAAATTTAGGCTTCTAGCTTTATCCACAACTGAGATATAGGAGGGTCGAAAGTGCCGTCTTCTGCTAAGAGAAAAGGATGGTACGGCCGTGCGCTCGACCTGGCGGGGACACTGCCGGGCCCACAGATATAACATGCAGTATTGCGATTGGAAGAAAAGCGTTTCTGAAGAAGCAAAATTTGTTGACATCCTATGTTACTTTAAATGTTATGAAGTCCTTTCTGAATGCATTTTGTCTGGTGTGTAGTATTATATAGGAGTGAAACGTGAGCGATAAGGATTTAAGACAAAAAGATGATAGCTTTCGAAATATGGTGCTACAGACAAATGATGAAGATTAGATAGATTACGTAACTAATGAGAGGTGCTCAACGGAATTGGAGAGAAAGGGTGTTTCTGGCATATCCAGACTAAGAGAAGGAATAGGTTGACGGAACAGATTCTGAGACATCAAGGGATCTTCAACTTAGCATTAGAAGAAAGTATGTGGGGTAAAAATCGTAGAGGGAGTTCGAGGTACGAATACAGTAAGCAGATTCAAATGGATATAGGTTGCCGTACGTTTTCTCAGATGAAGAGACTTGCACAGGACAGGGTAGGCCCCTAGTGTGAAGAGCTGCATTAAACTAGTCTGTGGACTGAAGACCTCAGTAACAACAATTGATAATAACGTGTACCGAATGGAGTCGATTTGTAAATAAGTGATGTATTACTTACCAGAAAAGAAAGGAGCGAACATACATAACTCTACGTTTGCAGAACACTTACTGATTGCCAACCACACTACGAAAAAGTTAGAAGACACTACCATTTTACCACAGAGAAATTAAAGTTCGAAAACTTGATCTTCGGGAAGAACTTGAGATCTTTAAACATCTAGAACTCAAGGATGGCAATTTATTAAAAGATCAGTTAAATCTCGGCTGTAAACAATATTTTGAAGGTTTCAAGCCCTTACTGCTCACGAAATCTTACAGCTACCTGTAGCCTTTCCGATTTGTTCATTTCCTCAAAAATCTAAAACCTGCTTACATTTATAATTTTCCTTTGTAATTGACAGGACAGCCATTTTATATCATTTGCGTCACCATACTATAAGCCACATACTAATCCAGTTCATTTTTATTCGTCTGAGAGGTACACGTTTCTATTATTATTATTGTTCGTTTACTCAATGAATTTCAATAGTTTTTGTTAGTCAGCATATTTTTACAATTGACCTTTGTAGTATTTGTTTTCACATCTTTCCTCAAACTTCTCACCCTCTTTTTATCCAAATATTCCATTTATTGACATCGTTGTAAATTCAATGTACATTCTGCCAATAGCTACTTAACCCACTGAAAGTTCCACGGTGCATGCGCCACCGGTCCTGGTATGCACGCTCCTTGCTTCAAATCAGTAAGCGTAAAAGTCTGCAGATGCGCTGACGCATCTTTCAGTCTAAACCACATTCCCTAGATTATAGGGATGTCAAATTCCAGTGATATGCAAGTATAGTAAGTAACAGTTTAATTCTGATTTGTATTTCACAATGTTTTAGACAATAGGCTTGGTATGACGCATATTTCAGGCATAACGATTATGAATTTTTAATTTATGACGTCACATTGTCTATAGGTATACATGTATTTCTGAAGAAGACGGGTTTCATCTGTCGAAACCGTGGTCAAAAGTTTATTAAACAACTATTATTGCAACTGGTTGGCTGTTATTAATTTGCTATTATTATACTTTATTTAGTTGTCTACAACAGTGTAATTTATTCATTTAATGCAATGTGGGAGAAACACTAGTTCTTTATCAAAATATAACTTAAGTTTTACACAACTCGTATCTTTTTCTACTATTTCGATGCAGGAGTGTGGTTAATTACATGTCTAGAATATTTTATAAATAGTATTCACATTTTCAGAACAGTTTCTACGTAAGCAAATAGTAGAAACGATTAAAAATTTCAGAATGTTAAATTCTTCGTAAGCACATAATACTGACAAGTGGATAGTACATGACAGGGAGGCTAAGGATATACGTTCACCAATATGGCGTAATACACAGTACTAACTCCAGATTATCTTTGAGCTCCCTGCGTACAGTTTAATCTAAACGCTTTCATAGTCTTAGACCTAATGGTATGATGAGTGATCTGAGGGACATCATTGAGGCGGCAAATTTAAAACATCAGATGCACTGAAGGGTATCGCCGACAGTTGGTAGTCGTGTGACTCGGACGTGGGTGATTTAGACAACGTTTAATGACAGGGTTACTGAATAATAAATGGTAAAGGTAGGTGTTCAACACCAAAGAAGGGAAGGGAATTCAGGGCTGAACTGGAAACGGACGAGAAAAATCCAGAAGAAAGTTTACAGAATAAGATTTTTAAGAGTGGTTAGAATCAGTTAGTGATGACAACATGAAGGGCGGGTTGAATTTTACATGCCGTCCCAGCGACTAAGCATGATAATGTTGGCAATTATGTGACGTTGGCATTAGCCAATCGCGTGACAACGCAAATGTTTTGTCATGAAATTTGAAGTCATTCTATGTGGTTCGAATTTCTAAGGATTTAACTTATAGGCAAAGATTTTCTACCGTGTTGTTGGTGTTGCCATCATAATCACGCGAGGGCATAGGGACAGTAAGTAAATAAAACCCGAAAGCGAACTGTAGATCTTGTAAAACAGTGCTAGGAGCAAATCGAAGTGACTTAGTGAACCACTGCCAAAGCTAGAGCCACAAGAAGGACATGAAAGCTATGGATGGTAGAACAAGATTTCCAAAGTAGGAAAATGCCTTTTAATTCATTCAAATTAGACAATGACAATCGTTATTAGTACTATTGCACTATTAATATTACAATTGTGGTTTTCGGAAATTTGAAATTTAGAGTAATGAATCAGAATTCGAGTGTTCCCGTAGCGGAATTTACATTTTTTTCTGGCAACACTGTCTTTTACTTTTGTTATGCGCCTCGGTTGCACAGTGGTGGCGCGGGTTCGATCCCCGCAGGTCCTAGTATTTTTATCTGTCACTTTCCACTTCTTTCACCTCTGGCAGTACTGCTCATGTGAAAAATACCGAGTAGCACCATGGTTCGGAACCCACGTTAAACTGTAGGTCCCCCTATAACTGGCTGGGTAAGTCAGTTCGAAGGTCGGAGGAAGGCAACGGTATACCACCTCCAAACAGGACCATGCCTAGTAAAGCACTGTGGTGTTCAAACCAATCTTCGGATTGTTGACTGCTTTACCTTAACATCAATTAGTATCATTGGCGTTGTGCTCATACGTTGGTGAACGATTGAGCTCATTGACGCATCGTTAGCTGCACTTATAAAGATGCCACAAATATTTTATTTGAAATAGCCAAGCCGGTCGCAGTGGCCGAGCGGTCTGCGGCGCGCCAGTCACGTTCTGCACAACCACTACGGGCGGGGCTCCGAATCCCCCGTCGGGCATGGATATTTGTGCCGCCCTTAGTATTAGCTAGTTGATAAGTAGTTTGTAAGTTTAGAGACTGATGACCCCGTAGATAAGTCCCATAAGCTGTACAAACATTTGAACATTTTGTAATAGCCATCAGTGTTAATAATACCTCATAGTAATTTATCCTTTCTATGTAATCTTGTGATTGTACGTCGTCCCTACAACAGCGGCTTATGCAACAACACAAATGGTTCTAAATACATGTGAGGGCATTTACTCCGATACTACTACACCAGATAACAAAGATAAATTGTGAAGATTCACTTACAGGGAGATCGGAAAATAATCAGGAAGATATAGAAACAAGTTCCTATACATTTCTTTTATTGTTTGATCTGACTTGGCTTCCTCGAAAGGAATATTACACCCAGCAAACTTTCACCACATATATCTACTGTGTGGAATGCACTACAACACACAGCAGTTGAGTGAGGTCAAAATGTCCAAAAAATATTTTTTAGTTTCACCCGAGACAGTTCTGACGACTCTAACAATGTTCCGCGTTGATAAAAAGCGTCCAACCACTACAATTTACACGTCATGTGCTGCCACTCTTTTGTTTCGTTGGAAAGATAAAAGTGTTATCCTCACAAACATTGCTGCGGGCTAGTTAACACACGTTGACTAAACGTTTTCTGTTATCGAAAACTAATTAGTTTGCAGCGCAAAGTTAAGACTTATTTCCTCTTCTTTACTTCACTCTCTTTCTCGACTTTTCCTTTCATATTCCGTCCTTTGTTTCTCCGTCATAACATATCTTTCTGGCAAATGGAGAGCACTTCATGTATTGACCAGACTATGCTGTATTGGCCAAACATAAACGTATTGGGCTATGTACAGCTCTGTAAAATATGTAGTCTCATGGTCGAACCGTATAGGTCTGCTTTCATACCAGGAATTAAAATAGTTGCAAATAGTACCTTGTACCTGTGACCCTGCTGTCAAACGCTCTATGCATAGGCTAACATTTGAAACATAATAATAAAAGATTAAATAAAGATTAATGATTCATTACGTTTGGAAATGATGTAGGCAACGCCAGAAAACTCAGATGAATAATGTTTCTTCAAACACATGTACTGATCTACACTAAGTGATCCTAAAAACGTAATAGTAATAATTAGGAATAAACCTTATAAAATTATCAGACCTGACGCGTTAACTGCGTTATGAGAACGGTAGCAGACTTCTCAACTAAGTAACCATTGCCGGCCGCGGTGGCCGAGGTGACTGAGGCGCTCCAGTCACGGTCAGCACGGCCAATACGGTCGGGGGTTCGAATCCCCCTCGGGCATGAATATTTGTGCCGTCCTAGTTCGTAAGTAGTTCATAAGTAGTTTGTAAGTTTAGGGACTGATGACCCCGTAGTTAAGTCCCATAAGCTTAACAAACATTTAAACATTTGAAGTAACCATTGACGATGTTCTGACACTAAGTCGATTTCACGTTCACACAACACGACGTAAACGTCCACTCAAATTAACTCAAGTCTTAGCCCGACGAATAACAAATCCACATTCGTAAATTCTCGTGTAGAATAACATACACTGTTTAGTTACAATGGCGTAATGAAATCGGAAAAAGTTGAAGTTCTTAAACTGGCACTCATTAGCTCTTGGCAAAGTTAAAAGTCTGAGAAAACTAAACAGGCAGGTCCTCCTACTTCTGAGCCGAAAGCGTCCTATATTCTCAAGGAGTTCTCCACACGAACCATCCAAGTATTCAATTTAACCACAGCAGCAGACTTCTTAACATAAAACGCTTGATCTGTCTTAACTTCGACATTTTCTACAGTAACGTAATATTTTGAAAACATTAAATAGCGCAAGTAATGTATGAAATAAATAAATAAACAAGCTCTCCTTCGTGATCAGGACCGCTAATGCTACACAATATTTACGTAAAGTTACTGACAAAATGTACAAATCTTAATTAAATGGTTACACGAAAAGGAGGAGAAATGCATATCACGTTGCTTACAATTGCTGACTTACTGTGTAGCATACAGTGATCTGACTTTATTTCCACAATAAATTGGTATGGTTGAAATAAATTCCAAAGTTAACAGACTGTGTTGCTTTCAAGATAATAGCTTGAGGTAATAAGCTATCATCTAAGACATAGTTTGTTGCAATCGCATGATGCATTCAAAAGTTTGTAATTTTAATTTCGCTGTTTTAATATAATTATTCCCGTGTCAGAAACATACACATTTACACAGTTATTAACACAGTTATTTACATTATATTACATGCGACCAAAACTTGGCCACTACCAATGCCTTCTCCGATGCTTGGATGAAGATCGTCTTCCGATCAGGTGATTGGACACAGTCAACATTGAAGCATATGTTGGGTCCGGTCTTCTCCACACTCCCAGTTGATGGTATTTTTCTCAGCGTAGCCCCATCTTGCTAAATTAACTATGAATCTGTCCTCTCCAGAGCTCAACGTATTCAAGGACTTCCTTGTCAGCCATCCCTTGTCATGACCAGTTTCAGATACTTATTTCCACCCAGGTGATAAAGTTGGTTTAGCTTTCCACTAACGCAGTCTGCTTTTTTTTTTTTTTTTTTATCTTGGTTATAATTTCTGTTCTTTTCAAGAAATTCTTCCTAAAATTAAGATTGTACAGCTCATGTCCATATAAAGGATGAGTTATTTCGTGCTCCACTTTCTTCCATTCCTTGCTCGCTATTATTTCTCTTCAACACCTTGCTATTCCTGCAAGGTGGTAAAGCCATTCGATTGGAGTTGATTTTAAACACCCCGTTATGATTCTGCATGTGTCACTAAGAGCTATATCTACCTGTTTGGCATGAGTTGAGTTATACCAAACGAGGAAGGCAGTAGAATAACAATACTATTGCAGAAGTTCGGATGGTTTCAGGTTGGCTACCACATTGTGAACTGGCCAGTTTTCTCACAAAAACGTGTCAACCGTGCAGCAGAAACAGCATACATTATTTATTTAATGGTCAACAGAAAATATTATTCCCCTAACCCTATGCAATTGAGCTTTCAAAGAGAATTTGTGGTTGAATTTTACTTACAATGTTGGCGGCTTAATGTGATGATATTAGTACCGGATGAAACTGATGGAAGTTGTGTGACGTTGTCATTAGCCAATTGTGTTATAGTAAGCCTAACCTAATGAAATTTGCTGGTTTGTTACGCGGTATGAACGAATGCATTTTGTTGTTTGACATTTAATGTTATGTTTTGTCGCAATATGGTGCGAGAACGTATGTTGAAAATGAGAAGTTGCCTTTATAATGATAATCAATTTAGTTACCGGCTAAGGGCATATACACGAAACCGGCAACCACATACCATGAACAATGTTAATGCGTCTGCTCAATTATTAGTCGCCACATTTGCAGCCATTCTCATCCATTGCTAAAATCAACATGCTAGGCCACCAACATCTAAGTCAAATTTAACCGAATTTTTGTTAACAAATTAATCAGTAGCAAAGCCTACGTCCGCAGCATATTGAAGAATGCAAGAGGGGCCCAATACGTAACTTTTATCAAGATGAATGGGATACTGTGTATGAAATAAAAACAGAAAATATAAATAAAAATTTATTTCACATCAGCTACCCTAGCTTCATTAATGAACACATAGGCTTACAACCTACTGTACAATTTAACATTTTCTCAATCTTTTGTACACAGTTACTGTTTTAAAAATAGTTTTATCACTTTTCCTCTTGGTAAAATTGTGAAGCAATATATTTGCACAGCAAAACTGTATGCAATTCACAACTGGATCAAGGCAGTGTTTATTCGTACAGTGAAACCCAGAAAAAAGATTGCTGGGAATGTTCTGGGATGCTACCTTCACAAGTATACTTCTCTGATTTGCCTGTTGTAAAAATAAAATTTCTTCTTCCTTCATAATTTTCTGAAGTGACAAACAGACAAATGACACACACACTAACACGTCATCTGCAGGATTTGTCAACCCTCCTCTGTCTTCTACAATAATAAAATTATCACCCTGCTTCGTTTCATCTGTAGTGAGGAATACCTTACAATATTCACAATGTTTTTAATACCTTGGTGTGAGCAGTAACCTGCTGCATAATGCATAAATAGCCAAGTATTCTCATCTATTCCATCGACATCATTTTCATCTACTACTACACTTAAAAATTCTGGCAATGATGTTTCTTTTAATCCCTGAATTTCAATATGAGTAGCAAAAATATCACTGGTCTTAACAACAACATCACCAACTAATTTTGACTTAATTACCAGGAAAAACATAGACTGTGCCCTTAGGTTTTGTTCTGTTTCGAAATCTTGTCTTCGGAAAACAATAATTTCCCCCAATTTGCCGAACCTATCTTCTAAGCTGTCTGTCCGTACTTTTCCTAACAGCAAATAAGATTTGTTTTTCTCAGACAACCAGTACTCACCGAAGTCAATCAGTGCAGCAGTTGTATGTTTGAAAGGAAGATGCGTCAGTTTCCTTTTATCACTAAAATCTTACCAAGAATATAATCATGACGTGAAGCACTGTAAGAATTTTTGTATGTGATGGGAATTATTAGTTACAGGTTTTTGGAAAATATTTCTTAATCTTTGTCTCTTAAGTAATGTTTTCACATTTATAATATCCCACCAACAATTTATTATTTTATGAATGTTGCGGTACCTTCCCAGTTGTTAACTGCTTCCTTTGAACCAAATTTGTCCAAAGCAACAACTGAAAATGCGCAACACTAACTTGACGTTTTTGCTTTCAATTAAGATACAGAGACTTCAAAGTCAGTGAACTGCCATATTGCAGTAGTTCATTTTTTTTTCTATCGTGTGCAGTTCTTTCAGTGCTCTGACATGATAAACCTCTCAAAGTGTCACTGAAGTCAGGAAAACACGTGATCTGCTGTTTTTGAGTGAACCAGTTATTGCGGATACACCTCAATAGATGGACAGTATCCACAAAATAGTACAATGAAGAAGACTGTACAGGGTAAATGTACTTGATTTTCATATGTGGAGGAGTACAAAACTTAGACACTGCTTTTCTGTTAATTGTATTATTGTCAGCTACTCTACCGATCACCTCAAATCCAACTGTTTCTAATTTAATAAAGACAGTTTAACGCAGGAGAACAGAACATCAGCCTGAATAGTATGAACTAGCACAATGGATACCACAGCTTTGTGAGCCCATGCTCTGTATCATAAAAACATAGGAACTGGTTGCACATAAAAATTTACCAGTGTGAAAGGCACATCCTGAAACTTTTCACCTTTGTGGTCAAGAAGAGTCTTGAAATGAATTTCATCCATTAACAGGAGCACAGTTTTATCATCCGAGGTTAAAGTACCTAATTTATTTGTGATGTAACGCATAAACTGTACACTCTGTTGCTCAATGATAGGATTTGTTAACAATTTACTACAAAGCCTTGAGAGGGTGTTAGGACTAGATACAGAAAAACGATCAATGCTCCTTAAAAATTGTAAGCATGTGGGCTAATAAAATGTACTAATGACCACATTATCAAGAAATCAGTACTATACCTAAACTGAGTTAAACTTTTGCACTTCGAAAGTAAAATCTGTTTCTTCAAAAATGTGATTTTAGTTTCGTTTCCTGGGAACTTCTCTAATAAATTTTGCAACATCTCCTCAATTAAAGACACAATGTGATCTACAGGAGCCTCAGCACTATTATACATAAGATAAATGTTCCTAAGAACATCACTTACCACCTATATGTTGTTTATGTTCATGGGGAATTTCAGGTTTCCAATACGTTTCACTTCAATATCATTATTGAACACTCTGAGTAATAAATCATTGCTTATAACTATATAGCAAAAAATTCTTGGGTAAGGATTATGCTTTAGTAACACTAAGCTCACACTGTATGTTTTGTTTATCACTACGCAGTTCCTGTGATTTTCACATTTACTCAACTTTGTTTTCAGCTGTTCTAAATTATCGAACGATATCGCAGCAATCATTTCCGCATGTGTGTCCACACTTTCCTGGATAGTAACTTGAAGGACACTGTTTTCTAAACGCTCTCTGCGACTTCCTGGATTCTCTCGTGTTGCTGTTTCACTCGACAATTATGATGGGCATCCTGGCAACTTCGATAGAATAGCATCTGAAATATTAAAAACTAAATATGAAACTGATCTCACACCATAAATATAAAATCAGTTCTTATGGCCGTGTACTTTCCTCAGTGTGTTAATATTACTCGCCTTTTTTTAAGCGTCGACGGTCCAACGGTGCCGTCAACAGTGCACCAGTTTTTGGGTCATACATGCTGGTACTGGTTAAAATATCGCTCTTGTTGATATCCAGTCCACATATCTAAAAGCAAGAATACAGTTCTCTTTAAAACATATAGTGGATACTAATGAGGTACGGGATTATAAATGCGGTCTTCTGTTTACTGTAGTTTGTTCTGCTGGACTACATTTGAAGCAACTACGACAAATTAACCAAACAAACTTACCACAGAGTGCTTACTCGGTATACAGTCTTGCCCCTGCAGTCTGGCACACAATACCTTCGGGGCATTTTAATTGAGTAAGATCAAATAACCGACACAAACTAAACAGGCTTACAACTTCCAAAGACAAGCACAGAAAACAAGATGGAAACGCTTGGAAACACGCTGTGTCGCCACCTAGAGTCAGACCCCCATCCATGACGTCACAGCCTCCTTAGACGAGGCCTACGAGAAAGACAGGCAGCGGCACGTAGCCGGCCGCGGTGGCCGAGGGGACTAAGGCGTTCCAGTCACGGTCCGCACGGCCACTACGGTCGGGGGTTCGAATCCCCCCTCGGGCATGGATATTTGTGCCGTCCTAGTTCGTAAGTAGTTTGTAAGTTTAGGGACTGATGACCCCGTAGTTAAGTCCCATAGACTATAGAAACATTTGAAACATTTGCAGCGGCGCGCACATCGTATCACGTGATCAAGTGAGGCCTGAGCCGGCGCGAACGCTAGCAGAGTGGCCGGCCGCTGGAGCACAGCAAGCACCCCCTATAGAAGAAAGCCTTCGCACCCGTCTTGTGACGTCACGCATATAGTGCCACGCCGCCCTGCCCAGCCGCAGTACAGACCGTTCGGAAAAAAAGAACCGTAGTTCAAAAATCGTGAAGTGATTGCTTTGTGCTCTTTTAATTCAAGGAACGAAAACCTTTCTTTTTGAAATGACATAATTGCTTCATATTCATAGAATATATGACATCAACTGCGATTGGGCAAAGCTGAAAATGTGCACCCAGCCGGGATTCGAACCCAGGTCTCATGCTTTCTAGGCAGTTGCGCTGACCCCTACACCACTGGGGACACAGTGATCACCGCACCTGCAAGGACTACCCATGCACACCTCCCGTCAGATACAAATTCCCAGCTTCGCCCTGCCCACAGTACTCAAACTCGTAGTTTAACTAATTCCCGTAAGAGTAAGGGCTTCAAACTTGCCCACCCCTCCCCACTAACGATAGGATCATTGCCCGTCACCGGCATATTATATATATACATGTGGCGTCTGTTCCGAAAGAACAGACGTCACTTCTGATCCTGCAGCTGTTATTATTTAATATTCATAGAATATATGACATCAACTGCGATTGGGCAAAGCTGAAAATGTGCACCCAGCCGGGATTCGAACCCGGGTCTCCTGCTTTCTAGGCGTAGAAAGCAGGAGATCCGGGTTCGAATCCCGGCTGGGTGCACATTTTCAGCTTTGCCCAATCGCAGTTGATGTCATATATTCTATGAATATTAAATAATAACAGCTGCAGGATCAGAAGTGACGTCTGTTCTTTCGGAACAGACGCCACATGTATATATATAATTGCTTTATTTGCTACTTAAAAATAAGTACCTTAAACGGTCAGGAACAAAATTATGTATATTCATTTGCATGGGAAACTTCTGCAGCAGATATCTATCAGTTACTGTTTCTAACAGCCTTGTTCTTCGTGCAATTTTTTCAGTTTTGCTTAAGACGCTTTTCCGGAACATTAACGCGTCTTTTTCAGTCATTGATGCCTACTTTTTTTTACTCGTTTTCATTCGTTGTTGGCGGAAGCTTAAATCGAAAAAAAGTATGGAACAACTGATATTTTTTGTGAAATTTACAAAAGTGAAGGAGGAAACACCGCCAACACCGCAACAGAAAAATCGAGTTTGTAGTGACGAGAAATCTGAAAAGCTAAATCTGTTATACCGTTTCTTTTCTATTCCATTTTCTGCTAAAAACGCTAGGAAAAGCTTTGCACTTAAACACACAGAAAAACAGAAAAGACGCCAGTGAACAAGTAGCATACTTTATAAATATAAGGGAAATACAACTGGTGGAAAAATTTCATATACATTGCAGTAACAAGAAGGGGAGAAAATTAATGATGAGGTTATTGTTTTTAACACACAAATCACTACAAGAACCTCCTTTCAAACGTTCCACTTGCCAAAGATGAGTATATTCAACTGTTGGAACAAAGTTGTGGCACCCCTGCTTCCAAAATTTCATCTAATTCGTTTTGGCTAAAGCTAACTGCATTTCAGTATGGTAACTATATTAACTGTTATCAGGAATTACACTATTGCTGATTAATGAAAATCTTACTTCTCTGGATCAAATAGTTATGAAGAGAGAGTGTTATATTTTTTTAATGATCAAATTATCTACAATATCAGAAATTAGGAGCAGACTATGTTTATTCAGTGTCTTGTTCATTTTACACTAAGGGTGGCAATAAATCATGTACCTGTTGCAAATCAGTTTTACAACAACAATTTATAGCATTTTCTATAGGGGGTGCCGGCACAGCCCACTGTCTCGTAGCGGCTACCCACTCTGCTAGCGTTCGCGCCGACACAGGCCTCACTTGTTCACGTGATATGACGAGCGCGCCGCGGCCTGTCTTATTCGTAGGCCTTGCTCCTTAGACTCACGATGTGAGGGCTTGTTCCTAGGCGGCGTTGTCAATAGACTGTGCCGCGTGTGGAGCTCCTTGGTGTGCAGTTCTAAATTTGCGAGTGTGCTCTGCAGAATGTGCATGCGCAGAAGCAAGTAACAGTAGTGGTGTCTGATAACATCGGAAGTTAACCTATTCTGGTCTTTCCCATCTTCTTTAACTTTATTCTTTTGTTTGGTTTGTGTTTTCATCACACCAAAAAAATTGCATCAGAGCTTAATATTGTTTTATGAATGAAGTACACAAGATAACTGTGAGATATTCTGCAGCCGGCCGCGGTGGCCGAGGGGACTGAGGCGCTTCAATCACGGTCTGCACGGCCGCTACGGTCGGGGGTTCGAATCCCCCCTCGGGCATGGATATTTGTGCCGTCCTAGTTCGTAAGTAGTTCATAAGTAGTTTGTAAGTTTAGGGACTGATGACCCCGTAGTTAAGTCCCAAACGATTTACAAAACATTTGAACATTTGAATTTGATATTCTGCAAATTTATTGGTTTACGAACCGGTTTTCGGCTGTTACGCCATCATCAGGTAAACATTACAAATTTAAGTTTCAAAGATCTTAACTTTCAACGGAGACTAGTGTTTTGGTTTATAACTAACCTCCAGAGTGTCAGTGCTCCAGCAGATTTTAATCTTCTTTTGCCCCCTGACGCGGCTTTCATGCTGAATACCGTTCTTAGTGTTTTATATCAGAGGTAGGCCATTGGCTGATGAAAATTTAGTGTTTTAAGTATGGGATTTTATTCGGTTTTCAAAACATGTTGACGGAGCCCCACTTTTTGAAGAAAGGGATTTTATAGATGGTTTTGTAGGCAGGTTGGTTACAACTCAAGAATAATAATGAGGGTCAGCTAGTATAGAGTCAAAGTAACATATGGTCAAGATCTGAAAGAAATAAGCACTTGATGATGCAAATTTAATTTGCGAAACCGGTGAGTTCTTAGTAAAGACTTTTTTACAGTCGCAGCGGTGTGTTATCAAAGGACAGTAACAGGTGCAAACATGTAACGCTTTTGTATTGGTTGTGAATAAATAGTTGCCACTATTTAATTTCCAACCCTCGTAAGTGGTAATACAGATAGGTGAGAAGTATAGTCCATCTCTCAGAATGGTGCCAAAGAGTTAACAATGAACTAGAAAATGGTGCCGAAAATCGTTACCGGAGATGATTATAACACAAAAGATTAACTGCCATCATATATCAAGCTCCAACTCTACCGCACAGTCGTTTTAACCCTTTCATTCCCAGTGTTATTCTTCGACAACAAGGTATTAAAAGCTGATTTATACTGTATTTTGTGTATCATTATTTAAAGTAGCATTGTTGTTGATGAACAACATGCTTCTAGTACGATATTTTGCCGCTTGGTACGGCGTGTCTGTCCGTGGCTGTGAGTGTGAGCGTGAGTGTGGTTCATGCTATTTTATTTCAACAATGAACTGTCTTGTCTTTGGTGCTGTGGCAAAGATTATATTAGCATTATTGATCTGGAAGTGTTAACTACCAACAAAATAACGTCCTAGCAATAAAATACCTCGATACAAATGTCCGTGTTGCGCATCATGAAATACATGACACATAAAAACAGTAGTTCGATCGAAAATTTTAAAACACACAGTTTGATGTTTAGTGCAATGTATTAATACAAAAAACACTTAATTTTTCCAATGCTGAATTTATAATGTGGGACTGAAAGGATTAATAGAATTCAAATATGTTGATATCTCGGAAACGACGGACTGTACGAAAATAATGTTCTGTGTGACAGTGAATGCGGTAAAAGGGACATCTCTCTCAGCTGCAACTAACCACCTCTCCTAACAATTAAAACGTTTTACCACCTTACAGTGTTCTGTTCACCGACTCATTGATTATGGTCTTCACGTCTTAATAAATCTCCACAGCATCAAAGTTCAGGACAGTTACCTTGATATCTCGTGGATGTAGAATCTTCTTAAAACACAGCATCTACGTAACTTGCTTACAGGAATCCCTAGAATTCATTCAGAATACGTTCAGCTGGGGAAATGTTCTCTATTTTATTTGTGCGTCAAAATTAAGGCAAGAACTCAGAGCAAAAACCAGTTATCTGAAAAACTGTTTAATTTCAACACTTTTACCCTACAATGCATCACAACAATATGTACATCGGTGCCCAAACCAGCATCGTGGCGGCTTGGAAAGCTGTTACAAGACTGCCTTTTTCGATCTTTGTGTGGCCTACAATACCATACATTGTTACAACTATTAAATATATGAAAAACAGTTTGGCCATGTTATGGCAAGATAATAGCAGCTTTACATTCAAAATTAAGGTAATTATTAATTTACATCGATTCATAATAATCCTGCTTTCATATATTGAGTTGCAGATCTGACATAAGCTTAACTATAAAATACAACAATATACTGTTTGTTTATACTAATATCTTGAAAAATAGTGAAGGGCAAATGTTCCTACCATGTACAGAATAATGAAATAAAGGATCAGTTGTTTTGCTGTATTCAAGAACACGGGAGTATTTCATATAGGCTTAGTTAATCTATAATGCTGCCCATGCTGGCAAATTTATATTCGAAACATTTATTATATTTGTTTTTTCGTGGCCAGGTACTACTCAAATATACAATAGAATATATCTCTAAGCATACTATTTCACTTTGTTTTCCTAAAGTGCTTATTAGCAGGTTTTAGTTTCATGGCCATGTGCTCTTGTTTATTTACTATTTTATGATGAAATGTTATTTGTTTGTCTTCCTAGCAATGTATGTATCTTCTCTTAACCATTCATTACTTTATCTAGAAATCATGTTTTTTATATTACTCACACTCTGAGATCACAAACTGGCATTTAATAGTTGAGGTTCTGATAAAATAATTTGTTTAATTTGTTATTTGGGTGATGAAGTAGTAAACATTTAGCTCAGCAGCTTGCTTATTAGCTCTGTAGCTTGCCTATAACATCTCACAATCCCTCCTGCGTGCGTAGACCCAACTTCGTATTTTGAAACGAGAAAATGCAATTTTTATTGCGTATTCAGATTTTACGCCTAAAAATATGTACGGTTTACTCAAACCCTTGTTTTCAATACGTTGTACATATAGCTGTAATCGACAAGCATCAAAGTGTCTCAATGCCTCATTCCTGTAGTGATGATGATCATGTGGCATTTCTGGCAGATAGACCCCCAACTGAGGTTGTTCAGCAAATGTTACTATGTGCGGGTCTCCGCAGCGGATGCTAAATAGATGCAATCGTGCTGAGTGCAGTTTATCGACGACGAAGACAAATTTGCACACTGATTGCACAAGTGTGCCTCTTTTGAGTAGCGCAGATAACATTAATAACGTTTTACGCTCCACCCGACAGTTAACCGATGTTATGAAGGTCTGAAGCAAAACACTATTCTGCAACCGTCGGAAGGATACAGGGCGGAGGTGTGGAGAACGTTATCTTCTAGGAAAGTTTCCGTGTTATCTCATCATTGTGGATGGTGCAACAGGTCAATTCAAATATTACCATATCCACATTAACAAGCAGTTTGTTTTCTTCGGCACGATGGCATCTGCCACCAGGACAATGCAGTGTGCTACACAGTTCACAATGTACACTGAAGGTTCGAAGAGCACCCTGAATTTATGGTACTTCTCCTGCCACCAATCTCCCCGCTTTAAAACCCAATCGAGAAATCTTTGGGATCACTTCTATCGGGCTGTTTGCGCTGTGCATCCGCAACTGAGAAACCCGGAATCGGTTTGGCTTAACCTATCAGAACTTTACAGAACCTCATTCTACACCTCTCACAGCGATTCTCATTGCAAAAGGTGGTCATTAAGGCTTTTGGCAGATGCTCATATTACTGTTTATTAGAAGAAGGCCTAGTGAGTGCACTGGACAGATTCACAAACATTTTGGGTAAGAGTAGACTCATGAAACAAAAATTCAGCAGGAGCATGCCACTTTCCCGTACATTCAGCCACAATACGCGACACAAGCCGACAGGTACACTATGTCGTGACACGTGAGAGACGTCCCTATCTGCTAAAATGAAGACACGAATTCCACACCTCGGAACATCCCCCAGTCGATGTTGAACATACACACACACACACACACACACACACACACACACACACACACACAATAGCAGAGCTGCACTTTCTGCTCTGTTACCGCACTCTGAGAACACATTAGCGTGCCAGCTCGAGCGTAAATGTGGGATACAAACATCCTTTTGTTCCACTGTAACGTAACGTCACAATCAACGCTTGCAATGCATTGTCCGTAATTTACATGTGGACGGTGAAGGTCAGTACACAAAAAGCCAAATTAATACTCTCTGCGCTCAAAGTACAGTGCTTATTCATATCCTCAGAATGTGAGGTCTTTTTTCATGACACGTAGCAAAACGACAAATGTTATTCTACCAATTCAGAAAGAATATACGTCTGACGAAAATTCAATGTCATCTGGCAAATTCGTCATTCTCGTATGGTTTATCAGATGATCAGTTTGATTTTTGTATGGTTCTCAATAAGTCCAAACATTTCTTCAGCTCCAGTATCTTTTTATGTAATTACTACTTAATTTTTCCTGCAATTTAACGACAGTTCAAATGTTTGCAAACCTAATGTACCAAACGGCTCAGGTACATGCACGCACACACACAAAAACACACACACACACACACACGAAACTGCCAGAGGGAGGACTCGAACCTCCGACAGGGAGTGCCGTACAAACCGTAACATGGATCCTTAATGAACGCGACCATTTCCAAGCGGTTAACGGCAGTTTGTTTTAATTTGAAAGAGTAAAGTCGTATGGCATGTTTGGCTGGCAGATTCCGAGAAACAAGTTCATCCGCCTAATTCGAAAGTATTTTCCCATATGTTATTTTTTTTTTTTTACTTTAGTGTGGGACTTATGGCGTATATTGTGTCAAATTATGTACAGAAGGAGTCAAGGGTATACTGCTTGATAATATTTCTTTTTTGTAGATAGGGAATGCCCCCATCAGTACACTGAAAAATAATCGAATATAGCTTGTAGAAGTTTGTTCCTTCTATGTTGTACTTACGTCCATATGTTGTTGATGGACATATTCTAACATTGAGTAATGTTCGTCGATTTTGATCATAGTTCTGTTGAAACGCGGAAGTAGTTAGTGAAGTTTATGTTGAACTTGTGTTGTTAATAGTAAATGGTTATAATTTTAACAATTTTACGATTGTTAGCTTGAGATCTAGTTTTTACTTAAAGATATTTCTGTTGATGTGGGTCACGTATTTATGGAACTGTTATAGATGTTATTCTCTGGTGCTTTCCGTTTTCGTTTATCTCTACATAAATTTCTAATAATATAAAACTGTAAGTGCTTGAAATAGCTTTCTTCATTTAGTAACATGCAAGAAAAACAGGTACCGACCAATCGATCTTCTTTATAAACGTCAAAAATGCAGAAATACAATGATGTCGCGAATATTGTTGCATTCATCAACTATGAAGAGTAATAATAGTTTACTCAAAGTTACCAGATGACCATCGATAACGTAAAAGTTTTATATAGCAAGTAGTAGTCATTTGCTGAACATCTTAAAGCTACTGGTCATAGTCAGGCTACAATCAATGCACTTCAGGTTTTGCATAAAGCAGGGCCGGATCTAAGACATTTGCCAAGGGGGGCAAGCTTAAATTTGCCGCCCCTTCTTTCACCCCCCCCCCACCGTAAGAATCGACTTTTTGACGCTAATTGGGTTATATATTTCTAAATAAATGTCACAATCTCACAACATGAACTTATTTTATTGACTGAATTAAGATCAAAGGAAAGCAGAACAATTTTAATACATACAAAAATATTACAAGATTACTCATCGTACAAAAATTAATTCAAAATTTCGCTTTTCGAGCTTGTTTTGCTGCAAAACTGTTTTTGATATCATCATAGTTTCGAGAAGCAGCTCGTTTGTGCTCTATGGATATTATACTCAGAATTGTTAAGCAGTCGCGCTCCTCAAGTGTATTTAATTAGTTTCAGCTTGCTGAAACTTCTTTCTCCAGACGAAACAGAATGATAAGATGTATTTTAACGTTGTAGTAAGGTTGGGATACCCCTCTACCAATTTATTTTTATAAATTAAACTTGATGTTGAAGATGCAGTGGAATCTTGCAAGGCTCTGTCTACTGCCAGCGCATGTTGTCTGAAACTTTCAACTTTAAGTTCTTCAACTTTAAGTTCTTCTGCCTGTTCCGCTGCTTTGGCCTTCAAGCCCTCCACGTCGATTTCTCGAATTTGCACGTCACACAGAAGACTAATTTTTGCACCAATTTTCTCAAGCGCGGTAGACCTGGTACCAATTTATTCTTTATTATTCTTTATTTTTTCTGTGAATGTTGGATATTTCATCCTCACAAAGCTCATCGGCCATTTTCTTCTTTCTTCGCATCCTTATTTCGGAGAAACCGTTGATACCTCATTATCTTCTGCTTGTACTTTGGCCTCAGAAATTGCTTCAGAGGTACAAGAATCCCGGGAAGTTTTGAGAAAGCCCAAAAGTCCTTGAATGTTTTGAACAGCTTTATCAATAGTAAAGTATTAACTTCGCAGAAACTGATTAACATGAGCAATTTATTTTAATATTGCATACCAGAAACAAGTTAAAGTAATGAATTTGAGTTTTCTCATATTTTTTAAAATAGATCTTGCCTCTCATTTTGTTTCTGTTGTTGACGATTTATAACTTTCAGTTTCTTCCAGGTCCTTCAAAACTTTATGAAAATCCTTGTAAACAGCTTCAACCGCATCTACTCTTGCATATCACCTAGTCTTGCTGAATGTCTGCTGAATTTGCTCCTACTAAAGTTAAAGAGTGAGCAGCACATGGTACGAAATCGGCCAGTTCATTCTTCTGAAGTATTCTTGACTGGACCCCTTTGTACTTTCCAGCCCTGTTTGCCCCATTTCATGAGACTGCGCCCTGCAGTACTTAATGTCCAACCCATCGTGTTCCAATGTATGCAGTATCTCCTAATACCTTCTCCTGTTTTGTCTGTAACTGTAAAAAAAAGTCAGTAAAACTGTCCACAACCTCTGAGTCATTCGACGTGACATATCAAATTACTCGTGTCATCTGCGCATTGTGGCGGATATCTGGAGTGCAGACAAACATCAGCGAAAAGTATTTAACAGCTAAAAAAATATCTTTAATTATATCTTGTTTTATTTTGTCAGCAATCAAGTCACGGAACTCATTTGTATATTTTTGTAAAAATAGCTAATCTGACCTTTCTTGTGGCGTTCAATACACAGACGAAGGGGGACACTATAGTATGATATGAGATCAATTGTATATAGAAATTTGCCGCTATGTGGATCAACAAAATCACCATCTTCTTTTGTTCCTCTACAAGGTCTTCCTTGCTTAGCTCGAAAAAGGACAGCTTCAACCGCATCTACTCTTGCATATCACCTAGTCTTGCTGAATGTCTGCTGAATTTGCTCCTACTAAAGTTAAAGAGTGAGCAGCACATGGTACGAAATCGGCCAGTTCATTCTTCTGAAGTATTCTTGACTGGACCCCTTTGTACTTTCCAGCCCTGTTTGCCCCATTTCATGAGACTGCGCCCTGCAGTACTTAATGTCCAACCCATCTTGTTCCAATGTATGTAGTATCTCCTAAGGCCTTCTCCTGTTTTGTCTGTAACTGTAAAAAAAGTCAGTAAAACTATCCACAACCTCTGAGTCATTCGACGTGACATATCAAATTACTCGTGTCATCTGCGCATTGTGGCGGATATCTGGAGTGCAGACAAACATCAGCGAAAAGTATTTAACAGTTAAAAAAGTATCTTTAATTATATCTTGTTTTATTTTGTCAGCAATCAAGTCACGGAACTCATCTTGTATATTTTTGTAAAAATAGCTAATCTGACCTTTCTTGTGGCGTTCAATACACAGACGAAGGGGGACACTATAGTATGATATGAGATCAATTGTATATAGAAATTTGCCGCTATGTGGATCAACAAAATCACCATCTTCTTTTGTTCCTCTAAAGGTCTTCCTTGCTTAGCTAGAAAAAGGACAGCATCAGTAATACAGTGAGATTCCTCCTGTTTTATCTGGTATTGCTGCCCAGTGTGCGATACTTATCAGGTGGGTTTGTCGGAGGACATCGAAAGAGTCGAAAGAAGGGCAGCTTGTTTTGTATTGTCGTGATACGGGGGAGACAGCGTCACGGAAATGATACAGGATCTGTGATGGAAATCATTAGAACATAGGCGTTTATCGCTGCGACGTGGGCTACTGACGAAACTACAATCGTCAAAATTCTCCTCGAATGCGAAAATATATTGTTGCCTCCCACTTACATAAGTAGAACAGATCATCTGAATAAATATGTGAAATCAAAGCTCGAACAGAGAGATTCATTTCTTCCCGCGCGCTATTCGAGAATGGAATAGGAGATAAATAGTATAAAAGTGGTCCGATGAACCCTCTGTCAGGCAGTTAAATGTGATTTACAGAGTATCCTGTGTACATGTTTATAAATTCCACCGCTACCGAGAGAGGACTCTAGATCCTTAATACTTTTGATTTTCAATAAGAAGTGTGCGCACCTGAAATACATTTTTTATAAGGACTGGAACGTTTTTCAAATTCACCTGTTCTACAAATATTACCTTGATATGAAATATGAATATTCATTTATCTGAAAAAGGAAATCTATGAAAATTAATAAACACTGTGCATTTACTTATGCAATAACGCAAACATCTCCCTCATTCTGGCTAATATCTAGTAGATTTTTCAAGTTTGATTAGCTGAAGTACCTGTGACAGGGCAACACTGAAGTCAACAACCAGAAATTTTAGTTTTATTTAATGGTTTCGGTACTTCTTGCAGTCGTTTTACTTTTAATAATTCTGTGTTAGTTAATTTTATTAAATTATACCAGACAGATTAAAAAAAATTGCCGCCCTCTAAATTTTGCCGCCCGGGGTTACTGCTCCTTTTGCCCCCCCCCCCCCCGCCCTGCATAAAGTTCCCAAAGGGAAGAAGTTAAATCTCCTCGACGAATTGGAAACAACGAAATTTTTCAAACAATCACGACAACTCAGCTTCAATGACCAGCTGACCAGTAAAAATCAGTCTTGTTATGACATTAACATTTTGATGTCATCTTCACCAAATGTCCATGTTTTTATTGTTACCCATCAATACCCCTCGCCTTCCCCCCTTCATTCCACCCCTTTCCCCCTCCCCTCTCCCATCCACCCCCCCCTCCCCCGGTCTCTAAGCTTTCGTGCGTAATTGAGTTCGGTTTTCTGCAGCCATCGCGGTTGCTTTCATCATTCAAACTCTGATCGCCTACATAAATTACGTTGCATATTTTTTTGCAAATATCTCTGAAACGATACGAGATATGAAAAAAAAAAAACATAAGAGAGCAACGTTGTAGAGAATTTTCTCCTGTACAAATTCGGTTCTTTAATTTTCGAGTCAGATGAATGGTTAAGCCGTTATTTTCATTTAAATTTCGAGCTGTCAAAAGACGATCGCAAAGGCCCACTTTTAGTGTTACTACCGTAACCTAATGTGGGCCAAAATACTACTGTGAAAATAGATACTATTCAGCTGCTGCTAAAATGGCCACTGCAAGCAACGTATTACACTGAAGACAACACCCACACAAAGGGCCGAGGAGAGACTCGAACCTCCGGCGGAAACGGCAACCCAGTCCGTAGCATGACGCCTTAGACCACGCGGCCATTCCGCAAGTTGTCGGTGCAGTCACAATCGTTGACAGACACCCTCAATGACTCGATGTAAAGCCACTTGGACAACTTCACGGTGTGTCATTTGTCTGTGGCTATCATCACGTTTAAAAAGCTGTGACTCAGCTTCGTTCGACTGAAGTTTCCGGATACAAATACGTTTGTTTCGACAAATTTCTTATCTAAGAATTTAATAAAGTCGCGGGAAAAAGTTGCGTAGTTTTCCTAGAGTGCGTCTGATATCTCATAGCTCTTTAGTCGTAGCTGGTTCGCTTCACCGACTTACATTTATGGAAACAGATGAAGGAAAACAAAACAGCGTCGTAATTTAGGTGACGGGTCTCCAATTAAGAGCAGATGATGCGAACAGATATTTGTCATTCGTCTTATCTGACGCTGAGAATTGCGACAAGGAAAGTATCTTATGCGAGTAATCTACTTTGTAATTGCCTCAAGTACACCCGGTACGCAAATAGAGCAATACCTTCTCCGAAAAGTATTGGCTTGGCGTGTGACGTTAAGTCGAGAGGCCGATTCGAGAAATATGGGTACGTCACAAGGATATGTGTAATCGCGCGCACTCACACAGACCTGTACGTATTGTGATACAGTGTGTAAGTTATTCAACTGCAAATCTGGACATCTACAACAAAGGTTTTGGAATCAATACCATATCTGTAAGGTATGTGAACAATGAAACTTTAGTGCAGAGTGGTCCAGTTAAAAATAAATAAATATAAATGTAAAATTCGAAAGTTCCTAATCCTATAACTCGCCAAATTCACAGACAAAGTAATAAATACAGCCTGCTCCAATGAATAAACAAAAGGAATAGAGGTGTGAAGAATCATTAGAACAAATAAATGCTTCGAACAATTGGTATAAAAAAAAGATAATAAATGGGAAGATTATAAACCTGAAAAAAGATTTGCAGATAAAATTATTACAGCTCGAAAGAGGTACTTCGAAAAAGACGAGACTAAAAGTACTGAGGAAGATTTTAAAAAATATAAAATTTGAGTCTACTACAAAACTTTAAAAAAATGTTCAAATGTTTGTTAAGCTTAAGGGACTTAACTACGGGGTCATCAGTCCCTAAACTTACAAACTACTTATGAACTACTTACGAACTAGGACGGCACAAATATCCATGCCCGAGGGGGGGATGCGAACCCCCGACCGTAGTGGCCGTGCTGACCGTGACTGGAGCGCCTCAGTCACCTCGGCCACCGCGGCCGGCAAAACTTTAAAGAACCATATTTTAGATATACTCGCCAGTCACAAAAGAAAATAAAACATTAGCACCTATCAATGAAAAAAAACGGCGAATTACTGGCCAATTACTTCAAGATTCTGTTGAGCTGTGAAAAACCAATTAATAAACTGGAATTCCATGGTAGTGTTCCTAATGAAAACGCCAAACTATCATACCTGAATACTGTTTAAACTTACATAAAACAATTAAAAATAACAAAGCTCCAGATGAAGATGGTCTCACCGCCGAAATTCTAAAAGCCAGTGGAGATCTGGGTGTCAAAGTTATGAGACAAAATTGATAATGCATAGGAAAATCCAAATATCCCAGAAGGCTGGAATGTACCCCTAATTCACCCACTACACAGAAAAGATGATAAAGCAGATATTAAGAATTACAGAGGAATATCTCTTTCACCTTTAGAATATAAGATTTTGCCAAAAGCCCTTCTGGATATTGTAAAAAAGGTAAAGCAGTCAACAATCCGAAGATTGGTTTGAACACCACAGTGCTTTACTAGGGCATGGTCCTGTTAGGAGGTGGTATGCCGTTGCCTTCCTCCGACCTTCGAACTGACTTACCCAGCCAGTTATAGGGGGACCTACAGTTTAGGCCCGGCGCACACTTGACGCAGCAGAGGCAGAGGAGAGGCAGAGGCGAGGCCTCCGTCCGTCTGTAACGCGTGCTTTCTAATGGGGCAGCGCATACTTAACGCAGCCGAGGCGGAGGGCAGGCGTTTCCTCGGTCAGGCCTCTGTCCGGTTGTCCGAGGCGCACAGTTTTCCTGCGCCTCTGTTCCACCTCTGTCGCAAAGTGAAATTTCAAGTCATCCGATATGCTTCGAAAAAAATTGTTTTATGTAGACGAATATAAGTTACATCCTTCTCTGTATTTAGTTTCTTTGTAACACTTTTACTTTCTGCTAAAAAAAAATTAAAAATACTATTTTCCGATTTGTGCGTGTTTTGCGCTAACGCAGCTTCCACAATCGATTTTGCAGAAACTACTCACTAGAAAAAAATTATTTTTCTGTATCATATAGGCAAAAGCCACCGCATGATGTTGGGGAGATTTTCGTTTCGTTATTATACATAGTTATTGTTATAGTAAAAACTAAAGTAAAACGCCGCGCATATTTTGAAGAGTTTGCAGTGAAAAAAGTAGTCGCTGGCTAGTTTGCGTTTGCTGCCTTTTACATCATACATTACTGCGAACGAATTGTAGCTAACATATCGAAATTGTTTTTAACGGTGGAATGAGAGCTATATCTCTTTCGATTCTCGAGAAAATACGTGAGATACACGTTTGACGCGCCGCGGTCGGCAGCTACGCGGCACACGTGCGGCTGTTGCCGCCTGCTGTGCCGAGTGCGGAGCTGCCTCTAGTCTCCCTTCTCCGTATGCTGCCGATACACACCCAAAGCTGGAAACGAACAACTTACTGAAATAGAAACCGAAGATGCTGATTGTGTATTTTTACGGTCTATAGTCTCTGGTTTCAGTAAACTTTGTGGCAAGCATGAAAGCACTATATAAGCTAAAATTCCCGTTACTACTGAATAAAAAGTTCGGCAAAACCAGAATAGACGTGCAACGATTTTTTTTTTACTACCAGGGACTCTCTTCAATTTCTTGAAACAAAATGCCCACCCCTTCGTGGAGCTTCAGCTCACTGCTAAACCATAGATGATGCTAGGAACGTCTCTCGTCAGTATTTCTCAACCTGAATTCTATACTACTTTCAGAAATTCAACATTTACAAAAATATTAGCATTAGCTTCACTAATTACTAACAAATATAATGGCTGCTGAAGGTAATTATCATTAGAAATGATGACAGAGACAAAATATGAATGCAATGTAATAAAATACTGCATGTACATGCACAGCTGCCGTCATAGAAGAAGAAAAAAAGCAAACGTCAGTATCTTAGTACTCAGGAGCATGGAAGAGCTACGAATAAAGACCTAAGTAAGGAATCACTTTGCGTGCAAATGCAGTTAAACAAGGAAACTATGATATGCAAAATTTTTCATATCGATATATCTTTCAATCTAAGACATATAAAAAGCATACCAGGTGTCACCGAGAAGAAAAGTGTTTCTGATCGTATATACTGCGCCACAATCATGATTAAATATGACAGTTGTATAAAGGTTCTTTCAATTATTGAATTTGCTGTGACACTTGTTTCACTGAATTATAAAAGAAATAAAAGAAAAATAAATCTGACTTTAATTAAATTCCTAAAACATATCCCTAATTTTTCTTTAGCGGGTATGGCGTGTCACACAATTTTTCTTCTCTGTTAAGTCCTTCTTACTCAGCATGTGACGCTCTTTGAACTGTCGTCTGTTTAGTCGGAATAGCTCAAGAGCTTGCATGAGCTTCCATGGACCAGAGAAATTCAGCATGTATTCGTCACTTTTGCCTGTTGCTCAACAGACCTTTCACTGCTCTTACACTCTATCACAACACACACACACACACACAAATTAACTGAGTTTTGAAGGAGATTCAGGAATTAAATCTGATTGCATGGAGAGGTTTGCAGTGGACATGCAGCACGTGCTGTTGCCCTCCTCTGCCTGCGCTGCGTCAAGTTTGCGCTGACCAGCAGAGGCCCTGCGCCTCGCCTCTGCCTCTGCTATGTCAAGTGTGCGCCGGGCCTTAACGTGGGTTCCGAACCACGGTGCTACTCGGTATTTTTCACATGAGCAATACTGCCAGAGGTGAAAGAAGTGGAAAGTGACAGATAAAAATCGTAGGACCTGGCGGGGATCGAACCCGCGACCTTTGGATTGGTAGTTTGGCACTCTACCACTGTGCAACCGAGGCGCACCTGGATATTGTATACTGTAGTAAATCAAAGCTTTCCCTGAATAACTTTCACGTTGCAGTAAAATAGAAGAAAAATATACCAAGAAATTATGGAACTAGGCTGAGAGGTAAATTTGATTCGTAGACACGACTCACATATGGACGGGCAATGGGCATCTCACCAACATTAACTTGACGTGGGCGTCAGGCGATGGATCGGCGCGGTACGGTGTGTGTGCGCGTCGGCGGTGGCGCTGGTCGCTGCAGCATAGTTGCGAGGGTTCTAGTAATATTCTGTTGGAATTATTATTTTGTGAATAAGATTCCTGTAAGTCAAAAAGTATATACTGTATAGTTATCTTCCTTGGTCAGAGAGGTAGCATTATTGCTCTGTCTGGTAATGGTGGCGCGCTGGGTGTCGCAGTGTAACGGTGGGAATGGGCAGTCGTGTCTTGTTGTTGTAATGTAGCGGGCGGAGTATGAGGTTGAACTGTGAGCTGTGGGCAGAGGATGTTAGCTCGACTGCTGAATAGGATGAGGATGTTCAGACTAAGAATGTATAAGGTAATATGTATATGTATTTGTAATGATGCTGCTTTTTAATTTTCAATATAAGTGTGATAATGAAATTTCTCTTCCATTATTTTGTTGTGTGTAGAAACTTCAATTTTTTCCTCCAGTAAGTTTTACGACCAGTTAATTGATGTGAGTTGTTTTGAAGTGGAGTAGAAGTGTTAATCTCAAACGTACTTGGACGTGGTGGCTCCATGAGTGTATGTTTTAACAGATAAATTTCACTAAAATAATTAGGGCCCAGGTTAGGATTGTTGAAGACTATGTTGAGAATATGATAATGATGAGGCAGTTACAATAAGTGAAATATCAAAGGTAGAGTGCTTATCTGTGGGTTAATTCAAATTTTCTGTGCTTGTATTAACTGTGAGTAGAGAATTTCAAGAGATCATTTTTTGATAAATTAATTAGGTGATTAACAACGCTCGATAATGAAGTGTTTGACTAAGTGTGATGAGCCAACCACAGTACGTTTCAACTGTTACGAAAATTCAATTTACTTCTCAGTAAAGGTATTGGCATCTTTGAAATGTCACAAAGATTAACTTCATTTCACAGTAAAATATTTATGTGCACTCTCAGTTGCTTTTCTGAAACGAGAGCTTAAGTTCACCATCTACAATAGTTGAGCTTGTTCATTTTTGATACTGATGTTGAGAATTTATATCACGGGATTAAAGTGATGCATTTATTTTGAAGTAACTTATGGAAATAATTAACGGATCAGTTAGAGCTTCTTTTCATAGCAATGCACGACTGAGTTATCCGTTGCGCGGGCCTGACGTTTTAAAAAAAAAATACGAGGTGCGTCCAGAAAGTAAGTTCCGTTTGGTGATAAAATAAAATTGTACACAGATACAGAAGAAATTTTTATTGCACAAAATTCTACAAGTCTTAAACTACTTTTCCACATAACTGCAGAAATTTTGTAGGCACTTGTCATAGCGTGCCACAAGTTTTTGCATGCATCCTTCACAGAAGGTTGCCGCCTGTGTATTCAACCATGTGATAACAGCTCTTTATCATCGTTGAAGTGTTGGCCACCAAGGATATATTTTAGGTGTAGGAAGAGATGAAAGTCGCTAGGAGAGAGGTCCGAGCTGTATGGAGGATGATCAAACAGGTCGCACTGAAATTTCCGTAAGAACTGTTTGGTCACATTCGGTGTGTGAGGTCAGGCATTATCGTGAAAAAAAAAAAAAAAAAGATCTTTTCACAGTAATCCTCTTCTGACACCTAAAATCTGTCCTTGGTGGACAACACTTCAACGATGATGACGAGCTGAAAGAACATGTTACCACATGGTTGAATACACAGGCGGCAACATTCTATGAAAAAGGCACACAAAACCTTTTGCCATGCTGCGAGAATTGCCTACAAAATTTCCGAAGCTATGTAGAAAAGTAGATTAACAGTTGTAGATTTTTTCTGTGTCTGTACCCATTCGTTTTATATAACCAAACGGAACTTACTTTTTGGACGCGCCTCGTATTCATTCACATAATTTACTATCAGGGCTTAGTTTTTGATCCAGTGTGTGGAACAGTCACAAAGAATTTGATGTGCTTTTCTTATGTGTGGAAAATCTTAATTTTATGTAACCTGTCGTTTGTTATCAACAGAAATCACTGCTAGTCAGACAAACGAAGTCACACATACACACTCACACGGTCAGATAGCAAATCCCAGTTCCAGCTCCACGACCAATCCAAAAAATAAATTATATTTAATAAATATCTTAAAACAGATAACTTTCATAGTACACGCCTGTTATGCCCTCTCCGGCTCTGCAGCTGTGTGGCGCGGCGCGACCCCCGAGCAAAGGCCTCACAGTCAAAATGCTGCGACTGCCAAGGCGGGAGCTGCCTTTATGTCGTCATGCCTCTCCGCCGACTAACCAAGTCTTCGCTTCTGCGGTCTTTCAACAAGCCCCTTCGCTCTCCAGCAACAGCTTCTCCTCTTTGCGTCTCTTTGGCTCTCTGATTGGTGGGTTGGTTTTGCAATGTCATCCAACAGCTGATCGCCGTTTTCACGACCAAGTCTCTCCTTCCTCGGTGGAAATCTTCTGTGGGTTGAGATGAGACTAGCGAACTGGCGTCTTTCAAAATCAAATGTTCAAATGTTTGTGTAGCTTATTGGACTTAACTACAGGGTCATCAGTCCCTAACCTTACAAACTACTTATGGACTAGCTAACACTAAGGACGGCTCAAATATCCATGCCCGAGGGGGGATTCGAACCCCCGATCGTAGTGGCCGTGCAGACCGTGACTGGCGCGCCTCAGTCCCCTCGGCCACCGCCGCCGGCTTCAAGCGTGTTGTTTTTATCTTCTGCATCTACATCTACATAGATACTCTGCAAATCACATTTAAGTGCCTGGCAGAGGGTTCATTAACCACTTTCATAACTTTTCTCTACCGTTCCATTCTCTAATAGCGCGCGGGAAGAAAGAACACATACATCGTTCCGTTTTCGATCTGATTTCTCTTATTTTATTGGGATGGTCATGTCTCCCTAAATAGGTGGGTGTTAGCAAAATATTTTCACATTCAGGAGTAAAAGTCGGTGATTGAAACTTCGCAAACAGATCACGCCGCAATGAATAACTTCTTTCTTTTAATGATTTTCACTCCAATTCGTGCAACATTTCTGTGACGCTTTCCCTCTCATAACGGGATAACACAAAACGAGCTGCTCATCTCTGAACCTTCTCAATGTCTTCCGTCAGTCCCACCTGGTGAAGGTCCCACAAGGGACAACAGTACTTCAAGAGAGGACGCACAAGTGTGATGTAGGCAGTCTCTTTGGTGGAGCTGGTGCATCTTCGAAGCGTTCTGACAATGAAACATAACCTTTGGTTCGCCTTCCCCACAATATTTTCTATGTGTTCTCTCCAGTCTAAGTTGTTCGCAATTGTAACTCCTAGGTATTAGGTAGAATTTACGACCTTAAGGTTTGACTGATTTATCGCGTACGTTCAGCGGATTTCTTTTAGTGGTCATGTGTATTACTTCTCACTTTTCTTTATGTAGTGTCAATTGCCAATTTTCGCACCAAGTAGAAATTTTGGCTAAATCGCTTTGCAGTTGCTTTTGATCCTCTGTTGACTTCACTAACCGATAAACGACAGCATCATCCGCGAACAGTCTAAGGGAGCTATTCAGATTGTCTCCTAAATCGTTTGTAAACACGAGGAAGAGTAGGGGACCTAAAACGCTTCCCTGTGGAACGCCAGATATCACTTCTGTTTTACTCGATGACTTACCGTCAATTACAACGAACTGTGTCCTTTCTGATAGGAAATCGTGAATCCAATCGCACAATTGGGAAGATATTCCATAAGCACGCAATTTCATTAGAAGCCACTTGTGGGGTACAGTATCAAAAGCCTTCCGGAAATCCAGAAATATGGAATCGATTTGAGATCCCTTGTCGATGGCACTTAACGCTTCATGTGAATAAAGGGCAAGCTGTGTTTCGCAAGAGCGATACTTTCTGAAACCGTGTTGACTATTGGTTAATAGGTCGTTCTCTTCGAGGTAGTTCATAATATTCGAACAAACTATATGTTCCAAAATCCTACTGCAAATCGACGTCAATGAGATTGGCTTGTAATTTTGGGGATCACTCCTATTGCCTTTCTTGAATATTGGAGTAACTTGGGCAACTTTCCAGTCATTGGGTACGGATATTTCGCTGAGTGATCGGTTGTAAATTACAGCTAAGCACGGAGCTATTGCATCAGCATACTATGAGAGGAATCTAGTTTGTATACAATCTGGCCCGGAAGATTTGTTTTTGTTTAATGGCTTAAGCTGTTTTACTACTCCAGGAACATCTACTTCTAAGTTTCGCATGCTGGCAGCTGTTCTTAGATTGAATACTGGAGTGCTCACTTCGTTTTCATTGGTAAACGAATTTCGGAAAGCTGTGTTTAGTAATTCTGCCTTAACAGTACTGTCATCGGTAGTATTACCATTGCTATCGCGTAGTGAAGGTATTTTTTGTGTTTTGCCGCTAGTGTACTTCACATATGTCCAGAATTTCTGCATTCCTTCTTGGTTGGAAAAATCGCCGTTATTTTTGCAAATATCTCTGCAACGATGCAAGATGTGAAAAAAAAAAAACATAATAGAGCGAAGTTGTAGAGAATTTTCCCCTCTACCAATTAGGTTATTCAATTTTCGTGTCAGATGAACGGTTCGTTGGCAATTACAATTATATTACAACCGGCTTTTTTTGTGTTACTACCTTTTTTTTGTCCGAAAAATTTGAAAAAGGGAGAGTCTTGTCTCTGGCGGCCTATAATTATGTCTAAAATTTGGTGCTGATCGGTTGAACGGTTAGTCTTAAAAACAGGGAACACGTTACGGAAAGACAGACAGACAGACATCCCAAAATCGCCGTTATTTTTGCAAATATCTCTGCGACGATGCAAGATATGAAAAAAAAAAAAAAAAAAAAAAACATAATAGAGCGAAGTTGTAGCGAATTTTCTCCTATACCAATTATGTTATTCAATTTTCGTGTCCGATGAATGGTTAAGCCGTTATTTTAATTTAAATTTCGAGCTGTTAAAAGAAGATCGCAAAGGCCCACTTTTAGTGTTACTACAGTAACATAACGTGGGCCAATAAATTTGTTAAGAATATATATGACAAGATCGCTTTTTGTATATTTAATTTTATGTTAGACTAGCTGTTTGCTGCCGCAGAAGAAATAATTGTGCAAATAACGTTTGAAATTTGAAAGTGTTAGCTTCTCTCTGTTCACCTGCTCCTCCCTCCCGTTTTCTCCTGCCCCTTTCTCTGTCCCTTTCCTGCTCCCCTCCCTCTGTTCATCTCCTTTCATCTGCCTGTCACCATCTCCCCTCTGTCATTCTCCTCCTCTCCCCTCTCTTTGTCCGTCTCCTCCCTCCCCTTTCTGTCCGTCTCCACCTCCACCTACTCCTCTCCCTCCTATATATGAAAACATACATATATGCGCCAAGTTTCATGGTCACTGGTCAAACGGTGTCAAAGTCGCAAGGTATTCTCCGCAGTGCTAAATTTACTGGCTTGCAGATTATAATAATCTACTTCATGAAAACATACATTTATGTGCTGACTTTCATGATGACCAGTCACACATTTGGATGATTGTTGTACGTACCCTCCGCCATGCACCTTCGGAGGTTTACGAAAGGTAGCCCATGTATTAGTTCGGGGTATAAGCTAAACTTCATTACACATTTCATTCATTTCCGTCCAGCCGTTTCAGCGTGAAGAGTAACGGATGTGTTAATCCACTGTAAGTACCCTCTGCCATGCATCATACTCTGGCTTCCTAAAGGTAGCTCATACGTTAATTCAGGATATAAGCTATGTGCATTAACCCATCGGAAGGTACCCTCCTCCACGTACCGCACTGTGACTTACTAAAGGTATCCCATTTCTTAATCAATGTATAAGCTACCTTTTCCCAAATTTAATTCATATCCCTCCAGCCATTTCGGCGTGAAGGCGTAAGAAAAGAATTAACTAATTGTAAAGCACACTCCGCCGAACCCTATACTATATGAAAATCATACAGACTAATAGAGACAGACAACTTCTCCCTTTCCAAGAAAACCTCCACATACACAAAGCACTATTACACAATAAAAATTACTCATTGACCAAATAAATATTGGAAACCAAACATTGTATAAAGTAATAGAAAAAATAACATAAAACCCTCCCCTTCATGCCCCTCACTATCTCAGTCTACTTCCACAGCTCATTCCACATCCCACTATCAAGACTCCACAGCTAATGTCAAATAAAGTCACATACCCACCTCTCCGCTAAACATGACTCTCCGAACGTGTCACACATATTGAAATAAAACTCCCAAACCTGCTCGCTCCCTGCTAACAACCACTAGCCTCGTTCTCCTCACTGTTACCCCACATCACATACTAGATTCAACAAAACAATTCTCCCCCCCCTTCCGAACCACAAACACACACACACACACACACACACACACACACACACACACACACACACAACTATTTGCATTACCACCACCCAGAAGTTTCAATATTACTGTTACTTCTCTACAATGACTATACAGTACCTTAATTATTTAATAAAAGCCAAGTGACAAATTTCTCCCCTCTACCAACCACTACCCTACCTCCTGCCCATCACTTTTGTCTTCCATCTTACTTCACATCCCATCTTACCACATCAAAGCTCCATTCAGTCATCTTTTCCCTACTACTCACCCCCCCCATAATAATAATAATAATAATAAATAAATAAATAAATAAAAACGTTTCCATTTAAAAAATTGAATTACAATTTTCCACTATTCCATTCCGCTTACATCAAAACTAATACACTAAAACATAATTTATTATAAAACACAAAAAGAACTACATTCATGATGTTGGCAACACTCTAATAGCACACTGTGCAGACTCAGTCAAAACAAAAACAAACACATCTGATCTGTGTAAACAATTATGGACAGTGCAAAAGTGACAGTGAAAGTAGTGGAAAAAAACAATGACACAGCATGAAGAATCGGCGGGACTGCATGAAACAGACCGGCATTCCATGATGTGAGGCGAAAACAAGACAAAATTTCCTTAAGTAACAAAACATTAGGCCTAATTTTCATGTTTTGTTAACGGACTGTTTTCAATCTAAAAACAAAACAAACTGTAGATTTGTGTTATTACAAACCACTGAAGATGTTTTACTGTCATCAAAACGAAACGCGTCTGGTGAGAAAAATCGCATTTTATTTGTAGTTGCATAGACAGACAAACACTGCCATTCATAATTATGAAAGCTACTACGGACATCATGGCCACACAAACGAAGAACTATACGAAGTTATTTTTAGTATGCCTGTAACCTTCGCGCGAGTGTAAGCAATGAGTTGACAAAGTTTTATCGCTATCGGATGTACGGTATGGCCGCGCATAAAATACGAACAGATTTATTTTCAAATTCGCATTAAAACCATACGTTGGTAACAACAAATTCTGTCTGCTGGTGGTTTTCACCCCGCTTGGTATGCATCAAAGCTGACAGCCAAAAAACAGTCTTTTAAAAATTTGAATGAAGTATGCATTTTAAAAAAAATTGCATACATAAAATTCACATGGTGTTTACAATATTTATGTTTGAAATGTTTCTTAGCTGATTATCATCCTGAAAAATGTAGCGTAAGTTCCAGACAGAGCTCCTAGAATTTGCAGAAATTTTATTTCATTCCAAACTTCGCCGAAATCTGAAAATTAACTGTTTAGTCACGTTAGTTAATTGAAATGATTGTAGGTAAACTGAATATTTTAACACTACACTGATAAACTGAATTGTTCGATTAGATTTAAAAATTTCATCAGGATCGGAATACAAATGCAGAATATGACGAAGCCCATATGTAAAGTATCCTCTGTCATGCACCATCCAAAATTTTATGTGACAGTGACCTTCCGCTTGTTTTGAAGGTCAAGTATCCAAAATATCATGAAGATTTTAGGATGAACAAAGTGTAACACTACACTGATAAACTGAATTGTTCGATTAGATTTAAAAATTTCATCAGGATCGGAATACAAATGCAGAATATGACGAAGCCCATATGTAAAGTATCCTCTGTCATGCACCATCCAAAATTTTATGTGACAGTGACCTTCCGCTTGTTTTGAAGGTCAAGTATCCAAAATATCATGAAGATTTTAGGATGAACAAAGTGTAACACTACACTGATAAACTGAATTGTTCGATTAGATTTAAAAATTTCATCAGGATCGGAATACAAATGCAGAATATGACGAAGCCCATATGTAAAGTATCCTCTGTCATGCACCATCCAAAATTTTATGTGACAGTGACCTTCCGCTTGTTTTGAAGGTCAAGTATCCAAAATATCATGAAGATTTTAGGATGAACAAAGTGTCCTTATTCGCATGTCGCATGATGCCACAGGTTTTCAACCATGTAATTGTTTGATGCCATATCACCTGAACTATGTGTCGCAAGCAGTTCTTACCCCTTCGTCAATTCTTACCTCATAGAAGGAATATGTGTACCAAATTTGACTCAAATCGGTACAGTGGTTTAGAAGCAGACGTCGCAAGATGCAACACTTTTCCGCGCACTTCATTGTTTATTACGTCATATCTCCTGAATTATTTGTTGTAAAATCATTTAATGGTGCATATGACCACCACGAAAGTGCGAGGAATGTGTTGACAAAGTTTCCTCACAATCGGTTGAACGGTACGGTCGCGCATAAAATACGAACATACAAACATTCATTTTTATATATTAGATGACCGGTTTCGACATCTTTGTTGTCATCTTCAGATCTGCAACTGTTAATTTATATTTTGTAATATGATTCTAATTTTTTACAAAATTGTACTTCATATGACATGGTGCTAATGTCACATGGGGTGATATTCTGTAAAAAATTTAGAGTCATAGAAAAAAATATTAACAGTTGCAGATATGAAAAAAACAAGCAAGAATGTCGAAACTGGTCACCTAAAATAAAATAAAATATATAACAATCTATCTTGCCATATATTTTCTTAACAAATAATTTTTATCGCCCCCTCGCTTATATGATGTCAAAGATATAGTCCAGTCAACTTGTGCTCAATAGGGGCCCTAGCCGGAAAGTTTTGGGGTAGTTTTGATTTCTTCGATTCCGTATGTTGTTTGGGGTGCTGAATCCGAATCTGTCATTTACCAACAAAATTTCGTGACGCAACATTGAAAAAATGCAAAAATTCGAAAAAATAGCATTTTTCGGTGGTTTTCTGCTTATAACTCGGAAACTATCAACTTTTCACAAATTGCCTCTCAATACAAAATTGAAGTCCATACAATTTCCTACGGATTTCACTATTTATGTTTTGTTGTCAGGCGAGGCGTTCCGGCTCAAGCGCTAATTGAAAATTGTCGTATTTTGGCTGTCTCCGCTAAAATCTACTTTTTCCACTCAAGAAGTCTAATTCATTATTAAAAGCTGACATTTAGTGGATTCCTTCAAGTTCTAAGTCGTATAGAATGTAGACTGATATCCACTGCTTCTCCCAATTCTCTATGCACACCTTCTTTAGATCATATATGTAAAGTTATACGAAATTAATAAAGAAATTACATGAAGTTCAAGTTATTAATAAAATCTGAAATTGTACAAATTGTCACAGAAAGTTGAAATTCCGAACAAAATTTTGAAAATTTTATACATATTATTACATTGTATTACACAGAATACATTATTATGTGCATCAATTATATATGCCACTGTCGTTTCCAAGAGGGTCCTGCCTGAGGTTCTTCGAAGGCGGTGGGTCGTGGCATAGGTGCAGGTTGTTCTGTCGCCAGTGTTGGGGCTACTTCATCTGGAAAATGAAGGAGGTGGGTGAGAAATCAATGACCAGTGAACATATCTCAAAGAGAATTGTTACGAAACAGAATGTGAGATTTGACATAATTCCACATGGTGCAGGCGTGTTTCTTCAGCCTGTTCTTTGTCTTCTTCTTCTTCTTCTTCTTCTTCTTCTATCTCTTTATCTTCTACATCAGTGCTTATTTCTGGAAGTTTGACGTTATTACACAGCCCTCCACAGGATGTGCAGATGGGGGAGCAGTGGAGGCCCGCTTTCCTGCATCCACAATTACGTTGGCAGCCGTTCTTCTATTTACAAGAAATGTGTCGGAGTATCGAGTCCGGATCAGGGTCCAAAGTTGTTGGCACAGGGACAAGACCATTCCTTGTTTTATTCCTTCCCCACTCGCTTGGGTCTCTTTGTTGTTCGTCGAGAGTAATTTTACTGGATAAACACTGCTGCACTTGAAAATAAACTCTCAGTGAATGTTGTCGTGCAGCAGCTTCGGTGGTGGGTAGTGAGGCAGTGTTGGTTTTACTTTTGTAAGAAATAGATACGTATTGCCTGTATCGCAAATCGTTCAGGCTAGTCTGATGTCCTTTCCCGTACAGTTTCTTGAGAAACATGTTCCCTGCTTCGGCAATCTCATCCTGATATGCACGAGGATTGTATAAATCATCAATGACTGTTTGCAAGTCATTGTACTTCTGCAGGGCTTTTATAAATTTAAGTTTCCCCTGGTTAAACAAAGCAGAAGTAGTGTCACAACCACTCATCGCGTGCAGGAACAATATATGATGTGATACAGTTCTGTCAGCGGCAAGAGGAGGATTGTAGAGGTTAGCGGCACCTTTCCTTTCCTGGTTTCAAAAAGAAGACATTCTTTACGTCAGGGCTACACAGACCATTAAAATCACCAAAAGGTCTATATCTTCTCCCACCACCGTCACGTATTCATTGGCCGGGGCTAAGGGCTGTTATGATAATTAGTGTATCAGCATCCTCCACAGCTTGCCGTGAATCAGTTTTTGCAACATGGAATTTTTCCATTAACATACGTATGAACCGTCCCTTGTTTTTGTAATTTGGAAGGAAACTCTCCTGCGAAACAGTAGGCATCATCGTTTCTGTAAATGATCTTGTAGCAGATTGCTTTCTTTGCGCTATTCTTAATCGTTCTAAGCCCTTGGTGCTTTCACAACCTTCGTCAGGGTAACCATCGAAAATGACAACGACATTTGATTTGTAGTTTGACTTCACGTGAGATACATAACTGTCGCAAATTTCTGCATATGTCTGGGCATGGTGCCATTTGACCCTATGTAACAAAAACCCGCCGTTGATTGCATATTTTGTACCATTCAAGTCTACCTGTTCAGTCGGTGAAAAAGCCTTGTACAAGCCCGATTTGGTTACTTTCCTCATCCCATGCTCATCGAAAAGAGATAGAGGGTAGGGGCTAAGTTCGTAACACAAAAATTCTCGCAGCTCTTCATCTGAATGTTTCACGATGGTCATTCGCTGAAAAAGTGTAGTTGGATTCATGACTACAGCCCTGTCTTTTATCTGAATGGAGCTGTTCATGATTACAAGAGGCCGCACTTTTCCGCTTCGTTTGAATTTTATTCTTTGGAAATCACCAGCAACAATGCACTGTATACTTTTCATGCCCATTTCTTTGAACAAGTGGCAGTTTATCGTCTGATCTCCGACAACACCTGTACTTAGTGACATTAGGTCAGTGGTCTCTGGGAAAGGAGGATGCTTGTGAGACCAGTTCAGCAACTTATGTGCGTCAGTGTTGTCTCGCTTTTGCTCAATCTCTTGGCACACATTATGAACTGCTGTCATCCCCTGTGTCCATCTTGCCACAACGCCTGCAGTTACTCCACGACCATGAGTAAGGCCACCACTTGTCTTCATTGACTTCATTAGAGTTTGTTCAATAGCCATATCACTCCAAGTGCCACACCACAGTTTCTCACTCTTATGACTGCTGAAAGATCCCTGGGTGGTGAAACGTTCGTATTCTGCAGATGGCATTGTATGCATGTCCTGAAGGTAAAGATGGCTGCATTTGGCGTACAGATTATGGCCACTTGCATGAAAGAATGGGAGCATTTCATATATGGTTTGGAGGTGTAGTTCCCAGTTGCTGCTTCTTTCTGCTTCAACAAAGCGCTTAATAAAAGTCACCATTTCAAAATACAACCAATAGCTTGGCTGTGGGTCCACGTTCTGACAGCACCTGAAGCGTAGATTTGAATTCTTCTTGCACAACTTTCACAATCTCCATCACCTCAGTAGATAGAATCACTGTTCTGTCCATGTTGAACAAGATTTCTTCCAACTGATCCACCACTGTTGACAAAAGGTCCATTGATTCAACCACTACTTTGGCCAAAGTTCTGTGAGACAACATATGAGCTCGTTTAGCCCTTGCATAGGCGTGCTTTTAATAATGAATTATTCTTGAGTGGAAAAGTGGATTTTAGCGGAGACAGCCAAAATACGCCAATTTTCAATTAGCGCTTGAGCCGGAACGCCTCGTCTGACAGCAAAACATAGATAGTAAAATCTGTAGGAAATTTTATAGACTTCAATTTTGTACTGGGAGGCAATTTGTGAAAAGTTGATAGTTTCCGAGTTATAGGCAGAAAACCGCCGAAAAATCCTATTTTTTGCGAATTTTTGCATTTCTTTCAATGTTGCGTCACTAAATTTTGTTTGGAAATGGCAGATTCGGATTCAGCACACCAAAAAACATACTGAATCGAAGAAATCAAAACTACCCCAAAACTTTCCTGGTAAAAATACATATTGACTGGACTAATATTCAACAATAAATCTTGAATAAATTTGTAAACTCTAAGAGGTTGTACTAATTATTATTTCCGGTAGTATTTTTAAATGCCAGAGAATTAGGCGTTCCTGTGACGGCCGTAAAATACCCGATTTGTACATCTTTCAACTTAGGTTCGAACAATGAACACATTTCAGTGCCTCGATTTAAGTATGAAAATTTTGATGAAGAGCTGGAAAAATACCTTCGTTTTATTAAGATACCAGAGAGAAATGCATCGCACGAAGATTCTATCAAGAATTTTTTTTTTTAATTATAGATAAATTATGCTCATCAATATTTCAAAATATGTCGAAATATTGCTCTTTGCCACCAGTTTCACCGAACAGTGGCCACTATTTTAAAAAGTCAGTAAAGTATGCATTTCTGTGACTGTTATCAAACTGCGTTATCAATACAAAGACAATAGTTTTATAAGTCGCGTGTGGTGTAAACACAATTTATGTTTCGTCGGCGTCTACGAAAAGTATCAACAGCATGAATGTTGTGCCTGTGATCCAGGTGACGACAGAGATAGCAAGTCATAGCGCCTATACATTTTTGTACAATTTTATAATAAACTATCTGAAAACTCGGCGTTGTCCATTTTTTTGTTTATTCCTGCCTTGATTTAGTACTTCTCTTTTCCCTTCTCTCTCTGTTCATCTCCTTTCTTTTCTAAAAACATTTTATATTTATTTATCGGACAATATACAAGCAAAAAGTCTGTCTTGCCTAATGTGCAAAATTGTAAGTGCAGTATCCAGACAAAGAAAGATAGTAATCAAAATACAAATGACATATCAAATTCGTAAGATCTCATAATTTGTGCAATTGAATAATTTTTCAGGTATATATTCATTGGTCTAAGTGTTGTATGTCTGTAAAATCTGTTGCGAATACCATTTGTAGTAAAGAAGTAATAGATTAAAAATTGGTGTGTGATGGGGCAGTTTTCCATAAACTTCACTGTTTATGTGCTCATATCTCATTAACTACGAGCCGTACTGTGATACAATTGCGAAGATACATTCAACTGCGGCTACAGTTTGTAGTGTAGAAATTATAAACTGCAACGCCATACCGAATGTCGTAGTTTTTCTCCATTAACAGCCGAAAAGTTGTAATCGAGAAACTCTTTTCGTTTCAATATTCTGATGTGGTTGTCAGGGAGAAAAATTTTAATAAAGATTTGAAATAATGTTTAAAGTTTGTCGCAAGTCGCGAATTACTGTCATTCTCATATAGTTTATTTATAGAGTCTCGTCACATTATGTGGCAGTTTCTTGCAACTCATATCGCTTATGAAGCTATATGTCCTGTACCATGTGTCGTATGTGGTTCTTAGCATTGCCGTGGCCGCGGTGGAGTAGCCGAGCGGTCTAAAGCACCTCACGGCGGAGCGCGCGGTTGCTCGCCGTGGAGGTTCGAGTCCTCCCTGGGGCATGGGTGTGTGTGTTTGTCCGTAGGTTAGTTTACCTAGGTTTAAGTAGTTTGTAAGCTACGGACTGATGACCACGCAGTTTGGTCTGATAGATTTACAAACATTTGAACATTTGAGCATTGCCGTGGCGGAGCGGCCGAGCGCATTGAGGCGCTATGCTACGATGCGCGAAGCCGTTCCCCGTTGGAGGTTCGAATCCCCCCTCGGGCATGGATGTTTGTGCCGTCTTTAGTATAAGCTAGTTCATAAGCAGTTTGTAAGTTTAGGGACTGAGGACCCCGCAGTAAAGAGCCATGAGCTATACAAACATGAACATTTGATTTTTTTGTTCTTACGTGCGCAAAATATCATAAAGAGTGGAACAAAACTGTAGATTTGTGTGCAATACGTACACTCAAAAACTCGGGCCCTCTGCTTTGTATATATACATAGTTGTAAATAATGAGAATTAGGGGGCTACTTGCTTTCCAGTTTACAGAATATACGACAAAATCGTGGAAGAATAAATATAACGTTATCCAGACAGTAATAGAAAAAATTTGGGCCGGGAAGTGGACACGCAACGCCCAGGTTAGTAATCGAGTGTAAACTCTTTGAACCACGTAAACTTGGCGTTTTGCAACATTACGGGTAGGAAATTCATGTCACGTTATTTAAACCGACTGTTTTCGGAACCGGTCGAGCCCTGAAGACTAAAAGTTGGAGGGGTGCTTAGTTTACTTATGACGAGTACTTTGTTATTCGTGTAGGGCCTGGAATCCGTGATGCTAGGTTGAAATAGGCTCCTTGTAATTCTATTTAATTCCAGACATCCATAGCTAATTACTAAAAATACTTGAAACACATCTTCAAAATACTTCATGCAGCAGAACCACCACTTGAGGTCAATGTACAGTGAAGGCAAAAAATATTATTCTGTGCAACTGAAAGCTCACTCCTTAGATATTCCTTCGTTTATTTATTTAATTTTATCACGTTTCGAAGGACCGCAATGTGAAGCAAGTCTCCATGGTCATGACACGTCAGTAAATCAAACTTTAACAAAACTTTAGCAAATTAGAAAGTGAAATGTGCAGATATCCCATGCACACGACAGGCATAAGGACAAGTAAAAAGAAGCATCTAAGTAACAAAGGATTAACTTTATTTTTTATTTTTTTCCAGGAATTCCTTAACTTAATAGAAAGAGTGAACTATGAGGAAACTCTTCAATTTTGCCTTCAAAGTGCGTGGATAAATACTAAGATTTTTGAATTCTCACGGCAGCTTATTAAAAATGGATATGGCAAAAATACTGCACACCTTTCTGCACAAGGTTCAAGGAGGTGTGAACAAAATGCAGATTCGATTAATGTTTACTACTGACTGAGTGAAAACTGCTAACTCTTGGTAATAACAAAATATTATTAACAACAAAAGATATTAAAGAAATCATATACTGAGAGGCTAATGTCAACATTCCGGGCTACTAAACACGAGTCGACAAGCCGTTTGTGAGCTTACCCGACATATTGCTCGAAACATCCGTTTCTGCGCAATAAATACCGCTTTTCAATCACAGGAGTTATCCCAAAAATAGCACAATACGTCATAAGCTAATGAAAATAAGTACTTCGCGTGTTGAACTATCACTTATTTCCGATACTGTTCTAATGTTAAATAACGTAGCATTAAGTATTTGAAGAAGATCATGGACATTTTTTTCACGACTGTATGCTATCTAAACGCCTATAAATTTGAACTGGTCAGTATCACTTAACATGTACCAATTCTGTCTAATGGAACGATAGTTTTTGTTGAATTGTGTGTTAGAAACAGTAAAAACTTAGTCTAAATGTGATTTAGATCACTTTCTACAAGCGACGAACTTATTGCATTAACTGAATTATTTAATACTATGTCAATATTGAAATCAACATCCTTCAGTACCAATCTGATGTCATCAACAAACAGAAATATCTTAGAATTACCCGTTATACCAGAAGGCATATCATTTATATATAAAAAAAATGAGAGTGCTACCACAACAGACCCGTGGGGCACCCCCTAGTTCACTGAACCCATTGTGAATGCATGTTGTTGTTGTAGTCTTCAGTACACAGACTGGGGTAACGCTACCCTGTCCTGTCCAAGCCTCTACATGTGCGAATAAGAATGGCAACCTACATCCTTTTGAAGCAGCTTACTGTAATCGTCTCTCGATTTCTCTCTACAATTTTAACCCCACACACTTCCTTCTAATGCTATGTTGAAAATTCCTTGATGCCTCAGAGTGTGTCCTACAAACGTATTCCTTCTCTTAGGGTATGCCAGAAACACCTTTTCTCCCCAACACTATTGAGCACCTCCTCATTAGTTACATGATCTACACCTCCAATCTTCATCATTTGTAGCACCACATTTCAAATGCTTCTATCATATTTCACTCCCAAACAATGGTACACTGTAGATAAAAGCTTTCAGAAAGAATTTTTTAACATTTCAATTAATTTTGGATATCAACAACTTTCGCCTTTGCAGAAACACTTTTCTTCCCATAGCATTCTGCATTTAATATCTTATTTACTTCGGCCATCACAAGTTATTTTGCTACAAAAATAACAAAACTCACCTACTACTTTTGTTCTCTCATTACGTAATCCAATTCCTTCAGCATACCCTGATTTTCTGACACTAAATTCCATTGCCCTTGTTTTATTCTTGTTCATATTCATCTTATATCCTCCTTTTAAGACAATGTCCACTGCGTTCAATTGCTCTTCCAGATCATTTGCTGTAATTCGACAAATCGCATAGTTTTTATTTCTTCTCCCTGGATTTTAATTCCTTCTCCAAATTTCTCCTTGCATTCCTTCGCAGCTTGCTCAATGTACAGACTGAACAACATTGGGAAAAGACTACAACCCTGTCTTATTCCCTTCCCACCCACTGCGACCCAATAAGTGTTCCAATAACTGCTGTCTGGTTTTTGTAGAAGTTGAATAATCTTCGCTTCCTATATTTCACCCCTGCTACCTTCAAAACTTGAAAGAATGAATTCTTGTTAATATCGTCACAAGCTTTCTCCAGATCTACAAATGCTAAAAACATAGTTTTGCCTTTCCTTAGCCTATCTTCTAAGATAACTCGTAATGTGTGTATCACTTCCCATGCTCCTACATTCCTCCTAAATTCAAACTGATTTTTCCCAAGGTTGGATTCCACCAGTTTTTCTTTCATCTGTAAATAATTTGTGTTATCAGTATTTTGTGAATGCATGTCATAGCCATTTTCAACACTACAGAGAATTAGCTTCTGCTGCTTCCCTGCGGGCAACAGTTCCATGAGTAACACGAGACTGTTAGTGGAAAATTAGTGGCCGCCTAGAGATAGCGTGCAGCACGCCAAGGTCAAGGCACCAGAGGACGGAGTCGCAGCGGGCCTGAAGTGCGGGTCAAGGCACCGAATGACGTCACAAGCACACGTGTAGTAACTGCGCAAACATAAGAGCAGTGATAAGGGTTACAATACAGAGGCCTATCTGTTCTAGCAGAGACCTTACAACAGTTATGTCATTTACACATGTCCATCTGCACGACTACTCTGCAATTCGCACTAAGGTGCGTGGCAGAGGATTCATCTAAACATATTCAGACTATTGTAAAAAGATATAAAATAGCCAAGATCGCTTATCATCAATTTTTATTAACGACGACCGGTTTCGCTGAACTATGTCAGCATCATCAGGTCAAATAAAATATTTTACAAGGCCATAATCTTGTAATGTCAAACAGTTGTTATATAACAATTTACAGTGCATTTACATAGTGAACCTATGCACTGTAAATTGTTATATAACAACTGTTTGACATTACAAGATTATGGCCTTGTAAAATGTTTTATTTGACCTGATGATGCTGACATAGTTCAGCGAAACCGGTCGTCGTTAATAAAAATTGATGATAAGCGATCTTGGCTATTTTATATCTTTTTACAATATTATAAGTGGATCGCCTCCTAAAACGTAAACCAACTCAGTATTCAGACTACTAGTTAAATTTTGTTTGTCTTTTTTCTGCATAAACATACAAATCAGACGGTTTACCGACTATGCAGCAAGGGATGTATGATATTGCCCTTGAGCATGGCAACCGTTTCCTTCATTCTGACCATCTACTCCCCAAGCCCACTGTTTGCCCCTCTCTGTCTCCTCGATTCATCACACGCCAATCTCCCCCTTCCCATCCATTTGTATTCCATCTTTTCTCCCCTCCCACCCCTCTCTCTCTGCCCATCCTCTCCGCAATCTCTCGTCCGTTTCCTCTTTCCCTCGTCTTAGCTATTCAAAATCATGAAATTAGAAATTAGGAACGTCGAATTTTATGGTAACGGTAGAAAATGGCCACAACATTACTCTTGCAGAAAAGTAAACAAAATAAGACCGACAAAGAACGTCACTTACCGTCTTAGTTACTTCGATATTTTGTATTATAGTCGACATGATCGGCTGGAGAGTGTCCGCAACTACACTGTATTATTTTTAATGTGTTTATTCCTGTCAACAGTTGCAATATATTTGTTTAATTACATGTTTCGATCACTTGGATGATCTACAGATCTAAAAAACAAAAGTAAAATAAAAATGTACAATTTGATAAACTTACTAAAGGTTAATTGAACAATAGTTAAATAGTAGATAAATGGAGAATGCTTTTTCTTTACAGTATAGTTGAGTCCGCAACTCGTCTGGGTGAGTACTAATTGGTACTGAGTTTTACAATTTGTTGTAAGCACTTAATATTTGGTTCCAAGTGGTGGTGGGGAAGGAAAGATCAGGTGGGGAGGGGGGAATTGGAGAGGATGGCTTAAGCTTTAATATATGAAAAAAAAAAAAAATTTTTTTTTTTTTTATTTCTCGGTCACAATTACCTTTATTTCACGCGACGCGTTTTGAGAACATCATAATCAGATCTGTGGTACGAAAGAAGAAAATTTCATTTTAGATGTTTAAAGCACATAATTACAACATCTACACGGAGTACAAACCATATTAACACATATAAACTTACAAAAAACTTAAAAAAACGATGGGAATTACAACCACCTTAGTATAGCTGCTTGATTAAAACTTAAAACACCATCGTGGACGTCTAGTGGCGGTGTTGAACTAGACTCACATGCCCAACTGTGGTAAGAGGGGGAAACACCGTAACAGGTAAAATAGGCCCACTCGCCACCAGATGGCGCAGGGTTGATATTAAAAGTTACTTGAATAAAACTTCACATACATCATCTTGGACACACTGTACTGTGTGCAGTCATAAGAACTGTGAAAAATATGGCTATAAAATGTGTTATGTCTTATGACACCAATTTTAAGTACATTAAAAATACTAATGGGATAGGTCGTACGACAAGGGAGGCGTGGGAGGGCCAAAGGAGGGGATTGGGCGTTGCTAAATACTGCACAAACCACATGATAAATGTTAAAAAGTACGCAAGCTAGACCATTGTGACGTTACAGTCACATAGCTGCTCACCATATGTTACAAGTTAATATTGTAGAAAAATCTATCAAGAGTCCTAGGTAGATAAATCATGTGAAAGGACAATATGTCACTTAACACTTATGGGCTATGATGACGAGTCAACGCCTTCGGGAATGTGTTCTCTACGCACTTGGGCCTATGATGTGTGTCCCACTAAAACATCGTCACCGTTTAGCCTACAGAAACTGGGCGAGGAACATATGGATTGGAGTCGTAACGAATGGCGTCGGGTCCTGTTGACAGATGAGTCAAGATTTTGTGTTCAGCCGGACAATCGTCGTTCACACATCTGGAGAGAACGTGGAACTCGGAACAATCTCGCCTGTATGCAGGAAAAATCACCATATCATGGTGGTGGGCGAACGGTGTGGGCAACAGTCAGTATTGAAGGATGTACGGACCTCTGTGCCGTTCAGAATGGCTCTTCGACCGCTCAAAGGTGTATGGACGAGATTCTCCGACATTTTGTAGTGCCACACGCTGGTAGCATAGGAGACGGGTTCGTTTTGGTGGACGTCAACACTCATCTTCACAGAACTGCGCTGGTGGACAACAAGCTTGATGCTGAGGGTATTGAACTAATGGAGTGGCCAGCTTGTTCGCCGGACTTGCGCAATTGAGCATGTCTGGGATGCACTTGGCAGACGCATTGCAACCAGACCAGCACCTCCCACAACGGATGAAGAGCTGTATATTGCACTCGTGGTAGAATGGCGAAATATCATTTAAGAGGTGACTGATGACCTCATAGTGTCCATACCACGCAGGCGCGTAACTGTAATGGCCGTCTGAGCTGATGACACACCGTATTAGAGAGCAAGAGTTAGACTTTTTCACTATTGTGGTAGTCCCATGGTGCGACGAACTAAGAAACGCCATTAAACCTGAAGTAAAGAGTTTGAGATACAAAATATCGTAATGCTGTTGTTGTTGTTGTTGTGGTCTTCAGTCCGCAGACTGGTTTGATGCAGCTCTGTACGCTACCCTGTGCAAGCCTCTTCATCTGAGAATACGTACGGCGACCTACATCCTTTTGAATCTGATTACTGTATTCGTCCCTCCGTCTCCCTCTGCGATTTTTACCCAACACACTTCCTTCTAATGCTAAGTTGACAATTCCTTAATGTCTCAGATTGTGTCCCACCAATCTATCCCTTCTCTTAGTCAGGATATGCCGGAAACTCCTTTTCTCCCCGATTCGGTCGAGCCCCTCCTCATTAGTTACGTGATCTACCCATCTAATTTTCATCATTCGTCTGCAGCACCACATTTCAAAAGCTTCTATCATCTTTTTGTCTGAAACCCTTATCGTCCATGTTTCACTCCCACACAATGCTGCACTCCAAACAAATGCTTTCAGAAAGGAATTCCTAACATGTAAATTAATATTGGATGTTAACAAGTTTCGCTTCTTAAGAAACGCTTTTCTTCCATAGCCATTCTGCATTTTATATCTTCTTTACTTCGGCCATCAGAAGTTTTCTTGCTACCCAAATAACAAAATTCATCTACTACTTTTATTGTCTCATTACCTAATCTAATTCCTTCAGCATCGCCTGATTTTCTGACATTACATTCCATTACCTTCGTTTTACTCTTGTTAATGTTCATCTTATATCTTCCTTTCAAGACACTGTCCATTCCATTCAATTGCTCTTCCAGATCCTTGGCGGTCTCTAACAGAATTACTATGTCAAATGCAAATCGCAATGTTTTTATTTCTTCTCCCTGTACTTTAATGCCCTCTCCAAATTTCTCCTTCCATTCTTTCACTGCCTGCTCAATGTACCAATTGAAAAACATTGGGGAAAGGCTAAAACCCTGTCGTACTCCCTTCCCAAACCCTGCGTCCCTTTCTTGCCATTCGACTCTAAATAACCGCTGTCTGGTTATCGTATAGGTGGAATATAACTCTTCACTCCCTATATTTCACCCCTGCTACCTTCAGAGTTTCAAAGAGTGTATTCCTGACGACATTGTCAAAAGCTTTCACCAAATCGACAAACGCTAAAAACGTAGGTTTCCCTTTCCTTAGCCTATCTTCTAAGATAAGTCGTAATTTGAGTATTGCCTCTCGTGTTCCTACATTTCTCCTAAATCCAAACTGATCTTCCCTGAGGTCAGATTCCACAAGTTTTTCCATTCGTCTGTAAATAATTCGTGTTAGTATTTTGCAACCATTACTTATTAAACTGATAGTTCCGTAATTTTCACACTTGTCTGCGCTTGCTTTCTGTGTAATTGGAATTACGATATTCTTCTTGAAGTCGGAGAGTATTTTCCCTGTCTCATACATCTTGCATTCCAAGTGGAACAATTTTTTTTCATGACAGGCTCTCCTAACGATATCAGCAGTTCAGACGGAATATAATCTACTCCTGGGGCCTTGTTTCGACTTAAATCCTTCAGCGCTCTGTCAAATTCTTTTCGCAGTATCATATCTCCTATCTCATCTTTCTTCACTTCGTCTTCCATTTCTAGAATACTGCCTTCAAGTTTATTTCCTTTGTATAGGCCCTCTATATATTCCTTCCACAGTTCAGCTTTCCCCTATTTGCTTAGTACTGGTTTTCCGTCTGAGTTCTTGATATTGATACAGCTGCTTTTCCTGTCTCCAAATATCTCTTTTATTTTCCTATGGGCGGATTCTATCTTTCCCCTAGTTATACATTCTTCTACGGATCTGCATTTGTCCTCTAGCCAGTCCTTCTTAGCCAGTCTGCACTTCCTGTCAACCTCATTTTTCAGACGTTTGTACTCCCTTTTGCCTGCTTCACTTGCTGAATTTTTATATTTTCTCCTCTCTTCAATTAAGTTCAGTATATTCTGTATTATCCAGGAATTTCTATTAGGCCTTGTCCTTCTGCCTATATGATCCTCTGAAGCCTTCACTACCCTATCTCTGAGAGCTACCTATTCTTCTTCTACTGTATTACTTTCCCCCGTTTCAGACAATCCTTCCTTAAGGCTGCCTCTGAAACTCTCGTAATGCATAACAGCGGAATAAAATACATTACCATATATATATATATATATATATATATATATATATATATATATATATATATATATATATATATATATTATGAATGATATCTCACCTGGTCCCCTAAGTATTTTGAGTAGTACGTTTCCACAGCTGACAACTTCATCGACATACTAGTTGTGGCACTGCAGCTGTTTGGTATGTGTGTCAAAAACTGCACTCGGAAATTGTGATAGGACCGTTATTATTTTATGTCTGCATAAATGATTTGACTATAGCAATCTGAGATTATTTCCTAATGCTGCTGTGGTGTACGGGAAGGTGTCATCATTGAGTTACCGTCGTAGGATCCACGATGACTCAGACAAAATTTCAAGTTAGGAATGACAGCTTGCTCTTCATCTAGAATAATGTACGGACATGCAGACGAGGAGGAAACACAATGCCATAGTGCGCTTTACACATTCGTCTCTGTTAAATATCTCTGGGCCGCGGCGGAGCGGTCGGGCGCATTGAGGCGCTATGCTACGATGCGCGAGGCCGTTCCCCGTCGGGGGTTCGAATTCCCCCGTCGGGCATGGATGTTTGTGTCGTCTTTAGTATAAGGTAGTTCATAAGTAGTTTGTAAGTTTAGGGACTGAGAACGCCGCAGTCAAGTCCCATAAGCTTTAGAAGCATTTGAACATTTGACTTTTGCTCTTATGTACAGGAGACCGTGTAAAGAACGCTTGTGCAACACCTTCTTGAGTACTCCTCAAGTGTTCGGGATTCATACCAGAAGTGTTTAAAGGAAGACATAAAACCAATTCAGAGATGGGTTGCCTGGTTTGTTACTGTCAGGTTCCATGGATGCGCGACTCTTAGAGAGGCGCTTCGGGATCAAATCTTCAAATGTTTGTATAGCTTATGGGACAACTACGGGGTTATCAGTCCCTAAACTTACAGACTACTTATGAACTAACTAAGACTAAGGACGGCACAAATATCCATGTCCGAGGGGGGATTCGAACCCCCGACCGTAGTGGCAAGAAAAGAAATTGACTAAAAGTGCTACTAGGTACCTTCGCCATGTACGTTCGGTAGATAGCGGAATATGTATTTAGATGTAGACATACTCAGAATGAACTATTTAAACGTGAATGATTCTAGAATGCTATTTTATAAAACTTTATTAATTTCTTGTCCTTTATTTGACACAGCAAATGTTCAAATGTTTGTAAATCTTATGGGACTTTATTTCTGTGGTTAAAAGTCCCTAGGCTTACAAACTACTTACGCTAACTCAAATTAACCTAAAAATACACACCCATGTCTGAGGGAGGACTCGAACCTCCGACGGCGAGCAACCGCGTGCTCCGCAGCAAGGCGCTTTAGACCGCTAGGCCACTCCACCGTGACAGAGTTTGACATGGTACCTGTCTTTACACAAGATGGTAGCACTATCATTTTTGAGTTCATTTATTATGCCTATTGGAGATGGGTAAGAGCATGTGATGGGTAAGAGCATGGGGAGAGTTACTGTGTGTGTGTGTGTGTGTGTGTGTGTGTGTGTGTGTGTGTGTCGCACTGAAGTTTTGTGACTTGTGCATATCGGTAACAGTTAGCGACGAGGTCATTTGTTTATGACGACTAACAATCTCAGACAATTTCGTCCTCTCCTCCCCGCCTCATGTAACACTACTATGAGGACAAATTGTTCGAAATATTCTTCAGTCAGATTTTGTGGTTCGTATCTTTCAAATAGTGAGATTCAGGGTGATGAGGGAATAGCTGGGATACAATTTTCTCTTTATCTGGTATTGTTAGCAACTCAAACGCGACGTCGCATTCAGCTCTTTGCCGTTATCAAAGAAATTACTGTCCTCTCTCCAGCGTTTTAAGTGTAAGAAAAGATTGAATGCTTATTGGAGGTGTTCTGCCGTTCCATGAAAATGCTGTCGCCATATGTCTCGGTGCTAACGACCGACCGAATATTTGGTTTTGGCCAGTTTCGGTTAAAATAATGGTTTCGGCCAGAAATCTTCCGAGTCTTCGGCTTGGCCGGAACTGGCTGTTGTGAACTTAGGGTTGAAAGTTTCTTGCTTGTCATTCTCTCTTACAAAATTTACGTCTGCTGCCAAAATTATGTGTTTTAACATATGATCTAAGAAATGTAACTGACTGACACTACTTGATTGAAATGTAACTGAATATGTTTGGACTTGTTCTACCTGAATGCCTTTTTTACAACGTTATGTTAATCTGACTGCGTATTTTAACTGGATTCTATGTGAATGTAAAGGTATTGCAAAACCTATCTGACTGCGTAATGATTATTATAATGAGACACAAACTGCTAATTGTTTCTGTATGAAAATGTAACAAAGTTAACTGTCTGAAAATTACTGATACTAAAAATCACTGTGTTAATAATTCTGGCCCTACAAACTTGTTTCTGACTCAACTAACAATCTTTAACGGAATGTAACGAACACAATATTTATCAATGCAATCTGACTCAGTGCAAACACTTTTTAACCTGGCATAAATTTGCGCAACACCAAACTACTTCCTGCTCTACCAACTACTGGAAAACTAACTACAGAAAACTTGGGGAGGGATTAACTGGTAATCTGTTTAAGAAACTCGAACTAATTATTAAAAATGAAATATCTGGTTTGTTTTCTAACTGATGTAACTTCATGAAAATTACTAACAATGTCATATTTTGGATTTTAAAATCTTTCTGAGAGAAATATAACTCAGATATTTACTCTGCCTACAAAATTATTTTTAAACAAAGATACACATTTCTTTACTGTTAATAAATTTAACTCGATTTACACAGTATTACATCATACCGTATTTCAAGAACACTACCCATGAAATTCCTATTTCTCAAAAAACGCAATCTCAAAATTAAACTATTAGAAAAAATACTTTTCCTTACACAGCAAGGGGTCCCTAGCATTAATCGTTGACCACAAGCTAACAGCAAGATCTTTCCCGACCGTTACTGTTACCTTCAGATCAGCCTAACAATGCGAAGTTGTGCCATAGAAACATGCCAAGTATTTCATGGAAAAACTTTTTCTTATAAAAACTTCAAAAGATCGTTTCTCCAACGTCATCTATAAGTCTCAAAATCTCATCTCCTCGGCTATCCTGCCGGAACGACAACTGCACACAACCACGGTCCCCACGCTTCTGCAATCTCATCCGCGCGCCTAGCAAAGTCTGCACTCTCAATAATCACAACCCTACTTCCCGGCAACAATACTATCACCGTCTCCAATATCGATAGTACTGCCATCGAAAAATAAGCCTGCAACCAAAGATAAATGACCCATGCCTGACTAGCTTGATACTGATCTCAAATTCGCAGTACATTTGAATATGAAATGTATACCTTCCCATAGCAGGTATCTTATAGGGTGAAATCGGGTCGCGTTCGGGATGGATTCAGTGCGCGTAAAAATTGAATTTATCTGCTAATCTTAATACAACGCAATCGTATCTAAGCGTCATATTCTTATTTTGTGTTTCTAAAAATTAAACTTATTCAGTATTGCACATAATGAAGCGGCTATCATATTGTTATGCTACAAAGTTTTATCAGTGCGTTGCCTTGAAAGGGAGGGACTTTGTCAATAAGCAATGTGTCATGTGATACACAGTTTTTTCTGTTATCATAAATGTACACTGACGACAATCATACTGTTAATCGAAACTGAAATGTTATTTTTCAAAATTCTTTATGCAGCACTGATTCAAGTTGATTTACTGATGCCGGCCGCGGTGATCAAGCGGTCTGTGGCGCGCCAGTCACGGTCTGCACGGCAACTACGGTCGGGGGTTCGAATTTCCCACCTCGGGCATGGATATTTTTGCCGTCTTTAGTATAAGGTAGTTCATAGGTAGTTTGTAAGCTTAGGGACTGATGACCCCGTAGTTAAGTCCCGTAAGCTATACAAACATTTGAACATTTTTTGAAGAAACATCGTAATTGGGATCCCAGACTTTATTTTCAGAATACCTTTTCGGAACAACTATGTGCCATGCCGGGAGTATATCGTTTTATCACGAGTATCAATATTCTCGCGGTGCCTTGGCGTTAGGAATTTTGGTGGTGTGTGGTGATGGTGAGGGGGGGGCGGGGGGGGGGGTGCCGCATGGACTGGAGACGTGTGTTATGTCGTCCTCTCACAGGACGTGGAAACGCACGAGGAGGAGCAAGTAGGGGACATCGCAGCGTGGAATTCCACGTTCCACATCCCTGCGAAGCGTGCAATGAAGGATATGGCTGATTAGATTTTTGCTTCGTGAAGTGGAACGTGGCCAATGAAACGCGACCTGGTTTTCATGTGATAAGCACAACTTTCGAGCCGCCATTTGGCAAACTGAACACCGTATTTCGTGCCTTCTTTTGTTGTAGCGTACGAAGTATGAATATAATCTTTTTTAAAGTGCCATAAAATTGAGGAACTTTCGAAAACGCGTCATTTTAGATATGATTTGTTACAATAAATTACCGGAAATTACATTTTCATAGCTTTAAAAGTCATCGTATTTAACGTGTGTCAGTGATATAATTTGTATACCGTGAAAGAATATCGTTCTTTTGCTACGATATAACGCCATTCTATCCATAGAGTATAAATATGCTCTATGATTCTATCAAAGGAGCGTCTTTGTGATGCTACGTCATGGATATACAACATATTACAACTTGTTTTAGATTTGTAGTGTATCTAAAAACTGCAGTGGTGGAAGAAGTGCAGATGTAGCGTACGCAGTTGATAGCGTCGCAGCCTGCGGAGTGGCAAGTTGACACGGTGCGCGTCTGAGTACTTCAGATATATTTTTATTTTTTCCTTTTCTTTAGCATTAATGTTTCTAGTTTTCTTCCTAATTTAAGTATAATATCCGATATTCGTTGATATATCTTTTTAAGATAAGGTATTAGCATGATAAGGTATTAAACATAAGAGGCATTGAGTTAAAATTTGTGCTGTGGCCAGGATTCGAACCCGGGACCTCCTACTTACTAGGTAGGCGCTTTAGACCACTTTTTTCCAGGTGGATCTACGCGTTTCGGTCGTTCGTTCAGTTTGTTTATGGTTGTCCGTTGGAAAATTGGCTCAGCTTTTTTTTTTTTTACAGAGCGCGTTCAGCCCCCTGACCGAGGCGCGATGAGCTAGGACGCCCGGCACCACTCAGCTAACAAGGCATTGCAGCCGAAGCGACTACACGGACTGTGTTAAAGCAATTTGATACGCATTTCACAGGGAACATGAGGCAGAATTAAAGTATGTGGTATGGAGGGAGACGTGCTTTAAGACAGTCCGTACAGTCTTTTTGGCTGCAGTGCTGTGTTAGCTGAGTGGTCCAGACTGGCCCAAGCGGCCTCGCGGTGAGGACGTCTTGTTTACGTCCGAGTCGTAGCTAGAAATGGACCAGTAGTCATTACTGGACCGCAGGACGCGTAGAGAGTCGGCGCAGAATGAATCCCCTGCAAGCATATCGCATCGCGACGATCAATATCAACAAAATCAGTAGTGGGAATAAATTACAGCTACTGAGTGACGTGTTGCGGGCGGCGGAAAGAGATATCGCGTTGTTCCAGGAGGTGAGGGAGGCGGACCTCTATTCCCTGTGCGCTTATACTGCACACATCCATCCGGGCACTGCACAAGAACTGGGCACTGCAATCCTGATCAAAGACGGAATCCCAGTTATGGGCGTAGAATACCTGCCATTGGCGAGAGGAACGGCGCTCACGGTCAACGACGTCCGGCTCATCAACATATACGCCCCATCGGGCTCCGGAAACAGACGCGCCCGCACCGACTTCTACAGGACAGATATAATGCCCCTCTTCGCGGGCAGATACAATCAAGTAATTTTTGGAGGGGACTTTAATTGCTTATTGTCGCCACGAGACCAGACGCCAAACTCCAACACCTGCCCACAGCTCTCCGCCCTGGTACGCGACATGGCCCTGCTGGACACTTGGAACTGTTTACACGGGGACGCGCCTGGGTTCACGCATTTCACCGCAAGGTCAGCCAGCCGTCTAGACCGCACATACTTTTCACGCGAGCTTCGTGGGAGTCTTCAGCAATCGGAACTCTGGCCGACAGTTTTTCCTGATCATTTGGCTTACATCTGCACCGTTAACCTGGATCGTCAGACAACCTATTGTGGCAAGTGGGTATGGAAGCTGAATGTAGACGTTCTGAAGGACCACGAGTGTCGTGCATTAGTCTCACGAAACCTGGATAAAGTGCTTACGACGTAGACAGGCCTATCCGTCGGTGTTGTCTTGGTGGCTACAGTGCGCCAATCCGGACTTGAGAAGAACACTGATGAGCTATTCAAGAGACAGAATGAGATGGTACTACAACACGATCGAATTTTATTTCAGCGTCCTCCGTGATTTATATAACATTGCAATGCAGCAACCAGTTCGTCTGATAGAAATCAACCGTGTCAAAGCCAAACTGTTAAAACTAATGCGCCAGAAAATGGAAGGTTCAGTCATTAGAGCTCGACAGGACTGCAGAGTTGCGCACGAACCACCCTCCATGCACCACATAGTATGTGAAAAGAGGCGGTCCAAGAGGAATCTCGTCACGACACTGCGGGCAGAGGACGACCAACTTTTAACAAGTCAGGCAGGAATTCGGAAAGGTTTTGTGGATTACTACGCTCGATTGTACTCACAGAAAATTCCAGATGAGGCGGTACTCAACGACATGCTTGGGGCACTGCCACGGAAACTGGACCGTGAGACGGCGGTAGAGATGCAAGCAGACGTGACCGAGGAAGAGGTGAATGCGGCCCTGGCGAAAGGTCGCCCAAACAAATCTCCAGGCCTCGATGGACTACCCATTGAATTCTACAGGGAATTTCAAGATATATTAACACCGACTTTGAGACAGATGTTTCAAGAACTACTGCACGCCGAAGTAATTAAACCAATTGAATTTATCCAAGGTTTGATCATCTCCGTCCCGAAGACATCAACATGACAATAGGTGCACCAATTCCGAACACTGACGCTCCTCAACAGCGATTATAAAAATTTTTCACGGCTTTTAGCATTGCAATTAATACCAGCCCTCACAGTGTTAACAGGGAAAGATCAGGCAAGTGTCGGTAACAATCGTGCAATCCACAAGGCGCTTTGTGACTATCGTGATTTGATAGCAATCGCGCAAGCCTGCAGAATTCAGGGCGCGATGCTGGTAGTCGACTTAGAAAAAGCCTTTAACGCAGTCGGGCATGACTTCCTATGAGCCACGATGGTAGCGATGGATATACCAATACCTTTCATCGCGACTGTAATGCGACTTCTGAATGGGACGAAGTCAATGGTACTTGTGAATGGTAGTCCGACAGGACCAATCACTATCCAATGCTCCGTCAGACAGGGGTGTCCTCTTTCCATGCGCCTATTTTCACTTGCAATTGAGCCACTTCTGATGCAACTACATCGAACGTTAAGCGGCGTCAATATAAGAGGGGATAAATTTGTGTATCGTGCATATGCAGATGATGTGGTCCTCCTCGTCCGTTCAAATGAAGACATTGCCACAGCCATAGCTCAGATAGAGCGATATGGAAAAGCGTCGGGTGCACAGATGAACATGAGAAAATCAGGAATCATGAACATCGGTTGCGGATTACCTGCGCAACCTGACGGACGCATCAAGTTGGTCACTGAGATGAAATGTTTAGGGGTGATGTACACAAAGACCACACGCCGCACGATAGCTCTCAACTACAAACGCCTCTTGAACAATATCCGTGCATATATCCGTCTACACTCACTACGCTCCTTGGATGCGCTGAAAAAGGTCGACTTTATAAACACCTACTTGGTATCAAAAATGACGTACTTGGCAAGGATTTTTCCGATGCCAAGAGCGACTGCGGACAAGAATCCAAGCAGCCTTTGGACATTACGTGAACCAAAGACATCTCTTTAAAGTCAGCTACTCCACGCTCTCACTCCCTGTGTTGGGCGGTGGACTAGGACTCACCAACGTGTATGTCAAGGCTATGACTTTGTTTGTGAGACTGACACAGTGGCAATGAAAACGGGACCCCAGCAGTCTGATCGCTTTTCTTCTCACGGAAATTGCACCACCCAGCCTGGACCCACCGATAAATCTCCATCATATCCCCGCGGCAATGTCCCACTGCAGTACATTTTTACTGGAATACAGCTACCTGAGACGTATACTACGCATAGATGATCTACCTGCGGTCCGTAAGGTGTACGGAACCCTCATGATGGGGCAACGACGGAATGTTGTGGAAGGCAAACACCCATCGGTCGACTGGAATGCAGTCTGGTGTAACGTACACTCCCCTAACTTGCTGACAGCGGCACGGACTACATGATACTACTACGTGAACGAAAAATATCCCACGCAGTCACGTCTGCACAGCATTCATCTTGCGGCGCCGCCGCTGTGCCAGACGTGCAACATGTATGATACGGACACACACAGACTAGTCTGCGGAACGGCAAAGGACATTTGGCATCTGCTCTGCCGCCTTTTGGCCTTCGTTTCAACGCACTGCGCCTCATGCTATTCAGATGACGACCTTACTCTATCCTGATGAGATTCCATACCCGAATACGAAGAGAAATGCAGGAAACTGGCTGAAAGGAATAACAGTGCACTATATATTAGGCACAACGGAACACGACGTCGGTGATTATAGAACTTTTATAGAAAGCCAACATTCGAAAATTAAGAGGAATGCTAACTACCGGAAAAATTACGCAAACTTTTTCCTGAAGGTGTTTGATGACTTCTTGTTGGTCCGTTGAAGCCGGGCATGAGCAGATATTAAGTAAAGTAACTGAAAATGAACTGGTTCATTAAGGAAAAAAATAGAGTTATGATCGAATTTACCGGTAATAAACACTCCACGAGAAGACGGCCAAGGCTCCGGATAGTCCAGAAAGTCTCGTTAAATACCTTCCTTACGTTCAAGAAGAAGAAGGAAAAAAATCCTTTTAATTTTATTTATAATTCAAAGAATCCGGTAAGACTTCAAACCACAGCGGTTAGGATGGCCCTTTTTGTTTCTTCTGTTGTCTATTTGTATTTAAAATAAAAGCCATGAAGTATAAATAAAAGAACACATTATTTCTTTTCTTTTCCCTTAGTTGCATCCTTGATTTAGTATAGGGCAAAAAAAAAAGTGGTCTAAAGCGCCTACCTAGTAAGTAGAAGGTCCCGCGTTCGAGTCCTGGCCACAATACAAATTTTAATTCAATGCTTCTTCTTATGTTTAATACCTTTGGTATAACAAGACAATATTGTCTCAAGGAAATGTATTATTGTTGATACATACTGGCAGAGGGTTCATCGAACCACCATTATACTATTTATCTCCCATTCCATTCTCGAATAGCGCGCAGGAAGAAAGAACACCTGAATCTCTCCGTTCGAGCTCTGATTTCTCGTATTTTGTTCTGATGTTCATTTCTACCTATGTAAGTGGAAGTCAACAATATATTTTCGCATTCGGAGGAGAATGTTGGCGATTGGAGTTTCGTAAGTAGCCCACGCCGCAGCGATAAGCGCCTTTGTTGTAATGATTCCCATCCCAAATACTGTATCATTTCCGTATCGCTGTCTCCTCTGTATTGTGACAATACGAAACGAGCTGCCCTTCTCTGTACTCTTTCGATGTCCTCCTTCAAACCCACCTGATAAGGATCCCACACTGGGCAGCAATACTCCAAAAATGAACAGACGAGCTTAGTGTATGCAGTTTCTTTTGTAGTTCTGTTGCATCTTGTAAGGGTTCTGCCAATAAAACACAGTCTGTGGTTCGCCTTTCCCACGACATTATCTACGTGTTCTTTCCAATTGAAGTCTGAAGTAATAGTAATTCTTAGGTATTTTGTGGAGTTCACGGCCTTCACTTTTGATTGATTTATCTTGTAAACAAAGTTTAACGGATGTCTTTTCGTACTCATGCGGACGACTTCACACTTGCGCGAAGCATACAATAATTATCACAGCCATACCTTAGCAAAAGATCTTTCCGAGAATCCGAAAAAACTCTGGTCCTATGTAAAATCGATAAGCTGGTCAAAGCCCACTGTTCAGTCACTCGTTGATCATTCCAGGGCATTAATAGAAGAAAGCAGACGGAAAGCTGAAGTTATAAATTTAACCTTTAAGAAATCTTTCACGCACAAATGTACCATCATTTGATCAACGTACTAATTCCGAAATGGGGGACATAGCAATAGGTAATTCCGGTGTAGAGAAGCAGCTGAGAGAGCTAAATACGAAAACGTCTGCTGGTCCGGGTGGAATACCAGTTTGGTTTTACAAAGACTATTCTGCGGCATTGGCCCCCTACTTAGCTTGCATTTATCGCGAATCTTTAATTCAGCGCAAAGTTCTTAGTGATTGGAAAAAACCGCAGGTGACTCCCGTTTATAAAAAAAGGAAAGAGAACTGACCCACACAATTACAGGCCAATAACGTAATCAGTTTCATGTAGAATTTTAGAGCATGTTCTCAGTTCTAATATAGTAAATTTCCTTGAAACGGAAAAGGCTCTGTCCATGAATCAGCACGGGTTTAGGAAACATCGTTCATGTGAAACTCAGCTTGCCCTTTTTCACACATGACATCTTGCGAGCCATGGACGAAGGGCAACTGGCGGATTGTGTTTTTTCTTGACTTCAAAAAGGCGTTCGACGCGGTGCCACACTGCAGACTGCTAACGAAGATACGAGCTTATGGAATAGGTTCACAGATTTGTAACTGGCTGGAAGACTTCCTAAGTAATAGAACGCAGTATGTTGTTCTCGACGGCGAGTGTTCATCAGACGAGTGTGTCGTCAGGCGTGCCCCAGGGGAGTGTGATAGGACCGCTATTATTCTCTATCTATATAAATGATCTGATGGACAGAGTAAGATGTAATTTGCGGCTGTTTGCTGATGATGTTGTGGTGTATGGGAAGGTGTCGTCTGTAACTGAGAGCGATATGAAATGGATCGAACATGTAAGGACAGTTGTAAGGCGGACAGCCGACTTCGGTTTATTGGGAGAATTTTGGGAAGATGTACTTCACCTGTAAAGGAGACCGCGTATAAAACGCTTGTAAGACCACGTCTTGAGTATTGCTCAAGTGTTTGGGACCCGCAGCAGATCAGTTTAAAGGAAGACATAGAGGCGGTTCAGAGGCGAGCAGCTAGATTTGTTACCGGTAGGTTCGACCAATGCGCGAGTGCCACGAAAATGCTCCGGCAACTCAGTTGGGGATCGCTGGAGGAAAGACGACGTTCCTTTCGTGAATTTCTGTTAAGTAAATTTAGAGGGCCGGAATTTGAAGCTGAGTGTAGTACGATCTTGCTGCCGCCTACTTACATTTCGCGTAAAGATCACAAAGACAAGATAAGAGAAATTAGGGCTCGTACGGAGGCATATAGGCATTCTTTTTTTCCTCGTTCAATTTGGGAGTGGAATAGGAAAATGCCTAGTAGTGGTACGGTGTACCCTCCGCCAAGCACCTTACGGTGAATTGCGGAGTATGTATGTAGATGTAGATGTATAACTGTGAGGAAAAAGACAAAATTTCAGTAATAAAATGTGCGAGGTATTCGTATTGAAGGGTGGCAGCATTGTTTTGTCACTTTGGCCGCTACTATCAGTCACTGTTCGAGATTGTCTATCATGCCACCCATCATCACATTTAAATGAATGAAAATGTGAGTGGCGACAGAGAGTTGGAGTGAGTGAAAGTGGACGGACGGAGTTAGGTGCTGGTTAAGAGCTATAGACTGCGAGAGTATTGTTGTAAGCCGTTAGGATTCTTAATAATTCAGATTTTGATTTTGTATCTTTTTGCAATGATCATGTTAATAGGGTAATGATAATAATAATCATCATCATTACTTACAACTTCGTTTTAATTGAAGATCGCTTTACGTCCCCCTTTTTATCTAAAATGAAAGATATTATCCCCAAGTTATTTTAGGCTGTAACTTTTGAACGGTACGATAGATACAAGTCTCAACTTTATTTATATTTCAACATTAATGTGCTGCAAGAAGCTGCTGTCTTCGGATAAGACGTGAGTGATATTTGATACAACAATCGTAAGCAACTAGTTTATCAGGTAGCTACCAATATTTCTTGCCAACCGTGGAAAGTACTCTACATACCAAATTAATTACACCACTTGCTTATTGTTCACTTTTGTTATGTCATTCATATTCAGTTGTAGAAGGCATAACCAACTTGCTTATCAGGTAGCTACCGGTATTACTTGTCTATTGCGTAACGTGCCTTTTCATACAGATATTAATTGCAACACTTGATGACAACACAATAATTGGTTTGTCAATAAAATTAGATCACAATTTCAGAATGTGTCGGTACACACAATAATTGTTGACTAGCTCGTAACCAAATCCATACTTAGTCACTTTTGGCATCTGATAAATTAAACTTTGATCTATACTGTAAATAATAAGTCAGTTACACAATTATCGACTTAGATGTTTCTACACTAGAATAGATAGTAAAAATTTATCGACTTAGACGTTTCTACTCTATGATAGATTGCAGGCTACAAGTTCCTTTCATTGCTATCAGCTACTGTTATAGTTTGTCATTCTACGAATAGATGTCATGCTCAGTCTGTGTAGCAGCAAACTAAACTTTAATTGATTAATAGACACATAATTGTCAACTTTAGTGTTTTTATTGTGCCATACCGTTACCACATTCCGCTACTATCAGTCACTGTTCGAGATTGTCTATTATGCCACCCATCATCACATTTAAATGAATGAAAATGACAACGAACCTTTCATGACATACTATACGTAGAGTCACAGAAATTAACTAACGACTAACGGTTTCATAAACCGTAGTTAAACCATATCGTTATAAACATCTGGGAGAGTATAGATGCAGTTAATTTACACTCACTGAGTTTTTTGTTGTGGTGCGTACTGAAGTTTCCTGATCCATTCAGCTTTATAGACCCAGTAAGTTAAACTTGTTCAGTATACTGGACTACTAGTGTCTCGAGTTTCATATCCGTTTATGCTCAGTTCGTTTCAAACTTTGATCAGTATTTAATTAATGAATAATTTGTCTGTCTGATTTAACGAAACAGAACTTGAGCTACAAACGAACTTGTCATTCATTTTTTAACCAGATTCGTGTTCTGGATAGTTCTACATCTAACCACCTTCATAACTTTTCTCTACCGTTCCATTCTCTAATAGCGCGCGGGAAGAAAGAACACCTAAATCGTTCCGTTTTCGATCTGATTTCTCTTATTTTATTGGGATGGTCATGTCTCCCTAAGTAGGTGGGTGCTAGCAAAATATTTTCACATTCAGAACTAAAAGTCGGTGATTGAAACTTCGCAAACAGATCATGCCGCAATGAATAACGTCTTTCTTTTAATGATTTCCACCCCAATTCGTGCAACATTTCCGTGACGCTTTCCCCCCCGTAACGTGATAAAACAAAACGAGCTGCCCTTCTCTGAACCTTCTCAATATCTTCCGTCAGTCCCACCTGGTGAGGGTCCCACAAGGGGCAACAGTACTCCAAGAGAGGACGCACAAGTGTGATGTAGGCAGTCTCTTTGGTGGAGCTGGTGCATCGTCTAAGCGTTCTGCCAATGAAACGTAACCTTTGGTTCGCCTTCCCCACAATATTTTCTATGTGTTCTCTCCAGTCAAAGTTGTTCGTAATTGTAACTCCTAGGTATTTGGTAGAATTTACGACCTTAAGGTTTGACTGATTTATCGTGTAATTGAAGTTCAGCGGATTTCTTTTAGTGGTCATGTGTATTACTTCACACTTTTCTTTATTTAGTGTCAATTGCCAATTTTCGCACCAGGTAGAAATTTTGTCTAAATCGCTTTGCAGTTGCTTTTGATCCTCTGTTGACTTCACTAACCGATAAACGACAGCATCATCCGCGAACAGTCTAAGGGAGCTATTCAGATTATCTCCTAAATCGTTTATAAACACGAGGAAGAGTAGGGGACCAATAACGCTTCCCTGTGGAACGCCAGATATCACTTCTGTTTTACTCGATGACTTACCGTCAATTACAACGAACTGTGTCCTTTCTGATAGGAAATCGTGAATCCAATCGCTTTACAGGGCCATACTCACTGCAATAAGTCGATGCGAGGCTGATTAATTATTATTATTATATTAATTATAATATTTACTCTCACTTGATGTTCAGACAATAATATAAGTTTTTACATTCACAGTGCTGTACCAGTCTAGATAGGTACTGTTGCATCTGCACACACACACCCACGCTAGTTTTAGTCTCCGATCCCGACCATAACATTTTATCTTATTTTAACATGTAAGTTTCAGTATGCGCTGGCTCACATATCCAACTTAAGGAGTGGTTGACTTAATATTCGTAACTGCCGGAAGGAAAGTGTAGGCCAGTAAATATGCAACGCCTCTTAAGTCTTCTACTACGGACTCCTGGTTAGACTTACACACACTCAAGAAGGCTTCGGACAGGGAGGGTATCTCGTTAAATGTGGGAAATATAGTGATTTATGGTATATCGTAACTTTCATGTAAGTTTCAGTTTCGGCCGAAATCAGAAGAGGAGCCGAATACTCGGTTACGGCTTCGGCCGCAAATCATGTTTTGGTTGTACTCTACTCGGCGCATAGCAAGTTCTGCTCAAGTTCGGCTGCGAGCTGATTGGTCATCCAGCATACAGTTCCGATGTTGCTCCTAGTGAATTCCATCTTTCCTTGCACCTCTTCGCGCCAGCGTTTTGTCAATGACGAACTTAAGAAGACTCTCACACACTATTCCAGCCAGCAAACTACTACAACACGGGAGACACAATACTTGATCCCATGATATAACAAGTATCTCTTTGTAGAAAAATAGCTCAAACACTGCTCTAGCAATTTCCAGTAAAGTTTATCATGTAAATATGTTCTCTCTCTCTCTTTTAAGTAAGGAAACTTACTTTTTGTTCAAAATGTTCAAATGTTTGTATAGCTTATGGGACTTAACTACGGGGTCATCAGTCCCTAAACTTACAAACTACTTATGAACTAACTAAGACTAAGGACCGTGACTGGAGCGCCTCAGTCCCCTCGGCCACTGCGGCCGGCCTTACTTTTTGGATACGCCTCGAAGTTATGTGCTACTGCATGACAGTAGCGTAAAACCTGACATCGCATGTAAGCGTAGGCTTCCGTGGCCGTTGTCGCCGTCAATAAAACAAAATGTGGGACAAACACAAGTCCACAACTGTTACTGCAATTTTCCATATTGAATAACACTAATGATGAAAAAAAAGCCCCCCTTTACCATCTTGACAATCTACATTGTCTTGACACACACACACACACACACACGCACACAATCACGTCAATTTAAAGTTTTTTCCTGGACATTAACTCCTCTAAAATATTGCTTGTCCATTTATTGCCAGTTGTTAGGAGCAGGTTACGTGCCATAAATAGGTCTTACAAGGAGAGCACATATTTATCTGATTTCACAATTTCTTTATGTTACGTAAAGTTCAGAACTTAAATAATAATCAGCCAAATCCATTCAACGCAACTCTAAAAAATTCAGGAGAAAATCGACTTTTAAGTTCTGTATGTACACGTAAGTACCAATAACTCAATCATTTGCAGCATCTATCAGCGTAGCTCACGTTGTAGCGTTCTAGCCTCAAGGTCATATAAGACGTGCTCAACACCTTGTCGTCACCTAAAACGATGGTTGAGAGGTTATCTTCTGAGAAATCGATTAGTTGTTTTAGAGATGACTTTCCAAAAAGAAGCAACAGTAGCTTCGGTTTCCACGAAGATACTTGATCATGTTTCCGTTGCCGGAGGACTTGTGTCATCTCTATTATTAACCGACGCTATTATTAACAATTTTTTTAAATGTGCATTTTTCGTGAAAGTAACCATTAGACATTAAAATTGTGTAGGTATTCGAACACAACAAAAACAAAAAAAATGTCAGGGTGACATTCGAACCACCCGATCCAGTATTGTAACGCCCGAACACCGACAGATGCTGCTATTGATATAATTATCGGTACTTACGTGTACTTACAAAACTTCAAAGTCGATTTTCTCGATAATTTTTGAGAGTTGCGACAAATAGCTTTGGCTGATTGTTGTTTGTGTTCTGAACTTCACGTACCAGAAGTGTCGGAAAATTCTAAAATCCTATACCCATGTACTCTCCTTGTTAATCTCATCCGTCTATAATCATCCTACAGTGCCAATATAATAGAATAGGAGGAGGAAGGAAGATGAGTGTTTAACGCCCTGTCGACAGCGCAGTCAATAGAAGCGGGTCGTACGCTCAGATTTTTTGGATAAGGATAGGGAAGGAAATCGGCCGTGCCCTTTGAAAGGAACCATTCCGGCATTTGCCTGAAGTGATTTAGGGAAATCACGGGAAACCTAAACCTGGATGGCCGGAGGTGAATTTGCACCACCATCCTTCGGAATGCGTATAACAGAAGACTACAAATACACATTTTGTAGCGACCTACAGTCAACAGATGAGCTTAAGACACAACTTTCATACATCACGTGGAAAGCAGCTACTGTGCGTTATGTAGGATACCCATTAGGCACATGAGCTTGACTCTCAGCCAAGAATGCCGTATGTGTCTTTCTTTTAATATGTTCACAGAAACTCGCCGTCGGAAGTTAGAGTCCCCCCTCAGGCATCAGTATATTTGTTGCCCTTAGCATAAGTTAAAGTAGTTTGTAAGCCTAGGGATTGATGACCAGAGTAGTTAAGTCCCATAGATTTGCAAACATTAGAATAGTTTTTCACAGAAAAAGAAATAAAATCTTGTTGACTTGCTTGGTTCAAATGTTCAAATGTTTGTAGAGTCTATGGGACTTAACTACGGGGTCATCAGTCCCTAAACTTACAAACTACTTATGAACTACTTACGAACTAGGACGGCACAAATATCCATGCCCGAGGGGGGATTCGAACCCCCGACCGTAGTGGCCGTGCAGACCGTGACTGAAGCGCCTCAGTCCCCTCGGTCACCGCGGCCGGCGACTTGCTTGGTAGAGCAGAGAAAATTTCTCTTACAAAAACTGTTAATCGACAACTTACATTTTCTGTACGTCCAAGTTTTTACATTTGGAGTTCAGTTAATAGGTAAACAAATAATATTGTTACCACTGCTGACAAATCTCTCTTCATAATATGAGGTGCGTCGATAAAGTAATGAGACTGATTTTCTTTGCAAGATGTGGCAACCCTCCCGTCTTGCGTAGTGCGAGTTTATACACGGAATTTCGAAAAACAGCTAGGAAAAAACACATTATTCTGTGCAGGATGATAAAATTATACACAATTTCCTCAGTTATTTCCTTCAGGTGGCTCGAGTCCCCAGTGCTACAGTACGAAAAGAAAAACAACACAAATAAATCACGCATTCACAGCCTGTGTTTGCTTGGGGGCCCGTAAAGTGCGGCTGTAGACGCTATGTTATTATAGAAACTGGCTGCGTCATGTCTACGGGCCAGCCACACCTGCTGCAATGTCCCCAAAACGTTTAGCTTTAAATAAATGCAGGCAGGAACAAAAAAATGCACAAACGTCACATCCACTTTTAACTAAATTGATGTTTATTCCACCTAATATCCGTCATTGAATATTTGTTACACCTGACTTCAGAGCAATGCCGAGTTCCTTAAGGCTGCCACACCAAAAAATGGAAACTTGACTGAATAGTTTCTAAGTCGCACAGTCGCTAAATAAAAATTAAAGTCTAGCAACTACCATGAGAAATTCTAAGTTCCACTGTCACAGAATATAGTTAAGAGTCCACGAAGCTCCACTGAAGTCTTTTTGTGAGTCCCACTGATGCAGAATAAAATCAAAGTTCTCGAAGCACTACAGTACAAATATTTCTAAGTTCCACACTAGAACACTTCGCTGAAATTTTACAAGTCCTCAAGCGACTCCACAGTCGCCCATCGTAAGGAAACGTCTTGTCTGTCAAACCGACACTAATAGACTGCTTTTAACAAGTCAAAATAGCCACCTTAAGTGCCATCCCTGGCTTACTCTAAATTCAAATCAGTATCTTATTTTCACTAAATTACCTCTTTTACAAATACATATGAAATAAATACATGTGATGATAGTAGCTATCGGAAATTTTCCGCTGAAACAGAATATGGCCTCAAAAACATTGTACATATCGTAGTTTTTGCATGATCAAAAAATTAAACTTTTCTACTTTGCGTTTTCAGTATTTAGATTATTCATTGTACCAATGATCCTGTGGTTTCATTAACTATTTACTTAAGTCTAACTTACCGTTCTGCCGCAAATACTACTGTTATTATTGTTTACTTATTACAAATCCCACTTTTATACGTGGAAACTATGTTACTGGCCTCTAATTCAAATTTACTGAATTTGCGAAATAAAAACTAAATGTATATCTTAATAGTACTCACTTGGATCTGTCATTTGACACCTTTTACGTAATATTTGGTTTAGCCGTTTTCAAGATACATCGTTTACAAAAATTGTTATTTTATAATGATTTCGATTTACTATAACTCAAAAACTATTAAAGTGACAGGAATCATGTTTATATCAGCGCATCAGTGTAATCTCTGTCTTTAAAATGAGCCGACGTGCTCCTTTGTACCATATATAGATCAATATTTATTACTTTTTAAGTAGTTTTTTGCATATTTCACCAAGGCCAAAACGACGCTCTCCCGCTTTCCGCCATTCGGTCTGTAACCGCTCGGGTTTTCCCAGCTAGTTGATCATAGACTCGACACCAGCCATATGCCCGTCTGACAGATGACCAGTACCGCCATCTCCTGAGTATCCCCTGAACTAAGAGGAATCAGTAGCTGTCAAAATATGTCACTTAAGGCCAGTAGGCTACTTGTCAACATACACTCACGATTTTCGCGCGTTTTTTCACTGAGTTGCAGACTCCAGGTGTCTCCACAAAGCTGACCCCATACGGCAGGAACAATATCTTTGACCTTGGTCTATAAGCTGCTTCTGGTCCAAGCTGCACACCGATGCAACTGCTCAGTCGTGAGTTGTGCTGTAATAAGTTAACACGTGTTTGTGTCTCTCGTCAGGGAAATGGAACCGCATAATATTACGCAACTGTATGCCACTTCTTTTTGCGTTAAATTGGGTGAAAACACGACAACTTACGGTAAGCTTCAGTGAAGGCAGAACAGTTGTTGAAGCTGTAGACCGCAGCGGAAGACCATCAACCTCGCGGACGGATATAAACTTTGCCAGGGTGCGTGAACTCGCACGATCGAAGATTATCCGTGAAAATGATTGCAGAAGAACTGAACATCAATCGAGAAACGGTTCGTCTAATAATAACTGAAGACCTTGGTATGAGAAAGATTTGTGCAAAAATGGTCCCCAAAAATCTCACACCAGAACAGCGAGAAACACGGAAAAATGTGGCAGCCGATCTGACAGAGAAAACGGAAATCAATCCAGAATTGTTTAGCCGCGTTATCACTGGTGTTGAAAGTTCGTTTTTTCATTACGATCCAGAGGCAAAACGGCAAAGTTCGCAATGGTGCTCAAAGGGATCACCCAGACCAGAAAAAAAGCTCGCATGTCATATTCAGAAGTGAAATGCTTGCTTGTGTGCTTCTTTGATTCCAAGGGAATTGTTCATAAAGAGTGGGTGCCTCCTGGACAAACAGTTAACCAATATTACTGCAAAGAAATTTTAGAAAGACTTCGTAAATGAGTTCTTCGTGTCCATGCCAATATTGCTAATAATTGGATTCTGCATCACGATAATGCATCATCCCATACAGCTCTTTCAGTGCAGCTATTTTAACGTCAAAACAAATTTCAGTACTACCACAGCCACCTTATTCACCAGATATTGCTCCGTGCAACTTTTTTCTGTATCCAAGAGTCAAAACGGCTGTCAAAGGACATCCTTTTCAAACAATTCAAAATGTGCAAAAAGCTGTGACGAGAGACGTGGAGGATATTACAGAAGATGAGTTCCAGAAATGTTACAATCAATGGCAGAAGCGCTAGAAAAAGTGAGTGCTATCAGGATGGAGCTACTTCGAAGGAGACAACGCTAAACTTGACTTAAATGGTAAGCAACATATTTTTTCACATTAGTTTCATTACATTTTTTGTCGCGCCTCGTATGTAGCACGGCCCGCAAATTTTTCTTTTGTTCAGTAAATATATATAACTGATGTGCGACAATACATCTAAATGTAGGAATGCATAGTCTCACGCCGAGAACTTTTCATTCAATACATCTAAATATTAAACCATAAGCATCAAAAATAACGGTAAAAACAATATTTAAGACTGATGAAATTAATAAATTTCTGTGAAATATATTTGTGTAAATTAGTTTGTATCATAAGAAAATGTGAGAAAGTGAGTCACATCCATTCCTTCCTAAAATAATGTAGGGAATTCGACTAAATAACTTTATATGACTAAGGCGAAAATATTCCGCTACCATAAGAGCTAGTGAAATAAATTTTAGTTAACTACATCAGAAGAATATAGCCGTTGGATATCTTAACGCAGTATCAGCAAAGTATATAAAAGATTTTATTTATGGGATAAGTTGCATAATATTCAATTTTAATACTAAAGTACTAATTCATAATACGATAGGTAACGACTTCTCCGAAGGAACACACACCACGATGCGTTGCCGATAATATGAATTACAATCAAGGATGGCTGTGACATGTCAACAATAACTGCTTTCGATGAGACGTAACCGCGGAAACGTCATATTTGGTTGAAAGGCCATTCATGGAGGCGACTGCCGTATTTGCTATCGCAGCGTTCGTCGTGTTCTACCTCTTGGGGTGGTGAGTTGCATTTCAAGTCACGTATGAGTTGTCTGTAGATCAGTTGTAAAGCTTTAGTTGACACTTTCACCATTATCTACATAGTAACATAAGATTATAGTAACACAAGATTTAGGCGCCACTAGTAGTGTTCCCGAATTTTGAGTAGTTTTGTTAAAGATATTTGCAGTTATCAACATATTATTAACTAGCTGGAGCCCCGCTGCTTCGCATGCGTAGGCTGGTTGGTCTGCACCAATTGTTTCTTTTTAATCATGATGAAGAATCCATATCTTAAATTTCGTAGTTATAGCTTGTAATTTGAGTTAACAGCAACATATTTTTGAAAATCAATTTTTTGCGTCCTTTTTATTTTACCCCCTTATTGGTTGAATTTCAAAAAAATGTCGAAACACGTGTTTTTTAAATTCGAACCCCGAATCCAAATCCGAAAATGTGTAGTTCTATCTTCAAAATTGCCTAAATAGCAACATATTTTCGAAAAACAAAGCTCTCCAATTTACCTCCGTTGATAGTTGAATTTCCAAAAATACTGAAACACGTATTTTTTAACGTCTAACCAACTATACAAATATCAATTTTTGCAGATCTAGCTTCAAAATTGTATCAATAGCAACGGGTTTTCAAAAAGAATTTTTGATACTCTATTTAACCCTCTTACTTGTTGAATTTCCAAAAATACTAAAAATCAAGGATTTTTAATCCTGACCAAGATTCCATATCCGAAGTTTCGTAGTTGTAGCTTAAAATTTGAGTAAATAGCTAACATATTTTTGAAAATCAATTTTTTGCGTCACCTATTTTACCCCCTTCTTTGTCGAATTAAAAAAAAATTGCCAAAGCACGTGTCTTTAAAATTCGAACCCTGAATTAAAATCCGAAATTTTGTAGTTCTAGCTTCAAAATTGCCTAAATAGCTACGTATTTTCAAAAAAAAAAAAAAAATTATATAAAAAAGTTTCATCCCCTATTTCACCCCCTTACGGACGGAATATCGAAAAATCGCTTCTTAAATGGCGCCTACAGAATAAGATCATCAACACCCTCCACAAACTACAAGTTTGTATCTTCAGTGGTTTGTGCTGGGCGATGATGAGTCAGTCAGGCAATCGGGACACTTCCTTTTATATATAGAGATTAGATACGTTAAATAAGTGATGAATCAGGTATGTAAGAAATATAAACTTTGGTATGGGTATGACAATAATGTGATGGAAATACGGTACTTATTTGCATAGCTTTGCAGGGTCAAACTGAATTTTATGCGTCAGAGGGTAGCGCTCGCGCTCTCTAGATTAGGAACGGCAGAGCAGCCAATCAGGAGTCGAGTTATGCCGGCCAATAAGATTGCGTGTTTCAATTTCGAAGTTTATTCGAGGACTTCGGTGCGCCGTTTCTGTGATTGTGATTTTTCAGTTATAAGAGATTCTAAGATGATTGTCGTATTTCGGTGATAATTGACCTATTATTACGATCTTGATTTCCGTTTTTAAATTGAGTTGGCGTACATCGCAATTATTATATCTAATGTTATTGATGGTATGCCACGTATTTGCGTCTGTGGTTTGTAATTTGTCGCGTTTGTCTTATATTCAGTTCAAGAACGTGCTTTTCGATAGTTCCTGCGCGGACAAAATGGAAACCTCTGAAATAAGCTACTGTGACCTAATCATTAAAGATTTCAAGATTTGTTACCTGTCGATGTAGTTGGTGGCGTTTCTCAATCTTGTATCGTATTTCACATATTCTGCAACGGGACGCATTCTGTTAATACTTCAGGGAGAACGCCTGCATTGGAGTATGGAGATGGGATTGATAGCCAAGGAAAGGAAGTGTAAGGGACGTCATGCCCCAATGAAACTTGTCCGGTGTTCCAAAATTAGAGACAATTATGAATGGCACTGTACTAGTAAGTCAGACCCACAGAAGTGACACCTATCTGTCAATCTGTCAGAAGTGGCAGTTGGTTCGCTGTGAGCCACTTGTCGATAGGTGAAATTTTGAAGCTGACTTTCCTGTGGGTGAACAAGGAATTGAGAGCGTTGGACCACACAGTTGTTGACTGGCGGAGTTTTTGCCGAGAAGTGTGTCAACTGGAATGTATTCGGAATGCCGATTGGGGGGGGGGACTTGTAGAAATCGACGAATCAGAAGTTAGAAAATGAAACTTGCAGCGAGGGAAAAGAGTAGTTGCTAACTGGGTTTTCTGGGGGCTTGAAACGGAAAGTAAAAATGTTTGAATTGAAAGGTAGTCTCTGTTGCAAATTATTATACTTATTTCTCTTTAACGCGTTTCGCGCTTTTGACGCATCATCAGAACACTGTAACATGGAAAACACAAATATGTCAGTTTCATACCGCGGACCTATCCACTACAATATCAGGAAATAATGAATTGGGGGCGTGAACATACCTCAGAAACAGCATTAATTGGTGTAAAAGTACACGATGCTCAGCATTTTGCACTGGATAAAATCTAAGGGTTTAATGAAAAGCATCATCAAGTGTTATAAGAGGTGGGACAAACAGTTCCTAAAGTGAAAGTCAGAGAATTTAAAAAACAATCGTGAATGGACAGTGGTAAGCAGAGCGAGTGTGGAGCTATATAACTTACCACGTTGGAGTAACGTATAAAAAATGTTTCTTTGAAGTCGTCCCTCAGAGGACGCAAAAAGTATTGCTTGCAATACTGAAAAAATATGTCCTCCCAGGGAAGACATATCTGATTGTTTTTCCAGTTACAAATGTTTAGAAGACGAGGGTTTCATCCACTTTGCAGTTAACCATTCATTGAATTTCAAAGACCCCGTCCGTGGGGCACACACAAATACCACAGAAGGGTCTTGCTCTGCCATTAAGAGAGGGTTTGGCGGCACACAAACAAGTGCAAGAAAAGATGTTCAAATGTTTGTAGAACTTATGGGACTTAACTACGGGGTCATCAGTCCCTAAGCTTACAGACTACTTATGAACTAGCTAAGACTAAGGACGGCACAAATATCCATGCCCGCAGGGGGATTCGAACCCCTGACCGCAGTGGCCGTGCAGACCGTGACTGGAGCGCCTCAGTCCCCTCGGCCACCGCGGCCGGCCAAGTGCAAGAAAACTTTCGATTCCCATCTCTTCGAGTATATCTGGAGGAGGAGATGGAGTGACGAACAAGATCTGTTTGTATCGTTTTTAGAGATCATACAGAGTTATCGTCCATAATTACTGTTTTCAATTTCTATCCTTATTTGATAATATTTGTGAAAGGTGCGAGTGTGACGGACCGATACCGAACAACAGATCATTGGCATACAATATTTACGAGGTTTGCTACTTTGCCAACCAGACAAAGGTACGTCGAGAACCAGTCAACCAAAGAGCAGGAACAGCATTAATCATTTACTCCATAGTCGGCACGAAAAACAAATCTCATCGATCTATACGGTTGTGTTTGCTCCGGCCACTGCCAACATCTGAATATTCGACACTACGACACGAAGTGTAAAATTTTTCCCTAAACTAGGATTTAAAGATAAACATTTCACACGAATGCTCGGCTGTTCCGTACATATCTTTGTCACACTCCCTCCACCATAAATACCTTTCCATATTTTTGTACAAAATATATTTTTGTTATGTTTCCAATACAATATTTACATACCTTACCAATATGTTTCTGCTTCCTTGCAATTGAATCTCAGTATCTTGCTACCGACGCCCTTTGAAACACTGGTTGAAAGTTAGCAAATATCAATCGACATTGTTTGTGTCATGATATACATAATCGTGGTTTACAGCATGCCGATGTTGACCGTCACACAGTGTTGAGAAGATATAAAAATAAAAGGGAAAAAATGTTCACATTCATGTTTCAATAATTTTATTTTGGAACTGAATTACTCGGTTAGAATTAGGAACTTCACAAACTCTACTGCCTACTTTTTGCACATTTCCATTGAGATTCAACACTTTCCTACATTTTAAATCGAAATGAGTGTGCCTCTTTCTCAAATGATAGGACTTTCGTAAATTTTTGCAATGTCCTGAGATACGCTCATAACGCGTTTTGTTGAAATTATTGTCCAGTGCTCTCAATGGGAACGAAATACTAGTACACTCGACATTATGGCCATACAAAAATGCTGCAAGAGTTTTGCAGTCACCAAAATTGAATTCACTTGTGAAAACGATTTTTACTTTATAGTATGTCCAGAAAGCCTCCATCGCTGGAAACAGGCTCTGAAATGACAACCAATTCACGTTTCTTGTTATTATCTTCTTGTCGATTTCCATACTTTTAGGAAGTGTAAGTTGTTGATCGTCAAAAACTTTTACATACACTGCATCGATTTGTTTACATAGTAAAATTATAATGCTCTTTTTTACTGGCCGCGGCAACGCGACTCCTGATTGGCTGCTCTGTATTTCCTAACCTAACGTGCGCGAGCGATAGCCGCTGACACTAAAATTCAGTCTTATCGCTTGTAGTGTTTCAGATAAGCAGTTTCAGATATGATTTCCAAAAATGTTTCCATATGGATGTCGCCGTGCCTGAAACGATATGTATCAGACTTTCGATTGTAAACCGATGGCGCGGCTGTTGTCGCCACAAAAGATGAACGTTTACAAGCGTACAGTTATTGAGAAATGAAGTTTAAATTTTACTTCCGGTAGCATAGTGTGTTAATGACAGCAATTAACTTCTGGCTTTATGAGAATAAATAATAGATGGAAAGTGCACCGCTTGTGGACTCAGTCCATCCATGCATGAATGCTCTTACAAAAAACGCATCCAATTGTATACGAAATTTCTTGCTGTTTCTTGGTTTCTTGACACACTGCTATATTTCCGAAATTTCGTTTCATGATTTGTTCACTTCCCAGGCGCCGTATGTGCTTGTGCAATGTATCACCGTTTTTCTCCACCTGGTATGATATTCAGAGTGCGGTTTCAAATTACCTCCCCACGCCATTTGTCCTTTTCATACTGGGCGTGCCCATTTCTCAACCTAGCTTTTCTCTTTTTCACCCTTATTCAATCCTCTCCCTTCGCCACCATGTAGCTCACTATTTCTCTTTGACTAACGGTTTTTATTTATGTTTCTTTGACTTTCTCTGCTCTTGATTTATTGGTTTCTGACAAGATAATGTAGCTATACTTTAATCAAGCTCAGGATGTTGTTTCTACATAACGACTATGTTTTAATATTGTACTCCCCGCTGCAGGAATTTATTGTCAATATTATTATAGCGATGGTAGCAACTTTAGCGAAACTGCAGTCTAATGCTACATATAATGAATGCATATGTGCCACCGTATGCATCGTACGTACTAATACACACATCCACCCTCACCACCACCGCCGTCCCTCAACCTCCCCACCCCTCCCCCTTTGTCGCTACCACCACTACCATGACCGTTATGTACGTCAATTCGCCATATATTGACATATTCTGTCATGTTTTAGACTGTTTTGCCTTTAGACCCTTAACATTGCTTTTATGATTAGCTTATCTTGTAGCGTTCTAATTAAATACCATTTATTTGCCTACATAACTGTGTTGTCTGACATGATTGCTGTGTGTATTGCGGAGGTACTCACCTCAGTGAGATTTCAGTGGCAATCCTACTATTGCGAATATCGAAAAAAATATATAAATGAAATAAAATTATGAAATTCTATAAAAAAAGGAATGATATTAATATTTTGGTATGTGTCGAGTCTGAGTGAGTCTGGTATGTGTGTACCATGGTCTGCTATATGTATGTACCAGATTTGGTTGAAATAGGAGCAGTAGTTTAGGAGAAAATGTGCAACATTGTCACTAAATGCACACTTTTTCGCGCATATAATTGATTATGACGTCATATCTCGTGAACTATGTATCGTACCTGATTCTTTCACCTACTGCGACCATCCTCATGGATTGAAGCTGAAATGTACAAAATTTGAAAACGATTGGATCGAAACTGTAGATTTGGTTGAAATACATAAATACAAACACACAAACATACGGACTCTCTTCTTTATATATAAAGAAGACTAGAAGTGACATGTGATTACATTTTCACGCAATTTGAGTGCATAGATCTTGAGAAATCAGTACCCAGAACAACCACCTCTGGCCGTAATAATGGCCTTGATAGGCCTGGGCATTGAGTCAAGCAGAGCTTGGATGGCGTGTACAGGTACAGAAGCCCATGCAGCTTGAACACGATGCCACAGTTCATCAAGAGTAGTGACTGGCGTATTGTGACGAGCCAGTTGCTCGGCCACCATTAACCAGACGTTTTCAATTGGTGAATGTGCTGGTCAGGGCAGCAATCGAACATTGTCCGTATCCAGAAAGGTCCGTACAGGACCTGCAACAAGCGGTCGTACAGTACATTATCCTGCTGAAATGTAGGGCTTCGCAGGGATCGAATGAAGGATAGAGCCACCAGACGTAACACATCTAAAATGTAACGACCACTGTTCAAATTGTCGTCAATGTGAACGTGAACAAGAGGTGACCGAGACGTGTAAACAATGGCACCCCATGCCATCACGCTGGGTGATACGCCAGTATGGCGATGACGAATACACGCTTCCAATGTGCTTTCACCGCGACGTCGCCAAACACGGATGCGATCATGATGATGCTGTAAACAGAAACTGGATTCATCCGAAAAAATGACTTTTGCCATTCGTGCACCCGGGTTCGTCGTTGCGTACACCATCACAGGCGCTCCTTTGTGATGATGCAGCGTCAAGGGTAACCGCAGCCATGCTGATAGTCCATGCTGCTGCAAACGTCGTCGAACTGTTCGTGCAGATGGTTTTTGTCTTGCAAACGTCCCCATCTGTTGACTCAGGGATCGGGACGTCGTAGTTGCACGATCTGTTACAGCCATGCGGATAAGATTGTTATCATCTCGACGAGGTCGTTGGGATCCAGCACTGCGTTGCGTTTTGCCCTCCTGAACCAACCGACGTTATGAAAGTCGGAAACGTGATGGTACGCATTTCTCCTCCTTACACGAGGCATCACAACAACGTTTCACCAGGCAACGCCAATCAACTGCAGTTTGTGTATGAGAAATCGGTTGTAAATTATCCTCGTGTCAGCACGCTGTGGGTGTTTTCACCGGCGCCAGCCTTGTGTGAATGCTCTGAAAAGCTAATCATTTGCATATCACAGCATCTTCTTCCTGTCGGTTAAATTTTGCGTTTGTAGCACGTCATCTTCGTATAGCAATTTTAATGGCCAGGAGTGTGTTCCTCTCATCGATCATCCATCGTATCAATCAAGTACACTCTCTCATATTTATTCACATATGTAATTTACCTTACACAAAAGGAACCCTTCCCCTTAAAATATACAAAAGTTAATAATAAAATAAGCAATCAACTACTAGATTCTCCATTATTAAAAATATGTGTTCCCTCATAACTCCAACAATTCAAATTCTGAATTGTGCTTGAATTTTTTCTGGGCTTGTTCAGTTACAGACCGCATTGGAGATGATGTTGTTGTTCAATGAAACCGTAACTTCTTCGGACTTCTTCCACTGATTATGATTATCACAGAAAATCAAAGTTGACTTTGGTCTGCTATCTGCTACTGTTCACCCCACTACAAATAATGATAACGGCAGTGTAAATCATACATTAATTCTTAACTGTACGTTGTTGTTGAATTAAAATATCTCTTATTAATTTTTCGTTCTAGTACTTTATGAATTGGCTTATCATCTCGCCACACAAATCAATGTGACCAGGCCAGCAGGTTTTCCGTATACCTGTCTGGTATCGTGGTTCTTTTGATATATTGTGCTGGGTTTCTCTGCGTCCAGGGCCGCCGCAAGCCGAACTGCCGCCCTGTGCGAGACGCAAAACTGCCTCACCCCCCTCATGTAGTAAAGCTTGTTAATGTTAAAATCACTTATTGTTATGACAGTTCTGGTTTACATGTTTTCATAACAAAAATATGTTTGGCGGTTACATGTAAGACGTAAAAATATTTATGTAGGCCTAATACACAAAGCTAGAAACGCTTTTACCCCAAAACTCGAAAGTACTTGACCGAATTATTACGAATTGTTAAACAAAACAATGAAGAACATTCCGAAGGACATCTGCTGTATATTTTTTAATTATAAACGGTTTTTGGTAATTCCCATTATTATTTTCGACTACTCGTTCAGAAGAGTGATTACATATTTTGATAAGGACATCACGTCCGTAAATTTCATCCAGTGACACTATGAGTACTTTTCTACCACTGCCACTGACAAACACGTATCTTCCAAAGTAAGCTCTTTGCTTTAAATATTTTGGGATGAGCTAACATGGACCAAAAGAAGAATAAGAGTCTTGAAGTAATTTATCCATTTCAGCAACTGCCAGCTTATAAATTAATAAAATTCAGCAACCAGTTGCTTGCGATTATTTATTTTAGACGACCGGTTTCGGGTACTTGAGTGCCTTCTTCTGGTCTCTATACAGACAAACAAGTGAATTGGTATACAGTAAAGGCTATAAAACGTACAAAAGTCGGTTACAGAAATTTGAAGCAGTTTGGAACCAAATCGATTGTAATAAAAGATATGTTCATATAACTGGATAAAATTAACACTTACATTTTAGTATTGTTGCTTAACCGACTTTTGTACGTTTTATAGCCTTTATTGTATACCAATCCACTTTTCTGTATAGAGACCAGAAGAAGAGCACTCAAGCGCCCGAAACCGGTCGTCTAAAATAAATAATTGCAAGTAACTGGTTGCTGAATTTTATTAATTTATAAATAAAAGTCTTCTAAACACGGAGTCTACAACGAATACCTTACGAGTTATGAGCTCTTGACCAGCAGAAGAGATCTGTTAACACTAGACAACCAAATGTGAAGACGTTGCTCAAAGCTCTACTGTATACAATTTAGAGCCCATATTTACTAGACTTTTGTTCTTGTTTTGGTCCATATTACAGCCTTCTAAAATATGAAAAGCAAAGAACTTGCAGTAGTAATGATTTGATTCATAATGTTAATAAGTACAGAATTGTTCATAGCGTCAATGGATGACAATTTTGGACATGGTTTCCTTATCAAGTTATTATGTATTCATTCCCCAGTCTACAAGGGTTAAAGCTTGTAACGAGAACTTCTGAAACCGTTTATAAATGTGATTTGCAAAGTATTCCATGTAGATGTAGATAGATGTAGAAGCCGCAAAACTCTTTGTGTCTTACTTCAATAAAGGCGGAATTAACATTAGGTTGTAATTTGATGCAAATTGTTTGAATTTTAAATCTTTTCAGAGTAACAGTTTAATTTATATAATTTTTTGACCACGTTAATAATGCCCGATGTTCTGAATTTTTTTCCCATATATAATTACTCTTCCATCTGGCAAATCGAACTGAATTACTGAACACTTTCCTATTACATTAGTTATAGCCTATACTTGCGAGTTACAAGGAATTGTGGCGCACCTTACTTTCCAATATTTAGTAAAGGCAATGAAATTGCGTCTGATTGGCCTGAACTCCATCGGCCAACTGCCATTATCAACTCTCGATTTTTCATTCGTAAAGAAAGCATGAATGGCTGGATCATTCAGATTTATGTGTTCCTTTGCCCATTTATTTATTCGAGGCTGTAACGGTAGGAAATATTCTGAAAGCGGTCGATGAACCCTCTGCCAGGTGCTTAAATGTGAACTGCAGAGTAGCTATGTAGTTGTAGATATCACATCAGTGATCCTCGCAGTGCTACAGCCTCCTTCGAGACCCAAGCAGCCCAGAGCAACAGACTGAACACTGTCCACTGTGGGCAACACAGCTGCCAGCTGTTCAGTCGGTGGCCACTTTACCCCGTATCTGTAAAAAAAAAAAAAAAAAAAAAAAAAAAAGTCATAGTCCCTGTCTATATCTTTGTTGTTATGGTCTTCAGTTCGGAGACTGGTTTGATGCAGCGCTCCACACTACTCTATCCTGAGCAAGCCTTTTCATCTCCTCATAAGAAGGGCAACCCACATCCACTTGAATCTGCTTACTATATGCGTCTCTTGGTCTCCCTCTGCGATTTTTACCCCACACACTTCCCTCCAATGCTAAATTTACGATTCCTCGATGTCTAAGAATGTGTCCTACCAAGCGATCCCTTCTTTTGGTCAGAGTATGCCAAAAATTCCTTTTCTCACCAATTCTGTTCAGTACCTCTTCATTAGTTATGCGATCTACCCACCTAATCTTCAGCATTCTTCTGTAGCACCACATTTCAAAAGCCTCTATTCTCTTCCTGTCCGCACTGCTTATCGTCCATGTTTCACTCCCGTACAAGGCAACACTCCACACAAATGCCTTCAGAAAAGACTTCCTTACCCTTAAATTAATATTCGATGTTAGCAAATTTCTCTTTTTCAAAAATGCTTTTCTTTCCATTGCCATTCTGCATTTTATATCCTCTGTACTGCGACCATCGCATGTTATTTTACTACCCAAGTAACAAAACTCATCTACCACCTTCATTGTTTCGTTACCTAATCTAATTCCTTCAGCATCGCCTGATTTTCTAAGACCGCATTCCATTATTTTTGTTTTGCTCTTGTTAATGTTCATTTTATACGCTCTCTTCAACACACTGTCCATTCCATTCAACTGCTCTTCCAGGTCTATTGCTGTCTCTGACAGAATTACAATGTCATCAGCAAAACGCAATGTTTTTTTTCTTCCCCCTGAACTTTAATCCCTATTCCAAGTTTTTCCTTGCTTTCCTTCACCGCCTGCTCGATGTACAAATTGAATAACATCGGAGAAAGGCTACAACCTTGTCTTACTCCCTTCCCAACTGATGCTTCCCTTTCATGCCCTTCGAGTCTAATAACTGCGGTCTGGCTTTTGTACAAGTTGTAAATAACTCTCCTTTCCCTGTATTTTACCCCTGCTGACTTCAGAATTTGAAAGAGTGTATTCCAGTCAACACTGTCAAAAGCTTTCTCCAAATCTACAAAAGCTAAAAATGTAGGTTTGCCTTTCCTTAATCTGTCTTCTAAGATAAGACGTAAAGTGAGTATTGCCTCCCGGATTCCTACGTTCCTCCTGAATCCAAACTGATCTTCCCCGAGGTCAGATTCTACCAGCTTTTCCATTCTCCTGTAGATAATTCGTGTTAAAATTTTGCAACCATGACTTATCAAACTGGTAAGTCTATAACTGATAAGTCTATATCTATCCAGCCCTTTCCTGCCTGGTTCTTCAGAACATACAAAGGACTGACTACGGCACCACATATTGCCTGGATTTACACTTAATTATAAATATGTGGGAATGATGCTTTTATATACAAAAACACAGAATTGTAATTATCTTTGTTGTCTCTTCAGAATGACATAGATACGCACAAGTACCAATGTATAAGAATAAGAATGTTGTAGTGGTGTAACAGTGTTTCTGTACCCATCATGTACCAAACCAATCATAACTTCATAAAAGTTTTCAGTAATTAATAAAACTATTTACTAAAAAATCAGTTCATTAAATATTCTCCAGTAATTGACTATGGCATGTAATTAAAAATTGCCCACCTAAACTTGATTTTTACACTGTTCATGGAACATAGAGATTAGGTTCACATAATAAATATCTGAATTATTTATTTTCAGTGGCTAGCGTTGAAATATGATAAACTGGCTCTGAGACTCTTTAGTAATGGTACAGTCTTTAACCTCCACACAACTAGTTCAAACACCACAGAAAGTTTCATGTATAGATCTGCCAAAAATTGTGAATAGCATTTTCTTTTAAAATTCTGCACTGTCTTTCATATAGGCACTGTCACTACCCACGCTGAAGATTTCGTCTACACACCAGTACTTACGCAACTGACCATTGCTGTAATAATCTAAAATTGCTATTGAAAATAAATTTCCTAACAGTTTTTAGTTTCATTCTCGTCTTTCATGCAATTTAGTCAGTTCTGCTTTATTTTTGTCCGCCGCTGGTTCAAAGGAAATTAATGGCAGCATTCCGCCAACAATGGATTTTTAACAGCGGGCACCAAATATACTGAAAATGCTCAAAAATCTGTGATTAACTTCTAAGTACTTAATTAGACACATAATGTTTTAAATATCACTGTATTTTCAAATAATAACAGAATCAGTTTTCAATACAGACCTCGATTAATTGGCTGCAGAATAATAATCTTTTTGTTTTATCATTAGGTACATATCGAGCAACCATTTCTTACAGAGAGCAAATCAAGAAGAACACTCTTTCATCAAGTTTATCATCCATGTCTATTACTCTATATTCATCATACATATTTTAATAACCTCTATGGTAAAAGAATAATTATGCAACTAGACATTCTGTGATGTAACTTAGTGGCAACATGTAAACCTCCGCTTACACACAACTAAAGTGGCGTCAATAACAGATATTATATTTACAGTTCAGGTAGGACTTTACAACACAAACACAGAATGTCTAGTCTTTTCTTGTGTTATCTTGTTTCTTAGAGGCACATAAACACACACAGATTGAAACTTCCTTGCAGATTAAAATTGTGTGCCGGAACCGGGACTCGAACCTGGGATCTTTGCCTTTGACGGGCAAGCGCTCTACCACTGAGCTATCCCGACATGACTCACGGTCCGTACTCACAACTTCAATTCTGCCAGTAACTCGCCTCCTACTTTCCAAACTTCATAGAAGTTCTCCTGCTAAAAAGATTTTTTTTCTATATTATACCATAGACTTTACCGATTGTATTTCCCCAGTCTAATTTTCTAATTCTTATGTTCCAGGAGCGCTTGGTGGTGGTGTTTCTATCAGGAGAGGTAAAAATTCACGTAGTTTCCTTGCGTTTACTTCATTTTGTTACAGTTTATCGTATATTTTTAATTAGCATAACTATGTAAATTTTAATTTCATCTGAAGCTACAAGAGCATTTTGAGATGAGTAATTGCAAAGCAGCGAGGTAATGTTGTAGTATGCGGTTGGTTTAGAGTTCCTAGAATATGTTTCAGATGATTAGTTGTAAGCAGCAGCTTTCTGACACACTGCAACCAATCCTTGCTCATTCGTGTTTTGTTTTATGAATATGTCTAGAGTAGAGAGTGGCACAATTAAGACATGGAGTGCTGAGGTGACGTTTTGATGTATTTTTATCACGAAGGAGGTTATCACAAGAAACTTCTTAAAGGACCAGAAAAGAGAGCGAAGAACACGACGTCATTAGACAATGAACGAATCATCGTCACTGTTATTTCTCCCCGCAATTGCATATAACTCTGCAAAGAGTCGAGCAATCCATTCTTCTAGAAACTTCTTGTGTGAGGAGAGTTCGCACTGTGTAGCTCGTGGTTGAGTGTCGAAGCATCGCATTGTGTAATGGGTAATATCGCTTATTAAGAGGAACTCGTACGAAACTATCTACTCGTTTTGTGACTGCCGATATGGCATAGCTTATGATGCACACAGTTGCGTCATAAAATTACTTGGCTCAGCCGTCAAGTGTGCTTTGAGTGCCAAGGAAACTTAGAACATACGTGATGTTTGAGGGGTAGTAGTAGTGAGATTCTGTGACGTTAAAAGCAAAAATTCTGGAATGTTCAACAGGACAGTGCTGTGAGGTTCAACATAAAGCAGCTGTGACATTAAAATCTAGGCGACTGTCTAGAGAAAGGGATCAAGCGATCTGGAGTGCTGCAAAATCGGTCTCATTTATATGTAGCGTTCCTCAACCAGTTCTCATTTAACTTATTCTTGTAGTTCATTGTCCTTCTGAAGATGTATTTCAACTCTGGAAGAGAAACAGGTTCACTTACATTTGCGTGGACAGTAGGCTTCCGTATAGTTATTGGGAGGACATGAGGGTAGACCTATTAAACACCTTTGTTCAGACTAAGTGGCCAACATGTGATTTCGGCCGAACTCCTCCCCTGCTGTTGACGTGTATCAACGTTCACTGCATCCCGTCACTCCCACGCTTATAGCTTCCAAACATTTTCCTAATTTCTAACATTGCGATAACTGGTAGTCCACAGTGCATTGCATTATGTGGGATAAACTAGACGGGTCTCTTTGAAGTGCTGTTGCCGTCAGATGCAGTTCTTGGATTGTGGAAGACATACGTTCATATCTCCAACTAGCAATTCAGTTTTTGGTTTCCTGATTTCTATCAACACTCAATCCAGACTACTCATCTCCCTCTATTGACTTCGGGGCCTATGGTTGTGTATGGAGAGGTGAACGACTCGCGCATTGTCCGACGCCCAAATATCTCGGTGTCACAATGGATCGCACACTGACCTATAAACATCATTGCAATGCCACAAGAGAGAAAGTCTCAGCGAGAAACAACATCATCAGGAAATTAACTAACGGATCCTGGGGTGCAAACCCAAAAGTTCTGAGAACCTCAGCCCTTGCGCTTAGTGTATCAGCTGCGGAATACGCCGCTCCACTATGGAGTTCGTCAACACACGCGAGAAAAGTTGACATCGCGGTGAATGAAAAGGCACGGATTGTGACTGGGTGCCTGAAACCAACACCAGTACACAAAATGTACTTAATTATGGGGATCGCACCGCTCAACATACTACGTGACATTGCTGCCGAAGCTGAAAAAACGAAGCAAGAAAAGGACATGAATCACCCTCTATATGGACAACAGCCTGCTGACCGACGGCTTCGTTCGAGGAAGAGCTTCCTGTCACGTACCCGAGCACTGGAAGGGTCGGCCTCAGAGAACCGTATTGCTAGGTGGGAAATGGATTTGAGAAGCCCCCATAAAGCAGCAAAAGAAGAACTGGCACCTGGTGGAGACCTGCCATACACAATCTGGAGAACCCTGAACCGTATGAGGGTAGAAGTGGCAAAGTGCAAGACAAACATGCAGCGATGGGGCTTCCTAAAAGATAATGAGAACACTCTGTGTCTTTGTGGTGCTGTACAGGATCCTCAATACCTGCTTATATGTCCATATTTAGAAAAGCCCTGTACAACGGAAGACTTATGGGAGGCTAACGACAAAGCCATATCGGCTGCTAATTTCTGGAAGTTAGAAATCTAGTTCCGAACACGGTAAGTAAGTAAGTAAGTAAGTAAGTAAGTATGGTTGGGCGACCGGGAATGCCTTTCCACTCGAACCTCCGGTGTTAGTTTTTGGCGCTGTCTATGCTCTTTGATAACTGAACGTGCAGTGATCTTAAATACCTACGTAGAGCGATGACTTGGGCATTGGGACAAGGTCAATCTTGACGGCATGGCAGTTCACAGATTGTTTGTAGTTGACCATCACGAGTTACTTATTTGTATTGATTGTTGCTCATCTATTAATTGCAGCAATTCAGCATACAAGGTGTTTCCGTAACAGCGCGCTAAAGAAATAGTGTTCCACTGAACAACTCGAGGAAGGGAATGCAGGATCGGTAAAGCTTGTTGAACGAGATATGGCAGTAAAAGTGTCTACCGCTTTGCCTCGCATTTGTTTTCCATCTTATTTACAACCAATATGTGTAAATGTTTATACGAATTTCCATGTACATTCTTTATTTCCTGAAACGAAACAAGGAGAACAGTGTGAATGTCCAAAACTATCTCAGTGCTGTATTTCCTCCGCTAGATTAGAGAGGGAGGTCATATTCCATGATCTAAAAAAATGTTCAAATGTTTGTTAAGCTTATGGGACTTAACTACGGGGTCATCAGTCCCTAAACTTACAAACTACTTATGAACTAGCTAACACTAAGGACGGCACAAATATCCATGCCTGAGGGAGGATTCGAACCCCCGGCCGTAGTGGCCGTGCAGACCGTGACTGGAGCGCCTCAGTCCCCTCGGCCACCGCGGCCGGCTCCATGGTCTAAGAGGTCATTCATCTCAATCCCCTTGATTATTTCCTATGGGGATAACTAAAATCACTATTGTATGACAGCCTAGAGGGGTGCCAGAATTGTATCATCATGCGTTGGAAACTTATTCACCTATATCATGTTTCCATTGAGGTTGATGGCCGTCAATTCCAGTACATTTTGTAAGATACAGTGTGAGCGGTTCATGCGCTGTGTCAATGATTGGATTTCTCACTGTTACTAATGTAAATAAAAAAGCACACAATAGTATGATTGTATTCCTAGTGTCTCCTTAAACTGGCTACTCCGACCCGAGGTCCCCTACATCAAAATGTTTACAGAAGCGTCCTCTAAAAGTGTTAAATTTTTGCACGCTGTTACGGAAACACTTCGTATTCATGATGTGTAGAGTAATGCTGCTTTAGCACGCAGCCATTAAGAAGTAACGTCACTGATCAAGAAACCAGGCACTGCGGCACAGCGGTCGGGTGAGGAGGGCGGTGACCACGCCCCCTCCATACGTCGACGCCGCAGGCAGACACGACAGCCGATCCGTACCTGGTGGCCCTTTCGAAATCTGTAGGAGGGAGTTTACTTTAGTTGCCCTTCTATTTATTGTTGTAATCTAAAATAGTGAATTATACGAAGTTTGCCTACAGAAACGTTATCCGTTTTCCATGTTGGATTGATGCACAAATTACACGATTGGCCCCATGACATAGGAAGAAACCTGTGCCATCACATGTTCAGAGGTATGCCGTGTTATGTGCTGACACCTTGGAGATCAGTGATTGCGTGCCGTTCTGTCAGACCGTCGACCAATAAACAAAAGGGTGACACCCCATCTGCTTGAATAAAATTTTAGTTTAAGACAATGTGCAGGAATGCGCTCTCTTTTCAGTGCAGAAGCTACGTCCAGTTACTGTTTACAAACAATGCATTGTCATTCATAATCAGCCTTAAAGAATGGGTATGCAACTTTTCAATGCAGACGAGTGTAATTTCCATTCGTAAACAGTGTAGTAGAGCCTGTGGAATTTTACAGTGCAAATGCACGTCCAACACAGTCCCACGCTGAAGCATATTTCTCACCTTTGCAGCAAGGCCGACGAGCTGTTCCTGAAGAGCGAGGACTGGTCGAGTGGGGCTACTGCCGCCTCGTCCGCTGACGAGGGCTCCGTGAGCAGCGAGAGTCTGCATTCCAGTGAGTGCCCACTGTCTGCTGTGCAGGCAACTATTTAGGACTTAACTGCTTTGAATACGGCAATAACTCAAGAGCTGCACTTTATAATCTGTGTCGGACCGAGACTTGAACCTCGATCACCGGCATCTTGCGAGCGGATGCCTTAACCACTTCAGCTATCCGGACACACTTCCCACCTGGGAAAAATTCTCAAGTGCTGCTTTAACCCTTTCATTCCCACCTTTAGTCTCAACCACACTGTATTTCCGCAATGTGAGGAATGATGGTATTCACTTGCAATGGTTAATGGTAGTATTGCCAGTCTAGTCGTGTTTAGTAATTATATGTATGGTGTCTGTTCATTCGGATAGTCCAAAAGCATTCACATACCATGTTTCTATTTTCATCCAGATACATGATGTGTGTACATCACCAGTATCAACTTGGCTTTTTTCAGAACGATCTTAAGTAATTTCTGTTAGTAGTATATTGGTCCTAAAAGATACGGCATTTCACTCTTCAAATCCTGAGTATTATTTTGAGAGTAACCTCAATACTTGGAACCTGCAACCAATCGCCGTCTTATTCAGAAATTCTTGAGCTCAAATCCAAATAATTACGTACCTTGGTGCTTAAAATGTAAGAAAGGAATTGACTTTCGCATGACCGGCAACTGACAAGAAACAGAGCATGGTAAATCGGGTATCATATGTATAGGAAGAACTGCTGTAGTTATTAAATTAAGGTCCAATAAATACGCCATAACATGAACGAAATTAACTTTTATTTAAGGACAAAAATTACACAAATATTGATGATGGTCTTCTCATCAGAAATGTTCAAATGTTTGTTAAGCTTAAGGGACTTAACTGCGGGGTCATCAGTCCCTAAACTTACAAACTACTTATGAACTACCTTATACTAAAGACGAGACAAACATCCAGGCCCGAGGGGGGATTCGAACCCCCGACCGTACCGGCCGTGCAGACTGTGACTGGCGCGCCGCAGACTGCTCGACCACTGCGGCCGGCTCTCCTCATCATTACGGGTAGGGCGTGTGTGTGTGTGTTCTCGACAGACTTGCAAAATATGCTGTGTACTGTGCTGTCATGCAGGCTAGGTAACGAGGTAAAGCGGGTGGACAAAATAAAATAAACGGCTAACATAATATATATTTATTACTACGTAGTTGGTTCACCACTGCTTTTTAGAACAGTTGCAGATCTTCCATGAAGAGATTCGTACAGTGTTTTTATAGTTTCCGACAGTATGCTATCTATTCTTCAATCAGAACATCCGCCAATTACTTCAACCTTGTTTGAGTTGTAAATCTAATTCTCCCTTTCTCCTCTAAAATTCCACAAAAAGGTTCAATTACGTTAAGAGACGACGAGTCTCCAGTCCAGAGAAGATGTTTGATAGTTTTCTGATGCTGTACAAACCAAGCCTGAATCTTTTCTGCTGCCGCGGTGGAGTAGCCGAGCGGTCTAAAGCACCTCGCTGCGGAGCGCGCGGTTGCTCGCCGCGGAGGTTCGAGTCCTCCCTGGGGCATGGGTGTCTGTGTTTGTCCGTAGGTTAGTTTACCTAGGTTTAAGTAGTTTGTAAGCTACGGACTGATGACCATGCAGTTTGGTCCGATAGATTTACAGACATTTGAACATTTGATTTGAATCTTTTCTGATGTGTGTGGGGAGGGGGAGAGGGGTACGCATTGTCATTATGAAATATGGCAATGTTTGGTAGTATCTTGTTTGTCATAGTTCAAATGTTTGCAAATCTATGGTACTTAACTATTGAGTTTATCAGTTCCTAGGCTTACACACTTTCAAACTCCTTAAACCAACTTGAAATAAACTAAGCACACACATACATGCCCGAGGAAGGACTCGAAACGTTGTCGGGGAGCAACTGTGCACTCTGAAGCAAGGCGCCTTATAGCCTTCGGCCATTCCACAGGATCGTTATCCGCAGTAAGCAGTTTGCTGTCGAGGGTAGTGAGATATTCACTCACAGTTGTCCAACCAGTGAGGGTACAAATCGTTGAGTAGCACGATACTCGTAGATGCCCAAACCTTCATGGAATCTCCCCCACCGCCCACCTCCCATGTTTTGCTGTATGAAGCAGGAATACTGCATTGCAAGTTTCTGCTGGGATTATCGAAAAATACATCTAAATGTTTATGAATAAATTCTCACTGAACACAAAGGCTCCACACATGGCAATGGCCAAAATGTATATCACGTAACAGTTAATATAATGAATTGCGGAAAATTTATACATAGTTTTCTATATTCTAGATTTATAATAAAATTTTCATTTTCTGTTTTGAAAAAGGCATTTCATAATGCTTGCAGTATATATTTCATTCCCTGTTTTACTATTCACTTGCAAGGTCATCTCTAGTTTATTGACAATTAACGAATTTTTCTATACAAAGAAAACGAATAAAGATATTGTGACATATTTTAGTGATAATTCAATAACGTGGCGTACATGTCTTAGAAAGTACAGACTGTAACAATATTTCCTAAGAAATGCGCATAATTTATACATCTGTAACAGAAAACTGGAATCCAATAGTACTGAAATGAAGTGAAAGAAAAGCATACCCATCTCTCCTCTAAACAACAAATGCGAAAGAAAGTTGTATATTTTCGCTCTAAAACAGTTCACACAGACTAAATTAATTTCGTTTGACAACAGAATGACCTGTCTTGTAAGATTTTTTATGTTTTTACATATGTTTTGTATTTTATATCTGGATTAGCAAGGCTGGCACTTGACAAAGCTTAACCGTTTGTTGACAGTCTCCGCAGAGAAGTACAACTCCGCCGAGGTCCTTGCTGTTCCACAGGACGAGGCGTTCTGCTCCTTGGACTTCACTCTGCCGGAGCAGACACTCTTATCGTCCTTAGAGTTTCTGATCGAGAAGTAGAGTGGTGAGTGCAAAAAACCTAAATGCTCTTAATTGCTCGATGCTTAAGATTACATACATCCAAAAACATCCAAAATTTTAGTAACATTTTAACTCCATTTTCGACGTCACAGAACCAACGTCTGTCTCATCAACTGCTAACCTCTCCCATCTGTAAATAACTACATTACAGTGGAGATAGTCAAAAGTCAGATCATTTTATAAATTTTACTGAGTTTTTACATTAGCTTCACATGTTTCACCAAGATCGCCATTGCTGTCTCTTGATGAAGTTTACCTCTTGTTTGCAGTCTACGCGGAACAGCTCAGCGTAACACCTTCTCGCAAAGATGAATAGTATCTTATGGTTACTTATGCCGAACAGCAGAGCATAGGAGGTTCAAGAAGCACAACATCTGCTTATACCATCTGGAGCAGATCTTAGTACGGCAATTACCGTGGGCACCTAACAACTGAGCAGGCAAACACAATGGCCACCAAACAACTGAGTGGTGACAGCCATGTGTACTGTTAAAAAAGTCACACTCAAGTTTTAATCCAGTCGGTAGCATCCAAGCATTTTAATAAATCTGAATACATATTACGGCAAACTCTCGGCAGTTCATATTAATTAACGCATTTGAGTAAAGAACTAATGTTTACAAAGTTACACGGAATTGAGTAAAGATCTGCAACAAAGCACATTAATATATTATGTGAGTCATTAACTACATTAGAGAAAAGTAGTTCAAAATCAGTTTTATACCATACATAAAACGGCCAAATTCATAAACATCGCTCTTTTCTTACATTTGTTTTTTCACGTCAATCACTACTGCTATCATTTGAGGTAAATTAATCGTTTGTTCACAGGCAAAGAATACAAGCCGTACTAAAGACAAAAACGGAGGTGGGATACTAAACACAAGAAGTGAGGAGGGAGGATGATTAGGGTTTAGGTCCCATTAGGGACTGAGAACCTAACAATTTCAAGGCACATTTGTTTGCAAGAAACGTGCTGTAATTGCTGTGGATTCTGGTAAACTGAAGGTGCACAAGTATTCATCTAACCAACACTTTGTATACTAACTTCTTCTATTTTTGACATCACAGAACCAACGCCGGTGTCATCAATTGCCAACCTCTGATCTCTATAAATAACCAAGGACTGAGACCAAACAGAAACAAGAAAAGCCTTTCTGACTGCTTGTACAATTTTCAAGATTTTTTAGTAAGAAGAGTGCGGACATTACTGTGGAGTCTGGTAAACTGAAGGGTGAGTGTTCCTAGCTCTGCATTGTTAATTGCTTTGTGCACAAGTTTTCGTCATTCACCCAATAACATCTTAGCATTTTATGTCATTTCTAATAACATAATTCTACCTTTGGCAACAACGTTGTCGACAGTATACATCAGTTTAGGAAAGTTTCATTAAAAATGAAATCTAGAAATAGCCTGTGACAGAGTCTAGATGAAGATCTATAACATGACGCACCTGCCCTACAAAGTAAAAATAGAGGGATTCTTACAAATCTGCAGATTAACATATCTGATAGTGCCTCGAAACCAACACAGAATACCTGAAAATACAACATATCTTGATAAACTAAATTGTACGATACACACGACAAACAGCACAATATATCGATTAACTGTATAAAGCTTACTGTGTTCCTTTAGTTTGTATTTGTCACCAGTATTACCATAGCTTCCAGTTGACCAAATTTAACCTTTCCTTCACAGTCTCTCAAGACAACCCACAGCTAGTTGTGGCAAAGCAGGGAGAAGCATGCTGTCCGGGTAAAAATCGCTCCGATAAACGTGTGGCAGTCAAAGAATAGAGAATAAGGTGGGCAGGTGAGTGTACGACTTATCTGATGTTATTTTTACGGCGCTTCTATTTTTTCCATTCATTATCATCCATGCTCCTAATTAATTTTCGTGTACATCTAGCGACCATTTCTGGTGGTTATGTATTACCTATGGTTATGTGTAGGCATTAATTTACGACATATTGAATAAAAGAAAACTGATTAGTACAAGATGGGGTGGCCCCAAGAACAGAGTTCCATGGTAGAAAGAAACACAGCACTTGACCTTGGCAGGTGTTGACAGTGGCCACCATACATCTCCTGGCACTTTAGTGCGCTGGCTAGCACGTTGCTGAAGGCGGATCGAAGGCGTATTGGTAGAATAGCTACCATCTCATGCGAAATGTTCTGCTGCAGTTCTCCCAGACTAGGATTGTCGCTATATATCAAATACTTGAGGACTCCGCACATATATTAATCCCACACTGGCAGATCAGGTAACCTGGGTGGCCAGCTAGGACCACGGCCAGACTGGTCTCTGCTAATAACTCCTTCAGCCGCGAAAATGAGTTACTTGTGCTGTAAGATTCCTCTACATCTATACTCAGTCTTTTCCTCCTCCATGGATGCTGCCACACATGGTTTCATTCGTGTGGACAACTTTTATTTCCCCACTCTGAATGATGTGACAGGGCGTTTTCCGAGTGCCAGAAATAAAAACTAGTTCACTCTGTTACAGTTTTCCAGTTCAGTCAAGATTTATCATTCAAACAAACCATTTGGAATACGTGAAAGGGTTGCGTTTTGCGACTGCTATCTCAGGTGACATTTATGTACCAGCTATGGATCGTTGCTGAAACATCCACACTTCTGTGTGGTGTCGCCTCCACAGGGGCAATGCAGGCTCTGATTCGGCCATCTATTCGGTCATACAGCAGTAAGAGATGTTGGTTAACAAGTTCCGTATGTCAATTGTCATTGTATCCCACTTTGGTTAGACTGGAGACACGTCTGGGTTAGCCTGTTGGCCAGGTAATTTGCTGTACGTCTTAAAAAGATCGTTGAGTATATTACTTGGTATGGCGGTGAGCATTATTCTGTTACAACAACAGATGAGCTCAAGAATGCTGAATACATTCAGCATGTACCTAGCATTGGTCAGCGTTACAACCACAAACACCAAATGTGAACGAGAGTTATAGCTGATCTCACCCCAGACCATAAGCCTGGGTGGGGCCAGCATTTCTTGTACCACGCACTCTAACCGACAGTGCTCGTCAGGTCTACGTAATGCCTGCGAATGTGCAGGGAGAATCTGCTTCCATCGCTGAACACCACGGTCCTTCATTTCATTTTTCAAGTGATCCTCTGACGACACCAGTCAAGCCGTACACTCGGCGCTGTGGCAGATGCGGCAGAGATGTGCAAGCCTGCAGTCCCACTGCTGGTGACCAGTTGGTGATACATTTGAAGCCTCACAGACCCTTTGTATCTGTGCTGTGATAGCTGTATGACTTGTCACTGCCGTCCTTACAATATGACGAGCTTGGCGAATGTTTTGCGAGGACGTAAGAACTTCGTCAACGGGTGTGAAAATGTTCACGTGGTAATTCCAAGCAGAATTGTAGTATAATGACTCATCATGACCAAGCTGACTGGTCATTCTGCAGAGAACCATCCCGCTACACAGAAAGCCACAATTTGACCCCTTTCAAATCCTCTCACTTGGTTCTAGGAAGGACGTGAGCATCTCTATGACATAGTGCCTGCTGTGGTGTCCTATAGTATGTATTGTGCGTGTGTGTGGTTTTTGTCTGTTGCTTGTACCAATGTATAAGAATAAGAATTTTGTAGTGGTGTAAAAGTATTTCTGTACCTGACATGTACCAAATCAATCGTAACTTCATAAAAGTTTTCAGTAATTAATAAAACTATTTTACTAGAAAATCAGTTCATTAAATATTCTCCAATAATTGACTGTGTCATGTAATTAAAGATTGCCCACCTAAACTTGATTCTTACACTGGTTATGGAACATAGAGATAAGGTTCAAATAATAAATATCTGAATTATTTATTTTCACTGGCTAGCGTTGAAATATGATAATCTGGCTCTGAAAGTCTTTAGTAATGATACAGTCGTTAACCTCCACAGAACTAGTTTAAACACCACAGAAAGTTTCATATATAGATCTGCCAAAAATTGTGAATAGTATTTTCTTTTAAAATTCTGCACTGTCTTTCATATAGGCAATTTCACTTCCCACGCTGAAGATTTCCTCTACACGCCAATACTTATGCAACTGACCATTGCTGTAATAATATAAAATTGCTATAGAAAACAAATTTCCTAACAGTTTTTAGTTTCATTCTCGTCTTTCATGCAATTTAATCAATTCTGCTTTATTTTTGTGCGCCGCCGATTCGAAGGAAATTAATGGCAGCCTTCCGCCAACAGTGGATTTTTAACAGGGGCACCAAATATACTGAAAATGCTCAAAAATCTGTGATTAACTTCTAAGTACTTAATTAAACACACAATGTTTTAAATATAACTATATGTTCAAATAATAACAGAATCAGTTTTCATTACAGACCTCGACTATTTGGCTGCAGAATAATCATCTTTTTGTTTTATCATTACGTACATATCGAGCAACCATTTCTTACAGAGAGCAAATCAAGAAGAACACTCTTCCATCTAGATTATCATCCATGTCTATTACTCTATATTCATCATACATTTTTTTATTTAAAAGAATAATTATGCAACTAGACACTCTGTGATGTAACTTAGTGGAAACATGTAAACCTCCGCTTACACACAACTAAAGTGGCGTCAATAACAGATATTATATTTACAGTTCAGGTAGGACTTTACACTGCCTATTTCACACGCTTTTATAACGCTGAGCAACATTCGCTACTTAAGGATACACACCACTACACTATCTCTTGGCGGACGATGCTGAAACTATTAGCAAGTACATCTACTGTTTTCGATGTGGCATCTACCGCCAATGAATTAAAATCGACGTTGTTTTTCCAGGAGTACTAATTTTTTTCCGGTAAAATATAATGGTTATAAACTTGATGCACAAGTGTGCCTGCTCCCCATTAGAGTTTCAAGTCCTCCTTCAGGGTTGCCTATGTTCGTTGTCCTTATTATAAGTTAGGTTAAGTAGTTTGTAAGTCTAGAGACTGATGACCACAGCAGTTTGGTTCCATAGCTTTACAAACATTTGAACATTTTGAGGAGAGACACAGATTGTCAGAAACAAATTTACCTCTAGTCTAAATAAATTAATTCTTAGACGGTCCGTTATATTACACAGTTTATAGTAAGACATTTTATTGCACAACCAATCGACAATGTTGCTAACTTTACTGTTTTCATACACTAGTAACTGGATTACTATTGCAATCACTTAAGGAAGCTTAACACTTTGTTCTCAGATTATGAAGACAACTCGTACCCTGGAGAGCTACAGAAGGAAGATTTCTGCTCTGTCGACCATACACTCCAGCTTGAAAATGTCGCAGATTGATATACCTACATGTTACAAATGATCTCTACTGATGATGTTTTGGAGAACCAACTCTGCTCTGTACATGTAGTTCAGTGGAGGTCTTTGCTTGTTGACATCTGTTCTGTAATAGAAGTTAATAAAACTACATTGCTGTTCAAAAACGAACCATCTTTACTATATTTTCACAGCACAGCATTTTTGCTTGAGAAATCTGGGGTCTCTGATAAGCAGAAACACGGATTTAGTGAGGACTGGATTGGACTGGATGTACACTGAATGTAAAACACTCTGCATTACAAGACTGATTGATATTCAGTAGCCCAATTTTTTTTTCATATTTTTAGAACAGTTCAACACTGTGCCCTACCACATTATTTATATTGGTACATACTAAAACTAGTAGCCTTTTACACCATGACATGCAGTTCCTTTTGATACGTGTTAATACTGCTCAGAATATAAAATCTATCAAATCTGAGTTTAGGAGTGTAGTCAGTAATCCAAAAATTGATCGTTTTAGAAAACTGCTCAAAGACATGAATTGGAGTGATGTTTACATTGCTCATAGCATGTATGAGAAATACAACACTTTCATAAATAATGCCCTTAACTTATTTCAGAACAGCTTTCCCTCTAAACTAACCCACGTTCGACCAAAGTCTATAAAGAAATAGTTGCCTTTTAGACAAAAAGAAAAAAAAAAAAAGAAAAAAAGAAAAAAAAACTATATCAATCAGAAACAGTTCAGTTGTAAATGCTTTATATCATTACAAAACAGACTGCAAAATATTGAAGATGGTTGAATTTCCAAAAATACCGAAAAACGTATTTTTTAAATCATAACGAACAATACAAATACAATTTTTTGCAGCTATAGCTTCAAAATTGTCTTGACAACAAAGTGTTTTCGAAAGGAATTTTTGATGCCCTCTTTTACCCCCTTAGTTTTTTAATTTCCAAAAATACCGAAACTCGTGTCTTTTTAATCCTGATCAAGAGTCCATATCCTAAGTTTCGTAGTTATAGCATGAAATTTGAGTTAACAGCAACATCTTTTGAAAATCAATTTTTTGCGTCCTCTATTTTACCCCCTTATTGGTTGAATTTCAAAAACTGCCGAAACACGTGTCTTTTAAATTCTAACCCCGAAACCAAATCCGAAAATTTGTAGTCTAACTACAAAATTGCCTAAATAGCAACATTTTTTTTTGATCCTCTATTTAACCCTCTTACTTGTTGAATTTCCAAAAATACTAAAAATCATGGATTTTTAATCCTGACCAAGATTCCATATCCGAAGTTTCGTAATTGTAGCTTAAAATTTGAGTTAACAGCAACATATTTTTGAAAATCAATTTTTTGTGTCACCTTTTTACCCCCTTATTGTCGAATTTCAAAAAATGTAGAAACACGTGTCTTTTAAATTCGAACCCTGAATTAAAATCCGAAATTTTGTAGTTCTAGCTTCAAAATTGCCTAAATAGCTACGTATTTTCAAAAAACGTTTCATCCTCTATTTCACCCCCTTACGGACGGAATATCGAAAAATCGCTTCTTAAATGACGCCTACAGAGTAAGATCAACACCCTCCACAAATTTCAAGTTTCTATCTTCAGTGGTTTGAGCTGGGCGATGATGAGTCAGTCAGTCACTCAGTCAATCGGGACACTTTCATTTATAGAGATGACACAACACCACTAGAAGTAATGTCCACCACAAAACCTATAAAATAAAAAAATACCGCTATGATAATGTATCAACAAATTTGATTAAACAATGTGCCTCTGAGTTCAGTTATATTTTTAAGTTACGTGTGTAATCAGTCTTTTATCAAGGGGGCATTTTCTTAAATAATATACTGAAGTTAAGTCATTGTATAAGAAAAACGAAACTCCATCAAACTTCCATTTAACTTCATTGTAGCCCATATTATCAAAAATTTCATAAAAGATGACGTACAGTCACTTTCTCAAACATACGACCACTAATAAAATAGTATCTATGTCATACTTTACGGCTTATCCTAGAAGATAGATTAAGGAAAGACAAACCTACATTTATAGCTTTTGTAGACATGGAGAAGGCTTTTGACAATGTTGATTGTAATAAACTCTTTCAAGTTCTGAAGCAAGCAGGAGTAAAATGTAGGGACCGCAAGGTTATTTACAACTTGTACAAAAACCAGACAGCAGTTGTCAGAGTTGAAGGGCATGAAAGGAATGTAGTGGTTGGGAAGGGAGTAATACAGGGTTGTAGTCTTTCTCCAATGTTATTCAATTTGTGCATTGAGCAAGGAGAAATTTGGAGGAGGAATTAAAGTTCAGGGCGAAGAATTAAAAACATTGCGTTTTGCTGACGACATAGTAATTCTGTCAGAGACAGCAAAAGACCTGGAAGAGCAGCTGAACGGAATTGACAGTGTGCTGAAAGGTGCATATAAGAGGACATTAACAAGAGAAAAACAAGGGTAATGGAGTGCAGTCTGAGAAAATCAGGTGATGCTGATAGAATTAGATTAGGTAACGAAACAATAAAGGAGGTTGATGAGTTTTGTTACAAATGATGATCGCAGTACGGAGGGTATAAAATGCAGAATGACAATGGGTAGAAAAACGTTCTTGAAAAAGAGAAATTTGTTAACGTCGAATATTGATTTAAGCCTAAGGAAGTCCTTCCTGAAGAAATTTGTGTGGAGTGTTGCCTTGTATTGGAGTGAAACATGGACGATGAACAGTGCGGACAGGAAGAGGATAGAGGCTTTTGAAATGTGGTGCTACAGAAGAATGCAGAAGATTAGGTGGGTTGATCGCGTAACTAATGAGGAGGTACTGAACAGAATTGGGGAGAAAAGGAATTTCTGCCATACCTCGACTAAAAGAAGGGATCTATTGGTAGGACCCATTCTTAGACAGCAAAGAATCGTGAATTTAGCATTGGAGGGATGTGTCTGGGGTAACAACTGCAGAGGAAGACCAAGAGATGGATACAGTAAGCAGATGCAGACAGATGTAGATTGCCGTTCTTATGTGGAGTTGAAGAGGCTTGCTCAGGATAGGGTATTGTGGAGAGCTGCATCAAACCAGTGTCCGGACTGAAGACCACAAGAACAATCCATGTCAGAATTCGGAGTTCTAAAGGGTTTTGATATTGAGAATGCTATCTACACATACAGTAATAATGTTAGCATATGAACGAGAAGCTCCCTGATGGTAATTAGAGCTAATGTAAGTTTGAATCTCGGTGTTTAGGGAAAGATAGGATTTTCGTGAACTATTATTAATAGCGTAGTTCAAATTTAGAATTTGATAATGGCGAATGACGAAAGAAGAATTTAGTATCGTTACGACTTTCAGTGAACTTGCGAGTTTAACATAATAGAAGAAATTCTGTTATCAAATGTAGATACTGATTTGAGAGAGGGTTTAATTCCTGACTCAGATAGTGGTGCATAACTTACGTCTTTGAGGAGTTCAGAGTGTAACTGGAGATTTATGAACTTTAACCAGCTTCAGTCTGATTTAACTCCGTTTGAGTGTAGAAAGGTATTAGTGTGTTGTCTATAAGCATTCTGCCTAGAGGTAAACTCTTCAATGCAGTGTGGTCATTAGGATGGAGCAAGAGAATCAATTGCTTGTGTTTGTATTTTATGATCGGTGGTTCAGTACGCAGAGTGGCAGATTAGTTTGGATAGACACGACTTATATATGCTGTGGAACTCAGTTTGAATTTAGTATCACTTACCTGTTTGCTTGTGCAGAGAGAGAGAGGGAGAGGATAAGTTCGAATAAATTATTTTCTATTAATGAAAGTCATAAGCGAAACTGAACTACAGGAAACAGAGAAATTTTTAAATATATTAAGGAACTAAATATGAGAGAACGATAACGAATGTGCCTGTTGCAAGACTTTTTTAGATGTTTTCTGGGAAAGTAGTCAGGCCTACACCTAATGAGGAGGGTCTTTAATTATGAGATACTCTAGAGATTGGAGTGAGGTAAAAGTGGTGGTGGCAACTAGATCTACAAGTTCTACACAGCTAGTGTCTAGGTAGTTTAATAGCTAGGCACAGGCATTAGTTCATCTGACTTGTATAAGAAGGAGAAATAAAAATAAAATAAAATAAAAAGAGTGGTTAGCTCCACTATCAGGATCAAAGAAAAGCAGAATGTGTGTTACTACATCGTAGTTAGATTTTTATTTTGAAATATAATTTTATGTTTTTCTTCTGCAAGTAGTGTCAGATATCACATATTGTGTGCAGAAAGAAATAATCAATATACAGAGATATTGATAACAGTATTCTATCATTGATAGGAATAATATTCTGTCAAATATTGGTTTAGAATGTTGATTTAGGCGGAGAAATAAAACTTAACAAAGAAAGAGGTTGATGAGAGCAGATATCTTTTCGGCATATATACAGGGTGTTTCACTAGTGTGTTTGCCTCTGTAACTTATAAAATAATAGGTGACGGGAAATTTTAATGCGGTAGGTCAACACAAGAAATTTTACACTTTCTACGGAGCTATGAACATAGTTTATTGTATCATTTTCCAAAGAGTTACAGCACAAAGATATAATTTTTTAAATGGAACAATAGTTTTTTCTATCGTGCATTGGATTCGTTGAAACCAGCTGTGTCCAAATCAATTTAAACTACATTCCTATCACTGTTAGCTTGGGAGCTACAACCCTTAAAGTTAAATAAATAGTTCATTAAGATACGACCAGACCAAATCCATCATTGCATCTGTTCGCATGTAAATGCAACTACAGAATAAATGACAGAATATAGGAGAGCGGTACAGTTTGAGGTCGCGGCATAGTAAGAAAGATAATTTTATCAAAGATGAGCTAGGCTACAGTATAAAATTCAATGCCAAACTACTGTGTAACATACTAAAGCTCCCGCTTACGCGTAAACGCGCTCAACAATAACATTCCCCCTCGCAGGCACGCCGCGCCGTCACTTGTCACCGCTGCACTTCGATTATAAATATCGCGGTCTGGCCTCGTGTAGAGAATGTTTATTAACTTTTGTAAGAGATTAAATGTCTGCCTTCGACACATACGTGTATGTTCTTATAAAATGCGTATACAGCACTAACTACGTCACTGAATAATAAGTAATTCTTTTGGCGTTTATAATGGCACGGTTTCCTTTCCCCGATATTATCAGAAAACATTTTGTATTTTAATATTATTTCGGCATGTAAAAATAATTATCTCTGAATTCCAAAGTAATAATTTAAGGACATCACTTTCAATTTTTTTTAAGACAGAAGGTACTCTTGCTTTGTACTTCGTAGCGATAGCATCTTGCAGACGGAAGCTGTACTTTATTATTTTTATGTGGCCACTGTTATGTACATTCAGGTAAATATATGTGCTGTGCGCGTATCTTAAATTTATAAATAAACCCCACCTCTCACTTAAATTCGCACTTATGAATTTTTATTAATAATTTTGCCCTATCCTCCTCCGCCCCATAATGTCTTTTTCAGCCTTGTTGAATCATCGCAACAATGGATGGCACAGCTTTTAGTTAATATTGAATGGTGACATTTCGTGTAGCCTGCCACTCTTGTTTCAAAATTTATTCCATAATATTATCATTTACCGGCAATAGAATCTGCAGTCGATTTTCTTGTAAAGTTTTAGGAGTCCTATGTGTTTGACTTACGTAATATTCCTATCCGATTTTTATCATGTCACTTATCTTACTTTACGGTTTGCTACACGAGTCGTAGTTTGATATTGACGAACTGCCATCCACTGTTCTGCGAGTGGTTATCACATTATTAAAATTTCATTTACAGCCAAATTTCAACCACCGATGGATCTCTTGTTAAAGGTAACTGCTCGTCGATTCTTTTTGTAATGTTCTGCCTCCACAACACTCCACCGTTAATTAGCTTGCCATTTCATTTAAATGCATTTAATAATGTTTCCAATTTTTTTTCCAAATTTTGTGATTGGGATCTTTCATAGCTTCTAACTTCAAACCTCTTCCTTCTGTAAATTTGTTAATCTCTAAAATTAATAGCCAGGCTGGAAAATTATACGTTGTTAAATCTCTTATATCTAAAATTATCCTCGTTGGCGTCGGCAGTATATCTCGTCTTTTTTTCTTTTTATTATTATTATCATTGTTTTTTTTTTTTTTTTTTTTTTTTTTTTTTTTTTTTTTTTTTTTTAGCGTCTTCTCGTTAGCAGGATGAACAGCTTACTTGAACCCTGTAATGATGGTAATTAAAATCTAGATCGTCGTTAAAGCGTTGTAGCGCTTGAGTATTTCATCTTGTGCAAAAACAAAAAGAAATTGTGTGGATACTCATGCTTTCTTAAATAAATATATAAACGTAATCATTTCACTTACTTTGGAAATATATATAGGATATAATCTGTGACGAAATGACAATTTTTATAATTTATGCCATTTATACTTATTTGTCACTGGACATGATGTCTCTTAAATGAATTACATTTAAATGTATTGCTGAAACAAGCTAGGTTAATATTTCTCTACATAAATGTTGTGGGTGTTAGTGGACACGGAGTGTAATTGTGTTGTGAACATTTTTAATATTACTTCTGTTGAGTCTCACTTATCTGAAGTATAAAGACTGTTTACGCACACATAAAAAAGGTAGTAACAAAATATTTTTCCTATTCCCAAGGCAGTTGGAACTAGTGTATAAAAATTAGTTTATCAGTGGTTATCAATTACATCTAAGTATTCGCCAAGGCTGTTAGGTTGTGTATGAATGGTAGCTAACTAGGGTTTTACCAACTGAAATGTTTACCTATATCTGAACTGTGGGTTACATTACCAGAGTACTGCACAATCTCAAAACAATCTCTATATGTATTGAAGTACATAGACCTTTGTGAGTGCGTGTGTGTCTGACTCACTCAATGTGTACCATCACTCACCAACTTCAACCTTTCACACTCATCCGCTTAACCTAAAGTAACTTAAACTAACACTGTGAAGAAACACTTATTTTTAGAGAAGCCATTGTATAACAAAAAAGGAACTCTATCAAACTTCCGTTTAACTTCACTTTAGCCCACATTATCAAAAATTTCATAAAATATAACGTACAGTCTCTTTCTCAAGCATGCGACCACTAATAAAATAGTATCCATGTCATACTTACTTTACGGCTTATCCTAGAAGATGGATTAAGGAAAGACAAAACTACATTTCTAGCTTCTGTAGATATGGAGAAGGCGTTTGACAATGTTCAAGTTCTGAAGCAAGCAGGAGTAAAATGTAGAAACCGTAAGGTCATTTACAACTGTTACAAAAACCAGACAGCAGTTGTCAGAGTAGAAGGGCATGAAAGGGATGCGGTGGTTGGGAAGGGAGTAAGACAGGGTTGTAGCCTTTCTCCAATGTTATTCAATTTATACATTGAGCAAGCTATAAAGGAAAGCAAGGAGAAATTTGGAGGAGGAATTAAAGTTCAGGGTGAAGAATTAAAAACATTGCGTTTTGCCAACGACATAGTTAGTAATTCTGTCAGAGACGTGTGCTCCCTACCTCATCAGATAAATGTCCTACACAGCAACTTAATACTAAAATCCTCCCTATATCATCGTCATAATGTCTCATTTAAATAATCCCAAAATTACCATGTATCTAATTCTCAATCACATCCTTCACACTGGCACACACTCGTAAGAATTTCACACAATGCACTTGTGCACAAGTATGTCTTAAATAAGAATAAAAGATTATCAACACCACAGAATAAAAGGTTGTTAGGTATGTTTCTGAACTTAACCTCTAGTCGGTGACAATATTCTAAATAAATGTAGCCTGGCAGTAGTAAAACCACTTAGAATTGTCAGCTTTATCACTCAATGTTTCCTAACAGTGCATATTCTACTGAACAGTGTTTGGTATATAACGTTTACTGCCGCCCCGTGTCTAACAAAATAACTGTAGATATAATATCTACAATTGCTTTAATGTTAGCCTGAAAGACTTCTGTGGCAGTAGTTCTACATGGTTTGCTTTCCTGCAACAACTCTTGTCTGATATCTATTCCATCATTGTATCTTAATAAATTTGTAGATTCCTGTGTGCCGCCCCCGCTAGAATGAGAGACGCCCGAGGGTTAGTGTCGAGCCGGTCTAACCACACCAGGGTGATTGTGTTGCCCCCCACTGTTGATTAGACTGAAACGGTTGTGAAATATTCGCCACCGGGATATTCCGGTTTTGAGGTGACGGTGGTGCCCACCCAGAATTACCGTGCCAGTTGTTATGGCCTTGGTTATCATTATTATTATTACACCAACCAGAATTAACCTGACTGGTTACCATTATTACATTGCCACATGGTGTTTGGTTGGTAGCCGTAATTGTTCTGTTGTTGCGATGGTGTATTCTGCGGTTGACTCCCAAAATTATTGTTATTGCTTGGCAGCCGAGAATTGTTCCTATTATTTTGATTTGTGTTTGATTGGTTATTACCTTTGTAGTTTGACTTTCCCTTTCCGTTTACCATGTTCTGATACCCAGGATTAAAACGATTATCTGTTTTTTTTTTCGGTACACAAGATTGTTGTGAAAGTAGTGTGGCTCGCCTCCACCCAAGCCCCTAGAACGCCTTACCGGAGAAGCGAGGCAAACTGTCCCCGAATTGAAGCGGCTGATCGCCGCCATTTGCAGGGAACAATCCTAGTACTGGGGTTGTACTTTAAGTGTATGAGACGCAACAAGAGCAAAATAAAGCACAAAATAAACGCATGTTTGTTTAAAAAAAATTACTCATTACTGCAGTCTGTTTAAAAAGTATTCTTAAATGAAAGTCTCCTAATTTTCGAAACTGCATAGACACACGAAATTTAAGAATGTAAGGCTCTTTTCTGATAAGGTGGAGCGACTTTTCATCGAGATTTTTGCATAAGATGATTCCATGGAACTTGTAAAGTAGCAGAGACTGCGATTATTTTTCAATTCACGCAATTTTCTGTCAGGTCCTGTTAACTTTTCGCCGACTACAGTACTCTGCACGTTTTGCACGTTTATTTTCGTACATCATTTTGTCTACATTCTTTTCCATATTACATAGAATTTTTCTTTCAACTCACACCAATTTAGGTATGAATAATTGTAATACCTCATAAAATTTTAAATACGCATTTCATTCGCACATTACTTTTTAACAGAGATATTACTTCTCAAAGTGGTTGAGTATGCAACATTCGATCAAGTAATGGCCATTTACGAAGTACAATCAGCACCTGTTAAGTGTCTAAAAACGATTATTCGACCTACTTCTGCATCATATGTGTTAAATACCTCTTATACGCCTAGTTATTCATTCAGTTCAAATTAGTATTTACAGTAATATATTTGTAAATAAAATATAAGTACTTGACATGCACCAAAGTACGTTTCTCAGTTCTAGAGAATCATTTGCAAGAGGAAACCTAAACAAAAACAAACGCTCATGATTTATTATTTCTCCATGAAAATACTATACGGTATACAAGTAATGACTGATCTTTGAAATATAACATTGTTCCCGTCTTCGTCCTTGCTTCCGTTCTCACTGTTACTATTAAAAGCGGCACACGAACGAACCATATTTACCCACCATTGACCTGCAAATGGCGGATTCTGACACGTTCAATGTGGGGACGCGACACTAGCGCCAGCGAGCGCTCTAGTGTTATTTAGCAACTCTATGCCTCCACCTGCCGTCATAGCAACACCAGTCTGATGTAGGGACTGCAGACGCAGCGGACCGTTAGTTGGCTGTCGCGGGTCTCCTGATTGGCTAGCGTAATTGTTGATATTACTGGCTTGCAGCGGAACTGTCAGTTGGCTGCCGTAGCCTGCTGAATGGTTACGCGCGTTGCCGTAGTGCGAGCGTGAAGGTCGGGGTGAGAGTTTAAAATAGAGAAAGATTAATTTTTAAAACTCACAACCACCAGCTGCGAACCAAATTCCTAAACATGCAAAAACACTGGAACTGTGATTGCGACTGTTTGACTCGTTTTCTAGGGGATGATATCACACGTTCGCAGCTTTCCTTCCCTGCATATGATTAACAAAACAAATTCATAATAAAATCAAGTTCATGAGAAAAAAAGGTGTACTAACTACTAATTTTGAAAACAGGCTATTTTTTAATGAGGGCCTTAAAGGTTCCTAACTGCATCGTATTACTTCAAATGCCAGTAGTATTAGAATATTTTATTTCACGCTGTGCACTGCACTGTGCCTGGCACTCGCCATTGTCCCTCTCTCCCCTCACCGGAAACGAACTGGAAAATCCTAAGCTGGAACAAGCCACCAACATCGGCCTGCTCGCTGGCCTCCCGTCAGCTACAAGCACACAGCAAATCTCAACGTGGAGAATTTCTACCTATGGCCTAACTATAAATGTTGTCACCCAACTGTGTACATACATTGCTACCATAATTAATAAGATTAAAATTGTGTAACATTTAGTGCATTGGCATGGTCAATGTTTGCAGTGAACTTCATACTGTTTAATTATCAAATGCTATTAATTACCAGTATTTCTATTGGGCGGTAATCTTACAGTAGTGATTATTGTTTACATGCGCGTGAGCTCTATCACCCTCAATAATTAAATCAAGAGCGTCGACTCCCGATAAAAATTCCTCTAAATTATCGTCAGACAAATTGTATAAATCCCTCCTGATGTGTGTTGGCAGTTTGCTTTTGAGAATTCCTAGCACCTCTTTGTGTGACATAGGTCTATCAAAAAACTTTGTCTTTTTTATGTACTTTTCGAAGTACTTCCGAAGACTACCGTTCTTCTCATTGAATAGGTGTGGATTATAAACCTCGTTTCTAAGTCTCTCCTGCATACCCTGGGACCAATATTTCGCAAGAAATTCTTGTTCGAACTCCTCAACGGTTTCACAATACTCTCTAGCCTCTCCGGCCCAAAGTGCAGCCTCACCTTGTATAAAGCCGGCAATAAAACGAATTTTTCTCCTTTCCGACCAAGTAGGTGGCAAAACTCCTCTGAAAGAGCGAATGAAAATAACCGGGTGTACATTTTTGTTCTCTGGAGAGAATGTCTGGAACAGGCGATATTTTATTTGGCATTCTTCCAGTAAAATTGATGGAACTGTAAGTTCACCTGAAGCGGGTATCTTTTCCACGGTTCATGGAATCGTTTGAAAAACTAGTACGGTTTGTATTTGATCTAATCGGTGACGGATTCTGTTGAGCATTGTTTACAGGTGTGACAGGCGCGACTTGTGGTCTGTCACGTGCTTTGCGACATTCATTATGTAATTCAGAGATTTGCGAAGTAACTGTACGCTGCCAGTTAGGAACATCTTCATGCAGGTTGGACCTAACTGAAGATATCTCTTCTTGGAGAGACCGAACAGTATTATTTTGACTCTCATTAACTTTATTAGTCACACTTTCAACAATATTGTTAATTTCTGCATGCAATCTCTGTCTCATTTGAACTTGGCCTGTTTGTAAGAATTCCTGAATTTTATTTTGATTTTCTGTGACTTTTGTGTTAATCTGTGACGTGATATTTGTTACCGTGGTTTGAAGGTTGTTCTGATCTACACGCAATTTACTAAGATCCTTAACTAAACTATCCACTGTTTGTGGCACGGTGTTAACTGCTGTTTTAATATTGTCTACATCAGCTGTGACTGAAGTCAGCTTTTCAGACACTGTGTCCAACACACGATCAATGACTGTCTGCTCTGTCGATTGGAATTGCACGTTAAGACGCTCGTGTAATTTATCTACTCGTGATTCTATCTGTTGAGATATTTCTTATTTAATTTGAGCCTTTAAAGTATCCTGAGCCTGCTCTAATTTTGAAAAACGGTCTTCAAATTCATCCTTGGTGACAATTTTAGTAATTAAATCTACCTGTCGGTCCTCGATTGTAGACAGTCGTTTGGTCATGTTATCGGACAAAGTTTTGCTGTGCTCTTCTAGTTGTGAGAATTTATGATTGCTTTGTTGTTCTAGCTGTGTAATTTTACTACTAATTTCCTGCTTAGTCTGCTCAGTGTGTGTCTCAAGCTGTGAAATTTTAGTACAGATTTCGTGTTGCGTTTGTTTGTTTTGCTTTTCAAGTAAGGTGAATCTTCGATTGGTTTGTTCTGTACTACGTTCAAATAAAAGTTCTAATTGCCTGAACCGATCTGGTTGCTGACCTGTAACCGTTTCGATTACATTTTGTGTACTAGTGTTAACTGCGGTGGCTTCGCTAATGTTTACACTAACTGGAATACTATCGATACTCTGTACTCCCATGTTTGCGTTGTCGGTAAACGCGGCACTATCTCCCAGCAAATTGCTACAATTTCCTGCCATACTTTTTGCTTGCCTACGTGTCTTGACCATTTCCAGTGAGACAAAATAAAAATAAAAACTTCACACTTTCCTGAAAGTAACTGAATTTCGTAAATAAACAGCAATGTTAATATCTGTAAGCCTGATTGAACAAGATAGTGCGGCGACAAATGAACCGAGCTGCGTGGCTAACAATGAACGTACGCCATTTGCGGCACTTCCAAATTCGTCACACAAATTTTGCACTTTTATGAAATAAAATTTCAAAACTACAAAAGTGGTTCGGAAAGCGGTCAAATTTACTACTGTAGCCAGCGGCAGACCACGGAGAAAAATTAAAAGTTAACAGAAAGGCAGAAATAAATTGATCCGGCCTTACCTCAATCGTCGTGTTGTTTTGAATTAAATTTTTTTTGTTCTTTTTTTCCGAAAGTTTTAATTTTCCTTGAAAAAGTATGAAATTTCCAACTTTTCTCTCGTCCGAAGATTGGTCGTTACATGAAAGACAGAAAATAGTGTTAGTACAAGATATTGGTATTGCATAGGCCTACAGTTGGTATGTAAATTTCAAAGTAGGTAATTTCAGCCTAAATCCAAGCAGGACAAGTCCTGAAATAGGTCGCCAATTCTTTTATAACACTAACTACGTATTAATGTTGAGGATCGTGTAACATCAACATTTATTTCGTAAATAAATAACATTAATTTCTAATAGGATTAAAATTTGAGAAAAATTCTGAGTAACTCACTGAAATATTCTGAATGGAATGAGCGAATGAAAGAAAAATTAAAATGCAAGTAATTCTGACAGATACCATGAAAGTGCTTCGGCAGGTAGGTATAAAAGAAAGGACGAGCTCACCTTTACCGACGTCTGCAACTGCATTCAGCACATAATAAAGCCTTGCTGAAAGAAATTGTCATTGTAATTCAAGGTAATCTCGTCCTAGAGTGAACTCGGAGCAATTAAGGGTGCTATTCCGTGCAGAAGACCGTGTACGAATTTTCTAGAACTTTCGTTATATGAATCGTTGCAAAATGCAACCACACATAAAATAAATTATCGGACCTCGCACATATGCAAAATACTGACAAGATGATTGCAGGTTATAGTAGGCATAAACTGAATGGAAATGTACTGATTAAATAATAACTTCAAAAAATTATTTTCGTCTACACGAAATCCAAGTCGCCATAATGACGCCGAGTCACTGCAAGATTAGATGCTTGCGTTAGCTGCGACAGGGCTATCATATAGGGCTGTGAATGAAAAAAATATTGTTAATGCAGTAAATCAAGTTTAAAGGGCATTTATTAAAGAAAAATGACGGAACATCATACTCACATTCTCGTAATAAAAAAATAAAGAAAAAAACAACCTTCAGGGGACTAATGGCGTCCGATTGAAACAAAAACTAGATATCGACAGAATAGTGCCGTCGTTCTCCTTCACACCGCAGAAAAAAAGTCGACGTCAGGGTTATTCTTTAGCATGACAGAGAAAGACGTACTCTCGGATTAAAAAAAAAAGAAATAAATAAAATAAAATAAAAAAATATAAAAATAATCTTTGCCCTTCGGAATCATTGTTCGCTATAATCGGTTACCGGTTGTCGACTTCGGGAACCTACCTAAAAGGTCGATTCTAATCCGGTGGAATGGAGCTACTGCAGGTGGAATTGGTACCAGATGACGTGGAGGAAACTGCGGCACATACTTCCGTCTCTGGCACTCATTACAGTGACTTACATAGTGGTTGACAGATCGGTAGAGACCTTGCCAGTAATACACACGTCTGATTCTGTCTAGAGTCTTCACGAATCTCAAATGACAGGATATTGGAGAATCGTGGAAATACTTGAGAATAGCTGGCTGAAGGTGAGCTGGAACAACCAGTAGCCATTTGGGACCCAGTGAATCGTAGTTGCTCTTATACAGTGTCCCATGTATAAGTTGAAACTCTCCTTTGGTCTGTTCTCCTTTCTCCAAGGCCTCTATGTTTTGTAATAATCCTGCATCTTCCCTCTGTTCCGTAATGTCGCCTAACTCAGTGAGGGCTGAAATTTCATCCATGCTGTTGTGTTCGGCTAATGGATTTTTCGAAAGGCAGTCGGCGTCCTTGCGTTTGCGCCCGATGTGAATACCACTGTGACATGATACTCTTGGATTCTTAGTGTCCATCTTGCTAGTCGATCTGATGAATCCTTCAAAGAATAGTTGTCTGTCACAAATGTATACAGTTTATTGAACAAATCGGCCAGAAGTTGTTGATAGTTCTGATAACAGCGAGACATGTCGAATGTTTGTATAGCTTATGGGACTTAACTACGGGGTCATCAGTCCCTAAACCTACAAACTACTTACGAACTAGCTAACACTAAGGACAGAAAAAATATCCATGCCCGAGGGGGGGATTCGATCCCCCAACCGTAGTGGCCGTGCAGACCGTGACTGGTGCGCCGCAGTCCCCCCCCCTTTTTTTTTTTTTTTTTTTTTTTTTTTTTTTTTTTTTTTTTTTTTTTGTCCTTCTTGTAGATCTCGGCATCGCGGTCGTTGTTTCAGTTTGTTCTTGGTTATTCGTTGAGTATGCGGCACAGCTTTTTTTTATTACAGAGAGCGTTCAGCCCTCTGACCGGGCGCGCTGAGCCACGGCGCCCGGCGTCCCCTCGGCCACCGCGTCCGGCACGGCAAGACATTCCTTCTAGATTGTAGAGTAGTTTATCCCAGACTTTGAGAGAACTCTTGATACATAGGCTATCACCTATTCAGCCCCTTCCTGAATTTCTACAATCCCTGCACCAATCCCACTACCGCTAGCGTCTGTGTTAAGTTCAGTCTCAGCGTTCTCGTCGTATAAGGCCAGAACTGACGCGGAAGTTAAAGCCTCTTTAAGTGCGCGGAAAGCTCTTTCTTTCGTCTCATCCCAGTAAAACTTGTCATCTCCCTGCAGACGTTCTTGCAATGGACGTGCCTTGTTACAGAAACCTTCTATGAAAAGACGGCAGTATGACCACCGCCCGAGGAAACGTCTCACATCACGGATGTCATGAGGAGTTGGAAATTCTGTGACTGTCCTTACTTTATCTGGATCAGGACGCACACTATATCCATCCACTAGGTGCCTCAGGATTTTTATATCTTTGGTGACGAAGAGGCACTTCTCTGGGTTGAGGCGCAGTCCTACACTCTGAACACACTTCAACACAGTTGACAGGCTGCTAAGATGTTCTGCAAATGTCCTTGAGAAAAGACATGTCGCTTATTGATGTTGAAGCAAGTTGTACATCATGTGTTCGAATGTGGCCGGGGCATTGTATAACAAAGACATGTCGCTTATTGATGTTGAAGCAAGTTGTACATCATGTGTTCGAATGTGGCCGGGGCATTGCATAGTCCATATGGCATGACCTTGAATTCATAGAGGCTGTCCGGTGTAATAAAAGCATTCTTCTCCCTGCCAGGTTCGTCAACCTCGATTTGCCAGTAACCTGTCTGCATGTCGATGGTTGAGAATTATGTAGCTCCTTTCAAACAGTCTAAGGTGTCGTCAATGCGCGGCAATGGATAGACTTCTTTCTTCGTGATTTTGTTCAGCCGCCGATAGTCGACACAGAAACGCCGCGTGCCATCTTTCTTTTCCACGAAGACCACCGGAGACGACCAGGGACTCTCTGAAGGTTGAATAATGTCATCGTGCAACATCCTCGCCACTTCTTCTCTAATTATCCGTCTTTCAGTAGGTGACACTCTAAGAACGCTGTCTAATTGGTGGATGATCCCCAGTATTGATACTGGCCATTTCATCTGGCTCTTCTCTTGCCTTGCCTGGAATACACCTGAAAATTGATGTAGTATGGTTAATATCTGCTGCCGTTGTTCCTGCGTCAGACCGGATCCTATATGCAGTCTATAGTATTTTCCTCTAGAGCGTTGTCGACAGTAACAACAGAGCATTGGACTTCGTCGATGACATTGAACTCACCGCCCAGTACACATTCCTTTAGGAATGAGTTGTGATTGTTCGTAAAAATTTGTGATCAAAAGTTCTCCTCGACCACTTGTAATGCTTATGAGAGGCGCTGGTAGGCAGATTTTCTTTGTTATACTGATTAGCTATTCGCGATCGCCAAGCACTTCACCGTCCAACTGGTCATCTCGGTCTCTGATTGGAACTCTTCTCATTGTTAACGGCGAGATATCAATATACTCGACAGCGAACAATTTCCCAGGGGAGTACATGTTACTTGTACTCGTCAGATCTATTTCCTCAATTTGTAGCTCAGATCTTTCACAGTCAATTACAGCCTGAGATGCCTGAAGGAAGGCCCATCCGAGGATGGCGTTATGCTACATTCTGTTGAAACGAAAAATTCAAAAGGCTGTGTCCTGTTGTTGATAGTTATTCTTGCAACACATGTTCCTGCCGGCCGGATTTATTTTCCATTTGAGACTTTCAGCACAGTCGCTCTTGTATCACAGAACATTATCTTCTTTAGTTTGCGGCGGCAGTCATTCGAAAATACAGATTGGGAAGCTCCTGATTCGACTAGTGCCCGGACAGGTTGGCCATCAATGGTGACGTCAATGAGATTTCCCGACATCTTAGCGAATGTCGCCCAAGGAGGATTTTCATCTGAGGCCACCTCAGTCGAATGATGGTCGACTCGCCTAGTTTTCCAGAACACGTTGGCTGGGCGAGCGGCTGGTATCTCTGTAAGGCGACGGTGAACGGCGGCGGCGTGATGGAGAGCGGCCATGTCCAGGATACGGCGACGGGCTTCGTCCCATAGGTCGACAGTAATCATCTTCAGTTGACTACCGTTGAAAGGCCTGCTCCGAAGGTTGGCGTCTTGCGGCATAATTATTGTCAAATACTCGTCTTCTCTCCCTGCAGTATCATGCGACATGTCTGGGAAGGCCACAGTGGAAACACAATGGCGTGTTGTCTTCTGTCCTCCAAATATCTGTCCTCCTGCGAGGCTTCACAGATGCCAGAGGAGTTGGTTGTGGCCGCGTCGGTCGGTTCCTAAGCTGCCGTTTGGTGGCTGCGGCGTAAATCATAGTTGGGCGAGGCCATTCTTCACATCGGGTGTGACTGGCGGGGCTGACAGGCGCTAATGTTTGAAATACCTCTTCCTCAGCAGCATCGGCCTCCTCATGACAGACAGGACTGACATCCATGGTCATAATCTGGTGATTGCTTGGTCCAACAGTCCCAGCTGCCATAAACTGTTGTAATTCTTCTCCCAAATTTGTCGTATGAGAGAAGCAGTCATGCTGGTCTTCCACAATGGCCATAGAGACTACATTCGGGAGTCTGTCGTAGTTCTTTCGTCCAATCCTCCTCTGTCGCATCTCTTCAATTTTCTGGCACCATTGGATAAACTCTTGCGTCGTCGAAACTTATTTTAATGGAAGAGCTTTATACATGTCTTCCAAAATGCCCTTTAACAGGTGTGAAACTTTATCAGCCTCCGTCATGTCCGGGTTAACTATATGACATAGGGCCAAAACACTCTGTACAGACGACTGTGTTGACTCACCATGTCGCTGGGCCCCGTTCTTCAATTGCTCTTCTGGTAAACGGACTTGTCGACTGGTGGTCGCCAAACGTCATCTTCACTTCTGCCTGGAATTTTTCCCAGCTATCGATCTTGTCCTCGTTATTTTCAATCCACTGTTGGGCCGTGCCGTCCAGGCAGAAATATACATTTGGTAAGCACATAATGTGATTCCACCTATTATACTTGGCGATTCGGTCAAATAGTTTCAGCCATTTATTTGGATCCTGTCCAGCGTCTCCCGAGAACACCGATGGGTGTCTGATGTGCAGCTGCTTTACCGCTGTTTTGGCATCCATGGATCCTTAGAAGACACGGACCTTCGGACGGAGGTAGTCAGTATGCCCTTTGTATTCCGGTTCTTGTCCGTGTAGGAAACGGCTCTTACGCTGCCTAATCGGAGCCACGATGAGGCAGATGTATTGCAGTATACACGGCGCTTCTACTAGAAAGTGTCACGTTGAAAGCTGCAAGTGGTCCAAATTTCAAAGGCTGGTCGTTAATAGAGCACAAGACTTCACACTTGGAACACGTTTATTGCTAAAACAAGCGTACACTCAGTAGAGACAGACCCTGTTTGAAGTGGTCCACTATTTATACATAGAAAGAATATTCTGGAAGTAACAAGTGCATCAAACATAAGAAACATGTAGAACATTCTAGAAATAGTAAATATAAAGAAATAATTTTTTCTGCTCGTGGCGGGATTTGAACTTGGGACCTAAGCATAGAGATCAGCAATGCTAACCACTGCACCACGTTTGCCGTCAGAAGACTTACAGCAATATTGTGTCCATTAGGTTTCTAACCAAGCTGATGCCTAAAGTGAAATTTGGGGGTACATAGCGAACTACTATAAAACGACATGCGGCATCTTGTAATGGATTTGAACTTAAATCATTACTAATTTTATGTGGCGACCTGTGCACATGGAAAAGCGTATTTTGTCATGCAACTGATTCCTTTCAAAATCTACTGCAGTTATGACTTGCATTAACATGCAGTAAATTAGACTCCTTTATCATGATTACCTGTGTAATGTAATATGATAACAAACACACAAGCATATTGAAACAATGCAACATAAATAATTTTATGAATCAGTTCTGTGAAATAGGGAATGAAATGCTAGTATCTACTGAAAGAATACAAACTGTAATTTCGAATCTGATATTTAACATTTCATCAGTGAGGTCCTTTCTTACCTGCCTTTCATGAACTGAATAATGTTATTAGCAACCCTTTCAAATCTATTTTCATCAATAATACTGTCTCCACTGCTTCATGGGACAGCTTCCATATTTAATTCATTGAAACACTGTGACTCTACACTTAACCCCCTCTGATTTGCCATAGCTAATACTGATGCCATGATTTGAGGAGATTTACCTTATCTGACTTATATTGTTCACTCTTTGGCCATAGGAATATCTTATCAATAATGCACAGAAATGTTAATGACACGGGCATTAGACATAGATTATATATGTGTTTCATCACCCTTTCTGTACATAATCAGAATTTTGCAGAGTGGGTGTTGCTGACACTATAGCATGAAACACTCAACATTTCTACAAAAGTAGAAGTTTATGACAAAGTATTTTGAAGATTCTCAACTTGTAATGTATAATTTTTTAATTTTTTTGTAGTTTTCATTTGCCTGTGCAGTTATATAATGTACAAATGACTTTGTGTTTTGTCTTTTGACATGGTTGAATGACAAATGTGATCTGATGTATTTTAAATATTCATTTGTAATTATTATTTTTATTTTATTTATTATTGCACCAGCAAGGCATTGAAAAATACTTAAAGATCAACTATTTTTACAACACTTTCGCACTTTTCAACTGTGAAAGTATTTCTGGACCAAAAGTCATTTTACACTTACCACAAGTAAGTGAGAATCCCATGACGAAATAACTGATTGATTATCGCTTGAGTTTATTATTAAATTTGACTATCCCTTGAGTATATTATTAAGTTTCACCGACCAGCCGGCCGCGGTGGCCGAGGTGACTGAGGCGCTCCAGTCACGGTCAGCACGGCCACTACGGTCGGGGGTTCGAATCCCCCCTCGGGTATGGATATTTGTGCCGTCCTAGTTCGTAAGTAGTTCATAAGTAGTTTGTAAGTTTAGGGACTGATGACCCCGTAGTTAAGTCCCATAAGCTTAACAAACATTTCACCGACCAAAAATTTGTAACTGAAATAACAATCTATACTCACTGAAATTCAATGAATTCATAATCGTTATTTTGTTGCACTTCTTTGTGTTCTAACGCTACTTACATGGTAAAAATATTGTCACAATTTGTAGAATATCCCACCCATATTCACAGTAGCGCCTAAGGAAAGCTGAAATAAACTTGTTAAATTCCCTCACACCTAATTTACGCCCAACCCTGATCTAATTTGAAGTATAATTTTAAATTTATCACATCATGGCGGCGGAATGCTGGTTTCTCGGGCGGCGGCAGCTTCCTGTAACAACTGTTAAGTTGTGCTGAAATATCGCAATTTGGGAATCGACACTTATTAGAAAAATATCACACAAGTATATTCGATATGTATTTTTAACATATTTTGTACACCCAATACACACCTTAGCCGTTTTGCAGACCGCATTTAATAAAACAGTCTAATGACACCCATACTAAAATTACGTATCTCTTACAAGATGTACTTTCTTAACCTAGATAAGACCAACAACTGAATGAAAATCGTTGCTCACTGGTATTTATAGATGAACAATAGCATACATCATAATTACTTATATAATTAACTAGCTGAACCCCCGCTGCTTCGCATGCGTAGGTTGTTTGGTCTGCAGCGGTTGTTTCTTTTTAATCCCGACCAAGAATCCATATATTAAGTTTCGTAGTTATAGCTTGAAATTTGAGTTAACAGCACCATATTTCTGAAAATCAATTTTGGCATCCCGTATTTCACCCCCTTATTAGTCTAATTTCCAAAAATACCAAAACACGTGTCTTTTAAATTCGAACCCCGAATCCAAATCCGAAAATTTGTAGTTCTAAATTCAAAATTGCCAAAATAGCAACATATTTTCGAAAAACATCCCCTCTCCAATTTAACCCCGTTGATGGTTGAATTTCCAACAATACCGAAACACGTATTTTTAACGTCTAACCAACTACACAAATATCAATTTTTGCATCTCTAGCTTCAAAATTGTATCAATAGCAACGTGTTTTCAAAATGATATTTTGATCATCTATTTAACCGTCTTACTTGTTGAATTTCCAAAAGTTCTAAAAATCATGGATTTTTAATCCTGACCAAGATTCCATATCCGAAGTTTCGTAGTTGTAGCTTAAAATTTCAGTTAACAGCAACATATTTTTGAAAATCAAATTTTTGCGTCACCTATTTTACCCTCTTATTTGTCGAATTTCAAAAAATGCCGAAACACGTGTCTTTTAAATTCGAACCCTGAAATAAAATCCAAAATTTTGTAGTCCTAGCTTCAAAATTGCCTGAATAGTTACGTATTTTCAAAAAACGTTTCATCCCCTATTTCACCCCCTTATGGACGGAATATCGAAAAATCGCTTCTTAAATGACGCCTACAGAGTAAGATCAACGCCCTGTACAAGTTTCAAGTTTCTATCTTCAGTGGTTTGGGCTGGGCGATGATGAGTCAGTCAGTCAGTCAGTCAATCAGTCAGTCAGTCAATCGTGACACTTCCTTTTATATATAGAGATAGAGATTATAATCATTGAATTTTCTTTACATTTAATGTCTTAGTTTGCAAGACACATTTACATCAGTGGCACAATGTAAACAGTATTTTCACACAATTTTTAGGTATTGTTATTGAAGTTTATCAGTGAAAAAGCCAAATGAAATGGGAAAAATCACACTGCCCACCATAATAATGCAAGGACGGTTGATAGGACCGACTGTGGACCTCTGGTACAGAGCCGAGTGGAGGGTCTGAATCAGCGGCTCAGACGGTTCAGCGAGCGTGTAGGCTGCAGATTCCTTGACTTGCGCCATCGGGTGGTGAGTTTCCGGGTTCCGCTGAATAGGTCAGAAGTCCACTGTACGCAGGAAGTGGTTACACGGGTAGCGTGGACTGTGTGGCGTGGACTGGGCGGTTTTTTAGGATAGAGGGCTTCGGGGAAAAATAAAATGGGCAATCACAAAGGGTGCAGGTGGATCACAGGAGAAATGCAGATCTAGGAATAATCGGTATAACAGTTGTAAATTGTCGTAGCTGTGTCGGGAAAGTACCAGAAGTCCAAGCGTTAATAGAAAGCACCGAATTACACATCATTGTAGGCAGTGAAAGTTGGCTCAAGGCGGAAATTAGTTCAGCAGAAGTCTTTTTTTTTTTTTTTTTTTTTTTATTATTATTATTATTATTATTTTTTTTTTATTTTTTTTTATTTTATTTTTTTTTTTTTTTTTTTTTTTGCAAAAGATCTAACTGTTTTCAGAAAGGATAGATTAAACAAAATAGGTGGAGACGTGTTTGACGCTGTCAAAAGTAGTCTTTCGTGTAGCGAAGTTGAAGTTGATAGTTTCTGTGAGCTATTATGGGTAGAGGTTGTACCTGAAAATCGTAAAAAGTTAATAATTGGTTCCTTTTACCGGCCTCCCTACTCTGACGATACAATAGCAGAAAGGTTCAAAGAAAGCCTGAGTCAAATTACAGAAACGTACCCGACTCATACGATAATAGTTGGCGGAGATTTTAATTTACCCTCAATCTGTTGGCGAAATTATATTTTCAAATCAGGAGGTACGCATAAAACATCGTGTGAAATTGTACTCAGCGCATTCTCTGAGAATTACTTCGAACAATTAGTTCATGAGCCAACTGGAATTGTAAGTGGATGTGAAAACACTCTTGATCTCTTAGCAACAAACAATCCTGAGCTCATAACGAGCATCAAAACGGGTACAGGTATTAGTGAACACAGAGCTATTGTATCGAGATTCAATATCTAAAGTTCCAAAGATACCAAAAATAAACGAAACGTATATTTGTTCCGGAAAGCAGATAGAAATAAAATACATTGCTTCTTGAAAGATAGCTTCCACTCGTTTCTAACACTAAATGTAGGTGTAGACCAGATGTGGCTCAAATTCAAAGAAGTGGTATCGACAGCAATTGACAGTTTTATACCAAATAAAATAATAAAAGAAGGTGTTCCTCCTTGGTACACAAAACAGGTCAGGACACTGTTGCAAAAGCAACCGAAAAGGCATATTAAATTTAAACGAACACAAAATCCCCAGGATTGGCGATCGTACACAGAAGTTCGAAATTTAGCGAGGATTTCAATGTGAGATGCCTACAATACTTTTCACAACAAAACTCTTTCTCGAAATTTGACTGAAAACCCTCAGAGATTTTGGTCATATGTTAAATATACTAGGGGCAAAACACAAACAATACACTCACTACGTGATAGTAATGGCGATCCTGCCGATAACAGCGCTACTAAAGCAGAGTTACTAAACATAGCTTTTAGAAACTCATTCACCAAAGAAGACTAAATCAATATCCCAAATTTCGAATTACGAACAGACACCGTAAAGAGTAACGTAGAAGTAGATATCATCTGAGTAGTGAAGCAACTAAAATCACTTAATAAGAACAAGTATTCTGGTCAGGATTGTATACCCATTAGATTTATATCTGATTATGCTGAAGCGATAGCTCCTTACTTAACAGCCATATACAACCGCTCTCTCAAACAAGGATCTGTACCAAAAGATTGGAAAGTTGCACAGGTCACACCTATATTCAGGAAAGGCAGTAGGAGTAACCCATTAAACTACAGGCCTATTTCATTGACTTCAATTTGCAGCAGGGTTTTGGAACATATCATGTATTCAAATTATCTGTAACAGAATGATCTATTGGCCCAAGGTCAACATGGATTTAGAAAATACACAACTAGCTCTTTACTCACGTGAAGTGATGTGTTCTATCGACAAGGGTTCGCAAATCGATTCCGTATTCCTTGATTTCCAGAAGGCTTTTGACACAGTACCTCACAAACGGCTTTTAATCAAATTGCGTGGGTATGGTATATCGCCCCAAATTTGCGACTGGATAGGGGATTTCCTGTCAGAGAGGACACAATTCGTAGTAATCGATGCTAAGGCATTGACTAAAACATGATATCGGGCGTTCCACAGGGTAGTATTATTGGTCCTCTGCTGTTCCTTATTTACATAAACTATTTAGGGGAAAATCTAAGTAGCTCTCTTAGTTTGTTTGCAGATGACGCCATCATTTACCGTCTAGTAAAATCATCTGAAGATCAAAACTAACTGCAGAACGATTTGATTAAAATATCAGTATGGTGTAAAAATTGGCAGTTGACTCTAAATAATGGGAATTGTGAAGTCGTCCACATGAGTACGAAAAGAAATCCGCTAAACTTTGTTTACGTGATAAATCAATCAAATGTGAAGGCCGTAAACTTCAAAGAATACCTAGGAATTACAATTACTTCTGACTTAAATTGGAAAGAACACGTAGATAATGTCGTTGGAAAGGCGAACCACAGACTGCGTTTTATTGGCAGAACCCTTAAAAGATGCAACAGAACTACTAAAGAAACTGCATACGCTACGCTTGTCCGTCCTTTTATGGAGTATTGCTGCCCAGTGTGGGATCCTTATCAGGTGGGTTTGACGGAGAACATCGAAAGAGTCCAAAGAAGGGCAGCTCTTTTCGTATTGTCACGATACAGGGGAGACAGCGTTACGGAATGATACAGGATCTGGGATGGGAATCATTACAACGGCGCTTATCGCTGCGGCGTGGGCTACTTACGAAATTCCAATCGCCAACATTCTCCTCCGAATGCGAAAATATATTGTTGACTCCGACTTACATAGGTAGAAATGATTATCAGAATAAAATACGAGAAATCAGAGCTCGAACGGAGAGATTCAGGTGTTCATTCTTCGCGCGCGCTGTTCGAGAATGTAATGGGAGGTAAAATAGTATAACGGTGGTTCGATGAACCCTCTGCCAGGCATTTAAATGTGATTTGCAGAGTATCCCATTTAGATGAAGATGTAGATGTATATAGATATTTCAGTGTTATTTTGTGAATGTCATCTTTTGTTCCCTCAATCAAAGCAGTTTATAAATGTCACTTCTCACGGAGTAAGTGTAGGTCCATTTCACAGCACACGTCCACATAGAATAATGAAATGTTTATTGAACGTTCAAGAAATCTGCCCACCTACACAATTAATAGTGTTTCAATTCATTTAAAAGTTTTTGGTACCTAAATCTAAGCTAAATGTGTAGACACTACGCCTTAATTACTCTGGCAGACTAACTTATGGCTTCACATTTGGGCTATGACGACCAGGACAACCTGGGTGAAACCAGTGACTAATCCAGTCGTAGTTCATTGGTTTTAACAGTTCATAACTTATCACAAATTCGATAGATTTTAACAGTTCAAAGGTGTCAAAAGTTCCAACGGTTTGAACACTCTACAAGTTATCAAAAATTTGATTATTTTTAACAGTTCACAAATCAAAGTTCATCAAATTCTCAATCAAATGTTCATCTAATCACGTAAAGTGTTCATCATCAATAAATTGGACTATTAATTGTTCAGGACTACAATAATTATCTCCACATATCGTCAGTGTCTTTGGTCGTTTTTTAGTAAGTAATTGTATAAGAAAATGCAGGAGGATACAAGATATGTGTCACAGTAAAATAAGTCAATAAAAATTTTACACCTATGTATATTGCCACGTTCAAAACTGCAGGTGGTCCGGAATTCAAAGATGGTCGTTAATAAAGCACGACACATTATACTTAGAACAGGTTTATTTTTAACATAAGTGAACACTCAGAACAGTCTGTCTCCTGATCGGAGTACTCCGCTATTTACGGATAGAAAGAATTTTCTGGAAATTACAAGTACGTCAATCATAAGGAGCAAGAAGAACATTCTAGAAATAGTAAATACAAGTACAATACAGGATTTGAACCGGGAACCGTCAGCACATGTCTGCAACGTTAACCACTGTACCACTCGTGCCGTCGGAAGACTGGCGGCAATATTATTTTGCACAAATATTTGATAATATCGACGATCTTCTCCGACAGACGGTTTGTTGTTTTTGACTCATTAAGCAATCACAACCACTAACACATTCTAAATAGTTCAAGGTAGCATTGTGTAGAAGTAAATTTACATTAACAGATTTTCCTTTATAACACTGAAGCTGCTTGAATGTCAATTCCTGTAACATTTAATGCATCAAATAACACTTGATTTGGGTGAAACGCATCATGTTTCAGATTAACTCAGTGCTATAATTATTGCAAAAAGATATATTGGTAACTTAAGAAATTGGAGTGGACAGCAAGACGTCATGTCTGTTTTCAATGAGACAGAATCTACGCGAGTCCCAAGAAAAGGTAAAATGAAAACAAAATCAATAATCTAACCGCTTCCAGTTTAGGGCATGGCATACAGATGGTATGCCACATAAAGCATGAGCATCATTACAAGAAGAAAATGCAGGAGGACACAAGATATGTGTCACAGTAAAGGAAGTCAATAAAAATTTTACACCTATGTATATTGAAAATATTTTCAACTAGCTTATCTGCCCGTGCTTCGCAACGATTGTTGAAGGAGGGCCTGTGTGTATCATAGCTTTTTAGGTAAAAATAGAATCCTTGTTGGATCGCTCTATCAATAAACTCAGTTGTCCTAGTCCAGATGACAAGTACAATTCATTGTCCGAAACTATGTATCTTCATAAAGATGTCAAATGTAAGTAAAACTCATTGTCTGAAACGATGTATCTTCATAAATTTTATTATACAAAAAGTGAAACGTGCCAAAATAAGCAAAGAAATGTCGTTAAGTATTTAATACACAAAGCGAAATCAGTAAAATTATGTTCAATGTTTGTTGGTATTCGTAGACATAAGATTACTTAATTCTGTCACACATGTTCGCTTCCTTGTTTACTACCCCATACTTATTATGAAGCAGCGATATTTATTAGTTCTTTGGTGCACTACAGCGCCTCTATGGCTTGTTTGCTATACTACAGATTGCTATACTACTATTTCTAGAATGTTCTTCTTGCTCCTTATGATTGCCGTACTTGTAATTTCTAGAAAATTCTTTCTATGTGTTTCATTTATTATACATATTTCTTAAACGAGTTAATAATTATTTATCTGTAAAGTTCGTTATAGTATAATCTTTGGTGTATTAATAATCTATATATTTCTTGATAGACGTCAAATGTTCAAATGTTATTACTTCCATATCTTTGCTCCGTATATGACGACTTTGGTCTAAGCTGATGTGTTGTATGGTATTCTTAACTATTCCCGACGACTTGCTATATAACAACTGCTTCATTATATATTTTCTTTCGCTCTGTATTATTTTCTTTTATAGAAGTCGTTCCTTCCAGATTCGAAGATTATTCAATGCAGATTCGTCTTTTTAAAAGCCTATATAACGAGGGCAGTCAATTAATACAGAGTGAGTAAATTATAGTTGTGGCGACTTCATATGTTAGTTATAATGTTGTTTATCCTGTTGCTATTACAAACAACGATCACATACATATCAGTTTATTTGAGCTGCACGAGCGTTAATAATTTTTTGCTGTCAATTTTTATGGCAGTTCATTTTCCAGAATAATCTTTAGATTTCACTAACAAGTCTCTTAGATCTAACATTAAATTTCAGTTGAAAACTATTTACTTCGAAATATATTTTCGTGAAATGTCAACAGTTAGAGATTCTTTTACCTTGCCTTTGCTACAGACATATATTACTAGACTGGCAATGCATATACAGTATCATTGGTGTCACTGAATTCTCGCCGCCATATTTCTATACTACAAACGTGTGAGCAGTCGGTATGTGTATTTACAGAAAACATTCGTAAATATACGGATGGGCCCATGTAACTACGCAGTCTTTAGAGATTTGACATATTGGTTGATTCATGTGTTGTATGTAACCGTAATTCTTCGTACGGCAAACCGAAGATATAACGCCAATTCAAAATGTTCAAATGTTTGTAGAGCTTATGGGACTTAACTACGGGGTCATCAGTCCCTAAACTTACAAACTATTTATGAACTATCTAAGACTAAGAACGGCACAAATATCCATGCCCGAGGGGGGATTCGAACCCCCGACCGTAGTGGCTGTGCAGACCGTGACGCGTGCAGCAGTCCCCTCGGCCACCGCAGCCAGCTAACGTCAATTCACACTGCCCGTCACGTCAATTCGTATCCAAATACCCGATTTTCAAAGTGAGGTTAAGAGTGGCGATCTTTTATGTAGAAAGTCATAGTTTATTACTGGAATTGCGGAAACAACAACGTTAAATGTTTCAGCCATTTGTCGTGCATAACAGGTATCTGTATTCTTTTCAGTGTTTTCCCATTATTACAATCTGATTTAAATGTATGTAGCGGTAAAATTTTACTTACCATCTCAGTGGCCTCGTATGATTATGTTGGCAACATCAACAAAACGGTAGAAAGTCCTAACCAAGATGTTGATATTCTTAGTAATCCATACAGTGTGAGTTGATTAGTGTTTCGTATAGATGATGAAGTAAACAAATAATGGTGTTCGTGCTGTACGGTTGACAGATTTTTGTTTGTGCCCTAGTTCACTTAGTAACAGTAATTGCCCTCGTAAAACTAAGTATTCGTGACAAAACATTTGCATCGTCAAGCGACTGACAACATAATTACGTGAGACCGCCAGGACAATAAGTAAAATTTAAGCGTACGTAACACGTTCTTCTCAAAACACTATACGACAATGTAGGCCTAATTGTTAAATTAAACTATTGCGGATGTGTTAGATCAAATGCAAATCATGTTCAAACCAACTAGTAGGCTAAAGCTTACAACATCATATCGTGTCAGAAGATGATAATTTTACCGTATTGAAACATTCTGACGTGAGGTGATGCAAGATGGCGGTATCAAGCTTCAGTCAGAGAAGTAAATTTGCCAGTCTAGTAATATATGTCTGTGGCCTTTGCGCAGTAACGTTATCTCTGGTTTCTTTACACATTGAGTTTTCGAAATATCTTCAATTAATTTTAACCGTTACTTTGTAAAATTAAAACTTTTAGACACACTTCGGTACAAAAACTAGCAATCCTGTAAGTTTCAATCTTAGAATGCAGTCACAAATTAATACGACAAATTTAACATTTCATTAAGTCCACTTCAAAGATATTATTATCGCGACTGTTTTCACCAAAACTTGATTTTAAAAATAAAATCACTTGTAAAATAATCCAAATATGTTCAAGAATACCATCACAATCACAGACGAAATTTTAAAATCTTCTATCTACAAAGTTTATAGTTCTTAGAAATAGTTTTAAGCAAACATTTTTTTTCTTCTTGAATAGAATAATACTTCGTGTATTAACACAACCCGTTACATGAATTGTACATACAATGACCTGTTTCGATCCGTGTCATAAAGTGAACCAACTTGTTACAACCCAAACTTTTTTTTTCATTATTGAAAAATAATCGCAGTTGGGAATTGGCGCGCGAGGCATCTTCTTCTTTGGTGCAGCCGTCGACTGGATGTTGATGTCGACCAGATCTCGAACAGATTTTTAACCTGCTGCTTGTGGTCGAGTCCCTCGTGCGATATACATGTAACAAAGAAAATTACGTTTTGCAGCAACAAAACTTTTAACATAAACATACAAGATTTTAAAGTATCTATTACGGGCAGTGTGCCTTTTCGCGACTTCTGGATACCATGCAGTGGGATCCTTTTTTTTTTTTTTTTTCCCATTATACAACCAATTAAAACTGTAACTAAGACATAAATACATATTAATGTTCAACAAATACGTTAAAACAAACAATTTTTTGAAAATTAATGTAAAGTTATGTGTTAGTTACAGTTTTGTTTTAATTGGTTGGGCATCTCTGTTTATAAAATACTTAAAGACTACATAGTCTATGACTGACAGTTGTCTTTGTAAAATCTTTGTACTCGAAACACAGCAGCTGGTGTGGTGTGGATAATCTGCAGTATTAAGTTGTATGAAGATGGCCTAAGAAGCCGAAAGCTAGTTCACAACAAAAGTAAATATTATTGTGGAACAAATATATAGTGTATAAAGTTATTTAATATTCTTTTAAAGTTCAGACACAGACAGAATCATTTTTACAATTAATTTCTGAACAGTGTTGAACAGACTTTTGGTCGAGAAATACTTTCATGGTTTGTTTGTTGTAAAAATACTCACCCCACTAAGTATTTTTAAATGGATTTTTTTGTGTCCAAGCCTCGTCGCCGCTTTTGTGTCTCGTTTCCATCGTAGGTGTCGGTGGCCGAGAAGAAAGACCGACACAGGAATAAAGGATGCACTCTTGTGCAGGTAGGAGGTGACCAGCCAGTGGGACAGCAGAAACTAGAAACACTAGAGTAAATTAGAACGAGATATATATTTCTTAGAGATTTAGTAATACTTAACTTTTACATAGCTCAGTACTGCAGAATGCTGATACATAGTTGAGCTAGAGGCCTGCCTAGTGCCTATCCGATAGCCAAGTCTTAACTGGTGCCTATCTGATTCCGAGGTTCCTATCTCAGTCCAAAATGAACGATGTCGTTCAGTGGTGGCCACGAGCGGGATAGCAGCAGAGGGCGCTCGTGGCTGACGTCGTAAGAACGCCGCGCCGTGCGTGCATGGCGTCGCGCGGCGAAAGTAGGTGGCGCGCACTTCAGACTTGTGCGACACCATAGATTTCTGCTACAATAATAAATTAAATAAAAACAATAACTACAAATGAATATTTAAAATCTATCAGATCATCTTTATCATTCAACCATGACAAAAGACAAAATACAAATTCATATACTGGTATAGATTATGTAACCCCACATGTAAATGCAAACTACAAAAAAACAAATAATTATATTGTACAAGTTGAGTATCTTCACAATACCTTGACTATACTTCTACGTTTGTAGAAATTTTGTGACTCATGCTATAGTGCAACACTCACTCTGCAAAATTCTGATCATGTAGCAAGGTGATGAAAAGTATCTACTCTTTGTCTGTCGTCAGTGTAGCAACATTTCTGTGTATTGTTGAGAGCGTATTCCATTGGCCAAAGAGTGAACAGTGTAAGTCAGAGAAATCACATCTCCTCCAGTAATAGCATTAGCAGATCAGAGGGATTGGGTGTAAAGAGACAGTGTTACAATTGATTAAATTTAGGAGCTGTCCTACCAAGCAGTGGAGGTAGTATTATTAATGAAAATGCATTTTCATAAAATATATTTGAAAGGATTACTAACAACATTATTCACTTTAGGAAAGGCATGTAAGAAAGCACCTCACTAATAAAATGATAAATATCGTATTCTAAATTGCAGTTTGTATTCTTTCTGTAGCTAGTAGCGTTTTATTACCCATTTCACATAATGTTTTTATAAAATTATTTATGTTGCATTGCTTCAATATGTTGTGTGTGTGTTATCATGTTACATTATAAATGGTAATAATTCACTGCATGTTAACGCAAGTAATAATAGCGGTAGATTTTGAAAGGAATCAGTTGCATAACAAAACAAGCGTTTTCACTGTATGTTAACGAAAGTAATAATAGCGGTAGATTTTGAAAGGAATCAGTTGCATAACAAAACAAGCGTTTTCACTGCATGTTAACGCAAGTAATAATAGCGGTAGATTTTGAAAGGAATCAGTTGCATAACAAAACAAGCGTTTCCATGTGCAAACGGCGTCAGATAAAATTAGTGATGATTGAAGTTCAAATCCATTACAAGTTACTGTATGTCGTTTCATAGTAGTTAGCTACACACCTTTAATTTTACTTTAGGCGTCAGCTCAGTTAGAAGCCCAGTGGACTCAATAAGTTGGCACTCCTGTGCTGGATACTCCAGTTGCTTTCTACGAATATCACTGTTTATTTTAATTCCATAGTATGAATTGAAATCAATAAGCTCTTGTAAATGTTAAAATGTGACTACTCTTTATCACTCTTTACTTTAAAATAGCTGTTTAACAGATAAAGTGAGGACTGTTAAGTACCTTCCGAATAACGTGCTGTGGTTGCTTGTAATTCTATCACAATTATTTCTTTTATTAATGTAAACTCCCTTAACCGGCCTTCACTAGCTACGGAAATATTGTTAAATTAAGTTAAAGAGAAATAAAAAAGGTAAAGCAGTCAACAATCCGAAGATTGGTTTGAACACCACAGTGCTTTACTAGGCATGGTCCTGTTTGGAGGTGGTATGCCGTTGCCTTCCTCCGACCTTCGAACTGACTTACCCAGCCAGTAATAGGGGGACCTACAGTTTAACGTGGGTTCCGAACCACGGTGCTACTCGGTATTTTTCACATGAGCAATACTGCCAGAGGTGAAAGAAGTGGAAAGTGACAGATAAAAATCTTAGGACCTGGCGGGGATCGAACCCGCGACCTTTAGATTTGTAGTCTGGCACGCTACCACTGTGCAACCGAGGCGCACCATCACTTTTAAATGACGCAAAAATAGTCGTAATCGTGTTTCCTATTCCAGATAATTTTATCGCACAACCAAAGTCAAAGATATATATATAACTATGTCGAATCGATATCAGCTCTGATCAACCACTTATTTGAATAAGTTTTATTTCTACATTAAAGTCTTGCAGTCAAATAAAATTGTCAGTCAAAGCCAATATTTGAGAAAATATTCCTCCTATCAATATATAGGTATCTGTATACCTATTATTTCTTTCTGCACACAATATGCGATCTCTGACGCTACTTGCAGACTAAAAACATATAAAATTATATTCAGTAATAAGAGGTTAACTTCAAAATGATGTAGTAACACTGATTTGGTTTTTCTTTTATCCTAATCAATGGAGCTAAGCACTCCGTTTTTTATCTTTATTTCTCCTTCTTATACAACTAAGATGAATGAATGCCTGTATCTAGCTACTAAATTACTAATACACTACCTGCGTTGATCTTGTAGACCTAGGTGCCACCACCACTTTTACCTCAATCTTCTTTCCAGAGTATTTTATAATTGAAGTCCCACTCTTCAGGTGTTGACCTTACTACTTTCCGCAATAAAATCTAAACAAGTCTTCCAACAAGTATATTCATCATTCTTAATGAAAGTCTCATTTTTTACTCTCGCAAATATAGTTCCTTAATATATTTAAAACTTTCTCTGTTTCCTGTAGTTCAGATTCGCTGTCGAGGTTCAGTAATAGAGAACAAACAATTTAGTCTAACTTTTCCACTCCCTCTCTCTCTCTGCACAAGCAAAGAGGTAAGTGGTGCCAAGTTCAAACTGAATTCCAAAACACATACAAATCGTGTCTGTCCAAACTAATCCGCCACGCTGCATACGGAACCACCAATCATACCAATACAGACACAACCAATTGATTCTTTCAATAAATGCCAATAACCACTACACTGAAGAATTTGCCTGCAGGCACAATTCTTCTGGACAGCTCACCAATACCTTTCTACACTGAAACGGAACCAAATCAGCCTAAAACTGATGAAAATTACATAAATATCCTATTACACTCTATACAAACAAAGACATAAGTTATGCATCACTATATAATATTTTGCGAGAACCTTATTTTTTACTAGACACCGAGATTCAAACTTATATACCATGTTTGAGAAGACGACTGTACACTATCTTTTCTAAAATTGTTGATAATGTGGGCAAAAATGAATTTGGACGGAAGTTTAATGGAGTTCCTTTATCTCCTTTCTTATACACTGGCTTAACTTCAGCTTATTTCAATAATTCGGAAAGTTTTCCACTGATAAAAAGTCTCGTTACAAGTAAGTAACTTAAAATATCAATAAACTCAGAGGCACACTGTTTAATCAAATTTGTTGATACATTATCATAGCCAGTGGATTTATTTTTTATTTTTAAGGTTTTTATGGTGGACATTACTTCTAGTGATGTTGTGAGTAGGGCCTATCATATTCATATTACTGTAGTTATTTGTACTGACGGGTGTGAGATATTCTATTGCAGTAATTACTGATCCTGATAACCCCATATTTTCCGTGGTGGTTATGAAATGCTTATTGAAAATTTCAGCAGCGCTGCACACCATCTGCTACCCGAGTGTCATCTACTCTTAATACTATGTTCTCGTCTTCATATCTGGTTGCACCAACATCCTCCTTCACTGTATCCCAGTTTCTCCTTGTTTTGTTATCTTTTGTGACTATCGCACTCTGTAAGGCATTTCCTTTGTTGCCCATGTTACTATCTTCAATATTTTGTAGTCTGTTTTGAAATGATATAACGCATTTACATCAAAACTGTTTCTCATTTATATACCCTCCTGGCCATTAAAATTGCTTCACCATGAAGATGAGGTGCTACAGACGCGAAATTTAACCGACAGGAAGAAGATGCTGTGATATGCAAATGATTAGCTTTTCAGAGCATTCACACAAGGCTGGCGCCGGTGGCGACACCTACAACGTGCTGACATGAGGAAAGTTTCCAACAGATTTCTCATACACAAACAGCAGTTGACAGGCGTTGCCTGGTGAAATGTTGTTGTGATGCCCCGTGTAAGGAGGAGAAATTTGTACCATCACGTTTCCGACTTTGATAAGGGTCGGATTGTAACCCATCGCGACATTGCTGCTCGCGTTGGTCGCGATCCAATTACTGTTAGCAGAATATGGAATCGGTGGGTTCAGGAGTGTAATACGGAACGCCGTGCTGGATCCCAACGGCCTCGTATCACTAGCAGTCGAGATGACAGGCATCTTATCCGTATGGCTGTAACGGATTGTGCAGCCACGTCTCGATCCCTGAGTCAACAGATGGGGACGTTTGCAAGACAACTACCATCTGCACGAACAGTTTGACGACGTTCGCAGCAGCATGGACTATCAGCTCGGAGACCATGGCTGCGGTTACCCTTGACGCTGCATCACAGACAGGAGTGCTTCCGATGGTTTACGCAACGATGAACCTGAGTGCACGAATGGCAAAACGTCATTTTCCGGATGAATCCAGGTTCTATTTACAGCATCATGATGGTCGCATCCGTGTTTGGCGACATTGCGGTGAACGCATATTGGAAGCGTGTATTCGTCATCGCCATACTGGCGTATCACCCAGCGTGATGGTTGGGGGTGCCAATGGTTACAGGTCTCGGTCACCTCTTGTTCGGATCGACGGCACTTTGGACAGTAGCTGTTACATTTCAGATGTCTTACTACCCGTGGCTCTACCCTTCATTCGACCCCTGCGAAACCCTACATTTCAGCAGGATAATGCACGACTACATGTTGCAGGTCCTGTACGGTCCTTTCTGGATACGGAAAATGTTCGACTGCTGCCCTGGCCAGCACATTCTGCAGATCTCTAAAAATGTTCAAATGTGTGTTAAGCTTAAGGGACTTAACTGCGGGGTCGTCAGTACCTAAACTTACAAACTACTTAGGAACTACCTTAGACTAAAGATGGATGAGACCAACATCCATGCCCGAGGGGGGGATTCGAGCTCCCGACCGTAGTGAGGTGGTATCGTGTTGAAGCTGTATGGGTATCTGATCTTACACGCCATCCAAGCTCTGTTTGACTGAATCCCCGGCCAGACGTGGTTGTTTTGGGTACTGATTTCTCAGGATCTATGCACCCAAATGGCGTGAAAATGTAATCACATGTCAGTTCTAGTAGAATATATTTGTCCAATGAATACCCATTTATCATCTGCATTTCTTCTTGGTGTAGCAATTTTAATGGCCAGCAGTGTAGTTTCCTTTTTGTCTTACAGGTGACCTTTATTCCTTGAATTATCCCTGGTTTCTTTATAGACTTTGGTCTAATGTGGATCACGTTTTGGGGAAAGCACTTTTCAAATACGTTAAGGGCATTACTTACGAAAATAATGTATTTTTCATACATGCTATGAGCAATGTAAACATCACTCCAATTCATGTCTTTGAGTAGTTTTCTGAAACTGTCAATTGTTGGTTTCACACTTCCCTCCTAAATTCGGATTTGATAGATTTTATATCCTCAACAGTATTAACGTCTATCTAAAGGAACTGCATGATATGGTCTGAAAAGCTACTAGTTCTAGCCTGTACCAAAATACGTTAAGTGGTAGGGTAAGGTGCTGAACTGTTCTGCAAATGTGAAAGAAATTTTGGGCTACTGAATATCAATAACATTGTAATTAAAACTTTTTGACACTCAGTGAACAACCAGTCCACTCGAGTGTCCACTAAATTCATCTTTCTGCTTATGAGAGACACCAGATTTCGCAAGCCAAAATGCTGTGCTGTGAAAATATAGCAATGACGATTTGTTTTTGAACAACAATGTAGTTTTATTACTTCCTATTACAGAACATATGTCAACAAGTCAAAAACTTCCACTGAACTACATATACAGAGCAGAGATGGTTCCCCAAAAAGACCATCAGTTGATGTCATTTATAATATGTAGGTATATCTATCTGTGACACTTCTGCCCCAGGAGTGTATGGTCAACGGAGCAGGAAGGTTCTTTCTGCAGTGCCGAAAGTAGCTCTCCAGCGTACGTGTTGCCTTCATACTCTGTGAACCAAGTGTTAAGCTTCGTTAAGTAATTGAAATACTAATCCAGTTACAAAATACGTAACTGGTGTATGAACACATTTAAGTTAGCAAAATTATCGATTGGTTATGCAATAAAATTAATGTACAATTATATACTGTGTAATATAATGAACTGTGTCTAAGAATTAATTTATCTAGATTAGAGGTAAATTTGTTTCTGACAATATGTGTCAGTATTATAGCAATAGGGCTACGACATCATTACCCATGATACATTGTGCGAGGTACTGTTATTTCCCATCACTCCACCCTCGAACAATAGCGCACTACCCGGAAGGACAGGACGATTGACATCGAACATGTACTTGCACTTAGTAAGACAGTGACGCTCTTAAGTAACCCAACTTTTAACAATATAATTGCCGGCCGCGGTGGCCGAGGGGACTGAGGCGCTCCAGTCACGGTCTGCACGGCCACTACGCTCGGGGGTTCGAATCCCCCCTCGGGCATGGATATTTGTGCTGTCATTAGTCTTAGCTAGTTCATAAGTAGTTTGTAAGCTTAGGGACTGATGACCTCGTAGTTAAGTCCCATAAGCTATACAAACATTTGAACATTTGATTTGGACAATATAATTACCTGGTATAATGACTGATAACATCCAGCATGTACCTGCACTTAACACAAGAGTTTCGTAAACAACTTGACCGCCTACTCAAACGGACACTTGGGCTACCACCACCCACGCCTGTCGCTAGGCCACCCGCCACCACTCCCGATTCTTTTTTATTCCTAATTTGCATACAAAATTTATTGCGACATCCCATAAAATTAATTGCGACATACTATGTTTATGCATTATCAATTTTCGAGAAAGGACATTTTGTTTTCTCTCACAAATTGTCAGTGAGCAACAGTAGATGTCTTGCTGTTCACAATAGATCGGCGGTAGATCGATTGTGGGGACGGAAAAATGATAAGGGATCAGGTAGGGATATTGAATCAAGCACTTTCAGGCAATTCTTCTGGCCGAGAGAATTCAGGTAGCTGAATTTTACATATTATTTCCTGCATAACACAAATGTTGAAACATTCCATATCTTCTTTTGTGTACACTGTAGTCGGCATCACCTACGAAGGCGGGCCAGTTTTCAGTCGTTCTGCGCATCCCCCTCCATTGCCGCAATGATAGCCAATAACGTTCATTCTTTAGGCGCGTGGCTGGCCGCGAGTTACGCAATGTTTCTCCCGCAGGCGCAATTGTTGTCGCTCGGCCGTAGCTCCTCCCCTCCACGCTCACCCTATCGCTCCGCCTCTACGTGCGGAAGCGCCTTCTTATATGACGCCAGCTATAACTGCTCTTCTAGATTGCACTCCTATGGAATTTCTGTATGGACTTTTATATTTACGATTTTTGCAAATGGACGGTCGTTATATTTAGTTATTCCAACAGTCTCAAACTCTGCAATCGGCTTCTCCGAGGCTAAATGTAAACATGCAATGAACCGCATTTAGACACGATGTAACCATCCTTTTAAAATTGTTTGAGGTGGGAAAGGAGCTTTATGGACCGATTCTTTGCATGCTCCTTAATATAGTATAATTGCTCGGAATCGCCATCTTTGACGAGTATTCCAACGTATGACCACTCAACACATCTATTAACAGTTGAGTGCTATTATCTTAAAAACTCCAGTTATAGGTAATTTGCCAATACCCTGCGTTTAAAGGCAAACGTAATTCGTGCTTGCACATATGCAATAGCCTGCTATTATTTCTTTAAAGCAGTTGTCATTAGCAGTTTTCTTTCCTTAGATTCGATCTCTGCCACTTCCAGTTTTCATTTCCTTGCACATAAGACGTTAACTGCACTTGGCAGTGTAATTACTTTAATAGAGAACAGCTTAATCCTGTGCGATGCATTTACTCTTTTTCGATGTACTTGTGGAATGACATTGTTTGTAGGTACCAAACCTAATTCGGCGATATACCTATGTGGAGGCATTGTGGAGAATAATGTTCTGGATTGGGAGAAATATGTTTCTCCTGGTTTAATGCAGCTCTTCTGTGTATCACATATATCGTCCTTGTTGGCGTCAGTATTACAAATCTCTTCGTAATTTACAGGTAGGCACTTGAAACAAAAAGGTGATACAACATAAAGTATCAGCGTTTCTCGGTCTTTGGTGTCTCGGAGATTTACCTGTACATCAGTCAATTTTCAGGTGTTGTTATTACCCCAATAAACAAATTGCAGTACACGATTAAACACAACAGCTGTTCTGTAGGAAATTCGTTGAATGCATCCACATGGAGGAGATCGCTAGATTTACGTGCACACCAGTCAATTTTCAGGTGTTGTTATTACCCCAATAAACAATTTGCAAAACACGATTAAACACAACAACTGTTTTCTAAGGCTGAGGTTCCCAACTTAAGGGCCCTGGCCCACTTGTGGGCCGCGGGCAGTCTGCAACTGGGCCGCAAACGCTCGTCCAGAGCCGAAGATGAGATGAAAATTATCCGTAGTTTCAAAGGTTTCACTCATCACTTGCCAAGGTCATCTAGAAAATAAAGTGAAATAAGATTTAAGTGTCGTACAGATCCTGTATCACTCGTGAGTGAATGGAGCATTCTGTCATGCCGAAACCTGCCTCAAAATAAACAGCTAAACTAGTATTTTAGATTGTTTAAAATCAACAATATCGCGTGCCACCCGGCGGCTGGATGTACACCCCAAAAAAACTGCCATACACCACTGGCAGCTCATGGCGTAACCACAAAATTTTTCTCGAAATCAAACTAAACACCTTGTATTACATCTACATAGATACTCTGCAAATCACATTCAAGTGCCTGGCAGAGGGTTCATTAACCACTTTCATAACTTTTCTCTACCGTTCCATTCTCTAATAGCGCGCGGGAAGAAAGAACACCAAAATCTTTCCGTTTTCGATATGATTTCTCTTATTTTATTGGGATGGTCATGTCCCCCTAAATAGGTGGGTGCTAGCAAAACATTTTCACATTCAGAACTAAAAGTCTGTGATTGAAACTTCGCAAACAGATCACGCCGCAATGAATAACGTCTTTCTTTTAATGATTTCCACCCCAATTCGTTCAACATTTCCGTTACGCTCCCCCCCCCCCCTCCGTAACGTGATAGAACAAAACGAGCTGCCCTTCTCTGAACCTTCTCAATGTCTTCCGTCAGTCCCACTTGGTGAGGGTCCCACAAGGGACAACAGTACTCCAGGAGAGGACGCACAAGTTTGATGTAGGCAGTCTCTTTGGTGGAGCTGGTGCATCTTCGAAGCGTTCTGCCGATGAAACGTAACCTTTGGTTCGCCTTCCCCACAATATTTTCTATGTGTTCTCTCCAGTCAAAGTTGTTCGTAATTGTAACTCCTAGGTATTTGGTAGAATCTACGACCTTAAGGTTTGACTGATTTTTCGCGTAACTGAAGTTCAGCGGATTTCTTTTAGTGGTCATGTGTATTACTTCACACTTTTCTTTATTTAGTGTCAATTGCCAATTTTCGCACCATTGTCTAAATCGCTTTGCAGTTGCTTTTGATCCTCTGTTGACTTCACTAACCGATAAACGACGGCATCATCCACGAACAATCTAAGGGAGCTATTCAGATTGTCTCCTAAATCGTTTTTAAACACGAGGAAGAGTAGGGGACCTATAACGCTTCCCTGTGGAACGCCAGATATCACTTCTGTTTTACTCGATGGCTTACCGTCAATTACAACGAACTGTGTTCTTTCTGATAGGAAATCGTGAATCCAACCGCACAATTGGGGAGATATTCCGTAAGCACGCAATTTCATAAGAAGCCGCTTGTGGGGTACAGTGTCAAAACCCTTCTGAAATCCAGAAATATGGAATCGATTTGAGATCCCTTGTCGATGGCACTTAACACTTCATGTGAATAAAGGACAAGCTGTGTTTCGCAAGAGTGATACTTTCTGAATCCGTGTTGACTACTGGTCAAAAGGTCGTTCTCTTCGAGGTAGTTCATAATATTCGAACAAAGTATACGTTCCAAAATCCTACAGGAGCCATGAAAAAATGAGTACGTAATTGTGTTTATAACTAAAAAAAATTTCTCGTTTTTGTTCATTTCAGAGGTGTTACGTGTGATACACCTCTTGCTGTACGGACACTTTGCCCACCATTAGTCCACCCTGGTGGACACGTGATCAGGGCGTGCGCTACCCTTTTGCAGGGAAGCACATCGCGTCACACTGTATAGCTGCTCTTTCTCAAGTCGGCGAAAGGAGTGTAGTCTGTGATTGTGTGTTGTATCGTACGGTTGTGTCTGCGTAGTTACAGCCACTTCAGCTGAATATAGATGCTTCGTTACGGACCGGGACTTGCAGTAATAGGAAAGCAATCAAGCCCAGGAAGGAACTTCCACATCAGACTGCGTAGTCAGGTTGTTGGTACGTCGGCCCCGAGCCCAAGCAGCATTAGAATATAAAATACAATATAAATACAAGCTTGATTTCCCCAAAGCCAAGTTTGTGTACTTAAGTGCGAAGGAAGAACCTATGCCTCAGTGTGTGATTTGTTTCGAAACACTGTCCAACGAATGTATGAAACCGTCTAAGGCAGAAAGGCTTATCTATTAACTAAACATCCTGAATGCGTAGGTAAGTCTAAATTTCTTTCAAATCAAGAAAAAAATTGTCTATGACTAAATCTGCCAGGGAGCTTTCTTCGTTATTTGCAAAGAAGGGAGCAGTTCACACTGCAGGTATTATACCTGTAGCAAAAGTGATTAGCAATGCTTTGATTGACGAAAAATTTACACAAAAATTAATTAAGTTCCTTTCTCAAATCTATTGTTAGAGAAGAATCGACGAAATGTCGGAAAATATGTGAACAAAGCTGTCATTACACCTTTGAAACAAAGTGAATAGTTTTCGGTGCAGCTTGATGACAATACAGACGTTGCTGCCCAGTCTAATTTATTGGATTTTGGTCGGTTTGAGTTAAACGGTAGTCCTGAAGAAGAACTGTTATTCTGCGAGTCCTTGCCGACAAAAGTAACCGGTGAAGAGATTTTAAAATGTATGGGCAGATTCATGAAAGAAACTGATGTAGATTGACATTGTGCAAATGAAGGAGGCTTCCTCCTAGAACCGGAGTGTGTCTTTTTAATGAGATGGTTTTGAGAACTAGGTGTAATGGCGAACTGAAATTTGATTTGATTGTGTGACTTACAAGACAATGTGTTTTCAGCTTAATTTTATATTATTTGCCACAGATAAGTACCACATATGAACATAGACAATTCCATAAAAAAAAACCACTTGCCCAAAACCTTGCTACTTCTTTTTTCCATATTTCTACCATATATACTAGCTGATGAGCTCAATACATATGTGTGTTGTCAGCACTAAGAAAATGATGAACTTTATTACTTCCCATGAAGTTTCTCACAGCTGCAGCACTCTCCATTCAACCTTCCGCGTCCTACCCTCCATTTGCAACCACAGGGTTTTCAAAAAGTGAACAAGCTCGAGTCGTACGCTGAAAATTTCAAAAAATTCAAACAATACACACTGACAAAGTTTGGCAATCCCTGCTGACTAGACACTACAGCAGTATTTAAGCATTTTCATGTTTTTTTCAGGAATAACTTTCCTAAAATTGATGATGATATCTAGTGGATTAGAAATCCCTTTGAAGTGCATTACTTTAAAAAATGAAAATTTCATCGACTGAAGAAGACTTGTTAACTGAACTAACAAATGTTCAAATGTTTGTAAAACTTATGGGTATTAACTGCAGGGTTATCAGTCCCTAAACTTACAAACTACTTATAAACTAACTTATACTAAAGGCAGCGCAAACATCCATGCCCGAGGGGGATTCGAATTCCCGACGGGGAACGGCCTCGCACATCGGAGCATAGCGCCTCAATGCGCTCGGCCACTCCGCCGCGGCTGAACTACGTTGTGACCAGTCTTTAAAATCGGTTTTTAAAACAACGCCATTAGTTCCATTCTGAATATGTGTTCGGCAAAACTATCCATCAGTTGCCAAAATTGTTCTGAAACACTTAATGGGCTTTTGGACAAGTTATTTATGTGAAAGAGCCTTTTCCACTTTACTCTTTTTGAAAAAATAGGACAGAAACAGACTGAATGTAGAGAGTGATTTGAAACCAAAGTTAACCAGTTTTAATCCAAATATCGACTATCATGTGAGTGTCAAACAATGGCAAATATCTCAATGAGTTTTTTTAACTCGATTTCTAGTTTTGATATACTTGTAAATACAATAAAAATCTTTTCGATGTCAAGAAATATAAGCACCTTTCTTCTTGTAAATTATATATTTTACTAATAATGCCTACTGTGTGTGTATGTATGTGTGTAAGGGCGTGCGCACACCTATTTTTGTGTACTGGATATTTTTACTTTTTATTTAATTGCTGGGCCTCCCAGATATTTTTATGCAATGAGTGGGCCGCAGGGCAAAAAAAAGTTGGGAACCGCTGCTCTAAGGAATTTGTTAGCTGAGACTACATGGATGGGACTGACATACTGTACAGGGATGCACTTTGTAAATATTAGCCACTCTCGTTTAATAACACTTAAACAGTTTTGTAGAGGGTTAAAACCACGATCCATTCGGTTATAGTGTATTGCAGCCTCCAACCGGGTAATGCAAAAATGTTCAAATGTTTGTAGAGTCTATGGGACTTAACTACGGGGTCATCAGTCCCTAAACTTACAAACTACTTTTGAACTACTTACAACTAAGGACGACACAAATATCCATGCCCGAGGGGAGGATTCGAACCCCCGACCGTAGTGGCCGTGCAGACCGTGACTGTAGCGCCTCAGTTGCCTCGGCCACCGCGGCCGGCCCGGGTAATGCCGTGTTCTCGATCAACGCATGTCTAGACGCTGTATAAAATTGATAAGGTGATTTCCGGTATTTTTATTCACAGCAGGACTCGTGATCTGACAAATAAATTTAGTATTTATTTTTTACTCAGGACAGATCCCACACAGATGAGTACAACGCACGATAGCTTTGATGTATCTTACCCATCAATCCACTGCAAGTTAGATCAGGGTATCGAGGAAGAAACAGTTCATAAAAATAGAATATAAAAGCCTTTAATTAGGTTCAGGTACTGTACTAACCACTGAATCAAATCAATCATCGACTACGTTTTCGATATAGAAAACAATGCAAACTGTAATATCTCTGGTTAAAAATTATGTATTTCCAGTCAACTATCTGTAATGTTTTTGATTAATCCTTTTTTAGAATTAAAAGAACATTTAATAATATTATGCACATCAAAGCAAATTAGCGAATTAATAATAAGTACTCTTTGATATGAATACTCCAGGGAAAATATATACCGAAGAGATTATTATATCGTGATTGTATGGATGGTTTTGGAATGTTCTAGTTTGTGTATTACTAAGACTTACGAAAGTTTAGATAGTTATGAGTTTTAGAGGTCCATAATTGTACGTGCAATAAGAAAATAACGAAAAGTAAGTCCATCTTCTTCTTTCAAAAATATTCTGCTGTTTTGATGAAATTGGAATTGAACATCGTAAACGGAGGGATCTATCAGACTGGAACGGTACGAACCTACAAACACGATCAATGCTTTCCAAAAAATTTCATTCCAAATCACTATTGCTACAGCAAACACAGTTCTGCCGCTGCTTCCAGATTTGATAGTGTTCACCTACGATTCTCTGAACAACGTACACATCCCGACGTAATGCCAATTTCAAAAGAAAAGTTTGAGATATTAATTACAGATTTAACAGTCAGCAGCACTGTCTCACTGTCGTCGTTTGCTCCGAGCATCAACCTACACGTCGAGGAAGCGAGTATCTGTAAGCAATTATAATCCCATTTCTTCAGCCTCCCAATCAAATTGCATTACAAAAAATTAATAATTACTTTTACAATCATATCAATTTAAATCAAAATTGGTGAAAGGAATGATTTTTGTTTTGTTTTTAATTACAAGACGTTAACGATCACACAACATACCTCTGAGAACCAGATAAAAATACACAACGGAGAGAGGGAACTGTCATTGTTGCTAATCTCTTATTACATGTATCTTATACACCACTCCCACCGTACAGAATTTATCCATAGTGACAACAGTCTACAGTATTATTAACCAACCAGAATAATTTAGCTTAACCTTGTACAATACAGACGCATGAAACACTCGACGAGCTTTTTAAGACATGCAGCAACTTCCCTGGTCAACAGGCTAACCCAGACGTGTTCCCAATCAAGACGTGGGATAGGACGATGACCACTGACATACACAACTTGTTAACCAACAACTGACACTCGACAAACGCCCTGTCACATCATTCAGAGTGGGGAAATAAAAGTTGTCCAGACGAATGAAACCATGTGTGGCAGAATCCATGGAGGAGGAAAAGACAATTACTTCCTACAGGATGGAGCAACTCAGTATAGATATAGAGGAACTGTGCAGCACAATTACTCATTTTCACGGCTGAAGGAGATGTTATCAGAGATCAGTCTAGTCAGGGTGCTAACTGGCCACCCAGGTCACCTGATCTGTTAGTGTGGGATTACTTTGTGAGCAGTACCTTCGATCCGTCTTAATGTGCTGGATAGCGCACGAAAGTGCCAAGAGATGTATGGTGGTCACTGTCAACACCTGCCAGGGTCAAGTACTATATTTCCTCTGCTGTATTTCTTTCTATCATGGAACTCTGTTCTCAGGGTCATTTTATTTTGCCCCCCCCCCCTTCTATTTATCAGTTTTCTTTCATTCAATATGTCGTAAATCAATGGCTACATATAACCATTGAGAATACTACATAACCACCAGAAATGGTCGCTAGATATATATACAAAAATTAATTAGAAGCATGGATGATAATGAATGGAAAAAAATGAAGCCCGATAAAAAAAAAAAAAAAAAAAAAAAAAATACGCATAGAGGTCGTACACTCACCTCCGTATCTTTCTCTCTATTCTGTGAATTCCATACGCTTAACGAAGCGATTTTTAATTTTTATTCGGACAGCATGCTTCTTGTTGTTGTGCCACAACTAAGTTCTGGGTTGTCTTCAGAGACAGTGAAGAAAAATTTAAGCTTGGTTAAGAGGTAGCCATGCTAATACTGGTGACAAAGTAAAGCAACACAGTAAACTTTATACAGTTACTTCATATATTGTGCATTACAAAGGCTGTTTATCGTGTGCTCCGTAATGTAATGAATGGTATCTTACAATTTTGTTTATCAAGATGAGATGCATTTTCAGTTATTGTGTGTTGGTTTCGATGCACTTCGTTATCTGCTATCAGATCTGTTAATATGCAAATTTGTAAGAATACTTTTATTTTTACTTTGTAGGGAAAATGTGTCATGTTATAGAGCTTCATCTAGACTCTATCACATTCTATTTCTGGATTTTATTTTTATTGAAATGTTCCTAATCTGGTTTATACTGTCAACAATGTTGTTGCAAAGAATCGAAATATGTTGTTAGAAATGACATAAAATGCTAAGATGTTATTGGCTGGATGACGAAAACCTATGCACAAAGCAATTGACAATGCACAGCTAAAACACTCACCAGTCACTTTCTCAGACTCCACTGTAATGTCCGCACTCTTCTTGCTAACAAATCTGCCTTCACAGTTGTTCAAGCAGATAGACAGGCTTTTCTTTCCTCTGTTGGGTTCTCAGTGCAATGGGACCTAAACCCTAATCATCTTCCCTAATCACTGCTTGTGTTTAGTATCCCTTCTCCCTTTTTGTCTTTAGTACGGCTTTTCTTTGTCTGTGAACAAACGATTAATTTTCCTCAAATGATAGCTGTAGTGAATGACGTGAAAAAACAAATGTAAGAGCAATATTTATGAATTTGGCCGTTTTATGTATGCCATAAAACTAATTTTGAACTTGTTTTCTATAATGTAGTTAATGTCACATATACTTTATCAATGTGCTTAGTTATAGATCTTTACTAAATACCGAGTAACTTTTTAAACATTAGTTCTTTATTCAAATGTGTTAAATAGTATGAACTTCCGAGAATTTCCCGTAATATGTATTTAAATTTATTAAAATGCTTGGAGGCTACCGACTGGATTAAAACTGAAAGTGACTTAATTGATAGTATACATGGCTGTCACTCACCACTCAGTTGTTTGGTGGCCATTGTGTTTGCCCACTCAGTTGTTAGGTGCCCACGGTAATTGCCGTACTAAGTTCTGCTCCAGGTAGTATAAGCAGATGTTATGCTTCTTGAACCTCCTATGCTCAGCTGTTCGGCATAGGTACCAGAAGATACTTTCCTTCTTTGCGAGAAGATGATACGCTGAGCTGTTCGGCGTAGACTGCAAACAAGAGTTAAACTTCATCAAGAGACATCAATGGCGATCTTGGTGAAACATGTGAAGCAAATGTAAAAACTCAGTAAAATTTATAAAATGATCTGACTTTTGACTATCTCCACTGTAATGTAGTTATTTACAGATGTGAGAGGTTAGCAGTTGATGAGACAGACGTTGGTTCTGTGAAGTCGAAAATGGAGTTAAAATGTTACTAAAATTTTGAATGTTTTTGGATGTATGTAATCTTAAGCAATGAGCAATTAACAGCATTTAGGTTTTTTGCACTCACCACTCTACTTCTCGCTCTGAAACTCTAAGGACGATAAGAGTGTCTGCTCCGGCAGAGTGAAGTCCAAGGAGCAGAACGCCTCGTCCTGTGGAACAGCAAGGACCTCGGCGGAGTTGTACTTCTCTGCGGAGACTGTCAACAAACGGTTAAGCTTTGTCAAGTGCCAGCCTTGCTAATCCAGATATAAAATACAAAACATATGTAAAAACATCAAAAATCTTACAAGACAGGTCATTCTGTTGTCAAACGAAATTAATTTAGTCTGTGTGAACTGTTTTAGAGCGAAAATATACAACTTTCTTTCGCATTTGTTGTTTAGAGGAGAGATAGGTATGCTTTTCTTTCACTTCATTTCAGTACTCTTGCATTCTAGTTTTCTGTTACAGATGTATAAATTACTTCTTAGAAAATATTGTTACAGTCTGTACTTTCTAAGACATGTACGCCAAGTTATTGAACTTTCACTAAAAATCTGTCACAATATCTTTATTCGTTTTCTTTGTACTGAGAAATTCGTTAATGATCAATAAACTAGAGATGACCTTGCAAGTGAATAGTAAAATAGGGAATGAAATATATACTGCAAGCATTATGAAATGCCATTTTCAAAACTGAAAATGAAAATTTTATTATAAATCTAGAATATAGCCTAGAGAACTGTGTATAAATTTTCCGCAGTTCATTACACTAACTGTTACGTAATATACAGTTTAGCTAGTTCCATGTGTGGAGCATTTGTGTTCAGTGAGATCATACACATAAACATTTAGATGTATTTTTCGATAATCCCAGCAGAAATTCGCAATACGGCATTCCTTCTTCATACAGTGAAACATAGGTGGCATGTGTGTGTGTGGGGGGGGGGGGGGGGGGGAGGAGATTCCATCAAGGTTTGGGCATCTACGAGTATCGTGCTACTCAACGATTTATACCTTCACTGGTTGGATAACTGTGAGTGAATATCTCACTACCCTCGAAAGCAAACTGCTTACTATGAATAACGGTCCTGTGGAATGGCCGAAGGCTATAAGGCGCCTTGCTGAAGAGTACGCAGTTGCTCCCCGACAACGGTTCGAGTCCTTCCTTGGGTATGTGTGTGTGTGTGTGTGTGTGTGTGTGTGTGTGTGTGTGTGTGTGTGTGTGGCTGTGTAAGTTGTGCTTAGGTTATTTCAAGTTGGTTTAAGTAGTTTGAAAGTTAGTAAGCATAGAGATTGATAAACTCAATTTCAGAGACCGACAGATTTACAAACATTTGAACTATTATAACAAGTTGCTAACAAACATTCAATCATTGCCATATTCCAGAATGATAATGCGCACCCCCTCCCCCTCCACACACACACACACACACACATCCAAAAAGATTCACTCTCGCTTTTTACAGCATCAGGAAACTATCAAACATCTTCTCTGGACAGGAAAATCGTCTAGTATTAATGTAATTCAACGTATGTGTGGAATTTTAGAGGAGAAAGGGGGGATTAGATTTACAACTTCAACATAGTTGAAGTAAATGGCGAATGTTCTAGCTCAAGAATGGATAGCACATTGTCGGAAACTGTAAAGACACTGTACGAATCTGTTCCTCGAAGACCCGCAACTGTTCTCAAAGCCAATGGTGGGGCAACTGCTTAGTAATAAATAAATACTATGTTAGCCGTTTATTTTATTTTGTCTACTCGCTTTAACTCGTTACCAAGCCTGCATGACAGCACAGTACACAGCATACTTTGCAAGTCTGTCGAGAACACACGCACACCACCCGTAATGATGAGGAGACCACCATCAACCTTGGTGTAATTTTTGTCCTTAAATAAAAGTGTAATTTCGTTCATGTTACGGCGTATTTATTGTTAATAACTACAGCAGTTATTCCTATACACATGGCCCCAGTTTTACAATGCGCTGTAACTTGTCAGTTGCCCGTCATGCGAAAGTCTCTTACTTTCTTACATTTTATGCACCAACGTACTAAATTATTTAGATTTGGACTCAAGAACTTCTGCATAAGACGGCGATTAGTTGCAAGTTGCAAGTTTTGTTGTCATCCTCAAAATAATAGAATTTGAAAAGTGAAGTGCCGTTTGTTTTAGGGCCAATAAATTACTATCAGAAATTACTTAAGATCAATCGGAAAAAAGGGAAGTTGATACTGGTGAGGTATACACATCGTTTATCTGGATGAAAGTAGAAACATGGTATGTGAATGCTTTTGGACTATCCGAAGGAACAGACACCGTACATATAATTACTTAAACACGACTAGACTGGCAATACTACCTTTTACCATTGCAAGCCGGCCGCGGTGGCCGAGGTGACTGAGGCGCTCCAGTCACGGTCAGCACGGCCACTACGGTCGGGGGTTCGAATCCCCCCTCGGGCATGGATATTTGTGCCGTCCTAGTTTGTAAGTAGTTCATAAGTAGTTTGTAAGTTTAGGGACTGATGACCCCGTAGTTAAGTCCCATAAGCTTTACAAACATTTGAACGTTTTGAACATTACCATTGCAAGTGAATACCATCATTCCTCCCATTGCGGGAATACAGTGGGGCTGCGACCAAAGGTAAGAATGAAAGGGTTAAAGCAGCACTTGAGAATTTTTCCCAGATGGGAAGTGTGTCCGGATAGCTGAAGTGGTTAAGGCGTCCGCTCACAAGATGCTGGTAATCGAGGTTCAAGTCTCGGTCCGACACAGATTATAAAGTGCAGCTCTTGAGATATTGCCGTATTCAAAGCAGCTAAGTCCTAAATATTTGCCTGGACAGCAGACAGTGGGCACTCACTGGAATGCAGACTCTCGCTGCCCACGTTGCCCTCCACGGCGGACGAGGCGGCAGTAGCCCCACTCGACCAGTCCTCGCTCTTCAGGAACAGCTCGTCGGCCTTGCTGCAAAGGTGAGAAATATGCTTCAGCGTGGGACTGTGTTGGACGTGCATTTGCACTGTAAAATACCACAGGCTCTACTACACTGTTTACGAATGGAAATTACACTCGTCTGCATTGAAAAGTTGCACACCCATTCTTTAAGGCTGATTATGAATGACAATGCATTGGTTGTAAACAGGAACTGGATGTAGCTTCTGCACTGAAAAGAGAGCGCATTCCTGCACATTGTCTTAAACTAAAATTTTGTTCAAGCAGATGGGGTGTTACCTTTCTGTTTAATGGTCGACGGTCTGATAGAACAGCACGCAATCACTGATCTTCTAGGTGCCAGTACATAACACAGCATACCTCTGAACATGTGATGGCACTGTGGTGTCGCACAAGTCCAAAGTGCGCGCCACCTACTTTCGCCGCGCGCCGCCATTCACGCACGGCGCGGCGTTCTTACGACGACAGCCACGAGCGCCCTCTGCTGCAACTCCGCTCGTGGCCACCACTGAACGACATCGTTCACTTGGGACTGAGTTAGGAACCAGTTAGGACCTTCGTATTCAGATAGGCACCAGTGAAGACTTGGCTATCGGATAGGCACTAGGCAGGCCTCAACTATGTATCAGCATTCTGCCGTACAGAACTATGTTAAAGTTAAGTATTGTATAAATTCTGTGCAATATATATCTCGTTCTAATTTACTCTAGTGTTTCTAGTTTCTGGCTGCTCCCCTCCGTACCTGCACCAGCGTGCTATCTCTATTCCTGTGTCGGTCTCATTCCACTCGGCCACCGACACCTACGACGGAAACGAGACACAAAAGGCACAGCCGGCCGCGGTGGCCGAGGGGATTGAGGGGCTCCAGGCGCGATCCGCACGGCCACTACGGTCGGGGGTTCGAATCCCCCCTCGGGCATGGATATTTGTGCCGTCCTTAGTTGTAAGTAGTTCATAAGTAGTTTGTAAGTTTAGGGACTGATGGCCCCGTAGTTAAGTCCCATAGACTTTACAAACATTTGAACATTTTGTGATGGCACAGGTCTCTTCCTGTGTCACGGGGCCAATCGTGTAATGTGACCATCAATCCAACTTGAAAAACCGATAACCTTTCTGTAGGCAAACTTCGTATAATTCACTATTTTAGATTACAATAATAAATAGATGGGTAACTAAACTAACTCTCTCCTACAGATTTCGAAAGGGCCGCCAGGTACGGATCGTCTGTCGTGTCATCCTCCGACGTCAACGTATGGAGGGGGGCGTGGTCAGCACCCTGCTCACCCGACCGCTGTGCCGGGTTTCTTGACCATGACATTACCTCTCAATGGCTGAGTGCTAAAGCAGCATTACTCTACACCAGTGTTTTGCAACTTTTTGAACCCGAGTAGAAATGTCCGCCATCCCAGGCTCGTAATAAAGCTACGTCAGTGATCCCAAAAACAAAGTATTAAATTTTATTTCTTAGATGTATCTAAGATCTTCGCAACCATTCACGTCTGGTGAAAGTTGCAGTGGCGGAAACGAGTCAGAATTGAAAGAAAAGGCTTTATGACTACAAGTATTTGATGCATGAATAATGAATCTTAGTGTTTAATTTGTGGCGACGTGTTGTCATGTGCGAGTATGAAACCACCAAAGCTGATGCATCACTCCTTAATATGTCCACGTTGCACATAAACTTTGGATTTCTTCGAAAAGATACTGTAAACCCTTAACCCGCAGCAAATGGTTATGTTTCAGTAATAAAATGGTTTTGTTATTAGTTGAGTAAAAATAATACTGTATTGAAAACTCCTCACCAGCTGCAAACTACTACGATCTAGTAGTAAAAATTTATTGTTATGTATTGATTAAAAATAATATTAAGTAAGTGATTGTTTTTCTGGCATAGCAATATAAAGTGTGATTACAAAATGAAGGGCAATAATTGCTCGAAACCGGTTGTAAATAAATCTGAAACCTTGCAACTAGTGGCTGTTTACATATCCAACATATAAAGCAGTTTCTGTAATGGATAAGATATTTGATAACAATATTTGAACATGTGATAATACATAGAAGAAGATTGCGACCATTGTAAATACGAGGGTCACTCCAAAAGAAATGCACACTTTAAAAAAATACAATTTTCATTCTGCAAGTCTGAAAGTTTGACAGCTTGTTTTCAAACCAGGTTCAACCTGTTCCCGGGAGTGGCGCCGTCACAGCATGTCTTCAAGATGGCTGCTACACTTGACGTTAGTCAGAAGCTACGTGTTATCATTGAATTTCTGTGCTGTGAAAAAGAGTCAGTGGGATACGTTCACAAGAGGTTGCAAAAGTTGTATGGAGATGCTGCTGTCGATCGCAGTACAGTTAGACGGTGGGCAAGTAGGTTACCTGATGAAAGCGGGCACGGCAATGTTGAGGATTGTCCTCGCAGCGGCAGGCCTCGTACTGCACACATCGAACCACCATACATTCTGATGCATACTTCTTTCACCTCTGCCAGTATTGCTCATGTGAAAAATACCAAGTAGCACCGTGGTTCGGAACCCACGTTAAACTGTAGGTCCCCCTATAACTGTCTGGGTAAGTCAGTTCGAAGGTCGGAGGAAAGCAACGTCATACCACCTCCAACAGGACCATGCCTAGAAAAGCACTGTGCTGTCCAAACAAATCTTCGGATTGTTGACGACTTAACATTTTTTATGTGACGATACTGAAGAAACTTCAAGCTCGACTGAGTCGTGTTCGACCACATCAGCAAAAACAGGATATTTTGCTGTTGCGCGACAATTCACGGGCACATGTTAGTCAAAAAACCATGGAAGCGATCACAAAACTCGGATGGACAACACTGAAACACCCGCCTTACAGTCCTGACCTGGCTCCACGTGACTATCATGTCTTTGGGAAACTGAAAGATGGGTTGAAAATGACGATTTTCTTGTGCACGCTGCCAAACAGTGGCTCCATCGCGTTGATCCAGAATTTTACCGTGCGGGTATACAGGCGCTGGTTCCAAGATGGCGTAAGGCAGTTGAGAGGGATGGGGATTATGTGGAGAAATGAAAATATTGTTTCCAAAGGATGTATCTACACACTGTAAAACTTTCAAACATGTAGAATAAAAACTGTATTACAAAAAAAAGTGTGCATTTCTTTTGGAGTAACCCTAGTAACTGTAGCAGTACTTAACAATTTTAAGTCGATTAATTAAGAAGTGATCATGAGGTGGAAAAATGGCTTCATGGATTCGCGTTTCGGTTGGCCGATCATGAGAAATCAAAAGTGCCATAGGTACATCTTATACCTGTGACACTTTTGATGTCTCATTAAGGGCTAAACAAAATGTGTCACAACAAAGCCAATTTTCCACCTATGAGGGACTTGCTAATTAATGGAATTTCACGAAACCCTGTCATTTCTGTGTGGCACTTCTGTCATAACAGCTGAAAGTCAAGAAACGTAGATTTTCCATCGAACACGATGCTACTGCATCCTTCTAAGACAGCGACCCCCTGAGCAAGAATTTGCGACCCGAATGCATCGCGACCAACAGGTTGTAAAGATGAACATTAACAAGAGTAAAACGAAGATAATGGAATGTAATATCAGAAAATCAGGTGACGTTGAAGGAATTAGATTAGGGAATGACGCAATAAAAGTTGTAAATGAGTTTTGTTACCTGGGTAGCAAAATAACTTCAGATGGCCGAATTAGAGAAGATATAAAATGCAGAATGGCTATGGGAAGAAAAGCGTTTCTAAAGAAGCGAAACCTTTTTACGTCCAATATTAATTTAAATGTTAGGATGTCCTTTCTGAAATCATTTGTCTGGAGTGTAGAATTGTATGGGAGTGAATCGTGGACGATAAGAACTTCAGACAAAAAGATGATAGAAGCGTTTGAAATGTGGTGCTACAGACGAATGATGAAAATTAGATGGGTAGATCACGTAGCAAATGAGGAGGTACTTAACCGAATTGGAAAGAAAAGGAGTTTCTGGCATATCCTGACTAAGAGAAGGAATCGATTGGTGGGACACATTCTGAGACATCAAGGAATCGTCAACTTAGCATTAGAAGGACGTGTGTGGGGTGAAACTCGAAGAGGGAGACCGAGGGACGAGTACAGTAAGCAGATTCAAAAGGACGTAGATTGACGAACGTATTCTCAAATGAAGAGACTTGAACAGGACAGGGTAGCGTGGAGAGCTGCATCACACCAGTGTGCGGACTGAAGACAACAACAACACACTATGCATACAGAGTGTTTCCGTAACAGCGTGCAAAAGTATAACAGTTTTACAGGATGCTTCTTTAAAAATTTGGATGTACTCTTTTATTTACAAAGGTAACAGTGACAAATCCAATCATTGACACAATTAATGAACCATTTACCCTGTATCTTACAAAATGTGCTGGAACTGACGGCTGTCAACCTCAATGCAAACATCACATCAGTGAACAAGAGCCGGCCGCGGTGGCCGAGGTGACTGAGGCGCTCCAGTCACGGTCAGCACGGCCACTACGGTCGGGGGTTCGAATCCCCCCTCGGGCATGGATATTTGTGCCGTCCTAGTTCATAAGTAGTTTGTAAGTTTAGGGACTGATGACCCCGTAGTTAAGTCCCATAAGCTTAACAAACATTTTTTTTGAAGTGAACAAGATTTCGCTGAGACACTTCTGGCAAATTATGCCCAGCTCCACTAGGATGTCATACAAACGTGAATTTAGGTATCCCCATAGGAAATAATCAAGGGGATTGAGGTGAATGACATCTCTGACCATGAAATACGACCTCCTCCTCTAATCCAACGGAGGAAATACAGCACTGAGATAGATGTGTACATGCACACTGAAGTAAGACCGTGCACCGTCATGTTCTATCCACATCGCAGTGGTGGACTAGTTTGGGGGGGGAGGGGGGGCGAGTGGGCGGTCCGCCCCGGGCCTCCCGTCTTGGGTGGGGGGCCTCCAAATATCGCGAAAGCACTTCAGAACTGCATCACGACTTCCTAGTAATTAGGCTTGTCCTCCTTGTTTTGTTTCAGAAAACAGAGAATGTACATGTCAATTCGAAAAAGGTTTACGCATATTGGTTGTAAATAAGTTGGAAAACAGAAATACGAGACAAAGCGGTAGACAGGTTTACTGCCATAGCTCTTTCTGCAAGCTTTCCAGATCCTGCATTGCCTTTCTCGAGTTGTTCAGTGTTCAAATGTTTGTAGAGCTTATGGGACCTAACTACGGGGTCATCAGTCCCTAAACTTACAAACTACTTATGAACTAGCTATTACTAAAGATGGCATAAACATCCATGCCCGAGGGGGGATTCGAACTCCCGACCGCAGCGGCCCTGCAGACCGTGACTGGCGCGCCGCAGACCGCTCGTCCATCGCGGCCGGCAGTTGTTCAGTGGAACACTATTTCTGTAGCGCGCTCTTACGGAAACATCTTGTATGTAAGTTTGCTTTTTATTCACTATTCTGGATTGCACTAATGAATAGATAAGTAACAATCATTACAAATAAGTGACTCGTGATGCTCAACTACAGACAATCTGAGAGCTGTCATACCGTCAAGACTGACGTTGTCCCAATGCCCAGTCATCTCTCGACATAGATATTTAAGGTCACTGCACGTACAGGCATCTTGATTATAGACGGCACCAAATACTAACACTCGAGGTTCGAGTGGAACAGAAAAGTATTACGTATCACCCATCCATCACCCTGATGTCACTAAAGACATAGTAGCAGTTTGGATTTGGTGCTGTTGGAAATCGGGAAACCAAAAATTTAATTGCTAATTTGAGATATGAACTTCTGTACTCCACAATCCAAGAACAGGATCTGACGAAAACACCACTTCAAACAGACGCGACCAGTTTTGCCCACATAATGCAATATACCGTGAACTACTACCAATGAAACTTCCTGGCAGATTAAAATTGTGTGCCGGAACCGGGACTCGAATCTGGGACCTTTGCCTTTCGCGGGCAAGCGCACTACCGACTGTGATATCCCGACACGACTCACGATGCCGCCTCACAACTTTACTTCCGCCAGTACCTCGCCTCCTACTTTCCAAACTTCACAGAAGCTCTCCTGCGAACCATGCAAGACTAGCACTCCTGGAAGAAAGGATATGGTGGAGACATGGCTTAGCCACAGCCTAACGGATGTTTCCAGAATGAAATTTTCACTCTGCAGCGGAGTGTGCCAGGTTCGAGTCCCGGTTCCGACACACAATTTTAATCTGCCAGGAAGTTTCTTCCAGGAGTGCTAGTCTTGCATGGTTCGCAGGAGAGCTTCTGTGAAGTTTGGAAAGTAGGAGGCGAGGTACTGGCGGAAGTAAAGTTGTGAGGCGGCATCGTGTGTCGTGTCGGGATAGTACAGTCGGTAGTGCGCTTGCCCGCGAAAGGCAAAGGTCCCAGGTTCGAGTTCCGGTTCCGGCACACAATTTTAATCTGCCAGGAAGTTTCATATCAGCGCACACTCCGCTGCAGAGTGAAAATTTCATTCTACTATCAGTGATCGCGCTGTTTGAAGAAGGTTTGAACGCTACAAGCATGAGACTGTCGGGATGCGGTGAACGTTGATACACACCAACAGCAGGGGAGGAGTTTAGCCGAAATCACATGTTGGCCACTTAGACTGAACAAAGGTGTTTAATAGGTCTGCCATCATGCCCCCCCCCCCCCTCAACAGAAGCCTACTGTCCACGTAAATGTAAATGTACAGTCTTAGACAAAAAAATTGATCGCCGGCCGGCCGACGCAGAATGCTAAGTCCGACGATGTGCACGATCTGGCAACACTGTAGAATGCGGTACTGTCAGGAGGAAGTGTTAGGTTCTTCTCGAGACGGTTCTGTAATATGTGACCGCGTGGTATCGCGGTAGGAGTCGTGTTTACAAGCGTGTAAGTAAGCAGACGCGAGATCGAATCCAACCACCTTCAATTTCTTTTTTTTAAACCACAAATCGGCTATCTTCGTTATCAGTGTGGAAGGACCTCAAATATAACAGCGAAAAGCCCCAGAAATATTACACAAAAGAACTCGCTGCTGCATCAAAACTGAACTGTTTACTCTCGGGAGTAGTGGGCACCGGCTACGGCGACGCGCCAGCGGCCGCATCGCGGCTGCCACCTGCGGACTCAGTGACAGCGGCGCGCCGCTATGAGTTTTCTTACCGCCTGTTATGTCCTTACCTCAAGTTCTGGTACTTATATTACAGTCACATATTGAATTTTTCTGACATATATGAACATGATCTAAACGTCGTAAAGTAGAATCGGTATGAAGGGTCATAGGGGTGACTATTACCACATTTTTCTTGGACGTCATCAGGCCGCTCAATCCGGATTCCTACTCACGATTGTTACTAGTAACGAGTTATGATGCTCCCATGCTGATATCTTAAAAAGAAATTAATGACTGAGTACTAAAAGATTGTTATACTCAGCAAAATGCAACCACAACGCCAGAGTGCGCCCAATTTTCGCAAACAACTGAGACACCACTTAGTCCCACTGTAAGGACAAACGACCAAAAAAATTACATCATGTGTTAGTACTACACTATAATAATTCCCGTTCATTTCACAAAGAATACATCGGATAGTGTGCTTTGGAAGTCACCCATTCTGCACCTACTCTTTCGATCATATGTCCTCAAATATTTATCTTTCCTGCCCCTATTCGAATAACCTTCGACAAAAATTATTTCCGGACGAAAATACACGTCGAACATCTATTGGCGTCATAATTAGCTTGGAATCAGTTCGATTCTAAAGGTAGAGATATGGTAAACTACCAGAAAGTTGTCAGACTTTCGCATAATCTGATAGAATATAGCAAGTAACCACAAGAGGTTTCTTGTTGTTTTCGATGTGGATTCGTGCAACTCCTGTCACGAAAACAGCTAAAAAATTTTACTCAAATGAGACCCGAACCAGTGACCAAAGCCACCTCTCCATGGCAGACGACAACTTTACCCCAGAGATAGCGAGGTCCTGTGCACGCCAGATCTTTCCTACTGTCACATACATCAGTAGAACATATAACTCGCAACGTAAGAGACTAGTTGGAATTTCGCCATGTAAACAATTTTCTGGACCCAAAAGCATGAACAAATAGCCTTCTGTCGCCTCTCAACTGACAAACCAGTCAGATTATTCAATGGGAATTACAGGAAACATCAAGTGAATTTATGAGCATAGTTCTGTGCCAACCAGGAAGTAAGACCTCGGTACCAGCGTTGACAGACTTACACTGCGATGTTGCCAAGCTTCAGTCATACTATCAACAGGAAGAATAAGAGCCGAGGTGATTGCCAAGCGAGCTCGACAGAGACTTAGCTCGCGCCTCGCGCGCCTGGTGGGGGTCCGAACACCTAAAGTATATGTCAATGAGCCCCGCTCGCAAGTCCGTAACTAGCTTTAATGAGTCGATAGTTGTCACTACTAAAAATATACAGATGCACCGACCTCTAACATAGTAATAAGTGTCTCAATTATTTGCGTATTCTGTCTTAAGCGCAATGACAACAAAAGTCATTCACCAGTGCTGTTTTACATTTCTTCGAGCATTTCCATTGATTATACTGAAAACATTAGATGATTAGATGTAAGCGTCAGTTTCCTTTACGATTATAGAGTCAGAAAGTGTCATTCTTGATATCGCTGTCAGAGGCACAAACGAACGAAGAGAGGCAAACAAACGAAGAGAAATCAAAGCAGCATTGTTTTCAAGATGTGAACATTTCTGGGAAGGCTTCGTAACATGATGTGCAAAATAAGAAGAGCTTCTGTTATCCAAACATAGAAGTAGTGACAGTAATGATAGATTAATTTATCCGTCATAATCTTCCATGTTGTATTTTATTTCTTTTTTTCAGGTTGTTTCCAATTTCTTATTTCATCCTCTTTCGATAGCTTCTAGCTTTATTACGTTCTTAATTGTGGTTAGTTCAGTTTATTTGATGATGTTCCTTTCAAAGTATTTATTTTCTTCTTTGCTCATGCTATTGTTCATTTATTCTTCCAGAAGTATACGAATAATTGTTTCTTTAGCTTTTTATCATTCATTTAATACATATGTCCAACAAATGGTAACCCTCACTTAACCACTCCGACTGACATTGTTTTCCATATTTTTGTAGGTTACATTACTATGGATTTTCAAAACGTCTGTACCTTCTCTTGGACCCATTTTCTTTCTTATAATCCATCTATTATTCTTTTTGTGTCGTCTGCACATTTGATAAGGTGTATATTTGCAACACTTTAACTAATATTTAATATTCATTCTGGTATTAGCATCACATAATCATAATGTATAAGAATTTAGCGGTCGTTACATGTATGACATCGATCGGAGTTATGTGCTCAGTATTGTTGCAAACACAGAATATCAAACTGTCCAGTGTTTTTTATACCTCCTAAGCAGACTGTTAGACCCGTAAATCAGTATGTGGGTTTTCCGACGAAATAGATATTGTTTTTGCGCATCTCCTATAGCATTAATGTGAGCGTTGTTCTGAGATAGAGGGAGTGGTGCTGTGGCTATGGTTTGCGGTTATCATGCGGACGTGTACAGAATATCGTTATAATATGCAATGGAAAATTATTCAGACATGTGCTTTTGTCGTAGAAGTGGCATTAATAAACAAACTTTCTTCAAACATGAATTATATTTCTGGTAGGTAGTTACAGTCTCACGTATGTGGATAACATTTGCTTGAGTATACACTGATCAGGCACTTTACCATCAAAACTTTGTAGAGAGAAGAAACGTAGGCTTTTGCTGTGTAAAATTATACCACGAACACGTACTCCACTTTACTGTGATGTTTCTTTTTGCAGGCAGGTTGAAGGTTTCACTAAAAATGTATAAAGCAGACAGCTTGCGTAAACCTAATGGAGAAAATATTTCGAGGGAAGTTTCTATAGAAATACAACATTCTGTTCTGCATCTGTTTAACGTGCCTGCTTTCGCACTAATGATCAGATCTGCGTGGTTAACGTCAAAATTGATCGCAGCAATAATAATTTTTAAATTATTTTTCAAAGCGATAGATTGGCTGGCCAGTGCTTACCTTTGTGCTGTACCACCAATAGTGACACAAGTGAAGAAAAAAAGAAAACATACGAAACGGACAAGCTTTCGGAACACAGTTCCTTCTTCAGGTGGGAGAGAAGGGAAGAAAAAATGATGGGAACGGAAAGGGAAGGTTAATCACGACCTAGGTCATGAGGATGGTTTTAAGGAGTGTGGAAGTCAGAGATACTGTATTTTAGTACTGAGTCAAGTCCGAGAGAATATATAAGCAAAGAGGAAAGAGCAAGCAGTACACACACACACACACACACACACACGCGCACGCGCGCGCGCGCACGCGCGCGCGCGCACACACACACACACAAACACAGTCACACACACACACACACACACACACACATTAGATATGTGCATGTTTTCATATACCAAGTTTTTCAATATGTGTCATATATGAATTTATATAAACTTTATAATTGGAAAAAGGTTTATAGTAAAAATAGCAAAAGTAACGCATTTATAGTTTGTATATAATATATTCAAGAAATGTGTACCTAAAAATCTTCCTGGGCTAGAATGCAACGTTGAGTCAGAATTTCAAAGCAATGGGTCAAGAACTTTCGGAGATTAACAGCTATACGCCTAACATTTTTATATATAGACGTGGGGACATAAGACGGGAAGTACACCCGCCTCCTCCTTTCATCGGTGAATACCGCTGCGCATGTATTCATTCATCACTGACTCACAGTTGCCAAAACGCTTTACAGAATTAACACAATTGTCAAATCATTCAGAGACAGGAGATGGACTGTAATAAAATTGACGTTGCTTTCCGAGCCATATTCACCCAAAAATTGAATATTACTTAAATCAGATCCAGCAGTTACACTTGGATAATTCCTATACGTTTAATTTGATAGCTGAAAATGTTCGTTAGTGTGGAGCTGCCTGGAATTTATTTAGAACAAACTCAAGAATCGAGGCATGCTGAAACAAAAATTCTAATCTGTAAAGCGCTTCTCACGTTTCGCGGCAAAGCATCAGCAGCAGTTATATTGTAACCATCGCTAATGTTGGACAGTAGAATTTCTATATCAGAAAAGTAGGGATGCTTAGAGAGCGACACGGCGTCACGCTGTCTACCGGCTTTACAACATGGTAGTCCTGGTGGGCTTAATTTAGCGCTGACATCGTACGTGTCGGTGGTGTCTTCTCTTCTTATGACCATCAGATCATCAAGAACATGCAAAGAATGGAACCAAGAACCCTTAACATTTGAAAGAAAACACTCGTTTGTCTGCTCCAGTCCAATAAACGATACACCTGTCTTAATAGGAATAAGAAGAGACAAAGTTAAGTCGTTTGGTTAATAATGAATTCTGCAAATAATTGCTTAGGCATATTACCGTCTGCTACACAGTTGAAATGTTAGCCATTACACAAGTTTGTATGTTACAATTAAGTAATCAGTTTGCTGCATTATTTCCACTGTTAGGAAATGTATGACCCATTAGTTATTTGAATAAATACACTTCCCACTCCGAGACACAAGTATTTGACATGTTTCGGCCTCTTCACAATCAATGCCTGACGAATGAACACCGCTGAAGTGCCATTACGTTTATTGTCTGACAAACAGTTAAATATAATTCGTGTGTAATAATCAATAATCCTAGGAAATTTACCTCTTCGTCTACAACGAGCTCATCTGAAGAGTGAATTACAATGTCTCTCGTAATTTACAGCATGGAAAACCTATTTTCGTAATTCGTTGTTGTGCCATGGATGAAGATGAAGTGTAAGATGTAGTTATCATGATTGATCAAGTGGCTTATAAAATGTGTATTACACGATGTCACGCAAAAACGAAGAAAGTAACACTATCCGCTACCCATATAGGCCATGATTTCAGTCAGGACACATGACGAGACATTTCTTTACGCTAGTGGAAGGCACCACTGGGCATCGATTTCTGTTCTCTCACTTTTTTCTTTTTCTAAGGCCTGTGAGAGTTAACTGTGGGTCATCAGTCCCTAAAATTACAAACTACTTATGAACTAGCTTATACTAAAGACGGCACACACATACATGCCCGAGGGAGGATTCGAGCCCCCGACGGGGAACGGCCTCGGCTTTGTAGCATAGCGCCTCAATGTTCACTCACTAGCACCGCTTTCCGTCTGAGACTAAAATAGCCTCACTAGAGGGGAGACTGAACGAAACTGATGCTAAGACAATTTCTTTAACTAACGGATCAGAACGCATAAACGCCTAATGATGAGCAAAACGAGCTTGAAATGTGTTGTCGTATGTCAGGGTGTGCTGAGCTGCCAACGATCGCTGACGTGTGGGGATACGTTATGCTTGAGTGATTGTGTGTTTGAATGTTTCTCTTTCTGAAGAAGGCTGCGGCATAAAATTTAAATTGTCTGAATGTGAATGTCTTATTTGTGTCTGCCTGTGACTCAGCGTTCATCTTTACGACGAGTTGTTTCCTATCTTTTGTTATTTTGTTATTATTATTGCAGAATGTTAAATTTGAGATTAAATAGTAATGCGGCCGAACAATCCCGCCTGGGATGTCCCGGACAATAATGCCATATGATCACTTCATTTCAATAATTCTAACAGCAGCTTTCTAACTTAGCCTGCACTAAAGAAATGAGAGAATCTTCACAGACTCGACAATATATCATCACCTGCGTACTGCTGCAACTGAAACCATACAGTTAAATCCCACCACAAAGTATGTTTAAAGCCGAAAGCTTTTAATATTCTTGTATTTTAAATGGGTACGACTGCAACATCAACTACAAGAATCCTACGAAACACCTAAGTTCGTAATCGTCAGATGACATAGAATTCGCCACACTTGCCAGTTACTACTATAATATTGTTCATCTGTTAGAAACGAATTTATGTCAGTCATTGAACTGCATTTTGATTGGTGGAGCTGTAAGAATGGAGGCGTTTGTGTCTTCAGAATAAAAGTACAATAAAAAAAAGCTGACAACGAGAAGCAGATTGGGTAGGTATGGAATTGCATCCAGTGTCATATTTTATTTAACATTTCCGGTTGCAATTGTCATTGTCTGGAAAGGGAGTGTGTGTGAATTAAGGTGTGGTGGACCGCAAAAATCCTTTTTCACTTCCAAAACGAGCTGGCAGACTGCTGCAAAACAGAAAATAGAAAAACCGAAAAGATAGTCGCTGTCAGTAAGACACGGTCATATTGCATTTCACTGCGATTAACTGGCATATTATTTGTCTGTTTATGTGTGTGGTACCAGAATGTGAATGCTTATTTACCCGCTACTGCAAAACTCTTTCACGGGCCGAAAATAAGTCCTACAAACCGACGTAGTTAAGTGTCAAGAACTAGTAGCGCATGAATAGTCTCTACAAGATCTGTCTGCCTGTCTGTGCCGTCGTACTAAACGCCTACAATTCTCATTTGAATATTGTGACAGTGTGGAGACATCGTTCGTAACTATACCGTGCACCGACTCAGAAGCACTCTATGGAAAATGAGCTCAACGCTAAGCTAGTTGAACGTATTGAAATCTCGGTAAGTCTCTGTTTTGAGCGCAGTGCAAGTTTGAGAGCTCTTTGGCACCGGCGTGACCGCCGTTACTTCCGGTATGACATAGAAACATGATAAAGTCAATATTTACCTGTCTGTTTGGTGAATCATCTCAGTTACTTACTTGAACGGTGCGACATCGGTGCATTACTTTCTACTTCAAGTGCAATGAGGTCATACCATGCGTAAATTGGCGATTAGTTGTAACCACCAATAGAACAAGCAGGAAGTGAGACGTAGCAGCGCGTCAGTAGCCCTGAGATGACTGTCTACTTCTTAAGCGAGGGCTGCTTTAGGTCATGGTACCAGTCCCTCTGTAGATCAGAATTTTAACCCTATTTTGATAGAGCTACCAGCCATTTAAGAAGATAACATAAAGGCTACAGAATTAGTCACTAATAACAGCATTACACTTAATGAGTGCACTAATGACGTTCATGTGCAAAAGCAATAATTTGGATTTTGTCGCTTTGAAAGGGTGTCCTGCTCCCATCTTGTGAATCCCGTCTGACCAGTAACAACGTCGCACGATGGTCAACTCATCATAGTTCATGACTTACCTGAGTTATCGAGTCTTCCTTCATGTGTAAAATCATGAATACCGGAAAGATCTTTCTTGAAACGGGAAATCTCTTTTGTGGGGTGATTAGCACAAAAGTAATCAATCGCACTATACATACGTTTCGAACTATCTCCACTACTGTCATACCTATATGAGACTCAGTGACAACATGTTTTGAAAGTCTTGAAGCATACTGAATATTATTTGCATAAATAGCAGAGGCGATTCTTCCAGCTCGCTCGGCTCAGAGGAGTGACCGCATCTGTAATTTTTTGTTGTTGTCTTTTTTTAAGGGACGGAAACTGAGATCAATCTTAGCAATCAACATAGAATAAAAACTATCCAACGACCGCAAAGAATAGCTCTATTAGGAAAAAGAAAGCAGGGTTCCACTACCACTGCGGTACAAATTTTCAATATTACCGCTGTCTACCTGAATTCACTTTCCTGCAACTATCGATAAGTTTAAAGAATTCGACTAATAAAATGACGTCGTAAAGCCCCTTTAATCAGACTCAAACAACGAATATCATACTGAAAGTGATTGTCAACTCGGTAATAATCGACGGAGTTCCAGGACATGTAACAGTAATGTAATATTCACATGTATTATCCCTTCTCTAGTGCAAGTGAAATGCACCAAAACAAAAGTAGGGCTTAAGTAATTCATTTCTGTGAAATCCAAGAATTTGTATTGTAGTGGTCTGTAGGTCAAGAAAGTATTTCCATTAACTGTTATTTCATTTTTATTTATTTGAATATAGACGCTTTTTATTCGCTTAATTTCACCATTTTTTGGTTTGTGGAACTGAAATAGACATCTCAGCTATTCATCCAACTGAATATTACTAGTTACGTTGAGTATTCATCTTCAGAACAATAGCAGAATACTTTCGGGAAAACTGACATCAACAGCCCCATTAATGTAGATATAAACCTGTACTTTGTGTCATTTATTAGACCTCTACAGTGGGTGTAGGGGTGAGAGCAGGAATTGGACGTGAACGAGAAGTGATATACTCATGCTTTTTGAACACTTTCAGTAAGTAATAACACTGTCGTGACAGAATTTAAATTGTTCGTAGGAAGACCAAATTATAAAATTTAGCTGCATATAATTGGCATCTGATGGGTTCGTGTTACGTGCAGAGGTGTCGAAACTGTTCACTAACTGTTGAGCGTCAGAACTTAACAGAACTGTGATATATTCCGAAATAGTGACAATTTGTCTATGCTGCCAATGGATAACGCCAAAGTCACTGAAATTTCTATAACAATCTGATCAACTGTGTCATCATATTACGGCCCAATGGTTCTCATATGAATATTGTGGGAGCTTGGAGCTTGTATTTATATGAAAACGGCTGGAGTAAAAACATAATTATAAATAAAACACTTTGCGACTGCTGCATATAATATCAGCACTATGCTCTGCGTCTTAACCCATAGTTATTTTGGATTTAGGGTTCTTTCTGCCTGAATGTTCTGCACAGTCATCAAAAGGTTTTCAGTATATCTGCTGCTCGTTTTTGTTGGGGGATTTGATGGGACTCTATACAACAGGTGATAGTATCATTTTTGCAATATTTGTAGACTGGATGTCAGTTTGGCTTAAAGATAATTTAATCTATACATTACTATCCCTAATTCTATGTTTGGATAACAGAAGCTCTTCTTATTTTGCACACCATGTTACGAAGCCTTCCCAGAAATGTTCACATCTTGAAAACAATGCTGCTTTGATTTCTCTTCGTTAGTATGCCTCTCTTCGTTCGTTTGTGCCTCTGACAACGATATCAAGAAAGACACTTTCTGAGTCTATAATCGTAAAGGAAACTGACGCTTACATCTAATGTTTTCAGTATAATCAATGGAAATGCTCGAAGAAATGTAAAACAGCACTGGTGAATGACTTTTGTTGTCATTGCGCTTAAGACAGAATACGCAAATAATTGAGACACTTATTACTATGTTAGAGGTCGGTGCATCTGTATATTTTTAGTAGTGACAACTATCGACTCATTAAAGCTAGTTACGGACTTGCGAGCGGGGCTCATTGACATATACTTTAGGTGTTCGGACCCCCACCAGGCGCGCGAGGCGCGAGCTAAGTCTCTGTCGAGCTCGCTTGGCAATCACCTCGGCTCTTATTCTTCCTGTTGATAGTATGACTGAAGCTTGGCAACATCGCAGTGTAAGTGTGTCAACGCTGGTACCGAGGTCTTACTTCCTGGTTGGCACAGAACTATGCTCATAAATTCACTTGATGTTTCCTGTAATTCCCATTGAATAATCTGACTGGTTTGTCAGTTTAGAGGCGACAGAAGGCTATTTGTTCATGCTTTTGGGTCCAGAAAATTGTTTACATGGCGAAATTCCAACTAGTCTCTTACGTTGCGAGTTATATGTTCTACTGATGTATGTGACAGTAGGAAAGAACTGGCGTGCACAGCACCTCGCTAGCTCTGGGGTAAAGTTGTCGTCTGCCATGGAGAGGTGGCTTTGGTCACTGGTTCGGGTCTCATTTGAGTAAAATTTTTTAGCTGTTTTCGTGACAGGAGTTGCACGAATCCACATCGAAAACAACAAGAAACCTCTTGTGGTTACTTGCTATATTCTATCAGATTATGCGAAAGTCTGACACCTTTCTAGTAGTTTAACATATCTCTACCTTTAGAATCGAACTGATTCCAAGCTAATTATGACGCCAATAGATGTTCGACGTGTATTTTCGTCCGGAACTAATTTTTGTCGATGGTTATTCGAATAGGGGCAGGAAAGATAAACATTTGAGGACATATGATCGAAAGAGTAGGTGCAGAATGGGTGACTTCCAAAGCACACTATCCGATGTATTCTTTGTGAAATGAACGGGAATTATTATAGTGTAGTACTAACACATGATGTAATTTTTTTGGTCGTTTGTCCTTACAGTGGGACTAAGTGGTGTCTCAGTTGTTTGCGAAAAATGGGCGCACCCTGGCGTTGTGGTTGCATTTTGCTGAGTATAACAATCTTTTAGTACTCAGTCATTAATTTCTTTTTAAGATATCAGCATGGGAGCATCATAACTCGTTACTAGTAACAATCGTGAGTAGGAATCCGGATTGAGCGGCCTGATGACGTTCAAGAAAAATGTGGTAATAGTCACCCCTATGACCCTTCATACCGATTCTACTTTACGACGTTTAGATCATGTTCATATATGTCAGAAAAATTCAGTATGTGACTGTAATATAAGTACCAGAACTTGAGGTAAGGATATAACAGCCGGTAAGAAAACTCATAGCGGCGCGCCGCTGTCACTGAGTCCGCAGGTGGCAGCCGCGATGCGGCCGCTGGCGCGTCGTTGTAGCCGGTGCCCACTACTCCCGAGAGTAAACAGTTCAGTTTTGATGCAGCAGCGAGTTCTTTTGTGTAATATTTCTGGGGCTTTTCGCTGTTATATTTGAGGTTCTTCCATACTGATAACGAAGACAGCCGATTTGTAGTTTAAAAAAAGAAATTGAAGGTGGTTGGATTCGATCTCGCGACTGTTTATTTATAGGCTTGTAAACGCGACTCTTACCGCGAGACCACGCGGTCACATATTACAGAACCGTCTCGAGAAGAACCTAACACTTCCTCCTGACAGTACCGTATTCTACAGTGTTGCCAGATCGTGCACATCGTCGGACTTAGCATTCTGCGTCGGCCGGCCGGCGATCAATTTTTTTGTCTAAGACTGTACCTTATCACTTTCAGAGTTGAGATACATATTCAGAAGGACGATTAACTACAAGACTATGTCAGGTGATAATTGTTTGAGGAACGCACTCCAGATCGCTTGATCCCTTTCTACAGCCATTCACCTAGATTTTAATGTCACAGCTTCTTTATGTTGAACTTCACAGCCCTGTCCTGTTGAACATCCCAGAATGTTTTCTTTTAACGTCACAGTATCGAACTACTCCTAGCCCACAAACATAATGTATGTTCTAAGTTTCCTTGGCACTCAAACCACACTTGACGGCAGAGCCAACTAATTTTAAGGCGTAACGTACGTAACGTAAGCAAAGAGAAATTTGGAGATGGAATTACAGTTCAGGGTGATGAAATAAAATCACTGCGTTTTGCCGATGACATTGTAATTTTGTCAGAGACGGCAAAGGACCTGGAAGAGCAGTTGAACGGGATAGACAGTGTGTTGAAAGTTGCTTACAAGATGAACATTAACAAGATACATCTTCAGAAGGACAATCAACTACAAGACTACGTTAATGGAGTGCAGCCCAAGAAAATCAGGCGATGCAGATGGAATTAGATTGGGTAACGAAACAATAAAGGTGGTAGATAAGTTTTGTTACTTGGGCAGTAAAATAACACGCGATGGTCGCAATACAGAGGATATAAAATGCAGAATGACAATAGGAAGAAAAGAGTTTTTAAAAAAGATAAATTTGTTAACATAGAATATTTTTAAGTGTAAGGAAGTCCTTTCTGAAGGCATTTGTGTGGGGTGTTGCATTGTTTGGAAGTGAAACATGGATGATAAACAGTGCGGACAGGAAGAGGATAGAGGCTTTTGAAATGTGGCGTTACAGAAGAATGCTGAAGATGAGGAGGTACTGAACAGAATTGGGGGGAAAAGGAATTTCTGGCATACCTTGATAAAAACAGGGATCGCTTGGTAGGACACATTCTTATACATCAAGGAATCGTGAATTTATCAGTGGAGGGAATTGTGAGTTGTAAAAATCGCAGAGGGAGACCAAGAGATGAATACAGTAAGCACATTCAAATGAATGTAGGGTGCCGTTCTTATGAGTAGATGAAGAGGCTTGCTCAGGATAGGAAGGGTGGAAAGCTGCATCAAACCAGTCTCCGGACTGAAGACAACAATAACAACAACTGTGTATGTCATAAGCCATGCCAAAGTCGCAGTCACAAAACGAGTGGATAGTTTCGTACGTGTTCACGTTAATAAGTGATGTTACCCATTACACGATATGATGCTTCGACACTCAACCGCGAGCTGCACAGTGCGAAATCTTTCTCACACAAGACGTTTGTAGCAGAATGAATTGCTCGACTCTTTGCAGAGATATATGCAATCGCGGGAGCAACAGCAGTGACGATGATTCGTTCATTGTCTAATGACGTCGTGTTCTTCGCTCTCTTTCTTGTACTTTAAGAAGTTACTTATGATAAGCTCCTTCGTAATCAAAACACGCCAAGATCAGCAGTACATGTTTTCATTGTGCTACTCTCTACTCTAGAAAGATTCATATAACAAAACACGCATGGGGAAGGATTGGTTGCAGTGTGTCAGGAAGCTACTGCTTACAACTAATCACCTGAATCATCTATGAACTCGAATCAAAACGTATCCTACAACCTTACCTCGCAGCTTTGCAATTCATCATTGCAAAATGCTCTTGTAGCTTAAGATGAAATTGAAATTTGCATAATTTAGTTATGCTAATTAAAAATATACAATAACCGTAACCAGTGACAAAGTGAACTACTTATAAATGCATAGGTGTAATGTAAAGTAAACGTAAGGAGACTACGTCAGTATTTACGTGTCCTGATAGACCCACCAGCACCATATACTCCTGGAACATAGGAATTCTAAAATAAGACCGGGGAAATATAATCAGTAAAGTGTACGGTAGAAAATACGAGAGATAATGTAAAGATCCCTTATTGCACTAGTGGCACTCCCGCATCTGCAAAGCTCTGCAGTCGTCCGTTAGGGGCCTATGCGTGTGCCTTGCCACATTGCACTTTGACCTGTCGGTTCGCCAGTAGGGACGGTGCAGTGTGCCTCCGAAGTTGCGTTTTGTGACATTTGTGTGGTGAAGCGTCAGATAGAGCGGCGATTGATAATCAGTCCTGCTAAAATATTGCGATTGGTTGAGATGAAGTTACGAAGAACCATTCTTCGTGAAGATGGTATTAGTGTAGAAGATGAATCATTCGCATGCTTTCTCGTATCTGTTTTGTTACAGAAATATGAGAATAAGTTAAATAATGTTGTAACACTAGCACTTAATGATGATACTAGCGATGATAATGACGAAGAACTCATTGCTAGCGGTAGTGCTACGGTAAGTGCGGGAAGAGGCGATGGAAGCAGTGGCAGTGAATACCAGCAGTCTTCCGAGAAGAAGGTTAAAGTTGCAACAATCATCACGGCTTTTGACGACAATACGCTAGAGAACATGTACGACGATTATTACATAAGTTACAGTTCAGATATCTGCATTACGTATGGCGTCTACAATTACACCTACAGTGCTATCTAGAGCATGATTGCAAAGTTTTGCATAAAAACGACACCCACCAGCAAATTGAGGTGTACGTAGAGATACTGTAACCAAACGTTCATACAGATAAGTTTGTTCGAGTCCAAGTACTTTCCTTGTAAGAAACAAGGAAACACAAGAAATGGGTAGAAATTCTGTGTTTGTCTCTGTCCTCTAAGAATGAGGAAACATGAAAACGCGTTTCGACCCAAATTGCTGCTTAATAGGCAGTCGCGCTGCCCACTACACCATCTCCACACAGTGGTCATATCTGCACCGACTCGTTCCTGCCAGATCCAATTTCCAACTTACCCGCACTCTATTGACGAGGAATACGAAATTATTATATAATTTCTGATACAGAACTTTGGCAGAAGAATTTTATCACGAGATTCTGTATTTTGTCTGGAGTCTGGACATTACATAGAATGTCGGGAGGAACCAGACGAATCCCGACCATCTGTCAAGCCTAAGATCAATTAGAATAGTTCATACACGTTGCTCGTCAGACTTTTTCTTCTTCAAAGTTGAAGACAGGAAAATTTTTCTTAAATCACTCCACTCCATATTTTTGTGGCGCTGGGACAGCAACCGTAATAGATATTTTGGTAAAAAACAGTCTTGGTTTCACAACAGCGATGTTTCATTTATTTATACATGATGCATTTTGCCTCTTCTGGGCATTATCAGACGTTGAAAGGTGGAAAAATTTACAAACTTGTTTAAAAAAGGAGTTAACTAAAAAAGAGCCGCTCCCTGCCACAGTCCGCAGTTGTGACAGGGAGCGGCTCTTACGCAAGTAAACAAAGATTTGTTTTTCAGTCACAGAAGTAAAAAAGTACGGTACTCATAGTGGCAATGGATCAAATTTATCAAAATATTTACTCACTCTTCTGTACGAGTCCTCGAAATTAATAATGGGAATTTCCGAAAACCGTTTGCAATTAAAAAATATACAGTTTATGTCCTTCGGAACATTCTTCATTGGCTGGTTTAAAAATTTGCAATAACTCGGCCAAGAACTTTCCAGTGTTTGGGTAAAAGAGTTTCCAAGTTCGTATATTAAGCCTACATATATTCTTTTATATAACCGTCAAACGTATTTTTATCAGAACATGTAAACCACGGCTGTCATAAAAATATCTGATTTTAAAAATTAAAAAGCTTTTCTTTATGAAGGGCGGCAGTTTTGAGTCTCGCACAGGGCAGCAGTTCGGCTTTCGGCGGCCCAGGATACACAGAAACCCTGCACAATATATCAAAAGAACCACGATACCAGACAGGTATACGGAAAACCTGTGACCTAGTCATGTTGATTTGTGTAGCGAGATGATAATCCAGTTCATTAACTACCGGAACGGAGAATTAATACAAAGACATTTTAAATCAACAACCAAGTACAGATAAGGAAGAATAATAAGGGGGGACACTGCAATTCACGGAAGTACTTTCTTTTTAGGCTAAGTTCAGTGTACAGTGAGAAGCTTAGGCATGCATGTGTTAAAGATGATGAAAAATCAAATGTTTCTCACAAAAGTAAAATAAAAAATAATGTCTGCAATTTCACCAGAATGTTATTGGGAGACTAAGGAATAAAACAGATGAGCTTTTGGTTTGTTTAGATGATTTAGAAACTGATAATGTAATAAATATACTATGACTGTCTGAGCATCATATTGTCACTAGTAAGGAAAATGTTAATGTCAGTAGATATAAATTAGCTACAAAAGTAAGTAGAGATAATAAGGTAAGAGGAGTTGCCATTAATGTCCAAAGCTATCACAGTATAAAAAATTTGAAAACAAAAAAGTATTGTGCAGAGCAACATATTGAAGCGTGTGCCTCTTATAATTGTCACAGTGTATAGGTCCCCTTCAGGAAACTTCCACTTATTTCTGGAAATCATGGATGCCTTGTTGTGCTATCTGTCAAATAGGGAGAAGCAAATTATTGTTTGTGGTGATTTCATTATTGATTCATTGAAAGAGTGTAATAGGAAGAATGACGCGGAAGTCTTACTTGGCTCGTATAATGTGACACCTGTTATTGATTTTCCTACTCGGGTAGTAAAGGACAGTAGTACATTGGTAGATAACTTTTTTATAGTTCAAAATAAGTTTAACAACATAAATGCTTGTCCTGTTGACAATGGTCTTTCCAATCATGGTGCACAGCTAGTAACAGTATATGACCGAGCTCCATTTAGTAACTCGAAACAGTCCACCAGAGTTTTGCGCTCGATTAATTATCAGGAAAGCCTACAGCAGTTAGACTGGGATGAGGTTTATAAGGAAGCCAATGTCAATTTAAAATATAAGTTATTTCATGATACATTTGTAAGAGTATTTGATAACTGTTTCCCCAAGAAATTAGTTAAATATAATTGTAAGAAAAAGGGCAATAACCATGGCTTACTAAAGGAATAAAAATATCTTGTAACCAAAAAAGGGAACTATATCTATCTGCAAAAAAGAGTAATAACGCAGAAACAATCAAATATTATAAAAACTACTGTGCTACATTAAGAAAAGTTATTTAAAAATCCAGAAGCATGTGCGTCATGTCTGAGATTAGTTCCTCTGATAATAAAATTAAAACAATTTGGAATATATCAAAAGAGAGACAGGGCAACCAGGTGCACAGGAAGAGGGTATTACCACCAAAACAGTTGGAAACTTTAGTAACAAAAAGTCAGAAGTTGAAAACATTTTTAATGATTACTTCTTAAATGATGTAGAGAAAATAGGATCTAAATGTTCATTAGAAGGAGCAAGGCGATTAATGGAAGAATATTCAAAAAAATTTTAGGTTGTTTGCACTGCTGAGGGATTGAATTAGAAGAGGCACATTGAAGATCTGCTGAAACACTTGAATTCAGATACTTACGCTATCAGGGTCATTGGAGAATTTGGAGATATACATCTCAGTAAATCTAATTACTAGGCGTATTTCTATTCCCTGTTTTCATATAGAATCATATTCTGGGGCAATTCAATATTTAGTAAAAAAGTATTCATTGCACAAAAGCGTGTAATCAGAATAATTGCTGGAGTCCACCCAAGATCATCCTGCAGACATTTATTTAAAGATCTAGGGATCTTCACTGTAGCTTCACAATATACACAGATGTCTTTCAACACAAACCACATGTAATCTGAAGCTATAAATGTAAACTCCAAGTTAAGCCCCCCAAACATTTGACACAACTTACCTGATTCCCTATGGCAGGCATGCATTCTTAATTAAGGAAGTGTGCAAGATGTTGGAATGGATTGTTAATCAAGAAGGTGTAGACACATAAGGCAATCCATTATTGGCTGTGTATAAATCTTCAAAGGCTGTCAGACATGAATCAGATGCAAGATTACTCAGCAATATTTCAATTTCCGTGCGGACTAAGTATAAATACAAATAATTCATAAAATGATATCCTTGACAGGTGTTGATTGCTTTACAGAAAAATTCAAGGAGATATATTCATTTAGAATTTAAATATTACTCAGTGCTAATAGGACGCTGTTGTTAAAAATATCATCCTCGGAATCTGCAAGATTACAAACATCGGATAACACAATCTTATTTTAAAAAATTCACGAAACTGACAGAATACACATTAAACATAAAGTGTCAAGTACAGACCCAGGCCTGGGGTAAAACTTCATACTTAAGCGTATGGCGCCATGGCCCTGTTGAACTATACAAAAACAAAATAGCAGGTAAGCGAAAGATGCTGCCAGATGGCTCTAGTATACATGGTAAGGAATGTAAAAGGAGGGAACACACAGAAATAATAAAAACTAGGTTGTCGTAATCATCTGGCATCAATGAAGAAGGAAGAGGGATAAAAATAAGGCAGAAAATAGTTTGCAGTTCCCACAATTCACAATTAGAAGCACATATCTTTGACGGTGACCAATGTCACGGTGAGTATGGGAGAGTGAGTGATTAGAATGGCATCCTATCATTCAAAAGAGGAACACATTAGTGAAATACGTCTGCTAATCATAAGATGCAATGACCTTAAGGTTGTCATGATAAAAATGCCTACGTTGCATTAGTAGGTTTTCAAAAGAGTGGAGTACTGTTGATGCACAATGTCATAAAACGTACAGAAATTAAAAATGAACGTATCAGAAATGAAAGTGTCGTGAAATGGACTAATAGTGGTATAAAATGCCTACGTTCCATCAATAGGGTTACAAAGTACTGAAGTTCTGCGGAAAGCACACATGTCATACAATGAACAGGAATAAAAGGTAATTTGGTAGAATCCGTGTACATCGAAGGAAACGGCATTGCCATCGATATATATCGAATGTTCGATAAGGTGTTTCTGAACCGGAGATTCGGGCGCTACGCGCCCTCACATACTAAAAAAAAAACTTCTTGTTTAACCTATACCTAACCTTCTTAAGGCTACGCTACAGATCACTTTTTTTAAGTCAAAGTTAGGTTAGGTATAGGTAAAAGAAGAAGTTTTTTTTTTAGTACGTGAGGGCGCGTAGCGCCCGAATCTCCGGTTCAGAAACACTATATCGAACATTCTTTATATATCGATGACAATGCCGTTTCCTTTGATGTACACGGATTCTACCAAATTACCGAATAAAAAATGAACGTATTAGAGATAAAATTGTATACAACTTTCATTAAGTGCCCAACATATATCATCCTAAAATAGTCTAAAACATATCATCCCAATATTGCATAAACATCCACTATTAATGGGAGAACATAAATAAGCGATTGAAGCAGGAAGCCAAAGGGGTGAGGCGGGAAACAGTTTATTTCGTACACGTACATCTTTATAGCTGGTTTTAAGTCAACTTAAAAAACCAAAGTCACTCAGACCCGAAACATACCAACAAATTATTATCATTACTTTTTCTCTTTGTCGTAAAATTTAAATATTTTATTTAATTTATATAATTATTTTCGATATTTGCAATAGTGGGATGGCCACTGATATCTCACTGAGATAGATATGAAAATAGTAGTACCTCCGCAAAACACACAGTGATCATATCTGACAATACAGTTATGTGGGCAAATATGTGGTATTTAATAAAAACGCTACAAGAGAAGCTAATCATAAAAGCAATGTTAAAGACATAAATGCAAATTTGTCTAAAAACATGACAGAACATATCAGGGGTCACCAAATTATTAGGCCGTGATACTCAGTGGGGGCTGGATAACACAGTGTGAGATTACCGAAAATTACAATACCAGTCTATAATTTGACCTGTAACGTCATCAAGGTGTCGGGCCGCTATTTCAATCGTATACGATATTACCACTACAATTACTCGAACTACAGCGTCAAAGAAACATAAAAACTTCGAATTAATTAACTCCACAAAATACTTCAACATATCTAGGTAATTTGGTAGAATCCGTGTACATCGAAGGAAACGGCATAGCCATCGATATATATCGAATATTCGATATAGTGTTTCTGAACCGGAGATTCGGGCGCTACGCGCCCTCACGTACTAAAAAAAAATTTTCTTGTTTAACCTATACCTAACCTTCTTAAGGCTACGCTACAGATCAATTTTTTTAAGTCAAAGTTAGGTTAGGTATAGTTAGGTTAGGTATAGGTTAAACAAGAAATTTTTTTTCTTAGTACGTGAGGGCGCGTAGCGCCCGAATCTCCGGTTCAGAAACACTATATCGAATATTCGATATATATCGATGGCAATGCCGTTTCCTCCGATGTACACGGATTCTACCAAATTACCAAAATTATTTAGCTTTATCTCAAGTAAACAAGTAATCGGAAGGCACACATCTCACACTGGATCGTTCACAACTCGATAGTCGAAAGCTGACGGGTGACGTCACGATTGCAAAAGGTAGTGTGAAAACTGTTTCACCCACCAATGGTTTAGCTGCAGAGATAATGGTGCCGTGAAGGGAACAGTCAAGAATACGATACAACACGTCGTTAGCCGAATATAATAAACAACACCATACGTTTCAAGAACTGCCATCATTTTAAACTAATAATACTTTCACTTGAAATTTAATGTTACCTGCCTACACAAAAAACTTTGTATAATCCTAAGAAAAACTGTACCACAGCTATACACTACCACGTGACTGTTGGCAAACCAATGGTTTAGCTGCAGAGATAATTAATACACCAAAGATAATACTATAAACGACTTTGCACATAAATAATTAATAGCTAGTTTAAGAAATGTTTATAATAAATGAAACACATCATATCTATTGTAATATTAAATTTTTATTTATTAAAAAAAGTGAAAAATAATAAAATAATTTAAAAATTACTAATAAATGAAAAGTATTGATTTTTTTAGAGATGATACAGTTTCAAGTATGGCGTCTGTAAAAAAAATAGTTACAACATTTCGTACAAGAAATATACTTTACTATTATATTAACAAATACTATTACAAATGTATGCGATTTCGTTAAATGCTACATGTACAATAATGTTTGCGTAAAATTCTAGCGTATAATATATGTTTCTGTTCATAGGTCGCTATTTGAAAAGATATCTACATCGCATTCTTGACTTGAGCATGGAGAGGTATTCTAGACTTGAGCAGGGGGAGGTCAAGTCAAGATTACGATACAATTTTTAAATGATAACATATGAAGCTATTTCATATGTCAACGAGGTGAAGTCTAGATTACGATACAATTTTTAAATGGTACCATATGACGCTATTTCATGAGATAACTGTATCGTATTCTTGACTTGAGCAGGGGGAGGTTAAGTCTAGTTAAGATACAATTTGTAAAAATGATACCATATCAAGCTATTTCATGAGATAACTGTATAGTATTCTTGATTTGAGCAGGGGAAGGCCAAGTCTAGTTAACGATACAATTTTTAAATTTTGGCAAATTACGCTATTTCACGAGGGATCTGTATCGTATTCTATACTCGATCATGAAAAGTTAAGTAAAAAATTTCAGCAATTAATCCAAAAATTGTAAAAGTTTAATTAAAAACATCATGTTTTCACCAATAATTAATTATTATCCATAACTAGAAAGATGATAAAACAATTAAATACAAATAAAGCTCAATAATGTATTATATAAAATCACATGAAATAAAAACGAACAATAAACTATATTACTTACTGTTGAATGTATGAAATCAATTTCTCAATTAAAATATTTATCTTTAAATCATAACAATAACGTCGAATACACTCGATCAATACAGAATCGAGATATCAATTGTCTATCTTTAATGTAATCCACGGCCGTATGCAAATAATTCCATATCTTTGATACAAAAAAATTATCATCATCTTCATATATATATATATATATATATATATATATATATATATATATATATATATATATATATATATATATATAAACTTCTTTGACGTGATGTCATTGGTCAATGCCGATGGATTGTATCTCATACAAGACTTGACCCGCAATGAAAACGATGCCATATCCAGTCCGAAGATAGGTTAGCGTTTTTGCAGAAACTCTGCGAGTCTTTTGCGGAACCCTATGGGTGGGGGCGCGTACTTCTTTTTGTTCTTTATATCCATCATCCCCTATAACTGGCTGCGTAAGTCAGTTCGAAGGTCGGAGGAAGGCAACCGCATACACCTCCAAACAGACCATGGCTAGTAAAGCACTGTGGTCTTAAATCTTCGGATTGTTGACTTCTTAACCTTTGTTAAACGAGAGCATCATGCGCGAACAGTCTAAGAGATTTCCTCAGTCCTAAATGGTTTATAAAAATTAGGAACATCAGGGCCCTATAACACCTCCCTGGGAAAGGTATTGCGCTGTAAAAAGTTGTTAAACTCACAGATTCAGTGAATGTTGCCAATTTTTTTGCAAGCACTGCAAAAACTGATAATTACAGAGTAACTGTTTTGCAGCCTGAGAGCCAGATATTTTTAGCCGCGTTGCTAAGAGCCATATTACTTTTGGATAAGTGTGTTTTTGGTGGTTTCCTAGAATGTTTTCATATCAAAGTCCTCAGGCGTCGTATATCGAACGTACGATTGTAAATAGGCCACGAGGTTATTCCCGCGCGAGCTAGAGTGTGTTTACATTGATCACTAAAGAGACAACAAAAGACGAATGTTTACGAAATTTTACTTACGGCTGAGGCGGCTTAGTGTGTTGATGGTGTAACGTTCGTTTCACGACGATATTATATTTTATGACCAGACATGGGTAAATACAAGAGCTTGTCTACCACAGAGCAGGAACAGCATTAATTACTTATTTCGTAGTGTAGTGTTCCTGCTCTTTAGTTACCAGTTTTCCTATTGATATTGCACTGCTGGCAGACCAGCACATTCCACAATGGTGTACGAAACACTAAATTCTGGAATGGTCACCCTAGGATCCACCAAGATATCTCTGAGTTTCCATCGAACGGCGCTTCTCCGCGGTTTCTGTTGTTAATAAAAATCCATTACCAGATAAACTGCAACTTTGTCATTCACAATAGAATACGCAGACATAGCTTTATGTCTTCTTCGCCTCTGTGGAAGTAATAAGCTAGACAAGACAATATTAACCGTAATTTGGCTGTGTGAAGGCGTGATTTTTAGGAAGTTAGCGACAGTTTTGTGTTTTACGGAAAAGTAATTTCGCCGTGTGTACTGAGTATCGTTTAGAAACATAGTCACTATGCGATCTAAGGTTTCGCCAGAAGCAACGTTTATGGTCGATAAAAATAATTTCAACTGTATAGCATAATCATAGGCAGTTATGTAAGTTCCAAGCTACTGTTAGATCAACCTCCACATTTTACTTCTCATATCGCCGCGCGGGGGTTGCCGCGTGGTCTAATGTATCATGTTACGAACTAAGCGGCCGCTCCCGCTGGTGGTTCTCGTCCTCCCTCGGACATGGGTATGTGTGTTATCCTTAGTGTAAGTTAGTGTACATAGTTTGTAAGTCTAGGGACTAATGACCATCAGTTTGGTCCAACATGTTTACAAACATTTGAACTTCTGAAATCTGGTGTCAATGACCTCCTCTTTTGTGTTGAATCGACCTTGATGACAGTGTTTTCTTCGAAGACAGATGTTAAATCCACATTAAATATACTGATTTTTATTTTCCGAGATGTCTTCCTATCACTTACGGTGAGTGCTGGGAAAATACCCTAAGAAAACCATTACCCACTTTTCTCACCATACTTTGCTCAAGTGCTCCCTTACTTCACTCAACATCCAAATTTAACATCCTCACTTCCCATCTTAAACTAAACATCTACAACCTTTGAAGATATGGAACTGACATTTTCTAAAGTTGCGTAAGAACGGAGGTAATTGCCACCACGACTCTCTCTCTCTCTCTCTCTCTCTCTCTCTCTCTCTCTCTCTCTCTCTCTCTCTCTCTCTCTCTGTGTGTGTGTGTGTGTGTGTGTGAGTGAGTGGGTGGATGGGTGGGTGTGTGTGCGCGCGCGCGAATGAATCTCGTCGATATTAGGGGACAGAGCAAATAGAGTGACGTAGCACGGGCTTATCTTGCGCTGGAGAGTTGGCACGTTGCCCTCTGATCACAATTTGAAGGCGCTGATAAGGACAGCGTGGTGGGGCGGTTGTCTATTTTAACGAACTCTCTTCGCTGTCTGTGGCCAATCGTAGGACGCAGGAGCCGAACAGCCGAGAACACGTAAGCAGTCGCCTTCATGTTATAAGGTGAGAGTGTTTGTAGTACCAGAATACCAGTAGTGGACGTAAAATTTACAGTCTCATACGCCAGTGATTTAAACAAAAGCTAATCTCAGTTAGATCTTACTAGTACGCTAGTTTGCTAAACTTAAGGATAAAATATAAGGAGAGGAGTTGAATTAAAATTTTTGACGCGTAAGGATTCGAAACTGGGCCCTCCAGCTTCCTAACCACTCAGCTAACGCGGCCTTATGGATAGTACAGCTGCATAAGAGCACGTCTCCCTCCACAACACAAACTCTAATCCTGCCTGATGTCCCACTATGAAATACGTATACGCGAGGCTCGCCAATATCAGAATAGCACCCCAGCAATGAACGTGAATGGGAACCATCCAGTCTCGTACCTCAGGTATAGGTGCTACAAATACGGGGTGTTTCAAAAGGGACTTTACAACTTTGAAAATTAATATATATTTATTAAAAAGAGGTACAGAGAAGGTTTTAGTGTTGTTTCAAAGGAAAACACATCAAGTTTTGACTCGTGTACTTCGCTAGTGCAGAATCGCGCCGCAACAAGCGCTAGCGGCAGTTACGTTAAAGATGGCTGCCTTCATTGGACCCGAGCGTGCTAGCTATGTGTTTTGGTTTGAATAATCAAAGTCGGAGACAACAGTTCTGCGTAAATTTCGTACCAAGTATGCTAAAGATCATCCTAGCAAGTCTGTTTTGTAGAAACAGGGTGCTCAGTAAGATATAAGAAAGTACCAGGTCATCCAAGCACATCTAACGAAGTTGTTGAGCAAGTGAGACAGAGTTTTGTCAACAGCCCTACTAAATCGAACCGGCGTGCATCTCGTGAATTACAAGTCCTACATACAACAGTTTGGCGTGTGTTGAGAAAACGTTTGCATTTGAAATCGTACATATTGTCGCTTTTACAAGCAATTAAAGACACTGATAAGATTTCCCGGAAGAACATATGTGCGGATATGTTAGAACGAGTGGATGATGATGAACATTTCTTGGACAACATAATCTTTTCTGACGAGTCAACTTTTCTCTTAAGTGGCTAGGTTAACACACATAACTGTAGGATATGGGGCAGTGAAAATCCACATGAAACACTGCAACATGCTCATGATAGCCCTAAGGTGAAGGTTTTTTGTGCGTTGAGTAAGAAGAAAACGTACGGCACCTTTTTCTTCCAAGAACGAACAATCAATGGGATAGTGTAACTGGATATACCAATTATTGATACCACAGATCAATGACTACGGAAAACGAAATGTTTACTTCATGCAAAACGGCGCACCCCAACACTATCCGACTGACATCCGGGAGTTTGTCAATGACCGTTTTCTAGGTAAATGGATTGCGCCAATTGCATGGCCTGCCCGTTCCCCAGACCTGACACCGCTAGAGCTTTTCTTCTGGGGCTTCATCATAGATATGGTGTACGTACCTCCTTTGCCGGCCATTCTACCGAAACCTAGAGCAAGAATCTACGCCGCTGCTGAGCAAGTTACACCTGAAATGCTGATGCGAGTTTGGAAAGAAATCAGTTACCGATGGAATGTCTGCAATATAACCAACGGAAGCCTCATCAAACACTTTTGGTTTAAGGTAAAAACCTGATGTGTTTTCCTTTAAAACAGTACTAAAACGAGCTCTGTACCTCTTTTTAATAAATTAATATGAATTTTCAAAGTTGATAAGTCCTTTTGAAACACCCTGTATAAACAATACTTGAATTTCCTAAGTCGTGTATTGTCTCATTATATCAAAGATATTAAATACAATGAGTTAGTACGAGGGGGAGTTGGAAAATAAGTTTCCCTTGTCAAGGGTGTATGAAAAGAAAAACATAGAATGAGACATTAAAGCTAAGGCACATCTTTATTTTCCTAAATAGTTTCCAAGTACATTGAGACATTCGTCATAGCGCTTTATAAGCTTCAAAAAGCCGTCCAGAGAAAACATCTGGCGTTGCATACGGAAGAAGCGTTGAACGACTGTGGGCGACACTGCAGGTGAACGCGCACGTGCAAGACACCGATTCACCATTGGGTAGAGGTCGACCATGAATATGGCAATGTCTTTCTGTTTCGGATTATGACGGGGGATGAAAAGTGGGTCCACCGCCTGAATCGAAGGCAGCACCCATGGAGTGGACACATCCGTCATCACCTGTCCGAAAGAAGTTCAAACGCACTCCTGCAGGTAGAGTGCTACTCACCGTTTTCTGGGACGCAATGCTTCTTCTATATGCAACGCCCTCATTTTTTCCTGGAATTCTTTTCGAAACTTATAAATCAGTATGACAAATGTCTCAATGTACTTGGAAATTATGTAGAAAAATAAAGATATGTCTTATCTTTAATGTCTCATACTACTTTTTTTCCTTTCACAAGCAACTCTGTCCACAGGCGACAGGGGAAACTTATTTTCCAACTCCCCCTCATATATGTCTTAGGAAATAGAATTAATGTTTATATAGAAGGAAAAAAGTGAATGTTCAAATGTTTATAATTCTATGGGAATTAACTGCTTGGTTGTTAGTCGCTAGCTTAAAAACAACGTAAACTAATTTAAACTAACCTAAGACAACACATACCCATGCCCGAGGGAGGACTCGAACCCCCGACGGCGAACGGCCGCGCGCACCGGAACACGGCGTCTCAGTACGCACGGCTATTCCACCGCAACGGAAAAAAGTAACTTTAGAATAAAATGTCACTGATAAGTAACATAAGTCGTAGAAATTTAAAGAGATACCTCTAGCGCACTGCTACGGTATGGTACAGGAGGTAACTAATACAAAATACACAATAACACGAACAAAAATGACACCGTTACTCTTATACAATCAGTACATAGTTGGTGAATTACTTCCCACTGATTGATGGAATTAACGGTAATTTTTGACTAGGTTTCGACACCTTCTAGGAGTGTGTTCTCCAGTGTGGTGTGGTCTTCAGTCCGCAGACTGGTTTGATGCAGCTCTCCATGCTACCTAACCTGCAGAAGTCTCTTAAGCTGAGAATACCTTCGGCAACCTACATCCTTTTAAATCTGTTACTGTATTCATCCCTCGATCTCCTTCTACGATTTTCACCCCACACACTTCCTTCTAATGCAAAGTTGACAATTCCTTGATGTCTCAGAATGGGTCCCACCAATCTATCCCTCCTCTTAGTCAGGATATGCCAGAGACTCCTTTTCTCCCCAATTCGGTTAAGCACCTCCTCATTAGTTACGTGATCCACACATCTAATTTTCATCATTCTTCTGTAGCACAACATTTCAAAAGCTTCTATCATCTTTTTGTTCAAAATGTTCAAATGTTTGTAAATCTATCGGACAAAACTGCGTGGTCATCGGTCCGTACCTTACAAACTACTTAAACTACGGTAAACTAACCTAAGGACAACACACACACACACACACACACACACACACACACACACACACATGCCCCTCGGAGGACTCTAACCGCCGACGGCGAGCATCTGCGCGCTCCGCAGCGAGGCGCCTTAGACCGCTCGGCTACTCCACCGCGACCATCTTTTAGTCTGAACCCCTTATCGTCCAGGTTCCACTACCATACAATGGACTTCATAATATTTAAATTTGTAATGTTAACAAGTTTCGCTTCTTCAGAAACGCTTTTCTTCCCATAGCCAATCTGCATTTTATATCTTCTTTACTTCGGCCATCATACGTTATTTTGCTACCTAAATAAAACTCATCTACTGCTTTTATTGTCTCATTACCTAATCTGATTTTTGTATGTTCGTTGTTGTGTACATAATTATAAAATAAAAACGTTATGAATGAATCGACAGTATTAAATTTTGTAACGGTACTAAAATAAATAAAGTTACTTAAGTCAAATAATAAAGCCGTTACCGTCCGTTACCTTTGAAAAGTAACTGAAGTAACTGTTACTAGTAATGGCGTTACAAGTAATGCGTTACTCCTCAACCCTGACTATAATATCATCAAAAGAAAACAAATCGAAATTTTAGAGGTATCTATTTCGAATGATAACTTTGGTAGGAGAAATAGACATCTACAATCACTCTTTCTTTCAACAATATAGAAGAAAATTTATCAAGTTCATACAAGCTTTCGGACTGAAATTACACGTATGAACTCTGGTTCGATTTAAATAGTTTAGTTCCTTCCATAAGCTGTTTGTCTTTCATATCACAGAAACTACTAGCCATGAAACATATCACTTGATTGTGAATACAAGACAGGTCTGCAATCGACAAATATAAATAATGTTGGCATAATTTACGGAGGAACCAAAATTGAAGACTTGAACCAATAATAGCAATGACAAAACAATCATATGTAAAATGATTTGGATAAATTTAAACGGGATAATTCTAGCACGTTCATATTGGGATCTACATCAGGGATTGCCAAACTGCTTCCAAAAAAGAAAACTTGCCCCCATTCCTTTTCTCAACAATAATACTGTTTTACTTATAGCGAGCAACTGAAAATGCGACCGATTAAATTTGTCTTGGGACAGGGACTGCACAAGTGCAGTTGTGCCTTGAGAATGGCGGGGTATTCTCCTGCCGAAATATCGGCGGTTGTCGACGACGTCACCCGGCAGCATACCCGTAAGTTGTTGTTTGTTTGTAGAGTCTATGGGACTTAACTACGGGGTCATCAGTCCCTAAACTTACAAACTACTTATGAACTACTTACAACTAAGGACGGCACAAATATCCATGCCCGAGGGGGGATTCGAACCCCCGACCGTAGTGACCGTGCAGACCGTGACTGGAGCGCCTCAGTCTCCTCGGCCACCGCGGCCGGCCCGTAAGTTGTTTGAACATTCCTTACGCCGGGAAAAGTTAAAGTCTCACATTGTTTACCTCTACGGGGAGGAAATGTATCGGTGTTTACGAAAGTTGGATAAACTTCGTAGCAGTAGAGTAAGGTTGCAATGTGCTTTGTCGTTCTTGTTGAAGTGTCGCAATCATAATATTGTCCCTACGTTTGCTAAGATTGTGCACCACATTAATTCTCCTGCCGCCAATCGTATAAAGCAACGTGCTGGCTTGGCTCTTGTTCGTGATAGTCGTCAATTAGATTTTGTTTCGAAGGAGTTATTTCGGCTTCATTTGATGATTGCCGCTAATATGTCTCAATTTTCTTGGGATTGGTTGGACGGTGCCTCTTCGACACAATCTGACTGGGAATTTCAATCTGTAACGGCACGGCATTCGGCGAAATTTGAACGTTTCCTTGGCTCAGAGTCTGATTCCAATTTAGTTTCGCAACGATCTGTGATCAATCTCACGGAGAAAACCTATGACGACGCAGCTTTATCTGTGTTGGGGAAGGGTTTGAATTTCGCACCGACGCCTAAGCGTTTGCCGGTCGTTGATTTCATAAGTTCTATTGAACAGGCTGTTTCCAAACTACCTTCCGATTCTGCAGAGGAGGCTAGGAGGGAAGCTTGTCGTGTGTTGACTGGGGCCCGTTCACCCAAGTGTAATATAACAGCAGCTGGCGTCTGCTTTACGGTCTCTCAGAATGGATCCTGATATTGTTATCTTGCCTGCGGACAAGGGAAACACCACAGTTTTGATGAATAAAGATGATTACATTCAAAAGATGCAATGTTTACTTTCTGATTCGACATATCGTAGGATCGGTGCTGACCCCACAAAGAGTGTTGAGAGAAAGACTAATAACATCCTGAAGAAAAGTCCTTTCTCACCGGAGACCATCAAAAGTCTTAATTCTTACTGTGCTGTTCCACCTAGATTGTATGGACTTCCTAAGGTTCACAAACAGAACATTCCTCTGAGGCCTATAGTGTCTAACATTGGTGCTCCGACATATCGTGTAGCTAAACATCTTGCTAGTTTGTTGAGTCCAATGGTGGGCAGGTGTGAACACCACATTAAGAACTCGGCGGATTTCTTACGTCGATTGCAGGGATTGCGTTTGAATGACTCTGATACTTTAGTGAGTTTTGATGTTGTGTCTCTCTTCACTCGCGTTCCTCTGTCAGATTCGTTGCAGCTAATTGAGGTTAAGTTTGGTGTCGAGTTAACAAACCTTTTTTGACATGTGCTGACTTCCACTTACTTTTTATTCAATGGTCAGCACTATGAACAAACTGATGGAGTTGCAATGGGAAGCCCGTTGTCACCTATTGTGGCCAATTTGTTTATGGAGGATTTTGAGGAACATGCTTTAGCGTCAGCGACTCTGAAACCTGCGTGTTTTCTCAGATATGTAGACGACACTTTTGTTGTTTGGCCTCATGGTAGTGAGAATTTAAATGGTTTTTTGGAACACCTAAATTCAATCCACCCGAATATTCGGTTCACAATGGAGGTGGAACAGAATGGCTGCCTTCCTTTCCTTGATGTGTTGGTCAGAAGGAAGGTTGATGGTACATTGGGACATTCTGTTTATAGGAAGCAGACTCACACAGATTTGTATCTGTGAGCTGATAGTTGTCACCATCCAGCTCAGCGTGAAGGAGTACTTCGTACTTTGGTTCACAGGGCACATGTCATTTCAGACCCTGAAAGTTTGTCAGCTGAGTTGTCCCATCTCGAGGTGACCTTTCGTCAGAATGGTTATAGTGAGAGACAGATAAAACGTGCATTGCGCCATCAGCCTTTTGTGCAACGGGTGAGTGACGATAGTAATGAAGTGGCAACTAAATCTATGGCCTTTTTGCCTTACGCAGGAAGTATTTCCAACAAGATTGGTCGTATTTTACGGAAATATGATGTGAAATGTGTTTTTCGTCCACCTTCTAAGATAAAGGCCCTGTTGGGGTCCGTAAAGGATGATCTTGGTTTGCGTAGGGCAGGTGTATATCGTATTCCTTGCAGTTGTGGCATGTCATATATTGGTCAGACAATCAGGACTGTGGAAGACCGGTGTATTGAACATAAACGTTACACGCGCTTACAACAGCCCAACAAATCCGCTGTTGCAGAACACTGTCTTGACACCGGTCATCCTATGGAATACAACAACACGGAGATCCTGGCATGCACCTCCACTTATTGGGATAGTGTTATTAAGGAAGCTGTTGAAATTAAACTAGCAAGCGACCTTATAAACAGAGATGGTGGTTTTTGTTTAAATTCTGCTTGGAATCCGGCACTGTCTCTCGTCAAAAAACAGAGGGATAAAATTAATGTTGCCTCACCTGTTGATTAAGTCACTATCGATATTTTTGATGTTTGGTCACCTTTGGTTGTGTTGACTCTGCTGTGACTTGTACTGTGTGTGTTATCTCCCTTGTTTACACTTTGCAAACCGAGGTATTAAATACGCTTGCACATTGCTTCCTTAAGTGCAGTTGTGCCTTGAGAATGGCAGGGTGTTCTCCTGCCGAAATATCGGCGGTTGTCGACGACGTCACCCGGCAGCATACCCGCAAGTTGTTTGTACTTATGAACTACCTTACACTAAAGACAGCAGAAACATGTATGCCCGAGGTGGGATTCGAGCAGGGAACGGCGTCGTGCATCGAAGCATACCGCCTCAATCCGCTTGGCCACTCCGCCGCGGCCTTAAAAATTTTATTCCGTAACAGCAGAAACAACTTGTAATCTCTGAAAATTTATGTCAGACAACAAAATACTATTGGCTAGAAGCGAATCTATGCGATAACTATCGATCATCGAATGCTGTAGGTGGTAGATTAACCAGAATAATATCAAAACACAGTTAAATTAGGTTACCGATCATTAGTGACGTTCCACCGAAAGTGTCACTGAACACTACACTGTCATTGTCACTAATTACAGTTACTCAGTAATGTAACAGGACGAAGATATTTGATCCTCTTCTACTCTCCGTCTCTAATAATAACGCTGTCGACTGGACGTTAAACCGTTAGCTTCCACTCTTTCATATTTGACACACAAGTCCTCGAAATGAGATGCAATAGAAAGGCTTCGATCGACCTGCTCGGTTAGCCGTGTGGTCTAACGCACCGCATTCAGAGACGGGGAGGCGTACCGGCCCCCGGTTCGAATCCGCCCGGCGGATTAACTACAGGGATCGGAGTGCTGGCCAGCCTGGATGTGGTTTTTAGGCGGTTTTCCACATCTCCCTATGTGAACACCGGGCTGGTCCCTAAGTCCCACCTCAGTTACACGATTCTCAAATATCTCGTAACACTTTACACTTTCAGACACACATATAACACTATACGCAGGCCGGCCGCGGTGGCCGAGGGGACTGAGGCGCTGCAGTCACGGTCTGCACGGCCACTACGGTCGGGGGTTCGAATCCCTCCTCGGGCATGGATATTTGTGCCGGCCTTAGTATTAGCTAGTTTGTAAGTTTAGAGACTAATGACCCCGCAGTTAAGTCCCATAAGCTATACAAACATTTGAACATTTGATCTATACGCAGACATTTGGGGTACACATTTCTTCCAGAGGGGCATGGGGTGGCGGCAGGAAGGGCATCCGACCACTTTGTAAATATTAACACATGCCAAATCCGCGTTTAACACAGTGCCGGCCCTGCATGTGCGGGAAAGGGCCAATGAGAGACAGACAGAAAGGCTTCGACCAGTAAAGTAAGTAAACAATTTAGTCGGTCGCTCCTAAATGTACATATCGGTTTGAGAAAGGCAGAGTAGTCTTTACAACACGTTTTATGTTGCCAATAATTTCCAAACCCCATGCTCATGAGACTAGATTAATCAAAAGCTGTGTCACTTACCCGATTTCATTACATCTTGTAATCCGATAGATGAGTTGCCTCAGACTGCCTTGCACTCATGCACGCGTTGCCACACTCCCTCCAGGTGTGTGACTGTGGCTTCAGACTGTTTTACGAGTGTCACCAACTTTCTGCTCTGCTTGTAGTCCGGAAGAGATAAGGCCACCGCTTCTTGCAGAGAGTTTTGAATTATCACCTGTTTGTATCACTGAAATAGGTAGACAATATGTCGCAGCCGCATTCCTTGGTAAATATTTACTTTGTCATATCAGTGGCTTTCAGATAAAGGTGAACGAGTTGCAGAAGTAAGATATATGTAACTATCACTCGCATTGTTCTTAACCATCAACCATGTCGTTTCATCTAGAGGAAATTGTACAGTAGTCGACCAACCTAGATGCTGGAGAACTGATGAGGAAGGTGAGTTGATATCACTGTTCACTATAGCAGTGATTTTAGCCTGGACCTGTTATTCTAGTCACCTATCTACTTTGATTGTCTCGTTTGGATTTAGCATCTTAAGTGATCTTGCTACCCAGGTATGTAAATTTATTGACGTTCTCAAGGGGTACAACTTGCATGGGTTCCGTACTTGTTTACAGTTAAAATTTTAGTTTTGCTTCTGTTGATCTTCATTCCCTACTTGCTAAGTGTTGACTTCATTTCACTAACCATAAACCACTGCAATATCGTCGGCAAATCGAAGCATGTCAATTCTTTCTCCTTGTATCACCACACCTCCTCCCTATTCTGCATATTCTACCTAACTCATTCAATCCTATTTGAATATATGCATTGAATAAAATAGATGTAAGTTAGCATTCTTGACTTCCTTTACTATTTTTGCTTCCTGTACATATTCTCCACATCTAATTGTAGCTGTTTCATCTTTATATAATTTCCAAGTTATTCACCTATCTTTATATATCACCTGTGATTCTTTCAAAATATTAAACAAAATATCCCATTTCACTTTATCAAACGCCTTTTCTAAATCCACAAAGGCTATAAAGTTGTCTTGACCTTTCCTTAACCTATTTTCCAAAACTAGCCTCAGTGGTAAAATTACTTCGCGAGTTCCTCTTCTAAATCCAAATAGATCATCAGTAAGAAAAGCTTCCAGTTTGCATTCAATTCTATTCAGTATTACTATTATCAATATTTTTGAAACATGCGAAATGATACTCATTGTTCACATTTGTTGGCTGATGAATTTTTAGGCAATGGTATAATCAAACATTTGTTGAAATCTGCAGGTAAAGTTCCTGTTTCATATATTTCACATATCAATTTAAACAATGCATCTTTCATCTTCATCTCATATGATGTTGCTTTAAGTAAATCTGAAGGCAAGTCATCAATTCCTGGTGCTTTTTTTATCTTTCATTTTATTTAGCGCATGATCAAATTCATGACTCAATATACTGTACCCAAGTTCGGCCATATCTACTTCCAATTCGTTTTCAAGGACGTATTGAACTGTTAGTGATCTATCTGTTTCATAAAGTCTACTTACACTGATCAATACATATCAGTACAAATCGGCAGTCTTGATGATTATGACACCATGTTTCTAACTTCCGAAAGTAGCAAAGTTAAAATAATTGCATGCTCGGTGAAGGGGAGCCCAGTATTAATGAAGCAGAGGAAACACACTCCAGTCGGAGCACAAAAGACAAATTTTTTTCCAGTTTAAAAGCTGGTTCCATTCTTCTTCTTAAGTGTGCTGCTTATGTAAGAGAAATCCTGCAGATCAGTAAAGATCTCACAATTTCTTTATGTGTTCTGACATTTTTATATACAGTTTCGGACGAGTAACAAACAAAAATTCAATCATTTATGGAGACAGGATACAAGATTGTGCGATATCCAAAATCAGCTGTTTATTTAACTGAATTGTTTTATATTCTACTAGATGAAAACCCGGCGTTGCCCGGGTATTTATTTATTTATTTATACCTGCCATTTTTCAAGTATAAAATCTCTTTGGAATACAATTAGTCGTAAAGAAGTAATAAATTAAAACTGAGTGCGTAATGGGGCGGTTTTCCATGAACACTACTGTCTATGTGCTCAATCTCATGAACTACGTGTCGTACTGTGATACAATTCCGAAGGTACACTCAACTATATGCGTGTATACTGTTTGTAACATTTCCTACTGCAGCAATTTGTAGTGTAGAAATGATAAATTGTAACGTCATACCGAATGCAGTAGTTTTACTCCATAAACAGCGGAAAAGTAGTAAACGAAAAACTTTTTTCCTTGAATTATATTGATGTGGTTGTCAGCGAGAAAAAGTTTAATAAAGATTTTAAATTATGTTTAAAGTTTGTTGCAAGTCGCTAAGTACTCTCATTCTAATATAGCGTATTTATAAAGTCCCGCCGCATTGTGTGGCAGTTTTTTTGCGATTCCTATTGTTTATGACGTCATATCTTCTGAACTATGTGTCGCATGTGATTTTTAACCCTATAGCAATCGTTAACTCACGATAAGGAATGTGTGTACCAAATTTGGTTGAAATAGGTGCAGTGGTTTAGGAGAAAATGAGCAGCATTTTCGTAAAAGGCAGCAAGCAGTTTTTCGCGCATCTCATTGTTTAAGACGTCATATCTCGTGAACTATATATCGTATGTGATTCTTACACTTACGGCGACCGTCCTCATGGATTAAAGCGTACGTGTTCAAAATTTCATAAAGATTGGAACAAAACTGTAGATTTGTATGCAACACGTACAAACATACGGACACGCTGCTTTACATATTAGAAGAAGATATCTATCTTGGCTGCCGCGAAGTGCGCATGGACAGAAGTGGACACACCGCAGTCGGTTCCATTCGCCGGGAGGAGGCGAAGTGGCGATGGGGGTAGGGGGATGGAAGTGGGCAGTATCACTGAGTGCCGGGTATGGGGCTCGGGTTCGATTCCCGACAGGGGACGCGGCTGTGCCGCGGCCGAGCGCATTGAGGGGCTATGCTACGATGCGCGAGGCCGTTCCCCGTCTGGTTCGAATCCCCCCTCGTGCATGGATGTTTGTGCCGTCTTTAGTATAAGCTAGTTCATAAGTAGTTTGTAAGTTTAGGGACTGATGGCCCAGGAATTAAGTCTCATAAGCTCAACAAACATTTGAGCATTTGGATGCGGGTGTTGTGTGTTTGTCGTCATCACTTTCGTCATCATCAACACGCAAGTCAGAAAACTGGCGATAACACTAAAGACTTGCAGTAAGTGGCAAACTCCCCCAAGCGCTGAGTTTAAGGGGTTAAAACCACATTTGTTTGCCACTGACTTTGTGGGATATATTTTGGTGAGAAGTAATGAGAAATTCCTCACATTCTGACATCATTTCATTCGTAATTTTGTTTCAGTGAACTTATGTGAATAATTTCAGCCACCTATAAAAGCGTTACACCGTGATGTCCGTCGAAGGTTGTGAGTATAGCTCTTCAATTGCGTGCAGTGTAACCATACCGGATTTCATCTGATATCAAAAAGTTTTTGGGTTTACATGAATTATATACTTTCTAAGAATCTGAACCTCAATGCAGGTGACAATAATAACAAGTACAGATGTTGTGGGCATTGGAGCAATTTACTTCGACATTCATGAATGTTTGTCTCTAATTATGTAACGAACAAATTATGATATCATCCCATAAATTTGTTCATATAATTCGTACTTGTGTAAAGCATCATACTATCAATTGTCGTAACGATCGCTTCTATACTTTTCGGGTTAAACTGCACACAAATGTTCAAATGTTTGTAGAGCTTATGGGACTTAACTATGGGGTCATCAGTCCCTAAACTTACAAACTACATATGAAATAGCTTACACTAAAGACGGCACAAACATCTATGACCGAGGGGAGATTCGAACCCCCGACCACAGCGGCCGTGCAGACCGTGAGTGGCACACCGCAGACCGCTCGGGCACTGCGGCCGGCCTTGTAAATGTGTGAAACGTCATTTCAAGATAAACACGTTTGAACATTAAAAATTATACCAACCTTACCGATTAATCTGCGATTCCAGCGCCATATAGTAATCCCTCGTCTTCCTCATAGGTTTCGTTTTGCGCTTTCACCAATGCTTTCCAAGCTTGCCGACACCTTCCTTCGTGCCAATGAACTACGTCGATTCTTCCGGCTCACGTGCTAGTTATCCATTTGTTCAGCTACATTCCTGCCTCGTTCATGACCATCAAAATGGTTTAATTATCTTCACTGAATATGCACGCTGCCAAATACGATGCCAATTCAACGACTTTTAGTCCAGAGTGCGAGTGTTTCGAAGCAAACGCCAAATAGTAGAACTGAAACTCCTATTCGCATTTAATGTGTGGCCACCTAAACATCTCTCTAGTAATTCATCCCTTGATAAATCTTCGCAGATTGGAAAAATTTCCTTCTTTACGTCGGGGTGCAATGGGGATAGGGTGCGGTTCATGCTCCATTCCAAGGGTTGTTCGTTTCTACCTATCGCACCAGCTCGCAATATCTTAACGGATGCGAATTTCGCTTTGAAACTTTGACAGCGTATTCTTGGATAGTTTAGCTACCAACCTATGCAATAAATACGCGTGTTTTTGATTCTTCTAATGTGGTTTTCCACCTTAAGGGAGAGGAGACTAGAATGGTCAGAAGTGTTACGATAATTGTTATGTATTTTGGAGAGATAAACAATTTTATTTATTTATTTTGCTTCTCAGTTCCGTATTTTGTCTGTCATTAAGCTGAGGAAAATACTATCCAGTACGAATTTGCTATTTGCTTAATGATGTCTTTTTCTTACTCTGCCTTCTTATTGTCTAGTGTGATTTTGTTCGCTGTGTGTAGCACTGTTTTTTGTTCAGCTTTTTTTGTGCGAATCTGGGTGACGTGACGAGGCAGGATTTTTGTTACGGAGGTTGTCTTTTCTCTGTACAATCTTGAAACAGTGTCAGTTTACGTTTCAGATTGTGTCACAGAACCTACTATAGTAATCCCCAGCCGTACATTCATGTCCATGAAAGTCGTTTTCCAATATCTATTACAGTTCAAGAGATATTTTCAGTGAAAAAGATGAATGGGACACTCTCTCTCCCTCCCTATATATATATATATATATATATATATATATATATATATATATATATATATATATATATATATATACATGGAATGTGTGTGTGTGTGTGTCAGAAGCACATCGTGCACTAGAAAAACTCCATGAGATTGCCATAAAAACAGGTCTACAAATTTCTAATGAAAAAAAAAAGGATGTTTTGATACAACATCATCAGATAAACTGCTACTAAAAACAAAGAAGAGAAAAATTTTACAAGTTCGTGAGTTTAAATATTTAGGAGAAATCGTGCAAATATCTGGACTACACACGAAAGGAAACGAAGAAATAGTCTCAAAATTACAGAGAGCTTATAAACTCATCTGTTCCCACTGCAATAAAAGATGTATTTCCACGGCCGCAAAACTACGACACTACAACACAGTAGCCGCGTTGGAATGGCCGAGCGTTACAAGGTGCTTAGCCGCTGAACGCGCCGCTGCTCGCCATCGGAGGTTTGAGTCCTCCCGCGGGGATGGGTGTTAGTGTTGTCCTTAGCATTAGTTATTGTAAGTTAGTGTAAGTAGTTTGTAAGTCTAGGGACTGATAACCAGAGTAGTTAAGTCCCATACCTTTACAAACCTTTGAATTTTGTATAACACAGTAGTCTTACCGGAAGCTTTCTAAGCATCGGAAACCACGAGCACCAAATAAATGTCGAAAGTCAAGGATATTGAAAAACAAGAAAACAAAATTCTGAGAAAAATACACAGTGCAGTTTTTAGAGAAAATATTTGGAAAAAATACCCACAGAAGAACTACACAGACACTCTGAAACAATCACGACACATATCAGAAAACGCAGGGCAAAATCTTTCATGCATATTGCCATAATGAATGACACCAGACAAACGAAAAAAATATTCAACGTAATTTCTACATCGAAACTTGGTACAAAAAATACCACAGAAGAGCTGAAAAAACTAAACATCTCTATAGAATACATACAGAAACCAAAATTTCACTTTAAGTCACAAAAAAGACGAACAAAAGAAAGCACAAAGTAAAAGAATGAAAGGTTTTTGGAAAGATTAAAAGAAGAAAAAAGACGGGACTAAAAGCTAGAGTGTTGTGTTTTCAGCGCTCTTCTTAAGGGGGATGTACGCAAATTATATATATAAGGCATAGCCGTGGTAGACTCCTCTGTATCAGTGAGGAGAGCGGGTTATTTGTGAAGTAAATGCCACATATTTAAAAAGATGTATATATTTAGTGTTAACAATAAAAATGCTTGATTTCGGTAAAGTACAAGAGACTTCAACGCAGATTATCTTCTGACTATGAGCAGAAAAACAGATACAAAATATCGGAGGTGTCTACTTAAGGTTTCGTAACTTATCATTCGTATGTTATCTTGACCCTCCCTCCCAAAAGTATATGTTATACAGTATTCGCCCCTGCAATGCGGATGTACTCTACGCTCAAAGTCTTATGCAAATGAGCGAACTGCCACAAGTGATGAATAAAATGGGCTTGGGCATTACGTCAGTGGTGTGTGTGTGATTCAGTTCAAAATTTCGTCTGTCGGAAGGCGTAGAAGTCACCACTGTGTCCAAGGGGTGTATTGAAGAACGCAACTGCCTGGTAAGAAGAGATCTGAATTCTAATCACGATGCGGCACAAATTTTCCTTTCTGCATTCAGTATTCATTGGCAGCCAATGTAAATACCATTGTGACGTGACATTAAACTACACTGGTCAAAACAATTAGGGGATCAGCTGAGATATCTAGGTCCTGAAGTACTGTCATCGGCAGAATGAACTAAAGTGGTTCAACGTCTTCCTGTCGGTTCTAAGGACTGGAGATAACATTAAGGCAACCAATGGTAATAACAGATAGTTGCTGCAGAGGGAGTTGGTGTTGACTTGTGTTTAATCTACCAAATGAATTACACAAGCAGTTGGCTTTAGACAGTGTAGTGAGCAGGTAGTTCAAAGCAACAACAACGTGACTTACCCGAAACTATGCCATTAAGAGCCAAAGAAAGGTCAGAAGCAGGACAAACACAGGAGGTGGCTGCACCTATTGGAGTGTGACAATGTATAATTTCCAAGACCTGGACCCTATTTCAGACAACAGGAACTGTTAAAAAAAAGGCAAGGCAAAGGTCGTTCACGGGCAACATCAGCAAGAGATGACCGGTATCTTCAGTTAACAGACCGTCGAGACACAATACCGAATGCAGTCAGCTGCAACACATCCTTCAGGCAGCAATTGGACGCACAATACCTACACAAACAATCCAAAATCGCCTTCGTCAATGTGGTCTCTACACACGGAGGCTTTTGGTGTGTGTCTCATTACAATCACGACAACACTCAGCTTGCAGAAAGTGGGCGGAGGAACATCAAGATTTGAGTAGTGATGAGCCGGACAATTGTCGTTCCCTTGTCTGGAGAGAACGTTAAACTCGAAACAATCCTGCTTATCTGCAGGAAACATCACCATATGATGGTTGTGGACGAATGGTGTGGACAGGAGTCAGTATTGGCGGGCGTTCGGACCTCTATGTCATTCATAATGGTGCTTTGACTGGTCAGAGGCATACAGATGAGGTCCTTTGACCTTTTGTTGTGCCCTTCGCAGGTGCCGTAGGAGACGATAACACTTGTCTCCACAGAGCTGCACTGTTGGACAAAATGCTTGAAGTTGAGAGAATGAACGAATAGAGTGGCCAGATTGTTCACCGGACTTGAACCCGATTGATCATGTCTGCGATGCACTTGGCAGACGCATTGCAGCCAGTCCAGCACCTACCATAATGGTTGCAGAGCTGGATATTGCACCCATGGAAGAATGGCCGCCGCAATGGAGTAGCCGGAGCGCGCGGTTGCTCGCCGTCGGAGGTTCGAGTCCTCCCTTGGGCATGGGTGTGTGTGTATGTGTGTTGTCCTTAGGTTAGTTTACCATAGTTTAAGTAGTTTGTAAGCTACGGATTGATGACCACGCAGTTTGGTCCGATAGATTTACAAGCATTTGAACATTTTTTTTTTTTTTTGAAGGATGGCCACATATCCCTCAAGTGTCCTCATACTGCCCATGCCATGTAAGTGTGCAACTGTACTGGCCCTTTGAGATGATCACACATCGTATTACTGGGCAATGAGGATGGCAGGGCTATGGTGCCTTGATCTAAATAAACGCCATGTAAACCCATGTACAGAATTTAGACCGCAAAATATCTTACTATACCACACACAAATTACAATTGTAACTAATATATGAATAAAATACGTTACCATATGTACATTGTGTAAGATATGTCACCTGATCCCCCGACTGTTTTGAGTAGTTTAGCTGCCAATTTAGTCGGGTGTTCCGCTGAGTTGCAGATGGATGGATATGATGTTATGGGCGCACGACAACTAGGTCTTTAGCGCCCGTACAAGATAATTAGGCGATACGTGTGACCTGAATAAAATGAAATGAACACAAATAGGGGACAGAAGGGAAAGTAACCAAACTAGCCAAACGATAAGGGGAACGAAGCTGAGTTGCAGTGCGTTCTGTTGCAGATGGGAGCCAGCCCTGGTCAGCTGCTGGTGGCAGCCCTGGTGGTGCTGGCGTGGCTGCCAGAGCACACACGTGGCCTGCACGTGCTGGTGGTGTTCCCGGTGGGTTCGGGCAGCCACCGCAACCTGGGCCAGGCCATAGCCAGAGGACTGCACGCGCGTGGCCACCGCGTCACTGTCGTGTCGCCCTTCCCCAGGCAGCCGGCACCTCAGAACTGGACCGACGTCACGATACCCAACACCATACACTTCTTCGGACGTAAGTGTACGGAAATTCAACTACACATCACAAAGGAAGCCGTCCAGTTTCCAGCCGTTCTGCGCATCCCCCTCCATTACCACACTAGCAGCCAATAATACTCACCTTGTAGGTGCGTGGCTGGCCGTGAGTTACGCAATGTTTCTCCCACAGGCTCCACAGTTAGCGCTCGGCCTTAGCTTCTCCCCTTCAAGCTTCCCCTATCGCTCCGCCTCTGTTAGGTTGGGATAGGGGGACTAAACTACTGAGGTTATCAGTCCCCTGGTGGCGAGGGGAAGGATGGCAAAGAAAGGGAGGGGGAAGGAAATGCAGTCCAGGAAGTAAAATAGGAAGGAAGACTGCATTAGCTAAGGGCCCCGAGCTCGCCACGCACGTACTCACAAAAGAACCGTGAGCCTCCTGGAGGGGTGCGCGGAAGTGTCTTCCTACATGACGCCAACTACAGGGTGATCAATCCTCAGCGCAACCGCCTTTGTGGAGTGCAACTTGCAGGCGATGGCAGCTGCGGTGCCAGCTTAGCGGGCCTCCTGACATGCACACTAAATTTAAAACGGGTCGGCGCGCAAGTTATTTCTGACATACATTACACAAACACAGAAAGAAAAGTTTATTACTCACCTGTATTATGCAAGGTGCTGGAACTGCCTTCGTTGTTCAAGCATTTCTGACACCTGCTAAGGAAGCTGCTCATTACACTCTGAAGTTCCCTCTCAGAAATTGAAGTGATTTCATGACGAATGTTTGTTTTTAGTTTATCTATAGTGTGGGGATTTGATTTGTACACTTTCTCTTTTTAATGCTCCCCACAGATAAAAATCGCATGGGATTAAATCGGGAGAACGAGGGGCCGAATGTTCTTAGTGATAATTCTTTCACCGAACACACTACATATTTCCCATAATGATAAGTTGGCTGTATATGCCGTCTCAGCCACTACGGTCGGGGGTTCGAATCCCCCCTCGGGAATGGATATTTGTGCCGTCCTTAGGATAAGCTAGTTGATAAGTAGTTTGTAAGTTTAGGCACTGATGACCCCGTATTTAAGTGCCATAAGCTCTACAAACATTTGAACATTTTAAGTTGTGCCGTCTCAGAGTCTTGCTGAAATGTCGCGAAAGCACGTTCTCTCTCAGATAACTGAGCAAAAAGAGGCCGCTATATGTTTTCAACATACGTATCACTATTAACCCAGATAGCGCTGACGTCCTTCCAGAAGGACGAGAACGGCAGCTTACTTTTTATTCTTGTCTGTAAGAATTAGTACACAGTGTCATATTTTATTTCTTTGAATAGCCTGCTCCCATTGCAGATCAATTTTAGCTTGTATTGTTGATTGCAAAGTGGTTGGATACGGCTGCAAAGTTGAGCTTCATAAAGAAGATATTGAAGACGTCCTCGTAATTGGGTTTGTATTTCTTGAATATTCTTTATCTTTTGCGACATTCTATATATTTCATCTTAAATGTCGTTTTAATAATAATAATTCATCAGATTAAAATTCCAAAAAATTCATTTTGACATCCTTCCAGATAAAAGGCCAGTATTAAACTAATGGTATGATTTCGAAAAAAATCTCATGCAGTCATAAGAAGAAAAATTTGAACCAAAAAATAATTCCGCGCTATCTGGGTTAATTGTTTCCTGAAAAAATATAGGGCCTATTATTCTCTCGCCACGAACAGCGCACCAGACTCCTTTGGTTTTGACCGAGCAGCGGCTGATCATGAATTCAGCTTTTCCGAACTCCAGTAACGATTATTTTTCGAATTAGCATACCCACTTAGGTGGAACCATGATTCATCCGAAAAGAAAGTTAAGTTCGGGTCAATTTCTCCATCATGCACCTTTTTTCAGAATCCATTCACAAAACCGCAACCTTTTTGCAGGGTCACCCAGTATAAGTTCTTGTACTGTGGTTATTTTATACGGTTGTAACTTCAGTAGCTTTGTAGCCGTCTGAGCAGAGCCGTAGGAAATTCCAATCTGCTGAGAAAGGCGTCGAACTGACCTTTCCCGAACTTGCCCAACGTTATCGAATGTTTCTTCTTTGAAGAATGGACGTGTTTTTTTTATGTTTCCTGTCTAGAACAGTTCCCATTTCACGGAATTTAGCCACCAATCCATCAATTGTACTCCGATTAGGAACATGAACATTGGGAAATTCGTCTCAAAATAATCTCTGTACCTCACGCGCTAAGTTGTCCACACATATGAATCATATATGAACACTCTATGGCGAATATAATAAGTGATTTTCACCATTTCCCTATAAACACTGTCATTCAACACACAGTACCGCGTCGGCTGGACGCAGGACGTAGGAACTGAAATTAACAGCGGAATCCAAAACAGAGGAGAGACTTCGTCCCATTCTACGAAAGCAAGCTGTTCTTACTGTGGCACATGTCAGCTGTATATCACGGCTTTTTCATCTGCAACGTAGCCACACTTACCAAGGACTGTGCAACTAGGCATAACATCCACTCCACATATGATTGAAGCTACAAAATAGCAGCACTTAACGAACAACTGCGCTATTTATGTAAGGATTAAATTTTGTAAATATATTTTTAAACTACAGCATAATCACTACTTTTGTACCATAAAGGTACGAACGTTTAGATGAGCCATAAAAAGTGCACATTGTCGACAATACATCCCAAAAAAATTTCTGGGTAACATTTTTGCCACATGTATTTCAGCCACACCAGCGACAACAACCCAGCATTTTTATCGGCAACAAATTTCCGGGCCAGAAATATTTCACATAAAAAGAATGTATATCAGGTTATATAAGTGGATGCGGCTCTCCTACGTTTACACGAGACAAGTAATAATTACAGTGTCCCAAAAAGAAATACCCGATTTCAACTTATAATGATATTGAGGCAAATGTTACTAGGTAACTGATCAGCGCTAGATGTAAGCGACGTAGTCTAGAATTTCAGAAAAAATCCGTTAGGTCGCTGACATGGAGCGTGCAGCCAGTCTCGTGCAATATGGCGTCCGCTCAACAAATTCAAATGTTTGTAAATCTATCGGACCAAACTGCGTGGTCATCAGTCCATAGCTTACAAACTACTTAACCTAGTTAAACTAACCTAAAGACAAACACACACACCCATGCCCCAGGGACGACTCGAACCTACACGGTAAACAACCGCGCGCTCCGCAACGAGACGCTTTAGACCGCTCGGCTACTCCACCGCGGCTCCGTGCAACAGAAAGTGTATTGTGTTATTGCATTGTCGTACTCAGTTAGTGATTGTAGTTCAGCGGGCGTTTCATATTCGATTTCGTGCTAAACCTCCATCACCAAAGAACATTCGACAATGGTATAAGAAGTTTGAAGAAACAGAGGCTTGAAGAAACAGGATGCCTCTGTAAAGTTAAAAGTCCCCTGGCTTAACATCATGTGATATCTTCCTGTGGGGATATGTTAAACAATGTGTTTACGTCCCTCCCTTACCTCGTGATACTGATTAACTAAACACCAGAATGTCAGCTGCTGCAGCTTCAGTTACAGATGACACCTTACATTTTGTTTGGGATGAATTCGGCTATTAGCTATCTGTCGTCCGTGCAGGCAATGAACGACTTATTGAACATTTATGATGGATTTTTATAAACTCCTTTATTTTGTAATTTAGTAAGCAATTTGTTAGTGTTAATTAAGCCATTCTTCCTAATAAGAAATTATATTTAAAATCGGGTCATTCTTTTTGGGATCCCTTGTATTCCGATAAAAAACAAAATGGTTTTGTCATTAGACCATTTTTCCATTGCTGACAGAACAAAAACAGTGCTCGACAACAACAGTAAACAAAGCTACCTTCAAAACGAACACTGAAGCACACAATCTTTCGTATGAGCAAAAGTGAAAGAATACTGTTTTCGCTCAGACAAGTGATCGCTGCGGAGCGCGCGGTTGCTCGCCGTGGAGGTTCGAGTCCTCCCTGGGGCATGGGTGTGTGTGTTGTCCTTAGGTTAGGTTAGTTTAAGTAGTTTGTAAATTACGGACTGATGACCACGCAGTTTCGTGCGATAGAATTACAAACATTTGATTTTTTCAGACAAGTGACAGCAGCGCTTTCGGCGAGAGAAGCACGAAACAGACGTAAGAGGGACAGAGAAGAATTTACAGACAAGGACAGAGATATTGCCCTGAAATACGAAATGTTCTCCACCCTCACCGGAAAACACGGCAATCCCTTGGCAATAACTCGACAATTACCTGCAACATCCATACCGAAATAATGCCACTGCGGCTGAGTGGCATTGAAGCGCGAGGCCGTTCCCCATCGGGGGTTGGAATCGCCCTCGGGCATGGATGTTTACGCCGTCTTTAGTATAAGCTAGTTCATAAGTAGTTTGTAAGTTTAGGGACTGATGATCCCGCAATTAAGTCCATAAGCTTAACAAACATTTGAACCTTTTTTTAAATAATGCCGTGTATTGCAGTTACATTGCAATAATGTTGACCGCGATGCTATTTACGCCAAATATTCTGTAAAATGTTGCACATCCAAACGTACCTTAAGAGGACTGATGCAGCGACGTAAACGCCAGTAACCGGATGTCTCTGAAGGTAAGTTTACACAGGAACGGACACAGTGAACGAGCAATCGCGAGAAAAATTTGCTTGTGTTCACTACCGTTCATTTGTGCTAACAGGTAGAGAACCCTGTCATAAGAGCATTGTGGGTGCGAACGCTGAATTTTGGTTTTTCTTCGCGAAAGTCGTCTTCGTCTGTACTTTGGATTTCATCTGCAAGAACGTAGTGAAATACGAGGCGCGTCCAGAAAGTAAGTTCCGTTTCAATTTATCTCCTCTGCAACGCTGCAACTGCAGTTCCGCACATGCGCAGTACACGATGTGTATCAAGGAGAATAACGTGCGCCATTTGGAGATCGCTGTCAGTTACGTACGCTTTGTTATGCTTGTTTGAAATGTCGGCGTTGATTGAAAATCGCGCCGCCAGTGAAATCAGGTCGGTGATTCGGTTTCTGAATGCGAGTAAAGTGAAACCAAGTGAAATTTATCGGCAAATTTGCGATCTTTACGGACCAAATGCGATGAGTGATTCGATGGTGAGAAGATGGGTTCGACAGTTCAATGGTGGGGGTAGTGTTGTGTACGATGAAGAACGAAGTGGGCGTCCACCTTTGCTCACAGAAGAACTGGTTCACGCGATTGGTTACAAGATCCAGGACATCTCAAGTCTTTCCTTGGCGGTCATCACTTCACCAATGACGACGAGCTGAAAGAAACTGTTCCCAACTAGTTGAAGACAGATTTCTATGAAGAAGGTATAGAAAACCTGGTGCCACGCTATGACAAATGCCTGCAAAATTTCGGCTGTTATGTGGAAAAGTAGTTGAAGAGTTGTAGAATTTTGTGCAATAAAAATTTCTTCTGTATCTGTGTACAATTTCATTTTATTACCAAACGGAACTTACTTTCTGGATGCGCCTCGTACTAGTAATTGTAATGTGAAAAATAAATAAATAAATAAAAACGATATCGAGACAGGATTATTTTGTATGGCAGCTGGACTGCTAGTAGTACAGATACAAAAGGCGAAAGCAAAGCAGCGAAGAAATAGAAGAATATGGGTGTCTGAATTTTTGATGAAGCGGCAATTACGTGATGGTAGGGCACTACTGACAGAATTGCAGCTACGAACCTCATTGGGTCTATTCCAAAAGTTTACTCGCATATCATTAACCTATTGATGAAGTTCTCTAATCTGCACAATAAATTAGTAGTAAAAGTATTGATCATATAGTGCATTCTTGGATTATTACCTCACTTAAAGTGATTGCGTTTTAAAAGGCCATTCAACAGTTGTTGCCAATACTAGCAGAACGTAAAACTGAACAAGTTTAACGATAATTGTACTTTCAGTTCATTTTGTAATAGCCATAAGATGCCCATTCTTGGAAACACACATCATCGGAAAGTGTGTACTAAGTGAGATGCCTTCTAGTCGGAAACACGCAAGCAAAGAAATCATCTTCTTCGCCTCTTCAGGCGAAATGCATCGTATCACGCCGATTTCGTTCCGCGCATAAGTTTTTCTTTATTAAAATTTTAAAATGTGGGTCTCTCGGGTCCCACATACACCTCCGCGACCTATATTCTCCGATGAGTAATAAAACATATTCATCACTCCACTCCATATTTCTCCACAAGCTAAGACCAAACTTCGCGCACAAAAACAATTGACGCCAGAGAATGCTCCCTGTGTCGTTTACACCACGCGAGCGCCGAAGCGGAGAGAACACGAACTTCCCTTTGATGATTGGCTCCGAGACCGACGACCGATGGATCACGAGCGAACACTTGCGTATGCCGAACGAACATTGCTCGCGGACCATTCACACCAAAGAGAATCGTCTGTTCGCTGATGATTGTTAGCTCCGGTGTAAACGTACCTTTAGCTGATCGCGCTCGCTCGCTCGCTCATGCAATGACGGAAACAAATGGGTTTCCGATGGACGGTGGAGTCCAAGCTGGTGAGCTACGCCTCCAAGGTAACTGGGTGATGGTATACTGTGTTCTGGCTTGTTGATCGTCTTTGCGGTTTGTGTCGTCGTGGTGATCCCAGTTTGCGTACGGCTCCTAATCGGAGCGGAGCAGGTGGGGCCACCTGGTGGCATTCAATCTCTGCACCCTGTGGCCAAGTGCACGGATTATGGCGTTCGGCGACCGAGCAGCATTCTGATAGAAGGGCTTCGCAGCCTGCCGGAATCTGTCTCAGATCGGTTGAATTTGAGTAACTCGGAGGAGATCTTCGGTCGGAAAATCTCGTGGTAGATGGAGTGCGAGACGCAGAATCCTGTTTTGGAGATCCTGGAGCCTTTTTATATGCGTTTTCGCAGCATTCCCCCGACGACCGCAGCATACTCGAAGATGGGGTGGATGAGCGTGGTGTAGATGGCCCCACCAAGCTGAGGTGGCAGAGTGGAGGTCGGGTTGAGAAACGGGTAGAAGTCCCTCAGCCGGCCCCGGGCTCTGCTGATGACGTCGTCCACGTGTTGCTACCAGGTAAGCCGCCTATCCAGCGTCAGTCCCAGGTACTTAGCCGTCTTGCCCCATGGAACCGCTGTGCCCCGTACCGAGAGTCGTGGTAGGTCGGCTGGAACACGTTTCCTGGCGATTATGAGCGCCTGCGTCTTCGCCCCATTTAAGCTGAGCCTCCATTTGGTGGCCCATCGACTCAGCTCGTCTCATGCTCGTTGTAGCCGAATTCCTAGTGTGCCGGCGTTCATGCTACGGGAGCAGATCGCCGTATCATCCGCTAGCTGATCGCGCTGCACGCACAGTCTAACATATACAGTCACGGCACTCCCACTGATTTTTGTTATACACCACGACAGCAGCGCTCCAAGCGACCATCAAAGTATGTACATCTGTGAATACGATATCGGATGAGTATGAATAGTATCGTTTAAATTGTTGTTAAATTACTATTTATAATACGGAAGGTATGTAGTGCCATAAAAATCGGGAATAACTGCAAAATAATTCCACATATCTCTTTATTAGGTTTCCTAAGCACCTTTGGAACGTATGAAAACGTTCATTCCAGGACAGTTTATTTATCCTTCTCTTGCAATCTACAACTTTTAATGAAGAATTTCATTTTGTATTACGAACAAAAAATGGTTAATAAACAACAGGAATCTTGATCTTTTGCAGAAAGATGTCAGTTTTCTACTCAGAAACGTCAAGGTATCATCACTATAATTCCAGTCAAATCAGTGAGCGCTGAACTTAAGAAACTTGCATAGAATGCAATGCCAAGATTATTTAATGAACCAGATCGGCCACCACAGCTGTAGCTGAAGGAAAAACCTAAAAAAAGTGAAAATAAAACGTCAGGGGGGGTGGGGCGGGGTGAAACAAACACACACACACACAAAGTGTTTTCCAACCAAACAGAAACCAATCCACAATTGTTACTACATCTGAACCACAAACGGCAAGAATCTTCAAGATATTCGTTTCATAAGCAAAAGTAATTACTCAAGTATGGACGTTTAAATGAAAGAAGAGTGAAGTTTAAAAATGTTCGAATCATTAAACTTCATACCGAATAATGTTGCACGTTAAAGAAAGTGCCTGTCATGTAAGAACAGACCGCAACAGGAATTTATGTTTCTGGTATGTTTGTTCAGCGGAATAAGCTGCAAATTTACACATATTCGTGAATATTGCCTCATGAAGAAATTGTTGTTTATATCACTGGATCAGTGAAATTTATTTTATATTTATTTCACTATTACTTATGTCTAGATATTTTACTAAGGCTTGGAACGCAAAATTACAGTAACTATTTGGTTAATTACGCATAATTTTTTTTATAAACAAACGTTACTCTTACGGCGCCTTACCCACCACTAGGAGCGCTAGTGTCGTTGCAACTGTCAGTTGGTAACAACTTTCACAGCAGTGAGTGTCGCGAATGTTCATGGTAGACTGTGGCCGAGCGTATACTAAGTGTCCCACTTAAACTTTTCATGCCAAATACCTCTGGAACAACATTACATATTGAAAAATCACTTTCGTGGGCAAGAACCTGCGGCAAGGGACTGATGAACGTAGGTAGGCTACTATGACACATTCTGAAGCGTAAACAAATATATTTTCAAGACAAAATTAGGTGTTTTTTAAATGGACCCCTATTATTTTTATGCAATCAATAGAAAGATCAAAGAAATAATGGTGTTGGTAACACTGCAATATGTTAATTACAATTTGACAAACTGCGAAGTGAATTTGACGCTACGCTGTAAGTACCATACTCAAGACTGTTACTGTTAAGTAACAGTCATAAACATCTAAGACTTAAATTGTTTAATAAACTACCACAGTCAGTAAAAGTCCTTACTTTAATTGAATTTAAGATAGTACTAGAGATATGATTCAAAAAGACATCACATTATTCAGTCGATGATTACTTTCAATTATTAAAAAATAACAGTTATTATTTATTCTACATCCACATAAATAATCAGCAAGTCACATTAAAGTGTATGGCAGAGGTTATCGTCGAACTGCGTTGATGAAATTTGCCTACAGTTCCTTTCTGTAATAGCTAGCGGGAAAAAGGACCACCTAAATCGTTCAGTTTTCGATCTGATTTCTCTTATTTTATCCTGATGATCATGTCGCTCTATGTAGGTGGGTGCTAACAAAATATGTTCGCATTCGGAAGAGAAAGTCGGTGAAAGAAATTTCGCAAATAGATCTCGTCGCAACGACTAACGCCTTTCTTTTAATGATTTCCATCCTAACTCGTGCAACATTTCCGTGACACTCTCTTCCCTATATCGCGATAATACAAAACGATATGTCGTTCTCTCAACTTTCTCTAAATCGTCCTCAGTTGCACTAGGTGGGGATCCCACAATTATCGCGCGGGAGTATCCGAGCGGTCTGGAGCGCCACGTTAGGAATCGCGGAGGTTCGAATTCGCCCTCGGGCATGGATGTGTGTGTTGTCCTTAGGTTAGTTTAACTTAGTTAAAGTAATTTGTATGTCTAGGGGCTGATGACCAACGTAGTTTGGCCCCATAGAATTACAAACATTTTATTTAAACATTTTGATCCCAAATGTTCAAATGTTTGTAAAGCTTATGGGACTTAACTGCGGGGTCATCAGTCCCTAAACTTACAAACTGCCTATGAACTAGCTTACACTAAATACGGCAAAAACATCCATGCCCAAGTGCCCGAGGGGGGATTCGAACCCCCGACTGGAAACAGCCTCGTGCATTGTAGCATAATGCCTCCATGCGCTCGGCCGTTCCGCCGCGGCCATTTTGATCCCACAATTAAGAGTAGCATTACTAAGAAATGAAAAATTACAGAATAATTACATCAGTCATGTACTTATTCATGTCCATGTAGGAAGATAACTGTAACAGTCGTGTAAAATGAAACAAAGAATATATATGTACTTACTGCAAATTATGAAATAAGTTTGTAAATATCTAAACAGGTAGAATGTGTCTGTACAACCACAAATGACGAAGCGAAATGTATGGTAAACATGCTGAAAGGCTAATACATAAATATAAACACTTATCTCTATTTATAATCCCATTTCTATGACTTTCTTGAAATCAGAATGTCAAAAGAAAGAAGTCGACCCTGAAATCTTCACATCATAGTCTCACCCGTATTTATAAAATGTTCAGCTCGGCTGATTGTCTAGTTGTAGAGGGTGACAGTTATTGAGCAACATGAAACAAAACGTAAATTAGTTAAAAACGAGGGCATGCACACATTTTATTCAACATGTTTATGTCATTAGAGATATTCGGATTTAGCTTATGACATGTCCGATATGCCTGACTTTCGTGACAATGATGTGGCGCTAACGTATAGCGAAATTCTGCATGGTGTTCCCCCTTCTCTTGTCACATGGAAACTAGTGTGCTCTGATTGTACGTAGTGTACTTGTCAAATATACCTCTCTCCATGCTCTGATTGGACGTTCTTTCCCCTCCTCTTGTCACATGGGTAGCGTACTTGTAAAATATGTCCAGAAGTGTGGGGAGACACCTTTCCCTTTGATTCAGCATTACGTCATCTGTAATATGACACTGGTTCAAATGTTTGTAAAGCTTATGGGACTTAACTACGGGGTTATCAGTCCCTAAACTTACAAACTACTTATGAACTACTTACGAACTAGGACGGCACAAATATCCATGCCCGAGGGGGGATTCGAACCCCCGACCGTAGTGACCGTGCTGACCGTGACTGGAGCGCCTCAGTCACCTCGGCCACCGCGGCCGGCTATGACACTGGTGACCTTGAAGTGTGCCAGACAGTAAAATGTTCAAATGTTTGTAGAGTCTATGGGACTTAACTACAGGGTCATCAGTCCCTACACTTACAAACTACTTATGAACTACTTACAACTAAGGACGGCACAAATATCCATGCCCGAGGGGGGATTCGTACCCCCGATCGTAGTGGCCGTGCAGCCAGACAGCACCTATAAACACTACTCGCATGTGTTCAGATCGTGAGAATATGGCGGCCAATCGAGGCCCATGTTAGTGGCCTCTGGGTGCCCCGAGGGCCCACTGTTGTCCACAAATTGCTCCTCCAGGACATCAAACACTCTTGCTTCCATAGGGTCGTGATCCGTCTTGCGTGAACCACATATTGTCGTAATCAAGGTCACTTTGGTTAAAGTGGTTGAAATGATCTTCCAACACCTTCACGTACTGCTCGATAGTCACTATGTCACCAAGGAATGTCGCACCTATTATCCGTAATCGGACACTGCAGACACCGTTCGCCTGTTACCATGTCGTCAAGGAATATCGCACCGATTCTTCCTTGATTGGACACTGCACACCACGCTGTCACCTGTTAAGGGTGAAGAGACTTCCAGATCGCAAAATGTGGATTCTCCGTCCCCCAAAAGCGCCCATTTTGCATATTGACGCACCGGTGTTTCTTGAGAATACCGCTAACCATCCGAAGAAAGGGCAACCATGTAAGACAAAGCACTGTTTATATAAAGGTATTAGTTTCATCTTCCAGTTTACACAGTTGCATTCTAGAATGCAACTGTGTGATTTGGAAGATGGAAATAACATAGAATGCTCTGCGAATTTGTTGCTGGGAATATCTATTCGCTTTCAAAATTATTATAATGAGTGAGCTCTTCTTCCAAATTATCATTATTGGACATACAATGTATCCTGCGCACCAATTTCTGAAGGACACTTGCGGTTTGTGAAGCATGATGGCAGATACTATCATGTAAACATATCTAAAACCTACGCAGATGAAACTATATTTACATGACAGCATCATGCTTCACAAAACGCAAGTGTCCGTAAGACTTTGGTGTGCAGACCCCACTAAGCCACAGTTTCAGGCATATTACTATGGTATGGAATCTTTCACACCACAATGACATTTGGTCTTGATTACAGTAGCGAGGTTAATACTTTATCTAATGTTACTGTTGTTTGTCGTGTGGTACGGAGCAATGTCAGAACAAGTTATGTCATTCAGTGGAAGTGTTCGCCATCGTTCTCTTGGTCAGGTACAAGGTTAGCCGAGAGAATTGGTTACTTTCCTAAGTGTCAACACCGTCAAAAATTGTTCTTAGTACTGTTCCTAATAATTCTGCTATTACTCAGACGACGCCTACAACGCCCAAATAATAATAATAATTTCGTGTGGCTCGTTGGCCTGGTGCAAGTCTTTCAATTGTACGCCACTTCGGCGACTTGCGTGTCCCTAGCCTACCCCAGTTATCCAACCGGGGAAAGAGGACCTACAGCTTAACGTGGAATCCGAACGAAGTGTCGTTTCTGGCGACTTCTCACATCGTTGAGAGGTGAAGGATGGGTTAAAGCGCAGACTGAAATAAATCCGAAACCCACCGGGCTTAGAGCCCGCGACCCTTCAGTTTCTAGTCAAGCGCTTTACCCCAAGACCACCAGCCCTGACAATGACCAAATTACGGGAGATGATTACAATCAGCATGTAAATAACGAAGTAAGTGTAAAATTTAAAAAAAAATATGGAACTTTTGGATCTAACACCCTTCCCGTAAGCCACAGTTTCACATATCCAAATTATTAGGCTACCACCTCTACACTGCCATTTAAAACTATCAGAAACACTATGGAACCAAATGTAATGTTTTCTTGTCAGCGACAACACGCATTGCGCTGTCACACAAACACACACAAAAATCAGTCCCTCTAGGTTCCACGTAGCATATGTAAACAAATTCTTTGAATTTTTTTGTATATGTTTCTTTTTGTGATTTTTACAAAAGTTGCCCCGTGGTTACCAATGAGACTCAACTATACAAAAAAGGATTTACAAAAATTTCAACATTTGTCTAACCAATGTAGTCAGTATACTAAATTTCTGTCCACTCTCCTTACAGAAACGTCAGGGTTCCTGGCACTGGGTAGCTCCAATAATTTTAAGAAGTTCAAGAAGATGAGCGATTACGGAATAGCTTCATGTGAAGTGTACCTAAAAGACGAAAACGTGAAGCGGTTGATGAACTCCAACGAAAAGTTCGACGTGATGATCATAGAAATATTTTTCTGCGAGTGCTTGCTGCCGCTGGCGCACAGGTTTAAGATTCCAATAATACAGTTCAACACCTTCTGGCCTGGCGCCTGGACTGGGGACATTGTCGGCAGCCCCAGTCCGTACGCTTACGTTCCAGACACTTTTCTCGCTTACACCGACCACATGACGTTCTTCCAGAGACTCCACAACGCAGTGTTCGGACTGTACTGCAAAGTCATCCGTGAAATATACCTGCTGCCGAGACTGGATGAACTGGTGCGTCGGCACGTGGACGACGCGAGCCTGCCGAGCCTCTGGGAGCTGGACAGGAGCACGTCCGTGCTGCTGACCAACAGCCACGTCAGCCTGCAGTACCCCCGACCTCTGGCGCCAGCCTTGGTCGAGGTCGGCGGCATGCACGTGAACCCACCGCAGAAGCTGCCCAAGGTAAGAGTTCACAGATTTTCTTTGGTCCGACTTATGGTTGCCAGAATCTGTTGTTATCAAATTTGTGACTGGCTGGAAGACTTCCCGAAGAAATTCTAGTCCTATGTAAAATCGATAATCGGGTCAAAGACCACTGTCCAGTCACTCGTTGATCATTCCGGGGCAGTAATAGAAGAAAGCAAACGGAAAGCTGAAGTTCTAAATTTAACCTTTAAGAAATCTTTCACGCAGGAGGAACGCACAAATGTACCATCATTTGATCAACGTACTAATTCCGAAATGGGGGACATAGCAATAGGTATTTCCGGTGTAGAGAAGCAGCTGAGAGAGTTAAATACGAAAAAGTCTGCTGGTCCGGATGGAATACCAGTTCGGTTTTACAAAGACTATTCTGAGGCGTTGGCCCCCTACTTAGCTTGCATTTATAGCGAATCTTTAATTCAGCGCAAAGTTCCTAGTGATTGGTAAAAAGCGCAGGTGACTCCCGTTTATAAGAAAGGAAAGAGAACTGACCCCCACAATTACAGGCCAATATCGTTGACATCAGTTTCATGTAGAATTTTGGAGCATATTCTCAGTTCGAATATAGTAAATTCCCTTGAAACGGAAAAGCTTCTTTCTATGAATCAGCACGGGTTTAGGAAACATCGTTTATGTGATACTCAGCTTGCCCTTTTCTCACATGACATCTTGCGAGCCATAGATGAAGGGCAACAGGCGGATTCTGTTTTTCTCGACTTCAAAAAGACGTTCGACGCGGTGCCACACTGCAGACTGCTAAGAAAGATACGAGCTTATGGAATAGGTTCACAGATTTGTGACTGGCTGGAAGACTTCCTAAGTAATAGAACGCAGTACGTTGTTCTCGACGGCGAGTGTTCATCAGAGACGAGTGTATCGTCAAGCGTGCCCAGGAGAGTATGATAGGATCGCTATTATTTTCTATCTATATAAATGATCTGATGGACAGACTACCTTGTAATTTGCAGCTGTTTGCTTATGATGCTGCGGTGTATGGGAGAGTGTCGTCTTTAACTGACTGTAATAGCATACAGGATGACTTAGACAAAATTTCTAGGTGGTGTGAAGAATGACAGCTAGCACTCAATGTAGAAAAATGTAAGGTGATGCGCATGAATAGGAAAAACAATCCCATAATGTTCGAATACAGCATTAGTAATGAGCTTCTTGATGCTGTCGCGTCGTTCAAATATCTAGGAGAAACATTGAAGAATGATATGAAATGGAACGAACATGTAAGAACAGGTGTGAGTAAGGCGGACAGCCGACTTCGGTTTATTGGGAGAATTTTGGGAAGATGTAATTCATTTGTAAAGGAGACCGCGTATAAAACGCTTGTACGTCCACGACTTGAGTATTGCTCAAGTATTTGGGACCCGCAGCAGATCAGTTTAAAGGAAGACATAGAAGCAGTTCAGAGGCGAGCAGCTAGGTTTGTTACTCGTAGGTTCGAGCAATGCGCGAGTGCCACGAAAATGCTCCGGCAACTCAGTTGGGTATCGCTGGAGGAGAGACGGCGTACTTTTCGTGAATTTCTGTTGAGGAAATTTAGAGGGCCGGAATTTGAGGTTGAGTGTAGTACGATCTTGCTGCCGCCTACTTATATTTCGCGTAGTGATCACAAAGACAAGATAAGAGAAATTAGGGCTCGTACGGAGGCATATAGGCATTCTTTTCTTTCTCGTTCTATTTGGGAGCGTAATAGGAAAGGAAATGCCTAATAGTGGTACAGTGTATCTTCCGCCACGCACCTTACGATGGATTGCGGAGTATGTATGTAGATTTAGAACCGGGACGTTAACTAAAACGACCATAAGTTATCATTCATCAACCAGGACACTTAAGGACGCTATTCTTAACGTTAAAATAATGAAATATTTGTGCAAATTACTGCTGTTAGCAATTTCTTTGAAAAATAAATAAATAAATAAATGAACACTTTATACTATCATTAATTTAATAAAACCCGAGGGAGGGCATTCAAATGGTACAGTAGAGTCTCGATTACTCGATCTTTGGTTATCCGATCATCGGTGTTATCTGATCCTTTACTGCGACGGGACTGTACTCAAAATAAAATAATAAAATAAATGAAAAAGAAAACGCTTAGATGAGCTCAGACATATTTAAGGAATGGTTTTTTAACGACTTCATGCGACAAACTGAAAAGTTTTTGAAAGCCACCAACGTGTCTCGCAAAGCACTGTTGCTACCAGACAATGCCACTTGTCATACCGATAAGGATGAAATTCAAGATAAAAGGCCATGTTTTCGCCTCCAAATGTCACATCCTTATGTCAGGATATGGACTAAGGGACCTTAGAGCCGGCCGCGGTGGTCGAGGAGACTGAGGCGCTGCAGTCACGGTCTGCACGGCCACTACGGTCGGGGGTTCGAACCCCCTCTCGGGCATGGATATTTGTGCCGTATAAGTAGTTTGTAAGTTTAGGGACTCATGACCCCGTAGTTTAGTCCCATAAGCTATACAAACATTTGAAACATTTGGACCTTAGAGAACTGAAGAGAAACTGCCGTAGAACCTTCTGTGGATGAGGGAGAAGACATGGTAGAGACGTTGCGCCGTATTAATTTGAAAGACGTAGCTTATGACGTGGCCCAATCTTGGGAGAGAGTGGGGGAAATACAACCGCAAAATCCTGGAAAATTTTGCTGCAGAAAAATCAAGAAAATTCTCCAGATGATGAAAATATACAGCATCAGACCAAACAGGAAAATATTACCCTGCTTTCATTGTTACGAAAAGTTCCGGGATGTGCTGACGCCACGGAAGATGGAGTAAATGAGTGGATTGTCCAAGGGGAAAAGTTTTAAGTGGCAGATGAAGACATAGACAACATGATGAACAGAAAAGAAACAGACGATGAAGCGGATGTACAGCAGCTGGAGGAAACATCGTCTACCGAGGTTTTACTTCTTAAGAGACTACGTGATTTAGCGTAAGAAAACTGCAAACAGAAGGCACACAAAAGATACTTACTAACTTCTTTACACAGATTTAAATATGTTTTTGAAGTTCAATGAAGTCTATCACAAACACAACAGCGAATTGCTAGGCGTAAGTAAATATCTATGTGGTCTACTTTGATTTGTACTGTATTAAATTTTTAACTCTTTTGACCTAAAAGGTAAAGCAGTGAACAATCCGAAGATTGGTCCTGCTTGGAGGTGGTAAGCCGTTGCCTTCCTCCGACCTTTGAACTGACTTCCCCAGCCAGTTATAGGGGGACCTACAGTTTAACGTGGGTTCCGAACCACGGTGCTCCTCGGTATTTTTCACATGAGCAGCACTGCCAGAGGGAAAGAAGTGGAAAGTGAGATAAAAATCCTAGGACCTATCGGGAATCGAACCCGCGACCTTTGCATTTGTAGTCGGGCACTCTGCCACTGTGCTACCGTTTTTTTTTTTTTTTTTTTTTTTTTTTTTTTTTTTCCCCTACAGCCCTTCCTTTCGCTCACCATAGATGCCTTCTGGGCCTGGCTTCATTGCCTTTACTCCTGTTCTCGTGCTACTGTCACTGTATACAAACCTCAAAATGATATCTTCTGGTTGGATAGAGTAAGGTGCTTAAATTGGCGTCACGGCCAAGGATAAAAAAGGCATCTTATGCTGCACTGTGCAACCGAGGCGCACCACCACTTTAGTTTAATTTTTGTGTAACGTACTATCTTATTACTTTTCTTTGAGTGCCGTCTAATGTATTTGAACGTTATATTTAGTTCTTGTTCACGTATTTAATAAGTTTTCTACGTTCAAATATATTTATCAAAAACTTTTTTTCTTCTTTCTTTTTGCATTATTTTCCATGTTATCTGACCTTCCCGCTCATCCGACCTTGCCGCGGCCGGCTTAGGTCGGATAATCGACACTCTACCGTAATAACATTTTACAATATTAGTACTGGTAACATAAGAACGCGCTCGGTTAGCCGTGTGGTCTAACGCACCGCTATCCGAGACGGGAAGGCGTACCGGCCCAGGTTCGAATCCACCAGGCGAATTAACGAAAGGGGTTGGAGTGCCGGCCAGCCTGGATGTGGTTTTTAGGCGGTTTTCCACATCCCCCTTGGTGAATACCGGGCTGGTCCCCAAGTCCCGCCTCAGTTACACGATTCGCAAACATTTCGTAACACTTTACACTTATGACACTATACGCAGACATCTGTGGTACCGCGTTTGCTCGCCGTCGGAGGTTCGAGTCCTCCCTGGGCATGTGTGTTTGTGTGGGTGTGTGTATGTGTGTGTGTGTGTCTGTGTGTGTTGTCCTCAGATTAGTTAATCTTAGTTTAAGTAGTTTGTAAGCTATGGACTGATGACCACGCAGTTTGGTCCGATAGATTTACAAATATTTGAATTTGGGGCACACATTTCCTCCTGCGGAGCATGGGGTGGCGGCAGGAAGAGCATCCGGCACATTAACACATGCCAAATCCGCGTTTAACACAGTGCCGACCCTCGCATGTGCGGGACAAGGGCCAAAGAGATAGATAGACAAGTACTAGTAACATAAGAATTTTCTTTTTAAACATTAGTACGTGATACAAATTTGTCCACTGAAATACAATATGCTGAAGTGCAAATTACACACAATTTGTTATCCTACACATCATAATTATCTAAATTCTGAACTTTTCAGAGATCTTTCCGCTGTGTGATGCATTCATAAAACTTAGAGCAACTCATTTGATAAATAAAAACACATTTAATTATTGCTTCGACCGTGGGCCCTTGTAATCTGTTTCGTTTCTCAGTCCATTGCACATTCATGAGAGAAAATACTCGTTCCACGTTTGCATTATGCCCTGGAATACTGAAGACTAATCCGCATGGAATACTGTTTTCCACATCCAATCTGTCGAAAGAAATAGGTCCTACTATCCTGGCATGATTTACTACCCCAGTTATCACAATTTTTGTTTATTTCTGATTCAGTGAACTGCTCGATTAATGAAAACTGGTCAAACAATTCTGACAATCCTCTACCTAGTACAAATGTTATTGTCCTTGTCACATTGCTCCACTCAGGTTCTGTGTCCAGCAACATCCATTTAAAATTGGAAAATTCATTGACATTTGTTGACCATTTTTCTAAATAAGCTATGCATGTTTCATATAACTGTACTACATCAACATGAAAATTTTCAATTTTACTAGTTAATGCAACCTTACTGCGTTCCAAGAGAGATCTCACATTGAACGGAATGAAACTTTCTTTTTCCGACGGTCTATGATTCCAATAGTATTTTTTCAAAATCTCTGCTACTTCTATAACACTGTTGTCTGCTTTTTCAATTTGGCTTTGACTATGGATGAACCACAGGTATGCTTCCGTTAACGGATTTTGGAAGAGTGTTGCTAGAAATTTAGGTGCCCTTTATAATTTTAAGTGCTAGCAGACCACATGTTTGATTTATGGTTTTGGCTGCCTAAATGATATGCCATTCCTTCATGTGAAATAGAAACTTACGACTTACATATTCCACTTCCTCGTTTGATGTAAGATCATTCTTCTGTATGTTTGTCTTGAACAGAATACTTTCGCTTTGGCATTTGGAGCTCACTTCTCACACACACAAATGAAATATGCACAATAAGCCTCGGACAGAGAACCACGTACTGTAGCCGCAAGGTCTTAACTGAACTCAATCAAATATTCAAATGTTTGTAGAGTTTATGGGACTTAACTACGGGGTCATCAGTCCCTAAACTTACAAACTACTTATGAACTAGCTTATCCTAAGGACGGCACAAATATCCATGCCCGAGGGGGGATTCGAACCCCCGACCGTAGTGGCCGTGCAGACCGTGACTGGAGCGCCTCAGTCCCCTCGGCCACCGTGAACTCAATCCCAAGACCGGAGTTAATAACGGAAAGAAGCGTTACGCGCAATAATGTCCCTTTATAGACGTTGGCAGGTGCAACAATCAAACAAAAATTATTATTTTGCTTAACAGTGACAGTTAAAATACAAATCCACGCCAGCATTTGGCAATAAATAGACAGTATGAGAGTATTTCTTCGGCATCACAAAACCGGGACTAAACTGTAGTCCCGAAAGCAATTTTCGGGACGCTCATTTTTTTACTCCGAAACCGGGAATGTCCAGGAAAACCGGGACGTCTGACAACCCTAGTCCGACTAGACATATTCTAAAGTACCAGGGCGAATCCAGGATTTTGGTTAGCTAACCAAATAAATCTAATATATAAAAATAAATGTTTTTGTGTTCACAAACCGATTGTGATGAAACTTTGTCAATATATTGATGTACTTACGCGATGGTCAAAGGCATCATTAAATGAATGGAGGACAAATATTTCAGGAGATATGACGTAATAAACAATTATATGCGCGGAAAAGGGCTGCATCATGGGACGTCTGCTTCTAAACCAGTGAACCGATTTCAACCAAATTTGGTTCACATATTCCTTCCATGAGGTAATAATTGACGTAGGAGTGAGAACTGCTTACGACATATAGTTCAGGAGATATGACGTCATAAACAATTATATGGTTGAAAACCTGAGGCATCATGCGACGTGCGAGTAAGGACACTTTATTCATCCTAAAATCTTCATGATATTTTGGATACTTGACCTTCAAAACAAGAGGAAGGGCATTGTCACATAAAATTTTGTATGGTGCATGACGGAGTATACTTTACATATGGACTTCGTCAGATTCTACAGTTGTATTCCGATCCTGATGAAATTTTTAAATATGATTGAACAATTCAGTTTATGTTACATCTATAACAGAGCGCGCCACTTACATAGAAGTCAGCTATGTAGGCTGCCTACATGTCGCTTAGTAGTGATTTTGACTCTGATAACATCATTTGCATTAGCTTATAGCTATATGTCGCTTAGTAGTGATTTTGACACTGATAACATTATTTGCATTAGCTTGTAGCTATGCCTTGTGGCTGGATCAGTAAGATTAGTAATGTATCTAGTCGATTGTGCAATGTATGTAAAAACAGATGTAATACATATGTAATCAGTGTTGTATTTCTTGTACTTTTTCAGTTGCATTGAAGATGGCTATTCAGTAGCTGAAATCGATCTGTAATAATAAATAAACAAATTTACAACCAATGCTGAATGTTCTTTGGATATTTAACATTTGAAATTTGTTTTATCCATCGCCGTACACGTTTTACGTTTGTTTTATCCTCTGCAGTACACGAAGTACAGTTCAGAAACCATATTACATTTTGATTGAGTGTGCCCTGCATTACAACGAATAGCAGAGTACGGAAACAGCTCCCAGGCAAAACGGCAATTGTGAAATGCAAAGTAAGGAGCTACTTGCTTAACACCATAAGCGCTCCTACTTTGTTAATGTTTGTAGCTTAACTTCCTCTAAAATAAATGAGTCTAATTACAAATATGTACAGGATGGAAAGGAAACTGACTTTTCTATACAAAATATTGAGCGCAATTCTTTTGTATGTGAATTGAAAGAGGTCCAGCAAAGTAATATTATGAAACCAATTGCAAAATTAAGCAGCTGAAAAGCATAAGATATTTAGGTTTAAAAATTTTGCAATTAAAAAAGTAGAAGACATAATAGCACACCCACTATGTTTACTTGTAAACTGGATATTTGTGGCGGATTAAAAAAATCTTACGCCCATAGGCACACCATATTCACCATATCATATGCGCACCCCTCTGTTCACAATATCCCATTAGTATGTATTCAATGCTCTTCTTATCCTGTTCATGTCTGTCTGTTTTAGGTACATGAACAAAGGCCTTGCTACAGTATACGATAAACAATGCGGACAGGAAGAGGATGTAGGCTTTTGAAATGTGGTGTTACAGAAGAATGCTGAAGATTAGTAGGGTGGATCGCATAACTAATGAAGAAATGGTGAGAAAAGGAATTTTTGGCATACCTTGAATAAAAGAAGGGATCGCTTGGTAGGACACATTCTTCGACATCAAGGAATTGTGAATTTAGCGTTGGAGGGAAGTGTGTGGGGTGAAAATTGCAGAGGGAGACCAAGAGACGCACATAGTAAGCAGATTGAAATGGATGTGGGTTGCCGTTCTTATGAGGAGATGAAAAGGCTTGCTCAGGATAGAGTAAGGTGGAGAGCTGCATCAAACCAGTCTCCAGACTGAAGACCATAACAACAACAACAAATAAAAAGCGATTACTGTGGTAAATATATAACTAAGCATTTATTTTTGTTTCTTTATGAAATAACGTTAAAACTACTCTCTTACACTAAGTTCACAATGTAACTGTGATTATTAAATGTGTAGCATTGTTGAAAATAGCACGCCAGCTGTCAGCATAGCCAACAGAGCAAATTGACAATACTCCTGCACGCTAGACATAATATGATTTGAAACACACACTATAGTGGACTGAATACGATTTGAAACAACAGCTACTTTACAGACGCAATTTATGCTGTTAGTGAATGCGATTTGTTACATTCTGATTTGACATCATGAACGATCGCTATGTAAACTATATAAAAATGTATCAAACTCAATTTTGTCCACGGGTGGGCTTAATACGATTTGAAACAATGCTCCTCAAGTGGTGTACTTCAGATTATTGGGCTATACGCCGCAGAAGCATAGTAGCAAAGCACTTTTATCGCAAACATTCAAAACCTGCAAGCCTTCAGTACTAGGAGCCGAGGCCGGTGCGTGGTGCTACGTACAGTAAAAGATGCAACTTCTACCAACATGTTCAGCTCCGTATGATACGAGGAAGCACTGAAGTTGATAGAGCAAGCTAGCTATAGTTAAATATAAGCCAGCTGCATACGCCAGGTCCACTGTTGACAAATAATCCACAGAACACCTTTTGGGTAGTAGATGAAGATGAAATGAAACATACTGAAGAGAGTCATGTTCGAAGGAACAGACACCAGATCTACAATCGTATGTATGCCCACAACAGTCAATATCTGTGCCGGTGTTTAAATATGCCAGATCCCTTGTGGGAAAACAGGCTGTGAGCTAGAGGCATTAGGTAATCAGCAACAGTCACTATAGTCGGCGTCAGCAATGAAGGCGGCCCAGTTTTCAGCTGTTCTGCGCATCCCCCTCCATTACCGCAATGACAGCCAATAATGTTCATTCCGTAGACGCGTGGCTAGCCACGGTTGTTACACAATGCTTCTCCCTCAGGCGCAACTGTTGGCGCTCGGCCGTAGTTCCTCCCCTCCACGCTTCCCCTATCGCTCCGCCTCTATGCGCGGAAGCGCCTTCTTATATACCGCCAGGTATACTATCATAATGTACGATATGTCAAAAATTTGGACAGGACAGGTAGCGTGCCTGGATAGCCTAATTAATTAATGTGACTGCTGGCCAAAACGGGAAATCCGGATTCGAATCCATGTACAGCAAAAATTATCAACCTCAGCATTTAATTTACACTCGTCAAAGAAGTGTTGCATCATTTTGGTACCAAGGTCTCCTAAACACTGACGCTGAAGTGTATTTTGCACCAAGAACACAGTTTCTTCTACCACACGCGACCAGTGCTAATACAACGGAGTGGGTAAGATGGCTGATCAGTTCTAGTCATGACACCAGGAGAGGAGTACACTGCTTGTGGTGACTGTAGATGTACCCTGTCTACTAGGTCAATTCCGAAGAGTGATCATATCTGAAATGTTCAAATGTTTGTAAATCTATCGGACCAAACTGCGTGGCCATCAGTCTGTAGCTTACAAACTACTTAAACTAAGGTAAACTAACCTAAGGACAGCACACACACCCATGCCCGAGAGAGGACTCGAACCTCCGACGGCGAGAAACAACGCGCTCTCTCTCTCTCTCGCGCGCGCGCGCTCTCCAGCGAGGCGCCTTAGACCGCTCGGCTACTCCACCGTGGCGATCATATCCGAATTGTTACTTAGTGTCAGGAGGGACTCTCATCAAGGAAAGATTCCAGACATATACGTCTGATCCAAAGTGACGTTCGAACGTGGAAGAGGTACAGAGGTACAAGCACTGCCAATGACTTGATACGCTCAGGCCGCCCAAAGGCCACCATACCAGCTGACGACAGCTACTTATGAATTTCAGCTAAGAGGAACCCTGAGAGGACCGCCATCATGCTGAATAATGGTTTTTGTGTGGTTAAGAGACATTCTTTTTCGATTCAAACTGGACGTAACAGGCTGCATGATATACAACTTCACCCCAGCTTTGACACCTAGACACCACATATAGCAGTACAGATGGGTCCAATAGCATGCTCAATGGGCATGTCAAAATTTGCATCAAGTGCTTTTCACAGACAACACTTGCATCTGTCTTCAACCAGACAATCGTCAGAGGCTTTTTGGAGACAGCCTGAATGTCTCACACACACTGCTTGCGAGTTCACCGAGGTGGTGATCCCTGATGTTTTGGGGTGGCATTAAGTGTGGTCACTGTATGTCACTAGTGGTAGCAGAAGCCGTTCAAATAACTATACGGTACAGGGACGACATCCATTGATGTATACAGTGGGGTCCAAAAATTGTATCCACTGTTTAAAGGCCCATAACTTGCAAAATAAATGACGTAGTTGTCTCATTTTTGATGAAAGTGTAGCTTAAAGTCCAACTTAAAGATATCACTATAGGTGTTCGAAATGGTCACCATTAACATTCACACACAAACGATGCCGCCGAACTGCAGCACGAACTACTGACTGCAACGTGTGCAGTTGGATATCTGCACATGAATGTACGATGGATTCTCGAAGTTCATCCAATGTGTGTGGTTTTTGTCGATAAATGACGTCCTTTAGTGTTCCCCACAGGCAAACGTCCAGAGGAGTTAAGACTAGGGAACGTGCCGGATACTCCACAGAACCTCTACGGCCTATCCATCTTCCTGGTAGATTTTCGTTGAGATAAGCCCTAACACAATTTTGGTAATAGGATGGGGCACCATCTTGTTGAAAGTGAAATCTTCCGTCTCCAGACAAGTCTCGGATGGCAGGTAAAATGGATATCTGAAGCTTCTGAAAGTACACCTCACCGGTAACTGTGTTGTCAAAGAATAATTGTCCAATCAAGCCCCAGTAAGACAACCCACACCACACATTTACGCCTGGCAAATTCACGGCTTTGTCTACATGGACGTTCGGATTTTCGGCGGCCCAGTAGATGCAATTGTGGCGATTTACTGTACCATTGAGTTTTAACTGTACCTCATCAGACCTGACAATCATCTCTGCAAACTCTTCATCGTTGCGCACCATGTTAGTAAACCACTCAGGGTCGTCCTCGCTCATTGCGTGTAGCAATCGTGGGATTGAAAAGGGCTGGTTTTGGACGAGACAACCTACCAACCATTCAGAGAGATCTCCACTGAATCGCCGTTGAGGAATGGGACAATCTGGATCAACAGTTCTTTGATGATCTGGTGGACAGTATGCCACAGAAAAGACAGGCATGCATCAGTACCAGAGGATGTGATGGGTATTGATGCATTCTGTAGTCTGGTACACAATTTCAAAAGGTGTAGGTTATTTTCTGTTTTCATGAGCAATATAGAAAATCGAAATATTGATTTTGTATATCCCTATTGCATTTTTATGTAAACGGTAATGAATCCCATGAATAGTCGTGATGATCATTTATTGATTTGTATATTTCAGTGCCTTTTAATAGTCAAGATATTTAAATATTTCGAACCTTGTGGTTTGTGACTTTTACATCAATTTTGTTGTTGGTTGCAGGAATGATGAGCTTTGTAATGTACGCCTTTAATGGGCTGAAATGTTCCCAGTCAGGTCATAGGCCCATCTGTCTGAAGAGGATCTCTTACAAACAGCTGAAGAAACAATACCCTCACTACGTGATAATAATGGCGATCCTGCCGATGACAGCGCTACTAAAGCAGAGTTACTAAACATAGCTTTTAGAAACTCATTCACCAAAGAAGACGAAACCAATATCCCACATTTCGAATTACAAACAGAGGCCGTAATGAGTAACGTAGAAGTAGATATCATCGGAGTAGTGAAGCAACTAAAATCACTTAACAAGAACTAGTCTTCTGGTCCGGATTGTATACCCATTAGATTTCTATCTGATTATGCTGAAGCGATAGCTCCTTACTTAACAGCCATATACAACCGCTCTCTCAAAGAAGGATCTGTACCAAAAGATTGGGAAGTTGCACAGGTCATACCCATATTCAAGAAAGGCAGTAGGAGTAACCCATGAAACTAAAGGCCTATTTCATTTACTTGAATTTGCAGCAAGGTTTTGAAACATGATCTATTGGCCCAAGGTCCACATGGATTTAGAAAATATCGTTCATGCGAAACACAACTAGCTCTTTATTCACACGATGTGTGCTATCGACAAGGGTTCGCAAATTGATTCCGTATTCCTTGATTTCCAGAAGGCTTTTGACACCGTACCTCACAAACGGCTTTTAATCAAGTTGCGTGGTTACGGTATATCGCCCCAAATTTGCGACTGGATAGGGGATTTCCTCTCTGAGAGGACACAGTTTGTAGTAATCGATAATAAGGCATCGACTAAAACAGAGGTAATTTCCGGCGTTCCACAGGGTAGTGTTATTGGTCCTCTGCTGTTCCTTACTTACATAAACGATTTAGGGGGAAATCTAAGTAGCTCTCTTAGGTTGTTTGCAGATGAAGCCGTCATTTACCGTCTAGTAAAAACATCTGAAGATCAAAACCAACTGCAGAACGATTTGAATAAGATATCAGTATGGTGTAAGAATTGGCAGTTGACTCTAAATAATAAGTGTGAAATCGTCCACATGAGTACGAAAAGAAATCCGTTAAACTTTGTTTACATGATAAATCAATCAAGTGTGAAGGCCGTAAACACCACAAAATACCTAGGAATTACAATTACTTCCGACTTAAATTGGAAACGTCATGGGAAAGGCGAACCAGAGACTGCGTTTTATTGGCAGAACCCTTAAAAGATGCAACAGAACTACAAAAGAAACTGCATACACTACGCTTGTCCGTCCTTTTATGGAGTATTGCTGACCAGTGTGGGATCCTTATCAGGTGGGTTTAACGGAGGACATCGAAAGAGTCCAAAGAAGGGCAGCTCGTTTCGTATTGTCACGATACAGGGGAGGCAGCGTTACGGAAATGATATGATACAGGATCTGGGATGGCAATCATTACAACAACGGCGCTTATCGTTGCGGCGTGGTCTACTTACGAAACTACAATCGCCAAAATTCTCCTCCGAATGCGACAATATATTGTTGACTCCCACTTACATAGGTAGAAATGATCATCAGAATAAAATACGAGAAATCAGAGCCCGAACGGAGAGATTCAGGTGTTCATTCTTCCCGCATGCTATTCGAGATTGGAATGGGAGGTAAAACAGTATAACGGTGGTTCGATGAACCCTCTGCCAGGCACTTAAATGCGATTTGCAGAGTATCCCATGTAGATGTAGATGTAGAATATCCTCTGTTAAAAGAGCTTGTAACTTAAAAAATTCCCAGCCATTTTGTACATTAAAACTTTTAATACAACTATATTCACCTAAAGTTAGCTGCAAAACTGAAAACATTTATGGAGATATGTTTACAGAGTGGCGATCATGACCCCGATGACTGCCCCTCCCTTTGGATTCCCTCCTTCTCAAAACTTCCGAACACAGGAGAAAAAATGCCAAAACACTCAAACTCCATCATTGGGCCTACCCTATGTGAGCAACTGAGAAAGCAAAAAAAAGTTCAAATGTTTGTACTTCTTTGGGACCAAACTACGTAGGTCATCAGTCCCTAGTCTTATAAACTACTTAAACTAAGTTAAAATATCCTAAGGACAACACACACATCCGTGCCCGTGGTAGGAGTCGAACTTACGACGCGGGAGAGCGCGCGATCCGTAATGTGGCGCTCCAGACCGCTCGGCTACTCCCGCGCGGGTGAGAAATGATAGATTCTTTTTTAATTCATTGAAAAGTAAAAGATACTCTAACAAAATAAGAAGTGAAGCATGAACAATGTTCAGCATTGAAATATTTATTTACAGAGACTTTCTTTTCTCACTGTTTTCAGGATCTTCAGGAATATCTGGACGATGCAAAAGATGGAGCAATATATTTCAGTCTTGGATCAAACTTGAGAAGTGCTGATTTACCTGAGGAAACCAGGCTGGCTATTGTGAATGCTTTCTCAAAGCTCAAACAGCGTGTTCTATGGAAGTGGGAAGCTGAAACTTTGCCAGGAAAACCAGATAATCTGAAACTCGGGAAATGGTTTCCACAGGCAGATATATTAGGTACAGTCCAGCTTTTTAATGTATGTTACTGTTATTTGTCTTTAAATAAAATGGCAGATCATAAATTAATAAATATATTGGTGTCCAAAATCAAAACAATAATGCGGTATTTCCCCACCATGTGTCAAATTCATAATTATACAAACTGTGAACAAATGTCTATACAACTGTGTTCTGCATTGGAAGATGATATTCCAGTGAGCTCACAATCATGCCAACGATGACAACAGCGCACCTGGCAAATGGGGTAGTGCTTTTTGGGTAGTCCCACATAATACAACTGCTGCGTACACTTTCATAGTGGGTGCAGTATGGCACAGAGGAGATTGCTACCAGACTCTCTGTGGTGGAAGCCCTTAGGAACAATCGAAGCACGACAGTCTCAAACCGATATTACCCAACAGCTTAATATGTATCGTTCTTTTGCAACTCAGGTGTGGTGATAGCTTACGAAGATCAAAATAAAAAGATCACAAAGATCATAGCAGGCACATCAGACAAAAAATGACCATTATTTAGGTGCAAGAGCTCAGTGCTACCATAATAGTACATGACAGCAACTAGCATCTGATCTCGTAGCATTGACTGGAAGAGTTGTATTGAGGCTTACACTTTGCAGATGGCTTCGATAGTGGCCTTTATTGTTGGAGACCTGCTGAATGGGTACCCTTGATAAGTCTCCAGAGAAGGGAAGAGTTGACACATGCCACCTTGATGGTCGAATATTGGGCTCATGTTCATTTCACGGATGACTCCCGATTCTGTCTGGAGATGTATTCATATCTGGGGAGACCATGAAAAATGATTTTGGTACCAATATATTGAATAAAGAGACCAATGTGGGGGAGGATCTCTAATGGTGTGGACAGGAATTCATGTTGGCCACACAAATACTTATTCACGAAACAGTACAGGTGAATCAGCAAGGTTTAACCACTGCCTGATAATGTGATGAAATCTTGGGACCTCATGTGTAGTTGTTGCAAGTTGCTGTGACCTAGACTTCGTACTGATGTACTTTAATGCTCGACGTCATTGAGCACAGGGTGATTAATAATTTCTAGTAGACTGAAAACATTGCACACATGGTGTGGCCTTATCGCTCTTCCAATTTGAATACCATACAAAGTATTTGGGACACACTAGGAAACGAGTTGCATCACATCAGCATCCATCAACTCTCCAGGTTTTGTGAGGAGTTCTGTAGTAAGAATGGGTGCTATTGCCTCAACATGTGACTGATGGCATCATTCACAGCATGCCCTTATCACTGTCAGACTTGTATTGCTGTCAGAGCTGGTCACTAGCAGCACTGAGCACATTAACCAGTTGTTGGAATGTGGGTGCAAATCCATTAAGTTGGTAATACAAAGAAAACATTGTTGTCTGCAGTTATGCATGTAGTTGTTTCTGTTATGTAATCTTTACATTGTTTCTAGCTTATTATCACTTATTTTATACTGTTTTGTGGCAAAATAAATGCAGCCTTATAAAATTTCCATCAGTTGCTTTAATTTTAGTCACTATTGCAAAATAATGTTATATAAATCTGGACTGTAGTCAAAAGTCCTGCTGACCTGCTTGTATAGAGCAGTGTGTAATGAGCTAGATTATGAACAGGGGGGTGAGCCCAGCATCTGGGGTGTCATTCAGCTGCTTTTGAAATGTCATACATAGGTATAAACTCTCACAGTTTATGGTTGTCTTTATTTTCCTTGATATGTAACAAGCAGCTAAGAAAAAACAGGTATGCACGTGTCAGTCTTTTGAAATCTTTGAAATATGCCCTACATGGTAAGTAGCTTCTTAGTCCAATAACACATCTATTGGCCTTTATCTGCCAAATAAATATTATTTCGCTCCAGAGGAATTGTACCACAACAGAACTGCAAACATGAAGTGGATGCGAAAAAAGATATAAGTTCAGCAGTCGCATGTCAGTCACAATAGTTTACTTAGAAAATAGGTGACTTGGTCTAACCTAACTTTGTGCATACATAGTAACTTTCAGTTTCTCAATTTTAAATCAAGCTAAGACACTTACCTGAGGCACTAACGTTGTCATTATTACATTGAGTTAAACTAGGGTGAGCAGACGTCGCGTATTTTATGGGATCGTCCCTTATTTAGGGGAAGTGTCCCGTTGTCCCGACAAAATAAATACGGGACGTATGTTGTCCCGTATTTTACTAAGCGTCCGATATATCTTGAATTAACATCTTTTAAAGTAATGTCACCGAAACGCAACGGAGAACAACATATGTTATCATACTCAAGCAACAAATGACATACGCTTCAGCTTAAAAGGAATGACGTAATTCTTTCGTATATTTCCAATATTTTAACCTTTGGGGGCGATAGTTTTTTTAATCGTAAATACAAAAAAGCATATGGTGCCCAAAATCGTTAAAATAATTTTAAAGCATTCTCGGGCAACCTATGATTTTATGAATTTGTTTAAGTAATGCTTTCACACGGCAGGTGCAAGTCTCAAATGTTTGTAAAGCTTATGGGACTTAACTACGGGGTCATCAGTCCCTAAACTTACAAACTACTTATGAACTACTTACGAACTAGGACGGCACAAATATCCATGCCCGAGGGGGGATTCGAACCCCCGACCGTAGAGGCCGTGCAGACCGTGACTGAAGCACCTCAGTCCTCTCGGCCACCGCGGCCGGCGGTGCAAGTCTTTCAAATATATAAATTCAGTATTAAGTGAATTAATTCGTTGCAAGCGTCCTGAAAGAGTCTGATTTCTTGGACATTTTACGTTCATTTCACGAGACGTTAAATGATTATATCGCGAAATGGGCTTACTCATTTCATGGGCTGAACGCATTAACTAGTCTCGGCTCAAATATTCTCTCCTATGGAAGTCTGTTCAGTAAAGAACTAAAATTTAACCCAAGTTTCATGAAAATATGTTGCAAGAAAGATGCGAAGATCATTTTATTGAGAAAGTGAACCATCTCCAAAGTATACGTCAGGAGGAAATTTATTAATTGAGAACTGTGTATCGAGTTGGTAAAAACTGGTTTCTCATTTTCAACTTATTTGCATCTGAAGATATCTGGAGCAAATGCTGAGGTAGACACGTTGTTCTCCGTCACAAATATTTTATGGAATGCGAAAACAACATATTTAGTGTAAAAACGGCGAAGGAAGGAATTAGAAAAAGAATTAATTTTGACAATACTGCATATGGTAATTATTATGTGGAAATGCCGATCTCCGGAATAACGCACATTCTTCTGCAAGATGAAATTCACAGAGAAATACGTTAAGTGCGTAAGTAACTTTAACAATCTTGCTTGTCTGAAAGTGCTAACTATAAAAGAAAAAGTATTTCTTTAATTAGTAATGCAATTTATTTGGCTTTTAGTTGTGCGATTCGTTTTGTTAAAAATGTTCAAATGTTTGTAAACCTATTGGACCAAAAAACCCCTAATTTCGACGCTTATTAAGTTGCTTTCTTATTCTTTAACCTATTAAATACTTTTCCTGTTGTGGTAATAGTTTTATAAACTAAATGATTTCAAGGAAATGTAAATACGAGAATCACCGAATACGACACGTTAGCTTGGTGAGCAGGGGGGTGCGGGGAAGAAACACTGGGTTTGTCAACTATACGGTGTGTGCATGAATTCGTGTCTTTTCTGTAGCCGTGCGTTACTGATACAGGTAAAAGTACCATTTAGTGTCACACGCATATGTGTCCCGTATTTTTAGTTTGGAAATCTGGTCACCCCTTGTTAAACTGCCTTCTCGACTACAGCACCGCGGCAGAATAGCCTTGCGCACTATGGCGCCCTGCTGCAGTGCTCGCGGCTGTTCACCGTCGGCGGTTCGAGTCCTCCCACGGGCATGGGTGTTAGGGTTATCCTTAGCATAAGTTACCTTAAAAGTTAGTGTAAGTAGTTTGTAAGCCTAGGGACTGATGACCAACTTAGTTAAGTCCCTTAGATTTACAAATGTTAACGCAAACCACGACCTCCTGTCACAGGGATCATATTCCTGATACAAGACATGCCCAATTCATCCACTTGCACTTCCAGTCCCGTCACAGGCTTATTCTACCCGATCATAGGGTGGAAACCTGTGAAAGCAGCCATGTCATTTACCAACTGTGCTGCAATCAATTGATATGATAACCAACCAGCTGTACATTAGAATGAATGGCCACCATCCACATGATTAGATTAGATTAGTTCTGTTCCATAGATCACAAATATGACATTTCATAATGATGTGGCCAAAGTAGTATCATAGGTCCTCTTAAATTACCTGTGATGTGCACAGTACCCCAAAATAAACATTTGTTGAAACTAAATCAGTTGCCATGATTCTAGAGTCCAATTCAAATGCCCATTGACTATGAGTTCCAACACCTTCCCTACACAGCTGAAATGCCTGCACTGTGAAGCCTTCTATGTGGGAATGACCAGCAACAAACTGTCCATTCGCATGAATGGATACAGGCAGACAGAGTTCGTTGGTAATGAGGATTACCCTGTGGTTAAGCATATGCCTTGTTGCGCAGCCAGTACATCTTGGCACAGTGTTACACCATCCGGGTTATATGGATACTTCCCACTGGCACCAACCTTTCAGAACTCCGGAATGGAAACTTGCCCTTCAACGTATTCTCTCTTCCCGTTGCCCACCAGGTCTCAACCTCCGTTAGTTTTAAATTCCCGCCCACCATTCTACAGCATCTTTGCCTCCAATCTCTGGACAGAGCCTCTGCCCCGACTGGCATCTCTGTCCAACTTATTTGCATTTACGTTATGTCTGCCTTCGTGTGTGTGCGTGTATATGTGTGTGGGTGTGTGTGTGTGTTTGTTTACCTACCCTTTCTCCTCCAACGTAAGTCTTTCCTCTCCTGGGATTAGTTGGCTGGGTTGTTTGTTTGAGTTACGGGGACTAAACTACGGAGGTTATCAGTCCCACGGTGGGGGAGGGGAAGGAGTGAGGATAGGAAAGAATAGGAGGGGGAAAGGAAATGCAGTCCAGGAAGTAAAGAAGGAAGGAAGACTGCATTAGCTCGGGGCCCCATGCTCGCCACGCACGTACTCACGAAAGAACCGTGAGCCCCCTGGGGGGTCCTGGGATTGGAATGACTCCTCACCCACTCCCTTAAAACCCACATCCATTCCTTGTCCCTCTCCTTCCCTGCTCTTTCTCTGAAGAAGCAACCTAGGGTTGCGAAAGTTCAGTTTTTTGTGTGTGTATGCTTTTATTTATTTTTTGTGTCAACGAACCGGTGCCTTTTCGCCTGGTAAGTAAAATTTTCTTTACTTTTCACAAATATTTTCTGAACAGGATTGTTTCCCAAATCCCTGTCCTACCGTTAGTGTTCCTCATTGTCAACATTTCATAACCTCCAGACTGTGTATAGCCAACCGTTTGAACTTACCACATCCCTCCAAAGTCCCTACTTACACTCCAGAAAATCTGGAGTCAAAACAAGCCCCGAACATTGTGGTTAACCTGTCCACTAAAACCTAAATGCACAGAAATTTCAGTCCTATCAGTTTCAACCATACATCCCAGTTAAACCATGTTGTAAACTTTTACCAATCCCTTATGATAGAACCTCTACTTTTTCACCAATTGCTCTGACCAAAGACAAACTAATCCCAACACTGAACCCTCTCTCTCTCCAAGTTGGAACCAGCATCCACCAATATCCCCCACAATCCTATCCAATTCCTCATCTTCAACTTGACCTTACCATCTTCCCTTCCTAAGGACACAAACTGTTTTGCTGACGAAAGGAGAGTCTTAAACAACCTCAAACGAAATCCTGGCATAATCATCCTCACTGCAGGTTATGGTTCCACCACAGTTGTTATAAATAGAAGTGGGTAGCTGTCGCCACGGCGGAGTGGCCAAGCATATTGAGGCGCTATGCTCCAATGCGTGAGGCCGCTCCCCATTGGGGGTTCAAATCCCCCCCCCTCAGGCATGGATGTTTGTGTCGTCTTTAGTATAAGGTAGTTTATAAGTAGTTTGTAAGTTTAGGGACTGATGATCCCACAGTTAAGTGTGCCTTAAGCTTAACAATTTCTTTTTCTATCTGTTAGAAGGCTGCTGTCAACTTTCTGAATCTTGCACCTACAAAAATCATATGGTACCTCCGAGAAGTTCTCCCCCAAATCCCTCTTCATCCCATCAGCAATTGCACACCCACTTTCTACATGCTCTCCACAATTCATAAACCAAATAATCTTGGACACCCAATGTAGTTGGTTATTTCAGCCCTCAATGACCAACACCTTCAGCCAATCGTCTGAACTCTATCGTCCCACATCAAAGATAATATCCCCTTACTTTACCAACTGTCCACCATCTCTACACCTTTACCTCCTTATTCTTACTCATCACAGTTGAAGCCACCGCCAAATATATGCCAACAAACCAACTTTGAGAATCCAAACCCCGTAGATCATAACCCTCACTAACTTTATTCTCACAAACAACTACTTTTCCTTTGTTTTCAAATAAAAGCCATCTTGGTTGCTGTATTAGCCACATCATGGAATGCAAAACTTTCCATTGCAGGGAATATATAAAATGAAATCTGAGGCACAGCTATAGGCACCAGCATGGCACCTTCCTATGCAAATATGTTTGTGGATGCCTGGAGGACACCTTCCTAACTTCCCAAAACCCCAAACTTCTGGTCTAGTTCATGTTCATTGATGACATTTTTTGAAATCAGGACCAGGACACCCTATCCTCCTTCGTTTAGAACGACAACTACTTCTTTCCCATCCACCACACCTGACCTCCTTCATCCCAACGTTCAATATTCCCAGACCTAGACCTCCACCTCACAGAACGCTCCATTCACACTTTTGTCCTCATTAACCTCACAAATTGTACCTACACGTTGACAGTTGTCACCCCTTCCATATAAAAAATTCCCTTCCTTACTGTCTAGCCACATGTGGACAATGGACTCCCTTGCTCAATATGACAAAGGCCTTCACTGACAGATGCTAGCTTCCAGACCTTGTCCACAAACAGCATCACCAAATTTCACAATCTCCTAGTCCATCCCAATACCACCCCCAACCACAGCACCCTACAACAGAAATCTTGTCTCTGTGGAAGACTCTACTAAAAGACCTGCCAAATCCCCAACTCAACACTTATTATTCCAGACCCATCATACGATTATCCTGCTTCATCAAAGGAACAGACAACCTGCGAACGCAACCATGCGATTTACTAACTTTGCTGCAATCACTGCAAAGCTTTCTATATTGGTGCAAATACCACCACTCATCTAGTACCTACATACCCTGTAAGGTAGGCCTATACTCATCCCCACCACAGCTTTGTATCCCCCTCCCCTCTCATCCCATCACTCCCGAGCATGACTCGGTACATAGTGCCCAAAGTTAATGTCTATGAAATGTACCCTTGTGAGAGCATGCATGGAAGTGTGTGTTCTTTTTTTGATAAAGGCTGAGGCCAACATGTAATTTATATGCACGTCTTTTTATATGTGCTTGTCACAGTTAGATGAAAGGCTTTGCAGTGAATTGTAAAACTATCATCATTACATTCTTGATTTCCAACCTGGACTTTCCATTGTTTAATAGGAAAATATTGAATACAGATAAAGTATTATATAGAGAAAAATGCAATTATTCTATATAATATTTTTCTGGGTTTGCAGCACATAAGAATATACGACTTTTCATTACACATGGAGGATTCCTGAGTACACTTGAAACAGTGTACCATGGTGTACCTGTGATTGGAATTCCTGTGTTCAGTGACCAAGATCTTAACATGCTTCAAGCGGAGGCTAAAGGATATGGAATTAGACTACGTCTGAATAACATCACATCAGAGACATTTTACTGGGCAATTATGGAAATACTGAATAATCCTCGGTAAGTGGTCATTCTATTCCTATGGCAAAAAAACTAACAAGGCATATGTTACTTTTGACCATGTAGATGGTAGAAATAAGTGTCTTTATTATCACATCCACACTTCAGAGTGTGTCAAAGATACTTCGTGCACCAACATGTACCAGCAACAACAATTGTAAAATAAATGTAATAATTACGATGACTAGAAACAACTCTAAAAAATTAGAAAAAAACATACCAGGATAAAACATGACTATAGAGAAAGTAAAAAAGTTGACCAACAGCTGTGACTCGGTGACTACTTAAAAATGATGGATGTCCCAAGTCACTCTGCCACTTATTACAATCTCACACACAACGTTTTGGGAAGAAGTCCACATAGTACACAAAATTTTAAAATACCCACAGGTGGCTCATTGTCAGATAAAACAGAGGGGAGGTTCTGTGGAAGACCCAAATCTGTCCTCAGACCATCCTATAAAACAAACTCAGTTAAAATATGCCATACCAACAGCTGTGTTCCACATCTGTGACACACTGGTGGTTCTTCACAGTATAAAAGAAAGCCATACATCAGTAAGCAATACCCTATTAGAAGAAGAGTGTATATGTGAACAAGAACAAAAAAATCCCCGGCTTTCCCTGGTGAAAATTAGTGTTTTCCGGATGTAAATACACTTTCTCCCAAGCAATTTACACTTTTATTTTATACGTAATGATATACTTGACTCGGGGAAGTAAAATTTATGAATTTTTAGACGTAGAACTTGTCACTGCTAAAAAGCACTTACGATGTCGGCTTAATATTTTTCGGGGGCTGTAGATGTTAGTAACGGCGTGAAAATTGATGGGAAGTAAGAATGACTAACCATTAGTCAGGTGGTAACAACCAGTGAAAATGATGATTTTGTTTTTACTAATGCAACTCGCGTAAATTTCAGTTGTTTATCATTTATTTTGTTTTGTTGTTTGATACGAACATGTAAACATCCTCGCGTACTGTTATATTTTTACGCTGGAACAGCTTTAATTGCTAGTCAGAAATATTTTGGTTGTTTTCTTCGTATGTGTCACGATGTTACAGTAGGCCTAAGTTGTCATATATGAACCTAATAAAACATCGGAAGTACGATCAGAATGCATAATTATTTACAAACTCCTGATTAGCTACCTTAACTTTTCACAATATTTTTTACGGTTAATTATACTTTTTGCTATCATAATTGCGTTATTTGTAAGTTACCTGTTAGAGAATTGAAATAAATGTGATAAACTAACCTTGAATTTTTGTCTCTTTTAGCGTGTGTTAGGCAATAAGACATATCAAACACAAATATGACGTGTTTTTTTTTTTAAACAATGGCATAAATTGCTTGTCTTTAGAGCCACAAACTTCTCTAAGTACTGATCACAGAATTGTTAAGTTTTGAACAGTAGTCAAACGGTTCGTGATTTAAGAAATTTGTAGAACATTCTCACTATTAACGTATTTGATTTTGCGTGAAAGGACATTTCATCTGAAAGTACCGTAACGCTTCTCAAAAACGTAAACAAACGAGACATCACGCTAATCAAAAGCAGTTTGTTGTGAAGTGTTGCATACTCGACTCGCTGCGCAGGAGTAGCCAAGCAGTTTGGAGCGCCACGTTGAGGATCGCGCGGCCTCCCGCGTCGGAGATCGAATCCTCCCTCGCAGTGCCGGATCTAGGACATTTGCCAAGGGGGGGGGGGCAAGCTTAAATTTGCCGCCCATTCTTTCACCCCCCGTAAGAATCGAATTTTCGACGCTAATTGGGTTACATATTTCTAAATGTCAAAATCTCAAACATGAGCTTATTTTATTGACTGAATTAAGATCAAAGAAAAACAGAACAATTTTAATACATACAAAAATATTACAAGATTACTCATCGTACAAAAATCAATTCAGAATTTCGCTTTTCGAGCTTTTTTTCTGCAAAACTGTTTTCGTTATCATCATAGTTTAGAGAAGCAGCTCGTTTGTGCTCTATGGATATTATACTCGGATTTGTTAAGCCGTCGTGCTCCTCGAGTGTATTTAATTAGTTTCAGCTTGCTGAAACTTCTTTCTCCAGACGAAACAGAAACTAGAATCCTAAGATATATTTTAACGCTGTAGTAAGGTTGGGATACCCCTCTACCAATTTATTTTTATAAATTAAATATAATGCTGATGATGCAGTGGAATCTTGCAAGGCTCTGTCTACTGCCAGCGCATGTTGTCTGAAACGTTCATCTTCAAGTTCTTCCTCGCTAAGATCTTCTGACAGTTCCGCTGCTTTCGCCTTCGAGGCTTCCACTTCCATTTCTCGAATTTGCACACCACACAGAAAACTAATTTTTGCACCAATTTTCTCAAGTGCGATAAACCTGGTACTAAGCTCTGCCAATTATTCCTTATTTTTTCTGTGAATGTTGGATACTTCATTCTCACAAAGCTCATCGGCCATTTCCTTCTTTCTTCGAATCCTTTTTTCGGAGAATAACGTTGATACCTCAATATCTTCTGCTAGCACTTTGGCCTCAGAAATAGCTTCAGAGGTACAAGAATCCCGGGAAGTTTTGAGAAAGCCCAAAAGTCCTTGAATGTTACGAACAGCTTTATCAATTGTAAAGTATTAACTTCGCAGAAACTGTTTAACATGGGCAATTTATTTTAATATTGCATACCAGAAACAAATTAAAGTAATGAATTGAAGTTTTCTTATTTTTTTAAACAGATCTTGTCTCTGATTTTGTTTCTGGTGTTGACAATTTATAAGTTTCAGTTTCTTCCAGCGCCTTCAAAACTTTATGAAAATGCTTGTAAACAGCTTCAACCGCATTTACTCTTGCAGAACACCCAGTCTTGCTGAATGTCTGCTGAATTTGCTCCCACTAAATTTAAAGAGTGAGCAGCACAGGGTACGAAATAGGCCAGTTCATTCTTCTGAAGTATTCTTGACTGGACCCCTTTGTACTTTCCAGCCCTGTTTGCCACATTGCCATGAGACTGCCCCCTGCAGTACTTAATGTTGGACCCATCTTGTTTCAATTTTTGCAGTATCTCTTGACTAAGACCTTCTCCTGTTTTGTCTGTAACTGTAAAAATGTCTGTAAAACTTTCCACAACCTCTGAGTCATTCGACTTGACATATAGAATTACTTGTGTCATCTGCGCATTGTGGCTGATATCTGGAGTGCAGTCAAACATCAGTGAAAAGTATTTAGCAGCTAAAATATCTTTAATTATATTTTGTTTTATTTTGTCAGCAATCAAGTCAGGGAACTCGTATATTTTTGTAAAAATAGCTAATGTGGCCTTTCTTGTGGCGTTCAATACGCAGGCGAAGGGCGACACTATAGTATGATATGAGATCAATAGTATATAGAAATTTGCCGCTATGTGGATCACCAAAATCACCATCTTCTCTTGTTCCTCTAAAAGGACTTCCTTGCTTAGCTAGAAAAAAGGAGAGCATCAATAATACAGTGAGATTCCTCCTGTTTTATCTTGTCTTGCTGCCCAGTGTGCGATATTTATCACGTGGGTTTGTCGGAGGACAAGAGTCGAAAGAAGGGCAGCTTGTTTTGTATTGTCGTGATACAGGGGAGACAGCGTCACGGAAATGATTCAGGATCTGGGATGAGAATCATTAGAAGAAAGATTCAGATGTTCTTTCTTCCCGCGCGCTATTCGAGACTGGAATGGGAGATAAATAGTATAAAAATGGTCCGATGACTGTCAGGCAGTTAAATGTGATTTACAGAGTATCCTGTGTAGATGTCTATCAATTCCACCGCTACTGAGAGAGGACTCTAGATCCTTAATGCTTTTGACCTTCAATAAGAAGTGTGCGCGCCTGAAGTATATATAAAAGGACTGGAACGTTATTCAAATTCACCTGTTCTACAAATATTACCTTGATATGAAATATGAATATTCATTTATCTGAAAAAGGAAATCTATGCAAATTAATAAACATTGTGCATTTACTTATGCAATAACGCAAACATCTCCCTCATTCTGGCTAATATCTAGTAGATTTTTAAAGTTTGATTAGCTGAAGTACCTGTGACAGGGCAACATTGAAGTCAGCAACCAGGAATTTTAGTTTTATTAAATGATTTCGGTATTTCTTGCAGTCATTTTACTTTTAATAATTCTGTGTCAGTTAATTTTATTAAATTATACCAGAAAGATATATTCTGTAAAAAACAGAGTCGGTCAAAATTTGCCGCCCTCTATATTCTGCCGCCCGGGACATGGTTGTTTGTTGTCTTTAGCATGAGTTAGTTCATAAGTAGTTTGTAAGTTTAGGGACTGATGAACCCGCAATTAAGTCCCATAAGCTTTACAAACATTTGAACTTTTGACACATTATGCAGTCGGCAGACGCTTGTATGCTATCCGCATGGTGTTTTGTTGTAAATCGTGAATTTTCTTTTCAAGCAATGTTTCTCTTTTGTGTTATTCTCTCATGTATGTTTCATTACTGCAGTACCGGTACTATTCTGCAGTAGTGGACTCAAGTAAAGTACTTACCAGTAAGTACAAGTAAAAAAAATTTCCTGTACTCAAACAATCGAAAATTCGGGAATTTTAAAAAATTCTCGGTTATTTACCGGATTTCGTTTTTCCCGAATCTTCTGGGTGTCCTGTTGCGTATACACCCTAGAAAACAAGTTACGGTGAATTCAAGAGCTCGTCGAGGGTGGAAGGATGTACGCCATAGATGCACGGGAGCTTTTAATGGCGTAGCTGCTTGTTCGCCACTTCCAGCTACTGAATCTGCCCCCCCCCCCCCCCAATATGTTTTTCTAGGTAAAAAATGTTGTTAACATCCTGCAGGGGGACAGAATACTGTATGGGGGGCAGCAGGTCTCCTTGCCTTGAATAAAGAATTCGTCATTGGAGTAGGAGTTGGCCACAAAGTCTTTTAGGCTCCTCTTAAACTGATCTTTATTTGTAGCTAAATTTTTATGGTTGTTGGTAATTTATTTAAAATATGTATTCCTGAGTTTTGGACCCCTTTTTTAACTAAAGTAAGTGCGTTAAGTCCTTGTGTAGATCATTTTTGTTCCTAGTATGATAGGTATGAACTGAGCTGTTTGTTATGAAAAGGTATATATTATTTATAACAAATTTCATTAAGCAATAAATATACTCAGAGGCAGTAGTTAATGTACCCAGTTCTTTGAAGCGGCTTCTGCTGGATGTCCGTGAATTTACACAACAAATAATACGTAGTACACACTTTTGGACTCTGAGAACTTTTATTTGAATTGAAGAGTTACCCCAAAATATTATACCATATGACATTATGGAATGAAACTATGCCATGTTTTTTTTATTTTTGTGTCTCCTATGTCTGATACCACTTGTATGGCAAATACAGATTTGTTAAGTCGTCTCTGCGGTTCTGTGGTGCTGCTCCTCGTGACTGAATTTATTATCAAGCTGTAATCCCAGGAATTTTATACTGTTAACCTCTTTCATCTGTTCTTCTACATACTTTATGCATATACTGGCTGGGAATCTCTTACATGTTCTGAACTGCATGTAGTGAGTCTTTTCAAAGTTTAATGTCAATGAGTTGGCTTTAAACCATTTATTAATGTAATGAAAATATCATTAGCAGAGCTTTCTAGAACTATACTCGACATGCTATTTATTGCAATACTTGTATCATCTGCAAACAAAACGAACTCTGCTTCTGGCAGTGTAGCTGATGAGAGGTCGGTAATGTATACAAGAAAAAGCAATGGCCCTAAGATGGATCCTTGTGGGAGATCACATATAATTTCTTCCCATCCTGATGATGACTGTTGGCTTGATTCACTAGTCCCTTGCACCGACACCCTTTGTGTCTTGTTAGCAAGGTATGACTTCAACCATTTTGCAGCAATTCCTGTGACACATCGAATTCTAATTTACTTAAAATCATGTTTTATTTATTTATTTCGTGTTCCATATATCCACATGAGAACACATCTCTGGATGTAGGAAGTGACAAAAAAAAATTTTTTTTACACTGTTGTCTTGTGCAAGTACTATGTTCTAATAATATAAATAACATTAAATATATGTTACTAGACTTCAGGAGGAGTATACAGATATACATACATTTCTATATTAAATTACACTTACATAAGCAGAGAAGTTGAGTCCACTGTATGGGCCACAAACGAATGCCTTCGATAAATCACAGAAAAAAACCTGTTCCTTTAAATTTATTATCTAATGAATTAAGTAAATCCTCACTGTAGGTGTAAATAGCCTTTTTGATATCGGAACCTTTTAGAAATCCAAACTGTGTTCTAGACAATATGTCATTTGAGGTCAAAGAAGCTGCTTGTGCATTACCTTTTCTAGAATTTTTGAGAATACCGGTAAAAGTGAAATCGGTCTATATTTTGATGGTATCTCTTTACCTCCTTTCATTGAGGTCTAATATCCACATATTTTAACCAATCAGGAAATGTCCCAGTTATAATAGACTGGTTATACAAATAACTTAAAACTGTGCTAAATTCACAAGAAAACACTTTAATTAACTTTGTTGGTATTTCATCTTAACCAGTAGAATTCCCTTTTTTTTAATTTTTTATGCTAGATTCAAATATTCAAGGGCATTATTTACTGACCCTGACAATCCCATACTATGAGTAACAGATACAAAGTACTTGTTAAATAGATTTTGCCACACTATGCCCATCAGTTACTAATATATCATCTACTCTTAGTGCTATCTGCTGCTGTTCCTTTCTGTTTCTACCAGTCTCCACTTTCACTATGTCCCATATTGCTTTTATTTTGTTGTCTGATTGTGTTATATTTTTCTCATAGTGCATATGTTTAGATATATGAATTTCTTTTCTAAAAATATTTTACAGTATTCCTTATATTCAGCTAAGTCATCATCACTGGAACTACTCTTTGCTGATAGACATATTTTCCTTTTTGTGCATTTGCCCACAGGTACCAAATAAAGGCAAAGGAGCTGTCCCGCCTCTACCACGACAGGCCACGAACTCCGATGGAGGAAGTTGTGTACTGGACAGAGTATGTGGCACGACACAAAGGAGCATCACACATGAGGTCTGCAGCTCTGGACCTCAGCTGGTACCAACTATGCCTGCTAGATGTCATTTTTTTCGTGCTAATAGTTGTTATAGTGCTTTTGAGTCTTCCAGTGATAACATTAAGATTTATTCTCAGGTTTTTATTCAGTAGTATACCCAAAGAAACTGCTGAGCAAAATATGAAGAAGGAGCAGTAAGAGTGAATGAATTCTAAACATCTACAAACTCATTTGTATTAAAATGTTGTATTTTTTAAATATATTTTTACTCCAAATGAAAACATTATTCTTTTGTTTTACCACCTTTTCCTGTGGCATAGTTTTCATGTAAATAACTGTTCATGGTAGTTGAAAGCTAGCAATTGCACGTTTCAGAATAGCAGATTAAAGATACTTTCACTTTGTTGTATTTTCTTATGACATACACGTGTTGTCTGTTTAGTAAGCAGCAATTTGGCAGGGAAGTTAGGAGTCGACTTAGACTGTTGGAGATATGTTAGTATGAATTATAACATTGAAAGCACATGTAAACTTTCTCCATAGATGTGCAAATTGCGCTTACTGCATTCCTGGGTCAATATATATGTTGTAAGTTGTCATAACCAACTCTACATATCCTTCTGGAGCTCCTGTGCTCATCCCTCGAAATTTAAATCGATACAGTCTTAGCAACCTGCGTGTGTCCTGGTGTTGGCACCCAAATTTGGGACTGTTCGGATTTCATACTGACATTCCAGATGTATCTGAGTCTACAAAGGAACCTTCAGAACCAGCACTGTTGTCATTTGGAAGGCAATGACATCTAGATTTTGATACCATCCACATATCAAACTAAACTGGCTCAGGAGCTCCTAGCCTTGACTCGCTGGTTCAGAGAGGGAGAAGGGTGGGAGGGTTCAGCACCTTAGCAGGATGTGCAAATGGGAGATACAGACAGATTACTATGTGTAATCATGCACATTTCTGTCAAGGACCCTTCTGAGAAGATATCATTGGCCAGTCATGTGAATTCCATGAGGGGTAAATATGATGTTGTCTAGAGGCAATCTATTCCTCAGTTGCTGGTATATGACTTAACCATGGATTCAGATCATCAAGACAGTTTACAGTATGCATAGTGCTACGCATTATGTACTTTGTTTCCTCCACTGCTAGGCTTAATGAAATTCTGATTATTAAATGTGTATTTATAAGGTAAGTAAAATTTCTACCTTATTAAACTTAGTTAAAATTTAATTTCTAAAGTGACCCACAAGGTACATTCACAAAGTCGCTCACTGATACTGAAATAATATTATCTACAATGGTAATTCAAAAGTGTAATCAATAATTACTAAACCAATTTTAGCTTCCCACTGGGGTAATTACACATGTCGGTCAGCTTTATAGACAGTGGTGTAAAAATGAATAAGACACAGAACATAAGTACCAATATAACATAATGATGAATATTATTATTATTATTTACTTAACCTAGTTATCTGCATGTACGTATTATAAAGCAGTTTTGTGGGACTTGGTATAGAAATCTGATAAACACAAATGCAACTGACGATTTGGACGTTGGATAAATGATGCAGTTCTACAGCTGGGTGTTAAAAAACCTGATTTTTCCATATTCTAAACAAACCTTTCAGCAGCATCAAAAGCATCACATACAACGGGTGCACCAAACTGATTATAGATGAGTGTATGAAGGTTGATGATAGTGTTGCGACAGTGGAGTTCAATATCAACATTGTCAAGGAAACTCCTTCACAAAAATGTTTAGAGAATTTTTTCCACTGGCGAAAGAGGTTAAACGAGCATGTTGAGCCAGGTGGAATGGTTATTAACTTTATGTGTCCATCTAGAATTATGAACAGATCCTATTGACGGAGTGAAAATGGATCTCAGAACCAGACAACATTTTCTACCAATATAGGGAAAGAAACAGTTATCTTGCCACTGTTCCAACAATAAGCCTGACAACTTTGCCTGATTCTAAAGCCATTTTGTATATATTCGGCGAACAGTTCATGTTCTTTTGCAAAAGGGGACTAAATGAACCAGTGGGCCCACCAGTTCGCTGGTATCACTCACACATAAATTCAATAGAGTCAGAATATACTTCTCTAGCACTGCCAAGGCACTATCTGCTATATGCACAGATGACCTGCAGTCAGCACTAGTGGATCGGTTATGTCTACATACCAAACATAAGATAAATGCTTGCAAGACACTTTGCAAATGTACCTTGTCAGATAGTTACACCACTCAGAGCTTTACTGTTTAGTTCTTGTTACAGAAGTTGATGTCTGTCCTGTCAACAGAACCCCCCCCCCCCCCACACCCAGCATCCACCACCATGTCACCGTTATTCATGTTCCACACCTTACTGGCTCCAGTATGAGTGTCACTTGCCTAGCCTGTGCACCTACCCTCCCTCTCTCCTGCATTCATAGCCAGCAAAACTATTGTCTCTTCCGAAGCCAATAACTACGATTCTAATCCCTCCCCATCTCTTTGTTCCTCTAGCACAACCACTAGTACAGCTATGAGCAGAACTGCAATATTGGCATTGTGTGTCCATCTGGCTTAATGTAGGTGCTCAAGAGCAGGTGTGTGTGTGTGTTTTTGTGTCACGCATGTGTGCCAAAAGATTTCTTCTCAAAGCTAACAAAGTTTTCATTCTCTTTTGCGTATGACTGACGATTCAAAACCTCTGTTACTCAGCGAGAGGTCTTCTTTAGTTCTGAATTATTTACATTCTGCCAGAACCATTTTTTACACATTATATCACCCGTGGGTCTCTTCCATTCTAAACCTCATGTGATCCATCGTTTGTTGTTGTCTCATAATTTACATATACACTTTCTGTCCCATATTGTCTACCAGCTACTTTCCTTACATTTTCTTTTACACCTGTATTGTGCAATCACTCCACTGACCCCAACTGATGTGGTTACATGGGACTTTAGCAATATTGTGTAACATCAGTCGCAGCTACTTTGATGGCACCACAGGCTATCCTATGAAATAACTATCAGCTGGTTCACAGAAAAAACAAAATGAGCCATATCTCCTTACAAATTGCCCAAATCACAATTTAATATGTCCTATTTGTTCTCCACCCATGATGATAACTATTGCACAAGTCCTCATGTCGCAGAATCATCCTACTGCCCTCAGCACAATTTCTTCTGCTTTTTCCACTTCCCTAACCCATGCCTTATTATCCATAGTTCCCTTCACAATTACCAATGTTTGATTTGACCAAGTCCCCATAACTTCTCCCAAATGGACTGTTGTTTAATCTCTTTGTATCAGTTCAGAAAAGTATGTCCTACTCAAAACGTAGTCACATATCATGTTCCTTAAATGTTGCCAAAGTGGTACAATCTCCCTCAACAGCCTAATTATTAAAAAGCACCTTTCAATGGGACATTAATGTTTTCAGATTACACAAGTCCCTATTCCTCACAAACCGAATACTGCAGGAACACATCCATGGCTGTGGAAACCAGACCCCTCTTTGCTCCATTCGCAAAATGTTGTTACTGTGGAAGCCTAACCACCTACACATCTCCGAAACTGTAATTCTTGCTCTACAACACAGTAAAGAGCACTCCAGACACCATAACCATAAATTATCAAATTTGTTGACATCCTACTCTCAATTTGGAGCACCATTGAACATTAACAACAATCCTAACCACAGTAAGGCACTCCACCAACTCTTAATTTCTTTGTCTTGTAGGCTTTTTCAATTCTCTACATCCTCCCATAGTCCCTCCCAACACTCCATAAAATCCAGAACCCAAGAAAACATAATGTTGTTAAATTTTACACCACAAAAACTCAGTCCCACAGAAGTTTTAGTACTATCCAAAGGCCTCGCCTTGCTCACAAAATCTTAGTTTAACTATTTTGGAATCATCAAATACGATACCTACTCTTTTTCTCCTGACCATTACTGTGAAAAACTGCTCTGCTACCGATCCCTCAACCACAGCCAACCTAATGCTACTATTGAAGCTCACCATCGTCAAGTTCATACAACCATTCAAATACGAACCCCCTCCAAAAATGTTCAAATGTTTGGAAATATATCGGACCAAACTGCATGGTCATCAGTCCGTAGCTTACAAACTACTTAAACCTAGGTAATCTAACCTAAGGACAACACACACACACCCATGCCCCAGGGAGGACTCGAACCTCCGACGGCGAGCAACCGCGCGCTCCGCATCAAGGCGCCTTAGACTGCTCGGCTACTCCACCGTGGCGAACCCCCTCCCCCTGCCCCCACACCATCTAGCCATCTCTTAGTCACCTTACAGGAACTCATTACCTGCATTGTGATCTCACCCTCCTTCCCAAAAACATAAACCTTTCCTTCTAAGAAACACCATTCACAATACCAAAATAAAACCTGCTTTAATAATTTTGCCCCTCCTGACAAATGCTCAACTACTGTCTGATGAATTGTAGAGACTACGAGCCAGAAGCCTTCTGCTCACTGACTATTTCATCTAAAAATCTGTCATAGTTATCCCATCCCAAAAGTTCAAAGTAACCTTCACACACTACTGAAATCCATATGTACATTCCAGAATCTCTTTTCAGGGCCCGTCTTTGCCCTACACTCCTCTCATACGAGGGCAGTTTAAGGTTATAGCATTGCTGAAGCCCCGCTAGTCAATAGCCAACATAATTACTATCACTGTGATATATCAAAGAGTACTTGTAATTACTACCTTCATTTATTCCTTCTTGAGAGGAAGTAAGACAAATGCTTGTGTATTTCACTTCTGTTTCTTATGCCAGTCTGAGAATAGAAACGGCTCGATGTATTTTGCTCTGTTCATTATTATATTCTTTGCAGCCGACGCACCATGAATTTACTCAGGTAAAGATGAAAACTATTTGCTTTCTAATGAAATGATCGCAAATTGCGATCACTTATGGCTTTCACTGTACTAGGTTTAGATGTAATACCAATGTGCGGCGAATGAAAATTTGTGCCCGGTCGGGATTCGAACCCGGGATCTCCAGCTTACTAGGCAGACGCGTTGACCACTCCGCCACCGAGGACACAGTAACCAACCCGACTGCAGAGGACTGTCCCTGCACGTCTCCCGCCACACCCAAATCTCCATTCGCCACACTGTCTCTTTTCTGTTACCACAGTCTCTTAATTCTGTAATGCTCGCAGCCACAATACTGTATTCCCGCACCAGGGAGAACAGACCATGAGGTATCGAAACACATTTAATAGTCGTCAGGAGCCCAGCCTCGGTTTATATACAAAGCCGTCGCTGGACTCATTTATTTAAGATATGAATTCAATCCAAAAGTGCATTATTGAAAAAAAAAGAAAAACTGAACAATTTTGACGGAAACGTGGCATGACGCAGACAGATAACCAAACACACGCACACTGTTTAACTGCGAATTATTTAGGTATGTACTGTATAGGCATACACGCAAGTCATGATTATTATTTGGCCACGATAACTTGACGATTCGCGTGGTGGCTGCTGGGAGCTTGTCTTGCACGAACGGAAGGCAACATCGGCTGCTTGCTGCAGTGCTGGAACCATTACCCTGACAATGTGAACATTAATTCTTCGCGTCAAGGTGCATTGTAAGGATGACAGCGCATGTAAATAAAAGAATAACTTTCAACTGGTGTCGATTTCCTCTGCTTGTGGCAGCACCAACAAAATCGTCAAGTTGTTGTTGTTGTTATGGTCTTCAGTCCGGAGACTGGTTTGATGCAGATCTCCACCCTACTCTATCCTGAGCAAGCCTTTTCATCTCCTCATAAGAACGACAACCTACATCCACTTGAATCTGCTTACTATACGCGTCTCTTGGTCTCCCTCTGCGATTTTTACCCCACACACTTCCCTCCAATGCTAAATTTACGATTCCTCGATGTCTAAGAATGTGTCCTACCAAGCGATCCCTTCTTTTAGTCAGGGTGTGCCAAAAATTCCTTTTCTCACCAATTCTGTTAAGTACCTCTTCATCAGTTATGCGAACTACCCACCTAATCTTCAGCATTCTTCTGTAGCACCACATTTCAATAGCCTCTATCCTCTTCCTGTCCGCACTGCTTATCGTCCATGTTTCACTCCCGTACAAGGCAACACTCCACACAAATGCCTTCAGAAAAGACTTCCTTACGCTTAAATTAATATTCGATGTTAGCAAATTTCAAAATGCTTTTCTTCCCATTGCCATTCTGCACTTTATATCCTCTGTACTGCGACCATTGCATGTTATTTTACTACCCAAGTAACAAAACTCATCTACCACCTTCATTGTTTCGTTACCTAATCTAATTCCTTCAGCATCACCTGATTTTCTAAGACCGCATTCCATTATTTTTCTTTTGCTCTTGTTAATGTTCATTCTATAGACTCTCTTCAACACACTGTCCATTCCACTCAACTGCTCTTCCAGGTCCTTTGCTGTCTCTGACAGAATTACAATGTCATCAGCAAAACGCAATGTTTTTATTTCTTCCCCCTGAACTTTAATTCCTATTCCAAATTTTTCCTTGCTTTCCTTCACCGCCTGCTCGAGGTACAAATTGAATAGCATCGGAGAAAGGCTACAACCCTGTCTTACTCCCTTTCCAACTGATGCTTCCCTTTCATGCCCTTCGAGTCTAATAACTGCGGTCTGGCCTTTGTACAAGTTGTAAATAACTCTCCTTTCCCTGTATTTTACCCCTGCTGACTTCAGAATTTGAAAGAGTGTATTCCAGTCAACATTGTCAAAAGCTTTCTCTAAATCTACAAAAGCTAAAAATGTAGGTTTGCCTTTCCTTAATCTATCTTCTAAGATAAGACGTAAAGTGAGTATTGCCTCCCGGGTTCCTACGTTCCTCCTGAATCCAAACTGATCTTCCCCGAGGTCAGCTTCTACCAGCTTTTCCATTCTCCTGTAGATTATTCGTGTTAAAATTTTGCAACCATGACTTATTAAACTGATGGTTCTGTAATTTTCACACCTGTCTGCGCCTGATTTCTTTGGAATGGGGATTATTACATTTTTCTTAAAGTCTGAGGGTATTTCGCCTGTCTCATACATCCTACACACCAATTCAAATAATTTTGTCATGGCTGGCTCTCCCAGAGACTTTAGTAGCTCTGAGGGTATGTCATCTACTCCTGGGGCCTTGTTCCGACCTATGTCTTTCAGGGCTCTGTCAAATTCATCTCTCAGTATAGTATCTCCTTTTCCATCTTGATCTACTTCCTCTTCCCTTCCTACAACATTGTCTCTAAGTTCAATTCCTTTGTATAGTTCCTCTATGTACTCTTTCCACCTTTCACTTTCAGCTTTTCCTTCTTTGCTGAGAACTGGTTTTCCATCAGAGTCCTTTATATTCATAGAGCTGTTTTTCTTATCTCCAAATGTTTCTTTTATTTTCCTGTAGGCTGTATCTATTTTTTCCCCTATTTATACATTCTTCTACAGATTTGCATTTGGCTTCTAGCCACTCCTGCTTAGCCATTTTGCACTTCCTGTCAATCTCATTTCTTAGTCGTCTGTACTCCATTTTGCCTGTTTCATTTACTGCATTTTTATATTTTCTCCTCTCATCAATTAAATTTAGTATTTCCTGTGATATCCAAGGATTTTTTGTAGGTCTTGCCTTCCTACCTATTTTGTCCTCTGCTGCCTTCACTATTTCATCTCTGAATGCTACCCATTCCTCTTCTACTGTTTTATTTCCGCCTGTTTCTGTCAATTGATGCCTAAATCTCCCTTTGAATTTCTCCAGAACTTCACATTCCTTCAATTTATCTAAGTCCCATCTCCTTATTTTCCTACCTTTCTGCAGTTTTTTCAGTTTCAGCCTACAGTTCATGACTAACAAGTTATGGTCAGAGTCTATATCTGCCCCTGGGTATGTTTTACAGTTTATCACCTGGTTCCGGAATCTATGTCTTACCATTATAAAATCTATATGATACCTTCCGGTGTCTCCTGGTCTCTTCCACGTATACAACCTTCTTTTGTGATTCTTAAACCACGTGTTTGTTACGATTAAATCGTGTTCCGTGCAAAATTCTACCAGGCGACTTCCTCTTTCATTCCTTCTGCCCACTCCATATTCACCTACTATTTTTCCTTCCCTTCCTTTTCCTACTACCGAATTCCAGTCTCCCATCACAATTAAGTTCTCCTCTCCCTTAACTGTCTGAATAATTTCCTTTAGCTCCTCATATATTTCTTCGATTTCCTCATCATCGGCTGAGCTAGTTGGCATGTAAACCTGTACTACTGTTGGTGTTGGCTTCGTATCTATCTTGACAATGATAATGCGATCACTGTGCTGCTCATAGTAGTTTACCCGCATTCTTATTCATTATCAGTCCTACTCCTGTGATACCCCCAACTGATTTTGTATTTATAATCCTGTACTCACCTGACCAGAAATCCTGTTCATCCTGCCACCGAACTTCACTAATCCCCACTATATTTAACTTCAACCTATCCATTTCCCTTTTTAAATTTTCTAATTTTCCTACCCGATTAAGGGATCTAACATTCCACGCTCCGATCCGTAGAATGCCAGTATTGTCTTTCCTGATGACAACATCCTCCTGAGTAGTCCCCGCCCGGAGATCCGAATGAGGGACTATTTTACCTCCGGAATATTTTACCCGAGAGGATTTCATCATCATATGATCATACAGTAGAGCTGCATGTCCTCGGGAAAAGTAACGGCTGTAGTTTCCCCTTGCTTTCAGCCGTTCGCAGTAACTGTATGGCAAGGCCACATTAGCTGATGTTACAAGGCCTGCTCAGTCAATCATCCAGACTGTTGCCCCTGTAACTACTGAAAAGGCTGCTGCCCCTCTTCAGGAACCACACGTTTGTCTGGCCTCTCCACAGATACCCCTCCGCTGTAGTTGCACCTACGGTACGGCTATCTTCATCGTTGAGGCACGCAAGCCACTCCACCTCGGCAATGTCTGTGGTTCGTGGGGTCGGATCATCAAGTTATCGTGGCCAAATAGTACGCACGGCCGCACATAATTGTAAGCACTGGTAATATGAGGAAAATGAGGACGCTTGGTGTTAGCAGTGAATATTTATATTTTGTGCTATTTGTCTTACATTGCATTTAAAAGTGATCTTTGCTTCATTGAGTCTGTATTTTTACAAATTGATACTGTGGGAATAATTTAGCGAGATCGCTTTTGTCTCACCTGTCCTCATTCTTTCCTCTTTTACTATCACTTCCGCCGCACAAATGATGCGACGAAAGTATTGTGTCTAGCAAAAAGGCTGTACCTGCTCTTAGCTTGATTTAAATGTATATATGTATACAATGCTTTGTCACATTTTATTTGTCAATATTTTTCACATATATGTCTGTGAGTGGATCTATTGTGTAAAGAACCTAAACAACACGAGCTAGGTCATAGACTATTAAGAAGAAAAGTTTATACCAATGACTGGAATAATAATTAAAAAAAATAATAATAGTAGGCTTGAACTGTACCGAGTGTTCACTTAGTGTAAGTCAGACTTTGGCAAGTACAATTCAGTTAGGAAGTGTACGATCTAAAGGTTAGGACAAGCTGAAAACAGTATGTACCCAATAGTGACTGACATGAACATGAGTGTACTAAAATAGTAAATGCTTCGTTCAACTACAAGAATGTCATTTATGCACTCTTTTCTGAGAAGAATTTTATTTACTATGTAGTTGATTGACAAACTATTTACTCTAAAGTAATTACGATGTAATGTAATGATAGTAAGGAGACAATTATTCGTATAATGATAAAATGATGTACTGTGAGACTCAAGCTGTACTACAGCAATATGTACCATAATATTTACAGTGATATACCTGTGGAGGGACGCCCAATGGTGCTATGTTTGTGTGAAAGTGCAATACTTATGTGGAAGACAATGACAATTTTAGACCAACCATTCGAGCTAGCGAACAGACGCCTCTGAAAAATAGGACAGTTATTAAAATTGAGTAATTCACCTACGGGTGAACAATATGAAACTTGAGGTCTTCAATGCAAACAGTGCGCGTAGATAGACATTTTCTAATGCCGTTAAAAATACTTATGCAATGAAATCTTGAACAGTGATAACCATGCACAGGGGACGTTCTCACAACGCGTGTGCATGCATCAAACGATAAGGTAGGGCATCAACATTCATGTCCGTGAAATAAACAGTGTCGTGCGACGAATAAAACAGATGCCATCAGGTGCAGTGAAAAACACGTATGTAGCAGCAGCGTGAACAATGAAAATTACAGTACTTACCGACCGACGAGTGGTGTAGACGACTCCGAATGAAGCAGAGACACTCCTCTTCTGAAAACACTACTCCACGAACGGTTCAACACGAGTACGTCCACAATTATGTGAAGTTTTAACGAAGTGTTCCGTCACAAACTCGCCACATTAGCAAGCTAACAGAATGCCCGCCGCCCGGCCGGCGTTTCGTAAAGTCACGTCTAATTGTTGAGCGCGCGCCAATCAGATGCAAGCAAGCTACTATGCGTCCAACGGACAATGATTTAAATAAAATGCATGAAAAATGACCCAAAATCATTCAAAACTGTGCTTGAAAATATTGATGAACTGAAAATGTCTACTAAAGACTTGTAAATAGCAATAATAACATAAGAGACTGATAATTTTAAAGGGGGGTTGACACGGACATGTATCGTTGGCGCACGTTGACTTGCGCACATAGAAATGTACGTGTGAACACCCAAATTTGCAACTTGCGCAAGTAAAATTGAAAGTTGAGGTCGAGTCAACTTACTTGCGCAAGTTGGCTTTGCCCCACTACTTTTTCATCGCTTCCGCAAGATGGCCGCTGGTGTCGAACAACATCTGTAGTCTCTGTTTTTACGTACGCGTGGTTTTTTTTTTTTTTTTTTTTTTTTTTTTTTGTTAAGCGTATGGGACTTAACTACGGGGTCATCAGTCCCTAAACTTACAAACTACTTATGAACTAATTACGAACTAGGACGGCACAAATATCCATGCCCGAGGGGGGGATTCGAACCCCCGACCGTAGTGGCCGTGCTGACCGTGACTGGAGGGCCTCAGTCACCTCGGCCACCGCGGCCGGCCGTTCGCGTGTTGGTTTTGATCTCTATATTTTGTTGTTTTTTTTTTTTTTATTTATTTATAAAGATAGAAACATGAAAGAGAACGCAATAAAATCAATCATCAACGGAATGCGAGAAAACGTGCCATAGATAGACGAGAATGCGGTGAAGGCAAAAATAAGGAGTTTAAGGAACGCTTACCTCATCGAGAAGAACAAAGTTAGAAATCCTATGAAAAGTGGCTTATCAAAAAGTGAAATTTATGTACCTACATTGCCGTGGTTTAACATTGCTGATCGGTTTTTATAAATAATCTTTTGGTGGCAAGAGAAACAATTTTTCCTCTGAATAGTTGGGCCCACCAGACTCAATAAATGTCGAAACTTGATCAAGTTCATTCTAAAATGATTTTCGAATGATGCTTCGTCCTCATTTTCTAACTCCCTAATCAGAACTGTGGAAGCTCCCAACTCATTTCTCCTCGGGATCCACTTTCGCACCCAATATCTGCGTCTTCATTCTTCCGATCTAAGCATTCGGTGATTTTTTGTATTGCAATTAAGTCAACAACGCGGATGCTCACACGTATCAAATCATTTGGCGCCATTTTGAAAAGCTACACTGGACGTGCTTGGACTGAAAACTTACGCGGGCGTGTGAACGATCACTTGCGCAAGTTGAAGTCCATTGGCGCACATAAACATGATCGTGTCAACTCTCCTTAATACATAAGCCTTAGCATGTAAAACAGAGTTTTTTTTTTTTTTTGTTTTTTTTGTTTTTTTTTTTCAAACCATTTTTCCTATGATGAACATTTTCTGTAAATATATGTATGTAGCCACTAAGTAACAACTCAGCTGATAGCTTCATTAGAGTAAAATTAAAAGTATCACATGTGCGATGGACGTTATCTGACAAAGCGATAATGATCGCTATAATTGTTCAGAGAGAAATTTTATGCAAGATTTTGCTTATAAATAGTTAGCTTAGATGGAGGTCATGGACATGCGTCACTTCAATTAATACAAATAATTCATTTCTTAGGTACAGAAGCCGTATATTCATTTGATTTCGCGTACTACATTTACATTCCACCCAACAGAAAGCATATATTCATCTTAGCCTGACAAGTATTCCGTCAAAGACACAATAGTACAGTAACCAAGCAGAGACTCACACGATATCAATGTGTGAATGAATGGAGTGATCAAAAGTGCATTCTCTTCCAGTAAGAATTAATTATCTGTAATCGACAAAAGCATTGCTAATTCCATTTTATTAATTTCTTTTCATGAGCAAAATCTGATGTAAAAACAAAGAGACGGAGCGAGTCCGTGGGCGATAATCGGGCACCTGACCGCCTACCGCTGACGTACAACGCACACAGTCCGTGCGTAACAATGGAGGCCGACCTCGCCCAGTGCCGGATTAGCCACGTTGCAACAGTTGGCTAATGCTACGGGCGCCGCGCATTTGGGGGGCCCGCGCCTGGGTGCAAATACTCCTGCCCCCCCCCCCCCCCTTCTTTTAAGATCAGGGTAATCGGTGTGTCGGAGCTAACCTCAATGGCCTCAACTTTTCAAGTTCTTAGTGCTTAGTGATATTTAGTTCATGCAATCCTGTTCCTGTATTCGCTGCATCTTGAGTCCCAAATAGCCACGTGCGAAAACGCCGCTGCCAGCAGCGCGCAGCCGCTTGTGCACAGATGGCCGCGTGTGTAGACGCCCCACTGTGGAACGCTGGCCGCTAGAGATGGGATAATTGAAACATCTGACGGTTTCGAAACCAATGAAACCGTACCATCTGTGGTTTCGAAACACTGTTCCGAAACCATGAAACCGTGAAGCAATGTATGTTTTATCCTGAAATCTTCGTTCTAGGGGGCAATATTTTTCACTATGTGGACAAGGATACATACAAGAACCTGTCAACCATAGAGTATATATTTACTTCTTGGTCTGTACGAAACATGTTGATAAAGATTTCCTCCCGTGTTGTTGATGTTGCCAACATAATCACACGAGGCTGCCGGTGTGGTAGGTAAAAGTTTACCCCGCTAGGGACTCACAAACTGCAATACGGTACTCATATTACAGTGATGGACCATAAATGCTACTTTCTATACATACTAAATAAATTACATGGAATAAAGGGCACACTAAATAATCACAAATAATGCTATGGAATTACAAAAATAATAAAATAGCAGACAAGTTCACCACTTCTACGTCTTGACCGTTACACCACCGCCGCAATTCCTTTAACATGACAGTCGAAAAATTGTAACGATTGGAGGTAACATCGTTTTCACTCGTAAGAAACTAACTCTTTAACACGAGATTAAATATGCGATGTACCCTTGTTCGTATAAAAAATGTCATTTCAGGCTTCATGTTGTATCTTATTAAAAAAAAAATGTTGATTCACTCGTGTTTTTAATATGGTAGATAAACCTAGAATTTAAGTGGTTATTTCAATGCAAATAGTGAACGATGTTTTATTGTTCTTTTACATTTATAAAGCAGACATTATGCCATTTCGGAATACAGCAGTCTCTTGGAAACGAATCTTGATTTCAGTAATCATAAGCTGCAGCCTCACGAGTATCAACTACTATTTGACACTCTCTTCGGTAAAATGAAACACCAAATTTCGATACCATTAGTCTGTTCCGCCTTTCTGCATTGGTGGATTGAAACACCGGTGTTGTGAAACCGACACGAAACCGTCAAACCGACACGAAACCGTGAAACCGATAGGAAGTAACGGTTTCAGTGTATCGACAATCGACCGCGAATGTGATCCGAAACAGAACGGAATGAAACCGCATGGTTTCGAAATCGTGAAAGATGCCGGTTTTGAAACACTGAAACTGTTGTGTGTAGCGAAACCTGGTTTCGAAACCATGAAACCGTAGCCAATTCTGCCGGCCGCTGCTGCCGCGTTACGAGGCCTTGTAAAAGCGCAGACATGTTGACTCAACAGCGATTAAAAAGGGAACTGGTCGAGACAAGTCCCGAGAGGTACCGACATCTAACAGTCGGTGCTTGGAGGCCAATCGTCATCGACTTCATATAGTAATTCCAAAGTTGCTGACTGAAAAGAGGGAACCACTCAATCATAAGGTAGGGTACTTGTCTGTTCATATATACCCCTAAGTTTAAACAATAAAAATACCGATTCAATACAAATTCTTTTCAGTGAAACAACAAGAGCAACGTAAACGAAGGCTTTCGCGGCCGTTGTCATTGTTGATAAAACTCTTCTGGATATTGGACCGCATCGTCAATATATCAAATATTCCACCCGACGTTTCGGCCACTATTGCAAGCGGCCATCTTCTGGGTGTTTCGTTTATTGTAAACACCCGGAAGATGGCCGCTTGCAATAGTGGCCGAAACGTCGGGTGAAATATTTGATATATCGACGATGCGGTCCAATATCCAGAAGAGTTTTATCAACAATAAGAGCAACGTCTCCCATTTTCGTAAAATTGATGAGAGAGATACTTACGTGACAAGAGAGCATTGTTTTCTTTTTTCTTCAAAATTGTATTTTGTTGTCTCTGAGAAAGTAAAAAATTTTAATTACGAAAAATACACGAATCAGGGTTATTTATAGCCTACAATGTTTAGTTACAAACGCCTATACACTACAGTTTACGTATAACATTCCCAATACTTTAAGACATGTGCAAATGTAAGTGACATAGTTGTCTTGTGTATTCCTGAGTCTTCCCCTACACCAGTCTGAAAACCTGTCTGCTAAATAGCGGAAATTATTTTAAACTAGCTGAACCCCGCTGCTTCGCAGGCGTAGGCTGGTTGATCTGCATCACTTGTTTCTTTTTAATCCTGATGAAGAATCCATATCTAAAGTTTCGTAGTTATAGCTTGAAATTTGAGTTAACAGCACCATATTTTTGAAAATCAATTTTTGCATCTCGTATTTTACCCCCTTATTGGTCGAATTTCCAAAAATACCGGAACACGTATATTTTAAATTTGAACCCCAAATCCAAATTGCATTCCAACACAGGCGTGTTTTCTTAAACCTATTTTTGCAAAAGTCTACCCGCATCTTTAATGGACGCATGTCATATTTGAAAGGAAATCTGTAAAATACTTCTGCACAACTATATGGGTTTGCTCACGTACTTTTTAATTTTTTTAAAATTGTAACCAAGAATCCATACACCAATTTATGTAGTTGTAGCTACAAAATTGCCTTAAAAACAACATTTTTTCAAGTAACTATTCATCCCCTCTTTCACCCCCTGGAAGTGTGAAATTCCAAAAATACCTAAATAATTTCTTTTTATTTTTCAATTGGCCAACAGGCCAAATATTAATTTCCGTAGTTCTAGCCTGAAAATGGACGCCACCGCCGGAGAGAGGACGCAGAAACATCGCGGCTCGCTGCCGCACTTGGCCAGCCGGTCGAGTGTAGCAGTGCAGCCCAACGCAGCAGGTTCTGCTGCAGCACAAACGGATTGATGTCTTTATGACGACCTTGCTCTGACACGGTAATCGATGCACGATACCCGCTACTAACATAACCTACCCTTGCATGAACTATCGCAGTTAGCAAGGAATCCGCTACTGCCCTTACTACCCGCACCTGACTGTCGCAGAGGTTTTTTTTCCCTTGGCGCTTGCCTTGGCACTTTTTTCCCTCTGCCCTTAAAACCGCTCTTCTTTCGAAGTTTTCGACCAATACTATCTCCCGATATGGACCGTATTAATGGGTAATCTTACCCACACGTACGGAACACATCACAGTACCCGCTCCTGTGACGCCTACATTAACTTACTAACACATGCAGAGGTGACAGTAGAACTATTGAGTTGGTCACCATGCTAAACCCTCGAAGTGTGCTCCAGAGCCGTTACCAACGATGTGGAAGTCGTAGGATACTCTTAGCAACACCAGGCTGGTCGCAAGCTTTGTTAAAAAAAAAAAAAAAATGAAAAACTTATAGGAAGTAGCAGTTACACTTTCTGCGGGAACCATTAATCATTTTGCAGGACATTTCATGAGCGCATATGGCGCAAGTGGTGGATTTGTTTGATTGTCGGTCTCACAAGTATTGTACCACCCGCCACACTCCCAGAACCTAAGCCCCAGTGGCTTCAACTAAGATGAAGGAAGCACCTTATGGCATTCGCTTCAACTGTAACAGTGTTTCGTTGGCCAATAGACCGCTCCACTCGAACTTTCAACACAACCGGTGTTGCTAAGAGTATCCTACGACTTCCACATGGCTGTACACAATGCTGGTGACTACTTTTAAGGACAGTAAAGCTTTGAAACGTGTAGCTATTTTATATAAATTGCAAATACATAGTTGCCACTATTAAAGTTCCAACCCTCGTATTATTTATAATACTTAATCGTTACACAGTCCGATTAAATAGTAGTGTTCCATTTTATTTCGTAATTTATTTTCCCTTCTATACAGATTTGGCTAACCACCATGAGCAGCAGATGGCGAGATACTGGACGCCACTACGCTCTGGAAGCAAGAGATGAAAAGGAGAGAAAGGCAGATGCTGTTGTATCTAAAACACATAAACTGTCAGAGTTTTGTGATGTTCAGAATGATTTTGCCGAATATACAGAAAATGAAGTACAAAATACAAAAGCTGTAGTTGATTGTAAGGATGATAGTTACAGTACAGAAGATTCATCAGACTGTGCAACTTTTCCGATTTTTCCACAAGTGGTGCAGAAATTGAACAGACAGCAAGTCTTCCCAGTTCAGCCATATCGTCTCCAAGCCAAACTGAAATGAAAAGCATGGGAAGTCCTATCGGCCCAGAGAAGTTGAAAAAATAATATAGGTTTGTGATGTTACTGCATGTTGTCCAAGTGGAACATAAAGTGAAAGTAAAATGTATTTTAACGATATTGATGAGTGGCCAAACAACTTTGACAGAGATTAATGGATTATGAAAGAAAGTAGTGAAGTTCAGCATATAAACAGTAGTTTTTTGTCTTCAAAGAAAATAAGCCATGATTCTGTAGAAAGTCGTTTTTCACATATAAACATAAACAAACGAATAAAACTTAGATGAGAGACTGGTTGTGCTTTTCAGAAAGTAAAGGGCGACTGTTCTGTTTTATCTGAAAAGTGACAGATTCTGACGGCTCGCCCCGGTTTACGAAGGACGGATTAGAAGACTGGAAAATGCTAATATTTGTCTTAAAAGACATAAAGAAAGTAGTTCGCCGAGAAAAGCGATTATTTCCCTGTTACTTCTCAAAAACAAGGATGCACGTGTCGATTCTCAATTTGTAAGCCAAATTGAGAGCGAACGAAAGTGTTGGGTTGGCGAACACACTTGGAATGAATTGTTCCAGTTAGTTTTTTTTTAATCTAATTGGTTCAGCCATACTGGCTCATATTATTTACGAAATTAACATATTTAAATATTATTCAGTCTCACTGGATTCTACTCCTGATATGTAGGTTAACTGACTCTGATAGTGCGCTATGTCCTACCATCCGGACCAGTGGAAAGATTTGTGAAGTTTTTGGATATGAAGGGTCATACTGGTGAACAACTCTCCCTAAGCTTACTATCTTTTTTAGCAGACAATGGCATTAATATCAAAGATTGCCGTGGGCAAAGCTATGGCAATGACTAATACAAGTGGCAGGTATACCAGTTTAGGAGCACGAATTAAAGATATAAATAAGTACATCTACATCTACAGTATGCTGAATATATTCCCTGTTTTTCACATTCACTAAATTTGGTCACCAAGTGTGCTGCAGAATGTTGTACAGAAGCATCCATTTTCTTTGATTTCCTTGAAAGCGTCTATACATTTTTCCACTTTTGCCTATCAATGGGGCCTTCTTTTGAAAGCACTGAAAAATGATAGCAGTAAAATTCCGATTTTGAAAAGGTTATCGGACACGAGGTGGTCGGCCAGAGATGATGCTACAAAGGCGCTTCTATTTGGTTTTAATACCACCAAACTAGTTTTGAATGACATATCTACTAATGTGCATCAAAAGGTAGAGTGAACAATGAGGTTACAGACTGGTTTTGAAAATGAGTAAGTTAGAGACGGGAATAATGTGTGTCACATGGAACAGAATCCTTGCAAGCGACTAGCGTTTCGCTGCAGTCCTCTGATCAAGATCTGAGCACCGGACATGCACTTTATAAATCCTTACATGAATATATCCAATCAATGAGGTTCACATTTTCATAAATTGAGACTAAAGCTAAATCCCTGACTAGCTGTGAAGAATATCAAGACGACACAAGCGAAATACAAAGTATGACCATTTTTGTGGGTCAACTACACTCGATGAAGTTGCAGAAAATCAGACATCTGGAGAACATTTTGAATTTCAGGTGCTTATTGTGATAATTGACAATGTGCTGGCTGCATTAGCTACACGCATGGAAAAATACTATCACTTGACTAATGTTTTTGGAATATTACGGGACTTTAAATCTCTTACAGCAGAAGAGATCTTGAAAAGAATTAACATCCTGAATGCTTATCCAGATGATTTAGAAGAGTCGCTTGGCGACGAACTGGTACAGTTCGCTGAGCTGCTGAAAACGGATATCGCTGCTGCCATTGACAGAAAAAACAACGAAGATTTAGAACTACAAATTTACAAATTGTTAATGGAAAATTCATTAGGATCGTGAATTAAGAAATATGATGGGACAGGAACGTCTAAATGACCTCAGTATAATGAACATTGAATACGATTTGCTCAGAGAAATTGATGTACTTGTATTATTTCTAAATTTACCGAAATTAAAGTTTATTTGTAATAATCTTGATTTATTTTATATCCTAAACCATATGACCTAGTCCTAAACAAACCTAGGGCCCTTTGTCAGTTTTTGCTACGGGCCCCGCGCTTGCTTAATCCGGCACTGACCTCGCCGCTGCTGCAACGCCCACCACGACCAACCTCAACATAGCAAACCATCGATGCCACTATTGAAATTAGCGATATCTTAAAAAAAAATCTATTTATGAACGGATTGATAAAGTGATGTGATGGAAAGACCTTTATTCACTGGTGTAATGAGAATTTTATGTGTGCTTGTCATTATTTTATTTATGAATTTTAATGTATGTACCTTATTGTAATCTATGAAAATCAATTTTCCACTGTATTTGCCATGGCTCACGGGCCATTTCATGTACCATTCACCATGTCAAAGGGGATGATTTAAGATTACAGAACTGCTGAACCCCCACTAATCGGAGAGGGAAAATATCAGTAGCAGCAATACTATTTATGGTAGCCATGTAGTTTTTGTATTATGATTTAATAATGGCTACTCTCTTCATATAAGGAGTTCCAAGCTTGCCTTTTAAATTTTTTGACATCTAAGAAGTTTTCAGGGGTATAAGTAGTGTTCACACATGTTCATCCTCCTTGATCAACAATTCCAAGCAATTACCCAAAGCCTAACTTTACACATCAAAGAAAATAACCACTTTCTTCAACAGCATTGCACCATCCCCACCCCAACCTGGATCCCTACTTGTTAGTTTGATGCCATTTCACTAACCACCAACTTCACTGAAGTTCATGGCCTATTGCAATTGAACATTAATTTTCTCAGCATCCTTGTGAGTCCAAGTACATTACATGATTCCTCATACATATCACTTATATCCCCAGACACTACTACTTCTCTTGTACAGGGGTAGTATATAAAAAAATCTTGAGCACAGCCATGGGCACCTGCATGGCATTCTGCTATGACAACTTATTTATGGGCTATCTAAAGGAAACATTCCTAGCCTCCCAGAACCCCAAAACCCTTGTCTTTTACAGGTGACTGATTATATCTTTACTGTCACAAAAAAGACACCACATTCTCATTCTTCATAATCTCAACACCTTCTCTCCCATCTATGTCACATACTGCATGACTACTCATGGATGTTTTATCTGCACAGACTATTTCCTTGTACAGTGTGGGCTTTCACAAACAAGCACTAACACCCCCGTCCTAATATCTTTCCCCCTCTCTTAAAGTGGTACTCTGCCCCCACCCAAATATACATAGCATTCAGGTCCATTTCTATGCCATTCCCAGTCCCAGCCCCCTTACCAGAGTGGTAATATCCGTGAAGACTTGTGAAAGCAACCCTGTCACACACTAAATCTGCTTCAATCACTACACACGATTTTAAGTGTGATATATATATATATATATATATATATATATATATATATATATATATATATATATATATAGCCTACTCTTCATTTTATTTCATTTCTTTTGTCTGTAAAAAGCCTACATAGCTATTTGCCCAACAATATTAATTTCAAAATGAAAATCTACATCATGCGGGTTAGATAAATATTTTCCTTCCAAGGAAGACAATTTAATAACAAAAACTAAATAAAGCACGAGACATTTGCAATGTGAATTGTTTCTTTATTTTTCAATTTTTTTCGTGTTTCAATTAACTCCAACATATACTACATGACAACTACCATTACACCCAGTTGACATGCTACCAAGAGCTACTGCTTTCTTCTTTTTAGTGTAATGGTTCAATAGGCCAACATAGTTCAAGATTCTAAGTGGAAACAACAGATACTGGAAAGTAGGGGAAGGCACAACCACCGGCTCACTTAAATCATGCATAAGGACTTAATATGTTGCCATGTTTCTCTTAGCTGACACTATAGAGATACAATGTGGCAGCTGAAGTAATTACAAATAAATACTATACATCTCTTTCCAACATTTTTACTACAACCACATGTCTGTTTGTTTAAACATGGAATCTTTTGAATAAATGTGAAACCTATAAAAGCCTACAATGCACAATTTGTAACAAATTAAGTTTCAAATATTACCTGCACAAGTATAAATAAATCAATCAAAAAAAAAGATCACTGACTCAAGTTAAATACAAAAGTACGTGAACCATTGGACTGTTTACTCAGCTATTGAAACAGATGTGAAGTTCTCGTCTTTTTAGTAATTCTACCAACATGGAGTTTTTATATTTCAACTGTTTCTATGTGCCCGAACAATGATTTTCAAAAGAAATGGTGCAATCATTTCAATTGTGAGAAATCTCAACATACCTCAACATACACTGTATCCTAACTATTACATTTCTCTATTTGACTATGTAAACAACAAGCTGACGCTCCACAGATGGTTGGAGGTCAGGACTAAGGTGTGCACATTGCTCTAGACTTGGGCTCTAAATTATTCAGGCTGTACACTGACTTTAACAGTATCACTGAATAGGCACCTAATCTTGTGTGATGTGGTGGGACTGACTTTTATCCCTACATCAGTTCAGATTTGCAGCTAAAAACATGTTTATTTATTGTGTTGTAAATAATTTTTAAGGTTAATGATTTTCATTATGTTATTCTCAAAAAGTGTGTGTTTATTTTCACATATTTCACTTGCAGTGACAATAGGACAACCCACAAATACAGTATCTTCTCTTCTGGGGCCAGAGATGATATAGCTGGGCATCAAACATTGTGGGTCGACAACTATGGGCCGAGAAAAAATTTTGTTAAGGGATGAGTCTGGCCATCATGTTGGCCAGGGAATTTGCTGCACGTCTTGCAGAACACATTGAGTTTCATGTGCAGTGTGTGGTTGAACATGTTGCTCATCACCTTCTTGTTACAAGAATCAAAAAAGAATAGGTCTTACAACATTCTGCACATACCAAATGCTGCTCAGCATTCACTCCACAAACAGCAAAGACTTATAGCTTATCTTTCCCCAGGCTATAGGGCTTGGAGTGAGGTCAAGGTGTCTTTTGATGAATGCCCTCAACAAGACAACACTCGCCAGATCTACATCACATGTGCAAACAACCATCACTTGTGTGCAGGCAGAATCTGCTTTCATTGCTGAAGACCACAGCCGAACATTCCATCTCCAACTGTTCCTCTTTTGACACCAGTCAAGCCTTGTTCATTAATGCAGTGGTGTAACTGGAATATAGAATAGAGATATGTCTCACTGCTAGTAATGGTTGGTACTTTTTGGCTGACAAACCCTCTTACTTGTGCTGAGGTAGCTGAAATGCTGCCCTTCATTGCCCCCACATTTGATTGCGGGCCCTAGACCCAGAATCAGAGTCGGGCCCTCCCCCTTGATTTTTTTTTTTTTTTTTTTTGTGCAGTAGTTTGTAATTGCAAGTTTATATCTTAATCATGCTCTTTTTAGAATTACTTTAACTTCGTATAACAAGGTGTAAATTTGATATGGTAATCATTTTTCTTAAAATTGAGACTTTACAATGGCCCGTACCCATGGTCGGAATTTGGTTTTGGAGAGGGGGGGACGGTGTTCATGCAATTAAGACGTATATTCTAATGTGTGAAGCTTTAGAACATAAGTTGAACTAAAGGGGCAGATGTATTTCAATAGAGACAATATTAAATTTTATTCAATACAAATGTTGAAGAAGCAACTTCAGCATACTTTTGAATTACTTTATCAGCAATTAGATGAACAGTGAGGCTTTTCAGGGAGGGGGAGGATTGATCCCCTTCACCCCCCCCCCCCCCCGGCCAGTTAAGGATCTGGGTCACAGTAAGCCCAAAACTATTTTTTGTTTCTGATTTTGATGAAATTAAGTCCCTGTTATCATTTTAAGGGCAGTAGCATGAATCAATGACTAAAACATTAATGTTTTAATTTTTACATTGTTTTATTTCACGTATGATAAAACATAAGATGGGCATTAACATTTACATTTCAATAGCGCAACATCATTTTTATGTGCCAAGAAAATAAAGTTGAATCTAATTTTATTAATAAAAACTGATACATTACTACTTTTCCAGTACACAAATAAGTCATTAATGGTGTTGGGAAAATAAAAACAAACTGGATCAAGTCCAACATCACATTATAAGAGCTACATTTTCCACAATGTTTACCTGTGATATTGCAAAAAACAAGAGTCTGGGTGACGACCAACATTACCTTTTATGCAACGGAATTTGGTGCATTTTCCACAATTTTTACATCTCCTCTGAGTTAGAATTTTGTCCACTAAGTGTCCAACATTGTCTCTGCGGATGTCATTTAGTACACCTTTCCTGGATCTTGGCATGGGTCCTCAAGGTTTATCCATTGCAGGTGACGTCAGTAGAGATAGTACAACACTTCGTCGGAAATCCAACAAATTTATGTTATTCATAGCATCCACATATTGACGAGACTATCATCAAGGCAGAATCCAACAAGAGACCAGTACCATTTCTTGGAGCGGATCCTGGTTCCATACAGACCTCGCAGTTTGTCGAATAGATCAACACCGCCCATCCCTTTGTTGTAGAGTTTTACTAACGTTGGTTGCTGCACAGTTACATGCTTCCGTTCTGCTTTACCCCATCTCTTGCAAGTCCCCTTGGTAAGACAAATATCCATTTGTAGATTTGTTGCTAATGTCACTTGGCTGTTGTCATGCCATCTTAGCGGCGTAATGTGTTCGTCTTGAAGCACATGATAAGACCCACGAGGTTCCTTTTTTTTAAGTCTTTCAGTGGTGCTTTCTAAAGTCTGTCTTCCCAGATAGTGCCAATGCAGTGTAATTCATGTTTGCATAGTGATTCCAAGAGTGGCAGAGTTGAAATAGTTGTCAACAAAGACAACAGAATTAGGAGGAAGAAAACCAACACAGAATTATTTTGTAATTGAAGTTCCCAATGTCTTTCCTTCTTCTTTGTCACCAGCACCAGTATATGGACTGAATTTCACAATATAGCCCACAGATGTGGCAAGGCACCATAGCTTGTAACCATAACGAATAGGTTTTCCTCTTATGAATTGTTTCATTCTATTATGTCCATAGTAGGGTTCCATTGCTTCATCTAAAGAGAACGAACGTCCTAGTGGCAGAACAAGTTGCAGAAACATGATATTGAGGTGTTTCAGAAGTGGATCAATTTTGGAAGTTTTATTGCTTGGATCTATAGTTGTATTATCATTGAAATGCAGAAAGCGATGGATTTGTTCAAACCTTACTTACAAGATAGTTATAAGTATCTGCTCTTGTCTCCCAATACATTCTTCTAAAAGGGACTGGATTGTAACCAGAAAGAATAAGGATTCCAAAATATTCGTATAATTCATCAACTGAAAATGAAATTCTAAATATCCTTTCTGAGCAGCATATTTCACTGTTTCTTTACAAATGTACGCCATAAATTCCTCATTGTAAACTTCCTTGAATATGTCTATAGGCATCATATGAGACTGCTTCATTTTAGCTACAAAAAAAGGCTCTGATACATTATCTGTGAAATCTGCTTGACTGTCAGCATTCATGAATTTCAGTTCCTTTGGCATCCATTTCCAAGGAATTGTTTTAGATTTCTTTGATAGTTGTGGTGTGTTGTTATCTACATTGCTGCTTTCTTTTACAGGCTGCATCGTTTCTGTTTCCTTTTGAAGTGGCTTGTGCTTCCATTGGCTGTGAAAGAACTCCTTTACCAATGTCACTGAAACTAATGACTCTTCCAGTGTCACTATGAGCATCGTCACAGGCGGAATCATTTCCATCACATGGTGGTAGAAAGACTAAATCCAGTTCATCAGCTCGATCTATTACACTGCAGATACTATCATCGTCACTGAGATTTTCAAGTAGTTTTAGAATTTCTTCTGTATCATGGGGATCGTCAGGATTATAATAGTATTTATCGGACCTGTCGATAAAATACACTGCATAAGAACCTAGCAAAATTACCTCAAAAGACAACTGTAATTGTAATTTTACTTGATTAGTAGAAAAATAAATGTTTCCTGAATCATGTTTAAAAGTGGTGCTAGTTTCCCATTGTATGATATATCATACAACAAACAATCAGTCTATTATATAAGTGTAGATAAAGATTTTACAGCTAGAAACAATGTCATGCTCCATTGTTATTCTGTTCTAATATAATTACAAGCAGCTTCAATATAAAATAAAATTCTTACCTGTCACACATGATATTGCCAGTTCAGAGTAGCACTAAGAGGAAATGGCTAACTGCACAATAATGGTATTTTTGTGTCACTGAAAACTACCATTGTTGTGTAGTAGAACTCACTGACTGTACACAGAAACAATTGTAAGCTACCTACACCAGTCTATCTAGTGGTAACAATGCAAAATAAAAACCCTTGTATAGCGTATAACACACCATGGGCATTAATGGGTTAACAGAACACTTGTTCATACTTCTGACAGATACTGCGCCAGTTAAGGCGGAATTACTGTACACATATGAAAATTTTATCTTCACAGGAAGTTGGTGAAAAGAAAAACTTTTATCAATAATGAAAGAAGCAGCATTAGCCGTACAATCTTTTGCTTTATTTAGGCAAATCGATTTCAGTTTTCCAAGAAACCATCTTCAGTGTTGTCAGCAAGTTCAAAACAGCATTTTTGTGAAATGTACAATGACATTTACGTCTAACATATCCGTTGACAACATACCTACATACATGTGATATTATCTGGTGTCATACGAAGTCAAACTGAGCCAGCTGCTTACATTTGTCCACCTCTGGACATTATCAGTTTCCTTATCATCTAAACAAACCAAAAGCTCATATATTTTATTCTTTAGTCCCCCAATATTCTGGTGAAAAATGCTAACATTATTTTTAACTTTACTTTTGTGAGAAACATTTGATTTTTTAATATCCTTAGCACCTGCCTGCCTGAGCTTCTCACTGGACACTGATCTTATCCTAAAAAAGAAGTACTTCCATGAATTGCAGTATCTCCCCCTTAAGGATTCTTCTATCAACCCAGTCAGTTTCCCCTTCCCTTTTCTACTGAGATGTAGGTCATGCCTACTGAAATCCCATCTATCAATAGCATCAACAGAAACCAAACCTATGTCTGACAGAGTAGCCACCCCAAGGAGTTGATCAATCGCCATATTTACCCTCCTGACAGAGCAGTTCAATTGGGGTCCATCATACCGCACGAAAGCAGGCAACAGTCCAATATTTGTATGGGTCGCTGCAGAAGCTATTTGAACCAGGACACACTCAATACAGTGGTTGGCCAGTACTTAGCTCGGTACTGCAGATTGTCAAACACAAAAAAGACACAAATGGAGACGAAAATAAATGTTCACAATGATATGCAGTATTTTCCTTTGTCAGGTAGGAGAGGAGTTGAAAAGAAAGGGGACAGAAAGAAAAGTTACTCACAGGTAGGGATGGGTGAATGTGGAAGTCAGAGATATTGCTTTACATTTATTGAACCATGACAATGCAAACCAAAGAGGATAGATGAAATAGTGAACTGAATAATGCTGAATGGGGAGGGGGTGGTTTTGAAAAAAAAAAAAAAATGATATTAATAAAGGAAATTTCAGGAAGGAATAAGGACTAAACACGTTGTATTCTGTTGTGTGTGCATTTCTGCAGCTCACTGGACGTCTCTAGGGTAAGCAACAACTTATCCTTCTCAAATATAGTGCTAAAATTCATTTAGGGAAGATTAGAAAGACACACACACACACACACACACCAAGGTCCCTGGAGACATGTTGGAAGGCAGGATACTGGTTGTCTCCCAGTCAAACAGTCTGCCCGTGATCATTCATGAGTTCAGCCGCCAATTTGTTGGTGCTCATACCAACACAAAAGGCTTTGAAGTGAACACATGTCAGTCGGTAGGTGACATGTTTCTTTTGCATGCGGGCCTGTCTTGAATCGTGTACATTTTTCCTGGGGTAGGGTTGCAGTAGGTGGTTGTGGAAGGATGCATGGCACAGATTTTGCAGCAGGGTTAGTTACATGGATAGAAGGCATGAGGTAGGGAGAGTGGTTTTGGTATGTTGTAAGGTTTGACCTGGATGTTACAGAGGTTGGGAGGATGACAAAAGGCTACTCTAGGTGGTGTGAGTAAGATACTTTATAGGGATCATCTCATTTCATTGTGTGTGTGTGTGTTTCTAATCTAGCCTTAACTAATTTTATTTATATATCAATGCCCCTCACCCCACTTAGCATTATTTGGTCCACTCCTTGGTCTATGTTCTTTGTTTTGCACTGGTATGGCTCAGTACTTATCACGCAACATCTCTGACCTCCACATTCATCCACCTATACCTCATGGCTAGATCTATGTGAAACTGGTATGTGCTATAAATGCTAAATAAATGTTACATATGCACTATAAATGCCAAATAAGTAAATTTCAATGGCATTTACTTAAATTAGTTATTTCAGTGAAATTTATTGCTCAAGTGCTGCAACATCTAAATAAAAATATTCAATTGTTTTTAAGCTTAAGGGACTTAACTGTGGGGTTATCAGTCCCTAAACTTACAAACTACCCTATATTAAAGACAACACAAACATCCATGCTCGAGGGGGGGATTCAAATCCCTACAGCCTTGTGCATCACAGCTTAGTGCCTCAATGCGCTCGGTCACTCTGCTGCGGCACACCTTAATATACTGATTATAATGTATCCATAATTATATACAAAATCACAAGATACCAAATAAGAAAAATTGAAACTGGTTATAAATTACTTTTCATGTAAGTATATATGTACTATACATGATGCTCTGCTAACCTTTTCAACCAAGGCACATTTATGCACTACTGAGCTATCAAGGAATTGATAGATATGTCTCTGTGATATTTAATATCGCTGAAAGACTAAGAATATTTTATTTAAAGGTGGAGGTATAAAGATGCATCAAAGTCGAGTAGATTAAAAAAAAAAGTAAATAAATAAATTACAAAACTGTACTAGAAGACTTTGCACAGTATATTTTTCTGCTTCACTGCTTGTGAATGTACAGTGTAGATTTTTTTTTATCTTATGCTAATCTACATTTTACCTCTTGTTTATTTGCTTGAACTACTACAAGATATAAATTCAACATCCTTGCAGAAATATTTGTTAGGAAAGCATCAAATATCACCGGTTGATTAAATTTTGGAATAGTCTCCCCCCTATTGTTAATTCATAAAATGACACGGAATTTCAACCACTATAACAAGTTGCCATCCTCCACAACTAGAGGCAGACTACTTGCAATAGCTGCCAAAACAAATTTAAATTGTGGTGATATAGCCTGAAAATTAATACTGACAAAAGCAAGGGCCACAAAGCCTACGATTACATTAACTGCAGTGTGCTAATAAATTGGTATGTGTAAACTGAGTTTGCAAGATTGATGCAATGCCTTTCTGAAAGAAGGTGGCTTTTACGTTCATTACAAAAATTCCTTTGTGTTCCTTTTGTCATGTGAAACTCAACTAAGAGAACGACAATTTAGGAGGTCACATTTAAAGTGTAGACACTAGATGATAGCTCATCTAAACAAATTAAAATATATTAACACTAAATAAATGCTAAATTTTCAGATTTTATTTGCTAATTTCATGTAGCTCTACTAATGGCTTACATTACGATTGACCTATCCATTCTGTTCCTTCCTCTACCTGACAAAGTAAAATATTGTATTTTATATAGAAAAGAGATGACTTACCAAAAGGACCGGCTCGTCGATAAAAACTAATAAAATCACACACAAACACACGTACAAGCTTTCGCCACCACTGGCACCTTCTTCAGGAAAAAGAGGAAAAAAGGGGAGGAAAAAGGAAAGGATATGGGTTTTAAGGAAGTGGAAAAGGAGTCATTCCAATTCCAGGAGTGGAAGGACTTACCTTAGGGGAAAAAAAGGAAGGTAAACAAATACACACACACTCAAGACATATCGAAACGCAAACACACCTAGACAGACATTTGTCTTTACTTACCTTAGGGGAAAAAAAGGAAGGTAAACAAATACACACACACTCAGACATATCGAAACGGAAACACACCTAGACAGACATTTGTCTTTACTTACCTTAGGGGAAAAAAGGAAGGTAAACAAATACACACACACTCAGACATATCGAAACGCAAACACACCTAGACAGACATTTGTATAGGTGTGTTTGCGTTTTGATATGTCTGAGTGTGTGTGTATTTGTTTACCTTCCTTTTTTTCCCCTAAGGTAAGTCCTTCCACTCCTGGGATTGGAATGACTCCTTTTCCACTTCCTTAAAACCCATATCCTTCCCTTTTTCCCTCTTTTTCCTGAAGAAGAAGCCAGTGGTGGCGAAAGCTTGTATGTGTGTTTGTGTGTGATTTTATTTGTTTCTATCGACGAGCCGGTCCTTTTGGTAAGTCATGTCTTTTCTATTTTTTATTTTTGTTTATCCCACTGGGAAAGTTTCCCTCTATAATGACGAAAAATTCCTAGCAGGAAAAATTAAATATAAAAAATAGACGAAGATTACTCACCAGGCGAAGGAGCACAGGTGTAACAGCATCACAAATAAATAAATTAATCACACACACACACACACACACACACACACACACACACACACAAACACTAGCTTTCGCTGCCTAGCTGCTTCATCAGGCAGAAGGGAAGGAGAAGGAAAAAGAAATGATGAGGGTTTTAAGGAAGGGGGTAAGGAGCCATTCCAATCCCAGGAGAGGAAAGACTTACCTTGGGGGAAAAAATGGAGGGTGAACAAATCAGAGTGGCCACCAAATTTTCACTTTCAAATTCAAGGTTTTTCCCCGGTTTTCCAGGTTAAAAATAGTTATTTTTCAGGTTTAAGACACATTGCATCCAAGTTGAACCATGTCGCGTTGTAATATATACCAAGCAGTGGCGAATCCTGGATTTGGATTGGGGAGAGAGGGAGGGGGTGCAAACCTCACACAAATTGTGGCATTGTACCTCAAACCTACAAAGAACCAGCTCATATTATGAGGTTTTTCCTCATGGTTTTGGGGGATCTGCAGCCCCATAGGCCCCCCTCCCCCACCCCAGATTCGACACTGACACAATGTATAGTACAGGGTGTATATTTTAAGTTGACAAACCAGAATAACTACAGAAAAAAAGAAAAAAGTATATATTCAACAACGGTTTTCACCATTATTAACGGACGTCAGAGGCGTAGGAAATGATACTGAACTTGAACTGCCTCCACCGTTTGGGAGCGGTGTGGGTGGCTGGTGTAAAATTTTAAATGGAAACTCCCATTTTTTATTGCAGATTCAGATTCTACAGACTAAATAATGTATAGTTTGGTTGATTTTTTTATATTTTAATTCAATTACCAACACATTGCACCGTAATGGTAAGAATGATTTGCCATACGGTACTGCTGAAGAAATGTACCACCCAGGAAAGAAAATAAAGATTAATCATATTGATGATGCTTCAGAACCCAACTGAGGTTTATTTCTTACTTAAACTACAGGGATTACTTATTTACACTTAATTACATTTCGAACTGGTCGTGTAATCTGAGCAATACACGCGAACGATCGTTTAACTCTTAAAGCCGTGAGATCTCGTGGGTTAAAAATCCTGGTTTCTGGCTGTAATTCAAGGCTTTTTCCCGGTTTTCCCTGGTTTTTCAAAATTCAAGGCTTCTTCCCGGTTTTCCCGGTTTCAAGGTTCGGTGGCCACCCTGCAAATGCACACACACCCACACATTCACACAGACACAAGTACACCTAGGCAGACATACTGTAGAAAGCAAAGAAGTTAAGAAGTTAGACAGAGATACCTTTGAGGCAGAGGCTCTGTCCAGAGAACTGATGCAAAGATGTTGAGATGGTGGGTGGGAATTCGAATTTAGCGGAGGTTGAGACCAGATGGGCAACGGGAAGAGAGAATATGCTGAAGGGCTAGTTCCCATCTCCGGAGTTCTGAAGGATTGGTGTCAGGGGGAAGTATCCAGATAACCCGGACGGTGTAGCACTATGCCAAGATGTGCTGGCCGTGCACCAAGGCGTGTTTAGCCACAGGGTGATCCTCGTTACCAACAAACACTGTCTGCCTGTGTCCATTCATGCGAATGGACAGTTTGTTGCTGGTCATTCCCACATAGAACGCTTCACAGTGTAGGCATGTCAGTTGGTAGATCACGTGGGTACTATCGCAAGTGGCTCTGCCTCTGATCGTGTACACCTTCCGGGTTACGGGACTGGAGTCAGTGGTGGTGGAAGGGTGCATAGGGCAGGTTTTACAACGGGGGCGGTTACAAGGGTAGGAGCCAGAAGGTAGGGAAGGTGGTTTGGGGATTTCATAGGGGTGGACTAGGAGGTTACAGAGGTTAGGTGGGCAGCGGAAAGACACTCTCGGTGGAGTAGGAAGGATGTCATGAAGGACGGATCTCATTTTGGGGCAGGATTTAAGGAAGTCGTATCCTTGCTGGAGAGCCACATACGGAGTCCGCTCCAGTCCCGGAAAGTATCCGGTGACAAGAGGGGCACTTCTGGGATTCTTCTGTTGAAGGCTCTGAATTTGGGGGGATGAGGAAGTGGCTCTGGCAATTTGTTTCTCTACCAGATTAGCAGGATAGCTGCGGGATGTGAAAGCTGTTATTAGGTTATTGGTGTACTGGTTCAGAGATTCAGGACTGGAGAAGACCCGTTTGCCACGAAGACCTTGGCTGTAAGGAAGGGAACGTTTGATATGGAATGGATGGCAGCTGTCATAATGCAGGTACTGTTGTTTATTGGTAGGTTTGATGGGGACGGATGTGTGGAGTTGGCCGTTGGATAGATGGAGGTCGACATCGAGGAATGTGGCATGGGATTTGGAATAGGACCAAGTGCATTTGATGGGACCAAAGGAGTTGAGGTTGAAGAGGAAATTCTGGAGTTCTTCTTCACTGTGTGTCCAGATCATGAAGATATCATCAATGAATCTGTACCACACTTTGGGTATCCAGGAAGGCTTCCTCTAAGCGTCCCATGAATAAGTTTGCGTGCGAGGGGGCCATCCTGGTTCCCATGGCTGTTCCCTTTAGTTGTTGGTATGTCTGGCCCTCAAAAGTGAAGAGGTTGTGGGTTAGGATGAAGCTGGCTAGGGTATTAAGGAAAGAGGTTTTAGGTAGGGAAGTGGGTGGTCGGCGTGAAAGGAAATACTCCATCGCAGCAAGGCCCTGGGTATGTGGGATATTTGTGTACAAGGAAGTGGCATCAATGGTTACAAGGATGGTTTCTGGAGGGAACAGGCTGGGTAAGGATTTCAAGAAGTGGTTGGTGTCTTTGATGAAGGATGGGAGACTGCACATGATGGGTTGAAGGTGTTGGTCTATGTAGGAAGAGATTCGTTCTGTAGGGGCTTGGTAACCGGCCACAATGGGGCGGCCGGGATGATTGGGTTTGCGAATCTTGGGAAGTAGGTAGAAGGTGGTGGTGCTGGGTGTCGGCGGGGTCATGAGGTTAATGGAGTTAGGTGAAAGGTTTTGTAGGGGGCCTAAGGTTTTGAGGATTCCTTGAAGCTCTGCCTGGACATCAGGGATGGGATTGCCATGAACGACTTTATATGTGGTACTGTCTGAAAGCTAACGCAGTCCCTCAGCCACATACTCCCCCCGATCAAGTACCACAGTCGTGGATCCCTCGTCGGCTGGGAGAATGATGATGGAATGGTCAGCCTTCAGATCATGGATAGCTCGGGATTCAGCTGCGGTAATGTTGGGAGTATGTCTGCCTAGGTCTACTTATGTCTGTGTGAATGTGTGTGCATTTGTTTACCCTCCATTTTTCCCCCCAAGGTAAGTCTTTCCTCTCTCGGGATTGGAATGCCTCTTACCCCCTTCCTTAAAACGGGGGCATAGGGCAGGTTTTACAACGGGGGCGATTGCATGGGTAGGAGCCAGGGGGTAATCCCCAAACCACCTTCCCTACCCCCTGGCTCCTACCCATGCAACCGCCCCCGTTGTAAAACCTGCCCTATGCACCCTTCCACCACCACGTACTCCAGTCCAGTAACCCAGAAGGTGTACACAATCAAGGGCAGAGCCACTTGCGATAGCACCCACGTGATTTACCAACTGACATGCCTGCATTGTGAAGCGTTCTATGTGGGAATGACCAGCAACAAACTGTCCATTCGCATGAACGGTCACAGGCAGACAGTGTTTGTTGGTAATGATGATCACCCTGTGGCTAAACATGCTCTGGTGCACGGCCAGCACATCTTGGCACAGTGCTACACCGTCCGGGTTATCTGGTTACTTCCCACTGACACCAATCTTTCAGAACTCCGGAGATGGGAACTTGCCCTTCAGCTTATTCCTCCCGTTGCCCACCTGGTCTCAATCTCCGCTAATTCAAATTCCCGCCCATCAACTTTAGCATCTTTGCCTCGGTTCTGTGGAAAGAGCCTCTGCCTCAAGTGGTATCTCTGTCCAACTTCTTTGCTTTTTACAAATGTCTGTCTAGGCGTTTCGATATGTCTGAGTATGTGTGTATTTGTTTACCTTCCTTTTTTTTCCCCTAAGGTAAGTCCTTCCACTCCTGGAATTGGAATGACTCCTTTTCCACTTCCTTAAAACCCATATCCTTCCCTTTCTCCTCCCCTGTTTTCTTCTTTTGCCTGAAGAAGCTGCCTGTGGTGGCGAAAGCTTGTATGTGTGTTTGAGTGTGATTTTTATTTTTATTTGTGTCTATTGACGAGCCGGTCCTTTTGGGTAAGTCATCCGCTTTCTATTTTTTATATTTATATATATATATTGTATGTGACTATCAGCAGTACCAAGCTCTACACAATTATAAAATGAATGGTTGTTTTCAATTGAATCTTCTTCACTGCCTTTGCAGTAACCAAGATTGGTAAATAATTTAGAGTCATTAATTACTCCATTGTTCACATATAATGCATAATGCAGAGTTATTGGTCAAACTATGTCCTACATTAGAAGTCAAAATATTTATTAAAAAGATTTTAACAATGGAAAATCCCATTGGAATGCCAATAATGGAGGACAGATACTTAGCTTGCATTTATAGTGAATCTTTAATTCAGCGCAAAGTTCCTAGTGATTGGAAAAAAGCGCAGGTGACTCCCGTGTATAAGAAAGGAAAGAGAACTGACCCATACAATTACAGGCCAATATCGTTGACATCGGTTTCATGTAGAATTTTGGAGCATATTCTCAGTTCGAATATAGTAAATTTCCTTGAAACGGAAAAGCTTCTTTCCATGAATCAGCACGGGTTTAGGAAACATCGTTCATGTGAAACTCAGCTTGCCCTTTTCTCACATGACATCTTGCGAGCCATGGACGAAGGGCAACAGGCGGATTGTGTTTTTCTCGACTTCAAAAAGGCGTTCGACACGGTGCCACACTGCAGACTGCTAACGAAGATACGAGCTTATGGAATAGGTTCACAGATTTGTGACTGGCTGGAAGACTTCCTAAGTAATAGAACACAGTACGTTGTTCTCGACGGCGAATGTTCATCAGAGACGAGTGTATCGTCAGGCGTGCCCCAGGGGAGTGTGATAGGACCGCTATTATTTTCTATCTATATAAATGATCTGATGGACAGAGTAAGTTGTAATTTGCGGCTGTTTGCTGATGATGCTGTGGTGTATGGGAGGGTGTCGTCTGTAACTGACTGTAATAGCATACAGGTTGACTTAGACAAAATTTCTAGTTGGTGCGAAGAATGGCAGCTAGCTCTCAATGTAGAAAAATGTAAGGTAATGCGCATGAGTAGAAAAAACAATCCTATAATGTTCGAATACAGCATCAGTAGTGAGCTTCTTGATGCGGTCGCGTCGTTCAAATATCTAGGCGTAACATTGCAGAGCGATATGAAATGGAACGAGCATGTAAGGACAGTCGTGAGTAAGGCAGACAGCCGACTTCGGTTTATTGGGAGAATTTTGGGAAGATGTACTTCACCTGTAAAGGAGACCGCGTATAAAACGCTTGTACGACCACGTCTTGAGTATTGCTCAAGTATTTGGGACCCGCAGCAGATCGGTTTGAAGGAAGACATAGAGGCGGTTCAGAGGCGAGCAGCTAGATTTGTTACCAGTAGGTTCGACCAATGCGCGAGTGTCACGGAAATGCTCCGCCGGCAACTCAATTGTGGATCGCTGCAAGAAAGACGACGTTCTTTTCGTGAATTTCTGTTGAGTAAATTTAGAGGGCCGGAATTTGAAGCTGAGTGTATTACGATCTTGCTGCCACCTACTTACATTTCGTGTAAAGATCACAAAGACAAGATAAGAGAAACTAGGGCTCGTACGGAGGCATATAGGCATTCTTTTTTCCCTCGTTCAATTTGGGAGTGGAATAGGAAAAGAAATGCCTAGTAGTGGTACAGTGTACCCTCCGCCACGCACCTTACGGTGAATTGCGGAGTATGTATGTAGATGTAGAGAACAACTCACCGAAAAGAGGCTCGCTGAGCTGCTGAGGGACACGAAAATGTTATTACCGTATTTGCTCGAATATAGGCCGCACTTTTTTCCCCCAAATTTTGGCATATAAAATCGTGGTGCAGCCTATAATTGAGATTCAATCCTCCCCTTACCCAAGCGCTCCTTTTACCAAAGTTGTTATGTTCAAAAATTACACATTCACTTTTATTTTGGTTTGAGAAAAGTAATAAACTAGTTAGTCTTAAAAAATGCTACAGTAACAGTTTCACAGAATTGCCTATACATTTTTGTACACGTTTACAGAAACAGCGCGGGAATTCGTGGAAGTCAATATTTCTATATAAATCAAGTGGTGTCATTCTGTACCACAGCATACAAAAGCTGACGACTGTTTTTTAACATGTCCGCGTGGCCTTAAACATAAACAACACTTAACACACACACTTCCTAAGCACACAAATGATCTTAATTTGATGTAGTTAATGTAGCTAGAGTTCAGAACAGCTACGAAGGCGGGCGAGGCGAGCGTTCTGCGCAGAGAGAGAGGGGAGATACTTTGCGACGCTGCCAGTTTCCTTCCGGCAGTTCGCGGCACTCTGACAGCTGACAGCGCACGCAAGCGTAAACATTGTGCCGCAGTGAGCGCGCACGCTGTCAATGTCCACGATTTAGTTCCTATCTTGAAAATTTTAATGGTTTAGTATTTTGAACAAGAATAACGTTCTTCTAATTAAAAGATTTCTTTGTATAACTACATTAGGCATCCACAGCGATTGAAAGTACCGATACTTGAAGTATTTCAGTCATCGGTATGTATGACCTTAAGGGTATCAATGACAAATCGTAATGGTATAATAGGTTGCACAGTGAAAGAAAATTTGATAAACCATTTAACGATCTATGTATGAAGGCCTTCTAGAAAGAAATAACTATATTCTCTTGCTAGGATCGCGCTGTATTTTAATTTCCACGTAACTAGTTTCAACAGACAAGTTAACATCTTCAGATCTTGTGGAATACCTAATTTATAAATTTAGATCTCGCTCCCATAATGAGAGCAGATCTGAATATTAATACAGCAGCATATTTTATAAAGTAGGTATTCCCCAAGATCTGAAGATGGTAGCTTGTCTGATGAAACTAGTTATGTGGAAATTAAAACAGAGCGCGATCCTAACAAGAACATATTAAGTTACACACACACACACACATACACAACCACAGTCCAGTTTCCATATTTCACAGAACAGGACAGCAGAACTGCTGCGACTATTAAAATTCTTTATTAAAGAAGACGACCGGTTCCGAAATTTACAATTGCTTCCTGAGGTGCTTCATCTGTTTACAAATGAATAAAGAACTGTCAGAATTTCAATATTTTTAATGTATACGTTAAATCATTATATAACAGAATATTTTAATGGTTTAACATAAACAGACACAGACCTTTCTGCCCTCATATTAAAAATACTGAGAGCGTTTTAACTGTAATAGTTCTTTATTCATTTATAAACTGAACAAACACCTGAGAAAGCAATTGTAAATTGCGAAACCGATCGTATTATTTAATAAGGGATTTTAACAGTCACATTTGTTCTGTTCTTTGAATATAAGAAAATATTATTAATAATCCAAGTAATGATCGCGCCCTACAACATATGCAACTTACACGAACAAATTGTTTTATGAATAATTATTAATAATTTTAAAGTAGCTGCAGTCAGTCATATGAACAAAGTCATAAGTACTAGTAAGTGATAGGCTACTTACATACTTCATGGTAAAAAATCAGTGCCATCGTCTTCATCGCTGTCGGACGTCGAGGAATCGCACTCTGCAAGATTTATTACGAATGGTTCCATAATAGTGTCCCTGCCAATTTCTCTCTCGTGATCTTCTTAGTGCAATTTCTCTGCATGTCTTACGCAAGCTGCCCATGCAGATTCTGAGATGCTCCCTATTGCCTCGTGCGTAAGTCTCTCAACATCTGCAATTTTAAATGTATGTTTCTTTTTTTTCTTTTTTCCTGCAGTATATGCTTTGACTTGAGCCCATACCAGTTCAATTGGGTTATAGTGACAATGATATGGTAGTAACCTAACAACACAATGTCCATGCTTTTTTGCAATTTCATTTATCTCATAAACTTTGTATGCTGGCCTGTTTGCGTTGACAAGAACCAGCAATTCTGCTCTGGTATGTGAGGAGCTGTGAGGTATTCCGTTTGATGTTAACCAGGCAATAATGTCCCCCTTTCTGGAATTCGTGGAGGGAACTTTGTTTACTTGCACGGAATGGATGCTCGCATTGTCAATGACAGTAACAGAACAGGGAGGTATGTATGGCAACAGTTGTTCTTTAAACCACTTTTTGAAGATACTGTATATCTCAGAATGGTAATCTTCAGAATTCTTAGCCTTTGAAGCCTTAAAAATCAGCTTACTCTGGGGAATGAAGCCAGTTTCTGCTGATCCGACATGAAGCACTACAATTCTGCCGCCCTTACCCACTGGAACTTTCAGTCCACCGTATCCATCACTCATTTTCCAGCACATAGCCCTTGCATGATTCTGGTTGACGAAAGTCTCATCTAGATAATAAATTCGAGAGGTGCCGGCTTCTCTAATCTGCTGCACTGTTCTTAAAAACACAGTCCTTGCAGCTACAATGTCGCTACGTTCCAACAGTAATTTCCTCCGTCATTTGTTTTTTGATACCTGAACACCATGTCCTTCAGTATCCTCAAAATGGTCAATTTACTTCCGTTAAAATTTTCTGCTTCTTTCATATGTGAAACCAATTTTTCAGCAGTCGGATATTCGCCTCTAGCGTACATGCTGAATACTATGTGGCGCAAAACGTTTTTCGCGAAATCGTCTAGCTCTCCCACTTCTTTTTTGCGATTGTGACGTTTGCCTGGCGATTTAAAAACAGCTGAGTCGCATGCCAGCAGCGACGCGTTAGCTTCGCTGGAGATCCTCTGAACAGTCCTCAAACCGAAGCCGCATGCCTCGGCCGTCTGCTCCTGGTACTTGGCAACGGCGTGACCCGCACCATGTGCCGGCGCGGCCTCAGCAGAAGACAGGCTTTTGAAGTACTGATACACACGATACACTATTCCTCTTGCCTGTTTGTGCAGAACTTGGCGTGATTGCTTAACATCACTCATAATGTACTCTATTATGGCAAAATAATCACTTAGCACAGAACACAGACACTAATAAACACCGAACTTCACTAACACAGCACGACCAGCACAGTTCGAAGGCAGGAATGCCACTGGCGCGTGGTTGGCTGAAGGTCACGTGGTGCACTTCCGCTTGCTACTGCGCATCTGACCTTGACCCGCCTTCGTAGCTGCTCTCCACTCTAGTATTTGTGATAAGAGTTTAGTGTGTATCGCGAGAGATTTTACCACGACGTTTACGTTGGTACGGTAACACCTACCATGAGCCGTGATGGGAGGTTAAGATAGTGGAACAACTGCTTTGTGTAGCTAATGCTGATGTTGAGTTCCAATGGTACGTTTTAAAATAATGTATTTTACGACAACCAGATTCACTGGTTTCACATTTGTTGGCGGTTATTTCCATTAGGGATGGGTCGAATCCCAATTTTACCGAATCGAATACGAATACCGAATCTTAAATATAACATGCGCCGAATTAAAGTAAAATTTAAGAAATAAAAATTTCATTTGGGTTTTTATTTTAAATTTTAAGAATTTTTTAATACCCCCTTATCCTCTGAAAAGAAATTTTTATGAAACAATTGAGATACATGTTGTTTAGATGTTCTAAAAGATAATAAGAAACTTTCTTCACTCTATTACAACTATTTCATTTTGATGAAATAAAAAATAATTGCATAATGAAGTCTTATAAAGGAAAGAATTACTTTTTTCCTTTTTCAAAGGTGAAGAATCAAAAATAAAACCTGAAAATGTGAGTAGATATTTTGGAAGCTTGAAAAATAGGTTCTTAAAAAAATAGGATGTGTAAATGTTTAATGATTTTATAGTCACTTATATAAGCCATTGTAAAATTTATTATACATCCAAAGCTAATTTATTTTGTTGGTTAAATTTTACGACACTTCTCGTCGGGCTGCAATGGTTATGTTGGCACCAATGGTAATGATGGCAACTCAGATGACCAATAAATGTTTTTTCATGGCAACTTCAATTAAAACAAAAATTATTTTTTTCTGAATGGGCAAGGGTACATACAAGAACCTGTCAACCATAGAGCAGGTACAGTATTAATTTAGCTGCAAGTGAAACAAGCAGCAATAACACTTATTCTGTACCTTGTGAAAAATATTAACGCAATACACTTCATTGTTCATCTGTTGCCAACATAAGAACTGGAGCCCGGCGAGAAGTATCTTAAAATTGTACCGAATGAAGTGTAGAATTACGTTAATATTTTTCATGAGGTACAGAGTGATATTGCTGCTCGTTTCACTCGCAGTTAAATTAATACTGTACCTGCTCTATGGTTAACATGTTCTTGTATGTACCCTTGTCCATTCAGAAAAAAAAAAAAAAAAAAATTGTTTTAATTGAAGTTGTCACGAAAAAACATTTATTGGTCATCTGAGTTGCCGTCATTATCACTGGTGCCAACTGCAGCCCAGCGAGAAGCGTCATACAATTTAACTGGATTTATTGAAACAGACATCAGATGTTTGTTGAATTGACGTTATCCCGCCTGAATGGTGCACGATTAGAACTTTTTTTCCACATACGGTGGTAAATAACTTTCTTCTTGAAATCCTAGTGCTTCTCTAAGGTTCACATACCCCAGCACTCCACAAAATTCGATGAAAGAATACGCGAAATTAGAATGAGACAACTCATGCAAGAATCGTTGGTGATGTCCTAGGAGCCGTGTACACCGAATGAAGCGGCAGTACGATCGATATATATCAGATAGTGTTTCATATAGAAACGATAGGTCTGTGCGATAGGTATCGAAAAAGCTAATGTTATGATTTTTATGAATATGTCATGATTTTAAAGGATGTGTTTAGTCAGGCACCTAAGAGTACAACGTAATTTGTGAGGGAACAAGTTGTACTCTTAGGTTCCTGCCCAGCCATATTCTTTAAAATCATGACATATTCGTAAAAATCATAACATTCGCTTGTTCGAATACTGGTACCTATAGTCTAACGATCATAGCTTTGACTGAAAAGTCCATTGACAACGAATTAAGGCCGATTCACACTGTCCGTCACGTCAATTCACTTTTTCTAGTACTCCATGTTGAAAGTGAGGTTATAAGTGGCGACGTCTTATGTAGAAAGTCATTTTATAGTACTGTCATTGAAGAAACAACAACGTTAAATGTTGTTGATTTCCAAAATCAACTTTAAAATGTATGTTTTGGGCTAACTTAATGTGGTAAAGTGCTGGGAACTGAAACATGTCAAAACATCGACATCTATTTTAAAGCGAAAAAAATAAAGTTTCTTGCTGCTGCTAGCGGAGCGAGAGTTGAATGTCTGATATATATCGATTGTATTGCCGTTTCATTCGATGTATACGGTTCCTAAGAAATTACCTGGTACCAACGTGACCTGCTACATTTGAAGTTGAGCAATAGTTAAGTTCTATTTCCTTCGTTCAATGGTGTGTTAAAATTCAATAGTCAAAAATAAAGTGGAAATTAGACTCGACTTCCTTCTTTTTATTTTTACGAGTGCAAAAGTTTTAGCGCCAGTATTTACATTTGAGCCTACGAAGCAAGCCACTCACTACGTTTACATGTAACACAACTTCTGGAAGACGAAAACCGATTTTCGTAAACCGTTTTTTGCTTTTGGAGTGTTTACATGACCAACCAAAAGCGGAATTGGGAAATCTGTTTACGAAATTCAGTTTTGGGAGCCCATGTAAACGGGGTGTGTGTAGCACTGCTTTGACGAGACAGAAAACTAACTTGTGGCGGCTCCTAGTGCCATTCAGAACTTCGTTCGTTTTGTACTCGATTTAACCCCTTTTTATGACGTCACATCTTTCAGCGGATCTATGAAACAATAATGTAAATAACGCAAACGAAAGCGCACTGTTATGCAAAGTTAACTACAACATTTGTAACTGAAGGTTTCCATATAAACTTTGGATTCGGGATTCGATAGTATTCGGCCATTATGCATCGAATCTCGAATCCGAACCCAGTGTGCTAGATTCGGCCGAACCACTCGGACACAACCCTAATTTCCATGAAACAATGTACATGGAACTCGGGGCTATTTTGCAGCCTTGCAACTGAATCATTTCTATTGTAACAGCAAAATCACAGTTCCTGTATCAAATTATGAAATCAAGCAAACAAGGGAATATTTACATTTTAGCTCTTGAAACGCACAATGACTCTTCGAACATGTTAATAATTTAGTCCTCACTTACACACTAGCGTCAAACTTTTTTCGTCGGCGTAAAATTTATGTCGAACCTATCGTTTTCCATGTCCGTTACTGTGATGGCGGTGTAACTCATACGTTCATTTCCCGCTACAAACTTACAAGCCAAAACATAGTCACAAATACACACACACACACACACACACACACACACACACACACATACATCGAAAAAACTATATTTTCGCAGCACATGCATAGGCTATACGGTACTTGAAACGCCCGGTAACATGCTTTGGTTCGGCGTCCCTTCACTTGGGGCATCTGGATCGGCCTGGTGTCTCGCTTTTGATTTACAGTTTTGCATATTTGTTTTGAGTTTATTGAAAAGAGAACATTATTTTGTTAACATAGTCTTTCCGATTACGAAAAAGTTCGATTATACAATAAATAAATAAAAAATAAAAATAAATAATATAGAAATTAAATAACCTGTGGCCTATACTCGAGATTTTTTTTTCCTAAAATCTCATGTCAAAAGTCTAGGTGCGGCCTATATTCGCACACGGCCTATATTCGCGCAAATACGGTATCTATTTTCATGTCTGTCAGCAGCTCAGCAAGCCTCTTTATGGTGAGTTGTTATTTGTTCTTCATTATTATATTATAAAAATTGTATTATGAAAGATACAAACAAGAATTTGTAATGGAAACAGAACTGCCAATGACTATCATAAGAATGATGTGTTTTAAACTATTGGTAGGGTTTTTAGAAAGTCTTAGTACAAAACACAGAATATTTTAATAGTCATACATTCACAAAATACATCAATAACAAATTTCTGTAAAATGAACAAAAATAGACATCTCACAATATAACATGAGTCATAAAATTAGATTAATTTACAGCACAGTATGTAACTATTTGCTTCAATATATGGTATTCCAACAGGAAACTTTTGTATAGTATTAATTATTTGTAACTTTGTTAATTTGGAAAAAATAACAATATATTGCAAAAAATTGTAGCAATCAAAAATTTACATTACATTTTTGTGAAATTATGGAATACAAAAATAATATACAGTATTACGTATGAATTCAAACAATATGACTGAAAAGTATAAATAATTCAGAAATATTACAAAAAATAATTCAGGTAGATTACAAAAGAGGTTTTTTGGTTCTAACTTACTGAAAATCAGCTTGAATATGAGGCCTGACCAGTGAACTATAAATGCAGCATATTTGGGGAAACATATTTTGTACCTTAGCCACAGATGCAATGCAAATGATATAATTAATTTTACAAAAAAGAAATACCATCTATGGACTGAAGTGTGGAAATCACAAGCCTAGTGTACAATTACCAAGCCTACTGTACAATCACTAAATGGAATAAAATGTATGCCCCACAACACACTACTGTATTAATGTCAAGAAAAAAATATCATTACAGCCAGGGTTTGCAAATGTATTAATACTGTAGCCAGTAAATGGAAATAAATAAAATAAAATAATGGAATACAGTTGATATTTCACTCTCATAATGACCAAGGGAAGGAAAGAAAGAGAAACTTGAATACAGAGAGAGATGGAATTTTGTGATAATTGTGAAACAAATCACAAAGAAATGAACAAAATCCATGTTGTGAGTCTAATTTTCTATTGACTTTTATAGGATGTGTGTACACTGAAGAGAAGAGATATATCAGCCACTAAACTGCTCAAAATTTGGAAAATGCTAATTTCAGAGCAGTATTATTTAGACAGAAAAAGCACAGAACTAATTCATACTATCACTGCAGTACCAAATAGCTACTTCTTCCTCTATTGTTATTTATGACATTTAACATCAATCTGAAAGCACAGTTAACCTAAAAGAAATACTCCTCTAACCCGTTACAGTGCTACAATGAAGAATTATTTCTCATTACACTTTCCAAGTACATGGGATACATCCATAGACTCCGTGGCTGAAAATAATGATGATAATGATAATAATAATTTAGAGTTAACAGAAATATATTGATGGGACAGGACCTTTCTTAAAGTATACACTGGTACATAATAGTGTATGTCTGATTGTCACAAAATATATTAAGAGCAACCACACATTCTGCACAACAGCATATGCAAAACCCATTGGTCCTCAACAGCAAAAACAATAAATGACAGTGCTCAAAAATGTAAATTATGGGATATAAACAGTAAATGAGAACACGGGCAAATCGCAAAGAAATAGTTCACAGATGACATAGACACATGTAATAGAAAACAAGATTTCAGGATATTCAGCAAAATTACTCCTGTTTTTAATGTTCAAGAACTCTCTCTGTCCCACTCACAAACGGGAGCACATGGAAATGCAGGTGCGCACATGCATGGATGTGCACATGCAGACACTTCTCCCCTTCCCCTTTCACAAAAGTGGAATTAATAGGAAAAAGTTGGTAGTTTGAAAGCCAATGAAAATATCTGCACTTATATGTGTTTATGTCCCACAAATGTAGTCATTTGGTTTTAATTAGGTGCCTATGCTGATTTTGAATTACTGTTCATGAACAACATGTCAAAATTTGAGCACATAAATTCTTGCACTTTAACAAAATTTTATTAAGACTGTTCTGCAGTTAGGCACTCTTAGGACTTACATCAATAGTATTCTTCATGTAAGATACCCCATAAAATTCAATTATAATTCCTTTAGTATGAGGATGACAGGGCAGTACAAATATCACCTTACTAATAAAGAGACAATAAGTAGTTCTCATTACGTGAACTGTAATGGCAGGACATATAATGCAAGTATGTAAACATGCCAGTTTTTACTGCCAATACATTATCTTTTACTTCAAATGTTGCTGTCTGAATGTATCACTATTCATTTCCAATAAACCTGTCAGTTTCATCAGTATTGTGTGTATTGGGAATTATAACTGAATTTATTATCTTAAACGTGTTTTGCCAGAACTTACAATACCACAGTAACTTTGGAAAAAATATTTTACTTTCTAATCACTATTCCATAAGTGTAATTTACACTGAGAAGCTTTTTTTGGGTGATTTGCTCGTATTCAGTGGTGAAATGCTCTTTTTAGCAGAAAAATTTTATGATCAACTTGAGACATGCATAAATATACTATGTTGATGCTAAAAATGACTACACATATACCATTATCGAATTACACAGAGTTCAGTTAATTACTTTGGAACCAGTCATCCCACAAAACTTCAATATGCCAGTAATTATATTAGAATCAATAATGACAGCATAAAGAGAGCCCAATTTACTATGATGATAAACTTCATGACTTAACAACCCTAACCAAGATCTCCCAGACAAAAATCACACACATAATTCCATTAAACAACAATAGAGTTTTTGAAGGACTACTGTTTCTCTCTAACCTGTTACCAACACCAATTTCCCATTTAATTAGAAATTGACACTGGAAACATAAGCCAGCCATAATAACCATTCTTACTTGATTTCAATATTTTGCAGATATGTACTACTTACAGCTGATGCTACTTCAAGATATAATAGAAAGGGGGGGGGGGGGACAAAAAAAAAAAAAAAAAAAAAAAAAAAAAAAAAAAAAAAAAAAAAAAAAAAAAAACCTTAATGTCCCACTGACTTAAAGACTATTACATATTGAGCATTAGCTCTGACTGGTATAGACAGGAAGTTGGCCAAATTCTTTAAGGCAGAACTATTACACCACACGCTGGAAATTATTTTGGGATAACATGTGAATGAAAAAGGCCAACTGGATATCAAATATGGAAAAAAAAAGTTTGGGGTTCGATTAATACAAGGTCATTAGAGACAGAGCAAAAGATTGAAATGTTTCATAGCCGAAGAAGGAAATGTTATGTTGAAATTAAAGCAGTATGAGATCTAAGAGATAGTATGTAAAACAGAAACAAAGTGCTATCATAAATGTTTTCAAGATATGCCTTGACCTGATATGCCTTAGAACTCTTCGTGCCATCTTTTTAAGGGACATCTGACATTCCTCTTAATGATTGGAACATAATGTATCACAGCTTGAACTATCCTATTATCAGACGCATTATAATGGATTCAACATTTAGTTCTTGAATATCAACATTTGAGGAGTGACGTTTCAAAACACAAGAAGTCCAGTCACGGACAAAAATTAGTTTGGAGCGAATTTCTACTCTACAAAGTAAGAAACATTGAGCTATGGTGGTGTTTTAATTCAAAACGATATTTTTAACCGTTTAAATCAGATGCAAAATTTGACTTTCCGTTCAAAGTGCAATAAGTCCATTGGTGAAACTGATTCAAATCATGATAGTCCATTTACCGCTAATTACCAACGAACCTTTTTCAGTAAGACAAATAAAATCAGAGGCGCCAATACAGAATGTGTTTTAAAAGTTCACTATGGTGTATCTGTTGTATAACCATACCACTTATTGTTGTCACAAGTGTATTGTCAGATGTTGTTGTTCAAATGTTTGTTAGCTTAAGGGACTTAACTATTGTCAGATGAAAAGATTGGCTGGTCAGTATCTTGTCTAAGTGGGAGCTTGCTGTTTGTGAAAAATAAGACTGACATGGAAGGAGTTTTACATGTGGGGGACCACACCTCTGGATCCAAGAAGTGGCAGAAAGGCATTGTGAAAAAGAAGATAGAGCAGATGGAAAGATTTTTTTGAGATTGTCTGCTAAATTGATCTTACTACACATACTAACTATGTGTTTCAATTTAATTTCTGGATAGGAATCCACTTAAACATGTACTATTTATATCTTTCAGATACCATGATATGGTCCCTGAAATGCTGCAGTTTGAATCTCCCCATGGACACAAAGTGGGAAGTTTCAATGCTATAGCATCCCTGTATACCATCTAATCAGAAAGAGGATGAAAGTCTACAGACACTTAAACAAACTACAGCAGGATAGGACACTTGTTCCTGCTTCATTTGTGTTGTGTCTTATTGGTGTAAATAAAAGACAAAGATGGGATTCTTGTTCTTTTATTATCTAAATTTGTTTCAAAACACATTATGTCCTTTCGGCTGGTGCAAAACAAGAAAAGTCCATAAATTTCAAAAATTCAGTTGGCAACACTGCCTTTAAATAAAGAGTGAGATTTGTCTCACTGATTCCATTCTTTTAACTTCTTGAAGCTTAGTAAATTCTCATATGCAAATCCTAACTTTCCTTAATACTAGTTTTTTGCACCTCCCGTAAAATTTTTATTTGTGGACTAATTGCATTTTGAAAAGTTAATCCTCATTTCTTTTATGGTTCAAAAATAAATATCCCACTACATAGCAAAAGGGATTTCGTATTTGATTCATTGTAATAGTCAGATGTTAAGGTCCAACTTTCGCTACCATACAACAAAAAAGGCAATGCTATTACTTTGTACAGTGTAATTAATGTTTCTCTTCTTTTATTATGTTTCAATGCTGCATGGTCCAACAGAAATGTCTGAATCTGACCAACTTCAGGCCTACATCATCAGACCAGGAAAATTTAAAATTGCACATAAATAATTAAAATCTCTTACTGCTTCCATAATTTGTTCATTAGTTACATTTTTTTTTTGTTCTTGTGGGTTCCAATCCTTGAAATGCCATCACTTTTGTCATATTATGATGATGACTTATTATTATTATTATTATTTTGTTAGTCCAATAGCTCACTGCCCCTAAAAATTACACCCTGGCTGCAAATAATACAACAAATTCCTGTTTTAAAGTTTACAATATCTTGATATTTAGATTTACTTATGTGCCCAACAACAGATAGCTTTCAACTATCAGTCAACATTTAATTTCCTAAGAATTCTTTCTGACGGAAGGTATTGAGCCGATTAATTTGTACTTCACAAATATAATTTGGCACCTGGTTTTTGCTCTCCTTCAAAATACAGAAAGCAGTCATTCTCTATGTATAACACATGTATGCACGTATAATTCAGCAAAAGGCTTTACATATTCTTAAACAATGTCATCCAAATACACATATGACTCTAATATAAATAGAAAGCTTCTATATTCTAACAACTGGCCACTAGACTGTGCGTCTAAAAATCCTCTCAACTTTAAAATGTTTACACAATGTATAAATATAAAGCAGTTAATCAGTAGTTGAAGATAGGACAGATACTGACTGGCACTAGTACAAAGCAATACTCCAGAAACTTTCTACTAGTCTTTTAACATTGATCAACTACCAAACAAACAAACACAAAACCGATCTGTGCAAAGTCTACAAGGCTTGAGAGACTACACTGCACATTAGGAGAGGCTTGAAGAAATTGTGCCCCATTCTTCTTTTTGTTTGTAGCGTACTTACTGTCTTCATCTTTACACACTATGTACGCATGGAAATTTGCAGAGAAATCTTATTTGTCCTTCCCCAGAGCTTCAACACAGAAGACTGGTGTTCCATTGCGAATTATTATCCTAAAAAACAAAACCACAATATTAAATTCATGATAGACAAACTTGTGTCTGTTACACAGAGTTACATACACTTACCTCTTGTCTGAAAGTATTTCACCCAGTGTACTTTTCTTGTTTACAGAAAATTTTACTCCTTCCTCTCGGTCCTCATACCACAATCGAAGATTTTCAGGTCGATACTTCCCTTCTTTATCCCATTCTGGAGATGTTTCAAATATCGTGTTCAGTTGGTCTTCAAACCTAAAACATTAATACAAAAGTTACTGAACGGAGTGCAAGGCATTCAATGTAGTTTATCTAATGAATGTATTACCATACAGGAGTTGCAAAATTACATTTTGTACTACCCCATTAATGTACACCCAAAACGTATAAATTTATGAGAAAAATCTATTAGCTTGAGTCACAAGAGTAATAAACATAGTTAGGCTAACACAACTGTAGCATAATCCAAAAGGGTTTAAACTTCCGGTACCAAGAAGAGGACATAAACAGGACAAAAGTGATACAGCAACATCAGTGAAAATTCTAACATACATATGATGAAAATAATTTCAGTTCAAACATGTAACACACATCTGACAGATCTTTTTATGTCTTTCATCTGTGAAAATTTTTTGTGATGTACAAGAGTTTCTTATAAAAAAAAAACAACTCTTTTAAATGAATATGTATAAAAAATAGAAATCGAATAACTTACCCAAAGCACAGGCTCGTAGATAGTCACAAAAAACACAAATAAAAACACACACAAACACAACATTCAACCTTTCGTAACCGTTGGCCACTTCTTCAGGAAAACAGGAAGGAAGGAGGGGAAAAAGGGAAGGATGCGAGTTTTAGAAATGTCTACCTTGGTGTGTTTGCATGTGTATGTGTTTGGGTGTGTGCGCGCTTTTCTACCTTTCCTTTTTCCCCCTTAAGGTAAGTCCTTCCACTCCCCGGGATTGGAATGACTCCTCTTCCACTCCCTTAAAACCCACATCCCTCCCTTTTCCCCCCTCCTTCCTTCCTCTTTTCCTGAAGAAGCGGCCAATGGTTGCAAAAGCTTGAATGTTGTGTTTGTGTGTAATTTTTTTTTTTTGTGACTATCTATGAGCCTGTGCTTTGGGTAAATTATTCGATTTCTATTTATTATACATATCTATACCACCAGGAAAGATTTCTTCTATAATATTCCTTTCATCAATTATAAATATGTTGTATCTTACCATCAAGTGGAAATTCTATTATTATTATATTGTGGTGGTTGGGCACACAACTCATTATGAAGTTTACATTGCTTCCTACATAGAACTGGTTTTATGTAAAGAAAATCTAAAAATAAGCTTACAATATGGCATGCCTGCTTCCTAAAATCTAGCATGGGGGAGGTTCTGTCACAATTTGGGCATCTATATGGTGGTATTAAACTGTTTCTGGGGCGTTTTAAAGCAGAGAGTGAGGACCAAATTTACAGCTCCAACATCACTGATGTAACTTACAGATGTTTTGGTTTAAGAATAAATAACATTCTGTTGGGAACTATAATACTTCAAAAATCTATTCCTTGAAAAGTTGCCGCTGTTCTCAAAGTCAATGGCTAACCAACTGTTTGCTAAAAAATAAATATTGTGTCTATATGTTAGGGGTTCATATTATTTTGTGCACCCTCTGTATATCAACTTAGTTTGTGTAGACTATTTATACAGACAACCATGCATCTGCATAGGTTCCGTCAATAAATACGGACACTAAACATCATACAGTAAAACCTCGTTTTTATGTTCCCGGTTTTTACGTTTTCCCGCCATTTTTTGTCGGTCCCATCAAATTTCCTACGTTCACAATGTTCATTTGCCCTCATTTTTGCGTTAACATATTTACACTTTTCCCGCGTTTTACGCTTTTTGAAAGCATGTTCATGTAGAAAAAATGACGTAATCTACATAAATTGATGCTAGCATGGTTTCCGCTTAAAAATTATTCGCAGTCGAGTTTCTTGACACTTTGCATTTATTCAAATGTATATATTTCGCGTATCATTGTTGGCAGTATGCAGCTAGTTGATTTACGGCGCGCTGATTTGTTCCTCTTTCCACAAGCTTCTTTGCCACAGCGCCTGGCGTGTACTCAGACAAACAGAACGGTTTGTTGACATGATAATAACGCCGATTTGTGGCGGTGTAGTTCCTCTTTCCACTAGCTTCTTTGCCACAGCGGCTGGCGTGTACTCAAACAATCAGAACCAGTTGCTTCATTGATGTGAGAATAAAGAGTTGTATTGTTTTTGTGATACATATTTATGATTAATAAAGAACTTTATCTGTCAAAGTTGGGTATCATAATACCCACAACCTCAAAAAAGCGATAATAGTGTGAGATGCCGATAAAATGCAAACATCACAAAAATACTTATGCATATGTTTGCACTCAAGAACGCGAATAAATTCTCTAATATTGTTGTGTGAAACATCGAAAAATACAAAAAGAACGGAACTTTAGGAGAATTACTATGTAAATAATCAATGCCGGTAAAAGGCAGTAATTTTGAAGATTTCCCATAAACTTACCAGTTCTACCTGGCGCATAAAATAGTGGCGTCCTTGATTATAATGAATGAAATTACGTCAAAAATTTCTACTTCCCATAAAATTACCAGTTCTGCCCTGCGTTTAAAATAGTAAAAATTTGACTAACCTTTATTGTATAATATACTTCCTGGTGAGTATTTAGATGCATATTATGTACATATATCACAAATAAACTCCAAAAATGCAAGGCTGATCCAGTAACCATATTTTACCATTTAAAACATTATTTCCTGCATTTTACGCCATTTTACTGAAGCCCCTTGAAAAGCATAAAAATGAGGTCCTACTGTATTTCATGAATTACTTCAAGGCTATGATAGTAATAATAAACATCTCTCCTTATGTGAAAATTACATAATGGATTGTATGAGCACTCATGGATGACAAGTAATGTGTAACATACAGAAGTTTGGGTTCAGCCAGGAAGTGCGTGCAGATGGTGTAAAGGACAGTGTAACTACTCATGAAAAGTGGTAATTTTGAGTTCCAGTCAAGCAACGATTTTCAGTGGTCACCATAAAATTGTACAGCTGTTTCAGATCTATTTTCAAAATTGCAAATACATTTCTTGTATTCTTTGAAGTCTTGATATACTGGAACCAAAGTAGAAGCATTACCATATTGTTGATCTCGTACTTGTTATTATATCTATACCATAAATTGTTAATAAATGTTTTTACTACTGGTGCAATGGTGTGAACCAAATTTTTCATTCCCACAGACCTGGTACCTGGTGCATTCCACAGCCATTGTATCCCACTTACTAAGCCACAGCAAACCTATCTGAATGGTGTTTCTTCCCCCATCTACCACTTGCACATGAGACAATGCAGTCTGTGGTCATGTTTGTTTGCTCAATGCCTAACTAGGCTTAAAATATCCTTACAGCAGATATCATGTTCCCAGAATCACTGCAGAGTGAATCAGCAGAGTTCAGTCTGTTTTATAGAATTATGATGCAGTGTCAGGACATGGAACCCAATGGTACCCAAATTATATTTACCCAGGAGCTGGGCTTAAATTATTTTCTTCATTGGCAGTTATAATGGGCCTCCTACGCCTTTAACTGAAGTATAACATTTTTATTTGATGAACTGAAATCTATGTGTTTTGTTGTTCAGGTCCACTTAAACATCAGGAAGGAACAGTCAGATGTAAAATAAATCTGGATGTCTCAGGACGACTTGCAAACCAATGCTTGCATACATACTTAATTATCTAGAGAAATAGTTCATCCATCTCCAGAATCAAATATCTGTTGCTGGTATCACTATTAGTAACATATTGATCCAAGGAATAACAAAATTTTTGGATTTTTTTTTTTTTTTTTTTTTTTTTTTTTTTTTAGTTTTTCATTATAATTTGTATAATTTTGTTTTTGCTATAGTAATTTCTCATTCATTAATTGTGCAATTACCCTAACATGCTCTGCTAACTGGAAATTGCACAAACATTGACTTTATCTGCTCTCATCCCTATTTAAATTAGTCGTGAAATTGGAAAGAAGTCTCCAAAGAAAAGAACAGTACAACTAGCCCTAGAGCAATTGTTGCTATGCATATGTACTATTATTTCATGGAACACATCAATGGCTATTTTATGAGATATTTGAACCACATCCCAAAATCCCAAACAATGGAAGCACATTAATGCATCTATTACCAGTATTACTTTGATTTCAAACATTACAGATGCTGTACATCTTGTAAGCTTAGATTGTCAGCACAGTAGTAAGGCGACATTACTCCCATAATGCTAGGTGGCAATGGACAGTTTTTAGGCCGGTCACAGTGGCCGAGCGGTCTGTGGCATGCCAGTCACAGTCTGAATGGCTGCTACGGTCGCGGGTTTGAATCCCTTCTCGGGGGGGACTGATGACCCCGCAGTTAAGTCCCTGAAGCTTAACAAACATTTGAACATTTGATAGTTTTCACCACATAAAAAGGCTTTCATTTCATCAATGCTCAGCCACTTAGCAAACAATATATATACACACATTAATATTAATCTAATCTGATCATATCTTCCTTGTGAATCAATGAACCTAAACTGAAAACCGGATCAAATTTTTCATCAATTTTGACAACATTGTCAGAGGAGAAAGCAGCGATCTATTTGGTATGATCAATATAGAAAAAACAGTCTTGATCGCAGAAATTAAGTTTCAATTAACCGGTTTCGAGCTGATGTAGTTCATCTTCGGAATTACAAGTAGCGCATGTGGCCAGTGCTGCACTCGGCTGGGCTGTCTTGGGCTGTTCTGCTGCCAGGAGGTAACTGTTACCTACCTACCTACCTACTGGCAGCAGAACAGCCCAGCCCAGCCGAGTGCAGCACTGACCACATGGGCTACTTGTAATTCTGAAGATGACCTACATCAGGTCGAAACCAGTTAATTGAAACTGTTAATTTCTGCGATCAAGACTGTATTTTGTATATGGATCAAATTTTTTACTGTACGTTCTGAGACTTTGACAAATTACAAATGCAATATAAGTATACTTACCAGGCGAAAGGGCACAGGCAGTAATAGCAACAAATAAACACACAGACACACACACACACACAAAAATGCTAGCTTTCACAGCCTAGCTGCTTCATCAGGCAGAAGGGAAGGAGAGGGAAAAGGAAATGATGAGGGTTTTAAGGAAGGGGGTAAGGAGCCATTCCAATCCCGGGACAGGAAAGACTTACCTTGGGGGAAAAAATGGAAGGTAAATAAATGCACATACACCCACACATTTACACAGACACAAGCACACTTAGGCAGACATACTGTAGAACTGTAGAAAGCAAAGAAGTTAGAAGTCAGACAGAGATGCCACTTGAGGCAGAGGCTCTGTCCAGAGAACCAAGGCAAAGATGTTAAGATGGTGGGTGGGAATTCGAATTTAGCGGAGGTTAAGACCAGGTGGGCAACGGGAAGAGAGAATATGCTGAAGGGCTAGTTCCCATCTCCGGAGTTCTGAAGGATTGGTGTCAGTGGGAAGTATCCAGATAACCCGGACGGTGTAGCACTGTGCTAAGATGTGCTGGCCATGCACCAAGGCATGTTTAGCCACAGGGTGATCCTCGTTACCAACAAACACTGTCTGCCTGTGTCCATTCATGCGAATGGACAGTTTGTTGCTGGTCATTCCCACATAGAACGCTTCACAGTGCAGGCATGTCAGTTGGTAGATCACGTGGGTACTATCGCAAGTGGCTCTGCCTTTGATCGTGTACACCTTCCGGGTTACGGGACTGGAGTAAGTGGTGGTGGAAGGGTGCATAGGGCAGGTTTTACAACGGGGGCGGTTACAAGGGTAGGAGCCAGAAGGTAGGGAAGGTGGTTTGGGGATTTCATAGGGGTGGACTAGGAGGTTACGGAGGTTAGGTGGGCGGCGGAAAGACACTCTCGGTGGAGTAGGAAGGATGTCATGAAGGATGGATCTCATTTCGGGGCAGGATTTTAGGAAGTCGTATCCTTGCTGGAGAGCCACATTCAGAGTCCGCTCCAGTCCCGGAAAGTATCCGGTGACAAGAGGGGCACTTCTGGGGTTCCGTTGAAGGTTCTGAATTTGGGGGGATGAGGAAGTGGCTCTGGCAATTTGCTTCTGTACCAGATCAGGAGGATAGCTGCGGGATGTGAAGGCTGTTATCAGGTTATTGGTGTATTGGTTCAGGGATTCAGGACTGGAGCAGACTCGTTTGCCACGAAGACCTAAGCTGTAGGGAGGGGAACGTTTGATGTGGAAAGGATGGCAGCTGTCATAATGCAGGTACTGTTGTTTATTGGTAGGTTTGATGTGGACGGATGTGTGTAGTTGGCCGACTATATTTTTCCTTTTAGGAATTTTTCCTCTATAATATTCGCAATATAAGTATACAATGACAAAAATATTTTTATGTGGTACAAGTAGAATAGAAATTTTCAGATTGTTTATCTGAGCAGTGAAAGATTGCTTGCTGATACATTTTATGACTCTAGGGCAATGAGACATACCCTATAGGTTTTGAAGAATGAGTTTCCAAGTGTCAATATATGTGATAGTCAAGGCTGTATCTTTTCATTTAATTGATGTATAACCTACAATTTTTTGCACTACAGCAACCATACATGTTATATATGGGTCAGCATAAGTCGATGCCTGACAACTTGCAATGTTACTGCAACTGACAGAGACTGACTTGATACGCTAATCTGATTCTGGAAAACATCATCTTAAAAACAGTCAGTCATCATATAATGGCTCCATTGTTAGTGATTAAGGTATGGAACACTAAAAACACAGTAAATACAACATTAGTGACTACCATCCATAACTATAGCTATGAAGATCGCAAGTGTTTGCTTACATCTGGGTAATGTAACGACTGATACCCAGAAATCAGAATCACCATGACCATATTGGTTAATGACAAATAACCATAAATAAGGAAAGCTGGAAACAAGTTACTGAGACAGAAGTAGTAAAGTTCTATAGGACTTTGAATTGGAAACCAATCAGTGTCAGACAGTTAAACATTGTAAATAATATGAGGGTAGGTAGCAACTTATTGGACAGACGACTGCTGAGTCAGAGACAGGCATGAAAAATAGACAAACACATTCCCACAATTTTTAATTTTTGCCCACAGCCTTCATAACAGAAAGATAAACATACAGCACACCATCTTCCATGCATAATTCATGCACACATGACCACAAGCACGAGTTCTCTGTGAATGAATATCTTTCTCTGAAGAAGGCCTTGGCCAAAAATTTAAAGTTGTGTAAACATATTTCTATGTGCCTGACTGTGACTCAGCAATCATCTTTACGGAGGACTGTTACATATCCTCATATTACTGACATTGAAACATGGACAATTACGATCCTTAATATGTAATTATCAGTAGCATCGTATAGTCATTAAAAATTCAAACCAAGTATAACACCTGAGAAAATTTTTAGTTTATTTAAAAGCATTGTTTCTAACTTCAAAAAAGTACAGGTATGCTCCTCAGCAACTTAGAAAATATACTCATGTTAGGGCCATATTTAGGCAGGTGGGGGAGCGTAAAATAAATTACTGCATAGAGGTGTGACAAACTCTAAATACAGACCTAGTCATGTTTTGGGCATATTCATTCTAATCAACAGTATGTGTCCTAGAATTTCTTCACTTGCCACATTCCTTTCTCACAAACGGAAAACTTGACTGTAATGGATCAATTTGCTATGTTATTGATATGCTATTCAAATAATTAAACTACTAACATAAGTGTGAAATATAAATACAGTGGAACCCCGATTAATGTTCTTCAGAGGATTTTAAAAAATGCTGTAAAATACGGGAAATAACTTTTTAGTGTTAAAATTTACTTATAGGATTGCACTTGCATTTTTTGTAGTTTCTATACGATATATAACGTAATAGGCATAATGATACTAGGCAGGGTCTGTTTTTATTATGTAATAAACATTATTTGAATTTCTAAGTGTAACCGAAAGTGGTAACTTCATAGGACACATCTGACAATTTTATTCATCATAATCGATATTTTTGTGAAGGCTGCATCTGTGCCATTCATTCTTTAAATACTGAAACACTGCACCAGTTACGAATTTTTTCATGCTTCGTATTTTTTTCATGCTTCAGATGATGATTTTTGAGAATTTAATCGCATTGTCAAGCACAAATATCTCTTGCACCGTGCTGTTTTTTGAGGTTATAACGTACTTAGCCCCCTCCAATGTGCAAAATAGCCACACATAGGCATACTATAGTTCACACTGTTTATGAAACGTCACAAACATAGTTACATGAATATTTTTAGTTCACAATGAGAATAGATTCATTCTCAAAACTCATCACAATAAGAGCGAAAGATGACATTTGCATAAACAGTAGGCGCCAAGGCTGATGGAAGTGATCGTAAATTACAGTTGCGCCCATCAGTCAGCTTAGTGTGAACTATAAACAACAAAACGCGAACTATGAATGCCAATAAAATGCCAAAAAAATGTCAACCAACTTAACTGCGTAACATTTTAAACTCAACTTGAAGGATAAAATAATGCCAGCTTCAATGTATGTCAATTACATTAAGTTTTTAACTCCTCGAACATGGTTTCATAAGACGTAAATCATGGGGAAAATGTAAATATCTTAACGCAAAAGCCAGAATAAATTAAAATTGTTAACCAACAAAAAAATTGTGTAAAAGGTGGGAAAACGTAAAATCTGGGAGTTTCACTGTACGCAAAATTGGAGAAAATATGAAAAATTCTAGGTTTGTGAGTAAAATTCAAGGGTTCTTCCCATTTTTTTTTCTCCTCGATTTTGAAAAATCAGGTTTTTTCCCTGGTTTTCAAGATTTCAAGGTTCACTGGATACCCTGCCATAGCTCATCACAGTCCAATAATCAATAACAAACGAGGGTCATTGTCTTAAGTTCATGGATCACATATAACACAACCATATTTCTTCTTAGGCTTCACAATTATTCTGGATCCTGACAACTTTTACAATACGACTGGGACTTGTGGTTTAACTGCCTACACGTCCACCTGGACAAACAAAATATCCGAGGCAGTACACATCTATACAATTATTAAATTATCCCCAAAAATAAATTATTTGGTCATCTTGGATCATTCAGTAGGAATGTAGTGTAATCTGTTGCACTACTCAGAACGTCTGTCTGTATCATTGCGACATACAAGCCATCCCACCAGCAAAGACCAGGGTTTATGGGGGATTAGTCAACATTACATTTTCATTAACCAAAAAGGATTTGCCTTCATTATTATTATTATTACACATGTTCCAGGCCTTGTATCAGACAATGCGAAACATTCATGACTGCTTGTTTCTCCAGTATTCCTTCATTCTTTCACTATAGACTCTATTCTTTTCTTCAGTCCATTTTTGTCTCTGTGCTTTAGGTGCTGTTTTCTGTGACATCACTTCCCACTTGTACACCTTATTTCTAAAGACGATGTCTGCTGAATCTATATGTGCCCTTTAAAGATCAATTTTGACTTGTATCATCCAGGGTGTAGTGGTCTTGAAATTCTGGATGTACCTGACGATTCTGTTGGTGAGATTGGTCTGTGAAAGTTTGCTGATGTGTCCACAAAATTTTAGTCGCCTCTTTCTAATTGTCAGCTGCGATGTTAGAGAACTTCTCTGTGTGGTATCCCTGGAGTGAAGCCTGCCTTTGTCCGTAAGTTTTAGTCCAATAATTTTTCTTTCCTCTTAGAGGATACTCTCAAGGTCATACGCAGGCAGGTGTGCAGGTGTGCCTAGGTGTGTTTGGATGTGGATATGTGTGAGTGTGTGTGTATTTGTTTACCTCCCTTTTTGTCCCCTAAGGTAAGTCCTTCCACTCCTGGGATTGGAATGGCTCCTTTTCCACTTCCTTAAAACCCGTATCCTTCCCTTTCTCCTCTCCTTCCTTCCTCTTTTTCCCGAAGAAGCCACCACTGGTGGCGAAAGCTCGAATGTGTGTGTGTTTGGTGTTTCTGTCGACGAGCCTGTACTTTAGGTAAGTCAAAAATCTTTATATATATAAATAAAAATAGAAAAGTGACGACTTACCAAAAGGACCGGCTCGTTGAGAGAAACAAATAAAATCACACACAAACACACATACAAGCTTTCGCCACCACTGGCAGCTTCTTCAGGAAAAAGAGGAAAAAAGGGGGGGGGGGAAAGGGAAGGATATGGGTTTTAAGGAAGTGGAAAAGGAGTCATTCCAATCCCAGGAGTGGAAGGACTTACCTTAGGGGAAAAAAAGGAAGGTAAACAAATACACACAAATAAACACACAGACACACACACACACACACACACACAAAAATGCTAGCTTTCGCAGCCTAGCTGCTTCATCAGGCAGAAGGGAAGGAGAGGGAAAAGGAAATGATGAGGGTTTTAAGGAAGGGGGTAAGGAGCCATTCCAATCCCGGGACAGGAAAGACTTACCCTGGGGGAAAAAATGGAAGGTAAATAAATGCACATACACCCACACATTTACACAGACACAAGTACACTTAGGCAGACATACTGTAGAACTGTAGAACTTCTTTGCTTTCTACAGTTCTACAGTATGTCTGCCTAAGTGTACTTGTGTCTGTGTAAATGTGTGGGTGTATGTGCATTTATTTACCTTCCATTTTTCCCCCCAAGGTAAGTCTTTCCTGTCCCGGGATTGGAATGGCTCCTTACCCCCTTCCTTAAAACCCTCATCATTTCCTTTTCCCTCTCCTTCCCTTCTGCCTGATGAAGCAGCTAGGCTGCGAAAGCTAGCATTTTTGTGTGTGTGTGTGTGTGTGTCTGTGTGTTTATTTGTTGCTATATATATATAATATTATAGAAGGAGACCTTCTAGGTGGGAAAGTGGTATAAAATAAAGATTTCTGACTTACCTAAAGTACAGGCTTGTCGATAGAAACACGAAACACACAAAAACACACAACCATTCGAGCTTTCGCCACCAGTGGTGGCTTCTTCGGGAAAAAGAGGGAGGAAGGAGAGGAGAAAGGGAAGGATACGGGTTTTAAGGAAGTGGAAAAGGAGCCATTCCAATCCCAGGAAAGGTAATATATATATATATATATATATATATATAGTATAAAATAAAGATTTTTGACTTACCTAAAGTACAGGCTGGTCGATAGGAACACTAAACACACACAAAAACACACACATATATATATATATATATATATATATATATATATATATATATATATATATATATCCAAAAAACCCGTATCCTTCCCTTTCTCCTCTCCTTCCTCCCTCTTTTTCCCGAAGAAGCCACCACTGGTGGCGAAAGCCCGAATGGTTGTGTGTTTTTGTGTGTGTTTAGTGTTCCTATCGACCAGCCTGTACTTTAGGTAAGTCAAAAATCTTTATTTTATACCATTTATATATATATATATAATTTTTTGTCTTTCGTGTTTCATTGAATCCCTGTAAATTTTCTGGGGACTTGTTGCTGTTGTATTTGTGATATGGCAATTTCCTGGTGATGCATCCATTCTCACAATCAATGTCCCAACATGGGTGGTTTGTTTTCTTCTTCCAACGGATGAGGACTTGTGCTTTTTCTATGATTTTTCGGTGGAAATTTTGCCAGTCATTTGCAGTTTCTTTTTCCCAAGCTTCTTTCACCCCAGTCAGCAATAATTTTCATGTCAAATTTCAGTAGGTGAGTGAGGATGTGAACTTGACTATGACGTGTGTGATGTAGTGGTCAGAGTCAATGTTGGCCCCCCTGCGTACGTCATGGACCTCTTTTGTACTGAGTATGAGATTGCCACAGTGTCAATTTGGAACTTGCCTAACTGTTGGACTGGCGAATGCCAGGTTTTCTGTTATTATTTTTATCAACCTGAGGATTCTTTTACTTTTCTGAGTGAATTTAAGCTTAAAATTTAATTTGCTGCATAATTTTCTCATAATTTATTGTTGTCAGAAATATAGGAAATATGTTGAAAGTCTTACCTGCAGTCTTCGGGAAACTCCTGAATATAATCTGATATCTCATACTCAGGATAAAGTAGAATAACAGGCCATACTAGTCGACCTTCACTAAGATGCACATGTTTCTGTACCCCATGTGGGCTTAATGGTTGTAACAGTTTCAGTTTAATCTCAGGACCACCTGTGTGCAAAGGAATATTTATATTAGAAATTTCTATAGTATATTCATTAAATATTACATGATATATAAATAAATAATGAGAGGAATTGTCTTACAAAATAAATAAATAAACAAAAAAGTGGTTATTTGGGAGCTGATCTTCTACAGCTGCAATATATTTCAATTTTTCCACAGATAGCTTGAGAAATAGCTAACGTTGAAACTACCGCTGTCACAATATTAATTACCATTGTAAAGATGAGTGCATTTCTTAAATTTGTTGCTTATTTGTATAACTAACAGACACAGATCCATGTTGTGTGATGTACAGTTGTGCTATTTGTACTGCGAGATGCATTTCTTAATGTTTAAACAGCCAACAGCAGATGTAGGACTCTGCCCTTAGGGGTCCAGCTTGTATCACAGCAGAAGTACATCAGAGGTGTTTCAATTGCAAGTTGTTAGCAGCTTCTAAATATAAATAGACATACTGTAATTTGGTGTATGAATTTTATTTTAAATTCTAGTGTCTTTTAGTATGTAGTGGCTACAGTTCTGTGTTTTAATAACAGTTTTTTGTGATATAAATGGCAGAAATATAAGCAACCTTTATTAAAATACAGAACTGTATATACGGTACTATTTAGGTCCATCACTTCTAGTATTGTTAGGGACTGTGATGGAATGTAAGCTAAGTTGCTGTTCCTCCACTTGCAAGTCCACACAATACCAGCTATAGACATACAGGTTGAGGCTGTTGCCAATGGACATCCCTGTGGAGATTACAAGGGGGGGGGGGGGGAGTTGGGGAGGGCAGGTGATTGGATCCAGGGGGTATCTAGAGTGTTCAACATGTCTCCCCAATTGACCCACTGTCTCTGTACTTGTACTTTCTCTCTCTCTCTCTCTCTCTCTCTCTCTCTCTCTCTGTGTGTGTGTGTGTGTGTGTGTGTGTGTGTGTGTGTGTGTGTGTGTGGGTGGGTGGGTGTGATTGATACCAATGGTTGTCATTTATTGTTTCAAAATTTGCGCGACTATGTATTGCACTGTCAGAGCAAAAGTAGTTGTGATTTGATTAAAACATGTTGAGTAAATATCTCAGCAACATGTACAGTAAAATATTTATTGAAGACACCATGAAAGGGGGGGGGGGGGAAGAATAAGGACGTAAGCATGAAAAAAGTATATATGAATGGAAGTACCACACTGGCTGGTAAAATAAAATGTTAAATAAAAAATAGTTTTATAGGCTACTTCATGCTTAATAAAATAACTTAAAAAGTCCATCTTTCACTGAATATTTGTTTGCTTTGGCTGCAGCATACACTGTATCATTAAAATGGGATATCTCTGCCATAATTTCAACAAACATTGTGGCATGTCACAAATTGTTCAATTTTTTCTAACGTCTCTACTGTCTCATTAAATGACTCAGTATATGCTGAGGCTCTTCTATATCATCCTCACCATCAATATCTTACTCCTACAAGTGGCACATCGCAACTTCAACTGTGTTGGAGATAGTCATCACTTCTTTAGTAGTGAGGTTTTAGTCCTGAAATCTTGCCTCTTTTCTTGAGTTGTAAGTTCGAGGGAGCTTATTGCTACCACCACTGTTAATGTGTAATAGAAATATAATGTACCACTTACTATGGTTTCTTCCATGGTAGTTCTCACCTGTGCAGTCAGACATTACATTGTAAAATAGCCTGGCCTCATCCACATTTAAAATGTTTTTATGAGTTTATTAGGATGTGAGTTCTTGAAACAGGTTTTATTTTCAATCTCGCACATCTCAGGATCATCACTTTTACTTCTGCCACAGAAATTATGACAACTGACACTGTGTCTAACTTCAAATTTATGCAGCCAGCCTGGCGAAATATTCAAAATTTCTACACCAAGATAGACTGCTAATTCACTTTCTTTTTTGCAAACCTTTAGGCTGCTAATAGGAATGCCTTCTGTTTTACATTGCCTGAACCACTGCAGTAAACAGTCTTCCATATCATATTTCCATCCTGAATGTGTGTCAGTTTACTTGCAGAAATTCCAAACACACCTATTCAATTTCCTTGGCAGTATCCAAATGCTTTCTGTTATTATTTTCTTTCGCAACACTCAAAATTCATAGTTTTTCAGATATAGTAATACTTTTCTTCTTTCTTCCACTCATGTCAGCAGTTTTCAAAATAATCAAAATACAGTAATTACAGAACTGTATCCTATACAGTAGGAAATTAGCTACTGGTTCAGCAGAAATTGTGCAACTTCAGAAAAACATATGTCTGCTACAACCAGTACTCGTTGCTTTTGCTGGAGTCATCAGTGATCATAAAGCACATATTGAAAACAATGAAATGCAAAATATGTGTTTGAATAAATTCAAAGTGTCAAGTAACTTAACTGCATAATGTTTATAACACTGTTGGAAAGTGAACATCATGCCAGCATCAATTACCAACATGTACATTTTTTCTCCTCTACAAACAAGGTTTATAAAGCATAAATCTTGGAAAAAATGTAAATACTTTTAATGCAAAAATGGGGTAGAATAACTTGGTGAACATAGGAAATTAGATGGAGGTGCCAAAAATATTTTAAATGGTTGGAAAATGTTAGTTCTGGGAATGTAAAAGCAGTGTTATACAGAGTCCACCAGACAAATGTATACTTTACACTCTTTGACAGGATCTATCAAGATATCAATATTGTCATTTGATCTGAGTTACAAGTGTGCTGTAGCATGTCTTTGGCTCAACAGATGTTACGACTTTCATCTCGGTATTGAAACAAGACAATGGTTGGAGCACGTTTGACATTAGAGTAATGAATATGTATTGTGAAATGGTTTTTCATGTTTGATAACGCTGTTCTAGCACAAAGCCAATGGAGGTGGAAGGTAGAAACAAAACTGCCAACCCACCTAACAATTAAATGCATTACTGACAAGTTTGAATTGCATGGAATGATTTGTGATATTCAGAAAGAAAGATCAGGAAGACAGTGTACAGTCCTGGTTTGTCAGATGTCATGTTGAGCTGAAGAAGTCTTATGCCAACAAGATGGGGCACCACCACCGAGCACTACAAACTTTCCTGGATGACAGTTTTCATGGAGACTGGATTGGATGAGAAAGGACCCATTCAGTTCCCTCCGCGGCCCCCAGATGGACTATGGACTTTTACTTTTGCAGAGCTGTGAAAGATAATGTTTCACTATGTACGCCACACAGGATGGAGTAATTTCCCAAGGAAATTACAGCTACATGTGGAGTGGTCTCCATTGAAACAATGACTGACATAGTTGCAATGACAGCATGTCATTCTACAGCGTTTATAGCTGCCAACGGTCAATATTTTGAACATTTAAGCCTGTTCTAAACTGAAGGTTGTACAACCTGTGCGATCAATTATCAAATGTAAAATAAACAAATAAGTAATACTTTATGTGTCTTAAAAGTGAGTATACATTTTTCTGGCAGACTCTGTAGTGTAAGTGGTCTACAGTCCTTGTGTTTGCACAGTAACTTCGGTCTGTGTGTAAACAGTACTGCCTCGCACTTGTCGACATTTTCTTTGAAACGCCATTTCTCCAACCAAAGTTCAAAAGTACTAAGTGCAGACTGTAAGTTTGATGGCTTTCAAAGAATGGTGGTATCTACGTAGATTGTGAACATTGCATTATGTGTAGGTGGAATATGCTACCTTCGGGTACTTCAGCTTGAATACCATGCAACGCAGACTGTTTGCCTGAACATCAGTATTGCAACACCTGTTGGTGAGATAAGTGTATGAGACGTATTAGTCCCTTCAGCAAAAGTGGTGTTGTCTAGTTTGCATATGAGGCCGAGAAAACCACTGAAGTGACTGTCTGCAATACCCTTGTCCACCTTCTGCCAGAGTGCTTCTGGAGTCCCTATCAGATAAGATTTATGAATGACATCAAAAAAGTTCAGAGAAGGACATCTCGTGTGCACTGTAGAGGAGAGGCTGTTATGGAAAATAATACATGAGTTGAGATGGTAATCATTATACAAAGGTGTTTAGCATTGCAGCAAGGTCAAGATCTTTTAACATAATTTCAATCAACAATTTTCTCCTCTGAAAAAGAAATATATAAAGTGGTTGGTGTCTTTGATGAAGGATGGGAGACTGCACATAATGGGTTGAAAGTGTTGATCTATGTAGGCAGCTTCGTTCTGTGGGGGTCTTGGTAACCGGCTACAATGCTGCCTGAAATCCTTACCCAACCTGTTACCTACAAAAACCATCCCTGTAACCATTGATGCTACTTCCTTATATAGAAACATCATGCACGCCCAGGGCCTCACTGTGATGGAGTATTTCCTTTCACGACCACCTGCAACCCTACCTAAAACCGCTTCAACTTTGAGGGACAGACATACCAACAACTAGATGGAACAGCCATGGGAACCAGTATGGCCCACTCGTAAGCAAACTTATTTATGGGATGCTTAGAGGAAGTCTTCTTGGATACCCAAACCTGTCAACCCAAAGTTTGGTATACATTTACTGATGACATCTTCATTAACTGGAATCACAGTGAAGAGCTCCAGAATTTCCTCTCTAACCTCAACTCGTTTTGTTGCATCAAATTCACTTGGTTCTATTCCAAATCCCATGCCACTTTCCTCAATGTCGACCTCCATCTGTCCAATGGCGAACTTCACACATCCATCCACATAAAACCCACCCATAAACAACAGTACCTCCATTTTGACCAGGGTTGTTGTAATTTAACCCGACCCAAAAAAAAAAAAAAAACAAGGTGTTTTTTAGAAAAACCCGTAAAAAAACAAATAATCCCCCCCCCCCAAAAGAAAAAAGCAAAAAAACAACTATACACACATATGAACATTTAATGACACAAATTGAAAATTAGAGGAACCATATTTATTTTAGCAACAATTAGGCACAACAATTTATTTCATTATTAAATTTACAATAATTATTTAAAATGGTACAGTTAACACATTACAGTTGACTGTAAAAAAAACGTAATCCTTCACCTTCAGGAACATACAATTTAGTCTTTTTGTAAAGAACGCAGAAACTTTTTTATCTTCACTAATTTCTCTGCTTTTCTCACTCCTAAATTGTTTCTAAGTTTAGACCAAACAAGTCCATATGTGGAGAATATCCTTTCAATGGATGCAGTGCTGGCAGGGCAAGTAACAAGGCTTTTTACGAAACTAATGAAACCTCTTGGTAAATTTCCTTTTTTTGTTGTTTTCAGTTCCATTATATTCCACCACTTGACCGGGTGGAACTGAGTTATCACTGCCTCAGAAAACATAGGGGCAGGAAAATAGTCCTCATCAGCAATTCGAAAAGATAGAAAAGCTGCAATCCATTCTGGATGCACCTCCATGAGCCAGTTTTCTGCACACTCTTCTTGTTCAGCAGTCAATCTGCTGCCTCTGTATCTTGGACCTAACAAGTTGGCTAGATAATGAAATGGTTCAAGTGCTTGTTCCTTTCTTTTTTCTATCACATTCTTATATGGTTCCACATCAAGACTTTCTGATAGGTCAGTCCACAGTTCGACAGCTTGGGCAATATTTGTGCTGTCTGCCTGAAGTAGGTCCAGGACTCTACAAACCTCTGAAAGTTGTCTGAGAAGACGAGTGGCATCTTTATAAATTACCACATTATCCAAAATTTTGCTAATGTTAGCACGGACTTCTCAGAGTGCTTTGGTAAAATTTCTACATATTTCGAGTAATTATCAATAAAGGTTCATAGGTAATCATGTTGGAAATTCCATCTAGTAGAATTGGAGAGCTGTGGCATAAGGCCATTTTTTCCCTTTAACCAACCATGTGGTTGATGGTGGTTCCTAAAGTACTTATGAACATCACAAATATGCTTTATCACACTTGAAGGTATTACTTCTGTTTCAAGTAGATTAACATAATGGGCCGAACAACCATATGTTAAAAAGTCAGGCAGGTCTTCTTTTAAATTTGTTAATTTCGTAATAGATATAAACAATGAGTATGTAGTTAGCAGATTCTCACATTCAAAGAGAGAAAAGGCAACAATTACTTTCAGAACTGTAATGAATGTACCAATTTAACATAAAAGGACACTAAGTCATACTTTAAGAATGAGCCTAACTGTCCAATTTGTACATCCACGTATCCTCAATAAAGTGACACTGGCTTCATCACAAGAATTTGACAATACGAAAAGAACAAAACCCGTAAAAACCCAATTTAACCCACTGGGCTGGTTTTTTTTAAAAAAAAAGCCCGGGTTTTTCTCAACCCTGATTATGACAAATGCCATACATTCCACATCAAATGTAACCTTCCCTACAGCTTAGGTCTTCATCACAAACGGGTCTGCTCCAGTCCTGAATCCCTGAACCAGTACACCAATAAACTAATAACAGCTTTCACATTCCCCAGCTATCCTCCTGATCTGGTACAGCTAAGCAAATTGCCAGGGCCACTTTCTCATCCCCACAAACCCAGAACCTTCCATAGAAGAACCCCAAAAGTGCCCCTCTTGTCATCAGATACTTTCTGGGACTGGATCGGACCCTGAATGTAGCTCTCCAGCAATGATAGGACTTCCTTAAATCCTGCCCCGAAATGAGATCCGTCCTTCATGACATCCTTCTCGCTCCACCAAGAGTGTCTTTCCGCCACCCACCTAACCTTTGCAACATCATAGTGCATCCCTATGAAATCCCCAAACCACCTTCCCTACCCTCCAGCTCCTACCCATGTAACCGCCCCCTTTATAAAACCTGCACTATGCACTCTTCCACCACCACTTACTCCAGTCCCGTAACCCGGAAGGTGTACACAATTAAGGGTAGAGCTATGTGTGACATGCCTGTACCAAGTGACATGCCTGTACTCTGAAGCGTTCTATTTGTGAATGACCAGCAACAAACTGTCCACACGGTCACAGGCAGACAGTGTTTGTTGGTAATGAGGATCACCCTTTGGCTAAGCATGCCTTGGTGCACGGCCAGCACATCTTGGCACAGTGTTACACTGTCCGGGTTATCTGGATACTTCCCAACGACACCAATGTTTCAGAACTCCGGATATGGAAACTTGCCCTCCAGCATATTCTCTATTCTCGTTGCCCACCTGGTCTCAACCTCCGCTAAATTCAAATTCCAGCCCACCATTCCATAAAATCTTTGCCTCTGTTTTCTGATCAGAGCCTCTGTCTCAACTGGCATACCTGCTAAGCTTCTTTGCTTTCTACAAATGTCTATCTTGGTGTGTGTGTGTTTGTTTGTTTACCTTTCCTTTTTTCCCCTAAGGAAAGTTCTTCCACTCATGGGATTGTAATGACTCCTCATCCTCTCCCTTAAAACTCACATCCTTCCCTTTTTTTCCCTCCTTCCTTCTTCTTTTCCTGATGAAGCGGGCAACGGTTGCGAAAGCTTGCATGTTTGTGTGTGTTTTTTGTGTCTATCAGCGAGCCTGTCCTTTGGGTAAGTTAAACAATCTGAAATTTGGACTTACTAGGCAAAACAGCACAGGTTCGTTGATACACAGATAAAAGCATACACATACACACACACACAAAACTTAGCTTTCGCAACCTCAGGTTGCTTCTAAAGAAAAAGAGTAGGGAAGGAGAGGAAAAAGGAAAGGATGTGGGTTTTAAGGGAGTGGGTGAGGAGTCGTTCCAATTCCGGGAGAGGAAAGATTTACCTTGGGGGAAAAAGGATATGTAAACAAACACACACACCCACACACATATACACGCACACACACCAAGGCAGACATATGCAAAATGCATATATATATTCCGCCCATCTACATAAGAGGAATGATTATGACAGCAAAATAACAATTTAAGTATTCAGTTTTCTGCAAGCTGTTACTGAGTGGAAAGGCAGAAGAATAGTTTGAGTGTGGTTCAGTGATCACTTTGTGAAGCACTTAAATGTGAATTGCACTGCAGTCATATAGATGTAAACATAGATAATGCAGGTGTTCAAATTATGACACAATAACATGAATAAAAATGAAGGAAACTGAAAAGTGAAATAAAACTGAATACATAATGGAAATCTAAATCCTTAAAGCAGGCTCAGTTTGTTACAAGAGAAATACAACGGAAGAGGTTGAAAAGTGAGAAATGATACAGAATAGATTATTTAACTGAAGATGTGAATGTACATTATATAAAAAACTGCAGCAATATCTAGTTAATTTTTTTATTATTTTATTTTTTGAAGAAATGAGTTGACATTACCATATATATTATATGGAATTCGTCTTCACATAAGAAATGGAATGACAAGTGGAGCTGTAACCCTTACGTACATGTGTTAACAAAGATAATCTGGATTAGGAAAATACTTTTGAATAGCAAAAAGGAACACTTATACAACTTCAAAAAACAGTGATGGAATAAACCACATGTTCCACTTAAACTGTGAAGGAAAATAAAGTGCAACTCACTTTGCCCTTCAATATTCAGATTTCGTTCTTTAATTGCTGCTGCCAGCTCCTTCTCTTCGGCCTCTTGCTTTCTGCGGGCAACAGCTTGTCTTCTGGCTTGCATTTCAGCTCGCTTCTGCAAAAAATTATCTGGTTTCTCTGTGTTTTCTGTTACAGTACAACATTTTCATAATTGCTACAGACTGAGAAAATACTTGTCAATGAGATATCTGGAGAGAGAGAGAGAGAGAGAGAGAGAGAGAGAGAGAGAGAGAGAGAGAGAGACAGGCATGCTTTGTATCAAGCAAAAACTTACTTTTGTTGCAACAGCTTTTGCCCTCAACTCCAGGGCCTCCTTATTACTTGCACTTGTTGCTAGCATCTCATCACAGAATGCAATACAATCATCAAACAATGAGAGGCGAAAACTGCACTCAGCTGCACGAGACAGTGCCTTTGCATAGCCTGGTTGAAGTTTCAGAGCAGCACGACAGTCTGCCAGACATGATCTGAAATAGTTTTGTGTCAATGCAGATTATGTTAATGACATTTATTCCTGAGCCATACACGAATCATCTCTTTCTAGCAAAAATGTGAGAGCTTCATTAAATAGGTACTTGGTAGTATTGAGTATAATATATTTTTCCTTGATACAAAAGCAGTTTTACTCAAATGATTAGTAGCTCAGAATTGAAGAATGCAACTGTAAGTGTTAGTTACATAAAATTAACTAGAAATTAGCACAGATTATAGTCAATTTATTAAATAACAATGTTAGCTAAGTAACAATAATTTGTACCCTTGATGAAAAAAGATGTAACCTGCGTTGAATTATCGAAACTCAGAAAGAAAATGAAAGACGCTGCAGCTGTCAATTTAACATCTGCAGAAACTGATTTGCAACAAATGTAGAGACATGAGTTACACTAATCATACCGAACAATTCTGAAAAATCACATAAGGACAGAGAGAGAGAGCGTTTCAATATAGTCCTCATCTGGATTAATTTTATACTGGATGAGTCATTTTGAAGCAGACATCAATACAAAACATATAGATTTTGAAATGGTTTACTGTAGATTTATGAGTAAATTATGTCAAAGTTGCAAAGTAACGGAAATCAAGAGAAACTTTAAATAGCAGTGAAAGCTTACACAGAAACTTAGAATTAACACGAATGACTATTTAAGCAATGTTAGCCATTAACAATGTTTCAATTTTTGTAACATTTTGTAATCTTCATAGCAGGCACAGTTTACAAGAGCAGTTGTTTCTTCACTCTACATATGGTATGACTTCAAAATATTCTTCTAACTTTAAACTTCTGCAATGATTTGGAAGATGAATATACCAGATTTATTGTTACTAGTAAGTAATTAACTATTTTAATTATTAATCAAAATTCGTTGTTAGAGAACTCTTCTTAACAACACATTTCATCAGTGTTTAGACATACAGTATAAGGTAACAAATACTTTGAAAAGCATCAAATACAGAATGATTACAAATTGCTGTGTGAAAACAGCTGATGAAATTTAAAACATTAGAATTTGTGTTGGGGTTGTGGCAGTTCTGTTATAACTGATAGGTAGGATTGCCACAAGGAGAAACAGGACAGAAGTGAAGGATTACTGACAACTTAGGCCATGAGGTACAGATGGAGTGAAGGATGATGTGCAAACTTCCACATAGGATCCTTCACTCCATCCTGATTACACACTAACAGAAAGACAGGGCCCTTAACATCAGCACTAAATTTATGAGATCTTAGCTCAGGGCAGTTTCCATTTAATGAAATGATTCTGCTTGGTATACAATTGCCCCATCTTCTGTATAAATAAAACATTTGCTCTTTTCACCAATAGGTTGGTCATTGGTGTATTTGTGGAACATCAGTGTCAACAGCTGTTGAAATTTTTGTTACGCTTAAGGGACTTAACTGCGGGGTCATCAGTGCCTAAACTTACAAACTACCTATGAACTACCTTATACTAAAGACGACACAAATATCCATGCCCAAGGGGGGGATTTGAACCCCCGACTGTAGCGGCCATGCAGACTGGTGACTGGTACGCCGCAGTCCCCTCGGGCACCGCGGCCGACAGTGCCAACAGTAAGATACCTTGTGCCGACCTGTTCTTCCAATTTCTCTAATGACTTCTCTTTTGTTGGAATTCAATGAAGAATCTTCTATTAAACAGCAGTGTTCTAAGAATTTCTACCAATCTGTTTGTTATCCAATGTACTTTAGATAGTCTTCAAAGGAGGTAGAATGGCTGGCCAGTACTTTACCGTAACTTGGTACTCCCAATAATCTCACACAAAAAAATATGCATATGGAGATGAAAATGAATGTGGACACTACTGTATTTCCTTTATCAGGTAGGAGAGGAGGAAAGAGAAATAGGACAGAAGGGAAAAGTTATTCATAACCTATGCCATGAGATAGGGATGGGTGAATGTGGAAGTTAGAGCTATTACATAATTAGTACTGAGCCATGCCAATTCAAACCAAAGAGGATAGATCAAGAAGTGAAATTAAAAATGCTGAGTGGGGGTTCGATATAAAATTAAGGGGAGATTAGAAACACACGCATATAAGGGAGGATGAAAAATGACTAATCTATAAGTTAATAATATAGTAAGGTAAGGACAGTTTATAACTCACCGCAAAGACATGGTGACGAACTGCGACAGGCACAGACAAAAGACACACACATACAACACTTTCAGCTATCGGCCATGGCCTTCTTCAGAAATTAGAACACTTAGAACACTTACGCAATCACACAGGCACACAACACATTCATACAATCATCACCTCTGGGTGCCGCACTTCGAATCACGCTCTGCAGTGAATCGGGGATGGGAGGGGAGAGGGGATAGGAAGGTTACGTCACGGTGGTGGGGATGGGTTAGATGGGAATAACAAGATGCAGCTTAGAAACGGAGTGGGGAGGCGGGTGAGGAGAGAAAATAAAATAAATATATATGAGTGCACACTGCAAGTACAGAAGACTGCATACACACACACACACACACACACACATGATCACACATTCACACACCACTCAAAATGGGCGAGGTTTGGGATATAGTAGTAGGAACTGTAAGTTATCGTAGGTGGCCCTACAATATATTCTCCGACCCCAAAATCAACCAGGCCTCAACCTACGATAATTTCCCTATATTTTTTATTTTTTTTTATTTTCTCCGTACCTTACAGTTTCTACCTCTTTATCCCAAACGTCACCCATTTTGAGTGGTGTGTGAATGTGCAATCATGTGTGTGTGTGTGTGTGTGTGTGTGTGTGTGTGTGTGTGCGCGCGTGTGCGAGTATGCGGTCTTCTGTATTTGCAGTGTGCACACATTTTGTATATTATATATATATATATATATATATATATTTTTATTTTCTCTCCTCACTCACCTCCCCACTCCGTTCCTAAGCTGCATCTCGTTATTCACATCTAACCCATCCCCACCACCATGATGTAACCTTCCTATCCACTCTCCCCACCCCACCCCTCCTGTCCCCGATTCACCGCAGAGCGTGATTCAAAGTGTGGCAGCCGGAGGTGATGGTTGTATGAGTGTGTTGTGTGCCTGTGTGATTGTATGAGTGTTCTAATTTCTGAAGAAAGCCATGGCCGATAGCTGAAAGTGTTGCATGTGTGTGTCTTTTGTATGTGCCTGTCGCAGTTTGTCACCACTTCTTTGTGGTGAGTTGTAAACTGTCCTTACTATACTATTAATTCAAACCTGGACATTCCATTATTATAATCTATAAGTTAGTTGAGGATGATGGAGTGGGAGAGTTTAACACAAGTTTAGGCCAGGAGGATAGAGGGAGGAGAGGATGTGTTGGAGGGCAAGTACCCATATCTGTAGCTCTGAGGGACTGGTGGTAGTATCCAGATGGTACGCGTGGTGTAACATGTGCCGCGGTCCCTGGTGTCATATTGGAGGGCATGTTCCTTTATTGGGCAACGTTGTTCTCAAGCAACATCAAAACGAAACAATTTTATCGCTGACATTTTTCACGTTTCGTCCGTGAAAGGGCATTGATGCTTACAAGCAACATTTAAACTCTTTGATCTAGCGATAATCAGTTGTTTCCGGCGTGAAGTTTTTGAATAGTGAACGTCTTTGGTAGGCGGCGTGATACGTTTCGTAAACATTGTTTACCGGACTAAGTGTTAGCTTTGAATTTATGCTGTTGTTCTGTCCTTTGCATCGAAAACTGTATATAAATTAAAAGAGGAAGTTCTGAAGGTGAGTTATTACACAAATATATTAGCGAATTCTTATCTTATGTTTATGACAATGAATCGTGAAAATCATGTTGCCTGTAGGCAACATTGCCTGTATATTGACCTTTGTAAACACGTGTGTAAAGTTTCTATTACAGATGGAAGCATCGACATTTTATGGAATAAATAGGCGCTCTAAATGTATTGTACCGCCTGAAGATCCTTGTTTTTCTGATCTTGGTGGTGACAGTGAAACAGAAGACGACATTCTCGCTGATAATAGTGATGACGATCCGGAATATCAACCAAACAATGTTCCTAGAAGTGGTTTACGAGTTATTCAGGAATCTGAGTCGGAGTCTGATGATGACTTTCTGGGTTTCTCAGAAACAAATGAGCAAATATTAGTGTCTGCAAGTACATCCAGTACATCAAACACAAATATGCCTATGAGAAACAGCAAGAATACAAGCACGGTGTTCAACTGGGTAAAGGAAGACATCCAGTGTAGTGTGACATCTGAAACTCCCTGTATGAGTGTCAGTGATTCAGTGGGTACGCCACTGCAATATTTCCGAAAATTTTTTGACAATGACCTAGTGAACAAAATTGTTGCAGAAACAAATTTATACTCGGTACAGCAGACGTCTGTATCGATCAATACCAACAAAAATGAGATAGAACAGTTTATTGGAATGCTCATTTATATGGGTATTGTAAATATGCCTTCATACACGGACTATTGGGCAGAGACCACAAAACTTGAAAAAATTTCGAACATTATGAGCCTGAAACGATTCAAAAAACTACGCAGGTTTATACACTTTGCAAATAATGAACAAGCAAGTAGTAGTAATGACAGGTTATTCAAGGTAAGACCACTCCTTGATTCTGTTATACAAAATTGTCATCTTCTGCAGCAAGAAGCTGAACAGTCAATTGACGAAATGATGGTTCCTTATAAGGGTACAAGGGCTGGCAACTTGCGCCAGTACATTCAGAGTAAGCCACATAAATGGGGTTTCAAAATATTTGTACGTGCTGGCGTGTCAGGCATTGTGTATGATTTTATTCCTTATACAGGAAAAGGAATGCTGCCAGATGTCACAGAAGATGAAAAGTCATTTGGGATTGGTGGGCAAGTGGTAATATCCTTGTGCAAAAATATACCAAAAGACCTAAACTGTAAAGTGTACTTTGACAACTTTTTCTGCACTCTAGACTTAATAATATATTTAAAGCAGATGAATATAGATTCAGTTGGTACACTGAGAAAAAACAGATTAAAAAATTGTCCTTTCGAGGATGAAAAAAACTGTCCAGAAGCGTGGTCGTGGCAGTTTTGATTACCGAAAGGATTCCAGTTCAGGGATCATAATTGTACGATGGGCAGACAACAAAGTTGTATGCTTAGCGAGCTCTTTCTGTGGCATTCAACCTCTAAGTAATGTGAAAAGGTGGAATTCCCAGGAGAAGAAGAAGACAGATGTGCCCTGCCCAAACATTGTAATGCAGTACAATAAGCACATGGGGGGTGTTGACTTGGCAGGGATGCTGATCGAACTGTATAGGGTACCACTAAAATCAAAACGGTGGTATCTTCGTCTGTTTGGGTTTTGCTTAGATCTTTGTGTTGTGAATGCCTGGCTTCTGTATCGTCGTGACACGAAAGACAGCAAAACATCATTGAAGGAATTCAGAAGTGCTATTGCAAATGGACTTATGTTTTCGGGGAAGAGAAATCCTGGGAGGCCTTCGCTAGATGCTAAACCAGTACAAAAGAAGATAAAAACATCAGCTCCTGTGCCAGTGAGTGATGTCAAATACGACGGTGTTGGTCACTGGCCAGAATATGGACCAAAGGGGAGATGTCGACTTTGCCCACAGAGCTATTCCACTATAAAATGTGGTAAATGTGGACTGGTACTGTGTTTTGTACCTAAAAGGAACTGTTTCAAAGCATTTCATGTAAAGTAGAGAGCAAAGTAACCTTATTTTTCAGCAAATATGTATAATTTTATATTGTAGCACATGTGTGCCTTTTACGTGCAACGTTGCTCACAAGCAACAATGCTGTATTTAAAAAAAAAAAAATGTTAAAAAATTCAAAATACATGTCAATTAGTTCATATGACCACATACATCTACTTTAAACAAGAAAATAATTTTTCCCCTTAAAATTTCTGGGGGTGACCAATAAAGGGTTATAATCTATAAGTTAGTTGAGGATGATGGAGTGGGAGAGTTTAACACAAGTTTAGGCCAGGAGGATAGAGGGAGGAGAGGATGTGTTGGAGGGCAAGTACCCATATCTGTAGCTCTGAGGGACTGGTGGTAGTATCCAGATGGTACGCGTGGTGTAACATGTGCCGCGGTCCCTGGTGTCATATTGGAGGGCATGTTTTGCCACAGGATATTGATTGCCTACCAATCGAACAGTCTGTCTGTGATCATTCATGCATTCAGCCAGTTTGTTGGTACTCATACCAACACAAAAGACTGCAGTGAACACATGTCAGATGGTAGATGACATGTTGTCCGCAGGTGGCTCAGCCTTGAATGGTGTGATAGGGCTGGAGTAGATGGTTGTGGGAGGAAGCATGGGACAGGTTTTGTAGCAGGGTCGGTTACAGGGATAGAAACCATTAGGTAGGGATGGTTGGTATGGGATGTTGTAAGGTTTGACAAAGATGTTGGGGAGGTTGGGAGGATGGCAAAAGGCTACTCTAGGGGAGGATACTTTGAAGGCCTAGGTTGTGAGTAACCTTTCCCCAGTATTTGGAGTAAGTAGTCAGAATGGAGAGGGAAGCATGAAAGGAGAGTTCCCACCTAAGCAATTCAGAAAAGCTGTGGGGAAGATTCATATGGCATAGGGTGCGTAGTAATACAGTAAAACCTCGTTTTTACATTCTCGGTTTTTACGTTTTCCCGCCATTTACACCATTTTTTGTCGGTCCCATCAAATTTCCTATGTTTACAATGTTAATTCTCCCTCGTTTTTGCGTTAACATATTTACACTTTTCCCGCGTTTTACACTTTTCGAAAGAATTTTCGTGAAGAAAAATGACGTAATGTACATAAATTGACGCTAGCATGGCTTTCCCCATAAAGTATAGCGCTTAAAAGTTATTCACAGTCGAGTTTCTTGACACTTTGCATTTATTCAAACGTATATTTCGCCTTTCGTTGACCATTTACGACGCGCCGATTTGTGGCGATGTGGTTCCTCTTTCAACCAGCTTCTTTGCCAGAGCGCTTGGCGTGAGAATAACGCTAATTTGTGGCAGTGTAGTTCCTCTTTCCGCTAGCTTCGTTGCCAGAGCGGCTGGCGTCTACTCAAACAATCAGAACCAGTTGCTTTGTTGGCGTGAGAATAAAGAGTTGCAATGTTTTTGTGATACATATTTCTGATTAATAAAGAACGATATCAGTCAAAGTTGGGTATCATAATACCCACAGCCTCAAAAAAGCGATAATAGTGAGAGGTGCCGATTCTATGCAAACGACACAAAAATACTTATGCATATGTTTGCTCTCGAAAACGCGTATAAATTCTCTGATAATGTCGTGTGAAACGTCTAAAAATACAAAAATAACGGAACTTTGAGTTTTACTACGTAAATAATTACGTAATGCCGGTAAAAGGCAGTAATTTTGAAGATGTATTACATAGCCTGGCAGCAGCGTCCAAACGATATCGAAGCGGTTCAGGTAATTTTGAAGATGTGTTACATAGCCCAGCAGTGGCGTCTTCGATTATAATGAATGAAATTACGTAAAAAATTTCTACTTCCCATAAAATTACCAATTCTGTTTGGCGCTGAAAATAGCGGCGTCCTCGATTATAATGAATGAAATTACATCGAAATTTCTAGTTTCCATAATATTCCCAGTTTTGCCTGGCGCTTAAAATAGCAGCATCCTCGATTATGATGAATGGAATCACGTCAAATTTCTACTTCCCATAAAATTACCAGGTCTGCCTGGCGCTTAAAATAGCGGCATACTCGATAATAATGAATGAAATTACGTCAAAAAATTCTACTTCCCATAAAATTATGTTTTGCCTGGCGCTTAAAATAGTAAAAATTTGGATAACCTTTATTGTATAATAAACTTCTGGCGAGTATTTAGATGCCTATTATGTACATATATCACAAACAAACTACGAAAATGCAAGGCTCATGCAGTAAGCATTTTTTACCATTTAAAACATTATTTCCTGCATTTTACATTTTCCTGCATTTTACTTAAGTCCCTTGAAAAGCGTAAAAACGAGGTTCTACTGTACGTAGTAAAGTAATCCACACAAAGCAGGGCTGCATCCTCTGCAACAGGGTGGTCAGGCTATCTCCTTGGCCACAGTTTGACTATGGCAATCCATGTGGACAGACAGCTTGTTATTGCTCATGCCCACATAGACAGCTGTACAGTCGTTACATCTCAGTTTGAAAATAATGTGACTGCTTTCACAGGTTGCTCTGCTTTTAATGGGATAGAAAATGCATGTGATGTGACTTAAGTAGATGGTGGTGGGATTACAGATAGGACAGGTTTTGCATCTAGGTCTATTGCAGGGATATGAGTCATGGGGCAACAGGTTGGGAGCAGAGATGGAGTAGGGATAGACAAGGATATTAGGTAGGTATGCCGAGTGGCAGAATACCACTTCAGGAGGGATGGGGAGGTTATGGGTACTGTATTTCTCATTTCAGCTCAGGATGAAAGGTAGTCGAAACTCTGGAGGAGAATGTTTTTTAACTGCTCAAGTCCTGGGTGGTACTGGGTCACAAGAGAGGCGCTCCTTTGTGGAAGGACAGTGGGTGTGAGGGAGGTGGTGTGTGACTGGACAGACTGGGCATGTGAGATCTGTTTTTGAACAAGGTTGGGAGGGTAATTATGGTCAGTGAAGGCCTCGGAGAGGCCTTGGCATATTTGGAGAGGGACTACTTGTCACTGCAGATGTGATGACCATGAATCGCTAGACTCTAGGAAGGGACTTTCTGGTGTGGAATGGATGGCAACTGATGAGACCATCCTTAACATGGAGGTCAACATCAAGGAAGGTGGTTCATTGGGTTGAGTAGGTCCAGGTATAGTGAATAGGGGAAAAGGTGTTAAGGTTTTGGAGGAATGTGGATAGTGTGTCCTTGCCTTCAAACCAGATTATGAAGATGTCATCAATGAATCTGAACCAGATGAGGGGTTGGGATTCTGGGTAGTGAGAAAGGGTTCCTCTAGATGGTCCATGAACAGGCTGGCTTAGGGAAGGTGCCATACCATAAAGTCACCAACCATTTTCTCCACCAACTCACAACTGATGGCACCTCCTTCTACAACAACATCCTCAATCATCATAGCCTTGCTGCTGTTGGAAACTACCTTTCACAATGCCCGACAGACTCCCAGCCAACAACCTTCTTCCTCCTCAACATGACCAACTACATCCTCACCCACAATTATTTCTCCCTTGCAGGCATAATAACAAATAAATTTGTGGTACAGCCATGAGCACCTGTATGGCAACTTCCCATGCCAACCTGTTCATAGGCCATTTAGAGGATACATTCCTGACTACCCAAAGTCCAAAACTTCTTATCTGTTCAGATTAACTGATGACATATTTATAATCTGGATTGAAGGTGAGGCCACACTATCCAAATTCCTCAAAAACTCAACACTTCACTTCACCTGGTCCTACTCAGACCACCGAGCCACCTTTCTCAAAGTTGACCTCTGTCCACATAAAACCTATCAACAATACCTCAACTTTGGCAGGTGCTAGCTATTCCACACCAAAACCTTCCTTCCATGCTGCCTGGCAACTTGTGGTCGTCGCATCTGCAGTGACAAGCAGTCCCTCTCCAAATATACAGAAAGCCTCAATGAGGCCTTGAATGATCCTCCCAACCTTGTTCAGAAACAGATCTCATGTGCGCAGTCTGTCCAGTCACCCACCACCTCCTTCACACCCACTGTCCAGCCTCTAAGGAGCACCACTCTTGTGACCATGTATCACCCAGGACTGGAGCACAACCTCCATCAGGGTTTCAAGTAACTTTCATCTTGCCCTGAAATGGGAAATAGCTTACCCAATATTCCCCCAACCCCTCCTACAGTGGTATTCTGTCACCCATCCAACCTATGTAATATCTTTGTCCATCCCTACTACCAAACCCTTACCCCATGGCTCATATCTCTGCTACAGACCGATAAAAAAAACTTGTCCTATGCACCATCGCACCACATCGACTCCTGTAACATGCATTTCCTAGCTCATAAAAGGCAAGGCAACCTGAGAAAGCAGTCATGTGATCTACAAACTGAGCTGCAATTATTGTGCAGCTTCCTATATGTGCATAAGCAGTAACACACTGTCTGCATGAATAGTCATTGTCAAACTGTGGCCACGAGTCAGATATGGACCATCCTGTTGAGAGCATGAAGCCCACCTTGATATGAGTCATTTCAATGACCACTAAACAGCCTGTGCCATATGCATCCTCCCTACAAACACCAGCTCTTCTGAACTGCACAGGTGACAACTCTCCCTACAATATATCCTCTGCTCCCACAATCCCCCAGACCTAAACCTTCGCTAGTTACTGCCTCCAATGTTCTGTCCCCTTCCCTGCCCACTAGCCTCATGTATGTCTTCCATTCCACCATACACTCCTGCCTCTCCCCTTCCCTGCATCAAGACAGCACTGGCAAATTCCTCCACCTCTGCCATGCACCTATCTCCTCCCTTCCCTCTTCTCTCTTCATACTGCCTCCTCACCTCCGCCACTGGTTGCTTTTTGCCTCAGCCATCCTGAGCTCCTGAGCCTCGGCGGCCAGAGAAGGCAGTTGTGTTTGTGTGTGTGTTGTTTTCTACTTCTTCTTTTTTTATCTGTTGTGTGTGCCTTTCTGTGGCACATCGAGACCTCTTTGTGGTGAGAAGCAACATAAGTAACAGTAGACACTGAAGAATAAGACAAATAATGAAAGGTAAATAAGAAAAAACAATACAAGAAAATGAAAGAAGAAAACAAAAGGTTTAATCTTCTTTTAGTTGTGTGTGTCTGTTCCTCAATGCCTCTTCTCTGTAATGAGTAGCAATTTATCCTATTTTATATCGTTGTGGTTCCATCATGGCTTTCTATTGTATTAACCAACATCCTTCCCGTTTCCTCCCTCTTCACCTGATGAAGCAGCCAACGGTTGCGAAAGCTTGTTTGATTGTTTGTGTGTGTGTGTGTGTGTGTGTGTGTGTGTGTGTGTGTGTGTGTGTGTGTTTTTGTGTCTATCAACGAGCCTGTTTTTTTGGGTAAGTTACTCGATCTATATTTTTTATACATATTTATACCTGTAATTCTTTAGAAAAAAGTGTGCTGCTGCTCTGTTGTTCAAGAGCTGGGCATTCAATGAATCATCACTGCATTTTTGACGTAGACCTTCTGTGTAACTTATGACAGCAACACGATATTTTTTGCACTTGAAGTTAAAGTTACCATCTTCCTTGTATGTGGCTGCTAATTCTGAAAAGGAAACAAAGTTTAATTGCTTTAGTAACCAATAAGCATGTTCCACAAAAATGTTCATGTAAAACTTACTTTAAAGATATTTAGTAATTCATTTTCATTACAGTCTGCATCACGTAGGAAGGCAGGCTAGTTTTCAGCCATTCTGCGCATCCCCCTCCATTACTGCACTGGCAGCTGATGATATTCATTCTGTAGGAGCCTGGCTGACCAAGAGTTACACAATATTATTCCTGCAGGCTCAACTATTGGCACTTGGCCGTAGTTCCTCCCCTCCTCACTTCACATATCGACCCACCTCTATGCACAGAAATGCCTTCCTACATGGCGCCAACTATAATGTGGTTATATCACTGAGCAATTTTGAAACAAATACTTTTCTATTATTTTTCTTTCCAAAATGATGTTTCACTGCTCATAAATAATGTTAAACATTTAACAATAACATCATTTACATAGTCACAACCACTATGTTCAAAAGGGACCACAGAGAAACACACACACCCTTCCAGTATGTTTCAGTGTTTTTGAAAGTGCATAAACTCAACCAGCTAGAATTAGAATGTCTCATTGCGGCCTATTTCTACATCCACTACATCCCAACAGAGAGAAACTATGGCCTTGTGAAACAAATCTTCAGCCTACTACCTGTATTTCCATCCTCTTGCAGTTCACATTTCAGTGCATAGCAGAGGATATCTAAAAGACACTAACCCTTTTCGCTACCAATCCTCCAGCATTCCTGTTCCTTTCTTACCCAATGCTCCATTCACTATGTTTCTCTAAGTAATACTCGCACTACACATGGGCTTTCCGCTACTGAACCACTACTTTTTTTTTGCCAATATCTGACTGGCTTCACACCTACAACAACCTTCCTGGCCACCAGTGGCAGCATGACCTGTGTGTTCACTGGTCCAGTAAACTCATGGGAGGAAGTAATCTATATTTAACCTTTTTTTCAATTCTTGTATCAGATCATTTTATCAGCATTTTCAAACCTTTTGAGTCATACAGATAGCACACGTCATAGTGTGCCCACCCCACCACCACCAGTTCGACTTGACAAGTTGCCCTTGTTCCCACCTCATGAGTAAACAGTACCATGTAGTGTCGCACTCTAGTCAGATCTTGTGTTCATCAACTATTGTTGTGAAGTGCTTTTGTTGTTGTTGAAGTGTTCTAAAATAGTAAGGTGTGTGTGGTGTTTTATTATAGTTGGCGTCACGTAGGAAGGCACCTCCGCACATAGAGATGGAGCGATACGGGAAGTGTGAAGTGGAGGAACTAAAGCTGAGCGCCAACAGTTGAGCTTGTGGGAGAAACATTGCATAACTCGCAACCAGCCACTTGCCTAGAGAATAAATGTTATTGACTGCCAGTGTGGTAATGAAGGAGGTTGCACAGAATGGCTAAAAACTGCATCACCTTCCTCCATGACGTGGACTATAATGATAGTGCAGCATGTCTGAACATCAAGATTTGGAACTAAAGATGGATCCAAGGACACGTACACTGGCTGCAAAGACATCGAGAACAGGAAGAGAAATCCAATTCGTGGGTATGGTCATGAATTCATGTGCCCTGTATGCATGTATTTTGAAATTGAGTGCAACAGTGATGAGCCAATTTTAGATTTTACAAGAGTGGTGGGCATAACAGCTGCTGCATTTAGCATTCACTGATCTATAGTGTTGAGAACTGGGAAGGAGATGGAAAGAAAGGAAGACATGAATGATGGAGCAACTCAAGGTCCTTCATCACTGGAAACTCCAAGCAAGAAAACAAGTTACGATAGACTGGAACCCACGAAGGACTCATTCTTGCAAGATGCAATATACAGACATGTGTACGGTTATTATCAATGGAAAGAATACTCCACTTCTTTGCGGCCTTAAAGAGCCAGAGTTGTTCAACAAGAGTACATTGTTACTTTGAAATTTACTTCCTGAGCTTGGTTACTGGCACAAAAGTCTTCGTCTCAAAACTTATCATGGAAAGAGGTGACTTAGTGGCATGGAGAAAGCAATATCTTTATGCTGTGAAGAATGTTTCATTCAAAGACATTATGTGGCTGGACGAGAAGTGGGTTAAAGTGTGTCACACATTGACAAAGACATGGATGGAATGTTCAGTACAAGGTACTTCAAAAGCATTGTTAGGCAAGGATAGTAGGATAATCGTCCTTCACTCTGACTTTGCCCCTGAGTTTACTGCAAACTGTTTACCTTGAGCAGTAGTGTGAGGAGGACTATGTGAGAGGCGTTTAACGAGTTTAGCATTCCAAAGTATTGGAAAACTGGTATGACCTGCATCATTTTCTCGTGGACGACAGATGGCCATAGACTCGGGTTCCCAGGTAGATGCCACGTTTCTTGACTTCTGAAAGGCATTTGATACAGTTCCCCACAGACGTTTAATGAACAAAGTAATAGCACATGGTCTATCAGACCAGATGTGTGATTGGATTGAGGAGTTCCTAGATAACAGAATGCAGCATGTCATTCTCAAAAGAGAGAAGTCTTCTGAAGTAAGAGTGATGTCAGGGGTGCCACAGGGGAGTGTCATGGGTCTGTTGCTGTTCACGATATATATAAATGGCCTTGCGGATAACATCGGAATTTCACTGAGGCTTTTTGCGGATGATGCTGTAGTATATAGAGAGCTTGTAACAATGGAAAATTGTATTGAAATGCAGGAGGATCTGCATCGAATTGACGCATGGTGCAGGGAATGGTAATTGAATCTCAATGTAGAAAAGTGTAATGTGCAGTGAATACATAGAAAGGAAGATCCTGTATCATTTAGCTACACTATAGCAGGTCAGCAACTGGAAGCAGTTAATTCCATAAATTATGTGGGAGTAGGCATTAGGAGTGATTTAAAATGGAACGACCATATAAAATCAATTGCCAGTAAAGCAGATGCCAGACTTAAGATTCATTGGAAGAATCCTAAGGAGATGCAGTCCGAAAACAAAGGGAGTAGGTTACAGTACACTTGTTCGTCCACAGGTTGAATACTGCTCACCGGTGTGGGATCCATACCAGGTGGGGTTGATAGAGGAAGTAGAAAAGATCCAATGGAGAGCAGCACGCTTCGTTGCAGGATCATTTGGTAATCGAAAAAGCATTATGGAGATGATCGATAAACTCCAGTGGAAGACTCTGCAGGAGAGACGCTCTGTCGCTCGGTACGGGCTTTGTCCACATTTCGAGAACATACCTTTACCAAGGAGTCTAGTAGTATATTGCTTGCTCCTACGTATATCTCGTGAAGAGATCATGAAGATAAAATCAGAGAGATTAGAGCCCACACAGAGGCATACCAACAATCTTTCTTTCCGCGAACAATAAGTGACTGGAACAGGAGGGAGAAACGATAGTGGTACTCAAGGTACCCTCCGCCACACACCAGCGGGTGGCTAGCAGAGTATGGATGTAGATGTACATGTTCCATTCCAGGAAGCACGGTGACTATCATGAAGAAGTAAGGAAGGGAAGTTTAGGGTTTAATGTCCCATCGACAGTATGGTCATTGGAGGCAGTATCATGAAGAAAATAAATGGCAAAGTTTACTGTCACTGATTTACTCATGTTCTGTTGTAAAATATCCACCATAATTTGATAATGGTAATGGACAATGTGCCATACCACTCTGTTGTGATGGACAAAGCTTCTACAGTGTAGAAGTGTCAGTGTAATTTGACTTCCTCCATATCACGCTCACTTAAATCCAATTGAAAATATATGGGACCAGCTGAAAGGTAATGTGGCAAAGAACAACAAGTAGCTTAGGCTCAGTGAGGTTGATTTTTGATAAAAGAAACCATTGCAAATGTTACCCCACATGACTTGTCTTGTGTTGTGAGACATACAAAGAAGGTAGTTGGGGAAACATGGATTCATGAGGGACTGCTTGAAGAGCAGATTGAAGATATGGTTATTTCAGTCGGTTCCAGTACCAGCTCTAAGTCTGAGGAAGAGGACAGTGATGATTCTTCCTATGGTGTCACTCCACTTACACCATAACAGTTAGTATGTATAAAAGATTAATTGATATATCTCCTGTATTCACTATTGTTTCTTATCCTCATTGTTAGGTAGACATGGCTCTACTGCCTACTGGCGCGCTCACCACATGCTGACAACTACGCTCTCCTCCATTTAACTAATTTTAAATGCCTCCTAACAACCACAAACATACCTCCATGTCACTCATTACACAACAACAGCTCCTTTTACACAGCCTGGCCACACTTGGTGTCACATCTATAGTGGTGATAATTCTCTCTCCAAATATGCAAATGGCCCAAAATTACTCTCCATACCTTTTCCTAAAACCCATCTTCCACACCTTTTCCTCTCAATCACCTTCTTCTTCTTCTTCTTCTTTCTGGCTCTGTAGTCCTTGATGAGCCTGGGCCTGCTCTACAATACCATTTCATTTATTCCTACCCGGCAACTTGCTTCTCTCTCTTGCAAGAATTGCTGTTTTGGTCTATCCCTACTTCTTCATCCTACTGGGTTTTGCTGCAGCGCTATTTTTGTTCAGTTCTCATTTACAAACAAATAATGTGGCTGACCCATTTCACGTGGTTTATTTTAAAGAACTTTATAATTTCAAGATCCTTACATAATTCAAAATTACATTTTCTGTCTCCCATTCCGCTTTCATTGGGCACTCCACAGAGTTTGCACAACACCTTCCATTCAAAATACCTTATTAGCTCTTCACATGGTTGTGTCAATGTCTAGGTTTTCGAGCCCTATATTATTATTAATATCATTATTATTATTATTATTACTATTACTGTTAATACTACTACTACTACATCTACACAGCAATTCACCATAAAGTGCGTGGTGGAAGGTACACTGTACCACTACTAGGCATTTCCTTTCCTAATCCACTCCCAAATAAAACGAGGGGGGAAAAAATGCTTATAAGCCTCCGTACGAGCCCTAATTTCTCTTATCTTGTCTATGTGATCACCACGTGAAATGTAAGTAGGTGGCAGCAATATCATACTACACTCAGCTTCAAATTGCGGCCCTCTAAATTTCCTCAACAGAAATTCATGAAAAGAACGTCGTCTTTCCTCCAGCGATCCCCAATAGATTTGCCGGAGCATATCCGTGACACTCAAGCATTGGTCGAACCTACCAGTAACAAACCTAGCTGCTCGCGTCTGAACTACCTCTATGTCTTCCTTTAAACAGATCTGCTGAGGGTCCCAAACACTTGAGCAATACTCAAGACGTGGTCGTACAAGCATTTTATACGTGGTCTCCTTTACAGGGTAAGTACATCTTCCCAAAATTCCCCCAATAAACCGAAGTCGGCTGTCTGCCTTACATGTGTAAAGTTTTATACAGTTGTCATTTTGTTATCCTGGACAGATTTTTGAATTTAAGTTGCGGGTCAGCCTATAATAGCATTTGTTAGCTAGAGGAATACATCCTTTATTTGCCCACTAATATCATTCTGTGACATTACTAGTGTTTCCAGACAGACAAATTCACTAACAGATTCTATTTGCACCTGGTAAAATCACTAGAGTTGTGTTTGGTTCTGATTGTATGACTCATATGTAATTGGTTTCATTGATATTCACTCCCAGTGTCCTATTTCTATTGCTACCAGGGCTTTACATGTTTCTTTGGCAACTCATTCTGGTCTCGTAATAATATCTACATCATCTGCAAAGGCCAGAACCTGTAACATTCCACTGTATATTGAGTCTGTTGTGTTGATTTGAGCTGACCGTATTATTCTCTATAACGATTTATTTAAAAGCATAAATAAGACGGCATCGCCTTGCCCCACATCACACTTAGCGTCAAAATTTTTGTTTGAGCTTTCATGTACCCAAACTTCTTCCATGATCATTATTCTGAGACATATTTTCTGTTGTGGTATACACAGTTCATTCATGGCTTCAATCAAGATTATTTATTTTTACAAGTCAAATGTTGCTTTAAAATAAACAACTATCTGGCGTTTCCTTCTTGTATTCCCTTATTTTTCTAGTATTGCATCAAGGTGAATACATGCTCAATCGTTGATTTGCTCTCAACTTTGCTGGATATCTCCTGAATGTTTTTCCTGCAAAAGGCTTTATGTGGGTGCAAAGCAGAGAGGAGAATATTTTATAGGTGATGTTCAGTTATGTACTTCCTTTATAGTTTGTACATTCCAGGATGACACCCTTTTTATGCGTAGCACATATCATTATATACCAGTTGTCTGGGAAAACTTTTTGTGTACCAGTATCTACAATAGAACCTCGTTTTTACGCTTTTCAGGGGACTTCAGTGAAATGGTGTAAAATGCAGGAAAATGAAAAATGCAGGAAATAATGTTTTAAATGGTAAATTATGCCTACTGGATCAGCCTTGCATTTTTGTAGTTTATGTGTGATATATGTACATAATAGACATCTAAATACTCACCAGGGAGTTGATTATACAGTAAATGTTATCCAAAATTTTACTATTTTAAGCGCCAGGCAAAACTGGTAATTTTATGGGAAGTATAAATTTTTGACATAATTTCATTCATTATAATCGAGGACGCCGCTATTTTAAGCGCCAGGCAAACTGGTAATTTTATGGGAAGTAGAAATTTTTTACGTAATTTCCATTCATTATAATCGAGGACGCCACTGCTGGGCTATAACACATCTTCAAATTTACCTGAACCGCTTCGATAGATATCGTTTAGACGCCGCTGCCAGGCTATGTAACATCTTCAAAATTACTGCCTTTTACCAGAATTAATTATTTACATAGTAAAACTCCTACAGTTCCATTCATTTTGTATTTTTTGATGTTTCACATGACAATATTCGAGAATTTATTCGCGTTCTCCAGTATAAACATATGCATAAGTATTTTTGTGGCGTTTTCATAGGATCGGCATCTCTCACTATTATCGCTTTTTTGAGGTTGTGGGTATTATGATACCCAAGTGTGGCAGATAAAGTTCTTTATTAATCAGAAATATGTATCACAAAAAAAAGCAACTATTTATTCTCACTTCAACAAAGCAACTGGTTCTGATTGTTTGAATACTCGCCAGCCGCTCTGGCAAAGAAGCTAGCAGAAAGACGAACTACACCGCCACAAATCAGCGTTATTCTCTCGTTAACAAACCGTTCTGTTTGTCTGAGTACATGCCAGGCGCTCTGCCAAAGAAGCTGGTGAAAAGAACAACTACATTGCCACAAATCGGCGCGTCTTTAAGTCAACAACGAAACGCGAAATATACGTTTGAATAAACGCAAAGTGTCAAGAAACTCGAATGTGAATAATTTTTAAGCACTATACTTTAAGGGGAATGCCATGCTAGTGTCAATTTATGTACATTACATCATTTTTCTTCACGAACATGCTTTCAAAAAGTGTAAAATGCGGGGAAAGCTTAAATATGTTAATGCAAAAATGAGGGCGAATTAACATTGTAAACATAGGAAATTTGACGGGACAGACCAAAAATGGTGTAAATGGCAGGAAAATGTAAAAATGAGGTTTTACTATATTTGGACTGGCCATTTTTAACCTTTTTGGATTCTTTGTTTCAGATGATGTGCATCTAGTGTCAGATCAGGTGCATTACCAACAGTTGGACACTCTCTGCTCAGATCCTCCCCCACCCCCTCCCCCCATTTTCATCAGTTCCACAGTACACTATCAATTTTAAGGCATTCATTACACTGAAACTATTGGCATGGCCCTGTTTTTCTGGGTTTGCCCAGTTGCGTTGTGAATCCATGTAAAATTGGAATTAGATAGGCTTTTTGTTGCCTCTACCATTGCTGTTGTCGCTCCTGGTGGTGGTAGTGATGAAAATGCCCAACAACAACCTTAGAGTATGTTGGGAATTTAAAAAGAACATTAATTTTCAGTGTATTACTGATACCTATCCACTTCGCCACCCTGATGAACTGTTAGCAAATTGGCAGATACATACCTACAATTACCATTGGGTGAATATTCCTAGTTGTCCCGTCAAAGCCACCATATATGGATGAATCAACAAACTTCAACAATATTGTTAAGTCAAGCTCCTCTACGGAGGACCATCTACAGATCGTTCAGACCTTGTTTGTAGTCCTCAAAACAACAGCACTAAAATGTAATCTTGATAACTAACAATTTTTCCAGTCACTTATTATTTACCATGGTTTCAATGTTTCCTGCAAGGGTGTCAAGCCTTTACAGCCATCACTGCCATAGCACATCCCACCCATATCTGCTTATCAACAAGATCGCCTACTGCCATGATCAGTTTATTCTAGATGCATCCACAATGTATCAGCCCATCCATTTTCTCTTACACAAGGAGGTTCCTTTCAAGTGGTCTCCCACTTTCAAGCAGGCATTACTTTCGCTACCCTGTTTGGTTATGCTCCAACTGCAATAACATTTGGTTTTGACCACAGACACATCCCAGTATGCACTGGGGGTTGTTCCAGTACACAAATACACAGATAGTTCTGAAGAACCTATCACATACAGATTCAAAACTCTGACTCCAACACAACAGCACAACCCTCCAGTCAAAAATAAGACATTACCATTGTCACCTAACAAAAAATTTTCATGTCTTCCTATATGGGTCTAAATTTCATTTAATTATGGACCATAAACCTCTGATTTCTCTTTTCAATCTGTGAGCATCCTTGATGGACAAAGCTGTCCCCATCTGCTCTCTTCCTGTCCCAATACAACTACTGACTTGTTTCTGTCCTATGGCATAACATGCAAATGGAGATACACTTTCATGCCTGCCAATGGGCCAGAATCCTGTACTTGATCAAGATGATCAGTTGTGCTTCCAGGTCCACATTCAAGTTCAAAATGCTGTGTATGGGCTTCCGATTACCAGTGCAAAGATTCTGGCATCCAATCAGATCATTCCATCCTCCATCAGGTTACATAATTTACCAAACATGGTTGGCCAGAGATACTGCTAGTCCACATATCAGATCCTCTGCACAATTACTACTCTCTATGCCACCACCTGACTGTCATCTATGGCTCTGTGCTGTTATCCACAGAGAGTCAGGTCCCACAGTGGCCATTTCCTCTTATTTGCAGTGGAACATCATGGGCCGCCTCTACCAGGATCTTTGTGGGAGAGGGTCACATACTTGGCATGCCATTGTGTGTTCTGGCTGGGTATCAACTCAGAAACTACAGCACATTGCATGCAGTATAGGGCATCTTTGTCCCCATGGCCCTTCCTATGTTGGGCCTGTGAGTGCATTCATGCTGATTTTGTAGGCCCTCTTTTAAACTCTTACTGCATTTAATAGTAGTCGCATTCTCTAAGTTCCCATATGTGTTTTGTTCATCTAGTATATCCACAGTGTCTACAGTCTAAGTTCTTTAGTATCTACCATAACTCTAATCAAGGGTAAGAGCCTACAGTTTGTCTTGCAAGATTTTGAAAATTTTTGTACAAAGCATTGCAAGGGGCAGGAATGGCTCCTCCCTTTCTAACCACAGTCCAATGGAGAAGCAGAAAGTTTGTTTTGAACATTCAAAACTTATATGATAAAGTATGCAACTCTTCTTCTTCCAAAAAAATCTATCAATAGGTTTTTGAGCTCCTACGGGTTCATTTCCATTAGCAATCAGAACTCTGCAGAGCAACTTTCAGCCCAATATGTTGTTCCACCGACTCCACCCCTTACTGGCCCACCCATAGCTGGCTTCGTCATGGCAATTCCAGGTGTGCATGACAGTCTGAACTTCTGGGTTTGGTCGATGTCCAAAGTGGATGCTGGCAGGCATTCATCACTACAGAGGCAACCACTTTTGCCTCAAGCATGCCAGCAACAGCTTGGTGTTGTTTTTATGACCAGCTCCGACCCTCACCTCGATTCATCTACTTATGCACAAACTGGGTTCTATGCATCGACACTGTAAAAGTGATTATACAGCTGACAGGTTTCCTCCTTAAGCACTGTCAGCCTCCATCATCTTTGCTGCCTCTGACATCTGCGACACTGCAGCAGTCTGGGCTGCTCCTGTAATCGAGGCCGGCTCTGATATGGAAACGGACGAGCACCTCCTAGACCAGTACTCCCTTAAAGACTGTTGTACAGGAGCGGGAGCCACACCTACCATCAGCCATGCCACCTCAAACTGTATTCATCAATCTCTGCACAGAGTCTGCTCCAGAAGCTGCCTCAGAAAGAAGAAACAGATATTTCAAGTATTAGCATTACTTCCCCTAATGAGGAAGGAGTGCTACATCTGACTGAGGGCACCAGTGCTTAAACAGTGTGTGCAGAAAGTGAACCATGGCCAGACAACAGGTCACCCCAAACCTGGTAATAATCATCAATAGTGCTCTGTCCTGGGAAAAACAAATGTTTAGGTCTATAAGAGGAAGGCTGTGAACTGCCATTCTCATTTGTAACTAAACTGTGCTATAGGCAAACAGCATGCATGTTAAGTTAGAAAAATTTTATTGTTTACATTTTATAAAGACCGCTTTTGTCTGTCGGTTTTCTGCTGATACGACAACAATCAAATGGTTCTCAATGGAATTACTGAATCGTAATCAGCACAGCCTGCCATCAAATGAAAATATTCTGCACAATTGTTCAACTGTGAAACTGAACCACCCCCTCCCCTCACATGAAGCTTAAATCTGCATACTCAGAAAAGTGGGAGCAGCATCCTTTCTGCCTTGGAGTACATATTATTATAGTCCATATTTTAAGATTCAGTGTTTTGACACATAATATGCAATACATAACAGATAGAATAAACACTATCATAAGTAATTGGTAACTGTGGACAGATAATGAAAAAGAAAAAAAGAGGATAGGTTGCTACTCACAGTAAGACAATAGCTAGAGGGCACATAGAAAAGACACTCAAACTTTTCTTCATTTTATTATTGATCTTCCAACCTGCACTTTCCTATTTTAAATAATAAGAAATACTTATAGACAAAAATGAAATTTATGATAACTTCTACTCACTGACACAGCAAATGTGATTCCAACAAACCACATACAAGAGGCCTAGGGGACCTATATAAATTCCCAAATAACTTGTCGCCAAAAACAATTACCTGTTATATTCACTGCCAAGACCCCCTATGTTGAAATAATTTATTTTATTTCAATACCATTTTCAGCAGAAATTGCTGTCATTCTTAGATGCTATCGCTTCATAAAACTAGGTGTCATCACTGTCTTTGAAAACAAGTTAACAGGTACATGAATGGGACTGTTTTTGCTCATGATTTTAACACTGATATACAGTATTAAAAATTTTTTATATAGTAATCTTATTATTGTGACCACACAGTATTGTAACATTTTATAACTTGAGCACAATCCCATTTCAGCGACAATGATGACACCTAGTTTTACGAAGAGAGAGTATCTGATGATGGTAGCTAGTTCTGCTGAAACTGGTAATGAAATAAAATAAATTGTTTCAACATAAGCGGTCTTGGCAGTATATAATACGGGCTCATAAATAGATACACTAATAAAAACCCACACAAACACAAAAATTCAAGCCTTCGCAACTGTTTATTACTTCATCAGGAAAAGAGGAAAGAAATAGGGAAAAAAATGAAAGGATGTGGGTTTTAAGGGATTGGATGAGGAGTCATTCCAATTCCGGGAGTGGATGGACTTACCTTAGGGGCAAAAAGGAAAGGTAAACAAACAAACAAACAAACACACACACACACACACACACACACACACACACACACCATGACAGACATTTGTAAAAAGCAAAGAAGTTCGACAGATATGCCAGTTGAGGCAGAGGCTCTGTCCAGAGAACAGAGGCAAAAATGTTATGGAATGGTGTGCTGGAATTTGAATTTAGCAGAGGATGAGACCAGGTGGGCAACGGAAAGAGAGAATATGTTAAAGGGCAAGTTACCATCTCCGGAGTTTTGAAAGACATCTCCGGAGTTTTGAAAGACATCTCCGGAGTTCTGAAAGATTGGTGTTGGTGGGAAGTATCCAGATAATCTGGGCAGTGTAACACTGTGCCAAGATGTGCTGGTCGTGCACCAAGGCATGTGTAGCCACAGGGTGATCCTCATTACCAACAAACATTGTCTGCCTGTGTCCGTTCATGCAAATGGACAGTTTGTTGCCGGTCATTCCCACATAGAATGCTTCAGCGTGCAGGCATGTCACTTGGTAAATCACGTGAGTGCTATCGCAAGTGGCTCTGCCCTTAATCATGTACACCTTCCGGATTACAGAACTGGAGTAAATGGTGGAGGGAGGGTGCATAGGGCAGGTTTTACACCAGGGGCAGTTACATGGGTAGGAGCCTGAGGGAAGGGACGGGGTTTGGGGATTTCATAGGGATGAACTAGGAGGTTACAAAGGTAAGGTGGGCGGTGAAAAGACACTCTTGGTGGAGTGGGAAGGATGGATCTAACTTGGGAGCAGGATTTAAGGAAGTCATATCCTTGCAGGAGACTCACATTCAGAGTCCGTTGCAGTCCCGTAAAGTATCCGGTGACAAGAGGGGCATTTTTCAGGTTCTTCTGTGGAAGGTTCTCGGTTTGGGGGGGGGGGGATGAGAAAGTGACCCTGGCAATTTGCTTCTGTGCCAGATCAGGATAGCTGTGGGATGTGAAAGCTATTATTAGGATATTGGTGTACGGGTTCAGGGATTCAGGACGGGAGCAGACTTGTCTGCCACGAAGACCTAAGCTGTAGGGAAAGGAACATTTGATGTGGAACGGATGGCAGCTGTCATAATGTAGGTACTGTGGTTTACCTTCAAGCCAGATGAAAACATTGTATTTATTGAAATGAATTTTGTGGTATGGCTGTAAACAATATTTTTAAAAAGTAGCGACTCTTGAATGGAAGTTTTTGCCTAAGGGATAGATATAAACAACGGCCAAAGGAAAAACTATGAGACAAGGTACAATATGGAACTGAAATAAAGAATTTAATTATTTTATTCTGTGTTTCAAGATAAGTTACCTTCTGGTGTATTTTCACTTTCATCATATTTTAGTTGCTGGATGCCTTCCAAAAGAGGTGACAAAGGCTGCCCTTCTTCTGGTGGTTTTGTCATGAAGAAAGGGTGCTTCTCCATTTCCTAAAACAATATTATTAATATTTTCAAATTACACAAGAACTACTAACTACTACAATTCCATGTAAAGTCTAGAATGGCTTGTCCAAATGTTGCTCTTGTTTGTGGTGCAAATAATGGCAAAGCCTCTGCTTGTATGGCAGCCAATTGGTAGCTGGAAAATATGAAATTTTAATATCTGGTTGTAGTGATGGGCTGATCTGTAGAGTATCAGACATCTATGTTGGGTTGGAAGGCAACAAAATAGTTGCGAGTTGAGAAAGACTACAAATGTGAAAGCAGAAAAGCATGTTATGTTAAAATCCAATCTTTGTAACTAAAAAATAATTATTAGCTACGCATATTAGCTGTTCTGTCATGTTAGTTTCACACTGCTGCTTACAGTAATGGATGTGTGTGTGTGTGTGTGTGTGTGTGTATTTGTTTACCTTCCTTTTCCCCCTAAGGTAAGTCCTTCCACTCCTGGGATTGGAATGACTCCTTTTCCACTTCCTTAAAACCCATATCCTTCCCTTTCTCCTCTCCTTCCTCTTTCTACTGAAGAAGCTGACAGTGGTGGCGAAAGCTTGAATGATAGTGTGTTTTTATTTGTGTTTTTTGTTTCTATCAGTGAGCCTGTACTTTGGGTAAGTCAAACAATTATTTTTATACATATTTTTCCCACCAGGAAAGAATCAACCTGAACATGGAATCAGAATATATGAGAATCAGTATTCCTCCATTTTTTCCTTCTCATAATACCACAGCACATTTAAGTTAAATGGTAATCAATACTTTCAAAGGGAAATATCATATGAAGATTGCCCAGAAAGTTACATGTAAGATACCTCTTCTCCCCCGCCCCCAAAGGATTATTTATTGCTTGTAATGATAATTACACACACGAAATGCCTTCCACAAATTGCATCCTTTAATGGTGTGATGGTGAATGACAACATCAGCTCATTGCATTGCATAAGAGACATGGATAGTCTTCCAGGGGATCCAATGAACCACCTCCTAATGACCTCACCCTCTGTTGGTTGGTTGGTTGCTTGCTGCAGGGGATTTTCATAGTGGCTAAAAAGCATGGTCATCAGTCCCCTGTTCCTATCTAATAGACCACATCAAAAGAATGTACATAGTAACATTTTAACCTCAGCACCCAGAGGGGAAACATCTAAGGTTTATAGAGAGGCAATGAACACTACATGGACAAGACAGAAGAGGGAAAAACATGGAAGGTTTTGGCAAGTGGTTGAATTACCTAAATGACGACAGCAGGATACCATAGCTAACTGATCACAAGGATGATAAATGATGAGCCAACCACTCTGCATACATTATAAATCTATAGCCAGAAGTAGGACTCCACAAAAGTGGGAAGCAGCTTAAATTGCTGGAGTAGTATGGACCTGAGAGATCAGGCTAAGGTACCCAACATTATAAAAGCCAGCTGCACAAACAAAATGTAAACACAGTCAGCCATAGAGACACTGTCACAAAAAATTGAAGGAAGCACAAAAGGTATATTGAAAGACTGCCGCAAGGGAGGCTACGAGGAGACAGTCCAACAGGATGTGGACCAATGTCAGGAGAGCACCACAGCGACATTTGAGAGGGTCCTCTCAAAGAAGAAGATGGCCATGTGTTAGCCAGGTATGGCCAATATGTAAATAACAGAGCACAACTGAGTCCCTACGAGAGGCCCTTAGTGAGGACTTTGCATGCAATCATAGAGAGCTAGACCACGCAGAGCTTGTTCGACGCATTCATGTCAGATCGTTCTGTACTCCAGATCCCAAGGACCATTGTGGTTCGTCTCCAATTTCTGGAAGACCAGTCTCCAGGGATTGTGAGGCGGTGACCTTGTAATGCAACAACACAGTGACCAATGTCAATGCTTGCATGTGTAAACATGAGCAGAATAAATGACTGTGTATAGTATGAGAAATATGTATAGCCTGAGCGTGTATATATCATGTGTAAATTGATTAATTCTCCTGTGTATATGAGTTATGTGAATCACAAATGTTTAACTGTTTAACATAATTGTAAAGTGTTGCAGAAGACATGTTGGCTTAGTGAGGGCAATGTTCGTAGTATCTTTGCGCAAAGCATTTGTTATCGCTGAGAGCAGTCAGGTGCAAAGCATGAGAGAGGGTTGTTGTTGAGCTCTCGAGGTGAACAATAGAAAAGTTGGACAGTAGCAGCAGCAAACTGTAGCAGCGTGGTGTATTACAATGTGTTGGTACAAGCAGCAGTTCTGGCAATTGTGCACTGGCAGATAATTAACAAATTAAAACTTTAAGAGGAAGAGGAAGGTTGTGGGCCCAATGTTTAAACAATATTGTATCACCAAGATCATCCCATTTTTGCCAATCATTATAAAGTGCCATCAACAATCACCAGCTACACCACATCACTGCTGCAAAGTAAGTTCTAAGCAATTAACAGTCTTCAGATGTGTAATGCTCAGCCAACATTTAGTTTTGTAAAGAGTCTATAGTGAAATTGTATGAAATTAATTAGTGTCGATAAAATTATTCACCCACAGCACTATCCAAACAGGTTCATATTCCATTATCTTTAATATCCCGAGGCTCAACCTAAACAATAAAAGACTTTACACAAATCTAATTAAAATCAGTAGAGTTTCAAAAGATTTCAGTGAACAAATAACAATTAGCACCTTTAAATAAAAATTCAAAGTATAGTTAGCAATAATTGCAGGTCACTGATTATGAGAATGTGTGTAATCACTGAACAGTAAAAAGTAGTGAATAGGTATTAATTTTGTGTTAGATATTCAATTTACGCATGCTAAAATTGCACTGCAGCACTTGGTTAAAGCTTTAAAGTGAACACAGCAATTGTGTTGTTGTTGTCCGGAGACTGGTTTGATGCAGCTGAGCAAGCCTCTTTATCTCCTCATAAGATTGGCAACCTACATCCATTTGAATCTGCATACTATATTCATCTCTTGGTCTCCCTCTGCGATTTTTACCCCACACGCGTCTCTCCAATGCTAAATTCACAATTCCTTGATGTCTAAGAATGTGTTTTACTAATCGATCCCTTCTTTTAGTCAAGGTATATCAGAAATTCCTTTTCTCCCGAATTCTGTTAAGTAGCTCCTCATTAGTTACACGGTCCACGCAACTAATCTTCAGCATTCTTTTGTAACATCACATTTCAAAAGCCTCTATCCTCTTCCTGTCCACACTGTTTATCGTATATGGTAGCAAGGCCTTTCTTCATGTACCTAAAGCAGACGGACATAAACGGAATAAGAAGAGCAATGAATGCATACTCATGGAACATTGTGAACAGAGCAAAGCATATAGATTATTTCAACCCAGCCAGCAAAAATTAATAAAAGCAACAGATGTGATATTTAAAGAAAATACTGTACTGATCAGAAGATTGATGATATAACAGCGGTTAAAAAGTCTCAGTAGCCGGTTATCATCATTCCAGAAATTTAGCAAGATGGAATAGAAATAGTTGAATCAGAGCCAACTACAGATGGGAATATTGAAGACTCAAGATGTATTTTATCTGACCAGAGCAACTCAGAAAATTCGGATTTGTCAGAAGCAAATGAAAATACTGCCTCACCACAGCAAAGACAAATGCTCAGATCATCTAGCATTCCAAAACTGATAAAAATGAATGATTATGTTACTTCTCCACAGAAACAGAGAATTTAGATCCATCGTCATTAGAAGAAGCTTTACGAAGCAAGGAATCACACAACTGGCTTCAAGCAATTAAAGAATAATTGCAGTCACATAAAGAAAATCAGACGTATGGGAAAAGGCAACTTTACCTCATGGCATAAAGCCAAAGATACTAAATGGATTTTCTAGACTAAAAAGAATCTCCAAGGACAAATTTTTAGATAGAAGGCACAGAGGTTAAATTGTACAACACTTCTCGCTGGGCTGCAGTGGTTACGTTGGCACCAATGGTAATGATATCAACCATAGATCAGGTGAAGTATTAATTTTGCTGTGAGTGAAATGAACAGCAATAACATTTACTCTGTAGCTCATGAATAATATTAAGTCAGTTTAAATTGAAAGAGCTCGGTGAAGTATCAAATTGCTTGAGAATCAGATTAACAAGAGATCACAAAAGGAGACTGCTATGGATGGATCAATCTCATTACATAGAACAAGTATTGAATAAATACAGTATGATGGACTGCAATCCGGTGTCAACACCTCTGGGCACCAATCAAGTACTTATACACGATATGAGTCCTAAGACAGAGGAAAGCCATGAAAAATATTCCCTATAGAGAAGCTATTGGCAGTTTAATGTATGCCCAACAGGGAACCAGACCTGACCTTGCATATCCAATCTTAAGTCACTTTAGTAATGATCCTGGAATACCTCACTGGCAGGCAGTGAAGAGAATCATAAGATATCTGAAAGGGACTAAGGATTTGAAGTTGCATTTTATTAGAGAAAAGAATAGAGATAGCTCAGATAGCAGTACAGCAGATTCCAACAGAGCAAATGCTCGCAAATATGTTAACTAAGTCACTCGTACGAACAAGACATCAGGGAATGATCATGGAATGTGGAATGACAGCGTAAATTTTTTTTAGAAGTCGATTCTAGGGGGAGTGTTGAAAATTAGAATCTATGCATCTATATTCCGTGAAATTCACTTCCCATGTATGTATAGTGTTCTATTTTTTACTTTTGTATGTTCCGTGATTTATTGTTCTATGTGTGTGTCTTACGTGTGTGCAATGCACAATAAAAGTTTTCTTTAATGCTGAAATACGAAATAGGGATTGCTTAGTTAATTTCTTTTAACATTAGAAAAACTATATACAACAATGAGGAACACAGGATGCCCAGGAAGTTTGAGGTATGAAAGGAATGTAATTAAACTATATTTACTGTACCTCTCGCCAACGGTCTTCGGGCCATCCTTCGGTGTACGGACGTCTCTCTAGTCCAGCAATATACTCGTCTAATTCCTTATCCAGCTTCTCTGCAAGTTTCAGCCTTTCTTCGTCGGTCATTGGTATCTTTTTCTTCGGTTTTGTTGAATGGTCCTCCATTCCGGTAGAAGATGTGGTCTTTGTGTTCTGATGAGAAATGCGTGGTTTATGTTACGTGTGCACTACACATCTAACTCTTATCAACAGGTGGAATCGTGATACATGATTTATAAATATATCCAAATGCATTAACAAGATGAAATTCATAATTTATGCAACACTGTTGACGTCAATTAAGAACACGATATACCACAACAACAACAACATCCAACCTCAAAACAAAACTCCTCGCCGGACAAGCACAAAGATAATCAATGAGACAAACTCCACAGATGCAAAAGAAAAAGGCGAATTTTTTATTAAAGAAATAATATAAAATGGTAACAAAAATTAAACGAAATGATTTCAGACGCGGCGTCTAAAAATCATAAACAAAGTAGCATTGCTAACGTTGTGGATTTAACTTTCAGCTCATTTGTTAGAAGGTAAATCTTCAGTTGGCACACTTTTCCTTGCACAACAGTTGCCGAACATGTTTAAGAACAGAAGAAAGTGTTTATTTGTTTTTGTAGCCGCAAAGTGCATGCGGCATGGTAGTATAGTATGTGAATTGTGGTGTATTGTTGGGAAGAAGTAAATGTGGTGTTATAGTTTATTTCGCTTAACTAAAATTTACAAACATAAATATCAGTGAAAGTATGAATGTGACATTACAACATTTCGTTTCAAAGGGGACAATCGTCTTTAGACCGCTAAGTAATGGTTTGAGATGTAACAGATATTTTTCGCACTGGAAGAAAAATACTGTTGTTTATTCCTTCAATGGAGAGACACACATTCAAAAGTATGCAAATTTTCTACGTAACTTACCCTTGTTATCTCGCCCACCAGCAAAAATTAAAGCTGTGGTTATGCGGTCTGAATCGACTAAATCCATTCACGATCCCCAGGGTATACACGAAAGTTTCTCAGCATTGCAAACGAAGAAATTGGTCTCTCGTAAGAAACGAACAGCTATCGAGGAGAAAGGTGTCAGCAAGCCAGGGGTAACGTATAAACTTGAAGATTTACGATTTTTATTTGTGTGTTTTGTATAGTGTGTTATCTATTTAGCTGCAGTAAATTTCCGCTTTTCATTACTTCCATTGTGATTGGTACATGACACTGCACGATTTAGTGATGGCATTGCACTGACTTCCATGATTACTGCCCATTTCATCACATAAAATGATAAAAAGTTCCAAAGATTTGTATAAATGAGTTATTGCAACTCTCTTACAAGTGACACTACTGTAACAAGTTGAACTGACGATAAGGCTTTATTTTCCTTCTTCAGCGAAAATTATTTTGTGAAATTCATTCTCAGTGAGTTGTGCGGGTTAGGTAAGTAGATGAAGCAGGTGATTGCATCCCCCTCTACGGCTTTGACACATGACGTAAAAAGAGGGAAAGCTGTGTAAACCAACCACATGACGATCGGTAGAAAGTAAAATGCGTACCAAAACGTGACGTTACACCAGCCACTGCTCAAATTAGGACATCTTGGTCGACTCAAATTTGACGGCGCCCCTCAAATACTATTCTAGAGGCGTTAATAAATTTATTAGTACAATCGTGACAAATGTAGAATGTAGCTGGTCCTACTTCCGCTTATGATATTTATGCGAAAATTGCTCGAGCTTGGGATCTCAGTTTCTTTGCGTATATTGTTAATTGATTATGAAATTATGAACGTGAAGTGAAATTTTCTTATGGCTTTAAACACACAGAGAACGTTATAGATTTGCTGACTAATACTCAGTAGTAGTGTCGGCAGCGCTTCCGTAGCATGTATTGGATGGCAATGCACTACTGTTTCTTCTAGCCAGCGACATGCTACTTCACAACCCCATCCATTTACGTTCACCTATATGCCCACTAAGGGTCATGATTTAATTTTAAGAAAATATAATTGCTTGAAACATGGATCATTTGCAGTGGAATTTGCTGCGTAGTGAAAATTTAATATTTCACAATTTTTTTAATCTGAACATGACCGTATGATTTGGTACACATAAACAACTGCCTCGGCATCAATTGAAGTGCACGATACGACCTGTCGGATTTGACGAATGACATCATATCTGACTTAAAAACAATAACTAATTTACAAGCAGAACCTACAATAAAAATTAAGGTTTTGTGTTTAACAAGTGATCTGTAGCTTCTCTCTGGTGGTTAGGTAAAGGTTTAACAAGATAATTTCTTTTTTGTAAGTGAGTGCCGAAGGCGCGAATTTTTGAGCTGTTGTGATAATCTGTAGTTTACGAGGATAATCACAGATTGACCAACACCTCCAACCAATTGTCCAAAATCTATCTTCCGGCATCAAGGATACCAACCATTTCCTTCACCGACTCCACCATTCCCACCCCTTTGCCTCCTGGATCCTTACTTGTCACAGTGGATGCCACCTCCCTATACACCAAGATTCCACATGCCCATGGCCTTGCCACTATGGAACACTACCTCTCCCAACGTCCCTCTGAACCCAAGCCTGATACCTCATTCCTCATAACCCTCACCAATTTCATCCTACTTAACAACTACTTTTCCTTTGAGGGGAAAGTTTACCATCAAATCCAAGGCACAGCCATGGGCACCCACATGGCACCCTCCGATACCAACCTGTTTATGGGCCGTCTGGAGGAATCTTTTCTAGCATCCCTAAACCTCAAACCTCTGGCCTGGTTCAGGTTCATTGATGTTATTTTCATGATCTGGACTCAGGGTCAGGACACCCTATCCTCCTTTCTTCAGAACCTCAATTCCTTCTCACCATCCAGTTCACCTGGTCTTCCTCAACCTACCATGCCACATTCCTGGATGTCAACCTCCATCTCACTGATGGCTCCATCCACACTACCGTCCATATTAAATCTACCAACCACCAACAGTACCTACACTTTGACAGTTTCCATCCCTTCCACACCAAAAAAAAAATTCAACCCTTACAGCTTGGCCACCCATGCAGTGACAAGAACTCCCTTTCTGAATATGCTGAAAGTCTCACAAAACCTTCACAGACAGAAACTACCCCACAGACCTAGTCCGCAAACAGATCTCCCGTGCAATAACCTCACACACCCCAAATCCTCCTCCTAACACCAGTAACCATCCACAAAAGAACACTCCCCCTGTCACCCAGTACTACCCTGGTCTCTAACAACTAAATTCCATCCTTCGCCAAGGCTTTGATTTTCTATCCTTGTGCCCAGAACTGAGACACATCATGCCCAAGATCCTTCCCACCCCTCCTAAAGTGGTGTTCCGTCGCCCTCCCAACCTCCACAACATCCTAGTTCATCCTTATGCCACCCCGAAACCCAGCTCACTGCCACAGGGATCATATCCTTGTGGAAAACCCCCCTGCAAGACCTGTCCAATCAACCCACCCAGCACTTCCTATTCCTGTCCTGTCACAGGCTTATCCTACCCTATCGGGGGTTGGGCCACCTGTGAAAGCAGCCGCGTAATTTCCCAACTGTGCTGCAAACACTGTACAGCTTTCTATATTGGCATGACCACCAACCAGCTATCCATTAGGATAAATGGCCACCGCTAAACTGCGGCCAAAATCAAGGTGGACCACCCTGTGGCACAGCATGCAGCAGAGCACTTACTTGATTTCAATGGCTGCTTCACAACCTGGGCCATCTGGATCCTCCCATCCTTTTCTGAACTGCACAGGTGGGAGTTATCCCTACAATACATTCTCCGATCCCGAAATCAACCAGGCCTCAACCTATGATAACTTCCCTGTATATCTTTTTTTTTTTTCTCTCCATACCTTACAGTTCCTACCACTCTAACCCAAACCTTGCCTATTTTGAGTGGTGTGTGAAAGTGCGATTGTGTGTGTGTGTGTGTGTGTGTGTGTGTGTGTGTGTGTGTGTGTGGTCTTGTGTACTTGCAGTGTGCATGCATTTTGTATACGTATATATTTATTTTACTTTATTTTATTTTGTTTGTATTATTTTATTTTATTTTCTCCCCTCACCTGCCTCCCCACTCCTTTCCTAAGCTGCATCTCGTTATTCCCATCTAACCCATCCCCACCACCATGATGTAATGTAACCTTCCTATCTTGCCTCCCCACCCCGCTCCTCCCCTCCCGTCCCCGATTCTCTGCAGACCGTGATTCAAAGTGCGGCAACTGGAGGTGATGGTTGTATGACTGTATTGTGTGCCTGTGTAATTGCGTGAGTGTTCTATTTTCTGAAGAAGGCCATGGCCGATAGCTGAAAGTGTTGTAGCCTATGTGTGTGTCTTTTGTATGTGCCTGTCGCAGCTCTTCGCCATGTCTTTGCGGTGTTGATCCATCTGCTGAGATTCTTCAACCTCGATTGATAATTGGCGATTGTAATCATCATCTCCATCATCAGTCTCAACATGGAAAACAGTGTCCATTATTGTTGTGCAAGCATAAAAAATAATGACGTAAATCTGGAGCTCTCTTGTTTGGTGTTGGCAAATGTTACGAAATGCAACACCTCATCCCAATTGCTCTGCTCAGCATTGACATACATGAACAGCAAGTCTGCCAATGTATTATTAGGACATTTAGTGAGCACATTAGTTTGAGCTTGGTAAGCAGTTGTCACGTTATGTGTAATGTTGCACCAACTGTGTATAAGTCAGTAAAACATGTCGCACTGTCAGCAGTACACCGCAGGAGCATAGCGGTGCAGGTTCGGCGGATAGTAAGTGACGGTGGCTGAAACGGCAATGACCGATCCGCAACCGAGCCAGGATGACCTCCTCCCGCCGAGAGGGGCGTGAGGATGTCCTCCAAGCGGTCGGGATCGGTTTGACAGTTCGCAATTTATTGTTGTACAGTGAAAGCCACACACTGTGCCATTGCGACACGATACTCCGGCGAAGAGCCCGTTGAACATCGTCCGATGGGACGCAAAATGTAGCCATGCGAGGCAAAAGAGCTGCTGCCTTGGCTGCTGTGTCGGCGGCCTCATTCCCGGGCATACCCACATGGCCAGGGACCCACAGGAAAGAAACGTGACAGCTGTCATCCGCCAGCAACTGGAGGGAGCGTTGGATCCGATACACGAGAGGATGGTTCGAGAAAGGGTCCTTAAGACTCTGCAGGGCACTAAGGGAGTCAGAACATATGGCATAGAAAGGGTGGCGGTGGCGGCAGGTATACAAAACGGCCTGGTGGAGGGCGAAAAGCTCAGCCGTGAAGTTCGAGCACCGGTCAGGGAGCTTGTATTGGAAACGGTTGTCCCCGACGACGAAGGCAGATCTCCGTGTAGCCCTTCACTTTCCGTCTACTCTGGAGGAAATTTTAGCTGATGACACACGAGCAGCTGCTCGAGTTTTGCGTTTTATCAACTTGGCCAACTTATCCAAGGATATTTAACTCTTTTAATTGTCTTTATCTTTCGTTTTTAGCCTCTTGTTGATGTTCTGACAGTCTACATTTTTCGAGATCATAGTGAATCTACGTTCTTGGCTGGGCGCTAATGACCATAGAAGTTGTGCGCCCTAAAACCACAAAAAAAAAAAAAAAAAAAAAAAAAAAAACCAACTGTGTATCTCTGCCATGTCTCGACTGAAAAATCTTTCCTCAACCTGTTGAGCTTGGTGTTCCAAGTTTCATTAAAATGTCTTCCACAATGAATTTGGATCATTTGTAGGACATGATTCCACTCGTCGGCTTGTTGTGTTGTGATGTCATTATTGTGTGAGAATTTTGAGATGTCTGTCTGTATGGTGGAAGTTAAATGGTTCTCGGTCATTTTGTTGTAATCTCCATATGGTGTGTGTCATTCTTCATATTTGTGTGGTATGTTTGCTTCTCTTAAAGTCGTTTTCTGTTGTGTGTGCATTTTAGTAGTGTGATGTTTCTGATTTTATTCACCTTTGTATAATTTCATGTGTTATATTGTTCTTAATTCTTCCCTACTACGTGATACACTGGGGGGGGGGGGGGGTTGGCAGAATGGGGGAATTTATGTGTGGTTTATTTTTTTGTGTTAGTGTTTTGTATAGTGGGACTTTTTTTAATTTATTGACTCTTTGTTGTGTTGTTTGTATTCGTGATGGTGTAGTTGGGGATGTTTATGTAATATTTTGATCACAGTAAGGGGGATTTTCATGGACATTCTGTAGTGTGTGTAGGTTGGCAACATACCATATTGTATATGTTGGTGGTGTGATGTGATTATTGCTATTGGCAAAACCAACAAATCTTAGAAGCGGGAAAATGGTTGTGGTGTCAGGCTGATCTGTAGCCTAGCCCGAGGTCTAGGTTATGTTGGGATGTAAGAGTTTGGTTTAAAATTGGCAAAGCCAACAAATGTAAAAATACCACAGTGGTTTTGGTTAAGAAGATTGTTGGACTGGAACATTTGATATGATTGAAGTGTTTGATATTATTTCTTTGTTGTTTGTTACTTATGGGGGTGTTGAATTAATGTCGCTGTCTTCATTTGAGGCATATTATATGTCAATTTATATATTCAGTGCCATTTTAATGTTGATGAAATGTGGGTGAGAATTGATTGGTATTATTTTCTTGGGTTTAGGTGTGCTATTAGGTAAATTGAAGTATTCAGTATTGTTTTTATGCTATTGATCATGTGAAAGGGTGTTAATTGGTATCACTGCATTTGAGCTATATTATAGGTTGGTGGGACTATTGGTAATTTCCAAGAATGCTTGCAATCAAAGTAGATAAAAAAGAGATGACTTACCAAAAGGACCGGCTCGTCGAGAGAAACAAATAAAATCACACACAAACACACATACAAGCTTTCGCCACCACTGGCAGCTTCTTCAGGAAAAAGAGGAAAAAAGGGAAGGATATGGGTTTTAAGGAGGTGGAAAAGGAGTCATTCCAATCCCAGGTGTGGAAGGACTTACCTTAGGGGAAAAAAAGGAAGGTAAACAAATATACACACACTCAGACATATCGAAACGCAAACACACCTAGACAGACATTTGTCAAATGTCTGTCTAGGTGTGTTTGTGTTTGGATATGTGTAAGTGTGTGTGTATTTGTTTACCTTCCTTTTTTTTCACCTAAGGTAAGTCCTTCCTCTCCTTGGATTTGAATGACTCCTTTTCCACTTCCTTAAAACCCATATCCTTCCCTTTCTCCTCTCCTTTCTTCCTCTGTTTCTGAAGAAGTGACCAGCAGTTGCGAAAGCTTGTATGAGTGTATGTGTGTGATTTTATTTGTGCCTGTCGACGAGCCTGCCCTTCGAGTAAGTCATCCGTTTTCTATTTTTTATAGACACATGGTTCATTGATAGACAAATAAAAAAAACCACACACACACACACACATGCACAGACACCAAGGCAGATATATGAAAAGAAGCAAAGAAGTGGACAGAGGTGCCAGTTGAGGCGGAGGCTCTGTCCAGAGATCAGGGGCAAAGATGTTGTTGAATGGTGGGCGGGAATTTGAGTTTAGCGGAGGTTGAGACCAAGTGAGCAACGGAAGGAGAGAATATGCTGAAGGGCAAGTTCCCATCTCCGGAGACCTGAAAGGTTGGTGTCAGCGGGAAGTGTCCAGATAACCTGGATGGTGTAAACTGTGCCAAGATGTGCTTCCCATGTATCAAGGCATGCTTAGCCACAGGGTGATCCCCATTATCAACAAACAAGGTCTGTCTGTGTCCGTTCAAGTGAATGGACAGTTTATTGCTGTTACCTCCAGAAACCATCCTAGTAACCATTGACACCACCTGCCTATACACAAACATCCCGCACACCCAGGGCCTTGCTGCAGTGGAATATTTCCTTTTACTCCAACCACCTGCAACCCTATGTAAAATCTCTTTCCTTATTACCCCAGCTAGTTTCATCCTAACCCACAACTTCTTCACCTTTGAGGACCAGATATACCAACAACTAAAGGGAAGAGCCATGGAAACCAGGATGGCCCCCTAGTACACCAACTTATTTATGGGGCGCTTAGAGAAAGCCTTCTTAGATACCCAAGACTATCAACCCAAAGTTTGGTATAGATTCATTGATGACATCTTCATGATCTGGACTTACAGTGAAGAAGAACTCCAGAATTTCCTCTACAATCTCAACTCCTTTGATCCCATCAGATTTACCTGGTACTATTCCCAATCCCATGCCACTTTCCTCACTGTCGACCTCCATCTGTCCAATGGCCAGCTTCATACATCCGTCCACATCAAACCCACTAACAAACAACAGGACCTCCATTATGACAGCTGCCATCCATTCCATATCAAACAGCCCCTTCCTTACAGCTTAGGTCTTCGTGGCAAACGAGTCTACTCCAGTCCTGAATCCCTTAACCAGAACACCAACTACCTGATAACAGCTTTCACATCTTGCAGCTACCCTCCTGATTTGGTACAGAAGAAAATTGCCAGGGCCACTTCATCTCCCCAAACCCAGAACCTTCCACAGAAGAACCCCAAAAGTGCCCCTCTTGTCACTGAATACTTTCCGGGACTGGATCAAACTCTGAATGTGGCTCTCCAGCAGGGATACGACTTCCTTAAATCCTGCCCTGAAATGATATCCATCCTTCATGACGTCCTTCCCACTCCACCTAGAGTGTCTTTCTTCTGCCCATCTAACCTTCATAACCTCCTAGTTCATCCCTATGAAATCCCCAAACCACCTTCCCTACCCTCCAGCTCCTACCCATGTAACCACCCTCGTTATAAAACCTGCCCTATGCACACTTCCACCACCACTTACTCCAGTCCCTTAACCCAGAAGGTGTACACGATTAAGGGTAGAGCCACTTGTGATATCACCCACGTGATTTACCAAGTGATATGCCTGCACTCTGAAGTCTTCTATGTGGGAATGACCCACAACAAACTGTCCATTCGCATGAACGGTCACTGGAAGACAGTGTTTGTTGGTAATGAGGATCACCCTGTGGCTAAGCATGCCTTGATACATGGCCAGCACATCTGAGCACAGTGTTACACCATCCTGGTTATCTGGATACTTCCCACTGACACCAACCTTTCAGAACTCCGGAGATGGGAACTAGCCCTTCAGCATATTTTCTCTTCCCGTTGCCCATCTGGTCTCAACCTCCGGTAATTTCAAATTCCTGCCCACCATTCAACAACATCTTTGTCCCTGATCTCTGGACAGAGCCTCTGCTTCAACTGGCATCTCTGTCCAACTTCTTTGCTTTTTACAAATGTCTGCCTTGGTGTATGTATGTGTGTGGGTGTGTGTGTTTGTTAACCTATCCTTTTTTCTCCAAGGTAAGTCTTTCCTCTTCTGGTATTGGAATGACTCCTCGCCCGCTCCTTTAAACTGTTGTACATTCTATATACTGTATATCATTTCAGGTGAAGCTACTTTAATTGCAAACATTCTTTTAAATTACGAAACTATTCAATTCACTGTATAGTTTTTTGGTCCTTTTTGTTTGGTTTTTACTGCATGTTTTTTTGTTTGTTTTCTGTTGGCAGTTTGTCTCTTTTTTCACCACTTAGAATGTCTCCTCCCAAACCCCTGATTTCTGCAGCTGTCCCGCTAGTTTCATTGTATTGTTTTCTGACAATTTTTGTATACATTTATATTTGTGTGTGTCAGTGTTTTTTTATTTTGATCACCATATTGGCTACAAGTGATGTATGTCATTTCTGCCATCTTGATGATGTCATAGGTCAAAGCAGACAGGTGGAATCAGTTCATTAAAAAAACTATTAATTTAGCTACCTCAAATGCCTCTGTTGTTTTCACAGTTTATGTAGTGGGATATCATGTTAGATAATCAATACAAACAATAATCCACTTATTATGACTAGTAGAAGTTGGTAATTGTCCAGGTAGGTCAATCTCAACACATTGGAAACATGTCTTCACTGATGGAATTGGTATATGAATCGTCTTGGTCGTTTCTCAGGAACCGTCTTCCTTTTCTGCTACTCTTACCATTGTGACACACATTGACAAACACTTCAAAATAATCCTAGCCAGAAAAATCTCTTGCAGATTTTGTCATAAGTTTTTATGAACCCTAGATGACTGGCCTCTGGTGCATCATAGAATTTCAGTAGGTAGAACACAATAATTATAAATTATTTTTACACTGCTTTAGAACTTTTATTATCTCACAGTAAGCTTATTTAGGCCTTGGGCAAACTTCAGGTGTTAGTACTTATAACATTGTTGTCATTTATTTGCTGCCCAATTTGATTTTAAAAGCTGATGTTATGCTTATTTATAGCTGCTTATCTGTATATGTGCAGCAGCACTGGTTATATTAATCAATTTTTGTTTTGGCAGCTTAGCATAGACTTGCATTTGGAGCACCTCACTTGCTCCACTATAAGTCCGTAACGAATGTGAAGTGAACGTTTCCGTCATATCCATACCTAACAACAAACAAATATTTGCAAAATAAACAATATCCGATCCTTAACACAACCACTCCACCACTAAAACTGTAAATCACAGTTCAGTACCAAGAACTGTAACCACACATATGATGACAGAAAAGAGAATGACCGTACAACAAAATACCCTTTCTATGTAATGTCCACCACAAAAGAGCATCATTTGATACTTACATATGACACTATAAACAAACACATCTCAAAAAAACTGTAGCATATGATGACGTTATAGGCTACAACACAACACGCCGACGTCACGAGAAAAAGCAGACAGGTGGAATCGCTTGCTATAAATAACCCGTTGCTGACACATAATATGCTCTTTGGCTAATTGGCAGATGATTGCCCGTGTTAATTCTATGTTTAACCTTCCACTTGTCTGACTTGCTCTTCACTCAGAAAACTCTTGAAGAATGATGAATAGCTTCCCCTGTTGGTCCATTGAGTCTGGCGAGAGTCAAGCACGAAGATCTTTTCAGGTAGTGGCAAATATTAATCTCACCTGCAAGAGGCTTGTACAACACTCAGCTGCCCTCAAATTAATGGTTGAGCACTTATGTGCATGTCATACGAAAGGTGTTGTGGCTCTTTGCATTAGTTACCTATCCACAGTTCCCCAATTCTTTCATGAATGAGGCAATAAAGGCTGGAACAGTATGTCATACTCAGTTGGTAAGTTTCTGTTACCTTTGACTGTGAGGTCCATAGCCAAGTGGTCTTGGAGATCACGCATCACTTGACGGCTCATACGGTTGCTCACATTGGGCATTTGTTTGTGTGTTTGTGTGTGTGTGTGTGTTTGTGTGTGTGTGTGTGTTTTGTCCTTAGTTTAAGTAGTTTGTAAGTGTAGAGACCTATGACCAGAGTAGTTTGGTTCATCAGGACTACAAACATTTGAACAACTTTTGCTAACTTGCCTTACTAGTTGATTACACTGTGCATGATGTACACTATAACTTGGACAACTTAAAGTTTAAAAATATTTAACTGATATTTTTAGTGCAGTAAGTTATATATGCTAAAACTATTGAGTAAAAATAAGTTATGTGACAACCTGGAAAATGATTATTCGAACCTGGAAAAAACATTGAATTTAAAATTTAAGATTGGTGCCACCTTGTGCCCAACCATTAAGCTATACATCAAATTAACTGTAGTTCTACACTGGAGTGTTTTGTGATAAGGTTATTCAAAGTTTGCATTATCAAGTACAGAATGATTGTTTTGTGGAATGATAGCAAACATTATGTCCTATATTAATGTTAAAAATAGATCATAATGGTACTTTACTGAAGGGTACAACATTTTTTTCAGTTTTGGAATGTTGTTGCGTATGCTACAGCTGAGGAATATGAGTTGGAGAAGCTAAGGGAGGGATTGATTCGACAAGATCTCTATGAAGTGCGACCATTGGGGGATGCCACTGATATTAGTCAGACAGGTAATGTAATTTTGTTAATTAGAAAATAGTTTCTAAATTACATAGGCTACAGTAACTCAAACTGAATTTGATTACTGTGTTGTCACACTCTTTAGTCACAAACGAAACGTCACTCAGGAGCTAGCTTGTGGAAGGAGAAGTTTCTTCTTATGGTAGTGGTAAGGGAAGATGGAGAGGAGGTCTAGGCTAAATAAGAATGCCACCCTGAGTAATCAGTGATTTTTCTCTTATGCTGCTTCTACACTGAGTTGAGAACTTGGGAGACTACAATGTAACCTCATTTAGGTTCTTCTCCTTATTATTGTTTTGTGGCATCACCCAGTTCCAAACAAACAGTTACTTATTCACAAGATGATTTGTGTATAGTAGAACTTTTAATCTATCTATACTAATAATAAATCTGTAAATGTAGGCCTGTCACTGTTGACTTCAATCTTCAAAACTACTGGACGAATCCTAATGCGATTTTCACAGGAATCATGAGAAATGTTTGGGTCAACATATAGGCATAATTTTATCAAAACCGGATCACGGAAAAAAAAGATATCGCAATTTTAAGTGTTTTCAGTAACCATCGTGTCTGTTTGTTCAACTATTAAAAACCTCTTTTCTACAAAACTACTTCACGAATTTGCGTGGGGTTTTCACAGGTAACTTGAGCATTACTATGGACAACATATAGACTTCCTTTCATAAAAATTGGATCACGGAAAAAAAGAATATCTTAATTTGAAATTTTTTATCTACAATCATCATTTCTGTCTGTCTCTTTGAACACATATATCTCCAAAACTACTTGATGAATTTTCATGGGGTTTTTACACGTAACTTTAGAACATCACGTTGTTACATAAAGGCTTCAATAATTAAAATTGAATCAGGGAAAATAAAGATATCATAATTTAATCACTTCCTTAAAAGGCATCGTGTATGTCTATTTGTTGACGATAATCTCCAAAAGTACTACACAAACTTCGATGGTTTCCACAGGTAAATTGAGAATAGTTTGGAGAGTAAAATAGACTTAATTTCGTCAAAATCCGATCCGAGGAAGGAAAGATATCGTAATTTGTAGTTTCTGGTGTATGCTATGCTTGAATTGCAGTGTAGTATAGCAAAGATCCGATAGAGGCATTGTTACATAGTGTATCAAATAACTGCTGGAGATGCTGCAGTTCACATAACTAAGGTGTAATAGACTGAAACAAGGGCTACGATTTTCTTAACGGCAGCGGTGTAGTGTATTGATGTTGTCAATGGCCGTTGAACCCTTTTTGAAAAATCAGTCACGTAGAATAAGGCGAATAATTCTTTGTGTTGACAATGAAATAAATAATCAATGTTGTTCCGATCAGTAAATTAACGATCCCCCTAAAGCGAATATTTCGTTACCAAAGTTAACATACTGTAGGAGGGTGACGCCTACCCCTGGGGCACGTACAGACGGGACATAATTTTCTTTAAAATCTCATACACAATTCACTCTGCCTGTTGGTTATGACGAGTCACAGGCCGTGCCGCGTGCCTGCTGCTGGAAGTTTCCACACGACACAGGTTCTCGACACGTGCCTGTCGATTCGGCACTCCTTGGGCTTGGTACTGCTGACGAGGGTACGCCAGCCTCGAAGACTCCGCAGAACGCAGCCACCAACCAGATGCTAGCTAAGTGGTCACGTGAGGCACGCTCTGTAGCGACTTGAACAGCCACACGAAGAACGGACGCTCTCTTACTCCCAGACCTCCGACCTGATCTGATATGCTCTCTTGAGCTTGCTCCGACTTACTTTGTTCCAACATGTACCTCCCCCCCCCCCCCGAGCCCCCCATAGCACCATGTAATACCTTCAGGCCAGAAAAGCCCTTTTTTGATGCTATCTTAACTTCATGCCTACTCGATCAACTCCGTGCCCACTACCCCACTCTACCATCCTGGCACAATACTAATCCGCTGCCACTGCAAGTAAAATTTAATCCAGGTACGACACAAAGAAATAATTTTTTTACTACCTGTATCCCGCATGCCATGCAATGCCATGGAAAGAAAAAAAAAAGTGCTTCTTTCCGTGGGTATCATTTGAATTTAAAACATAACAACGTTCCTTTGCATCTATCGATGTGTTCATTTACTAACAATTTTATTGCAAGAAAACATGAATTTGTGAAGTTTCCTCTCTGATTTTGGTGCATACTTATTACATCTTGAGTCCATTCTGTTTACGAATGCCTAGAAAACGGTGTAGTACAGTACAGAACAAATAGAGGCCCTGTTAGTTACGTAGTGCACCAAAGAACTAATAGATGGCGCTGATGCAATTTTTTAATTTTTTATTTTTTATTTCTTTTCGATGGTTATTCCATAGAACAGCAATGAACCACTAAAGGTGCTGTTACTTTTGTAGTGCTGCAAAGAAACAATACATGATCATGTTGTGCGTATTCCCTCAGTAACAGAAGTATTTTGAATGCTGCTGCTGTGGTCTTCAGTTCGGAGACTGGTTTGATGCAGCTCTCCACAATACCCTATCCCGAGCAAGCCTCTTCAACTCCACATAAGAACTGCAACATAACACCTGTCTGAATCTGCTTACTGTATCCATCTCTTGGTCTTCCTCTGCAGTTTTTACCACAAACACTTCCGCTTCCAAGTGGACACAGGGTCGACAGTCTTCCTGGTGAACCTCCCGACTTATACCTATCTCGGCTATGCAGAATTGGACCCACCCTTCTGCAGGTTGGTAGCATATGGTGACAGCTCTGTCCTTCTGAAAGGTCAATTTACCGTTTTGGCAGCTTACAAAATGGTCAAATGTCCTATAACCCCCTTTTTTGTCAATAACCATTCAGCTGGAAACATTTTTGGCCTCGAAGCAATCTCACTGTTTGGGTTCTCCATCACAGATGAGGCGCAGGTCATCTCAGACACAGTTCCTTTCCAGGAACTCGACAACCTTTGCGCCTCTTTTGCGTCTATGTTTGAACCTGGTCTGGGGTGTGCCACCAATTTCAAGGCACATATTACTTTACGTCCAGATGTGGTGCCCCATTTCTGCCATGCATGCCCTCTTCTGGGCCCTCTACGGATGGCTGTGAAGCTGTAACTATACTGTCTACATGCTGGGGTCATTGAACCTGTCAAATCAAGTGTCAGGACCACACCACTGGTAGTGGTCCTCAAGCCCAATGGCGCCTTCTGCCTCTGTGGCGATTTTAAATCCACCATCAATGCCCAGACAAAAGTTGAAACCTACCCCATTCCATGTCAAGAGGACCTCCTCACAAAGCTTGTTGGAGGCAAATACTTTCCTAAGGTACACCTGGCTGACGCATATTTACTACCCCGCTCAATTAGATACATCAACGAATCATGGTCATCAATACACCTTTTGGACTTTACAAATACAATGTTTGCCCTTTGGGATTTATTTGGCACCAGCCATCTTCCAGAGGTATCAAGAACAGTTAACCATGCCTATACCCGGTTGTGCCAACTATCTTGATGATGTCATAGTTACTGGGACTATTCGCCAAGAGCACTTGCATAATCTCTGCACTCTCTTTACTACGTTGTAGGATGCTGGGCTCAAATGCTGCCTCCATAAATGCCAGTTTTTCCAGGAACAGGTTGAATAACTTGGCTGCTTGCTCTCCAAAGATGGAATCCAGCCCACAGGTGGGCAATGTTTCGGCGGCCAATGCTCTACCATGCCCCCAAAACCTACAAGAGTTGCAGGCATTTTTGAGAAAGGTGAATTATTATGCAAAGTTCCTCCTACAAGCAGCTCACATTCTACACCCACTCAACCGTCTGCGGAAGAAAGTTGTGCAGTTCCGGTGGTCAGAGGCCTGTGAGCATTCCTTTAAACAGCTAAAGCACCTGTTGCGTTAAACACCCTGCCTTATGCCCTTCTCCTTCAGGACCCCTTGTTTTGGCAGCAGATGCATCTCCCTATGGCATTGGGGCAGTGTTGGCACACTGGAATGATGATGGTACTGAACAACATATGGCCTATGAGTCCAAGACACTTACACCTGCTCAAAAGAACTACTCTCAGATAGAAAAGGAGGTGTTAGTGATTGTCTATGCTGTTAAGAAATTCCATGTGTATCTTATCTTTTTGGGGCCATGTTTACCCTCATTACAGACCACAAATCGTTGGTACCTCTATTTGGGCCACAGTCTCAGCTCCCAGAGTGTACAGTCCTAAGACTCTAGTGTTGAGCTCTTTTCCTTAGTTCGTACAACTACACCATTAAGTACAAGCCTACTACACAACATGCCAACACACACACTCCTTCTGGTCTGCTCTCAGGACCTGACCCAGCATTCGACCGACATGTAGTCTCCTGTTTCCACATTGACCTGGAATGGCAAAATACCTTAGATGGGTTCCCCATCACGGCCACGCACATTGCAGCACACACACATGCCAGGACCTTCTCTTACAACGGGTCATCCATCATGGCCTACATACTTCTCGAAATCAATGGATTCACAACTACGGGCCTGGTGCCATCTCTCTCATTGATAATGTTCACATGCTCGATGCAGAGGGCGATACCCATCGGGTGGTTATCCCACCTGCCTTACGCCCACAGGTTCTTGATCTTTTCCATCGTGGGCATTGGGGTATGTTGCATATGAAATCCCTGGCCAGGAGACACGTTTACTGGCCTGCTCCACGTCGCATCTTGACTTTGCGGGCCCCTTTCTCGGATCTATGTGGCTTATTGTCATCAATGCTTATTCTCACTACCTCTATGTGATCAGCATGGCGTCCACCACCACGACTGCCACGCTTGATGCCCTCACACAAATTCTTGCTATCAAGGGTCTACCCTGTACCATCATATCTGACAATGGGCCCCAGTTCACAGCAACAACCTTTGAGCAGTTTTGGGATTCAAATGGCATCAAACACCTATTTAGTCCCCCATTCCACCGAACCTCCAATGGTGCTGCTGAGCGGCTGGTGCAAACATTCAAACAACAAATGCTGAAATCTGTGGGCACGTCCACCACAACAACAGCCCTCAGATTATTCCTAAGTACCTATAGAACTACCCCTATTAAGGATTGTAGCCCGGCAGAACTCCTCCATGGATGACAGCCACACACTCTTCTCCAGCTCTTGGACCCACAGCCCTTGGAACACAAGACCCGGTACACTGGGCAATATGTCCCAGGTTTCACTGTGTGGGCCCATTCTTATGGAACAACGCCCTCATGGGTACCGGCTACAGTAGTAGCCGCTTACGGGCGACACCTCTTCTCCATCAACACTTGGAGGGGTTTGCACGCCAACATACTTACCAACTCCAGCCTCTTTTACTCGCATCACCCCAACCAGTAGCACACCCAGTAGCACCGTTACCAATCCCTCGACAACACGGTTACATTCTGCACTCTGTGGCGTTGTCCGCGGCTCCAGTTGATGCAGGTACGGTGGTGGCACTCCCTCAGCTGCAACTGCACTCACAGGGCAGATCACCCTCAGCCACACCTCAATCACAGGGGCTCCATATTGCGCCTAGGGGCAGTTTCAGTGACCCCAGTGGACACGGGCATGGAGGTTCAAACCTCGCCTCCACATTCACCCTCTCGGCAATCACCTTGCACACCAACACATCCTTGTACCTATCTGGAGGCCCCACATCCGTTCCCTGACTTGCCGGGCTCTGGAGCCGGGACACCACTCGTGCCGTCAGTCCAGCTTCCAAAGCACCTGGGCGCTTACATCCATATTTGCCCCATTTCAGGGGGTAGGGATCTGGTATCCCAGCACGATTAGTTAAAGAGCCCGCCAGACCACATGGACTGTGACAGCCGCTGTTAGGCGGCGCGCACAACCTGCGAGCGCTGTCATCGCCACTACAGCGATGCACACAGTGATGCGCCTACCGTGCTGGCCTTCTGCGCAGAGAGTTGTGCTATTTACGGCCCGGAGATGCAGCCCACTCTTCAGTCATGTCTTGACTGCACTCCATATACGTTCGTGCACTACGTTGTTGTCTGGCATCTTACTTGGCTACGTGATGTTCTCGATTGGTTTATGCTTTGGTTTGTCTGTTCAATTTTGTTGTTGTTGTTTGTCACCTCTGGTTGTCTCATTTAGTGTTGATTGTTAGGGGCAATGCTCCGCCGACGCCCTCAGTCGGTCAGTCGTCGCGAGTCGCTCCCGACCCAGTCTGAACTTCGGTCTCAATACATGTTACACGTCCTCTATATATATGCCACTTTTGCAAGTTTTGGCAACTATTTTTCCACATTGTAAAACGTATATAAATTTGTATATGATATATATTTAAAAAATAGGTATTCAAAAACATGCACGTAATCCGGTAGTACATTGTAACAATATATATATAATTGAGAAACATAAAACGTTAAAGATGTGAGAAACATAAAACTGATTTTTAAGATTACCTTAATAGAAGCGGCAGTCTCTGGTGATAAAAGATAAGCCCATGAGCGCAGTTGTAAACATGGGCTTATCTTGTATCACCAGACACCACCGCTTCTATTAAAGTAATCTTAAAAATCGATTTTATGTTTCTCACATCTTTACTGAGTATGTTCCAATTGTAATTTGTTTTACCCGATCATTTGTAGGGCGACAGGGAAATCCAAAAATTCCAGAAAATAGAAACACTGCAAAACAACTAACGGTGTCACACCATGGAGAGCGCATTGTAAGCTTTGTTTACCATTTATACTGTCTTCTTAACACAAAATAAGCCCATGTACCATTATACCTGTTTGTAATTCCGCCTTGTAATTTTGTGTAAATTCTGTCACGCAGATAATCTGAAGGTGCCCTGCTAAAGGGTGAAACACGTCATTAATTAATAAAATATTTGCAATTAAGATGGATTTTTACTGAAGGAATAAAGATTTTTAAACCATTGTTACTGATTATGGGCATTCTGCCTTTTTATTATCAATTTATTAATTTCTTATGTTTAAATTTATTATTAACACTCATACTTTTTCATGCTGCATATCACTTGCAGAAATTGTAAGAACTAGTGAAAAGTAGAATTCATTACTAATAATTAAAATTTGTGTTGTTACAGAACCTGATGTCCTGCAGGTTACTGCAAGATACACAGTTGGCACCGAACCAAGAGATATATTTTTCTTTCGTGAAGGCACAACTGTATTCTGGAACATTTCAGAGTTAGAGTGCACAAATGTTTTGTCATTTGTGAAGCAATATGAAGAGAACAGCTATGATGAAAGATTAGTTCAACAGGAAAGCGAATTGATGGAATACACTTACATTGATGCAGGGTATGAAGTCAGTCACAATAAAAATTGCAGTTAAGGAAATAATAACTATGCGGCCTTAGTGCTAGTATCTTCATTATCAGTACATGCAATATCACATAAAATTTGATATCTGGGAGTGGTGTGTATTGGAGTTAAATTGCAGAATAATGATAAAATTGTTTGTAATGTTTGAGACCAGATCAGTATTTCACTCTCTTTCCTTTATAGTATTGCTTAATAATCAGAAAAATGCTGTTAAAATAACATGTTTACAAGAAAATATAAATCTCTGACTTCAACTTTATGGTATTTTGATTCCTTGCTCTGTCAACAATTATTACTTTCTAAATTCAAATACCATCAAGTTTATTCTACTGTAGTCATTTCAATTATTCACTGTTCCTTAATGTTTAAGAAGTTTGGTGAAGTGCAAGTGATTTGGACAGTGATTTGCCAGCCGTGGTGGCCGAAGGGACTGAGGCGCTTCAGTTACGGTCTGCACGACCACTACGGTCGGGGGTTCGAATCCCCCCTCAGGCATGGATATTTGTGCCGTCCTTAGTTGTAGGTAGTTTGTAAGTTTAGGGACTGATGACCCCGTAGTTAAGTCCCTTAAGCTTAACAAACATTTGAACATTTGAAAGTGATTTTTTTCCACGCATCAGCTAAACGAAGTGGTTTGCTAGACAGGGGGGGGGGGGGAGGGGGCAGGGAATAAGGGGGAAAAAAAGGTTTTGATTCCCCGATAAGTAAGACACTGATCAGTAAAATATAGAAAAGTGAATAGTATCTGTATGTGTCAAAGCAAGAGGACAGTCATCAACAGAGCATTTGGTATTAAATACCTCAATTGAGAACAAAATTATATGTTGACAACATTTGCATTATTTTTAGTAATGGCATGTCGATTACAGTACCAGTACAAATGAAGATATCCTATTGAATAAAAATACATATAATTTTATAGGATTAATTGTGATACGAGGTTTGATTTTGGTATTAGTGTTTAGAAATCTCCTAATTTCTCCCTTCTCTTCTGAAATTTGTTCCTTTCTGGTTGTCAGCACCGCTGTTAAGAGAAGTTGATCATTTTTGCATAGTCTGCTGGTTGTTGCTATTTTATTTCTGTGACTGCGTCTAAGGTAAGGTTTCCTTGTCATTTTCTGGCTGCTGTGTAATTTAATAGTGTTATATTGTTTGGTACTTCCCTTCTTTGCTGAGAACTGGTTTTCCATCTGAATTCTTGATATTTGTAGAGCTGTTTTTCTTGTCCCCAAATGTTTCTTTTATTTTCCTGTAGGCAGCATCTACTTTTCCCCTTCTTATACATTCTTCTACAGATTTGTATTTGGTTTCTAGCCACTCCTGCTTAGCCATTTTGCACTTCCTGTCAATCTCGTTTCTTAGTCGTCTGTACTCCATTTTTATATTTTCTCCTTTCATCAGTTTAATTTAGTATTTTCTGTGATATCCAAGGACTGTTTGTAGGTCTTGCCTACCTACCTATTTTGTCCTCTGCTGCCTTCACTATTTCATCTCTCAATGCTACCCATTCCTCTTCTACTGTTTTATTTCACCCCGTTTCTGTCAATTGTTGCCTAAAGCTCCCTCTGAAATTCTTAAGAACTTTAGGTTCCCTCAATTTATCCAAGTCCCATCTCCTTATTTTCCTACCTTTCTACAGTTTTTGTCAGTTTCAGCCTACAGTTCATGACCAATAAGTTATGGTCATAATGTATATCTGCTGTTGGGTATGTCTTAGTTTAAAACCTGGTTCCAGAATCCGTTTTATATATATTATAAAATTTATCTGATACCTTCTGGTGCCTCCTGGTCTCTTCCACGTATAAAACCTTCTTTTGTGATTCTTAAACGAGGTGTTTGTTTCGTGCAAAATTCTACCAGGCGACTTCCTCTTTCATTCCTTCTGCCCAGTCCATATTCACCTATTGTTTTTCCTTCTCTTCCTTTTCCTACTACCGAATTCCAGTCTCCCATCAAAATTAAGTTTTTCTCTCCCTTAATTGTGTGAATAATTTCCTGTAACTCCTCATAAGACACAGATGCACTAATATCTACATGCTTTCCCTGTGGAGGAATCATTGAGTCTTTTTATAATGGTCTTTTGGACAACCCATATTCATCCTGTAGCCCAGTGGTGCTTCTTGACGGGTCTCGGCTCCATACACTGATCCATCTACTCTGCACTAGCACTCACCTACTATTGCTTTTAGTTGATCAGGTTTCCACATCGGGGACTGCGGTCTGGGCATGAGATTTTGCTCACCACCCGCACTGGATCGCCGTCATCATTATCCGTAAGAATGACTGCTGCATCCATGAACAAGAGGTGCAAAGCATCAGAACTAACTCTGTGCTCGGGTTGACACCCAGCCTACAGGACCACACAGTCATGCCAGCCACAGTGGCCCCTGGGGTGGGACTCTGTCACTCTGCTGGACCTCCAGCAATCTCTCCTGTCAATGTCTACACCTGAGCAGGGAGTGCAGCAATCCGCAGCAGGTACTGTTAGTGCCTGGGTCCTGCCAACCAGAGTTCGCATAGCAGCTCTTCCCATAGACATTCCTGTGGAGGAACCGTAGCGTCTATAACTTCCTGATGTACCCAAGGGATATGAAGAGCACTGTCCATCACTGGTGTTGCCGTTCTGAACTCCAACAGTGGGTCATCAGCGTGTTTGTTGTCCTGAACAGTTCGGCTCATGGCCTTGGGCTCCTGGCAACTGATAGCTACTCATGCTTCTTGACTTGGAAGTCCATGGGCACCACTAAACTGAGGTAAATCTCGTCCCATCTAGGTCACAGCTTCCCTCAATTCCCAACAGAGAAGGGGGGTTGTAATCCGTGGGGGTTGGTGCACTGTGTTAGACCTGTGCTGGATTGGTGCACCACAGGAAGTGAGGACAGCAATCATCAGAGGCCTCCACACAACAGGCAGCCTAGCAGTGGTGTACCCTATTGGCCAGTGCCACATCTAGCAGCAGACTGGCAAAGCAAGTGGCGTAGAGAAGCAGTTCTATTGTGACCACACTTTTGTACTGATCGCATATCTTAGTCGCCACGCCGTGGCTCCCCTGTATTCTGCTAGTGCCGTTGTTAATAAACTTAGCTAAGATCAGTTTTTGTATGTGTTTTGAGTTTAACAACTATGTTTTGTATCCCAGTGCTTAAAAAAGTGCTGTCCTCACTTGAGAATACTGGGCATTTCCATGGTAAATGTTACGTGTTTCAGTCTTTTCAATTTCTTTGCCATGACTCAACATGTTTTTAAGCCTATTAAAAGAGGCAGTAGAATACTAATTTTCTGAAGAGATTTAAGCTAAAATAGTACCTCTACCTTTAGATGTAATTGAGCAGACCAATGAGGAAAATATTAGAGTTGGCTTGTTAGGAAATACTCATGTAAGAAATTTTACATGAGAGAGACAAGAAGGACACTACTCATGTTTCTTCTGAAAGAGTCTGTTAAAAGGAAGTAAAGTGGTGTGATTAGACTCCAAAATAATCACTTCCTGAATTAGTGAAGAAAACTTCTTGTCTACCGGATGGTAGCTTCACTGCGTGAAGGTTTTTGAAGGACTTTTTTTTGAAAATGTTGTCAGTACAATTTCAGTTGTAGATGAAACTGAAAAATACACTAGGGTGTGTGAAAATAAAACAAAGTTTTTAGTTTTATGTGATGAATTCCAAGTATTTGTTGTGTTCTTGACCTTTACTGGCTATCATAAATTTTTAGTGAATGAGATTATCTTTCTGAGTATAATGATCTTGATATTTAAATACTGAAAGATCCGATGAGTTTAATTGGTATCTTGAATTGAAATCTGTAACACATTTCAATGATGATAAAAAAAGTGGTTTCATGTGATGCTCCAAGGCACCAAAATGTGGAATGTTTCAAATAATTTTTAATATTCAGAATTATAAGACTAAAGGGCTTTCCTTAAAGTCTTACTTGAAATTTACAAACTGTCAAATCTGAGGCTGTGATACATCTTCTTCACATACTTTACCATTAAATTCCATTGTAACTTTCCTTAGATAGCTTATGAAATACCGTAGATCTTAACCCTTTCAGTCCTGGCGTCCAATATATTAGAATTTTTATTGATTTTAGAACACTATACAATTTCACTTTACTTTGAAGCACAGTGGCCTATTTACTGCACATATGTCGCATTCAGTTTCATGCTTCTTGCTACCATCTGTCACCAGAATGGCGTGCTACAATGAAAAACAGTGAACATGGCTGACCCTTTGTGGCGGAGTGTGGCGGACCTGATACCAGTAGTTGAAATTATTTTATATATTAATTTATGAAGTTTTCACAAATTCCACTTTGCGACATAAGTTGCACAATCAATATGTAGTGATATATATAACTGTTGAATTCTTATTTCACATCCTTAACTGTCATCTGGGCTCTGTGTCTTTTTTTTTTTTTTTTTTTTTTTTTTTTTTTTTTTGGGGGGGGGGGGAAGTGAGTATGAAAAATTTTAATTTCGTTCAAATATACAATAAATAGGGTCTTATAGATAAAAAAAGTGCAAGAATATGTTTTATTCCATTTTTAAAATAATTCAGGTCTGAAGGGGTTAATTTACTGCTCATATCTTTCTCATTTGTGATTTTGCTAAAACAATGTATTTTGTTATGGTAGTAAGCTATTTTCTAGTGAATTTGGCAAAATGTCATACTCTGCTACAATAAACATTGGTAATGTAAAATGAAATTGATGCATCAGGATCTGATATATTATTTATTCATTTATCTTACTCAAAAATATTATACTCACCCTAAAGAGGATCACTCAGCTGCTGACAGGCACACAACTTAAATTTTCAGCCATGGCCTTCGAAAAAGAAACACATACATTCAAGCAATCACTTAGACAACTATAAACACACAACCACCATGTGCAACCACTCCAGCACCAAGAGCATCGAGACTGTGAGTGAGGTGGGGAGATGAGGGGGAATGATGCCGTGTAAGATGGGAATGGAAAGTTCCGTGTTGTATGATGGATTGTAAAGGCTCTGATAAATGGGAATTTGAATTGTGTCAAAGAATACATTCAAGGGAAGGGGCGGGAATGGATGAAAGTGAGGTGTAGAGGAGTGTGGAGTTTTGAAACTATAAAAATAATAAAGGAAAAAATTGTAAAAACACGAAAAAGGGGGGGGGGATAAAAAGTAATTGACATTCAAATCAGATTTTCCAATGTCAAAAATATTATAGATACAATTAACAGAAATTTATATAATTGCATGGGTTCCTCAACCAAAAATGATACTGAAATTTTCAAGTTTTATACCATAACTTGGAAGACAGTTAAAATATTAGTAAGTGGTATGCATGGCGACAGCACTGGCCTTAGGGTGGGGCGGTCACCCAGGGTGCCGAAATCCAGGGGTGCCCTGTATGCCAACACATGGCTAAATAAATAAAATAAAGACCGGTACCATAAAATCAGCATTCCAGTATACAATCACAAACTTTTCGAAACTAAACTATTGATCAGTCAATATCTGTCATATCACTGTTTGAACAACACTGAGGGTAAAAGCGCTCAATGCATTATTAGCAGGGAGATACGGCAAGCTTTTGTGCGGCCTCCGTGGTTACGATGATGGAGAAACACAACCTGCGCGTGTAGCCATAAGATAAATGGAACACCTGTATATTTAAGCTTTGCATCTCTAGTGTAAATATTAAAACTGGAGCCCAACATGAAATTTGACCCTTCAGCAAATACTTGGAAAACGAGTTTAGGTACAAATTGGTGGCGAGTCATATCGTGAATATATGTTTTCAAATGTAAACATCAGCTCACTAATCTGTACATAATAAAACTTTAAACGTTTCCAGTTGCAGTGCATGATTATTAACAGTGAACTAAAACAACATCAAAATTACCTGCACAGAAATAAACGCATGAAGCAGCCGCAAACATTCGCAAATTGCTAAATTTTCCAACTCCTGTTACCCTTCTAGAGATGGACAGTCGACATGTAACACATGAAAATTTGTGATAGATCGAGAATCGAAACTGGGTCATTTCCGTTCTTTTCTTTCTTTCTTTTATTTTATAAAATCCTCAAATTTGCAATGAAAAATCATATTATAAGACAACATAATTAACCATTTAAGATGATTTCTAGAAAACCCTTAAATACCTGTTGCAAAGCACTTTCAGTTTCGCTGTTTATATAATAAAAGGGCGCCAAGTGGGCAACTCACCCAGGGCGCCTGGGCGACTCGCCCAGCATGCCTGGATGTTAAAAGGCTGGGCCTGCATGACAATTTTTCTGTTTAAAACATGCTCAGAAAATTTCAATTTTGTTAGCAGTGATTGTAAAATTAAAAAAAAAAAAAAAAAAAAAAAAAAAAAAAAAAAAAAAAAATTAAATATCTCAAAAATTGTGTTACAAACTTAATTTAAATTTCATATTTAATTACACTCACACAGAGAGGTAACTATTAGTCATCTGACGATTATTCCAGCAAGCTACAAGCCATGCTTAAGTGGAGGATACTGTATGCAGTCTGAGAAAGCCCACTCACAATGCACTTGAAACCAAATAGCATATCTTCAACACAAAGAAGGTCATACACGCTTCTACATAATCTCTTATATAATATGAATTTAAAATAAAACCTTGAAGAGATGAAATGGTGGCCCTGTACTTTTTTCAGTTATAATAGTCTGTGAGTTGTATTTGGTAAGGGACATTTGAAGCTGCACATGTTTATGTATGTTCATTGTACAACATTTTATTTGAATGATCAACACTTTACCAGCTGAAGGCATGTTTGCATTAGAACAACTATCTTGTTTTGGGAACACCCTGTATGTAGTTGTTGAGCATGCTCTGCAGCATGATTTGAGGTACTTAAGTGTCTATTTGAATCTTTACCACCCATACTATTGTCTTCGGACACTGGAGGTGGGAACTTGGTGTTCTGTCTGCAAACATTTTGTTTAAAACCTGCTCCATGCACTACCATTTACTGTAGTCCCACCATTGGTAAATCCTATATCATAAAAAAAAGTAGACAAAAAATATGAAACCACACATTCTGGAGGAATAATTCTTTAAAGTTTTAATGCCAAATATGTGTACTAGTTTTACTTCCACAACATTGAGTAGAAAATTACTATCTTCTTTTACATTTCAGCCATAGCAGACTAGGCAGTGGGAATCTATGTCTTACATCCACAGAGACAACTTATCTGGACAAGTATACATTTTCCAATGCAATGGCTTTGTCTGTAAAATTAGGGATATGGGAAGCTTCACTGTCCCGTTACGTAGATAGTATTGAATTTGTAACTGAGGTAAGATTATTTTGATCTCTCCTACTCCCTCACTATATCTTCTTTCATTTTTGTTATTTATTGTGTTCTTAGAATGTTCTCGTTTAATAGGAAATTAAGATTTATGTATGACAATGTATGCTAACTTTGAAATAGTTTGTCACAGCAAACCCAAATAATTATAAATAGACTCAAAGACGCTGTAGTGATACAAAACTCTCCTGTGTGATAATCTGTTGTCTTATGTTTTCTTACTGACAAGTAATATTTGCAACTAAAAGTTATAAAAATGATGAAGAGCAATGTAAATTTTTCTTATTTTGAGCTACATTAACTTGGAATGGCCTTCATGGAGAATTTACAATGGGAATTATTTGCTCATGTGCGAAAATAAATATGCATGGTTTTAAATCGGTCTTTTGATGCACAGTTTTAGAATAGCTATGAGCTGTTTTGAACTGTCATTAAATAAGATGTTCTTAAATAAGTATATGTTATCAGATGTATGACAGAATTAATTTAATAATATAGTAATAAGGACATTTACAACTCACCGCGAAGACGTGGCGACGAGCTGCGACAGGCACATACAAAAGACACACACATACAACAATTTCAGCTATTGGCCATGGCCTTCTTCAGAAAATAGAACATTCACGCAATCACACAGGCACACAACACAGTCATACAACCATGACCTCCGGCTGCCTCACTTTGACTGTTTTTGTCGAAGTTCAACTATGAAATCCATTTTTGCTCCACGGCCCAACACTCTAATGCCAACACGCCTTCTCGTCATCCAGTTTTTGACAGTTACGAATTGCTCTCTTTTCATCTGGATGCGGTGGAACAACAGGTAGTGGATGGTTTTCCTCTTACCGCATCACATATTGCAGCCGCAGTCACAGCCGATCCTGTGCTAAGACAGCTGGTCTCTTTTGTACAACACAGCTGGCTGGAGAGGCCTCCGGGCTGTGTTTCAGACCCGCCTCGCAATTACTTTTCCTTCTGGTATAAGTTTTCGGTTAAGGATGGAGTCCTCTTACTGTCAACAGCAGGCGCACTATTATCACCACTTTCAATATCCCCTTAATTTATTACTTTTTATTTTTTCCTTTTTTCCCAACTTTATTTTTTTCCTTATTAGTATTATCATTTCAAATCCCCCCCCTTCCCAAATTCTTTCCTCACACTACTCTACACCTTCCTTTTACCCTTTCCTGCCCCTTTCCTTAACTGTATTCATTGCCTCAATTTGAATTCCCGCCTATCAGAGCCTTTAAAATCCATCATGCAATGTGGTACTATCCATCCCCATCTTTATCCAGCATCCTTCTCCCTCCGCTCCCCACTTCACTCACAGTCTAACTTGTGTTGCTGGAGTTGCTGAACATGATAGTTGTGTGTGTGTGTGTGTGTGTGTGTGTGTGTGTGTGTGTGTGTGTGTGTAGTTGTCTGAGTGATTGCGTGAATGTATGTGTTTCTTTTTCTGACAAAGGCCATAGCCGAAAATTTAAGTTGTGTGAATGTGATTATCTAATTTCGTGTCTGTCAGCAGCTCAGTGAGCCTCTTTACGGCAAGTTGTTACCTATCCTCCATTATTGATATTCCTGTCGGTTTTTCCATTGTTAAAAACTGAAGGAAGTTGGACAATAAGGAAACTGAACTTGATACAGTGGAGTCTCGATATTTCTAGTCTCGGAATTAAGAGTTTCCCATAAACATGAGCGTCATAATAGAAAACAACTACTGCGGATACATCTATCCTCACAGAAAAAGGCACTCCACCATTCTAACACGAAGTAAATAGTGAAAAGACTTAAAAACGTTTAGACTGCCAATGTAAATGACTATGTAAAAAGTTTAGTTTAAAAAATGTCATATCTTTTTTTTTTTACACTTATATTCTTTACAATGTTTTTTTTCCTCACATGTAAATTTCGATAGTTCTATGTGCTCCCAGGCCCACCTCAAATTAATTCGATTACTGTATAGCTACCTGAAATTCCACAGTCCTACATACCTTCTTGTACAAAGATAGTCTTTAGGTACACAACAAACATGCCAAATAGATACTACAAAATGTCAGAACCTCAACATGACTACCACAATACAAAATACACAGAAATTAATCATTGACTTGTTTCCATAAGTAGCCTTCACGATTTTGTTCTTGAGAGGGCTAGCTTTATTTTGCCATCTTCACAGCCGTTTTTTTGCAATCGACAAACAACTTAACATATCTCTTTCTTGGCATTCCTGAATACATAGCAGCATCATCAGTGACGAAGAATGTATTTCGAAAAATAAAGTCGCAGTTCCGACTAACAGTATGATTGTTGTCAGTATAAATTTATGCGAACTGAACAGAAAAAGTTGTGTACCACATGATCAATGTTTCCTAAACCCATATTAGTAATTAAAGATATACAATTTTTTCGTGGCAGGAGAGACTCCTAGCAGTTAAACGGCACACTGTTAACTGAGGCAAAGTGTTATTGTTGACTGAATCTGTCCAGAACGCGATCGGACTTCATCAGTTAAGTTCAAGAAAGCTAATTTTGGCTAAGCCGAAGATTTGGCTGATTTCTGGCTGAAATCGAAACTGAGGCCTAAACCAATATTTTTGCAGAAACTGGCCAAAACCGAAACCGAAAATTCAGTCTGTTCTTAGTGGCAACTAATGATAGAAAAGTCATCGCTGTTCCCGTATCTGTTAAAAAGAAGATTGGGTTTACAAAAAACTTCCAGTTGGTCTCAAACACAGTACTTTCGATAGCACAGTACAATGTCGCAACCACAAGGCTATTGTTGCTAGGTTGAGAGGAGTAACTACATTATTATTCATGATCAAATATTCTGAAAGCGTTTACAGTTGATGCATCTTTAATTTATAGTTATAAGATATTTTACCAAGTATGACATGTATTTGATGAATCTTCATGTGCCAAAAACAATTATGAAGAGCAGATGTTGCCTCCATGGAAGATTTGCCCATGCACAGGGTGAGGCGTGCAGTAGCTCCTTTGTCTTGCCTTGGGACCACTCTTGCATAACCGCCAGAGCTCAAGTAGCCAGGAGTTGGTGTCTCTACCAGCTCCAACGCCAATTAATGTTAAAAGCAGTGTTTCCCCTCGCCCCTCCCTGCCATGGGAGCGCCCATATGCTGCCTACAGGGGGTTTAGAAGAGAATTTTGAACCCCAGCCGCACATGCACATTGCAATGTTGTGGTCAGTGCCGCATATATTAAGCAGCTGGGCTGTGACTCGTATATGTCCTGTCTCTGTGACATAAAATGGTTCTCGTGTGATAATAATACTTTGAATGTCCATATAAACCAATCGGATAGAAATAAGAAACGAAGAATGATAGTTTAAAAACACTTTTTATTTTATTTATTTACTTTTTTTTTTCCCGACTTGCTTTTTTGTGGGTTCACTGAACCAGTGAACACACAGCATGCGCTGCCACTGGCTACTTAGCATCAGTACTTCTTCATACTATTGTTGCAAGTGAACACACACAATAATTTTATCTTCTTTATTGTACATCCAATGATCATCACTGTAGTTGTCACATCTGTGCCCTCAAATTTGTTTCCAATATGATCTTGTAATTTTTATAGCTTGTTTGTTGTTTTGTGGCAGATATATTTTATTATGTGACATATTTTTGCAGGACATGAAACAAGGCAGAAAAATAAGAATGTCACGAAAGGAAGTGCTGAGAAAGACAGGGGAACTTTTTGCACTTCGCCATCTCATTAACTTGAGCTCTGATTTACTTGACACACCTGACTTCTATTGGGACCGTGAAACTCAGGAGGCACTCTACCAGCAGATGTGTTCATATTTCAGTATCAGCAGGCGAACCAGGGTAAGGCTGCAAGTAAATATTGTATGTATTAATTTTGGACTGAAGAAGTAGTAATTCATTGTTACACAGACTTTATTTTTAAATTTCACTTGATAGTGTTTGCAAAAAGTTAAGACGTAACAATTTCCTATGACTTAGGCTCTCAAAAAATTAAAAACTAAGGTAATACTTTAGGATGCAATTCCACCCATCTGCTTTGACCTATGACGTCATCAAAATGGCAGCAATGATGTATGCAGTCGTAGCCAATATGGCGACCAAAACACTCGCGAAACACGCACATATAAACATGCGAAAATTAATGTAAAATCCTTTCTGCTGAAGCATCACGGCATGTAATTAGTGCCATAGTGCGCCTGGAAAATTTGACAGACCTGTAAAAGGAATTGCCCTCGCCTTTTAAGACCCCACTGAAAAGAATTATACTCAGATTGAGAAAGAGGTGCTAGCTATTGTGTATGGTATAAAATTGTTTTATGCTTTCCTACATGGAACCACATTTCACCTGGACTACTGATTGATGCTTAGTCTTAAAGCCAAACATGCTTACAAGACAGCTCAGAGTTTTGAGCATTGGGCATTATTTCTCAGAAATTATTGTTATGATATCCATTTCTGGTACATGTTATAGCATGCTAATGATGATGCTATGTTCAGCTATATGTGTGTATACTGTCTGTAAAATTGCCTGCGGCTACAATTAATACTGTAGAAATTATAAATTGTAATATCGTAATGAATGCCGTAGTTTTAGTCCATGATCAGTGGAAAAGTAGTAAGCGAGAAACTTTTTTCCTTTCAATTTTTTTATGTGATTGTCAGCGAGGAAAAGTTTAATAAAGGTTTGAAAATTTGTTTAAAGTTCTTTGCAAGTCACTAAGTACTGTTATTCTCATATTGTATTTACTTGCAACTTACTTATGGCATCACATCTCCTGAACCATGTTTCATATGTGGTTCTTACTCCTACAGCAGTTGTTATCTCAGGTAAGGAATATGTGTACCAGATTTGGTTGAAATCGGTTCAGTGGTTTAGTAGAAAATGAGCAGCATTGCCGCTTAATGCAGCAGTTTTCCACACATCTCATTGTTTATGACGTCATATCTCATGAACAATGTGTTGTACATGATTCTTACACTTACAGTGACTGTCCTGATGGATTGAAGCTGTAGATTTGTATGCAACATGTACACACAAACATATGGACACTCTGCTTTATACATTATATTAGTAACCATAGGAGATTGTTTTGTTGACTGAAATTGGGGGCTACCTAACTTGAAATACATTCCCAGATTAATTGGCGATTCTGGAACCCCATTATGAAACAGAAATTCTACTAAATGTCCCAAATTATCAGTTGCAGCATGAGATTTTTGCAGGATTAAGTATTAGGCACATATAGTGCATTAATCACAATTGTCATGTGGTTATGTCAGAACACCACGCAGAACCTGTTGTAACTAATGAACTCCCATGGTAAAATATATATAATTTCTTGCTTTCGGCTTTTCTTAAGGGGGCTTCAGTTTAATGACAGCGGATTCTGAATGTAACAAAATTAGTGCTGGATGTTTGGAATAAATTATTATAAAAACAGAGCAGTACACTGTATCAATAGTTGCTTCTCAGGTCTTATCATGTAATGTATGCTAATCAGCACTTAATCATCTTTTATTTGTATATGTATATGTCAAGACACAATGTTCGCTGTTATGGCAGCATAAGTACTGTTATGGCAGCATAAGTACTGTTATTTTACGTATCAGTAAAAACTTTATTTTTTATTTTTTACAGGTTATGAATGAAAAGCTGAATCACTGTTTTGAGCTGGTTGAACTACTGTCTTCTCACCTGAATGACCAACACCACATTCGACTAGAATGGATGATAATAGCTTTAATCATGATTGAAGTAATTTTTGAGATTTTACATTATATTGAGAAGTTTTCATAGTTCATGCTTCTTTTTGAAACTTGTACATAATTCTCTAAATGTAAAAAGTGTACCTCTGAATAATGTCTGACCAGAAGAGACCATGTCAGAAATTACTTTGTTAAGAAACTGACTGGCAGACAAACATTTTATAATTTTTTAATGATACGCTTATAGAAATGCATTTAGTATTAAGTATGTATATGTCTTAAAATAAAAATGCACAAAAATGGTTGGACAGACTGAAATGATGTATTATAGCAATGTGCCAAAATATATTAGCTTTTGGACAACTAAAACACATTCATATTTCTTTTTGGCTAATATCTTCTGTATTTATTCCTTAAATAACATCAGATGAACTTAATTATTCATTACACACAAAAGTGAAATTTTGGTATTGTTTAAGTTGGGCATCCTCATAGGCACAACCTGATGGAAAGTATCTGTTCATAAGTTGTTGGTGAATGGGAATAGTGAGGAGTCTGCACTGCTCGCCTCCATAATGGCTTTGAGTGCGTTATCTTAATGTGTGTGGAGGAATGGCAGTCAGTTCTTCCTTAAGAGCCAAACCCAAAGAAGGTTGTGATTTTGATCACTGGGTATGGGTTAACATTGATTCATCCCCAAGGTGTTCCATAGTGCTCAGGTTGGGACTCTGGAAATACCAGTCTATTTTAGGAATGTTATTGTCAAAAAAACAAAAAATAATACCTTTTTGTAACAGATGATGCTTTTTTATATTGTGCAGTATCATGCCAATGCTATCAACACTGTCTCTGAATTACTCCTGTGCTGTACGCAGTACACTATGCAGTAAAATGTATATGTATCTTACTGAATGCAGTGTTTTCTTACATCCAACTTGGGGGTGCACCCTAACCACAAAATACACTACCGTACCAGAAGATAACCTTCTCTATACTTTACTGTTGGCACTACACATGTTTGCTAGTAATGTTATTTGCACACTTGTCAAATGCAAGCTATTCTATCAGATTGTCCAGTGGTTCATCACTCCAAATTGCTTGTTTTCAGTAATCTCTCTATACACCACCACATGTGTCTGTCTGAAGAAATCTGTGGCTTATAAAAAGCTGCTCAATCATTATATCACTTTTTTTAACCCCTTAAGCACAGCCATTGTACTAGCTGGACTGGTGGGGGAACTCTGGAACTCATGACTTATTCCTCCACTGATACACACACCGTGGGGGAAAAAGGATAGGTAAAAACACACACACACACACACACACACACACACACACATCCATATGTGTGTGTTTGTTTGCCTATCCTTTTCCCTCCAAGGTAAGTCTTTCCTATATCACCAATTGTGTTGCTGGTTCAATCCCGTCCACGGTTAAAAATTTAAATCTTCGTAATTAGCATTTCCAGAATGTTTTCCATGTTTCTTATGTTCACTTGTAATTTCTACATGTTTCTTATGTTAACTATTATTCTAATTTTTGGTACATTCTGCATGTGTGTAAATAGCAGAGCACTCTGCCCGAGAGACGGTCAGAATCTGCGTGTATGTTGCAGTTCGTAATAAACCTGCTTTCAGTATAAGTGCTGTGTTCAGTTGACAAGCCTGCCATCGAAGTCAAGCCTGCTTCCATTTCAATGCTACATTGTTTGGTGCAGGCGCCGGGTATCCTGTGCAACAGCTGCATCACTGTGGCTCCGATTAGGCAACGTAAAAGCCGTTGCTTACATGGACTAGAACCGGAATACAAGGAATATACTGAGTACATCCTTCCGAAAGTCCATATCATCAGAAGACCCATGGACACGAAACCAGCGGTGAGCCAGCTGCACATCAGACACCCCTCAGTGTTCTCTGGAGATGCTGGACAGGACCCCAACAAATGGCTAAAAGGGTTTGACCGAGTCGCCAAGTACAACAGGTGGGATCATATGTGCTTGGCCAACGTTTATTTCTACTTGGACGGAACAGCCCAGCAATGGTTCGAAAACAACGAAGACAAGTTGAATGACTGGGAGACGTTCCAGGAGGAACTTAAGAAGACATTTGGAGACCGCCAGCGACAAATCCGCTCGGCGGAAGAACAACTGAAGAAGCGGGCCCAACAACATGGTGAGCCGACACAATCGTACATACAGAATGTTTTGGTCCTGTGTAACATAGTCAATCCAAACATGACTGAGGCGGACAAAATCACGCACCTGATGAAGGGAATTGCAGAAGATATGTACCAAGCTCTTCTGATAAAAGACGTCACTACGACAGAAGAGTTCATCAAGTGGTGCCAGAGTATTGAAGAGATGCAACAAAGGAGGGTTGGTCACAAGAAGTATGACAGACTCCCAAATGTAGTCCCTATGGTCATTGTGGAAGACCAGCATGACTTCACTTCTCTCATACGACAAATCGTGAGAGAAGAATTACGACAGTGCACGGCAGTTGGGACTATTAGACTGAGCAAGAATCAGATTATGGCCATGGATGTGAGCCCTGTAAGTCACGAGGGAGACGCCGCCACTGAGGACGAGGTATTTCAAACATTAGCTCCTGTCTGCCCCGTCAATCGCACCCAACGTGAAGAATGGCGTCGCACTGCTATGACTTACGCTGCAGCTGCCAAACGGCAGCCTATGAACCGGCTGACAAGGCCACAACCAACCCCCCTGGCGACTATGATGCCCCACAGAAGAATATACATCTAGAAAACAGAAGACCACACACCAGTGTGTTGCCACTGTGGTCGCCCTGGACATGTCGTATGCTACTGCAGAGAGAGAAGACGAGTATTCGACTATTATTTTGCCGCAAGATGTCAGTTCAGTCAACCTATGGGAAGAAGCCCATCACCGTACCCTGAACGTGGTCACTCCCCAACGTTGCCGCTGCAGTTCACCGTCGCCGTACAGAGGTATCAGCCACTCCCCTAGCCTCCACACCCAGGAAAACTAAGCGAGGTGACCATCTACGGAGGTGAGACCGCCGCAAATGAAAATCCTCCATAGATGACAGTTGCTAAGATGTAAGGAAATCTCATCGACATCATATGTGACAGCCAACCTGTCCCGGCACTGGTTGATTCAGGAGCTTCTTTCTCTGTAATGTCAGATAATTACCGATGCACACTAAAGAAGGCAATGTTCTGTGATAGAGGGGCAACTGTGGTGAAGGTTGAAAATGGGAAGTACGTCCAGCCAGCAGGAACTTGTGTCAAAAGAATAACCATCAACAATAGGACCCAGCTGTTTGAATTTGTCATCTTAACAGAATGTAGTCATAATGTCATCTTTAGCTGGGACTTCCTTCGGGGCCGTGGTGGAGTAGCCGAGCGGTCTAAGGTGTCTCGCTGTGGAGCGCGCGGTTGCTTGCCGTGGAGGTTCGAGTCCTCTCTGGGGCATAGGTGTGTGTGTTGTCCTTAGGTTAGTTTACCTAGGTTTAAGTAGTTTGTAAGCTACGGACTGATGACCACGCAGTTTGGTCCAATAGATTTACAAACATTTGAAACATTTTGGACTTCCTTAAGGCATCCTAAGCTATCATTGACTGTGGACGATCTGAGCTGCAAATTGAGGAAGTCATTCTGACGTGTATAAGTAATACAGAATTTTCTGGGAAGTTATTTGCTGTTGACAATGTGACGATCATGCCTTTGACAATGGGAAGAGTTCGTCACAAACACAGATGACTGGTTAAACTGTGAAGTGCTTGTCGATGGTAAAAAGTTTATTAGCCTCGCAAAAGAAATTTACATACCAGCGGCTGTCATAAGCATTACTGGTAGTCGAGGAGAGATTTGGATTTCTAATTGTCACAAGCAGTAACAACTTATCCCCAAAGGAATGTGTATTGGGACAGCTGAACCAATCCAGGATGGTGAGCTCAATGTCATCAACAAAGACCCATGCTCTGCTGTTAGTACAGACAACACACTGGAGGGAACAACTGCAGAACTGCCAAAAGGGCCCAGACTGACCAAGGAAGAACGCCAGCGGCTGTTAGTTATACTACGCCAATTTTTGGGTGCATTCACACCCCAGCAGGAGAAAAGTCAGATGAAACGGGCCACGATAAGGCACAATATCAATACTGGGGATCATCCACCAATTGGCCAGAGTTCGTATAGAGTGTCGCCAGCTGAAAGACGGATAATTCAGGATGAAGTGGAGCAGATGTTGTATGATGACATTATTTAACCTTCAGAGTGTCCTTGCTCATCTCCGGTGGTCCTCGTAAAGAAGAAGGATGGCATGTGGCGATTCTGTGTTGACTATCGGCAGCTGAACAAAATCACAAAGAAAGATTTCTACCCATTGCCCCGCATTGATGACTAAATAGACTGCTTGAAAGGAGCTACATACTTCTCAACTATGGACATACAGACAGGTTACTGGCAAACCGAAGTTGAGGAAGCTGACAGGGAAGACGGCTTTTATTACATCTGACAGCCTCTATGAATTCAAAGTAATGTCATTTGGATTATATAATGCTCGGGCCACATTCGAATGCATGATGGACAAATTGCTGCGACACCTTAAGTGGACAACATGTCTTTGCTTTTTGGATGACATTGTGGTTTTCTCAGAAACATTTGAAGAACATCTAAGTCACCTGTCAACTGTGTTGAAGTGTGTTCAGACTGCAGGACTCAGCTTCAATCCAAAAATGTCGCCAAAGAGATAAAATCCTGGGGCACCTAGTCAATGGGGATGGTGTCCGTCCTAATCCAGATAAACTAAGGGCAGTAAAAACAGAATTTCCAACTCGTCAGCACATTCATGATGTGAGAAGTTTTCTCGGGCTGTTCTCATACTATCGACGTTTCATAAAAGGATTTTGTAACAAGACACATCCTTTGCAAGAACTTCTGCAGGGAGACACCAAGTTTTACTGGGATGAGACAAAAGAAAGAGCTTTCCGGGCCCTTAAGGAGGCTCTAACTTCCGCACCAGTTCTAATCTTATACAACGAGAATGTGGAAGCCGAACTTCCCCCTCTAGCAAGCTGGTGTGGGATTGGTGCAGTGCTTGTGCAAATTCAGGAAGGTGATACCCTATGCTTCAAGAGTACTCGCAAAGTCCGAGATAAACTACTTTACAACTGAGAAAGAATGTCTCTCGGTTATCTAGGCTATCAACAAGTTCTGGCCATATTTATTCGACAAACCATTCACCGTCATGACAGACCACCATTGTTTGTGTTGGCTGACTAGCTTGAAGGATCCATCAGGTTGACTAGCAAGATGGGCTCTAAGACACCAAGAGTACGATGTCACAGTGGTATTCAAGAATGGGCGCAAACACAAGGATGCCGACTGCCTTTCGAGGAATCCATTAGTGGAACACAACAGCATGAATGAAAATTCAGCCCTCATTGAATTAGGTGACGTTACAGCTGAACAGAGGGAAGATCCAACACTATCAAAAATGATAGAGGCCTTGGAGAAAGGAGAACCGACCAATGGAGAGTTCCAACTTATAAATGGAACATTGTATAAGAGCAATTATGATCCACTGGGCCTCAAATGGCTACTGGTCATTCCAGCTCATCTCCAGCCAGCTATTTTCAAGTATTTCCATGATGCTCCAACATCCATGCATCTGGCATTTGTGAAGACCCTAGACAGAATCAGATGCAAGTAATACTGGAAAGGTCTCTACCGATCTGTCATGCACTATGTGAGTCACCCGCATCCTTTCCTTCCCCCCCCCCCCCCCCCCCCCTCCTTCCTTCCTCTTTTCCTGAAGAAGCGGCAAACAGTTGCGAAAGCTTGAATCTTGTGTTTGTGTGTGTTTTGTATCTCTCTATGAGCCTGTTCTTTGGGTAAGTTATTCGATTTCTATTTTTCATACATAAAATAGATAATCTTATACACACAATTTAAATTTTTGGCCATGGCCTTCATCAGAAAAATAAAAGCATACATTCACACAATCACTCAGACAACTACACACATACAGTCACCACACCTGGCCACTCCAGTGCCACAAGTATCTATACTGAGACCTGATATTGGAGGTGGTATTCCATAAAGTGTTCTGGAAATATAGAAATGAGGAATGTGTGTGACATCCCTTGGCGGTGGCTGAGGGGACTGCGGCACGTCAGTCACGGTCTGCACAGCCACTACAGTCAGGGGTTCGAATCCCCCTCGGGCATGGATATTTGTTCCGTTCTTAGAGTATTATGTAGTTTGTAAGTTTAGGGACTGATGACCCCGCATTTAAGTCCCATAAGCTCTTCAAACATGTGAACATATGACATCCCTTGTCGATAACACTCATCGCATCATGTGAGTAAAGAGCTAGCTGTGTTTCACACGAACAATATTTTCTGAATCCTTGTTGACTATGGGTCATTAGGTTGTTCTCTTCGAGGTAGTTCATAATATTTGAGGAAAGTATATGTTCTAACATCCTGCTGCAAACTGACGTCAATGATATAGGCCTGTAATTTTGTGTATCACTCCTATTACTTTTCTTGAATATTGGAATGAGCTGTTTAACTTTCCAGGCTTTGGGTATGTAACATTCAATAAGCAAACAGTTTTATATAATAAGTAGGCATGGGGCTATTGTGTCAGCATACTCCAAAAGGAATCTAATTGGTATACAATAGGGATCAGAAGACTTACTGCTCTTCAAATTCTGCCTCTATGATTGGTTGTTTGTAAAACTGCGTTAATCTACATTAATTCCTATATCACCTGTCCTTACCTCGTACTGAGTTTGATACAGTAAATCAACAACAACTCATGAAAGTTTATGAAATAACATGGAACATTCGACTAAGTTATATGTGAAGAGAATTGCCTCAGAATGGAAGATTCTACTTTAACTCCCCAAGAGAAGAAAAGTTGATGGAGAGGCCAAAAGAAATCAATGATGTAAGTGACAATTCTTTCCCCTGTGCTGTTTATTGTGCCTACAGATAGCCAGCTGGAAGTAAAAAGATTAATATATGCAGATCCTGCATTAATATTCAAAAAAGAACATATGAAGATACTTAAGAAAACTGACAGAGGCTTTGTAAATCTTGGGAACCACAACAAGGAGGGTGGGGATGGGGGGGGGGGGGGACTTGTCAGTAATCTAATCTGGAGGGGAGAGGGAAGGGAAACGTTCTGAACAAAGTATGCTTATTCCACTTGCTTAATAGAGACACCTCAAGACAGCAACAGAATCAAGAAGGATGCCACTGTGTCAAGTCAAAATAATTGGGAGTCACTTTACAATGCAACTGTTGTTTAGAAAACACTGATATGAAAGAAAAAAAAAATTTTGCAAGGCAAGTTATTTGATCATTAATAAACGATGGATTTTTAGGTTGTAAAAAGAACATTTTAGGCACCTAAAATAGGCTCTTTCATTACCTTATTTAGGCCAAATAAAATCTAAAATAGGTCAGAAGTATTCATAACAAGAAATAAACACAATGTGAAGGACATAATATTTACTGTACGTATAATGAAGTTTTGATTTGTTTACAGTAAGGAAAATAAAATCATGCCCAGTTTAACAACACAGCAAACAACGTTCAAACTGACACCAAATCTTTATACTTTATTGAGGATAAAAGTATAATGCAGATAACATCCCGTGTGTTGAAACACATGTAATACATAATTTAACAAACGGTGAATAAACCAGTGGTTTCAGACCATAGTGGCCTGTACATAAATGAATGAAATTTTTTATAGGTTTTCCAAAGAAAAAGCATGGTGCTCATTGGTTTAGTATTAATTTGTATGCCAAAAATGAACTTTCCTACATCAATGGATGTGCCAGGGGCACACTATAGTTTCCACATATTTTTAGGCAGGAATGTTGCATTCAATGGAACTGGATTATTGCGCTAATGTATGGATGCCGCCATGCAAAGTTCCTTTAGGCTGGAGTTGTTCTAGCTATCCTTCTGCATTTGTTCCTGTACTTTTTCTCCCACTTGACCTGGCACTTCATTATCTTTCTTTTTCACGTCCACCAGGAAAGCAATGTATTCGTAGATAGGTTTACCTGAGACTCCTAATTCAGAAATAACACTCGCCATAGATATGTAGTTGACTCTAATACAAGCTATGCCTCATTGAACTGGAGGATCTGTGAGTACCTGTCTTTCATAAGTTACAGCAGCAGCAACCTTCTTGACTGCTGGGAGGTGCTTCCTGTAGAATTCTGCTGCTCCTAATCAGGTGCCCCAGTGGGTAACAATAGTTTCAAGTGGCTAAGGGACATCTGGATATTGTTCTTTGAATGCTTGCACCCTTAAGAGTTCCTTACCAAAAACTTTTCTTTACTGTGGAGATTAGTAAATAAAGATCTGTAGCCTTACTTGCCATTCTGCACCTTTGATACTATGAGCTGTAGGAGTGACATGCAGCATGAAAGGGTAGAACCATGGATCAAATGAAACTCTGCAACCCTGTGTGCAGCGGCATCTGTCAAAGTCAGACTTCTGACAGCTTTATCCAAAGTTCTTGAGAAAGTAATATATTCAATGGGAGCTTCTCATATTTACAAAAACAAGGTACTAACAAAATGGCAGTTTGGTTTCCAGCAAGGGTATTCAACAGAATAAGCTATATACTCTTTCATTGATCAAATATTAAATGCTCTGAATAACCGAAAATCACCCATTCAGATTTTTTTTGTGATTTTTCAAAGGATTTTCATTGTGTAAATAATAATTCTTCTAGACAAGCTTAAGCATTGTGATATTAGTGGGGCAGTGCACAAATGATTTAATTAATACTTAACTGGAAGGGTGCAGATAGTTAAAATAAGTGGTTCAGGTAAACTGCAAAAATCAAGTGATTTCTCTAACTGTAGAGCTATCAAGAATTGGGCCCCATAGGATTCAGTCTATGTGTCCTTTGCTGTTCTTAATAGATATCAATGAGTTGCAATTTTATATTCATGATGGTTCAAAGCTAATGGAATTAACTAATGAAATTGTAAATAATGTCTTTCAGAAAATTATTAAATGGTTCTCTGCAGATGGACTCTTACTGAGCCTTAATTGTTGTTGTTGTTTTTTTTTTTTTTTTTTGGAAGTCACAGTTTACAGTTGAAAAGTATTTGTTCTCCCGATCTAGATATAAAATCAAGAAAATCACTTAGATGTGGCCACAGATGTACTACAAAAATAGTAAACTTGTCTGATAGTCCGGCAGCTGATTGTATCTGGCTCTTCGAATCATGGTAGAGCAGTCTGATGCATCTCACAAGCTCTTCAGGTACTCCATGCTCTTGCAGAGCAAACCAAATAAATTCATGTGGAGCTCGGTTGAAGGCCTTTTCAAGGTCAAGAAAGTCAAAATGTATGTGTTTTGACTACTCATGGTGTTTTTCAATAAGCAGACAAGCAGCATGGATAGCATCTTTCGCCCCACAGCCCTGTGTGACAGAAGATTGGGTGGTAGTTGTTACATTCAGCTGGGCTACCCTTCCGTTTCCATATTGGAACTGTTGTGCTGCATGTACAATCAAAAGGGATCTTCCCCTCCTCAATAATTTGATTGAAGTAACCCGTGAGCCATTCAGCTGAGTCTTGGTGCTTTGATTTTCACGTTCTGCAGGTATATCGTCGGGCCCATTGCCTTTAATTTTGGCCCCCTTTGAGTTACGGTAGTATGTTTTTTTTGTTTTTTTTTTTTCTCCATATCTTGCGCTATTTCAGAGGTACCGGTATATGCAAAAATAATGGTGATTTGATCATGTCTGTCTGCCCATAACGTGTTCCCACTTGTTTGGTGAAACCGTTCAACCGATCAGCACCAAATTTTACAGACGTAATTGTTGGTCGACAGAGACGAGAATGACCCTTTTTCAAATATTTCAGACAAAAAAATAGGTTAGTAATACTAAAAAGAGGCTGTTCATGATGGCCTTTTGACAACTGGAAAATTGAATAAACGAATTTGTAGCAGAGAAAATTGTTTACAACTTTGCTCTCTCATGTTTATTTCATAACTTGCACCATTACAGAGATATTTTCAAAAGTAATGGCGATTTGACACCATCACTTGATATTATGTAAACTAGGCGTTTGGAAATGTCACGTGACAGTCCTCTCCCAGAATTCTCTCTGGCATACACCATATTACATTCTGTATTTTATGGTTTTCTTATTATAACGTACACATTATCATTTCAGAGCAATGGCACACTCAAGAATTAACAAAAACACGTCGTTCTTAGTACGATAAATTATAATCTAAGTTCTACAAAGGCCATATTACCAGTCATCAACTGCCATTAACTGTACAAGAATTAAGAAATATTTTTGTAACTATTCGTCACAGTGCAGTGGGCAGCGCATTAGGTTGTGATGCACATGATCAGTAATTAGAAACCTGTAACTACCTTTTTTTTCTTTTTTCATCTTGGCCCCTAAAAGGGTTTCGGGCACTCTTATTAATTAAATAGAGCTATGTTCTAGAGTTGTGCATATGTAAGTGCTCCTTCTAAAATGTGCATTTGTTCTGTTTCGTGAACATGCCGTGAAACAACTAACAACGAATTGAATAAAGGTCTTCAGAAGCATATGCACATAAACTGGGATAATACTGTAATAATGAATATTCTAAACAAGGTGCTGATAGTGTTAATTTCACACATAAATGAAGTCATAGATTTCTGTGGCAAATGTCATTCCTTAATTAAACAGAAGGGTATGGTATTCATTGCAACTAATTACCTTTTCTTCTTCTTCTCTTTCTTTTATTTATTTTCTTCTAAGCAGTTATTCACTATTTATGGAATATGTTGCAAGTCATTAATTAGAATTAATGCATCTACTAAAATGTTTGTCTTTGGCATGGTCGCTACCGACACTTTTAATGTAGATTCTATTAGCTTTTCTGTACTTCAGATATGACTTTGTTCATGTTACTTTGTCCTGCGCTAAAATAAAGAGCAAATATGTTTCAAACCATGGCTACATTTTGTTTTACAGCTAAAATAAGAAACGGAATGTGGCAATACTGAATTCCACATAACTCTAGTATTTAAGCTGTATACAAATCTGCTACTATCATTACGTCATTTATAACATTCATTTCCCAGTTTGAGTACTTGTGATAAAGAAGTCTATGTTTACAATTCGTTGGTATGTATTTCAGGGAATGTTAACCAAATAGAACAACTGCACTTTTCACAGAAAGCGATGTTACCTCTGAACAACTCAGAACCTTGCAGGATATAGTTGTGTTCAATGTGTGCGAAAACCTTTTAGGAAACAAAATGAAAAAATGCCAGTGACGGGTTTTTATTTATTTATATTTTTTGTTCTTCAGGTATATCAATGCTTTGCGGTCGTTTGTTCATGTTTGTTCTGGGTTGTTCGTTGAGAATTTTGCTCAGTTTTATTTTTGTTTCTTTATATATATTTTTTTTATTTACACATGGTGTTGAGCCCTCTTTCTTTAATCTCTATTCATTGGTTCTTCATTCTGATCGGTCCTTTTTGGACATTGGTGTGTTTTATTTTATTTTGATCATTTCATCGTCGGCTCAGTTTTTTCGTTACAGAGGATGTCGAGCCCTCTGATCCAGCACGCTGAGCTACCACGTCGGAAACCCTCTGACCGAGCGTGCTGAGCCACGGCGCCCGGCAAGTTTCGAACCACTGTCTAACATGTTTGTGCATTACAATGTAATTTGCCGCCCATTACGCTACGTAGAACAACTGCGGAGTAATCAGTAATTCTAGTACCATCAATGGCAGGTGTTATATGCTAACATGGCATTTTAAGACATTGGATTATAATCCATTGTGCTAAGAACAATGTTTTTTTTTGATAATTTTCAGTGTGCCATTGCTTTTAAATGACAACACTTGAGTTGTAATAAGAAAATCATCAAATACAGAAAGCAAGATGGCATATGCAAAAGAGAGTTTATGGAAAGGAATGTCACTTGACTGATTTTAGAATGCCAAATGTACACTATGTTCCTTCTGGTCTATAGTCATTCGTAACCAGTACATTCAAAGAAAATAAACTTAAAACAAACTACCAAAGCAAGACAGGTGATAATATTTTAATGGAAAAAGATAATGAAAATGTGGAAGAGCTATTAAAATAGTTGTTTAAAGAGGTAAAAGTAGTTAAAAAAAGGAATATGTTTATCAAAGCTGAAATCAAATATAAAATAATTTTAGCTGTTTCTTAAAATATAGTTAGAGAGAATATTACGTGTTGTGTGCATAGATATTATCACAATAGTAGAATCGTAATCCTATTGTCGATAATTTTTATTATTTTTGTCCAAAATGTTTGCAAAAAATCATAAAATTATAGGCAAATCTAAAATAGGCTGTAAAACATGCCAGTGCGATTTTTTTTCATTTTACGCAATGCTTCGACAACCTCATCATTGGTCATTGGTGCTATATGTACCTGTACAGGATTTTACACTGGAATTGGAAGATATGGAAATTCCTCATTGCAAACTTCCTCAAAGTATTTCCTCCATATCTCTGCTACTTTCTTCCTGTTGGTGATAAGTTTGCCTTGTTCATCAATGATTCCACAGAATTTTTCAGTATCGGCACTTTGTTTATGATACTGCTGTGTCAGTCGATAAATTTCTTGCTCTCCAGTCGGTGTTTCAGCCCTTGTCCCTATCAATGCTGTTTCCCACACCACCCACTATCACATCATGATCCTGTGTTGTAAATCCCATGCACAAGGAACCTATATCCTCTACAATCTGGCTAAACCAAGCACTCAGCTTCAAAAAGTTTGTGACCTGGTACCTGTCACCTAATTTTCCCAAATCTTGCCCATGCCTCTTCAGTAGCTACCACCTAACAACTTAACTTTCCTCAAATTTCCTATATTTTTTAACAATTTGTTCCCTAGTGAAAGTCTGTTGCATCTTAATTACACCTACTTCTAGTGGAGCCTCTTACTTGTTTAATTGTGGTAGTACGGTAAATTTATTGTTAGTGCCCATGATGAAACTGTTAGCCGCTTTTCTCTAGAGCCGGCAGAGACTAGCAGGTTATTCGGGCGTCTTCTTGATTTATAATTCTCCCAGTGTTCATTACTGCATTGTTTTTGCTAATGCCTTATTAGAATACTGCCGTTAAAGGTTTACATCACACTTTGTAGATTGCTGTAATTCTTCTAACAAGGGAATGGTCAGAGTTGTCATGTCGAAACCTGTTTTGCTATTTTTACCACTGTGAGTGAAGTCTGTATGCAGACTGTTAGCTGCTGACATGACCTGGAAGTCTAAAAACCTTTATGAAGTATGATATTCATGTCAAATTGTTTCCGTGCTTATAACTGCCTGTTATACAACCCTGACCTCTCTCGCTACGTTATACCAACGCCATCTAGGGACGATGTGGCGTTAGCTACGCGCCGCTCTCCTGTCACAGCAGTGAGAGAGCTGATGTGCCCAGTGAAAGCGATCGTACTATAATTAATAAATACAATAATAATAAATTCGTTTAAAAATGCAGCTGATTTGTTATCTACAACATTCTTTCCAAATAGCTATGGCCGGCCACAGTGGCCGAGGGGACTGAGGCGCTTCAGTCACGGTCTGCACGGCCACTACGGTCGGGGGTTCGAGTTCCCCCTCGGGCATGGATATTTGTGCCGTCGTTAGTTGTAGGTAGTTCATAAGTAGTTTGTAAGTTTAGGGACTGATGACCCCGTAGTTAAGTCCCTTAAGTTTAACAAACATTTGAACATTTGAAAAAAAAAAAAAAAAAAAAAAAAAAAAAACCTATGGAACAGACAGAAATACATATACGGTTTAGAACACGTCAAACTTTTATTTCTTGTAATTACCGCAAAAATGCGAAATATTGATACAATGTTCAAAACATAGGTTTTTTTGTGCACCAAGAACATACAAGCAGACGACATATGACAGCCCTGCGAATCACAGACGTTGTTAGTCGTCCGTAGACAAAACTCGGCCAGTGTTAGGAAGGAATCAGGCCTTATATCAGTATATTTCAAGGCATGCCATGCATATGTAATCACATTTTGAAACCGTGGGCAGGAAAACTGATAATGTACAACTGGTTGCAACTTGAGAATATTGTCACGGTGATAGGAAACTGCCGTGATTTACACACAATAATTTTCTCTGTTAGTTTTCTGTAAGTGTCTTCCACTGGCAGCAAAATTCTCTGTCTAACGGTTGAATTACGTTCATCGTGCAGGGTGGAACTGAAGTATCTCTACTTCTTTGTGAGGATGAGCTCGAAATACAGCTTTTAATGAATCAGAACTTACATGACATGACCACGAATCTATAAGGAGAAGAGATTTGTTCCTGCAGAACGGAAGAAAAGCATGACACATGAAAAGTGTAACATTTTCATTCCCCATTTTTCCAGACTTTGATGCGTCTACCACAAGATTGTCTGCGTAGAACATTGTTGGTCCAAAACATCCAGTTGGTTCTTGAAGACACACATAGTTTAGGCAGCAATGAACCATCCAGACTAATTATGGGCATTAGGTGTATGAATGGGTGAGTGCAGTCGTGGACTGCGCAATTGCCTCAATATGTTAAAAAAAAAAAATGTTCAAATGTTTGTATAGTCTATGGGACTTAACTACGGGGTCATCAGTCCCTAAACTTACAAACTACTTATGAACTACTTACGAACTAGGACGGCACAAATATCCATGCCCGAGGGGGGATTCGAACCCCCGACCGTAGTGGCCGTGCAGACCGTAACTGGAGCGCCTCAGTCTCCACGGCCACCGCGGCCGGCTATGTTTTTCACCTTTGAATGACAGCGTTATTTTCGCACGCATTTCTTTATGGAAACCTGACTGATCTGCATTGTAAACGTAAGATTCACTAAAACTGGCGATCTTATTTTTTGCAGTCGTAAGAAAAGCTTGTATGATTTCCATTTGAGTCACTTCATTTTTCGACCTGTTTCTCGATACAAATTTTGTTATTTTTCGTTCCATAATTTTATGTGATCTTTTGAAGCGACTAATCCAACTTTGAGAAGCTGTAAATTCTTTAGCGCCTATCGCGTTGGCAATCTCTAACGCCCAATCACGCAAAGTTGTGTCGCTGACACTCTATGACTGTCGTCTGGCATCGGTAAATTGTTCAAAAAGTCGCGCATTTATCTCCGTCGCAATTTCCAGTCAACTCTTACGTCGTCCAGTGACTTAAGGAAGTCGCTGGACGACGTAAGAGTCGACTGGAAATTGGGTCGGAGATAATTCACGTTCAAAAAATGTTCAAATGTTTGTAGAACTTATGGGACTTAACTACGGAGTCATCAGTCCCTAAGCTTACAAACTACTTATGAACTACCTAAGACTAAGGACGGCACAAATATCCATGCCCGAGGGGGGATTTGAACCCCCGACCGTAGTGGCCGTGCAGACCGTGACTGGAGCGCCTCAGTCCCCTCGGCCACCGCGGCCGACTAATTCACGTTCAGAACGGACAAAGCGATACCTATTTGAACAATACTGACACGTAGGCGTTTCTTACCAGTTTCGTTCAACCAATACTTCACTGCTTTTTCTTTGTCTGATAATGTAATTGTAGTTGTTGGTGTTGCTTTCGGAGATAATTGATGATGGTACGTGGCACTATCACTCGAAGAGTCTTCATGTGTGTAACTTTCTTCCGTTTCTTAGCCGTCTGTAGATTCACAATTTGCAATATCGATTTTCAGTCGTTTCTAGCCACATGTCTGCGCTATTTACATACTCGTCTAGAAGTTTAACTACCGTGTCGCACATCACATAGTCTTCACGCGTGTTTTATATTGATTGCTTCATTTGGCGTCTGTGGTATATCTCCATGGCAAGCAGCAAAACATTTACAGGGTTTGCCATCACCTGTGAGGGGAGATTGAATGTTCACCATGAAGTGGTTTGCGGAGTATAGATGTAGATGCACAGAATATCTTTCACATTTCTAACCAGTTTCAGGACGGTATGTTTCGAAATACGTACCAGAAATGAAATGGAAGTGCATGCCACAGAAACGAATATGAGTTTCCCCTTTCCACCAAAACCGTGCAACGATATTCCTCTTTAGGGAACGCCGCGATTAAGTCGGCCGCACCTCCCGACTATGCGCACAACGCTCACCGTAACAACAGCTCCCGACTCGTCATTTCCAGGGGTGGCCAGCCGTCACCGCAAGCGTCAAGCAGGAAAAACAGCAACTTTTGTGATTTTTTTAGGTGACTTCCAGGTCATGTCAGCAGCTAACATTCTGCATACAGACTTCCTTCAATGTTAACTAACAGTGCTAAAAAAATCAATACTTGTTTCGGGATGACAAGTCTGACCATTCACTTGTAAGTACTTTGCAACGAGCACTCAAAATTTGCTCAACTATTTACAGCTCGTACTTTTTGTTGTTTGTGCGTAACTATTGACTTGCTGATCCGGTTGTCATGGGAAACTGAGCCTCTTTGTTCGTTTTTTATTATTTTTTATTTTATTTTTATTTTTTTGTAGATTTCTCAAGATTTGGCTTTCCTTTTCTCATTCCTGCCGTTTTCTCCACATACTCGTCACTAGACCAGTCGCCATTTTTGGGGTGTAAGCCGCGGTAAAGTGGCCGAGCGCCTTGTTGCGGAGCACGCGGTACTCGCCTTCGGAGGTTCGATCTTCCCACGAGCATGGGTGTGTATGTGTGTGTGTGTTGTGCTTTGCGCAAGTTACTTTGAGTTAAAGTAGTTTGTATGCCTTGGGACTGATAACCGCAGCAATTAACCCTGCAGTAGTCGCGAGACTTCTCATGCCGCGAATAGTCACGAGTGTACTGACAGTCCGCATGACATTAAATAATTTTAGCAGAAAACGTCGACACAGTGATTCGGAATGTGCAATTTTCTGTGTTTGACTTGTATGTTTTTACGTAAATGCTTTTGACGGAGCTGCAAATTTCGTTCAATTTCACTAGTCTATGTTTCGTAATACGCTACACCTGTTGCATGATTTGTATATTAAACAGGCCGAAAAGCACTCACTGGTTACTGCAGTTTCAGAGTTTGTGCCATTTTTGAACTTGCGCTAAAAAGACTTATGCCCCAAATACAGATAATGGTTTGTTTCATTTGTAACAACTGTGATAGTATGAGTAGTGAAAACTACAAAAAACGTGACTTGCATAGCTATGGCGGAATTCTCCTGCGAACTTTTTCGTGCACATCCAATTCGCAGAATTAAAGAGGAAGAAAAAGGAATTAAATTATATAAGATGACCCTAAAAACTATGTAACTAATGGAAAATAGCTCTGTAATGACTAGAGACACCTTGAGAATAAACTATAATATGGGAATAATGGCTTACCAACGACACTAATTACATGTAACGCCAATAGTCGCGCGGGACTATCCGTCCGCAGTTGTTCAGCATCCCAACAATGCTGCTGTAATCCACATCAAACAACGGATTAATGTACTACATACTCTACTAGCCATTAAAATTGCTACACCAAGACGAAACGTAGATGATAAACGGGTATTCATTGGATAACTGTATTATACTAGAACTGACATATGATTACAAGTTCACACAATTTGGATGCATAGATCCTGAGAAATCAGTAACCACAACAACCACCTTGGCCATAATAACGGCCTTGATATGCCTGGGCATTGAGTCAAATAGAGCTTGGATGGCGAGTACAGGTACAGATGCCCATGCAGCTTCAACACGATACCACAGTTCATCAAGAGTAGTGACTGCCGTATTGTGACGAGCCAGTTGCTCGGCCACCATTGACCAGACGTTTTCCATTGGTGAGAGATCTGGAGAATGTGCTGGCCAGGGCAGCAGTCGAACATTTTCCGTATCCAGAAAGGCCCGTACAGGACCTGCAGATGCGGTCGTGCATTATCCTGCTGAAACGCGAGGTTTCGCAGGGATCGAATGAAGGGTAGAGCCACGGGTCGTAACACATCTGAAATGTAACGACCACTGTTAAAAGTGCCGTCGATGTGAACAAGAGGTAACCGAGACGTGTAACCAATGGCACCCCATACAATTACGCCGGATGATACGCCAGTATGGCGATAACGAATACACGCTTCCAATGTGCGTTCACCACGATGTCGCCAAACATGGATGCGACCATCATGATGGAATAAACAGAACCTGGATGCATCCGAAAAAAATGACGTTTTGCCATTTGTGCACCCAGGTTCGCCGTTGCGTACACCATCGCAGGCGCTCCTGTCTGTGATGCAGCGTCAAGGGTAACCGCAGCCATGGTCTCCGAGCTGATAGTCCATGCTGCTGCAAACGTCGTCGAACTGTTCGTGCAAATGGTTGTTGTCTTGCAAACGTCCCCATCTGTTGACTCAGGGATCGAGACGTGGCAGCACGATCCGTTACAGCCATGCAGATAAGATGCCTGTCATCTCGACTGCTAGTGATACGAGGCCGTTAGGGTCCAGCACGGCGTTCCGTATAGCCCCCTGAACCCACAGATTCCATATTCTGCTAACAGTCATTGGATAGCGACCAACGCGAGCAGCAATGTCGCGATACGATAAACCGCAATCGTGATAGACTACAATCCGATCTTTATGAAAGTCGGAAACGTGATGGTACGCATTTCACCTCCTTACACGAGGCATCACAACAACGTTTCGCCAGGCAACGCCGGTCAACTGATGTTTGTGTATGAGAAATCGGTTGGAAACTTTCCTAATGTCAGCACGTCGTAAGTGTCACCACCAGTGCCAATCTTGTGTGAATGCTCTGGAAAGCTAATCATTTGCATATCACAGCATCTTCTTCCTGTCAGTTAAATTTCGTGTCTGTAGCACGTTATCTTCGTTGTGTAGCAATTTCAATGGTCAGGAGTATATGATTGTAGGAAGGTAATGAATTTGTGTAATTATAAGGTGCACATTCAAACATTTTGTTGCGGTGTAAGAGGGTCTGGTTCTTTTTATACGAGAGTAGCGTTGTGTGTAAGTCCCCTAGAGCACTTTCTTGCTCGAGAATTTCCTCTTGCTGTGCGGTATCTTCTAAAGGAGGTGTCCTACTAGGGAGTTCTCATCTGTGCACCTTCGGAAAGGCTAAAACTTTGATCTTGATTGCCTTTGGGAGAGAAGTGGATGTAATTCAGAATTATTCTTTCTCTACTAAGTAAATATGCCGGTCTTCGTTTAACAGGTATATTTTAGGACTACTTGCCCTGCATTTCCAAGTACACCACAACTTTAACAACGTAGCCCTTACAGCGTCTGTATCTGAAAGTTACAGTACGAAGACACTTTTAAAACATCATTTAAAAAGTTTTCTCTTTCTTACAAATCAAAGAATAAAAAATACAAAGTATTTAAGTGTAATTCCCGCTATATGGACATTCACCGTCGCGCCTCCCCGAACAGGTAGCGCAACGCCGACTTTCCACTCGCACATACAGCCAGTCACCTGGACATTCCGAAATAACTCCCTTCAACCTATCGAGTTTGTAACATATCGAGGTTGTAACGGTATTTTCCCGTCGTCAGTCAGTGAGAAGCAGTATTGTAAAGAACTTTGTAACAGTTTGAAGTTGAAATGTTTGTACTCAAGAAAAATAAATGAAAACAGAAGCAACGTGTGTTTTCCTTTCATGGAGGACGCCGAGTACAGCTCATTTCTTTCTGCTAAGAAATATTTTAACACATTCCATCACAACAAGCCTAAATACTGCAACCTAAGAATCGAGGATCATTTATAGCGTGTAACAGTTGTTATAAACAGCAAGGATGGCAACACTCAGCCGGCCGCGGTGGCCGAGGGGGGAAAAAAAGGGGGATTAAGGCGCTCCAGTCACGGTCTGCACGGCCACTACGGTCGGGGGTTCGAATCCCCCCTCGGGCATGGATATTTGTGCCGTCCTAGTTCGTAAGTAGTTCATAAGTAGTTTGTAAGTTTAGGGACTGATGACCCCGTAGTTAAGTCCCATAGACTATACAAACATTTGAACATTTGGCAACACTCAGTACTGATTTTATCATCTTCTCCACTTCACATGGTATTGTATTCTCAATTAAGAGATCTTTACAAAACATGCTATTCCCTAAACAAATTTCGCTTAAATATCTCTGCTTCTTCTTGTTGAATTCTGGATGGCCAGCAGTGTATCACGAAAGCTGGTGCTGTTAGGTTAGATTAGATTACTACTTGTTCAATAGATCATAAATACGACACTTCGTAATGACATGGAACGTGTCAGTTTAATAAATTGTGTCTATACACCACACTCAATATTTTAAGGATTTAAAATTTAAAATTTTGTGTTTTATATGTTTTTATTTTATAATTTTTTTTTGGCGAAATTACTAGATTTTGTCTAAAAATTCGTCTAAGGTTTAGAAGGAGTTGCCATTCAGAAATTCTTTTAAATTCTTTTTAAATACTAGTTGGCTATCTGTCAGACTTTTGATACTACTTGGTAAGTAACCAAAGACTTTTGTGGCAGCATAATTGACCCCTTTCTGTGCCAAAGCTAGATTTAATCTTGAATACTGAACATCACACTTTCTCCTAGTGTTGTAGCTATGCACACTGCTATTACTTTCGAATTGGGTCTGATTGTTAAAAACAAATTTCGCAGTGAATACATATATTGTAAAGCTACTATAAAGATCCCTAGAGCCTGAAAGAAATGTCTGCAGGATGATCTTCGGTGGGCTCCAGCAATTTCTCTGATTACACGCTTTTGTGCAATGAATACTATTTTACTCAATGTCGAATTGCCAAGAATATGATCAAATACGAGAGTGAATGGAAGTAGGTCTATTAAACTAACTTACTGATAGCATAATAAGCTGAACTCAAACGTTTCAGCAGATATGTAATATGTTTCTTACAATTCAATCCCTGATCAATGTAAATAGCAGCAAATTTTGAATGTTCTACCTTAGCTACAGATTTCTGTTCAGAGTCTATATTTATTTATGGTGTCATGCTGTTTACTGTATATACTGGGTTTTATCAGTGTCCATTTTCTGAAACACATGGTTTACAATTTCTTCAATTAATTCCTGTTTGTCAGGCGTGATTGCTATACTTGTATTGTCAGCACAAACAACTAGTTTAGCATCTTCGTGAATACAGAAGTCATTAATATACATTAAGAAGAGAAAATGACCCAAGACTGAACCGTGCATGACCCCATTTTTGATAACTCCACAGATAGAGGAATTAGCTGTTTCTTGCATATTATGTGAATTGCTTATTTAAACTATTTACATATGTAGATAAGAATCCTACGTATCTCTTGGGACCAAGCTTTGAATACCCTGCTGAGAGAGATTATTATTTTCGTAATTTCTGAGGAAGTAATCATTAAAACTGTTTTCAACTTTTGGCTTTTTATTACTAAAATTTTTATTTTTCATTTGTTTTGATGGTGATACCCTCTTCCTGTGCTCTTGCTTTCGCTGTCTCCCTTTTAATAATATTCCAAATTGTTTTAATTTTATTATCAGAGGAACTAATTTCAGACATGATGCACACACTTCTGGAATTTTTAGTAACTTTTCTCAATGTAGCCCAGTAGTTTTTATAATATTTGATTGTTTCTGGGTCAGTACTCTTTCTTGCGGATATAGTTCTCTTTTCCGGTTACAAGCCATGGTTTTTGCATGGTTTCTTACAATTATATGTAAGTAATTTCTTGGGAAAACAATTTTCAAATACTCTTACAAATATACAATGAAATAAGTTATAATTTAAATTGATATTTTCTCTCCCATTTGTCAATTGGTGTTATAGAAAGTCAAAGAAATCATATTAATTCACTGTTGTATCACCCAGATATCCCATGTAACAATAGATGCGTCATCAGTTGGCTTGGGGATGATTTTGTTTCAAATATGAAACATGGATTGGCAACAACTGTGTGTAGCATCACATTCACAATCGCACATTAACCGACTTCAAGTACTCATGGGCAATGACTGACTTGATAGCATGCCGTTGGGCAGACATTTGAAAAGTTTTACTACAGTGTTATTTGGCGAGAAGCCATACAAGAGCTTATTATGACCATCAATCTATTATGACTACCTGCTAAATGCTAGACCAGTGCGATGTTCACTGGCTAGCCAAGAACACAACTTGTGATAATCTTTGTGGAACGGAACATAATATAATCAAATGTTCAAATGTTTGTAAATTCTGTGGGACTCAACTGCTTGGTTATTAGTCCCTAGCTTACAAACTAAATAATCCAAGGTAAACTAAACTAAGGACAACACAAACACCGATGCCCCAAGGGGGGGGGGGGGAATCGAACCCCCGACGGCAGACGGCTGCGCGCACCGCAGCATGGCGCTCCAGTTCGCGGGGCCAATTCGCCACGGCTATAATATAATAGCTGGTGCAATACCGCGTTTTCCAATCATGAATGACAGTCTGAATACTGAGTTAAAGATGTTATTAGTGAAAGACGATATGTATAGACACACAGGATCTAAGCTGTAACCGACGCAGAGGATACCGTGCTCACGGGTGCGGTTCCTCTAGGGCGAAAGCTTGTCCACTGTTGGTTGAGCTGATCTCTACGAGTTTACGAGAGTAACTTGGGCGTCCGATCCTTGATTGTCGTGAGTGCACTCGTGCTCTCCCGATAATCCATTTGTAGTCTGGGGCAACGTCCAAGAGATAAATGAAATTGGTCCCAATTCCCCGTTCCGACCAAGGTTTTCGGGAGGTTTTCCTTGGTTTCCCTTGATTGTAAGGAGTATGCCGGAACTGGTAAGCCCCTCCCACTAATTCCCAATTGGGATCTGCCTTTGCCCCACTATCAGCTTGCCTGATAATTGGCTGAATAGAACCGCGACTCTTTATGGGCCGGATCTCAAACAGCCCGCTCCACTTCTCGGAGTGGAGAATGAAAAAAAGTTTTTTTTTTCCTTTTTCTATGCTGTAATATGGAATAGTTACAAGGTTATGACCCTAGATGGGGAGAAGTAAAAACAATTTAAGTATCCTACAAGCACTAAATTATACGCGTGAGTTTGTCATTTTACTAGTGCCATCCAGAAAGTGACAAATGGTGACTATTGCAATGAGAAACTAATTTGGTATAGCCTACACACCGAGAATGGGGAAGCTTTATATTTGCTAAGCGTGGAGAAAAATAATTTTATACTGTTGCTTTCCAAGAACCTGACGGAAGGCATAGTAGTTATTTGGAAGCTGTGTGATAAGATAACAACCATAGAAGAGATGTTCAGAACGTCAAGTGCATCCAGTTTTGGATAAACAGCTTCAAATAATTGCCTCAGATGTCTGTGCACCATCATCAACTATAATGGAAGTGCACGATATACTTTTACAATGTATGACTTATTCACTAAATATGTTAAATTATATTAATTGAAATTGCTACCAGGACTCTAATAATTCGCTAATATGTACATCATTATATTTTGAGAGTCGGCAAATCTAAAACTATTCTCCTGGACAATGTACAGAATTTTACCAGCAGAAATAGAAATAATTTTTAAAGATGTAAGTTGCTAAAAAAATCTTGTATCTTTGTACCACTCCAAATATAGGCCTGTACAATTTATATTTTGGGAAGTAAACAGATTTATGCGGACCTATTGTGCGAATACAAAAACAGCATGAATCTATTTCTTGCTATACGTTTTTACAAACCTTATCAAATAGAGCTGCTTTATAACAACTTATCACATACGTCGAAAAAAATTACTCCAAACCAGTCGATGTTCTATAGGAATGAAAATAATGAATGGCAAGACCATTACAAGTGGAAAGAATCAGAAATACTCTCTCACCCTCACAAACAGGGCAGAAAAAAGAAAAGCTTTCTTTTATTCTCAATTGTGGACGATATAGGAATTTCACGTAGGAGAAAAGTTTCTCGTATGATGCCACAGCAAATTGTCCAAACTGCTAAGCGTAATAAGAGGTGATAGTTCCTGTATTTCGACCCATATATGAATCTAGACACTCCATATAATGACACGTATCTTCTGTCATATTGTGGCATATTGATAATAAAAGATTTATAATTAAAGAAATTCTCTGAATGAAAATTGTGCAGTGAAATTTACAAAAAAATCCTTGAATGTTTATATCAGTGTACTTAGAACGCTTAATGGATTGTTCAGCTTGTGATTAATGCAGCTGAAGACTGAAAATAGGCAACAGACTTTGCTTAAAACATGGAAATTAGTTTTAGATTAGAATCGTGAATTGATAGTGATTAGTACATTTTTGCATTGGTTGTATTGTACAATTTGTGGACTAGTATATGATTTTATTTTGGGAGTAGTTACTATTCAGCAGCTCTTTCCTTTTCAATAAATAAAGTAAATATTCAGAATGAAACTTTCACTCTGCAGCGGAGTGTGCGCTGGCAGATTAAAATTGTGCCACGAAAGGCAACGATCTCATGTTCGAGTCCCGGTTCCGGCATACAATTTTAATCTGCCAGGAAGTTTCAAAGTAAATATTATTCATCAGTCAGTGACAGCTGATGATGAACTGATTATGGTTCAGAATTAGTATGACTGCCAGTAAAAGAAGGGAATACTTAGGCAAACATTTATTGTACCATTTAGATACCTTGGATGAAGAATCTTGAGTTTTCAGTGATCATTTTAGCTTAGTCAGGATAATAATCTGCTTGGAGTGAAATAACTTGATACAACAACTCTTTCAAACATATACCGTATAAACGTGTCTTGAAGTTTTCTAGTGTGTAAAAATATAAAACAATAGATATTTCACACAAGAATATTGAAAAAAAGCTTGGGTTTTGAAATGCGTTTTCAAAACTGAAAAAAATGTTGATTCTATGCGATAATTGTATGTACAAAGATAAGATCCAGTATCGGTGTATTAGTTGAACGATGGTTTTTGGAGAGAGATATCGCACAAGCGTTCTGAATAATCATAATATTGATACGTGGACATGAAAACGGAAGTACAGTTTTTAATATTAATTATGGAGTGAGAGCTATAAAACGTATATAACTACAAATATATTTTGTCGTAGATGTGCACAAAATAAAAGTAATGTGTGTACTTAACCATTAAGAGTGATAAAAGGAAGCAGATGCTTCCAAATCGATAACTCGGACATTACCTTTTCTATCACACATTAAAATATCCACTAATAATACGTGAACATCGAACATTGAAGTGCTACGAACTTCTGACGTGCATACCTATCAGAAGCTGTACCAATGTTTGTTAACTGTCAGATGCAGAGCTTAAGGATTACTCTTTCTGGACACTTTTGAATCCTGATTCTGACACCAACCATAGGACCTATAAAAAAAACGCAATTACTAATGGCTTAGAGAAATCCTGCATGAACTGAACAGTTCCCTTCACTAACAAACTGTATTGTTGCTTTCCTACAGAGAATCAGCTGATTGACAATCAGTCTGCGAGCAACAGCATGCGTGATAATCCAACTACAGTACACAGGCGCTGTGATGGTGTTACAGTTAATGAACAGTGGCAAAGCTGGCAAAGACTAATGAAATAAGTGGGTGCAGACTGAAAGTCAGGTCCAAAGAGAACATTCGTTTACCAAGCAGACAATTCAAGAATTTATCATAATTTTTTTATATATAAATGAATCCTTATTTCGTGTCTGAATGTTTCTATTGCATATAGATCTACATTTATTTTTTTTCCAATTTTGATGAAATTTTGCACACTTCACCTTCAGAACAAGAGCAATCTGACTGCCTACATAAAAGTTCGTATGGTGCATGACAGAAGGTGGCTTCCAAACAAATTTGACTCTGTTTTAATAACCACAACTAAATTTGACATTTATGTGTCATCTTAGATCTAACGAGGGGGAGGGGGGAGGGGGGACGAAACAAAGAGGTGATAGGGAGCAAGGGTGTGGAAAAATCGGTCCGAGAGGGGTGAAGGTGGAGACGAAAAGAGAGAAGGGAGAGGAAGAGATAGATGAACAGAGAGGTGGGGAGGGGCTACAAGAGTATAGAATAAATACGCCGGGTTTTCAGCTAGTTTATTAAAAATCGATGTATGTATTGGTGTGTGTGTGTGTGTGTGTGTGTGTGTGTGTGTGCGTGCGTGCGCGTGCGTGCGTGCGTCTAGGTTTCATATCTCCTTCTAAACTATTGCACCGATTTTGTCCAAAGTTGGTAAACAAATTCCTTACTACCAGGAAACAACTGCTGTGGAGGTAAGTTCAAGAGATTTCACATCATAAACAACGAGAATCACGAAAAACTGCCACAGCAAGCAACGTGTGAATAACGAGTCTTTCTTCATCCACAATTAGAGAATGAGAGCACTTTATGAGTTGCAACAAACTCTACACATAATTTCAAACCTTTACGAAAGTTTTTCACGCCGACAATCCCAACAAAATGATGACACTACTGTTCCGCTGTTCATGCAGTAAACTACGGCATTTGGCATGACGCTAAAATTTCTTCTTCTGCTTCAGGACCACGTGTGGCTTGTTTTGCACATCTTCTTTCTTCCAAATACCTTTTTATTTTCCGCTTCTTTTATTTCTTTCTTCTTCTGTTAAGACATCTTTGATTTTGGTATCCGGCAACCTGTGACCATCGACCAACCCTTTATACTTATCTCTGTCCTGTACTACTGCCTGTACATTCCTTTTGTTCCTACAGCCTTCCAATCATCTCTGACTTCCTTCACGCAATCGTTTCCCGTATGACATGTTGCATTTCATATCTTCTTAGTCAATCTCTCATTGCCCATTCGGATGATGTGCCCAATAAATCGTAACCTCCTCTTCCGTATCTCGCTCGATATAGATTAAATTTTTTCATACAGTTCTTGTGTATCAGATATCCCCATGTGTTTTGGTATCCCTATGTCTCTCAGAAATTTCTGCTTCTTCTTCTCCAACTGCATACAAAGTCTCTTGCCGAGTGTGATCGTTTCTGATGCATACAGGGCAGATTTCTTGCGGTTGCTGTCTAATGTGTCAATTTGGCATTCTGTGACAGATTTTTATTGCCATTTGTTGTCTTCACCGCATACCGAAGTTTCTGCAAAGGCTGTTCCCTCTCTACTGCACTACTGTTTATCTGTATTCCATCCATTATCGTCTCCCCCAAATAACGAAAATGGTTGACTTTCTCAACCACTTGGCCAATTATCTTCAAGTCAGACTCAGTGTTCAATATCTTCAGTCAGACCTTTTCTGCTGTCTCATTTAACAGCGCCATGTCACTTGCAAATGCCAGGCAGTCCACTGTTGCATCATGTTTGACCTTGTACCCTATAGGTACACCTTTGATATTCAATTACTGTTTAATTCTTTCCACTGTCTCACTATTTCGTCCAAAAGCAGGTTAAATGAAATTGATGACAGTCCATCCCCTTGCCGGACTCCTGTTTTTATTTTGAAGCTCTCTGGCAGCATACTGTGATGCCTGATCCTAGAAGTAGTGTCGCTTAACGTTTCCTTTACTGTTGCATTTGTTTTAGCATCCAGTCCTCAATTTTTTAACACACCAAGAAGAGTACTTCTGTCAAATGAATCGTAGGCCTTTTGGAAGTCCACAAATGCCACTATTGTCTTTTTTTCCTTTTCTGTGTCTGTGCACTATATCCTTTTTATTCCAAATATCTATTCTGCACAGTTCCTCCCTTTCCTATAGCCACAATGAGACTCTCCTATTGTCGGCCCCCAGCTGTTCTTGGCCACTGTTCAGCAAGGTTCTCGACAAAATGTTGTACCCTATGTTTAAGAGGGAGATGCTCCTGTAGTTAACCAGTACTTTCTGGTCCCCTTTCTTGTCTAGTGGTATTATAAAGGCGTCCTTCCGGTCAATGGCTATTTCCTTATTTCTCCAGATATCCGTTATTAAATTGTACACACTTCTTCCTATTTCAGACCTACCTCTCTCTTCAGCATAGAAACTATCATTTCCTGATGTCTTGCTGTTTTTGAGGTTTTTAACTGTCTTTGTTACCTCTGCTCTGGTGGGTGAATTGTCTAGACCAGGGGTTCCCAAACGTTTTTGCCTCGTAGACCCCTTGCCAACTTTTTCCGCCCTATGTGGACCCCAGCCTTTTACGTACTTACTTATTTACGAATTCATAACTTAAAATGTGTTTTCGCGCCTGATATGGTGCTTTGATAACTTTAACTATAAAAGGGAGGAATGATAAACAAGAAAAATGTTAAGTATCATGTATTTATTAATTTAAATGGCACAAATGTATATTAAATGAAACTGATATATACATGCTTTTAATGGGAGGGATGTAGCTGATGTTTTTTTAATAAATTATCAAAATTTGGTTTCAGTTTTGTTAGGTTTAACCTTAATTCTCCTCTTTCAGTGATTTCCAGTCTGTTTCTTCTTTCTGTAAGAAGGTTAGCAACAGTTTGTGGCGACTACTCACGTCGTTGAGAGGTGACCGGTTTTCGAACCCGCAACTCTTTGGTTTCCAGTCGAGCGCTTTACCCCGAGACCACCAGGAATATGTGTTGTTGTGGTCTTCAGTCCGGAGAATGGTTTGATGCAGCTCTCAACAATACCCTATCCTGAGCAAGCCTTTTCATCTCCACATAAGAACGGCAACCCACACCTGTCTGAATCTGCTTACTGTATCCATCTCTTGGTCTTCCTATGCGATTTTTTCCCCACACACTTCCCCCCAATGCTAAATTTACGATTCCGCGATGTCTAAGAATGTGTCCTACCAAGCGATTCCTTCTTTTAGTCAAGGTATGCCAAAAATTCCTTTTCTCGCCAATTCTGTTCAGTACCTCTTCATTAGTTATGCGATCTACCCACCTAATCTCCAGCATTCTTCTGTAGCACCACATTTCAAAAGCCTCTATTCTTTTCCTGTCCGCACTGTTTATCGTCCATGTTTCACTCCCGTACAAGGCAACACTCCACACAAATACCTTCAGAAAAAGACTTCCTTACATTTAAATTAATATTCGATGTTAGCAAATTTCTCTTTTTCAAAAATGCGTTTCTTCCCATTGGCATTCTGCATTTTATATCTTCTGTACTGCGACCGTCATATGTTATTTTACTACCCAAGTAACAAAACTCATCTACCACCTTCATTGTTTCGTTACCTAATCTAATTCCTTCAGCATCGCCTGATTTTCTAAGACCGCATTCCATTATCTTTGTTTTGCTCTTGTTACAACCCTGTCTTACTCCCTTCCCAACTACTGCTTCCATTTCCTGCCCTTCTAGTCTAATAACTGCTGTCTGGCTTTTGTACAAGTTGTAAATAACTCTCCTTTTCCTGTATTTTACCCCTGCTGACTTCAGAATTTGAAAGTGGGTATTCCAGTCAACATTGTCAAAAGCTTTCTCGAAATCTATAAAAGCTAAAAATTTAGGTTTGCCTTTCCTGAATCTATCTTCTAAGATAAGTCGTGAAGTGAGTATTGCCTCCCGGGTTGCTACGTTCCTCCTGAATCCAAACTGAACTTCCCCGAGGTCAGCTTCTACCAGCTTTTCCATTCTCCAGGAGTATAAAAAAAAGGTCATCCACCTATGTTTCTTTGACTGCTCTTTAAATGTATTAAACGACTTAAATTCTGTCCAGTAGGGCCTACTACACGTGCTGTTAATTTATTTATTGCTTGGTAAATTTTATTAAAGCAATATTGTTTTTTGTTCTGAAAATATTTTACGATTTTTTTCTTGGTGTTTGACAGCTTCTTGACAGATAACCAGCGACGTAATATGGTTACATTCTGTTTGTTTATTATTAAGATAATATTTTCTATTTCATTATATATGATGTTGGCACAGCTGAGTTTACTATGCAGTGTTTTGTCCATGTGAAGATCATTCTGAATTTACAAATCTACAAGCTAGTGAAAATCTAAATAAGCCTTGTTATTTTTTGCTACAAAATATGCCGCTCGAAACACTTTCCTTGTACTTTCAAAAATGTTTTTCTGCTGTTCAACTACAATGTTTTCTAGAACATTGTCTTTTCTTTTATTTCGTTGTCTGCCGGCAGTTAAATGGGATTCGGAATTCCTACGCTTATGAATTTTTTTATCAATGATATTAACTGAGCTTGTTTACTATCACAAACGGGACCCACTGAAATACTACTGAATTATTTAGACATGTACACTCCCTGTGATTTACTCACTCCAATATTCTGCACATCTTTACACACTGAGCAACCCAACTTGCCTGCCTTATACACTAACAACTCATATTTCTCCTTAAATTTTTCCATCTGCTGTCGTTCCAGCAAACAGGTATGTTTTGTAAATCCCAATAACAAGGAATTACTTCCCATGACTGTCTTTTATCTTCTACAGTAGCTGTTCTGGTGCTACTGTTTGTATATGAAGAAGATGGTCCGTTATCAGCTTCACGGGGCTACATTTACTGAAATAATCTACTATACTGCGTTTCATATCGAAAAATTACACTTTTCAATAACTAGCACAGTTACACTTAACATGCTGGTCTTTAAAACGGCAAAGTAATACGTAGAACCGAAGGAATCAACAGGACTGTTCACTACAACGCCTATAACTTCACTGAAAAGAAAACTGAACGACAATACCCGTGCCCAGCGTTGCCAACTCGGAAAAATTTATTCCGCTAAACTGGAGTTAAAATTCCGCTAAAATCTGCTAAATGCTTACTATTGTTATTTACCCATCTAAAACTGAAGTTTCAATGCACTGATAACTTCCAAAGAAACTTTTATTTCCTTCGCCATTGTATAGTACTACTACTGCTGCTACTGCTGCTACTACTACTACTACTACTATTACCAATACTACTACTATTTTAAAGGGAAGTAAGTTTCGATTCCACTCACCACATTAATGTAGTTCAAGCCACAATATTTCATTTTCCTATTCCTCCTCCTGCAGTGTGGTGGCTTGCATGCCCCCTGTTGAAGATCCTAAAGTACTGGGGTCGGATGTAAAAATATCAGTGGTTTATGGTTTCATGGTGCCGATTTTTTTGGAGAAAATTCTCCGGCAACACTCGCAAGCATTATCTTGGAGCAATTACAGATACGTTTTAATTGGAATGGCTAACGACATATGAATCTAGTTTCAACTGCCCCATTGAAGCAAAGGGTGCTTAAGCTACTATATGCTTTTTGCTTCTTGAACGATTCAATACATCCAACATGCGCGAATTTAAAGTACACTGGCAAAATCGACATCATGCACTAAAAGGATCAGCGGAGATCTCAACAGGTCAGTCTTTCAATTCTTTGTTGCTTAGCCACTTTTTTCCAAACTTTTGGGTGTGTTTTTTGTCCTTTTGTTTTGACCTTTTTATGACGCAAGTAGTAAAAAAGTAAATGTAATCACTGTTTACATTGCGATCAACTGCGCCATAAAGATTAACACTTCAGCACTATGCACAGAACCGAGGCGACAGCTAAACTTAGGTCCAGGGTAAAGGACTAAAATTTTAATACTTAGCACTGTTCCGACGAGACAAGGTGACCAAGGTGACTTGCACATGCAATAATAAAAGCAAAGAAACAAGACTGGGAAGAATAGTCCTGTTTTGTTGAGACAGGGAATCACTATATCGAAATCGATTATATTAAACTTATTGCGTATGCATTAAGAACATGAATCATACGAAGTATAATAGAAACAATGAATTAAACAGAAAAATGTTGTGGGGCAGACAAAAGTACACAAATCCGTTAAAAAATCCGTTGACTGCTAAATGACTATTTTAACCCTCTGACTGTGTGTAAAATCTGTCAAATTTAGCGGAAATTGCGCTAATTTGGCAACCCTGCCCGTACCGGCCCTGCATCGGCTACGATTACTGCTATTAACAATCGGGCTGTAAGCGCGCAAACTAAAAGCACGACAATGTGCTTACCAAGCGGTCCGCTTGCGCCGGGTACAGCCCCGGTTTTCACGTCGAACTGTGGGACTCGACGCGCTTCAAGATCTTTGTTCTGTTTTATTACATTATTTGTCTGGGACATTTATCAATACTCAGTTGAGTACACAGGATCACAGCCAATATCGTCTATGAGTCATAAATCAGAATAGACGCTAAATGAATTTAGAGAGAGAAGCCGAAAGGAGATTACTATAATAAGAAAATATTCTCCACGTAAAACAGTGAGGGGATGGAGTACCCCTCGGAAAAAACGGGGGGGGGGGGGGGGTGGGGGATCGCGTCCACCCGCATTCCCTCTCCAATACAACCCTGGTTCCATCCCTACTCACAACCTAAGTTATGTTTAACCCTTTCAGTCCTGAATTATTTAAAAAAATGGAATAAAACACATTCTTTACTTTTTAATGTCCATAAGACACTATCTATTGTATATCTGAGCAAGATTTAAAATTTTCATATTTGGTTTCAAAAATATAAGAAATGTCAAATAAATTGAACACTGGGTCTGGAAGGCAGTTCAGGATATGAAATAACACGTCAACAGTTATGTATGGTACTCCATATTTACTGTGCAACTTATATCGCACAGTGGAATTTGTGCTAATTTCCAAACGAATAATATCATATCTGACCCACTCCCACTAATTTCAACGAATAATATCATATCTGACCCACTCCGCAACAGGTCCGCCGTGTTCACTGTTTTTCATTGTAGCACGCCATTCTGATGACAGACGGCAGCAAGAGGCACGAAACTAAAAGCGACAGATGTCCAGTAAACAGGCTAATGGGGTCTCAGAGTAAAGAACATCCGTACAGTGTTCTAAAATTAATACAAAGTCGGTGTCTATTACAATGGACAAAAGGCCTGAAAAAGTTAAATCAAAAGGTTATAGCATAGTATATAATTTCAAGGTATACTAAAAACTAAAATCCTGAAAATTAATTACCTTTAATTAATGTAAAGACACGTGGAACATTTAGGCCGCTATTAGCCGAGGGCAAGTAGCGTCGCCACTAGTGTCTCGGGCGACTGACGGGGCATTGCGCCTTATGGCGCCTATTAACCGGCCGACACCATTGGCGACGCCGAGACACCAGACGGTGCCATACAGGGGCCCCGCGACTGCCCCGGACACTTTTAGTTGCCCAGAGCCGTCACGAGGCATTGCGGCATATGTACAGCAGCCTACTAGCCGTGGTACACTAGCGGCGACACTTGTAGCGCGCATATGGCGCGTCGCTCTGGTAACCGTCATTCAGTAGCTTGTGAACTGCAGTACTGTGTGCGCTGTACTTGCTCTGTGTTACCGTATTTTATGAATATGGAAACAGTAAATACGGTTGACTGAGGTAGAGAGTTCAGGGGGGCTGAATAAGCTCTTCGAAAGTAAAATAAATAACGATGACCTAATTGCTGAGGTAGAAAGCAAACCAGCGCTTTGGGATGTCACGACCGAAGCCTATTCCGACAAAAGTGAGAAACTGGGTGCTTGGTGCAGTATTTTAAGGAAGTTCATTTCAGAGTTCGAGGAGAGACCAGCAAGCGAAAAGAATGTTCTAGGTGAGTTTTCACTTCTTCAATACAGGATTTAGTAATATTCGTAAATAGTTCATAACTATTCAATAGTTGTGCATATTTATCATTACTTAGTATTATTAATGAGTTTCAGCTAACAAGGAAATAGTCTGACATGTCAGGTCAGAACTTTCTTTTATAATATTTTCATTGCATCAAGTCCAGTGCTGAACTTCTTCCCTCCGAAAATTTCATTTGACCCGTCATGAGATAATTAGCCCTCAGTTTGAACCACTGATCCCAGCTGATCGTGGACATTACTTGTGAAAGAGCAAAAATTAGCCTGCAGTAATAACTTCTAATAGCACGTACTGTACCTAACGAAACAACAGGTAGATAGTGAAATTCAGAGATAACCATCTCTTCGTTGAATGTGACACCCAAGTAATAACGATTCCAGCGATATTTTGTCACCTTCCATCTGAATAGTGACACGTGCTGTTACATGAAATTTGCTCTGAGTGGAAAAAGTTTGTTGTCTTGATACGACAAGCTGGATCTTTTATTTGACAGGTGTATTACGTAATTTGAAGAGTAAAGAGATTTTTGATGGACTGTAATTTTATTGAACAATAAACTTTAAAGATTACTTATACAGTTGTCTATTATGAGTATAAAAGACGTCTTTTGATTCATTGAGTCATATTACAAGGATTGAAGCATTCCACATTAATAGTGTGAAAAATGGTAATTAAATCTCAGGTTAACGTGCTTAACTAAAAGGCTTTAGGTAAACAATGTTTTTGCTATGACATCGTTTTGAAATACGGTCCATTTGCCATGGAAGAGCAACTTGCTCACTCACAAAATAATCGGCAAACTTATCTCTCAACTTAGTAGCTTGCTTCGATCGCATTTCTTCTCAACAGTCTAAGTCAAACAAACCCTCAACTGCCAGAGTGTCTTCCATTTGAAACCCATCCCTGTCGCGGACAAAATTGTGAAGAACACAGCATACTTTAACAATATCTTCACTCAATGTCAAATCCACATTGAGAGGAGAAGGGAGCAGGTGTTCAACAGTTGCGCCACCAGTTGACCGTTGCTTAAGCCTGCGGCGACTAGCGTCGCCACTCGTGACGTCGCGAGTGGCGACCAGTGGCGGCTACTCCTTAAGGACTCTGGGGCGGCGCCCTTCCAAAAATATCCAACACGGAATACGTACCAATCGTTAATCACAAATCTACTAGAATAATTTTCGTGTAGCAGCAGCTCGTGTAAGTGAATGATCAATGTTTTTAGATTCGGTAGTCTGCCAGCCAGGGTCAGCGAATGTTTTTAGAATGGGCTGACTCTACGCTATCCGTCCGCGCCGTGTAAAGCCCGTTTTAAACGATGAACGAACTTGTAATAGATTGCTAACAAGTTGCGTTAATGGCGGCCGTCAGTCGTTTGAACGGCTGCACTAGTATGATCGCGCTAGTATCGAAGCGCGATAATTATAGCGATAAAGAAATAGGACGAGTTCTAAATTCGGTACTAGTGGGTTCACTGCGCATGCGCGAGCTAGCAGCTGTCTGCTGCAGTCGCCGCTCCAGTTAGTCCGCCATTTTCCTTCGTATTTACGTATATTTTGCGTTATGTCGAAGTTTATGATCAGAATGTATTACAAAATGTATTTCTAATGACGGCATTCACACTGTCCGTCACCAGACCGTCATCTAACGTCAACGTCATGTTAAGCTTTCTCAAGAAGATTGTTTTGATTAAACGGTCGTCTGCTGACATCGGAAGTTAACCTATTTTCGTCATGCGATTTTCATACTGTAGACGACAATTACACGGTTTGCACGCAAACTTGTCTTATTAATCTTTAGTTTATTATTATACTTTGGTTTAGCGGTAAATTGCAAATGTTTCATGACGACTTAAATATTTATCTCAATTATTGTCCACCGAAAAGCGAAGTCGTACATCTGAAACCGAAAAATGGTTTATGATTTGCAATATCGTAACAGAAAAGACTGAAGCCAATTTTTTATTTGAATAAGATTGTAATTTGATGATGCAATTTTCATTAAATAGCATTTTAAATGAAAAAGTCAGTCCAAATGAAAGACAAAAATTCAGTTGTGCATGACGTTATTAACAATGTCATTGGGCAAATCGTAGTAGATAAAGTAAAGAAGGTCTATTTACGCTCTTATAAATATTGCTTGATGTGTTCATAAGTTTATTTTTTACGCTTGAAAATAGATGTGAATGTTTTGAAATGTTGTATCACTACCCAGAACTTTACCACACTAAGTTGACCAAAAACATCGATTGCAAGGTTTTCTTTGGCCGTCAATAACATTTAGCGTTGTTTCCTCAATTCCAGTATTAAACTATGACTTCCTACATAACAAATCGGCTTTTATAACCTCACTTTCAACATCGGGTATTACTGTTCTATTACGTTTATCGTCTAAACACGCTGCCACAAGATCTTGCTCGAGTTTGTAGTTCAGGGCTAGTACGCTAGGAGCGCTTCAGTAGAGTATTATCTATCTTGTTCACCTTCGTTCATCGTTTAAAAAGGGCTTAAAGGCTGGCAACGGGCGCTTGGAGTGAGTGGGGGTACTGGGGGTTGGGTGGGGGTAGCGTGCTGAACCTGGTCGCTTAGGACGGCGTCCGCGCCAAGGGCGCCAAATATACAAACGCGCACCGCCACCGGTCAGGCAGTTTCTAACAGGTGGCCTGCATGTGATACTAGTGTCGTTGGTGCGTGTTATTGCGTAACTGTTTTCCTAGTTACCTGTTTAAAATGAATAATATAAATAGCGTAAACTACATTTTTAAATTTGGTAGTCAAAATCAGTGGCGTAGCTATGTCACTAAGGGCCCCGGGGCAGAAATGACATTGGGGCCCTCTTTAAAACTAGACAGGTGAAAAACTACTTCATCAGCAGGTTCTTACCGCCCACTGTTCGACATAATAAGGCAAACCTAAATACTACTAAGGAAATTATTATGTGTCATGCAGAAGATAATATTTAATCGTAGTATCCAATATAATTATAACTGTGAAACTTTATTATGCTTTCACGCAAAAATTACTGAGTGGATTTGGATAAAATTTTGCAGAGGGATAGAGTTGTACCTGGGTAGGACATACAGATAACACGACCCCGTAGTTTCCTAAGCTGCTGCATACTAGGTGAATGAAGTCCCAAGCAGAAGCTAGTAAAAGAAAAAAAAATAAATAATGAAGACATATTACTTCACCACGGAAACATAATAATAATAATTTCGTGTGGCTCATTGGTCTGGTGCAAGTCTTTCAATTGGACGCACTTTTTGGCCCTAGTTATCCAACCGGGGAAAGGGGACCTACAGCTTAACGTGAAAGCCGATCCTCGTGTCGTTTCTGGCGACTCCTCACATCGTTGGGAGGTGAAGGATGGGTTAAGGCGCAGGCTGAAAAAACCTGAATCCGCAATCCTTCGCTTTCCAGTCACACAGACATTTTTATTCTTCTAAATTAGTGCTACCATGCGGATTTTGTTATTAATAAGGACTTCGAATATATGAATGAGATACACCTGTCTGGAAAGAAGAAAGTGGCTAGGATTGTGTACTATCCTCAGTTATTGCTACTCCCAAACAAAGGAGAAATTTCTGTTACATACTTGTGATATTTCGTTGTGTCATTGACAAGCAATATTTCAGTTTTGCTTAATTTATTTGAAGTTGTGCAGACACACACCAGTTAACCTCCATGCTTTAAATAAGGAAAAACTACACCATTTGGGGAAGTTTATTGCTTATCACAACGAATTTCGAGGATTTATTCGCATTTTCTAGTGCATTTGTTTACATAAGTACTTTTTAGATGTTTCAGTGTGTGATTTCCTGACACAGTTGCATTGCAGTTGTCTCTTTTAGATTAGCTACTGAAGTTGGAGTAAAATCGGACAGAATAAATATTGAGCTGTGTGTTTTATCCTAATATTACAAACCATAATTTTTTCTGTCTGCTTACAGATATTGTGCCTCTTCCATTACTCAGAAAATGCAACATAATAATCGTGACTTACGCCTTCTGTAGCCTACCTGAGTACAAAAACCAGTGTGACTATTTTTGTGTTGTGACACCCAGTTTAATGGAGCAGACATAATATCTGCAAGTATAGACAGACTTAGTAGTTAGTATGTAAAAAAGTTCCCAAGATTTTATTATGTAGGCCTATGACACGATTTCCCTCATTAAAGTAATCTCAAAAAGATGGCATCTGTGCAAAAACTGCATAAAATCACCTATGGAAACGTATATACGTATTTATGTAAACAAATGCACTAACAGCGAGATAAATTCTCGAAATGCTTTGTGCTGAACATAAAAATACATAATGGATGCAGTTTTTCAGTATTTAAATTCCTGATGAACACAGTTATAGGCCATACAGAAACATCCGATTGTGATAAACGAAATGAAGTTACGGTACATTGAACTTCAATGACTGTCATTCAATATATTTGTGAAAGACAAGTGTGAAATTAAAAATAATTTTGAACACAAAAACCACTGAAAAGCGGAAGCACCCGTAGGCCTGCACCACATTTGCAGGTCACTTCATAGAACAGACTCATCACCTTGTTAAAGAACGCAAGAACCAGTAAGAATAATTTCTGGACAGCTAATACCAGATTATCACAGTGCAAAACAACGTAACAGAGTCCCTACAAAAACATTAAGATACGCCACAACCCGGACTGAACACATTTTTTAGATTATAAATTACGCCTAAATTTTCTGATAAAGGATTTAATTAACTTTGAGTTTCCAATAAACTGTAATATCGGACCATAGTCTCCAAATTATATCCAGATTGTGATATTTATCGTCTTCTGGGTGCCACAATCTCTTTCTTTCTTTCATAAGCATATCAGTTTCTCACTGTCCATATCTAGCATGTGAGAACGTCGGTCGATTTGACCGAAGGAAACAAACTGATTTGAATTTCACCGAAGTCTATGTTCGGGCAATGAGATCGGCTACACTGTGATCGTGCCCTTAGTGGAGTACTGATTTGAAAAGATCGGCCGCTTTCCGCCGATGTCTGTCGTCGGTAAAACCCACCGATATCGGAGCCACTATGACCACAGCCTTAGCTCATTGCTCCGTATCGATCAACGTAATTTCGTTGATGGCTCAGTCAAAGAAGGAAAATAGGGGAAATATTCGTTAGGGTGGTTTCAGCAAAAAGTAAGTTGCCATGCTCCTACCACGCTTCACTTCATAAAGCATACGTTAGTGTCTGGCCAGGAAAAAGTAAGAGGCCTAAGTAAATTAAATAAGTCGACATCTTCGGTTATTATCGTGACATTGTCATTGAGGGCAGCATCTTGAATTCTCAATTTACTATTGTGACAAAGTAACCATATTTTCTCTTCTTCTTGCACGAATTTCAGAGTGCAGTTGCTTACAGCACTTTATTGGGATCTATGATTCAGGAGCACTCCCTTGGGGAAATTCACTACACAAATAGTTGAGTTACCATAATAACACCATTCTGTAGTAATAAATTGTAGATACTTCATATTCAAATGTGGTCACGTCGTGTAATGTCAAACACACTGCTAGTAATTCAGCACCATTGGCAGTTATTTCGGAAAGATTGGTAGCCATGGCAACTGACTTCAACCGACAGCACGCTAACGGTGGCAGGGTCCATGTCTTAGAGGACAAGCAATCGACCTTGTTATGTTTATATTCTGAGGCGGTAATAATTTTTTGATTTCTCTTCGTGCGTTTGATGTTTGTTGGTCGGGGTTAAAAAAAGTTTAAAGTGTAAAATCCTTCATGCAACTAAAATATTATATACAATAGGATATCGATTATCCGAAGCAACTGGAGGACATACATGTTTGGAAAACCGATTATTCTGATAATCAAACTGTACACTTTGTGACGATAGTGTTGGCCCTCTCATCTCAATGTTATCGTACGATACCGTCTGCCTGGTCCTCTCATCTCAATGTTATCGTACGATACCGTCTGCATCGGGACCGGAATCGTGTGGTGTCATAGTGATATATTTTGCGTGTGAAGTTACAAACGAAATAGGCAGCCTTGGAATCAGTGTAGGACAGTGTCTCGATGATACTGTGATTAAAACAAGTGATAGATTTCATTAATTAACAGATTCATTTAGATGCTTTCCAGACAGTTCTATAAACAATAGTTTTGTCATTGTACATTATTTCAAGAACTAGATAGACGAATTTTAGAAACTTTATGTAAATGAAAATAAATAGCATTGTATATATGTTAGGCTCATAAACAAGTTGTAATGACCAGATAATTGTGTTAATTAATGTAATAGTCGCGCGGTCCTTCACGAGTGGCGTCGTGTGAAGGCCGCATTTAGAAGCAGTGTTCCGCCATCCGGTGGCCCAGTGCGACTACTGTGGGGAAACTAGGTTTGAGGGGAGAAGGAGGTGATGGACGGTAGGATGGGAGAGTAAAAAAGTAAAATAAATTCGCGCTCTACTGTAACTTTTTTCGAACGTCGCTCACGGAGGTCGAGGGGCCCCTAGAGCTTGGGGGCCCCGGGGCACTGCCCCGCCTAGCCCTATGGTAGCTACGCCGCTGGTCAAAATTGACTTGAGGGAAAGTTGGAATTAAAAAGGTTAGGACCACCGAGACCTGATTTGAACATTGAACAGACACAAAATGAGTGCAAAAGCAAAAGTAGTCCCACTAGGACATTTAATCCTGCTTTATATTAACATGCAGACTGGCTTTGTGGATGTGAAATAAGAGATGCTTTCTTCTGCTACATGTGTCTGGTAATGAATGTTGCGGAACATCCTTGGACCAAAGATGGGGTAACACACATTAAACATTTAGCTGATAAAGTTAAAAAAACATAAATTAAGTGAACTTCACATAAACAGTAACATCGAATTCGTTATGCTTGGCAAAGTCGATATTAGATGTTAGCTAAATACAGCATATAGGAGGATAAAGAATAATGAAGATGTTTCTAAGAATTTCTGTGGGAAATATGAACTTGCGCTAAGGGGACATGACGAAACAGATGCGAAAGTGTATTGTTGACTCCCATTTACACAGGCAGAAATGATCATCAGAATAAAATACGAGAAATCAGAGCTAAAACGCAGAGATTCAGGTGTTCTTTCTTCCCGCGCGCTATTCGAGAATGGAATGGGAGATAAATAGTATAAAGATGGTTCCAGGCACTTAAATGTGATGTAGATGTAGATTTAGATATAGATGTAGAAAACTGTTGGAAAGGAAGTTTGTGACCTTGTTATGGCTAACATTGATGAGCATTTCGCATTTATCAATCACTTGTCTACAAACATATTAATCTATGGTAGGCTATGAAAACTTCGTTACTACATTTGTTGGTGACAGTCTTCTAATTACAGTAACATATTATGTTTGTCGCTGATAAGCATTTGTGTTCTCTGAACACTTACTTATATAGTTACACATGCAACGTATTTACTTCTTACCACTTTATATTATTTTAAGGCACAGTTTTTGGGTCTCTTGTGAAATCTAATAAAATTGAATTACGAGGTTTTCATTACCTACAGAAAATATTAAAAACTACATATCTGTGCGTAAATTTGTTCGTATTTTGGTATAAGAGGAAAAAGTCGTGTTAGATGGATGGTTAAATTACGTAACTAGCTAATAAAATTAATGCTATATTCTCCCCGTTAAAGAAATGTTCTGAAGGGACAAAATGTCGGGTACATTTGAAGAGACATTCCGCCCCTCCTAATAAACAGCCCACCAGCCGCCACTCGTGGCGACACTATTTACTCTTGGCTAATAGCGGCCTAACACTCTTTGACGTTACGTTCTCATTACCAGACGGCCAGCTCTATACAGTGGATCGTCGAAGAATTACAGGCGTTGACTATCTGTCCCGTATGGCCCTATATCACGGAATTACGCACCTGATTGTGTCAAAGACGTTTTATATTATAAAAAAGGACACATGCTGAACCGTTATTCATAGCATACTAGCAGGGCCGGCGCAAGGCAAGTGCGAAACGTGCGGCCGCACGGAGCGGCACTTTCGGAGGGGCGGCAAATCTGCCGCCTTCTTTTTTTCTTTATTATTATTATTACATATATATTTTTAGGACAAACTCAACATTCATGCCCAAGAGGGCATTCGAAACCAAACCTCGGAGGGAGCGGTTTCGGAAACTGTGGCATGGCGCCTCGACTACCTGCCGGCCGCTCCTCTTGATCGAGGAGACGGAGGAGGATTAATTTCTTCCACGCCACTGTGGCAGCAAAAAAGTGTTCAAATGTTTGTAAAGTTTAAGGGACTTAACTGCGGGGCCATCTGTCTCTAAACTTACAAACTACTTATGAACTAGCTTATTCTAAAGACGGTACAAACATCCATGCCCGACGGTGGATTCGAACCCCCGACGGCGGACGGCCGCGCGCAGCGCAGCACGGCGCTCCAGCACGCGCGGCCAATCCGCCTGTGTCAGCACCGCCGTGTTTACGCCGGAGGAGAGGAGAGGAGAGGGGGAAGCAGTCTGGCGTACTCCACACTGCCAGTATTCTTATGAGTTGAGCGCTGTTAAGCGCCGTGCGTTTACTCACAACAAATTTTGCAGAAGACGAAATCTAATTTGGAAATTCGAATGCAATATTCGATATTGCGGTTACATGTTAATCCTGAAGGGATAAAGACATCGGTAGTAAGCCTGGCATAAGTTGGGTTTCGACGTATTTTTGGAAATTTTTGCTCTGTGTTTCTGAGTGATAATCGGACGTATTGGTTTTTGAGCCATGAAACTGCTGTCTCCGCCTGAATGAACAACAATTAAACAATTAAACTGACCAGCACTTTTGTTTGACAATATTACTCGCACACTATTACTTTTCCAACATTTATTTACTGTATAATGCTTGTAAATCCATGTTTCATCTGAGCAAACTACTGGTCGCTTTGATTCCGATGAAAACCCGAGATAGTATGGTCCTTTAACGACATGCCCTCTCGTCCGGCCGCGGCGGAGTGGCCGATCGAATTGAGGCGCTATGATCTGCTGCGTGAGGTCGTTCTCCGTCGGGGATTCGGATCCCCCCTCGGGCATGGATGTTTCTGCTGTCTTCAGTATAAGTTAGTACACAAGTAGTTTCTAAGTTTAGGGACTGATGACCCCGCACAAAACAATGGAGGCGTTTATGATGCACTGGTTCAAATATCAGAAGAAAAAAAAGTTCAAATGTTTGTTACGCTTATGGGACTTAACTGCGGGATCATCAGTCCCTAAACTTACAAACTACTTAGGAACTAACTTATATTAAAGACAACACAAACACCCATATCCGAGGGAGGACTCGAACCTCTGACGCGGGAGGCCGCGCGAGCCGCAACGTGGCGCTCCAGACCGCTCGGCTACTCCCGCGCGGCATATCAGAAGAATTCGATGGTATCACCGCTCACGAAGCGACGTCACTTGCGAATCAAATTAAAAAATCACACCTTTCTTACTTCTCTAGTAATCTGGTACGACGTTCTGCTTCACATCAAAATCAAATGTTTGTTGAACTTATGGGACTTAACTACGGGGTTATCAGTCCCTAAGCTTACAAACTACTTATGAACTAGCTAAGACTAAAGACGGCACAAACATCCATGCCCGAGGGGGGATTAGAACCCCCGACCGTAGTGGACGTGCTGACCGTGACTGACCCATCGTATGAGGTCGGTTTGCTCACTCCACGAAATATACAGAAATGATTTCATTCTAGTTGTCTGCGCGCGCATACAAAAAGTGTTCAGTCTGTTAGTAGTCGTTAAGGAGTCTACACCTCGGCCACCGCGGCCGGCTGCTGCTTCACATCAGTGTAGTCAGTAAGATCCTCCAAATAAATGACATAAAAGTTTCTGAGGCCGTGGAAATGCATGAAAAAGAAAGCATGTTTTGAGACCTGCTGAACAGAAGAAAAATTTGTGTCTCTCTTGACGGATTCCAAAGAATTGGCTACGTAATTAGAGCTAGAAGATCAAACGTTACCAAGGATAAGTGTTTCCCTGCGACGAAGTAAGAAGCCAATACACTTTATCTGCGAAGAAAGACATGAGACAACGGATGACCCAACAAAACGTTACAAGATTAAATTCTACTATTATGTTTTAGATATAGCAACCGCATCTTTAGATAAGAGATTCCATCAACTGAAATCTCATTACGTTCATTTTGATTTTCTCTACGACATTGGCGAGCTGAAGAATGCACCTCCTGACAACCTGGATACAAAGTGTAGAAACCTCGCAGCGATTTTGCAAGTTCATGAGTCAAGCGACAATGATGCACTGGAGTTGAGGGAAGAACTAAAAGTACTATCAACTTTGTTGAAACCTGGAATAGGTCCAAAAGAGACTCTGAAGTTTATAGGAAGACATAATTTTTGCCCTAATGTCAACGTTGCGCTGAGAATTCTCCTAAGACTCACAGTGACAGTTGCGAGTGGAGAGAGGAGTTTCTCAAAACTGAAATTCATAAAGACATACCTCCGATCAACGATGAGCCAACTCGTTTGAATGATCTTGCAACAATACAGATTAAACACGAGCTTGCAGAGGACTTAAATTACACAGATCTTGTGAAAGAGTTTGAACAAGTAAAAGTAAGGAAGGTCTGATTCGTCTAGCATTTAAAAAAATTTTGTATTATGATCAGTATCTTGGTTATTTACTGTGTTGTTTCTTATTTTGTTCAACATTGAATAGTTACTGTAAGTATTATTGTTCAACCAAATTATCGTTAAATTGTAAATATATTTTGTTTCCCGTTGAATACATTATCTGTTCACAACGACTGAAAAATGTTTATTTACGTTAACTCTTAAGTTCATGCCGTGCGGGTTTAGCTGAGCGGTCTAAGGCGCTGCAGTCATGGACTATGCGGCTGGTTCCGGCGGAGGTTCGAGTCCTCCCTCGTGCATGGGTGTGTATATTTGTCCTTAGGATAATTTAGGTTAGTGTGTAAAAGGAACTGGTGACCTTAGCAGCTATGTCCCATAAGATTTCACACATATTTGTACATATTTGTAAATTCACAAGGTTTGTTAAAATTAGCTAGATTTCTTCAATCAGGTTTGACAAAATTTTTGATTTGGTGCCCAGCGACGGTTTTGTACAAATCTGTTGACAATGTCACCAATCAGTCGCAATTTTTGTTTTTATTTTCCTGATCTACATTGGGCACCGTGTGGCTATTCTCAATGCTTTGAGTTATGTTTACATCTATACCGTCATGCTGAACGTAACTGTCAACATGACGGCTTAGATGTAAGCACATATTAAAAGCTTTGAGACTGCGATTGATTGCTAGCATTTCCTACAGATTTGTTTAAATAACATTCCACAAATTTACCAAAAATGGAGGGGGGCGGCAATTTAGCAACTCGCACGGGGCGGCACTTGGGCTTGCGCCGGCCCTGCATACTAGTGAACGTGACCTTTCAATATCAACTTCCTCTCTTGTCTTTCATAGAGTATTTGGTGATGATTTTGCGGCAAGTTACTTGTATGATATTATCTGCTGTATCACTAAGTGCCTGCAACTGATTATGGATCATCGCATGTCTATCAGTTACATCGATTCTACTAGTAACGTCTGCTTGAAGTGTGATGAGAGTAGGGCACTCTCGCAACGTAATTCTTCACCTGTCGTACACGTGTAGGAGGAGATTAATAGAACGGTGGAATTACTTTTAATGAACACGTGTGATGGCCCACCGATAAACAACCCATCGTATGAGGTCGGTTTGCTCACTCCACGAAATATACAGAAATGATTTCATTCTAGTTGTCTGCGCGCGCATACAAAAAGTGTTCAGTCTGTTAGTAGTCGTTAAGGAGTCTACAGCTCGTCCTCATTACCAATTTCTGAAAGCGAATCCATGGAAAGGGGAATCGTTAATGATGAAAGGTTTCGCAGTGCGCACCCAGTAACGAGAAAACTAGTACAGTCCACTATTCTGTTTGACATTTGGAAAATAATGAACGTAATAAACAGAACGGTAGGTACAGTGAAATTCTGTCGCTACAAAATTATGATTCAAGAAATGGCCACGGAAATCATTAGCTTTATAAACGAATGACGGTTAAAGACGGAGGACTATTGAAAGCAACGGAAATAAGCAAAGCGGATACTACTTACGGAATGGTAGACGAACATGCCGAAACAGAAGAAGAGTTTTTCGATGCAGTAACGAACCGGAAAGAGATTTCGTTTTTAACGAGCTAAAGGTAAATGTTAATCGAGGACATAGGCAAAATAGGTCAAAAACGATAAAAAAAATTTGCCTCCATATAATTCTGTAGCATGTTAGAAATACTGTATCGCTGGCCGCCGTGGCCGAGGGGACTGAGGCGCTCCAATCACGGTCTGCACGGCCACTACGGTCGGGGGTTCGAATTCCCCCTCGGGCATGGATATTTGTGCCGTACTTAGTATTAGCTAGTTCGTAAGTAGTTTGTAAGTTTAGGGACTGATGGCCCTGTAGTTAAGTCCCAAAAAAAAAAAAAAAAAAAAAAAATCCTGTATCAAGTTTTCACAGATTAATTCGAAATACAAATGATAAAAAAGCTGTCTTGTTTCAATCACTGCGCAGCGCCACACCCACTTTTCTAGACGACACTCTCCTTGTTTGCGATGTTTTATTACTTCCTCGTGTCTTAAAAGCCTCGGAAGAGTATAGAAGTCTGTGGACCCGTTTATGTCGTGATTATGGCCAACTTCCAGTTACTAGCTCATCCAGATTTGTTAAAGAAATGTACCTGTGGTGGAACACAAAAACCCGAATGAGAGCTTCAACAGTCTCAATTGGAAGAGATGGCCCAAAACAACGTTTAGCTCATCTACTGTTGTTAAAATTGCTACATATGATGCATGTCGGTGTTTAGCAATGGTAACACTGGAAGAAAAAGGACCCTTAGTGGACTGAGATTTGTTGCTGGTTGCTTCACCGAGAAGATATTGAAGAAGACAGATAACTCGCGGGTTTCAAGATCTGAAATGTCTGTGAAAGACATAGCCAAAAGGGCACGCCAGAAACAACAGTTACAAAGGAAACATGTCCAAGAAGAGCAAGATGACAAAATGTATGGTTTTGGTCAACATTAAGGTACTCTTTTATGGTGTAAATCTTTATAAATAAAATCTTTTATGGGCATTTCCCGTAACTTTCATTTTTCTGTCTATAAGGAACATTTTTTCCTGAACTACTGTAGATAGATAAGTGAAATTTTCTGCAGAATTTGTTCATAGTATAACACAACTTCATGTGGTTCAAATATTTCTAGGTGCATTTCTGTCAAAATTATTTACACTTTTCTGAAATTGAATTGTTTTGTTTCATACACATAATTTTTAAAAATAAATTGTAAGAGCTCTAAAAGTGATATTAAAAATTGTTCCACACGTTTGTTTGTCTGATTACTAAGAATTACTTACCACAATATGAAAGTTGAAAGTAAAGTAAGTTTTAAGAAAATGTTCCTTGTGTGATAGCATGTGTTGCGAAAATTTCCAACTATGCTATGATCAAATTTTTTAAGAAAAAGTTGAAAAAATTCCAATATGTTTCCCATAACATAATTGGTTTTATTATCTTTCAAACTCTGAAAACTGTGTTAGATTATGTAATCACATCCATTTGCTGCTAGGTCCTCCCTTAACCGAAATAAATTTAATTTTAAACATATAAAAATCATCAGATTACAAAAGCAGTCAAAATGATAGTTGTTTTTTCCTAGCTACGTTACTGCCCTTGTGAGATGTGGAAGAGAATTATTTTTTATTGCAGGTAAAAGCAGTAAGATTCCGTGAACTTTGACCGAAGTGGTCAGTAAAATAGTTGGCAAACTGTAGTGCCCGCATGCTCGAAAATTCGAATCGTTTATCGCGGTGGAAAAGCCAGGTGTTAAGTGGAGGATCGATTCATGATGAATAGGCAATGATCTATTCGTGGTTGCTTGATCATTTCACAGAGAGCAAGAGCAATGGTCACCCACTGACTTCAAGAACACTGTTTCAAAGGCTGCTGGAATCTCAATGCAGGCGTACACTTTCAAATTTAAAACCTCAAGAACATAGTGCCATTCATTCAAGAAAAAGCATGAAATTCGGTAACATCGTGTCATTAACAAGGCGTCTTTCCGGTTGTAACGGTACAAAATATTTTTCTGGTTCGTTTCAACTTATTACGAAAATATGTTTTGTTAATGATTATTTCTGAAATTTCTATTAAAATATAGATGTATGTAATATTTGTAAAATTACAATGTACTTCTTTGTTGTATGTTTTAGATTTTGCTGCAGTGAAGCAAAAAAAAAAAAATTGTATGAAACTCTGGGCATGACATCAGAGATCATATTTGAAAGCAAAGGAGTTTGAAGAGTATTAAAGATTAGAAAAGAATATTGCAAGTATTGTAAGGTGAAAAATGAAGATCTCCGAAAATTAGTTGTTGGTTCCTAAGAGTATTCACAGTTGGTTGCTTGTGAGAGTTCGAAATGTGAGCTTGGATAGGCAGATCATAACGTAATGGTGAATGTGCGAAATAGTATCCGTCTAACAGTTTAACATCTTTTTAAGGATCGGGAATCAGTAATTGTTGTTAAAAAAGTATTAGGGATAATTTTGAAGTGACTTAAATGCAGTTATTCCTTATCAAGAAGTGAAGCTGCGCTGAGTGAAATTTTATTACGCAGTCAGAGTTAAAGCTTATGTATGTTGGTAATACTGATAACTGCATAAGTTTGCAGCTATTTGTCGGAAGTAGTAGCGCTGGTACTTTGAAATTGCAATTTGATTTTTCGAAACGATATTCTGAATATTTGCTGTGTACGTGACCCAAAATTTTATTTGAGTACCCACGCTTTTTGTTCATGCTAGTGGTAACACATCTTTCTAAGGTTGCTTTTGTGCTCACAACCGAATTAAATATATTCATCCTGGGCGGTATCTAATGCTTTTAGAACCATATAAGCTATTTCTGGGATAAAAACGAGTCAGATGCGTTATATTTATAGCATCAATACCTTAATACTGTAAAATTATCATTAATTGTGACTTAACGCGCGACCATAGGGCTAATTAATAACAACTTTTAATGTTAAGGAAGTTACAAATATCAGGACTTCACCGTTACAAAATTGGCGAACCTTTCTACCAGATTTATGAAGCGTTACACAGTCTAGGAAATTCAGACCTTGATGGGACTTCGCAGGTTAATAATATACCTCAAAGATGTCCACTCATAGAAACACTAAAGCGCACTATTCAGAAACCTACGAGAGAAAAAAAGGGTTCTACGTTATAAGCGCATCACATATAAGTTACAATTGATACAGTGTCAGTGAAGCACGTTCAGCTAGCTCAGGTGGTAGCGCGTTCATTGTCATGTGGTCCATTAAAGTTCGCAAATATCTTAAAAAAATAAACAAAAAAAACTTTATTATTTATTTAACACTTCCTGACCGTCTGCCTGTTTGTATAGGGCAACAGTTCTTCTCTGCTTTTCCGTGAAGAAACCGGTTTCTCGAAATCACAACGAATATTTGTAAGCTTTCCAAAGCTTACATTATCGCTTAATTTTGTAATAAAATTGTAATTAACGGTTTAATCTACGTACATTAATACTGTAAATGCATTTGGAATTACACGACTCTTTAAAAGGGGTAAAGGTAAAGCAGTGATCAATCCGAAGATTGGTTTGAACACCACAGTGCTTTACTAGGCATGGTCCTGTTTGGAGGTGGTATGCCGTTGCCTTCCTCCGACCTTCGAAATGACTTACCCAGCCAGTTATAGGGGGGACCTACAGTTTAACGTGGGTTCCGAACCATGGTGCTACTCGGTATATTTCACATGAGCATTACTGCCAGAGGTGAAAGAAGTTGAAAGAGACAAATAAAAATCCCAGGACCTGGCGGGGATCGAATCTGCGACCTTTGGATTTGTAGTCTGGCACTCTACCACTGTGCAACCAAGGCGCAAAAAAAAAAAGATAATACTGTAATTAAACTTTTAATTAGCCGCAAACGTCTTTAGTTCTAAAAGATCTTTATGATGTAATTGACAACATTTATTTCATTAATTTTATTTAAAAATTGTTATAATTTTTAACACAACTAATAAAAATAATGTTTCCCACGGGTAGGGTTGAACCCAACTTAGCTGTATAACATAAGGGCGCACTAAGAAGTAATTCGCAATCGTACTTAACAGTCCTCACTTACTAATTGTTTTGTTGTTGTGGTCTTGAGTCCGTAGACGGGTTTGATGCAGCTCTCCACGCTAACGCTGTACTTCTCTTCATCTCTAAATAAGAACGGCAACCAACATCCTTTTGAATCTGCTTACTTTACTCGTCCCTCGGTCTTCCTCTATGATTTTTACCCCACACACTTACTTCTAATGTCTCAGAATGAGTCCCACCAACCTATACCTTTTGATAGTCAGGATATGCCAAAAACTCCTTTTCTCCCCAATTCTGTTGATCACCTCATCAGTAGTTACATGATCTATACGCCGTATGTTCATTATTCGTCTGTAGCACGACATTTCAAAAGTTTCTATCATCTTTTTGTCTGAACGCTTGATCGTCCACACTTAACTCCCATACAATGCTACACTCCAGACGAATGCTTTCAGAAAGGACTTCCTAATATTTAAACTAATATTGGATGCCAACAACTTTCGCTTCTTCAGAAACGCTTTTCTTTCCATAGCCGTTCTGCATTTAATGTTTTCTTTACTTTGGCCATCAGAAATTATTTTGCTACCTGAATAACAAAACTCACCTACAACTTTTATTTCCTCATTACCTAATACAATTCCTTCAGCATACCCTTATTTTATGAGACTACATTCCATTATATGTATATAATTACTCGTTAAGATGTATGAGTTGCGTTTAAACTTTCGAACCCTTTTTCTAGCAATTTTCTGGGTATTGCACCTTAAAACTTCTCTAAGTGGACACCCTTCATGTATACTACTAATATGCGTAGTTTCATCCTAAATTGAATCCCGAGACCTGAAGGACATATTGTAAGTACGTCAGCATCAAAGACAATCGACTTAGAACATCCAGAAAGTAAGTTTCACTATTTAAAAAAAAATCAAAGTATACACAGTTTACTTACTTACTGCGTTGGCCACACAAACGGGAGTCGGTCTTTGGCCTCAACAGTCAGCCTCCTCTAGCGTCCTCGGTCAAAGTAATCAGGTAGTTTCAACGTCCTCATAACCTCTCTGTCCTGGTCAATCCATCGCAGTCGTGGTCTTCCCCTTGGTCTTTTGCCCCTGGTGTCTTCAACTGCCTGCCTAATTGTCTGCCTTCTCGTCGCATTACGTGTCCATCCCACTTTAGTCTTCTTTCTTTGATCATTGCCACTATGCCCATTTATTTGAATAATTCCTGCAAATTCACAATTATTTTTTTCTCTCCCTTCAACTCTTTCCTTCACGGGCCCAAAAATCTGTGTGAGGGTGGGATTCTCAAATGCCAGGAGTTTTGTTTCCATCCTTCGGGTAATAGTTCAGGTCTTTGTTCCATATAAGATTGTAGGTTGTATTATTTTCTTCTAGATGTTAGTCTTTCAGGACCTCAATAGTAGCTGGGACTTTAGTAGCTTTCCCAGAGCAAACCTTGACTGTTTCCTGCTTGTATTTGTGCGGTAATTTCCTGGTCTACCACGTTCCTTTCACTATTGCTCCTAGGTATTTCAAAGACTTTGTCATCCACATTTAGAGGTCTGTCATCATTTTCTCTACTAACTACGAGGTACTTGGTCTTCCATATTCAAATTTACATATTTGCGCCTGTTACTGTCCTTCAAAGTAGTCACCAGCGTTGTGTAGAACCCGTTGCCAGCGATTTGGAAGCTGTACTATAGCGTTAGCAGAACGTGTTCTGTTGATGGTCGAATGGAGCGGTCTACTGCCTGAATCTCTGGAACAGTTCTGAAGCGAATGACACGAAGTGGTTCCTCAATCTTCGGAACCAAATCAAAGTCACAAGGACTTAAGTCCGGGGAGTACGGTAGATGGTACAGTACGTCACAGTACCATCGGCCGAATAGATCAGACACAGTATGCGCCCGCTCATTGTCGTGCAAAATGATGGGTGGGTTTCGAAAAGCTGATCGCAAGTGATGCTCTAAAAACAGTAATACTGTGCAATGACGGTCTGCCGTGGAGGAACGTTGGTGACACTCTTACGTTAAATCTGATATGGTGGCAGGATTTTGAGAGTAAATGGTAAGGTGCTAAGCCCAAGGTACAGTGTTAAACCAAAATTTATTTCACCTTAAATAAAACACATCACTTGCCAAAGAAAATTTATAAGACTGAACATTTAATACATAGTCAATTGGTATAGATAATCAATTTTTTTTTTTTTTTTTTTTTTTTTAATTTTAACTTTTTTTAACACAGCAGGCAAACAAATTAAATGTGGCCGCTAAACAATACAGAGTAAATTAATGTCCTCAAAGCTGCAATACAAGCAGAACGCCTGTGAAGAACATACGCTATTGAAGAGAATGGCGAGTATAAAACAATCAGATATTACACTGAAACAATTTGGTACAAGTTCATTGTACAGGCCACGGCCAGGTTACACAAGAAATGGAAAATTTACTTAACTTAAAACACGTTGCACGAACGGGCCTCAGTGCAACAGGTAAGCCCACAACTTAAGACTGCTCACTTCTTACAATTTATGCGAGGTTTAGTATCTTTTAATTTCCTCGGACGGGCTTATGAGCAACACAAAGGCCACAACTTCTTAGTAACAACTCATGAACTCTGCAACGCTCGTCCAAGTAATACAAACAATTCGTACATCAGCACGTTTTACACACACTTTGCAATTTTAGGACTTTATACGGAACCTGACACACACTGTGATTAGCACCAGGCAGTACAACACAATAAATAATTTTTCATACCTCAAGAAGCAAGCGTAATGTACCCATACGGTCTGATATACAAAACCATGACCAAGCTGGAAGGAAGCGCCGCGTCCCGTGCCGATGGGAACGGTCGACATAAACGTATCATCAAGAAGGTACAGTCCACAATCTAGGATGTAGCTCACGCATTTCAGGTCAAAAATCGGAGTCGTGTGCACGTAGCTCCTCAATTTTTGCGGAAGCTCAACACGACACTCACAACACCGTGCTTAAAACTGTCGCAATTCCCAGAGCACCACCGCTCCTGCGCGGACCAATTTCACGTCCGCCGCCTTTCGCCGACCACGACCAACAACCTTCCTCTCTCGTCTCGCACGTGACGTCCCGCTCGGCCGCTAGAGGGCGGGGCCGACCCGGCGATAGTGTCTCGATTTCCCCAGCGGTACAAACGCAATCTCTGAAAATCGAAATTGATCGCCTGTGCCACGCACGGCACAAAATCGCTCACTCACAAGTGACTGTGTTCGCTTGATGGTGCGCACGCCGGTGACGTGGGACGGGCGAGCCGCGGCGGTTCAGCCGTGCGCATTGAGGCGCCGTGCTCGGTGCGCGCGGCTGTTCGTCGTCGGGTGTTCGAGTCCCCCCCCCCCCCCCTAGGACATGGGTGTGTGTGTGTGTTGTCGTTAGGTTAGTTTACCTTAGTTTAAGTAGTTTGTAAGCTACGGACTAATAACACAGCAGATAAGTCCGATAGATTTAAAGACATTTGATTATTTGGGACGGCCGAGTCGATTTTCTCGGAGGTGTGGTAGGTATGTCAGCAATGTGTTCTATCAGCGACAGTAGTAGATTCCATTGTATAGTGTCTCCACAGCAGTTTAACCACTATTTAAGTTCCAATTCTCGTATTTGGATGTGTTGTTGTTGTGGTCTTCAGCCCGTATACTGTTTTGATGAAGCTCTACACGCTACCTTGTCCTGTGCAAGTCTCTTCATCTGAGAATAAAAATGGCAACCTACATCCTTTTGAATCTGTTTACTGTATTCGTCCCTCGGTCTCCCTCTATGATTTTTACCACAAACACTTCTGTAAAATGTTGACGATTCCTTCATGCCTCAGAATGTGTCCCACCAATCTATCCCTTCTCTTAGTCAGGGTATGCCAGAAACTCCTTTGCCGGCCGCGGTGGCCGAGGAGACTGAGGCGCTCCAGTCACGGTCTGCACGGCCACTACGGTCGGGGGTTCGAATCCCCCCTCGGGCATGGATATTTGTGCCGTCCTTAGTCTTAGGTAGTGCATAAGTAGTTTGTAAGTTTAGGGACTGATGACCCCGTAGTTAAGTTCCATAGACTTTACAAACATTTGAACATTTGAAACTCCTTTTTCCCGCAATTCAGTTAAGAACCTCCTCATTAGTTACGTGATCTACCTATCTAATTTTCATAATTCGTCTGTAGCACCACATTCAATTCCATTCCATTCCGGACATCCATCATGTTGAAAGTACATCGCCATTCTGTCATGCAGTGAAACGTAGAACATTACGTAACAAATCAGCATGCATTGCACCATTTAGATTGCCATCGATAAAATAGGGTCCAATTATTCTTCCTACCATAATGCCGCACCATACGTTAACCCGCCAAGGTCGCTGATGTTCCACTTGTTGCAGCCATCGTGGATTTTTTGTTGCCCAGCAGTGCATATTATGCCTGTTTACGTTACCGCTGTTAGTGAATACCGCTTCGTCACTAAACAGAACGTGTGAAAAAATCTGTTATCGTCCCATAATTTATTTTGTGCCCAGTGGCAAAACTGTACACGACGTTCAAAGTCTTCGCCATGCAAATCCTGGTACGGGTGAAATTTATGTTTTTAAGATTCCCGATTCTCGCTCAATTTGTCAGCTACTGATGTGCGGATTAGTCGCAGCTGCAGCTAAAACACTTACTTGGGGAGCATCATTTGTTGCAGGTCGTGGTTGACGTTTCACTTGTGGCTGAACACTTCCTGTCTCTATCCGACGAAAGGTCCGGACACTTGGATGATGTCTTCCAGGATAACGATCAACATACATATCACTGGCCCGTTCGACATTTTGATCACAATAGCCATACATAAATACCTCATTGACCTTTTCTGCAACAGGAGTAATGTATCACGAAGCAAATACCGTCCGCACTGGAGAAATTCTACGCAATACCACGTACTTATACGTTTGTAACTATTACAACGCCATCTACCACAAAGCGAAAAAAGTGTTCCAAATAAAATATTCAAATTTATTTACGTACTAGACGAATATGTAATAAAATGATGGTACGCCGGCCGCGGTGGCCGAGCGTTCTGTGGCGCGCCAGTCACAGTCTGCACGGCCACTACGGTCGGGGGTTCGAATCCCGCCTCGGGCATGGATATTTGTGCCGTCCTTAGTATTAGCTAGTTCATAAGTAGTTTGTAGGTTTAGTGACTGATGACCCCGTACTTAAGTCCATAAGCTCTACAAACATTTGAATAAAATTATGGTACCTATTTTAAAAAATACAGTTGATATCCGTTTGACATATGGCAGCGCCATCTAGCGGGCAGCCATAGTGCCATGTGTTTTCCCCCATCAAGCTAGAAAAGTTTTTTTTTGTTTGTAGTTTTTTAGTTTGCTGCTTATTTCGTGAGATATTTGGCCAGGTCACTATCAATGGGCCACCCTGGATACAGGGTATCCCACTCAAAATTTTCACCACAGATATCTCTTAAACTACAAGAGATGTTGAGAAACGATTTTCACGGTCATGAACATACGGTAGAGGCTTCTAAAAGAAGGTGCTATGAGACAGTCTAAAACGTAAAGTAGTATTATTTTCAAAGCAAATTTATGTTTATTTTTTTTAATGGGTACCCAATATTATTTCTTAAGCATCGATAAAATGAAAACTCACAAAGAGAATGGCTTTGGTTGCATCGCAATCCGTCAATTACATCCGGAGAAATTGCGTAGCGAAGTTTACGTTTGAGACACAGCTAAAGTATCCCGAGACTCAAGCGAGACTCGCGTTTGATACTCGAACGCGCGTTAGCTGTTCGCTTCATGTGTCTGAAACGTAAACTTCCTTTCGCAGTTTCTCCGGATTCTTTTTGTGATTTTTCATTCTATTGATTGCTTAAGAAATAATGCAGGGCAACCATTTAAAAAAACATATGCGTTGAAATTAATATTTCTTTGCGGTTTAGACTGTCTCATAGTACCTACTTTGAGAAGCCCCTGTCGTACGTTCCTGACCGTGAAAGTCGTTTTTCAATATCTCTTGTAGTTTCAGAGATATACCGTATATAATAAAATGGCTGTATGTGTGTATGTCTGGTCTACATCTCCTCAGAAATTATTGGATCGATTTCAACCAGTTTGATACATATGCTTTTTGCAACATAAGAATTAGCACCGCAGAATCTCCCATGAACGTGTTTTCCAGCCCCTGCCACATAGACTGCCCTGCACAACCGGTTTGTGGCAGCAGAGTAAGCCTTCGTTATAGACCTGCTCTCTTGGGCAGTCTACATGCCAGGGGCAACAAACAGTGATTGAAGTGGACTAGGAGATAGAGAGGAGGATAAGTTGTGCAGGAGAGGAGGAATTGGACAGACAGAGAGGGGGCAGCAGGAGGTGAACAGAGTTGAGAGGCATGAAGAAATGGTCAGAAACAGTTGAGGGTAGGAGATATACAATTTGTCTTAAAGATTGGTCAGAGAGACAAGGCCGGCTGCAGTGGCTGAGGGGACTGCGTCGCGTCAGTCACGGTCTGCACGGCCATTACGGTCGGGGGCTCGAATCCCCCCTTGGGCATGAATATTTGTGCCATCCTTAGTGTTAGCTAGTTCATAAGTAGTTTGTTAGTTTAGGGACTGATGACCCTTGCAGTTAAGTCCATTAAGCCATTTGACCATTTTAGAGAGACAGGTGGAGAAATAGTTGGAGAAAGAAGGTGGGTATGAAAGGACGGACAGAGAGAATAGAATATGGACAAAAAGGAGGAGATGGAATTAAAGGATAGGGAGAGATATACAGAACTTGATTTGGGTATAGAGTGGAGGATGAGGAGATGGAGAGATAGATGTAAATAAGAGGACGAGATGGAACAGGGAGTGACAGGGTAGAAGACGGGCAAATACAGTAGGTAGAAAGAAATACGAGAGGAAGAGATGGACAGAGAGAGGAGAGAGTCTTTAGCTGAAAGATTGCGGAGGAGAAGAGCGGCAGATAAGCGAGGAGGAGATGCATAGACAGAGGAGCGAGGGAGAGTGGAAGGGAGGGTTGGAGAAAGAGGAGTAGGTGGACATAAGAGGTGGGGATGAGATGGTCATAGATTAAGAGAGGATGCAATGGATGAAGAGATGGGAAAGAGGGAAGATGTACAAAAAGTGTGTTGACCATAGATGGACAACAGTCGTGGCGCAGTGGATACACCTTTTCCTGGTAGATCACCAAAGTTAAGCACTGTTGGGCTTAGCACTTGGATGGATGACCGTCTGGGAATGCCGAGCGCTGTTGGCAAGCTGGGATCTCTTAGTCCTTGTGAGGCAAACTGACTAGCTACTTCATCAAGAGTACTGGCTCTGGTCACGAAAACTGACATAACGGCCACCCATAACGCATCCGCTGACACCCTCGGGCGGTGGATGACACGGCAACTGGTCGGCACCTAGAGGGCATCTCGAGGCCTATTGGATATTTACTCCATTTTCCTGTTAATCTCGACTTCCCTCCTCTCTCCTCCATTTCGTCCTGCCTCATCTGTCAGACCACCTCTTCGTTCCTTCCAAATCTTCCTCTTCTCCTCACCCTCCTCGTCGTCCTCCTGCTTCCCTCTGTCCTTCCCTCTGTCTTCGTCCATCTCCTACTTCCCTCCGATATAGAAGATGGATAATTTAATTAGCAATAATGTGTCTCCCCCTCTGTCTGTTCACGTTCTCTTGACTCTTATCGTTTCTTGCCACAGATCGCTGTTAACCTTTTCCTCTTAACTCATATTTGCTCTTGTTACATTTACAGAGCAGTGGCTCCCAAACTTTTTTAGACCAGGGCCCACTTAGATTTATTGTTGTGAGCAGAGACCACAAGGTTAAATAAAAACAAACTGTGTGAATTTAAAAATAAACGTCATAACAACATATTCAACTAACTCTAAACTGTTATCTATTGCCGAGGTGCAGTGGACGAGCGCTCTATGGCGCCTTGCTGCGAAGAGCACGGTTTCTCGCCTACGAAGGCTCGAGTCTACCCTCTGGCACGGTGTGTGTCTGTGTATTTTGTCCCTAGGTTAGTTTCAGTTAGTTTCATTTGTTTCTAAGCGTAGGGACTGATAACGACAGTAGTTAAATCTAATACATTTACAAACATTTGAACATTTTAATCAGAAACTTGAAGTAGAAAATTAAATTCGGTTTGCAGTAAAATGATTATTTTCAAATTCCGTTATATTATGGCTAATTGTATTCCTCAGTGCTATCTGAATATAATCACTTAATTTCAGTCTACTTCTAGATATGTTTCTAACTGGAAACCTTTGTTCACCCAAACAAATTATGGAGAAAATGGTGAGATGGCGGAAGGCAATATCAGGGCTGTTATTGATATTGGCCTGTTTCTGTTGTATGACAGAAAGGTGTATTATGAAACTTAATACTGATGTCAAGTTTATTGGCTATAGAGAGACGCCAGCAAGGTCTTACACCAATGGTTAAAATGGAAGGAATCGTTCCAATATTAATATATATTCACTGGTATACATTATTCTAAACTGTGTCTCCTTAATGTGTATATGGATTGGTAGCTCCATAGTTTGAACCGTGTGCTCATAGTCAACTCATTCGAAGCTAATGTGCTAATCATATTGGTAATAGTAATGTTTTTGTAAGAGCATAAATTTATTAAAAACTGAGTTTCTTTTGGTACTTTGTACATACCCCTATGAAGATGGTGAGATATTAGGTTGATGTTTATGATCTGCTAATATTCTTTGATTAATATAAAGGGTGCAATGAAAATTAATAGATGGCATTTAACAGTGTGAAAGCCTTTTGTAAACTATTGGTTTGTTTAAGATTACTCTAATATTCCTGATGTTCAGTCATCATCATCAGTTTTCTGCTATATTTGCAGGTCCTTTGCACCTTCACTTTCTACGATCCACTGCTTCCCTCTTAGTTTTTCTGTAGGTACTGCAAACCACCTCATCATCCAGGATCTGAAATCTCTACGTCCTCGTTTGTTCTTCCCGTCTACTCAGCACTCTGTTTCCACAAGCGCATCCTTCTTCCTTAACATACGCCCAATCGAGGTCCTACTTTTTATTATATCCAGTAGCTCCTCATTTTTCACTGTGGCTATCCAGCTTATTGGTTTCATCGTCCGACATGTCCACATCTGAAAAGCCTCCAGCCTTCCTTCCTCAACGTCAAAATTTTACCGCACACAGAAGAACACTCCATACGAAATATTTTCTTAATCTTTTCCTTGATTCTTCGTCTATAAATTCTTCTTTTCCTATAAAATGCTTATTTCGCCATAGTTATTCTGGTTTTAATTTCTGTGCTGCTCTTTCCCAGTTTCTATTCTGCTTCGAAGATATTTAATGCTTTACACTTGTTCTAATTCCTCTCCATTCTGCGTTATCTTTACTTTTTTGTTTTCTCCCATTGCCATTACTTTTATTTCCTTTGCATTGATTTTCATTCCATAATTATTTTGTTTATTTTTTATGGCATCCACAACGTCCGGCAAATCTTAAACACCATATTCTTCTTCCTCCAATTTTTAACCCATTGCCTTCCAGAAGACAGTGGTCAATCATATATTGTAAGTATAGATTGAAAAGGCAAAGAGACAGAGCAGCCTTGTATTACTCCATTTTCTAGTTCCAAAAAGGTTTGCAGTTTCACCTCTAACGTTCACTAACGGTTTTTAATTTAAATATGAAGATGCACTTTATAAATATAAAGAATTAATCGGTCTTCTGTTTTTCCAATAAACTCTCTTTTCCTCATTACAGATGCAAACTTAGTACAGTTCACTTTTATCAAAAGCCTTTCCCAAATTTATAAAAAAATACTCCCTTCCCTTTTCAATAAATCTTACCCCTAAAATTCTCAAGAATCCAATTACACCTTTTGTCTCTGTATTTCGTCTAAAACAAAATTGCTTTTCAGACAGATTCTCCTACATTGCCTTTTCCAGCCTTTTATTTAGGAATCTTAACATAATTTTGGTTGAGTGTGAAATGAGGTTCATTGTCCTGTAGTCACTACGTTTCTTGGTCCCCTGTATCTTTGATACTAGAATCATAACTGTTGTCGAAAAGTTCTCCGGCCGTTCTACACTGCCATATATTTTGTTACATAATCTCAATATTTCTTTCAGTCATTCACGGTTCAATAATTTTTATAAATTTCCCCTGGTATCGTATCTGTACCTACTGTTTTCCCCTATTTCACTGTAGTTATAGCACTATTTACTTCCTTTATTATGATTTTTGGTCCTGTCTCATGATCATTCACAATTTTCAAAAATTCAAGTTCCATCGACGTTGGATTGTGATGTGTGTCATACAGTTCCTTTAAATAATCCTTCCATCTCTAAGTAACATCCTGTCGATCTTCGTACACGACTGTTTCGTCTTTACTGAGAATTTCCATTGTGGCACTTCCTGGTCTGTGGCGATTCCATGATGCAGTCTTTACTCTGTTCTACAGTAAATCGTACCTTTCGTTCCTCTTATAACCCTCGTTACATTTCGGGTGTAAAAATTTAATATTTGGTTTTCTAGAGTTTTTGGCAGGAGTTTATGGGTGGTTTATTTTAATAAAATTAATATGTATTAAGTTTGTTGATGTTATAGATATTATTTTTATCATTTCAAGGGTTAGTTTATAAAAATATTGATTTTGGGGATCAATGATGGAAATATTTTTCTGCCCTTGAAGTTTTAAAAGTATTCTCTTAATTTTGGTTTAGAAGACCAATTTTTAAACTATTAAAACTAATGTCTATGTTTAGATTATTCACTATTCTAGGAACAGTAAAATTATTTGAAGGAAAAAGCAGAAACGGGGTTGGTCCATCATATTTCGGGCTTGCAGCCGGATCATGTTAACGTCTTGCAACGATATTTCGGCCAACGAACATGCAGCCATCTTCAGGTGAGTACGAGAATGAAGATTAATGGTGCGCGTCGTTCTATATAAACTGGTGCACCAGTAATCTTCAGTCTCGTACTCACCTGAAGATGGCTGCATGTTCGCTGGCCGAAATATCGTTGCAAGACGTCAACATGATCAGGTGCAAGCCCGAAATATGATGGACCAATCAATACGCCGGGAAAACTTGAACAAACGGTATTACTAGCATGGAGTGCAAACATCGACCATTATTTTGTTGTTGTTGATGATGATGATGTGTAAAGGGGACTAAACGGCTGGGTTATCAGTCCCCATTATTTTGTTCAGTGTAGCCATATAAAAGGAACTTAAGGATATTGTTAGGACGTTTTTCTCCTGTTTGTCTTCATACAGTTTGGAAGTGCGTGTATCAGTCGTTTACAAATATCAGTACGAAGTTAGAATGTGATTTCCTATTGATTAAAGCAGTTCATGATAGTGACGGAATACTAAACGTGATGATCAGTAGTGCTTGATGCAGTGTATAATCCGCGGTTGGGAAAACATGATAAAGTTGTCGTAATATACACGATACTTTAGTTTTGGAACTGGAAGGACATTTCATTAGTGATTTAGGTTCATATCTCATGAACATTCATCATTTCAACCAATATTTGAATATATGGAGTCTACCTACCACAGTGCATGTCTTACTCGTTTCAAGAACAGCAACAAGGAAACGCCTATCCAGCTGCAAATTCTCTCATTCATCACTTCAACTAACTGTCGGTCCAAATGAAAGAAAGTACGGGCATTATATTATGGTTTCATTAATACGAATGGATTTATATCTAATATGTTGACTTAATGACTCATCTATAGCAATTAATAGATCATGCAGTGCTTGTACTGCATGCATGGAAAATACTCCCCTAAGGCACTGCATAATACAGCGCCATCCTATGTTTGTTGGCAGAGCAACGATTTACACTCACCTACTAGTAATTGTCAGTAAGAGTCGGAGGTAATGGTCATGTTTTAGTGGCTGAATAATATAGTAACTGAAACGAGTTTCGTGTCTGTCGACTACATTTTAATTTTCTGGTAAGCCCGAAAATCATTTTTATTTTTCAGTTCACTTTTTTTAATTCCATAGTTACGTCACCTGACGGGTGATTTGCATACCGTGAATAACTGTTTTGCAAATCTAAACACAAGCTTACTAATGTAAAACTTTAAAAGATTGCAGCTGCAGAACATGATAATTAACAGTGAACTAATACGTCTAAATACTCCTCACAGAAATAAACGTACGAAGCGATCGCTATCTTATCTGGGAACTACGAGCGAGTTTAGAACACATTTTACGTGTCTGTAAAAATGTAAAAACTTTCATTTTCTGCAGTTGTTGTAGCTGATTTGTATGGTACGGTTGAACGTAATTTTTTAAGATAATTTTCCAAATCGTTAATGCCCAAACAAAGTATCACTGTTATATGCCTGCGACAGCAGCTTTCTGGGCAGTGATGTAACAGGCAACACAATAAACAAATGGGTGCGTCTCAGCGGGATTTAAATCATTTGGATTACATTTCCGATTTTTCTTTTTGTAAAATACTTAAATTCACGAGCAAAATACACTCGTGGCCATTAAAATTGCTACACCAAGAAGATGACGTACTACAGACGCGAAATTTAACCGACAGGAAGAAGATGCTGTGATATGTAAATGATTAGCTTTTCAGAGCATTCACACAAGGTTGGCGCCGTTGGCGACACCTACAACGTGCTGACACGAGGAAAGTTTCCAACCGATTTCTCACACAGAAACAGCAGTTGACTGGCGTTGCCTGGTGAAACGTTGTTGTGATGCCTCGAGTAAGGAGGAGAAATGCGTACCATCACGTTTCCGACTTTGATAAAGGTCGGATTGTAGCCTATCGCGATTGCGGTTTATCGTATCGCGACATTGCTGACAGGCATCTTATCTGCATGTCTGTAACGGATAGTGCAGCCCCGTCTCAATCCCTCAATCAACAGATGGGGACGTTTGCAAGACAACAACCATCTGCACGAACAATTCGACGACGTTTGCAGCAGCATGGGCTATCATCTCGGAGACTATGGCTGCGGTTATCCTTCACGCTGCATCACAGACAGGAACACATGCGATGGTGTATGCTACTATGAACCTGGGAGCAAGAATTGCAAAACGTCATGTTTTCGAATGAATCCAGGTTCTGTTTACAGCATCATGATGGTCGCATCCGTGTTTGGCGACATCGAGGTGAACACACATTGGAAGCGTGTATTCGTTAACGCCATACTGGCTTATTACTCGGCGTGATGGTATGGGGTGCCATTGGTTACACGTCTCGGTCATCTCTTGTTCGCATTGACGGTACTTTGAACAGTGGCCGTTACATTTCAGATAATGCACGACCGCATGTAGCAGGTCCTGTACGGGCCTTTCTGGATACGGAAAATGTTCGACTGCTGCCCTGGCCAGCATATTCTCCAGATCTCTCACCAACTGAAAACGTCTGGTCAATGGTGGCCGAGCAATTGGCTCGTCACAATACACCAGTAACTACTCTTGATGAACTGTGGTATCATGTTGAAGCTGCATCTGTACCTGTACACGCCATCCAACCTCTGTTTGACTCAATGCCCAGGCGTATCAAGGCCGTTATTACGGTCAGAGGTGGTTGTTCTGGGTACTGATTTCTCAGGATCTATGCACCCAAATTGCGAGGAAATTGAATCACATATAAATTTTAGTGTAATATATTTGTTCAATGAATACCCATTTATCATCTGCAATTCATCTTGGTGTAGCCATTTAAATGGCCAGTACTGTTCTTACAGTACAGTAAACAAACAGCAAAATTGCATGCCTGAATATTAGTGGATCCATAATGCAAAAACATATGCCTCAGAAAAGTATATTAAAGTATAATGTATATTATAAAAATTAAGCGATTACAATTCACAGTTGAGTAGAAAAAAATTGTTTTATAGTTAAAAAATGTTCAAATGTTTGTTAAGCTTAAGGGACTTAACTGCGGGGTCATCAGTCCCTAAACTTACAAACTACTTACGAACTACGTTATGCTAAAGACGACACAAATAACCATGCCAGAGGGGGGATTCTAACCCCCGACCGTAGCGGCCGTGCAGACTGTGACTGGCGCGCCGCAGCCCGCTCGGCCACTGCGGCCGGCTTGTAGTTAAGTACACCGTGTTAACAATGAATAAACGAAAGGCCTGTCAACTGTTTTCAGGTTCCAGGCGCTAGCTAACTTTACAAGGTACAATAAGTACTTTTGAGGTATTCGATTGTTTACCAATTGACTGTACAGTGGGATATTGCTCAACGAGTATAATTCGCTTCTGGGCCGTACCTGCAATGTGAAAACTCTTTCATTATGCAACATACACACACAGTTGTGTTATAATTCGGGGAGAGGGAGGGGGTGTCGCCAAAATATTTTAGTTGGAAGGGGGTCATGCAAAGAAAAAGATCGGGAAACACTGCATTACATCTTCCATTTTTGCCCCACTGTGCGACTTAACAGTGGGCGCCTTGATTTCTGCGGTGTATGCATCCCCCACGAAATTCGACACGCAGTCGCTTCGTTTTGCGATCCGTAAAGGGTATATTAAACGGAGCGTACTTGGTCGCTAGTCGTTGGCGTATTTGGACGCTGCTGTTAAATTCGCTCCGTGTAAACAAGGACAGTGAATAAAGTCGCTGCTCCGAATCGCAAGCGTCTAAAGTTGAAGGGTGGGCTATTTAGACGCTGGTCGCTGGCATTTTTGTTCGCTTTCAAGTGTTGGTCGCCCCGTGTCATATGCAGGAGCTTATAAAGTAGGCACCAGTCGAGTCAAAATCTCGAAGGAAGTAATATATGCTGACGTTGTGTTTCTCACAACAGTCTTAAAAGAACAATTAATCTACCAAAATCTGTCCTTGTTTACACTTAGCGAATTTAGCAGCTTTGTCCAAATACGCCAGCGACTAGCGACCAAATACGCTCCATGCAAGGCTGTGTTCCCAGTGGCACCGACAGACCGTCGTTAGACGCCGTCGACCGAGTTCGACTGAAAACATCGACTGACGTTCTGGTTACACTGCATCCGATATAGTTTGTCACCTTGGCCGGCCGCGGTGGCCGAGGTGACTGAGGCGCTCCAGTCACGGTCATCACGGCCACTACGGTCGGGGGTTCGAATCCCCCCTCGGGCATGGATATTTGTGCCGTCCTAGTTAGTAAGTAGTTCATAAGTAGTTTGTAAGTTTAGGGACTGATGACCCCGTAGTTAAGTCCCATAAGCTTAACAAACATTTGAAACATTTTTTTGTCACTTGGTCCGTCTAAAGGAGAAAGTTAGGTTAGGTTTGAATGTATTCTGTGTCTGAAGTATATTACATTCCAATTCACTGGGGTGCAAAGGATTCCACCGACATTTTTATGTTTCGAAATTAGTGCTACAATACGGCTTTTGTTATTAATAAAGAATCGGAATTCATACGAATGTGTTACACCTGTCTGGGAAAAAGAAAGTGCCAAGGATTGTGTACTGTCCTAGTTATTGCTACTCCCAGACAATCTTTACCAATATGTGAGGTACCAGTAAAAGGAGAAATTTATGTTACATACTTGTGATATTTTATGGTTTTGCCGAATTTATTTGAAGTTGTGCAGACATACATCTGTTAACCTGCATGCTTTAGATAATGAAAAACTACAACAGTTAGGAACTTTATTGCTTATCTCAACGAATTTCGAGGATTTTTTCGCATCTTATAGTGCATTTGTTTACATAATTACGGTACTTTTTCGAATTTACATTGTGTGATTTCCTGACACTCTTGCACTGCAGTTGTCTCTTTTGAGTTACTGAAGTTCGGAAAATCGGACAGAATAAATTTTGAGGTGCGTGTTTTATCCTAATGTTAGAACCATAACTTTTCTGTCTGCTTAAAGGTATTGCGCCTCTTCCATTACTCAGAATATCAAACATAATAATCGTGGCTTAGGCCTACCTGTGACGATTTTTGTTTTGTGATATCCAGTTTAATGGAGCGGACGCAATATCTGCAAGTATAGATAGACGTACTACTTAGTATGTAAAAAAAGTTGCCAAGATTTTATTATGTATGCTACGATTTCCCTTATTACAGTAACCTCCAAATGGCTACATATGTGCAAGAGCTGCATAAAATCACACATGGAAACGTCACGGTGTATTTATGTACTAAATAGGAGCTGCACTAAACACGAGAAAAATTCTGGAAATGTGTTGCGCTAAGCACAAAACTACACAATGGATGCAGTTTTTCAGTATTTAAACCCACGAAGAACACAGTTATAGGCCACCCAGAGACATCCCATTATGATGAACGAAATCAAGTTACGGTACATTGAACTTCAATGACTGTTATTCAATATATTTGTGAAAGACATGTGTGAAATTAAGAATAATTTTGAACACAGAAAACACTGAAAAGCGGATGCACACGTAGGCCTGCACCACATCTGCAGGTCACTTCATAGAACAATCATCTTGTTAAAGAACGCCAGAACCAGTAAGAATAATTTGAGGACAGGTAATACCCAAATATCACAATGCAAAACAATGTAAGAGAGCCACTACAATAACGAGAAACACCAAAATCCTGGATTGAACACATTATGAGGTTATAATTTACGCCTAAAATTTCTGATAATGGTTTGATAAAATACAATTTACAACACCTTAAAAACTAAAAATTAACTTTAATAATATAATGTCCTGGGTGCAGATGTGTTGAGATAAAATCGCATAGCTGTTAAGACGTGTTTATTTAGACACAATCAGTTTCACATCGGTGTGGATGCGTCTTGAGGTGACCTTAGAAAAATGATTACTTGATATTTAGCGACCAGCTTTCAGGAGGCCTTGCTAAAATAGTATCACAATTGGGTGTGGTCGTCATTTGAGAAATAACACCCCCAATATATCCATCCCAAAAAAAAAAAAAAAAAAAAAAAAAAAAAAAAAAAAAAAAAAAAAAAAAAAAAAAAAAAAAAAGCAATGTGAGTCAGGAACAGACGGCATCTCCAGAATCAAGTAAGCGCAGACTCACCTTGTTAAAGAACGCCAGAACCAGTTTGATTGAGTAGACACTTGTTACGTACCGCGGCTGTAGCACTTCCTGTTCCTGACTCACATGCTGTTTTTTTCGGAATGGATAAATCGGGGATGCTATTTATCAAATGACGACCACACCCTATTGTGAAAGTATTTTAGCAAGGCCTCCTGAAAACTAGACACTGTTTTATAAATATCATGTAATCATTTTTCTAATGTGACCTGAAGATGCATCTATACCGATGTGGAACTGGTTGTGTCTATATAAACACGTCTTAACAGCTATGCGATTTTATCTCAACACATCTGCACCCAGGACTTTATATTATTGAACTTAATTTTTACTTTTTGTGGTGTTGGGATGTGAATCTTATCAAAATGTATTAAAGCTGGGGTTGCCCTTCTCTGAAAATTATTTGTTCTGATAAAGGATTTAACCAACTCGGGGTTTCCAATAAACTGTAATATCAGACCATAGATTCCGAATTATATCCTGACTGTGATATGTATCGTCTTCTGGGTTCCACAATCTCTTTCTTTCACAAAGCATATCAGTTTCTCACTGTGTAATATTTCTGGCTTAAAGTCATCATATTCAGATCGGAGTATTGCTTCAGTGCAGCGGGTTAGGACCAGTAGGCGACAGATGGTAAAATCTGGCGAGAACCACGACAGGTGGTACAATAGGACGGGTTCTCATGGGAAAGAGCACTGGCAAATCTCCCCGAATTCTAGGGAAGGCCGGCCGCGGTGGCCGAGGGGACTGAGGCGCTCCAGTCACGGTCTGCACGGCCACTACGGACGGGGGTTCGAATCCCCCCTCGGGCATGGACATTTGTGCCGTCCTTAGTGTTAGCTAGTTCGTAAGTAGTTTGTAAGTTTAGGGACTGATGACCCCGTAGTTAAGTCCCATAAGCTATACAAACATTTTTTTTCTAGGGAAGTCCCCTAGCGGCAGGCTTTTCTTCCCATAGCCATTCTGCATTTTATATCTTCTTTACTTCGGCCATCAGAAGTTATCTTGCTACCAAATATCAAAATTCATCTACTACTTATATTGTCTCATTACCTAATCTAAATCCTTCAGCATCACCTGATTTTCTGACATTACATTCCATTACTTTCGTTTTACTCTTGGTAATGTTCATCTTATATGTTCCTTTCAGGATAGTGTCCATCCCATTCAATTGCTCTTCCAGATCTTTTGCGGTCTCTGACAGAATTACTATGTCATCGGCAGACCGCAATGTTTTTATTTCTTCTCCCTGCACTTTAATGCCCTCTCCAAATTTCTCCTTCCATTCCTTCACTGCCTGCTCAATGTACAGAATGGGGAAAGGCTACAACCCTGCCCCTTTCTTGCCCTTCGACTATAATAACCGCTGTCTGGTTTTTGTATAGGTTGAATATAACTCTTTGCTACCTATATTTTACCCCTGTTACCTTCAGGGTTTGGAAAAGTGTATTCCAGTCGACATTGTCAAAAGCTTTCTCCAAATCGACTAACGCTAAAAACGTAGGTTTCCCATTCCTTAACCTATCTTCTAAGAAGAGTCGTAATGTGAGTATTGCTTCTCGTGTTCCTACATTTCTTCTAAATCCAAACTGATCTTCCCCGAGGTTGGATTCCACAAGCTTTTCCATTCGTCTGTAAATAATTCGTGTTAGTATTTTGCACCCATGATTTATTAAACTGATAGTTCTCTAATTTTCACACTTGTCTGCATTTATTTTCTTTAGAATTGGAATTACAATATTTTTCTTGAATTCGAAGGTTATAGGACCAGTTAAGCACAACGCCCTGTAGACATTTTTCCGCTGTAGCTGTCCATATGTAGCATGTGAGAAGTCGGTCGATTTGACCAAACAAAACTGATCTGAATTTAACCGACTGTCGTCCGAAGTATGTACTTTCGGGCGATGAGATCGCCTACATTGTGACCGTGCCCATAGTGGAGTAATTATTCGAAACGATCGGCCGTTTCCCGCCGATGTCTATAGTCAGCAAATCCCACCGATATCGGAGCCACCCAGCCTAATATACCCTCAAATGTGGCCGCAGCCTAATATACCTTCAACTCTCTTTCTTTCACTAAGCTTATCAGTTTCACACTGCCCATATCTAGCATGCGAGAAGTCGCTCGATTTGACCGAAAAAAACTTATTTGAATTTCACAGACTGTCGTCCGAATTCTGTACGTTCGGGCGATAAGATCGCCTACACTGTGCCCATAGTGGAGTACTGATTTGAAACGATCGGCCGTTATCCGCCGATGTCTGTAGTCGGCAAATCTCACCGATCTCAGAGCCACTGTGACCGAAGCCTAATATCATTCATGTGAAACTCAGCTTGTCTTTTCTCCACATATCTTGCGAGCCATGGATGAAGGACAACAGGCGGATTGTGTTTTTCTCGACTTCAGAAAGGCGTTCGACGCGGTGCCACACTGCAGACTGCTAACGAAGATACGAGCTTATGGAATAGGTTCACAGATTTGTGACTGGCTGGAAGACTTCCTAAGTAATAGAACGCAGTACGTTGTTCTCCACGGCGAGTGTTCATCAGAGACGAGTGTATCGTCAGGCGTGCCCCAGGGGAGTGTGATAGGAACGCTATTATTTTCTATCTATATAAATGATCTGATGGACAGAGTAAGTTGTAATTTGCTGATGATTGCTGATGATGCTGTGGTGTATGGGAGGATATCGTCTTTAACTGACTGTAATAGCATACAAGATGACTTAGAAAAATTTTCTAGTTGGTGCGAAAAATGTAAGGTGATCCGCATGAGTATGAAGAACAATCCCATAATGTTCAAATACAGCATTAGTAGTGGAGCTTCTTGATGTTGTTGCGTCGTTCAAGTATCTAGGCGTAACATTGCAGAGTGATATGAAATGGAACGAACATGTAAGGACAATTGTGAGTAAGGCGGACAGTCGACTTCGGTTTATTGGGAGAATTTTAGGAATATGTACTTCATCTGTAAAGGAGACTGCGTATAAAATGCTTGTACGACCACGTCTTGAGTATTACTCAAGTGTTTGGGACCCGCAGCATATCAGTTTCAAGGAAGACATAGAGGCAGTTCAGAGGCGAGCAGCTAGGTTTGTTACCGGTAGGTTCGACCAATGCGCGAGTGTCACGAAAATGCTCTGGCAACTCAGGTGGGGATCGCTGGAGGAAAGACGACGTTCTTTTCGTGAATTTCTGTTGAGGAAATTTACAGGGCCGGAATTTAAAGCTGAGCGTAGCGCGATCTTGCTGTCGCCTACTTACATTTTGCGTAGTGATCACAAAGATAAGATAAGAGACCTTACGGCTCGTACGGAGCAATACAGGAATTCTTTTTTTCCTCGTTCTATTTGGGAGTGGAATAAAAAAGGAAATTCGTAGTAGTGGTACAGTGTACCCTCCGCCACGAACCTTACGGTGGATTGCGGAGTGTAGATGTAGATGTCGATCTTTTGCAAATACTTCTGCTGAACTTATTTCCGGCTTGAGCCAACTGCATATAGTGGACTCCTGACCTATTCAGAGGAACCCGGAAACCCCACCACCCGAGGGCGCAAATCAAGGAATCTGCAGCCTACACGGTCGCAGAACCGTCTGAGCCTCTAATTCAGACCCTCCACTCGGGTCTGTACCGGAGGTCCTGTAAACTATGCTACAGCTTGTGAGCTCTGCTATCATCTTGCAAGCAAGACTGACAGACTTTATCACTTCAGATAGCCACTCAAAACAGAGAATTTTTAAGATCCGAAGCGAACACATCATTGGTACCGACGTGAGCCACCACCTGCAGTTTGCTACAAGTCGTACCCTTCATGGCATCCAGAAGGACTCGTTTCACATCTGGAATGATTGCACCCGGTATGCACACAGAGTGCACGTTGGCCTACTTCCCCTCCTTGGCATCCATCTCTCTAAGGGGCACCATCACCATCCTAACGTTGGAGGTCACAACTACAAGCAAACCCACCCTCTGTGAAAGCCCAAATCTTGCAGCCTGAGTGGTGACCTCAGGATGAGAGACACCATCCGACTCAGGAACGTTGACCTGAACAGATAGCGCCTCAAACCTGTTCGCAAGTGGAACTGGGGAGGCCTCACGATCGGTCGTGAGCCTGCAGTTGGCTCCAAGTCGTACCCTTCATGGCATCCCGAAGGACTCGTTTCACATCTGGAATGATTGCACCCGGTATGGGCACAGAGTGCACGTCGGCCTACTTCTCCTCCTTGGCAGCCATCTCTCTAAGGGGCTCCATCACCCGCCTAATGTTGAAGCTCACAACTACAAGCAAACTCACCCTCTGTGATAGCCCGAATCTTGCATGCTGAGTGGTGACCTCAGGATGAGAGACACCATCCGACTCAGGAACGTTGACCTGAACAGATAGCATCTGAAACGTGTTCGCAAGAGGAACCGGGGAGGCCTCGCGATCGGCCGTGAGCCACCACCTGCAGTTGGCTACAAGTCGTACCCTTCATGGCATCCAGAAGGACTCATCTGGAAAGATTGCACCCGGTATGCACACAGAGTGCACGTTGGCCTACTTCCCCTCGTTGGCAGCCACCTCTCTAAGGGGGCTCCATCCCCTGCCTAACGTTGAAGCTCACAACTACATGCAAACCCACCCTCTGTGAAAGCCCGAATCTTGCAGGCTGAGTGGTGACCTCAGGATGAGAGACACCATCCGATTCAGGAACGTTGACCTGAACAGATAGCGCCTCAAACCTGTTCGCAAGTGGAACTGGGGAGGCCTCACGATCGGTCGTGAGCCTGCAGTTGGCTCCAAGTCGTACCCTTCATGGCATCCCGAAGGACTCGTTTCACATCTGGAATGATTGCACCCGGTATGGGCACAGAGTGCACGTCGGCCTACTTCTCCTCCTTGGCAGCCATCTCTCTAAGGGGCCTCCATCACCCGCCTAACGTCGGAGCTCACAACTACAAGCAAACCCACCCTCTGTGAAAGCCCGAATCTTGCATGCTGAGTGGTGACCTCAGGATGAGAGACACCATCCGACTCAGGAACGTTGAACTGAACAGATAGCGTCTCAAACCTGTTTGCAAGAGGAACCGGGGAGGCCTCACGATCGGTCGTGAGCGACCACCTGCAGTTGGCTACAAGTCGTACCCTTCATGACATCCAGAAGGACTCGTTTCACATCTGGAATGACTGCACCCGGTATGCACACAGAGTGCACGTTGGCCTACTTCCCCTCCTTGGCAGCCATCTCTGAAGGGGGCTCCATCACCCGCCTAACGTTGGAGTTCACGACTACAAGCAAACCCACCCTCTGTGGAAGCCCGAATCTTGCAGGCTGAGTGGTGACCTCAGGATGAGAGACACCATCTGACTCAGGAACGTTGACCTGAACAGATAGCGCCTCAAACCTGTTCGCAAGAGGAACCGGGGAGGCCTCACGATCGGTCGTGAGCCACCACCTGCAGTTGGCTACAAGTCGTACCCTTCATGGCATCCAGAAGGACTCGTTTCACATCTGGAATGATTGCACCCGGTATGCACACAGGGTGCACGTTGGCCTACTTACCCTCCTTGGCAGCCATCTCTCTAAGGGGCTCCATCGATTTGATTTGATTTGATTTTTGCAGGGAAGCCAAAACAGTCTTTGTCTAACCCGCCACTGCCGGCACCGAAACTAAGTTTATTGTGCGGTGTTGCTCCCTGTTTATCTAGTAAAGCCAACCAATGCCCTTGAGCAGAGCAAGGTGTCCCTTTACCAGTTCTTTATTAGACACAATTTCTTCAGGTCTAGTTGTCCCAAATGTTCTGTGCCTTTTACTCTCCAATGCAATGCATTCGAAGATTAAAGGTAACGCAGTTTCATCACCGTCATCACAGATCCTACATTTAGGGTCCTCTTCTGTTATTCCCATTGTATGTAGGTGTTTTTTGAAATTCCCATGGCCTGTCAGCAATCCAACCATGAGTCTAATCTCTTTCCTGTTCAGGCTCAGGATTGCAGAGCTTGTTTTAAAACATGGCTTTGGCGTCATTACCTTGCCATGTTTTTGTTGATGGACTTTGGTCCAATATTCTACGTGCTGTCTTCTGAGCCAGTTACGTAGCTCCAATTTGATCATTGCCTTGGTGATTGTCAGGACAGGTTCCGGTCCAATAAATGGAGTCTCTGCCCCCATCCTGGCTAATCTGTCGGCATGTTTGTTGCCACTGATCCCCGAGTGTCCAGGTACCCACAATAGGTTTACTCTATTGCTTTCCCCCAGCTCCACCAGAACCCTGTGACATTCTGCAACAATTTTAGACCTTGTTGCAGGAGCTGCCAGTGATCGCAGGGCTGCCTGGCTGTCTGAATAGATATAGATGCTACGATCTTTGTAGCACCTACACAAATTCTCCTCCACACACGCCCTGATGGCAGTGATTTCGGCCTGGAATACTGAGGCCAATTTTCCTAGAGAGATGACGCCCTTCAGTCTTGGCTGCACCCCGTATACCGCGGCCCCAACACCTTGGTCGGATTTTGACCCGTGAGTGAACCAGACAATATCCCCCGTACGGTGTCGAACTATTTTCTCCCATTGCTCCCTGCTTCCAATTGTTATATTGAAAGTCTTGTTGAAGCAGTATGGGGTTATAATATAGTCGGCTGGCATTTCCCCAACCTTTCCTATATTTACCTTACTCACTATTTTAGTGTGTGATTCTGGATATCCCAAAGAGTTCCAGTTGTTGTCAGATTTGAGTCTGTATGCACCAGCCGCTGCCTCCATCTTGACCCAAAGGTGAAATGAGGGCATATGCAGCATGGTTTCCATCCCAGCAGTTGGTGTGCTGCTAATTCCGCCTGTTATGGCTAAGAAGGGGCTCCATCACCCGCCTAACGTTGAAGCTCACAACTACAAGCAAACCCACCCTCTGTGAAAGCCCGAATCTTGCAGGCTGAGTGGTGACCTCAGGATGAGAGACACCATCCGACTCAGGAACGTTGACCTGAACAGATAGCGCCTCAAACCTGTTCGCAAGAGGAACCGGGGAGGTCTCACGATCGGTCGTTCTGGTCGAGTCGAGTCGCGATGGGCGAGGCTGGTAGGGGAGTCCGGCGTGTGGTAGGCGCCAGCGGCGACGCGACCTCGGTCACGCCTGGCGCCGAGTGCGGTGTGGCGTCGGCCGCGGGGCGCGCGCAGCCAGGGCATCGATCGCGGCGCACGCGCGGGCTGGACCGCTCCTCATCTGTGCCCCCCCTTCCCCCTCTTCCGCCCCTCCCCTCCCCTGGTCTCTGGACCGCCGCGCCGCCCTGCCGTGGACCAGCGCCGCAGTCCGGCGCCGCCCGCCACACCTGCAGCAGCTCCTACACCGCCGCCACCCGCAACACCGACGCCTCACCGCTCCGCACCGCACAGCACGCCGACATGTCCTGGGAGTCCATCGCGTCCAGGGAGTACCTCAGGTGCGTCCAAATCGCGCTCTCTGCTTGCCACAGCTGCAGACGGTGGAACGGGGCTTTCAAGGGGTGCCAGAACGGCCACGCTGTTAGCGTTCATTTTGTGTAGCTACTGCTCCGCTGCTTCATAGGAAAAAAATAAAAAAAATAAAAAATAAATAAATAAATAAAAAAACAAAGAAAGAGAGAGAGAACGGGAAGCTGCACCTGCCACCACTTGTTATTTACGACTGCTTTCGACCGAATTACATCTCTTTTTACGACGAATCTATACATATACTTAAAAAAATTGAATTTTTGCAGTGTCTGTACACACGAAATGTTTAATACAAATACGAGGTGTTCTCATAACGGCACTAGAAGCCAAAACAATTATTTTTAGAAGTTTTGATTGTCTGTCGGTCCCTCCGTCAGTATGTTTGGACACGTATCACGAAAGGGAGAAAATAAAATAAAATAAAATAAAAAAAACAAATAAAAATTGTACGAAATAAGATTCAATTAAACCAGATAAAGGGGAAATGTCTGAAGAACATTTAGGTGCTTTTGTTTTTCAAAAAAATTGTCACGATCAAATTTTAGGTCTATGAAATAAAGGAAAAATAAAATAAAATAAATAAATAAATAAAATAAAATAAAAATAAAAACTGTACGAAATTAGATACAATTAAAGCAGATAAAGGGGAGATGTCTTAAGAACATTTAAGTGCTTTTATTTGTAAAAAAATTACCATGATCAAATTTTAGGTCTACGAAAATGAGTAAGATTAGCACTTTTTTTAAAATTGTTTTCCTGATGCGGATTGACCCAGTTTCTTGTAAGAATCATTTTGTTACATAGTAAAAGAAGTTTTATGAAGATTCATTAAGTTAATCAGGATGTAAATGATACAATAGGTAATAAGTAGTTTTATTAGGATGTTTTGTCATAATAATATTTTAATCCCGAGAAATTCTAAAATTCAATATTCAATAAGTGTAGCTACTGCTCCGCAGATTCATAATAATAATAAAAAATAAAAAAATAAAAAAGAAAGAATGAGAGAGAGAGAGAGAGAGAGAGAGAGAGAGAGAGAGAGAGAGAGCGGGAAGCTGCACCTGCCACCACTTGTCATTCACGACTGATTTCTACCGAAGTACATCTCTTTCTACGACGAATCTATACATATACTTAAAAAATATAGTTTTGCGATGCCTTTACATACGAGATATTTAATAAAATATACCAGGTATTCTCATAACGGTAGTAGAAGTCAAAACAATTATTTTTAGAAGTTTTGATTGTCTGTCTCTCCGTCAGTATGTTTGTACGCGTATCACGAAAGAAAGAAAGAAAAAAATTGCACTAAATTAGGTACAATTAAAGCACATAAAGAGGAATGTCTTACGAACATTTAGGTGCTTTTATTTGTTAAGAAAATTGCCATCATCTAATGTTAGGTCTATGAAAATGAGTAGGTTTGGCACGTCTTTTTCATTATTTTTTTTCTTGATGCGGATTCCTGTAAGAATCATTTCGTCATATTGTAAGAGAACTTTTATGAACATACATTAAATTAATCAGGTTGTAAGTGATACAATAGGTAAAAAGTAGTTTTATTAGGATGCTTTGTCATAATAATATTTTAATCCCGAGAAATTCTAAAATTCAATATTCAATAAGTGTAGCTACTGCTCCGCAGATTCATAATAATAATAAAAAAATAAATAAATGAAAAGAAAGAAAGAGAGAGAGAGAGAGAGAGAGAGAGAGAGAGAGAGAGAGAGTGGGAAGCTGCACCTGACACCACTTGTTATTCGCGACTGCTTTCGACCGTAAGTACATCTTTTTTACCACGAATCTTTACATATAATAAAAAAAATTTGCAGTTTTGCGTTATCTGTATACATGAAATATTTAATAAAACTTAATACGAGGGTTTCTCATAACGGCAAAAAAAGCCAAAACAATTATTTCTAGATGTTTTGATTGTCTGTCTGACTGTCCGTCTGTATGTTTGTGCGCGTATCACGAAAATTAAAAAAATTAAGTTGCGCGAAATTAGTTGCAATTAAAGCAGATAAAGGCGAGATGTCTTAAGAACATTTAGGTGCATTTCTTTGTGAAAAAAATTGCCATGATCAAATTTTAGGTCTAAGAAAATGAGTAAGATTAGCACTTCTTTTTCATTTTTTTTCTGATACGGATTGACTCAGTTTCTTGTAAGAATCATTTCGTTATATTGTAACAGACGTTTTATGAAGATATATTAAATTAATCGGGACGTAAATGCTACATCAGGTAAAAACTAGTTTTATTGAAAGTTTTGTCATATTAATAATATTTTAATCCCGAGAAATTTTAGAATTTAATATTGAATCAGTGTAATCATTATTACTGATATATTTGTCGACTCGGTATCATAAAACACTTTTACCCTTGACAGGTTTCTCGAGTTGTCACTAACTGATTATAAGTCACTTTTGTGCGTTACTTCAGGTCTATTGGTAATGCATCAAATATTTGTATCTGTGGTTACAAACACAGAAAATCTTTACCGTTTAATGGCGTATCTATACATATAATAAAACTGTAGTTGGCCGATATCTGTACATACGAAATATTTAGGAAAACTTAATATAAGGCGTCCTCATAATAAGCAGTAGAAGCCAAAACAATTATTTTTACAATTGTTGTTTGTCTATCTGCCTCTCTGTCAGTATGTTTGTAAGCATATTACGCAAATACTTTTGCATGAAATTAGATACAGTTTTCATAGTTGTATTGTTCCAGGCTTACCTTAACCCTTTACTGCATATTTTTTTCTATATATGAGCCAAACCAGAAAACTAACGTGCAGTTTCTGCACTTTTACTTTTGTTTTAGAAACAAAATGTGTTGAGTTTTGAGTTTACTAGATCATATTAAGGTAATTGAAAAAAGTTTTCACTTTCCTAAATGAAAGAAAGAAGTTTGGTTTGACACATATCTGGCTCACCAACGTCGTAAATTACAACAACCAAAAGTGAAATTAAAAAAATAAATCTTTTTATGCAATTTTTTATTTGACATATCTGGTACTTTAGTCATTCTGAACACAAGTAAACGATCTACATCACTACCTTAGTCATGTAGTATAAAACGTTTGAAATATTTTGGTCCTTACTTAAATACAAGTGAATTTAACCTAATGGAGAAAAGAATCGATTCACCACCTTCCTTATGGAAATTTTTATCGCTCATTTTCGCCCAATGTAGATAAGTGTGCAACTTTTCTTTCGTCTGTTTATGAGAACAGAAAGTGGTTCAAAGTTTTCCATCTCAATTAAGGAATAGTGATTTAGAGATGTGTCATTGGATAGCATGACTATAGTGGTAGTTATTTCATGTAATACAGAAGTAAATAATAATAAGAATATAATAATAACATTAAAAATAATAAAAACTGTTAGATGTTGTACCTCACATTGCTGGTGTTCCAGAAATATGACAAAACATTTTCCTTATATTTTACATTTTTTTCTATCAAAATTCCTTGTCATTATGGGCTTCTAACCTCACAAGCCTATAAATACTGTTTTTTCACTTACACAAAGAAATGCATGCGGGAGGGGTTATAATATGGCCCATGTTTCGTCTTGATAAGCTGAACAGAAGTCGCGGTAGCAATATGTAATGTTTTTTCACTGGTTAAGTACAGGAAATCGAAGTATATAGCAGGTAAGGGGAATCTCTCTTAGGGAACATTTAGGTGGTTTTGTTTTCTTTCTTGTAAAAATGCCTTGATTACATTTTCAGTCAGTTCTGAAATGTCTATGAAAATGAGTAAAAGTAGCACTTCTTTATCATTTTTGTCGGTTTTTGTTTTGATTTGGATAGACTCAGATTCTTGTAAGAATAAGTTCGTTAAATTGGAAGAAAAAAATCAGGAAGCAAAAGTTTTATTAAAATAAACTAAATGAATCAAGATATAAATGATAGAATAGGTAAAAAGTAGTTTAATTGCAACGTTTTGTCATGATATAATAATAATAATAATATTTTAATCCATAGACATTCTAAGATTCAATATTGAGTAGGTGTAACCATCATCACTGATATGTTTGTCGGCTCAACACCTAAACATTATTATCGTGACAAGTTTATCGAGTTGTCACTAAATAACTAAGAATCACTTTTATGCTATACTGCAGGCTTATTGGTACTTAATACTTAAAGTATTTGTCTCTGTGGTTACAAAAATATTTACCGATACGCCATTTTGACAGCTTAAACATCAGATTCTCTTACCGATAATAAGCTTCGAGATTTTTAAAATTCAGGCTATATCGAAGAATCAGGTTATTGGGACTATCGTATAGAACGACATATTTTTAGTTACAGTTTCAGAGAAATATATCGGCTATAACCTCCCTCGACCATTTTTGTTGCTACGTAATCTGGAAACAACCTAGATACACTTAGCTTTTAACCCTTGTTTTCTGTAGGTTGTAGGTTTCAAATCAGTTCTCTGTTGAAAGTATAATTTGGTATGCAGAGTCCGTAATTCATGGATGTTCTATTAGCTGGTGTTGACTGAATTGTTGTCTTCTTTGTTACAGATTTGTTTTGTCGCTACGACGTTATTCAGTTGCACTATTTTCATAGTTTTTTTATTATGTAATATGTTACAAAAGAAGTAATCTCATCTTTAATGAGGTTTTATGTTGAAGTAATCTCAGTTTCCACAATAACAAGAATTTGTATCTTGAATTCTATCTTTTCATTTCGCAACTTTTGCTTAAATTTTAATACAGTTTTGTTACACTTCTGATCATTAATGACTATAATATTACACATAACTTACAGTTAGTTTTAAACATGATGTTTATTTGCCCTATATCGTGTTCGACATTATTGAGAAATGTACATTGTTGACATTTCTTGCCTCACTTATTTAAGAATTTTTACATTTTGCATGCATGTTACTCCTCTACGTACTGCACGAAATGTCAAAAATCTCTCTTTACACTGTCTCCGCAAATACTGTAGGTGTATCATTTTCAATTTTTTACTGTGGTAGTATGAAATTTTCAGATACGAAACTTTTATAAAAATGTGAATATCAGCAGTAATGGTCGTAAACCATCGATCTCTAAGACGTTGCTAACCGGTTTCGACTGTTTATCTTTCTGTTGACATAATCGAGTCATGTCATCTTATATCGTGAAACATTGGACGTTACAGGAAGTTTTTCAAAATATTTTAATTTTACCCATAACAACTGTGCTTCTTACAGAGTCAAATGTCTACCACCTATTAAAAAAAAATTAAAATTTATGCGAATTGGGATTTTATTTATTTATTTGATTTATCATTGGCAAAAACAGCGAAAAGTTTCATCACATGTTCCTTCATTATTAAATTTCCTCATGATGAAACTGTTTACTACTGCAGTTTCCAAAAGAGAGGAAGGAAGATGATACCACAATTTGCGTGACAATAGCATATGTTTACTTACCAAATCGGTATACAACATCGAATGAAATTTATAAGTAGTAAATGTAAAAATATGATCGCAAAATTGGCTAAAAGGAAAAAAAAAATCATCTACACACATGGGACAAACACACAATGAACAGTTGGCAACACCAACCACAACAAAAACACAACACAAACAGAATGGCGTGTGCCTAGTGGTGCTACTGTGAAGTGCCGATAGAACAAAAAATGCAAAAGGAACATTACTGTAGCAAAACAACTGGAAGTCACCAATCAGCACTACATGTAAAGCAGTATCCACGAAATACTGTAAGTAACAACATCCAATTATCAGTAACTATACTTAACCCACCGTTACTAACTTCTGGTTTTAACGCTCGCTACTTCTTTCATGGGGTTTTGAACCGTTGTCAGTAACGCCTGCCAATTCGGCGAGTGTGATTCCAAACTAACACTCTACTCGTGTAGACTTGTTCATCAATTGTTCAATTATTCCTCAAAACGTCATAGCTCATTGACAATTTGAACATAGCCATCAAAATCTACGGTTTAAATAACGCATCAGAACTGTTTATAACGTAAAATACTAAGCAACGTAAAACGTAAAATATTGTAAAACATAATCATGTATATACCTAGTGATCAAAAAGTCAGTATAAATTTGAAAACTTAATAAATCACGGAATAATATAGATAGAGAGGTAAAATTGACGCACATTCTTGGAATGACATGGGGTTTTATGCAGGATGGCGCTGCACCCCACATTGCTAGACGTGTGAAAGATCTCTTGCGCGCGTCGTTTCGTGATGATCGTGTGCTCAGACACCACTTTCGTCATGCGTGCCGGCCGCGGTGGCTGAGGGGTCTGCGGCACGGCCACTACGGTCGGGGGTTCGAATCCCCCCTCGGGTATGGATATTTGTGCCGTCCTTAGTGTTAGCTAGTTCATAAGTAGTTTCTAAGTTTAGGGACTGATGGTCACGAAGTTAAGTCCCATAAGCTATACAAACATTTTTTTTCGTCATGCTTGGCCTCCCAGGTCCCGAGATCTCAGCCCGTGCGATTATTGGCTTTGGGGTTACCTGAAGTCGCAAGTGTATCGTGATCGACCGACATCTCTAGGGATGCTGAAAGACAACTTCCGACGCCAATGCCTCAACATAACTCCGGTCATGCTTTGCAGTGCTGTTCACAACCTTTTTCCTCGAATACAGTTATTGTTGAGGAATGAGGGTGAACATATTGAAAATTTCCTGTAAAGAACATCACCTTTGCTTTGTCTTAATTTGTTATGCTAATTATTGCTTTTCTGATCAGATGAGGAATCATCTGTCGGACATGTTTTGAACTTTAGTTTTTCTGTTGGTTCTAATAAAACACCATGTCATTCCAAGCATGTGTGTCAATTTTTACCTCTCTATCTACATTATTCCGTGATTTATTAAGTTTTCAAATTTATATTGACTTTCTGATCACCCGGTATTACAGGCCACTCATGATGCCTTCCAAATAAAGGCGAAATGCATATGGCAATAATATCTGTTATTAATCAGTTGCATAGATGGATGACCTAAATATCGACGCTAAAATATCTACACTATAAAACATTGGCAATAAGTTATAACCATTACAAGAATTTAATAGTGCTCTATAAATAAATACGTACACAAATCTGCATACTACTGGCTACCAATGTGAAAGAGTCAATAAGTACCTTTTACTGAGCAGGCAGGAAAAATAATGTAAAACCCCGAAAACAAAAGGCACATGATCCAGAACTGAAACTATCAGAGTTATTCTGTGCATTAGCTGCCAAACAATGTGTGTTGTTTTCAGACTCGATACATTCAACGGTAGATCGCAGGGTCTCGTGGATATGGGCCTTTCAGATCTGTGTGAACTCAGGGAAATAAATTTGTACGTGGGAAACATACAAGGCGTGGAGAGAATAATATGAAAACCGTACAGTATACTACATCTTGTTGCAAGATGGCAACACTGCGATCGCAGAGAAAAATTGACATACGAATTCTAGGAAGTTACCTTGCAGCAGTGGCGCAGCCATAGAGGGGGAGGGGGCTATTGGGACTGAAGGCCACCCCCACAAATTGTTTTTCTATAAAATAGGCCGGAACCGAAATTTGAAATAGTACACTTGTAATAAATTACAACTATAATTTGTCAAGCACAAGTTAAAGTGGCAGTGGGACGCCAGCGTGATGCCGCCACTGACAAGGAAAGTACTTGGGCTCGAACAAACACATATACACCAAAATCGTATGAGAGGCAATGCAAAGATCCCTTATTGCACTAGTGACACTCCCGCATCTGCAAAACTCTGCAGTCGTCCGTTAGAGGCCTCTGTGTGTGCCATGCCGCATTGCACTTTGACCTGTCGGTTCGCCAGTAAGGACGGTGCACTGTGCCTCCGAAGTTGCGTTTTGTGACGTTATTTGTGTGGTGAAGCGTCAGATAGGGCGGCGATTGCTAATCAATCCTGCTAATGTATTGCGATTAGTTGAGATGAAGTTACGAAGAACCTTTTTCGTGAAGATGGTATTAGTGTAGAAGATGAATCATTTGCATGCTTCCTCGTATCTGTTATGGTACAGAAATATGAGCATAAGTTAGATACTGTTGTTACAAACTCATAATAATGATAACAGGGATGATAATGACGTACAACTCATTGCAAGCGATAGTGCTACGGTAAGTGTGGGAGGAGGCGATGGAAGCAGTGCCAGTGAATACCAACAGTCTTTCAGGAAGAAGATTAAAGTTGCAACTACCATCACGGCTTTTGATGACAATTCGCTAGAGAACATGTACGATGATTATTACATAAGTTATAGTTAAGATATCTGCATTACGTATGGCGTCTACAATTACATATACAGTGCTATCTAGAGCATGGTTGCAGAGCTTTGCAGAAAAACGACACCCACCAGTACATTGAGGTGTAGTTAGATATTCTGCAACCAAACGTTCATACAGATATCTTTGTTCGGGCCCATGTACTTTCCTTGTGAGAACGTGTGCTGCTGTTACTGTGAGCGGTTTTAATGCCGCCGCGATCAGCTCTGATGCTGCTGCTATGCTGAAGTTACGAGCCGATTGTTGATCGGATGTTTGTCTGACGGAAGTTAACCATTTTTCAATAAATAAACATCTTTTGCTAGTTTCATGCTGCCACTATTTAAAATTTTTTTGCTTATATTAACGTAGGGGACACTTTCTCCCCTACCAATTTTGCTTCTCCAAAGGTATCATGTAACTGTGGTTTCCATGGGTTTCAGCTTTTTTCATAAACACTGTGGAATCTACAGACTTAGGTTATAATGCGACGCTCACGAATTTTATATTATACACTTGAATCAATTCATACATGTTTAAAATGTTTGTAAATCTACAGTACCAAACTACACTGTTCATCAGCCCCTAGACTTATAAACTGCTTAGCAACCGCGCACTCCACAGCTAGCCGCGCTTGAGTGCTCGGCCACTCACGTGCGGCCATCATTTCATATTCACGGAATTAATGACTTTAATTGCGAATGAGTAAACTTGAAAATGTTACCCGACCGTGATCCGAACCCGCGTACTAACTTTCTAGGTAGTTGCGCTGACCGTTACACCACTACAGACACGGCCACCGTCGCAACCGGGCGGACTACTGTAACTCGCTTCTCGTCAGAAACAAATTATCGACTTCTCACTGCCGACTATCACTCAAACTCGTTTCAAACTCGATTCAAACCGAAGAATAAGGCCCAGAGTGCTTATACACTCCTCTAAACAATTAGGAAATCAGGTGATGTGAATGTCTGTTCGGTGTACGTTTATCACGTTGAACCACGAGACATAAAGAGCTAAAAATTTGTACAGTTACTAATGTCTACCCGAGGAAGGCTTTAGGCACGGTTTTATGGCGATCTGATAGCTATTTATCTATATATACTAATGTGAATGTCTGTTCTGTGTACGCTTAGCACGTCCGAACGACAAGACGCAGAGACTTAAATATTTGTACAGCTACTAACTTATACCTGAGGAAGGTTTTAGGCACGGTTTTATAGCGATCTGATAGATATTTAGTAATATAAAGAATATAACGCGAAATGCAGAACAATAATTACTCTTTGAAAATTATATTTAGCATTTGGAAATGGTTTTATTGGTTGCATTGTTGCTTGAGGTTTGATAATGATAAAAGGGTGGAGTATATTGGGATGGGAAGTTATCGGTGTATATAAAATTCTACGTGTGTGTGAGTTAATATTTCGCTCTGAAGCGAAAACTACAGAACGCAAACGAATGATCTGTCTGTAATTGTTGTCCAAGTCTCCCGTTGTACACCATAGCAGTTCCATGCCGATAGCTATAAGGGGGTGGAAGATATGGTGGTTGAAAGCCGTCAAATTATTAAAAAAATTCGGAATGAAGGCCAGCGATGACGTTTGCGACTATAGCAACGAGATTACATGCAGGGAAACGTGATGCCACAAACCATATCTTTGGTCTATGCGTGCTACAATGTCTTCAGCTCTTTCTCTGTAAGCATAAGCATACTAATAAGGAAATATAAGAATAAATAAATAAAGCAATAGAAAAGAAATATCTTTTAATACATCTCTTTAAAAATATCGATTTGACGTTTCGCGCATTACATCAAGTGATCGATCTGTGACATTAATACAATCATTATTGTTGAATTTCGTGATTGGATTCTTCGAAACGAGTGCGTTTTTACGTGTGATTTGATCTACACTACTTACTTTCCCGATAAGGTTGATTAAAATGTTTGTTTCTAAAGGAGGTGTTGTATTTCATTTCATCCTTCAAAACCAGTCTCATAGCACACTACTGAAAGATAGCTTATCTATCATAATCAACCAAAACGCGAGCGGAGCCGCGTGTTTAAGCTAGTATATCATACACAATGTACATATGGTAATGTATTTTATTCAGACATTGGTTACAATTGTAATTTGTATTTTGCTGTCTCAACTCTTTACTTGATGTTTTAAAGTGGGGCACCATGGGACTACCATAATACTGAAAAGTCATTCTCTTTGCCCTCTAATGTGGTGTGTGACACCTCAGACGGCCAGTACAGTTGCACACCTGTGTGGCATGGGCAGTATAAGGTAATCAAAAGGCTCTTGAGGGATGTTTGGCCATTCTTCCAGAAGTGAAACATGCAGGTGGCATTAAGTCCGTTTTGTTTGTAGGCATCGAGGTACAATAGTATCCAAAAAACAATGTTATGTATATGTACCAAACTGATATCTTGGTTTACCTATATGCCGACGCACGCCGCCTCTGGTGCACATGTGATATGTAGTGATGTGATGTCCGCAGCGAAAGGCAGTCACTGCTACGATTCGTAACATGTGCACATTGCTAGTATGGTTCCACGAGTGGATAGATCCATAGAAAAACGTTCTGCAGTTGTACCACTTAGCCAAGTACGTTTATCTATTTGCGAAAAAGTGGAGTGTATCATTAGGTAGATTACAATGCAGCCTTCATCACCTGAGGACAAGAAAACAGCAAGAAAACCCCTTCTAAGGCCCACAAATAAACAGAAGAGACTTGAATGGGCTGGAAAGCATCATAATTGGACTTTAGTAGAGTGGACGGAATTGTTATTCTCCGATGAATCGAAGTTCGATTTGTAGGGGAAAGGGTAGCGTAGCAGTTAAACATGGTGGACGTTCTATTATGGTTTGGGGAGCGGCCGAGCGCATTGAGGCGCTGTGTTACAATGCGCGAGGCCGTTCTCCGTCGGGGGTTCGAATCCTCCCCTCGAGCATGGATGTTCGTGCCGTCTTCATAGTTCATAAATAGATTGTAAGTTTAGGGACTGATGATCCAGCAGTTAAATCCCATAAGCTTTACAAACATTTGAACCTTTATTTATTTATTTTTTTTGGGGGGGGGGAGGAAATTCCTGATATAGAGTTGGCGAAATTGTGAAAATTGCCGGATGTATGGATCAGAAGCAGCATCACAGCATACTTCAGTATCATGCAGTACCAAGTAGACTGCGCTTAATAGGCAAAGGGCTGACCTTACAATAGGATAATGACCTAATACTTCGGTCAGCATACTGTACGAACTTAACTGCATCAAAGAAAAAAAGATAAAGTGCTGCAAGGTATGTGTGGCCATCCCAAAGCCCTGCTTATAATCCCATTGAAATGGTTTGAGATAAAGTGGACAGATGTATCGGAGAAGTTAACATTTCCAGCATGGAACATCTCTGGAATTTTGATAAGGGTGTGTCGGATGATATAGGTACACGATACCTGCAAGAGCTGATTCACCGCATGACTCGAGTTTGTGAGGCAGTTATTAAATCTGACTCGAGTTTGTGAGGCAGTCATTAAATCCAAAGGAGTATACTTTGATGATAGTAAAATATAATGATTGTGACTGCATTATATGTAACTTCATATAATTATATTTTGTGTGGAATAATGTTTGATTTGTATTGCAAATCTGAAATACCAGGGTGTACTGAAATTAATGATCGGTAGTGTACAATGTTTGCACTTGGGTTCGTACAATTGGTTTCAATTTGTCTACCTCTTCCTTTTCGATCTGAACGTGGGAGAAGTGAACACCTAAATCTTTCTGCTCGAGTTCAGATTTCCCTTACTTTCTCACGCTGGTCGTTTTTATATAGATCTGTGTCACACGCCAAAAGGAGAAAGTCAACGATTGCCACCTGATATCTCCTATTATACTGTCACACTCCCTCCCTTAGTAGATGTTAGTATAAAATGAGCCAAACTTCTTTAGCAGATTTATTTCATCTTTTGAAAGGTGAGATCGTACCTGCTAAGGCATATTATTATACAACTTTCATCAGTCTAAAAGTACACAAAAATCAATTACTATGTTGAGGATAGGCCTACTGTGTGGTTCCGTGCGTGATTCTGAACGTATGATGTGATCTAGTTTTAGTTATTTGGAACTGCAGTGTGTGTGATTAAAGATCGGATTTGACGTTTATAATGTACAACTGATCTCTGTTCAATATCTTCCAACTACTTCCAAACTATCGCACTTGACAGTCATTAAAATGTAACCAAAGATTATGTTACAGATTCGTTTCCGTTCCAGTGCATCAATTATGGGCATTAATAATCGTTTCACTTTAATTAGTTTACAAATTAGTTTCACAAAACTTAAAGTAAGCCATCACTTTTGTGTTTAGTCAACGGTGCTCTGTTTAAACAGAGATAGCCTTTAACTACCGTCGCTGCTGAATTATTAATCTCTTGTATTAAGTCCGATTTGCATGATCGACTTTCTGGTGAAACCTGAGTACACGAAGCGCGTGCACCTTTCGTGCCAGTGTATAAATTAGCAGACAGCTCCATCGCGAGTGCTTCTTTGTCGCCAGTGGTGTACAGATTGTACAGAGCGTGGAGTTTAAAATTCCGAACGTGCTGCACAATGCGCTTGCGCAAAGCAACGAACTGTTGAAGCTAGACTTCATTTAAAACTTCCGGGCTCATAAGCCGTGGTCGATTTATAAAACTTTCCCCTAACGTTTCATCTTCGGCTGCGGAAGACATCTTCAGAGGTAGAATGGCGAACTGCGATGAGAACTTGAGGGAGCGCCGTATATATAGGCAATGTAGAGGGCACCACAAGACATCACGTGACGTCTGCTACGACACTATCTCTGGTATTGTCAACATTCTTGGCAGAGAAGAATCGATTGTCATATCGTTGGTGTAAAGCAGAAGTCCAAATTCTGTCTAACTTAACAGCTTCCTCTTTCCTGTTAAAGTTATTACGATGTTTATAGATCTCGATTGCTTCTCTATATGTGCGCGCATGATAGTGCGAAGTTTTTGAGATGACACTAGTCTCATTAAATTTAATTTCATGATTGCCATCTTGGTATACATGTTCTGCTACGGCTGATTTCTCCGTGTGCCCCAGGCGGCAATTCCTTTTATGTTCGACCAGACGAGAGAAAATGGTTTCTACCCCATACTTGTCCAGCACTTTTCCAATACGGTCTGTAACCTTATTTATGAATGGAAGAAAAACTTTCCCCTTAGCTAGAGTTATTGCGATCCGTGAATGAGTCGTTCATTTGAACGAATACAAATAAAGAATCGTAAGAATCGAATCGCGATCCGGTCATTTTCGTCGTTCAAAAGAATCGTCTGTCTCGTGACGATTTCAAGTTCCAAACCATTCATGATTCGATGGCGACTGACGAATCGTGAGCCGCCAATTATTATTCACGAATTACATATGACAGAAACAAAATGCAGCAAAATACAAAGCTGATAACACACGATTAACAGCAAGAACATATGCAAAGGTTCCAGTTATTAGGAGGGCCTACGTGTAACGTACTGACATTCGTTTAAAAAGCAACAGAACTGAGGTTCTTAAGGGAGTACTTTTCTTGCATAGTGATCCCACCCACAGTACGTAACACTCCGATCACGGCCCTCGAAATCGAAACAACACTCCGCATGAAACGCAACACGGCTCCCGGCCACAACAGCCTGACCTACAGGCACCTACGGCCCCCCCTCCCCCCTTCTTTCCACTGCCGTCATTCTATACTCCGGCTTCTTCCCCGACCTGTGCTAAACCTTCCATATCCTCATGTTTCTTAAACCCAACAAACCGCTCTCTGACGCCTTTTTCTATCGTCCCATCAGCCTCACTTTGGTGTTCAGGAAGGTCCTGGCCACAATCCTGTCTCGCCGCATCTATCAACATCTCCATCAACAGCAGTTTCTTCTCCTCTCCCAATGTGGCTTCCGACCATCCTTCTCTGTCGATGACCTACTCCTGCACCTTACCCACCTCCTTCCCATCCTGATGATTTCCGTCGCGTCACTATCCTTGTTTCCCTCGACATCAAGAAAGCCTACAACTGTGTGTGGCATTCCGGTCTCCTTTTCAGACTTCAGCTTTATGCCCTTCCCATTAATTATGTCAGCTTCATCGCTTCCTTTCTCGCCTATCGCCCTTCCTATGCCACTGTCAATAACTCCATCTCCCATAAGTTTTCCCGTCCGCCAGGGTGCCCCAGGGCTACGTCCTCTCCCCCCTCCTCTACCTTCGGCTCATATGCCACAACCACAGCCTCCTGTCCATCTCCTCCAATTCGCTGACGACACTGCCTTCCTTGCCATCGCTCCGTCCCCTCGTCCACTCCCAACACCTCCTTCAATCCCATCTCTCCGAATTCTCCACCTGGTGTAACCAGTGGCTCCTCATCGTTAATCCCACTAAATACCAGGCAATCATCATAGGTCACACCACCCCATCCTTCCGTCTCCGTGATCTCTACCTTACGCTCCATGACCACCTCATCCCGCAAACCAAAACCCTCAGATACCTAGGCCTTATCTTCGACCGCTCCCTGTCCTAGAAACCCCACCTTCAATCAGTGCATAATAAAGCCCTCTCCCACCTCAGTTTCCTCAAACTCCTTTTTGGCTGGACATGGGCCTCAATCCTACCACTATCCTCTTCACCTACTGTTCCATCATGTGTCCTATCCTATGCTGTTACCATCCTGCTACCACTCCATCTAGGTCTTTGAACTCCATGCCTTCCGCCTTGCATACTGTATCCATCTCCTCTCCCCCAGGCGGATCCTTTATGACCTTATTCCTTTCCTACACCTGCTTAAGTTCCTCGAACACTTCTGCCTCCGTTATGTAACCCGCAAGCTTGACTTCCAGCACCCGATTGTATCCCTTCTTGTGCTGCGTCCAAGGCCTCTGCCACGCTGATACCTTGTTATCCCTCCCTCCCTTCACCTCCACACTCTCCACATCCTCTCCAAGTGTCACCTCCCCCTCCAAAATGACGCCCCGTCCCAACATCTACCCATCCTATCAACCTTACCTGTTATTGTGCGCCCCCTTTCCTTCCCCTTCCCCTTTCCATCCCACTCCCTCCCACGCTTGGCTCCCCCCTACTCCCCATCCCTTGGAGTCTTTGCGCTTTCCTTTCCTATCTCCTCCACCCCTCTCCTCTTGTCCCTTCCCTCTGCTCCTCCCCTCTCTCCCTCCCTCATCCCCTGCGGAGTACCTGTGCCCCACAATTTTAATAGTGCGCCGTCAGTGTTGTAGTGTCAGTGTCAGAGATCAGTGTTCCGTGTTTCAAGTTTTGAAACGTCAGCAACCGCCGAGGAGGCAGAATATTGCGTGGGCATGTGCTTTTAAGTGTGCTCTCGCCATCGTCTACCGTCCTCCAATGACTGTGTTTTAATCTCTGAGAGTTTTAACTCTACATATCTGTGTGTTTTAACCACTATATTGAATGTGTATTTTAATATTCTTTGTTTTTTGTATATGTCTCAATTTTTTAATATCTTGTAAAGTAATTACTTCTGCGATTTTTATCGCCGTTTCATGTTTTTGTGCAACTTGACAAATTGTAAAACTGATCGGCTGAAGAGCGAAACTAAAGCTGCTGCCAGCCTGCCACCAAAGATGGCTTTAAAATATCAATAAAGAAAAAAATTGCATAGTGAATATTTTAGTTTGCAGCTTCACAGCATCAGTTTTCTAACAAATCCTCGACAGTTCGTTTGAATGCTAATTTTTTGAGGTCTGAAATCTGTTAATATATATTATTTTATTTTTCCACAAAACAAATGTTTATATTTTATTACTTTTCCAGATTAGTGATGCCAGTACATAAAACGAGTAAAATAGTTGCTCTTTAATTTAATATTATGTTATGAGGAAACATAATCGGTACACTCGACAAGTTGAAATGTTTATAAATGTTCTGAATACTCTCAACCACCCAGCTTCATGTAAACAAGATAGGAGCTCCATCAAATGGCGTGCCAAGTAATAATGTTGGGGGGGCTGAATAACAATATTAGAGAGGGGACAAAAGTACCTTGGTCAGCCACCCTCCCCCCCCCCCCCGCCCCCTCTGTCGGCGCCTCGGGATTGATTGACACAATTGAATAACACGTATTTACTTGTGAAAAACGACCGATATCAGTGTCAGTATTATTTCGCGAAACTATTTTGTAGTTTTAGCTACGTCTCACTTGCAGTGGTATTAGTGGGACAGTACACAAGTGGTTTAATTTATACTCAAATGGTAGATTGCAGAAAGTTGAAATAAGTGTTTCAGGTAACTGCAAAAATCAGCTGATTCCTCACCCTGGTTTTTAAAGTATGATTACCTGAGAAGTATCTCTTTTTCAGAGAATACGACAGGGCATTTCGAACACGAGGAAAATCGAATACCGTTGCCCGTAGAATTCTAAGCGACTAACTGAAATGTTCCGGATTCTCTAAGAACTACGTGCATCTTGCCATTCGTGTGAGCATAGACTCTAGATGCAGACATTGGTGCTGGAATAATTACTGATTACAAATCAACGTACTAACGATGCATTTTAATGATTCCATACACGCAGAGAGAACGGATTGCAGGCAGCAGTTTGATTTATTCTTATATACTCATGTTTTTCATAATCAGATTTTGCAGCTAAAGTTTATCATTTTTTCTTAAATTCAAATTAATAATTTATTCGTAATCCATATTTGGAGAAACGCATATCTTTCCGTGCGCAAACCGTGCAAAACCGATAACACTACTCGCGGTTGTGGTGATACATTTAAATATGTCTGCTCCTATTAGAAGTAAGGTACGTGAACGAAATAAGGCGCACCTAACGTTTAGAAATTTCGTATGCAGTATGTGTGAGTGGTAATATTCCGAGATCGTACGTGCAACATCCTACAACTATATTCAGTTCAAAAATAAATTAAAATGGAAAGTTTTTGTAATTAATATCATCACATTAAAAATGTTTAACCCCTGCCAGTGGGCCTTGTTAGGAGATCCTGTTCCTGGTATGGTCCGTAGCCACATCTAGTTCATTTTAACATTCTGGGGCACGTAATTAGCAGGAAAACTGTTGGAATACACTGCAAGAGTTGTAATGTAATTTTATTTTTATGTGGAATGAGATGATACACATAATTTTATATTTACATTTTTTTACAAACGCTAAATACACTATTGTTGGTAACTTACTTACTGGTTATTAACTCTTAAGATTATTAAATTTAATCAGCAACCAACATTATTCTGATAACAGTAAGTTTTCTTATCATGAGTTAGTAGGAACATAAGTCTAATCATTACATTTTCTATGATGGGCCTTATTGGAAACAACCCGTTTAAAACGTGTGTGTGTTTATTGTTTAAAAAGAAACGTTTTATTAGGAAGATTATGCCACTGTCTTAATACAACACAATTTTCTGTATACATATACATATTTACCAGTACAAATGCTTCATGAACGAAGCGATTGCATTAGATGAAACGTACTATGAAAATAAGAAGCAGCCCTCCTTCGTTGAACGTCGTACCACAACTAAAAATGGCCAGCACGAGAACGGGTGCAGAAGTAGTTGCTGCTTTGTCCACTAGTTGTCACAAGATATCATTACCAACGGCATTTAGCGCGGTTTTCAAACTTTCTATGCTAGAAAATGAGAGTGGGCCTTATTAGCAACCGGGCCTTATTTGGTACAGATACCTTAGAGATTTGGTTTCTATACGCCGCGGTGGATTAGCCGTGCGCACTGGTGCGCCGTGCTGCGGTGCGCGTGGCCGTTCGCCAACGGGGGTTCGAGTCCCCCCCCCCCGCCCCCCTCGGGCGTGGGTTGTCATCAGTTTAAGCAGTTTGTAGGCCACGGACTAATGACAACACAGCTGAGTCCGATAGATTTACAACCATTTGATTACTTGGTTTCTATACGAGACACAGTTCAGGAGATACGACGACATAGAAGTGAGAGACGACTTCAAAACTGAGTGTAAAAGTAAGTGTGTCTGTACCTAAAGAAACACTTTTCTCCATGAGCACCCACTCGCGGTTGAGGTTGTGGACACCCCTCGGCCTGCTGCTGTTAGTACCAAAGTTTGGTTGCTTTACGACTTGCGGTTCAGAAAATACGGCGCCATAAACGGCGAGATACCTGCAGAAGGGCAGCATCAGCCTACGAACGAAAATACCCAGATTTACTCAGCCAGTACTTGATAAATGTATCAGGCAGCGACGTGCAACAAACTTCACATATAATGTCAAATGTTTTCGGAACTTTGTCTCACTCTCAACGCCCTCAAACCCCCCCCCCCCCCCCCGCACCTCCTCAGAATGAAAGACTTTATCGCTCTACACATTTTCGCTGCTCGCGCAGAAGGTAGCAGGAATCTGTATATCACACAGTGAGTTTAATTACGTCTAAAATGCTTTGATTTTCGCTTGATGTCTCACTGGGGATCAGACATGTATACATTTATAAAATCAAATGAAATGTTTGTAAACCTTTGGGTCCTAACTGCAGTGGTCTTCAGTCCCTTAGTCTTACAAGCTACCTAAGCTAAATATAGGCGTTAAATTAAAATTTGTGCTGTGACCTGGATTTGATAACGGGATCTTCTGTAGGAAGACGACTTAGATCGGACAGCTAACACAGCGTTACGGACGAAGCGACTACACGGACTGTCTTCAAGCATGTCTCTCTCCACACCACATACTTTAATTCGAATCCCTGTCACAGCACAGATTTTAATTCAATGCCTCTCCTTATATTTAATAACTTTGGTTTAACGAGACAATGTTTGTCTCAAGGAAGTGAATTATTGTTGATACATAAACTAACTTATGCTAAGGGCAAAAAATACACACACACACACACACACACACACACACACACACACACATCGATAAGGGGGCGGCTCGAACCTCCGACGGGGAGCAGATGCTCACTCCGCTGAAAGGCGCCTTAGAGCGCACGGTCATTTCTGCGCGACTATAATATTATAGAAATACTGTCTGTTGCTTGACATCATCAGCTGAAAGTTTACCACTTCGAAATTTTCAAACATCCTTAATGTTGCAGAGCATTCAAATAAATTCAATGTCAAAGTTAAAAATCGGCGATGGACCGCGTTTGGAACCCAGATTTCGCGCTCCGGGCCAGTGATCGTCTTCGTGTTTATTCTTTTCTTTTTTTCGTCATTCTTCAGGTAGATCGGTTCCTTGCGGTCGTAGTGTCGCCCTTGTTCTATGTTGATCGTTGAGTTCTTGGCTCAGTTTTTAATTATTACTAGTCGGAAACCCGGCGTTGCGAGGGTGTTTATTTATTCTGTACTGTCCTTGTCCATCGTCCCTCCCGTCCTCTCTTCATTCATCTCTTCCACCTCTCTTTGTATCTCCATCTTTCCCTCTCTCTTATTGAATCCATCATTGGTGGTGGAAACAGGGACAGCGGCTGGTCAAGAGTCTGAAGGAACTGAGCTACCAACAGCCGTATGTATAATGAAGTATTTATTCTATTACAACCAGTTTCGGCATTCCACTATGCCATCTTCAGGTCCCTATATCGGAGCATAATATCCAAAAGTAAGGAAACTAAAACTGGATTCGTGAACTTCTGTCTCTTAGTGGGAAAAAAATAAGAGACAGAAGTCCACGAATCCAATTTTAGTATTCCTAGTTTTGGATATTGTGCTCCGACGTAGGGAACTGAAGATGGCATAGTAGAATGCCGAAACTGATTGTGATACAATAAATATTTTATTATACATACGGCTATTGGTATCTCATTCCTTCAGTTTCCCTCTCTCTGTCCATTTCACCCTATCCTCCCTCTCGCCCCCAAGGTTCTTTTCCCCACCCGCTCTTCCCCAGCTGTCAACTTTAGTGGTTATAATGAAAACAGAGACGACGTTTTCTGCCAAAGTATCCTTTGCCATGCAGCATAGCAAAATTTATGTGCCGGCCGCGGTGGCCGAGGGGACTGAGGCGCTGCAGTCACGGTCTGCACGGCCACTACGGTTGGGGGTTCGAATCCCCCCTCGGGCATGATATTTGTGCCGTCCTTAGTCTTAGCTAGTTCATAAGTAGTTTGTAAGCTTAGGGACTGATGACCCCGTAGTTAAGTCCCATAAGTTCTACAAACATTTGAACATTTTTTGAAAATTTATGTAGGCAGTAATTTGCATCTTGGTTTAAAGGTCAAGTGTGCAAAAATTAATCAAGTATGGATTTTGTCAAAATCCGAAAGTAAAGTGCCGTCCGCCATGCGCCATACGAAATTTAATATAGACAGTAAACTTTCTCTTGTTTTTAAAGCAAAGTGTGCAAAATTTCATTAAGAAATTATGGCACGACACATAGTTCAGGAGACATGACGTCAAAAACGATTAAATGCATGCAAATCCGCCCCATCATGCATGAAGTTGTAATTTATTAGCGTCTTTACTACCAACTCCATTCGTAACACATTTCGCAGACAGTTTTCTAATGTTCCACTGTTCGAACGTTGAGACGTACCTTATTGTGCGACAGAGTAAACATCTAATACAAATGTGTTTGTTTGTGTGTGCCAGATAAAAAGATTATCAACTAAACTGTTAAAATGTCCAACCATAACCTCTCTGGCACTCACAACACAAAACCTAACCATACAGTAATGAACTTGTAACGGTGAAATGCTTCCGATGCTGGCCTCTTGATGCTGTAAAGCGTCGTGATAATAGTAATAAATAAATAGATATATAAATTTTAGAAAAAAGAGCTGCAGTATACATTATTTCAAAAAGTTTATAATACATTTGCAGACCTCATATCAATCCACATAACATGGGTAAATTTATATTTTGATTTTTGCAATTTTATCATTGTCCCAGTGTAAATGTCTTACTTCCAGTGCTGTATAGTATCGGTGTAGAACATAAATCATATTAATTCGTAAAAATAAATTGAAGAACCGTTTTTCAAAATTAGTTATGCACGGAGACCAAAGAAACGTATATAACAGTAAAAGTATTTTGTCATACTTGGGAAGCTGTTAACGTAGCAAAAGGAAACAGATGCTTTCATATCGAGAACTCTGATGTTACCTTCTTTATATCGCATTAAGATCTCCAATAATAATAAATGAATATCCAAAATTGAAATGCTACCAATTTGTTACCCGTGTTCTGATGGTGGAAATGACACACAAATGTAACAACGTTTTGTGAAACCTGATTCAACGTACGGTCATAAACAAGTGGTTCATTTGTAGTAACACATGCATATCGGGAAGCTGGAAAGCCTTGAGTGTTGGTTCGATGATGATGTTAGCAGTTGAAATTAAAACACTGTAGTTTTGATAATCACCACCGTTAACACAAAGTTTGGAGTAAGTTCCTGATTTTTAATTTCTTAATGTTTAAACGGAAATGGATAGGTTGGAGTTATAGCGGGAAATAGTGAAGTTCGGTGGAAATATGAACAGGATTTCTGGTTAGGTGAGTACAGGGTTATAAATACAAAATAAGTTGCGGTATTATAGGAGTAGGTCAAATAATGAATAAGAAAATACGAATGCGGGTAAACTACTATAAACATCGCAGTGATCACATTATCGTAGACAAGATAGATACGAAACCAACACCGACTACAGCAATACAAATTTATATTGCAACTAGCTCTGCCGATGATGACGAGATCGAAGAAATGTATGAGAAGGCAAAGGAAATTATTCAAACAGTTAAAGGAGAGGAAATCTTAATTGTGGTGGCGGATTGAAATTGGTAGTAGCAAAAGAAACGGATGGTACCATATAGATTTTATAATGGTAAGACATAGATTTCGGAACCAGGTTTTAAACAGTAACACATATTCAGGGACAGAAAGGTAGGAAACTAAGGAGATGAGACCTGGATAAATTGAAGGAACCTGAAGTTCTTGAGATTTTCAGCGGCAGCGTTAGAAACAATGGGCAGAAACGAGGTAAAATAACTCAGAAGAAGGTGAATCTTTGAGAGATAAAATAATGGAGGCAGCAGAGGGACAAATAGGTATAAAGACAAGACCTACAAAATATCCTTAGATATCACAGGAAGTAATAAATTTAATTGACTAAAGAAGAAAATATAAAAATGAAGTAAATGAAGGAAGTAAAATGGAAAACTAGTTCTGTACAAAGAGGGAAAAGTTTAAATGTGGTAAGAATACAAAGGAAAAGAACGGTGGGACAATATTGGAGGAAGGGAAATAGATCAAGATGAAATTGAGATACTATCCTGAGAAATGAATTGGACTGGACAGTGAAAGACCGAAGTCGAAACAAGATCGCTGGAGTAGATGACATTCCCTCAGAACTACTGAAGTCTGTGGGAGAGCCAACCTGACAAAACTACTTCACCTGGTGTGCAAGATGTACGAGATTGGCGAAATACTCTCAGACTTTAAGAAAAATATAATAATTCTAATTCCAAAGAAAGCAAGCTAAGCCAGATGTGAATATTACAGTTTAATGATTCATGGTTGCAAAATTTTGACCGAATTATTTGCAGAAGCATGGAATGTGGTAGAAGCTGACATTAGGGAAGATCAGTATGGATTTAAGAAAACTGTAGGAACACAGGAGGCAATACTCACCTTATGACTTATCTTAGAAGATAAATTAAGTAAAAGCACACCCAGATTTCTAGATTTGGAGAAAGCTTTTAACAATGTTGAATGCAATATGCTTTTTGAAATTCTGAAGTCAGCTGGTATAGAATATTTGGAACAGAACGTTATTTACAACTTGTACAAGAACCAGGCAGCAGCAGAAGGGCACAAAAAGGAAATATTAGTTGGGAAGGGAGGAAGACTGGGGTGCAGCCTTTCCCCATTGTTATTCAATTTGTACATTGTGCAAGCTATGAAGGTAAGGAAGGAGATTTTTGGAGAAGGATTTATGTTCAGGGTTAAGAAATAAAAACTTAGCGTTTTGCTGATGAGCTGGTAATTCTGTGAAAGACTGTAAAGGACCTGGGCAAGCATTTGAACGGAAGTGTCTTGAAAGTAGATGAAGGAATTACATTAGGTAACGAAATAATAAAGATGTTTGATACGTTTTGTTGTTTGGGCAGTAAAATTACATACGATGATCGTAGTAAAGAGGTTATAAGACGCTGAGTGACAATGGGAAGAATACCGTTTCTGAAAAAGATAAATTTGTTAACCTCTAATATTAATGTAAGTGTAAGGAAATATTTCTGAAGGCATTTAGGCGGAATTAAAGGAGAAAAAAATGGGGTAAAAGGCTTTAAATTTCGAGGAAGTTAATTATTTAAAAGTGAATAAGGAAGTTTCCAACTTTTCCCTTTTTCACTCTCGGTCCTATTACCAAGACACTTCGTGCCAATGTTTCTATTTGTGAATGAGAAATGCACTGCACGTGAGGGGACGTATTGCTTCCTACATAGTCAGGGTATGAAGACGAGAGTTTCTGTTCACTAACCTGGTATCTTCTTTCATTGCTGTTGTCCCCCGCGCAGAAGCAGCACTCAGGTCGTGAATCCGTTGTTTTTGATGTGAGGCTGAAATAGTAGCTTGATTCTATAATGAAAAATGTCACACGAAATTTCGAGATGCCAGTGACTTTTCGTGTTCTATTTATATTTCACTGTTCCTTTACAGAAAGTCACAACTGTATAATTAAAATTCACAAACGTTTAACAACATGAAAAATTTTAGGCGATGCCCGCACGCTATTTAGATGTTAAAGGTCTTAGTTGTTAACTAACTGTCTGAGACATCTCGCTCGACTGACTGCGACATGAGTGACACTTTGCGCTAGTGGCTACAGTTTGGCGCCAACGGAACATTCTAGAGTGTTACCCTGTCATCTTTCTATTAAAGGTACACTGATATAATGTTTTAAATAACAGAAACATAGATGAATACAAGATAATTACACTGTACATACAGACATATTTAAATTACAGTATATTAAATATTAATAAAAATTGGGGTGAGATTACTTGTAAGAGCCGATCAGATTTTAAAAGCAAATATGGCAAACATGGGCGGAGTTTTCCCACGGGATACTTGTTCACCGGACCATATGTTCTATATTTTACTCCTGCTACATATTACACAATGCTCTTTCGACACAATAAAGAGATCTTAAGGAATAGAAATATGAAACAGCAAGTAAATGGCTACAGATCAGCCCATTCAAAGCATGGCTTTTTACGATAATGAAACATGGACGATAAACAGTGCTGAAATTAGGTGGGTAGATTGTGTAATTAATGAGGAGGTCTGAACTGATTAGGGAGAAAATAAGTTTGACTAAAAGAAGGGATTGACTGGTAATACACGTCAAGTAATCGTGACTGTAGCATTGGAGGGAAGTGGGTGGGTTAAAAATCTCAGTAAGCAAAAACAGATGAGGGTTTCAAAAAGAATGGATTGATTGGTAAGACACATTCTCAGACGTCAAGGAATTGTGAATTGGAGAGAAGCGGGTGGGTTAAAAATCTCAGTAAGCAATAACAGATGTAGGTTGCTGTTCTTATGAGAAGGTAAAGAAGCTTGCTCAGGATAGAGGAGGATGGGGAGTTGCATCAAACCAGTTCCCGGATTGAGGACCATAACAACAACAATATTTAGTAGTTACGAGGAGGGAAAGGAGAATGGATGAAGAGTGGCTGAGGAGGAGAAGGAAGAGATGAAAGGCAAAGAGGACAAAGCTGGAAGATGGCTAAAGGAAAAGGTGGATGGAGAAGGACAGAGAGATCGGACGGAGGCAGACGAACAGAATGCAGAAAACGATGGCTTTTTTCTATGGCAAAGGCGGTGAACCATCTGACCTTTATGTTTATGAAGAAAAAGTACCAAAACGATAGTAAATCCACTGGCTTTAGAATCTGTAATTTCCTGAGGCAACACCAGTTTAACATCTCTCCTTCCATTCCAAATAGCCACAGAAACACGAACAGGTTACTGATTTATGTATTTGCTCACAGCTTCTATGACGTTTGCAACAATTTATGTTCTCACTAGCTTTTATGCCCGTGCTTCGCAACAGTTGTTGAAGAAGGGCTTATGTATATCGTGGGTTTCTAGGGTTCCGGACCTAAGTAAAAATTGAATCCTTGTTGGATCGCTCCGTCAATAAATTTAGTTGTCCTAGCCAAGATGTCAAATGTAAGTCATTGTCCGAAACGATGTTTCTTCATACAGATATCAAATGTAAGTAAAAGTCATTGTCCGAAACGATGTATCTTCATAAAGTTTTTGATACAAAAGGTGAAACGTGCCAAAATAAGCAAAGAAATTTCGTTAAGTTAATACACAAAGCGAAATCAGTAACACTATGTTCAATGTTGGTATTCGTAGACATAATATTGCTTAATTCTGTCACAGATGTTCGCTTCCTTGTAGTACTACCCCAACTCATTATGCAGCAGCGGTGTTTATTAGTTTTTTGATGCAGTACAGCGCCTCTATCGCTTGTTTGCTGTACTACGCAATCCATACTTCAAGCTTAACCTACATATAAATATTTTTCCGTGATTTCACTTTTATGAAACGAATTTGCTCCATGTGAAGTAGTTTAGAAATTAGGTGTTTCTAATAGATGAACAGACAGTTACTGAAAATGCTTAAGATTACGACGTATCTTTTTTACGTGATCTAATTTTGATGGAATCATGTCTATATTTTTCCCCGTCCTAGCTCAATTTTCCTGTGAAAACCGCATGAAAAAGTGTCACTTGGTTTTCTTAATACGTTTGCGAAACGTGTTAGAAATAGGCATATCTTCATGAATACGGTGTAGCTTACGTCATACATCAGTTATATTCGCCATTTAAAACTTTTATTTCATGATCATGGACAATGGATTGAGGCATGGAAAGCTGAAATATAATAAGTAGTAAGTATTTCTTTAATGAAGTAGAAATATCACTGACAATCATTATTCTTACGGTTGGCCCTCTTTCCGTTAGATGCGCTATTGTCGCCCCAAGCGTGAGACTTAAACTTCCAAAGCAGTTGTACATATACGCTAGACTGTGATATCAATAAGTAAATATATGGATTAAACACGGCGAGGATTGTATCAGTTTTATATTCATTGTGTTGAATCATATTTCGTAAAACATAGCAACCAAACAAACGATTTTCAGAAATATGGTAAATTTGAAAAATCAAAGAGTAAATAGTATTTTCAAAGGGTAATATTCCGATCGCTGCCCCGAACTTCTCATGGACTCCCGTAGCGCTATATATTAGTTCTTTGCTCCATTACGCCGTTCTTTCCAAGCATGAAATACACCTAAAACTTCAAATTACGATATATTTTATATTTCTGAACTGATTTTGATGTAATGAAACCTATATGTTTCCCCAGGATATTCTCTATTTATCTGTGATACCCCATGAATGTTCATTTAGTACTTTTGGAGATTACTCTCTACAAATAGACATATGCGATTGCTTTCAGAGAATTGTTTAAATTGTGATATCTTACTTTTTCTGATCCGATTTTGTGAAATGAAGCGTTTCTATAACCGCAAGATGCCCTCACGTTTTCTGTGAAAAACCCATGAAAATTCGTCTATTAGTTTTGGAGATGAAAGAGAAAGACAGACATGACGATTGTCGATGAAAAACGTTAAATTGTCATGTTCTTCTTGCCGTGATACGATTTTTATGAAACTAAGTCTATTTGTTGTGCCAAGGTTGGCTGAAGTTACCTGTGAAACCCCATGAGAATTCGTGAAGTAGTTTTGGAGAAGAGGTTTCTGATAGATAAACAGACAGACACAACGGTCTATGAAAACATTTAGTGATTCTATTTTGATGAAATTATGCCTAGATCCTGAACCAATCTTCTCTCATGTTTCCTGTGAAAACCGCATGAAAATTCTTCCAGTAATTTTGAAGAAGCGAACAGCGACAGCCCTACATTTACAGATTTATTATTAGTGTAGATATGTTGTAAAATTGTAAAATTTTGCAGGAATAAATTGATTTGTATAAATGCTGTATGTCGGTAAAATCTCTTGCGAATACGGTTAGTAGTAATGAAGTAATAGATTAAAACGTGATGCTTGATGGGGCGGTTTTCCATGAATGTTACTCTTTACGTCCTCATATCTCACGAACTACGTGTCGTACTGTGATACAATTTGGAAGGTACATTCATCTGTATATGTGTATACTGTCTGTAAAATTTCCTGCGGCTACAATTTGTAGTGTAGAAATTATAAATTGTAACGTAATACCAAATGCCATAGTTTTTACTCCATAAAAAGCGGAAAAGTAGTAAGCGAGAAACATTTTTCCTTTCATCATTTTGCTATGGTTGTCAGTAAGAAAAAGTTTGAAATTATGTTCAAAGTTTGTTGCAAGTCGCTAAGTACTCTCATTCTCATATAGTGTATACATAAGGTCTCGTCACATTATCGAACAGTTTCTTGCAACTCTTATTGTGTATGATGTTATATCTCCCGAACCATATGTCGTATGTGGTTCGTACTCCTACAGCAATTGCCATCTCACATAAGGAATATGTGTACCAAATTTGGTTGAAATCGGTGCCGTGGTTTAGGAGGAAATTTACAGCATTCTCGTTTGATGCAGCAGTTTTTCACGCATCTCATTGTTTATGACGTCATATATCCGTACGTATGTGTCGTAGGTGATTCTTACCCTGACAGCGATTGTTGCCTGATATTAAGGAACATGTGTATCAAGTTTGGTTGAAATCAGCCCAGTAGTTTATGAGAAGATGTGGAACATCTCGGTGGCCGAGGGGACTGAGGCGCTTCAGTCACGGTCTGCACGGCCACTACGGTCGGGGGTTCGAATCCCCCCTCGAGCATGGATATTTGTGCCGTCCTTAGCTGTAGCTAGTTCATAAGTAGTTTGTAAGTTTAGGGACTGATAACCCCGTAGTTAAGTCCCATAAGCTCTACAAACATTTGAACATTTTTGGAACATATATACATACATAGATACATACATATACAGCCTATTTTATAAGATGTAAGATTGATTTCATATCAGGGCCACAGCGAAGCGTGGGGGAGGGGTTGTATGGGGGAGAGGCGCTTAGATAATATTAATAAGACTGACTGCTGTAAGAACCTCGTCTTACAACTCTATCGCTGCAGAAAATAATGTTCCCGGTGGCGCTTCTATTGTAATGTCAGAGTTTAAATATAACCTAATGACTTCCATTATGTACTTCAGATAATTTCGCGTTCCCATAATTTCCCGCTCTCCGCTGCAACAGGGGGTAAATTACATTTTCGTTTTGGGGGTAATTGCGTCCTGATGTACCCCCAAAGCGTGGCAATTAGATTCCGGCCGGTTCGGCCAAGTTCAAGACTCCGCAGCGCGGAATTCCCGCCTCGGGATGTGGGAAGCAATTCTGGCGCAGCGGGCAATCTGATGATGCTTATGAGTCCGGGGAGAGGAGTGGTTATCTTTGCCGCCCCACTTCCAGTTCAGTGTAGCCGAAGTTTCTTCTGCCGAGGACGTTGGTGATGAAAAGTGCGTTGAAACGAGACGGACACTACTTTAGAATGGTGGCAATTAAAACCCCAGTCAGAAACACAGATTTCTTTTTCACCCGTTTCCTTACACCATGTTCGCACTACTAATGGGAACAGCAGTGGCAATATCAAAGCAAAAAAATCGCACTGACGTGTTTTACGGCCCACTTTAGATCTGTAGTTTTATAAGTTTTTGCAAACATTTTGGACCAAAATAATAATCTAAATAATAAAAAATCAATTAATAAGAGTGTCTGACACCCTTTTAAGAAAAAAAAAAAAAAAGATTATGTAGTGGTGGGTTCCGAACCACTGACCTTCAGCGTCACAGTCCAACGCATTTCCCACTACGCTATAGCTAACAATTAGAAGTTATGTTCTTTAATCTCATACTATTGATGGCTGTTGTTAACTGATGCTAATATGGTATTTTTAGACATTAGATTGTCATTTATCGTACGAAGAATGCGTGATTCCACCACAAGCACCAAACAGCCCCATAAGCTGCTGTGTAAGCAGATGCAGATACCACATCAAGCTGCACAACCGTGGTGGTTTGGAAGTGCAGCCACTGTGGAGCAACTGTGGTCTATAAACACAGCCTTAATGTTCAGGCATGATGGGAACAACTGCGCTGTTTTACAAATTGAATGTTGCGGGCGACTAAAACTTGCGAGGAGGTGGCGAGTGGAATTGTCTGTTACTCCAACAGATGGCTCTTGAATTGTCTACTGTTACAAGAACAAGGGCAGTCCACTGTCACTGAGCTGCCCCAGATGCATTAGTTAGTCATGCTTGTTGCTGGTGATGCAAATCCTGTCTCACATAAACGATTAACACTTTACAGAGGACTACTACAAGTGTGGCCACCTGCCCAGTCTGTGTGCAAGTCAACATTCAACCACTTCGTGAGTGCAGCTGTCACAACAGTCATCTACAAGATTTTGCAGAGTGTGAAGTTCTAAATTTCCCTGCTTGCTGTAGTCTGCGCATCAGCAGAAAGATGGGACTGCTGGAGCAGCTATTAACGTTAAAAGTTAACCTTTTATGCCGGCACTCATTAATGTTTCCATTTTAAAGAGACCACAAACATAGCATATATTTTCAGTGGGAAAAGTTAAGTAATTCAGATGATAATTTGTACTGAAGCACCTTTTATTTTACTGAGATTAAGCTTTTTTATTGTTGATGTCAAATCCTAAAAATATAGCTATTTAAAAAAAGAATTTTATATGAAGGGCAACCACAGCTAAAATATTTATACATAATTAAGAAACTTTCACACAGTTAAAATGTAGGTGTTATAATTCAATTTTATGATCTACATTTTAACTGTGTGAAAGTTCCTTAATTTCGTATATTAAAAAAAAATAAAAAAAGACTGCTCGAATTTCATATCACAAATACCTCATTCGCCTCATCAATACAGGAAAATAAGACTGTCTATCATAGCGATGTTTTCACACATGCATTAAAATAATTCAGAGACTGTACTTATATTTTTTCTTCATATTCATTATTTTCAGGGGGGACAGACCCCATGTCCCTCTTTCCTTATATATGACACTGACTCACCATACACATATATAATAAAAATTATTTAACCAATTAAAATCCCAGAATGCTGTTATAAGAGAAGGGACTTTTGCTGCTTTTCAGATACTGTTTGATTTGTTTACTATATTTGTAATGAAATGTCTGTTCCATATGAACAGATATTGGAGATGGTGTGTTGCTACATACTTAATATTAAATGATCAGTTTGTAAGTTGACTCCATAGTCGAAATTGTGCCAGCCCACCACAATAGTGCAATAAAAACAAGAAATTTCCAGCTGGGTGATGCAATATGAAATATTTCTTAAAAAAATTACAAATCGATTTCGTTCCCATGGTGGAACATCATCACTGCAGATTTCGAGTCACGAGGACTCATGTAATCTGCATAAAATATTTAATAGTCAGATCCATAAAACAACTGTTTTATATATTTGACTATTAAATATTTTATGTGGATCACATGACTCGTTATGACTCGAAAAGTGCACTGATGATGTTCCATGATGGGAAAGAAATCGATATGTATTTTATAAAATAAATATTTTATATTGCACCATCAATCTGGAAATTTTTTGTTTTTATTGAAATAATCAATTATGTCTCAGAGATGTGGTCCCGCACAAAGTTTCGTTTCTAACAAAATAATAGACCATCTTCAGAAGAGCGGCTAAAGTTAGCAAATTCCGCAAAATAGCGAATAAATAAGCTTTACATATTATAAAAATGGCTCCATGTGTGTATGTATGTTCCACATCTCCTCTGAAACTACTGAATCGATTTCTGCCAAATTTGGTACACATATTGCTTGCAACACGAGTATCAGAACCGCGGTTTTTATAATCTTCTAGTTCTCATGATAGTGGATATATGCGAAAAAATGCATTTTATAACCCCTGCCATATAGGCTGCGCTGTACAACTTGTGTGTTTTGTGGGAATAGTAGCAGCCTGTCTTATGAACCTGCTTTTCAGGGCAGCCTACATGTCAGGGGCTATAGTCGGGCCGCCGAAAGAACGACCCCGACAGTTCTCAAACGTGGCTTCTTCCTCTAACCGTCAGAAAGTCACTTCTGTGATCAATAGACTGGCTGTCGAAACTGATCTGATATTACTCGGAGACTATACTACGGCAGTCAACAGCAACCGTAAACGAATGAGGCAAAAAAAAACCGCTCCTTTTCTATGTAAGAAGACCAATCATTGCACTGGAAGAGGCGATTTTACTACTTGTAAAGTGGTACTCCTTATTTGTTTACCCTCTCGGCAGACTGCCACAATACAGTGTCAGAGTAATAACACCGGGTTTGTGGAAAACGGTTATAGAAGATGAAATATATAAACAAAATTCTTCAACTAGCGACCTTTGGCTGAAGACTAAATTATACATTATATTTAAAGGACTACTGGAGTATATGAAGCTTTACTTTAACTCGACATATATTTCCAAACCTTTCTTTTTAACTGCAAAAAGAGTGTTTTTCATCACTTCGTGGTTGTTATCGGTCGTTCACACTTTACTAGTATATAGCAACGGTTCCAAAATATTCGGACGTGATATTCGTATGCCGTCGACTGGCACGGCGTAACAACGAACAGCCGCGTAGCAGCATTGGCAACATAGCCGCCAGCTGTCAGAGTCGTTCTTTCGGCGGCTCGACTATATGCAGTGGCAGAAGTGGGAGATAAGATGGACAGAGAGGAGGGTGGGTGGGTGGGAGAGTTGGAGAGTCGAGGACAGTAGAATATGAACGAAGAGAAGGAGGTACGGTTTGAAGAAACGGCCAGAAATAGGCAAGGAGAGAGGTTGGGGTGAAGGAGAGTATGGTAAAAGAGAGAGGGAGAGAAACAGTTGGAGATAGAGACGGGCGAGGAGGGGATGGGCGATGAAAAGATGCACAACAGCGCGGGAATGACTGAGCGTGCTAAGGCGCTTTGTTGTAGAATGCGCGGTCATTCTCCATCGGAGGTTCGAATCCTTCTCGGGCATGTGAGTGTGTCTTGTTCTTAGCATAAAGTAGTATTTATGTGTAGGGCCCAAAGACCACTGAAGTTTGGAAACATAGCTTTAAAACATTTGAGCATTTTTTTTCTTTTTCTTTTCAAGATGCACAAAAGAGAGGAGAGGATATGGAATGAGAGAAAAGATAGGAAGAAAAAATGTTCAAATGTTTGTTAATCTTATGGGACTCAACTGCGGGATCATCAGTCACTACCTTACACAAACATCCATGCTGTGGACTAGGCAGTTACGCTTGAGCACTATGAGACACAGACATTACCGCGGCCGCGTCGACCCTTGCTTGCCTCTCCTTATATTTAATAGCATTGAAGACTGTCAAAAACACGTCGTTCTTAGAACCACCGTCTAACATATTTGTACATCACAAAGTAATTCACTGCCCTCTAACGCCGTACAGCTGCGAGAGTAACCCGTAATTTCCGTACCATCGATGGTACGTGTTATCTGCTAACATGGCATTTTTAGCCGTTAGATTAGATCTAATGTCTAAAAATGCCATGTTAGCAGATAAAACCTGCAATCAATGGTACGGAAATTATGGATTACTCCCGCAGCGGTTTGAGTAGTGTAGAGGGCGGCGAAATACTTTGTGATACAGGAAGCAGGAACGTTTAGACACTTCACAGGATTTTGTCGAAATTGCGGATGCGACACCCAATTTCTTGAACAATATTGAGGCACGAGCCCTCCCCTCAGCCTCCCCTCCACGCTACCCTCTGAAGTGCGAGAGGCACCCTCAGAAGCGCCTCTAGTGTGGTCTACCGGGACTAAGCCGGGGAACCGCCTGACATCTGCTGGCATCTTACGGAAGTACGAGGAGAGTGTAGGACGGCGCTTTAGGGGGAGAGGATCTTCTTCTCTGTATAGTTACTCCAGGGGGCGCAGTAACTCCTGCGCAGAAGCAAACGCATTTCAGTCATACTGCGCATGACGTCACGAAGGAACACTTTTCGCGAGCCCAGAGCTATCTGTTCGAGGCTTTGTGATTTCTGTTTCGTGAGTGATGTGGTTTTCGCTGAGTTACTGTTGTTTAGTGAGTGATTTGCCAGTGGAAGTGCCACTCGTCACAACAAGTAACGTTTTTATGTATAATTTATAGGCACGAAAGGTAGAGTTTAGTTCAGCATTCCGTCTAGGTTGTTTATAGATGACCTACCGCATCTCGAAAAAACAGAGCTACGATAACTTAAAGGAAAACACAACAGAGACACTTCTACCCCTTTTCAAGGCAAAGAGAACCGCAGATCAAAGAGATACACATCACAACCTTCGATTGCTTTTCTATTAAGACCGTGGAATGTTCGTGACATTATGCGTTTGTGTAATATTATATCTGAAGAACTATTTAAATCTAAACACATCGCAAGGTTGTACGACTGCTGCGACTAACCACGTCTCTATGTTTAAGAGGAAATCGAATTCAGACCCCATAGAGATAAGTACAGCATGCAATAGCTTTCGTGTATATTACCAGTTGATCCTATGAAAGTTAGATCAGGGTATAGAGGAAGAAACAAAGCTGATAAAAATGGAATATAAACATAGGACTATACTAACCACAGAAGTAGAACTAAACAGAGCTGATAAAATATAAACGCCTCTAGTTAGGGTCATGCGTTATACTAACCACAGAATCAAACCAATCATAGACTGTTTTCCAGATATAAAGGCGATGCAAACGTTAACTACTACACAACGCCGGCCGCGGTGGCCGAGGGGACTGAGGCGCTTCAGTTACGGTCTGTACGGCCACTACGGTCGGGGTTCGAATCCCCCCTCGGGCATGGATATTAGTGCCGTCCTTAGTATAAGGTAGTTGATAAGTAGTTTGTAAGTTTAGGGATTGATGACCCCGTAGTTAAGTGCCATACGCTTAACAAACAAACATTTACTACACAACGTACCTCTGAGAATCCGATAAAAACACAGAATGGAGAGGCAGAACACTGTCTTCGTTATCCATATAGGTGTCTCCGGTACGACCTTGAAACACAACGTCAAAGCATGGAACAGCGCCCTCCGACGTCACCTCGTCGGAAAAGGTCAGAGCTAATAAATCATGCACCGAAACAATCCTCATCACCTTTTGTGATAGTCAAGGAATTGTCAACAAGGAATTTATACCTGAGAGAACGACACTGAAAGGTGCAAGGTATGCTGAAATTTTGACTTTTTTCCTGCAACGTCTACACTGATATTCGACACATGACGCTGCTTTTGAACACCACTTCGTGCAAAGTTCCTAGGTCACGTATCGCAGAGCTCAGCGGTGACTATTTCTAAGGATAATAAGGTAAATGTAGTTCCTTGTTCCTAATACGTTAATGTTACAGCACTGTTCACAGAACTTTTTCTGAGGTTGTATAAGTGATCTTATGAACAGGTTGAGTACCAATCGGCGACTGTTTGCTGAGGATGCTAATGTGTACGAGACGTTGTCGTCATTGAACGACTATAGCAGATTGCAGGATGACAGATGAAATTCTTAATGTGAGGTATGGCAACCAGCTGTAAATATAAAGTATGGCATATACATGATGCTGAAGATCATTAGGAAAAGCTATCACAAAATGTAGTAATACAGTGTTAGGTGTGTCTTTATAAAGTAACGTCGATTAAATATCTAATCGTAACGTTACAGAGCGGTATGAAATAGAACGAGCATATACGGGGAACCGTGAGGAAGGCGGAAGTTGGACTTCGGTTTACTGGGAGAATTTTGGAAACACGTGGTTCATCTGTAAATGAGACGGCGTGTAGACTCATTCTTAAGTTCAACCCAGAAGTTTTGGAATCCCACGAATTCGGCTCAAACACAAAGAAGAATTTCAGAGGCAGACTGCTACATACTTTTACTTGCAGGTTCGATAAACACGGGTTTTGCAGAGATGGTTCGGGAACTCGGAATCCCTGATAACACTCTACCCGAGGAACACTGTTAAGGATATTTAGAAGTTCGCACTTGAGTCTAACACGAAAACGATTCTTCTGCCGCCGACTTACATTTCGCGTAAGGACCATAAACCTAAGGCAAGAGAAATTAGCATTCGTACACCGGCATATAAGCAACAGTTTTTTTATCACTCTACCTTGGAGTCGAGTGTGAAACAGTGAAAAATGTGTGGTGTGATAAAATCTAAAAGTGACGCGCTGAGACACATTACTTTAAATCTGCCCTGCGACGTTACGACTTGATATTTGATCGACGTTACTGTATTAAGACGCACCCTGCTAACACTGTATTAGAACATTTGTAATAGTTTTTCATAATTATCTACATCAATATGCATATGCCATACGTTACATTTACAGCTAGCTGCCATCCCTTACACTAAGAATTTCTTATTATATTGGTGTTGTGTCTGTTCTGTCGGACAAGTCCGAAAGAACAGATACCACAGTTGCTTCGCAGCCATATAGCATTTGCAAATTATTGACAAAGGAAGGGAAGGTACAAGGATTAGGAAAGAAAGGAATGACAGTGGCTGCATTGGCGCATTGAAATGATGTAATGCCGACAGGTGAAAATGTGAGCCGGGCCGGGTATCGAACCCGGCTGTCGCCTTAACCACGTGGCTACCCGTGCTCGTCTCCCGTCCGTCTCAAATTCCCACGCGTCGCACGCTATGGCTATAGCGCTCCTATCGTTCATGCCCTCTTACACCAGCCATTATGGATTCGCGTGCGACATGACCGCGCGGTTTCGACTGAAATGATATAATTCAATCTTCTTCAGAAGATACATGTACATTACACTATTACTGTGGAAAATTTACACAGATTTGTATCAATGGAAACCGCGGTAAAGTTTATTAAACTTTAGTTTGCAACTGGTTGGCTGTTACTTCTACTACAGTGAACTACCGTTGCTGTATGCAGCCATGTTTAAAATTTTTCCTTTACAATCATATTAAAGGAAGCGCCGCTATCTACATGTATCATTGCTTAATATCGATTCACAGTATAAATTGCGTATCATAGATTTGAGTTCGCCGCGCGGGAGTAACCGCGTGGTCAAAGGCATCTTGCCAAGGACCAGACGGCAGCTCCCACTGGAAGTTCGAGTCGTGCCTCGTGCATATGTGTGTGTGTGTTATGTTAGTATAAGTAGATAGTAAGTCTAGGGACTGATGACCATAGCAGTTTGGTGCAACATATTTACAAACATATGAACACTTGAACACCTCTGAGTGCGCCTTGGAACACATTTTTTTTGAAATATAGAGCAGGTTGGATACTCTAAATTATAAATTTACCAGAGTAGGCAATGTTCGGCTACTAATGACAGAATGTTGCTACTTCATTTTCAGAGACTTGCGACCATTGGCATTTGAACGATATTTTGATTAATAATAACAATAAAGCAGATCGCTGCTATTTAATATTATTTATTTGAACACAACGCTTCCGTTTCGGCTTAAATTGCCATTTATAAGTGACCTTCTTTACAAAATGGTAATATTCAGGTTGAATAAATTATTATGTTGTAGTATAATATTACAATATAGAGCTTAACTATTAAAAACTTAAATACGTAGTATTTTTGTTCCACAATGTTACTTATTTGCTTGTTATTAGCAGCTCTTGGCTTCTTAGGCCATCGTCAGATAACTTCATACTAAACGTATAGTCCACACGTAACATTGAAGTTACATATATAAAGATAGTTTTTCAAAGATATGTGAACTGCAAATTTCTTATGTCTATGAATCGATACTACATAACAAACGTACTCCTACAAAACAAATGGATTTTAAATGAACATATCTTGGGCTTACAATGGTATTAAAATTTTAAAACTGTGTAATTGTACAAGAAAGTATAGTCAGCAGGTGTTGGTAGAAACAAAATGGGGGTTTGTTATGAATAAGTATCAATACCACAGAACGTGCATAATAAAAATAAATAAATAAAACAAATATGGGGTCCGAATGGGTACATCTTACATCACTTAAGGTTACAAATACTATAAATGTCCCTGTGAGCAATGAATGATTGCACAAGCGAACTGTAAATTATGGCAAGGAGGAGAAAGGAATATGGAGTATTTACACACAGTGAGAACAGTAGTCCTATTAATAAGTTGACATTATTTTAGTAAAGGTGAATAATGGAATTGTGTCTGGTCATTCAGCACTAGGTCAGGATTCTTGGACTGGTGTTTGTTAATGGCCATAATTTCCAACAATGTGAGTTTTCTACCCTTTTTCCCTTTATGGAGAACATCACATTTAGTATCATAGGAATGACATTCATTCAGAGCATAGTCAGCAAAGGCGGAATCTTTCTTTTTCAATCTCCAGATCCTTTCGTGCTCAGATAGTCTACTGGCTATAGCCCAACCTGCCTACATATAGTTTGCCACAAAGGTTAGAGGTAATTTTATACACTCCACTCTGTTCTAAAGGTGGAATTTTGTCCTTGCTGTCGAACAAAATGTGGGCAACAGTATTTCTGGTGTTAAAAGCTGGGTTTCGTTTCCTGGATTTCAGTTTTTTGGCAATTACCTTTGAAGGCTTACCTACATATAGCACGTAGCACGGTGACCCATTTTTTTCACTATGACTGGGCGATTTCTGTGGTGGATACAGAAGTGCTGTTATCTTTTTCCTCTTTTTCCTGCTAAGTAGGTTGTCAATCAGGGTGGGGCTATAACCGTTGCTGGATGCTTTTCCTTTGATTATTTTAAGTTCATTTTAGAAATCTGCTTTTTGTTGTTGTATAGATAGTAAACGATGTACCATGGTGTATACTAACTGTCAAAATTGGTTGGTAATTTTAATTCTGATTTGGTAGTTTGACAGTTGCAGCCACGATGTCGTATGTTTACAAAGCGTGTAAACGTCAAATTTACGTAAGTGGAATTTGTAAAATCTTTGGAATTATTAACTGAACATCTATACCTATGCAGTCTTTGGAAACATAAACTCGACTTAGGAAAATAGAATTATAAACGGAAAACATAATTAATGTATTCGTATAAAATAAAACAACAAAAACGCGTCCATGTTATTAGCATCTATAAATTCGTACCAAACACTTAAAATACTTCCAAAGATTACCTCCCCCTAAAGATTCAAGGCTGTGCCATCGGCAGGCAAGTGATGGTCACCGTTTTTTTCGACATCTGAGTTCTGATACTCATCGAATTGTTTAGCATGAAAAACTGATTAACAGTGGCGTCTACTGTGCGACACTCCGTAGCCTACGCAATGGTAACGCGCGTCCAGTGTTAAAGGGAAGCGCTTCAGATCGGACGACTTACTGAAGGACACAGTAGGGGACTGGGGCAATTCAACATTGAGCAAAAAAGTATTCGTTGCACAAAAGCGTGTAATCAGAATAATTGCTGGAGCCCACCCAAGAGCATCCTGCAGACGTTTATTTAGGGATCTAGGGATTTTCACTGTAGCTTCACAATATATATATATATATATATATATATATATATATATATATATATATATATATATTAACAACTCATGAAATTTGTTATTAACAATACAACCCAATTCAAAAGTAATAGGTACAACACTAGGAGAAAGGATGATATTCACTATTTAAGGTTAAATCTAACTTTGGTTCAGAGAGGGGTAAATTATGCTGCCACAAAAGTCTTTGGTCACTTACCAAGTAGTATCAAAAGTCTGACAGATAGCCAGTATTTTAAAAAGAAATTAAAGGAATTTCTGAATGGCAACTCCTTCTGCATTGTGTGAGATTACCGCCCAATATAAATACTGGTAATTAATAGCATTTGATAATTAAACAGTATGAAGTTCACTGCAAACATTGACCATGCCAATGCACTAAATGTTACACAATTTTAATCTTATTAATTATGGTAGCAATGTATGTACGCAGTTGGGTGACAACATTTACATCTACATCTACATATCTACATCTACATACATACTCCGCAATTCACCGTAAGGTGCGTGGCGGAGGGTACACCGTACCACTACTAGGCATTTCCTTTCCTATTCCACTCCCAAATTGAACGAGGAAAAAAAGAATGCCTATATGGCTCCGTACGAGCCCTAGTCCTAGTCCTAGAGTTAGTCCAAAGGTAGAAATTCTCCACGTTGAGATTTGCTGTGTGCTTGTAGCTGACGGAAGGCCAGCAAGCAGGCCGACGTTGGTGGCTTGTTCCAGCTTAGGATTTTCCAGTTTTCGTTTCCGGTGAGGGGAGAGAGGGACAATGGCGAGTGCCAGGTGCAGTGCAGTGCACAGCGTGAAATAAAATATTCTAATACTACTTGCATTTGAAGTAATACGATGCAGTTAGAAACCTTTAAGGCCCTAATTACAAAATAGCCTGTTGATAAATAAACAATACATTAGCTGATATAGTCACATCTGGCGTAATATGTTTAATTGACAATGAAAAGTAATAAATTACTAATGAATACAAGACAGTTACACAACTAGCATGGCAACATTTCTTTATAAAAATAATATATTAACTAATTCTCATTTTATTTTTAATTAATCTTGTGTATTTTATCTTGAAGTATTCAGTTAAATCACTTATCTGTGATATAAGAAATTGCACGGTTATGATAAATAGTACAAAGGATGTTTATAACAATATAAAAACCTAAGAAGACATTTATTTAATGTGTAGTGTAATTATTTTGATTTTAAGTAAAGTTTTAGAAATGTATTGGCTGAGCGCTGTACGTTGGCAAATCGGTTAGAGCAGCTCACATGGGGAAGTTAATGACGTAGGGGAAAAAAAAAACCGGCAGTCGAGCTTTTGGCGCGCGCACGCGCGAGGGCAGGAAGTGACGAGTCGGGAACGAGTGGGGTGGCTGGCCGGGCGGCGTCGCTCTGCATCAGTCGGCATGTGTATCTCCAGGTGGAGACTTTAGATTCGTGTGTGGCAATCACCACGTGTGGTTGCTCGTCGTAGACTGCACCAAGTTGAATCGAGTGCTATTGTGTGTTGTGAATATTTAGCTGGTGGAACAAGGTGTGCATCGCATTGAATTAAAGTGACTGTGATTTGTTAATTTAACACGTGTCGTCGCATAGACACGAACATAAACGGTGTTTGAGACAGCCACATGGTGTGAAAACAATTTGCGACAAATATTCATTTTTGTCTGGGGTCTCACGAGCTATAACTTTATTTGATAAATGTGTCGACGTACAGACGTATCAGCCACAGGGTTCTAATATTGTGAAATAAACAACATAAAGTGAACTTCCACGTATTTTCAAAAATAGTAGTTAGTACACCCTTTTCTCTCATGAACTTGATTTTATTATGAATTTGTTTTGTTAATCATATGCAGGGAAGGAAAGCTGCGTACGTATGATATCCTCTAGAAAACGAGTCAAACAGTCGCAATCACGGTTCCATGTTTAGGAATTTGGTTCGCAGTTGTTGGTTGGGAGTTTTAAAAATTAATCTTTCCCTATTTTAAACTCTTCTCGCAATTGCAGATGAATTTTTAGATGAAACTTAAAAAAATAAAAAAATAAAAAACAATAAAAACAATAGAAATGTAATAAAAATTCCTTAAAATATTGATTGTCAAGTGTAGACAACATATACTAAACTGTCACGTTCCACAGCATTACGAAATGTTGTATATATGATCTATAAATCTAATCTGGCTGTTCTGGGACCAGGTAGTCCTTCAGCTCGGTAAACATTGGGACAGTTGTGCTCAGGCCTCTTTTGAGTAAAGACTTCAGTCATACCAACAATGTCGTTTCGTACCTTTCCATTCGAAAACTCCTCGTGTATTCTTTAATCAAGGGCGTATTAAATCTAAACAAACACTTTCATCGAAAAACATTCGGGTATGCAGCCAATTATCAAATTTCACGTCGGCCGTAAGTTTATCGAAGTTGTTATTCGACAGAAGAAATTAAGGAAAGATTCTCTTGTATTTAGTGTGGCTTGACACATACCATAGTGGTTGTCTCTCAACTCTTGATACCAGCTTTAGCGCTGTGACAACCTCGCTCCATCCTCAGTTCTTTGTTTTAATTATGATGAACTAGCTGAAAACTCGGCGTTGCCCGGATGTTTATTTATTTATTTCTGCCATTTTCAGTTATATATTCATTTGTATAAGGGCTGCATGTCTGTAAAATCTCTTGGGAATAGAATTAGTACTAAAGAAGTAATATATTATAACTTCGTGCGTGATGGAGCTGTTTTCCATGAACGTCACTGTTTATGTGCTAATATACCATAAACTACTTGTCGTACCGAGATAAAATTTAGAAGGGACACTCAACTATATGCGTGTATACTGTCTGTAAAATTTCCTGAGGCCACAATTTGTAGTGTAGAATTATAAGCTGTAAAGTGATTCCGAACGCCGTACTTTTAGTTCATGAACCGCGGAACGTTACTGTTTATGTGCTCATATCTCATGAACTACGTGTCATACTGTGATACAATTTATAAGCTACATTAAACTATATATGTGTATACTATCTGTAAAATTTCCTGTCGCTACAATTTGGAGTTTTCAAATTACAGACTGTAACGTCATACCGAGAGCCGTAGTTGTACTCCATAAACAACGGAAAAGTAGTAAGCGAGAAACTTTTTTCCTTTCATCGTTTTACTATGGTTGCCAGCGAGAAAAAGTTTAATAAAGGTTTGAAATTATGTTTAAACTTTGTTGCAAATCGCTATGTACTGTCATTCTCATACAGTGTATTTCGAAAGTCACGCCGCATTATATGGCATTTTTGCGATTTCTATTGGTTATAACGTAATATATTTTGAACCATGTGCCGTAGGTGATTCTTAACCATGCAGCAATTGTTACCTCACTGTACGGAATGTGTGTACCAGATTTGGTCGAAATCGGTCCAATGGTTTAAGAGAAAATGAGCAGCATTGTCGCAAAATGCAGCAGTTTTTCGCGCATCTCATTGTTTATGACGTCATATCTCGTGAACTATATATCGTGTGTGATTCTTACACTTACGGCGACCGTTTGTCCTTGTGTTAGTTTATGTAGTTTGTAAGCCTAGGGACTGATACCCTCAGTAGTTGAACCCCATATATACAAAAACATTTGAACCTTCGATTTAATCTGAGAACAACATTTCTATATCTACAGTTATATCTGCGCTCGTACTCTGCAATTCATAATTAAGTTCCTGTCAGAGGATTCATCGAGCCGTTTTCAGACTGTTCCCCTACCTTTCCATTTTCGAAGAGCGTACGGGAAGAAGGAACGCCTAAATCATACTCTTACTTTATTACGATAATCATATCTCCCTATGTAAGTGGGTACGAACGAAATACTTCGCATTCGGAAGAGAAATTTGGTGAAAAAAATATCATAAATAAATCTCGCTGCAACTATCTTTAAATGATTTCCACCCCAACTGGTGCACCATTTCCGTCTCTCCCCTATATCGCGATAATACAAAACGAGCTTCTCTTCTCTGAACTCTATATCATCCGTCAGCCTAACTTGGTGGTGATCCCACAATACGCAGCAATACTCCGAAACCAGTAGTACCACTGTAGTAGGAATGATGCATTTTCTAAGTGTTCCCAATGAAACGTAGCCCGTGGTTTGCCTTCCCCACAATATTTTCTATATCTTCTTTCCAATTTGAATTATTCGTGATCCTAATCCCTTGTGTTTAGTTAAAATTACAGCCCTTAGATTTTATTGTATAAATGAAGTTTAAATAATATCGACAACCATTGACACATTAATAGCAAACAAATTAACAAAAGAGGGGGTTGACCCGCCGTGGTTCACAAAGCAAAACAGCTTAGATCACTGTTACAAAAACAAAGAAAAAAGCATGCAAAAATTAAATCACAAAAAATCCCAAAGACTGGCAATATTTTACTGAAGCTACAAATTTAGCTCGAATTTCAATGAGAGAAGCTTACAATACCTATCACAACGAAACCCTGTCACGTAATTCTGGTCGTATGTAGACTAGTAATTTGTAATAGACGGTAAGTCGTCGAGTAGAACAGAATTAATATCTGGTGTTACCCAGGGAAATGTTATAGCGCCCCTACTGTTCATTATTTTTGTAAACGATTCAGGAGCTTTCTTAAACTATTCGCGGATGATGCTGTCATTTATCGGTTAATAAAGTCACCAGAAGTTCAAAAGCAACTGCAACATTATTTAGATAAGATATGTGCATGGTACAAAAATTGGCAATTGACCCTTAATAATGAGGAGTGTGAAGTCATCCATATGACCATTAAAAGAAATCCGTTAAACTTCAGCTACACGATAAATCAGACAAACCTAGAGGCCGTAAATTCAACTAAATTCCTAGGAGTAAAAAATTACATTACTTAAATCGGAAAGAACACATAGAAAAAATTGTAGGGAAGGTAAACCAAAGACTACGTTTCATTGGTAGAACACTTAGAAGAAGCAACTGTTCTGCAAAAGAAACTGCCTACACTACACTCGTGCGTCCTATTTTGCAGTATTGCTGCTCATTGTGGGATCCACACCAGGTGGGACTGACAGACGATATAGAGAAAATTCAGAGAAGGACAACTCGTTTTGTATTATCGCGATATAAGGAAGAGAGTGTCACCGAAATGATGCACGAGTTGGGGTGGAAATCATTAATAGAAAGGCGTTAGTTGTTACTGCAAGATCTATTTGCGAAATTTCTTTCACCAACTTTCTCTTCTGAATAATAACATATATTGTTAGCACGGACCATCATAATAAAACAAGAGAAAACAGATCGAAAACAGAAAGATTTAGGTGATCCTTTTTCCGCGAGGTATTAGAGTGTGGAATTACAGAGTTGTTGCTGTTGTCTTCAGTCCGGAGACTGGTTTGATGCAGCTCTCCACAATACCCTATCCTGAGCAAGCCTCTTCAACTCCACATAAGAACGGCAACATAAACCTGTCTGAATCTGCTTACTGTATCCATCTCTGCGGTTTTTACCCCACACACTTCCCTCCGACGCTAAACTCCTTGATGTCTAAGAATGTCTCCTACCAATCGATCCTTTCTTTAAGTCAAGGTATGCCAGAAATTCCTTTTCTCCCCAATTCTGTTCAGTACCTCCTCATTAGTTACGCGATCCACCCACATAATCTTCTGTAGCACCTCATTTCAAAAGCCTCTATCCTCTTTCTGTCCGCACTGTTTATCGTCCATGTTTCATTCCCATACAAGACAACAATCCACACAAATGCCTTCAGAAAGGACTCCCTTAGGCTTAAATCAATATTCGATGTTAACAAATTTCTCTTTTTCAAGAACGCTTTTCTACCCATTGCCATTCTTCATTTTATATCCTCTGTACTGCGACCATCATTTGTTATTTTACTGCCCAAGTAACAAAACTCATCTACCTCCATTATTGTTTCGTTACCTAATCTAATTTGTTCAGCATCACCTGATTTTCTTAGACTGCACTCCATTACCCTAGTGTTGCTCTTGTTAATGTTCATGTTGTATGCACCTTTCAGCACACTGTCCATTCCGATCAACTGCTCTTCCAGGTCCTTTCCTATCTCTGACAGAATTACTATGTCGTCGGCAAAACGCAATATTTTTTAATTCTTCACCCTGAACTTCAATTATTTCTCCAAATTTCTCCTTGCTTTCCTTTATAGCTTGCTCAATGTACAAATTGCATAACATTGGAGAAAAGCTACAACCCTGTCTTACTCCCTTCCTAACCACTGCTTCCCTTTCATACTCTTCAACTCTGACAACCGCAGTCTGGTTTTTGTACAAGTTGTTACTCCTGCTTGCTTCAGAACTTGAAAGAGTTTATTCCAGTCAACATTACCAAAAGCCTTCTCCAAATCTACAAAAGCTAGATATGTAGGTTTGCATTTTCTTAATCTATCTTCTAGGATAAGCCGTAAAGTAAGTATTGCCTCCCTTGTTCCTACATTTCTCCTGAACCCAAAATGATCTTCCCCGAGGTCGGCTTCTACCAGCTTTTCCATCCTTCTGTAAGTAATTCGTCGTAATTATAGAGAATTATCATAAAAGTGGTTCTATGAACCCTCTGCCATGCACTTCAATGTGATTTGCGGAGTATCTATATAGATGTAGATTTCTTTTAGCACTCATTTAGATGACCTCACGCTTTTCATTATTTAGGGGCAATTGTCAATTTTTGCACCATACTGATAGTTTATTTAAAACGTTCTGGTGTTGATTTTGAACCTTAGGTAACTTACCTACACAATAAACGAAAGTATCCGCAAACCGCCTAAGAGAGCTGCTCAGATTATCTTTTAAATCGTTTATAAAGAAATATTAGGGGCTTTATAACACTTCATTACGCCAGATATTACTGTTTTGTTCGATGACTTTCCTTTAGCTACTACTTGCTGGTATTTTAAGAAAGAAAACTGCGAATCAATCGCACAACTAAATAGATTTCGTCACTCAATTATGTAATAATTTAGAAAGTCAATTTGCGACGACGTTTCGTTAGAAACTTCTTTCTCATAAAGCGCGTCGGTTTACAGATGCACCCCCCTCAAATTGCATGTGCGGTATCCAACAGGCACTGAGCCTTCAGGGCGTACAGTAGAGTCTACGGCGTTGCCTGACTCGCAGGCGTTAAGCGGCGCGGCAACATTCCTAGTCCACATTGATGTACTGTACCTCTTCAATGACAAGTAAAGCTACGGAAGAGTCAGTCTTCGATTTTTATGAAATTTAGATATACATGAAAACTAAGCCATAGGTATCTTTTTAGCGCCAGTAAAACATAAAAATGGTCCCTCCAAAATAGGGGCTAAAATGAAAAATTGCGATAACTTTAGTGAAGCGATTTTAATTAGTTTTTTTATGAAACTATCTTTTGGTAAAAGCCGAAAATACGCCTAGGTATACTGGAGGAATATTAGAAGGAAACTAGCCCGAAAGAGACCAGCTTTTTGCAACAAAAATTAGTTTTCATTTAATCGAAGTACACTACTGGCCATTAAAATAGCTACACCAAGAAGAAATGCATATGATAAACGGGTATTCATTGAACAAATATATTACACTAAAATTTATATGTGATTCAATTTTCACGCAATTTGGGTGCATAGCTCCTGAGAAATCAGTACCCAGAACAACCACCTCTGGTCGTAATAACGGCCTTGATACGCCTGGGCATTGAATCAAACAGAGCTTGGATGGCGTGTACAGTTACAGGTGCCCGTGCGGCTTCAACACGATACCACAGTGCATTCAGAGTAGTGACTGCAGTATTGTGACGAGCCACTTGCTCGGCCACCATTGACCACACGTTTTCAATTAGTTATATATCTGGAGAATGTGCTGGCCAGGGCAGCAGTCTAATATTTTCCGTATCCAGAAAGGCCTGTACAGGACCTGCAACACGCGGTCGTGCATTATCCTGCTGGAATGTGCTGCTCCTCTTTAGTAGGTCTATCATTTTGTAACGTATGAAAATTTGTGCCGGACCAGGACTCGAACCACGGTCTCCCTCTTTTCGCGAGCGGTCGCCTTAACCACTTGGCCACCCTGACACGCTCCCCGGCCAGACACAAACTTCTATATAAGGAGCACTAAGGCAAGTAGACAAATGTAGCATATGGAAGTTTGGGCGCGTGTCCTGGTGGCCAAGTGGTTAAGGCGACCACTTGCGAAAAGCGGGAGACCGGGGTTCGAGTTCTGGTCCGGCACAAATTTTCATATGTTACAAAATGATAGACCAACTAAAGAGGAGCAGTTAAAGTCGGAAATAATCGCTAATTGCGATGTAATGAATGTATATCGATCTGTAATAATAAATAACAAATTTACGACAAATGCAGAATTTTCTTTGGATATATTTATGTGCGCTTAGGTTGCACAGTGGTAGAATGCCAGACTATAAATCCAAAGGTCGCAGATTCGATCCCCGCCGGGCCCTAGGATTTTTATCTGTCACGTTCCACTTCTTTCACCTCTGGCAGCATTGCTCATGTGAAAAATACCGAGTAGCACCGTTGTGCGGAACCCACGTTAAACTGCAGGTCCCCCTATATCTGGCTGGGTAAATCAGTTCGAAGGTCGGAGGAAGGCAACGGCATACCACCTCCAAACAGGACCTTGCCTAGTAAAGCACTGTGGTGTTCAAACCAATCTTCGGATTGTTGACTGCTTTACCTTTTTATTTATCATTTTATGGTCGTGGTGCACCCTGTTCCTAATGGAGTCTTCATTTCAGAAAACCATTCATTACAAGTTGCATGTGACCCACTTACGTTCTGACCCTTCCCAGACGGTCGTGTGAGGTTCGTTGACACCCTCAAGCAGATCCCGGCCATCCTATTCCGACAGCCATTAAACTATAATCAGACTGCGAGGGATCGGAACACCGGCAGACAAGCCGGAAGCAGAGATCATCTGCGCTCGATCCCGCCTCTACCCTCCCTCCTCTCCCCTTCACCCTCCCTTCCACCACCGGTCGCCTTTCACGTCTCGTCGCCCCTTCTGGAACCGCCGCTTTGTCTGGGTTCGATCGCCGCTGTCAACACAATCCCGCAAAAGGCGACTGCCGCTTCGCTGCCGTATTGTGCGCACTACAGCCCTATCTCTCAATTTCCCTTCTTATGTAACTCATTCTGTCTGTCTCTATATTCCTCTCAACGCCTGAGTCTATATAGATACACTGCTGATTGAAAATTCTGAACGGGACTTCTTGTCGAGAAATGCTAGCGGAAATGTTGTACCGCCGACAGCTGTATAAAGGCGTGGCTGCGATCAGTGACCCTGGCTTTATCTAATATATACAGCAGAGTGTCCGTATGTTTGTACGTGTTGCATACAAATCTATAATTTTGTTCCAATCTTTATGAAATTTAGTACACGTAAAAAAAAAAAAAAAAAAAAAAAAAAAAAAAAAAAAAAAAAAAAAAAAAAAATTTGGTATGCCACAAGGTTCGGGCTTGGACCTTTTGCTGTTCTTAGTGTATATTAATGACTTGCCATTCTATATTAATGAAGATGCAGAGCTGGTTCTTTTTGCTGATGATACAAGTATGGTTATCACACCTGACAGACTAGAACTAACTGAAGAAATTGTAAACGACGTCTTTCAGAAAATCATTAAGTGGTTCTCAGCAAACGGACTGTAATTAAATTTTGATAAAACACAGTACATACACTTCCATACAGTAAACGGAATGACACCATAAATAATCTTTTCTAAAATTCTTTATTGGCAAATCATGATTTCGGCCAGTAACTGGCCATTATCAATGCGTGTGTTTAAATGGCGTGGTGTGAGTTTTCCACATTAATAAGATCTAAATTTAAACACACGCATTGATAATGGCCAGTTACTGGCCGAAATCATGATGGCCAATAAAGAATTTTAAAACAGATCGACTGACAGCTGAAAATTCTCAAAGTATTGGATACATATCACAGTCGTGAAGCGCAAACCATGGGAAGTAACCTGATGAAATATTTCAGTCCAGCTACTTATGCTATTAGGGTAATTGCAAATTTTGGTGATATACATCTTAGTAAATTTGCTTACTATGCCTATTTTCATTCTCTGCTTTCGTATGGCATCATTTTCTGAGGTAATTCATCATTGAGTAAAAAAGCATTCATTGCACAAAAGAGTGTAATCAGAATAATTTCTTGAGCCCATCCAAGATCATCCTGCAGACACTTATTTGAAGAGCTAGGGATCTTCACAGTGTATATATATTCACTGATGAAACTTGTTATTACCAATCGCACCGAATTGAAAAACAACAGAAATGTACATAACTACAACACTAGGAGAAAGAATTATCTTCACTGTTCAAGGTTAAATCTAGCTTTGGCACAGAAAGGGGCGAATTATGCTGCCACAAAAGTCTTTGGTCACTTAACGAACAGCATCAAAATCTTGACAGATAGCCACCTATCATTTAATAATAAATTAAAAGAATTTCTGAATGGAAACGCATTCTACACTATAGATGAATCTTTAGATATAAATTAGTAAATCTGAATAAATAAATAAATTGTGTCATGTAATATTTAGTACAAAGCAATAATTTGTAAAGACACCTTTCATTAACCTGTCGCGTTCCACATCGTTACGAAGTGTCGTATTCTTGATCTATGGAACAAGCACTAATCTAATCTACAAGCGTACACCCGTGTCCGTGGGAGGAGTCAGACCTCCAACGAGGTGCAACCGCGCACTTCGGAGCGCTCGGCCATTCCACCGCAGATTTTCAGCTCGTGACTCGGTCTTATACTGAGCGAGTAGTTTAAGCCGTATATTTAATGCAGGAGCAAGATGTGCGTCTGGAAAATGAGACATCTGTCGTTACTGACTTGTAACCGTTTAAAAATGTCTGATATTTTATATCGTCTACGATCCGTTTTGTGGTTGTGTCTAGATAATCAGCGAAATTTATGTTGTTACTAGAATGAATTTTGAATGTGCAGTAGAGAGTCCGTTGATCAGAAAGTATATGTCAGATTAAAGTTGTGTGCCGGATGTATACCGGAATATGGGAACTTTGCCTTGAGCTGGCAAGTACTCTGCCAACTTAGTTATCCAAGCATACACACGACCTGCGCTCACGACTTGACTTTCGCAAGTTCGTGATCTCCCTCCATCAAAAATTCACAGAAATTCTCCTGGATACCTTCCGGGGCCACCACTCATAGAAGGGAGTCCACTTTTAATCTCCATGGATGTCCATTATTATTATTCTTTCATTTTATTATTTGCAAAGCACTTAAAAGTTGACATTTTTCTTCCTTTGTGAGCATATTTCTTTCACTCTCTTGCTGTGAGCTTTCTTTCTATCTTCAGACGATGTTGCTTCAGTCTTCGTCTTTCGTTTTTCCCGTTAGTCAACTTGCTAGTTGAAACTTCCTGGCAGATTAAAATTGTGTGCCGGAACCGGGACTCGAACCTGGGACCTTTGCCTTTCGCGGGCAAGCGCACCACCGACTGTGCTATCCCGACACGACTCACGATACCGCCTCACAACTTTACTTCCGCCAGTACCTCGCCTCCTACTTTCCAAACTGGCGGAAGTAAAGTTGTGAGGCGGCATCGTGAGTCGTGTCGGGATAGCACAGTCGGTAGTGCGCTTGCCCGCGAAACGCAAAGGTCCCAGGTTCGAGTCCCGGTTCCGGCACACAGTTTTAATCTGCCAGGAAGTTTCATATCAGCGCACACTCCGCTGCAGAGTGAAGTTTCATTCTTGAAATATGCTAGTTGTAAATTTTCGACCTGAAGATTTTATGGTTCTGGACATCTTCTACTGTTATTCCTGCCAATTTGATATTGGTGTTCATCTCCCCAATCCACTTTACTGTTAAGGCGTCACACCTGTTGTAAAGAAATTTGTTTGTTTTGACATTCTGTGTGGGTTTATTCTTTTAGTGTCTCCATATAAACTTCAGTTGCGTTTTCTAATGTCAGTATGGGTACCTGTGTGTTGTATGATTTCCACGTTGATCTGAGTCGGTATTTTTCAGTTTTTCTTACGATTTTGCATTCCTTTTCTCAATGTTTCCATTGACTCCCCGGTCGGAGGTTCGAATCCTCCAAAAATCAAAATGTTCAAATGTTTGTATAGCTTATGGGACCTAACTACGGGGTCATCAGTCCCCAAACTTACAAACTACTTATGAACTAGCTAATACTAAGGACGGCACAAATACCCATGCCCGAGGGGGGATTCGAACCCCCGACCGTAGTGGCCGTGCAGTCCGTGACTGGAGCGCCTCAGTCCCCTCGGCCACCGCGGCCGGCTTCGAATCCTCCCTCGGGCATGGATGTTTGTGTTGTCTTTAGTATAAGTTCATAAGTAGTTTGTAAGTTTAGGGACTGATGACACAGCAGTTAAGTCCCATAAGCTTTACAAACATTTGAACATTTTTATCTACACGTAAACAAAACCTGACACAACACATCCAATTAGAGATCCAAAAATGTTTTATAAAAATTAATTCGAAAGGATAAAAAAACTGTCACAGTGGGATTATGTTTTTTGTTGAATTGGTAGCTCTGTCCATTGCGGTCGCTGATCGGGCTTGGCTCAGCTATCTTATATATAATCACAGGGCATTGAACCCTCCGATCGAGTGCGCTGAACCTCGGCGCCCGGCTCCACCAGAGTCAATCCGACAGATGCTTCGACTCTTAATTGTTGGTACTTTGCAAAACTTCAAAGTCGATTTTCTCGAGCATTTTTAAGAGTTGCTTCGAATGGCTCTGGATGTTGGTTACTTAAGTTCTGAACTTAATGTACCATAAATGTAAAGAAATTCTCAAATCCGATACCCATGTGGTCTCCTTGTGATATAATGAAGTTGTGGAATTCGTTCAGGTCTCCCATATTTTGTCTCCATGAATTCTGGAGCTTGTTTTGTTGCAGGTCATGTAGTCTGTCTTTTCAGAGGATATCTGGAGCCTGATTTACTATTGTTGCTACTATTACCTAAACTAGCTTATTGACAAATCGGGCAGCTTCAAAAATGTTTAAAACAAAAATCATGATATATCGGTGCAGATGTATAGTAATATGATACTAATTTCATGTCGTATAGTTTGAAAGATGTGATCCAGCATAGCATATCGCATGTTGTGCAATATGACACTACAAGACAACTTTAGGATACATGGATCCGCACTTACGGATACTTACTATTACAGACGCGCGCGCGCGCACACACACACACACACACACACACACACACACACACACAGACTCACACACTTATCGAAAGATCTGCTTTTGGGAATAAGGTATAGCTTTTAAAGAATGTGACTATGTAAATATCTTTTTATTTAAATTCTTGGGAACATTCTAAATGAGTTGAGTATCAAATTCTGCCCTTCTACATCTTTAAATCTAGCAAGGACACATTCACCTTCTCTTCGGCTGTGACAGCAGCGGTTTTCATACTCTTTGCCAACTTTTATTTCACCAATTGAAAGGTCTTTAAAATAGCATTATGAAATAAAATAAACTCTATTACTGAGATTATTTTACTGTAGTTACTTAAAAGTGTATTGAATTAACTTAAAAAAAAACGAAAAGATAAAAAGACCACTATCAACTCTGACCATAACTTATTGGTTATGAACTGCAAATTAAAACTTAATAGACTGCAGAAAGGTAGAAAGTTTAGGAGATGGAACCTGGACAAATTGAAGGAACCAGAGGTGGTTGAGAGTTTCAGAGGGAGCATTAGGCAAGGATTGGCTGAAACGGGGGAAAGTAATACAATAGAAGAAGAATGGGTAGCTCTGAGAGATAGGGTAGAGAAGGCAGCTGAAGACCATATAGGCAGAATGACAAGGCCTAATCGAAATCCCTGGATAACACAAGATATACTGAACTTAATTGATGAGAGGAGAAAATATAAAAATTCAGCAAGTGAAACAGGAAAAAGGGAGTACAAACGTCTGAAAAATAAGATTGACGGGAAGTGCAGACTGGCTAGGCAGGAGTGGCTAGAGGACAAATGCCGAACCGTAGAAGAATGCATAACTAGGGGAAAGATAGATACCGCCTACAGGCAAATAAAAGAGATATTTGGAGACAAGAAAAACAGCTGTATGAATATCAAGAACTCAGACGGAAAACCAGTACTAAGCGTAGAGGGGAAAGCTGAACTGTGGAAGGAATATATAGAGGGCCTATACAAAGGAAATAAACTTGAAGGCAGTATTCTAAAAATAGAAGACGAAGTGGAGGAAGATGAGATAGGAGATATGATACTGCGAGAAGAATTTGACAGAGCGCTGAAGGACTTGAGTCGAAACAAGGCCCCTGGAGTAGATGATATTCCGTCTGAACTGCTGATATCGTTAGGAGAGCCAGTCATGAAAAAAAATGTACAACCTGGTATGCAAGATTTACGAGCCAGGGGAAATACCCCCGACTTCAAGAAGAATATCGTAATTCCAATTCCAAAGAATGCAAGTGCAGACGAGTGTGAAAATTACAGAACCATCAGTTTAATAAGTCATGGGTGCAAAATACTAACACGAATTTATTACAGACGAATGAAAAAACTTGTGGAATCCGACCTTGGGGAAGATCAGTTTGGATTTAGGAGAAATGTAGGAACATGGGAGGCAATACTCACATTACGACTTATCTTAGAAGGTAGGCTAAGGAAAGGGAAACCTACGTTTTTAGCGTTTGTTGATTTGGGGAAAGCATTTACAATGTCGACTGGAATACACTGTTTCAAATTCTGAAGGTAGCAGGGGTAAAATATAGGGAGCGAAGAGTTATATTCAACTTATACAAAACCAGACAGCGGTTATTAGAGTCGAAGGGCATGAAAGGGACGCAGAGGTTGGGAAGGGAGTAAGACAGGGTTGTAGCCTTTCGTCATTGTTGTTCAATCTGTACATTGAGCAAGCAGTGAAGGAATGCAAGAAGAATTTGGAGAGGGAATTTAAATTCAGGGAGAAGAAATAAAAACTTCGCGGTTTGCCGATGACGTAGTAATGCTGTCAGAGACCGCAAAGGATCTGGAAGAGCAATCGAATGGAATGGACAATGTCTTGAAAAGAGGTTATAAGATGAACATCAACAAGAGTAAAACAAGGATAATGCAATGTAGCGTCAGAAAATTAGGCGATGCTGAAGGAATTAAATTAGGTAATGAGGCAATAAAAGTAGTAGACCAGTTTTGTTACTTGGGTAGCAAGATAACTTCTGATGGCCGAAGTAAATAAATAAAATGCAGAATGACTATGGGAAGAAAAACGTTTCTGAAGAAGCGAAACTTGTTGACATCCAATATTAGTTTAAATGTTAGGAAGTCCTTTCTGAAGGCATTTGTCTGGAGTGTAGTATTGTATGGAAGTGAAGCGTGGACAATAAGGAGTTGAGACAAAAAGATGATAGAAGCTTTTGAAATGTGATGCTACAGACGAATGATGAAAATTTGATGGGTAGATCACGTAACTAATTAGGAGGTGCTAACCCAATCGGGGAGAAAAGGAGTTTTTGGCATACCCTGACTAAGAGAAGGGATATATTGGTTGGATACATTCTGTCAACTTAGCATTAGAAGGAAGCGTGCGGGGTAAAAATCGCAGAGGGAGACCGAGGGACGAATACATTAAGCAGGTTCAAAAGGATGTAGGTTACCGTACATATTCTCAGATGAAGAGGATTGCACTGGACAGGATAGTGTGGAGAGCTGGATCAAACCAGTCTGCGGACTGAAGACCACAACAACAACATTATTATTCACGTATGGATTCAATAGGACCACGCGAAATAGAATCAGTCAGTGTCGCTTTTTGATGGTTAGCCTTTCTTTCTGACCAAATTTGATTCATTCTTATAGAATGATACCTTTTTTCATTCGTCATTCCGTTTTCTATTTTCCCTCTGACCAATTTTCCAATCAAATATCTTGTTTATTCTTCCATATATATATATATATATATATATATATATATATATATATATATATATATATATATATATATATTACTTCTCAGCCTATAGGTTTCTCCATAAGTAATTTTCGGGCTTAATGTTTTCCTATGTTGTTGTGGACTTCAGTCTAGAGATTGGCTTGATACAGCTCTCCACCCCACTATATACTGATCAAGCCTCTTAATCTCCTCAGAAGAACTAAAACCTACATCCATCTGAATCTGTTTACTATATTCGTCTCTTGGTCTCTCTCCAACGCCTCAGAAAAGACTTCTTAACACTTAAAATTCGATGTTAGCAAATTTCTCTTTTTCAAAAACGCTTTTCTTCCCATTGCCATTCTGCATTTCATATCCACAGTACTTCGACTACCACATGTTATTTTACTGCCTCCGTTACAAAACTCATCTACCAACATTATTGTTTCATTACCTAATCTAATTCATTCAGCATCACATCATTTTCTTAGACAGCACTCTTGTTTTTCTCTTGTTAATGTTCATCTTATATGCTCGTCACAACACACTGTTCATTCCGTTCAACTGCTCTTCCAGATCCTTTGCCGACTCTGACAGAATTACTATGTCATCGGCAAATCACAATGTCTCTTTTTCTTCGCCCTGAACTTTAATTCCTTCTCGAAATATCTCCTTGATTTCATTTACAGCTAGCTCAGTTTACAGCTCGAATAAGATTGGAGAAACGCTGTGTCACTACAGATAAAGGGGGAAGCTGATTGTTTCCATGTGAAAAGCAAGTTTAGGTAAGCTGTTGGGTTCCCCAGCCGGCCGGCTACCAGTTTGTACCTAGTGAATGGGATACAGGTCGTTAGAAAACCCTGATCTACTCGGAAACAGGAAACGGCGGTCTTGGATTAGCCAGGGCGGCTATTCCAGATTGCAATTGAAATACAATAGAGTCACACACATTATTCTAAAAATACATATAAAATCAGGAAATGATCAAACGGCAAATATAATTATATGAATGGAGACTTGGGAAAATCAAACACCGTCATTACAATTTCAATTTCCCTTACAGATAAAAAGCAGATAAATTTCAGTACTGTAATAATAGTATTATATTTACAATTATTGATACCTAGTGTTTATCAGTAAGCAAATGGGCAGCATTACACCACGCTACCTGACTTAGAAGACGCAGCACGTTATTTCCGTATTCTTTCAATAAACATTGCTTTACTCTCTTGTTTTGCTTTTCGTTGAGGTAGTAATATTCTTGTATCAGAACATGGATTCCACCACTGAAACACAAAACATGAACCCAGCAAAGTACATTACTTTTATATATGTATTTTATTATATTTAGTATTATTCTTAGTAACGTTCGTTTTATGTTGTAGACTGTCTCTTAAATATTTCATGGCCGACTAAAAATAGTAGATATTCAGCAGATAATTTATATATAAACAATTATATGTATTTGTGAACAAGAACAATATATTTGCATAAAAGGCCATGATAAATTAAATATTAATTGTGTAACTGTATTTCGATGGCGGCAGTATATTTGAATGAGATGCCGTGATTAACAGCTACCTGAGGAAGGAGCTTCAGTCTCAACCGATTTTAGTATTGTTAAATATATATTTGTTTGTTAAATGTTAATAACATTTGTTGGTAAGTCGTGAAAGCATTTAATTCTGTGATATTCAAATGTATAATATTTTGGAAGGGAAATTGTATTTTAAAGATGAGGCGTTAGAATGAGCGAAAGGATACAATTTTGGGAGCAGGTAGAGCACGCTTTGGAACGCTTGGGAGATGACTCGTAACTTGGACGTGGTGGTGAGATGTTGTGACGCTGGGCGGTCTGAAGCCGCGTTACGAACTTGTGATTTGAAAAGATAGGTATGTGTGGACTCAGAAATTTTTCTGGACTGTGACTGCAGGCCGCCTATAGGGGCCGAGCGGTCTTCGGCGCGCCTATCACGGTCTGCACGGCCGCTGCGATCGGGGGTTAGAATCCTCCCTTGGGTATGGGTGTTTGTGTTGTCTTTAGCGTTAGTTAAGTAATTAGTGTGTAAGTCTAGCGACTGATGAGCACGAAGTTTGGTCGCATAAGACCTCACACACATTTTAACTTTTTTTTCTTTTATTGTGACTGCAGAATTTAATGTCTCGTTGAAAAGCGGTAAACTATGGATGGTAGTAGTGTACTCGTGTGATGACAAACTGTATTTTATAACAAATACTGTAATTAATCGCGGATTAATTTGAAACTGCAGTGCTAGATGGACTTTATCATTTTACTTCTGATAAAATGGAACTTTTACTCTCGAGTGCATGTGATACTTATTGTGCCTCTCATGAACGACAGTAGGGAAAATACTGTTATTTACCAATGTATAAAGTCGGCCCACCTAAGCATTTTCATGTCCGAAAAAAGAATTGTTGAAATCCATTTATAAAAAATTACTTCGTAAGTGAATCTCCTGAACATTATCTTAGAATCCATTTTGTTGATTATTCAGATCATTTTCGCATCATAAGCAGATTGATACTGGCTAAACTGCAGATTCTATTGATCTTATTTAAACAGATTAGTTGTTTAGGGCACAGATGCTGACATACATAATTCACCCTATGAATATAGACAACGAGCCATTAACCTTTCACCACCCTGAGTTATGTATTGCCCAAGTCTTATTCGTGAGTACTAATAGGATGGTCACAAGGTTACCCCCTTCTCAGCCACTGCATCCCTTTCATGTCCTTCGATTCTAATAACTGCTGTCTGTTTTTTTGTACAAGTTCCCTAAATTTTATTCCTGCTAGCTTCAAAATTTGAAAGTGCGTATTGCAATCAACTGCCTACCGTCAACTGCCTATCCATCAAGACCTCCTCATACAATCTCGATTAAGGTCTCGTAAACCATCATGCAAGTTGGGAGATAGTTTAGTAAGAGACAATTTTAACATTGATGATGCTTGGCGCCAAGAATGGTATACCTCAACCCAGACCCAAATAATTTAATCAAAGATCCGACACAACGCCCAGTCGGATTAGAGATATTAAGGGGATACTGCACATCACTCAACCGGTTCCGAACAAGTCACGTGAATCGCTAGTACTGGAGGCATAAATGGGGCGCGATTGATAGACCTGACTGCGACTGTGGAGGATACAGTAGCAGAAAGATTCAAACAAAACCTGTGTCTAACTGCAAACACGTACCCGACTCACACAATAATAGTAGGCGGTGATTTTAGTTTACCCTTAATCTGTTGGCGAAATTATATTTCAAATCAGGAGGTAAGCATAAATCATCGTGCGAATTTGTACGCAACGCATTCTCTGAGAATTACTTCAAACAATTAGTTCATGAGCCAACTAGAATTGAAAATGGGTGTCAAAATACACTTGATTCTTAGCAACAACTAATCCTGAGATAATAACGAACATCAAAACGAATACAGGTATTAGTGAACACAGAGCGGTCATAGCGAGATTGAATATCGAAAGTCCCAAAGTTACCAAAAATAGACGAAAAGTATATTTGTTCTGGAAAGCAGACAGAAATACAATACATTGCTTCTTGATAGACAGTTTTCACTTGTTCCTAACACTAAACGTAAGTGTAGACCAGATGTGGCTATAATTCAAAGAAGTGGTATCGACAGCAATTGACAGTTTCATACGAAATAATAAAAGAAGGAGGTGATCCCCTTGGTACCCAAAACAGGTCAGAATACTGTTGCAAAAACAACGGAAAAGGCAAGCTAAATTTACACGAACACAAAATCCCCAGGATTGGTGATCCTACATAGAAGCTCGAAATTTAGCGAGGACTCCAATGCGAGATGCCTACAACACTTTTTATACTTTTTACAACGAAACACTTTCTTGAAACTTGACTGAATACCTAAAGAAATTTTGGCCATATGTTAGATATAATAGGGGCAAAACACAAACAAAATTCACTACTTGATAGTAATGCCGATGATAGCGCTACTAAAGCAGAGTTACTAAACATAGCTTTTAGAAACTCAGTCACCAAAGAAGACGCAACCAATATTCCAGATTTCTAATTACAAACAGAGGCCAGAATGCGTAACGTTGAAGTAGATATCTCCGGAGTAGTGAAGCAACTTAAATCACTTAACAATAACAAGTCGTCCGGACTGTATATCCATTAGAATTCTATCTGTTAATGCTGAAGCGATAGCTCCTTACTTAACAGCCATATACAACCGCTCTCTCAAAGAAGGATCTGTGCCAAAAGACTGGAAAGTTGCACAGGTCACACCTATATTCAAAAAAGGCAGTAGGAGTAACCCACTAAACTACAGGGTTATTTCATTACGTCAATTTGCAGCAGGGTTTTGGAACATATCCTGTATTCAAATATTATGAATTATCTCGAACAGAATGATCTATTGATCCAAGGTCAACACCGATTTAGAAATTACGTTCATGCGAAAAACAACTAGCTCTTTACTCACACGTGATGAGTGCTATCGGCAAGGAATGTAAAATTGATTCTGTATTTCTTGATTTCCAGAAAGCTCTTAGCCAAATTGCGATTGGATAGGGGATTTCTTGTCAGAGAGGACACAGTTCATACTAGTTCGTAGTAATCTATGGGTAAGGCATCGACTTAAACAAAGGTGATCTCGGGATTTCCACGGAGTAGCGTTATTGGTCCTCTGCTGTTCCTTATTCACATAAACGATTTAGGGGGAAATCTAAGTAGTTCTCTTAGGTTGTTTGCAGATGACGCCCTCATTTACCGTCTAGTGAAATCATCTGAAGATCAAAACCAACTGCAGAACGATCTAAATAAGATATCAGTGTGATGTAGAAATTGGCAATCGTTTCTAAATAATGAGAAGTGTGAAGTCGTCCACATGAGTACGAAAAGAAATCCGTTAATCATTTTTTACAAGATAAATCAATCAAAAGTGAAGGCAGTAAACTCCACAAAATATCTAGGAATTACTATTACTTCAGACATAAACTGGAAAGAACACGTAGATAACATCGTGGAAAAGGCAAACCAGAGACTGCATTTTATTGGTAGAAAGATTCAACACAGCTACTAAAGAAACCGCATACACTACGCTTGTCCGTCCTTTTTTGGAGTACTGCTGCCCAGTGTGCGATCCTTATAAGGTGGGTTTGACGGAGGACATGAAAGAAGGGCAGCTCGTTTCGTTTTGTCACGATTCAGGGGAGACAGCGTTACGGAAATGATACAGGATCTGGGATGGGAATCGTTACAACAACGGCGCTAATCACTGCGGCGTGGGCTACTTACGAAATTTCAATCGCCAACATTCTCCTCCAAATTCGAAAGTATATTGTTGACTCCCACTAACACTGAAAAGATCAACAGAATAAAATACGAGAAATCAGAGCTCGAACGGAAAGATTCAGGTGTTCTTTCTTCCCGGGCGCTATTCGAGAATGGAATGGGAGATAAATAGTATAAAGGTAGTCAATGAACCCTCTGACAGGCACTTAAATGTGAAAGGTGAACAGATGGGCATAACAGCTTTGAGATAGTCGCAGAACGACATATTGACATAGCTGTTTATTTTTTCTCAATGCTACCGGTTTCGGTCATTTACCATTCTATTAGCTAATCTCTGCTAACGCTTGATAATGGTAAATGACCGAAACCGGTAGCATCGAGAAAAAAATAAACAGCTATGGTCAATATGTCGTTCTGCAATTACTTAAATGTGATTTACGGAGTATCTCATGTAGATGTAGTTATAGACAACAAACAGATATTACAGCATTCGCCACGGAATGTCGTTTCAGGAAATTCAAAGGCGCCTTCCAAGACCTTCATTCGCTTTAGGGAGAGGATGTCACCCCTGAGCATTGCAGTGATGCCAACTGCATGGTCCCCTTACCGAATCATAGCAATTATTATTTTATTCCATGAGACTTAAATTACCAGTATTTTATCTTTAACCTGTATGTATTATACGAGGCGCGTTCAGAGAGTAAGTTCCGTTTGGTAATAAAATGAAATTGTACACAGATACAGAAGAAATTTTTATTGAACAAAATTCTACAACTCTTAAACTACTTTCCCACATAACTGCCGAAATTTTGTAGGCACTTGTCATAGCGTGCCACATGTTTTTGCATGCATCCTTCACAGAAGGATGCCGCCTGTGTGTATTCAACCATGTGGTAACAGCTCTTTATCATCGTTGAAGTGTTGATCACCAAAGACCGATTTTAGATGCAAGAAGAGATGATAGTCGCTAGGAGAGAGGTTCGAGCTCAATGGAGGATGATCAAACAGGTCCCATTAAAAAATGAAACTTTCACTCTGCAGCGGAGTGTGCACTGATATGAAACTTCCTGGCAGATTAAAATTGTGTGCCGGAACCGGAACACGAACCTGGTCCCAGGTTCGAGTCCCGGTTCCGGCACACAATTTTAATCTGCCAGGAAGTTTCATGTCCCATTAATATTTCCGTAAGAATTGTTTGGTCGCATTCGGTGTGTGAGGTCAGGCATTATGGCGAAAAAAAATCTTTTGACAGTAATTCTCTTCTTACACCTAAAATCTGTCCTTGGTGGACAACACTTCAACGATGATGACGAGCTGAAAGAACATGTCATCACATGGTTGAATACACAGGCGGCAACATTCGATGAGAAAGGCACACAAAACCTTGTGCCATGTTATGACAATTGCCTACAAAATTTCGGATGCTATGTGTAAAAGTAGTTTAACAGTTGTAGATTTTTGTACAATCAATATTTTTTCTGTATCTGTATCTGTTTGTTTTATATAACCAAACGGAACTTACTTTCTGGACGCGCGACCAGATGTATTTAAAGCCATTCGAAATAAACTAAAAGAACTACCTACCTATAATGATCTCGTGTCATATATGGAGCTATGAGACACAAATGACAACGGAGAGAAATTCTTGGTGGCACCTGGGAAAATGCAGCCCGGTAAAGTCCTTAAATGTTCAAATTTTTGCCGGCCGCGGTGGCCGAGGGGACTGAGGCGCTTCAGTCACAGTATGCACGGCCACTACGGTCGGGGGTTCGAATCCCCCCTCGGGCCGTCCTAGTTCGTAGGTAGTTCATAAGTAGTTTGTAAGTTTAGGGACTAATGACCCCGTAGTTAAGTCCCATAAGATTTACAAACATTTGAACATTTGATTTCAAATGTTTGTTAAGCTTATGGGACTTAACTACGGGGTCATCAGTCCCTAAACTTACAAACTACTTATGAACTACATACGAACTAGGACGGCACAAATATCCATGCCCGAGGGGGGATCCGAACCTTCGACCGTAGTGGCCGTGCAGACCGTGACTGAAGCGCCTCAGTCCCCGCGGCCACCGCGGCCGGCGGTAAAGTCCTTGGTGCAAAATATGGCTGGTATTTTTTGTTCTGTTTTGTTTCCTCGCATGCGGCCATTCGCTGTGTTTCTGCCCCCTGCCGGCAGTGATTAGCGGAACATGAGCGCAGCCTCGCATCCTCTGGCTGGCAGTTAATGGCCCTGGCCGGCCGCTGTCACCCGCACTCGGCGCGCGCCGTGATTGAAACGCTGATGGCCTCGCCTCGTGTTCTGTGACGTCACGCCGCCTCTGCAGGGGCGCTCGCTAGCTGTTCCGCCGGCCACTGAGAGGAAAGCGCTTTGCACAACTGAACTGCTGTGACTGGGCGGCGACATGGTTTGCTTTGTTTACTGTGGCGACAGTTGCGTGACTTTGTTTTATATTTGGCTCTAGCTTGCGACTTTTAAGGTGTTCAATGTTCAAATGTTTGTAGAGCTTATGGGACTTAACTACGGGGTCATCGGTCCCTAAACTTACAAACTACTTATGAACTACCTATTACTAAGGACGGCACAAATATCCATGCCCGAGGGGGGATTCGAACCCCCGACCGTAATGGCCGTGCAGACCGTGACTGGAGCGCCTCAGTCCCCTCGGCCACCGCGGCCGGCTTTTAAGGTGTAGATTACGTCTTTATTTTCACAGTTGTATTGGATGTAAAGTTAAAGCAGTCAACAATCCGAAGATTGGTTTGAACACCACAGTGCTGTACTAGGCATGGTCCTGTTTGGAAGTGGTATGCCGTTGCCTTCCTCCGACCTTCGAACTGACTTACCCAACCAGTTATAGGGGGACCTACAGTTCAACGTGGGTTTCGAACCACGGTGCTACTCGGTATTTTTCACATGAGCAGTACTGCCAGAGGTGAAAGAAGTGGAAAGTGACAGATAAAAATCCTGGTGGGGATCGAACCCGCGACCTTTGGATTTGTAGTCTGGCACTCTACCACTGTGCAACCGAGGCGCACTGTGTTGGATGTTGTTGTTATGGTCTTCAGTCCGGAGACTGGTTTGATGCAGCTCTCCACCCTACTCTATCCTGAGCAAGCCTTTTCATTTCCTCATACGAACGGCAACCCACATCCACTTGAATCTGCTTACTATACGCGTCTCTTGGTCTCCCTCTGCTATTTTTACCCCACACACTTCCCTCCAATGCTAAATTTACGATTCCCCGATGTCTAAGTATGTGTCCTACCAAGCGATCCCTTCTTTTAATCAGGGTATGCCAAAAATTCCTTTTCTCACCAATTCTGTTCAGTACCTCTTCATTAGTTATGCGATCTTCCCACCTAATCTTCAGCATTCTTCTGTAGCACCACATTTCAAAAGCCTCTATTCTCTTCCTGTCAGCACTGCTTATCGTCCATGTTTCACTCCCGTACAAGGCAACACTCCACACAAATGCCTTCAGAAAAGACTTCCTTACCCTTAAATTAATATTCGATGTTAGCAAATTTCTCTTTTTCAAAAATGCTTTTCTTCCCATTGCCATTCTGCATTTTATATCCTCTGTACTGCGACCATCGCATGTTATTTTACTACCCAAGTAACAAAACTCATCTACCGCCTTCATTGTTTCGTTACCTAATCTAATTCCTTCAGCATCGCCTGATTTTCTAAGACCGCATTCCATTATTTTTGTTTTGCTCTTGTTAATGTTCATTTTATTCGCTCTCTTCAACACGCTGTCCATTCCGTTCAACTGCTCTTCCAGGTCCTTTGCTGTCTCTGACAGAATTACAATGTCATCAGCAAAACGCAATGTTTTTATTTCTTCCCCCTGAACTTTAATCCCTATTCCAAATTTTTCCTTGCTTTCCTTCACCGCCTGCTCGATGTACAAATTGAATAACATTGGAGAAAGGCTACAACCCTGTCTTACTCCCTTCCCAACTGATGCTTCCCTTTCATGTCCTTCGAGTCTAATAACTGCGGTCTGGCTTTTGTACAAGTTGTAAATAACTCTCCTTTCCCTGTATTTTATCCCTGCTGACTTCAGAATTTGAAAGAGTGTATTCCAGTCAACATTGTCAAATGCTTTCTCCAAATCTACAAAAGCTAAAAATGTAGGTTTGCCTTTTCTTAATCTATCTTCTAAGATAAGACGTAAAGTGAGTATTGCCTCCCGAGTTCCTACATTTCTTCTGAACCCAAACTGATCTTCCCCGAGGTCGGCTTCTACCAGTTTTTCCATCCTTCTGTATATAATTCGTGTTAATATTTTGCAACCATGACTTATTAAACTGATGGTTCTGTAGTTTTCACACCTGTCTGCGCCTGATTTCTTTGGAATGGGGATTATTACATTTTTCTTAAAGTCTGAGGGCATTTCGCCGGTCTCATACATCCTACACACCAGTTCAAATAGTCTTGTCATGGCTGGCTCTCCCAGATACTTTAGTAGCTCTGAGGGTATGTCATCTACTCCTGGGGCCTTGTTCCGACCTAGGTCTTTCAAGGCTCTGTCAAATTCATCTCTCAGTATAGTATCTCCTATTTCATCTTTATCGACTTCCTCTTCCGTTCCTACAACATCGTTTCTAAGTTCATTTCCTTTGTAGAGCTGCTCTATGTACTCTTTCCACCTTTCAGCTTTCCCTTCTTTGCTGAGAACTGGTTTCCCATCTGAGTTCTTGATATTCGTAGAGCTGTTTTTCTTATCTCCAAATGTTTCTTTTATTTTCCTGTAGGCGGTATCTACTTTTCTCCTTGCTATACATTCTTCTACAGATTTACATTTGCCTTCTAGCCACTCCTGCTTCGCCGTTTTGCACTTCCTGTCAATCTCATTTTTTAGTCGTCTGTACTCCATATTGCCTGTTTCATTTACTGCATTTTTATATTTTCTCCTTTCATCAATTAACTGTAGTATTTCCTGTGATATCCATGGATTTTTTGTAGGTCTTGCCTTTCTACCTATTTTGTCCTCCGCTGCCTTCATTATTTCATCTCTCAATGCTACCCATTCCTCTTCTACTGTTTTATTTCCCCCTGTTTCTGTCAATTGTTGCCTAAATCTCCCTCTGAAATTCTCCAGAACTTCACTTTCCTTCAATCTATCTAAGTCCCATCTCCTTATTTTCCTACCTTTCTGCAGTTTTTTCAGCTTCAGCCTACAGCTCATGACTAACAAGTTATGGTCAGAGTCTATATCTGCCCCTGGGTATGTCCTGCAGTTTATAACCTGGTTCCGGTACCTATGTCGTACCATTATATAATCTATCTGATACCTTCCGGTGTCTCCTGGTCTCTTCCACGTATACAACCTTCTTTTGTGATTCTTAAACCACATGTTTGTTACGATTAAATCATGTTCCGTGCAAAATTCTACCAGGCGACTTCCTCTTTCATTCCAGTCCATATTCACCTACTATTTTTCCTTCTCTTCCTTTTCCTACTACCGAATTCCAGTCTCCCATCACAATTAAGTTTTCCTCTCCCTTAACTGTCTGAATAATTTCCTTTAGCTCCTCATATATTTCTTCGATCTCCTCATCATTGGCAGAGCTAGTTGGCATATAAACCTGTACTACTGTTGTCGGTGTTGGCTTCGCATCTATCTTGACAATGATAATGCGATCACTGTGCTGCTCATAGTAGTTTACCCGCATTCCTATTTTCTTATTCATTATCAGTCCTACTCCTGTGATACCCCCAACTGATTTTGTATTTATAATCCTGTACTCACCTGACCAGAAATCCTGTTCATCCTCTATTTGTCACCTCAGTATGAAAATTAAGTTGGTAGACCTGGTACTTCTTCGCAGTTAATAAAATTTATATCTTTGTTGAATTTTTCACTGTAAATATTGGTTCTGTATTTCATTTAAACTTCAAGACTTTTTGTAATGTTTGAGCATGATAATCCGTTTCTCAGGGTCTGATACTTAATAAACCAAAGAATAAAAATTTGAATAATTGAGTCCTGGTAGTTCAGTTAATTTGAAGCCCGTCACAAAGATACTGTTTTTGCCTGATCCTTTTTCTTTATAGAATTACTAGCTTAAACCCGCGGCTCCGCTCGCGTGTTGGTTAATTATGATAGATAATCTATCTTTCAGTTGTGTGCTATGAGACTAGTTTTGAAGGATGCAATAGAATACCTTCTTTTGAAAAAAAACATTTTAATCAACATTCAAATAAAATTATGTTAAGTGCATAATGATTTACAATAAATAATACGTACATTATTCCTTATAGCCTGTGTTGCAATATCTCAACATGTATGGTGAGAGTAAATGTCCAAATTCATTTCAATTTCATTTTAGGGCATTCTGGTAAACTACTTTATTTGTATTACAAGAAATTTCCTTTTTACTGCTTTATTTATTCTTCTGTTTCCTTATTCGTATGCTTATCCTTACAGAGAAAGAACTGAAGACATTGTAGCACGCATATACCAAAGATTGGTTTGTGGCATCACGTTTCGCTGTATGTAACTTCCTTGCTATAGAGTTGCAAACGTCATCGCTGGCCTTCAGTCCGAATTTTCTTATAATTTGACGACTTTCAACCACCATACCTTCCACTCCCTTATAGCTATCGGCATGGAACTGCTATGGTATACAACGGGAGACTTCCGACAATTAAACACAGACCATTCGTTTGCGTTCTGTAGTTTTCGCTGCGGAGCGAAATATTAACACACACACACACACACACACACGTAGAATTTTATATACACCGATAAATTTTCCATCCCAATATACTCCACTTTTATTATCAACCATATATATCATTATCAACCATCAAGCCACAATGCAACCAATAAAACCATTTTCAAAGAGTAAATATAATTTTCAAAGAGTAATTATTGTTCCGCATTTCGCGTTATATTCCTCAAATTACTAAATGTCTATCATATCACTATAAAACCGTGCCTAAATCCTTCCTCAGGTATGAATTAGTAACTGTACAAATATTTAAGTCTCTGCGTCTTGTCGTTCGGACGTGATAAGCGTACACCGAACAGACGTTCACATTAATATATGTTTAAATAGCTATCCGATCGCCATAAAACCGTGCCTAAAGCCTTCCCCGGGTAAAAATTAGTAACTGTACAAATTTTTATGTCTTTATACAGAATAGACATTAACATTTATAGATATAGATTCTTTAGAAAATTTCACCATAAGTTTCTGCTGACCAAAACTGTTAGATATATTCCTTCACTTTTAGATTATGCTGGGACAATATTATGGAACTAATTATTTTAATAACTGTTTAAGACTTTTTAAGGTTCATAGATTCTCTATTTTGAAATAAATAGTTACATTCACTACACTTTCACAGTACACACTTTATAAGTTCACAATTCGTGATTATTTTCGTCAAACTTTGTTTGTGTTAATCTCTCTGGATCCTGTACATTTATTAAAAAAAAAAGTTCAAATGTTTGTATAGTCTATGGGACTTAACTACGGGGTCATCAGTCCCTAAACTTACAAACTACTTATGAACTACTTACGAACTAGGACGGCACAAATATCAATGCCCGAAGGGGGATTCGAACCCCCGACCGTAGCGGCCGCGCAGACCGTGACTGGAGCGCCTTAGTCCCCTCGGCCACCGCGGCCGGCACATTCTAATTCTTCCAGATAGGTTTTTGAAAAGTTATTGCATTAAACTTGCCAATAAGTTCAAATTTCATATCAAGAATGTTCATCAGTTTATTACGGGGGTAAGAAGTTTATAATTTTTCCGTCCTAGCCTATCCCGATAAAAGTCCAAAGATGATGTTCGCTTTCGCGTAGAATCACTATATAAAAGTTTCTATTAAAGTTTAAATACTTTTTCGGGTTATTTCCTTTCTTGGAATGAAACCGCGTATAATTAGCTGAACACATAGAGAGCTGAGCACATAGAGAGCTAACCACACACACATAGAGAGAGAGAGAGTAACTCAACTGCGTGTACTATTTATAATAGCAATCTGACAAATGATCTCTGATATACGAGATGTTTTGACCTAAGTATTCCCTGGATACTATTACTCTGAATTACGCTGATATAATTTGAATGTGCTAAAAATTTTGAGAAATGAGAAAATTCTGCCTCTTAACAAATTATTAAAATTACGTAACGATGAGAAATGTCGGAATACCGTGATTCTAATGCTACGGTCGCGATGTGGTGTTACACTGCAAAGTGTGTGTAGCACGGTTGCCTTGGATAATTTGTGTCTCACGAGAAACAAATATGGGCAAGGCAGTAACTCTTATAGTACGAAATTTCTATCTCGCTTAGGCTGATGTGAACTAAGGATACACAACACTATCCGCACTTTAAAGTAGGCAGCTATAGGCCTATTTATTTGTTTATTTGTCGTATGGCAACAACAGCAGTATTGAGCATTACATATGAGATAGTTATTTAGTTTTACATTAATATATATATTCAAATACTGAAATTTAATAATGTGATAAATACACAACCTTAATACATGTGGGAATTGTGGGTCTTACTAATTTAACACAGTGGCAAGTTTAAGAGATACGGTGACAAGTAAATATATACAGATGATCATAAATCAGAATCTAATGACTGGATCCAACTAGTTGTAGAAGGGGTAGCATTTATAAAGTCACAGAATGGTCCAGGGTATTTCCTCAGAGGACAGTCTCTGACGATTTGTTGGACCGTTTGTTCTTGGGCACCTCAATCACAGGCTGGAGAATCTCGGAGTCCCCTCTTGTGTATCATAGCATTGCACCTGTCTTCACGAGTTCTATTTAATTTTGTCCACACACTTCTCTGCAGATGGAACCCTAGTAGGCCGGCCATGATGTGCTGTTGCATCCGCGTTCCACCTCTTGCGCCATTCTTCTTTAATGTTGAAGTTGTTCCTTCTTTTATGCCACAGCGGAGTGCGGCACTTTAGGTAATCTCGAGGAGGATCGTTTGAGATCTAGGTTGAAGATAATTATTTATGTATTTTTTTGTGATATTTTTCTGAATCTGGACGTATTTGCCTTACGGTTTGATTTTGTGTGTAAAATTCATCTATTATATGCTTCGATAATCTCAGTTGATGCTTGTAACCACTGCACACCATAATATCTTTGTATCTGCGATGTAGCTTCTGTGCTACAGCAGCATCTTTGACCGCTGAGGCGGGCAGTGGACAGTAGACTAGTAGAGAGTCGAGTGGAAGCTAGGCTAGAGTTCAGTCGTATGGTAGTCACCGTGTTGTACGGTTCGGTTCGTCGGCTACGATTCACGTACCGAATTTGGTTAGTTGGATTATGTACATATGAATGTATCCCGCTAGAGGGTGATGAAATTTCATTTGATATTGGAAGAGGAATTTTGTATTAAGGGGACGGGAATATTTGTATGGAACGATATTGTACGAACCCATTGTAATCACCATTATTAACGAGTGTACAGCAGGTACGTTTTTTTAGCAAAAATAAATAATTTAATGATTACTAATTTTCTAATTTCAACTCAGCCTAGTCCCTCACTTTCCTGATTGTGGCATTTTTCTATTTTTGTTGCATGGTACGTGTCGAGTTTGAGATTTTCTTTAAATGTAAATGTTCACGTACCAGTAAAGTAATCAGTTCTTGCCACTGAAATCTAATTTCTATAAGGAATGTTCACAGAAGCACAAATTATTTTATATGAATAAAATTACAGGTGGACCGACGCAGAGTCGCAGTTCCCATTGTTTCATTTTTTGTTTGTAAAAATAGTATTATAGGGCCTAATTAACTTAGTACGTTGCGAAAATATATTGAGAAAGATTGGTGATTTTAGAGATAGTTTACAGGACTATAAGTGTTTAATATTTGTTGCCAAACGGGAAGCAAAGAAATAATGCTGTTCCCGCTCTGTGCTAGATTTTTATAAGTTCAGTTTGCGACAGTCTCTCACCACATTCTTTCAGACAGATTTAATTAGAGCTTTTAAATAGCAACCTTCAAACGAGAAACTTTCACCAGTTTTAGATTCAGTCCCACTTGATTGATTTAAAAACTATCATACTTAATAACAACATGGTTCCCAGGTGGAAAACGGGGTCTTTCAGGAGCAATACGAAATATTTACCTCGCACGGTAAATAGCTCTGGAAAGACGCGGTTTATGCCTGGGGTCTTCTCTTGTCCCCAAACTTAATATAAGTTGTAATTATTTACTACATTAGTTTGAAATACGTGGGGGTGTTGCAAAATAAGTTTCCCCTTTCGACTGTGGGCAGAGTTGTGTATGAAAGGAGGGAAAAAAATCGCACTGACGTGTTTTACGGCCCACTTTAGATTTGTAGTTTTATAAGTCTTTGCAAACATTTTGGACCAAAATAATAATCTAAATAATAAAAAATTTAATTAATAAGAGTGTCTGAAACCCTTTTAGGGAAAAAAGTAGGTAGTGACGGGTTCCGAAACACCGACTTTTGGCATCATAGTCTAACTCCTTGCCCACTACGGTACGGCTATCATTCAGAAGATGAGTCCTATAATCTGATACTATTGATGGCCATTGTTAACTGATGCTAATGTGGCATTTGTAGACACTAGATTATCATTTATCGTACCAAGAACGATGTGTTTTTGTTAATTCTTCAGTGCGCCATTGCATTGAAATGACAACGTGTAAGTTACAATAAGAAAATATTCAAATACGCGCAAGATGGCGTAAGCCACAGAGAGTTCTGCGCGAGGAATGTCACGTGACATCTCTTAACGGCTGGTTTTCGTTAATTCAATGGAGGGTATCAAATCTCCGTTATTTTTGTAAATATGTCTCAAACTATACGAGATATGAAAAAAACATAAGGGAGCTAAGTTGTAGAGAATTTTCTCCTCTACCAATTAGGTTATTAAATTTTCGTATCAGATGAACGGTTCGTTTGTAATTACAATTACATTACAAACGGCCTTTTTAAGTATTAGTACCGTATTTTTTGTCCGAAAAAATGGAAAAAGGGAGGTTCTGGTCTCTGGCGGCCTACAATCATGTCTGAAATCGGTTGAACGGTTCGTCTTAAAAACAGGGAACACGTTACGGACAGACAGACGGACGGACAGACAGACAGACATACATCCCAAAATCGCCGTTATTTTTGCAAATATCTTTGAAACGCTACGAGATATGAAAAAAACATAAGAGAGCAAATTGTAGAGAATTTTCTCCTCTACAAATTAGGTTATTCAATTTCGTGTCCGATGAATACTTACGCCGTTATTTTCATTTAAATTTCGTGCTGTCGAAAGACGATCGCAAAGGCCCACTTTTAGTGTTACTACCGTACACTAAAGTGGGCCAATAGAATGAGACATAAAAGTAAGACTTTATTTTTCTGCATAATTTCCAAGTACATTGTAACATTTGTCTAAACGCTTTAAAAGGTAAAGCAGTCAACAATCCGAAGATTGGTTTGAACACAACAGTGCTTTATTAGGCATGGTCCTGTTTGTAGCCTGGCACTCTGCCACTGTGCTACGGGCCGCCGTGGAGTAGCCGAGCGGTCTAAAGCACCTCGCTGCGGAGCGCGCGGTTGCTCGCCATGGAGGTTCCAGTCCTCTCTGGGGCATGGGTGTGTATGTTGTCCTTAGTTTACCGAGGTTTAAGTAGTTTGTAAGCTACGGACCTATGACCACGCAGTTTGGTCCGATAGGTGTACAGACATTTGAACATTTTTTTGAACTGTGCTACGGAGCCGCACTCTAACCGCTTTATAAGCTGTAAAAAGCCGTTCAGGGAAAAAAATCAGGGCGTTGCATACGGAAGAACCATGGAAAGGCTATGGAGTGGAAACATCCGTCGTCACCTGTCCGAATAAAGTTCAAAATCACTCTGTCTGCAGGTAAAGTGCGACCCACAGTTTTGTGGGACGCCCAATGAGTTTTGTTGCCCGACGTTTAGGAGGATGCAACAATCATTGCTGCGCGGTACTGTGCCACTCTGGTGACTCGGGAACAGCGGCCTGGCCTTCTCAGATGTCAAAGCGAGAGACCACACTCGGCGACGGCATCGCAGAACCATATTGTAACTCTTGGTTGGGAGCGCCTACACCATCCGTCAATCAGTCCTAATCTCGCACCAAGTGACTTCCACCTATAGTTTTCAAAATGAAATGCCAACATCGCACATTAATAATTTATTCACTGACGACCGGTTTCGGTGAACTGTGTCACCAACATCTGGTCAATTACATATTACAAGCTGGTCATCTATCAAAAACATAAAAGACATGTAGGAAACAACGTAAAAACATAAAAAATAACATACATTTGGGATTAAGAGGCACTTATCCTACCTTGTTAAAAATTGGATATAAAATAAGAATTGCAACATTGCAGTTAGTCACTGTATAAAAAATACACAAGTTAAAAACATGATAGCTTACAAAATACTGACAGCTTTGAAGATTCTAGTTTACATCATTTTGGCGCAAGGTGGCAGCACTATAGCTGGATACTGCTTGTAAGCTGGTTTCACAGAAGTCAGTTATTGCATAAAAAACTTGTCACATAATTTTAGTCTAAAATGAAACCCATAATCCTGGGCAGGTGCTTGGAAGTCTTCCAGTGCGTATGAGCAGTGACGCACTAGACAGTTCCCTAGCACCTGCCCAGCTCCACGAAATCAATGGAATTGCATTCCTGAAGATGGTCCAAAAATGACCGAAACTAGTTGATACAAACAAAAATCATTACCCTCTAGACTATGGTTTTATATATAGGAATACGCCTCGTACATATTGGCGAAATTCCCCACAGAATACCTATCTGCTGTAACATATGTTAAGTGTGTTACCCATACTACCTCTTACATCCCCCTCTTGCTGCTGTTTAGAAATCTGACTTGAAATCTGATCTACATAGTGGCTAAATTACTCTACAGAGAGAAAAAAGGTAAAATCCCTTGTAGAGAAAGTTACGATTCAAATTTTTGCAGCTATTTTGTGTGGCAAGGGTTCGGAATGTCTTCCGCAAATCAACATACGCTACCTAGCGGAGGGTTCCTATAACCACCGTATTTCCATTCCTGTTCCAAATAAAACGAGAGGAAAACGTCAGCTTATAAGGCCTGATTTCTCTTGCATTTGTGCCCTTTTCGTGAAATGAAAGCAGGCGGCAGCAGAATCGCCCTACAGTCAGCAGTCTTAATTACTGCTCCAGCACAGAACAGGGAGTATACAGAACAGGGAGTATACAGAAAGGGAACTGCGCTGCAATCTGCGCGCCAAAATTTACTGGGCATTCGCCAAGTCCGCCATCTTGAGAGATGGTAAGGCGATGTCTCTGAAGCAAAACGACATTGAATACGTTTTCTTTATTTTTCGAACTGTGCATTTTAATTGCTTGGATTACGGACAAGTAAACAAGTATTAGATGCACTATATAAGGTAGAAATGTATGGTAATACGTATCATTGTTACCAACAATAAGAGAAAAGGCGTCCGATGACGTTTAGTACTTAACTGTAGAATTATTTATAATGTAAATTAGGACATAGGCCTAAACTTTTCACCTTTCCAGAAGTTTTAGTAGGTAAGTGAAGGTCGCTACATATTTAATAAGAGTTCAATGTTTTCAATTTCGAATCATAGGAATCTGCGTATAATCGTCACAACTAGCCACTTGTCTAATTGGAAAACCGTATAGATGCTGTATAATTGAGTGTGTTTTAATTTGACCTCTGGACGAGCTCTCGGTGGTGCTGTAGCAGTTCAAGAGCACTGAACTATTTACGTATAACTAAATTGCATAATTAAAAAGTTGGCGTTGCAAGGAATAACATGAAATGAAAAACGAAGAAAAAAAGAACATATCGGAGAAATGACAATCTACTACCTTTCTTACTTCGCTACGCCGACCTCAATTGTAGGGCTGAGAAAAAAGTGGTACAAGTGAAAAACTTAAAAAAATCTGCCCTAAAAGTGTCCTACGTCACACACAGAACTTGCAAAAATATTTTTCCGTTGTATCTTTAGTTGGTACTAACATCTTGTGTCACAGAACATGAACTCCGTGAGATGGAGGTCTCTGACTCACTTACCGATTTGACATAGGAATTAGACTTGCACATAATAGTTCGCGATCGGAAGTGCCCACTTTACAGCGCGGCTCCGCCGCGAACTAGTTCCCTCTTTTAGTTCGTCCGCTCCCAGTGACGGCTCAGGCGTGGTCTGCGCATGCAGGTGGAGGGAGAAGTTCCCCCATCTAGCTGTTTCATGCGCTTGCTGCTTCAGCCGCTAACGATATCTCGCGCTGAAGTTATCTCTATATATTGTCATTGTGGAATTCATTAGTCAGATATTGCAGAGTGCAGAATGCTCAAAACAGAAATTTTGTAGCACTGAACTATGTAACCTAGCAGGCAGACGCTCACCTCGGAATGGCTCTCATCAGCAGAAGGCAAACACGTGATTTTTAATTCTGCTGGGGGCCTCTCGCTATTGCCCGTCGGTCTTCGGAAAAGAATCGAACGAACTAAGAAGCGAGATACTTTTGGCATAATAGTTCGCATGTTTTAGTTCACGACCGATTGCACATATTTTAGTTCGCGACCGATAGCGCATATTTCAGTTCGCGATCGATCGTGCATATTTTAGTTCGCGACCGGTAGCTCTCCTTTTAGTTCGCAGCTCGGCCGCGAAGTAGGTCGCTCTCTTTAATTCGTTCGCTCTTTTTGGCTCTTGCTACCGCTATTAAAAGAACTCTTTCTTTTGTTATGACAGATTTTTTATATAATGATTAGTGTTGCCCAAGCGTGTGCTATTACCCGTATTTTTTGGGCAATTAGACATCAAATATTTAAGCAAATAAACCAGTTATTTACACGAATGGGTGATACAATGGTATTTAACTACTTTTCATACAGAGTAGTCGTAGTACACTAAGGAATGGGGGTTATATTTAGACACTGTTGAATACCTTAGAAAAGAAAATTTGCTGCAGTGAAAATACAGCAGAGCTGCATCTCAGTTCGATATGACGGTAACTGGCAGAAGGGAATCACGCGATTCTGCGCGCTCTCGCATCCTCTCGCTGTTCTCCGGCAGTCTTCGGAAAAGGAGTGGACGAACTAAGAGGCGAGGGAACTGCGGACTAGTTCGCGTAATTCGCCTGTGGGAGCGCTCTTCCGAACAAGTTCGTTCGCGAACTACCCAAGACTAATAGCAATAGTATTTTCACGGGTTTTCCGCAAGATATTTTGCTACGACGGTATTGATTATTGTACATTAGCTCCTAGATCCTTTTTCAACCGTGCTAGTCTTTTGTAACTTTTTCATGAGCTTGTTCTTTTACCATCCGAGAGTGCAACTGTTTTTGGCAATTTCCGAATTTTATTCTTAAGCCACACTGGCACTTTTCCAGTTTTAATCCACCTAATGGCACACACTACTACGGCGATTGATTCACGATGTATTTAAACTAAGGCCGTCCATCGTACCGGGACTACCGTTCTTATCTGATTTTTATTATTAAAAAGCCAGTCAAGTTCGCACAAATTTTACAACTGTAGATCTTTCAACAAAACATCACCAAGCCGTTAACATCTTGATGCCGAGACGTGCAGCCCGCTCTTGGGAATAAATGTATTACAGCAGCTGTAGCACGTTATAATGGTGCTACAGTTAAAGCAATTGCAGGTTTGGAAAATTTTAACAACAGATATGTGACTGCATTTAGAACAATTCAAGTTTTTGAGGTGTACAACAAGAACCTGTGAAAAACTTATTATTCCAGTAACATGCCTTTTGCTGTTAGGTCAAGGAATCACAGAAAATTTAATGAACAAGCGGCTGTTTGTGTTTGGATTAAAGGTTCTGGTAATTGTTACAAAATTAAATTTGCGTGCAATTTTGTACCTAGATCATTCACAGCTAAACAAGTTATACATGTTAAAATGAACCGTCAAACAGTTAAAATCTTATAAAATAATTGTGAGGTTGAAAACTAATTTAAAGTCCCGTTCTCCGTTTCAGATCTTTAGTTGTGTTTCTTTTAGGATTTCACAACAGGTTTCTTGTCTTAAAGACACATCATCAGCTGATTGGAATACATACAATTATTACGAAATTAATGAGGACTAATGTTCTATTTCCTCGTGCTATGTTAACAAATTTCTAAAAGGACTAAAATGGAATGTATAAAGGTAAAATTATTAAAAAAAACTTTTTTTATAAACATGAGATGAGAAAAAAATCATTGAAATCATTAAGTAGTTACTTACAAAACTTACTGGGAATTCTAGTTTCTCATAAAAACTGATACCGCATGTTCCAAAGTTCAAAGCAGGGGCACTGACACGTAATCGCAGCAGTATTTACATTAAAAAGCATTGTCCATGGTAAAATGTTGAGATATCATATTAAAATCAAGGTCCCTAAAATCAAAAACCTAAGATGTGATAAGGGACCAAATGTTCAAATGTTTGTTAAGCTTAAGGGACTTAACTACGGGGTCATCAGTCCCTAAACTTACAAACTACTTATGAACTACCTACAACTAAGGACGGCACAAATATCCATGCTCGAGGGGGGATTCGAACCCCCGACCGCAGTGACCCGTGACTGAAGCGCCTCAATCCCCTCGGCCACCGCAAAGGGATGTAGATAATAATAATAATAATGTTTTGGCTCACATATAGCATTATAATAGTCAACGTCGTCTTGTTTTTGGCAGCGGGTATGGTCAAAGAAACTAATTCAATCCGACTGGATGTGTAATATTTGTCGGAAAATATCCCGAGAAACAAACCCGAAAGTAACTACTTGTTATAACCTGTGGGGGCTCTAAAGTCGTTGGGGATTTCATGTATTATTATTATTATTATACAAACGGCCTGATGATGTACTGAAAGATCGCAAACTGTAAAATTTGCGTGAATTTTAGTGATATTTTTAATAAAAATTTTATCAGTTCAGAGTATTTACAAAGGGGAAAAAATCTTTTTCAAACTGATGTTCTTACCTGAGTTTTCTTCTCTATAGTTGGCGTCATGTAAGAAGGCACTTCCGAGCATAGAAGCGGGGCGATAGGGGAAGCGTGGAGGGGAGGAGCTATGGCGGAGCGCCAACAGTGGAGCCAGCTACAGGATGAAGATTAATGGCTGCCAGTGCGGTAATGGAAGGGGATGCGCAGAACGGCAGGAAACTGGGCCGCCTTCCCAGCTGACGCCGACTATAGTAGCCATCTTCGCTATGACGTTATTATCACTAGTGTCTACAGTGACGGCGTTGATAAAGCCAGTGCTGTTTGTAGAGACACAAAGCGAATTTGATGGCAATGACATCAACCTGAATACACTACTGAGCTCATCAGGCCATCATGCCACGATTATGGCCCTGTGACACTGGTTATTGTTCCGCTGAAAGATGGCGCTGCCGGTGGAGAAGATGTAAAAGCAAGTGTTTGCGTAGTCCTCAACTGTCAAGGTACCTGTTATTACTATCGGAAGTTCCACAGGAGACAAGGTGCCTGCGTCATGTTACCTACATATTGTAATATTTCCGGCTTAAAGCCATCATATTAAGATCGGAGTATTGCTTCAATGCAGCCGGTCCATTTTTGGAGTATTGCTGCCCAGTGTTGAATCTTGTGAGGGGGCTGATATGGAGCCGTTTATTTCGCATATCTAAATATTAGGTGTTAAAGAAGTTTTCTTGGTTGGAGTACTGTGTTACGCAATAGTAGAAAGGGTGTGAGAGAGAGACAGTAGATGAGCTTGTAGCCCCTGGGAAAGCTCCGCCCCTATTACAAGTAGAGATCTGATTGGCTCCCGCCTATACTAGTTGTCCGCCAAAACTTTAAGCTTATTTTATTAATATTTAACATTTCTGTGTTTATTAAAAATTACCTATATACTTTCTGTAATGCTTTTGTGCTCAGCTATATTTTGGTTAATTCAAATATTTAATTATTTGTATATTTTGCAATAAGTTGAACAATGTTGGTCTAGAAGTTTCGCTTGGCGCCAAAACGGTGGCTTGTGGCGCGCAGCGAGAGGCGACGGCAGTCAGTCGAGCGCCGACCGCGATACCTTGCACATTCATGTCAGTTCAGTGCGGGCCAGGGACAGTTTATACGTTATGTATCGTTTATATATTTAATATTACTCAGTCAGTATATTTGTGCTTGGATATATACTGGTATTTCTTCAATAAAAACAAGCACTGGCATCCTACAAAAGCAAAAGTTATTCGTAGTGCAGTACTTCCTAGCCACATATTAACACCTCTCTTAGCATCACTTCAAGTTCAATGGACGTGCGACCTGTGTGCTTCACCTGCGCAATGGGACATCAACTACGACAGAAGACACAAGGTTAGTAAAGAGTGAATTCAGACATGCACTGAAGTTGCATGTCGACACGGCACCTCACGTGCAGTGCTGCCCCGTTTACAAACCAGGGCACTGGCACGAAGTGTGTTGGTAACAACACCGAGGAAAGGCATGAAAGAGGGGAGGTGTTTAGGAACTTTATCAACTAGGTACTGACCTTCCCTCCCTGTCTTTTTAAAAAAAATAGAAGCCCTGCCGTAATCTTTATCAGGTGGGGTTGACGGAGGACATCGAAAGAGTCCAAAGAAGGGCAGCTCGTTTCGTATTGTCGCGATACAGGGGAGACAGCGTTACGGAAATGATACAGGATCTGGGATGGGAATCATTACAACAACGGCGCTTATCGCTGCGGCGTGGGCTACTTACGAAACTCCAATCGCCAACATTCTCATCCGAATGCGAAAATATATTGTTGACTGCTACTTACATAGGTAGAAATGATCATCATAATAAAATACGAGAAATCAGAGCTCGAACGGAGAGATTCAGGTGTTCTTTCTTCCCGCGCGATTTTCGAGAATGGATTGGGAGATAAATAGTATAATGGTGGTTCGATGAACCCTCTGCCAGGCACTTAACTGTGATTTGCAGAGTATCCCGTGTAAATATAGAATAGTGATTAGTTTCGCAAATTAGTCTTTCATTCAAATTAATGATTTGTTTAAAGATTTTAAGAATACCAGTAGGCGACAGATGGTAAAAGCTGGTGAGAACCACGACAGTTGGTACAATAGGTCGGATTCTCATGGGAAAGAGTACTGGCAAATCTCCCCGAATTCTAGGGAAGTCCCCGAGCGGGAGACGCTGGACGCCGATTGGCTATAGCACTGGCGGTCACGAGCCAAAACGCAATCATATTTTTATTAATGTTTAATAAACGAATTATTTATCCAATGTCAAACACAAGTTTCAAAACCCCTCAAAGCTAAGCTATGCCCTGAGTAGGTAAAACGTATTATGAACTGCTAATTCAATAAGGAAAACAATTTCAGGCGGACGATGCATGGCAGACATGTTTGCGGGCAAAATTGCGGAGCGAAGACAGTCTTGCATCGAGCCGCCACATTTCAGTTCAGTACACGCACTCGGAGGAGTAAATTGTAAGTCTAGAACACGCACTCGGAGGAGTAACATGCATACGTAGGCGGTCATAAGACATTGTTTAATCATCTTAGAACAAGGGAAATGACTTTATATCTACTTTCAGTTAAGACAATGTGTGCCAAGTGGATGTTATTATGCAGTTTGCTGGTCTTCTGATTTCTTTAAATAAATCAGCTGGCATCCGAACTATCTCAGTTTTAATTCTTGAAGTTTTCCCGGCGTACGGAATATTCCATAAAGTTTCGGGATTGCAGCCGGATTCCGTCGACTTCTTGCCACGATATTTCGGCTGACAACCGTTCAGCCATCTTAAGGTGAGTGCATTCCAGTGGAGATCGTTAGTTCCCGACGACGCCTTTATAGCAACAATTGGCGAGTAGGCGCATGCGCATCAGTGGCCGTCACTGAATGAATTTTCCGAATGGAATAACTCAGTTTTATTCCGTAATTAGATGAGTTCCCGCCAAAAGTTTAATAATTTCAGTCTCTTCAAGAACTCCGACCTGCGTGCTATCATCTGCGTGGGGACATCTATAGAAGACGTCAGGTTGTGAACTTCTAGAGTTTCTACTCTTCACACAGTGCAGTGGGGAGTTAGTTCAACTCTCACGTACACTGTCATTCAGGTACAAACGCAAACTGTTGCGTTGCATGGCAACATGGAGGAGGAAAGAAAATGATATAGGACCGGTTAACATACCTCCTGTAGACTTTTTCCGTTTGTAATAGTTTTCCTTGATGAGGAAATTCTTGGACTCGTCTTCCTGATATAATAAGAAACGTGATCTAATCCACCAGGCTAGAAATTTCCATTGATCCATGGTACATTTGAAACAACCCTGCCGGGTACGGTGGCCGAGAGGACTGAGGCGCTCCAGTCACGATCTGCACGGCCACTACGGTCGAGGGTTCGAATCACCCCTCGGGCATGGATATTTGTGCCGTCCTAGTTCGTAAGTAGTTCAATATTAGTTTGTAAGTTTAGGGACTGATGACCCCGTAGTTAAGTCCTATAAGCTTAACAAACATTTGAACATTTTTTGAAACAACCCTTGCTCAGTAGAATATAACTAACTCTACATTTACATCCATACCCCGCAAGTCAGCTCACAGCGAGTGGAAGAGGATGCTTCGTGTCACGTTGTAATATTGGAACAGAACGTCTCTCTGTTGCACATCTGCCACTGGAGTTTCTAATCATCTCTGTGACGCTTTCGCGCTTACTACGTGAGCCTGTAACGAAGATACCTGGTACGGATTCCACAAGGATGAACAACAGTTTTTAACTTCCTGGCAGATTAAAATTGTGTGCCGGAACCGGGCCTCGAACCTGGGACCTTTGCCTTTAGCGGGCAAGTGCTCTACCGACTGAGCTATCCCGACACGACTCACGATCCGTTCCCACAACTGCCAGTACCTCGCCTCCAACTTTACAAACTTCACAGTTCTCCTGCGAAACTTGCAGTACTTGCACTCCTGGAAGAAAGGATATTGTGGAGACATGGCTTAGCCACATCCTAAGGGAGGGGGGGGGTGTCTGCGTCACAGGAGGAAATACTTGCACTGTAAAATTACCAGGAGTTCGGTAATACAAAAGTGAAATATATTCAATGTTATAAATACGAACTTCCTTGTGTAACATTCATTATGAGTTCAACAGACCATAATGCTTTATAATATATTGTGTTATTGATGAATAAGCGCAAGGTCTGAAAACAGTTCTCAGTAACCTATCAATGGGTAAAAGGACATGACACAATAAGTAGTCTGAAAAATCCCGAAAAAGGACTACTTATTTAGAAATTTGTACAGTGGGATCTTTCTTAATGAGCATAAATTACTTCTGAGTCTTACCTGAAATTCGAAGCACCCTCTAAGCAAAATATATTTTTCTGTCGGAAATTGTCTAAAAATGGGATAATGTTTTCCATTCCGAAAATACATAAAAATATCGTCCAACAATTTAAATGAAAGCTGAAGCAAGAACCTTAATTATTTTGCCTTTGAGATAACATTGTTTCGTTAGGGTTTGCGAGGATTGGATGAGGGAATGGGAGTCGCCAGATTGTTTATATTTGGGACGTGGTGGTAAATTCGTAAACGTTGAAAATCACTGCTCTAGAGTGTTACGCCTGTCACCTTTTATTTAACGAATATTAAATAACTTTTTTAAATAACAGAAACGCATAACACAAAATGATTTATAAGACATAGTTAAATAAATTGCGGTATATTAAATGTTAATAAAAGCGCTGGAGGGTTTTGCGGACTGAGACTGTAAGAGCCAATAAGATTTTGGATGGAAATATGGGCGGCGATTTCCCACGGAATACCTGTTCACCGGACAATATGCTCTATGCTTTGGATATGTAATGCTCTTTCCATCATAGTAAAGGTATCTTACAGAATAAAAATATGACAGAGCAAGTAAATGGTTGCAGGTCAGCCCTGTCACACCATTCCGAGATATTTTAGGGAAGTAACTTTCTAGCTTGATATTGCGTATTTATTATTATTATTATTTGCGTACATTCCCGTTAAGGAGAGCATTAAAACACAAAAAACCTAGCTTTTATTCCCGTTTATTTCTTCTTTTTTTCTTCCCAAAAACCTTTCATTATTTCACTTTGTGCCTTCTTTTGTTCGTCTGTCCATTTTCGTCTGTTGTTTTTGTGTTGTGACTTAAAGTCAACTTTATGGTTTCTGATTTTTTTCTTACAGGTTTTGCGGTCTTGTATGTCTTCTATAGAGGTGTTTAATGTTTGCAAGTCTTCTGTGATTTCTTTGTACCAAGATGAGCCCAATTTCGATGTAGAAATTATGTGTAATATTCTTTTAGTCAGTCTGGTGTCTTACATTCTGGCGATATGCATGAAACATTTTGCTCTGCGTTTTCTGATATGTGTCATGATTGTTTCAGAGTGTCTGTATAGTTCTTCTGTGGGTCTTTTTTGCCACATATTTTCTCTAAAAACTGCACCGTGGATTTTCTCAGAATTTTCCTTTTTTGTTTTTCAATCTCAATGTTTTTTCCATTCCTTTGGTGCTCGTAGTTTCTGATGCTTAGAGAAGAATACCTTGTTGTAGTGTCGTAGTTTTGCGGCCGTGAAAATACATTTTTTATTGTAGTGAGACCAGTGTGGCTCTCTGTAATTTTGAGACACTTTCTTCGTTTCCTTTTGTGTTTAGTCCAGATTTTTGCACGATTTCTCCTAAATATTTAAAGTCACTGACTTGTAGAATTTTTCCGTACTTTTTTTAGTGAAAGTTTATCTGATGATTTTGTATCAAAAATTGTGTTTTTTCATAAGAAAGTTGTGGACCGGTTTTCATGGCTATCTCGTGGAGTTTTTTTAGTTCATGTTGTGCTTCCGTTCCTGGGTTATCTTTTCCTTATTTCTGATTGCGTATTTATACAATAAAGGATCTTTATTTGTTTGTAAACGCCGCACTTTATATTTCTTTATGCTTAGGCTTACGCTGCAGATCATACTGCGTTTCTCTACACTTTTCCACCGTTGCGACTTCTCGATGAACTGCAGCACCATCCGCAAAAAATCTCACTGAATTTACCATGTTATCTACGAGGTGATTTATATATACTGTGAAAAGAATCGGTCGTATACCACTCCTCTGGGGCACGCCTAAAATCACTTTAGAAGCCTTCTCTCCGGAAGAAAAGAATGAATCAGAAGCAGTGGAATGCAACATGCCAAATAAAGAGGACGTGTAGAACAGCGGAACAGTAATGACTTGTTTGAATGGCAGAGTTGACGTGCGCCCTATTTCATCGACTGCACCTCCATCGATTGCACAGCCGAGCAGGGTTACCAAATTAGCGGAATTTCTGCTAAATTTGACAGATTTTACACACAGTCAGCGGGTTAAAATTGTCATTTAGCGGTCAACGGATTTTTTAAACGGATTTGTGTATTTTTGTCTCCGACAGTATTATTCTGTTTAATTAATTGTTTCTATTATACGAGGCGCGTCCAGAAAGTAAGTTCCATTTGGTAATAAAATGAAATTGTACACAGATATAGAAGAAATTTTTATTGCACAAAATTCTACAAGTCTTAAACTACTTTTCCACATAACTGCCGAAATTTTGTAGGCACTTGTCATAGCGTGCCACAAGCTTTTGCATGCATCCTTCACAGAAGGTTGCCGCCTGTGTATTCAACCATGTGGTAACAGCTCTTTATCATCGTTGAAGTGTTGACCACCAAGGACAGATTTTAGGTGTAAGAAGAGATGAAAGTCGCTAGGAGAGAGGTCCTAGCTGTATGGAGGATGATCAAACACGTCCCATTGAAATTTCCGTAAGAATTGTTTGCATTTAGCGACAATTCTGCTCATATTCTCCTAAACCACAGGACCGATTTCAACCAAATTTGGTACACACATTGCTTACCGTGAGGTACAATTGCTACAGGGTTAAGAATCATATACGACACATGATTCAGAAAATATGACGTCATAAACAATAGGATTTGCAAGAAACTGCCACATAAGGCGGCGAGACTTTATAAATACGCTATACGAGAATCAGAGTACTTAGCGACTTGCAACAGACTTTATATATAATTTAAAACTTTTATTGAACTTTTTCTCGCTGACAACAATAGCAAAATGATGAAAGGAAAAAAAAGTTTCTCGCTTACTACTTTTCCACTGTTTATTGAGTAAAACTACGGGATTCGGTATGACGTTACAATTTATAATTTGTACACTACAAATTGTAGCCACAGGAAATTTTACAGACAGTATACACGTATATAGTTGAGTATACCTTCTAAGTTGTATCACAGTACGACTGGTAGTTTATGAGATATGAGCACATAAATAGTAACGTTCGTGGAAAACCGCCCCATCACGCACCAAGTTTTAATCTATTACTTCTTTACTACTAATTGTATTCCCAAGAGATTTTAGAGACGTACAGCCTGTATACAAATAAATATATACCTGAAAAATGGCAGCAATAAATAAATAAATACCCGGACAACGCCGGGTTTTCACCCAGTTAAGTATATTTGTGGCTAACCATTGCGCAATAAGAGCTGTGGATCACCTCTGCAGCCTAAAAATAAAGGTGTTTTATAGGTCTAGAGTATGTCTCTCAGAAGCGTTTGCATAAGAGCAAGTGTAGTGGTGTGATTAAAAACATTTTTTACTCACATTTCAAGGACATTCTGAGAAAGGATATAGGAGACGGATGTTTCAGTTTAATTTTAGACGAATCAACGGACATCAGTGTCAGCAAATTGTTAGCTGCGTGTATCGTATAATTTTCTGAGTCCCAAGGTAGCATTGTTTCCACATTCTTGGGATGATAAGAGTCTGCACACTGCAGGAGGAGGAGGAGGAGGAGGAAAATGAAGTCTTGTGGCTTGAACTACATTAATGTGGTGAGTGGAATCGAAACATAGTTAATTTCCCTTTAGAGCAGTAGAAGTATTATCACACCCCTAAATACTTGGGTGTCACCCTCGATAGGTCTCTGACATTCAAAACTCACTGCAAGAATACCAAAATGAAAATCTTCAGGCGAAATAACGTAATTCGCAAACTAGCGGGGACTCAGTGGGGCACACATCCACAGACTAACCGCTCTTCTGCAATGGCACTGTGTTTTTCTACTGCCGAATATGCTTCCCCAGTCTGGTACAGGTCATCTCATGCCAGACAAGTAGACAATGCTCTCAATGAAGCCTGCAGGTTGATCACTGGTTGTTTAAAACCTACTCCAACCGAGAAGCTTTACTATCTGGCTGGAATAGCACCACCAAGTGTACGCAGAGAAGTGGCTGCCAACAAGGAGAGACAAAGTGGAAGTGAACAGTGCCCACCCACCACAGCAACGGCTGAGCTCGCGAAAGAACTTCCTAAGGACATCTGAGAAACTCGCCGTTTCACCAGAGAAGGAGGCTGGAGTTATGGAAGAAGATGACGCGTAACCTTCATGGATGGATGCCTGAAGCCGAAGAACTACCACCTGGACAGAATGAAAACTGGCTCGTGTGGAAAGCTTTGAACAGATTATGATCAGGAGTTGGACGATCTCGAGACAACTTGAAGAGATGGGGTTTCAAGACAGAAGACACTTCCTGTGACTGTGGAGAACAACAAATCATAAGCCTTAAGCTCCAGTGCCCTTTGGTCCCTACGTCCTGCACAAAGACTGATCTCCTACAAGCCACTCCAAACGCCTTGGAGGTTGCGAAGTATTGGGCACATGTAATATAATTACAGTTGTACCTATTTATCAATTTATGATATGTATGGCTACTGTAAATTTGTATGTTTCTGACTCGAAAATAAATAAAGTGATAATAGTAGTAGTAGCAGTAGCAGTAAACAATTGCGAAGAAAACAATTTCTTTGGAAGTTATCAGTACATTTAAATATCAGTTTTATAAGGGTAAATAACAACAGTAAGCATTTAGCGGAATTTTAATTATAGTTTAGCGGAATAATTTTTTCTGAGTTGGCAACCCTGCAGCCGAGTGTTAAGCTCGGCGCACGCTTGACACAGCAAGTGAATTTAGCATTGGAGGGAATTGTGTTGGGTAAAAATCTCAGACGGAGACCAAGAGATGAATACAGTAAGCAGATTCAAATGGATGTAGGTTGCCGTTCCTATGAGGAGATGAAGAGACTTGCTCAGGATAGAGTAGGGTGGAGAGCTGTATCAAACCAGTCTCCGGACCGAGGACCACAACAACAACGTTTTCAACTGTGGAAGGAGAGGCATGGCTGCGTCGGAGTGACCGAGCGCATTGAGGCAGTATGCTCCGATGCTCCAGGTCGTTCCCCGTCGAGGATTGGAATCCTCCTTCGGGCATAGATGTTTGTGTTATCTTTATTAAAAGGTAGTTTATGTTTGTAAGTTTAGGGGCTGATGACCCCGCAGGTAAGTCCCATAAGCTTAACAATCATTTGAACATTTTTTGGAGAGGCATATCTTGAGAAAATACATGAGATACGTTTGACGGGTCGCGGTCGGCAGCTACGGGCCAACGGGCTGCTGTTGCCGCCTGCTGTGCCGAGTGCGAAGCTGGCTCTTGTGTCTTATCTTCGTGTGTTGCCTACCTGCTAAGCTGCAAATGAACAACGTACTGAAATGGAAACACACCAAGAGACATCGGCTTATGAAACTAACTGTGTTCAAATGTTCAAATGTTTGTTAAGCTTATGGGACTTAACTACGGGGTCATCAGTCCCTAAATGTTTGTTAAGCTTATGGGACTTAACTACGGGGTCATCAGTCCCTAAACTTACAAACTACTTATCAACTACTTACGAACTAGGACGGCACAAATATCCATGCCCGAGGGGGGATTCGAACCCCCGACCGTAGTGGCCGTGCAGACCGTGACTGGAGCGCCTCAGTCCCCTCGGCCACCGCGGCCGGCACTGACTGTGTACTTTTAAGGTCTGTAGTTGCTTGTTTCAGTAAACTTTGTGACAGACATTAAATATGTAAGCTAAAATTCCCGTTACGTCTGAACGATCAGCTCGTCTAAGCAGGGAGGAATGCGCAACGATTTCCTTTATCATCAGGGGCATTCTTCCATTTCTTGAAACACACGTCCATCTCTACGTGGAATTCACTGCCCAGTATTACACCATATATGATTGTTTAGAAATGTAGTAATGTTTCTTGTCAGTACTGCTCAAGCATAAATTTATATTACTACACTACCTTTACTAATTATATGGTGGTTGCTGATGATAAGTATAATTATAAATTATGGCAGAGACAGAACAGGATTGCACTGTATTAAAATACTTATGTACAAATACAGGTGCTGCCAAAGAAGAAGGAAAAAAGCAGACATCAATAGTATACTATTTAGGGCCATGAAGAGCTATGAATAAAAAGCCAAGAAATGGAAACTTCGCGTACAAATGCAATTGAACAAGGAACCTACGATTTTCATAAATTTTTATATCGATTTATCTTTCATCCAAAGACCTCTTGAAAGTGTAACAGGTGTCGCCGGGAAGTATTTGCGATCGTACAAACTGCACCACATTCATGATTAAATATGTCAAGTGTACAAAGGTTTTAATTTAGTATGACACTTGTTTATTTTAATTATAAAAGAAATAAGAGAAAACTAAATCTGATTTTAATTACACACATAAGACTTACCCTAATTTTTCTTTAGAAGGTATGGCATCTCACAAGCTACTTTGCTTCTCTTTTAAGTATTCCTCTATCGTCTGTTGAGTCAGAGGCGTTCCCTGAATAGCTGATAAGAAACGTCCATAGACTACACAAGTACGCCATGTATTCGTCACTTTTGCGTTCTCATGTATGATGCACTTAAACAGAAGACAAACACACACACACACACACACACACACACACACACACACACACAAATTAAATTAGATTAATAGATTCTTAATGACACTCGGGAACGAACAAGGAGACCACATGGTATCGGATTTTAGAATTTCTTTATATTTATGGAACGAGAAGTTAAGAACTTAAATAACAATCAGCCAAAGCCATTCGACGCAACTCTAAAAAATTCTCGAGAAAATCGACTTTGAAGTTTTACAAAGTACTCGTAAATACCAATAATTAAAACAGTTGCAGCATCTGCCGGTGTAGATGAGATGGTAGCGTCCTTGTCTCACAATCATAGAGTCGGTGCTGCGAATACCACTGTCGCAAATATATGTATATATATTTCGCTTTCAGTTATATAGAACATTTTCGGATCTCTAATTCCACGAGTTGTGTCAGTTTTCGTTCATGTGTGTGTAGACGAAATGAAAACCTTGTTGTCACGTAAAACGATAATTGAGTTGGTTAGCTGCTTGTAAATCCATTAGTAGCTATGAGGATGACTTTTCAAAAACAGTGTCGGTGCTCCTCGCAAATTGAACAATCAAAGACTACCGTCGCAGTTAGTAGTGAAGCCAATGTTGTTAAAAATGTAACTTACGTTTTTTATTGGAACCATCATTACTAACAACCTTCTACAAAATATAGAAAATTACGAATAAAGAAGAAATCGTGCGCTCTTCGTAAAAGTTACCCACACAACGAAAAAAAAAAAAAAAAAAAAAAAAAAAAAAAATAGAAAATAGTGTCACAACAGCATTTGAACCACCGACCCTAGGGTTGTATGGCCACAACGCTACCACCTCAGCTACATCGGTAGATGCTCCTATTTAAGTGTTGGTACTTACGATTACTTGAAAAATACAAAGTCGATTTTCTTGAGAATTTTTGAGAGTTGCTTCGAATGGGTTTGGCTGATTGTTATTTGAGTTCTCAACTTCACATACCATAAATATCGTAAAATTCTAAAACCGATACTCATGTGGTCTCCTTGTAAGTCAAAATACACCGAGAGGACATGGAGCTCCTGATGTGTTTGTATAGCGCTACACACTTTACTCTGCCCAACGCGCTTAAATTTCATAGAGTGGCGATAGGTCCGCCATGTTTGAGGCAAATTGAACTGCCGTCCAAAACGTTATTTGGGGTATCGGCTGACAGCTGGTATGCCACCCCTACTCGAGAATTTTACCTATTTACAGTTACACGTTTTAAATAAAGAGTGAATACGGATGTGCATCAAGTTCCGTCAAACTTTTTCAAAGCTCCGAATTGACGAGCCTGGTAGTATATTTCATAAAAATGCGTTAATGAAATATCACGAACCTGTCGGTATTACAGTTCCAGTTCGAAGTATAATAGTTAGATGCGGTTGGCAATAACAACAAAAGTGCCGCTGTGAAAATAGTTCTGAATGTTTTAATGCAAGTACATGGTCTAAACGAGCTGAGAAACATACACTGAGTAGTATTTGTTATGTCGAACAATTATGACCATGGAGTTGCATCTGTTGTTAATGTGTTGTAACAACTGCTTTCATAAAGTCTAGTATACAATTATCTTGTGTTTACCAAACCTATTAAGTCTACAAACTTGTAAAACTTCTGTTAAAGGGCTTAGTTGTGAACTTTGGTGGACGAAATTTGCATACAAAGACGAAAGTGACAACAAAATACTGCAGTTAAAAATGCGCCTAGGTCATCTGCCACAAAAGCATTCCATGTCGAAATACGATGCCGTTAATAAGTTTCTTTGTTGCCATGCTGAAACAAGTAACGTTTGGTACGTGAAATTTGAGTACAAAGACGAAAGTGACAATAAAATATTGCAATAAAAATGCGCCTGGGTCAGCTGCCACAAAAGCATTCCTCGCCGAAATAACGTATCATTAATAACTTTCGTTGTTGCCACGCTGAATTAAGTACATATTTGTTTCAAAGAACACAGACATATACAAGTGAAAAAATTCTGGCTGTTACTACTGCTTCCACACTTTGCACTGGTTGCATGTCAACCATTCTCCATCAAGTATTGTTAACACCAAATGAAAATACTTTTGAAGAAGGTGTAGACACATTGAAGTGTGCTTTCAACAACCACAGGAGCGACAGAAGAAGAAATATCTCAAAAACACACAAACACTAGGTAGAAAACAGCATTTTTATTATGTTCACTTCAAGGGAAATGTAGGATAGTCCATATGAAGCTTCACTTTTGGGGCAGCGAAGTGCCGTCAGTCAGGAATTTTGTTTGAGTATAGACTGTCTGAGGTCAAACAAGGCAAAATATTTGGTGTTCTTGGACGAAGTACTTGTCGTTCTATCACTTCGGTTTGTGTGTTTCAACGCTGAACACACTTCAGGAATATTTCATCAGCAAAAAATTGTATAGACAATATACTCTAAATTAGATCAGATTAGATTAATACTTGTTCCATAGATCATGAATACGACACTTCTTAATGATGTTGAATGTGTCAGGTTAATAAGGGTGTCTGTACAAGACATTGCATTACGCAAAATATTAAATGACTTTTTTATTTTTTATTTTTTTTAGAATTACTAATTTATGTCTAATAACTCATCCAATGAGTAGAAGGAGGTCGTCATTCAGAAATTCTTTTAATTTATTTTTAAATGCTAGTTCGCTATCTGTCACGCTTCCGATGCTGCTTGGTAGGTGACCAAAGACTTTCGTGGCAGCATAATTTACCCCTTTCTGTGCCAAACTCAGATATAGCCCTAAATAGTGAAGATCATCCTTTCTCCTGGCGTTATAGTTGTGCACACTGCTATTAATTTTGAACTGCGCTGGATTGTTAACAACTAATTTTATAAGTGAGTGTATATACTGCGAAGTTACTGGAGGATACCTAAATCCTTAAATAGACGTCTGCAGGATGATCGTGGGTGAGCTTCAGCAATTGTTCTGGTTACACACTTTTGTGGAATGAATGCTTTTTTACTCAATGATGAATTACCCCAGAATATGACGGCATATGACATCAGTGAATGAAAATAGGAATAGTAAATTAATTTACTGAGATTCTTATCGCCAAAATTTGTAATACCCCTAACAGCATATGTAGCTGAACTCACACATTTCAGCAGACCGTCTATGTGTTGCTTCCAGTTTAATCTCTTATCAATGCACACACCTAAAAATTTTGAAAATTCTATCTTAGTTACATACTTCTGTTTAAAATCTAAATTTATTACTGGAATTGTGCCATTTACTGTACAGAATTGTAGATTCTGTGTTTTATCAAAATGTAATGAGAGTCCGTTTGCAGAGAACCACTTAATAAATTTGTGAAAAAACATTATTTACGATTACATCACTTAGTTCTTGTTTTTTGGATATGATTACTATATTAGTATCATCAGCAAAAAGAACTAACTTTGCATCCTCATCAATGTAGAATGGCAAGTATTTATGTACATAGAGAACAGTAAAGGACCTAAGACCGAAACCTGCGGCACCCCATCCTCGATAGTCCCCCAATTTGAGGAATCGGTTGCTGTTTTGACATTATATGAATCACTTACTTCAACTTTATGCATTCTTCCAGTTAAGTATGAATTAAATCATTTGTACTCTGCTCCAGTCAAACTATAATGATTAAGGTTATCTATAAGAATTCCACGATTTACACAAACAAAGGCCTCTGAAAGGTCACAAAAATACCAATGGGTGATGTCCGGTTATTCAGAACTTTTAATATTTGATCGGTGAAGGGATATATAGCATTTTCTGTTGAAGAGCCTTTATGAAAACCAAATTGTCATTTGATTTGTACTTTGTTTTTACAAATATGGGAGGCTAGTCTTGAATACATTACTTTCTCAAAAATTTTAGATAACACTGTCAGGAGAGAATGAAACTATCACTCTGCAGCGGAGTGTGCGCTGATATGATACTTCCTGGCAGATTAAAATTGTGTACCGGAACCCGGACTCGAACCTGGGACCTTTGACTTTCGCGGGCAAGCGCTCTACCGATTTTTTTTTTTTTTTTTTGCTCTATGGGTAGTTATGTTCATTGCGGACGCTGATCGTATTTGTTCGTCGATGTTCAAAGTGTTGTTGGCTCAGCTTTTTTTATTACAGAGGGCGTTGAGCCCCCTGACCGGGCGCGCTGAGCCACGGCGCTCGGTTCTGAGCTATCCCGACAGGACTCACGATGCCGCCACACAATGCTACTTCCTTCAGTTTCATTCTGGAAACATCCCTTAGTCTCCACCATATCCTTTCTTCTAGGAGAGCTAGTCTTGCAAAATTCGCAGGAGAGCTTCTGTGCAGTTTGGAAAGTAGGAAGCGAGGTACTGGCGGAATTAGAGTTGTGGGGCGGCATCGTGAGTCGTGTTGGGATATCTCAGTCGGTAGAGCGCTTGCCAGCGAAAGGCAAAGGTCCCAGGTTAGAGTCCCGGTTCCGGCACACAATTTTAATCTGCCACGAAGTTTCATGTCAGAAGAGAGATTGGGCGGTAGTTGTTAACATCTGATGTATCCCCTTTTTTATGCAATGGTTTGAAAATGGCATATTTCAGTCTCTCAGGGAAAACACCTTGCTTCAGAGATATAAATATACAATATAAACTAAATACAACACTTCAAGCTCAACAACAACATACGATAGAAATTCTCCTCTCAAGTGTACTGACCACCAAAAATATGGCGCCCGAGTTTACAGAAGTTGCAGCAAAGAGCGCTCTAACTGGTGTGTTAGCCACTCTACGAAATTGAAGCTCTTTGGCTCTGCCTGTGCTGCGTGAAGTGTGCTCTGACCAGCAGAGGCCCTGCGCCTCTTCTCTGCCCCTCTTCCATGCCCCCCCCCCCCCCCCCCCACATTCTATTGCGGGCGCTTGTCCCAGAATCGGAGACGGGCATTCCCCCCTGTCTTTGTTACTGTTGCGTGTAGTAGTTTGTAATTGTAAGCATATATCTTAATCATTATCTTTCTAGAATGTACTTTAACTTGGTATACCAAGGTATAAATTTGATACGGTAAGTTTCATTTATAAAATTATTTTACTTGAAATCGAGACTTTATTTAGAATGGCCACAGCAGGCTCGTAGTCAAAATTTAGTTTCAGAGAAGGGGGGGGGGTGTGTGGTCAGCCAATTAAGACGTATTTTCTAACTTGTGAAGCGTTGCGACATATGCTGCACTAAAGGCGCAGATGTATTTCTATAGAGACAATATTAAAATTTATTCAATACAAATATCGAAGGAGCAACTTCAGCATTCTTTTGAATTACTTTATCAGGAATTAGATGAATAGTGAGGCCACGGCCCTGGCCCACAGTAAGCCCTAGTTTAGCTTAACGGAGAACTTGCTAGTACTTCTGGCAGACGCTGCGTCAGGTAAGGGGGAATTACTGTACACACGAAAATCTCATCTTCGCAGGAAGAAAAGATTGGGGGGGGGGAATCTATCATCACATTAACCGAAAGCTCATCCATCAATTCCTTTTCAAGCCGCGCCAGAAGTAACGTCAAAATGCTGCGCCAACGGCATGACTTGAGAACGAATCCCTAAGCGGTATAAACAAATGGCAAAGGAACTAATTATATCATGTTTTCATAGCTGCTATCTAGTCTAATTGGCATTTAATACTACAAGGATTGTATGCAAACTACTGCCCCATCCAGTTTTATTGGTTATACGGCCAGATTGGGAAAGATAATTCACAATTCGAGATTGGAATGCTGATAATATGAGGATAGCTAGCAACTCACCATCAAGATGATAGCTGAGTTGCAGACAAACTCATACTCACATTCATACAACTTGTAATTTTCGAACATGACCTTCGTCAGAAAAGATCACACTCACTCACACAATACATAATCCATCCATACATACATAACCGCCATCCCCAGCTGCCCTACCGCAATCAGTCGTCACTTAATAAATTGGTAGTTTGCGATCTTGGCTTATCATTTGGAAACAAAAATGTTCAAATGTTTGTAGAGTCTATGGGACTTAACTATGGGGTCATCAGTCCCTATACTTACAAACTACTTATGAACTACTTACAGCTAAGGACGGCACAAATATCCATGCCCGAGGGGGGATTCGAACCCCCGACCGTAGTGGCCGTGCGGACCGTGACTGGAGCGCCTCAGTCCCCTCGGCCACCGCGGCCGGCTATCATTTGGAAACTATAAATCTACTACAATTGCCTGTAGAATCTTCTAAAATTTCGTTGTTGAAAAATATTCAACATGTGTTTTCTAGTTCGTTTTTAAATTCAGTAACCAAAAAATGGAATCGTTTGGGGCTTGGTTCGAGCCCCCTTCAGCACCGGGCCCTGGACCCATGGGTCCACTCAGCCCCACCCGTGTGGGGGCCATGCCCTCCTCCGCCTGCGCTGCGTCGAGTGTTCAAATGTTTGTATAGCTTATGGGACTTAACTACGGGGTCATCAGTCCCTAAACTTACAGACTACTTATGAACTAACTAATACTAAAGACGACACAAATACCCATGCCATCCCCGACCGTAGTGGCCGTGCAGACCGTGACTGGAGCGCCTCAGTGCCCTCGGCCACCGCGGCCGGCTGCGTCGAGTGTGCGCCGGGCCTTGTGTCCCATTGGAAAGCGTGCTGTACAAACGGCTGTCCGCCCTATCCTCTGCCTCTCCTCTGCATGTGCTACGTCAGGTGTGCGCTGGGCCTTAACGCGTCTGTCAATCAGTGCAGAGCCGTCAGACAAAGCGGAATCGAGTAATCAAGTGCCACCACGTCTCTCAGACATCAAAGGTCGGAACACTGGCATACGAGTGCTCTCAAATGAGACAGTAGGACTGCTCCCCGGGACATCACGGCTCGTGTAGAGCGCGCTGGTTCAAAAGTGAGGAGTGTGTTCTGCCAGTGGTAACAGGGGCATGCAGTATTGTGTAGATCGCGAACGAACTACTTCGGAAGAGCGCTTCCACAGGCGAACTACGCAAACTAGTTCGTATATCCCTCGCCTCTTAATTCGTCCGTTCCTTTTCCAAAGAATGACGGGTAACAGCGAGAGTACGCAAGAGCGCGCAGAATGGCGAGATTCCCTTCTGGCAGTTGCCGTCATTTCGAGCTGAGATGCAGCTCAGCTGTAATTTTAGTAGCGGTAGCAAATGCCAAAATGAGCGGACGAACTGAAAAGAGAGACCAACTTCTCGGCCGATCTGCGAAGTAAAAGGAAAGCTTATCGGTCGGGAACTAAAAATATGCCGTGACAGGTCGCGAACTAAAATAAGCGCGATAGGTCGCGAACTAAAAGATGCGCGATAGGTCGCCAACTAAAATATGTGCGATAGGTTGCGAACTAAAATATGCGCGTCAGGTCGCGAAGAGAATTAAAAATCACATGTTTGTCTTCTGCTGATGAGAGCCATTTCGAAGTTAGCGTCTGCCTGCTAGATTACATCAGTGCTGCTTTGAAGTATTCTGCACTCTGCAATATCTGACTAATAAATTCCATAGTGCAAAGATATAGAGATAACTCTAAACTTAGACGCGAGAAATTATCCACAAACTGTTTCTTTTGGTTTGCGTGATATCGTTAGCGGCTCAAGCAGCAAGCGCAAGCTAGGTGGGGGAACTTCTCCATCCACCTGCATGCGCAGACAACGCCGCTCAACCGTCACTGGGAGCGGACGAACTAAAAGAACGAACTAGTTCGCGGCAGAGCCGCAAACGAAAGTGAGCGCTCCCGATCGCGAAATATTATGCACAAGTCTAACACAGGGTAAGGAGAGCATCACATGAGGACAGTGCGAGATTGCGTCTCTCCTGCAACGGAACAGATACAACAGTTTCGGCAACAGTGTAGCAACGGTGTGGACAAGTGTGCGTCGGAGGATCGACGCCGTCTTTCCGTGTTGTACTGGTTTTCAGTTAACCAGCTGTTAACCACTCTTCACCTTGGTACTTATTTATTACAATCCCAAGGGAACCACACCATGGTTCAGCTCGAAAAAAATCGGTTTTCATCATATTTCGATAGATTAAGGTTTTATTTAAGTACTGTAAAAAAGATTTTCTGGAAATTTTTTTCGAACATTTAAAGAGCTTTTCCTACCACGTGTGTTTATGTGTCACGCCCAACTTTCTGTCACCCACTTTTCTGCATATATTTTAGATCTTTATATCCCATACATTGCACGTTAGGCATTTGTTTTACTCCCGAGTGTGTTGGCTATCCTTAGAATGCAACGGTCGGCATTCTTTTGCCGACCGCAGTGGCAGAGCGGTCTGCGGTGCGCCAGTCACGGTCTGCACGGCCGCTGCGGTCGGGGATTCGAATCCCCCCTCGGATGTTTGTGCCGTCTTTAGAATAAGCTAGTTAATAAGTAGTTTGTAAGTTTAGGGACTGATGGCCCACAAGTCCCCAGAGCTCTACCATTTGAACATTTGATTTAGTATTCTTTTGTTACTTCTGTTTGTAAACAACACGCTTTCAAACACGCGGTTAGTTTTACTCAAGTGTGATTGCGAGTAGTTGTTATACTTACGTTTGCAATACTGGTTTACGTGTGTACTATGGGCAGGCAATAGGGACAAATAAAGAAATTCCAGAGGCAATGAAAAGAGATGTTTGGGCCATATTCTTCTGTAAGTCCTCTTCTGATGATAACCCATGTCATGCATTGTGTCCATCAATAGAAAATTCGGGTGCAAATACGATAGGGCTCAGTCAACTAAAGAATCTTATTCTCACTAGAATTCTTTCCCTGCTGCTGTTATTACAGCAATTAAACCTATTTTCAGAGACTTGGCTCATCCTGATCTCCTAAGGTAATGTATGCATGGGCAGACACAGAACCCAAATGAATGTTTCAACAGCATAGTTTGGAACCGCGTTCGTAAAACTGTATTTGTAGCCATGCAAACAATGAAACTAGGGGTTCATGATGCTGTTATTGCATTCAACTGTGGCAATGTTGGAAAGTGTTGGGTTCTGAAAAAGCTGGGAACTAATCCTGTTGTAAATATGATCACTGGGCTGCATCAAATTATGGCCAAGAAAGCAAGATAAACATCCAGGAAGGTGAAAAAGAAACTGGAAGTCCTGCTAGAGGCCAAAGAAGAACCATCATATGCAGCGGGACAGTTTTAATTAACTGTAAGTAACACATTTCAAAGGTTTTTTTTCTTTAAAGTCAATTTACCGCAAACTAAAGTTTTCAGTATATATATTCCATTGTATCAGAAACTCTCATAGATAAAGGAATGAAATTTTCAGACTCTGTATAACATAAAAAGACACCTCTGGTACTACATTTATTAATGTTCCTCCTTTAAGAAATTCACAAAAAATATTTCCTACAGAAAAAACGTAATATTTTTTGTTAATAAATTTAGAAAAGTTTTCTTAAAAACCAAGAAATGGATAAAGTAGATTTTAGTACAGTGTGCTATATTAGCACCATGTAACGTACAGCATAAATATTAAGGTCCTGCATCAAATAGCTTTTTCACAAATGGGTCAAATACTTTTGCCTAAATTAACATAGGTTTTCTCTCTCTCTCTGTGTCTACAGTTTCTTTCCTTGTTTTTCTGTCCGTCTCCGCCCCCCCCCCCCCCCCCACGCCCTTTAACTCTTTCTGTTGATCTCCCCTCTCTTTGTATATCTCTTCATACCCGTCCCTTCCCTTTCTTTGTCAGTCACCTTCTCGTCTGTCGTACCCCACCTTGTCAAAATGTTCAAATGTTTGTTAAGCTTAAGGAACATAACTGCGGGGTCTTCAGTCCCTAAACTTACAAACTACTTATGAACTACCTTATACTAAAGACGACATGCCCGAGGGAGGATTCTAAGCCCCGACCGTAGCGGCCGAGCAGACTGTGACTGGCGCGCCGCAGACCGCTCGGCCACTGCGGCCGGCTCCACCTCTTCAGTCCATTGTCTCCTCCATCTGTGAATAATTTTACAACTCTTCTATATTTCATGGTGATTAGTGCACTTTATTTCAAGATTCTCTCCGTCATAAAACGTATTAAATCTTAGATTGCCGTTGTCGTTCCTCTTGTTATGAAGGTTAAATGAGCAAAATTTCTACAAGATTGGAATAAAAACCTAGATTTTGTCAATGCTGTTTCTGATGATGCTCTTGCCGCTTCCTTTGTTACACAACGCCAAAAACGGGCGTTATCTGACAGAAAGACATTGTGTTGTTGTTGTTGTGGTCTTCAGTCCGCAGACTCCACGCTAACCTGTCTTGTGCAAGTGTCTTCATCTGAGAATACTTTCGGCAACCTACATCCCTTTGAATCTGCTTACTATATTCGACCCTCGGTCTCTCTCTAAGATTTTTACCCCACACACTTCCTTCTAATGCTAAGTTGAACGATTCCTTGATATCTCAGGACGTGTCCCACCAATCTATCCCTTCTCTTAGTCAGAATACTCCAGTAATTCCTTTTCTCCCCAATTCTGTTGAGCACCTCCTCATTAGTTACGTGATCTACACATCTAATTTTCATCATTCGTCTGTAGCATCTTTTTGTCTGAACTCATTGTCCACGCATCACTTCCATACAATCCTACACTCCAGTTAAATGCCTTCAGGAAGGACTTCCTAACATTTAAACTAATGTTGGATGTTGCATTTTATATCTTCTTTACTTCGGCCATCAGAAGTTATCTTGCTACCCAAGTAACAAAACTGTGTAAGACGTTCTAAAACTCAAAGTGTGCCAAAAAGGGCGTAAAGAAGTAAGACGTGATGCTTCTGCAAAAAATAATTTCACCTAACCTCAAAACATCCACATCAGGATAGGAATATCGAAGAAAATAGGCTACTCCTAGGTCTATATCCAGACCACAGAAAATGATGATAGTGGATATGGTGTACGTGGTGGTTCATATGATGTCAAGCAGAGAAATAGAGCCGTATGGATCGAGTGCCAGTTTTTTAATGTCTGGCATCGTGTCAAGTGCCAGAAAGTTAGTGTATATTTTCTGACTCAGATAATGACTAACAACGGCTCCGTAACGTAAAACAAGAGCTGAAATTTTGCTTGTGCATATTTTCTGGAATTTTGTTTTCTTATGTTACTATTTTCTACAGTAGAACGTTTCAAAAGTGCCAATAAAAGGTAACATATACTTTTACATATGATTTGAACGTTAAAAACTGATAACCAAGGCTTAATAGGTACTCTTTGATAAATAACGTACTATCACGGAGTAACTTGATCACGGCATTACTTGCATATCACAGCGTTACCTAGTTCAAATATGTAAGTCAGTTGCTAGAAGTAACAAGTCGATATTTGTAATATATATATCCCTCTGTCAAATGATATCAATAAAAAACATTGTTTAAAGTTCTGGAATTTCTAACAGAGAAAGCTTAATTTGACGGAGTTACTTGACCTTACCCTATTGCTGTGCATTGTGGGATGCACACCAGGTGAGACTGACGGACGATCTAGAGAAAATTCAGAGAAGGGCAGCTCGTTTTGTATTATCGCGATGTAGGGGAGAGAGTGTCACCGAAATGATGGACGAGTTGGGGTGGAAACCATTACAAAAAAAGGACTCGCATTTGATGCTTCGAGATATATTTGCGAAATTTCTTTTACCAACTTTTTCTTCAGAATGCGAACATATATTGGCAGCACTCACATATATGGAGAGACATGACCATCATAATAAAATAAGAGAAATCAGATCGAAAACTGAAAGATTTATCTGTTCCATTTTCCCGCGAGCTATTAGAACTATACTATGGAACTGTAGGCCTTTCGGGTCCAAGGTTGTAGGTGATTTGACATTAATATAGAGAGGGAAGTTTCAGATACGAAATACAGACAGGAATTCAATACAAACCAGAAAATAAATTTATTTTCAAAAAAATTGTACCCACACAATTATCTGATTTTGGCCTTCAGTACAAATTTTTATGATCTGCACTATCTTACAGTAACTTGCCTTTGAAAGAAATAATAACATCACAGGATCATATAAAATCAATTGGTTGTCGGATGTAATATTTTCCCATGTCAAAAATAGAATATCAACACCTTGTCAACAAGTCTTTCTCGCTGCCATTGTAAGTGTACTGGAAGTTTGCCGACTGCTAGTGCCACCAAGTGTAGAAACAAGGAACTAACACACGTTGCGCACTTCATCACTGTCCATCCACAATTGTGTGATGCAGGTCCGAACTTCTTAGGGTGAATCACAAAGAAATAAAGCGAGCAAAACGAAAAGCGCACAACTGTGCGTGCAGGGGCTGAAAGGGACAAGAGGATTATCATAAAAGTGGTTCGCTGAACCCTCTGCCATATACTTCAATGTGACTTGCAGAGCATCCGTGTAGATGTAGATCACCGTCTTCCAGTGGCGTAGTGGTCTGCGCAATTGCTTAGTAAACAGGATGATCTGGGTTCGAAGTCGGCTGATTAGAACTTTTCAACTTTGATTTAATTCAGTGCTGAGTGGCAGCTGGACTTGTAAATCGCTATGAATCCTCATAAAGTGCTGGGCTGGAGGCGCGTCTTGACAGAAATTTCTTCCTCAAATTAATGCCTCTGTTTACTGCCAACAGACTTCGCTTGGCGAGTAAATCTGTTTTCGCTGCTCAGCGACCCATCCCCTTTCCTCTCTGGTTATATCGTGAAGAAATACTGCATCTACATCTACAGGTGATACCCTGCAAATCACATTTAATTGCCTGGCAGAGGGTTCATCGAACACCATTACACTATTTATCTCCCATTCCATTCTCGAATAGCGCGCGGGAAGAAAGAACACCTGAATCTCTCCGTTCGAGCTCTGATTTCCCGTATTTTATTCTGATGGTCATTTCTACCTATGTAAGTGGGAGTCAACAATATATTTTCACATTTGGAGGAGAATGTTGGCGAATGGAGTTTCGTAAGTAGCCCACGCCGCAGCGATAAGCGCCGTTATTGTAATGATTCCCATCTCAGATCCTGTATCATTTCCGTAACGCTGTCTCCCCTGAATCTTGACAATACGAAACGAGCTGCTCTGGACTCTTTCGATGTCCTCCGTCAAACCCATCTGATAACGATCCCACACTGGGCAGTAATACTACAAAAATGGACGGACAAGCGTAGTATATGCAGTTTCTTTTGTAGTTCTGTTGCATCTTTTAAGGGTTCTGCCAATAAAACGCAGTCTCTGGTTCGCCTTTCCCACGACATTATCTACGTGTTCTTTCCAGTGTGAAGTAATAGTAATTCCTAGATATTTTGTGGAGTTTACGGCCTTCACTTTTTATTGATTTATCTTATAAACAAAGTGGACGACTTCACACTACTCATTATTTAGAGTCAATTGCCAATTTCTACACCACACTGATATTCAGATCGTTCTGCAGTTGGTTTTGATCTTTAGACGATTTCACTTGACGGTAAATGACGGCTTCATCTGCAAACAACTTAAGAGAGCTACTTAGATTTTCCCCTAAATCGTTTATGTAAATAAGGAACAGCAGAGGACCAATGACCAATGACACCTGTGGAACGCCAGATATCACCTCTGTTTTTGTCCTTGCCTTACCATTAATTACTACGAACTGTGTCCTCTCTGACAGGAAATCCCCAATCCAATCGAAAATTTGGGGCGATATACCATAACCATGCAATCTGGTTATAGCCATGTGTGAGGTAGAGTGTAAAAGTCTTCTGAAAATCAAGAAATCCCTTGTCGATGGCACTCATCACTTCGTGTGAGTAAAGAGCTAGTTGTGTTTCGCATGAACGAAATTTTCTAAATCCGTGTTGACCTTGGGTCAATAGATCATTCTCTTCGAGATAATTCATAATATTTGAATACAGGATATGCTCCAAACTACTGCCTTTCTTAAATATAGGTGTGACCTGTGCAACTTTCCAATCTTTTGGTACAGATCCTTCTTTGAGAGAGCGGTTGTATATGGCTGTTAAGTAAGGAGCTATCGCTTCAGCATAATCAGATAGAAATCTAATGGGTATACAGTGCTCGATGTGTTCGCTGCCAGAGAATGTTGCTCCACATAAAGAGGTTTTATCAAAAACGTTAATTTAGTGCAAGGGAACAGCATACTGTGTAACAGCTTGTGGATGTAACTTCCGGTCCATGGCGAGGCAAGCGAATATAACGAGCGACGAGCAGCGGCCGTGCTGACAACGTTCTGTGAATTCAGCGCTGCCAACGACCCGAAAATTAACGCGTCTGGCTGAGTTGCCGTTGCTCAATGCGCCGCTAACGTTGATTTCCCAGGACTGAGAGCACTCCAATAATTATCGACGTCCCATTGCCGCCATTGCTGACGCTAACGTAGCCGAATTAACGCTCGTACAGCGTCGTACTCAATACATTCGACACTACCTGGGGCTTATCGATGGCTTTATCCATCAACATACACTTTTTAAAGCTTTCAGCCCACAGTATCGTAAGATTTAATATGGTATCAGTGGAAAACAAGCGAATTTGAAATAAGACAAGTTTCGCTTGTATGTGTAATCAACTGCTTTCTTTCACTAGAGCGTTGTTTAATTAGGAAAACATTCCACAACTAAATATTCAGGCAGAGAAGTTGCATGGTAAGTGCAGTGTTTTGATTGAATGATATTGTGGAAAGAAAGAATATAAGTGCTCGTCGGTGAAATGTTCAAAATGTTTGTTAAGCTTATGGGACTTAACTACGGGGTCATCAGTTCCTAAACTTACGAACTACTTATGAACTACTTACGGAATCGGACGGCACAAATATCCATGCCCGAGGGGGGCGTTTCGAACACCCGACCGTAGTGGCCGTGCAGACCGTGACTGGAGCGCCTCAGTCCCCTCGGCCACCGCGGCTGGCACTTGTCGGTGAACGTAATCGTAACATAACAGATAAGCCGTATAGTTTCCTGTTAGATCATTTTATGGCGTCTGTACTGGTATCTGCGTGATCAAGTTGTCTTGAAATGCGGGCATTCGCAGCGAAGTGTTGTCGTGAAAAATAAGTCCGCTCTAACTGCAGTCTATACTGTATATTAAAAATGTTCCAATGTTTGTAAATCTATCGGACCAAACTGCGTGGTCATCAGTCCGTAGCTTACAAACTACTTAAACCTAGGTAAACTAACCTAAGGACAACACACACACACACACACACACACACACACACACACACACACACACACACCCATGCCCCAGGGAGGACTAGAATCTCCACGGCGAGCAACCGCGCGCTCCGCAGTGAGACGCTTTAGACCGCTCGACTACTCCACCGCGGGTGTATATTAAAAGCATCTACGAAAATTAAAATCAGTCGGCGAGGCCAAACAACCAGGCCGATTTTCTTCATTTTTGTTTTAAACGAAAGGTATTCATCCACAGATTTGTCATCACGTATCAGAATTTACATAACTATCGCCTTCCTTTTTCTATATTCAAACGCGATTTTCTTCTGTATTTTTCTCATGGGTATGTCCTTGCTGTAAACTGAAGTCGTTCGGTCAGGCCGTTCTATCCGACCGATTTCCTTCATTTTTACTTTAAACGAAAGGTATTCATTCGCAGATTTGTCAACAAGTATCAGAATTAACCTAAGTCTCTCCATTCTTTATTTTTATTCAAAAGAAGTATCTTTCTGTCCTTGCAATAAATATTTTAATCGGTTTGTTTTACGATATCTACGGTTCTGAGAAAGGTACACAGAGTTTTTTTTACCTAAGAACACACAGCGGATCAAGCTCGTCCGTTTGCGCTTTTAAATACTTGCATTTATTGATTCTGAAAAGAGCTGTGTGTTAATATTCATCTTTACTTCCATTTTTTCCCACCTTAAAGTCAGTCAGGCCGTTCTATCCGACCGATTTCCTTTATTTCTGCTTTAAACGAAACGTATTCATTCGCAGATTCTTCATAAAGTATCAGAATTAACTGAAGTCTCTCCATTCTTTATTTTGATTCAAACAAGTTATCCTTCTGCCCTTGCATTGAATATTTTAATCGGTTTGTTTCACGATATCTTCGGTTCTAATAAAGGTACGCAGTTCCTTTTGACCCAACAGCACTCAGCGGATCAAACTCTTTCATTTGCCCTTTTAAACACTTGCATTGATTGATTCTGAAGAAAGCTATGCCTGGACATTCAGCTTTACTTCAATTTTTTCCCAACTTTTGTCATTCCACTAACGGTGCGAAGTATTCACACGGGTCCTCCAGTATCCCTTGGATTAGTGGTAAGTAACGCTACGTATCGCAGTTCCAATCTCCATTGCAGGACCGTGAAAAGCAGGGGTGAAATATTGTTAAGAGGAATGGTAGGAACTTTCCCTCTTTGAAAAGTGGCGTTGGATGAACTGAGATAAATTTGTTGCCAATGTGACTGATATCGTTAATTCACCTCAAAACACACACAAAATTCTCGGCTCTCGTCTTTGTTTTTATTTATGTATTGTTTTTCTGCGCAACTCGAGTCTCTGAGCCAAAGAATGACGTCACCGGATCCACGCTTCTGAAACATTGCAGATGAATATTTTAAATTAAATGCCGCGAACGGCCGTAATTTTTTTTATAAATAACTTATTCTCCTACCGGTTCCGGTCTCTCACTTTTCGTCGGTGGCAGGCGGAGGGATGGTGGAAGAAGGAATCCGCGACACCACTTGTGTGGAATCCTGTTGTTGTTGTTGTGGTCTTCAGTCCGGAGACTGGTTTGATGCAGCTCTCCACAATACCCTATCCTGAGCAAGCCTCTTCATCTCCACATAAGAACGGCAACCTACATCTGTCTGAATCTGCTTACTGTATCCATCTCTTGGTCTTCCTCTGCGATTTTTATCCCACACACTTCCCTCCAATGCTAAATTCACAATTCCTTGATGTCTAAGAATGTGTCCTACCAATCTATCCCTTCTTTTAGTCAAGGTATGCCAGAAATTTCTTTTCTCTCCAATTCTGTTCAATACCTCATTAGTTACGCGATCCACCCACCTAATCTTCAGCATTCTTCTGTAGCACCATATTTCAAAAGCCTCAATCCTCTTCCTGTCCGCACTGTTTATCGTCCATGTCTCACTCCCATACAAGGCAACACTCCATACAAATGCCTTCAGAAAAGACTTTCTTAGGCTTAAATCAATATTCGATGTTAACAAATTTCTCTTTTTCAAGAACGCTTTTCTACCCATTGCCATTCTGCATTTTATATCCTCTGTACTGCGACAATCATTTGTTATTTTACTGCCCAAATAACAAAACACATCTACCTCCTTATTGCTTCGTTACCTAATCCAATTCCTTCAGCATCACCTGACTTTCTTAGCTGCACTCCATTACCATTGTTTTGCTCTTGTTTATGTTCATCTTGTATGCACCTTTCAGCACACTGCCTATTCCCTTCAACTGATCTTCCAGGTCTTTTGCTGTCTCTGACAGAATTACTATGTCGTCGGCAAAACGCAATGTTTTTAATTCTTCACCCTGAACTTTAATTCCTTCTCCAAATTTATCCTTGCTTTCCTTTATAGCTTGCTCAATGTACAAATTGAATAACAATGGAGAAAGACTACAACCCTGTCTTACTCCCTTTCCAACCACTGCATCCCTTTCATGCCCTTCAACTCTGATAACCGCTGTCTGGTTTTTGTACAAGTTATAAATAACCTTACGTTCCCTATATTTTACTCCTGCTTGCTTCAGAACTTGAAAGAGTTTATTCCAATCAACATTGTCAAAAGCCTTCTCCAAATCTACAAAAGCTAGAAATGTAGGTTTGCCTTTTCTTAATCTATCTTCTAGGGTAAGCCGTAACGTGATTATTGCCTCCCGTGTTCCTACATTTCTCCTGGTGGAATCCTAATACTGCATAAAGGAACAACAAACTGAAATTTGGTTTAGGTCTAACAACAAAATTGCCTACACTACACTTGCCCGACATATTATGGAGTATTGGTGAGCATTGCGGGATCCCTACCAAGTGCGACTGACGGAGGATATAGAGAAAGTTCAGAGTAGGGCAGCTCGTATCGTATTATCGCGGTACAAGCGCAGAAATGATGCATGATTTTTTGCATGGAAATCATTAACAGAAAAGCGTTATTCGTTGCGGCGAGATCTATTCGCGAAATTTCTCTCGCAAAAATATTTTGTCAGCACCTACCTACTTCGTGATGTGTCGTTACAACGAAGTACAACACTCATTTCTAGCGCAAAGCGCGCTAGTTTGACCGGAGAGCGTCGAAAGTTGCGAAGACTGAACAGCCAGTTAGCCGCTGCAGGGAAGTAAGACTCACTCCAGCTTCGCATCGGCGGGTGGAGAGCACGCGGGCGGATGTGCCGTCATCTTCAACTGCCATTTTTTCCCGCCGAATAATGGCATTGTCTTTATTTTTAGACACTACGCTGAAACAATTGGAGTTACAGATTAGCACGGAGAAACAAATGAAAGAGAAGAAAAGCGCGGTTCACATGACACTGTTTAAGTTAATTTTGTATCAAGAGTTATTCAGAAAACTAATATTTATTCACTTGGAAAAATCCAGAGGCTAAACTATTTGAAATACAGTAACGAGGGAGGGCTCAAATGAAAGGTCTCATCGAGACTCAAAGGTTGGTATAACCATATTATCAGCAACATTTATATTGTGTATAATAATGCATTTTAATGCATAATAGATAATGATTTGATTATAACGATGCAAGACAGATACACAAACAGCGAGGCTCTGACAAGCGTCGTAAACACACATTATGACCTGTTTAGAATATATTATTTTTGTTTATTTTAATACGTTGTCTTTGTGTAAACTAAATTATTTTGTTTATCGACAGTAATTTGTTAGAATTTATGAGCACAGTAATTCTGAACAGTACATTGGAAAGAGGACTGGAAAATGTATCTAAAAACATTTTACCTAAGTAATTCCTTAAATATTAATTGTGCGACGGCCGAAATATTTATAGGTCATGCTGAAAATACTCATTTGTTTAAACATAGGATTTCGAGGCTATTGTTAATGTTAGAAATTAGGGTTAGGTAGGTATTTGAATTAGAACCTTAGCGCGCATCTAACGTTCCCGTAATATCAACATTTCAATCATTAATTAAAAAGTTTTGTTCACTACTGCGAGAATCACTAAACCTTGTTAGGTGACGTATTAGAGGAATGACGTCACAGATCATATATAAGTGGCTGTCAGAAGCGGCCGAGGATCAGTCGACGGCAGTTGAATCTTGACGGAAAACGTGTGTTGCAAGTGCAGCAGAATCGAGTGAGACAATAGGTGTTGAACATCGCCGCAAAATCCGTCGCACTGGACTGAAATATTTCCGGACATATATAATTTTGAACAGTAGTCGGAACTTTCTTCACTTTCATCACTTTCTGACTTTTTTTGATAGAACAATGAATTTTAATAACAATAATTTCAGTTGTTGTTGTTGCTGCTGTGGTCTTCAGTCCGGAGACTGGTTTGAAGCAGCTCTCCACAATATCCTACCCTGAGCAAGCCTCTTCAACTTCACATAAGAACGGCAACCTACATCTGTCTGAATCTGCCTACTGTATCCATCTTTTGGTGTTCCTCTGCGGTTTTTACCCCAAAACACTTCCCTCCAATGCTAAATTCACGATTTGATGTCTAAGAATGTGTCCTACCAATCGATCCCTTCTTTTAGTCAAGGTATGCCAGAAATTCCTTTTCTCCCCAGTTATGTTCAGTACCTCATTAGTTACATGATTCACCCACCTAATCTTCAGCGTTCTTCTGTAGCACCACATTTCAAAAGCCTCTATCCTCTTCCTGTCCGCACTGTTTATCGTCCACGTTTCACTCCCATACAAGGCAACACTCCACACAAATGCCTTCAGAAAGTAACGATATCCAAATTATTAAATATTCATATAGCTGTATTGATAGCAATATTGGGGTCTTGAGCTAATCATATCAGATGAAGTCTAACGAATCTAATGGTTCTCACCAGACATAATCATGGAAGGGGCAATGAACAATTTTAGTAAAAATAGCAATCCTCATGTTGTAGTCAGGTATTTAGTAGATGCCGCCTTAGTTAAAAATTTCCTGACTTTCAAACTGAAAGTTTTCTTTTACAAATAAATGTATACGTGTACGGAAATTAACGAGCCAAAAGATACCAGGAATAAGTCATCTCGTAAAACAAAGTAAGATAAATAACGGGCCCGTCTCGTTAAGACAAATGACATCTTAAACTGAAATATTTACATGTTAGAGAATAGAACGGTAGAGGAATATTATGAAAGCGGTTAGATGAATGCTTTGTTGTGCACTTACATGTGTTTTGCAGAGATGATGGCTTTAATGTGATGCTAAAACTGGTACCAGAATAAATTATTTATAAAAAATTTCGGCTGTTGCTTTCATTTAACTTATCTTGCCCAACCGCAGTCGATGCTCCATATTTATGAGGGACTCAATAAAAATGCAGATGAAGGTTGTAGGCCCATTTGAAGCAAGTTTCAAACCTGCGTCACAGGGGGAGGTAATTACGGGATGTATAAATCTTGACACTTTCATTTGGAGCGCAGAATGGTTGCATAAGCGATATGAAATAGGGTCCATTGGTGAACTGTACACACTGAGCATTCCTTCCAAAAGTGTAATGTGAAGTGCTGAGTGTGGAGAGTGGTGGTATGCTCGCTCTACAACTTCCCATTATGGTAACATTATGTTGAGCCATGACGTTCCTATTCTCCAGAAGGAATATTCAACAATTTTCTCATGCTGAACAAAAGCAAACCTGAACCTTTTGAACATGGCAGTTAGCACTACTTAGTCATAGTAAACAGTTTGTTGTGTAAGTGGTGAGGTATTAAGGTATTAAGTTAGGCAATCGATAGAAACAGTTGAACACTACGATAGAGGTGCCAGTTTAATGTCGGAACCTCTCCCATGCTTCACTGTAGGAAGCAGGCATACTGTATAGTAGGGTACAGCAGAGCTACAAGAATAATTTTACTTACTTCCATTTTTCCGGAAAGTTATTAACTTCATTTTTGTTTTAAGCATTTAATTTTACTTCTACTGGTGTACTTACCCTACTGATGAAAGGTGGCTGCTCACGATTGTCAAACATTTACGTTATGCTGATATTCGATTTACCTTCCCAATTGCAAAGAAGTGCATTTCAGCGGGGCTATTCGGATAATGGCCGGGGCCTTTTGAATAAAGTAGACTATGGGCAGATACACAACTAAATTACATGGAAAATACGCTAATTTCTATTTAATACTCATTACCTCTAATTACAATAATAATTAGAATAGTAATTTCACATTAGTTTAAAGTAGCTCTTATGAAGTATTTCTGTTCTCGTAAATCCCCTGCAGCGTCCACAGAAAAACTCGAACATGGCACTCCTAAAGGTTTGTTGACTTCTAATAGTGATGTTCCTTTCATCGCTACTTCAATTGCCTTCTTCATCGACAAATATTTTGTAAATACACTTTACAGCCCCCCCCCCCCCCATCTAATCCGTTTTCCACCTGCGAGGGTGAACGTCGGGGTGAGAGTTTATAATAGGGAAAGTTTAATTTTTTTAAACTCACAACCACCAGCTGCGAACCAAATTCCTAAACATGCAAAACACTGGAGCTGTGATTGCTACTGTTTGACTCGTTTTCTAGGGGATGATATCACACGTTCGCAGCTTTCCTTCCCTGCATATGATTAACAAAAAAATTCATAATAAAGTAAGTTCATGTGAGAAAAAGGGTGTACTAACTACTATTTTTGAAAACACGTGGAAGTTCACTTTATGTTGTTTATTACACCATATTAAAACCCTGTGGCTGATACATCTGTACGTCGACACATTTATCAAATGAAGTTATAGCTCGTGAGCCCCCAGACAAAGTGAATATTTGTCGCAAATTGTTTTCACACCATGTGCCTGTCTCAAACACCGTTTATGTTCATGCCTATGCGACGACACGTGTTACATTAACAAAACACAGTCACTTTAATTTAGTGCAATGCACACCTTGTTCCACCGGCTAAATATTCACAACACACAGTAGCGTTCGATGCAACTTGGTGCAGTCTACGACGAGCAACCACACTTGGCAATTGCCACACAAAAATCTATAGTCTCCACCTGGAGATCCACATGCCGACCGTCGTAGAGCGACGCTGCCCCACCAGCTACACCACTTGCTCCCACCTCGTCACTTCATGCCCTCGCGCGCATGCGCGCGTGCCAAAAGCCCAACTGCCGGGTTTTTTCCCTACGTCATCAACTTCCCCATGTGAGCTGTTCTAACCGACTTCCAACGTACAGCACTCAGCCAATACATTTCTAAGACTTCACTTAAAATCAAAATAATTACACTACACATTAAACAAATTTCTTATTATGTTTTTATATTCGTATAAACATCCTTTGCACTATTTATTACAATCGTGCAATTTCTTATATCGCAGATAAGTGATTTAACTGAATATTTCAAGATAAAATACACAAGAAAATAAAATGAGAGCTAATATATTACTTTTATAAACAAACATTGCCATGATGCATGTGTAACTGTCTTGTATTCATTGGTAATTTATTACTTTTCATTGTCAATTAAACATATTATGCCAGAAGTGGCTATATCAGCTAATGTATTGTTTATTTGTCAACAGGCTATTTTGTAATGAGGGCCTTAAAGGTTCCTAACTGCATCGTATTACTTCAAATGCCAGTAGTATTACAATATTTGTGCACTGCACTGTGCCTGGCACTCGCCATTGTCCCTCTCTCCCCTCACAGGAAACGAACTGTAAAATCCTAAGTTGGAACAAGCCACCAACGTCGGCCTGCTCGTTGGCCTCCCGTCAGCTACAAGCGCACAGCAAATATCAACGTGGAGAATTTCTACCTATGGCCTAACTATAAATGTTGTCACCCATCTGCGTACATACATTGCTACCATAATTAATAAGATTAAAATTGTGTAACATTTAGTGCATTGGCATGGTCAATGTTTGCAGTGAACTTCATACTGTTTAATTATCAAATGCTATTAATTACCAGTATTTTCATTGGGCGGTAATCTCACACACAACTATTCAAAAAGCCCCGTTCTTACAAGGTGAGGGGACGAAACGTCATCGCCGAATTCGTCCAAATTTATGGTACATGTAGGGTGTGGTGAGATATGAAAGTGCACCAAGTGGGAACTCCAAATGGCTAAGCGTTTAGGAAAAGTATTTTGACACGGATCTGTCACCATATGTACCTTATCAACTGCCCCTGAGGGAGTCTCTTTAGAAAGCGGTGTTTGGCACAGCGATAAGAAATCGGATTTTTAATGAAAGGTTCGCGGGTTTCTATTCCGGCTGGTACCAAATATTTTTTTTGCTCCTTGGCAATGCGTACACTACTGGCTCCACAATTAACCGCAACATCAAATATGTTATTTTGTATTTATATGTACACAAGATCAGCATATTATCTTGCAAACTTAGGGTTGTGAACGGTCCATAAGGTGCAAACACGAATAATCGTCAGTTCAATTTAGTTTTCAGAATGTCAAGTTTGTTTTTCTATGCAGACATTAGAAAAAACATCTAACTACAAAAGGGCGGCGTTCATAACGTGCGCAAGATGCGGTCAAAATTATTGCTTTCCCTGTTTCTTCGATGAATACAACTCCGGTACATGTAACTGATCGAATACAAAAGAATGGAAGTATCGATTTCCATATACGACGTCCCCAAGTACGCATTAACTACAGTCCCTTTTTAAATGTTTGTAGTCCCGAATTGCCGGCCGCGGTGGCCGAGGGGACTGAGGCGCTCCTGTCACGGTCTGCACTGCCACTACGGTTGGGGGTTCGAATGCCCCCTCGGGCATGGATATTTGTGCAGTCCTTAGTATTAAGTAGTTTGTAAGTTTAGGGACTGATGACCCCGTAGTTAAGTCCCATAGATTTTACAAACATTTTTTTTAGTCCCGAATTTAATCGAATGTTCTGTTTTTGTTCATATAAATTAATAAAATAACGTATATGATGTTGCGGTTAACTGTGACATCAGTACTCAACATCAACATCAATACATAAATATCTGCAAACCACTGTGATGTGCATGGCAGAGGGCACGTCCCACTGTACCAATTATTAGGGTTTTCTCCCATTCCATTTACTTATTCAGCGTGGGAAGATTGACTTTTAAATGCTTTCGTGCGTGCTGTAATTAATCTAATCTTGTCCTCACGATCCCTACGGGAACAATATGTAGGCGTGCGCATTGCCAAGGAGCAGATATTTGCCGTCGGGTGGAGTTGAACCCGCGACCTGTCAACTCCCGTTCCAGCCCGTCCTTTCACTCTTCATATATGCCTTCTTCGGCTAGGCTTCATTGCCTTTCTTTGACAACAAATTCTTTTGTATTCTTCCTTTTTGTTAACTGAAATATTTCTTCCATGGTATATACCAGAACTAACTTTTGCGATTCCGTTTGCGTTTTATAAAGCTGTACTTCTTTCCAATGTGATTCTTTGTTTAAAACGTAAATCTGTTTATAAACGCAAAACATTTCCTTGTAATTATCTATAAGCAACTTAAGAGGCTTTCACTGATTAAAAAACCGGAATTAATCAATAAAATTATTGAAGACATTTACTTATACGTCAATGTTTTCTTTAGAAAATTCGCATATTGTATTCGATAATCTTTTATCTGTTCTAACTGATAGTGTTGTATTGTCAAATACATCAAAAGTCTTCTTTGCTTTTTTCTTAATTTCTCAGAATGTAGAATACCGCATGTCCCATGATCCAGTTGATAGCATTCCTTTTGGTATTTGGGTATGACACTTCTTCGGGGTGTAATAGTTTCATTGGTGTTATAGATTTATCTGATGTTCGTAGCATAAGCGAAAGTACATGCCGAACATAACCCCAAATATCCTTGATTTTGTCACATGTAAATTTGTGCTCGTCTGTGTGTATCAAAGCCGGTTGCGGTGGCCGAGGGGACTGAGGCGCGCCAGTCACGGTCGGCCACTACGGTCGGGGGTTCGAATCCCCCCTCGGGCATGGATATTTGTGCCGTCCTTAGGATTAGCTAGTTCGTAAGTAGTTTGTAAGTTTAGGGACTGATGACCCCGTAGTCAAGTCCCATAAGCTCTATAAACATTTGAACATTATTTTTTTGTCTATCAAGTTACACGTGCTGCAATTTCGTGACTCCGCCAAGTGTATGGCATGTAGCCGCGAAGTCGTCGGGATCTTCCTGTTTACCGCTAAATACCAAGTTGACCTTACGTTTGTGGGTAAATGTCGGTCGTGAATATTCTCCCATATCGTCTTCCAGTTAAAATGATTATACTTCTGTTCTATCACGGTTCTCGGTTCTCTGTCTGTCAAGCTTTTGTACACTTCTCGTACTTGCTGCATGTTTTTCTGGGGAACTGTGCTGCTAATGTAGCAGTATTCAATGAGAAAATGTTTGAGGTGATACAGCTCGTTCGGGATGTGAGCCACCAACTTGTTGGCCGAAACTTTCCATTGTTGGTAGATCTTGCAGATGTAGAGCGCCTGGGCCTTACTGTAAACATTTGTGAGATTAAGGCTGCCATCTTTGTCATGTTCTAGAAAATAAAAGCGATCTGGAGACTGATATTCAAAAATTTTACTGAAACAAGTGCCATCTTGTGCAAATCACACAAGTAAAGAAAACTGTGATAAATGTCTAGTGAGTACTTTGTTTACGTATATTTGATTGTTTACTAAACAGCCTAAGACGTCCTCTCCAAACGTCAGCACACCAGCAACTAAGAGTGAGCAAAGTCGGGAAATTTCTTTTATAAGATCGTCGAAACCGACGTTCCATCGTTGGATTTTTCACTAAACAAAGATAATTAAAAATCATGGAATTAGAAGATAAACAATGATATTTCAAATAAATGATACAACATATAAATAAGGAATGAAGTGAAATGTGCGTTGTGAAAAATGTTCTGTTTGGCAATTGGTGAGAATGTTATACCAGATTTATTTTGTACATAAGCTAAGATTAATAAAAGTGTGATTACATAAAATTACGTTTGAAATATTTCAAAACAATAATGAAATCAGTATGCATCCGCCCCCAGTTTCATTGTGAAATAATAGATTTTGATAATTTCAACTTATCTGCTCATATCACACAAGGTATGTAACATCATGATTACTTTCGTATTTTACATTTTAAGGATGCTTTCGTAATCGATTCTGTCTCTAAAGTCCCTGAGCTGCTTTCTAGATCGAAATTTAGTATCTGTGAAAATCATGACAATTGACAAAAAGTTAAGGTTAGGATGCCTGTTTACTTTATAATGTAATAATATACTGAAATGATGCTGATCGGTGACATCTTTATACGGTATCGAACAGTTCAGTTAGCAGTTGAGGTCTTATGGGACGTGATATGCTCCTGACGTGATACGTCCCGATGTCTGGCAAAGTGCCACGTCGTGCAGAGGAAGTCAACTGCGTCTCTAGCGCCGAAACGTTTTCATTAATCTGCTGCCGTGCTTTGGCGATGTCTGAGCCGCTACCCTTCCCTTCAGGGGTAGTAATCACTTGCCCTGTGAAACCACCACCTTTTGGGCGCAGATCCCTGCCCTGTGGTTCCCACGATTGGAATGTCAGTTTCTACTAACGCACGACATTTTATTACGAGCAGGCGCATCCGCCATTTTGTTTCCCAAGGCTTTTAACCCGCGAGAACACGCGCCTTTAAAAGTTACGCGTATACCATTTTGCTGACAGTAAAAGAACAGTTTGGAATATACTTAGTGAGTCTAAATACGTATTTCCAGTTATATTATGAATGAAACACACAAGGTAACTGTGAGTTGTTATGCAAATTTATTGGTTTACGAATCGGTTTTCGGCTGTTACGCCAGCATCAGGTAAACATTACAAGTTTAAGATTCAAAGATCTTAACTTGCCAGATGTATAACTTTTTAAGGAGACTAGTGTTTTGTTTTAAAACTAACATACGGGAAATTATTACAATTCAAGTTGTGGTGTAAATTCCTGACATTGATAAAATATGTGACAATATAATAGATTATGACGTTATCCTAAGAAATATAAAGTGAAACAATAGAAATTGGCTGAAAAATATTGAACAAAACGTATCTTATCTTAACCCGATCTAATGGCTAGAAACACGGAAGCGTTGTGAATATGGAAGCATGTGACAAGGTTGAATGAAACATCTGTGAATATATGTTAACATTTTTAACTGGTTAAATTAAACTATGGTTACTAGTAAAAAAGTTTATATCACATAAGCAGCCAAAACAGTTGGGATTACACAATAATTTTATAACTAGTAAAATAAGGCATTGCAGTTTTATCTGGTAAGCAGCCAAACAGTTGTGATTACACAAGGATTTTATAACATGGCTATGTTCAAAAATTTTCAAATGTTTGTACAAGTTATGGGACTTAACTACGGGGTCATCAGTCCCTAAACTTACAAACTACTTATGAACTAGCTAAGACTAAGGACGGCACAAATATCCATGCTCGAGGGGGGATTCGAACCCCCGACCGCAGTGGCCGTGCAGCCCGTGACTGGAGCGCCTCAGTCCCCTCGACCACCGCGGCCGGCAACATGGCTATGAAACAGTAGTAGAGGTATGAGACAAGTGAGTAGGAGATGGTAGTTTACATTGCCTGCGCAGGGTTATGATTAAGTTCTGCAGACAGATGTGGTGAGTATGGAAATGATGTCTGATCTTTCAGTACCAGGTTTGGGGAAGTGTGCATATGTTTATTAATTTCCGTTATTTCAAAGAAGTCCATTTTCCTTCCTTTCTGTAGATGATAAAGGACTTAATGTGCTGTATTATAACTGTGGCCTTCATTAGCAGGTGGCCTGCAAATGTAGAATTTTCTTGCCTAAGTTTCCAACTTCTGTGTGTTTCATTCACAATGTATGGAAAATTTAGTCAATAACCGACGGAACAGTCAGTGAATATGATTTCCAGCTCAGTTTACAAGAAAACACAAATATTTGGCTATATAAAACTGGTAAAATGCCGAATGTTTAAAAATTACTGTGAGCAAAATACTCATAGCGCGAGTGCACGTGGATTAAGTGCAAACATGCTGCTTTGCTATGGGATTTGCGTCGCAGCTCTTTAGCACGAAATTGTGGGTGTTTGTTCTATCACAAGCTGTTCTAATCATTCTACAAGTAGATAGAGAATGATTAATTCCCCAAAAGATTCGGAGAGAAGAAGGAAAGAAAAAAGGGACTGTGATTCTTCAGTTTTTTCTGCGTATTTGTTGCTCGAACAGTCCACAGGTGTACTGCCGGTTCATAGTGTCCAACGGGCACAATACTTCGGCGATCAGATATGTCGCCATCGTCAGGAAGAGGTAGCCACGGCTTTTATACCGTACACTGGCTCACTATAGGACGCATGTTAAAGAAACACCGAGTGAAAACTGTTTTGCCCGTCGAATAAAACACGAACCTTATTGGAAAATTTCAAAGAAAGCCGGCATATGCCAGATTTCGTGTCAGCGTGAGGAGTCGTATATCGGACAGACAGTACGCACCATCGAGGATCGTTGCCGTGAACATCAGAGGCACACTATACTGGAGTATCCTGACAAGTCGGCGGTTGCAGAGCACTGTTTGTCCGAAAATCATGAGATGCACTACGAACGTACCAGGATCTTTGCTCATACTTCAAGGTAATCTGACAGCGTTGTTAGATAGGCCATTGACATCAGCACCAGGAAAGGGCTCAACAACCGAGACTGCGGCTACAATCTGAGAAAGGCTTGGGAACCAGCACTGAGTCTAATTAAGAAGAGGAAGAAAACGATCTGGCGACTAGAAATAACGAGCACATCGTCTCAACGACCGCCGACGCGTGACTGCTTGCCCTTTGGACACGAAACGGCAGTAAACACACCTACACCTACATCTCTATAGATACTCTGCAAATCACATTCATGTGCCTGGCAGAGGGTTCATTAACCACATTCATAACTTTTCTCTACCGTACCATTCTCTAATAGCGCGCGGGAAGAAAGAACACCTAAATCGTTCCGATTTAGATCTGATTTCTCTTATTTTATTGGGATGGTCATGTCTCCCTAAGTAGGTGGGTGCTAGCAAAATATTGTCACATTCAGAAGTAAAAGTCGGTGATTGAAACTTCGCAAACAGATCACGCCGCAATGAATAACGTCTTTCTTTTAATGATTTCCACCCCAATTCATGCAACATTTCCGTGACGCTTCCCCCCCCCCCCCCCCGTAACGTGATAAAACAAAACGAGCTGCCCTTCTCTGAACCTTCTCAGTCTTCCGTTAGACCCACCTGGTGAGTGTCCCACAAGGGGCAACAATACTCCAGTAGAGGACGCACAAGTGTAATGTAGGCAATCTCTTTTGTGTAGCTGGTGCATCTTCGAAGCGTTCTGCTGATGAAACGTAACCTTTTGTTCGCCTTCCTCACAATATGTTCTATGTGTTCTCTCCAGTCAAAGTTGTTCGTAATTGTAACTCCTAGGTATTTGGTAGAATCTACGACCTTAAGGTTTGACTGATTTATCGCGTAATTGAAGTTCTGCGGATTTCTTTTAGTGGTCATGTGTATTACTTCACGTTTTTCTTTATTTAGTGTCAATTGCCAATTTTTGCACCATGCAGAAATTGGACTGTTCGAGCAACAAATGGGCTGGTAACTATCTTCGCTAATACTGGGAACTCGGACGGAGCGCACCGTTATCCATCGTTAGTAAATAATATTTGTTATTCACTGTAGCAATATTTAATAAAGATATTCGAACGTAAGTTTTTGTTTTGGTGCTTTGAAAGTACTATCTCTCAACCTAGAGTCTGCACGTAAGGAATCAGCAAGCCCAAATATCATAACACAGCAAAACATTCCAGAACATACAGTATTTAGAGTAGGTACAATATCTGTGTGTCTTATATTGACAAACAAACCATGTTAAGGAGTTTTGTACTCAAATTGTACAAATTGTTGAGCATACTTCTATGACCTTATTGAGAAAGTCTCAGAATGTATAACAAACAGTAAAACGAAGAAGAATATGAGTATGATAGGTAAAATTTTACTTACGGCAGTGTCAATATACTGTGCTGATGTTGTCCACAACCGTTGAATGCTATTTCTGGGCCTTGCGAGAATAGCCGAGCGGTCTGGAGCGCCAAGTTTCGGATCGCGTGGTCTCCCGCGTCGGGGTTCGGATCCCCCCTTAGGGCATGGATGTGTGTGTTGTCCTTAGGTTAGTTTAACTTAGTTTATGTTTGTGATGACCAACGTATTTTGGTCCCATAAAAATTACAAACATTTGAGGTATTTGTGGTATTTCTAACGACTGGTGTTATAACTTGCAGTATGCAGTTTGAAAGAACGGAACCTAACGTTTTATGACAAAGCACACCATCAGTTCAATTTCCGATAAGTAAATGTCAATATTGACGCATATCTTGAAGAGACTAAAACATACCTAACACAGAGAAAGTACTGGGTAAAGTTTACGTAAGGCTGCGGGGCGTAGTGTGCTAATGTTGGCAACGAAATGTTTGCTTCACAAAGCTGATTAATTTAATGACAAGAGAAGGGTACCGGTATATACAAAACCCTGTGAGCCTTAGAGAAGGAACAGCGTTATTTATTTCATGGTCAACACAAAGGATTATTCTCCTCACTCTATGTGATTTGGTTGTCAAATAGTATTACTCGGTTGTTGACACCAGCACTGTACGCCTCCAAAATTGCAAGAAAAACTTTCATCATTTATACTAATATTATTTTTAGTTTTAGTGTTTGTAATACATCATGACTCTTTCTCAATAAGGTAAAATATGTGTCTTCTGCAATCTGAATACAAAAATCTGATGTGGTGTATTTGTCACAGCAGACACCAAACACTGCAAGACGGTGAACAAACCTCACATATTGGCTGTCATTATACAAATACAAGCCAAGATCGCTTAAAACTTTTATTTAGATAGATTTCGGCAGAAATAACTGCCATCATGTCTGTATCACAATATCATTACACTTCAGAGCTATCTGCCATTTTTAAAGATGTGACAGCTCTTCAGTTCCAATATCGGCATTTAAAAATAGGAAAACATATTGTAAAATGTTAACCCCTGGATTGTAGGGCCTAGATCACGTCAAAAGCTATAGTTAGTTCAAATCTGCAAAACCCGGTCATCTAAGTTCAAGTTTTAAACGATCTTGGCTTGTATTTGAATAGTGTCTTAGATTAACAGTGCCTCTGCAGTTGCTGTGAGCGATTTTATCTGAGAAATATATGTTTCTTGCATATTTATTCTGTATTCGGACAGCAAAAAAAGCAGCAATAAGAAAGTATATTCTTGAATGTTCACAATTTATTTGTCAAAATTGTACGGGCATATGGCATTCTTCTGCTGAACAGGACTACTGTGTCTACTTCCGTTTCGGTACTGCTAATTCAGTGCAGTACTGTGACGCTTGCAACATTAGATCATTACGCTTCCAGGAAGAAAGCTATGTTAACATTTGATTCCCATACGTGTTCAAATGTTCAAATGTTTGTAAAGTCTATGGGACTTAACTACGGGGCTATCAGTCCCTAAACTTACAAACTACTTATGAACTACTTACGAACTAGGACGGCACAAATATCCATGCCCGTGGGGGGATTCGAACCCCCGACCGTAGTGGCCGTGCGGACCGTGACTGGAGCGCCTTAGTCCCCTCGGCCACCGCGGCCGGCCCATACGTGTTCCCCAAATTAAAGCTTCTTAGTGGTAGTAACTAAACGGTATGTTTGTGTATTTATTTTGTAAAAACAGCCTGTATGTCAGAAGACAATTTTTTATTTATTTATTTATTATTATTATTATTATTTTTTTTTTTTGACCGGTCTCGACCTCTTATAGGCCATCCTCGGAACTAACGATACAGCCCATGTGTGCTGAGCTCTGCAGTTATCACCGTGCAGCCAGCAACTTCCGTTAAATCGTTAACCGATAAAAGTAACTTAGTTACAGATAAAGTTACTTTAGGCAAATAACGCCGTAATCGTCTGTTACCTATAAAAAGTAACTGTTACTAGTAACGGCGTTACAAGTAACGCGTTCCTCCCCAACTGTGCACGCCATATTGGAGGGCAACGACAATGCCATTTTACCACTATTATAGTAGCCCTACGGTGCCTCGCTCTAAGTAATCTGTGTGGTGTCGCACAAGTATGAAGTGCGCGCCACGTACTTGCGCCGCGCGCCGCCATGCACGCACGGCGCGGCGTTCTTACGACGTCAGCCACGAGCGGTCTCTGCTGCAACTCCGCTCGTGGCCACGACTGCTGCATCGGCAGCTTGGGACTGAGATAGGAACCAGTTAACACTTGGGAATCAGATAGGCACCAGTTAAGACTTGGCTATCGGATAGGCATTAGGAATGATTAGTAGGCAGGCCTCTATATAAACTATGTATCAGCATTCTGCAGTCAAGAACAATGTAAAAGTATTACCAAGACTCCACGAAATATATATCTTGTTTAGCCTAGTGTTTCCAGTTTCTGCTGTCCCACTGACTGGTCACTTCCGTACCTGCACACGCCTGCATCCTTTATTCCTGTGTCGGTCTCTCTCCACTCGACTCCGACACCTAAGACAACCGGCGGAAGCAAGACACAAAAGTGCCGACGAGGTTGGGACCAAAAATCTGCAAGTAAAGAATTGAGACAGCAGAATGTCACACTGTACCACACACATATTACAGTTGTAACCACGATCTGAATAAACTACGACAGCATTTTCTGTAATATCTTACCACGTACTGTAACTGTTGTGAGCATTGTATATGTGCACTCTTCCATTGTTGATATCTCTGAGTTGCGACAGGTAGGGTTACCAGACGTCCTCTTTTACCCGGACATGTCCTCTTTTTTGGACCCTAAAAAGAGTCCGGCCGGGTTTTTAAGAAAAAAGGGGAAATGTCCTCTTTTTTTTTTGCCTTGTGCAACTGCTTCATCTTGAAAGTGGTAAATATAACTCTCCGAACTGTCACAATCACTAACTCTAGAGAATTTAACCTTTCTTGAAACAATGTGATTTTTGAATTTTCTCGTTTCTGTGCTGTCGCTGCTCTGAGGTCAAGCTACTTCGGAACAATTGAAATAATTGTCGTGGCAATTCTCGCAGACTACGAGCTGCGAGTTCGCCAATTAAAAACATACGTCTGCAACAATGCAAGACAGTACAATACTCACAGTATACCATGAAACTCTACCCGCTTTCTCTGGTCGGAGTGTAGTGTGACACCGAAAAATAAGACGTTCAGTCTTCGTGCTGGAACTCAGCAGTTCTGTGTGTTGTCTGTCAACCACACGTATGACTTTAAGATCAAAAGCTAGTGCAATGTTCGTTATGCATAAGTTAAATCCTTGTTCGAAACTCCATACAAATAAGGTCAGATGCCACAGTCACCATTGCCGTTTCCAAATTAGCCTGTTTAGGACCAAAGAGACGTAACTACAAAAGCAGTGTTTTGAAAACATCGATTTAAAGCTTTTGTCCTAAAAACTGAGTACTTTTTAATAATTAATTGGGAGCCTTTGTACGGTAAATAAAAAGTTTATTTTATTCATTGATTTTATGGCATGGGCCTTACATATTCTATTCATTCATTAAAATCTAGATTTTAATCATGTATACAGTCACATCGGTCTGATCCGAAATGGTAACATAGCTATATCAAGGTACGCTTAGATAATTTTTACAGTTACTTTATTCGTGACGCTTGTACAGTCAACAGTTCTATGGTTTCCGTAAATGATGCATCGTAAACAATTTCAGGTGGAAACAGGGGTGATCGGCAAGGTATCTTATAAGTATGGAAAAAATGTTCAGCACTTAAGACGATCATTACAAGTGGTGAAGTGATGAAATATTAGGGCTTCACTGGTATGTAGTCATGTAATTCTTTCTACAGGTCTCAACATTTCATGATTCTTAATTTGTAAGAAGATGAACAAATTTCGTAAGATGCCTAAGACGTATTACAAACAAGACTCTGATAATACAATAGAGGCGTCACTATTACTTGAGTTGTCAATACGAGAGAGAGAGAGAGAGAGATCGCGAAAGAAGGTTTTTTCATGAATCTAGAAATGTCCTCTTTTCTGTAGACGGACATATGGTAACCCTAGAGTCAGGGGACGGTGGCGACTTTGTCATTTCTCGCAGCGGAGGCGGCGTGGCGAATCGATGGTAGGGAGGGTGGGGGTGTGAGAGTTAAGCCTAGCGGCGGAGGCAACGCAGAGCGCCACGCTCATTACGGGAGGCAACCGCAAGGAGAGACTGGTCCACCGCCGTCGAGGGACAGACGACGGCGCCAACGATTCTGAACCGACACAAATCAGTCGCACTGAGATCGCGTCGCGGCGTATACCTGCTGACATTGATTCAAAATGTTCAAATGTTTGTAAATCTACCGGACCAAACTGCGTGGTCATCAGTCCGTAGCTTACAAACTACTTAAACCTAGGTAAACTAACCTAAGGACAACACACACACACACACCCATGCCCCAGGGAGGACTCTAACCTCCGACGGCGAGCAACTGCGCGCTCCGCAGCGAGACGCCTTAGATCGCTCGGCTACTCCACCGTGGCAGAATAAGATTCTCCAGTTGCTTGAGCCCTATTGTATTTGCACCACGAATTTTCTCCTGATAGATGCAATGCATGACATGGCTTATCATCAGTAGAGGGGTGGAAGAATATGGCACAAACATCTCTCTTCATTGCTTCCAGATTTTTATTTCTCCCAATTGCCTGCCCATAGTATACCTGCAAAACGAAACTTTCACTCTGCAGCGGAGTGTGCGCTGATATGCAAAATGAAACTTTCACTCTGCAGCGGAGTGTGCGCTGATATGAAACTTCCTGGCAGATTAAAATTATGTGCCGGAACCGGGACACGAAACTTGGACGTTTGCCGTTCGCGGGCAAGCGCACTACCGACTGTGCTATCCCGACACGATTCACGATGCCGCCTCACAACTACACTTCCGCCAGTACCGCGCCTCCTACTTTCCAAACTTCACATAAGCTCTCCTGCGAACACGCAAGACTAGCACTCCTGGAAGAAAGGATATGGGAAAGGATTACGGGAGGCAACCGCGAGGAGAGACTGGTCCACCGCCGGCGAGGCACAGACGACGGTGCCAACGATTCTGAACCGACACAAATCAGTCGCACTGAGGTCGCGTTGTGGCGTATACCTGCTGACATTAAGGGGACCACAACGTGGTTCAGGACGAAAAAAAACCGATTTTCGGTTTTCATCACATTTCGATATATTAAGGTTTTATTTAAGTACTCCGAAAAAGATTTTGCTGAAAAAAATTTTTTTTCGAGCAATTAAAGGACATTTTTCTAACACGTGTGTTTATGTGGCACGCCCACTTTCTGTCACCCACTTTTCTGCATATACACTACTGGCCATTAAAATTGCTACTTCAAGAAGAAATGCAGATGATAAACGGGTATTCATTGGACAAATATATTAGGGGAAGATCGGGTAGCCCCGGACGGCGGGTAACCGTGGACATTTCAATTTCTAAGAAACTGAGCACGTTGTGCTGGCAAGACTGCATTTGAAATGCGGGCCCTGTGGAGTAAAACCACATGCAAGTCAGTTATGGCATAGGCACCGAGCGAGCTACTCGCAACGGTGAATTTCGTGCGCGCAAACATTTTTCGCCGTTCATGTTTAATTTCGTTGGCGGTTTTTACCCATAAGAAGAGTTTTTGAAATTAGCATGTGATCTTGCAGAAGCTCTGAAAATCCCTCGTAGATTTAATAAAGAGAAGGGTCATCTCCATATAAAAAAAGGTTTAGAAGAGAGACAGAAAAGGAAATGCAATAAAAAAGACAAGCCGAAAAAACAAAACACGCAAATGCACTAAAGAAACGTTCATGACAAAGACAAATATTCAGTCTCTCCGAAGAGGATCAAAGAAAAGAGACAGAATGCATCACATGTGGAGAAATCTTCGAAGAAGACTGTATTCAGTGCTATAACTGCAAGGACTGGTACCATGAAAACTGATTTTATGTAGATGCTTGAGATATTTATTACAATTGTATGTTTTCAAGGCCAAGAAACAAGTGGAGTACCACTGAATGCTGTGTCCGGGGCTACCCTCCAAATTCTTTAGTGCCAATAAACTGATTCAAAAGTGTATTTAAGATAGTTCATAAAAATTATTATCTATGCTTAGTTATGAGTGATATGACTAAAGAAGTTACTGGTTTCATTTTACGATGAAAGTTAAAAATTGTTTATTGTTTGATTAGCAATTCATTTTTGTGTCCGGGGCTACCCGACCTTCCCCTATACTATACATGTGATTACATTTTCACGCAATTTGGGTGCATAGATCCTGGCCGTAATAACGGTCTTGATACGCCTGGGCATTGAGTCAAACAGGGCTTGGATGGCGTGTACAGGTACAGATGCCTATGCAGCTTCAACACGATAGCACAGTTCATCAAGAGTAGTGACTGGCGTATTGTGACGAGCCAGTTGCTCGGTCACCATTGACCAGACGTTTTCAAATGGTGCGAGATCTGGAGAATGTGCTGGCCAGGGCAGCAGTCGAACATTTTCCGTACAGGACCGTACAGGACCTGCAACATGCGGTCGTGCATTATCCTGCTGAAATGTAGGGTTTCGCAGGGATCGAATGAAGGGTAGAGGCACGGGTCGTAACACATCTGAAATGTAACGGCCACTGTTCAAAGTGCCGTCGATGCGAAAAAGAGATGACCGAGACATGTAATCAACCATACCATCACGCCGGGTGATACGCCAGTGTGGCGATGGCGAATAGACGCTTCCAATGTGCGTTCACCGCGAAATCGTCAAACACGGATGCGACCATCATGATGCAGTAAACCGAACCTGCATTCTTCCGAAAAATGATGTTTTGCCATTGTGCAGCCACGTTCGCCGTTGCGTACATCATCGCAGGCGCTCCTCTCTGTGATGCAGCGTCAAGGGTAACAGCAGCCATGGTCTCCGAGCTGATAGTCCATGCTGCTGTAAACGTCATCGAACTGTTCGTGCAGATGGTTGTTGTCTTGCTAACGTCCCCATCTGTTGACTCAGGGATCGAGACGTGGCTGCAAGTTCCGTAACAGCCATGTGGATAAGATACCTGTCATCTCGACTGTTGGGATCCAGCACGGCTTTCCGTATTGCCCTCCTGAATCCACCGATTCCATATTATGCTAACAGTCATTGGATCGCGACCAACGCGAGCAGCAATGTCGCGATACGATAAAGCGCAATCGCGATAGGCTACAATCCGACCTTTATCAAAGTCGGAAACGTGATTGTACGCATTTCTCCTCCTTACACGAGGCATCACAACAACGTTTCCGCAGGCAACGCCAGTTCAACTGCTGTTTGTGTATGAGAAATCGGTTGGAAACTTTCCTCATGTCAGCACGTTGTAGGTGTCGCCACCAGCGCCAACCTTGTGTGAATGCTCTGAAAAGCTAATCATTTCCATATTGCAGCATCTTGTTCCTGTCGGTTAAATTTCGCGTCTGTAGCACATCATCTTCGTGGTGTAGCAATTTTAATGGCCAGAAGTGTATGTAGGTCAGTCAGCAGTAGTCTAGTTTTATTCTGAATGCGCTGTCAGAAGAAATCAACGTCTGCAGAAGGTTGTCGTGTATCACAGGAGGCAGGCGATATATTTTCGCTGATCCTTCCGAGGGAACTCCTCTCGATTTCTGGTCACGTGGCAGGGAGGATTCGTCCGGTCTCTCACACCAAGGAAGGCAGTTAGAGAGAGAGAGAGAGAGAGAGAGAGAGAGAGAGAGAGAGAGAGAGAGAGAGAGAGAGAGAGGGGGGGGGGTTGGGGGCAATGGGAGAGAGACATAATTTTTCGCACTTCGTTGTGTAGCGTTACATTAAACATTTTCTCACTGGATATCAGCAAGTGTAAACAAACATTACACACCCACAAGGGAAAATGTTCAAATGTTTGTTAAGCTTATGGGACTTATCTACGGGGTCATCAGTCCCTAAACTTACAAACTACTTATCAACTACCTTATACTAAGGACGGCACAAACATCCATGCCCGAGAGGGGATTCGAACCCCCGACCGTAGTGGCCGTGCAGACCGTGACTGGAGCGCCTCAGTCCCCTCGGCCACTGCGGCCGGCACCCACAAGGGAAAGAGAATAATAATGAAAATTAAAGTTATAATTAAAAGTAAAATTAAAACCTCAAGTCTTTCCACGGCAACGTCGCTACGAACGTAGGGAAGAATTCAAACATAACAAACGGAAGAAATTCTGAGCTCCGGATGTGTAGTCAATACCCTTTAATACGTTTTCGTTCAGAGTCATAATTCGTAGTTTACATACTTGAGAGTTAAGAAAGCAGGACGTGAAACGCTCTCCGCAAAGCTCCTTTCAAGAAGTCGGAGAACGTGTCGCGATAGTTCCGTTTCTTGTGTTCTGTGTCGTTCTCCATCCACAAATAGTTTAAAAAATCAATTTTGGTCGTCAAGTGTAGTGTAAATATAGCATGCAAAGCACGCCCTATGAGCCAAATTGAGGCATATTTCACAGTTAGGGGATATAGGTTCAAGTCGGGTAAAGTTGCGTCCGACACAGCCATCGCGGTTGTGTAGCTCAGCAGGTCCTTAGCGGTTTCCCACACTTGGCCCGTCCTGCGGCACACAAAACGGTCTGAGTCGTGTCGGGATAGCACAGTCGGTAGTGCGCTTGCCCGCGAAAGGCAAAGGTCCCAGCTTCGAGTCCCGATTCCGGTACACAATTTTAATCTGCCAGGAAGTTTCGTATCAGCGCACACTCCGCTGCAGTGTGACACTTTCATTCTGAAAACGGTCTGCACTCTGGGCAGTCACCCATTCGTAGTAGGCGGATGAAGTGAAGCTTAGAATTGTTCTCGACGGCGCGATTCACGGCCTTATACCACGTTGCTTTGACAGCGGCCGGGAGAAACGGCGAGCAGATATTCTTCCAGACACTCCTCCAGTCCTTCTCTGGTATCCACGCCTCCCAATTACTGGGGGTCGGGATGCCCCTGAGGGCGGCGGTGATGGCGCCGACGTTGTTGGCGCGCGCGTCCCGGCTACGGAGGTAACTGTTTTCGAAAAAAAAAAAAAAAAAAAAAAAAAAAAAAAAAAAAAAAAAAAAAAAAAAAAAAAAAAAAACCGGCGGACGTAGTTGAGCGCGGGGTCGCTTAACTAAAATTAAATAGAAAACTTGCAGGTATACTAAAACTTCCTGACAGATTAAAATTGTGTGCCGGAACCGGGACTCGAACCTGGGACCTTTGCCCTTCGCGGGCAAGCGCACTACCAACTGCGCTATTCCGACACGACTCACGATGTCGCCTCTGGAAACAACAGCGCACACTCCGCTGCAGAGTGAAAGTTTCATTCTGGAAACATCCCTTAGGCTGTGGCTAAGCCATGTCTCCACCATATCCTTTCTTCCAGGAGTGCTAGTCTTGCATGGTTCGCAGGAGAGCTTCTGTGAAGTTTGGAAAGTAGGAGGCGAGGTACTGGCGGAAGTAAAGTTGTGAGGCCGCATCGTGAGTCGTGTCGGGGTAGCACAGTCGGTAGTGCGCTTGCCCGCAAAGGGCAAAGGTCCCAGGTTCGAGTCCCGGTTCCGGCACATAATTTTAATCTGCCAGGAAGTTTCATATCATCGCACACTCCGCTGCAGAGTGAAAGTTTCATTTTGCAGGTATACTATGGGCAGGCAATTGGAAGAAATAAAAATCAGGAAGCAATGAAGAGAGATGTTTGTGCCATATTCTTCCACAAGTCCTCTACTGATGATAAGCCATGACATGCATTGTGTCCATCAGGAGAAAATTCGTTGTGCAAATGCAATAGTGCTCAGGCAACTGGAGAATCTTATTCTCATCAGCATTCTCTTCCTGCTGCTGTTATTACTGCAATTATAGCTATTTTCAGAGACTTGGCGCATCCTGACTATCTAAGGAAAAGTCTCCATGGGCAGACACAGACCCAAATGAATGTTTCAACAGCACAATTTGGAACCGCCTTCCTAAAACTGTATTTGTAGGCATGCATATAATGAAACTAGGAGTTCACTGTGCTGTTATTACATTCAATTGTGGTAATATTGGAAAGTGTTGGGTACCGGTACTGAAAAAGTTGGGAATTGATCCTGGTGAAAATATGATCACTGGGCTGCAAACATGCGATAAAATGAGGATAGATGATGCAGAAAGGTCTTCATCTAATATGGCCAAGAAAGCAAGAAAGACATCCAGGAAGGTGAAAAAGAAGCTGGAAGACTTGCTAGAGGCCAAAGAAGGATCATCATATGCAGCAGAACAGATTTAATTAACTTTAACATGTTTCATAATTTTTTCTTTAAAGTCAATTTCTCACTGAGTAAAATTTTCAGTACATGTACCCCATTATATCAGAAACTATCATAGACAAATGAATGAAATTTTCAGGTAATCTCCATAACATAAAAAGCCAACTCTGGTACTATATTAATATTCCTCCCATTAGGAAATTCACAAAAAAAAACTTAATTGTTATCGTTAATTTAAGAAAGTATTTCTTAAAAACTATAAAATGGATAGATTTTAGTACAGTTGACTATTAGCATTGTGTAACATACAGTAGAAATATTAAGGTCCTGCATCAAATAGTTTTTTTCAGAAAGGGCCAGATACTGGCCTAAATTAACATGTGCTAGATAGGCAGGGTGTGGCCCCCTTGAAGTGCAACATGTAGCCACTCTCTGGCGTCGGCATGTTAAAATTTACACCTAATATTTATCTGAACATTTTTTCCCACTTTGGCTCAATTATGGTCAGTAATGTTAAAAGTCGGCGGTTTACAATGAACTTTTAACAGCTCGATATGTAACTCCTTGGTACATGTAGGGCGTGGTGTGACACTTGAAGGTGCCCAAAGTGGGAACTCCGGATTAGTTTTGAAAGGGGCACGGGTTCAACTACACTCGCCGCTAAATATTTTTGTGCATCTTGGCAGTGCGTACACTAATGATGTCACAATTAACCGCAACCATATAGGTTATTCTACGAGGCTGAGTCAGTGTATAAGTCGCAAACTGAGGTAGAACGCCACAAAATTGCTTTACTTTTCAGCTGACTCCACCTGTAAATTTAAACACTCGTCCCATCGTTCGAGAATGATTTAAGCCTTTGAGTGCTGCAGACATGATGTGCCGCAGTGCTCCACTTCGCCGTGGGACCTGCGGACGTTGTATGCCGCGGCAGTGGTGTTTCCCGTGGGCCCTGCAGACGGTATTCGCCGCGCGGCCTGGCTGGTACCTGAGCCCCAGAGACGGCGTATGCCGCAGCCGGTTCCACTGCCCGTGGACCTGTAGACGTCAATAGCCGCTCAGGGCTGCTGCTTACACGCTAACTGCCACAGCGCTCCGAGAGCTCAGAATATTTATCAACGGATCCTGAGAAAACTATTCAATGAAAAAATTAGTTTTACATCTTATAGTGTGGTATATTCGATCGATCCTGATCTCACATTCTAATCGTTATTGTTGATGGTTACTGTGCTACGTCAAATTAAGTAAACTAATGCGCAAAATTTTGAAGAGTTCGAAGACGAAAAATCGCATTGCGTAGACTTTGCATATGGTTGATTTTAGCGCATACAAAGCTGCGGATGAAATGTAGGTAAGATATCTAAATTTTATTTAAGTTGAGAACAGAACGATAACTTATTTCAATCTCGAGATATAGGGTGTTATGTCCGACGAACAGATGCAGTAGGTGCGCGTATTTCTGTTCATGAGGACTTGGCGACTCTACAAGGTACTCATCATTCGATTTTAAGAAAACAGTTTCGTTTCTAGTTTCAGTCTCTTATTTTTCAAAGTACGCTTATCTTGTAAATAGTTCGTTCCTTCAAAACAAAGTAAATTTGAAATCGCTGGCCGCGGTGGCTGAGGGGACTGAGGCACTGCAGTGATGGTCTGCACGGCCACTACGGTCGGGGGTTTCATTCCCCCCCCCCCCCCTCGGGCATTGATATTTGTGCCGTCCTTAGTCTTAGCTAGTTCGTAAGTAGTTTGTAAGCTTAGGGACTGATGACCCCGTAGTTAAGTCCCATAAGTTCTACAAACATTTGAACATTTGAAATTTGGAATAAAAGAATTCGTGTTGCGCGATCGTAAAACGGGATACGTCTTGGATTTCGTTGTAGACACAGTTAGAACAGAAATTTAAATCCAAAATTTACTAGAAACCGATTTCTGTAAAAGAAGTGTCAAATATAGCCTGCATTATTTTCACCTTCTCACAAGAATCTCCATGTTTACGACAATGTTTTAGACTATTGGAAAACAGTAGGTGGCTGAAATGTTTTCTTCCACATCCCTGTGTTGCCAACCTATGAAGTATTAAGTTTCATGTTCAGTATGCATTTACATTAGGAGATATAACAATCAAAACTTGACACTTTTTTCGTGGCGTGATTTACACGTTCAACTTTGATTCAAATTATGTAGCATTGTTGGCCTGCATTGGATGACCAAATACACCTTTTTGCAATTAAAAATACTGGTCTTTCTAATCATCCCAGTTTGGAAAGTTTTATAGAATACAGCTTTTGCGAAACAACTACAGCATTTTTAATATTTTCTAAAATCATCAATTTTGCACTTCATTTATTCAGTACTGGAAAGCTGCACATAAACGCAACTTCACGTTTCAGAACCTTGTATTGTTAGGTTACCGCATGTCAAGTTTCACGTTCGTCATAGCTTTAGTTCTTGAGATAAAACACGCCAGACGTTGAAGTTTTATTAGGCGTCGATGTATTTGAGAAAATTTGCTTGAACTTTTATAGCTATATATCACACGTAAAATTATTTTCAATATTATTCCTATGAGAACGTATACAGTTGTACATGATAGCCCAGTTTCTAATCTTTCAAAGACATATTGCCTGAGTTATAACGGCTCAAAGTTGTCAGGAATTCACGCTCTCTCTGCGCAAAGTCGCGCATGGCGTCAAACAACTGACTATATCTCGGTCAGTATTGCTTCAAGAAATCTTAAAATTTACGATTGTGCATTGGTGACGTGTTCGAAAGTTCACATAAAATTTCCCATGATGGTCGAGCTACAAAATGTTCCAAAATTAGGCGATTTGACATGGAATGGCCTAGGAGTTGAATGTTAGCAGTGTAATCAGGTTCAGTGTACATTAGGTTCAGTGTACTGTTGCACCACAAAAATTGTGACAGGGAAATGTGTTTAAAATATTGCTCACCTTAGCTGGACAGAATCAGGTCAGCAGCTCTGTAGTAGAAATGCTCACTTGTCTTCGTGACGACAGACGCTGCATCGGCAAGTTGGAAAGCCTACCGTCAGCGAACTGCTGTGTGAGTGAGACAGTTGTCAGACGGAGACGCAGCTAGTAAACATTTCATAACTACACGTAACTCTGTCACAAGAGTGAATAAGATCGTGGATGTGTCAGCAGTAAAAGAACATCGAGTGAACACTACATTTCCAAATGGGACACATTTGAACCATTTCAGCAAAATTTAGGTATATATAACTTACGCTTTTAGAGGTAGCAGTCACTTGGTCTTCGGGATCGACGATGCTCTTTGTCACAGATAGCAGTACATACTGGTAGCTGCTAGAGGCCGCTAGGAGATGGAGTCTGGTCGATGCCATACTTTGCAGTAAACATCATCTGGGGAACATGGTGATCCGCTGTGTTGACGACTTCACAACCCCATGGAGGCTGCCTGAGGCCAGCGCAGTCTTCAGTGGTTAGTTACCAATGGCCAATGTTCCTGTCGTCAAGATAGCACTCTGGTGCTAATCCAGCCAGCCAGTATCCAGAGTCGGGTATCAGCGTGGCATCCGAATTCAGAGGGGTCCATGCATGGATACACTGGCAGCTGCATAGACTGCAGAAGGGATAGAGCAGTTCTGCATAACAGTCCTTGCAACGGTTCCCGGACGTCTCGGCGCGTGCACTACCATCAGTCGGCTCGGAGCGGTTAGAACACCGAGGTCGGAGCCCGAAGGTGACGCTACCTACGGCTCTAGCTCCTGCTGAGCTAGCGCCTTCATCATAATTATTGTATGCTACGGAATAAACGTGTAAACTTTAATTCTGTTTCACTAGCGTCCTCTGGCGCTACACCAGGTTCCACGCCTCATCCTGACATAAAGCTGGGAACCCACCGCTCGGCCCAAGCAGTACATTGTCTGGCGAGCAGTCATTTCCAGACTGAAAGCTATGGAATAAGTGTCTTACTTATTCTTTTCATTCTCCACTCCGAGGAGTGCAGCGGGCTGTTTGAGATCCGGCCCATAAAGAGTCGCGGTTCTATTCAGCCAATTATCAGACAAGCTGATAGTGGGGCAAAGGGGTCATCCCAATTGGGAATAAGTGGGAGGGGCTTACCAGTTCCGGCATACGCCTTATAACGAAGGAAAACCTCCCGAAAACCTTGGTCGGAACCGGGGGATTGGGACCAATTTAATTTGTCTCCGGGACTATGCCCCGGATTAAAAATGGATTATCGAGAGAACACAAATGCACTCACGACAATCAAAGATCAGACGCCCGAGTTACTCTCGTAATCTCGTAGAGATCAGCTCGACCATAAGTGGACAAGCGTCCCCCTACAGGAACCGCACCCGTGGGCACGGTATCCTGTGCGTCCGAAGTGTCCAGATATACTGCGCTTATTTATAACGTCAGCGAGCACACTGACTGCGAGACTGTCGCTGTCGCTCTGGTTACAGAAAGAGTCAGGCCAGGGCGAGGACTGCCGAGCGGACAGCTCCAGGTACACACAATACACCGTGGAAATGGTTGCCAGCGCAGGTAGACGGATTAGTCGGCCGCAATGGCAGGTCTTGCTCGGCCAGCCAGACGCGCAGGTGCAGCTCTCAAAGGGCTAACAGGCTGCGTTTGCTTCCTTTAAGTGACGCTTGTGAGCTATAACTTTCTTTAGTCCGTTACACTGCTCCAACCCACAAGACGGCTGTGTCGTAGTGGTAGAAAAATACCGTTACACACTGCTCAGGGTCGTACTAGAGGCGTACATTTGCGGGAGGGGTGGGGTGGGGGGTAGAAATTGTTTTCATACGCACGTTGGCAGTCCGTCTTCATATTGGAACAGTTCGTCATATATCTGTAGATATATTTGTCCTCCCTAACCAGCAATCAGCAATCATTGATTCTCTTGCCACAAAAATGTCACCCTGCGGAGTCGAACCCACGACAGTTGCAATATGAATCCCATCTCTCTCTCTTTCTTTCTCTTTCTCTCTCTCTCTCTCTGCTCAGTCAAACACAGCTTCCTAAACACACTGTAACAATTCGTAAAGTACATATGGTGGTAGGTCCCTAAACACTTGGCCATCTGGAGTTCTCAGTTCGGACACTTTCTCACCACGCCATACATGAACCCCTAATTTGGACAAATTTTGCAATGACGAGTAGGCGCCCTCTCCTTGCAAACGACGCCGAAAGTACGCGAGGAAACTGCTTGCGCAACTACAGAAATGTAGTCAACGTTACCATCACTGCCACATGTGCAGTATGCCTGTCGACACTGGTATTGATGCATCGAGGAAGCTGTAGTCGGTTCCGTTGGGCCTTCGTTCCCTCCTGCATCAGTCTATTCAAGAAACTGTTCAAATGTTTGTAAATCTATCGGACCAAACAGCGTGGTCATCAGTCCATAGTTTGCAAAGTACTTAAACTAAGGTAAACTAACCTAAGGACAACACACACACACACACACACACACACACACACACACACACACACACATGCCCTAGGAAGGACTCGAACCTCCGGCGGTGAGCAACCGCGTGTTCCGCAGCGAGGCGCCTTAGACCGCTCGGCTACTCCACTGCGACTGTCGATCGAAGAACAACGTCACAGTCGGTCGGTTACGTCAATCACAGTTTTCTCTAAAGGTTACCTATAGGTAACTCCGGAAGAGAGCATTCTTGCCCTCTTGTTACCTCTCAACTTAGGAAGGAATAGTTGAGAAATAGTTCACAGGAGAGGGGAACATGTATACTGGTGACACGAACTTGGAATGGTTATAATCTAGTTTTCTTTATTATGGAAATTTTAATGTTGACAATGTGGCATTGTGGCATGAGTTGCAATGTACACTCTTTGACAAAAAAAAACATGGCAGGCGCTGAGCCTAAGTCCACGCCGATCGCGACCGTGCTGGTACGCTCAAGTCCTGCTTTCAGCAAAATCTGGCAACACTGTAGACTGCGGGAGTTCATAAAGTACTTCTTGTTTGGAGTTACAAGACGGCTAGGTTAGCTACATCCGTGGACTTGAGGCTCAGCGCGCCCGGTCAGGGGGCTGTACGTCGTCTGTAATAAAAAAAAAAAAAGCTGAGCCAACCACGAAAAACTGAACGAACGACCGCGAACCATATATATATATATATAAGGTAAAGTGCGTGATCTGCAAGTAAGAGTGTGGGCGATCGAAACCGCCTTTTGTCCCTGATTCTACAAGTGTAAGGGGAGCAGAAGCGTAACGTATTTCAGTTTTTGATGCACTGGTAATAATATTCCGGACCAATAACACTGCTGCCTCGGGCCGCAGCACTTGGCAGAGCTCTCCGCGGTCCACTCGCCGGCAGCAGCAGTGGCGGCGCTACACAGCGCTGCCTCGCCCTCTGCCCACAGCGCCTGCTGCCGCTCATCGCGCCCTGGATATGTTAAATGACTTAGTGTTGCCGAGTGGTGGTCCACAAAAAAAAAGCGACATGTATTTTACACTCGATATCAACGGAGCAGACCACCCATTTTGAATGATGAGCGTTTTATTACACTAATTACACAATACATTAGAGAGGCAAAAAATTGTCATAGTCGTTGATCCAATCAAATAGCACTCTACGATGATTAACACTTGTATTTGTGCTTTAAATCTCGTTCTTTTTCCTTTCAGAAAAGCCCATCATGTAATTTGTTATTCTTATCAGTTCGTATGTTTTCATCAATACCCAGTGTGTAACTGCACTATAATGTTTTAGAGTCGTTGTTTCATTACTTACGGTAAATGTATGAGATAAATTATGCGAATACCTTTCAGTGCATGTTCTAAAACAACACAGGCACACTGCAATATTCGTGTCTTAATGTCTCATTTCTACAACAGCTATTTCGCATGAAGAATCTATATTAATCATTATGTTCACTTCCTCCGTAAGTATCCCCTAGCATGTGGGTCCTAAGGGAGTAGTAAAAATGACATTCGTATCGAATTCGAATTTCTTCAAAGGCGTTTATATGGTGAAGCAAAGAAGATATAAATGACCATTTCCGTAATTTGGAGTCGACCTTTCGGAAAGACTTATTGAAGGCTTTCTTCTGATTCCGTTAAAGAGTTCTACAATCTGTGCAACTCTCTATCGTTACCCGTCTTCAAACATGTATTGATGAAAACGGAGGGCACTTCAAATGTATGTTGACATCAAGATGTGGATGTATTTTCTATACTGGATGTAATGCATAACAATACCGTTTCTGTGGGCCACAGGTCACTAGTGTTTGGAAAAGTGAAACCAAGTGTGTTATCTCTAATTGTAGCTCCAGTTGTCATTTCGATAGAATCAATAAACGTTTACAATTTGGAAAACTTAACTTTGCGTTGGTAGTGTTACTTTGTAATGTTTGTACCGCAGCTGGTGAGTCTGAATGAACGACCCTACCGCTAACTTGCGTGTGTTTCACCAGGCTTACGGTATCATTAGAAAAATAAAATATAAATCACGCATTTCAATTAGGCAAATATCGATACAAAAATACTTGGTTTCAATCTTAGACAATGTCTTATCACTAGGGATAGCTGGGATTCCTAATCCTAATACATAAGAAATCGGAGGATTCAATTTTCAATATAGTAATTTAACTATAAAAAAGAACGGTGCACAAATTCAGGGATGAATTATGATACACAAGTAATGAATCTCTAACGAAGATGGCACAACCTGTACCTATTATGAAAAATGGTTGATTCTGAGGGCTTATTAAATGTTTAAAGAAAATTAAAAATCGCTATCCAACTCGGTAGAGACACAACCAGAAGCACCAGAAAATCAAGAACGCAGCCCACTAGAGGAAGGTACGTTTATCTATAACTGCGCTATAGCTCAATTGCAAGCTTGTAAATGAGTGCTTCGAAAAGCAAATACAATGCACTGAAGTAATAATTTTGTTCCTCTGCTCACAGAGGAACAATTATGAATACATCGAGCAATGCAACCTGTATTTGCAAGTAGTTGTGAGCTAAGTCACTGCCAGCAACTGCCTACCTGCGTCCTTATACCACGAGCGCAGCTAGCCGAATCCTCGATTTACTTTGAGCAAGCCACGGGTCCCTCCAGACCGTTTTCTCAAGAACCAACCACAGCTATAGCTTCAAATATCTTTCCCTCACCTTTACTTAATTCCAAACATCTTTCCCGTCAAAAAAGAAGTTTCTAGAAAGTTCTAGAACGTCGCGGTCGTTTGGCGGTTGAAATAATCTCCCAGCCGTATTGTCGCCCGCGAGTTTTGGTGCGAAGCGGCATCGGCCATGGGCCGGTAAATAACCTGAGACCTCACACCGGCTAATCAACATGCTGCACCCATTGCGACACGGTTAAGACTGCTCTCGCCCTTTGTCGACCTCTCTCACTGACTTGGTTGTTTTCTCGTATCCAACCAAGAGAAAAACTGCATGCGAACGTTGTTGATATTAAATGTTGCCAACCAGAATCAATCAGTTTTCTCAGTGACCTAGTCAACATCAATATTGCCACTCTTCCTGCCTATTTTTGATTTCAGATTATCTGGAATCAAACTGATAGCAGTAATTACATTATAAATCAATGCACATTATCAATTATTAATACGTAAACATAGCGTGTAAGGTGGTGACATTTCCTGCCACCTTACAACTTGTTTATTTTTGTGGATCGTGCATAGGTTTCCATTGCATGAGCCCCTAACACAGGAAGCGAGGTTGACGCTTGAGTCTCTCACGACGTGCTCTAGTTGTGCGCTTAATTTATTTAAAGAGTCCCCTTTTCAATTTCTCGGGATGAGATTGACATATTGCAATGCAACCAACGCTATTATAAATATACATTCATTACTTCGCAATCTGCAAGAATTTCCGACCTTAGCTGCTCTTCTTAAGGTGGTCTACCATTTTTTAATATATGGAGGTTTGTGCCGGACCGGGACTCGAACCCGGGTCTCCCGCTTTTCGCGAGCGGTCGTCTTAACCACTCCGCCACCCGGACACGCTTCTCGGCCAGACCCAAACTTAAGAACAGACCTATCATGGTAACGCTATTATAGTTGTGAATTTTCTTGCCATCGATTGCATACGAAGTAATAGTGGGTGTTCGTTGAAAAATACACAAGTTTGTGTTGAAAATAGGATTCCCTTACGTTTTAAAATTTCGCATAGTATTTAGTTCCGTTAATGGTGGGGAAAACCGTTTTTGAATATTCACTGATGTTCCAGAGATATCTGAGGTGGCAGGGTGGTACCCTGAATATACACTACTGGTAAGATGTATCCAACATCATGAATAAAATATTTAGCCGTAAATAATAGGAATGGTTAAGCAAACCAAAGCTACCGGTATAAAACGGTAATGCAGTGATTTCAGCCTTATCTCTCTACTTAATAAAAATTGGACTAATATTATACAGAATTACACACTACCATCTCCTTAAATATTTACCATTCCTCCCGAAAAACCTGTATGTATTAGAAAGCTACAGCTAACGATAGAGGGCTTATCTGCTCTGTAGTTTGAAACGGCAATCCACGGTCGCAGAGCCGCAGATATGTGGTATGAGAGACGCGAGGCTACCCCAATCCGGTCTTGCGGTCCTCGGCGTTCCACCGCCTGCCAGACAGGCTGACCCCAGCGCGGCGGAGGTATGCGGGTTGCGTTCCTGCAGGCGCATCCGCGGCGCCCTCTGACGGACCAGGGCGGTGGCAAATCCTGTAGAAAACTGTGCCGTTGACCAACGATACACGCCAAGAAGTGTTTAAGAACTGATTTTCGTCGAAAACTGATATTTTGAGCTGGTTGCTGTGTGTAAAAATAAATAAATAAATAAATAAAATAATAATAATAATACATACATATTATTCAATAGGCTGTATGTGGGTATGTATGTTCCACATCTCCTCCTATACTACTGGACCGATTTCAACCAAACTTGGTACACATGTTCCTTACGATCACGCAACAACCGCTGTCGGGGTAAGAACTACCTACGGCACATACATAAGATATGACGCCATCAGTAATGACAGTCGTGAAAAACGGCCGCATGATGCGATAATATTATACATCTGCTCCTAAACTAATGGACCAGTTTCAACCAAATTTGGTACAAATATTCTTTAAGGTCAGGAATCATTTTCTATGTTTGCAAAAACGACCTACGATACATAGTTCATAAACATGAAAACTGCCTCATCTTGCCGCGCGTGACAGCGTGATTTTATTCGTCAACTATTTGACAATGAGAGCAATTAGCGACTTGCAATAAACTTTAAATATAATTTCAAATCATTACGAAAATTTTTCTCGCTTACAACCACAACAAAATGATGAAAGGAAAAAAGTTTATCGCTTACTACTTTTCCGATGTTCATGATATCTATGGAATTTGGCATGACGTTACAAGTTATTACTTCTACACTGTAAATTGTATTCGCGAGACAATTCACAGACAGGACACACTTACCACTGAATGTTCCTTAGATACTATATCACAGTTCGACTTATATTTCATGAGATATTAAGTCACAAAGAATTTGGTTCATGAAAAACCTCATAATCATGCATGAGGCTTCGATTTATTCCGCCTTGACTGCTAACTCCACCGAGCGAGGTGGCGCAGTGGTAACGCACTTGGACTCGCATTCGGGAGGTTGCTGGTTCAAATCAACCTCCGGCCATCCAGATTTAGGTTTTCAGTGATTTCCCTAAATCACTCTAGGCAAATGCCGGGATGGTTCGTTTGAAAGGGCAAGGCCGATTTCCTTCCACATCCTTACCCAAACATCCGAGCATAAGCTCCGTCTCTAATGACTATGCTGTCGATGAGACGTTAAACTCCAAGCTTCCTTCCTTCTTGGACTGCTAACAGAATTCACGACATATCTTGCAGACATTAGGCACATATACGACTGAATGCACCTTCGAATTTACATCATAGTACGACACATATTTCAGAAGATATGACGCCATAAACAATGGAATTTCCGAATAACTGCTACATCGTGCGTCCTTTTTCCACATCGCCTCCTAAAGTAATGGACCGATTTCAGCTGAAATTGGTATACATATTGTTTACTATCAGACAACAATCGCTATGGGGTTCAAACTACCTACGACACATAGACTCAGGTGATGCGACATCGTAAACAATGAGTCACAAAAACTTTCTCATCACAAGTGTCAATAAATATTGCTTAAAGTCAAGTTTTGAATTGAATTAATGGTCCCAGAATGAAACTTTCACTCTGCAGCGGAGTGTGTGCTAATATGAAACTTGCCCGCGAAAGGCAAAGGTCCCAGGTTCGAGTCCCAGTTCCGGCACACAATTTTAATCTGCCAGGAAGTTTCATATCAGCGCACACTCCGCTGCAGAGTGAAAGTTTCATTCTGGAAACATCCCTTAGGCTGTGGCTAAGCCATGTCTCCACCATCATCCTTTCTTCCAGGAGTGCTAGTCTAGCATGGTTCGCAGGAGAACTTCAGTGAAGTTTGGAAAGTAGGAGGCGAGGTACTGGCGGAAGTAAAGTTGTGAGGCGGCATCGTGAGTCGTGTCGGGATAGCACAGTTGGTAGTGCGCTTGCCCGCGGAAGGCAAAGGTCCCAGTTTCGAGTCCCGGTTCCGGCACACAATTTTAATCTGCCACGAAGTTTTATATTAATGTTATACATCATTTGTATTTTATTAGTATTTTTCTTTCTTTGGTTACTGCAACTAAAGTTTTGTACATTATGTACATTTCTTTTTTTTACTGTTTCATAATTTCTAAGCTGCGTTCATTGATACATAAAGATGAAATCTTTTTCGAGTTTTTATTTTCGTTTCTAAAATAAAACTGGAAAAATCCATATACACTCGGGCAATGCCGGGTTCAGCACCTGGTACACAATTTTTTTTCTTACGAGAATGTTGGTTTATTCAAATATTTGTTATTATTACTATAGACTAATCTCTAATGCTAGGAGAAAGATTTTGGCACATATATATCCACCCCATCCTTCACGCGTTGATATAGAGATTAGAGACGGTTTCGTTTCGAGCGACGCTAACGCCATCCCGGTGTCAGTGTCCGCACCATAGAATGGCCATCACTGCCTCGGCCAGAGCCACGTGACCTCCGCCTACACATGGCACGAGAAGGGAACCTTATCTCTTCCGTTCATGTGTGATCGCCTACCTATTGCGGTGTATTTCCCAGGTCAAAACATTTTCAAAGATGTATGTAATCCTATCGGACCAAACTGCGTGGTCATCAGTCCGTAGCTTACAAACTACTTAAACCAGCCGGCCGAGGTGGCCGAGGGGACTGAGGCCCTCCAGTCACGGTCTGCACGGCCACTACGGTCGGGGGCTCGAATCCCCCCCCTCGGGTATGGATATTTGTGCCGTCCTTAGTATTAGTTAATTCATAAGTAGATGGTAAGTTTAGGGACTGATGACCCCGTAGTTAAGTCCCATAAGCTATACAAACATTTGAACTTAAACCTAGGTAAACTAACCTACGGACAAACAAACACACCCATGCCCCAGGGAGAACTCGAACCTCCACGGCGAGCAACCGCGCGCTCCGCAGCGAGACGCTTTAGACCGTTCGGCTACTCCACCGCGGCTAAAAACTTTTTACTTGTTGTTTCTTGCCCGCCCTCCACCATTAGTACCGCAGCAGCGTTGGCCTTTTTAATCATTCTAACGAGACCGTGAACGTTATATAGTAGCATTCAATATTTTGATCATCTGATGTGAAATGTTAAATGTTTGTAGAACTTATGGAACTTAACTAAGGGGTCATCAGTCCCTAAGCTTACAAACTACTTATGAACTACCTAAGACTAAGGACGGCACAAATATCCATGTCCGAGGGGGGATTCGAACTCCCGACCGTAGTGGCCGTGCAGACCGTGACTGGAGCGCCTCAATCCCCTCGGCCACCACGGCCGGCCATCTGATGTGAACGTTGCGTAATGTTTAGAAGGCACAGACATGTTTCTTTAAAAAAAATTATCATTCCATTTTACAACTGATAATTCATTGTATTTTTAATTTTGTAAAGACTCCCTTTCATTTTATTACACTTTACAGAGCACCTGATGATGCCTCTGCAGGACGCTAAACCGGTTGTGCTTTTTCAAAAATAAAAGCTTATTGCAGTCAGAGCGGACTTAATTTCCACAATGTACGGCTGTAAGGTCAAAAGGACCTTTTTTTCTTGTGTTGTATATCTACTTCATTACAAAGATCGTCTATTTGAGGAGCTTGAACGTGATGTTGCGACGCACTTCTTTTCAACACCTCACGAAAGTTGTCTCTTATTCTAATAACAGCAACTGCATAATTTAATTATTGCAGTGCGTTTCGCACTAACAGCAATGGCATTCTTTTGTTGCAGGTAAGGCGACTCTTCGATTGCCATTATAACCGGAGATAGTGTGCCGTTAAAATTCCAGCTCATTAGAAGGTAAGACATCTTCACGACTATTATAAACATTATTTCATTCTAGGAACTGATGTTTATTTATTGATGAATAGCCGCGGCGGAGTTGCCAAGCGCATTGAGGTGCTATGTTCTGGTGCACGAGGCTGTTCCCCGTCGGGGATTCGAATCCCCCTCGGGCGTGGATGTTTGTGTCGTCTTTAGTATAAGGTAGTTCATAAGTAGTTTGTAAGTTTAGGGACTGATGACCCCGCAGTTAAGTTCCCTAAGCTTGACAAACATTTGAACATTTTGATGAATATGCTTGACAATTTTTAAATGTGTGGGTTGGGGGGGGCATCTGTTATTTGTTGATAAATATATACGGGGTGTTCCACTCAATTATTTCACCCCAGGTATTTCTGATACTACATGAGATATTGAAAAACTACTTTGACGGACATGAACGTATCGCAGAGCCTTATGAATGTCGGTACTATGAGACAGTCTAAAACGTAAATAAGTATTATTTTCAACGCAAACTTACTAACTTTTTTTTAAATGGATACCCCACATTATTTCTTAAGCAATCAATGCTAGCGCGTGTCCGAGACTCAACCGTGAGTTCTCGCTTGAGTCACGGACACACGCTAGCACCGCGCCTCATGTGTTTCAAACAACTTCACTTCGCAGTTTCTTCGGATGTAATTGATGGATTGCGATGCATCCGACGCCATTATTTTTGTGATTTTTCGTGCTGTTGATTGCTTAAGAAATAATATAGGGTATCAATTAAAAAAAAACAGTCTGCGTTGAAAATAATAATTCTTTACGTTTAGACTGTCTCATAGTAACTACTTTCATAAGCCCCTACTGTACGTTCCTGACCGTGAAAGTATGTTTTCAATATTTCGTATAGTTCCAGAGATATCTGGGGTGAAAGAGTTGAGTGGGACACCCAGTATACTAAGATAGCTTGTTTAATATTTTGTTTCAGATAACCGGTTTCGACAATCTTAGTTGTCGTATTCAGATATTTACATTTAAAAATGTAGCACCTCTCTATATATTATTTATGACAACACAGTTGTGTTGTGTAATAATTTATAACAATATGCGTCTGCACACATTCATGATATCTACAACGTCATGTAAAGTAGATGCATCGTAATTTGAAATCATATGCCATGGCTCGTCACTTTTAAAAACAACCACATTACACATGTTTCCTTGTTCACTTCTACATACAAGTGTGAACGAGTGAGGAAAAATTGTGTAATGTATTTTTAAAAGTGACAAGCTATGGTATATAACTTTAAATTACGATGCATCTAATTTACATGATGTTGTAGATATCATGAATGACGAGCAGATGTAAATTCTTATAAATTGTGACACAACACGACTGAATTGTGCAGTCATAAATAATGTTTGAAGAGGTGCTGTTTTTTAAAATGTAGAGATCCGAAGATGACAACTAACTTTGTGGAAACTGGTTATTTCAAATAAAATATTTAACGAGCGATCTTGGCATATATATTCCACAACAGATTTATTGATGACCGGATCGCCAGACTATGTTTTGTAAATGAACGCAAATTTAAATGTTAATTTGTTCAAAATGTTCAAATGTTTGTTAAGCTTATGGGACTTAACTACGGGGTCATCAGTCCCTAAACTTACAAACTACTTATGAACTACTTACGAACTAGGACGGCACAGATATCCATGCCCGAGGGGGGATTCGAACCCCCGACCGTAGTGGCCGTGCAGACCGTGACTGGAGCGCCTCAGTCCCCTCGCCCACCGCGGCCGGCTGTTAATTTGTTACCGTTGACAAATTCTCTTAAATTAGAACGTTATCTTCGTTGTTACCAAATTTAATCTGAATCTATATCTGCCTTTTGGTATGTTTTACAATCTAATAGCGTTGAAGTTTGGGGTATGTATGATTCAATTACAGTGATTTCATTCATCCTTGAGTTGGATTAAATTTGTTTTGGGTTTGTTTTGAAGATCACGCATTCGTCATGGCATGTGATTTGTGTGTGTGTGTGTGTGTGTGTGTGTGTGTGTGTGTGTGTGTGTGTGTGTGTGTGTCTTAGCTCAATAATGCCTCCAGACATGAAAGTTTTAACTGACGCTTGTGTTTGTCGATTAATTAACTCCTTAACTGCACTACATTGTAACCGATCTCTTAATTGGTACTCAGATTTCATTAGATCAACCTGTGGTTATCCACCTAGTTTGCCCTGTGTGACCAATCCGTGATTTCTAGTACTTAAAAGTGTTTTATTTTCATGCACACGCCGTTAGTCAACCTTCCCTGGTGATTCTTATAAGGGACTTACGAAAAAAAAAAGCAATAGGACAACGAGTACACACATCGCAAAATATTTCTACTAATTATCCAATGTAAGGAATGTTTTTGAGTATCAATCAAATCTCTTCGTATGATTCATCTTGAACAGTGCGTCGCGGTGGAACGGTCGAGCGCATTCAGGCGCTATGCAACGATGCGCGAGGCCGTTTCCCGTCGGGGGTTCGAATCCCACCACGGGCATAGATGCCGTCTTTAGTATAAGCTAGTTCATAAGTAGTTTGTAGGTTTAGGGTCTGATGACCCCGTAGTTAAGTCCCATAATCTTCACAAAAATTTGAACATTTTTTTAACAGTGCACTGAACATTTTCCATGCCTTCTTTCTCAATGAAGTAGTTTTTTTTTCCTTTCCTTCTGGACAGTTGGTCGTCGGCAAAGATCAGTAATTTTGTGTGTTTGTGTCCTAGTATTGTCACCTTATTTAATTTCCCGTTTTCTAAGTACAGGCAGCGGCAACATGTGCAAATCATAATATTTTGCTACCCTTGGCAATATTTCCATGCCAAGCGTAGCAAAATTTTACGAAGTGTGCAAATTACCAGCTCATAAGATACGATGTGGAAATGGAGTTACCAAGAATAAAATCACAAGCCACCACTACAGTGTCTAGCTATATTTGGTACGGTAACACCTCCACTGACCATCAGCTTGCAGTGCTATGAAAATTAGTTATTGAAGAAGAAAATACGCCCATAAAAGCAACTGCACTGCATAGCAAAATTAACACTATATGAAAGTTGCTTGTTGGTGTGGGGTAGAGAGATAAGATGAAGCTTTATCCCGTCTCTCGAAGAGTCGATTACTGCTTCCCTTTAGGTACAGGTCGCGAAAAGGTCAGGAGGATAAAATCAGAGAGGTTAGAACCTACTCGGGAGGCTTTGCAGCCTAGTAGTATACGACTGTTTGTAAAGCTTATAGGACTTAACTGCGGGGTCATCAGTCCCTAAACTTACAAACTACTTATGAACTACCTTATACTAAAGACGGCACAATCACCAATGCCCGAGGGGGGATTCGGTCTCTCGACGGGGAGCGGCCTCGCGCATCTCAGCATAGCGTCTCAATGCGCTTGGCTACTCCGCCGCGGCGTCATATCTCAACCAAGTGCCAATTGGTGGTATAATTACACCTATAATAGTGCAAGCAATATTTTAACAAAATTTCAGTGCAGTCGTAGAACGGCACGGCAGCGAGTGAAATACGAACAAAGATTCATATTTCATATATTGTACGATAACGAATGTGGACTAATGTATCAAGCATTGTTCTACTGATCTTATAACTTTCCAGCACGATGAAAAGTTACAAGACCACTAGAGCAATACTTCATTTAGCTTTAATATGTGTAAGTTCTGTTACTGTAAAATTTTACTTAATGACAACTTGCATCTTAACATGTATGCAAACCTATATCGGAAAAAATGACATTTTTGTGATTTACATATACTGAGTAAATAGACCATTTGTGCACTTGATAATGGCATAAAAACCGGCTTGAAAATCAACATACAGAAGACTGTTCATCGCCAATATAAAACAGGCTTCTTCTACAATCCTACTAGGAAACAATAATATCTGTAAAGTTCCTACAGTCAAGTACTTGGGAGAATGGATTTCAGCAAATGAGAGTGAAACCTTGGTCATAGACGCCAGGTGCACCAAGTTAGAGAGAGCTTGGAAGAACCTCCAAGTACGTATCCAAGAACTTAAAACTGAAGCACAACAACTCGGTAGTAAGACCCTCTGCACTCTATGACTCCGAGTGCCTCTTGATGAAAGGGCCCACTCAGGAAATTAGAACTTAAAGAGAGGAAGATCTTGAGGAGAATATTAGGACCAATAATAGAGGAAGACGGTACTTACAGAATCAGGCACAATAACGTACTGTATGAATACCAGGAGGCCATAGTGACATGTATGAGGAAAAGGCGAATGACCTACGGGCACATGACCCGCCTGAATCCCTCGCGGCTCACCAAGAAGATCCTCACACTGACAAGCAGGGAAAGGCGTCCAAAGCCAAGTGGTTCACCTCTCTTAGATCAGACTTAGAGAGAGAACTGCGAGGGTGAAGGTCGGGGTGAGAGTTTAAAATTGAGAAAGTTTAATTTTTGAAACTCACAACCACCAGCTGCGAACCAAATTCCTAAACATGCAAAAACACTGGATCTGTTATTGCGACTGTTTGACTCGTTTTCTAGGGGATGATATCACACGTTCGCAGCTTTCCTTCCCTGCATATGATTAATAAAACAAATTCATAATAAGTTCAAGTTCATGAGAGAAAAGGGTGTACTATCTAGTATCTTTGAAAACACGTGAAAGTTTACTTTATGTTGTTTATTTCACAATACTTGAACCCTGTGGCTGTCGCGTCTGTACGTCGGTAAATGTACCAAATAAAGTTATAGCTCGTGAGCCCCCAGACAAAATGAATATTTGTCGCGAATTGATTTCACACCACGTGGCTGTCTCAAACACCATTAATGTTCATGCCCATGCGACGACACGTGTTACATTAACAAATCACAGTCGCTTTAATTCAATGCGATGCACACCTTGTTGCACCGGCTAAATATTCACAAACACACACTAGCACTCGATTTAACTTGGTGCAGTCTACGACGAGCAACCACACGTGGCGATTGCCACACACAAAACTCAAGTCACCACCTCGAGATCCACATGCCGACTGAATGCAGAGCGACGCCGCCCGGCCAGCCACACCACGTGGTCTGGAGTCCTCACTTCCTGCCCTCGCGCGCGCGCGCCAAGAGCTCAACTGCCGGGGTTTTTTCCCCAACGTCATCAACTTCCGCATGTGAACTGTTCAAACCGATTTGCCAATGTACAGCGCTCAGCCAATACATTTCTAAAACTCTACTTAAAATCAAAATAATTACACTACACATTAAACAAATATTTTCTTACGTTTTTATATTAGTATAAACATCCTTTGTACTGTTTATCATAATCGTGCAATTTCTTATACCACAGATAAGTGATTTAACTGAATACTTTAAGATAAAATACAAAAGATTAATTGAAAGTAAAATGGGAAATAGTTAATATATTATTTTTATAAACAAACATTGCCATGCTAGTTGTGTAACTGTCTTGTCTTCGTTGGTAATTTATTACCTTTCATTGTCAATTAAACATATTACGTTAGATGTGACTATATCAGCTAATGTATTGTTTATTTATCAACAGGCTATTTTGTAATGAGGGCCTTGAAGGTTCCTAACTGCATCGTATTACTTCAAATGCCAGTAGTATTACAATATTTGTGCAGTGCACTGTGCCTGGCACTCGCCATTGTCCCTCTCTCCCCTCACCGGAAACGAACTGGAAAATCGTAAGTTGGAACAAGCCACCAACATCGGCCTGCTCGCTGGCCTCCCGTCAGCTACAAGCACACAGCAAATCTCAACGTGGAGAATTTCTACCTATGGCCTAACTATAAATGTTGTCACCCAACTGTGTACATACATTGCTACCATAATTAATAAGAATAAAATTGTGTAACATTTAGTGCATTGGCATGGTCAATGTTTGCAGTGAACTTCATACTGTTTAATTATCAAATGCTATTAATTACCAGTATTTCTATTGGGCGGTAATCTCACAGAACTACAGATGCCGGCCGCGGTGGGCGAGGAGACTGAGGCGCTCCAGTCACGGTCTTCACGTCCACTACGGTCGGGGGTTCGAATCCCTCCTCGGGCATGGATATTTGTGCTGTCCTAGTTCGTAAGTAGTTCATAAGTAGTTTGTAAGTTTAGGGACTGATGACCCCGTAGTTAAGTCCCATAGACAATACAAACATTTGAACATTTGAAAGAACTGCAGATAACCGAGAACCGAACGCAGTACCGTCAGGCCATCCTTCATGGTGTATTCCCACTGTCTCTCACAAGCAAGAAGTGTACAGGCACCGCCATACCTAAATGGACGGATGACAGGAAGCAGGATCACAGCCAGAAGATGAAGGCGTATTGGGCCAAGAAAAATCAGAAGACCCTAGCTGAGAGTTAAGACGAGCCTCGTGGTCCCTAGTAGGCCGAAACCACCTGAATATACAGGGTGTCCCAACTATCTTGTCGACCCAAAATATCTCTGGAAAAATACAGGTATTGGAAAACGACTTTCACCGGTATCAATGTACGGCTGGGGTCCATGAATGTACAATGTACATATTTGGAAACATTCTAAAACGAAAGCAAATGTGTTTTCTATGTACATATTTGGAAACATTCTAAAACGAAAGCAAATGTGTTTTCTAAAACAACCTTTATTTTCTTTTTTTTTAAATGGGCACCCTTTATTTTTTTCTTCAGCAATCCATAGCATGTCAAATCACATAAACAATGACTTTGATTGCACGCAATATTCCAATTACATCCCAAGATATTGCGACGCGAAGTTGACGCTTGAAATATGCGAAACGCGCGGCTAGCGCACGTCCTGAGCAGCATGGTGTTCTCGCCTGAGTCTCTGGACGTGCGCTAGCCGCGCGTTTCGCATATTTCAAGCGTCAACTTCGCGTCGCAATATCTTGGGATGTAATATGAATATTGCGATGCAATCAACGCCATTGTTTATGTGATTTGTCATGCTATGGATTGCTGAAGAAAAATATAGGGTGTAAATTAAAAAAACATAAGTTTGTGTTAAAAAACACATTTTCTTTCGTTTTAGAATGTTTCCAAATATGTAAATTCATGGGCCACAGCCGTACGTTGATACCGGTGAAAGTCGTTTTCCAATATCTGTTATTGTTCCAGAGATATTTTGGGTGGACAAGATAGCTGAATATGGGCCGAAAAGACCTGAAAAAATATATGGTCCTTAGGAGGCCGAAACGACCTATCTATATCCAGGTCGTTTCGGCCTACTAGGGACCATTCAGGTCTTTTCGACCTAGTAGGGACCACGAGGCTCGTCTTAACCCTCAGCTAGGGTCTTCTGCTTTTCCTTGGCCCAATACGCCTTCATCTTCGGGCCGTGAGCCTGCTTCCTCTCATTGTCCGTTTAGGTCTGGTGGTGCCTGTACACTTCTTGCTTGTGAGTGATATATATAACCTTACAGTCAATCATTTAATCACTCAAAGAAGTGGTGGACCCCCAGTCATCTGAAGCAGTAGCCATTAACACAGAAATCGTCTCATGTTTCCTTGAATTACCGTGTGCCTTTCACGCCTTTCAACTGTTGGAACCATCTGTCTGATTTCTCTGCAACTCGCGTTATAAACCATCAGTCCCTGTATTACGCCTCTGGTGAATCCGTAATCCCGAAAGCTCGCCCGGCCATTTACGAAGCCGCTTAACGCGAAAATGCAGCGCTACGCGATCCGCGACACAGCCAGCGCGTTACGCTGTGAGCGGAATATCCTCATACAACGGCAGCGAGCACAGGGCCCGTATAATGGGGCTCCGTGGCACTGGCCATTCACGAGGGCGCCTTTTGAGGCGCGGTCCGCGGCACGCTCGCCAACAGAGTCCAATTACGGCGCGCATGCGCGGTACCTACCGGGGCTGTTCACCCTAATGAAATAAATCCGCAGCACCGGCGACGGACGGCTCTTCACAGAGAAAGGAACAATTAACTCGCAAGTCGGCGCAGAGCACAGCAGAGCAGCAGCCTCGGCGTCCAATTAGACAGCGCCCAGCACAACAGCCTGCTGCTGCACTTACGTCGTCTTCACCTGCCGCAGCGCTTACAAGGCGAGAGCCAGGGTAGGGAAATGAAGTTCGGGCTCGGACGTCGCGTGTTTACAGCAATAACCCTTGGTGCATCTAAGGCTTTCCAGGCGTGGTAAATCTTGCTAATCCTCCCGGGTATGCTGCCTGATACTAAGAACAAAACTGGTCCATTTTTAATTAAAAAATGCTCACTCTCTGTTGCAATATTTTATTATCCAATAACGCGTTTCGCGCTGTTAGCGCATCGTCAGACTGGAAAAAAGACAAATGTTTTGTTACAGTCCGTGTACCTGACGGGCAGCGAATCTAATGCGGCTAAGGTGAGTAAATTTGAAAATTCAGACTTACTTGGGCGGAGATGGAGCCACAGAACTATCTATAGCTGTGGTGGAGGTACGTTAGTAATTTGTGTTGTCATTGGGCCCTTGCAAAGAGGTAAACGTACAAAGTATGTAAGGGTTATTTGAACTAGAATAACTAGGGACTAAAGAGGTATAGTATAGAAATTAATGGAACGCTTTTTATATGATAAAACTCACCATAGCAGCAGAGGAGTCGCTGTCGCGGCAGGTCCACGTTTACAACTGGTGGTATTGTTAATAACTGCGGAACATAAATGCGACCGTTAAACAGAGCAGTATGGGCAGAGTTACGCCTGCAACTACCAGTTGTAAACGTGGACCTGCCGCGACAGCGACTCCTCTGATGCTATGGTGAGTTGTATCATATAAAAAGCGTTCCATTAATTGTCATACCATACCCCTTTAGTCCCTAGTTATTCTAGTTCAAATAACCCTTACGTACTTTGTACGTTTACCTCTTTGCAGGCGCCCAATGACAACAATTGTTAAGATTCCTCTTACACAGCTATAGATAGTTCTGTGGCTCCATCTCCGCCCAAGTAAGTCTGAATTTTCAAATTTACTCACCTTAGCCACATTAAATTCGCTGCCCACCAGGTACATGGACTGTAACAAAACATTTGCCTTTTTCCAGTTTGACGATGCGCTAACAGCGCGAAACGTGTTATTGGATAATAAAATATTGCAACAGAGACTGAATATTTTTAAATTATTCAACACTGTTGCTGCAGCAGCCGCCACCACCACCATCACGGAATGGAATGAAATGGTCCTTTTTTTTTCTTTTCTTTTTTTTTCTAATATTTCGGCGATCCAACTGTCCTTCATCCTCAGGAACGCTGCTGCTGCTGAGTCCCGTCGAGTACTGAGGGTAGAGCCGTATTCTCCGTCCTATATAGGCGTCGCATGCGTCACCTTCCAAGGTTGCTTACGTACGGGACGTGTACTAGTGGCGCCGCCCCTAGTGGGACATCGGTGTAACGATATATCGATTATAGTTGATCAAACACTAGCGCTGGCTTCGTCACAGAACGTTGCAATTTGATGTTCCACGAACTGCTCAGAGGAAAACCCTCGTCTCGGTTAATCAAATTGTCCGCCATTCTAATTTCAATTGCTTCTTTGTGGACACTGTCCCAAAAACCGGAGATGTTATCAATTATGAGGGTCTCGTCAATCTTGTGTCCCTCAGTTAAACAATGTTCTGACACAGAAGATTTTTCAGGCTGCAGCAGTCTCATGTGGCGACAGTGTTCCACGCATCTATATTTGACAGTGCGGACAGATCGGCCAATGTACGCCTTGTGGCATTGGTAAGGTATTCTATAAACACCCGGCTTCCTAAGACCTAGTTCATCTTTTACAGAGCCAAGCAGTGCCCTAATTTTTCTGGGAGGGCGATAAACACTCTTGATATTAAAGTTTTTTAAAAGTCTTTCAACTTTGAAAGAGACGCCCTCAGCATAGGAATGAACGCCACCGCTTTATATTCCTCTTCGTGAACATCTGGCGATGGTCCAAACCAGTTTGTTCTTAGCCTTACGACCAGATGGCCAGCCATTCGCGAGAAAAACACTCCGAAACTTTCGGTCCTCCACTATACAGGGTGGTCCATTGACAGTGACCGGGCCAAATATCTCACGAAACACGCATCAAACAAAAACAAAAAAAAAAAAAAAAAACTACAAAGAACAAAACTTTTCTAATCCAGTAAGTTTCGGGCATGCAGCCGCGCGAATTCAATTTTCTCCAATATTTCGGCCGAGTAACGTGCGGCCATCTTCAGGATGAGCCGCAAGACTGCCGACAAGGTGCCAGGCGTGGCCTCATATGCACCAGCGCAGCTCTGCGCATGCGGGTCACACATGTTAGTCGGCGGAAAAGAGATAAGTACACTTACATGCGCGCGCCCCCGTGGTGTAAACAATCAGCTATTCGATTCGCCTATCGATGTATGCTCGGCGGCAGCAGTACTGTGACGACATCTTTGCAATTTCATTACATTTACAGCCGGGTTACATGCCTTATCTAAACTAAAACCATTATCTCTGTTTATTGAGTTTTCTGCTAATCTAATTTCTATTGCTTCCTTAAAAATGGAATCCCAGAAGGAAGAGGTCGGTGTTAAAATTCTCACGTCACTGTAGTTCATAGCGTGACCTGTACTGATACAATGTTCTGCCACAGCTGACTTGTCTGGTTGTAACAAACGTGTGTATCTTCGGTGTTCAATGCACCTTTCATGAACAGTGCGAGTTGTCTGACCTATATAAGGATCTTCACAGTTTTCACAGGTAATCTGATATACACCTGCCTTACGAAGTAACAAGTCATCCTTCACAGAACCGAGAAGGGTTGCAATTTTCAAAGGAGGTCGGAAGATCACTGTGACGTTATGTTTTTCAAATACTCGACTGATCTTCGGCGAAAGAGCACCCACGTAATGCAAAAACGGTCTTGATTTGAAGAGATCGTTTTTTTCGTCTTGTGGCTGACGTATTTGCATATTAGGTTTCACGTTGAATGCCCTACGGATTTGTTGCTCGGTATATACATTTGCTTTGAAAATCTTCAAGTGTTTGAGTTCCTCCTGTAAGTTGTCACTATCGGATATACGATGTGCCCTGTGCACCAAAGTCTTGAGAACGCCTACTGTTTGCGAAGGGTGATGGCAGCTACTGGCCTGTAAATACAAATTTACCACCATTCTTACGTTGAACAAGGACATCTAAAAACGGCAGGCAGCCATCCTTTTTCGATTTCCATTGTGAATTTAGTTGGTCTAGAAATCGATGCAATTCTTCCTTTCCGTGAGGCCATATTACAAAAGAATCGCGCTGTGGTTGGCCCGCATGATGGTGCTGCCATAGGTCAAACGGATATCAACTGTATTTTTTTGAAATAGGTACCCCCATTCTTATTACATATTCGTCATGTACGTAAATAAATATGAATGTTTTATTTGGAACACTGTTTTCGCTTTGTGATAGATGGTGCTGTAGTAGTTACAAACGTATAAGTGCGTGTTATCGCTTAACATTTCGCCAGTGAGGACGGCATTTGCTTCGTGATACATTACTCGTGTTAAAATGGATCGTTTACCAATTGCAGAAAAGGTCGATATGATATTTATGTACGGCTTTTGTGATCAAAATGCCCAACGGGCCTGCGCTATGTATGTTGATCGTTACCCTGGAAGACATCATCCAAGAGAGTGGCCCTGTCGTCGGATAGTTACGTTGTTTAAAGAGACAGGAAGTCTTCAGCCACAAGTGAAACGTCAACCACGACCTGCAACAAATGATGATGCCCAAGTAAGTGTTTTAGCTGCAGTTGTGGCTAATCCGCATATCAATAGCAGACGAATTGAGCAAGACTCGGGAATCTCAAAAACATCAGTGTTGAAAATTCTACATCAACATAATTTCTCCCGTACCATATTTCTATGGACCAGGATTTGCATGGCGAATACTTTGAACGTCGTGTACAGTTTTGTCACTGGGCACAAAATAAATTACGGGACGACAACAGTTTTTTCATGCGTTCCGATTATTGACGAAGCGTCATTCACAAACAGAGGTAACGTAAACCGGCATAAATGAAGGTCGAAGTTCATAAAGGAAATTACGCTTTCAATGCTATACATCGAAATATCGTGTGAATTGACCATTTTTTACAAATATACAGGGTGGTCCATTGATAGTGACCGGGCCAAATATCTTACGAAATAAGCATCAAACGAAAAAACTACAAACAACAAAACTTTTCTAACTTGACGAGGGAAACAGATGGCGCTGACATAGATCAAACGGATATAACTGCATTTTTTTTAAATAGGTACCCCCATTATTATTACATATTCGCCTAGTACGTAAATAAATATGAATGTTTTATTGTTGAACACTTTTGTCGCTTTGTGATAGATAGCGCTGTAATAGTCACAAACATATTGCTCACAATTTTAGGTGAAGATTGGGTATCAGGTAGGTTTTTGAAATTACAACACAGAACGTAGGTACGTTTGAATTTTATTTCGGTTGTTCCAATGTGATACATGTACTTTTGTGAAATTATTATACTTTATGAGAACGCATGCTGTTACTGCGGGATTACCTGTAATTACCTCATGACTTCGATAAATGCTCAAAATGATGTCCTTCAACTTCAATGCAATTGCTACACACGTAACGAAATTCCTCTCAACAGCGAGTATTTCGCCTTCAGTAATGTTCTCACATGCATTGACAATGCGTAGACGCATGTTTTTAGGCGTTGTCGGTGAATCACGATAACAAATATCCTTCAGTTTTCCCCACAGAAAGAAATCCGGGTATGTAAGATCCGGTGAACATGCGGGCAATTATATATGGCTTCTACGACAAATGCAACTGACATTAAATGTTCCATTTAAGACCGCTTCAACTGCACGCGAGCCACGTGCCGGACACCCATCATGTTGAAAGGGCATCACCGTTCTGTCATACAGTGAAATATCTTATAGTAATACATAAGAAGTGAACATACATTGCACCATTTAGATTGACATCGATAAAATAGGGGCCAATTATTCTTCCTCCCATAATGCCGCACCATACATTAACCCCCCAAGGTTGCCGATGTTCCTTCCACATGTCGCAGCCATCGTGGATTTTTCGTTGCTCAATAGTGCATATTATGATGGTTTACGTTACATCTGTGAATGACGCTTCTACCGGCCGCGGTGGCCGAGGGGACTGAGGCGCTCCAGTCATAGTCTACACGGCCACTACGGTCGGGGGTTCGAATCCCTCCTCGGGCATGGATATTTGTGCCGTTCTTAGTGTTAGATAGTTCTAAGTAGTTTGTAAGTTTAGGGACTGATAACCCTGTAGTTAAGTCCCATAAGCTATATAAACATTCTTTTTTCGAATGACGCTTCTGCGCTAAACAGAACGCGTGAAAAAATCTGTTATCGTCCCGAAATTTATTTTGTGCTGAGTGGCAAAACTGTACATGACGTTCTAAGTCTTCACCATGCAAATCCTGGGGCATAGAAATGTGGTACGGGTGAAATTTATGTTGATATAGAATTCTCAACACCGTCGTTTTTGAGTTTCCCGATTCTCGCTCAATTTGTCTGCTACTGATTTGCGGATCAGCCGCAACTACAGCCAAAACTCTTACTTGAGCATCATCATTTGTTGCAGATCCTGGTTGACGTTTCACTCGTGACTGAACACTTCCTGCCTCTTTAAATAGCTCTTGGATGCTGTCTTCCAGGATAACGATCAACATACACAGCACAGGCCCGTTGCGCATTTTGATCACAATAGCCGTACATAAATACCATATCGACCTTTTCTGCAATTGGTAAACGGTCCATTTTAACACGAGTAAAGTACCACTGTCCGCACTGCTGATACAACGTACTTATACGTTAGTGACTATTACAGCGCCATTTATCACAAAGCGAAAAAAGTGTTCCAAATAAAGCATTCATATTTATTTACGTACTAGACGAATATTTAATAAAAATGGGGGTACATATTTTTAAAAAATGCAGTTGATATCCGTTTGATTTATGGCTGTGGGTCAACCGTAGCGCCATCTGTTTTTCCACTTCAAGCTTATTTCGTGAGATATTTGGCCCATCAGTATCAATCGACCACCCTGTATAATGCCCATGCGTCCCCTCTCTGAAGCGAATGGCGCAGTTCCGAGGCGTATCTAGAATATTAACATGCGAAGTTACTACGACAAAGAGACTATTCCAATACATACGGTAATATGCTGAGAGTCACTGTGCAGACTTGACGTAAAGCTAAATCTACTGTGTATTCGTTGTGTAAATATTTCAATATTGTGTACCACGGAAATACCGGTGCTTTGTGCTTTCAGAGTTATGAACAGAACCACGCAACACAATCGGGAAACCGACGTCTCAGTACGACAAGAAACGGATCGCTTATAATATTATTCTAGAAAACCAACTCTAAAACAGATACTGCGATGATAATAGATCGAGAAGACGAGTTTGTCATTATTTTTTTTTTTTTTTTTTTTGATTTCCTGGAGATAACGAAGCGAAATGCAATTTATTTGGCAAGAGCGGAGTCGACCACTCTAAATCTGCAATAGTGGATTTTAGCAGCGGTCGAACAATATTAAAACTTTGAATATAAAGCTTCTAGTCGATGGGTGGCAAGATTTAAATAACAGCACCGTAAGTGACAAAATTCGTGTCACGAAAGGAAACAGTGACATTGGAAGAAATCTTGGCGGCCGAAGAAACTATCCAGCTACAAACCCGAGATTTAATAACCATGTTTGACAAGGACTAAATTATCAACACTCATCAAACAGATATGCGATAAAAATGAAGCCTCATTCAGTAGAATATGGTATTTCAAACAACAAATACCCATTAGAATAATTTTGTTACATAACATGTAATTGTACAATAATTAAATATCGTGCTGTTCCATTTGTTACCAGGATGTCAGTACCAGTCTACTTTCAACCGGACTCTCACTCACAAAGATAATAAGACCGTAGTTTTGAAGAGAGTGAACATGAAGAACGTTACGCATTCATATACAGCGCAATAAGCTATTACTTTTATTGGACGTATCCTGCCGAGTGTTTCCGTATGCCTGCAGGAGACAACAGGTTCATTTGGGCCCCGAGTCCACGAATTGTTAAGAATATTGCATATATAAGTATTATTATATCCAATTCAAGCATTGATCAATGAAATTAACAAGAATATGAAAAATCGGAATGATGAAAAAGAAGGCGGTTTGAAGATTCGAACACGAAACCTTCTGCTTACTATTCCTGCCAGCTTATTACCTGTTTTTTTGGGGGGGGGGGGAGTGGCGTATTCCAAGTCATTATTATTATTATTATTATTGTCATTATTATTAGTTTTGGTTCTTATAAGTTATCTATGTATTATCAAGCGATGCTAAAGGAATTAAATTAGATAATGAGACAATACAAGTGGTAGATCAGTTCTGTTATTTGGGTAGCAAGATAACTTCTGATAGTCGAAGTAAAGAAGATGTAAAATGGAGAATGGCTATGGGAAGAAAAGTGTTTCTGAAGAAGCGAAATTTGTTGACATCCAATATTGAATTAAATGTTAGGAAGTCCTTTCTGAAAGCATTTATCTGGAGTGTAGCATTGTATGGGAGTGAAACGTGGGTGATAAGAAGTTCAGACAAACAGATGAGAGAAGGTTTTGGAACGTGGTGCTACAGACGAATGATGAAAATTAGATGGGTTCTTAACCGAATTGGGGAGAAAAGGATTTTCTGGCATATCCTGATTAAGAGAAGGGATAGAGTGGTGGGACACATTCTGAGACATCAAGGAATAGTCAACTTAGCATTAGAAGGAAGTGTGTCGGGTAAAAATCGTAGAGAGAGACCGAGGGAGGAATACAGTAAGAAGATTCAAATCGATGTTGGGTGCTGTTCGTATTCTTTGATGAAGAGGCTTGCACAGGACAAGGTAGTGTGGGGAGCTGTATCAAACCAGAAGACCACAGCAACAACAACAACAACAACAACAACAACGTGGGACTTGAAATTGTAACGGTTTCTTTTGAGTGGGACTTGAGAAATCAGTTTCAGCCCTTCAATTTTTAGTTTCAAATTACAGGGAGTAATGATTCACGATCAAATGCGTGTGTTTATATTACAAAGTAAATGACGACGTCCGAGGCAGAATCATATTTAATTCATTGTAACGAGCGTGCTGAGTATGCATTCCCGCCATTTCCTGTTTTCTATAATTTTCTGTCCTCAAGGACCAACAGTAGCTAATAATCATCATAAGTGTGCTTTAGTAACTTTTTGTTACTACCGTGCCTAATAAAATTTTTGAAATCTCTCGTTATTTTTGCCCTTTTCTTAGTATGCGATGTTAACCTTTGACAACGGTCTAACGTTTTTTGAAACGGTCATGGGCCATCTGCTCCATCGACCTGCAGCTAAATATGTGACTCTATAAAGAGGAACTTAAGCGAACAGTATACCGCACGCGTGCTAGTTATGAAAATACGAGTGATGCCCGAGATATTAGTGGATTCTTAGTGGAAGCCCACTTGGTTGCAGTTGTTTCCCGCCACTGTTCATTTGCGTCCTTTTCATGTTTGGCCTAATAGCAAATCCCTGTAAGCATCTCAAGTGTAACGAAATTGATGTTTCAATATCGGTGGGTAAAATTTTGTCCCGAGATTGTCGCCAGATTTACGGTTTTAAGAGGACATGAATTTTTGTTTGGCACCACGTGGCTTGGTAACGTTGTATCGGTTTTGTTGTGAATTATTGTACCATTCTAAATTCTTCCTAATGGTCAGAGATTTTTTTCCTCCTGCTATATTTGATTTTTTTATTGTGGTGTTTTCCTTTTTTTTGCGAATGTTAATGGAAGTCAAGGAACTTATGATTAGTATGCTGGTAGTGCCAGGGAACTTCTGTTTCTCTTGGGAAGTACGTAGTTCAACGTCTTGTAATACAAATTTCCGAAGAGCATTCAGTTTATAGTTTTTTTGAGTACGAATTGCGGGGAGAACGAATGATGTTTGACTGGAGAATCAGCTTCCTTTCTGCCCCGTCCCAACTATATGATTCACGACAAAATACAACTACACATTTAGTGAGACTAGTAATTTTAAATATTTTACACCTAGCCAGTCGGCAGGATTACTTAACATCATTGTGTTGATCTTTTATATGTTTAATGTTGACGTGTTAGCTTCAATAAATTGTGTAAACTTTACATCTATCTCCCATCTTCTCATTTATTCCGTATCTGCGCTCATCCATTAAGCCCTATGGAATATAAAAATGTTTCGGCGATTCAAACTGGAAGTACGACAGTCCTAACAAAATCATAGGCAGCAGCCACGATTCGGAAGAAGCGTTATCCGTTGCGAAATTTAAATTAAATTAATCTATAGAACATTGAAGCCACATGATAAATCAGAGTCATAAAAAAGCTAATAGTTAAATAGTTACGAATGGAGACTGCATGTTAGGAGAGGTAATTTGTGAACGCCCTGATATATTTACAGAGGGAACATGATTATAATTGAGTCATACTTGCACGCAGGGTTGTTCAAGAAATAAGAAAGTCGGCTTTCAACACAAAGGTTTTCAGTCTCAAAGGGTAAAGTTCAGAAATAGGACAAATACAGATCTAAAAACCGTTGGTCTAAGAGTTGTAAATCGTCGTAGCTATGTGAGGAAAGTAAAATAAATAAATAATTGAAATAAATAAATGAAAAAGAAGCCGAAGCACTCAACAAGACAATCCGAATCTTGGTTTGAACACCACAGTGCTTTACTAGGCGTCGTCCTGATTGTTATTGGCACGCTGTTGCCTGCCTCTTACCTTCTGACTTACCAGCCAGTTGTAGGGCACCATATACTTTAACGCGGATTCCAAACCACGGTGTTACTCCACATTTTTCACATGAGAAACGTCGCAAGAGGTGAAAGCATTGGATAAAAATCCTAGGAACTGGCGGTGACCGAACGCGCGACCTTCGATTGAAAGTCTGGCACTACCACTGCACTACCGATCCACACTGGGGAAAAGGTACCAAAGTGCTATTAGAAAGTACTGGATCACAAATCATTGTACGTACCTAAAGCTGGCTAAAGCTAGATGTAAGTTCAGATGAAATTTTTACAAAGGAGGAAATGGTGTTCAGGAAGGATAGTTTGAATAAAACAAGTGGTGGCTTATTTATTATTGTCATTAGCGGTTTATCTTATAACGAAATTGAAGTAGATAGTTCCTGTAATTTGGTGTGGGTAAAGGTTATACTTAACAACCGAAATAAATAAATAAATAATTGGTTCATTTCACCGACCGCCTTACTCAGACTATTCGATTTCAATAATGTTCATAGAAAGCTAGGATCAAATTTCAAAAACGTTCCCAAAGCATACAATTGTTCACGTTGTGCCCTTCAAAGTAATTCCCCAAAGATACAATACACTTGTGTCAACGCTTCGTGCAATCTTCTACGCACTTCTCATAAGCACTTTCTAGAAGCAATTTCCTCAATTGTTTCCAATCCTTGTCTTTTCATAGGTCTCTTCAGTTTTGGGTACTGAAAAAAGTCGCAGGGGACCAAATGTGGTGAATATGGATGGCCGAGGCATGAGAATCATGGTTCTTAGCCAAAAAATCTTTCACAAGAAACGGTAAATGAGCAGGTGCAAAAGCCATGATGCAAAAGTCATGAATAGTTCTTCCACAATTTATATCAATTGCTTCTCGAAAACAGTGAATAACATGAAGACAATACTCCTCATTGACCGCATGACCTTAAGGCAAAAGTCCATGATGAACTACGCCACGGTAATTGAAGAAAAAGAGTAAACAAACCGCAATTATTTGATCGAACTTTTTTTTTATTTTTTTTTTTATTTTTTAGATCTCATAACTTTTAAGCCCATGTTTAGTTACCAGTTATGACCATTTTGAGCAAATCAAGATCATCACGGACGTGATGCAAGAGCTCCTGAGCGATGTTCTTATGTTCATACGTCGGTTCTTCTGGTCAAATTAGAAGAGTTTAAGAACAAAATTCACAGGCACACGTCTCATACTAAATAAAAAGTCTGACACGCTGACCGATATGCTGACATCCTCGGAAACTTTTCTTGCGGTAAATCGACGATTTTCCAATGCAATTTTCTTCACCTGTTGTTGATGTACTGGGGTGTCCAGAACGGGTTCGTCATTGGCATCTTCTTGGCCATCTTGGAAGAGCTTGTACTCTTGTAAAGATGTTTTTCTTTACTTACAAGGAGACTTTCAGGTGTCGGAAATTCAGTTCAGGATGAGACATCGCAATGATAGTAGTATACATCAAGGGCGTTGTGCAAGTCTGACTATATATATTTATCGTTATAATAACAGTATTCAGCGTTTTCATATCTTAGTTTGGACATAAATTTTATAGAAGCCAAAGTGCTGGCTGGCAGTAGGCAAAATAGCGTGATGGCTCGATGGAAGGGGTGGGAGAAGCATAGCAGATGGCTCTTTCTTTCTTTATCGTGTCCGGACTATTTAAAGGTTATCGGCCCAGTACTGGGCTGCGTCTATTCCATTAGTATTCGTGAGCCACAAATCTTCGAGGGTACACCGGTGTGGACATTTTTCACATGTAAGAAGGTGTTCCATATCTTGACTTTCTCCACAGTCACAGTTTATATCGGTTTGGTCGGTTATACCCCACTTAAGCATATTTACTTTTACTGGGGCGACCACCGTTCAGATGGCTCTGATCACGTATGGACCGTGAGAAAGCACGGCAGTGTAGCATAGACGTGATCTGATTGGCTGCCGCCTCCCCCCTCGGCGCTACCATTCCTACAATGCATTTATTAATATTTAAGAAAACTTTAGATAAGAGCGTAATTTCAGTGTAACACTTTTATGTTAATAATCGTTCATTTCAACCCATTTGGTACTTTTTTCATTGTAATTTATATAAACAAAATAGTAGCGACGAATCTAGAAGGTTCGTTTGGCGTCAAAAAGACAGAGGCAGCAACTAGCAGCCACGCCTGGCCGAGCACAGTCCAGTGCCGACCTTCCAACTGTTAACATGCTGCACCTTGACTCATTACGGTGCTTGTACATTTATCAACATGGCACTAGTATTTATTGTAAAGTGACTATCGGTCAGTGTACCACTTAGATTCGTGGATTTTAGCTGAGTGTGTGTAAATGTTGAAAGAATAAATTTAAAATCCACTGGCATCGCGTGTTTTACGAAGAAACTCGTAGTTAGAGCCCGTAAATCATTTTCACAGCATTTTAGCTTCAGACATCAAGAATCTGCGACCTGTGTGCTGAAACTGCGTGGGACATTATCTACTACGAGATCTAAAGTCAGTAATAAACATAAGATCTCTATTTCACCACTCTGAAGAATTGGTGAAACCTACGGCCCTCATGCAATATGCGTTACCTAGTGCTAATAAGACCATAAGTGCATACATCCCTAGTAATAGTGAGGGTAAAGCAGGGGAAATTTATAAGAGGGTGGAAGATTGTGCTAAGAGACTGTTAGGAACGATCCAGCTAGTGTTAACATTGTATATGAAGACTTGCCCTCGTCCAGTGACTATTTTCTCCCTTCTTGATGAACCCTTTTATTTAATTATAAGAGTCGTTTTAAATTACATTTTCTACTAGGCATATTGTAGCGTCCACTCTAGAAGTATTAACACGCAATATGAAGCAAATAGCAAGAAAATAGGATGTAAAATTTTAAACGCAGCACAAATATAACAGTCTTGTCAGTGAATGTTATGCTTCATTATGGTCAACGGATTAGCTCAGATGGAGGTGTGTTCGTCTAGATTCGAACCTACCCTAGAACGAACGTTAATTTTTATTATTAATATGACTCTTCCTGACTGCCTGCCTGTTTGTATTCAGGCAATAGAGCAACTGCTAAACTCTGCTTTTCCATAAAGAAATCGCTTTCTCGAAGTTACAAAGAATATTTATAATCTTTTCGCAGCTTAGAATATCGCCAAAGCCGCGCGGGAGTAGCCGAGCGGTCTTGAGTCTCACGTTACGGATCGTGCGGTCTCCGGCATAGGAGGTTCGAATCCTCCCTCGGGCATGGATGTGTGTGTTGTCCTAAGGTTAGATTCACTTAGTTTAAGTTGTTTGTAAGCCTAGGGACTGAAGACCAACGTAGTTTGGTCCCGAATTACTAACATTTGAATATCGCCAAATTTTGTAATAAAACTTTGTAATAAACTTTAATGAGAATAGTAACTAACGATTTAATTTACGTACGATAATTGTAAATTGCATTTGGGATTATTCGAATTTTGAAATGCAAATATTGTAACTGAAATTTTAATTATGTGCAGTTGTCATTTTGTAAATAACGGTCTTTAGGATGCAATTGATAATATTTATATCAGTTTTATTTTAAAATGTTATGTTTAAAACAAATAATGAAAACATTTCTTTCCAAGAGGTAGGATAGAACCCTGATCACTCATGTGACAATCCATATCTCTCCTGCCTGATCTATTTCGCCATATCGCAACAGAACAACTTGAGCAGAATATGAGTCTTATGAGAGGTGCGCTTAAACTTTTGAGTCCTTTTACTCGGAATTTTCAGGATAGTGCACCTGAAGACTTCTGTGTGTGTACTACCTTGACGTATGCTACTAACACGTTAAGTTCAAAATGTTCAAATGTTTGTTAAGATTATGGGACTTAACTACGGGGTCATCAGTCCCTAAACTTACAAACTACTTATGAACTACTTACGAACTAGGACGGCACAAATATCCATGCCCGAGGGGGGATTCGAACCCCCGACCGTAGTGGCCGTGCTGACCGTGACTGGAGCGCCTCAGTCACCTCGGCCACCGCGGCCGGCAACACGTTAAGTCTCGTTCCAAACTGATTTTCTGCGACCCTAACGTCTCCTTGTATTCTCACCGTAAGCCACTGTAAATGTTTCAAGTGTTTTAGAGAATTCTTTGCTCCGTATTTTTATCTTGTATATTAAAAGAATCTACGAAAACTAAAGTTAGTCGGCCAGACCAAACTACCCGGCCAATTTCCTTTTTTCTTCTTTTTTAAACAAAAGGTATTTATCCACAGATTTGTCATGAACTTTACATCACTCTCGTCTTCCTTTTTCTATATTCAAACGCGATTTCTTTCTGTATATTTCTTATGGGGATGTCCTTGCTGTAAAATGAAGTCACTCGGTCAGACCGTTCTATCCGACTGATTTCATTCATTTTTGCTTTAAACGATGGGTATTCAATTGCAGATTTGTCATCAAGTATCAGAATTAACTTAAGTCTCTCCATCCTTCATTTTTATTCAAACTCAGTATCCTTAGGTCCTTGAATATTTTAATCGATTTGTTTTACGATATCTGCGGTTCTATCTAAGGTACGCAGTTCTCAGCGGATCAAGCTCTTTAATTTGCGCTTTTAAACACCTGCATCGATTGATTCTGATGAAAGCTATGCGTGAACATTCAACTTTACTTCCATTTTTCTCAACTTTTTTTATCATTCTAACGGTGTGAAGTATTCGCACCTGTCCTCTACTAATGACAGAAAATCACCAAGCACACTAAAACATGTCTAACCTTTCTGTCAAAAACAGACGAAGTATGCTCTACACTTGCAGCTGTGAACATATGTTCCGGACATTTATATTAAAATAACAAATAAAATGAAGATCGATAACCGAATGTTCATTGCCGGAGTAGTTTGAAAAGTCATGTCACTATGTGAACAGTCCTCATAGTCCAGTGGCCAGCGTGGTAAATTGCCGGGTTCGGTTCCCGATCGGGTTGGATATTTTCTTCAGTCGGGGACTGGGTGTTGTGTCGTCCTCATCATGATATCATCATCATCATCATCGACGCGCAAGTTGCCCACGTGGTGTCACTTAAGACTTGCACCAGGAAGGCCGAAAACGGTCCCAGCTGGAATCTAACGGCCAACACTGCCACACAAAATAATCATCATTTAGCAGAATGTTTATACAACCCAACTGCTTGGCAGGGCTGTTGTTGCGAAGTCTCAGGTAATCTCTTATGCTGGACTACTAATTGATAACCACTTTTTCCACTAAGGAAGGAGAAAATTACACACCGATTCGCAATCTCCCTTATCAGTAGATAACGTTACTTGACAGTTACTGATATGGTATCTGTTCTTCTCGAACATGTCCATATGAATAGATATAAAATAAGCCCCCAACAGGCAACTGACATTTTCAATACTAACGCACTCATACGCTCGAGGTCTTGCGGGGGCAGGGGGCTAGAAGTTGATAATTTGAGTTGGAAGGGAAGCGTGCCTGGATAACCCAATTGGTTAAAGCCACCGCTAGTCCAAAGAAAATACGGGTTCGAATCCCAAATTTTCAACTCCGTCGTTGAATTTATTTCAACACGTTGAAGCAGTCGAAGTGTTTCAACATTTAGATTTCGTAACTTTACCTGACGCTGAGCTTAATCGCGGAATTACGAGGGTCACTCCAGAAGAAATGCACACTATTTTTTTTAATACAGTTTTCATTCTGCAAGTTTGGAAGTTTTACAGTGTGTAGATACATCCTTCCCGCTTGTTTTCAAACTAAGTTCAACCTTTTCCCATGAGTGGCGCCGTCACAGCATGTCTTCCAGATGGCTGCTACACTTGACGTTCGTCAGAAACAACGTGCTGTAATTGAATTCCTGTGCTGTGAAAACGAGACAGTAGGAAACACCCACAAGAGGTTGGAAAGGTGTTTGGAGATGCTGCCGTCGATCGCATTACAGTTAGTCGGTGGGCAAGCAGGTTACGTGATGAAAGCGGGCACGGCAATATTGAGGAGTGTTCTCGCAGCGGCAGGCCTCGTACTGCACACACTCCAGACAATGTGCACAGAACATCTACACCTGATACTCTGGAAATCACATTTAAGTGCCTGGCAGAGGGTTCGTCGAACCACCTTTATACTGTTTATCTCCCATTCCATTCTCGAATAGCGCGCTGGAAGAAAGAACACCTGAATCTCTCCGAGCTCTGATTTCTCGTATTTTATTCTAATTATCCTTTCTGCCTATGTAAGTGGGAGTCAACAATATATTTTCGCATTCGGAGGCGAATCTTGCCGATTGGAGTTTAAGCGCCGTTGTTGTAATGATTTCCATCCCAGATCCTGTATCATTCCCGTAACGCTGTCTCCTCTGTATCGTGACAACACAGAACTAACTGCCCTTCTTTGGACTGTTTCGATGTCCTCCATCAAACCCATTTGATAATGGTTCCACACTGGGCAGCAATACTCCGAAAAAGTACGGACAAGCGTAGAGAACGAATTGGTAACTGCTGACAGACGTATCAGTGAATGAATTACAGTTCTTCGTGGAACAAGGTTTGCAGATGATGACGTCCTTGTGCACGCTTCCAAACAGTGGCTACAACGTGTTGATCCAAAATTTTACCGTGCGGGTATACAGGCGCTAGTTCCAAGATGGTGTAAGGCAGTTGAAAGGAACGGGGATTATGTGGAGAAATGAAAATATTGTTCCTAAAGGATGTATGTAGACACTGTAGAACTTTCACACATGTGGAATAAAAACTATATTAAAAAAATAGTGTGCATTTCTTTTGGAGTGACCCTCGTATTGTGGTTGTTGTTGTGGTCTTCAGTCCGCAGACTGCTTAGACAAAGCTCTCCACGCTACCCTGTCCTGCGCAAGTCTCTTCATCTAAGAATACGTTTGGCACCCTACATCCTTTTGAACCTGCTTACTATATTCGTCCCTCGGTCTCCCTGTACGATTTTTACCCCACACGCTTCCTTCTAATGCTAAGTTGACAATTCCTTGATGTCTCAGAATGTGACCAACCAATCTATCCCTTCTCTTAGCCAGGATATGCCAGAAACTCCTTTTCTCCCTGATTCGGTTAAGCACCTCCTGATTAGTTTCGTGATCTACCCATCTAATTATCATCAGTCGTCTGTAGCACCACATTTCATATCATCTTTTTATCTGAACCCCTTATCGTCCACGTTTCACTCCCATACAATGCTTCACTCCAGACAAATGCTTTCTACATCTACATCTACATGGGATACTCTGCAAATCACATTTAAGTGCCTGGCAGAGGATTCATCGAACCACAATTATACTATTTATCTCCCATTCCATTCTCGAATAGCGCGCGGGAAGAAAGAACACCTGAATCTCTCTGTTCGAGCTCTGATTTCTCTTATTTTATTCTGATGATCATTTCTACCTATGTAAGTGGGAGTCAACTTCCTAACGTTTAAATTAATATTCGATGTTAACAAGTTTGCTTCTTTAGAAACGCTTTTCTTCCCACAGCCATTCTGCATTTTATATCTTCTTTACTTCGACCATCAGAAGTTATCTTGCTACCCAAATAACAAAATTCATCTACTACTTTTATTGTCTCATTGTCCATCTACTTCCTTCAGCAACGCCTGATTTTCTGACATTACATTCCATTACCTTCGTTTTACTCTTGTTAATATTCATCTTATATCTTCCTTTCAAGACATTGTCCATCCCATTTAATGGCTGTCCAAATGGCTGTAAATCTATCGGACCTAACTGCGTGGTCATCAGTTCGTAGCTTACAAACTACTTAAACCAAGGTAAACTAACCTATGGACAAACACACACCCCAGGGAGGACTCGAACCTCCGCGGCGAGTAACCGCGCGCTCCGCGGCGAGGTGCTTTAGACCGCTCGGCTACTCCACCGCGGCATTTAACTGCTCTTCCAGGTCTTTTGCGGTCTCTGACAAAATTACTGTCATCAGCAAATCGCAATGTTTTTATTTCTTCTCCCTGCACTTTAATGCCCTCTCCATATCTCTCTTTGCATTCCTTCACTGCCTGCTCAATGTACACATTCACATTTTATTTATATAAAAGCACACGAATGAAATTCCAACCCGCGAAGTGGAAGGCATATGAGGGCTTCGTCACCAGGGGTTGATGGGTTACCAGTTCTACGTGCGGCCCGCCGCCTGCCATAATTCGCCCCCTGTGGCCACCGCGCGCCTCGGTCACCCCTGGCAGTGCGCCACATCGACCTTTTAAAATTTTTTTTAAAATTCTTTTTGCCGTCGCCGATGGCGTCCTTTGACCGCACGCTCCACTAGCTCCGAAAAGGGAAATCTGTAGCCTCGGGTCCAGCGCAGAGGCCGACCCTCTGCCGTTTACCTCTGGCCTGATATGCAGCCGCCTCCGCGCCTTCTTGCGGTTAAGTCACCGGAAAAGATCAGAGAAAGGCGATATCGTGGGGTCTCCCGGAAAAGGCAAACAATATCGTGCACATTTTTGTTGCAAATCGACCATGATGGAAAACAAAAGGCTCCGAATTCATAACTATATGAAAGGCTTTTCAGGTAAAACTTGCGGTCTGGGAGGCCTTGCCTATGCAGAGAACTTCTTTTTCCTGACGTTTCGTCTCCATCTCTGGACGACATCGTCTGAGGTTTTCCGCCCACTGACAGTGTGGCTGGAGGGGCTCTCACATTAGCACACGGGGCGCCACCGGTCATCACGTGATACCATCTAACTATCTCAGGATATTGTCGTTACTCTCGATTTGATCGATTATCGTTATGTTGGCGTATAGTCGATATCCACATTTTGTCTCACTTTAAATATTATTTTCTATTACAAAACTGAAATAAAATTTAATGAGACGAGCTTATTAGCTAGAACATCTCATTGCTACACACGCATTTATAGGGAAGCCATTGAGATTCAAAAGCACCAGAACAATTTTCATAGAAAAGAAGAATAAGTTATACCTTATATGGATGTCGACCATACGACAACATAACGACAATCTTCTTCTTCTTCTTCTTCTTCTTCTTCTTCTTCTTTAGCGTTTGCCCCGCCTGATGGCAGTCCGCTAAGTGGATTCGCTGTTTCCATTTTATTCGCTCATGGGCAATGTGTGAGTGTACGTTTACAGTTTTCAGGTCATTATGCAGGGTATCGGTCCATCGCTGCATCGGTCGTCCCCTGGGTCTCTTTCCTAAGACTTCTATTGTGTAAGCTGCCTTTGCTACTGACTGACTGACAGTACATGTCCAAACCATCGTAGACGACTTTCTCGCATTTTATCTTGCATGGGTGCAATTCCAAAACGTTTCCTGATGATGTCATTTGATACGTGATCCAGTCGAGTAACGCCACCTGGCTGTCTAAGCATCTTCTCCGCGGTGGAGTAGCCGAGCGGTCTTAGGCTCCTCGCTGCGGAGCGCGCGGTTGCTCACGGTTGCTCACTCGTCTTCTCTGGAGCATGTGTGTGTGTGTTGTCCTTAGGTTAGTTTACTTTAGTTTAAGTAGTTTGTAAGCTACGGACTGATGACCACGCAGTTTGGTCCAACAGATTTACAAACATTTATCTAAGCATCTTTGTCTTCGTGACCCCCAGTCGTCTTTCTGCCTCTTTTGTAGCTGCCAAGCACTTACCATAGAGAGCGACAGGGCAGATGACAGTTCAGTAGATCTTTGACTTCAGGTGGTCCTTTATCCGACGATCTGCTGTCATTCGCCACTTAATCCAAGCTGTCTGTGTCCTTGCATTGAACGCGCGAGGTGGTGCAGAGGTTACGCACTGGACTCACATTCAGTAGGACAATGGTTCAAAATCCACCTCCTGCCATCCACTTTGTGGTTTTCTTGATTTCTTTAAATCACTCCAGACAACTTTCGGGATGGTTCCTTTCAAGTAGCATGGCCGTTTTCCTTCCCCGTCCTTATTAAAAAATCCGAGCAGTAGCTCCAATGACCAAGCTGTGCACAGGACGTTAAACCCTAAGCTTCCTTCCTTCCTTGCATTGACCTCATCTGTGAGTTGACTATTGATTATAGAACCGAGATACTTACATTTGGCTACTGGCGCTAGATCTTCTCTACCAACATTAATGGTCACATCATCTCTTGGGTCTGATTTCATGTACTTTTCTTTTTGTTCAGCGGCAGGCCATACTGCGTAAGTCTGTCATTCCACTCATGTGTTTGGCGCTGGAGATCAGACTTGTTCTCTGCAGCCAGCATGACATCATCAGCCTAGAGAAGTGTCCATGGTAGTGACCTGCGCAGGTCCGATGTGACAATATCCAACACAAGAATGAACAACAGAGGTGATAAAGCGGAGTCTTGGTCGACGCCTACCGTGATGTGGAAGTCGTTGGATGCTCCTACGGCTGCTTGAACATAGCTTTTTGGTTCAGCATACAACAGCTGTGCCCAATTTACAAGATACTCCGGGACCCCGTGTCGTCGAAGCGCTAACCAGATTAGTTCTTGCGGTACTTGAACATAAGCTTCTTCGAGGTCTAGAAAAGCGAATGCATTGGCTTGTTCTTTCCACGGTGTTTCTCCACCAGTAGCCGGGCAGCATGTTTTCCGTCAATTGTGCCACAATTTTTCACAAATCCAGCTTGGTTCCTTGTAATATGCACTATCTTGCATATCGTCTCATTGAGAATGTATTCGAATATTTTCATTGCATGGCTCAGCAGACTGATTGGTCGGTAATTGGAGCACTCTTTCCTTTGATGTGATGCTTCGCTGCCAGTCTGCTGGTATTTTACCTTCCCTGATGGTCTGGTTGAAAAGATCTGCTAGCCAGCCTGCTGCATTTTCTTCCTTGAGAGCACCAGAATTCTGCTGGGAGGTCATTGGGGCCAGTGACTTTCCCACTCTTCATTTCCTTCAAGGGAGCCTTGACTTCAGAAATGCTAATTCCATTAACTGGTCCTGATGTGGTTGGTATTGGTGGATGGGGAAATTCCTCCATCGATACTGTCTCAAAGTATCTCTAGCAGCGCTCCCTTGCTTTGTTTTGGCCAACCAGCAACATAACAATCGATTACTTTCAATCGAGTATGACGACAACATCTAGAGATAGTAACATAGTAGGTATCACATTGATGACAGCGCCATCTATTCTCTCAATAAATGCGAGAGCTCCTCCAGGCACATTGGCAGTAGCCGGAAGATGGGGACGAAACGCCAGGAAGAAGAGGTTTAATGCATTGACCGTCGCAGTTTATATGGTGTTCGCAGTGTCCCAGCTATTGAAAACCTCTTTATGGAGAATTTCTAGGATGTGGTCAAAGAAACGGCACCATTAAAACCTAGGTGTTTCTTCTGGTACGTCGACGACAGGTTCATCATTTGGCCTCATGGGAGAGAGGTGCTTGGAAGAGTTCTTGGGACATCTAAACAGTATTAACAAGATCATACAATTCACCATGGAGTTAGACAACGCGCTGCCCTTCTTCGATGTCCTTGTACATCGGAAACCAAATGGATGCTTTGGTCACAGCGTCTACAGAAAACCTACTCACAGATCTGTAGTTGCACGCCAACAGCCGTACGGTATTACAAAAATTGGTGCAATATCAGATGCCAATAACCTGCCCCACGAATTGAACCACCTACAAAAAGTGTTCAGTACCAATGAATACATTCGCCATGAAATAAATGACGTGTATTCAGATAAAAATCACAGTAAGAAGACGGACGAAGAACAGGAAAAGAATCTTGCTTTCTTACCATTCTGTGGCTTTGTGTCAGGCAAGATAAGCTGCCTGCTGAAATGACACAAAATCAAACCGGTTTTCAGATCTTACAAAGGGAAAATGTCTACAGGGGCTATGTTTAACCGGTCCTATATCATTTTCTTTCCTCCTCCATGTTGCCATGGATGACGCACAACAGTTTGCGTTTGTACCGCAATTACAGTGTACGCGAGGGTTGTAGTTACTCCCCACTGCAATGTGTGAAGAGTAGAAATTCTATATTTCACCAAACTGACTTCTTCCGTTGCTGTCGTCCCCACGCAGATGACAGCACACAGGTTGGAGTTATTGAAGTGAGGCTGCGATCATTAAACTATTGGCAGGAACTGATCTAATTACTGAATAATATTGAAGTTCTTGGGATGCCAGCTAGTTTTATTTAAAGGATGCAGAAAAGTGGAAACCGCTTAATAATGTACACTCGATACACATTTTCTTAACCGAAAGTTCAATATATCGTCATTTCGCATTGTTCTAAAATGATTAATTTATGTCTTATGACCGCCTACATATGCGACATGTTACTCCTACGAGTGCGTGTTCTGGACTGAAGTGTGTCAGCTCTATGCAAGGCTGCCTTCGCTCCGCAATTTAGCGCGCAAACATGGCCGCCGTGCATCGTCCGTCTTACATTGTTTTGTTTATTGATTTTGCAATAGTTAATATCTGACTTTGAGAAGTTTCCTAAATTGAATTTGATCTGGAATTAGTTTGTTAAGTATTAATAAAAATATGGTCGCGTTTTGGCGCGTGACCGCCAGTACTACATCCAATCGGCGTCCAGTGCCTGCCGCTCGGGGACTTCCCTAGAATTCTGGGAAACTTGCCAGTGCTGTTTTCCATGAGAACCCGAGCTATTGTGCCACCTGTCGTGGTTCTCGCCAGCTATTACCATCTGTCGCCTACTGGTCCTAACAAATTCAAATGGGTCTTAACTACGGAGTCATCAGTCCCTAAACTTACAAACTATTTATGAACTAAATACTAAGGACGGCACAAATATCCATGCCCGAGGGGGGATTCGAACCCCCGACCGTAGTGGCCGTGCAGATCGTGACTGGAGCGCGTCAGTCCCCTCGACCACCGCGGCCGGCCAACTGGTTTTAACAGACTGTACTGAAGCAATACTCAGATCTTAAAATGATGGCTTTAAGCCAGAAATATTACAACCTATGCCAAAAGTTCGTCAACTACTGAGGCCAGTTAAAGATGCAGCAGGTCTCAGAACACATGGAGTCTACAGGATACTGCGTGAGTGTGGTCAGACTTACGTCGGACAAACTGTGCGAATCATGGAACAACGCAGCAAAGAGCATGACAGGAGCTTTCGTCTACGGTACCCAGAGAAGTCAGCTTTAGCAGAACATGCGTTAGGAAACGGCCACCGAATCGAGTTTGATGATATCTCTGTTGCGGCTTGCACCAACGGTTTCTGGGATTGAGTAATTAAGGAAGCAGTAGAGATTATAATCAGTCATAACACTGTCAATAGAGACGGCGGCCTGCAGCTCAACGTGGCGTGGAACCCGGCGATCGCGAAGTTGAAGAGGGCACGCCGGCCACCGAGCCAAAACATTACCATACATGGAGATAGCACGGACACCAGTGACGTCACGGCCGGCAGGTAGCGTATGTAAGGCGGCACCAGCAGCCACCAGGCAGTCATACCACTTAACAACGGCGAAGAGTGCTTGGCCGAAAGCTCGTGGGATTTTAACCATTTGACGTAGTCAAAAACCCGAGAACATTTCATTCAATTCAGTGATATCCCGCGAATTAGGTGCCAAACAATAAGTTGGTCTCCAAACAGTCGATACTGTACATATACATTCTATGATAGTGTGATTGCAGAACTTCTCATATGTCATAATCCTCCAATATTAGGACATTATACGATTCAGAGGTGACACCGTTTTGTGGTACGACTAAGTGCAATGTGTGGAAATAGGACTAACCATGTGGAAAATGTGGACTCTATCATAGGTCGAGGAAAGTAGGTGGAGGAACCTACTAATTTCCGTATGTTGTGGCAGAATCCCTGTAATCGACCGTGGATGTGACGTTTTAATTTATTAGTTTTTTAATACTAATTCCATTAGGAACACATTTCGCATGTATTTGCGTATATCAGCGAATGAAACTGGAAAATCGCGTCAGTGAACAGCAAATAAATCGGGAGGTATGACGACGTAAATAATCAGATTCGTGCAATATGTGTTTTTGATTAAAATTAAGCGTGAATTAGCGTATGCATTTTTCTTGCTGTCAGTCGGGTGTTGAATTGGAACACCCATGTCACCTGCTATAGTCGGACTTTGAGCTTGTCCGTACATAAGCTTCAGACGTAAAAGATTTCTTTCTCAGTTTTTAGAGAATATGAATTTGCTGTCCCCATTTATTATGATGAAAAATGCTGTATTTTCAATTATTTTACCATCGCGCCATGAAATGAAATCCTTTGATTTCTATTTTTTTTCTCCTTCAAAAAATGGGTACTTGTTGAGCCAAAATATGTTAATTTTTTTGTTGTAAGTTGAAGTTACCTTGACGAATCCGTTGACCATGATTCCGCCGTTTCTCTTCGAGCATATATGATCAGAATTCATTTGCCGCGTCGGAGTGGCCGAACGGATTGAGGCGCTATGCTCCGATGCGCGAGGCCACTCCCCGTCGGAGGATCCAATCCTCCCTCGGTCATGCATGTTTGTGCTGTCTTTAGTGTAAGCTAGTGTATAAGTGAATAAGGTATCACTATGGTGTAAAAATTGGCAATTGAGTCTAAATAATGAGAATAGTGAAGTCGTCCACATGAGTACGAAAAGAAATCCGTTAAACTTTGTTTACAAGATAAATCAATCAAAAGTGAAGGCCGTAATCTCCACAAAATACGTAGGATTTACTATTACTTCAGACCTAAACTGAAAAGAACACGTAGATAATCTCGTGGGAAAGGCGAACCAAAGACTGCGTTTTATTGGCTGAACCCTTAAAAGATGGAACAGAACTACAAAAGAAACTGGATACACTACGCTTGTCCGTCCATTTTTAGAGTATTGCTGTCCAGAGTGGGATCCTTATCAGGTGGGTTTGACGGAGGACATCGAAAGAGTCCAAAGAAGGGCAGCTTGTTTTGTATTATCACGATACAGGGGAGACAGCGTTACGGAAATGATACAGGATCTGGGATGGGAATTATTACAGCAAATGTTCAAATGTTTGTAGAACTTATGGGACTTAACTACGGGGTCATCAGTCCCTAAGCTTACAAACTACTTATGAACTAGCTAAGTCTAAGGACGGCACAAATACCCATGCCCGAGGGGGGATTGAACCCCCGACCGTAGTAGCCGTGCAGACCGTGACTGGAGCGCCTCAGTCCCCTCGGCCACCGCGGCCGGCAATTATTACAACAACGACGCTTATCGCTGCGGCGTGGGCTACTTACAAAACTACAATCGCCAACATTCTCCTCCGAATGCGAAGATATATTGTTGACTCCCAATTTCATAGGTAGAAAAGATGATCAGAATAAAATACGAGAAATCAGAGGTCGAACGGAGAGATTCAGGTGTTCTTTCTTCCCGCGCGCTATTCGAGAATGGAATGGGCGATAAATAGTATGACGGTGGTTCGATGAACTCTCTGCACTTAAATGTGATTTACAGAGTATCTCATGTAGCTGTAGATGTAGAAGTAATTTGTAAGTTTAGGGACTGATGAGACCGCAATTAAGTCCAATAAGCTTAACATACATTTGAACATTTTTGAGAATTTATTTGTATAGACATTGATCAATAGCTTCCATGCTAACAGAGGGATGTGTAAAAGGTAAAACCAGCAGGGGAGGAGTGAAATTGAAAGATATCGAATAAATGACTCAGGAGACTGGGTTGAACTCACAAGCAGTCCTTCAGCTATCGAAAATTCAGTTTCGGATGATATTTCCCATGTTCGTAGTACACCTCAAGGGTGTTCACTCAGAGAAATTTGAAAGCAGATTCTCCATAACATTCCAAAAGAAAAAAAAAAAAGAAAAAAAGAAAAAGAGCTATAAAGATTAAATGCAGCTGATACATAACTTATATACTAGTCGATGAGTTCAGTACAAGACTGTGGCGAAACAACAGTGGGGTTCCTGACTGTTATGCAGCTCACTTGATTTCTACTCTACATGCGGGAAATATATAAAAATTATAACAATTTTAAATAAAATTAATGGAATAAAATGTTGTCAATTACATAGTAAAGAACTATGTTTTATTTACGAAGTGACGGTTGCAGGTTACTAAAACCTTAATAACAGTATTTTCCTTTTAAAAATTCGAATAACTCCAAATGCATTTTACAATTAACATACTTAAAGCTATCAGTACTGAGGTCATTACAATTTTATTTCATAATTAGGTGATACTGTCAGCTGTGGAAATTTTATACATTACTAGCCATTAAAATTGCTACACCAAGAAGAAATGCAGATGATAAACGGATATTTATTGGACAAATATATTATGCTAGAACTGACATGTGATTATATTTTCACGTAATATGGGTGCATGGATCCTGAGAAATCAGTACCCAGAAAAACCACTTCTGGCCGTAATAACGGCCTGGGCATTGAGTCAAACAGAGCTTGGATGGCGTGTACAGGTACAGATGCCCATGCAGCTTCAACACGATACCACAGTTCATCAAGAGTAGTGACTGGCGTATTGTGACGAGCCAGTTGCTTGGCCACCATTGACCAGACGTTTTCGATTGGTGAGAGATCTGGAGGATGTGCTAGCCAAGGCAGCGGTCTAATATTTTCCGTATCCACAAAGGTCCGTACAGGACCTACAACATGCGCACGTACATTATCCTGCTGACATTTAGGGTTTTGCACGGATCGAACGAAGGGGAGAGCCAAGGGTCGTAACACATCTCAAATGTAACGGCCACTGTTCAAAGTGCTGTCGATGCGAACAAGAGGTAACCAATAGCACCCCATATCATAACGCCGGGTGATACGCCAGTATGGTGATGACGAATACACGCTTCCAATTGTGCGTACACGGCGATGTCGCTAAACAAGGATGCGACCATCACGATGCTGTAAACAGAACCTGCATTCATCCGAAAAAATGACGTTTTGCCATTCGTGTACCTAGTTTCGTCCTTGCGTACACCATCGCAGGCGCTCCTGTCTGTGATGCAGCGTCAAGGGTAGTCGCAGCCCTGGTCTCCGAGCTGATAGTCCATGCTGCTGCAAATGTCGTCGAACTGTTCGTGCAGATGGTTGTTGTCTTGCAAACGTCGCCATCTGTTGACTCGGGAATCGAGACGTGGTTGCACGATCCGTTACAGCCATGCGAATAAATGCTTGTCATCTAAACTGCTAGTGGTACGACGCCATTGGATCCACCACAGCGTTCCGTATTGCCCTCCTGAACCCACCGATTCCATATTCTGCTGTCATTGAATCGTGACCAACGCGAGCAGCAGTGTCGCGATACGATAAGCCGCAATCGCAATAGGCTACAATCAAACCTTTACCAAAGTCGGAAACGTTGTGGTACGTATTTCTCCTCCTTACACGAGGCACCACAACAGCGTTTCACCAGGCAACGTCTGGTCACGTAGCAGGGAGGATTCGTCCGGTCTCTCACACCAAGGAAGGCAATTAGAGAGAGAGAGAGAGAGAGAGAGAGAGAGAGAGAGAGAGAGAGAGAGAGAGAGGGGTTGGGGGCAATGGGAGAGAGACATAATTTTTCGCACTTCGTTGTGTAGCGTTACATTAAACATTTTCTCATAAATTATCAGCAACTTTGTCGACAGTGTATCCGTCCGCCTTCTAAATATACCTCTCCCATTTTTTGTCTTTAAAGGTCAATTTTTTTCACTGACTTCGTCTTTTTTTCTCCAGACCGTGATGCTGATCGGACGCCTCTTGTCCTCAGGAATGATAATCTTTGTGACTGTGACCGAGGCTTGTCATTTGCAATAACCCCCCCCCATACTTTTTTTTTAACCAACTCATGCTTTTGAAAGTTCTTGACAAATTAAAACTGGAACCGGCATTCGAACCTGAGACTTTTTCCTTTCGCAGGCAAGCGCTATAATGACTTTTGGCCCACTTTAGGTTACGGTAGTAACACTAAAAGTGGGCCTTTGCGATCGTCTTTTGACAGCTCGAAATTTAAATGAAAATAACGGCTCAACTATTCATCTGACACGAAAATTGAATAACCGAATTTTTAGAGGAGAAAATTCTCTACAACTTTGCTCCGCTACGTTTTTTCATATCTCGTAGCGTTTCAAAGATATTTGCAAAAATAATGGCGATTTTGGGATGTCTGTCTGTCCGTAACGTGTTCCCTGTTTTTAAGACGAGCCGTTCAACCGATCAGCACCAAATTTTACAGACATGATTGTAGGCCGCCAGAGACGAGAACCTCCCTTTTTCAAATTTTTCGGACAAAAAATTCGGTAGTAATACAAAAAAAGCCGTTTGTAATATAATTGTAATTGCAAACGATCCGTTTATCTGACACGAAAATTGAATAACCTAATTTGCAGAGGAGAAAATTCTCTACATCTTAGCTCCCTTATGTTTTTTTCATATCTCGTATCCTTTGAGACATATTTGCAAAAATAGCCGAGATTTGACACCCTCAATTGAATTAACGAAAACCAGCCGTTCGGAGATGTCACGTGACATTCCTCGCCCGGAACTCTCTGTGGCATACGCCATCTTGCGTTGCGTATTTGATGATTTTTCTTATTGTAACTTACACATTGTCATTTCAAAGCAATCGCTCACTGAAGAATTTACAAAAACTCGTCGTTCTTCGTACGATAAATGATAATCTAGTGTCTACAAATACCATATTAGCATCAGTTAACAAGGGCCATCAATAGTACGAGAGGACGGTGGCGCTAAAGGTCGCTAGTTTGGAACCCGCCACTACCTAAATTTTTTTTCCTAAAAGGGTTGCAGACACACTTATTAATTAATTTTTTATTATTTAGATTATTATTTTCGTCCAAAATGTTTGCAAAAACTCATAAAAACTACGAATCTCAAGTTGGCAGTAAGACACGTCAGTGCGATTTCTCTCTCTCCTCTCTCTCTCTCTCTCTCTCTTTTTTCGCTCCATGCGTTGTGCTGTTTTTTGCGGTCGTTGTTGTTCGATAAATTCTCGACTCAGCTGTTTTATTACAGAGGGCGTTCAGCCCTCTGACCGGGCGCGCTGAGCCACTGCGTGCGGCAACACAAATGCTCAACACTTGGCTACCCGTGGTCGCCTCCCTTCCACAAATCGCACGCTATGGCTGTAGCGCCCTTACCGTCCGTTCCCTCTTACACTCGCCATTACGGATTTCCGTGCGGGGTCGATCATGCCCGTAAGGAGACACTACATCAGTCTAACAAGGCAATATTAACGGTTTATACACGGACATATTTATTTGTAGTTAAGCATTCCTATTTTCAACTGCCTATAATTTTTGTGAAACTGAAGTACGAAACTAAGCAATCTTTTCCCAACGTAGCTGAACTGACGAGAGGTTGTCGGGCGCCGTGGATCAGCGCGCCAGGTCAGAGGGCTGAACACCATCTGTCATAGAAGAAATAATAAATAAGTAAAAATAAAAAAATAAAAATAAAAAAGAGATGTAAGGTGCCTTGCTGCGGAGCACGCGGTTTCTCACCGTCGGAGGTTCTCGTCCTGTCTAGGGCATGGGTGTGTGTGTATTGTCTTTACGTTAGTTTAAGTAGTTTGTAAGCCTGGGGACTGAAACACAGTAGTTACGTACTATTTGAACTTTTTCTTAAGTATTCTCTACTGAAATAGTTGAGTAACTGCAATGTGAAACGTTCAGAGATTACTTTCATACATAAATAATATAACAAAGTAGTCTTTGAGCATTTGTATACTCATGCTTTTGATTTCTCATTTCAAAGTGACCGTTCTTTTCTAATGGGTTAATCATTTCTCGTTGTTTTCAGTAAACCGCTTTCAAATGTGAAAGGATGCTTCACTGCCATTACAAGGAAGAAGGAATCGTAAGGTTTAACGTCCCGTCGACGGCGTGGTCGTTAGAGATGGGTCGCATTACAGTTCAGCTTAGCGATTGCACTCAGATTTTACTTAGTTTCGTCTCTTTTCAACATTCCTTTCATACTGATGTTTTCTTTTTCTCAGAGCATGCAATCAATGCTTATTTCCTCCGAAGTTCGACGTTTTTTTTTCTTTCTATTTATTCACCTATTGTGGCAATCTTTAAACGCGGTCGTCAAACTACTTCGCGAAGCGTAATAATAACCAAGTATCTCGTTACGTCGGAAACTTGACGGTTTCATTTAATTATCCGCACCGAGTTATCGGTTTCAGCTCAGCACAACCTCACCCATCCAATGTTGCAGAAAAAAGTAACTTTACGCCAGTTTCCTCTGTGTTGATATTTTCCTCTGTTGTGTAACATTTCTATATATATATGAAAACCCAGCTCTTTCTTAAGAAGGGGTAACATTAGAAAACTGTTCGTCACTGATTTTGGGGGATTTATTTTGAGTGGGAAGAAATAATATGAATTTACCCATATTCTGACAACATTTCAGTCATAATTCTTTTTGTGTGAATTTATGTGAATAATTTCAGCCACATGTAACAATATTACGCTGTGATGTCCGCCTAATGTGAGCATTAGTCTTTCATTTTGTGCAGTGTAGCCATTCTGAGTTTCATCTCATATCAAAAAGGTTTTGGGTTTACATTAATAACGTATTTTCTAAGAAAATGAACCTGAATGACAAAGACAAGTACAGATGTTGAAGGCGTTAGAACAATTTAATTCGATATCCACGAGTGTGCATGTGCGCTTTCTTAACTTGCTGACCTTCATTCGATGACAATGAACTACGACGATTTTGTCGGCTCACGAGCTGGTACTCCATTTGTTCGGCATAACTGAAGCTTCGCGTGTCTGCAACAATTCCTGCATCGTTCATGACCACAAAAAGGGATGAATTACCTTCACTGAATACGTACGCTGCCAAACACGATGCCAATTCAACGACTATCGGTCTGGAGAGCAAATGTTTACGAGCTAAGCGCCAAATAGCGGAATGGGGTTCTCGCCTGAGTCTCAGGACGTGCGCTAGCCGCGCGTTTCGCGTACTTCAAGCCTCAACTTCGCAATGTCTCGGGATATAATTGGCATATTTCGATGCAATCAACGCCATCTTTTATGTGATTGGTCATGCTATAGATTGCTGATGAATTAATGTAGGGTGTGTATTTTACAACACATAAGTTCGTGTTAAAAAGCACATATGCTATCGTTTTACGACGTTTCAAAATATTTACATACAAGAGCCTCTGCCTTACGCCGATACCGATGAAAGTCGTTTACCAATAGCTGTTGTTGTTCTTCCACATTTGGGTGGTGGAGATAAAGGGGACAAACTGTATATAATTGAAGATATCGAGTTATATAAAAATCTGCCGCTTCGGAGTGGCCGAGCGCATTGAGGAGCTATGTTCCGACGCGCTACCCGTCGGCGTTTTGAATTGCTCCTCGGACATGAATGTTTAGTTCATAAGTAGTTTGTAAGTTTAGGGATTGATGACCCCGCAATTAAGTCCTATAAGCTATAGAAACTTTTGATCATCTTTGTAAAATCCAATCATAAAAAAGAATAAAAATATTTACCTCAAAATAAACTCGCTAAAACAATACGCCACATAATAACATACATGCACTTTACATAACTGTTACGTAAAGTAACAAAATGTTATACTTTTATGGAGTAAACAAACGTCGCCATTGACTAGAGGCAAATTAAATTAGATAAGGCTCACTTTAAAATTCATTTGCAAGTAAATAACACAACACACACATGCTGGATTAAGAGACTGATGTATGTAATTAGTACTGAAAATGTTTGAAACGCTTATTTAATTTCTGACTGATAAAATTTGACATAATATTAGAAGCAACATGATAAAATAGGTTGCTGTGGACGTGAAAGTGAAGAAGCCATTTTAAACACTTGTAGCTATACTGTAGGAGACGATGGTCGACGTTTTATGTCAGAATTCTGTGTGTTAGATGCCTAAAAGAAAACTGATTATTTAATATGCGAAAAACTTTCGGCCGACGAGCTGTGAAAGAAATTTCAAGAATAAAAAACAAGTATATTACACTTCCGAGCAGATTAAAATTGTGTGCCGGAACCGGGACTCTAACCTGGAACCTTTTCCTTTCGCGGAAAAGTGCTCTACTACTGAGCTATCCCGACACGACTAATGGTGCCGCCCCACAACTTCAATTCTGCCAGTACCTCGCCTTCTACTTTCTAAACTTCACATAAGTTTTTCTGTTTTCCTGTTTCGCAGGAGAGATAGGCCTCTGATAGTGCGCTTGCCCGCAAAAGGCAAAGTCCCAGGTTCGAGTCACACTTACGGCACACAATTTTAATCTGCTAGGTAGTTTTATATCAGTGCACACTACGCTGAAGAGTGAAATTTTAATATAATATATTACAGTTTGAAAGTAGTTTTTTGTTGTTGTGTATTTTTTTTTTAAATTTTATTTATTTATTTATTAATTTATTTTTAAGGGCGCACAATTGCTTAGGTGATTAGCGCCCGACCTTAAACGTGAATCTACTAGAGTTAAGATAACTGCCAATGAGGACGATACCAGGATATCGCTAAAACATACGGTAAAATACATCAAGAGGATGAATTTAATGTCCTTTGATAAATGAGTCATCTGTATAAAACGCAAGATCCGAGCAGCTGCTCGTGTGTCGTCGACTAAAATTTCCTCTAAAGTGTTATGCAGGTTAAGGGCAACACGGGCATGATTAAAATTAGCACAGGACATTAAAACATGGCGCACCGTCAGCGGGTGACCGCAGGAACACAATGGTGCGGGGTCACCTGTCAACAAGTGGCGGTGGCTGAACCGGCAGTGACCGATCCGCAACCTGGCCAGGATTACTTCCTGCCGTCGAGGGAGGCGTGAGGTCTTCCAAGCGGTCGGAATTGGTTTAATGGTGCGAAGCTTATTGGCATGAAACCAGGACCACAAACTATGCCACGACAAGAAAATACGTCGGCAAATAGACGCTTTAATATCACTGGATGAGACACAGAGGGTGTCTGTCCGACGTAGGAGGGTTGCAGCCCTGGCCGCATCATCAGCTTCGTTCCCAGGCACACCTACGTGGCCAGGTACCCACAGGAAGCAAACGTGAGAACCGTCCGCTAACAATTGAAGGGAGTGTTGAATTCGGTGTAGGACAGGGTGGATCGGATACGGGTCTCTTAGACTTTGAATGGCACTGATGGAGTCAGAGCAAGTGACATAGGAAGGATGGCGGTGGCGACGGATATACAGAACATCTTGATAAAGAGCGCAAAGCTCAGCTGCGAAAATAAAACACTGGAAAGGAAGACTGTTGTAAAACCTATCGTCTCCAACGACAAAGGCAGATCCGACACAAGCAGTGGTGTTTGAGCCATCTGCATAATCTGAAAGAAGTAAATCGTCTCCTGAAACACTCCAGCTGTGCTGAGCAACACATCTACAAGACTCCAAGAGATTACACCGGCCAGAGAAACGTAAAGTGAAGTAATACGCTAATCTTTTTTTTTTTTTTTAATTTTTGGGCTCATCTTCAGCTAGTCAAGTAGTTAAACAATCGATCTTGCCAAATCCTGAGTCTCTGTAGATGATGGCGAGAGCCTCGGGACCTGACAGCTGAAGAAGATGGAGGTCACGTTCGTCTTGATCTCAACAATACCTTCCGCCATCTTCTTATGTCGCCTTGAATCTTATTTTGCTTTGGCTTCTCCCCTTTTAAATTTAATTACTGCGGCTTCTTACAAATCCGTTAACATTTTTAGAAGTTCATTTATTTTCTTCCGCGGGTTTCAATATGAACCTGTGCAGACGACAACACGAAGTATTGCTTCAGTTTCCACACGACGCCCAGCCGCAATTCAAGACGAGCGTCGCTGGCGGCGGGAATATCTACCGACGGGGGCTGGCGTAGGTAAAGAGAGAAAGGAGGAGGAAGAGAGAGGGAGAGAGGGAGAGAGAGAGAGAGAGAGAGAGAGAGAGAGAGAATGGTGGAGGGAGGAAGAGAGGAGCCGCCCCCGCGCTCTGCACTAATTGGGCGCGGCTGGTGGCTGGTGGGCGTCTTCAGGCGGGCCTAAAGCAGCCTGCGTCAGGCGGCGCTAAACTCTGGGCGTGGGCGCCTCACACCTCGCAACGCCAGCGCTGCTGAAGGGACGAGCCGACAACACCGACAAACTACGTCTTATTGAATCCATCATCGGTGTTGGAAACGAGACAGCGGCTGGTCAAGAGTCTGAAGGAACTGAGGTACCAACAGCCGTAAGTATAATGAAATATTTATTCTATTACAACCAGTTTCGGCATTTCACTATGACATCTTCAGGCCCCTACATCGGAGCATGATATCCAAAAGTAGGGATACTAAACTGGATTCGTGGATTTCGTCTCTTAGCTGTGGTTTCCAACTAAGAGACGAAATCCACGAATCCAGTTTAGTATCCCTACTTTTGGATATCATGCTCCGATTGGGGACCTGAAGATGGCATAGTGTGCCAGCCGCGGTGGCCGACTGAGGCGCTCCAGTCACGGTCTGCACTGCCACTACGGTCGGGGGTTCGAATCCCCCCTCGGGCATGGATATTTGTGCCGTCCTTAGTGTTAGGTAGTTCATAAGTAGTTTGTAAGTTTAGGGACTGATGACCCCGCAGTTAAGTCCCATAGGCTTAACAAACATTTGAACATTTTTTTGATGGCATAGTGAAATGCCGAAACTGGTTGTAATAGAATAAATATATCATTATACTAACGGATGTTGGTACCTCAATTCCTTCAGACATCGACAAACACCTCACGTAGGAATCCATGCGTTGTCATGGCGGTTTAGAAGTTTAAACAGAGCTGCGATTGTCAGCGACCGTTACAACGTCAAAGGATAGAAGTGCAGCCCTCGGTCGCGAAGATATTTGACCAGGTTTCGGCAATAGCTAAGATTGCCTTCATCAGAAAATATAAGTTAATACAGGACACACAATAAAATTTACAAAATCAGCGGTAAAGCTATATATACAGGTGTCCCACTCAACTGTTTCACCCCAGATATCTCTGAAACTACAAGGGATACTGAAAAACGACTTTTACGGTCATGAACGTACGACAGGTGCTTATGAAAGTAGGTACTATGAGACACTATTTTCAACAAATGTTTTTTAAAACCCATATTGTTTCTTATGCAATCCATAAGACAAGCGCAGAGATTTTCATACATTCTGTTTCCTCTACTCTCTTATCAACGTACACTGTCCCTCATATCTTTCCTCGACCTTAACACTCTTATCTGATCAACATAACAGAACTACTCGTTCCTGTCAGAGCAAAACCCTTTCTGTCCCTATCCATCACTCAGCCGGTTTCTCAAAATCCTTTTCAGTAGCAGGAACCAGACTCTGGAACAATCTACCTCATTATATCAGAGAACTGAATAACACTGCCAGCTTCAAACGAAAGTTAATGGATTATCTACTAAAGCAATAATTACGTCAGTCTTTAATACCCCACGGTCCAGGTACGTCACATCCATTCCTCCTCCCAGATATTCTCCTACTGCCATTGTTCTCGCCAGGTACAGCTTTCTTAACTTCCTTCTGTCAGAATTGGCCATGTCTTAACCAGTCGATATATATTTAAAAGTACATCTTATATCTGCTAATATCAATGTTGTTACTTCTATTATTACACCAACAGCCGCAGAAGGTGTCTCAGTGGTACTACTAGCATTAATCCTATTAGAATTAAGTCCATACCTTTTATTTACATCATTTAGCATGTAATCAACTTGTATAAATTATGTTATTGTTTATCTGTAAAAATCATTGTTATGTTATAGGTAACTCACATGTAAAGAAATACTGTATGTGTAAAACCTTGGTCCGATGTAAGAGAGGGCCTGATGGCCAAAATCTGATCAAGCTAAATAAACAAATAAATAAATAAAATAAGCTGAAAGATCACAAAAATAATGGCGTCAGTTGCATTGCGATCCGTCAATTACATCCCGAGAAACTGCGAAGCGAAGTTGACGTTTGAAAATACATGAGGCGCGGTGCTAGCGCGTGTCCGAGACTCAAGCGAGACTTACGTTTGGGCGTCTTATGTGTTTCAAAAGTCAACTTCGCTTCGCACTTTCTCCGGATTTAATTGACGCATCGCGATGCAACTGACGCCATCCTTTCTGTGATTTTTCATCCTATCGATTGCTTAAGAAATAATATGGAGTATCCACATTAAAAAAAAAAAAAAAAAAAAAAAAAAAAAAAAAAAAAAAACCATAAGTTTGTGTTCAAAATAATGTTTCTTCATGCCGTGCAACCTAACGCCTCATCTTTAAAATACAATTTCGCTTCCAAAATATTATGCATTAGAATATAACAGAATTAAATGCTTTCACCACCTGCCTACAAATGTTGTTTACATTTAACAAATAATTATTTAACAGTACTGAAAAACGGTTGAGACTCTAGCCTTTTGCTCCGATAGCCATTAAGTGTGGCATCGCACTGTTCAAATATACCGCCACCATAGAAATATAGTTACACAATTAATATCTCATTTATCATGGTTTGTTATACAAATTATACAAATACATATAATTATTTATATCTAAATTATCTGTTGCATACCTACTATTTTTAGTCAGCCATGAAATACTTAAGTGACAGTCTTCAACATAAAAAATGAACGTTACTAAGAATATTGAAAATAATAAAATACATATATAAATGTAATGCGCTTTGCTGCGTTCTTGCTTTTGTTTCTGTGGTGGAATCTATGTTCTGACACAAGAATATTAGTACCTCAACGAAAAGCAGAACAAGAGAGTAAAACAAAGTTAATGAAGGAATACGGAAATAACGTGGTGCGTCTTTTAAGATAGGTAGCGCGGTGCAATGCTACCCATTTGCTTCTTAAAGTGTGAGTGATAAACACTATGTGTCAATAATTTTAAATATAATATTATTATTATTATAGTACTAAGATCTATCGGATTTTTATCTGTAACGGATATTTAAATTGTAATTACGGCGTTTGATTCTCCCAAGTCTCCTGAATCCACTCATATAATTATATTTGCTGTATGATCCTTCCCTGATTTTATGTGGATTTTTAGAATAATGTGTGCGGCTATATTGTATTTCAGTTGCAATCTGGGTTAGCCACCCTCGCTCAGCCAAGACAGTCGTTTCCTGTTTCCGAGCACATTAGGGAAACCCTGACGACCCGTATCCCATTCACTAGGTCCAAACTGTTAGCCGGCCGGCTGGGGAACCCAACAGCTTCCAAAATTTTCTTTTCACATGGAAACAATCAGCTTCCTCCTGTATCAGTAATGTCACATGGCCTTGCATAAAATACGAACAAAAAGAAAAACAAACATTAATTTTTGTATATTAATGTTCACATCTTTAAATATCACTGTTCATCTCTCGAATAGTATACGCCTTAGCTGGACAGCGATTCAGTAAGGAGGCTTCTACTACTTTAGCGTGTTTCTACCATGGGACGGTACAATGGTCAAAATAATGTGAATCCAATGCAATATACTACGTCTTGTTCCAATTCACGTACATTACAGTAGGCCTACGTTATAGGTTCTGTTCCGCTACGGTCAAAAGAAATAATAGGTGAAACGCATCATCTCTTAAACTTTCAAAAAGGCCAAGTTGATGTTGCGCACGAACGAGCTTAAACGTCATAGAGTGGCGATAGGTCCGCCATGTTTGAGGCAAATTCAACTGGCATCCGCCACGTTATTTGGGGTATCGGCTGACAGCTGGTATGTCACATCCACTCGCGAATTTTACCTATTTACAGTTCCACGTTTTAAATAAAGATTGACTATTGAATACGAATGTGCATCAAGATCTGTCTGACTTTTTCGAAGATGTGAATTGACGACCCTGGTAGTAAATTTCTTTAAAATGCGGTAATGGAATATCACCAACTTGTCAGTATTACAGTTCCATTTCGAAATATAACAGTTAGCGGAGAATTGCAATAACAACGAAAGTTCCGCTGCGGATATACCTGTGTTGATTTTAATGCAAGTATATGGACTAATCTGCTGTAAGAGGTGCTCTCATAAAGTCTAGCATACACTTATCTTGTGTGTACTAAACCTATCAAATTTACAAAGTTTTAAAATTGGTGTTAAACGGTTTGGTTGACGAAATTTGAGTACAAAGATGAAGGGAGCAACAATTTACTTCAGTTAAAACTGCGCCTAGGTCATCTGCCACAAAAGCACTCCACGTCGAAATGAAGTGTCATTAATAACTTTCCTTGTTGCCATACTGAAACAAGTAACGTTTGGTACGCGAAATTTCAGTACAAAGACGAAAGTGACAACAGACTATTGCAATAAAAATGAGCCTGTTTCAACTACCACAAAAGCATTCCACACCGAAATAACATATCATTAATAACCTTCGTTGTTACCACGCAGAAATAAGCACATATTTTTTGCAAAGAACACAGACATATACGACTGAAGAAACTCTGGCTGTCACTACTGCTTCCACACTTTGCACTGGTTGCATGTCAACCATGCTCGATCAAGTATTGTCAACAACAAATGAATATACTTTTAAAGAAGGTGTAGACACTCAAAAGTGTGATTTCATCAACCAAAGGAGCTGCGGAAGAAGAAATATCTCAAAAACATTAGGTAGAAAACTAAGCTATTTTATGGTGTGTACTTCAAGGGAATTGGTCATCTGCGGCTTCACTCTTGGGGCAGCTAAGTGCCATTAATTAGTCAAGAATTTTGTTTAAGTATAGACAGATTGAGATCAAGCCAGGAAAAAACATTTTTTTTTTTTTTTTTTTTTTTGCAGGAAGTACTTGTTTTACCACTTCCATTTGTGTATTTATAAATGCTAAACGCACTTTAGACATATTTTGTTGTTGTTTTAAAGGGAGCAAACATCGAGGTCATCAGTCCCTAGATATATTTTCAGCAGCAAAAATAGTACAGGCAATACACATTGAATACGATACATATACTAAATAAAAAAATTCAAACAACAACATACGATAGACATATTCATCTCAAGTCTACTGACCACCAAAACTATGGCGGCTGAGTTTATGCAGGTTACCGCAAAGAGCGCTGCAGTTCGTGTGTTAGCCACTCTATGAAATTTAACCTCGTTTCTGCGCACTTAGTGTGGGAGAAGCTGTGGTGTAAACGGCTGCACGGTTTAACGTGTCACTAGCGGCGGTATCGTCGTAATGGCAGCGTACACAAAAAGAGGCAAAACATAAAACATCCTGCCAGATTAAAACCGTGTGCTAGAACAGGGGTTGGAAACTGAGACCTCCGTCCTTCTTAGAGAAGCGCTGTTTCGACTGAGCTATCCTCGCACGCATCACGGCCAAACCTTCCGGCTTCATTTTCGCCAGTACCTTGCCTCTCACTTTCCAAACTTCACAGAAGTTTTCCGGCAATCGTCCTCCAAGGAGGGATTCGGTGGAGATGCCTATTTTATTTAGATATCGGGCGTTCCACAGGCTAGTGTTATTGGTCCTCTGCTGTACCTTATTTACATAAACGATTTCGGAGAAAATCTAAGCAGCTCTCAGGTTGTTTGCAGATGACTCCGTCATTTACTGTGTATTAAAATAATCAGAACATTCAATCAACTGCAATACGACCTAAATAAGATATCACTATGGTGTGAAAATTGACAATTGACTCTAGATAATGAGAAGTGAGAAGTCGTCCACATGAGTACGAAAAGAAATCCGTTAAACTTTGTTTACAAGATAAATCAATCAAAGGTAAAGGCCGTAAACTCCACAAAATACCTGGGAATTACTATTACTTCAGACTTAAATTGGCAAGAACACGTAGATAATGTCGTGGGAGAGACAAACCCGAGACTGCGTTTTATTGGCAGAACCCTTAAAAGATGCAACAGAACTACTAAAGAAACTGCATACACTACGCTTGTCCGTGCTTTTTTGGAGTATTGCTGCCTAATGTGGGATGCTTATCAGGTGGACATCGAAAGAGTCCAAAGAAGCGCAGCTCGGTTTGTCACGATACAGGGGAGACAGCGTCACGGAAATGATACAGGATCTGGGATGGAAATCATTACAACAACGGCGTTCATCGCTGCGGCGTGGACTACTTACGAAACTCCAATCACCAACATTCTACTCCGAATGAGAAAATATATTGTTGACTGCCACTTACAATGGTAGAAAAGATCATTGGAATAAAATACGGAAAATCAGAGCTCGAACGGAGAGATTCAGGTTTTCTTTCTATTAGAGAATGGGATGGGAGATGCGGTTCGACGAACCCTCTGTCAGGCAGTTAAAAGTGATTTGCAGAGTAACCCGTGTAGATAATGTATATGCAGATATTGGTTACAATTATAATTTGTGTGTCCTACAGTACGATATTTAGCTGCCTCAACTGTTTACTTTTTACATACCGTTTACTTAGAGCGAGGCACCCTAGGCCTACCATGATAGTGTAATAGTCATTCCCGTTGCCCTCTAGTATGGTGTGTGATCACCTCGGACGGTCAGTACAATTGCTCACCTGCGTGGCATGGATAGTTTGAGGTTATCAGTCACTTACTGAGGGATATTTGTCCATTCTTCCATGAGTGCAATATTCAGCCCTGCAACCGATGTGAGAGGTGCTGGTATGGCTGCAACGCGTCTGCCAAGTGCATCCTAAACACTTTTAATTGGGTTTAAGTCCAGTAAAGAAGCTGGCCACTCCATTCATTTAGTTTCCTCAGCTTTAAGCATGTTGTCCATCAGTGTAATTCTATGGGTACGATCTTTATAGTCAACTAAAAGGAACCAATCTCCTATGGCAGCAGAGTAGGGCACAACAAACGGTCGATGGATCTTGTCTCTATCCCTCTGAGGAGTCAAAGCGAATTATTAACTGACTCTCACTCACACTATTCGTCCACCACCATAATATGGTGATGTTTCTTGCACATAAGAAGTTCCACGTTCTTTTCAGACGTCCCTCCGCCCAGTTTCTGCAGGCTAAACGGTGTCGTGGTTTTAATGGGAAACACAACATAGCCCTCCGTGCGTGAAGGCCACATTCGAGGTCGATTTCTGGCTGTTTTAATACTGTGCGTTCTTTTGCTGCCTTGATGTTGCGTTGCAGTCAGCCTCCTGTCTCAACAGGCTGTTAACCGGAGATCATCTCTGATGCTGTTACCCCTGGAAAACCTTGCCCTTGACTTCTTTCACCGGTTTCTGTGGTCTGAAATCGCGTCCAGGTCCTGGAAATGTTTGGACACTGTCTGAATTCGTTTGATAAACACAAGTAAACACTAACCCCCTATGCATGAAATTTCTGTTATTATTATCATATAGGTTGCCGTAATGTTGTTGTCTCCTCTCCGTAGAACAGAGAGAAAGACGTCGAACTATTTCAGTTCATTCTGCCGATGACAACACTTCAGAATGTAGATCTCTGATAAGATTACCTGACATAGTCGGGCGATCTAATCGTTTTATAGTTTTCAAAATGACAAGCCAAGATCGTACACTAATAATTTATTAAATGACGACCGGTTTCGGTGCACTGTGTCACCATCATCTCGTCAAATATATGTGAAATGACCAGATTATAAAATATATTTGACCGGTCGTCATTTAATAAATTATTAGTGTGGGATCTTGGCTTGTCATTTTGAAACTGTAGTACATCTCTGAACTGATTCCCTAATTGTTTTGATCAGTGTATTATGTCGAATGAAACACACGAGAGAAATGTGTAATATTCCGGAATTTTTCTATAAACCGGTTTTCTGGTTGTTTCGCCATCATCAGGTAACATGGCATAAAAGCTGAAGACCGGTTTGTGAAAGAAAAAAATATTTGCGGAATATTACACATTTCTCTCATGTGTTTCGTCAAAAAGAATAAAGTATTCTGTCAAGGACGGAAGAGTCAGTGAAATCAACTGCTGTGTGTCCCCAGTTTAGACAATCGCGATATATTCTTAAAAAGTAACAGCTTTACACATACTTCATCTTTGTTGATACCGTATCGTTACAGGACATCACTTTATCGAAAATGATACTATCTTCTGGATATCAGTGAAGCAGGGATTTCTCTCCTCGTTCTGCACGCTGTATTTACGTTTATAGATTACTCTACGAGACACTACATCTACATACATACTCCGGAATCCACCGTAATGTGCGTGGCGGAGGGTACACTGTACAACTACTAGGCATTACCTTTCCTATTCCATTCCCAAATGGAACGAGGAGAAAATAATGTCTATATTCTACACTCAGTTTCAAATTCCGGCCCTCTAAATTTCCTCAACAGAAATTCACGAAAAGATCGTCGTCTTTCCTCCAGCGATTCCCAATTGAGTTCCTGGAGCATTTCTGTAACACTCGCGCATTGGTCGAACCTACCGGTAACAAACTTAGCTGCTCGCCTCTGAACTGTTTCTATGTCTTCCTTTAAACTGATCTACTGCGGGTCCCAAATACTTGAACAATACTCAAGACGTGGTCGTACAAGCGTTTTGTACGCGGTCCCCTTTACAGGTGAAGTACATCTTCCCAAAATTCTCCCAATAAACCGAAGTTCGCTGTCCGACTTACATCTATCCTTACATGTTAGTTCCATTTCATATCACTCTGCAATGTTACGCCTTGCCGGCCGCAGTGGCCGAGGGGATTGAGGCGCTCCAGTCACGGTTCGCATGGCCACTACGGTCGGGGGTTCGAATCCCCCCTCGGGCATGGATATTTGTGCCGTCCTTAGTTCATAAGTAGTTTGTAAGTTTAGGGACTGATGACCCCGTAGTTAAGTCCCAAAGACTCTACAAACATTTGAACATTTGTTACGCCTTGATATTTGAACGACGCGACTGCATCAAGAAGCTCACTACTAATGCTGTATTCAAATATTATGGGATTGTTTTTCCGACTCATGCGCATCACCTTACATTTTTCTACATTTAGGGCTAGTTGCCATTCTTCGCACCAGGTAGAAATTTTGTCTAAGTAATCAGATCATTATTATAGATAGATAATAATATCGGTCCTATCACACTTCCCTGGGGCATGCCTGACGTTACACTCGTCTCTGATGAACACTCGCCGTCGAGAACAACGAGGGGGCAATGTTAAAATTCTATCATGAAGTAATGAGGCACCCACTGGGACAGCTGCGCTTCTGTTACGCGGAAAATAATCAGTATCGATTGCACGACGCATCTACAATCCACTCCCGCAATTATTTTTAATTTCACATTAGCTCGAATGCTATATTGAACTTACGTAAAATTGCTTGATAATTCAGAGCTAAAATTAGCCAACGGCACAAGTGGATTGCATCTGAAATTTACCATTAGAATTGAATCCATAATTACATTACAATCAACACTGTTCGTGTACTTTTGAAAATTACATTGTCCGATTATCCATCAGTATGATGGAAAAATATTTGTCAGATCACACAATTGGAATAACTCTGTTCATAATTACGCATTGGTATTTGTATAAATAAATACCCGATTGCCAATATGAAAGAAATACCTTCATATGACATGCACGTATACTACAGGGTGTCCAGAAAAGGGCTCCCTGATTTCAAAATTAAATATCTCGAAAACAAAGATCGATAGAGGAATGCAGTAAACGGTATGTTTACTGTGAAAGCTGTAAGACATTTATACAGCAGTTTGAAATAATAGTTACAAAAGCTGCTAACAGATGGCGCTGTACGCTGTACAGCTCGTATCAGCATACATAAGTGAAATAATCGAATGAAAACACTCTTTGCAAGAAATCACATCACAATGTTTTCAAAATGTTCACCATTGGAACTACAGAGATGTCGCAAACGAAGAATGAAATTCGCCATCACATTTCGTACAGTCCCAACCGAAATGGATTCACATGCCACAGAGATCGCCGATTCAAGCTTTGTCCAGCGTGGCGGGATGCTTCGGGTAGACCATGTCTTTCACTGTGCCCACAAAAAAAGTCACAGGGAGTAAAATCCGGCGAATATGGAGGCCAATCCATGCCTGCAAAGCAATGACTCGATTCCCGAAGTATTCCTCAAGAAAGCGAAACACTTGTTCGGTCCGATGTGGTCGGGCTCCATCTTGCATAAACCATTCAGTACCTGGTCGATCTTCTAACGCTGGCTGTGTGGCGACAAATTGTTCCAAAATTGCTACTTAACGTGCACCAATGACCGTTTCTCGAATGAAAAAAGGGCCAATATTGCCTCTGCTGCTTACTGCAGCCCACACAGTGACTTTAGGAGAATACAGGGGTTTCGCTTCACACCAATATGGCTTTTCGGAACCCCAAAATCGCCAGTTTTGATTAATCATGTATACATGCAGGTGAAAGTGTGCTTCATCTGTAAACCAGATGCAGCCAACATCAAATCCTTCACTATCAATCATTGTGAGCATCTGATTAGCAAAAGCAACCATTTGTTGCACAGCTCGTACGGGTATGGCCTGGCGCGTTTGAATTTTGAATGGAAACATGTGTAGGCTCTTTCTCAGTATCTTCTGCGTGCTGGAACGCTTCAAACCAGTCTGAGATGCAATTCTACCGACGGATGACATTTGATTTCGCTGAATAATTCCAGAAACTGTGGCAATATTTCCAGGCGTAACTGCGGTTTGCTTGCGGCCAACATGCCCCACTAGTTCATCAGTTACGCTGCCTGTTCGTTGAAATTTTGCGAAGAGCTTACGAATGGTTTTCGCATCGGGTCCTTTTGGAACATTAAATCGTGCTTGAAAACTTCGCCTTGTTGCCGTAGGACTCTCTTCTAACCTGTGATACTCTAGCACCAGAAAAACGCGTTGTTCAATGGAGTACACGGTTTTAATCTCTTCCTTCGGTACGCTAACCTCCTTTGACGTTTCAGTAGTGGAACTGATTGCTCTGGGCTTCGTTTCATTATTTATACTGGGCATTACGTATGGCGATTACAGCGCCATCTGTTAGCACCTTTTGTATTTAGGTATAGGAAAGGTATACGAAAGAAGGAACTATGTAAAGTTGTTTGTTGACTACAAAACACGGAATTGAAGATGGCAACACAATGCTATCGAGCAGTAGATTAAGAAACTTTAGGGCAGGAAATGTGGAAGGGCCACCCAAGGATTGTATTGAACATCTTTCACTGCGACCCACAATTTATTTAATTTTAGAAAAAAACTATTTCAAAAATTCTTAAAAAAACTAATTGAATTCTAAAAGCATACAGTAACAGAAAGGGTCCAAAGGTTCTTCAACCCGAGAAATAGACAAATGTAACCAGAAAAAATCCACACTTTTACAAGCTAAATAAGTTTTCATTAACTCTTTTACGCTTTTAAGAAAAACAATAATTTTGAACAACAATCAGTTGACTTAATTACGTAATTAAATGACTTGGTTCAGTACAGAAAATTACGTGGCAAGCCATTTTAAGCCTGAAAGTGTACAGAGCGTTTGGTATCACTTAACTAGCTACAAGTACTACACTACAGGAATCACCTAAAATGATGAAGCAAGATACAAATTCTGGCGCCCTTTTAAGACAGCAGAAGTTCACAATCCGGATCCACTTTAGTGCCGAGGTTGAGTAGCCGTGGAGGTTCGAGTCCTCCCTGGGGCATTGGTGTGTGTGTTGTCCTTAGGTTAGTTTACCTAGGTTTAAGTAGTTTGTAAGCTACGGACTGATGACCACTCAGTTTGGTCCGATAGAATTACAAACATTTGAACATTTGAATCCACTTTAGTGAAAAGTTTACATGATTGAAACGTATAGAATCACGTAACTTAAGGTGGGAGCCCAGGAAGAAGTCCAACTGGCGTGCTTTCAGCCACCGCAGCACGCGGACGGCAGCCAATCCGGTAAACGGAACTGTCCCCGCACACAGCGCGCCCGCTCGAACGAAACAGTCGACAGTCCCACTGAGCACGCCAGCAAATGGCCCCTCCACAATAGCCACAACCATACAGAATCTCGCTCTATAACACACAGAGACAACTATTACTATGGAAGGCATTAAAAATACAAACACATAACACCTAAATTTGGACGCCAGAAAGTACACGAAACTTACGAGGCTCAAAGGCATTAGTTATAGGCGTGTGAAACTATTGCCCACAAGGGTTCTTTGAATTAAGCAATTTTAGAAAAAAGCCAATACAATGACTTGGAGGGGGACAAAATTTTCACCAGTTAGGTAGCTCAGCAGCACTCAGCTAGTAAAGAAAGTGTGGGTAAACCGGAGCACTTCCTTTAGCAGCTTGCAATATCATACCAGTCAGTTGTTGCCCCAGGCAACGCACCACCATGCGCACAGACAACTTCAAAATATCGTTCCAGAGTCCGGAAACCACACTAGCTGATAAGGCAGACAGTCCCTCCCCGCAGAACTCAGCCGTCCGCTTGTAGACAGAGGCAGCGGTAACCTTCACCACACCAGCGATACACGCGCCATGCTGCCGCAGACGGACACAATGACTCACATGTCCACTTCCTTGTGTACGTCCTGGCGCACTCGTCCTTGCCGTCCGCACCTTGGAAAACCTACTATTACTCCTCTTTCCAGGGAAGAGCCCCCAGGGAACGATCACGCGCACCAAAGATAAACAGGCGAGCACGATCCGATAGATCGATATACATGAGGGGCGATAGTGATGGCACCGGCTCAGCTATTTATGGAAGTAAACAAATTATTCCTTTCTGCGGATTTTGAGTTTTGGTAGTCATTTTGAGGCTCTGACATTTCGTAGTGTCTACTTGGCATGTCTTTTGTGTACCCATAGACTGTACAAGAAGGTATGCAGGATTGTGGAATCTGTGGTAGCTATACGGTAGTCTCGTTAAGTCGAGGTGAACGGGACCGGGATCACGTCGAACTATAGAAATTTACGCGCGAAGGAAAAGAAAATGGACCTTGAAAAGAATACACTTGTAGCAAATGTAATTTTTTTTTAAAAGCAAAGTTTTTAAATAGTCATTGACATTGTCAGCCTATAGGTTTTAAAGTCTTTTCGCTATTTTCTTCGGAGCCGCGGTGGAGTAGCCGAGCGGTCTAAAGCGTCTCGCTGCGGAGCGCGCGGTTGCTCGCCGTGGAGGTTCGAGTCCTCCCTGGGGCATGGGTGTGTGTCTGTTTGTCCTTAGGTTAGTTTACCTAGGTTTAAGTAGTTTGTAAGCTACGGACTGATGACCACGCAGTTTGGTCCGATAGATTTACAGACATTTGAACATTTTTGCTATTTTCTTCGCGTTATGATGGAGGAGTGCCTTTTTCTGTGAAGACAGAATGTAGCCGCTGTTTTTTATTTAATTTTTTAATTTTTTTATGACTCTCGTATTTACGGGAAACTCGAGACTCGAAACGGAAGGAAGCTTAGGTTTAACGTCCCGTCGACAGCGTGGTCATTAGAGAAGGAGCTTGCGCTTGGATTTTCGGGGAAGAATGGGGGAGGAAGTCGGCCGTGCCTTTTGAAAGGAACCATCCCGGCATTTGCTTGGAGCTATTTAGGTAAATCACGGAAAACCTAAATATGGATGGCCGGAGGTGGATTTGAACCAACATCCTACCGAATGCGAGTCTAGTGTCTTACCACTGCGCCACCTCGCTCGGTTACGAGACTCGAAATATCGAAACTCCACTCTTATTGTCTAACCCCCTTTAATCTTTATTTTTCAGGTAGAAAATGTCACAACGAGGAGAAAAGAATCCAATTTGGAATTACTTTTATTAAACTACCGGCGATTTGCCTAAAACTGTTCGCCTTCCATGTCGTCTTCTATGGACCCCTGATTAGATTGAGTGCAGGGAGGGGATCTTGAAAACTGTGGAAAAACTAGTGATTTGTGGTGTAACGTCAATATTCAGAATGTTTAACGTAATTACTCAAGTTTTTGTTATTGTTCGATTTCGGCCGAAACTAGGAGCCGAATATTCGGTTACGGTTTCGGTTTCGGCCGCAAATCATGTTTCGGTCGGACTCTTTAACATAAACGTTTATTACTCCAACCCACCTGCAGTTCCACCCCTAGAATGTCTTTCCCTAAATTATATGTCACGTCCTTATTCATTACTTAACAAGTAATATGAAACTTTTGCTAGAATAGTGTGAGGTTGTTGTAAGTGGTGTACAACATTTAAATGCAATTTTCAAATTCATACAACACCACGAATGTAAAATATTATATGCACAATGGCTGCATGCCACCAATTTCATTAGGTTCCATCTGAAGGGTTACCACTGCTAAGGAACTGCTTCGGTCACTTTATAAATCACAAATCTCTGTTAGCATTAATCGTTGGTTTCGCGGTTCACCGTGCGAGACAGGTATTATCAACACCGCCTAGAAGACCATGCCTCACAACTAACCGCACCTATGTCACACCGAGAGACCCCCAACGCAAGCTGACTGGCTGGCCGCTACGGGCGGTGGGCGTGCCCCAGTGGCCAGCCGGTCAGCTGGCGGCCGCGGCCTCTCGGTGTGACATAGGCGCGGCCAGTTGTGAGGATCAGTACTAATATGCAAGCGAGAGACGATATCCTCTCTGGCTTGGCTCAGTACTAATATGCAGTATCGCTGACTTCCACACGCCTCAAACACCACCCTCACGACCTAGGTCGTGAGTTACCTTTCCCTTCCATTCCCATTCTTTTTTATTCCCTTCTCTCCCACCAGAAGAAGGAACTGTGTTCCGAAAGCTTGTCCTTTTTCTTCCCTTTTTTTCTTTTTCTTCATTTGTGTCACTATCGGCGGTACAGCAAAAAGGTAAGTACTGGCCAGCCAATCTTCCTTTTTTTGAAAAATAATTTATCATCTCTGAGCAGAATTTCCATCCTTAATCGACTAGGTATTGGATGCAGTTGACAACAGACGTTGTTGTTATATATGTAGTTTGAAATGTTTCTTTGCTCATGGCTTCGGACTATCTTATTTCCTCCACAATTGCAAATTGTATATGAAATCATTGTCCAACCACAAAAGTATTGTTTCTTCAATTGAGAAAAAGAGAATTGCATCTTCATTTCTTTTGTGTACATGCGGGCGGCTGGTTTGTGGATTTATTTTTTATTTCAGTAGGCCGGATTACAAAATGACACGCAACAATATCCATTTTATGTAACACAGATTAGTAGATTCACAGGTAAAAACAGCAAGTTGCGGTCTTTCGGGATGTACAGTGGCCATTACAACAAGTTGTTCAAAATGTTCAAATGTTTGTATAGTTTATGGGACTTAACTACGGGGTCATTAGTCCCTAAACTTACAAACTACTTATGAACTACTTACGAACTAGGACGGCACAAATATCCATGCCCGAGGGGGGATTCGAACCCCCGACCGTAGTGGCCGTGCAGACCGTGACTGGAGCGCCTCAATCCCCTCGGCCACCGCGGCCGGCGCAACAAGTTGTAGCAGACGTCATCTTCACTTAAGCTCAGAGAGCGTGAGGTTCTTTGATGGCGCCTCTAGCGGTCGCTCTTTCAACAAGAGCGGCGACAATACTCCTAGTGAGAGGGCTTTTATACTATTGGATGCTAATACCGTAGCCCGTCCTCGCCGCAGGGAGATTGGAGGATAGCTCGTTCGTGTCGCTCGAGGCGGAGGGCCAATGTAGAGGCTGGACGCTGAATGTCTTCTCTAACTATAATAATAATAATAATAATAATAATAATAATAATAATAATAATAATAATAATAAAAAAAAGTCACGGTCTGCACGGCCACTACGGTCGGGGGTTCGAATCACCCCTCGGGCATGGTTATTTGTGCCGTCCTAGTTCGTAAGTAGTTCATAAGTAGTTTGTAAGTTTAGGGACTGATGACCCCGTCGTTAAGTCCCATAAACTATACAAACATTTGAAAAATTTTTGAATTAAAAAAAGCTGAACCAAATGCTCAACGGACGACCAAGTACGAAAAATGAAAACAATAGCAACTCATAGATCTACAGAAAAAAAAGCGGTAAAAGATCGGATTCGTATTGAGAAGGTCGCGGGTTCAACTCTACCTGGCAGCAATTTTTTTTCTGCTTCTTGGCAATACATACAGCTACTTATTGTTCACGTGAGGACAAGATTAGATTAATAAAAGCACGCACGGAGGCAGTTAAACAATCATTCTTCCTACGCTCAATACGTGAATGGAATGGAAAAAAAACCCTAATAACTGGTAAAGTTACTTTATTAATTTGTATAAGATTCCTTTTCATCTCTTTAGACGCCATCACACAACTGCTTCACAATTATTACTGTACATCACGCACGAGTTGTCAATAATAAAATATATATGTCAACACGACGTGTTTCGGGACGACATTACCCCATTATGAAGTTCTGTAAAACAAGGAAACGTAGAATAATAAGGGCACTATTTACAAACGACTGTACCAACAAATATTCCAATGAAACTAACCTACCTACCATAAAACGTATCTGCTGCTAGGAAGCATCGTTATGCACAATAACTGTGTATGTACATTGTCAAAAATAAAACTTCGCGCAGTACCACATGTTTCTCTGATAGCAGTAAGTTGTGCACTAACGGACAGCTGATCCAACTTCAAAGATTGTCCATATGTTTAACCGCTGTCATTGGTGGCCAAAGGTATTATAATCAAGACAGCTAACTTTATTCATAAAATCATTTAATGATTTACCCTCTGCTTTTTAGCTGTCTCCTGGTATCATCCTCATTGGCAGTTGTTTTTCGATTTTTTATATTAAATACGTGTGCCGGTTGAGGCGCTAATGACTGAGAAGTTGCCGTAAACCCACAAAAAATAGAAAATAAAATAAAAGTATTAAAAAAACCTGCCAATGGGCAGGTGGCCGGTCTTTCAGCAGGGGGGAGGAATGTTCGTGATAAAATTATAATAGGTTTTTCTATTCCACAGGGCCTTATTGACGAGTAAGACTCCATGGTCATGGAACAATCAATACATGAAATTTAACACAAAAATGGTAATAGAAAATAAATAGTCCTATGCACATGACAACTTAAGTCTAAGTGAAAATAATCAATAACGAAAAAAAAGTATTAGCTTAAGTGTTTAACTTTTGCAGGTGTTCCTCGACAGAATAAAAGGAGTGAGCCATCAGGTAACTAAATGTTCATATGTTTGTAGAGCTTATGGGACTTAACTACGGGGTCATCAGTCCCTAAACTTACAAACTACTTATGAGATAGCTAAGGACGGCACAAATATCCATGCCCGAGGGGGGATTCGAACCCCCGACCGTAGTTGCCGCGCAGAACGTGACTGGCACGCCGCAGACCACTCGGCTACCGCGGCCGGCCATGAGGTAACTCTTCAATTTAGATCTGAAAGCGCGTGATTTAGTACTAAGATACTTGAGTTCTTGCGGCAGCTTATTGTAAACGGATGCTGCAGAATACTGCACACCTTTCTGAATAAATGTCAAGGTGGTGTGATGCAAATGTAGATTCGACTATAGTATTCACCCAGTGAAAGCTGCAAACTCTCAGGAATAAGCTAATATTATTAACAACAAATGACATTAAAGAAAATACGTATTGTGACGCCAATGTCAGTCTTCTCAGACTGCTGAAAAGGGGTCGCCATGACGTTCGTGAACTTACACCACACATTGCTCGAACTGGGCCAAAAATATCCTGTCGGTATCAGTCACCACCAAAAAATAGCACCGTACATCATAAGTGAATGAAAGTAAGGTAGTAGACTACTTTTCTTGTTGAAAAATCACTTATTTCAGATATTTTTTAATGGTAAATAAAGCAGAATTTAGTTCTGGAACAAGTTCCTGAACATGGGCTTTCCACGACAGTTTACTATCTGAACAGCTAGACATTTGAACTGTTTCGTCTCACTTATCATATGCCCATTATACGCTTTACACGCACACAAAAATACCCACTTGATATTCTCAACGAAAAAACAGATTTAAAAAATAAAAATTATTTAGAGAACTTTACTGAAATTTTGGAAAACGAAAACGGATAAAAAATCACACAAGAAGAAAAAACGATGTTTTTCTCTGCTATTATATTATCCATGACACACGAGTACGTTTCGTTTTATGTTTTCTTTCCCGCGCTTTGCGTTGTTAAGTAGTGTTAGCTCAATCGATTACGTAATTACAGGATATTCACTGTTAATTTAAAAAGTACCCTTGAATCTTGTTAACGATAGAATCTTTCTGTTCAATTTGAACACTCCTTTATATAATATTTTTGATCTTTATTTTAGCGCAGAACTCATAGGATCAAATAAAAAGTCAGTTACCAACTTTTTCCCCATTCATTGTATAATATCGACCCTTATTCTCACTCACTTCGTTAACGGCGGGCCGCGGTGGCCGAGGGGACTGCGGCGCGCCAGTCATGGTCTCCACGGCTACTACGGTCGGGGGTTCGAATCCCCCCTCGGGCATGGATATTTGTGCCGTTCTTAGTATTAGCTAGTTCATAAGTAGTTTGTAAGTTTAGGGACTGATGACCCCGTAGTTAAGTCCCATACGCTCTACAAACATTTGAACTTCGTTAACGCGTTTAATCTGCTTGTGCTAGCTGACGACACAAAGAGGCGAGTGACATTCAGTTAATTACTGATTGACATCGCTATTGGGAAAGACCGCTTACTTGTTGGTTTATTTGTTCGTTTCACAGATATTTTGACTCGCTACTTATTCTCAGGCTTTCTTTTTCTTATTTTAACTAAATATGTTATTGGGTCAGGTAGCTACCAATGTCTCTTGGCAATGTGGAAAGCGATCCAAACATTAAAATTAATTTACATCGCTTGGCCACAACGCAATAATTTGTTTGTTAATGAAATTAAATCTCGATCCCAGCATGAACACAACAATCATTTGTTAAGCCGCGCCAGAATCTATACCTAATTCGTCTTTTCACTGGTAATGGAGCCTTTGGTGTTTACTCTAAATAATTAACGTATTTCAATATTGTCAGTTCTCGTAATTGTACTGTCTGTCATATCTGTATATGCGATTCTGTCAGTTGAATTTATCATTCCGTCAGACATTCTGGCTAATTGAGCGCATTAACGGGGCCATGTGTATTGCTGTCAGTCAATGCCAGGTTAATTAATCATAGGTGGAAAGAATACATAGAGTGGCTCTGCACAGGAAATGAAGGGACAATACTGTTGGAAGAGAAGAGGAAGTAGATAAAGATGAGGTAGGAGATACGATACTGCGAGAAGATTTTAACAGAGCTGAAAGATTTATGTTGAAACAAGGCCCTGGAGTAGACGACATTCCCTCAGAGCTACTGAAGTCTCTTCGAGAGCCAGCCATGACAAATCTATTTAACCTAGCGTGTAAAATGTAAGAGACAGGCAAAATACCATCAGACAATAAGAAAAATGTAATAATACCCATTTAGAAGAAAAGACGCAAACACAGGATTGAAAATTACAGAACCATCAGTTTAATTAGTCACGCTTGCAAAATTTTAACACGAATTATTTACAGAAGGAGGGGCAATCTGGTATGAGCTGTCCTAGGGGAAGATCAGTTTGGATTTAGGAGAAATGTAGGACACGGGAGGCAATACTCACGACTTATCTTAGAAGATATATTAAGGAAAGGCAAACCTACATTTCTGGATTTGGAGAAAGGTTTTCACAATGTTGATTGGAATACACTATTTCAAATTCTGAAGTCAGCAGTGGTAAAATGTAAGGAACGGAAGGTTAATTACAACTTGTACAAAAACCAGACACCAGCTATTAGAGTCGAAGCGCATGAAAGGGAAGCAGTGGTTGGGAAGGTAGTAAGACAGGGTTGTAGCCTTTACCCAATATTGTTCAGTCTGTACATTGAGCAAGCTGTGAAGGAATGCGAGTAGATATGTAGAGGATGAATGAAAGTTCATGGTGAAGTAATAAAAACATTTAGTTTTGCTGATGATATTGTAATTCTGTCAGGGACAGCAAAGGACTTGCAAGAGCAATTGTACGGAATCGGCAGTGTGTTGAAAGGAGCTTATAAGTTGAACAAGAGCAAAACAAGGGTAATGGACTGCAGTCTATGAAAATCAGGCGTATGTATATATTGTCAGATCACGTAATAGTACTGTGTCTCATATCTGTACATTTCATTCTGTCTGTTGAAATCATCATTCAGTCAGATAGACATTCTGGCTAATTGAGCGCATTAACAGCGCCACACATATCGCTAACAGTTACTTCCAGGCTGATTATCACGATATTTATTTTTACTGTAACAGAGAAATTCTGATTAATTTTTACACACACACACACACACACACACACACACACACACACACACACACACACCGACACTGACATTATTCATTTTTATTTGTTTTATTTAAACATATTCGTTTTGCAAGTTACATCAAGATCAAGGGCAGGTTCTCCGGCAGTAGTATACAGGGTGTGTTCGTGAACAAGTGGCCAGTGGCGGATTAAAGAAATTTTATGGGGGGGGGGGGAAGGTTGCCTCGAAGGGGAAGAGACTCTGGCGGTGTTCCCCCCCCCCCTCCACCCCCAAATTAAAAAAAAAAGTTTTCAAATTGTAACATTTCAAGCTTATTGAGACTTAAAAAAAAACATATGAAAGACGTAGAAAAGACGTGCTCTATTTCGTGGTTACAGACGTCTAAAATTTCTTCCAACGTCTGGCCACCAAAGTCCTTACATAGTGTAGCGATACATTAATATTTATTTTATTGAAAATTATATCTGCGGCGCTTGTCGCTAGCATCCGTTCTCTCTGCCAATAAATCTGTGATTATCCTTGTTTCAAGTTATACATTCAACTATTTCAAACGATCTGGAGAGAAAACGGAATCGCTTGTTGTCTTTCGTTTTTCTACCTTTATACTGAGCGGAGGTATTTTACTTGACCTCCAGAATTATGTAAGCGTGAGCCCTGGTTAGCACCCTTTAAAGTAATAAATTTTAAATTTTATTTGAAATTTCTATTTTATTTAAATAATGACTATTTCTCCCCATATTTCATTTAATTTATGACTTGATTTTCAGCAATATTAGTAAATTGATGCTTAGTCATTGTTGCCTATTGTTTTTTGATGACGAAAGAACATTCTCGATGTAAAATTTATTTACTCTCATTTTATATTAAAAATTGAATTCAATGCCTGCAGGAAATCTTCATTCTGTTAAAAGCGAAGTCCGATAATTTCTTTAACTTTCGATAACCATAGTGATCAAAATTGCATACAGCCTTAAAACTTTAATAATTAATAGTCATGAAACCAAGCATCAGTTTACGAGAACGAAGATATTAATCAAGTCATACAGGTTCAACTGCAGTGTCACGGCTTCCACCAATGAATGCATACCAGGTAACTGATTCCGTTTTTTTCTTATGTAATGGTGCTTTCTGGTGTCGTCGTAATTTTTTTAACATACATTGCTACTGAGAACTGATGGCGAAATATTTGGTGGTCTTTCCAGTGTATTAACCAATTCAAAAATTTATATTCATTGCTGATCTTACGGTTAGTTAAATTTCAATTCCGGTTTTCAACTTTGATCTTGTGACAACACCAGCGATAAAATCCAGAAGAAAAAAAGTATTTCAATAGGTGTTTACATGTACATAATTGTTACATACGCGTTTTGTAAATACAAATACTTTAGTTTAAAACAATATCAGTAAAGCCGTAAATATCTCCAGAGTTCTTCTTACGTTTTCAGTTTGTAACATAAGACCTACGGTTAACTAGACCAGTGCGCCAACTGTCTGTCTGATCTTCTTTAAGTCGTGAACTTCTGCACGTATCGTGATGCTTTTTACATTCTTCTTTACATTTCTGGGACCAGCTTAGGCTATATTCCTTTCAATACAATTACTGAAAATATAAATAACGACACTAACGTAGAATGGTTTACCGTCAGCGCACTTTCTTAAGGTAGGCTGCGTAAATTATAAGAATTACGCCGAAGTATATATTATGTAAATGTAGAACTCAAAAAGATCTAAAAATGTAGTCCGCGAGAGCATATGTCTTTTACTGTTGAACCACAGTTACCATTTTTCCCTTTTGAAGCGCCTGTCACTTGTAGTTTTAGGAGAGCTGTAAAAGATACATATGTTTGTTCTCGCAGACATTTTTTCATCTAGATCTTACTGAGATCTTTTAATTATGTACTGCGTAATTTTATGTAGGACCTAAGGTTCACGCAGCGTACCGCAAAAAGAGTACACTGGCGTCAAAGTTTTGGCCGGCTTGATTGACTATAATAGACATTGCTTCTTCTGTTTGCTACCTAAAGTAGGAAAAAAATACTAAAACAAAGCCAGAGCATTTATCTATCAATTAAAAATATTCCTGTCAGTCGCATAAGTAGTTCCAAATTTGTGAAAATTTGTAGTGAGGGAATAAAGCTTCATGTCAGACATCACATCTGACACAGAGCTTTATGCCATAGTTTAGTAGATGTGGAAATCCTCAAAGACCCTTCTGTTTGTGAATTTCTAGTTAGCTGACTGAAATAAAGGGGCTTATTTACAAAACTGCAATGAAGCTCATCTAAACGATGATAATAATTGCTGTCTTGTAGCGAAACAGTTCAACAGATTTGAAAGTATATTTACCATTTAAAAAAATATATGCATGCTGCATATAAAAAAGATACACTTGTCCTTATTTCCATTTGCACTGATATTTCGGGTCCTACTGCGTCAAAGTATCTTACGTCTTAAGTAGTCAAACATTTTGGTTTTAGATGTTATGAATTATCTCGAACAGAATGATCTATTGACCCAAGGTCAACACGGATTTAGAAAATATCTATCATGCGAAACACAACTATCTCTTTACTCACGCGAAGTGATAGGTGCAATAGACAAGGTTTCGGAAATCTATTTCGTATTTCTTGATTTCCAGAAGGCTTCTGGCAGCGTACCTCACAAACAGCATTTAATCAAACGGCGTGGTTATGGTATATAGCTCCAAATTTGCGACTGGATAGGGGATTTACTGTCAGAGGACACGGTTTGTAGTAATCGATGGTAAGGCATCGACTAAAACAGATGTGATATCGGGCGTTCCACAGGGTAGTGTTATTGGTCCTCTGCTGTTCCTTATTTACATAAACGTTATGGGAGAAAATCTAAGCAGCTCTCTTAGGTTGTTTGCAGATGACGCCGTCATTTACTGTCTAGTAAAATCATCTGAAGATCAGAACGATCTAAATCAAATATCACTATGGTGTAAAAATTAGCAATTGAGTCTAAATAATGAGAAGTGTGAAGTCATCCACATGAGTACGAAAAGAAATCTGTTAAACTTTGTTTACAAGATAAATTATTTAAAAATGAAAAATACCTAGGAATCACTATCACTTCAGACTTAAACTGAAAAGAACACGTAGATAATGTCGTGGGAAAGGAGAACCAGAGACTGCGTTTTATAGGCAGAACCCTTAAAAGCTGCAACAGGGAGTATTGCTGCCCAGTGTGGGATCCTTATCAGGTGGGTTTGACGGAGAACATCGAAAGAGTCCAAAGAAGGGCAGCTCGTTTCGTATTGTCACGATACAGGGGAGACAGCGTTACGGAAGTGATACAGGACCTAGGAGCTTATCGCTTCGGCGTTGGCTACTTACGAAACTCCAATCGCAAGCATTCTCCTCTAAATGTAAAAATACATTGTTGACTCCCACTTACATAGAAATAATCATCAGAATAAAATACAAGAAATGAGAGCGGAGAGAATGGATTGAGAGATAAATAGTTTTACGGTGGTTCGATGAACCCTCTGCCAGGCACTTAAATGTGACTTGCAGAGTATCCCATGTAGATGTAGATCATAGTGCGCAGGAAATGTTTCCGAGAAAAAAAAAAAAAAAAAAAAAAAAAAAAAAAAAAAAAAAAAAAAAAAAAAAAACATTATCACATTTAAGTGATATATTGTAATTAGACCTAAAGGTCACACATTGGATGATTTAGCAGGGAACCTGAGATTTAAACGTATCGTGATAGGTAAATTGCCACGATAGTGACAAACTGATGAAGCAAGAATCCAGTTCTGTTTCTTTCTAAATTTGCTGCCACCTACCATGAGTTGTTTCTTTTCGTTTGTTAACTGTATTTCATAGATTAATATAGCAGTCCTAATGTACCGTATTTATATCTATCGGCAATAAAAAACTTTACAACTTGGAACGCAAGCGCAATGCCAGTCGTTTGCTATTTCAGGAATGACAATTTTTCGTAATAATACATTGTTGAGACTTCATATTCAAAACTGACCATCCGATATATTCTCAAAAACGGTTAATCTGCCTGCAGATCTCAAACGAGACTGACCACTGGCAATTTTATCATCAGAATGCCTCCTCCCCCAGCTGAAAATAACTTCCGAGGCAAAGGTACTTCCCGTAGACGTCTTTGATACCAAGTTTAACATTTGGTAAAAAATACAAGGAAAGATAAGGCTATTATTTGCAATAACGTACAATTTCCATGAAAAGACTCCTTAAAACAAGTACTTCCGTCTATGAAAATATAGTCGCTGTCTCGAACATAAAATTAATTTGGTTTGACTTAAGTAGGTAAAGCAAAGTGAAAATCCAAATTCCCCCTTCCTCCCCCCCTTTAATCCGCCACTGCAGTGATCTTGCATTTGAAGTCATGGCCACTAAATGTGCTTTTTTTTTTTTTTTGGAACTGGGACATATCTGGAAAGGCACTTGGCGACTGGTTAATTTCACAGTCTGCGAGCGGACACCTGGTGAGATTTATTCCAGAAACTGAACACGGATTTAGGCCAGACATGCTACACAACCTACAAACCTACCCACAAAAATTATTTCAGTGGAGCGTTAAGTAACGTAGTATGTATGAAATGTAAATGACCTTAAAGCCAACAATCGACCGTTGGCTTAGGCTTCAAGAACATTATATACGTACTATGTCACTGTAACCCTTACTCAAAATTTTTTTATAACATATTTATATTTCTGGCTTGAATTTTTTTTTTACCGATAGAAGACCGCTGCGCTATTTTAGTATGTGAGATAACTAGATAACTAGCTTTTTCTGAAGAACCTACGTTCTACAAAATAATCCCTTAACATACAGCTTCTTAAGCTGATTAATTTCAATATGTGCAAAATACAGGTCACCAGCCATGTTTGAAATTCTTTAGACTATGATAGATGCTTATCCTTTGTTAAATGCCGACTTTTTTTTATTAATTAGTGTTCAAATTTTTTAAAGTCTTTATTTCTATGGACTCAGTTTTTGTACGATTTCTAGCTAACTGCTAGTCTACATCTACATCTACATCTACATGGGATACTCTGCAAATCACATTTAAGTGCCTGGCAGAGGGTTCATCGAACCACAATTATACTATTTATCTCCCATTCCATTCTCGAATAGCGCGGGGGAAGAAAGAACACCTGAATCTCTCTGTTCGAGCCCTGATTTCTCGTATTTTATTTTGATGATCATTTCTACCTATGTAAGTGGGAGTCAACAATATATTTTCGCATTCGGAGGAGAATGTTGGCGATTGGAGTTTCGCAAGTAACCCACGCCTCAGCGATAAGCGCCGTTGTTGTAATGATTCCCATCCCAGATCCTGTATCATTTCCGTAACGCTGTCTCCCCTGTATCGTGACAATACGAAACGAGCTGCCCTTCTTTGGACTCTTTCGATGTCCTCCGTCAAACCCACCTGATAAGGATCCCACACTGGGCTGCAATACTCCAAAAATGGACGGACAAGCGCAGTGTATGCAGTTTCTTTAGTAGTTCTGTTGCATCTTTTAAGGGTTCTGCCAATAAAACGCAGTCTCTGGTTCGCCTTTCCCACGATATTATCTACGTGTTCTTTCCAGTTTAAGTCTGAAGTAATAGTGATTCCTAGGTATTTTGTGGAGTTTACGGCCTTCACATTTGATTGATTTATGTTGTAAACAAAGTTTAACGGATTTCTTTTCGTACTCATGTGGACGACTTCACACTTCTCATTATTTAGAGTCAATTGCCAATTCTTACACCATACTGATATCTTATTCAGATCGTCCTGCAGTTGGTTTTGATCTTCAGATGATTTTACTAGACGGTAAATGACGGCGTCATCTGCAAACAACCTAAGAGAGCTACTTAGATTTTCCCCTAAATCGTTTATGTAAATAAGGAATAGCAGAGGACCAATAACACTACCTTGTGGAACGCCCGATATCACCTCTGTTTTAGTCGATGCCTTACCATCGATTACTACGAACTGTGTCCTCTCTGACAAGAAATCCCCTATCCAATTGCAAATTTGGGGCGATATACCATGACCACGCAATTTGATTAAAAGCCGTTTGTGAGGTACGGTGTCAAAAGCTTTCTGGAAATCAAGAAATACGGAGTCGATTTGCGAACCTTTGTCGATAGCACCCATCACTTCGTGTGAATATAGAGCTAGTTGTGTTTCGCATGAGCGATATTTTCTAAATCCGTGTTGACCTTGGGTCAATAGATCGTTCTGTTCGAGATAATTCATAATATTTGAATACAGGATATGTTCCAAAACCCTGCTGCAAATTGACGTCAATGAAATAGGCCTGTAGTTTAGTGGGTTACTCCTACTGCCTTTCTTGAATATAGGTGTGACCTGTGCAACTTTCCAATCTTTTGGTACAGATCCTTCTATGAGAGAGCGGTTGTATATGACTGTTAAGTAAGGAGCTATCGCTTCAGCATAATCAGATAGAAATCTAATGGGTATACAATCCGGACCAGAAGACTTGTTCTTATTAAGTGATTTTAGTTGCTGCACTACTCCGATGATATCTACTTCTATGTTACTCATTACGGCATCTGTTCGTAATTCGAAATCTGGAATATTGGTTTCGTCTTCTTTAGTGAATGAGTTTCTAAAAGCTAAGTTTAGTAACTCTGCTTTAGTAGCGCTGTCATCGGCAGGATCGCCATTACTATCACGTAGTGAAGGTATTGTTTGTGACTTTCCCCGAGTATATTTAACATATGACCAAAATCTCTTTGGGTTTTCAGTCAAATTACGAGAAAGAGTTTCGTTGTGATAAATGTTGTAGGCATCTCGCATTGAAATCCTCGCTAAATTTCGAGCTTCTGAGTACAATCGCAAATCCTGGGGATTTCGTGTTCGTTTAAATTTAGTATGCCTTTTCCTTTGCTTTTGCAACAGTGTCCTAACCTGTTTTGTGTACCAAGGGGGATCGCCTCCTTCTTTTATTAATTTATTAGGTATAAAACTGTCAATTGCTGTCGATATCACTTCTTTGAATTTGAGCCACATCTGGTCTACACCTACGTTTAGTGTTAGAAACGAGTGGAAGCTGTCTTTCAAGAAGCAATGTATTTTGTTTCTATCTGCTTTCCTGAACAAATATACTTTGCGTTTATTTTTGGTGACTTTGGGACTTTCGATATTCAATTTCGCTACTACAGCTCTGTGTTCACTAATACCTGTATCCGTTTTGATGCTCATTATGAGCTCAGGATTATTTGTTGCTAAGAGATCAAGTGTGTTTTCACATCCATTTACAATTCTAGTTGGCTCATGAACTAATTGTTCGAAGTAATTCTCAGAGAATGCGTTGAGTACAATTTCGGACGATGTTTTGTGCCTACCTCCTGATTTGAAAATATAATTTCGCCAACAGATCGAGGGTAAATTAAAATCACCACCTACTATTATCGTGTGAGTCGGGTACGTTTTTGTAATTAGACTCAGGTTTTCTTTGAACCTTTCTGCTATTGTATCGTCAGAGTCGGGAGGCCGGTAAAAGGAACCGATTATTAACTTCTTACGATTTTCGGGTACAACCTCTACCCATAATAGCTCGCACGAACTATCAACTTCAACTTCGCTACATGAAATACTACTTTTGACGGCGACAAACACGCCCCCACCTATTTTGTTTAATCTATCCTTTCTGAATACCGTTAGATCTTTTGAAAATACTTCTTCTGAACTTATTTCCGGCTTGAGCCAACTTTCGCTGCCTATAATGATGTGTGTTTCGGTGCTTTCTAATAACGCTTGCAGTTCTGGAACTTTCCCGACACAGCTACGACAATTTACAACTGTTATACCGATAGTTTCCGGATCTACATTTCCCCTGTGATCCACCTGAACCCTTTGAGATTGCCCATTTTCTATTTCTCCGAAGCTCTTTATCCTAAAAAACCGCCCAGTCCACGCCACACAGCCCCCGCTACCCGTGTAGCCGCTTCCTGCGTATAGTGGACTCCTGACCTATTCAGCGGAACCCGGAAACCCACCACCCGATGGCGCAAGTCAAGGAATCTGCAGCCTACACGGTCGCAGAACCGTCTGAGCCTCTGATTCAGACCCTCCACTCGGCTCTGTATCAGAGGTCCACAGTCGGTCCTGTCAACTATGCTGCAGATGGTGAGCTCTGCTTTCATCTTGCAAGCAAGACTGACAGTCTTTACCACTTCAGTTAGCCGCTCGAAACCTGAGAGGATCTCTTCAGATCCGAAACGACACACATCATTGGTACCGACGTGAGCCACCACCTGCAGTTGGCTGCACCCCGTACCCTTCATGGCATCCGGGAGGACCCGTTCCACATCTGGAATGACTCCACCCGGTATGCACACGGAGTGCACGTTGGCCTTCTTCCCCTCCTTGGCAGCCATCTCTCTAAGGGGCTCCATCACCCGCCTAACGTTGGAGCTCCCGACTACAAGTAAACCCACCCTCTGTGAAAGCCCGGATCTTGCAGGCTGGGTGGTGACAGGGTGAGAGACACCATCCGACTCAGGAACGTCGTCCTGAGCAGACAGTGCCTCAAACCTGTTCGCAAGACGAACCGGGGAGGCCTCACGATCGGTCCCCCGGAATGTCTTGCGCCTCCTGCCACGCACTGGAGCAACCTCCCACGCAACCACGGGTGGGATGTCTGCCTCACTGCTAGCAGTTTCAGGGCATGTCGCTGCCGCAGGCCGATCGGTGGAGTCGACGGGAGTCCGTTCGGTCCCCACCGCCGGCCAACAACAACGACGCCCATCGATCGCAGCTTCCAACTGTGCAACCGAGGTTAACACAGCTTGAAGCTGGGAGCGAAGTGTCACCAGCTCAGACTGCATCCGCACACAGCAGTCACAGTCCCTATTCATGATTACAGTGCCAACAAAAACAAAAACTACAGTCGCGATGCGTTCAAAGGAAAACTAAACTGTTCGTTAGAACGCGGATGTGAATCTAATACGCACGATAGCTCAGTATAAATTTACAAATTGAGACGAAAAAGTGTAGACGAAACTCAAAATACTATATGTCGTTTCTAATCAGAAAACAAAAACAGACGACTGTCGCGACGCGATTCACACGGCGGAATAATACACTAACCAGATATTTAACGCGAATATGAATCAAACAAAAACGCGAGCACACAATAAATTTAATGCACTCAAGGGAAAACGCACTGAAAAGTAAAAATATGTAGCTTCTAGAGAGAAGCCGGTTACACTTACAACTGATAAATTACTGCTACGCTACTGGAGAGGTGTGCTCTCGACGACGTCCGCTGGGTGACTGACTGGAGTAAACAAACGGTAACTGTTTCAAAACAAAGACAGACGACTGTCGCGACGCGATTCACACGGCGGAATAATACACTAACCAGATATTTAACGCGAATATGAATCAAACAAAAACGCGAGCACACAATAAATTTAATGCACTCAAGGGAAAACGCACTGAAAAGTAAAAATATGTAGCTTCTAGAGAGAAGCCGGTTACACTTACAACTGATAAATTACTGCTACGCTACTGGAGAGGTGTGCTCTCGACGACGTCCGCTGGGTGTTCACTATGTGCTTAAATAATTAGTATGCAAATTCTCATTTTTTTAACAAGATGAGAGGATATGCCGAAACAAGAGCAAAATTTAACAATTTCGTTTAGGGGGAGTCATAAATGAGGGAAAATATTTCGCGCAAATTGTCGCACACTGAGTTACAACGATAAATTCGTTTCCCGCATGTTCCAATGTCAATAAATGACAATGCAAATTGAATGGCGAAAATCTGGAAATACGGAGTGGATTTTGGGAGTTACTGTGCGCCGACATTGGCCAAGGAGACAGATCGGCAACGTGGAACACGTTCCTTTCCATATGATAACTAGCCACGATACGTAATACGGGCCAGCGAAAACGGTACGAGATAGATGTGAGCGCTGTCATTGCTCGCAGTGTCACGCAGACCGTCGCTTGACGCCGCATGCCTCGCCTTCTCGTGAGCGGCTAGACTACCTACAACACTCGCATGTTGTTCCTGTTGCCTATCTGTCCCCTTGGCCAATGTCCGTGCACTCTAACTCCCAATAGTCCACTTCACATTTCCAGATTTTCGCCATTCGATTTACATTGTTTTTTATTGACATAGGAACATGCGGGAAAGTAATTTATGGTTGTAACTCAGTCTGTGAAAATTTGCATCAAATATTTTTTCCCATTTATAACCCACCCTTTATGTGAGACGAACGTTTTTAAATTTTGCATCTGTTTCGGCATTTCCTCTCATCTTGCGATAAAAAAGAATGAGAATTTGCATATAGCATATACATATGTATAGAAACTGGCGGACATTTAAAATCTCTTATGTTGGAAAGTACAGCATCTATAAAGCTGCGGTTAAATTGTTACATATTTATCGTAATTTCGCAGTAGTCAGATATACTAATATCGAAAAAAGCATAATGTGTCATAATGTTGTGAAATATTTGAATTTGAAAATGTTCTTTTGATTGTGAAGAATAAAGGTAAGGAGAGTTATTTTCTCATTATTGTAGTCAATCTTTAACAGACATTCAATGTGGTTTAATTTTCGTCTTTTATGTCTATTCTTTAAAATAATTAAAAGTATAGTGCAGAAATTTAGTATGTTTCTACGGACGAAGTGTGATGTAGATAATTTCGTTTTTTTTTAATTTACATTGTGTAAAGTACTAGCTGGTTTTTACTTTGTTGAAAATGACAGTAGAAGTAAATGGGTTCCTGAAAAGATTTGTGTAAGATATTCCCAAGTTGTAATCACCATTTTTGTGCAATATTGTTTAAGTTCAGGTTCTCCTTTAATGAAAAAAATATGAAGTGCCTAAGTTTAAACTTTAATCTCAAGTCTTTTCGTGTTAGTCATTCATTGGGAAACCCAAATAATTGTTTAAATCCTACAGAGATGGACAAAATTAGTATTTATGTAGTTAGTGGATTAGAATTGCACTCCTGCGAATCCTGTAGTTAGTTTTCGATCTTCCAGCAGCAGCAGTTTTTGGCAGTAATTCTGAGGGCAGTTGCACGCGTTTTTACTTGCGCGCAATTAGGCCATAAAATCAGTTTCAAACTCAGATATATTTGCCAATCAGTCACTTCTGCAGCAAGCTGATGTCCTATTGTGCAAAAAATTTTTAATCTTTAATAAAACAGATTATTTTTTTCCGGAGGTCAAATCGCTCTTGCTAGGAATAAACTCACAGGGCCAGAATTACTTTTTAATTCCTACTTGCTCAAAATCATGCTTAACTAATTGGATAAAGTGTTCAGTCAGATTATCAACTTTGAGTTGAAGTGCAGATTCATTTACCCATAGACACACATAACTACACACGACACAATTGTTTGAGAAGTCAATAACGTACAATCAAGCAGTTTTTATTGACAACCTCCGAGTAAAATACTGAACAGTACTATTTTAATTAGACTACTGGCCATTAAAATCGCTACACCACGAAGATGACAGAAGCGAAATTTAACCGACAGGAAGAAGATGCTGTGATATGCAAATGATTAGCTTTTAAGCGCATTCACACAAGGTTGACGCCGATGGCGACACCTACAACGTGCTGACATGAGCAAAGTTTCCAACCGATTTGTCATACACAAACAGCAGTTGACCGGCGTTGCCTGGTGAAACATTCTTGTGATATCTCGTGTAAGGAGGAGAAGGCCGGATTGCAGCCTTTCGCGATTGCGGTTTATCGTCTCGCGACATTGCTGCTCGTGTTGGTCGCGATCCACTGACTGTTAGCAGAATATGGTATCGGTGGGTTCAGGAGGGTAATACGGAACGCCGTGCTGGATCCCAACGCCCTCGTATCACTAGCAGTCGAGATGACAGGCATCTTACCCGCATGGCTGTAACGGATCGTGCAGCCACGTCTCGATCCCCGAGTCAGCAGATGGGGACGTCTGCAAGACAACAACCATCTGCACGAACAGTTCGACGACACTTGCAGCAGCATGGACTATCAGCTCGGAGACCTTGGCTGCGGTTACCCTTGACACTGCATCACAGACAGGAGCGCCTGCGATGGTGCACGTAATGACAAACCTTGGTGCACGAATGACAAAAGGTCATGTTTTCGGATGAATCCATATTCTGTTTACAGCATCATGATGGTCGCATCCATTTTGGGCGACATCGCGATGAACGTACATTGGAAGCGTTTATTCGTCATCGGCATACTGGCGTATCACCCAGCGTGATGGTATGGGGCGCCATTGGTTACACGTTCCGGTCATCTCTTGTTCGCATAGACGGCACTTTGAAAAGCGGCCGTTACATTTTAGATTTGTTACGACCCGTGGCTCTACCCTTCATTCGATCCCTGCTAAACCCTACATTTCAGCAGAATATTGCACGGCCGCATGTTGAAGATCCTGTACGGGTCTTTCTGGATACGGAAAATGTTTGACTGATGCCCTGGCCACCAATTGGAAACGTCTGGTCAATGGTGGAATGGTGGCCGAGCAACTGGCTCGTCACAATACACCAGTCACTACCCTTGATGAGGTGTGGTATCGTGTTGAAGCTACGTGGGCATCTGTACCCGTACACGCCATCCAAGCTCTGATTGACTCAATGTCCAAACATATCAAGGCCGTTATTACGGCCAGATGTGGTTGTTCTGGGTACTGATTTCTCAGGATCTGTGCACCCAAATTGTGTGAAAATGTAATCACATGTCAGTTCTAGTATATCTGTCCAATGAATACCCGTTTATGATCCACATTTTTCCCTTGCTGTAGCAATTTTAATGGCCAGTAGTGTAGAATAGAAGATATCGTAAAACAAACCGATTAAAATATTCATTGCAAACACAATAGGATACGGCGTTTGAATAAAAATAAAGGATGGAGAGAAGTTAATTCTGGTACTTAATGAGAAATCTGCGAATGAATTATGTAAATTCTTACAGTTGATGACAAATCTGTGGATGATTCTTTCGTTAAATGCAAGAAATTTCTTCAGGTAGAAGTATTCATGAATGAGTCGAGTCATTTGTTCATTTAATTAACACAGTACGTTACGGAGGATGGAGATATGTGTTGCGAAGCCCGGTAGTGTAGAAAAAAATACAACAGGCATTATAAGACATTTAAAATACACGATATACCTAGCAATGCGTAATACAATTCAGACAGAATAGTCAGCTGTTTATAAATGTTATCCATTCAAACTAAATTAAAAGGAAATTCGTTGGAAAGGTTGAATAGTGCCTGAAACCGTCTGCCAGCATCGGAAAAGTGTTAATTTTCAATTAGGTTCCAATAACATGCAACTTGCATAATAATTAATAGTATCAAAAGTTTCGAACAGAATGTGAACAAATAACAGTAAGTATTGTAAACAAATGTTCAAATATTTGTTAAACTTATGGGATTTTCGCGCGGGGTCATCAGTCCCTAAACTTATAAACTACTTACAAACTAACTTACACCAAAGACAACACAAACATCCATGCCCGAGGAAGGATTCGAAACACCGACGGGGAAATTCCTCGCGCATCGGAGGATAGCGCCTCACTCCGCCGCGGCTCAGTGTTGTCGTAGCTGTGTTGAAGTACCAGAGCCTTAATCTGAAGTAAGGACGGAAGCTTATGTACGTAACGCCAGCTAATACTGTATGAGTACGATGTCCTTCACGGCGACACTTCTGTGTAAACTTTCTCGGACTTCTTGGCGCGTCAATTCTTAGGTTGGTTAGGAGTTTAAAAAAAATGTTTCGGGATGTTTTGAATTCTGCCATCAATTGTGTAATAGAGGGTGGCAAGTTGTATCAAAATACTCGATTAGGAAAGCTAAATGTATGAAAATTTATATTTAGAAGAAGAAACAACCAATGCAGATCATCCAGTCTCACGTGCAAAGCTGCGGGAATTAAGTTACTGTAAGTATAAATGCATGCGGAATGCACATTCGTTTTTGGTAACAATGAAATTCTTATTTCATGTAAGATACGTGTTTTAACAATAGTCCTATTATTTTTGTCTTCATCATTCTCCTACTACTCTTGTTTTATTAGAATAAACATTTTGATTCGTGTGAGATACGTCCTTTTTAATAACAGTCCTATCATTTCTGTTTTCTGAGGTTATTTTGTTTTACGTTACTGATATTTTTAATTCCCCCAACTGGTGGGCGGGCTTCCTGCAGCGTACAAGCTGCTCTTCAGCCAAGGGTGTAACACTAATTATTGGTAGCCATGTACATAGAAAAATAAAAGGAGGTTTTTTGTTTCTTTGTCGGTGATTTCAATTCCCCCCCCCCCTCCCCCCCCCCCCCCCCGCCCACTCATCCTTGTGCAGGTCTGAGAAAAATTCCCCAACTACTTTATTTTGTGATAGCAATGTTTGTGTTTCGTGTGAGATTCGTGATGTAATTGCTAATAGTTCTATGATTTTTGTCTTCTGCGAAACATTCTAGTACTACTACTAGTACGACTACCACCATGACAGTCTAACATACACAGTCGCGACACTTACTGGTCTTTAAGTTGTTACCAACTGACAGTTGCAACGACACCAGCGCTCCTAGTGTTGGGCAAGCCGCGGAAGGAGGGATGTGTTTGTAATTATTTGTGAACGTAATTAGCGAAATATTTAGTATAATTTTTGCCTTACAAGCATTAGTAAAATATGAAAAGACATACATAATTCGAAAATTAATGTAGAAACAGCCGAAATTAACTAATTCAGTGGCATAACGAAGAACTGCGTCGTGAACCAATACTTACGAATGTGTGTATATTTTGCAGCTTATTCTGCTTAGGGAAACATAAATTTCTAAAAAAAATGTTCAAATGTTTGTTAAGTTGTGGGACTTAACTGCGGGGTCTTCAGTCCCTAAACTTACAAACTTCCATATACTAAAGACAGTACAAACATCAATGCCCGAGGGAGGATTCGAGCCCCCGACGGGGAACGGCCTCGCGCATCAAATATAAATTTCTATTATGGTCTGTTCTTACTATGACAAAGAGTCTAATGATTCGCACATTTTTAGGTATAAGTATATATGTAAAGTCTATGGGACTTAACTACGGGGCTATCAGTCCCTAAACTTACAAACTACTTATGAACTTCTTACGAACTAGGACGGCACAAATAACCATGCCCGAGGGGGGATTCGAACCCCCGACCGTAGTGGCCGTGCGGACCGTGACTGGAGCGCCTTAGTCCCCTCGGCCACCGCGGCCGGCACATTTTTAGGCTTCACTCTTCTTTTTTATACGCGAATATTCTTTTGAGTGTGATTACTTCAGGTTAAGAAGATTATGTCTTGACGATTCTTGCAGTTTGTGGTTCAGCTGTAGCAACAATTGTGAAATTGGGTTCTTTGTTGACGAAATATTGTTTGCTCTTTCCGTTTTCTGTCACGTGTGACGTTTTTACGTCAGCTACAGCTGTGGTAGCTGATTTGGTACGTTAAATACTGCAGTTATTGCATTCTATATTCTTTTCCTACGTTCCATCCTCACCGATTAAACTGGAATTGTAGTGACGAAACGTTAACATTCTTCTGGTGTTTCCTAGCCATTTTCTAATAGTAAACGAAATTATTCAGTAAAAACCTGTAGTTTACAAGGTAATCTTACATCTTATAAAATAGGCTGTATGTGTGTATGTATGTATGTTCCACATTTTCTCCTAAACTACATGACCGATTTCAACCAACTCGGTACACATGTTCCCTAGTATCAGGAATCAATCGCTGTCGAGGGAAGACTCACCTGCGACTCATACGTAAGAAGATATGACGTGATAAACAATGAGATGCGTGAAAAACTGCTGCGTCAAACGACAATACTGCACATTTCCTCCTAAACCACTGGACCGATTTCAACCAAATTTGGTACACATATTCCTTATGTAAGACAAAAATTGCTATAGGAGTACGAACCACATACCACATGGTTCAGGAGATATAACATCATAAACAATAAGAGTTGGAAGAAACTGCCACATAATGTGACAAGACTTTATGACTACACTATATGAGAATGAGAGTACTTAGAGACTAGCAACAAACTTTAAACATAATTTCAAACCTTGATTTAACTTTTTCTCGCTGAAAACCGTAGCAAAATGATGAAAGGAAAAAAAAGTTTCTCGCTTACTACTTTTCCATTGTTTATGGAGTAAAACAACGACATTAGGTATGACGTTACATTTTATAATTGGTACACTACAAATTGTAGCCGCAGGAAATTTTACAGACACTATACACATATACAGTTGAATGTACCTTCGAAATTGTATAAGTATACGACACGTAGTTCATGACATATGAGGGCTTAAAGAGTAACTTTCATGGAAAACAAGAAAGCGAACGTCTGTGACAGAATTAAGCAATCTTATGCCTACGGATACCAACAAACATTGAAAATAGTGTTACTGATTTCACTTTGTGTATTAAATACTTAACGACATTTCTTTTCTTTATTTTGACACGTTTAACCTTTTGTATCAAAAGCTTTATGAAGACACATCTTTTCGGACAATGACTTTTACTTACATTTGTCATCTTGGCTAGGACAACTGAGTTTATTGTCAGATCGATCCAACAAGGATTCTATTTTTACTGACTGAGGTCCGGAACCCCAAACACCATGAAACACGCAGGCCCTCCTTCAACAACCGTTGCGAAGCACAGCCGTATAAGCTAGTAGTAAATAAAGTGTGCTGCTATGTACCGTTTCGTACCTTGTCAGGGATATTAGCAAGCCTAAAATAAAAAGTAAAGATGGACTATTTTAAAGTTATTGTCCATTTATGACTTTCCATACTTTCCATAAAGAAGTGTGCTGAAATCAATATAAACAATACTATTCGCACTCATCCAGTGTCGTATTCAGAACTGTAGCTCTCCGGCCGCTTGGAGCGCTGCTCTCGCAGTGTATAACAAAAGATATGCAGGAGTGTCGCGATTGTATATGTTAGACTGCGCCTCTAGTACTAGTAATTCACTTTCTTCCTTAGACGTACGGAAGGCAACGATTACGACTGCTGTGTCGCATTGCTTCCTTGTAGAGTAGTTTCGCTCAGCCTCAAGAGAGCGCAGCACTGTCGACAACTTCTCGAGAATTTACCTCACAAGGAGACCACATGGGTATCGGATTTTAGAATTTCTTTACATATATGGTACGTGAAGTTCAGAACTTAGATAACAATCAGCCAAAGCCATTCGACGCAACTCTCAAAAATTCTCGAGAAAATCGGCTTTGAAGTTTTGCAAAGTACACGTAAGTACCAATAATTAAATCATTTGCAGCATCTACCGGTGTAGATGAGGTGATAGTATTCTGGCGTAACAAGTAGGTGGTTCGAATCCCACAGTGAAAGATATATTTTTCGTTTTCGAATTCAGTTATATACAAAACATTTTTGGGATCTCTAATTCAACGTGTCGTGTCAGTATTTGTTTATGTGTATGAAGACGAGCTGATAACCATGTCGTTACGTAAAACGATGGTTCAGTAGATTAGCTGCTTGGAAAGCCATTAGTAGCTATGGAAATAACTTTCCAGACATAGCGTCGTAGCTCTTCACCAACTGAACAATCAGATACTGCTGTCGTGAACTAATAGTGAATCCAATATTGTAAAAAATGTAATTTATGTGTTTTGATTGAAACCATCATTATTAACGACCTATAAAACATAAATAATTACGAATAAAAATACGTGGACTTTTCGTAAAAATTACCATTAGATATTAAAATTGTCTATGTATTCGAACACATCGAAAAGAAATAAAAATTCTACTCCAAAAGGATTCCAACCACCGAGCCTACAGTTGTAAAGCCAGAAAGCTACCACCTGACCTTCCGCGACAGAGCGTACAGCACATTTAATGAATGGTGCTTACACTTACTAGGAAAAGTTCAAAGTGGATTTTCTCGAAAAGGTTTGAGAGTTGCGTCGAATGTCTTTGGATGATTGTTATATGAGTTCTGCACTTCAAAAATCAAAAAATTCTAAAATCCGATACAATGTGGTCTCCTTGTCAGTGTCGCAGTTTCTCGAGTGCGTTCATAGTCCGTCCATGATGTAATTAACCCTTCATTAATTTACTTTAATAATTAAGCCATTATCCAAAATTTATTCGCTCATTCTGTTCCCTCCGTTTGTTCAAAATTTTGGTAACTTTAACGATGTGTAAAAATATTTATCTACATTTTTAGCCACAAAAATTGCGATAGTTGTCGAGCACAGATGCGCTGTGAAATCGATCCTGTTACAGCCTCCGCTAAATTTATCAGGATTAAAATTTGGACGATTGCCTTGCCAATAATTGATTTAGGCACGGGGGATACTTAATTGCTAATTGACCAGTAACTGTAGGGATGGAAGGACATATGTTGTCTGACAGGATTAATAGAACGTTTTTGACACACCAAGTAGACGCCACGATTCCGTAAAAGTATCCTTTAAATCGTAAGGTTGACAATATCTGGAGACATGCTCAGCAGGAATGAGCGTAGGTTTCGAAAAAGGCGATCGTGTGAAACGCAGCTCGCGCTACTCGTCCACGAGACTCACAGGGCCATAGACACAGGTTCCCAGATAGATGGCGTGTTTATTGACTTCCGCAAGGCGTTTGAAACAGTTCCCCACAGACGTTTAATGAATAAAGTAGGAGCATATGGTATATCAGACTAATTGTGTGACTGGATTGAGGAGTTCGTAGATGCAGCATGTCATTCTCAATGGAGAGAAGTATTAAGTAAGAGTGATGTCAGGTATGTCTCAGGGGAGTGTCGTGACACCGTTGCTATTCACAATGAAATATATAAATTACCTTGTGGATAAAATCGGAATTTCATTGAGGTTTTTTGCGGATGATACTGTAGTATATCGAGAGGTCTTAACAGTGGAAAATTTATTGAAATGCAGGAGGATCTGCAACGAATTGACGCATGGTCAGGAAATAGCAACTGAATCTCAATTTAGACAAGTGTAATGTGCTACGAATACATAGAAAGAAAGATCCTTTATCATTTTGCTACTCTATAGCAGGTCAGTAACTGGAAGAAGTTAATTCCATAAATTATCTGGGAGTACCCATTGAAGTGACTTAAAATGGAAAATAATCGGTAAAGCAGATGTCAGATGAAGATGCCAGATGAAGAACCCTATAGAAATGCAGTCCGAAAACAAAGGAAGTAGGTTACACTACACTTCTTCGACCACTGCTTGAATACTGCTCACCAGTATGGGATCCGTACCAGGTGGGGTTGATAGAGGAGGTAGAGAAGATCCAACGGTGAGCAGCGCGCTTCGTTACGGCATCGTTTGGTAATCGCGAAAGCGTTACGGAGATGATCGATACACTCCAGTGGAAGACTCTGCAAAGGAGATGCTCTGTAGCTCGGTATGGGCTTTTGTCGAAGTTTCGAGATCGTACCATTACCGAGGAGTCAAGCAGTATATTGCTCCCTCCAATGTACATCTCGTGAAGAGATCATGAGAATAAAATTAGAGAGATTAGCGCCCACACAGAGACGTACCTATAGTCTTTCTTTTCGCGAACAATACGAGAATGGTATAGGAGGGAGGACCGATAGTGGTACTCAAGGTACTCTCCGCCACACACCGTCAGGTGGCTTGCGGAGTATGCAGTAGATTTAGACGTAGATCGGCCCTACTCATCCCTTAATTACCGTATTTTGCAGACGCTTTTTCCAATACCGAGAAACAGAACGACGAGCAAAACCAGCGAGTACTTCATGAAAAAAGAGAAAAAAAGAAGAATGTACTCTACATCAAGTAAGCGACGACTCTGCAAAAAAGGAGTAGGCCGAGGCATCACGTTCGGCTGCGTTCCATTTGAAAGCGGTGCTTGGCAGAGTTGTCACGGAAAATGCGCCGTTTCGCCTGAGAGGGCAGCGCGGACGCAACAGGTGCCGGTGCGGATCAGCGCGAGATAATCAGACAGCGCTCCCCCACCACTCGCCGCGAGCCAGCAGGCACAAAGCCGGCGACGACTCAGGTGGCGGGCCGCCCGTGTCCGATCTGCAGTCTGCGGTTAATGCAGTCTGCGCCGCAATTACAACTTCTCCTCTTTACATAAATGGTCGTCAGGTTTTCAAGTGTTTGATGTTACGTTCAATCTTCCTCTCTGTCTATATGTACTACTGAACAGAATCCGCCGCTGCGATTTTCTGTGTATTTGCTGGCTAACCTCTCGACCTATTCTAGGGATTTGGATTTCCATTGGTAGGTAAAGATTCTTTCTATGAATCAGCACGAGTTTAGGAAACATCTGTGGTGTCGCACAAGTCAAAAGTGCACGCCACCTACTTTCGCCGCGCGCCGCCATGCACGCACGGCGCGGCGCTCTTACGACGTCAGCCACGAGCGCCCTCTGCTGCTATCCCGCTCGTGGCCACCACTGAACGACATCGTTCAGTTGAACCTGAGATAGGAACCAGTTAACACTTCGTAATCAGATAGGCACCAGTGAAGACTCGGCTATCGGATAGGCACTAGGCAGGCCTCTTGCTCGACTATGTATCAGAACTCTGCAGTACTGAGCTATGTAAAAGTTAAGTATTGTATAAATTCTGTGCAATATATATCTCGTTCTAATTTACTCTAGTGTTTCTAGTTTCTGCTGTCCCACTGGCTGGTCACCTCCTACCTGCACAAGCGTGCATCCTTTATTCCTGTGTCGGTCTTTCTTCTCGGCCACCGACACCTACGACGGAAACGAGACACAAAAGCGGCGACGAGGCTGGGACACAAAAACATCGTTCAAGTGAAACTCAGTTTGCCCTTTTCTCACATGACATCTTGCGAGCCATGGATGAACGGTGTAATGGAACTGCTCAGTTGTATCCATTTTAATTTTTTTATGATTTGTCTATTTTTGCCAATAAGCATGAATATGTATTTTTAATGTGATTTATTTAAACATTTCTAATGTAATGTAATATTTTTTAATTTGTCTTTCAAATTTGTTAATATTCAATGTGTAAAAAGTCTATATGTAATAGTATCTTTGAGTCGGCACTTGACTTACATATTCTTTGGATTGTATGATAATCTTTGGATTTCCATGTGGTCTCCGCCACTTTCGTTTCCGCCATGTGCGAGTGAGGATGTGTTTTGTATATATGTGTATTGTTAAGGTTTTGTGCTTTTTAATATTATGAATAAAAATGCTCAAGGGTCAATAAAATTCATGTGATTATACGAAAACTAATAAGTGTTTGCGACCACATTTTTTGTTATGGTAGATGACCGAAAAATCCCCCACCTTTTTCTGCAACCAAAGTTTCAATCAAACCCTGACAACGACGTCAAAATTTACGACTAGCACCGAGCAGCAGCGAGAACACGAAGTTAAGTTTTAACTAGTTACTACATCCGATACTTTCGTGTTTTCCATTGGCCATACCGTAACGGTATCTCTATGGAACATTTAAATAACTTTCAAGAAGGATGAGGGCTGTGAAAAGGGCAACAGGCGGATTGTTTCTCGACTTCAAAAAGGCGTTCGACGCGGTGCCGCACTGCAGACTGCTAACGAAGATACGAGCTTATGGAATAGGTTCACAGATTTGTGACTGGCTGGAAGACTTCCTAAGTAATAGAACGCAGTACGTTGTTCTCGACGGCGAGTGTTCATCAGAGACGAGTGTATCGTCAGGCGTGCCCCAGGGGAGTGTGATAGGACCGCTATTATTTTCTATCTATATAAATGATCTGATGGACAGAGTAACTTGTAATTTGCGGCTGTTTGCTGATGATGCTGTGGTGTATGGGAGGGTGTCGTCTGTAACTGACTGTAATACCATAGAGGATGACTTAGACAAAATTTCTAGTTGGTGCGAAGAGTGGCAGCTAGCTCTCAATGTAGAAAAATGTAAGGGGATGCGCATGAGTAGAAAAAACAATCCTATAATGTTCGAATACAGCATTAGTAGTGAGCTTCTTGATGCTGTCGCGTCGTTCAAATATCTAGGCGTAACATTGCAGAGCGATATGAAATGGAACGAACATGTAAGGACAGTTGTGAGAAAGGCGGATAGCAGACTTCGGTTTATTGGGAGAATTTTGGGAAGATGTACTTCATCCGTAAAGGAGACCGCTTATAAAACGCTTGTACGACCACGTCTTGAGTATTGCTCAAGTGTTTGGGACACGCAGCAGATCGGTTTAAAGGAAGACATAGAAGCAGTTCAGAGGCGAGCATCTAGGTTTGTTACTGGTAGGCTCGACCAATGGTCGAGTATCACGGAAATGCTCCGGCAACTCAATTGGGGATCGCTGGAAGAAAGACGACGTTCTTTTCATGAATTTCTGTTGAGGAAATTTAGAGGGCCGGATTTGATACTGAGTGTTGTACGATCTTGCTACAGCCTACTTACATTTCGCGTGGTGATCACAAAGACAAGATAAGATAATTAGGGCTCGTACGGAGGCATATAGGAATTCTTTTTTTCCTCGTTCAATTTGGGAGTGGAATAGGAAAGGAAATGCCTAGTAGTGGTACAGTGTACCCTCCGCCACGCACCTTACGGTGAACTGCGGAGTATGTATATAGATGTAAGTATTTGTGGTGTGTACCTCCCACAGGTGACCCCCCCCCCCCCCTGCTCACACGCAATATTAGGTCCTGGATTCGGAAGATAAATTTGTTTTGTATATAAACATTGGTTTATCGTTTGTTATTTCACGTTCTGTAAATTGTTTTATAAAGCCCCCCCCCCCCCTAGGCTGGCAAAAGTACTAATTTTTCACCCTACCCTAAAAGAAAAGAAAGAAGGAAAAAAAAATTAAATGACGCAGTCTGCGTAAAGTCCACCCCTCTCTCCCGGGCACCACTGATAGCTCCTGAATGTGTCGTTAACAATAAACGCTTGAATACCATGGTGAACAAACCACTCATTTCCAATAAACTGATTCTTCAACCCTTGCCCGTTCTCACACTTTATACAGTCAGCACAAATTTACACTCGCTAGGGACGCCTTTGATCTCGAACGCTAGGAACCGTACGACGCCAGGCTTACAATAACAAGCAATCAAACAGAACAGTTCTGTGCGTCTTCGAGTACTTCCAGGGCTGTCGTACTGCTGTATGTGTGGGTTTTGCGGTGTTACAACTAGTTTAAGCAGAGACTTTTTAGCGCTGTAGATTGAACATGTAATGACACACTGACACCACTGAATTACATTTCTTTCCCATGGTATTGACATATTTTTACATTGTTTCTCTCTATTAAAATATTACTCGAGGCCGCGGCCGAGCGCATTGAGGCGCTATGTTCCGAAGTGCGAGGCCGTTCCCCATCGAGGTTCGAATCCCCCCCCCCCCCCTAATCATGGATGTTTGTGCCGCCTTTAGTATAAGCTAGTTCATAAGTAGTTTGTAAGTACAGGGAGTGATAACCCCGCAGTTAAGTCCCGTAAGCTTTACAAACATTTGAATATTTTCTTACTTGAGGTACAATGCAACGTTGTACATCGAAATGAGGCAAACAACTGTCTTTTTCTTCTTCTTTCTAAATGACCTGACAGACAGGCCGTCAGCATCTTCATACGTTGCTCATCAGCCGCATCAATATTTGAGTTTCACAATTAGAATTTAAAAGGTAAAAACAGTATAGAGGCGGGACTTAAAATATATAGATGATAAAATGGTGGATAAAACAGAATGAAATGACGCCTTTAAAAGTATATATATTCAGATTTAAGACTGCCACAGTGGCTAAAAAGAACTGATAATGACATACAAAACGGCGATTCACTGTTCTGCCTGTTTGGCGGTTACTGATATCTTAAAAAACATTCAGCAACATTCTTGACATGGCGCTCAAGTATTGAAACTCCGCAGGCGATGGGTAAGGAAAGGAAGGCGCAGAGGTTTGGAATGGGAGAGGAGGGAGGAGGGAGAAATGCGGGAGAGTGTAAGGACTCCTGAGGACGGGGAAAGGAACGGGTAGACCCGAACTGGGTAACTTTTAGTGGCCATTAGAAGGGTACTCTGGGAAGAAGAGTTAATCCCACACCAGAACTGGGAAACTTACACTCGCAGCTAGCAGTACGGTCCGACCCAAGGCGTTCCTGGCCCCAACAACAGACAAAAATATTACTCTGTGCCCTTACTGAACTCGTCAGTCCTGTGAATGACTCCAGCTCGCTGACATCTACATCTACATCTACAAAGATACTCGGCAAATCACATTTAAGTGCCTGGCAGAGGGTTCATTAACCACTTTCATAACTTTTCTCTACCGTTCCATTCTCTAATAGCGCGCGGGAAGAAAGAACACCTAAATCGTTCCGTTTTACATCTGATTTCTCTTATTTTATTGGGAGAGTCATGTCTCCCTAATTAGGTGGGTGCTAACATAATATTATCACATTCAGAAGTAAAAGTCGGTGATTGAAACTTCGCAAACAGATCACGCCGCAATGAATAACGTCTTTCTTTTAATGATTTCCACCTCAATTCGTGCAACATTTCCATGACGCTTCCCCCTCCCCCCCGTAACGTGATAAAACAAAACGAGCTGCCCTTCTCTGAACCTTCTTAATGTCTTCCGTCAGTCCCAACTGGTGAGGGTCCCACAAGGGGCAACAGTACTCCATGAGAAGACGTACAACTGTGATGTAGGCAGTCTCTTTGGTGGAGCTGTTGCATCTTCGAAGCGTTCTGCCAATGAAACGTAACCTTTGGTTCGCCTTCCCCATAATATTTTCTGTGTGTTCTCTCCAGTCAAAGTTGTTCGTAATTGTAACTCGAGGTATTTCGTAGAATTACGACCTTAAGGTTTGACTGATTTATCGCGTAATTGAAATTCAGCGGATTTCTTTTAGTGGTCATGTGTATTACTTCACATTTTTCTTTAATTAGTGTCAAATGTTCAAATGTTTGTATAGTCTATGGGACTTAACTACGGGGTCATCAGTCCCTAAACTTACAAACTACTTATGAACTACTTACGAACTAGGACGGCACAAATATCCATGCCCGAGGGGGGATTCGAACCCCCGACCGTAGTGGCCGTGCAGTTAGTGTCAATCGCCAATTTTCGCACCATGTAGAAATGTCTAAATAGATTTGCAGTTGCTTTTGATCCGCTGTTGACTACACTAAATAAACGACAGCATCATCCGCGAACAGTCTAAGGGAGCTATTCAGATTGTCTCCTAAGTCGTTTATAACACAAGGAAGAGTAGGGGACCTATAACGCTTCCCTGGGGAACGCCAGATATCACTTCTGTTTTACTCGATAAGTTACCGTCAATTACAGCGAACTGTGTCCCTTCTGATAGGAAATCTTGAATCCAGTCGCACAATTGGTGAGATATTCCATAAGCACGCAATTTCATAAGAAGCCGCTTGTGGGGTATGGAATCGATTTGAGATCCCTTATCGATGGCACTTAACACTTCATGTGAATAAATGACAAGCTGTGTTTCGCAAGAGTGATACTTTCTGAATCCGTGTTGTCTACTGGTTAATAGGTCATTCTCTTCGAGATAGTTCATAATATTCGAACAAAGTATATGTTCCAAAATCCTACTGCAAATCGACGTCAATGGGATCTGTAATTTTGGGGATCACTCCTATTGCCTTTCTTGAATATTGGAGTAACTTGGGCAACTTTCCAGTCTTTGGGTACGAATCTTTCGCTGAGTGATCGGTTGTAAATGATAGCTAAGTACGGAGCTATTGCATCAGCATACTCTGAGAGAAATCTAGTTGGTATACAATCTGGCCCGGAAGATTTGTTTTTGTTTAGTGACCTAAGTTGTTTTACTACTCTAGGAACATCTACTTCTAAGATATGCATGCTGGCAGCTGTTCTTGGATTGAATACTAGAGTGTTCACTTCGTCTTCCGTGTAGAATCACATAGTGTTTCGTGTTGTACTTCAGTTTAATAATGAAGGCGAATAATACGACAGAAACTCACGATTTGCAACCTGTTATTAGTGATAGTGGTAACACACATTTGATCGGTGACTGTTATAAATTCAAACCTTACTGAAGAGTTGTAGCAACGTGTATGGCGATGCTGCGGTAAACGTTCGCGGTGTGCAGTTATTTACAGTAGGCAGTGAACACACATTTTCGCGTTTGGAAGGCGCTCATGACCACGCACAGGAGAATGATATATAATTCTCTAAAAAAATAATAAATAAATAAATAAATAAAAGAAAAGGCGACGCCTCGGTTGAAAGACGTCATAGCTTACACGCAATGCAGTTGATGCCAATCCAACAACGTTGAAAACATTAACAAGGAAGACGTAAGGTTTATTCGTAATAATATTATTCACATTCTACGTTGATGAATAATATGCAGTCTTTCTTCCAAACGTTTGGGCAGCAGATTGCGGCTCCTTGTGGAGGACGACTAACGCTTGTGAAAGCTTTCATTCCCGATTCATTGCTTGATGTGAATCTCCTCACCCAAACATTTTTCAGTTAGTGAAAAGTGTGAAGCATGAACAAACTGATATAAGAATCAACTCGGCAAAAAATATCACCATCCAAATGGACTCAAAGACCAGGAAGAGGCACGCTTTCCTGCAACTGAAATTTGCATTACTTAGGAATGGTGATATTTTCAAATTAGACTTCGTAAAGTGAGTTTCATACCAAGCAGCCGTGAGCAGAAGATGAGCCAAACTAAATGCATTTGTTTTCTGCAAAAAATTGTTATATGTGAAATTGTAATGAATTTTTATGAAATTGAGTATGGAGATAGCGTAAAGGTTAAAGAATAAAATAGGCTACTTTCGAAAGTCTGCAATTCAAGATATTTGTTGATTTTAAACACGAATTGTGAACAGCTGATCAACGTTTCTCTGACAGCTTCTGAGACGCATGAAGACTACATGTAAAAGCTATCTATTCTTTGAATTTTGAAATTTATCACATTCATTACAATACTTTCAACAGTTGTTAAGTGGTACGTAATACGATTCATAAGACGTCAACTGTTTCAAACCGCCGCGCCGATCAAATTCCAATGACATTTGAATTCTCCATAATTTACACTTTGTATAACGTATTCTTCTTCAGTTTAGTCACGATATAACAGAGTTTCTTTTCGTATTTAATATTTTTATATCCATCTCGATAAAGGACAGCATTTATCGTCGTTCTACGCACGTTTTATATTTAACTTGTAATGAAATCTTTGTATTTGTATATAATTTGTTTCTTTTTTATATTTTGTTCCTTGGCACAGTATTCACACTATTCCTTAAGAACTCTACAAATAGGGTCAGAGATTGAGCAGGTGGTAAGTTTACATTTGTAAGCATCTAGCGATATTGTGTAGATGGACTGCCAGGAGAATATAGGAGTTGCCAAGTTCGTCTGTTCCTGTCAGTCTAACCGGAGCAGGTAGAAGTTGCCCAATTCATGCGTGCCACTCAGGGGGCACTTCCGGGTCAGTTGCCAAGTTCGAGCCTGCCGTTTATCACCAACAGTTAGAAGTTTCCCAGTTCAGACGAGCCCAAAGGAACGAAGAGCCACACGAGGGAGAGGAGGGGGGAATGGCGAAGCGGCGCTCATATAGGGGGAAGGATTAAGGTTGACAGCAAGGATAGATGTCGGGACACAGGGCGTTAGATGAAGCTGATGGGAGTTACCCTCGAAAAGGGTGTGAAGAGTGTGGAGGTAGAGGAAGCGAGTTGTGAGTGAACGCGCTGCGTGTACCAGGCTAGCAGCGGCCCACTTACAAGAATACTGGAGCGTACATGTCCGCCATACTGCTCCCCTCTCTCTCTGTTTGTCCGGCGTAAACACGACAGTGCTGCCACCGTTGCGAGATTACCACTTGCCTTGCCGAGTAACACATTGTTTTTATTCGGCCGCGTAAAATAAGTTGATACTCGGAGCAGTGGCTGGTGGGACCAAGTGTAAATACATGTCCCACATACGATCGTTCGCAGACTATCAACTTAGTTTGTTCGAACAGTACAAAGTTTTTCAAAATAAAGTTTTCTTGTGAAAATAGTAATTTTAATCTATCGGTCTATTTTTCGTCGTTAATAGAAATCGAAACCTTGAAAATGAGACCTCAATAACTAATTTTGGATAAGTAATACGGGAGATACGACCTCGGGGAAGATTAGTTTGGATTTGGGAGAAATGAAGGAAAACGGTAGGCAATACTTACATTACGACTTATCTTAGAAGATAGGCTAAGGAAAGGCAGACCTACATTTTTAGCGTTTGTAGATTTGGAGAAAGCTTTTGACAATGTCGATTGGAATACACTCTTCCAAATTCTGTAGGTAGCAGGGGTAAAATATAGGGAGACAAGAGTTATATTCAACCTATACAAAAATCAAACAGCGGTTAGAGTCGAAGGGCAAGAAAGGGACGCAGAGGTTGGGAAAGCAATAAGACAGGGGTGTACCCTTTCCCCAATGTTGTTCAATCTGTACATTGAGCAGGCAGTGAAGCACTGGAAGGAGAAATTTGGAGGGAGTATTCAAGTGCAGGGAGAAGAAGTAAAAAGTTTGCGGTCAGAGACTGCAAAGGATCTGGAAGAGCAAGTGAATGGAATGGACATTGTCTTGAAAGGAAGATATGAGATGAACATTAACAAGAGTAAAACGAAGCTAATGGAATGCAATGTCAGAAAATCAGGCGATGCTAAAGGAATTAGATTAGGTAATGAAACAATAAAAGTACTAGATGAATTTCGTTATTTGGGTAGCAAGATAACTTCTGATGGCCGAAGTAAAGAAAATATAAAATGCAGAATGGCAAAGGAAAGGAAAGCGTTTCTAAAGGAGCGAAACTTGTTAACATCCAATATTAATTTAAATGTTAGGAAGTCCTTTCTGAAAGCATTTGTCTGGAGTGTAGCATTGTATGGGAGTGAAACGTGGACGATAAGCAGTTCAGATAAAAAGATGATAGAAGCTTTTGAAATGTGGTGTTACAGACGAATGATGAAAATTAGATGGGTAGATCACGTAACTAATGAGGAAGTGCTTAACCGAATTGGGGAGAAAAGGAGTTTCTGGCATATCCTAAGAGAAGGGGTAGATTGGTTGGGCACATTCTGAAACATCAAGGAATTGTCAACTTAGCATTAGAAGGAAGTGTGTGGGGTAAAAATCTTAGAGGTAGACCGAGGGACGAATATAGAAAGCAGATTCAAAAGGATGTAGGTTGCCGAACTTATTCTCAGATGAAGAGACTTGCATAGGGCAGGGTAGCGTGTAGAGCTGCATCAAACCAGTCTGCGGACTGAAGACCACAACAACAACAACAACAATACGGGAGATACGGCGTACCCACAAAAAACACCAATGAGAAATAATATGTGTAATTCTTTGTCATTGGGTTTTCAAATTGCGTACGGTTGTCGTCGCTAACATCAGCATATTACCGGTATGCCGCCGGTGTAAATAAATAAATAAATAAATAAAACAATAGAACAGCCAACCTTGAGTGTCTGGAACTAACGCCGTCGCTGAACCCACAGCTCAGTGAGATTCAGTCTGATATATAAAATGTTCAAATGTTTGTAAAGTCTATGGGACTTAACTACGCTGCTATCAGTCCCTAAACTTACAAACTACTTATGAACTACTTACGAACTAGGACGGCACAAATATCCATGCCCGAGGGGGGATTCGAACCCCCGACCGTAGTGGCCGTGCGGACCGTGACTGGAGCGCCTTAGTCCCCTCGGCCACCGCGGCCGGCAGTCTGATATATAATAATTATGCTAAATGACACTTCGATGATTTGCCTAAATGTCGTACACCGTTTAAGAAAAGTTACAGGAACAAAAAGCAGTTGTTTATAGAGATTTACGTTTAAAAACATTTGTTCCACTCATTTTCCTATTAACTGATTTCTTGTGCCCTGCATTTGAAAAAATATCGATTGGAAAATTCACAGTCCGTTATGAGATGCTCTGCCCTAGAAAAAAAATCGACTGGAAAGTTTACGAATAATTAAGGTAGGTAAATACACTTTATGACAGTGTTTAACGTATAACGTATTCTGCCGGCTTTTGATTAAATTATAACGTTATGGTAAAGATTGTTCGTGACACTGGAGTTTTCAGTGAGTAAGAACAAACAAGGCAACACGTGCCTGTAAACATTTTGTTAACATCATGCAGAAATGAGAAGCAAAATTAAACATATTTCCGTTCAAATGTTTGTAAATCTATCGGACCAAACTGCGTGGTCATCAGTCCGTAGCTTACAAACTACTTAAACTAAGGTAAGCTAACCTAAGGACAACACACACAGCCATGCCCAAGGGAGGACTCAAACCTCCGACGGCAAGCAACCGCGAGCTCCGCAGCGAGGCGCCTTAGACCGCTCGGCTACTTCACCGCGGCCGTATTTCCGTCTTTATATGAGATAGGCTACTCTGTTTCTATTCTTTGACCCTTCCCACCATGATCAAGTTGCTGTAAGAGTCTGGATGACTAGCTGAGCTTAATTAACCATAGTTCCGCCATATGTTGACATATTACGTAGTACTGAGCGATCGAGACGCAGTAAACGAAAGCTCTGACTATCGCCTAGCTTCAGTACTTTGTGAACGATTTACTTCATTTTATTGCTTCACAGTAGAGAGTCTCAATAACTGACGTAATTCACGTGAATGAACTGGTTCGATCCATCGCTAGTAGGTACTTTGATTCACCATGAGTTCAGAGACTAAAGGCTAGTCTACACGACGACACCAGTTTGCGACACTCGTTGCGTGAAATAAGTTGCACGCAACTGGTTTCGTGTAAGTCTGTAGACACGGCGGTAGAACTATACTCTTCAGTTTCGTAGTTTTATGAGTGCCGTACTCGTCGTAAAATGAAAGTTTTGATAGCTGTAAGATTTGCAGCGGAGCTATTACTTCTCTGTGTGAAGTCACTTCAAAAGACTAAATATACAAAGGAAAGAAACTTGTTTCGGTTGATGAATGCATTAAAAAAAGATATCGGCTCGGTTGGTCAGCGACCTCGCTGAAAGAGATTCTGGTTGAAGATCCTACAAAATTATTTTAATCATCTTAAAATGTCACAAGAGCAGTTCCCTTTTTTAAACATAGCTAACAACTTTGTTGCAGAGGGATCTGTATCGTGATAACTTCATTAGAGTTGCATACGTGTCAAAGGCTATCGAGGGTACAATAATTTTGCGACTTTGTTATTGTGCTGTGACCAGGATCGTCAGAATACAAGAAAAGTTTTTCGGTTTAAATATAAAACGTGCGTAGAACGATGATAAATGCTGTCCTTTATGGAGATGGATATAAAAATGTTAAATACGAAAAGAAACTCTGTTATATCGTGACTAAACTGAAGAAGACTTGTGGAGAATTCAAATGTCATTGGAATTGGATCGGCGCGGCGGTTTGAAGACGTTCTCGTCTTGTGAATCGTATTACGTACCACTTAACAACTGTTGAAAGTATTGTAATGAATGTGATAAATTTCAAAATTCATAGAATAGATAGCTTTTACAAGTAGTCCTCATGCGTCTCGGAGGCTGTAAGAGAAACGTCGATCAGCTGTTCACTATTCGTGTTTAAAATCAACAAATATCTTGCAGACTTTCGAAAGTAGCCTATTTTATTCTTTAGCCTTTAGCTCCATACTCAATTTCATCAAAATCGGTTAAGCGGTTTGCTCGTTAAAGTGTAACAGAGATTTTTTCTTCGCATTTACAATATTGGTTCGGATATTCTGCATCTGTTTAGTTTACGACTGAAAATCATTACTGCATTAATTTTATAAATTCTAGCACAATGTCTTTCCAGATCTTTTATCATTTTAAGAGCTGTCACAGTTAACACAAATTCCGAATAAGAAGTCGACGTGTATAGGCTTCACTGTCTCTTACCCAATATTGGTCTTTTATTTGCCTTAACGTATCCTCCATTTTACACAAAATCGAACACAAAGTAACATAAGCTCTCAGACGGTTCAATGTAGGCTTTCACAACTGGTGTTTACACCTTGGTCATTTGTTTACTACAGACATCAAAATCCTCATCAACATCGTCAGTTTTAAATAACCCCAGACACATTATCTGTTTACATGCAACCATGCAGCAATGTTGTCGTTGCGTCACCAGCTCCCTGCAGATTCGCGCCGAAGTTTCTCGCGGAACTTTTATTGCGGAAGAGTTTGCGGTATTACTCCTTTAATTAGCACTGCGGAAGAGTTTAAGCTGCTTGTAATATTTAGCTCCAAGGGCAACACCTTATTTAATTTCCATTCTCCTTCTTGTTCTTTTGTTTTGAAGTTTTTCGCCATGAACGTCTAGCACCCCTCTGTACTTCCTTACAAAGTAATAACCTGACCCCAGAAAAAACTTCGATATAGGTGAAACTTGGATTGAGGGCTGGAGGGGGGGATGGAGGGGCCTTGGTTCCAGTGCATGACCTGCTATTCTCAAATTATACGTGTTTCTCAGAATTTTTATATAGACTGATAGTGTCTGCTGTTTCGGACATGTGCGAAAGAGCAGTCACCACATCAAACCAATATGTATGTATTTATTCGCGACGACTGCATAAGATCCCACTACTTCACCGCATATAATGTTCAGTCTTGTACGGGGATACCAAATGGCGAATATAATAATAAGGCAGAAGGAATTTCGACACTTAGTTGTTTGCTTAAAGCCAAAAAAGGAGATGATACTAACTGTAACAAATGGCGGGGCATTACCCTATTGTCAGTACCGATTAAGGTACTTTCGGGGATTATTTTAAACCGCATTAAGGATTCTGTGGAAACGCAATTGAGGAGAGAGCAGGCGCGTTTTAGAAAACATCGAAGCTGTGTGGACCGTATCAGTACTCTCCGAATTATTCTGGAAGAAAGTGCAGAGTGGCAACACACTCTCTACCTAACCTCCGTTGACTTTGAAAAGGCTTTCGACTCTGTCAGTCGGAGAGTCATGTGGGATACACTTGCAAAGTACAACATCCCAACGAAGATCATTAACATCATCAAGGAAATGTATCAGGACTCTGAATCCCAAGTACTACCTAATGGAGAACTGACAGAGCCTTTCCAAGTTAATTAGGGAGCACGACAAGGCTGTATTCTCTCGCCAACATTATTTCTTTTGATTTTGGATAATGTGATGAAGAGAGTAATGAGGGGACGGCAGATAGGTGTGCAATGGGGAATGCGGAATACGCTAAAAGATCTAGATTTCGCAGGCGACATCTGCTAATGGCACAGCGATATCGTGACATCGAAGAGAAACTGGCCAGGTTACAGAGAGAAGGAGAAGCTGCAGGCTTCAAGATAAATGTTCGCAAAACCAAAGAACTGCGGATAAACTCGACCACCACCACTAGGCTGTCCATTAATGGAGAGGATGTAGAACAGGTCCAATCTGTCCTCTACCTTGTAAGTATAGTCACGACTACAAGAGGCGCTGAGGAGGATGTCCGTAGTCGCATCCGCAAAGCAAATGGTGCGTTTGTCCAGCTGTACCCCACTTGGAGAAACAGGAACATTTCAAGGAAAACAAAACTCCGGCTTTTCAATAGCAATGTGAAGGCAGTTCTCATGTATGGTTGCGAAGCTTGGAAAGTGACTAACCACATCAAAAACCAGCTCCAAGTTTTTATTAACCGTTATCTTCAGCTTTTTTTAAACGTAAGATGGCCAAATATAATGACAAATCAGGATCTTTGGAGAGAGACAAATCAACAACCAATCAATGTACTAATCAAGGAAAGAAAATGGAAATGGATTTGGGCATACGTTAAGAAAACCTGATGAAGCTATTGAAAAGGTGGCGCTGGACTGGAACCCTCAAGGAGTTAGGAAACGCGATCGTCCCAAACACACCTGGAAAAGAACGGTTCAGAAAGAAGCTGCAGAGGATGGGAAAACTTGAAGAGACTTGCCAGAAATCGTATCAGGTGGAGAAATTTCGTTGCGGCCCTATGTTCCAGAGGGAACAACAGGAACTAAGTCAAGTTGCTTGCTTGTCAGAATGGTCCACAAAGGGTGGGGTTATACCTCGTACTGTGGATCACGTAATATTTTTACTCCGTCCGCCTCAATATCACTACCGAGCGAGGCGGCGCAGTGGTAACTCACGGGACTCGCATTCGGGAGGACGGTGGTTCATATCCACCTCCGGCCATCCAGACTTAGTTAAAAAAAAGGTTCAAATGTTTGTGAAGCCTAAGGGACTTAACTGCGGGGATATCAGTCCCTAAACTTACAAACTATTTACGAACTACCTTATACTAAAGAAGACACAAACATCCATGCTCGAGGAGAGGATTCGAATCCCCGATGGGCAACGGCCTCGCGCATCGGAGCACAGCGCCTCAATGCGCTTGGCCACTCTGGCGCGGCTTTAGTTTATCCATGATTCCCCATGCTTAGCCACAACTCAAAACGTGAGCTCCGTTTCTAATGACCACGCCGTCGACGGGACGTTAAATTAAAGTAAGCTCCCTTCCTTCCTTTTAATATTCAAAGTGTTCAAATGTTTGTAAATCTATGGGACCAAACTACTGTGATCATCAGTCCCTAAGATCACAAACTACTTAGATACCCTTACCCGAGGGACGACTCGAACCTCCGGCGGGAGCAGACTTGCAGTACCTGATAAGGTGCCTAGGAACGCTCGCCTATTCTTGCGCGGCTTTTTAAAATCTTTCTTTTATTCTGTTTTGGATGTTCTCCAGAAATTCTCTCAACTTTACTATTTGTGTGTGAGTGAATTTTCTGGCCAGTTTGTGCATCAAACAAATAGATAGGTTTTCAACTGTGTGGTGTTTTGGTGTAACTCATATAGGAGGCTCAGTTCCTGTCTGTGGACGAAGCGGTGAACGTACACTTACAAGGAAATTTCTGATTTTCCAGCAAAAGGACCATGTATATGTGAGCTGTATGACCGATTCATAGTAAAGTGACGTAACGGAAAACATTTGTTGTTGTTATGGTCTTCAGTCCGGAGACTGGTTTGATGCTGCTCTCCACCCTACTCTATTATTCAACTTACACGATGAAATTGATTAGTTGGGCATTACTACTCCGTCTCCGTTTCTTCAGAAGTAGGAACGTGCGTGTTTGTCTTTTATCATCATTAGTCGTTTTACTCATTGCTGAGTGTTGCGATCTCATTTCCTCATTTATTCTTAGATTGTTGAAACTGCAGTCATGTGTCTCCATCCACAGCGATCTTCAGCATTTCTTAATATGATGTGAAGAGGTAGGCCGGTGGTCGTCTCCGCCACCTGCATCCTGCTCTCCCTTCAGTTTTTCCCTGAAAGATGTTCTCCCTTTCCTTCCAAGACGTACCTACGAACAATTTTAAAATAAAATGAAATATTTTATTCCGACCACGGATTCGAGTTGCCAGGGAAATTACGAACTCCCAGATACCAATAACAGATCGGACGTGACCTTAATTAAAAATTATCAAAATTAAATCAATTAATTTAAGACGATTTATGAATTTTCACCAATCAGGGTGCATCACAGAATGGTTGCTTACTTAGACGACAATCGAAGGGACAGAGTAATTTCTATATTACCCGTTTGGTTAATCTAGAAATTGCTCAAAATGGAGAATTCCCGGTAGCCGTTAAATTTAAAAGCGACCGGAAGCGACGACGTGGCGGAGGCATACCAGCTTTGTCCCGCGCTCCAAACAGGTGTCCCAACCTCAGTGTCCGAGACACAGTGCCGCCCGCAAGGGCTAAGCTTCGCCAACGGTTTCTCCCCCCTACCTGCAAGGTTGACTACAGGGACTACTTTTGAACAGCAGAAGCACACTGCGGTGCCGTGCCCGGCGAACAGACACGCACCGTCATTCGGTTGCAGAGCTTTGAAGTATCCACCTCGCGGACAGTCTAGTGCGGAAGTTACCGACGTATTAGGAAAGTGTGATTTTGAGGACCGTCCGCATCTGCTGCAATGATGGGCGAGTGGAAGCATCCGGTACAGTTACAAAACAATTTATAGTGATGTAAGCTTGGCCGTTTAGCCTTTACGACTTCATGGCTAGCAACACTCTCTCTGATTCAACCACTCTACGCTCTCTCTGGGGACTGCAAATGTATCTGTATAAAATGTGCTTATTTCTTGACTATTGTTAGTAATTCCTTGACCTACAGCAAGGTGGTTTCGTGGCAAAATAGTCTTATTTATGAAATAATATTAAACATGCAACAGGGCTACCTCAAATTCGTCTTATCTTTATGTATACAGATTTCACCACAATTCTGCCTATTTGTTCTGTAATTTTCCTACTGTTTCCTTTTCAATTAATGAAGCTTCAATAAGGCGACGAAACACCTGCCAAGAGAAGAAGTCCGACGCCTTTACGGTCCAAGGACAGCAGATCAGCAGGTAAATGTAACTTCCTCTCTGAGAGGAAAGGCGATAGGCTTCTTGCTTAATTTTCTCAGCCACCTGCTTGCTGCTGTCCCTTAAATTTTTCCCTGAAAGATGGTCTTATCACTGCCTTTCACGGTCAAGGTCACGCATCCATTTAAGAGAACGGGAAATACCAACGCTTCCATGAAACGAATCTTTGTTGTCTTGAAAATTGCCCAATTTTGCCAGAACTTGGTGAGTTTGATTTTAAATTTAAATGTTTGTAAATCTATCGGACCAAACTGCGTGGTCAACAGTCTGTAGCTTACAAACTACTTAAACCTAGGTAAACTAACCTACGGACAAACACACACACCCATGCCCCAGAAAGGACTCGAACCTCCACGGCGAGCAACCGCGCGCTCCGCAGCGTGGTGCTTTAGACAGCTCGGCTATTCCACCGCGGCGGTGAGTTTGACCATTGAGGCTCAGACAAAAATGATTCATCGTCTTATCTCTTTGTCACAGTTTCCTGTGCGATTGATCACAGTGCATATATATATATATATATATATATATATATATATATATATATATATATATATATATATATATATATATATGGTGTCTCACCTAAGAGCCGTCAGGCACATTTTCTCTGGTGTTTGAGCAGATATTTGCAATTTATTTTTACAATATGCTTAGCTGGACTCAGACCAAACAAATTTAGCTCCTCACGCCATTACATCGACGACCGGTGTAGACGTAAAGGGTTGGTTTGTTTTCCGTTACGAACAAAAAGATTTTCGAAGCGAAATTTTTTGTGCTCAATCGACAGAGCAGTCCCAAATTAGGCTAGTGTGTTATTCGGTTTATCGGGATGTATTAATAGAGACAGTATAACATGACAGTTAACCAGTACTCCGGAAGCGGCTGTGTAGCGGTCCCACGAGGCAGTAACAGACGTCGCGAGGCGTGACGGCACACGCGACGGGGCAACTCGGGCGACGAAGACGGCGCGAACAAATGTTTACCGATACGACAAGTGCTGTACGACAGTGTGGCTGACAGCGCACGCATCTCAGTTTTCTTTCGGCCACGCCGCACTGCACAATATAACAGGAACACACTTTCAGTAGTAAGAGACATGATTTTGGTAATGGATAAGTGCTGCTAGCGTTATCTTATACAAGCACCATGTGTAATTCTTGTTATTCTAATATACAGTATCCTTCTGACGAGATTCCCTGCTACTAATTGTAGCGATGTGTAATGCAATCGCCAGAGAGACAGATCGGATGTACACTGAGAAGTATCCGAAACGAGAAGGAAGACATCCCTGTGCAGACACGTTGTGGGCTGTGGAAAAACGAGCTCAAGACACTGGGGCCGCTCGCTAGGGAGTTACAAATCTCATATTGTACGGTGCATCGCATTTTGAAAGACGTAAAATGCACCCATACCGCTAGCAAATGCACCAAAGGCTTTCAGTGGATGACAAGGCCAACAGGCTAATATTTTGTGAATGGGCATTAAATCAACCACCTGAGTTTTTGAAGAGACTCTATTCACCGTCGAGTCAACGTTTTGCAGCACAGGCGTGCTAAATCGAACTGCTCATCATTTTTGATCTTCCGTGAATCCCCATTAGTTGCGTGAGGACCGTCAATTGCTGGGGTGGTATTATCGGTAAGCGTGTTGTTGGACCTCATTTCTTTGAAGGCAGGCTGAACGGCGCAATGTACACCAATTTCCTTCAGAATGAATTGCCTGTTCTGATCGACGATATTGATTTAAGAATGAGGCAAATGATGTGGGTGCAACAGGATGGTGCACCCAGCCACTGCATTGCTTCTGCACGCCAAGCTGCACGGGATCTTTTTCCCAATAAGACAATAGGCAGAAGTATGAACGTACAGTGGCCACCTAGGTCATCCGATCGGTCTGTCCTTGACTTCTATTTCTGGGGCACAATAAAAGATATGGTGTACGCAGAAAAATGTGAAAACAGTGACGACAAATCGCGCAGGCAGACCTTCAACGTACTACGCGCTATAGCTAGCTAGCATTCGTTCTGGACTGGTACGATGTAGAGAACAAGACGGTGGTTTGTTCTAACATCTGCAGTAAGGTACGCCCCCAATGAAATGCTGATAACTTGATTCCTCTTTCTCTTTCCCTTTGTTGTGCTCTAAGCATTTGAAGGGTACTTTACTTTGAACCAATTCTATCATTTTATTTATTATATGTGGACTGTTAATGGATTACGTGTCCACAATGAAGAATCAATAGGCTCTATGTTAATTTTGGAATGCAAATGATTTACAGGAAATGGCTTTGATAGCTACTAAATAGTAGCTTAGGTGCTTAGGAAATGCTCTGTAAATGTACAGTATAGTCTAGTCACTAATAAGTGCAGTAACTAAGCTAAATTGAAACAAATTTTCGACTTTGTTCGGTGTTTTATTAATCTTAGACCGTATAATTCGATAAATATTATGGTGTTAGCTATACAGAAGCTGAAACGCGTGGCCGTTGTATTAAATCGTCTTGAAAATGAGACTGTATTGTGTTACATTACTATTGTGGCTACTAGCATTATTTTCAGCCGATGTCCAACGCATTTGATACCATAAATTTATCCATGTTATTTGAATTTTTCTGAGGTCTGCGACTCTATTATAAACTTTTTTTGGAATAATTAATGCTGCAGCAGTCACTATTTATTAATATTTTTATTGGCACGACGCGTTTCGGCAGCACGCTGGCATCATCGGGTGCATTTTTACAGTTACTGGTTCATTATTGACTTATTATGTTTTGTGTTTTGGATGCCAGTGAGGTTATGTTTGGACATTTTAACCTGTTCAGGAAGGTATAGCTATTTTTAGTATTCAGAATGAAACTTCACTCTGCAGCGGAGTGTGCGCTGATATGAAACTTCCTAGCAGATTAAAATTGTGTGCCGGAACCGGGACTCGAACCTGGGACCTCAATTTTAATCTGCCAAGAAATTTCATTTTTAGTATTATGTTTCATCATTACAGTTTTTGGATTATTTTAGTGTTGTATTTACTTACAATTTGTGATAATCTTGTTGTCCACAAGATTATGAAAACTGTAAGTCTACAAGATTATCAAAACTGTAAATAAATACAACACTAAAATAATCCAAAAACTATAATGATGAAACATAGTACTAAAAATAGCTATATATTCCTGAACAGGTTAAAATGTCCAAACATAACCTCACTGGCACCCACAACACAAAACATAATAAGTCAATAATGAACCAGTAACTGTAAAAATGCACCCGATGATAGCAGCGTGCTGCCGCAACGCGTCTTGTCAATAAAAATATTAGTAAAAAGTGACTACTGCAGCATTAATTATTCCAAAAAAGCATTTGATACCCACGACAGACACCGACGTATTGGTACACATATGCTCGCCACTTCGTCCTCGACCGACGTGGCCCGTCTCACTTGTACCGCCTCGCCGAGCAGCGTCTGCTACTGCCTTACCTTAGCGCCACACAGCCGCTTCCGGAGAATTAGTTAACTGTCGTGTTGTACTGTCTCTGTTAATATATTTCGATAAACCGAATATCACACTACACTAATTTGGGACTGCTCTATCGGTTGAGCACAAAAATTTCGCCTAAAAATCTTTCTGTTCGTGATGGGAAACAAACCGACGCTTTAAATCTACACCGGGTGTTGAAGGAATAACGTGATCAACACAATTTGTTTGGGCTGACTCCAGCTACACATCGCAAAAACTAAATTGCAAATATCTGCTCAAACACCAGAGAAAATGCGCCTGCCGACTCGTAGGTGAGACACCTTGCATGTACTCACTATCTCCATATCCTTTAAAAATCCTGTATGTTAGTTTTGATCCATGACTTGGCGATTTATAACCATCGTTTAGTTTTTGTTTTATTTTTATGTCAAGTCTAAAATTTAGACTAATGCCTCCACTTTTGAGAGCAGATCACCAACTTCTTCCTTTCTGCCTGATATGAGTGTTGTATCATCCACCGCTTTCCTGATTACATACGCTGCATAGCCTAGATGTTGTATAGCTGAGGTGACAGTATGTAGCCTTGTCTAACGCCATTTGTCACATCGAAAAACTCCGAGTATTCACCATCTACTTATATGGTTTCTATACGGCTATTATAAAGACCTTTTATTAAGGAAACCGGCTGTTTTTGGAACCCCATACTCGTTGAGCACGTGCCACAACTTGCCACAAAAAACACAATCTAGGAAACAGATGTATGAACGGACACTTTAATTCGTACGTATTTGCAGTAATAACACAAAGCTACCCTATAAAAAAAAAAAAAAAACCCCTTACGTGATTAGTTGCTCTTGCTTCCGCACGCACGGAGCGAAAAAGCATTGACAAAAGTGTATGAAATTCTAATAATTACCCATTACTTTCATTCTTACTGGGCTACTTTGACGAACGAAATTCATTTAGAACATTTTCATAATATTTTTCCGCTTTTTATGCAGAGCAATTCGCACAATGATGAATACCTAAAACGTGCACAATTATTATTCTGGCTGAAAAATAATATGACCTCTTCGGTGGTATCACGTGCATTCATTTAATGTGAAACTGATGTGGCCGCTATGACAGAAAATCGTAATAATTATGAAATTTTAGATCTAGCGCGTGATGGCGATTGCTAGTTGTCACTAGTGATCTTCACCTCTCTGCCGTCTGCAGCTGAGAAGTTGTAAAAATACTTAAAGAAATGTAAACGCTGTCAGTAGGTGTAATATACTACTAAATAATACAAATACACTCATTTAAAAACTAGTTTTGTATTTTAATGTACGCACTGACGTGTTCTATAAAATTTAGTTTTCGCTATACATATGACGTAAACGACAAAAACGAACTCTCATCTTCTTTCCACCGGTACCTATATTGCATTTCTCCCAGTAGGACCATTTTCGTCTACTGTACACACACACACACACACACACACACACACACACACACAAACACACACACACACCACACAGATGTTTCTTTGTTACATCTGTACATATAAAAATGAATAGCTGTGCTCTAAAGGCACGTCCACTCGCAACGATTTGTCTGCTCAAATATCTGTGCAAATGCCTGCGCACACCAATCGTTGCGTGTGGACGGGTATTTCGATTGCTGCAAATTCTCCAGCCCGTTACCTGTCGGTGTAGAAAAGCACTTCAACAGCACACACTACAGTCACACTGGCGAAGGAATACGCTCTTTTTCGAAGTAAATTTATTTTTATCAGTGATAGAGGAAATTCTGTTACGGTCGCTGTTTGCAATGTATCTTGCAAAAAGAATGCAAACAAACGCTAGAAACAGAAAAGCCGGACGCAATAGTCTGGCAGTGGCTGTTAAGGCTATGAAAATACCGTAGACTTGGTCTGTAAACTACGGATCCTCCTACACAAGACCTAAGAGATTTTGAAGTTTTCGAAATTTTTGACGATGTGCTGTTCAGAATGGAATTTACTTCTTTATTATTAATAACGGATTCCGTCTTAGCACCAGGATCAACCAATAGTAATTTCTCTTTGAGGGAATTTTAGGTATCTGCTTGATTTGTATCTACATAAATATTCTTTACTTTTCTCTTACAGTAAACAAGTATGGCTTCGATAAATATCAATATCGGCAGAGAATTCCCCAGACCACTTACGTATGTCACTTGTTTGCGCAGATGTGATTTGAAACCAAAGATTTGAGCAGAATGCTCAAACCTGCAACACCATCTTCGCTTGGCCATACAATACTAGGAATAAAAATGATCTACACAAGGACTTAAAAGCACTTACTTTAGTTCAAGAAGGGGTCCACTACTTAGGAACACACATTTTTAATAATTTACCATCAAGTATAAATAATTTAGCTACAAATAAAGATCAGTTTAAGAGGAACCTAAAATCTACTCCATTAGTGAATTTCTAAATTGTACCAAATGATGCATGTACTCATACTATATACTAAAAAAAAGCAAGCTTAAAAATGTATGTATCTGTATTTATATTATTAGTATTACCTATTATTCAACTTGTAAATTTTGTTTCTTGACATGTTCAACATCCACGAGGATCTCCTTAACATGGATCTACGGAACGAAAAACTAATCTAATCTAATCTTCCTGTCCACTAACGTGGCAACAGTGTGCACTTCTTCTTCATTGATCCTACAACGACCTGCCCCATGCGTGCGCCGCAGTTTGCCGACCTACGTTGAAGGCTTTTTTTACCTAACGTGCCACCGTTCTGAACGGCAATGCAGATTCCCCGCACGCCTCTTGAAGACCACGATGACACTGTCGTGCTGTACGACCCCTGACACAATCTTCAATCTTGATCCAACTCCGTTGTCCCTGTTTCGAAAACATAATGACATCGCTCGTCTGTGCAACGTGGGACGAGAAAGTACATTTGCTCAGAGGTATCTACATATCTACATCTACATACATACTCCTACGTCCACTGTACCACTACTAGACATTTCCTTTTCTATTCCACTCCCAAATAGAAGGAGGAAAAAAAGATTGTCTGTATGCCTCCATAAGAGCCCTAATTTCTCTTATCTTGTCTTTGTGATCACCACGCGAAATTTAAGTAGGTGGCAGGAGGATCGTACTACACTCAGCTTCAAATTCCGGCCTCCATAGAAGAACGCCGTCTTTCCTTCAACGATCCCCAATTGAGTTCCCGGAGAATTTCCGTGACACTCGCGCATTAGTCGAACCTACCAGTAATAAACCCAGCACAAATGTTTGTATAGCTTATGGGACTTAACTACGGGGTCATCAGTCCCTAAACATACAAACTACTTATGAACTAACTAAGACTAAGTACGGCACAAATATCCATTCCCAAGGGAGGATTAGAAACCCCGACCGTAGTGGCCGTGCAGACCGTGAGTGGCGCGCCTCAGTCTCCGCGGCCACAACGGCCGGCGAAACCCAGCTGCTCGCCTCTGAACTGCTACTGTCTTCCTTTAACCTGATCTGCTGTGGATCCCAAACACTTGAGCAATACTCAAGACGTGGTCGTACAAGCGTTTTATACGCGGTCTCCTTTACAGATGAAGTACGTCTTCCCAAAATTCTCCGCCTTACATGTTCGTTCCATTTCATATCGCTCTGCAATGTTACGCCTAGATGTTTGAACAACGCGACAGCATCAAGAAGCTCACTACTAATGCTGTATTCGAACATTATGGGATTGTTCTTCCTACTCACGTGCAATACCTTACATTTTTCTATATTGAGAGCTAGCTGCCAGTCGTCGCACCAACTCGAAATTTTGTCTAAGTCATCCTGTATGCTATTACAGTCAATTAAAGACGACACCCTCCCATACACCACAGCATCATGAGCAAACAGCCGCAAATTACAACCTACTCTGTGGAACAGATCTTTTATATAGATAGAAAATAATAGCGGTCCTATCACCACTGGGCACGCCTGACGATACTCTCGTCTCTCATGAACACTCGCCGTCGAGAACAACGTACTGCGTTCTATTACTTAGGAAGGATTTGTACCACAAGATTGTAAAATTGCATAGCTTCCACCTATATTCAAGAAAGGCAGTAGGAGTAACCGACTAAACAACAGGCTTATTTGATTGTCGTCAATTCAAAAATGTTTCAAATGTTTGTAGAGCTTACAAACTACTTATGAACTAGCTAATACTAAGGACGGCACAAATATCCATGCCCGAGGGGGGATTCGAACCCCCGACCGTAGTGGCCGTGCAGACCGTGACTGGAGCGCCTCAGTCCCCTCGGCCACAGCGGCCGGCGACGTCAATTCTCAGCAGGGTTTTGGAACATGTTCTGTATTCATATATTATGTTTCATCTCGAACAGAATTATCTATTGACCCAAGATCAAGACGGATTTAGAAAATATCATTCATTCGAAATACAACTAGATCTTTACTCACACGAAGTGATGAGTGCTATCGACAAGGATTCGCAAATCGATTCCGTATTTCTCGATTTCCAGAAAGCTTTAGACACCGTACCTCACAAACGGCTTTTAATCAAATTGCGTGGGTATGGTATATCGCACCAAATTTGCGACTGGACAGGGGATTTCATGTCAGAAAGGACGCAGTTCGTAGTAATTGATTTCAACCTTATTTACATAAACGATTTGGTAAAAAAATCTAAGTAGGTCTCTTAGGTTGTTTGCAGATGACGCCGTCATTTACCGTCTAGTAATGTCATCTGAAGATCAAAACCAAATGCAGAAGGATCTAAATACGATATCGCTATGGTGTAACAATTAGCAATTGACTCTAATTAATGAGAAGTGTGAAGTCGTCCACATAAGTACGAAAAAAAAAAATCCGATAAACTTTGTCGACAAGATAAATCAATCAAAAGTGAAGGCCATAAATTCCACAAAATACCTAGGAATTACTATTACTGCAGACGTAAACTGGAAAGAACGCGTAGATAATGTCGTGGGAAAGGCGAACCTGAAACTGCGTTTTATTGGCAGAACCCTTAAAAGATGCAAGAGAACTACTAAAGAAACTGCATACACTACGCTTGTCCGTCCTTTTTTTTTTAGTATTGCTGCCCCGTGTGGGATCCTTATCAGGTGGGTTTGACGGAGGACATCGAAAGAGTGCAAAGACGGGCAGCTCGTTTTGTATTGTCACGATACAGGGAGACAGCGTTACGGAAATGATACAGGATCTGGAATGGGAATCATTACAACAACGGCGCTTATCGCTGCGGCTTGGGCATTCTCCTCCGAATGCGAAAATATATTGTTGAATGTCACTTACAAAGGTAGAAATGACCATCAGAATAAAATACGGGAATTCAGAGCTCGAACGGAGAGATTCATGTGTTCTTTCTTTTGTGTCCCAACTTCGTCGCCACTTTTGTGTCCCAGCCTCGTCGTAGGTGTCGGTGGCCGAGTGGAATGAGACCGACACGCTGGTGCAGGTACGGAGGGGAGCAGCCAGAAACTATAAACACTCGAGTAAATTAGAAAGAGATATATTGCACAGAATGTAACAATACTTAACTTTTACATAGTACTGCAGAATGTTGATACATAGTTGTTAGAGGCCTGCCTAGTGCCTGTACAATAGCAAAGTCTTCAATGGTGCCTATCTGATTACGAAGGTCCTAACTCGTTGCTATCTCAGTCCGAAGTGCCCGGTGTCTTTCAGCGGTGGCCACGAGCGGCGTTGCAGCAGAGGGCGCTCGTGGCTGTCGTCGTGAGAACGCCGCGCCGTGTGTGCATGGCGGCGCGCGGCGAAAGTAGGTGGCGCGCACTTTGTACTTGTGCGACACCACACTTTCTTCCCGCGCGCTATTCGAGAATGGAATGGGAGATAAATAGTATAACGGTGGTTCGATAAACCCTCTGCCAGGCACATAAATGTGATTTGCAGAGTGTCACATGTAGACGTAGATGTCCGCCTTACAACTATCCTTAAATGTTCGTTCCATTTCATATCTCACTACTAATGCTGTAATCGAACATTATGAGATTGGTTTTCCTACTCATGCGCATTACCTTACATTTTTCTACATCGAGAGCTAGCTGTCATTCTTCTGCAACTCTAAATTGTGTCTAATTCATCCAATCCTGCTATTACAGTGAATCAAAGACAACACCCTCCCATCACCACAGAACCATCAGGCACAAATTACAAGTTACTCTGTCCATCAGATCATTTATATAGATAGAAAATAATAGCCGTCCTATCACACTCCGCTGGGTTACGCCTGGCCGATGCACTCGTCTCTGATGAGAGAACAACGTTCTGCGTTCTATTACTGAGGAAGGATCTGTACCAAAAGATTGGAAAGTTGCACAGGTCACACCTATATTCAAGAAAGGCAGTAGGAGTAACCCACTAAACAACAGGCCTATTTGATTGACGTCTATTTGCAGCACGGTTTTGCAACATATTTTGTATTCAAATATTATGAATAATCTCGAACAGAATGGTCTATTGACCCAACGTCAACACGGATTTAGAAAATATCGCTCATGTGAAACACAACTAGCTCTTCACTCACACGAAGTGATGAGTGCTGTCGACAAGGGTTCGCAAATCGATTCCGTATTTCTTGATTTCCAGAAAGCTTTAGACACCGTACCTCACAAACGGTATTTAATCAAATTGCGTGGGTATGGTATATTGCCCCAAATTTGCGACTGGATAGGGGATTTTCTGTCAGAGAGAACACAGTTCGTAGTAATTGATGGCAAGGCTGTTTCTTATTTACATAAACGATTTGGGAAAAAATCTAAGCAGGTCTCTTAGGTTGTTTGCAGATGACGCCGTCATTTACCGTCTAATAAAATCATCTGAAGATCAGAACGATCTGAATAAAATATCGCTATGATGTAAAAATTGGCAATTTACTCTAGATAATGAGAAGTGTGAAGTTGTCCACATGAGTACGAAAAGAAATCCGTTAAACTTTGTTTACATGATAAATCAATCAAAAGTGAAGGCCATAAACTCCACAAAATACCTTCAAAGTTCAAAAGTTTGTAAATCCATCGGACCAAACTGCGTGTTCATCAGTCCATAGCTTACAAACTACTTCAACCTAGGTAAACTAACCTAAGGAGAAACACACACACCCATGCCCCAAGGAGGACTCGAACAACCGCGCGCTCCGTAGCGAGACGGTTTAGACTGATCGGCTACTCCACCGCACTATTCAAGAATGGAATGGGAGATAAAATAGTATGACAGTGGTTGGATGAACCCTCTACCATGCACGTAAGTGTGATTTGCAGAGTGTCCCATGTAGAAGTAGATGTAGAAGTCAACCCATTATTTAGGTATGTGAACAACGTGTGCTATCAGCGACAATAGTAGATTCCATCGCATAGTGCCTCCGCAGCAGTGGTTGACAGTATTTAAGTTTCAACCCTCGTGCTCTGCGACGTATGCTTGTGCCGGTGTGTCATTGCTCGTTTCCTGGTGATATTTTCCTATCAGCACGGATGGATCCGCTCTCGGCGACCGTAGCCTGCACCCAGCAGGTTCGTCAGTGCTGTAGCCCGCTGTTTGCCTTGCCGAGTCGCCGGCTGGCTGCCTCTCGATGTGTTTGCGCAGTCCGGCATCTCCCCGCGGCCGATATTGCCGTCGGCCGATATGAGCGGTCGGTGCGGCCCTCCAGCTTGATTGGAAACATCGCGGCCTCTCTTAGCACGTGTGCCCTGCGCTCGTCTCATCACATCTCAGCGACGCAGGCTCCCAAACCCATGTTGCCGGATTCTCATTCGAAATTCTCCGTTACAGGCCACAACGCTGTGGATTTAGCCGGCCGCGGTGGCCGAGGGGACTGAGGCGCTCCAGTCACGGTCTGCACGGCCACTACGGTCGGAGGTTCGAATCCCCCTCGGGCATCGATATTTGTGCCGTCCTTAGGATAAGCTAGTTGATAAGTAGTTTGTAAGTTCAGATACTGATAACCCTGTAGTTAAGTCCCATAAGCTATATGAACATTTGAGCAGTGGATTTATCCACTCTGCAACTGAAACACACATGACTGCTTCTTTATTCCCCTCGGAACTTAAACGGGTACGCCAGTATCTATCTACACTGCAGCAATCAACGTTTAAAAATTTCATAAAAGTTTCTCATGTCTAATTGACGAGTATGCTATATTTGTCGTAGTGATTATTTATTTTGTCAAGTAGGTTCAACCACATAATCGTGTATAAGACACTAAATATACAAGAATCTTTAAAACCCGAGACAATAAAAATCTAAAACGCAATAAAAGAAAACGTGGTTACTTCCCTTGTAACCGTGTCTCCGCAGAAAGCTCCTCAGCATACTGTGCTGGGGTCTGTTTTCAGTCTTGACGAAGCACAGTATGCTGAGGAGCTTTCTGTGAAGACACGGTTACAAGGGAAGTAACCACGTTTTCTTTTATTGCGTTTTAGATTTATATTGTCTCGGGTTTTAAAGATTATTGTATATTTAGTGTTTTATACACGATTATGTGGTTGAGCCTACTTGACAAAATTATTAACCATACAACCGCGACCTCACATGCATTATGGATATAATTAAGTTTATATCGTAGTGATGTTTGGTTTAATCCTCCTATTGCTCCAATAATAATTCCTGTTATAATTACCATGAATAAGAAACTTCTTATTTTATTGCAATATGATAGCGTTAATATTGGAGCAATTTTTGTCGTGTTATTAGTATGAAGCAGTTGATTCATCTTGTTGATGATATTACTTCTGGAAGTCAAAAGTGAAATGGAGCTGCTTCTATTTTTATTATTATTCTTGATGTAATTATTATTGATGGAATGTTTTTTTTATCTCACCATATTGCATACTTTATATTAGAATTGAAATTAACAATATTGTTGGTCGATACGTTCAATTAATCTAATATATAAAAATTAATTTTTGTCCCTTTTGTTCGTATTTTATGGACGGCTCTACCGTATATGCGACTGCGATAAAACTTTGTCAACTCATTCCCTGCACTCATACGAAGTTTATAACTTTGTCAACTCATTCCCTGCACTCATACGAAGTTTATAAGTAGAGGTCTGCGCAGATAAAAAAAGTGTTATCCGCATCCGCACCACCTCCGCAAGGCCCATATCCGCAACAGCATCCGCGACACTTTATCCGCATCAGCAAATTATTTATCTGCATCCGCGGATATTACAGTTTTGAATGGGTATTAGTAACAGATAGCATTATTTTCAAACTTTGACACTGCAATTTTATGTTTGCCGTTGCAGTTACAGTCAGGGCATTCATAATGCTTCTTTGAAGGACAATGAAGATGGTCACTAGGTGATTGAAATCGATCTGTGTCTTTTTTTTTTTTTTTTTTCTTAAATAAAACATTAACGGCCAATGCTGCGAAATACATCTGGTGTGTTCAGTATTTAAAAGCATGGTATGTAATGATATAATTATTGTCAGTGTCATTGCTGTTGTGACCTCGTCGCCCTTTTTTGTTTTTTATGCGTCCCAGTCTGGTAGTCAAAAAAGGTATTGGTACAGGATCCTCTGACATCTAAAAAGTTTATATAGTCAGTATTACAAGATATTTATTGACTGAAAGTTACAATACTCATCTTTAGAACATATCTCTTTTTCTTCTCTCTCCTCGCGGCGTCGTCCGTATGACGCTAGCTGCGCCGTGACCTAGTTACTGCTAAGTTCGTAGCTGCGTTCTCACTTAGTACTGTCCTATTTCTGTCGTCGTAGCTGCCTAGTAACTGCCCGAGTGCTCACTAATAACTGACGTATTCCTGAATAGTAACTGCGGGCTTCCAGATGTAGGCGCGCATCTTCGGTTACTCCCTCTCGCCTGCTTGCGATTGGCTTTCGCTCGAGCGCTGCCTTCTCCTCGATCGTTCTCTAACATCTGGCGCGTGGCTTTTACTTTACACCACAAGAATTCCAGCGAAAACTTAGCTACGTTTGAGTTCTAGAATCACAGTATCTGTTCTATTCCTACTCCAAAACAGGCTATTCCAAACAGGAAAACATTGACGCTCCAAACACACAGTAGCACTTCGGAGCCCGTGTGTTGGAGCACTACGTCAGCTGTTTAATACATCTTCTTAAATTTCAGTGAAGGAGATTTTGCTGTGTTTACATAAAAAGAAAGTTCTTTCGGAGTTTTACAAAAGGGATACTCTTTTCCCAATATTAATTTACAAGAGATTATGTGATACAAGGCAAAATTGATTTTATTCTTGTGACTTGTTCCAGCAAGACCTTTTTAATGTTTTTTCATGGCATGGCGGATGAAAATGTTTTAAGCAGAGCAAATCAAATCAAATGTTTGTTAAGCTTATGGGACTTAACTACGGGGTCATCAGTTCCTAAACTTACAAACTACTTATCAACTAACTACTACTAAGGACGGCACAAATATCCATGCCCGAAGGGGGATTCGAACCCCCGCCCGTAGTGGCCCAGCAGACCATGACTGGAGCGCCTCAGTCCCCTCGGCCACCGCGCCCGGCTAAGCAGAGCACATAGGTCATCATGAATTACAATTCTGCACTGATGATGTCCCATCATAGGGACGAAATCGATATGTTTTGAAGTTTAATAAAATAAACATCTCACATCGCCTACCAAGCGGAAACCTTTTATTTCATTATAATTCTGTGGTGGGCTGGCACAAAATGGAATCTATTTACAAGTAATTATTTTTGTTTGTAGCTATGGCCAGGGAATGAGGAAAACAGACTTCTTCTCCACCTGGGCCCTGCAAGGATTCCAACAATTTCCACAGGATTGAAGGTCTCACCTAACATTTCAACAGAGGTATTGGGCAGTTACCTCGCTCTTTATCCACATATAAGATGCGGATGTCCGCGTCGTTCACAATTTTATCCGCAAAGTAAGAAATACTGCGGTTATCCGCAGATATCCACATCTGCGCAGACCTCTAGTTATAAGCATACTAAAATTAACTTCATATAGTGCATGGCGGAGGGTGCTTTACAATCTACATCTACATCTACATCTACATCTACATGGGATACTCTGCAAATCACATTTAAGTGCCTGGCAGAGGGTTCATCCAACCACAATTATACTATTTATCTCCCATTCCATTCTCGAATAGCGCGCGGGAAGAAAGAACACCCGAATCTCTCTGTTCGAGCTCTGATTTCTCGTATTTTATTCTGATGATCATTTCTACCTATGTAAGTGGGAGTCAACAATATATTTTCGCATTCGGAGGAGAATGTTGGCGATTGGAGTTTCGCAAGTAACCCACGCCTCAGCGATAAGCGCCGTTGTTGTAATGATTCCCATCCCAGATCCTGTATCATTTCCGTAACGCTGTCTCCCCTATATCGCGACAATACGAAACGAGCTGCCCTTCTTTGGACTCTTTCGATGTCCTCCGTCAAACCCACCTGATAAGGATCCCACACTGGGCTGCAATACTCCAAAAATGGACGGACAAGCGCAGTGTATGCAGTTTCTTTAGTAGTTCTGTTGCATCTTTTAAGGGTTCTGCCTATAAAACGCAGTCTCTGGTTCGCCTTTCCCACGATATTATCTACGTGTTCTTTCCAGTTTAAGTCTGAAGTAATAGTGATTCCTAGGTATTTTGTGGAGTTTACGGCCTTCACATTTGATTGATTTATGTTGTAAACAAAGTTTAACGGATTACTTTTCGTACTCATGTGGACGACTTCACACTTCTCATTATTTAGAGTCAATTGCCAATTTTTACACCATACTGATATCTTATTCAGATCGTTCTGCAGTTGGTTTTGATCTTCAGATGATTTTACTAGACGGTAAATGACGGCGTCATCTGCAAACAACCTAAGAGAGCTACTTAGATTTTCCCCTAAATCGTTTATGTAAATAAGGAATAGCAAAGGACCAATAACACTACCCTGTGGAACGCCCGATATCACCTCTGTTTTAGTCGATGCCTTACCATCGATTACTACGAACTGTGTCCTCTCTGACAAGAAATCCCCTATCCAATTGCAAATTTGGGGCGATATACCATAACCACGCAATTTGATTAAAAGCCGTATGTGAGGTACGGTGTCAAAAGCTTTCTGGAAATCAAGAAATACGGAATCGATTTGCGAACCTTTGTCGATAGCACCCATCACTTCGTGTGAATATAGAGCTAGTTGTGTTTCGCATGAACGATATTTTCTAAATCCGTGTTGACCTTGGGTCAATAGATCGTTCTGTTCGAGATAATTCATAATATTTGAATACAGGATATGTTCCAAAACCCTGCTGCAAATTGACGTCAGTGAAATAGGCCTTTAGTTTAGTGGGTTACTCCTACTGCCTTTCTTTAGTTAATTCGTTTCTTACGTCTTCACCCTGAAATGCGTGGACGGTTATGAGCGAACCGTATGGTGAGTGGCGGGGGGTTATGTACACGTGGACGGAATTAAATGAAATGTCGAATGAAGCTAGCTTATATTCCGAATTAATGGGCTCCCTTTCATAAGCTTTCGTATGTACACGGTGGAGGGTACGTTAGAACAAACATCGAAATTATTGGACTGGACACCATTAAGGATATTTTATAATCTGTAAGCCAGTGACTTCAGCATGGCGGACGGTTCACTGTTTGACCAGACACCATGAAACTTGGCATATGTATGTATGTTTTCAAATCCAGGAGAGGAGAGGGGGGAGCAGAAGACGGACAGAAAGAGAGAGAGAGAGAGAGAGAGAGAGAGAGAGAGAGAGAGAGATAGGAGGGGATTAGGTAGAAAGAGAATGTGGGCAGAAAGAGAAGAGTAAGGAGACATGGTCTAAAGACTGGAATAAATATGTATCTGGGCGACACCGGATTTTCAGGTAGTTGTAAGGTAACAAGATTCATGAGATCACTTAAAATCTGCAATTCTGTGGTAAATCGTGCACATGCGCGGGAATCACTTATTGACAGCTACTGAGTCGTCGTAGTTCAGGGGTTAGTCAATAGATAGCGGGTCATTTTGTGAAAATAAGATACTGATTTGACTTCAGACTAAGCCAGCGAGGGTACTTACGGCGCCCATTTTGGCTTGTTGGGATCAGTCTGTTAATGTCGGTTTGACAGATAAGACGTTCATTATGATGGGCGACTGGAGTCGATTGAGGACTTGTAAAATTTCAGCGAAGTATTGTAGTGTGGAAGTTAGAAATATTTGTTCTTTGGTGATTCGATAACTTTGATTTTATTCTGTGTCTGTGGGACTTAGAAAAAGTCTTCAGTGGTGCTTCGTGGACTAACTATATTCTGTGACGGTGGAACTTAAGGTTTCTCAGAATTGTTGCTACACTTTAATTTTTATTTAGCGACTGTGCTACTTAGAAATTATTCAGTCAAGTGTCCATTTTTTTTTGGAGTGGCAGCCTTAAGGAACTAGGCATTGCTCTGAAGTCAGGTATAACAAATATTCACTGATGTTCAAAATGTTCAAATGTTTGTAAAGTCTATGGGACTTAACTACAGGGTCATCAGTCCCTAAAATTACAAACTACTTATGAACTACTTACGAACTAGGACGGCACAAATATTTATGCCCGAGGGGGGATTCGAACCCCCGACCGTAGTGGCCGTGCGGACCGTGACTGAAGCGCCTTAGTCCCCTCGGCCACCGCGGCCGGCATCCACTGATGGATATTAGGTGGGATAATGTGTCGTTTGTGCATTTTTTTTTCCCTGTCTGCATTTATTTAAAGCTAAACATTTTGGTGTCATTGCAGAGGGGAAGGCCCCTAGACACGACGCAGCCGAGGTGTATAATAAACTGACAGGACTCTTATTTCGCCTTGCCCACCTCTAGGAGCGCTAGTGTCGTTTAAACTGTCAGTCGGTTACACACTTTCACAGCAGTGAATGTTGCGACCGTACCATGGGGGACAAAAAGATTACCCGTCCGAATAATGTGAAGTTCAAGAACAGGTCACTATCCATGCCCAAGCGCGAGTGTTACCAACTCCAGCGGTCTGTGCTGCCTCAGCTTGCCGTTGACATCGTTAAACAGAAGCAGTGCAATAGTTAAGATACAGCATAGATCGAGATTCATTGCACTTTAACTAACGTATCATTCATTTTGTAAAACATAATTTGAGCACGTAGAAACAGTTGAGGTATAAGAATTTCGCGTGAGTACGTATACTACCGCCAAGCGCTTGTCACGTATGTTTCATTTGGTGAGTAGATAGGCTGACGGTTTATGAACGCGACAGGCGCACGTTCGAATGCCACTGGAGTCAATTACTTTTTTATATATTTTAGACTTCTTGCGGGTAATTAATTAATGTGCAGTTCTAGACTTTTGCAATTTTTTAGAAGATTCCAAGGAATATTATTTTTAGATGTCATATTGGCAAACTAATTAGTTATTTAATAAAGAGAATACTGGAAAAGTAAACCCAACGTAATTTAATAACTACAAATTAACTAAAGCAAGAAATACCACGATAAAAAAATGAAATAAAAAAAAGTAAAGACTTTAGTGGCGTCCGATCCGATGCTCACCACTTAAGCAAGAAGGCCGACGCTCTATCAATGATTTACCTGTCGTTTCTTGTTAGCATATCGGCCAAATAGTCCTACTGGAGTTGAAGAACGAATATTAAACTGGAGCCAACAAATAATGGAAGGCACAGCCACTCACTCGTGTAAACCGCGCGTAAGGACTTTGAAAATTATGCCTACCTGCTGATACATTTATCTTAGTTTAACACTACAGATTAACCATGCGAGAGTCGAAGTAATTACAAATACATGATAGGGATAGCGGGAGCGGCGGGGAGTTGACTAGGAAAGTTAGGCAAGGGTACTCAGTTCAGGTTCCTATGACTTATTTTATTTTAACCAAAATATAAAAAAAAGGAAGTCCATTTTACAACTAGAGGCTGAAAGAACGAGCAAGACAATTACTTACCTTTTCTTAATTTTTTTAAAGAAAAACAGTAAATAGTTCAGCTTGGGTGATGGAAGGCAAAAAGGATGAAGCAAGCTTTTATAAAAGTAAATAGATATGGAAACGAGACAATCAAGAGGGGCTGTAAAATTAAGTAAATTTATCAGGTTGAAGGCCAACTTAAAAAAGACTTTGAGATAAGTTAATAACGGACTCAGGGCCCGAAGCAACATTTTATAAATACAATGAAGACAACACAATAAAAGGGAGCTCTAAATTTAAGTAAAAGAAGCTCCTTCAAATTATCAGGTAGAAAGACAGACAAAAAAAAAAAAATAAAAAAAATACTTGGGCTAAAAACGGGCTGAGGGCCTGAAGAAACCTTTTGCAATAAGTAAGCAAAGGTGAGCTCCAACATTTAAATGAAACCAGCTGAATCAGGCTGAAGGCCGATTAAAAAAATAACAAAAAATTGACACAATTTAGTAAAAGTTCAGAAGGCCGGAAATAATCCTTTATCTTACTTATACAATAGTAAGCAATACGCCGAAAGCGGGTAAAACAAATCCGTCTCAATGATATTACAAGGCAGAAGGCCGAGTAAACAAATTATGTATCACAGTAAGAGAGACCGGACTTTACGGAATAATAAAAGAGCTCAGGCAAGGTTACGTAAAACAAAGGCATAAACACAAGCAGTCGGGCCAGACTTTTAACATAACAAGGGACACATGCTTAAACAGCAATGAAATAAAGCCCCAGAGACAATCCATAACACTTCCAGTGTAATATAATGTTAATTTAAGAACGGGCCTGGCTACTCGTTAACACACTCTCCAACATATAAAACAGATGAGCTGACTCCAGACAGGAAGGAGAGGGGGTGGGGTGCCCAACCGTCTACGAGATCTACAGCTCTGACACGAAGGGACTCATACTGAAAGGAACTGAGAGACAAATTACAATCGTGGGTTGGCGATGCCTCACGGAGGAAAATGGTCTGCAAGCAGAAGATAAAAAAATAGAAAAATAAAACTGAACAACTACCGCCCGTGCTGATGGGAGCTAGCAGAGGGCACAAACCAGGTAAATTTCCCAGTGGCGTTAAACAAGACAGTGAAATTTGAATAATTGCTGCACAGAGGAAGAGAGAGAATAATTCAATTGAGCCGAACTAGAAGTGCGGCGCAACACATAATTAAATATTAATAGACGTAGACATAGGCAACGACGGTCCCTGTGGAACGACCACCGATCCCGATAAATACACACTCACACACAAAGATAAGTGCAGCCACCCTCGCGATGGTGTAGAAGGATGATATCAACAAACGCCCTGAAAGCATTTCATGGATCCCAGGTGGGAAGCAGCTGAAACGACGCGAGGCGCAGCCAGGGACTGACTGCGGAGTACAAGTTGTTGACCGGTGCTTGGGAAGGAACCAACGAGGGATCGCACGGCCGCTTAGGAACACCACCGCATAGCCGGGCAGATGAGGTAAACACCCCCCGCCGAGCTGATGCTGGAACTTGACACAATTCCCTCTCCGTGTCCAGAGCTCTTCAGCTGCTCATATCCTCGCATATATGGCTCCAACAAACTGACAGCATGCTACTGCGGAACTACTTCAGCGCACGCGATAGGCCCAGCCACAGACGGCCAATTAATGTAAATAAATCGACCCTGGCGACGCCATGCAGTGTAGCAAACTAACACTGCACGATACTGACACTCAGAAGTTCCCCGCAGCGACTCTCACTGGCTGACCCGCTAACCAACCTCCCCGGAACTGCCTCGGCGCCAAGCTCAAAAAGCGCCACTAGCGGCAAGGATCACACGAGTAAGAAAAGTGACACGCGATAGGTCTAAAAGCGCCACGAGCGGTGAGGGCACAGGAAGATCGATTAGTACTTGCGCCAGTAATTTAATTAAGGACAGGGTGAAACGAAGAAACACGAGCCGGAATGGCTCATACATGCATACATATTCAACATTTTTACTATGGCTATCGTTTGTTTAAAGATTAGGCTATTACAAAATGGAATGTGTTTAAGAATGTAGAATCTAGAAAAGACTATAATTACACATTTCGTAGCGAATTAATGTCAAAAATATTATCTGAGCAGGTCTAAAAAAATCGCACTGACGTGTTTTACGGCCCACTTTAGATTTGTAGTTTTATAAGTTTTTGCAAACATTTTGGACCAAAATAATAATCTAAATAATAAAAAAATTAATTAATAAGAGTGCTGAAACCCTTTTAGGAATATAAAATTTAGGTAGTGGCAGGTTCCGAACTACCTACCTTTAGCGTACAACGCCTTGCCCACTACGCTACGGATATCAATCAAAACACGAGTCCTTCAGTCTCATACTATTGATGGCCGTTCTTAACTGATGCTAATATGGCATTTGTAGACACTAGATCATCATTTATCGTACGAAGAACGATGTGTTTTTGTTAATTCTTCAGTGCGCCATTGCTTTGAAATGACAACCTGTAAGTTACGATATGAAAATCATCAAATACGTAACGCAAGATGGCGTATGCCAGAGACAGTTCTGGACGAGGAATGTCACGTCACATCTCCGAACGGCTGGTTTTCGTTAATTCAATGGAGGGTGTCAAATCTCCTTTATTTTTGCAAATATGTCTCAAACGATACATATATGAAAAAAACATAACAGAGCAAAGTTGTAGAGAATTTTCTCTTCTACCAATTAGGTTATTCAATTTTCGTGTCAGATGAATAGTTAAGACCTTATTTCCATTTAAATTTCGAGCTGTCAAAAGATGATCGCAAAGGCCCACTTTTAGGGTTACTACCGTAACATAAAGTGTGCCATAAAGCTTGACTAGAGTGGTACTTAAACTTGCGCCCCTTGTGTCCAGAGAACTGTCATCCTATCCACTCATCCAACAAAACCTGTGTGACAAGAGGTTCATTGTATTAAATCTACCCATGAGTTCTTATGCTTCAACCGCTTCTACGTGCTGTAGTAACGTTTTCCAAAATAAATGATACGTGATTTAGGATGCTGTGAATCTCAACGTATACTGTATCTTACTATATTGCACCTGTTTGTCGACGTAAACATCAGGCCGAAGCTCTGAAGACCGCTAGAATTGGCAACACTCGCACTTCAGAACTCGGACACGCGCAGTGCTCTCTTCTTGTACTTGAAATTTTTCGGGCCGGGTAATCTTCTTGTTCCCCTTTGTACATGTTAGACAGTGGATGTATACAGATTAAGAGACTTCTGCATGATAGACGTGGAGTGTTCCATCAAAATATTAATCTTGCTGAAGACAGAAGACAGCAGCTGTTTTATTTTCACTGAGCTGTAGGAGAGTCTGGTGAATAAGTAACGCGAGAATTGTAATGAAAACACATGGGTATATTTACATCTACATCTACATGGGAGACTCTGTAAATCACATTTAAGTGCCTGGCAGACGGTTCATCGAACCACCGTTACACAATTTCCATTGCATTTTCGAATAGCGCGCGGGAAGAAAGAACACCTGAATCTCTCCGTTCTGGCTCTGATTTCTCGTATTTTATTCTGATGATTATTTCTACCTATGTAAGTGGGAGTCAAAAATGTATATTCGCATTCGGAGGAGAATGTTGGCGATTGTAGTTTCGTAAGTAGCCCACACCGCAGAGATAAGCGCCGTTGTTGTAATGATTCCCATCCCAGATCCTGTATCATTTCTGTAACGCTGTCTCCCCTGTATCGTGACAATACGAAATGAGCTGCCCTTCTTTGGTTTCTTTCGATGTTCTCCGTCAAACCCACCTGATAAGGATCTCACACTCGGCAGCAATACTCCATAAAAGGACGGACAAGATTTAATACAATGAACCTCTTGTCACAAGCTTGAGTACCACTCGAGCCAAGTTTTTTTAGACCTGTTCAGGTAATGTTTTGTAACATTAATTCAGTACGAATTGTGCAGTTCTGGGCTTTTCTAGATTCTACATTCTTAAACATATTCCATTTTGTAATAGCCTAATCTTTAAACAACGAGACAAATGATTGCCATAGTAAAAATGTTGAATATAAATGTATGTAAAAAGATATAACAGGCCAAGATTGCTGTCATCAATTTTTTTTTGCGACGACCGGTTTCGCTGAACTGTGTCAGCATCATCTGGTCAAATAAAATATTTTACAAGGCCAGTTTGCTATTGTCAGGCACTGTGATAATTATGTTTTATTATAATGACATAGTGCACCTATGCACTGTTTATTATCATGTAACAACTGATTGACATTACAAGATTATGGCCTTGTAAAATATTTTATTTGACCAGATGATGCTGACATAGTTCAGCGAAACCGGTCGTCGTAAATAAAAAATTGATGACAGCGATCTTGGCCTTTTATATCTTTTTACAATATTGTAAGTGGATCGCCTCCTAGAAACGTAAACCAACATAAATGTATGTATTTGTAATTACTTCGACTGCCACATGGTTAAGCTAAGACAACTGTATCAGCAGACAGGAATAATTTTCAAAGTCCTTACGCGCGTTTTACACGAGTGAGCGGCTGTGCCTTCCATTATCTGTTGTTTCCAGTTTACTATTTGTTCTTCAACTCCAGTAGGACTACTCGAAAAATACTCTAACGAGAAGCGACAGGTAGCTCAGTGTGTCGGCCTTCTTGCTGAAGTGGTGAGTATCGGATCGGGCGTCACCAGAGTCTTTACTTTTTGATTTCATTTCACTTTTTTTATCTTCGTGCAAATGTTTCTTGCTTTACTTAATTTGTAATTATAAAATTATGTTGGTTTTACTTATTTCAGTATACTCTTTAGTAACTAATTAGCTCGTCAATATGATACCTAATTCCTTAGATTCTAAAAAAACTGTAAAAGCCTAGAACTGCACATTTTATAGAATTAATTACCTGCAAGAAGTTTAAAATATAAAATAAGTAATTGACTCCAGTGGCATTCAAACGTGCGCCCGTCGCGTTCATAAACCGTCAGCCTATCCATTCACCAAATGAAACGTAGGTAGCAAGTGGTTCGCCGTAGTAAACGTACCCACGCGAAATTCTTATACCTCGACTGTTTCTACGTGCTGAAATAACGGTTTCCGAAATAATTGACACGCGAGTTAAAGTACCATGAATCTCGACATATACGCAAGTGACTGCGACCTAAGGGAACAGCTCCTGCGATAGTATAAGGTAGCAACTATAGCCTTGTAACACCTTGTACGTATTAGTACCTTGCTGAAAACCCTGCGTTGCCCGGGTATTTATTTATTTCTGCCATTTTTCAGATATATATTCATTAGTATAAGGCCTATATGTTGGTAAAATCTCTTGGGAATACAATTAGTACTAAAGAAGTAATAGATTAAAACTTGGTGCGTGGTGGGGCTGTTTTCCATGAATGGTAATGTTAATATGCTCTTACCTTATGAACTACGAGTCGTACTGTGATACAATTTAGAAGGTACACTCAACTATATGCGTGTATACTGTCTGTAAAAATTCCTGCGCCTCAAATTCGTAAAGTAGAAATTATAAATTGTAAAGTCATACTGAATGCCGTAGTTTTAGTTCGTGAACAGCGGAACGTTACTGTTTATGTACTAATATCTCATGAACTACGTGTCGGAATGTGATACAATTTAGAAGCTACATTCAACTATATATGTGTATACTGTCTGTAAAATTTCCTGTTTACTCCATAAACAGCGGAAAAGTAGTAAGCGAGAAACTTGTTTCCTTTCATCATTTTACTATGGTTGCCAGCGAGTAAGAGTTTAATAAAGGTTTGAAATTATGTTTAAAGTTTGTTGTAAGTAATATTCATAGAATATATGACTTCAACTGCTATTGGGCAAAGCTGAAAATGTGTACCCAGCCGGGATTCGAACCCGGGTCTCCTGCTTTCTAGGCAGTTGCGCTGACCCCTACACCACTGGGGACACAGAGATCACCGCACCTGCAAGGACTACCCATGCACGCCTCCCGTCAGATAAAAATTCCCAGCTTCGCCCTGCCCATAGTACTCAAACTCGTAGTTTAACTAATTCCCGTAAGAGTAAGGGCTTCAAACTTGCCCACCCCTCCCCAGTTTCCCAGTTTTGTTGTAAGTCGCTAAGTACTGCCATTCTCATACAGTGTATTTCGAAAGTCTCGTCGCATTATATGGCATTTTTTGCAATTGCTATTGATTATGACGTAATATCTTTTGAACCATGTGCCGTATGTGATTCTTAACCATGTAGTAATTGTTAACTCACGGTAAGGAATGTGTGTACCAAATTTGGGTGAAATCGGTGCAATGGTTTAGAAGAAAATGAGCAGCACTGTCGCAAAATGCAGCAGTTTTTCGCATATCTCATTGTTTATGACGTCATATCTCGTGAACTATATATAGTATGTGATTATTACACTTACGGCGACCGTCCTCATGGATTGAAGCTTACGTGTACAAAATTTCATAAAGATTGGAACGAAAGTGTATATTTGTATTGAACACGTACACACATACGGACACACTGCTTTATATATTAGATGACACAGCCTTACGTGTTCACGTAATCTAAAATTCAATTTTTATTGTTGCAGGTAAGCGCGAGTACAGATCGTGATAACGGCAGCAATTCCTCTCGTCACGTCATCATAACAGTTTCGGGTAAGTACTGATTTTTAGCACTTATACTGGAATGTAAAAGGGCACGATGGCAATCGCCGTGAACTTTGAACAATGAAACATTTGTATGACGTATTAACATTATGAGTATCCATTGTAATTATTTTTGTATCCCGGAGAGTAAGGTACTGATCTATGACGTCAATTTCAAGTAGGATTTTGGAAAGTATTCTGTAATCACAGATTATAAACCACACTGCTGCAGCATACATGTATTGCTACATTATCAATACGGTTTCAGATTTTTTTAATGACTCAACTAGCTGTTTATTTTCATGAAGTAATAAGTGCCATCGACATAAGACCACAGATTGATTCCATATTACTAGATTTGCAGATGGTTTTGATACCGTCCTCACAACTTTTCCGTGCTAAGAAGTGTCGTTTGTTATGCGACTGGATCCCTATCAGAAAGGTCACGGTTCACAGTAATGTAATGGAATGTTATCGAGTGGGGCAGAAGTGATATCTTGAGTTCTCAGTATTATAGGCTCTTTGTTGTTAGTGATCGATAAATAAGTGAACACGAAAACTGAAGTACCGATTTTTATTATCTATTTTCCAAGGAAGTCAATGAAAAATAGTTCAGAACTCATTGTTACATATATGGCAAAAAAAAAAAAAAAAACGTGTCTATGGGGTCGTTAACAGTCTAAAACGCAAGTAGTTATTTTCATGTTATAACGAATTGGCGACTTCTTTGAAGCAGGGTTTGTCATGTACCGGTGGTTTGCCTGATGAGTAGACAACCCGCAATGCAGGGTACAAGCACATGGATGCATACCAGAGAGCACGAAACCGGAACTATTTTCCTCCGCACAGTCACGTGAGACCAGATCGAGACTGCCACGTGTCACTGCGCGCCGACTATTTAGGAGGGGGGGGGGGGGGAGCGCAGTGTAACACGAAAAGCATAGCTGAGGGATCGCCACCGATCTCTCCGTGGAAGAGTCCCTGCCAGCGACGCCGCGCCTCCAGGACTTCCCGCAACGGAATACGTCGCCCGGCTTCGTCTCTCTGGCCGTTCTCTCCAGGCTGTCGTCTCCCTGGCTTGTGCATAACTATTGAAGAAGAAAACTTTTAGTTGATGTTTGTTGTTTTTGCCTTAATTTCAGAAGTTTGTTAGTTTGTTTTGTTTCCAGTAGATGACTAGTGTGTCTTGCTATTAAACACAATATCCGTATCAAACAGTGTCTTTCAGTTATTATCTCCTGAGGCGAGATATAGCAGGGTTGCAGCGTTCTTTTTTTAATTAATCAATTTTAAAATCCTACGTCATGAACTAGTAATTATGTTGTTAATTTAATAAAGGGGTACACATATACATATTACGTTTAGGACCTGGTCTGCCACGTTTAGACACACACCATACAAATATCGATGTCACTAATTCTTTCAAGCTCGCCGTGGCGGACATCCTCTCACACTCATTCATCAACTCAGTTCAGGACTGCTTACCTGCTGTCAATTTAAGCTGCCCATTTTAAACTCTTCTCAGACTGCGGACTGTCACGATGTACAGCTCACAGTGCGTGCTGCTATAATGTGGCTTAATGAGGAAATATTCAATCTGCACCGGGATTCAGACCACCATCCACAGCAAAAGCGGGGCATTATAAAGACGTTGGCGGACAGAGCAAGGAACATCTGCGAACCGGCTTTACTCGAAGCGAAATTGAAACACCCTAGCAATGGCTATTCGTCCATAGACATAAGGAGAGCGTTGAGACCGACAGGTAGAATTGAAAACGATGAAAGAGTTCCTGTGAAATCTAAAGTCTTCCTACCTTTTATTAAGGACGTCACCGACCGCACCGGTAAAATTTTGACAAAACGGAATGTTGCGGTTATTTACAAACCTACTCGGAAGATAAACGATCACCAGAAATCGGCGAAGGATGCTCGCAATCCGCTGGAAAAAGCGGGAATTTATAGGATTCCGTGTAGCTGTGGAGATGTATACGTGGGTACCACAAAATGAACAGTCGAAAAACGACTAGAAGAGCACAAGGGGAGTTGTAGAAGGGGAAAGATTGACAGATCAGCTGTTGCTGAACATGTTTTTCAACCGGGGGACCACCTTATACAATTTGATAAGACTCAGGTTTTAGCAGCCACAAATGGATACCACGAAAGACTGTACAGAGGCGCTATAGAAATTATAAAACACCCCAATAATTTCCACAGAATGGAGGAGTGCGTGAAACTGAATGAAATCTGGATTCCGGTGTTGAAGAAGAAATGTAGCAGTCCTTCACCTTGGGACGATATCAACAACGGACGACGGCAATCGGCAATGACGAATTGCGAGCGCAAATACAAAACACCTGATGTCACACCCCTGCGCGCGAGCCCTCGTAAACGGAGTTTGGTTTCAGTCAGTAGCGAGCCAGGGTGTGTATCAGACATTCAAAAGTGCCACGATCCCCCTTGAAAATGTCCTCCTCAGTTGAGGACGAGACGTTGAGTTTGAATAATAAGTCCATAAGACCACGACATAATAGCCCGAAAATTTATGGTAATATTCAACCTAGTCAGAATAAAAGCAATTTTAGTAACACTTTTTATCAGCATGGCAGTTTAATATGTAGCCAGATGCTACAGAGTTAATTATATCATGGTATCATATAATGACGTATATAATCAAATTATCAGAATCAACATCAAATTTATCCAGTCGGAAATTCTCGAAAATGACCAGTCAAATATAGCTCGCACAATTTACCAAAATCAGCTGAATATTTCCACATGAAAAACATACCAGAGTTGCTGCGGCTCCTTATTTGTCATCACAAAGCAATCCTGAATTTAAGAAGCCAACAAACCACTGGCTAATATCATTGCTCAATAACAATGTCTTCTTTATTCATTTAAGGTTGTACTTAATGTTGTTTTTTCAATAATTGTAAAATTGCGTATGACTTCTGCAATCGTGTCTATGATATACAGTAATGTTGGAGTTATTAAATAGATTCGTTAGTGCCTAAAATTTGCATATTTATTGAGGTGGTTCCCACCATACAGAAAGAAAGTGAAATCCCGCTCTGCGTACGCTGTGCAGAGAGCGGCAACGTTTGCTTTTCCAACGGCGTATCATCCATATGTCATCACCGCAACGGTCCAGCCTGTGCCTATACAACGCAGCCTTCCATATCATGCTTCGGGCTGTCATCGGATGGCAATACAAAATATATATATAAAATCCCTGTCAAATATAAGCGAAAATATGGGGTAGCGCTACAATTATTTATTTATTAGTGTCATAAAAAATCAAATATTTGTAAATCTATCGGACCAAACTGCATGGTCATCAGTCCGTAGCTTACAAACTACTTAAACTAAGGTAAACTAACCTAAGACAAACACTCACACCCATGCTCCAGGGAGGACTTGAACCTCCGACGGCGGGCAACCGCGCGCTCCACACGAGGTGCCTTAGACCGCTTGGCTACTCCACCGTGGCTGTGTCATAACATCCAACTTCAGTGCACAATGATACATGGATATTATATATATATATATATATATATATATATATATATATATATTAGCTAAGTTACAACTAAGTTACATATTATAAGTCATAATTTAAATTGGTTTACATTCAGAAGTGAAAGAAATGATAATCAAGGGTAGCAAGGAAAAATAATATTAGACAAAGATGACAATTTAGGCGACTTTTGCGCAGAATTTGGCAGTTGCAGCACCCTCGGGGCAGGCGGACAGCAGATCATCAGTGGTGCATCTTGATGGACATAGTGCATGCACACCGGTATAAGTGGACTGTAATCTGCTCAACACCCTAGTCACAAAGGGTTGATGGTGTAGGGTAACCCCATTTCTGCAGGTTGTCTCTGGAGCCGATTTAGGGTTTTCCACACAGGCCATTCTTGGTGAAACCAGCAGCTCTATTTTCTGATGGTGGCATCCAGTGATGTTCGGGCCTCTTGTTCCACGTTGTTAGCCGGGAACACATACCTTGGTCATCAGTCCCTAGTCTTACAAACTACATCAACGAAGTTAACCTAACCTAAGAACGACACACTCATCCATGCCCGAGGGAGGATTCGAACCTCCAACGCGGGAGGCCGCGCGATCCGTAACGTGGCGCTCCAGACCGCTCGGCTACTCCCGCGTGGCAAATATGTTCAGAGGTCGTATTTATTGCCTGCATAAAACTCTTTCTGGACTTCAAACGTGTAGGAGGAGGATTGTGGCCATATAGCGGGTGCTTGTCAGAGGTGGATATCTTGAGCCTTTCTCTACGTGCGGCTACGTCGCGTCTAATGTCTGGAGCGACAATAATACCTGCTAGGTGCTAGAGTTTCTTCCTTGACGTAAGTTTCAGGCACCCTGTGATTAGTCTACATGACTCAATTAGCGCGATGTCCACTTGTTTAGCATGGGCAGAGTTATGCCAGACAGGGCAGACCGCCTGCAGCGTAGCAGAGATAGAGCTGAGGTCTTTATTGTTTTTGCCGATGCACCCCAGGATGATCGTGTTATTTTACGCAATATGTAGTTTCTTGCGGATACTTTTTGTTTCACATTCAGACAGTGCTGCTTGAAGGTCATTGTGCGGTCAAGAATGACACCAAAGTATTTGGGGTTAAAACTGTTGTAAAAGCTGGCCTTGTTGGAGGTCGTCAAAAATCTTAAAATTCAGAATGCGTAATAATATACTCAAGTAATAATAATTTCGTTATTGAATGTTGCAGCAAATCACAATTAATGGGTCGTAACAACACTTTCGCAATGAAAGTTAAAATTTTGAATAAATAATAAAAAAATTGATATTAATTAACTTGAAACAGTCACTGTGGTAATTAATTAAGGTTGGCCCTATCTGACTTAGCATTGACTACAGACTCCAACAAGCACCTCTTACGATACACGAACAGCACAACTTCACTAATAAATGTGTCAGAATTCATGTAGTGGTGTTGGCGTGTTCGTGTTATAATCAAAATCGTAATAGCTGATAGACTCTGATTGCAATGATAATAGCTCAGTACTGTGAAACTGCGTGGTGCAATGAGCTTCACAAATACTACAGTCAAAGTTCCCAATAATTTTGATAATGTTGTTTACAGCATTCAACTTCCTTATAAAACTTTACGTGAACTATTTTTTGATTAATTGGTTCCAGGGCATGGGTAGCGTTCACGAGTAACTGGTGAGCAAAGTCTGGCATTTAACGTATTTCATAAAAATTACTTTCGTCAAGTCTGGTTAATCAACTATAATACTTTGACTACTGTTAGTCAGGTTACTTTCTATATATGAAACCAACTTTACTTTACGTGCAAATTCTCTTGCAAGTTAAAAGCTTTGGCATAATAATTGATTGCAAAACTTAGAACAGCACTGGACATTAATTACTAGTCTCTGTAGAAGTAACACGTTTAGCAATTCTTTAACTCGTCTAGCAATTTCTTTAAAACTGATCGTAATTACTTTGAAAAATGATTGAACTTGTTAGTCAATGTACAGGCTTGCATAATCAACATAATCTAATAATGGTGATAATGGGGTGACTACAACTACTTACAAAATTAAGACTGGTTTCAAAATAAGTCATATATAATTAAACCAAAATTCTGATTGGGTTGAAACTATAATTACATGCATACAAAATAAACTGTTACAAAAGTACTCATCTGTCTTCGTCGTGAAGTCCATACAAGACAGATATGATTACAATAGGTACTCTTACTGCTGCACCAAAAATATTTTTATCGACAACTCTTTGTTCAGCTCGTCTCGCTGAAATATACATGCATTGATATCACCTCGATACACTTTCTAATGTCCGTAATTACAGCAACGATCACTGTCGGTGACAATAGACTTGATAACCAAACAATTACTTTTCTTGCACACATGAAAAAACATTACTCTGACCACTTTCGAGTTTAAATAAACTTATTTCGCACTTCCTTCAATACATTAAACAGTACGTCTCTCAGGTTTATTGCAACTGCATTAAACTCGCGCCACACTGCGCCTACCGTGCCTCTGCACCATCAACAAAACATTTATGTGTTTACTTTGGCGAGTCCGCTCCGCGACTGCTTCAGCAGCGCGACACTCACAGCTACTACGTCTGTACCAAAGACAGTCTTTACAGCAGGTTCAACATTTTCTCTGGCGCATTACCAACTTACAGCATAGGAATGTCCGTGCATTCATGCGGGTTTACTCATACAGTACATGTTTACACTAAATGATTCAATATAGGAAATGACGTTACATAAGAAATATATCTAGCATACAAGAAATGGAAATACGTGAAATGAACAAATTGAAGACAATATATACATTACGTTAAATCAAACTGTAAGATACAGCGACAGGTGTACTCTTACACTGTGTTCCAGCTGCAATACTGTCCAATTTACCTGAAGTTTTCTGGATGCCTGTCTGTTTCTCAGGTGGAATGCGCACACTTGTCTTTTGCTGCGAGCTGCAGCATTAAGATTTAGTTCCAGCTGTTCGAAGGTCTCACTCTGGGAGCAGAGGGCGAGATCATCGGCATAGATGAAGTTTCATGTGCAACTCGGGAGGTCGTTTGTGTAAATATTAAACAGGAGCGGGGCCAGGACACTGCCCTGCGGTAACCTATTGTTTTGTCTCCTCCAAGCTGGCCTTGGAATTCCACGAAAAACCTTGTAATGAACTACAACGTTTATAGCTCATTAAAATCTCCGATTATCTACCAAAAGTCATCAATAATGCAATTCCTTGAGACATACATTCTCATTATACCAAAGGTATAGTATATAAGGAGAGGCGTTGAAGTAACATCTGTGCTGTGGGCGGGATTCGAACCCGGGACTCTCTGCTAACTAGGCAGACGCTTTAGCCCGCTCAGCTAACATAGCGTTGCAGATAAGACGCCTACACGGACTGTCTTAAACCACGTCTTCTACCACACCACATACTTCAATTCTGCCTCAATGTTCCCTGTGAAATACGTATCAAATATGTATCAAATTGCCAAAGGTCTTCTGTATCGGAATAGCATACCAGCATAGGACATGAATAGGAACAATCCCGCTTTGTTTCTCAGGCAATGGTGATTATTTATATCACCAATAACGCAGTTTCTTGAGACATACATTCTCTCATTATAGCGAAGGTGTACAAGGTGAGACGTTGACTTAAAATTTATTTTGTGGGCGCCATTCGAGCCCGAGACCCTCTGCTTACTAGTCAGATGCTTTAACACCGTGTAGCAGCTTTATCCACAGCGCTCTGTTAGCTGCGCGGCCTAAAGTGTCCGCCTAGTTAGCAGAAGGTCCCCGGTTCGAATCCTGACCGCTGCACAAATTTTAATACAACACCGCTGCTTATATAAAATATCTACTAAAAATTGAGATGCTAGGAAGTTCGGCCGCTGCATACCAATCAGAGGCTGTGACACAAACAGAAGGTAATATAACAACGTTTTGGGGGTGGGGAGTGGATAGAACGTAGAAAACGATTACTTTCCTCAAGCGTAATGATGCGGCGCTTGATACAGAGTCACTAAGCCGCGTAGATATATGATTATGTAGAAATTAGACAAACAGCCTAGGGCTGTACGATAAGTAATGATCTTTCGCAGAAGCATTATTTTTCTTACTTTCATTCCACCTAATTCAAAACAAGGCTTTTATTGAATGATGTGTTTTCGCCAGAACTGTTGCATTTAGGGTACTGTTCATTTAAATTAAGATAGTGACACAGAAAATAATTGTCACGTCTAGTAAGTCTATAAAATTGCAGTACGAGATAACGCGTGCAGTCCTTTTAAGTTATAATGTAGCGTCTAGTAGAGACATCAGGAGACAAATACCAATTGCAAAGTGCCATATACAAGACGTCTTTGGTAGGAAAAGTCGGGTCATCCATAACGTAATACCAGCAGGCCTCCTGAAACTTAGGCAACCCACTAGACGTAGAAGAGAGTCGCGTATGCGTAACAGCTAGGCGGCATACGAAGAATCTTTGAGCATTTCGGCAAACGACTGGGCACACATTTCAAAAACCAAAGAATAAAATAGCTTTTCCGATGAGTCTCAAAGCGTCTCAGAAGCTGTAAGAGAATCGTTGATGCTCAACTCGAGTTACATACTTACAATCAACAAATGTCTTGAATAATATTTTCTACATTAGCGTATGTAATAGTTCAAGCTATTTTCATACCCAATTTCATCATAACCAGTTAAGCGGTTTAGTGTCCAAAGTGTAACAATTTCTATTGAATTTATAGTATTAGTATGGATATATAGACCAGGAGGTAGGACTTTGGAAAAGATTCCGTATTTCTAGATTTCCAAAAGGTTCTTGACATTGTACCTCACAAGCGTCTTCTAATAAAATTGCGTGTTTATGGAATATCGCCACAGTTGCGCGATTGGATTCGTGATTTCCTGTCAGAAAGGACAGTAATTGACGGTAAGTCATCGAGTAGAACAGAAGTGATATCGTGCGTTCCCCAGGGAAGTGTTATACGGCCCTATTATTCTTTATTTTTATAAACGATTTAGGAGACAATCTGAGTAGCTCTCTTAAACTGTTCACGGATGATGCTGTCATTTATCGGTTAGTATGACCACTAAAAGAAATCCATTAAACTTCATTTACTCGATAAATGAGTCGAATCTAGAGATACCTAGGAATAACAATTATGAGCAACTTAAATAAGAAAGAACGCTGGCCGCGGTGGCCGAGGGGACTGCGGCGCTCCAGTCACGGTCTGCACGGCCACTAGGGTCAGGGGTTCGAATCCCCCCTCGGGCATGGATTTTTGTGCCGTCCTAGTTCGTAAGTAGTTCATAAGTAGTTTGCAAGTTTAGGGACTGATGACCCCGTAGTTAAGTCCCATAAATAATAATAATAATAATAATAATAATAACACACAGAAAATACTGTATGGAAGGCGAAAACTTGCAAGATGCAACACTTCTATTAAAGAAACTGCGTACTCAACACTTGCACGTCCAATTGTAGAGTATTGTTCCGCATTGTGAGAAGCACAGCACGTGGGACTGACGATTTAGAGAAACTTCAGAGAAGGGTAGATCGTTTGGTATTATCGCGATGTAGAAGGGAGAGTGTCACGTAAAAGAAGCAAGAGTTTGGGTGGAAATCATTAAAATAAAGATGTTATTTCTTTCACCAACTTCCTCTTCGGAATGCGAACATGTTTTGTTAACACCCACCTACATAAGGAGACATTATTATCAAAGAGAAAGATTTTGGCGTTCCTTTTTCACCCGCGAGCTATTAGAGAATTACAGAGAAATATCATAAGTGGTTCGATGAACCCTCTGTCATGCATTTCAATGTGACTTGCAGAATATACGTGGAGATGTAGAAAAAAGAGGCTCGGTGTCTCAGTGATAGAGTACCTGAATGTGAATGCAAAGATCGTGGACTCGTTCCCGATCAATCGTAGCGTTTCTATCCGTCACTATCACTTCTTTCACGACTGGCAATGTGTTTATGTGAAAAATGTCTATTTGCACCGTGGTTTGGAATGTGTATTGAACAGTAGGTTCTCCTTTAACTGGATGAGGAAGTCAGTTCAAAAGTTGGAGTAAGGTGACTGCAAACCTTATCCTACAGGACCATGCACTGCGATGTTCACACCAATCTTCGGATTAATGACTGCTTTACCTAAACACGAAAGTGAGTCAAAAATTAAATTGGATCTTAAATTATCCTATCTTTTTACAATTTTTGACAATGAGAGCACTTATTGTGTAATAAATTTGAAACATAATTTCAAATCATTTCAAAATTTTTAGTCTGATTACATGCTTAAAGTAAAATATTAAGCACCTTTACTTACCTGTTCTGTAATCAGAAGTTTTAAGTAATTCGATTCTTTTTGGAAACGTGCGTTTTCTTATTTGTCATTATTTTCTTCTGTGCTCAAGTTGCCTACGTTTGTTGTATGTGGATTTATTGTTGGCGAATACAATTGTATTACGTTACTTGATGAGTCCAGCCCAATGGTAGTTCACATCAGGATTGTTGTATCCTACCACATATATAATTATAAAGCACAATTACGTTTCATCCGTATTGTCGACACGACAAGCTACACTGTCGGTTTATGACAGTGGTTTCAAAACTGGTCTGTATAGACCCCCGGGGTCTGTTACAACCTGCAAGGGGTCCACGTCAGCGGAAACATAATTTGGGGGGTCTATTTGTTGTAAATGGGTGTCCACCATAGTGGTTCACATTTAGGAAGGTCGCAACCAAACTATTCTGACAATGCTGAAAATTGATCCTTTGTATCTCACGTTTCGCTTCATTGACTAAGCGAGAGAGTGGAGGAATTATTGTATTTTCGGTCTCTTGCTACGGCCGTAGTCTTTTCTTAGTATTTTTTTTTTGTGGATAGGGTGAGGTCTATTTTGACGTACATATTGTAACTTGTAAAGCATTTTTTCACTGCATCCTTTTATAGTTGAAGATATCTAAGTTAGTAGTACTATGTCAGGTGCGAAAACACATTTGAAGTTGGGAATTCGTAAAAAAAATTAATATACAAGACGCAGTGGGTCTACAGAGGGCAGAAAAAGTTGGCAAGGGGTCTACGAGACAAAAACGTTTGGGAACACTTGGTTTAGGAGGTTGTAAATTGGTACTGTCTTCACCTCACGTCACTGGGTCGTGAGGCTTCCTCCTATTCCATTTTCAGCCAGCGACCGTCCTCTCATGCTTCCTGTGAGCTGCGTAATTTTCTTCTGGCCGCGACGTCGCAAAGCCTTTGGCCCTTCCTGCCGTCGATCTTCACGTCATGTCTGTCTTCCGAAGTGTCAGTTCGCGTTCATTGAAACCTGTTAGCTCTCGGAAGCCGATGCGTCACCGCGTCGCACGTAATTTTAAAAGTTCCCGACGGCTTCTTTAAACTGAAGTGACAAGGATGCTTTAATGTCCTGAGCGTGAGCCAAGTTCCGGAGAAGTGGAATATTGATCAGGAGGTGACACCTGCCACCTGTCACTTTTAAACGTATGGCACGTCTAGGCAGCTCAACGTACGCCATAACTTATCGAAAGTAAGAAAGGACGACCTAAGTCACACACAGAATTTGTTATACGTTAAGCTAGGTGTTAACCTCATGTGTGCCGTTGCAAGATGAAGTTTCCTACCCGTAAGACGAAAAATTCAAATGTTTGTTTAGCTTATGGGACTTAACTACGGGGTCATCAGTTCCTAAACTTACAAACTACTTATGAACTAACTAAGACTACGGACGGCACAAATATCCATGCCCGAGGGGGGATTCGTACCCCCGACCGTAGTGGCCGTGCAGACCGTGACTGGAGCGCCTCAGTCCCCTCGGCCACCGCGGCCGGCCCCGTAAGACGGACTGACGCCGCACACATATGCATTAAAATAATAATGTCGAGGAATCTTAAGGTAAAACACTTTTTGTAACTAAATTGATCCGCCATACACATGGGACTCACTTTCAAACTACTAAAATATCAAAGGCATACAAAATTCCTAAAACGAACACGTGAATAATGTTATGGGAAAGGCGAACCAGAGGCTGCGTTTTATTGGCAGAACCCTTAAAAGAAGCAACAGAACTACTAAAGACACTGCATACACTACGCTAGTCCGTCCTTTTTTGGAGTATTGCTGCCCAGTGTGGGATCCTTATCAGGTGGGTTTGACGGAGAACATCGAAAGAGACCAAAGAAGGGCAGCTCGTTTCGTATTGTCACGATACAGGGGAGACAGCGTTACGGAAATGATACAGGATCTGGGATGGGAATCATTACAACAATGGCGCTTATCGCTGAGGCGTGAGCTACTCACGAAACTACAATCGCTAACATTCTCCTCCGAATGCGAAAATATATTGTTGACTCCCACTTACATAGGTATAAATGATTATCAGAATAAGAGAAATCAGAGCCCCAACGGAGAGATTCAGATGTTCATTCTTCCCGCGCGCTATTCGAGGATGGAATGGGAGATAAAATAGTATAATGGTGGTACGATGAACCCTCTGCCAGGCACTTACATGTGATTTGCAGAGTATCCCATGTAGATGTAGATGTCTGTAAACTCCAAGCTGTGGATGAGGAAGGATGAAGTCTGAAAGCAGCCGGGTACTTCTCAAACGGCTGTGGCAGAATTCAGGTTGACTGAACATCAAATAATAAATCAATGTCCAGAGACATATTTTATTTCGATGTGTATATAAAAGGTATTATACTAAACGAGGGGCACAAATATTAATTCAGTTCCTCTCCTTCAGTATAATATCGCATTGATTGATTTACTGGCAGACTGGGATTTAGTTGACAATATATGCAGATGAAGTTCTGCCCCTCTGCTTTTGAAATTTACGAAATCTATTTGTCAATCCGGAACATAACAGTTAATCAGGATGCCTTCCATTATGAAGATTTTTGCACTCACCACTTTATTTGATTTTTGATATAGGTGATTTGCAGCAATAAGTCGTTAGTTTTAAAAATTACTTTATTGTACAGTTCTAGATTCCCGCACCTGACTTGCCATTCTCAAGGATAAAATTACAAGACGTTCATCGTCACTATAACTACATTGCATCTATCTGTACATCTTATAAAATAGGCTTTATGTGTGTCTGAATGTATGTTCCACATCTCCTCCTAAACTACTGGACCGATTTCAACCAAACTTGGTAGATATGTTCCTTACTATTAGGTAAAAATCTCTGTCGGGGGTAAGAACCACCTACGATACATACGTAGGGATATATGACGTCATAAACAATGGCAATCGTGAAAAACGGCTGCATCATGCGATAATATTCTACATCTGCTCCTAAACTAATGAATTTGGTACAAATATTCTTTAAGGTCAGAAATCATTTGCTATCTTGGCAAAAACCACCTACGATACATAGTTCATACAACATCACGTCATAAACAGTGAAAGCTGACCCATCTTGCGGCGCGTGATAGCGTAATTTCATTTCTCAAGTACTTTTTTTCCGATTATTTATTTAGCATTCTCAAGTAATATTACTATGTAATGGAGCATGTTAAATAATAAATAAATAAAAAAATACCTTCGATTTATAAAGGATCTTATTAGACTAATAGAAAAACACATCTTTATACAATTAAAATTTGTTATGTAATCCACTGGTCATTACTTTATTTATTTGAGAATGAGGGCAATTAGCGACTAGCATTTATGCCATTTCACATGACGTTACAAGTTATTACTTCTGCATTGTAAATTGTACTCGCGAGACATTTCGAAGGCAGTAAACACAAATACCACCGAATGTTCCTTCGATATTATCACACTTCGACATATAGCGCATGAGGTATGAAGTCATAAACAATTTGGTCCATGAAAAACCTCACCATCACGCATGAGGTTTCTATTTATTAAGTCTTTACTACTAACACTGTTCACGACATTTTTTGCATATATTATGCACTTATACCACCGAAAGTATCGTAAAATTTACATTGTAGTACGACACTTATTTCAAGAGATATGACGTCATAAACAATGAAATTTTCTAATAACTGTTACATCATGCGCTATTTTCCACATCTCCTACTAACATGATGAACCGATTTGAACTAAACTTGGTACATTATTGCTTACTATCAGACAACAATCGCTCTGAGGTTAAAAACTACGTACGACACATAGAAAAACTTTCCCATGCCGCGACGCGTGTTTTACGAGACTTCATTCATCCACAATTTATTTCTCGCAGACAGTTTCCCAATATTACACTCTACAAATCTGGAAAATTATATTATTGTACGACTGATAGTCAAGGATATATGATGTCATAAGTATTGAGCTGCATGAAAGCGAAACTTAAATGATCAGTTAGTAAGGTAGAAGCCGATGGACAGTGAGGGAAGAACGAGATGGACTAATATAAGAAAGGAATAAATACATGTAGTTCATGAGATATGACTAAATAGGCTCACATAAGGTTTCGATTTATTGCTTCTTTAGTACTAACTTGATTTGCGACATATTATGCAGACAGTAGACAGATATACCTCTGAATATGTATTCGAAAGTACCTCATAAACGGCACACAGTTCAGGAGATATGACGTCAAAAAGAATTAAGGCATGAAAACCCGCCACATGGTGCATGAGGTTCCTAATGTAAGACTGGAAAAATATATATGCGGGCAATGCTGGGTTTCGTAGCTAGTAATATATAAAATTGACATATTAGATGACAACCACATAGATCCACTTTACTGTTCATGACAGTTAATGTCAATACAGTAAGTGAACTCAATAATACCAAAGAACATTTTAGCTGTCAGTATACCACTACAGTGTATTCTTATTGACTGAACAACAGCCAGCATTCTTCAAATGTTTGTAAATCTATCGGACCAAACTGCGTGGTCATCAGTCCGTAGCTTACAAACTACTTAAACTAAGATAAACTAACCTAAGGACAACACACACACCCATGCCCCTATGAGGATTCGAACTTCTGACGGCGAGCTACCGCGCGCTCCGCAGCGAGGTGCCTTAGAACGCTCGGCTACTCCACCGCGGCCCAGCATTCTTTTCAGCCCCTTATGTACAGAGTGGCTTGATGTAATCATCAACATATCCACTAACCACAGCAATGTTTCACAGATTAGTTTTTTTTTTGTCTAAGAGAATTTATTAGATTCTTCACGGAAACATTTATTCTTTACCAAGAACTTCGTTTATCCAAACAACAGTTGTGATTTTTCAATGAAACGTTTCTCTGTTCTCGATAAGAGCTTCGAGAGAATATGAAAAGCAGGAAAATCCGATGCAAACATGGGATAATGTGCGTGATTTAAGCGTAATTCTCCAGCTTCACTGCACAACGAAACATTGAAGCGTCGCGTTGCAATTTTTAATCGTTGACCTCCTCCCATATCAGATTTGAGGCAGTCTCTACTAGAGCTGATGGACGATATTGTAACGGAAAGGCGACCAGCGCCGGGACCTAGTTGCCAGTGCCTCTCTCTCCTGATGTATCGTTTTGCATCCTGCCAGCACTGTGCAGTAGCGTCCAACACTGCTTTGTCCATCACTTTTAATGAATGTCAGTGGATGACATTTCCCGTCATGGGTTCGTTATCACGTTCTCATTCCCCTTACATAGATACAGGGGAGACAGCGTTACGGAAATGATACAGCAACGGCGTTTATCGCTACGGCGTGGGCTACTTACGAAACTCCAGTCGCCAACATTCTCCTCCGAATGCGAGAATATATTGTTGATTCCCGCTTACATAGGTAGAAATGATCATCAGAATAAAATACGAAAAATCAGAGCCCGAACAGAGAGATTCAGGTGTTCTTTCTTCCTGCGTGCTATTCGAGAATGGAATGAGAGATAAATAGTATAATGGTGGTTCGATGAACCCTCTGCCAGACACTTAAATGTGATTTGCAGAGTATCCCATGTAGATGGAGATATTTATATATGTGGGACAGTCAATAAGTCCTGAGACTTGACGCTTGTAGGATAGCACTCTAGTTGTTAACATGCTGCCGCATTCAGCGTCCTACGCCTACACAGACCCATATGCACCCTCAAATAGTTGCCATGGCCGTTGTGCACGTCTTCCACCGTTGGTACAGCTGCTGGAAAACCACTGAAAGTAGTCGGCAAGAATGTCCCGGATGGATTCTCTTGGCCGTCATGTCGTCTTCGCATGAACGAATGACTTCATCTGCGTCCACGTAGGAGTATTTTTTTACTTTATTGTAATTTCACACCGACAAATTACAAGCGCGTAGTCTGGCAGCAGCATTAAGTGCTGCTCTTCAGCCGAGAGATACACAAATGAACATGTAGAATGAAAAACACAGACGTGGAGTTTATAACAATACAGATGTAAAACATGGAAGAGTAGATAATTATGACGACATTACAGATGATAAAAATACACGTAATAAAAGCAATGAGCCACAGTGGTGTTAAAAGCGTACATTAAGACTCCAAAACACTGTTTAAAACGTTATGTTTGCGACACTTGTCTGGAGGCTGGACAAGGCACTTCTAAAACTGATGGCGCAGGAACCCCACATGGTAGGGAGGGGCAGAATGTAGGAGAGAGGGCAGGAAGAGGAATAACCAAGTGAGGGGAGAGAAGAGCAGAGGGAGGCCAGAGGGGGGCGCTTCATCCACAAGCAGGGATCAGGGTTGGTAGGTCGGGTATATGTCAGGACGGAGGGCGTTGTCGAGGATGGGGAGGTGGCTGAAGACCCTGGGAAAGGATAAGGAGAGTGTGGAGGTGAAGAGAGGGAGATATGCAGCGGTAAAGGCGTGGCAGAGGCCCGGGATCGGTGAGGAAGGAGGTTGTATGAGTGCTTTCAGCCGAGGAAAGAGAAAGAAATCGCATGGTACGAGATCAGGTGAGTATGGAGGCGTCTTAAGAAACGTCCCCTGTTGCCTTGCAAGTTAAACGGCTAAAGATCTCCGTGTAGCGCGTTCTGCTTATTGTTGAATCGTCAGGGAGGAATTCCATGTGGACGATTCCCTCTGAATCAAAATATACGAGGGTCGTCCACAAAGTAAGTTCTATTTCTATATGCGGCAGCACTACGATCGCAGTTCTGAAAATGCACGGCCGTTAATCTGACTGAAGGAGAAGACACTGTGAGGGGACAGCTTTGTGGGAACACTTAAATTCTGCAATTCTATGATAAAACGTGCTGGAATCATGATGTGTTTTGACTGATGTGACGAGTGTTTAAATTTACAGGTGCAGTCAGCTATACAGTAAAGAAATTTTCAGGCTTGTAAAAGCAGTACTGGCGTGTCTACCGCAGTTTGCGTCTTATTTACTGACTCACCCTCATATTTTTATATTTAGACCAACTGATATGTTGCACTTAATGTGTAATCTCTAGTTTTTAAATAAAATGACCAGCTTGTGAAATCTGATATGACCAGATGATGGCGGCATAGCACACTGAAACCGGTAGTCATAAAATAAGTAAGTATTTTATGAACTTGGAGTTTCATATTTGAAGATTACATGTTGAAATGCTTGTAAACTTGTTCGACTAAACTGCTATGGTCATCAGTGTCTAGACTTAAAAACCATTTAAATATATTCACAGAATATATAACATCAACTGCGAATAGGCAAAGCTGAAAGAGTGTACCCAGCCGGGTACGACGGTCGCTCCAAAAGAAATGAATTTTTTTTTTATTTTTTATTTTATTTTAGTTACAGTTCTTATTCCACCTGATTGAAAGTTTTACAGTGTGTAGATACATCCGTGAGGAACAATGTATTCATTTCTCCACATAACCCCATCCCTCTCAACTGCCTTACGCCATTTTGGAACCAGCGCCTGTATACCCTCACTGTAAAATTCTGGACCAACACGGTGGAGCCACTGTTTGGCAGCGTGCATAAGGGAGTCATCATCTTCAAACCTTGTTTCACGAGAAGAGTCTTTCAGTTTCGTAATTCTTTCACTGTGATGCGTCTGTTAGCACTAACCAATTCGTAATCTGCACATTGTCTGCAGGACGAGGCCTGCCGCTGCGAGGAAAATCCTCAATATTACCGTGCCCGCTTTCATCACGTAACCTGCTTGCCCACCAACTAACTGTACCTTCGATCGACAGCAGCATCTCCATACAACTTTTTCAACCTCTTGTGGATGTTTCCCACTGTCTCGTTTTCACAGCACAGGAATTCAGTGACACTTATGACGAACGTCGAGTGTGGCAGCCATCTTGAAGACATGCTGTGACGGCGCCTCTCACGGGAACAGGCTGAACTAAGTTTGAAAACAAGCGAGAAGGATGTATCTACACACTGTAAAACTTTCAAATATGCAGAACGAAAACTGTATTAAAAAAAAGTTGTGTGCATTTCTTTTGAAGTGACCCTTGTATTTATATATATTTAAACTAACATACACAAAGGACAACAAACACACCCTCACTCGAACCTCCAAAGCAAGCAACCAACGCTCTGCAGCAAAGCGCCTTAGACCGCTCGACACCTTCACCGCGGAGGTCCTTATATATACAATCCTGGCTATTAAATTGCTACACCACAAAGATGACTTGCTACAGTCGCGAAATTTAACCGACAGGAAGAGGATACTGTGATATGCAAATGATTAGTTTTTCAGAGCATTCACACAAGGTTTTGCGCCGGTGGCGACACCTACAACGTGCTGACATAAGGAAAGTTTCCAACCGATTTCTCATACAGCAGTTGACCGGCGTTGCCTGGTAAAACGTTGTTGTCATGCCTCATGCAAGGAGGAGAAATGCGTACCATCAAATTTCCGACTTTGATAAAGGTCGGATTGTAGTCTATCGCGATTGCGGTTTATAGTATCGTGACATTGCTGCTTACGTTGGTTGCAATCCAATGACTGTTAGCAGAATATGGAATCGGTGGGTTCAGGAGGGCAATACGGAACGCCGTGCTGGATCCCAGCGGCTTCGTATCAATAGCAGTCGAGATGATAGGCATCTCATCCACATGGCTGTAATGGATCGTGCAGCCACGTCTCGATCCCTGAGTCAACAGATGGGGACGTTTGCAATACAACCACCATCTGCACGAACAGTTCGATGACGTTTGTAGCAGCATGGACTATCAGCTCGGAGACCCTGGCTGCGGTTACCCTTGACGCTGTATCACAGACAGGAGCGCATGTGAAGGTGAACGACGAATCTGGATGCACGAATGACAAAACGTCATTTTGTTTGATGAATCCCGGTACTGGTTACAGCATCATGATGGCCGCATCCGTGTTTCTCGATATCGCGGTAGACGCAGATTGGAAGCGTGCATTCGTCATCGCCATACTGGCGCATCACCCGGCATGATGGTATGAGGTTCCACGGGTTTCACGTCTCTGTCACTTCTTGTTCGCATCGACGGCACTTTGAACCGTGGCCGTTACATTTCAGATGTGTTACGACCCATGGCTCTACCCTTCATTTGATCCCTGCGAAACCGTACATTTCAGCAGGATAATGCGCGACCGCTTGTTGCAGGTCCTGTATGGGCCTTTCTGGATACGGAAAATGGTCGACTGCTGCCCTGGCCAGCGCATTCTCCAGATCTCTCACCAACTGTAAACGTCTAGTCAATGGTAGCCGAGCAACTGGCTCGTCACAATACCCCAGTCACTACTCTTGATGAATTGTGGTATCGTGTTGAAGCTGCATGCCACCAAAGCTCTGTTTGACTCAATGCCCAGGCGTATTAAGGCCGTTATTACGGCCAGAGGTGGTTGTTCTGGGTACTGATTTCTCAGGATCTATGCACCCAAATTGCGTGAAAATGTCAGTTCAAGTATGAAATATTTGTCCAATGAATACCCGTTTATTATCTGCATTTCTTCTTGATATAGCAATTTTAATGGCCAGTTGTGTAATTGTCCTTGGGACGTATCCACAGAAGAAGCACGTAAGGGTTCGGGTTTTTAATTGTTGTTGGTCCAGCTGTCTGGTGGCCGAGTTCCGTGCGGACGCCGATTACGATGAACAGACGATGCACAGTACTCGGCCTCTTCTGGGAATCACAGCCGGCCGTGTGCATGGGGGCCCTACCTCTAGCCGCTGCGCCTGGCAGTCCCCCCCCCCCCCCGCCCCCCTGTGGGCGTGGCTGCGGCTGCGGCTGTTTGCAGACACGCCCATCAGCCGTCCAATTAGCCGGCCGCTAATGGCCCCATCACGCGCCCGCCTGTCGGCGCCGCCAGCGCCGCGCCGCGGAGCCCACGCGCACTATCCGGGCCTCTGAAGCACTGAGGGGGCTGAAATGTTGTCTGCAGCCACTCGACCGCCCGCAGCCCGAGCACCGCGCCGTCCAGAATACAACATCAGGCGTTTCTGGTACAGGCGCGTGTCGAACGTAGTGCACCTAAGGCATCCGGATACACGAGCAACAATATTAAACATGGAAATAACGTTCGAAATATGAGGCATGTCCACAAAGTAAGTTCCGTTTGGCTATATAAACCAAACGTGAACAGATACAGAAAAAAAAAAATCGCACTGACTTGTTTTACGGCCCACTTTAGATTTGTAGTTTTATACGTTTTTGCAAACATTTTGGACCAAAATAATAATCTAAATAATAAAAAAAAATTTTTTTTGTTCGCCTTTTTTTTTGCAGCTGTTGCACAGGATTCCCGGCGCCTCCACCAATCAATGCCAAACAATGTCACGTTGAAATAGGAGCTTTTTTTGGAGGGGGTCCTTCTTTTTTTAATAATTCTAGCAAGTTATAAATAACGCGTCGTAGGAAGTGCGGAAAGAAACATCTTCTGTCAATGAGAACATATATTTCAACATAAAGAATAGTATCTCAAAACGGTAGGGCTCGATATCGTGATTAGAGTCAATCTTAAGAAATAAAATCTCTTCATAAGTAGGAATAGATAATTAAAACTCCACTGCTAGAGTTTTTTTCTTTTTTTTTTCCATCTTGTACATCTATGGTTCGCGGTCGTTTGTTCAGTTTGTTCGTGGTTGTTCGTTGAATGACTGGCTCAGCTTTTTTATTACAGAGGGCGTTCAGCCCCCCGATGAGGCGCGCTGAGCCACGGCTGCTACAGCTATCAATCAAAAGATCAGTCCTTTAATCTCATACTATTGATAGCCCTTGTTAACTGATGATAATATGGTCTTTGTAGACACTAGATTATCATTTATCGTACGAAGAACGATGTGTTTTTGTTAATTCTTCAGTGCGCCATTGCTGTGAAATGACAATGTGTAAGTTACAATAAGAAAATCATCAAACACGCAACGCAAGATGGCGTATACCACAGAGATTTCTGCGCGAGGAATGTCACGTGACATCTCCGAACGTCTGGTTTTCGTTAATTCAATGGAGGGTGTCAAATCTCGGTTATTTTTGCAAATATGTCTCAGACGACACAAGACATGAAAAAAAAAACATAAGGGATCTAAGTTGTAGAGAATTTTATCCTCTACAAATTAGGTTATTCAATTTTCGTGTCAGATGAACGGTCCGTTTGCAATTACAATTATATTGCAAACGGCTTTTTTTGGTATTACTACCGTATTTTGTGTCCGAAAAATTTGAAAGAGGGAGGTTCTGGTCTCTGGCGTCCTAAAATCATGTCTGTAAAATTTGGTGCTGATCAGTTGAACGGTTCGTCTTAAAAACAGGGAACACGTTACGGATAGACAGACAGACGGATAGACAGTCGCCGTTATTTTTGCAAATATCTTTGAAACGCTACGACATGTAAAAAATGTAAGAGAGCAAAGTTGTAGAGAACTTTCCCCTCTACAAATTCGGTTATTCAATTTTAGTGTCAGATGAATAGTTATTTTTATTTAAATTTCGAGCTGTCAAAAGACTATCGCAAAGACCCACTTTTAGTGTTACTACCGTAACCTAAAGTGGGCCAAAAATATTTATTGTATAAAAATCTGCAATTGTTCAACTACTTTTGTAGGCACTTGTCATAGCGTGGGACAATTTTTTGTGTGCCTTCTTCATAGAAGGTTGCCGCCTGTGTATTCAACCATGTGGCAAACATGTTCTTTCAGCTCATCATCGTTGTAGTGTTGACCGCCAAGGACAGATTTTAGGTGTAAGAAGAGATGAAATGGGACTCTCCTTCTTCCCTTCACGTTACCGCCTGACCTCACAAGGCGAATGTGACCAAACAACTCTTATGGGAATTTCACTAGGACGTGCTTGATCATCCTCCGTTCAGTCTCGCTCGTAGTGACTTTCTTCGTACACCTAAAACCTGTCCATGGTGGTCAACATTTCAGCGATGATGACGAGCTGAAAGAACATGTTACCACATGGTTGAATACACAGGCGGCAACCTTCAACGAAGAAGGTATACAAAGACTTCTGCGACGCTATGACAAATGCCTACAAAATTTCGGAAGATATGTAGAAAAGTAGTTTAATAGTTGTTTATTTTTGTACAATAAATATTTTTTCTGTATCTGTACACGTTTGTTTTATATAATCAAACGGAACTTACTTTGTGGACATACCTCGTATGTTCATTGGCGTCAGAAAATTAAACCGAACAACCTAAGTTTTGTTACGGTTTATTTTCCCACAGAACAGTTTTAAAGTGGAAACAGTGTAAAGAATACGTGATGGAAACAATCAAAACATAGATAATAGTAATCCACGCGTGGGTGGCTGCGCGGTATGACGAGCCTTGATATGGATTGCGCGTCCGCTCAGCCGCACCTTCGAGTCGTCCATCCGGTATGGATGTTTTGTTGTTGTTGTTGTTGTTGTTGTCTTCAGTCCGCAGACTGGATTGATGCAGCTCTCCACGCTACCTGTCTAATGTATACAGTCGCGACACTAGCGCTGATTTTTGTTATACTAGGCGACTGCAGCGCTTCTTGCGGACGTAAAACCACATTGTTCTATATCGTACTAGCTGAAAATCCGGCGTTGCCGGGTATTTATATATTTATTCCTGCCAGATTTCAGGTGTATATTCATTTGAATAAGGGCTGAATGTCTGTAAAATACCTGGGAATACAATTAGTAGTAAGAAGTAATAGATAAAAACTTAGTGCGTGATGGAGCGGTTTTCCATGAACGTTACTGTTTCGGTGGCCAAATCTCATGAACTATGTGTCGTACTGTGATGCAATTTAGAAGCTACATTGAATATATATATGCGTATAGTGTCTGTAAAATGTCCTGTCGCTACAATTTGTAGTGTTCAAATTATAAATTGTAACGTTATACCGAGAGCCGTAGTTTTACTCCATAAACAGCGGAAAAACAGTAAGCAAGAAGCTTTTTCCCTTTCATAATTTCACTATGGTTGCCAGCGAGAAAAAGTTTAATAAAGGTTTGAAATTATGTTTAAAGTTTGTTGCAAGTCGCTAAATACTGTCATTCTCATACAGTGTATTTCGAAAGTCTCGACGCATTATATGGCATTTTTTGCGATTTCTATTGGTTATGACGTAACCATGTGCCATATGTGATTCTTAAGCATGCAGCAATTATTACCTCACGGTAAGGGATGTGTGTACCAAATTTGGTTGAAATCGGTCTAGTGGTTTAGGAGAAAATGAGCACCATTGTCGCTTAATGCAGCAGTTTTTCGCGCATCTGATTGTTTATGACGTCATATCTCGTGAACTATATATCGTATGTGATTATTACACTTACGCCGACCGTCCCCATGGATTGAAGCTTATGTGTACAAAATTTCATAAAGATTGGAACAAAACTGTAGATTTGTATGCAAGACGTACAAATATACGGACACTCTGCTTTATATATTAGATACGAGGCGTGTATTTGTTGTTGTGTGTTTTGGTGTACGAAATGGTTTTTATGAAGACAAGCCTGTGTAGTGCAATAAATTGCAGCAACAACAAGAAGAAGACGCCACATTTATCATTCTTTAGGTTTCCTACAGAACCTGAGAGGTATGTAACATCACATTTCGGTAATGACTGAGAATCAACCATATAATATGCATTTAAACTGTCGTGTAATCGACCTATTATTATCTTAAAATTACATAAAATTGAAATAGCCTAAGAGCAAATTTATATTGGACGAAAGTCTCATTGCCAGTGCGTGTTCTCATAACTAAACATCAGAGAAAAAACCTTTTATCGCACCTTTCAACACCGGGAAGGCTGATTACAAGCTTTTCATGTGCGAAATACTGTGTTTACCAGCAAAGTAAGGTGCAACGTCTGAAGAATTTCGTCATAAATTTGTTGCAGTTACCGTCAGTTAATTCACGAGTTTTTGCTAAATTTACATTTATTGATATTTATCTGTCCCTTGGAAGTTGAATTATATGCTTGTCTGCGCAAAATACTACGTTTATCGATCACTAGCAGCAAGGTAAGCTACAAGCTATTTTTAAAGAATTACTTCGTAATATATTGCAGTTTGTGTAAAATGACGAGTTTCTGCTGTCAAGATACTCAAATCTTGAAATGCAAATCACACATACAAGTAATTACAAGCGGGCGTTATTAATGTGGCGTATACGGCGTTAAGGGACAGACGGCTTTACGATCGCTTGAAGCGCTAGTGTCGCTCCAAATGTCAGACGGTAACAGCTTCCACAGCAGTGAGTGTCGCGACTCTATATAATTAGACTGTGACGCTACCCTGTCCTGTGCAGCTCGTCATCTGAGAATACGTTCGGCAACCTACATCATTTTCAATCTGCTTACTGTATTCGTCCCTCGGTCTCCCTCTACGATTTTTACCCCATACACTTCCCTCTACTGCTAAGATGACGATACCTTGATGTATCTCTTCTCTCAGTCAGAATGTGTCAGAAACTCCTCTTCCCCCAATTTGGTTAAGCTCCTCCTCATTAGTTACCTGATCTGACCATTTAAGTTTCATGATTCGTCTGTACCACCACATTTCAAAAGCTTCTATCATCATTTGTCTAAACTTCTTATTGTCCACGTTTCACTTCCATACAGTGCTGCACTTCAGACAAATTTAAATTAATATTTGATCTTAACAAATTTCGCCTTTTTCAGAAACGCTTTTCTCCGCATAGCCATTCTGCATTTTATATCTTCTTTATTTCGGCCATCAGAACTTATCTTGCTACTTAAATAACAAAACTCATCTACTACTTTTATTGTCTCATTACCTAATCTAATTCCTTCAGTATCGGCTGACTTTCTGACGCTACATTACATATCCTTGTTTCGCCGGCCGCGGTGGCCGAGGGGACTGATGCGCTCCAGTCATGGTCTGCACGGCCACTACGGTCGGGGGTTCGAATCCCCCCTCGGGCATGGATATTTGTGCCGTCCTTTAGTCTTAGCTAGTTCATAAGTAGTTTGTAAGCTTAGGGACTGATGACCCCGTAGTTAAGTCTCATAAGTTCTACAAAAATTTGAACATATCCTTGTTTTGTTGATGTTCATCTTTTACCTCACTGTCAATTGCTCTTCCAGGTCCTTTGCGGTCTCTGACAGAATTACTATGTCATCGGCAATCCGCAAGTTTTTATTTCTTGTCCCTGAAATTTAATTCCCTCTCCAAATTTCTCCCTGCGTTCCTTCACCGCTTGCTCAATGTACAGATTGAACAAAATTGGAGAAAGGCTACAAGCCTGTCTTACTCCTTTCCGAAGCTCTGCCTCCCTTTCATGCCCTTCGATTCTAATAACGACTGTCTGGTTTTTTCGTAAGTTGAATATAACTCTTTGCTCTCTATATTTTGCCCCTGTTACCTTCAGTATTTGTGAAAAGCTTTCTCCAAATCTACAAATGCTAAAAACGTAGCTTTGCCTTATCTTAGCTTATCTTCTAAGATAAGTCGTAATGTGAGTATTGCCTCCCGTTGTCCAAATGTTTGTAGAGCTTATGGGACTTAACTACGGAGTCATCAGTCCCTAAACTTACAAACTTCTTATGAACTAGCTTATACTAAAGACGGCATAAACATCCATGCCCGATGGGGGATTCGAACGCCCGACAGTAGCGGCCGTGCGTTCTCTCAGATCTACGGAGTGGAGACAACAACATTACGGCAAAGAAGACAGTGATAATATGTCTGTAAAATTTGGTGCTGATCGGATGAACGGTTCGTCTTAAAAAGAGGGAACACGTTACGGATAGACAGACAGACGGACAGACAGACAGACATACATCCCAAAGTCGCCGTTATTTTTGCAAATATCTTTGAAACGCTACGACATATAAAAAAACGTAAGAGAGCAAAGTTGTAGAGAACTTTCCCCTCTACAAATTCGGTTATTCAATTTTAGTGTCAGATGCATGGAGAGTGGGGGGGGGGGGGCTGTTGAGTTGGGTTTATGAAACGAATTAGACGAGCAGTTCTGATAGTGTTGCGAGCAGGTAGTGCAATGCAACAACGTGACTTACCCGAAACTATGGCATGGGCAGCCATAGTTAGTTTGGGAACGGGACAGATAGCGAGGTGGCTGCAGATAGGGTGGTTTACTAACCAAATACGAAATTAGGAAGGTTTTGGTTGTGTTTCCTTACTTTCCCTTTTTCGAGTATACCTAGTTCGTTAAACCAATTTGGCCTGGTGAACACACATTGAGAGATACAGGAATAAAATGAATACAGAATAAATTCAAAGATAATTAAGATGAAGAACTAGTCCGCATCAAAAACAGACAATAAACATGATATCAAGGTATGAATTCTTAGATAACTTGTCTGCAGAGAAAAAATTTAAATTATTAAATATTAATACCAAAAATGACAATTCCCTCTTTTTTTCTTGAAGGTTGCAGCTGAAGGTCTGATGGGCACCGTTAAAACAAAGGACAACAGCAGTTTACAATGCAATTATACATTTGTGAACAGTCCATAAATGCGAAAGGCAACCATAGAAGGAGTACCACACACTTCAGTCAAATGAGTAGCCTAATATGAAACCTGGACATCTAACCTAATGGTCGAAATTTAGTTAGCAGTCGATTCTGAAGGAAGGTTTACTGCTCTTTTCATTGGTGAAATCCGTTGTTTCCAAAAATTGACGTAAATGTGAAAATCACACGTTAAATTTGACTGTTTACATCCAAAGCGGACACCTACATAAGAGCTTGCTACAAAGGTCGGAAATTTGTTGAATGAAGCAGTGTGCACCGATGGGAACACAGTATGTGATCCATGACCTTGAAAATCAGACATGGGGACAGTTTGTGGCAGGTACAAAGACGTATTAGCCCGTAACTTAAATTTTTTCAGTAATTTTTATATCATCTTAAAACGAGTAGAATGGAACATATTACCAGCGTCGGAAGGAAAAGGTAGGAAGCGGATTAGACAACCTGATAAGGGGAAAATAAACATTGAAAAGAAACAAAGGCAAGACTAGCTTGTAAACTACACTGTTATATTATATGGTCTGTTGTACGAAATTATCACTTGTTGGAAAGAAGTTCGATTTCAGAAATGACGTAAGGATGTTTACGGAAAAATCTGGTCACAGTTTCAACAGACCTTACGCTAATAATTTTAGAGATTCAGTGCCGTAACATTTCATTATGTATATACAATTATAAATATTATTATGATTGTTGTAGTTTTCATTTTTCCAATATGTAATAGAGTTCAGAATTTAATATTTTCCACTTTATGTCCATATTCCTATAATTTACCATATTAAACACCTGTAAAAGATTCACGTCAGCAGTAAGCGAATCTCTATGTATCAAAACAGGACACCTGAAAGCATGTTCACATCAAAAGCGGACACGCACACGTTTTGGTTTCGAAGACGGACATCTGTATTTTCAAACACAATTTGAAGGTGCTTGAGTAATCAAATTGATATTATATATTTTGACGACTTTAAAGCGTTCTATCAATGAAATAAAGCCCAATTTGCGTTCATTTATGGCTTCACTGTACTAGGTTTAGATGGAATACCAAAGTGTGACGAATGAAAATTTGTCTCCGGCCGTGATTCGAACCCGGGATCTCCTGCTTACTAGGAAGACGCATTAGGCATTCCGCTACCGAGGACACAGTGACCAGCCCGACTGCAGAGGACTCTTCCCTGCACGTCTCCCGCCACACCCAAATCTCCATTCGCCACGCTCTCTCATCCCTGTAACACAGCCTATTTGTCCTGTAATGCTCGCAGCCACAATACTGTATTCCCGCATCAGGGAGAATAGACCATGAGGTCTCGAGACACAATTAATTGTCGTCGAAGCCCAGAATCGGCTTGTATACAATTATATATATAATAAAAATTTGTGCCCGACCAGGATTCGAACCCGGGATTTCCTGCTTACTAAACTTCGGTATTACATCTAAACCTAGTACAGAGAAGCCATAACTGATCGCAAATTGCGATTTATTCTATTGATAGAACGTTGTAAAGTCGTCAAAAATATATAATTGTATACAAGCCGATGCTGAGCTCCTGACGACAATTAATTGTGTCTCGGTACCTCACGGTCTGTTCTCCCTGATGCGGGAATACAGTATGGTGGCTGCGACCATTACAATAGGCTGTGGTATAGGAAACAGACAGCGTGGCGAATAGAGAATTGGGTGTGGCGGGAGAATTGCAGGGAAGAGTCCTCTGCAGTTGGGCTTGTCACTGTGTCCTCGGTAGCGGAGTGGTTAACGCGTCTGCCTAGTAAGCAGGAGATCCCGGGTTCGAATCCGGGCCGGGCACAAATTTTCTTTCGCCACTCTTTGGTATTGCATCTAATTCTAGTACAGTGAAGCAAATTGAGATTTATTTCAAATTTATATTAGCCTCTGCCATGTATAAATCCTCAAGTTGATAATGCTCAAATCAGCTTATAAATATAATGGCTCTACGTTTCTCAATAAAAAATGAAGTTTATCTCAGTTTCTGGCAAGCGACAGTTGTCCGTCTTTGATAATAGGAGTGCGTACCTCAGCCACCACCGTGCGGCGCAGCGGTGGAACGTTGTATGCTGCAGAGCCGGGCATCTTGGCTCAATCGCTCGGATCGCGAGGACGGTAAAAAGCTCTATAAAAAGTGTGAAGGTGTGCTATGTGCCGAGGAGATGCTTGACTGTTCAGGTGGAACAGCCGCTAGCGAGCAACCTCTGGGGAACCTGCCGCACCTCAGTTGTATAAGGCTTACCCAGTCAAAGCGGTGCTCTGGTTGGGTAGGTTTTTATTTCGATAGTTGGTCGTGGGAACACCATGAAAAGAGCAAGAAACGTTGGCGGACATATAACCGCCATCTCTAAGAGAGGAAAAGTCAACTTCAATGCAGAGACAAATGACCCAGAAACATTCCCTTCCTTGGCCACCCTTTGGGAGGAACCTACGGCTAAAAATAGGGATGAGCCGTACTTTCCCAAATTACTGGTGTGCACTCGTACTGACAGCATTTCATTCACATCAAATAAGCCTCGTTTCTTCGTCGAACATCTTGAAGACAAGTAAGGCGAAGTGTTAGGTATGTCAGAGATGCGTAGCGGCGCAGTACTCATAGAAGCAGCTTCCCCTCTCGCGGGTGCTACTTGCCTGCGACAAGCTGGATGTTTTCCCTGTGAGCATCAGTCGACATAACTTGCTTAACATGTTACAATGAATAATTTTCCGTATAGACTTTCTGTTACAGTCTGAAGACGAGTTTCGCGCCAACTCAAAGCGAGGTGTCCTCTTGTCCACCGGTGTATTCAACCATGTGGTAACATACTCTTTCAGCTCGTCATCATCGTTTAAGTGTTGACCACCAAATGTTCAAATGTCTGTGAATCTATCGGACCAAACTGCGTGGTCATCAGTCCGTAGCTTACAAACTACTTAAACCTAGGTAAACTAATCTAAGGACAATACACACACCCATGCCCCAGGGAGGACTCGAACCTCCACGGCGAGCAACCGCGCGCTCCGCAGCGAGACGCTTTAGACCGCTCGGCTACTCCACCACGGCTGTTGACCACCAAGAACATATTTTAGGAGCTAGAAGAAACGAAAGTAGCATGTAAACAATTGAAGTGCAGTGTCCATCCGTAGTTTTTTGTGTTGTTCAGTAAGAATTTTGGGAACCCAGCATGAGCAAAGATTTCGAAATTTTAGATTTTCGGTAACAATTGCAAGGTATCCGGAATAAATTAAATAAATGTTTTTTATAGAAATTTGCAAGGTATCTGGAATAGATTAATGTCTGATGGAAATTGATGAGCACTACGTAATTGCAAAACTGAACTTTTAAAAATCGAACAATGTGGTGACTTCGACCACCGAGGTAAGCCTTAGAAAACATTAATATGCGCAACGAACACGCCCGGGAAATGGGAAATTCAAACACTAGAATTTATTGCCCTGTCTGATGTAATCCCAAAGGGTACAACGAAACTGATTAAGTTGAATAATGAAAATGGGAAAACGATCTGACTGCGACACAGATAAAATAAAAATTGACTTACCTCGTATCTTCTTATTACAAAACTGGAAACAGAAAACAGCAAGCAGCACGCATCATGCAGTATTTCAGTATTAAAAGTTTCATAATGATATATGGGTAGTAATCAAGTTCAACAATAATCATAAATGAAGAAAACGAAAGGAAGGGGAAACTACCAAATGAGGACGCAGAACGCAAATTGAATATTAGAAATTATGTATTCTTAAAAAGATATGAAGTAGAAAAAGATTATGGAAAATTAAATTAACATCATGCATTACAACAATAGCGTACTGCAACATATACTTAACGTCTGCCTTCTCCAACAGCGTCCTCGCGCTACCTCACCCAACAGGCAACTCTCGGCAACTGACTCCCAACACAGCTCGCAACAGACTCGCTACTGACTGCCCTCTCTCGCAGCCAGAGCTCTTAATCTACAATCGAACTTCCAAAAATTACTGTGCCACTCGCAATATACATCTGTGTCCAGTTTACATACGTACAAAATATTACAGAAAACCGACTTATGTCGGCACCATAGGGCACACAATTTCATGAATAAGTGATCGTGAGATCTGCGGAACTTCCATAGCAAGGGCTCTAGCTTTATTACTGTTGCGTTAAATCTTCACGTCCTTCATTGAACATTCCGACATATCTTAACCACTGAATCACTCGTAGCATTTTGTCCGAAAACCTCGCAGATTCGCCGATGAATTTGCTTTGGTTTGACTTTCTTTGCATTAAGAAGACGAATCACTGACCTGGTTTCACACGCAGCGGCATTACGGCCAACATTATAAAGAAGCAGTACAAAGCACATGTCGGCAGCAGCGGTCTGAAAGTAGCGGACATGTGTTTTCCTTGAGTGACAGTAACTGCCGCGCATGCTCGGAAATGCGATGTTAGCGCTGCCGCGGATAGAAATAGAAACGGAACTTCCTTTGCGGACAACCTTCGTGTATTCACTGGTTCCTCGCCTTCAGCTAATGTGGAGCTTTCAAGAAGACTCACCATTTGTGGTTATAAATAAAACAATGTTAATACATCAGCTGGTCAGGGCTGATCCCGGGGATGTCAACGAAAAACCATACAAGTACGCCACTTCCCCTTACAATAGTTTTTCCTCAGAAGAATTTGTCTCTTTAACCTTCGAGTGGCAGCGCTGGTGCAAATATGCTACCACTTTTCTTTAAATGCTCATTGCAATAATGGCGATGTCGTATTTCCGCTTTAGCTATTCCTCAATTAAGCCTTGGCAATTATATCAGTCAAGGTTCTGAGTTTCTAGTGCACGTATGTGTCCACAGCAATTAAAAAAAAAAAAAAAAAAAAAAAAAAAAAAAAAAAAAAAAAAAAAAAAAATTAGGGAGTGCATCACTGGTAACAGATTTGCACCGAGCTGCCTGTCATGTAAGTAGATTTGAATTGATTTGTGTGTCAGTTCTAGTTTCATTGCAGATGGATTTGTGGCAGTTTCTAGTAAATATTTATTGTATATTTTCTTTTATGAATTTATCAATTGTTTTAAAAAATTGATTGTATGACTTTATATAAGAAAAGAAACTATTTTGGAAATTGAAATAGAAATGTCCTCTTATGAAACAATCAATAAATTCTGGAGCCGCTTCAGCTGTTTTTATTGAGATCCTTTTATTTACAGGACCTGTACATAAAAGGATCTCAATAAAAACAGCTGAAGCGGCTCCAGAATTTATTGATTGTTTCCTTTTATTTACAGGACCTGTACATAAAAGGATCTCAATAAAAACAGCTGAAGCGGCTCCAGAATTTATTGATTGTTTCATAAGAGGACATTTCTATTTCAATTTCCAAAATAGTTTCTTTTCTTATATAAAGTCATACAATCAATTTTTTAAAACAATTGATAAATTCATAAAAGAAAATGTATTTACTCAGCTGCAGATGCCCCAATTATAAAATAACTTGTATTTATTGTATAGTTTTTAACCTACATATTACAATGTTCAAAAATTTAAATTTATTTCGTAAATAGAAGTTTAACTCTCGATAAATTGTCCTCTAGTTTCTCCTGATTAGTTATGCTTCTCGTAGACGTGGTATGGGTCTAACAGATGAGTAAATAGACTTCTTTCGACAAGTAATGAAGATCTTAGTGATTTTTGACTAGATTCCTCATCAGATGATGAACAGGACACTATTATTCAAATGTAAATCCTAGTCACGATCCCGAACAACATTTTAGACGCAATGAATCTGATATTGAAGAGTAAAACAAGCAGCACTCCAAAACTCTGGAAAAGAATATCCTAAAAATCTTCCCTGGTTCAAAAGGAAACGCTGGGGGAGGGGGGCAGCGATGCAAGCTCTCTCATTCATGGTAGATAATAATATGACTGATGAGGTAATTATGGCACTCATTACTGAAGAGACAGGAACTACAGGGAAGTAACGAAAGAGGAAATGATAGTACTGCTGGGTTTATTATACATGATTATTGTCCATTTTCGGAATAATGTTGTATTATATTTATACACCGAAGGTAATTGATATACCAATTCAGATATTAATAAATGTGATATTTCTACATGTACATTAAATTATTTTTGTCTTTACGATCACTTAGTAGCTATATACCAGGTCTGTAACACGTAATACACAGTAGTTGCAAATCTGCACCGCATTGCTGCTGCTGAAGTTATAATAACTAGCGCTGCCCTGGAGGGTAAATTATTGAATGAGCCTCGTATTTTGCAACTGATGGCAGTTTTTCCTACCACAAAACGTTTCCCGTCTCTGCTAAGCGCCGTACTGTACTGACAACGCCTCAGTCAGTATTTCGGCTAGAGAGAGAGTTTCTGCCGCGTGTCCGCGCCCACGCGCTGTGAGGGCCCCTGGCTGGAATGCCAGCGACCGCGACCGCAGCGGCCTCCTAGGGTATCGGACATGAATTCCGCCTGCAGGGTCGCCATTCCTCCGGACTGGTATCGACCTCTCCGGAACGTTCCAGAAGTCGACAAACGGGAATCGATGTATAAAACTCTATACTCACTGCCTCAGCAGCCGCGCTGCATGCAGGACCTTCGGGTGATGCAAATTTTCCTTGTAAACGACCTCGTTTTTCTGCATGAAACTTCTTGCGATATGATGCCTCATCATAAAAAAAAAAAAAAAAAAAAAAAAAAAAAAAAAAAAAAAAAAAAAAAAATTACAATCAAGTATAGTGAGAACTATGAAGCAATCAAGAATCTGAGGATAGTATTGAACACCACAGTGCTTCAGGCCGTGTTCACGCTGCAGGCCGGACCGAGCCGAGCCGAGCCGAGCCGAGCCGAGCCGAGCCGAGCCGAGAGATTACACATTATAATTACGTAGGCTTCCGCGTCCAAAGTCAGATGACATAAAAGTTTTCTCGGTGTTGTACCGCGTCATGATGTAAGGCTATTACTTAAATAACCGACGTTTCGGCCAACGTTACAGTGGCCTTCATCTGGGCATACTGATGTGAGCTAGTTGTTACTACTCTTTATATTACTTTCATTTAGACATTACGTCATAATTTTTTTAAAATAAGCAATGTTATTGGTGAATTTTTGGCGGAAGAATGGAACTTTATTTTGATAGGATGCTGAGGTGGAGGGAGTGGGGGTTAGCCGTTGCTTCTTGTATAGCGACACATGATTGGTGTTCATCGGCGAATGGGGTGAGGGCTTCCGTTTCTCTCCTGCTGGCCGTGGGCCGCGCGGCGGCAGTTGCTTACTAGTGACGCTCGCGTGTTGTGTTGTCAGTGCGGCCTATTTCGATGTGATGGCTGGTAGCCAAGAGGGGGCAAGCCTGAGTCCATCTTCTCTGTTCATGTTATTACGGTGTTTTCCAATTTCGATGGCTTCCCTTATCTTGCGTTTAACCATCCCTGGTTGCTTGACGAGTATTCTGACATCGTTAAATTTTATCTTTTTACTGCAATCTTGCTGGTGTTCGGCAACTGCAGATTTATTGTGTTGGCCTAATCGAATATAGCGTTCATGTTCGCGTATGCGTGTTGCCACTGCCCTCCCTGTCTCACCTATGTATACTTCCCTACACTCGCATTCCACCTTGTATACTCCTGATGCTTGTAGTGCCTCTATCTTGTCCTTTCTGGAACCAAGTAATGACGCGGTACAACACCCATAAAACATTTATGTCATTAAACACATTGTTTCAATGACGTTGTTCACACTGCCGGCCGGGCCGAGACGACTCTGCTGCAGCCGGCTCATGCCAACGACATTCAGAATCATAGTCACAGACTATATGATCAACTGTGAATGGGCAAAGCTGAAAATGTGTACCCAGCCGGCATTCGAACCCGGGTCTCCTGCTTTCTAGGCAGTTGCGCTGACCCCTACAACACCGGGGACACAGTGATCACCGCATCTGCAAGGACTACCTAAGCACGCTTCCCGTCCAATACAAATTCCCAGCTTCACCCTGCCCACAGTACTTAAACTCATAGTTATGAAACTGATTCCCGGAAGAGTAACGGCCACAAACTTACCCATCCTAACCCACTAACGAAAGGATCATTGCCCGTCACAGGCATATTATATACACATTATCAGCTTTGACCATACGCATTTAAAGTCATATATTCTGTGAATAAGAAACAATAACTGCATGATCAGTGGTGACGTCTGTGCTTTCAGAACACACGCCACATGTGTATATAATATGCCGGTGACGGCCAATGACCCTTTCGTTAGTGGGGAGGGGTGGGCAAGTTTGTGGCTCTTACTCTTACGGGAATTAGCTTCATAACTACGACTTATGACCACTGGGAACACAGCGATCACCACACCGGCACGAAATTACTCAAGCACTTCTCCCGTCAGATACAAATTTGCAGCTTTGCCCTGCCCACTAGAAGTCGCACTCCTAATCACTTTGTAATAATTCGCGTGAGAGTAATGGTCTAGGAGTGCCTACGCACTGAAAAAAGGATCATTGCCTGTCATTGTATAAGTTGTATACAGGGTGGTAAATTGATAGTGACAGGGCCAAATATTTCACGAAATAAGCATTAAACGAAAAACTACAAAGAACAAAACTTTTCTAGCTTGAAGGGGTAAAACAGATGGCGTCTAGTACGTAAATAAATATGAATGTTTTATTACGAACACTTTTGTCGCTTTGTGATACAGGGCGCTGTAATGGGGCGTCTGGCGAAATCTAGGAAATGACTAGTCGAATCCTGTCTTGCAACTCTTCCAGTGTATGGGGATTGCTTCCATACACCTTGTCTTTTAATGTCTCCCAAAGATAGAAGTCACAGGGATTGAGATCTGGAGAACAAGAAGGCCAGTCAACTTTCCTATCATCAAAAACGCTTCGTATTGCTGCCATAGAATACAATGTGTGCACTTACATTTCCTGCAGCTTTTCGCTGGGTGAAAGTTCTTCAAAAAATGGATGCAGGATATTGTTCACATACCTGTCAGAATTTATTGTTTCCTGAAAAAAGATTCCTCTAGTCACTTCCCAGATTTTCGTGGAGTGTTCGCAAATGTGTTCAAGAGATGTCAGGCCACTCTTTTGCCGGCCGCGGTGGCCGAGGAGACTGAGGCGCTTCAGTCACGGTCTGCACGGCCACTATGGTCGGGGGTTCGAATCCCCCCCTCGGGCATGGATATTTGTGCCGTCTTTCGTATAAGGTAGTTCATAAGTAGTTTGTAAGTTTAGGGACTGATGACCCCGTAGTTCTACATCTACATATATACTCCGCAATTCACCGTAAGGTGCGTGGCGGAGGGTACACTGTACCACTACTAGGCATTTCCTTTCCTATTCCACTCCCAAATTGAACGAGGAAAGAAAGAATGCCTATATGCCTCCGTACGAGCCCTAATTTCTCTTATCTTGTCTTTGTGATCTTTACGCGAAATGTAAGTAGGCGGCAGCAAGATCGTACTACACTCAGCTTCAAATTCCGGCCCTCTAAATTTACTTAACAGAAATTCACGAAAAGAATGTCGTCTTTCTTCCAGCGATCCCCAATTGAGTTGCCGGAGCATTTCCGTGACACTCGCGCATTGGTCGAACCTACCGGTAACAAATCTAGCTGCTCGCCTCTGAACCGCCTCTATGTCTTCCTTCAAACCGATCTGCTGCGGGTCCCAAATACTTGAGCAATACTCAAGACGTGGTCGTACAAGCATTTTATACGCGGTCTCCTTTACAGGTGAAGTACATCTTCCCAAAATCCTCCCAATAAATCGAAGTCGGCTGTCTGCCTTACTCACAACTGTCCTTACATGCTCGTTCCATTTCATATCGCTCTGCAATGTTACGCCTAGATATTTGAACGACGCGACAGCATCAAGAAGCTCACTACTAATGCTGTATTCGAACATTATGGGATTGTTTTTTCTACTCATGCGCATCACCTTACATTTTTCTACACTGAGAGCTAGCTGCCATTCTTCGCACCAACTAGAAATTTTGTCTAAGTCAACCTGTATGCTGTTACAGTCAGTTTCAGACGACACCCTCCCATACACCACAGCATCATCAGCAAACAGCCGCAAATTACAACTTACTCTGTCCATCAGATCATTTGTATAGATAGAAAATAATAGCGGTCCTATCACACTCCCCTGGGGCACGCCTGACGATACACTCGTCTCTGATGAACACTCGCCGTCGAGAACAACGTACTGCGTTCTATTACTTAGGAAGTCTTCCAGCCAGTCACAAATCTGTGAACCTATTCCATAATCTCGTATCTTCGTTAGCAGTCTGCAGTGTGGCAACGCGTCGAACGCCTTTTTGAAGTCGAGAAAAACACAAACCGCCTGTTGCCCTTCGTCCATGGCTCGCAAGATGTCATGTGAGAAAAGGGCAAGCTGAGTTTGACATGAACGATGTTTCCTAAACCCGAGCTGATTCATGGAAAGAAGCTTTTCCGTTTCAAGGAAATTTACTATATTCGAACTGAGAATATGCTCCAAAATTCTACATGTCAACGATATTGGCCTGTAATTCTGTGGGTCATTTCTCTTTCCTTTCTTATACACGGAAGTCACCTGCGCTTTTTTCCAATCACTAGGAACTTTGCGCTGAATTAAAGATTCGCGATAAATGCAGGCTAAGTAGGGGGCCAATGCCGCAGAATAGTCTTTGTAAAACCGAGCTGGTATTCCATCCGGACCAGCAGACTTTTTCGTATTTAGCTCTCTCAGCTGCTTCTCTACACCGGAAATACCTATTGCTATGTCCCCCATTTCGGAATTAGTACGTTGATCAAATGATGGTATATTTGTGCGGTCCTCCTGCGTGAAAGATTTTTTAAAGGTTAAATTTAGAACTTCAGCTTTCCGTTTGCTTTCTTCTATTACTGCCCCGGAATGATCAACTAGTGACTGGACAGTGGGCTTTGACCCGCTTATCGATTTTACATAGGACCAGAATTTTTTCGGGTTCTGGGAAAGATCTATTGCTAAGGTATGGCTGTGATAATTATTGTATGCTTCACGCATCGATCTTTTTATAGACGCACGAATCTCTACTAACTCTTGCCTGTCATCATTTGCGTGTTCTTTTTTGAATCGAGAGTGCAACAGCCTTTGCTTTCTCAGCAGCTTTCTAACATTATTATTATACCACGGTGGATCTTTTCCATCCTTAATCGTCTTTACTGGCACATATTTCTCTAACCCTTTATTAACAATGCACTTAAATTTAGTCCACAATTCCTCTACATCCATAGTCCCGGAATTAAACGATGCCCATTCATTTTCTAAGTGCGATCGTAACATTTGCTTGTCGGCTCTTCCCAACAAAAACACGCTCCTAGCCTTCTTGACTGGTTTATGAACTTTTGTCACCATCGACGCTATCATGACGATATCATGATCACTAATTCCTGTCTCTACACAGACATCGTTAATAAGGTCAAGCCTGTTTGTGGCTATAAGGTCTAGAATATTTCCATTGCGCGTGGGTTGCCGGTTTAACTGCTCAAGACAGTTTTCGGAGAAAACCCCCATAAGCTTAACAAACATTTGATTTGATTTGATTTTGCCACTCTTTCCATAGAGGGACGTCATTTTGAACATCTACTGTAAATTAAGGTAAGCTTAGGCTACTCAGATGGCAATGTTTTTAGACTTTAACTCAGTGTATGCGACCACGTCATAACAGAGTCCGAGAATCGGGCGCTGCCGTGGCCGGCAGATGCGGTGGCGGCGGCCGGGAGCCGTACCGCGCGATCCGCTGACGCCTGGCAGGCGTCTTTCGTGAGACACTCTGTACATATGAAAAAATTTCAATAAAGCAGTTCTCATAGGTTTCAGAAGAAGCCTGGAAATAAGTAAAACAATGATGATCATTTTTGAAAAGTACTGGAATGTCTTGGCAATGTTGAAGGGGATAGACTACATCATAATAGCGGTTCGTTGCATGGATCCGTACTGAAGAGATCCTCGAGATTATGTACATAATCGGAAAACTTGGAGGAAAATAAGTGATGGGAAACTCATTTATTCGGATAATTGAAGTGTACACTTATTTTCCAGTAACAAGTAATGTACAGTAACTATAATTATAACAACGAACATCTACTTTTAGCATTACTAAGTCAGGTACAAAGGAAAATATAATAGAAAGAAACTGTGTCTAGTAAAGTTTATTAAATTTTAATGTCTGGACTTAGTATGACGTTTTTCCTTTTCTTCTTCAAAATATCTTTTGATATTTGACTAATGCTTGGAATGCAAAAATTATGTAGATAATAGATGTATAAACAAACATCTCACGGCGCCTTGACCAGCACTAGGAGCGCTAGGATCGCTGCAATTGTCAGTTGGTAACAACTTATAGAGCAGTGAGCGTCGAGGCTGTATATGTTAGACTGTGATCAAACTGTCGCCACGGAGCTATGCTACAATGCGCGAGGCCGCTCCCCGTCGAGGGTTGGCTGTTTGTGTCGTCTTTAATATAAGGTAGCCGGCCGCGGTGCCCGAGGAGACTGAGGCGCTCCAAACATGGTCTGCACGGCCACTACGGTCGGGGGTTCGACTCCCCCTCGGGCATGGATACTTGTGCCGTCCTTAGTATTAGTTAGTTCATAAGTAGTTTGTAAGTTTAGGGACTGAGGACCCCGTATTTAAGTCCCATAAACTATACAAACATATGAACAGTTTTTAGTATAAGGTAGTTCATATGTATTTTGTAAGTTTAGGGACAGATGACCCCGCAGTTAAATCCCATAAGCTTTAAAAACATTTCAATATTTTGTGATTACACTGACAAGTGTTACGGGTGCTGCATTGCGCGTTGCATACATCGCGGGATGCTTAAACTTCGTTGGTATGTCCAGCGATCGGCGTGCTCGCGCAGTACGGCGGTGAAAACAATATAGTTCCAGTTTCTGCCACCAAGCGAAAATATGGCGCCATAAGAAGTCCGTCAGAAGGTGGTGTGGGTGCTCGAACAGGGCAGGAACGATGAAACATATGATAACGATGGTTCTTGCACATTTATTACTATATGGTCACAAGTTAGAACATGTGTTCAGTATGGTCTACTGACCATGCTGCATCTTTAACACACGGCATGGTCGACAGTTACCCGCAGCGTATCCAGTGTAGTGGGGGCGATATGTCGTCATACGCTATTCTTATACACATGATTCTTCGAATATCCTCGCAACCAGAAATCACGTGGATTTTCTTTGGTACCTCTGGAAGGCCATGTGTTTCCAAAGTGCCTGGAGATGATTATCACTGAAGGCTTCTGGATTTTAACCAGGAAAGTGACATGTGGTGTCGCTCCATCTTGCATGAAAATGGTCGATTCTTGCAAAACGGTATTCACGTGTTGCACGAGTAGGGCTTTAAAACGTGTAGCTGTTACTGTACAGGCCTACAGCGTGTCATTTCGGAGAAATATGGACTGAGAAGAAGGGAGCTTGTGAAACCATGCGACACAGGCATATAATCTGAATTCAGAGGGTATTCCTGAAGCACATGTGAAGAAGAACCCAATAGTTCTGTGCTTTAACGGCAGCATGAGGAATAAATGTGCCTCGTCTTTTCAAACAATATTCCCTCGGTACATGTCAGTTAAAAAAAAAAAAAAAAAAAAAAAAAAAAAAGACGGAAAGGCAAAAGGGCAAGTCTTAGCTATTCATGGCTATATTATCTATCCTGGGTCTGCAATTGCTGCAAATTAACAATATTTTAAGGATACCAGTGTAAAATGCCCAAAAAATGTTTTCACCTATGGAGAGAAAATTCCTGATCCACAGCTTGACCTCTGGTTGCAGAATTTGAGACATCTACATCCGTATTCCGCAATGCAATTGATGGTGTGTGGCGGAGGGTACCTTGAGTACCACTATCGGTTATCCCTCCTATTCCAGTCACGTATTGTTCGCGTAAAGAAAGATTGTCGGTATGCCTTTGTGTGGGCTCTAATCTTTCTAATTTTATCCTCATGATCTCTTCGCGAGATATACGTAGGAGGGAGAAATATACCGCTTGACTCGTCGGTAAAGGTGTGTCCTCTAAACTTCGACAGAAGCCCGTACCGAGCTACAGAGCGTCTCTCTTGCGGAGTTTATCGATCATCTCCTTAAGGATTACTAAATGGACCTGCGTCTGCTGCACAGCCGGCTTCAACTATAACAACTTAACTTCCGTGGGTATGGAACGCCGCCGGCCGCGGTGGCCGAGGTGACTGAGGCGCTCCAGTCACGGTCAGCACGGCCACTACGGTCGGGGGTTCGAATCCCCCCTCGGGCATGGATATTTGTGCCGTCCTAGTTCGTAAATAGTTCATAAGTAGTTTGTAAGTTTAGGGATTGATGACCCCGTAGTTAAGTCCCATAAGCTTAACAAACATTTGAGCATTTTTGATATGGAATGCCAACCTCTCCCAGCTGCATCACCAAATTCATATTTCATCACATCCTTTAGCCCATTTATTCACATGGGGCCATTTCGCAGCAGTTTCTGTCGGCGATATTCTCGCAATGCGGCGAGTCTCTTGCTGCCGTTCCGATAAAACGACTTTACCAGCAGCTTTCTTTCCGACTGCCATTGCAGTTTGTACGGAAAAGTCAACCTTCGTAGCCATTTACATCAACATTCTCTTCAAAAGCGTCATCAAAAAGCGTCGCCAAACAACCGACAGCATACTGAAGCGAAACCAGGAAACAGTTCACAATCTGACTTGGTTAGAGCGCCACATTTTCGCCTTGTGGCATAAAGTGGAAGTATAATTTTTCATCATACCCTTCGAGCGCACGGATTACTGAACATAACCAAGTGCGAGCATACAATTATAACCATCTCTTGTATGATCTGTAGTACGAAAGAGGTAAACAAACTGTGTGATTCGTTAATCTCAGAGACAAAGACTGATAACTTTTGTAACTCAGACAATGAGGCTATGTCAAAAACAGAAAAAATAAAAAATAAAAAAAACACGCGGTGGCATTGTTTGTAATTAGTAGTAATAAAGACCCTAAGCGGCCAAATCTTTATTTAGTTGGTCAGGTACGCATTTAGGTCAGTAAACTAGGAGCCCCACAATTTTAATCATAACGCTTTCATTCCTTAAATTGAGAATTTGACGACTATTCAGTGAATATTTTTTTAAATTTTTTTATGTAGTCTCCATTACCTTTAATGGCTTATGCCAGCGTTGAGTAAGTAAATGTATTCCTAGACGGTAAAACCTAGAGTAATCACATTTCCACAGTCTCATTTACGCTGTGCCGTGGCGGAGTGACCTAGCGCATTGAGGCGTTATGCTCCGATGCGCGAGGTCGTTTCCTGTCGGGAGTTCAAATTCTCCCTCGGACGTGGATGTTTATATTATCTTTAATATAAGTTAGTTCGTAAGTAGTTTATAAGTTTGGGGACTGACCGCAGTTAAGTCCCATAAGCTCAACAAACATTTGATTTACGGTGTCATAGTCTTCAATAGTTTATCGTAATGGCAGCGACGACACTGCGTCAGACCGTTCGCCTAGAAAGCTGGCCAGCCCGCACAACAAAATACGCAAAGGGGTCTCCGCCAAACAACGCGAAACAAGCGGCCGACGAGAACCCAAACGAGCAAACTCTTTAGCGCTGCCATATAAACACGAATTACCCATCGTACAACCAAAGGGGATTTGTAAACCTGTTCCACCAAACTTCTGTGGTCATCAGTCAAATGTTCAAATGTTTGTAAATCTATCGGACCAAACTGCGTGGTCATCAGTCCGTAGCTTACAAACTACTTAAACCTAGGTAAACTAACCTAAGGACAAACACACACACACATGCCCCAGGGAGGACTCGAACCTCCACGGCAAGCAATCGCGCGCTCCGCAGCGAGACGCTTTAGACAGTTCGGCTACTGCACCGCGGCGGTCATCAGTCCCTAGAATCACATACTTAAAGTAACTTACACTGACAAAGAGACCACAAGGGTATCGGGTTTTATAATTTCTTTATATTTATGGTACGTCAAGTTCAGAACTAAATAACAATCAGCCAAAGCCATGCGACGCTACTCTTAAAAATTTCTCGAGAAAATCGACAGGTTTTGCAAGTAACCTTAAATACCCATCATTAAATTAATTGCAGCGTCTGTCGGTGTAGCTCGTGCTGTAGCGTTCTGGTTTCACAACCTTAAGGTCGGTGGTTCGAGTCCTGTCGTGACAGATTTTTTTTTTTAGTTGTGTTTGAATATTAATACAATTTCAATATCTAATGGTAATTTTTGCGAAAAGTGCACAAATATTTGTTTATTCTTAATTTCCTGTATTTTATAGAAGGTTGTTAATAATGACGGTTTCAATCAAAAAACATGTTACATTTTTTCAGTATTGGCTTCAACATTAGTTCACGACGGTAGATTGTTCAGTTTGTGAATAGCTGCGACATTGTTTCTGGATAGTCATCTTCATAGCTACTAATGGCTCTCCTAGCAGCTAACCTACTCAACGATCGTTTTACGTGACGACTGGGATTTCAGCTCGTCTACATACACATAATCTAAGACTGACAATACTTGGAATCAGATATCCCAAAATGTTTTATATAACTGAATTAGAAAACGAAAGAAATATATCAGTGGGATTCGCAAAACCGACTTAATGGTTGTGAGACCAGAACGCTAGTACACTCATTTTTCCTCTTTCTTTTCTTGAGGTAGACCGATGCTTGGCCGATCGTTGATCATTTGGCTCAGCTTTATTACAGAGAGCATTGAGCCCTCTGACAGGACGCGCTGAGCCACGGCGCCCGGCTGCACCTGAGCTACAGCGACGAATGCAGCATCTGTTTCAATAACTGGTACTTGCGTCTACTTTGAAAAACTTCAAAGAATTTTTGAGCCTTGCGTTGAATGACTTTGGCCGATTGTTATTTAAGTTCTGAACTTCACGTTCGATAAATATAAAGAAATTCTAAAATCCGATATCCATGTGGTCTCCTAGTAAGGAAAACAAACACAACCATTCCCAAGCGAGGACTCTAACGTCCGGCGGGAAAGGCTGCCCAGTGCGTAGCATGACGCCTTAGACCAAGCGACCTTTCCAGGCGACGCGAGTTTATCACATAGCTCTACTGGCGCCACGCTACTCGCCGTAAACTCCTTCCCTACCACATAGGAGGCTGCTCTGCAGTCTTCGTAGAAAAAGTACCGAAATTACTACCATTAAGTCTGTAAGCCTCCCCTCCTCCTCCTCTGCTCCACATGTGCAAAACCCTGATTCATCCTCTGCTTCCTCGCGTGGCTATCCGTCCCACCATCAGATCCTCGAATGTCCTGGGATCCCCCTTGCTTTCCGCATCCCATTACCCATTACCCTTATTATTAATTTCCCCTCCTAACCATATCGAATACTATACTATTAGAAAACTTGATTCCCATAATCCTATTGCCTCGTTTCTGATCGCCAACCCAGTTATAGTGCCGCACCTTTACACAAACATCTTACCGTCCGTCTACCTACACACAGTCCTTATCCTCTTCAACTCAAACCGACTTTCTGTACTTATACATCCTACCACCTGTAAGCCGGCCGCGGTGGCCGAGGGGACTGCGGCGCGCCAGTCACGGTCTGCACAGCCACTACGGTCGGGAGTTCGAATCCCCCCTCGGGCATGGATATTTGTGTTGTCCTTAGGATTATCTAGTTCATAAGTAGTTTGTAAGTTTAGAGACTAATGACTCCGTAGTTAAGTCCCATAGACTATACAAGCATTTGAACATTTGATCCACCTGTAATTCCGTACCCTTCTCACGCATTTTCAGCACTCCATTTCTCCATCCGCCATACATCGCTCCTCATTCCATCTCATCTTCCTCCAACAGCCATGCCGCATACTCAACTCAACCTTACCATATTCCTTCCAACCCCGCCTCCCCCCCCCCCCTCCTCATACTCCCGCGCACCTGGTTGGAATTCAGCATCCTTGCCTACCTGTAGGTTATTTACTTCAGATCTTTTCTTCTTAACAAATTTGTATACCAGCGAACCGGTTGCGTAATTTTTAGGTTCTTGACCTAGGTTTCGTTGCCACTAAGGACAACCTTCATCAGAAGAATAAAAATAATTCCGTAAAACACATGATGTCAAAAATATTACGAGCAGGATTGATCAGGTCAGTTACAATAAAAATTAGCATTCTGGCCATGAAAATAAAATACAAATTACACTAATATGGTGTGAAGGGCATGAAGTTCTTTTATGCCCTTCACACAATACTAAACTGAAGATTCCATGTTGTCTCAGGATGTGTCCCAACCAATCGATTCCTTCGTTTAGTCATCTAATCTTCAGCATTCGTGTGCAGCACCACATTTCGAAAGTTGCTATCCTCTTCCTGCCTGAACGCCTTATGGTCCACGTTTCACTCTTGTCGCTCCAGACAAATGCCTTCAGAAAAGAGTTACTAACATTCAGGTTTTGGTGACAACAAATTTCGCGTCTTCGTAAATGTTTTCCGTCCTATACCCATTCTGCATTTTACATCTCCTTTACTTCGGCCATCCAAAGTTACTCAAATAACGAAACTCGTCTACTACTTTTATTGCCTCGTTACCTAATCTAATTTCTTGAACATCTCCTGATTTTCTTAGACTACACCTCGTTAACCTTGTTTGGCTTTTATTAATGTTGTTGTTTTCGGATGAATCCAGGTTATGTTTACAGCATTATGATGGTCGCATCCGTGTTTGGCGACATCACGGTGAACGAACATTGGAAGTGTGTATTCGTCATCACCATACTGGCGTATCACCCCGTGTGATGGTATGGGGTGCCATTGCTTACACGTCTCTGTCACCTCTTGTTCGCATCGACGGCTGCTTCAACAGTGGCCGTTACATTTCAGATGTGTTATGAACCGTGTCTCTACCCTTCCTTCGATCCCTGCGAAACCCTACGTTTCAGCATGATAATGCTGTGGTGTCGCACAAGTATGAAGTGCGCGCCACGTAATTTTGCCGCGCGCCGCCATGCACGCACGGCGCGGCGTTCTTACGACGTCAGCCACGAGCGCCCTCTGCTGCAACTCCGCTCGTGGCCACGACTGCTGCATCCGCGAGTCGCGAATCAGATAGGCACCAGTTAAGACTTGGCTATCGGAGAGGCACTAGGAATCATCAGTAGGCAGGCCTCTATCTAAACTAAGAATCAGCATTCTGCAATCTTGAACTTTGTAAAAGTATTATCTTATTTCTACGAAATATACAACTTGTTCTAATTTTGCCTAGTGTTTCTAGTTTCTGCTGTCCCACTGGCTGGACACCTCCATACTTGCACACGCGTGCATCCTACTTCCTGTGTCGGTCTCTCTTTACTCGGCTTCCGACACCTACGACAACCGGCGGAAACGAGACACAAAAATGCAAGACCGCATGTTGCAGGTCCTGTACGGGCCTTTCTGGATACGGAAAATGTTCGACCGCTGCCTTGTCCAGCACATTCTTCAGATGTCTCACCAATGAAAACGTCTGGTCAATGGTGGCTGAGCAACTGGCTCATCAGTATTCGCCCGTCACTACTCTTGATGAACTGTGGTATCGTTGTGGGCAACAGTACCTGTACACGCCATCCAAGCTCTGTTAGACTCAATACCCAGGCATATCAAGGCCGTTATTAGGGCCAAAGGTGGTTGTTCCGGGTACTGATTTCTCAGGATCTATGCACCCAAGTTGCGCGAAAATGTAATCACATGTCAGTTCTAGTATATTTGTCCAATGAATACCCGTTTATCATCTGCGTTTCTTCTTGGTGTAGCAATTTTAATGGCCAGTAGTGTATAAAGACGTTCATTTACTAAATCACAATTACTAACAAATCATATTATTGAAGCAAATTTAATTATTGCGGCGACCCAGTGCGTCAGATAATATCGCCAAAACACTTTGCACATTATCATGGCGAGAAACCCAGAAACGACTATACAATCTTCGGTTAGTGTTCTAACTTCGTTTACTCCGCCTTATTCCTTCAAACAATAAAAACACCATGACTTCTCGTCCACTACGCTTTGCTACCTCCACTATTACATTGTCCAGTGCCCAGTGTGTCCCTCGTCTTCTACCGATCTAGGGTGAACGAAGCATGATGTTCAGCCAACCTCGCACAAAAGCCATTCCAGTGCCCAGCGCAACGCCACGCCAGCAGCAGCAAATCAAGTGCCGTCTAAGGTGGGCTTTACACAACGCTCGGAGGTGGGTGGGAGTAGCGGCCGGGATGCCGACCCAAGCGGACGGGAGGACTGTGCGCGCTGCCGTCGGTTGCCGTGCTTACGACGACCCTACCTGGGGCAGGGGGAAGCAGACGATAGTACCCCTGCTTCTGAGCAGCCAACGGACTTCGAGATGGACTAAGCTCAGCACTTCGAAGAGGAAGCCATAGAGGAAACTGCTACGACGCGATCGTCAAGAAGAAGTGGAACGGCGCAGGCAAGAAGAGCGGACCGCAGCCGATCTACTAAGGGGCGACGAACGCGGCAAGACAAATCAGGAGAACGGTTTCAACAACCACCTAAGAAGGAGCAAGCGCGACCGAAGCAACAAAATTGCTGCAAGGGAGCTTGATGTTTCAAACATCAAACATGTTACAATGTTAGGGGCCACGTTGAATGAAGCAATATCATCCCTGACTGACCAACAGGACGAGCGGGAGGTGCAACAACAACGTTCTCAGGAAGACATGGACACTCAGGCTGAAGGCGACGCTCAGCAAGATGCAACGCAACGGCCTGCTGGAGCGTCTCAACGACGTGTTCCGCCAATTATACTTCGATATGCAGACTCGTACAAGGACTTTCACAGCTGGCTCAAAGTCAGCTGCAGGAAGGAATTCATTCTCAAGCATACGGGAGAAGATACTTTCCAGCTAACCCTCTCATCCCTGGAAGAACATAGAGCGATTTCAGGCATGCTAAGAGAAAAAGGTATTCTACATATACCTTTCCTACGGAAAGATCACCGACCCTGAAGCCTCAGAAACGCCGACGTATAAGATTTTACAATCTCATTGTCTCAGTCGAGAAATTACGCAAATCACGAGGGCATATTCAATGCTTCCGTTGCCAAGGATTTGACCACGTCGCACGCAACTGCTCGATGCCCTTCGTCTGCGTCCGCTGCGGTAGAGGGCATGACAGGCCAAGAAACCAGGCCAAGAAACCAGGATCCCACTTGTGGTCTCTGCTGAGATCCACATCCTGCGAACTTCCGCTCCTGCACTAAGCACAAGGAGGCCAGCAGAAGACGTCGAGGACTTCCTCCTCTGAATCAGACATCTTCTACAGCCTCCAAGAAGACTCGTCGACCACCACCACCGACGCCAGCGACAGACCGCTGAGGCTCTCCAGACAGGACTACCAACCTCTTCGATATCTGCTACCAGTACTAGACCGGTAGCCTCCATTTCTCTGCAACGCCACCTACCATCAGCAAGCGGCCAGGAGTCGTCCATACCAAGCATACGAGAGATGCTTGGCCTGCTGACACAGATATGACGTCGCCTGCTGACGTCAGCCGAACATTGGCGCAACTTCGCAGCCACTGTGGAAACAGCGGTCAGCCGAGCTGTATCAGCGATGAGAAAAGCCACAACTGCACCTCATCATGGATAGAATACCCAGAATAGAAGAGCTACAAATACTGAAGTACAATGCTAACAATCTGACGCACATCATGGAATTGTCCTATATGATCACCATATTGATATCTGCATGGTGAACGAAACGTTCCTCAAGCCTGGAATTCGAAGCAACATAGCAAATTACCGATGCTATCGCACCGAAAGGCCCACCTGGGGTAGTGGTACTGCAATATACATCCGCCGCTCCATCCGGCATCATGAAGTACTGCCACCTGCTTCACGCACCATAGAGACGACGGCTGTGGAAGCCCAAACACAGACTGGCCCCATTACCATCATTGCAGTCTACTGCAGCCCAAAAAGACCTCTTGTCCTTGAAGACGCAAGGACACTACTGCGGCACCCTGGAAAACTATTTTTAGCAGGAGACCTCAACTGCAAACACGCTGCCTGGAACTCGCTTGTTACCAACATCAGTGGAAGACTTCTTCTTCAAGCCATAGAAAGAGCCAGGGCACATGCTTGCGGTCCAGATGACCCAACCTGTTACCCTAGCAGGGGACAGCCTGACATAATTAACATTGCCATTACTCGTGGCTATCTAAATTTTCTTACTGCAGAGGTGATACATGGCTTGCATTCTAACCACCTGTAGTATTCTGCCTTTCCGTCACTCCTGAACGATACGCTGGAAGCCTCAACATAAGGAGAACAAACTGCAACTTATTCAAAGAACAAGTCTCCACAATCGTTGCAGAACTTCAAGCTGAAGAGGCCATCATTGTTCTCCAGCTGATTCGCCGATGTCGTGCACGACACCATGGAGCTTGCCACACCACTTCGATTGCAGCTGCGCGATACTCCTCCTGGACTTCCACCTGACATCTTGGCGATGATACGAGAGAGGAACCGACTCCTCGTGAGTGGAGTACCACCAGCCACCGAGACCTCAAGCGACAGATCAACCTCCTGCGGCGGGACATCAAAGCCGTCATTGTTGCCCACCAGAACAAGATGTGGGTTGATAAACTCCGGGCATTTACACCAGACCCCATGAATTGGCATACCATCAAATTCTTCACCTGCCGCCGCACTCGTATGCCACCACTCGTCACGCCTGACAGGACTGCATATAGGCCAGTGGACAAAGCCAACATGCTTGCGGATGTATTCCAAGCCAACTTCCAGCCGCACAATGATCGTGTGGATTCTCAACGTGTAGCCACAATAGAACGCGAAGCCGAAGCTCTCTTCATGGATGTTGATGATGAAGAGGACCCCGATTACGCCGGAGGAAGTACTACAAGGAATAAAGGAACTGCCTCCGAACAAGGCCCCTGGATCCGATGACTCCCGGACGAGAGCTCAAAAAGCTCCCTTGGGCAGCTGTCGTTCACCTGGCAGCCATTTTCAACTAGGTACTAACTACAGCCACGTACCCCACTGCCTGGAAACCATCGTCGCAGCCGGCCCGAAGCCGGGGAAGAACAGGAAAGAGCCTACCAGCTACCGGCCTATCAGCCTGTTACCCCATATCAGCAAGCTCTTCGAGAGGCTCTTCCTCCGTCGCCTCCACGTTTTTCTTGACCAGCAAGAAGTCCTACTACCGCAACTGTTCGGTTTCAGGGCAGGGCACTCCACAACGCAGCAGATCTTGCGAAAGGTGGACTATATAACGATAGCATTCAACAAACGGGAATACTGTAGCGCTGTCCTGTTCGACGTGCAGAAGGCCTTGGACAGGGTATGGCATATGGACCTTATATGGAAACTCCGTCGCTATGGTCTTCCTAAAAGGATCGTCCGCCTGATTGCCTCATATCTGCGGCAGCGAACTTTTGCTGTCCGAGTAGAAGATACTTTACCTACTGTCCGGCCCATTGAGACTGGCGTACCCAAGGATCGGTCCTCGGACCGGTCCTATACAACATCTTCACAGCGGATCTACCAACAATTCCACGAGTAGAAAAAGCAGTCTATGCAGACGATACAATGCTGTACAGCAGATGGAAAGAAATCCTCGTTCCCCGACTCCAGACCGCCTGTCACATCCTAGAAGAGTGGGCAGCGAAATGGCGCATCAACGTAAACCCCACAAAGACTCAAGCCATTATCTACGACCGCCGCCGCACCATGCCGGAACGACGAATTCGGCTGTACGGTATCGAACTCCCCTGGGTCGAGTCCGCCAGATACCTAGGAGTTATTATGGACAAACGCCTAACATGGAGACAGGACATAGAAGATATCAGAGCGAAGATTAATCAGCGCATTGGAGCTCTCTATTCATTAATCAATGAAGGGTCGTCACTCTCCATATTAAATGGACTACTCATCTACCGTCTTTACATCAGGCCACTTTTCGACTATGCCTACGAGGTCTGTGGATATGCAGCTCGGACACACATTCAGAGACTTCAGTCGCTTCAAAATAATATCCTCAGGCGTGTATACCACGTTCATCCTCAATTTCCACACTGCGAACTGCATGACGGGACGGAAGTCCATCAACGCCCTCAACAGATTGCACGAACCTTCCATGACCGCACCCGGACGCAACGAACCATCTCATCCGTGCACTGGGAGATCCTACGTACCCAAGAGACGCCTACTAGCGGCCCATTGTGATTCTTGATCGCTAACGATCACACCACAATCTGAAGACGCCCTGCACACGAAACTGTAAACTGTAAAACCACAAGTATAAAGGTAGTTCCCGCAAGAACCCTTATGCCAAATACAAAATAAAGATGGATATATCCTTTTCCTACACCCTGATGAAGTAGGCAATGCCTCCCGGTAAATCCTACGACCAATAGCTACAGCTGCAGCCTTATCCCTCCTCTATAAACGTTGCTTGTGACCACACAAATATAAACATTGGGTCGTATCCGACCCTTGCCTCATAATTGCAATTTCTGAGTACGGGAATCAATAATGCGCATAGTTTTATATATAATATAGTTTATTTAACATTCAATTACATATATTCAAAGTAATGAATGACTAAGAACCTGAAAAAAATGTTTCAATCTTTTCGAATATGGGAAGACATTATAAAAAAAGAAAAAAATAAGAAACACAAATGAAATAAAATAACTTAAAAACAATTATTTCAGTATTATAGTCTAGCCATTTCTAAACATATACTTCGATTAGAGACTAAAGATAACTCATATCAAGTAAACTTTGTGACATGGCCCAGGAAGATGTGTCACTATATTTGAACTAGGCGTTCGTGAATATTGTGAAATCAGAGGCTTATAAGTCCATATAGTCTCCCCATCTCTACCAATTTCAAAATTTATGTCCTCGTGTTGCTGAGGGTTTTCTACAAAATAATCATTTCCTTCATCCAATTCAAACTCATCATTTCCAAAATCATTATTTGACAGTGTACCATAATCATATTCTGAGGCTATATAAGAAATTCTACTTCCTGTCGTCTACATTCAGCCCATATCTCGTCTAATGTAGTAAAATTATTTTTTGTACTACTTGCCATGATTGCAGAAAATGGAACTCTGGAACAATAACATATAACAATATAATATAACAATATTATACATAATAATCAGTATAAGACTGGAACACAATAATAAACAGTGGGTCACATCCGACCCAGCGAGGAGGGACAATACTATAAACAAGGAGCCGAGATCCGACCCTGGATCGGGGAATCTATCGTTATACAGCAAACAAAGAAATGTGGCGCTCACCTAAAACTGATGTTGGCTAGACGGAGCGTGCGTTATGACTGCCTGTGAGGGTACCGGGGGCCACGTAGCCCTGGAGGACGGGGGGGGGGGGGGGGGGGGAGAGACATGCGCACTCTTCTAACTGGCGGGTCGGATCGGACCCGATCGTTTACGTACGAGGGTTAACGCTTTCGCTTCGGTGAACTTCTGCAGAAGTCGGGAGCGAATGTGCTCCACAGCCGGTGGACTGCTGCAGCAGTCGAGTGCTGCCTGTGCCGCCCAGCCGGTGGACTGCTGTAGCAGTTCCGCCTCGCGTCATACATCGTAATGTAATGCTACTGAAATGTAACGTAAAGCATTTGTAAATAAATATTATTTAACAAGCGAAATATGCGTTTATAATAATAACGTCTACATCCCACCAGAGCTGAATCTAAGACTTAGATCTTTTGGAATTTACGAAAAAATTACGCGAATTATCTGAAAAAAAGGAAGAAAACTGTTTCTATTTCAAATGAATATGCTCTGTTGAAGAACGTTGCAGTGAACAAAAACGCAACACACGCCTTTTACAGCCAAGCAAGTCTGCTATTGCTGAACATTGCATTTCCACCGGACACTCTATGGAGTATGATAAAACTGTAATTTTGACAACAGCAACATCTTTTTGGGACTCCATTATCAAAGAATCTGTGGAAAAACGTGTCGCGGAAAATTTGATGAATCGGGATAGTGGCTACCAACTTGACAAAGCGTGGAATCCCGTCATTACTAAAATTTGCTCAGATCGAAGACGACGGAGAGCGCCGACGTCGGCTGTGAGCGGCAGTGGCAGTGCAGAGGACAGATGAACTCCGCGGCTCCACCAGCGAGGGCGCTGCCGTCCGGCAGTTTGGCCTGTCTGTTTATGTTTTGACGCATGCGCTGTAACCGCCAAGTTTTGTATATATAGTGGGACGCTGGCCGCACTCTTCAGTCTTCATCGACTCACCTGAAGATGGCTAGCAGGTGTCTGGCCGAAATATCGTGTGATGTTTTAGACGACGTCCGGCTGCATACCCGAAACTTCTATGAATATAGTATAATGTCCAATATTGCCATAACACTGAAAGTGTGAAAGCAGGACAGAGTAGCGCCGTGGGGAGTGCGGAAGATGCGCCGTACAGCGGGCACGGCCGGGCGCGACTGGCGCTCGTCCACAGCGCACGGCGCGACAATCACGGCGCCGGAGTGAAAGGGTTAAGACCGCGGAGTAAGCAGGTGGGCGCTACTGGCGTCGTTGACGTACAGCCGTGCTGAAATACTAACCGTGCACACCTCTCGTCCCTGCAAACGGAAGCAGCAAGTTCTTCCCGATTCGGACGCTGCCCTCAGGGTGATGCGTTTCGGTGTAGGAGCAAAATGTTCAAATGTTTGTAAAGCTTATGGGACTTAACTACGGGGTCACCAGTCCCTAAACTTACAAACTACTACCTAAGACTAAGGACGGCACAAATATCCATGCCCGAGGGGGGATTCGAACCCCCGACCGTAGTGGCCGTGCAGACCGTGACTGGTGCGCCGCAGTCCCCTCGGCCACCGCGGCCGGCGGTGTAGGAGCTGCTGCCTGGCGGTCACGAGGTCCGGCATGAGCACGTGCGGTGGCGGCGGCGGCGCCCACGACGGAGGCAGCGGCAGCGGCAGCGGCAGCGAGCTGTCGAATCGATAAGCGGCGACCCAGTGACCGACGCTACCCGGGACACTGGGACGCCGTGCCTCGCTGGGGCGACGGCCAAGGGCGCTCCGAGGCGCAGCCACAGCAGCAACGTCTGAAGGGGCGGCCAGGGCCGACATCGCCTCGGCGACGGCCGTGTCACGTCACGTCGACAGGACGCAATCGCCAAATTAAATGTTTGTAGAGCTTAAAAGCTGTGTGTGTGTTGTGTATGTTGAACCTATCGTTAAATCAGACAACAAATTGTTCATTAACACAGCAATTTGTTTTTAATTATGGCCTTGATATTGATGTATATACTATTAAATAAGAAACAGTGCATTAAACTGATTATGTGCGCAACGGATATTTTAAAACACAAAACAACTGTGGCAAGTCACCATTTGAAACAGACACTGACTATACTCAAAATTTTGACTGCGAGAAACGTATTAAAAAAAAAAAAAAAAAAAAAAAAAAAAAAAAAAAAAAAAAAAAAAAAAAAAAAAAGAACCCACACACAAACCACTTTCTTATTGTTTGACTGTGAGAATTTTATGCAGATTAGTTTCTGATTATTGAAGTTTAGTATCATAGTCAATTAACTATCATTTACTATGGCACCAATAACGAAATCTGTTCAACAATATTATCAAAATCAATACTGCACTTTAAATCCACTAATAACTAATTATCAAATGAAGGAAGTAGGTTAATCTTCTACCTACGTAAATGAAACAGGAAAGAAAGGTCAACTTTGTTACTTATTATTAATAATCAGCATTACATTACCTGCAGAATACAACTTCTTCCTGATGACATCAAATGCAATTACCTTCATTCCAGCGGTATTACAATACAATAAAATATATATATTCCAAATACAATAAAATCGACTTGCTGGCACAGCAGCCTCTGCTCTACATCGGAGCCGTACACACAACTCAACCGCTCTCTAAGCGAGCTGAACCATAAGTGCTACTCCCTCTCTGCGCGAGTTACAATGCTATGCAATACATGATCTTTGCCAAAGATAAAACTTCACACAGTTAAGTACACATACCGATACACACAGTGGAAGCGATATTATACATTGTTTTTGCAAGCAAGTTACTCGACACAAAACAGAAGGTACAATATTAGACATTTTCTTACAAAAATATTTTTTATGGACACGTTTCAAGCTTATGGGACTTAACTACGGGGTCATCAGTCCCTAAACTTACAAACTACTTATGAACTAAAACTTCCTGGCAGATTAATATTGTGTGCCGGAACCGGGACTCGAACCTCGGAACTTTACCTTTCGCGGGCAAGCTCTCTACAGACTGAGCTGTCCCCACACGACTCACGATGCCGCATCACAACTTTACTTCCGCCAGTACCTCGCCTCCTACTTTCCAAACTTCACAGAAGCTCTCCTGCGAACCATGCAGGTCTAGCGGGATATGGTGGAGACATAGCTTAGCCACAGCCTAACGGATGTTTCCAGAATGAAACTTTCACTCTGCAGCGGAGTGTGCGCTGATATGAAACTTCCTGTCAGGTTAAAATTGTGTGCCGGAACCGGGACTCGAACCTCGGACCTTTGCCTTTCGCGGGCAAGCGCACTACCGACTGTGCTATCCCGACACGACTCACGATGCCGCATCACAACTTTACTTCCGCCAGTACCTCGCCTCCTACTTTCCAAACTTCACAGAAGCTCTCCTGCTAACCATACAAGACTATCACTCCTGGAAGAAATGATATGGTGGAGACATGGCTTAGCCGCAGCCTAAGTGATGTTTCCAGAATGAAAGTTTGCAGCGGAGTATGCGCTGATATGAAACTTCCTGGAAGATTAAAATTGTGAGCCGGAACCGGGACTCGAATCTGGGACCTTTGCCTTTCACGAGCAAGCGCTCTACCGACTGAGCTATCCCGATACGACTCACAATGGCGCCTCACAACTTTACTTCCGCCAGTACCTCGCCTGCTACTTTCCAAACTTCACAGAAGCTCTCCTGCGAACCATGCAAGACTAGCACTCCTGGAAGAAACGATATGGTGGAGACATGGTTTAGACACAGCGTAAGGGGTATTTCCAAAATGAAATTTGGAAAGTAGGAGGCGAAGTACTGGCGGAAGTAAAGTTGTGAGGCGGCATCGTGAGTCGTATCGGGATAGCTCAGTCGGTAGAGCGCTTGTCCGCAAAAGGCAAAGGTCCCATGTTCGAATCCCGGTTCCGGCACACAATTTTAATCTGCCAGGCAGTTTCATATCAGTGAGGCCTTTTGCGGATGATGCTGTAGTATATAGAGAGGTTGTAACAATGGAAAATTGTATTGAGATGCATGAGGATCTGCATAGAATTGACGCATGGTGCAGTGAATGGCAATTGAATCTCAATGAAGACAAGTGTAATGTGCTGCGAATACACAGAAAGAAAGATCCCCTATCATTTAGCTACACTATGTCGGGGCAGCAACTGGAAGCAGTTAATTTCATAAAGTATCTGGGAATAGTCATTAGGAGGGATTTAAAATGGAACGACCATATAAAATCAATCGTCGGTAAATCAGATGCCAGACTTAGATTCATTGCAAGAATACTAAGGAAATGCAGTCCGAAAACAAAGGAAGTAGGTTACAGTACACTTGTTCGCCCACAGCTTGAATACTGCTCACCGATGTGGGATCCGTACCAGGTCGGATTGATAGAGGAGGTAAGATCCAACAGAGAGCAGCGCGCTTCGTTACAGGATCATTTGGTAATCGTGAAAGCGTTACGGAGATGATCGATAAACTCCAGTGGAAGACTGCAGGAGAGACGCTCTGTCGCTCGGTACGGGCTTTTGTCGAAGTTTCGAGAACGTACCTTTACCGAGGAGTCTAGCAGTATATTGCTCCTTCCTACGTATATGTCGCGAAGAGACCGTGAGGATACAATCAGAGAGATTAGAGCACACACAGAGGCATACCGACAATCCTTTCTGCGAACAATACGTGACTGGAATAGAAGGGAAAATCGATAGTGGTACTCAAGGTATCCTCCGCCACACACCTCAGGTGTGCACTCTGCAGCGCACACACCGCTGCAGAGTGAAAGTTTCATTCTACTTATGAACTACCTTATAGTATAGGTGGCACGAACATCCATGCCCGAGATCGAACCCCAGAAGGGGAACTGCCGCGCGCACCGCAACATGGCGCTCCATTACGCACGGCTAATCCGCAGCGGCGCGATCGCCAGCTGACATAACCCTACTTGTAAATTTGATTATCTTTTTTATGGCATGACAATAGCGAAGCCCTCTTTTACGCTGGTTATGTCACTCTTAAAAAAATCTCTTTGTCAGTTGAGGTTTTTTAATTTATTCCTTTCCAAGTAGTGATTGGAAAAAAGCGCAGGTGACTCCCGTGTATAAGAAAGGAAAGAGAACTGACCCATACAATTACAGGCCAATATCGTTGACATCGGTTTCATGTAGAATTTTGGAGCATATTCTCAGTTCGAATATAGTAAACTTCCTTGAAACGGAAAAGCTTCTTTCCATGAATCAGCACGGGTTTAGGAAACATCGTTCATGTGAAACTCAGCTTGCCCTTTTCTCACATGACATCTTGCGAGCCATGGACGAAGGGCAACAGGCGGATTGTGTTTTTCTCGACTTCAAAAAGGCGTTCGACACGGTGCCACACTGCAGACTGCTAACGAAGATACGAGCTTATGGAATAGGTTCTCAGATTTGTGACTGGCTGGAAGACTTCCTAAGTAATAGAACGCAGTACGTTGTTCTCGACGGCGAGTGTTCATCAGAGACGAGTGTATCGTCAGGCGTGCCCCAGGGGAGTGTGATAGGACCGCTATTATTTTCTATCTACATAAATGATCTGATGGACAGAGTAAGTTGTAATTTGCGGCTGTTTGCTGATGATGCTGTGGTGTATGGGAGGGTGTCGTCTGTAACTGACTGTAATAGCATACAGGTTGACTTAGACAAAATTTCTAGTTGGTGCGAAGAATGGCAGCTAGCTCTCAATGTAGAAAAATGTAAGGTAATGCGCATGAGTAGAAAAAAAAATCCTATAATGTTCGAATACAGCATCAGTAGTGAGCTTCTTGATGCGGTCGCGTCGTTCAAATATCTAGGCGTAACATTGCAGAGCGATATGAAATGTAACGACCATGTAAGGACAGTTGTGAGTAACGCGGACAGCCGACTTCGGTTTATTGGAAGAATTTTGGGAAGATGTACTTCACCTGTAAAGGAGACCGCGTATAAAATGCTTGTACGACCACGTCTTGAGTATTGCTCAAGTATTTGGGACCCGCAGCAGATCGGTTTGAAGGAAGACATAGAGGCGGTTCAGAGGCGAGCAGCTAGATTTGTTACCTGTAGGTTCGACCAATGCGCAAGTGTCACGGAAATGCTCCGGCAACTCAATTGGGGATCGCTGGAAGAAAGACGACGTTCTTTTCGTGAATTTCTGTTAAGTAAATTTAGAGGGCCGGAATTTGAAGCTGAGTGTAGTACGATCTTGCTGCCGCCTACTTACATTTCGCGTAAAGATCACAAAGACAAGATAAGAGAAATTAGGGCTCGTACGGTGGCATATAGGCATTCTTTTTTTCCTCGTTCAATTTGGGAGTGGAATAGGAAAGGAAATGCCTAGTAGTGGTACAGTGTACCCTCCGCCACGCACCTTACGGTGAATTGCGGAGTATGTATGTAGATGTAGATGTAGATGTAGCCGCAGTTGTCTAGAATGTCTATTTGATGATTTCTTTTGAGATTTTCAAATATGGCTTCTCCTCCGTCTTAAAATCTTTTAAGGGAGTTTAGATTATTAAATAGAATTATTTCTTGATATTGTTTTTTAATTTTTTTACTAACTTTCTTATCTTTTTCTTTTTTACAGCTGTTTATACATCTAATATACAAAGCAGAGTGTCCGTATATTTGTACGTGTTGCATAAAAATCTACAGTTTTGTTCCAAACTTTATCAAATTTTGTACACGTAAGCTTCAATCCATGAGGACGTTCGCCGTAAGTATTAGAATCACATACGATATATAGTTCACAATGAGATGCGCGAAAAACTTCTGCATTTTGCGACAATGATGCTCATTTTCTCCTAAACCATTGGACCGATTTCAACCAAATTTGGTACCCACATTCCTTACCGTGAGGTAACGATTGCTGCTTGGTTAAGAATCACATACGGCAAATGGTTCAAAAGATATTACGCCATAACCAATAGCAATCGCAAGAAATGCCATATAATGCGGCGAGACTTTCGAAATAGACTGTATGAGAATGACAGTACTTAGCGACTTGCAACAAACTTTAAACATAATTTCAAACCATTATTAAACTTTTTCTCGCTGGCGACCATAGTAAAATAATGAAAGGAAATAGTTTCTCACTTACTACTTTTCCGCTGTTTATGGAGTAAAACTACGGCTCTCGGTATGACGTTACAATTTTTAATTTGAACACTACCCTTCAACTCTGATAACTGCTGTCTGGTTTTTGTACAAATTGTAAATAATCCTCCGTTCCTGATGTTTTACTCCTGCCGATTTCAGAATTTGAAAGAATGTATTCCAGTCAACATTGTCAAAAGCTTTTTACAAATCTACAAAAGCTAGAAATGTAGTTTTGCCTTTCCTTAATCTATCTTATAAGCCGTAAAGTAAGGATTGCCTCCCGTGTTCCTACATTTATTCTGAATCCAAACTGATCTTTCCCTGGGTATGTCTTACAGTTTAAAACCTGGTTCCGAAATCTATGTCTTACCATTATAAAATCTATCTGGTAACTTCCGTTGCCCCTGGTCTCTTCCATGTATACAACCTTCTTTCCTGATTCTTAAACCAGGTGTTCCTTGCAAAATTCTACGAGCCATCTTCCTCAATTTTTACCTTTGACCATATCATACCTATTTTTCCTTCCCTTCCTTTTCCTACTACCGAATTCCAGTCTCCCATCACAATTAAGTTTTCCTCTCCCTTAACTATCTAAATAATTTCCTTTATCTCATCATACATTCTTCGATCTCCTCATCATCGGAAGAGCTAGTTGGCATATAAACCTGTATCATTGTAGTTGGTGCTGGCTTCGTGTCCATCTTGACTACGATCAAGCGATCACTGCACTGCTCATAGTACTTTACCCTTGTTCCTATTTTCTTATTCATTAGCAAACACACTCCTGTAATACCCCCAACTGATTTTGTGTTTATAATCCAGTACTCACCTGACCAGAAATCCTGTTTCTCTTTCCACCGAACTTCAATAATCTCCACTATAACTTCAACCTATCAATTTCTTCATTTAAATTTTCTAATCTCCCTATCCGATTAAGGGACCTAACAATCCACTCTCCGATGCGTAGAATGGCTATTTTTCCCCCTGAGTAGTCCCCGCGCGGGTATCCTAATGGGGGACTATGTTACCTCCGGAATATTTTACCCGAGTGGATGCCATCATACATGCATACAGCAGAGTTGCATGTCCTCGGGAAAAGTACCAGCAGAAGTTTCCCCTTGCTTTCAGCCGTTCGCAGTAACTGTGTGGGAAAGCCACATTAGCCATTTCAGTCAATCATTCAGATTGTTACCCCTGCTACTACTGAAAAGGCTGCTGCCCCTCTTCAGGAATCCCACGTTCGTCTGGTCTCTCCACAGATACCCCTCCGCTGTGGTTGCACCTACGGTACGGCTACCTGTATAGTTGAGGCACGCGAGCCACCCCACCTCGGCAATGTCTGTGGTTCGTGGGGGTGAGGTAAACACAAAAAGGAATTTATTTCATCCATAGAAGTAGCATAGGTTTGCTTTGTTCTTCGTATCTGCCACAGTGGACTCAGCACAGGTAATATGGGTCAATTTACAACAGCGTGAACAACCATACAAAGTCCCTAATTTATCACAGTCACTGCTGATTTTACAATCTTCTTCTCTAACAAATTCAAGATCATCGACGTCTGTAGTGCACTTGACTGATATCGAGAAATTTGTTTTGGTATTTCTTCTCCCCTTGGTCCCCTAATTGCCAATCAATTTTTCTGCTTTTTTCTACTGTATTTCTTTTTATTCAGTTTGGCTTCTGTTTGTGATGTGTAATGAGGGCAACTTTTTCTTTTGCTTCCTCTTCGCAGTTGCATAAACCACGGCGCCATTCTGTACCTCCTGCACAATGGTCATCGATTTCTGCCTTCCTGTGGCCGTTTCTGCATGTTGGTCCTTCATTTATACTCGTTACAAACGCTCAATACTGCAAGTTAGTATGAAAAGCTCATTAAGTTAATTAACGAATTCTTTGGGATATATGACGAGTCATTATCCAGTCTCCCCCCCCCCCCCCCCGGTAAACTCGTCAAGTTACCCGAAACGGCCATTTATAATTTAATCCTAAGAACAACACTTTATTAAATTCATTTTTGGGGGTTAATGTATACATCATGGTTTATATTTTACGAAAAAACTGAAAACAGTTTAGAAAAAATTACCAAATGTGTTCCAGATGCTTTTTCGTTGCACTGAAATATTACAACCAACACGAGTGTAATCATAAATGATTACAGTGTCAGTGCTAAATGATGACGTACAGTTTCAGTAAACATTGTAGCACACGTAGAGAGCTAATCGCAATCAAGGCAAGGCATTCCTTAGCTCTTCTATCGCGACAATCAGATTTAATTAATGGTTCGTCATCTTACAAGGGAATGGTCCGATTTGTCAGTCCGAAACATGTATTGATTTTTTTAGCACTGTTAGTTAACATTGAAGGAAGTCTGTATGCAGAATATTAGCTGCTGACATGACCTGGAAGTCACCTAAAAATAATCACGAAAATGGCTGTTTTTCCTGCTTGGCGCTTGCGGTGACGGCTGGCCACCCCTGGAAATGGCGAGTCGCGAGCTGTTGTTATGGTGAGCGTTGTGCGCATGTTCGGGAGGTGCGGCCGTCTTATCGCGGCGTTCACTAAAGAGGAATATCGTTACACGGTTTTGGTGGAAAGGGGAAACTTTTGTGTCCCAGCCTCGTCGCCGCTTTTGTGTCTCGTCCACCGGTTTTAGTAGGTGTCGGTGGCCGAGTAGAAAGACCGACACAGGAATAAAGGATGCACGCATGTGTGCAGGTACGGAGGTGACCAGCCAGTGGGACAGCAGAAACTAGAAACACTAGAGTAAATTAGAACGAGATATATATTTCATAGAGACTTAGTAATATTTAACTTTTACATAGTTCTTGACTGCAGAATGCTGATACATAGATTAGATAGAGGACTGCCTACTGATGATTCCTAGTACCTATCCGATAGCCAAGTCTTAACTAGTGCCTATCTGATTTCCAAGTGGCCGATGCAACAGTCGTGGCCACGAGCGGAGTTGCAGCAGAGGGCGCTCGTGGCTGACATCGTAAGAACGCCGCGCCGTGCGTGCATGGCGGAGCGCAGCGAAAGTACGTGGCGCGCACTTCATACTTATGCGACACCACAGAAACGAATATTCGTTTCTGTGGCATGCATTTTCTTTTCATTTTTGGTACGTATTTCAAAACGTACCGTCCTGAAACTGGTTAGAGATGTGAAAGATATTCTGTACATCTACATCTACACTCCGCGAGCCACTTTACGGTGAACATTCAATCTCCCCTCACAGTTGATGGCAAACCCTGTAAATGTTTTGCTGCTTGCAATAGAGATATACCACAGACCTCAAATGAAGCAGTCAACAGAAAACACGCGTGAAGACTATGTGATGTGCGACATGGTAGTTAAACTTCTAGACGAGGATGTAAACAGCTCAAACATGTAGCTAAAAGCGACCGAAACACTCGATATTGCAGACTGTGAATCTACAGACGGCGAAGAAACAGAAGAAAGTTGTACACATGAAGACTCTTCGACTGATAGTGCCACGTACCATCATCAATTACCTCCGAAAGCAACACCAGCAACTACAATTACTTATCAGACAAAGAAAAAGCGGTGAGGTATTGGTTGAACGAAAGTCGAAAGATACGCATACGTGTCAGTACTGTTCAAAATGGGTATCGCTTTGTCCGTTCTGAACGTGAATTGTATAGATGGAAAAAGGAAGTCGCTGGACGACGTAAGAGTCGACTGGAAATTGCGACGGAGATAGAGGAAACACTGGACAAAAAGATTTGGCATGTTTTGTATTAAAAGAAAAGGTAAATGTTAGAAGGCCAAAATATTTGTTTGAGGAAGGCGGAATGAGGGACTGATGACCCCGCAGTTAAGTCCCATAAGCTTTACAAATATCTGAACATTCAATTTCGGAATGAGGAGGTAGGTGTATTCCCACTTTTCTGTCAGGGTCTTATAAACTTGGTCATATTTACTTTCTTGTGCTCTGAAAGGACCATATTTTGTGGCTATTATTTTAAACAGGAAAAGAATGAAAAGTAACAACTAGAAGTATTAAACGTCTTGGCCTCTCAGTTATTACAGTAAAAAAGCTAACAGCGACTGGTGAACGATCTTTTAAATTACACTCAGTTCGCAAGAGAGAAGGCAACATACTATATCGTACGTGAATAAAGACAGACAAGCGGAGTGGGTTTTAACTTCTGCGTCGGAAGTAAAAGTTTTCTAGAGTGCATTTTAACTTTCGCGTCGAAACTGGAAGTTTACCTCGGCGCCAGTTGCAAGTTGTCGGTTCATGTTGTCTGCTGCAGAGTTCTGCCTTGTCCACTTTGCTCCCGTGTTTTGTTACCCAACATGCGTCGAATTGGTGTTTCGTAGCACAAAAAGAAAGAAAGAAAAATACAAAATTTGAAGAGGCAGGACTCCATTATCATTCGCACCTGCGCGTGAAAGCATTTCATAGTAGTGCACTGCTTCAACGGTGGAACAGACGTAAGGGGCGTAAGGAATTCTCACTATATCATTGGCCTACTACATTGCCTGGCCTCATGATACACTAAATATTTCTGCGATGGCATTTCCCCTTCCAAAATATTTCAGTAAAGTACTACGTTCAATAATAAATATCGGGTGACCGAACATTTATCGGGAACTTTCGTTCTATGTTTACATGTGGCATCTGTTCCGAAAGAACAGGCGTCATTTCTGATCCTGCAGTTGTTATTCTTTCATTTTCACAGAATATATGAAAACTGCAAATGGGCAAAGGTGAAAGCGGAATACCCGGGTTAGAATCCCGGCTTGGTACACATTTTCAGCTTTGCTCATTTGCAGTTGATGTCACATATTCTGTGAATATGAAATTTTTGTTCTGTTACATATTGGCATCAAAAGCGAAAGGACACTCATTCATTCACTCACTCCCTGACTAAACACGAAATCTCAAAAACTACCTCACCTATCCAGCTGAAATTTGTCAAGAATGTAGTTTATAGGTAGAAGGCGTCAGCTAAGAAAGGATTTTACGATAGGGCCGATAGTTAAGGAGATATGACGTCATAAACGATGAAAACTTCCCCGTCTTGCGACACATGATAGTATGACTTTATCAGACCATTGTTTGAGAAGGAGAGCACTTAGCGACTTGCAACAAACTTTAAACATAATTTCAAACATATAAGAAACTTTTTCTCGCTGACAATCCTAGCAAAATGATGAAAGGAAAAATGTTTGTCGCTTACTACTCTTTCGGCGTTCATGCAGTAAAATTACGGCATTTGTCATGACGTTACTCGTACACTATTAATTGTATTCGCGAGACAGTATACACACATACCACTGCACGTAAACATGAGGTTGTAATTTACTACGTCTTTACTACAAACTCCATTTACGACACAGTCTGCAGGCAGTTTCGTAATAGTCCACTCTAAGAACCTGGTAAATGTTTTTAGGACATAATTCAGGAGATAAGCGAAAGGTCAGTCATGCCCTCTCTAACTCACTGACTAAACACGAAGTCTCTAAAACTACTGCTGAAATTTTGTCGGTTATCTAAGAAAGTATTTTGCCATAGGATAGGATTAAGGTGCATGACGGAGGATGCTTTTCCTATAGACTGACGAAATCTACAGTTTCATTCCGATCTTTACGAAATTTTGCACGCTTGACCTTCAAAACAAGAGCAAGGTCACCGTGTACCTAAAGTTTCATACGCTGCATGTGGGACGGTACCTTGCTACATAAAAATGGATACCTAAATACATTGGTCACGCCATAACTTGGTTCTTTTTTTGTTGCTTTTGTTATTCTCAGAAGAAGGGTTGTATGAAATGAAACTAGAAAATTTGAGAACAACAAAGTGCGCTTGTCAATGTGACCCTGTGTTTGTATTGCAGACAAATCTAGTTTTGTTCCGATATCGATGAAATTTTGCACACCTGACCTTAAAAACAAGAGGATTGTCACTGTTGGTAACATTTCGTTCGGTGTCTGGTGGAGGGTACTTAACTTACGGACTTTGACAAAATGCATAGTTTTACACCGATCGTAATGAAGTTTTGTACACATGACCTTTAAACCAAGAGGAAGGATACTGGTACATAAATGTTTGTATTGCACATAGGAAAGGGTACCTTGCAAAAAAGCTTGCCGAGAAAGGTGGAAACGAACAGAGAGATGGGAGAGAAAGAAATGGATGCAGAGAAAGGAAGAAAGGGGAGGTGGACCAAAAGAGTGTAGAATAAATAAATACTCGGGCCATGCCGGGTTCACAGTATTTTGCAACACTAACTATGCAGGAATTGCAGCCGTTAAACGATAACAACAATAAATCAACCTAGTTCGATGTCATAGTAAATATTTTGTCCAAAACTTTCTAGGTATTTCGAAGTGCAGATCTACTTGGAAAATTTGATGCAAATCGTTAGAACCGCTTCCGAGATACACGAAGTATAGCCTATGGGAGAGACGAGAATGACCGAGCTTCCCAAGATGGTATTTTGTTAGAACATATATTAGGAGTTACATACTGATTAAACATCCGCAGCTATCGCTCTTGGAATCTTATAAAACATTTTTAACGACGTCTTTCTGCAGAAGGTCGACTCTTCTGGTGTTTAAAAGCCATTTTTGTTCTTAAATGAAACGGACATTATTGAATAACTACCAATAGGTTACAAGCGAATCTAACTGTTCTGTAACGTAGCGTTTTATATGTTCCAGGGTCCTTACGACCCAAGTCGTAAAATTAAACCTTTTTCTTTTTAAGTTATTACCGATATATAAGTCAATACATACGCTCACTCTAGTAAAAACTGTTACAAATGATTTGTAGTTACTACTCTCACTTATCCTATCGAACAATCACAAGTATAACTCCCTTTATTTCACATTATTAAATTAATAGAACAGTTAAAGTACAATTAACAACCCAGTGAAGCGGGCTATTATCAGCTAGTATACCATCTGTTCGGACAATGCCGCTACTCGCATATCGTTTGTATTTATAGCTAAACGGAACGATATATTGTTCTAAATAATTTCTCACTCAATTTATTTGTGGGATTTTGACCCAAATGAGTTTTCTCGTATTTTTTTAACAATCTTTGACGGTTTTACTGAGGAAAAATTCGAATTAAATGTGAAGAACAATCCAGATATGAAAACCTTTGCATCTTAGGTAGGAATTCAATGCCGCGCGGTCTAAAGTGCCAACTACAGATTGTGCGGCCGCTCACCGTCGAAGGTTCAAGTCCTCCCTCGGGCATGGACGTGTCTGTTGTCCTTAGCATAATTTCGTCTAAGATAGTTTAAGTGATTTGTATGTCTTTGGACCGATGACATCAACTGTTTGGCCCCTTAGGTTTACAAACATTTGATCTTTTGGGCAGAACTTTGGTAAGATACACTCAAGTAGACTCCGTAGGTAGTGACCGATTTTTCTATTGAGCTCAAAGCGCCACCGACGTAATGTCACAAACATCGAAATGGTGTGTCTAATTCCAAAATTCTGTAAACGGAAGTATGTATGTTAATGTAGATCCATTAAATCCTGACGAAGTAGTTTCCTCACTACAGCCTTTTGAACGTAATTTCAGAAACTTGTCGCCCCTTTTTCTTGCTATAATTTGCACCAAGTAATCGTTCATCAGTTACATAAATATTTGCGTAGTACATGATTTATGCCAAAAGTGTGGCAGATACAAGGTAAGAAACACGTATTGTTCCTTGTATAAATTTTCAGCAATTAGTTGTAAAAATGTTTATTGGCAGATCTAGATTGACTGCTGTGTGGTCATTATCAATGCTTAAAAACGATTAAAATACTTAAAACATCTCTAACTCCATGTTGGAGGTTGTGATCGTACTGATGCAGGTGTTACAATGGAGGTCGAGATGTTTTAAGTATTTTAAATATTGATAAAGACAACACAGTGGTCGTTATCTAGATCTGCCAATAAATAAACATTTTTACGACTGACTGCTGAAAATTTCTACAAGTCAAATACAGTCGTGGAGCATAAATTCCCCCATGGAATAAAACCTATCACTGCGTTAGACTTTTCAATTTTTGTAATCTAATTATATATCATCCGTACGGACGCAATGAGAAAACGATTTTCAGTCTCAGCCTGAACAAACTTCTGTAACAGTAGTAATTCGTAACAGTAACATTGTTATATAGACTGAACTGCAGACACATCGAAATAGCAATAGCAAACACGACGCAGATTTAACAAAAAAATCGCTTTAATTGCAACCCGTGAAAATCAGACGATTAATCAGAAATGTAAACGGCTCATTACATCAGGCATCATTATTAACACTGTCAAACCACACTCGTGTCCGTGCAGCGACAGAAGTGAGGTGGTGTGTAAAATATTGATCGCGTTATCAGTAGGACTGCGGTTCGAATCCCTCCAGAGAGAACGGGAATATCAAAACGATTAGAGAGAAGTCGTACGATCGATTACGGCATATTGGGAGAAGTTTGGGAATATTTGGTTCCTCTAATGTGAAAATTGTAGGATTGTCAAACTAGGCTTCATTATTCTAAAATATTAACCACAATTACCCTAAAGCCCTTGGAGGAAACAGTTGAAGCCACACTCTCAAAAGATCAATTTGCATACCGTAAAGAGAGGAACCAGGGATGTAATAGTTACCCTACCCTACAACTGGTTCTTGGAAAACGTCTAGAAAAGAACCTGACAACATGCACAGCTTTCGTAGATGTAAAGGAATCCTTTTATGATGTCAAATGAGAGAAAAATCTAATATACTCAAAAAACGTTTAAATAGACTAAAAAGTCATAATAATAATAGTATGGAATCTCTAAAAGTTATTTAAAAATAATAGTGAAGAGATAAAGGAAGATAAGATGTCCCACAAGACTGTGGATTATCCCCAATTATTTTTAATTTATGCATAAAAGAGGCGCTTAAAAAGTCAGGGAAAATTCACAGATAGGTATTGCAATACGTGGCCAAAAATAGATATGTTACGATATGCTGATGACATTGCTGTACTAGCTGAGAATGAAGAAGACCTTGTAACCGTGCTAAATAGAGTGGATAAGGTTATGGGCGAAGAACACAACTTGAAAATAAATTAAGGAAAAACAAAAATTATGGCAGGTGACTAAGAAGGGAAAGGTAAAATCCAAGTTCGTGTAGGCAGTGTACTACTTGAACACTCAGATACATTTACTTATCTAGGTAGGGATGGAAGAAGCAAGGTAGAAGTAAGAAGCAGAATTTCGCAAGCAAAAGAAGCTGTTAAAAACATAAAGATCTTAACTTTCAAGAGCTGGTGAAAAGAAAAGCTTGTGGAGCCTGATTCCTAAAAGAAGACGTCAACTTACAGGCCATCAACTGAGGAGTGTAGGATTCCTGAAAACAACAATAAAGGGGTATGTCGAGGGGAAAGACCAAGAGAAAAACCACGACTGAGGTACATGATTCAAATCATGAAAGATGTGGGACACAAGACCCATGAAGAAATGTGGAGGAAAGCGGAAAGACGTTCAGAATGGAGACTTGTTTGTCGCTGACAACCCCAGCAAAATGATGAAAGGAAAAAAGTTTCTCGCTTACTACTTTTCCGCTGTTCATGGCATTCGGTAAGATGTTACAATTTATAATTTCTGCACTACAAATTGCAAATTGTATCCGCAGTAAATATTAGAGACAGTATACAAACATACAGCTGAATGTCTCTTCTAAATTGTATCACAGTACGACACATAGTTGATGAGATAAGAGGGCATAAACAGTAACACTCATGGAAAACCGCCCCATCACGAACCAGCTTTTATATCTATTACGTTTTTACTACTAACTGTATTCGTAACAGATATTACCGACATGCAGCCAATGAACATGTACCTATATAATTATACACTTTTACAACATATAACTCAATGTAAAAACCTATCACATATACCACGTTTTAATACATTCGTATTTTTACTACTAAGACACTCCTTTATTCCAGTCAGCTGAAAGAAATCCCTGAAAGCTAACAGTGCTGTTGACAACTGTGAAGCAACGTACACCGTACTCGCCTGTAGGCGAAAACAAGAGACCTCTATAGAGCAACAGGGAGAGGAAGATGTTCAAATGTTAGTGAAGCTTAAGGGACTTAACTAAAGGGTCATCAGTCCCTAAACTTACAAACTAATTATGAACTAACTGATATTAATGGCAGCACAAACATCCATGCCCGATGGAGGAATCGAACCTTAATACATGTCCACTGAATGTGTGGTCATGTTCCATTTTTGAGTTATTCATTCACCTAAAGTGTCTCTGCACCATTAATGTTGTCTATTAGCATGTTAGTTATTTTTATTCTGTTTATTAATGATCAATGCCCCATGTTTATACATGTTTCCACCCGTGTGATTGAACTTGTGTGTGCATGTGAATGTGGAAGGGCCTCGTTTACCTTGAGAACGCATGGCTTCGTATGGCGTCTGCGCTGGCGTCTGCCGGCTGGCCAGAGACAAGCTTACTTGGCAAGATGCCGAAGTGGCCGTCTTCTTAGTGTGGTGCCAACCTAATCTTGGATGAAAAAAGTGAGGAGAGACCTCTCTGGAAGCCGTTGAAGAGGGTATTATCTTCCTCAGGAAGAGAGTTGCTAGACACTACGCTCTGAACGCGCTCTGCATGGGTTTTTAGCGCGCTCTACATCCGGTGTGTGGTGGGGAAGGTTTTGGCGTGGCCTTAAGGCTGCACTCTTGCTGTGACCGTGGAAGTAAGTACTTCGTCAAATCATACTAAAGGGACGGCATGCTGTTAGAACTTCGCTTTCTTTGTGGTCAGTCTTTCGCTATGCAAGAGGAAGTGTTTCTTATTTTACAGAACTCGAATAATTCAGTGTAAATTGAGTATTTGCATTTTTCATGCCGGTGATTACTTTGTGTCCGGTTTTTCTCAAGTTAGAACAGTCGTGTGAAGCTCAAATGTTTGTTAAGCTTATGGGACTTAACTACGGGGGCATCACTCCCTAAACTTACAAACTACTTATTTACTACAAATTACTACTTATTTACTACAAATATTCATGCCCGAGGGGGCATTCGAACCCCCGACCGTAGTGGCCGTGCAGACCGTGACTGGAGCGCCTCAGTCCCCTCGGCCACCGCGGCCGACTCGTGTGAAGCCTTCAGCCGTTGTGTAAACTTAGTATGTTTAAATTTTCTTGTTGTTTTTTAACTAACGTTTTCGCGTCGCGTCTGTATCCGCGAATATGCTAGGCTACTCCCACGCGGCTGAAAGGAAGAGAACGAAACAGTGTACATCTAACGAATACCCATTAGTTTCCACAGATCTACCTTTCAACTTCAAGGGTTTGTAGTTTCCTGTGAGACTTGCAACTTCTAATACGATTAATATATCACAGGGCAACCTATTAAATACTGCAAGTTGTTTTGACATCTTCATGTTTCTCATACAGACAACATGTTGCTTGTCCAGGGGTGGGGTGCCCAAATAATTTATTCATATTAGATTTTGTACAACTAACGTGAAATATTGTTCATAATCAAGTTTTTAATTAAATGAACGTATTAAGGTTACATATCACTTGCTTCTTTATGACTACATTTCTTTGTTTTGATACTGCAGTTATTTTCTACATTATGCAAAACAGCCTTATTTCTTGAATAATCTCCCATAAATATGTTATTAGAAAGGAGATGGACAGGGACAGAGAGAAGGGATATGAGAAGTACTAACTCAAAGCTTGCATAAATAAATAAATAAATACCTGGGCAACGCCAGGTTTTCAGCTAGTCAACTAGCTGTAAACGAACACTTGTTATTCTCTAACTTCTGAGTATCCTTTGAAAATGAGAAATTTACGAATTACATTTTCGGTAATTGCTTCAACAGTAGGCGCCCATAACACTTCCCTGGGGCACGCCAGATAAAACTTCTGTTTTACTCGATGATTTGCCGTTGGTTACAACGTACTGTGTCCTTTGTGTCCTTCCTGACATGAAATCGCACAACTGAGACCATATTCCAAAAGCACGAAATTTGAAGTCGCTTATGAGGTACAGTGTCAAAACCTTGTGGACATGGTATCGATTTGAGATTCCTTGTCGGTAGCACTCATAACAGAGGAACGATACTTTCTAAATGCGCGTTGACTGTTGGTCAATAGCTCGTTCACTTCGAGGTACTTCATAATATCTGAGGAAAGTAAACCGATGTCAATGATATAGGCTTGTAGTTTTTCGGATCGATTCTGTTGCCTCTCCGTAGTATTAGAGTGACCTATGCAACAGACAGTCGCGAAAAACTGCAGCTGAAGCGATACTAGCACTCCAATTGGCCAGTATGGAATAACAGTGGAATGCCACGATACAAACTGAGAAGTTGCCGTTTTTAATGCTGTTACTTTTATATTTCCCAGTCACTAAACGTTGCTGTGAACTTTGTAATACAAATATGAAAGAAAACACGATTAAAGTAATATCGCTTCTTCTGTAAATGACCGTCTATAATAACGAATTGTAAGTGCAGTGTAATTCATGCAGTTCACAATACCTGGTTCGTTATCATATTGAAATAAATAAATCGCAACTTGATGTGCTCAAGTATAAAAGTAACTGATGATGTTCGCGTGCTCGGTGCGTAATGACATGTTGCACGAGTTTTGTTTTAGCGGATTTCGGACATTGTAATGATTTCGAAACTATACACGACTTTTATATTGTGGGAGACAAGACTCTACATCCCATTTAAAGCCTGTTTTCGCCTTGTCCTTGCTTCTGTGCCTTTCGTGTATCTATTATATTTTTTTAGCTAGTTGGTAGGTATCAAACTGAATATCTTCAAGAATGTGACATGATAATATCAACAGTTTATATATGGACGTATTCTTTATTTGTAGCTACTCTTTCACTTTATCAAACTAGCAGGTAATCGCCAAAATATGTTGGTATATAGGCGTATAATTTTTACTAAACTGAGGTGCGAAACTAAGCAGGCTCTATTTAAACAGTTAACTGTTATTGGAAGCATTCAGACAATACATTATATACCAGTAATAATATGGAATAGTGGTAAAGTAACGGGTGATCAAAAAGTCAATATAAATTGGATACTTAATAAATCACGGAATAATGTAGATACAGGTAACAGTTGACACACATGCGCTTCATCTGACCAGAAAAGCAATAATTAGCATAACAAAGTAATACAAAGCAAAGATGATGTTCTTTACAGGAAATGTTCATTATGTTGACCACCATTCCTCAACAATAGCTGTAGTCGAGGAATAATGTTGTGAACAGCACTGTAAAGCATGTGCGGAGTTATGGTGAGGCATTGGCGTCGGATGTTGTCTTTCAGCATCCTTTGAGATATCGGTCGATCACGATACACTTGCGACCTCAGGAAACCCCAAAGCCAATAATCGCACGGATTGAGGTCTGGGGACCTGGGAGGCCAAGCACGACGAAAGTGGCGGCTGAGCACACGATCATCACCAAATGACGCGCGCAAGAGATCTTTCACGCGTCTAGCAATTCTAATAAAACCCCATGTCATTCCAAGCATGTGTGTCAATTTTTACCTCTCTATCTACATTATTACGTGATTTATTATTTTTAAAATATATACTGACTTTTTGATCACCCGGTATTTGCGATTCTGATTAAGAGCTGTTGTTTGGACATAATGAATGGTTAAAGATTCACTTCTATGCCTAAAAGTATAACTAACCACCGTAAATGAAGACTTGTTATTCTCTTACTTCTGAGCATCCTTTGCAAATGAGAAATTGACGAATTACATTTTTGATAGTTACTACAATTTATAGCTCCATTAAATATCGTAAATACGACGGTATTTTGAATGTGCTGCTTCACTCCAAATACACATCCGTTACGCAATCGCTTCGCGGTGTGTTTATACGACCCAGCCGCTTGGCAGCGCTGCAGTCGCAAAGTAGCAGAAATTCCCCGGGAGTTTCGCAACTCCTATGTTACACACTGGTCACATACTGTTAGCAGTTCCAAGCTTCCATTAGGGAAATCTTAAGAAATTAAATGCCGCAGGTTTTTAGGGCGCAAAACTACTTACGTCATTAGTGTCCAACACTGCCCATAGTAAAATCGAACCGGAGTTATAACTTAAATGGCTTTCGCCATATTTGCACGATGTATAAAAAGCAAAACTCGGTCAGCAGAATGCGGATAATCAGCTAAGATATCAGACATTTCAAATGGTAAACATAAATCAAGACGTAGACTATTAAAAAACGGACATTGCACTAAAAGGTGGTACACAGTAAAATGTTCATCACAGTGCTCACATGAGGGAGCAGGATCACCACGAAGTAAATACTGGTGGCTATAGCGGCAGTGGCCAATACGAAACCGGGCCAGAAAAACCTCCTCTCGGCGAGAGGGTCGAAATGACGTTGACCAAAGCTCAGGCACAGGTTTAATGGCTCGCAATTTGTTCCCTGACAGGGATGACCAGTGTAAAAACCAACGTGAGATGATACGCCGGGAGGCGCCAGCTCGAAGGTCATCAGACATAGTAGAAAAAGTAGATAGCCGAGGAAGGAGAACTGCCTCCTTGGTAGCCGTATCTGCAGACTCATTCCCCAACTCTCCCACGCGGCCAGGGACCCACACAAACGTCACAGTAGTTCCGCTCGCTGAAAGAGAGGTAAGAGAATTGCGGATGCTTTGTACCAGGAGAGGCTCAAAAGAGCACTCAGAGAGTCCGAGCAAATGATACTTATTGAGCGAATTTCGCCGGACGTATTGGGTGGCTTGATATAATGCATATAGTTCAGCTGTAAAATTGGAACTCTACTCAGGGAGACGATATTTAAACGAGGCGTTGCCAAGCACAATGTCACACCCAACACCCTGGTCTGTCTTTGAGCCATCAGTGTAGGTGAACAAATTGTCATCAAATTTGAAACGGAATGCGAGAAATTCTCTCCAGTAAACTAGGTGTGGAGTCCTTTGGAAGAGACTGAAGGTCCAAGTAAAAAAGGACTTCGGGGCTTAGGCACGGCGGAGAGGTGCTCCCTGCAGTCGAGAAAATAGCAGGCATTGTAACGCCGAGCAGGCCAAGTAACGAACGCAAGTGAACTCCCGTCTGCTCTGCTGGTAGCGGAGCAGACGGGCGCACGGCAAAGAGACCGCCAAGTGAGTCATTAAAGGAAACAGCATACGTTGCGTGTCCTCGCATGAATGACAAACGGCTGGAGTAACGGCTAAGCAGGAGTTCCCGACGGTAAGAAAAAAGTAGTTCGGTGGCCTCGGCATAGAGGCTCTCAGTGCCGCAAATTGAAACCTCAATTCCTCGTAAAGCTCGGAAGCACAGCGGTAACGCAAAACAATTAATTTCGCAGCTCCATTTTTCTGAGTTACCGTCAACACTTTACGACTACCCGTCGTAACTCCGTCGTCCCAGAGACCAGTAAGGAGAGCGTAATACAAAGCCGGTGGACAGGAACGCGGCAGTGGCGACGCCGCCACTAGTTCCGCTGGCAGGCGCCAGTGATGATATACTGGCGCCACTAACAAGTGCACGCCGCACCGCACCGCACCGCACCGTCGCGCCATCGAGTGTGTGTGTGTGAGCGGCGCGGCGTGACCCGGCCCTCCGCCGGTCGTAAAAGTCGCCTCACTGCCGCCCGGTCGTCAAACGCTTCCTGCCGCCCCCGCCACGCCTTCTGAGCTTCCGCGGCTGCCCTCGGACGTCGGAACGGTTCTAAATTGGTGCTAAACTCGAGGGACGCCAGTAACTGTCCCGCAATTTTGCTGCGGTCAGCAGTTTCGTATTGCTTCCGCCCTTGTATATCATCCCTTAGTAGCCATCGTACTTGAGACTGTTTGCGCTTCTATTCTGGATTTTACTCACTACACAAAAGAATTTTGAATAAAAAGTTCACGGGTTTCCGTCCGCGTCAGGTGGTTAAAACTCCACGAGCTTTCGGCCAAGCACTCATTGGCCAAGCACTCCTTGGCCATTGTCAAGTGGTATTACTTAATCTAATTCCTTCAGCACCGACTGCACTCCATTACCCTTGTTTTGCTCTTGCGTCTCAAGATAAACACACAAAATATATTTCTACATCTACATCTACATACATACTCCGCAATTCACCGTAAGGTGCGTGGCGGAGGGTACACTGTACCACTACTAGGCATTTCCTTTCCTATTCCACTCCCAAATTGAACGAGGAAATACAGAATGCCTATATGCCTCCGTACGAGCCCTAATTTCTCTTATCTTGTCTTTGTGATCTTTACGCGAAATGTAAGTAGGCGGCAGCAAGATCGTACTACACTCAGCTTCAAATTCCGGCCCTCTAAATTTACTCAACAGAAATTCACGAAAAGAACGTCGTCTTTCTTCCAGCGATCCCCAATTGAGTTGCCGGAGCATTTCCGTGACACTCGCGCATTGGTCGAACCTATCGGTAACAAATCTAGCTGCTCGTCTCTGAACCGCCTCTATGTCTTCCTTTAAACTGCTCTGCTGCGGGTCCCAAACACTTGAGCAATACTCAAGACGTGGTCGCACAAGCATTTTATACGCTGTCTCCTTTACAGGTGAAATACATCTGCCCAAAATTCTCCCAATAAACCGAAGTCGGCCGACCGCCTTACTCACAACTGTCCTTACATGCTCGTTCCATTCCATATCGCTCTGCAATGTTACGCCTACATATTTGAACGACGCGACAGCATCAAGATTCTCACTACTAATGCTGTATTCGAACATTATGGGATTGCTTTTTCTAGTCATGCGCATCACCTTACATTTTTCCACATTGAGAGCTAGCTGCCAATCTTCGCACCAACTAGAAATTTTGTCTAAGTCATCCTGTATGCTATTACAGTCAGTCTAGTAGACAGCGTGGCAGATTTCTGTTAACCATATGGCTAATAAGTTTTTTATTTATGTATAACGATATAGCTTATGTTATTTTAAATGTAGGGCTTGAAAATGGTGGCATGCACACCGAACTGGTTGCCAATAATAATATCAATTATCTTTACAGCTGTTGATTTATTTCATCTTACTTGTATGTCGCCTCAGTCCACATCTATCTACAGCCATACACAAACTTCACAGAAGTCTCCTGCATATCTTGGACTATTGGAATTTCAAAGGTACGAGGCGACATAGTAGCGGAACTAAAGCTATGTGGTAGGCTTCTAGGGTAATTCAGTTCGCAGAGATCTTTCCGCAAAAGGTAGGCTTTGGTTCGATTCCCCGAAATGGCGCACAGTTGTAATCTATCAAAACGTTTCAGTGTATGTGGCTGTTCGTATCGATCCATATTGTCTTTTCTTTCACCTAGAAGACAAGGCCTTACAACAGTCTGTGCCTACGTCACACTCAGAGGCCGCGGCCGCCATCTGACTGGCCGGACGCTTCGCGGCGGTGGGCGTGCCCCAGCCAACAGCCAGTGAGGTGGCGGCCAGGCCTCTGAATGTAACGTAGGTACGGCCTGTTGTAAGGCCTTGTCTCTAGGTGGTGTTGGCGTGCCCCAGCGGCTAGCCAGTCAGATTGCGTTTGTGGTCTCTCGTTTTGACGTAGGCACAGCCAGGTGCGATGCCAACCAGAAAGACAGGTCCCGGCGCGCACGTCCTGTCAGTAAGCAAGGTAGTCCTGACCCAGGGTGATGGCTAGCTGAGTGGCTGGCCGTTATGAGCCAATGGGCTGTGCCCCAGCGGCCGGCCAGTCAGCTAGAGATCGCGCCGGCTTAGGACTACCTTGCTTACGTGACATGACGTGCGCGCCGCGGCCTGTCTTTCTCGCTGGCCTTGGGTCAGGTGTGAGGCCTTGTCTCCTATGCGGTGTTGGCAGTGTGGGCCTTGTTTTGGTTAGCCCGTTGTGACGCCACGCCCCCTGCTGACACAGAGCCGTGAGCGCAAACAGAGCGACGCGGGGCGAAAGCCGCGCAGCAAACACAGTGCCTCTGCTGCTCGCCGGACAGGACCGACCGGGGCAGAGCGAGGAGCCACTAACGGGCTCTCCGGCGTCTCTCGCCGCCTGTTGACACCGCAAACCAGGCGTGCCAACATTTGCTGACCCGCGAGCGCTTGATTTACACGTTCGCTGGAGCTCAGGGCTTCTCATATCCCAAGCAAATGTTTCTTCCCCACCAAGTTCACTGTGACGTTAGCCAATGGGCGACAACCTGTAAATGACATCAGAACGCCGTTCTTTTATTCTGTCCGTGTGATAGGCGCCATCTTGATTTGCTGTATATCTATCAGTTTTGGTATTATCACTTAGTCCATATTGTTGTTGTTGTGGTTTTCAGTCCGCAGGCTGGTTTGATACAGCTCTCCACGCTACCCTGTCCTCTGCAAGTCTCTTCATCTGAGAATACGTTCGGCAACCTTTTGAATCTGCTTACTGTATTCGTCCGTCCCTCGGTCTCCCTCTACGATTTTTACCCCACACGCTTCCCTCTAATGCTAAGTTGACGATTCCTTGATGTCTCAGAATGTGTCCAACCAATCGATCCCTTATTTTAGTCAGGACATGCCAGAAACTCTTTTTCTCCCCGATTCGGTTAAGCACCTCCTCATTAGTTACGTGTTCTACCCATCTAATTTTCATCATTCGTCTGTAGCACAACATTTCAAAAGCTTCTATCATCTTTCGATCTGAACTCCTTATCGTCCACGTTTCAGTCCCATACAATGCTACACTCCAGACAAATGCTTTCAGAAAGGACTTCCTATCATTTAAACTAATATTGGATGTCGACAAGTTTCGCTTCTTTAGAAACGCTTTTCTTCGCATAGCCATTCTGCATTATATATCTTCTTTACTTCGTCCATCAGAAGTTATCTTGCTACCCAAATAACAAAATTAATCTACTACTTTTATTGTCTCATTACCTAATCTAATTCCTTCAGCATCGCCTGATTTTCTGACATTGCATTCCATTACCTTCGTTTTACTCTTGTTAATGTTCATCTTATATCTTCCTTTCAAGACACTGTCCATCCCATTCAATTGCTCCTCCAGATCTTTTGCGGTCTCTGACAAAATTACTGTCATCAGCAAACCGCAAAGTTTTTTTTTTTCTTCTCCTTGCACTTTAATGCCCTCTGCAAATTTCTCCTTCCATTCCTTCATTGCCTGCTCAATGTACAGATTGAACAACATTGGGGAAAATCTACAACCCTGTCTTACTCCCTTCCCAACCTCTGCTTCCCGTTCTTGCCCTTCGACTTTAATAACCGCTGTCTGGTTTTTGTATAGGTTGAATATAACTCTTCGCTCCCTGTATTTTACCCCTGATACCTTGAGAATTTGGAAGAGTGTATTCCAGTCGACATTGTCAAAAGCTTTCTCCAAATCGACAAATCCTAAAAACGTAGCTTTCCCTTTCCTTAGTCTATCTTCTAAGATAAGTCGTAATGTGAGTATTGCCTCCCGTGTTCCTACATTTCTTCTAAATCTAAACTGATCTTCCCCGAGGTCGGATTCCACAAGTTTTTCCATTCGTCTGGAAATGATTCGTGTTAGTATTTTGCAACCATGACTTATTAAACTAATAGTTCTGTGATTTTCACACTTGTCAGCATAATAAAACCTTCAATTTTTCCGCACAAGTGTTGGCATGCTTAAATTTTTTTTTGGATATGTCTTGGTAGCAATATACTTTATTTTACCATTACGCGTTTCGATATCATCATAATCAGATCTGTGGCATAAATAATTTTAGACACCAATACAGGCATTTACCCGGTTATCCCTGAAATTATTTTATCGCTAAGTTATCTGCAGATAGCTGACATTGCTTAAGACATTTAATAATCCGTTACAGTGTTGACTTGTAATGTAAGATCAGCAGCCATATCACTGTCACGTCACAGTGGTCTAACGAGATTGCTTCTTTGATATTTTCGTGTGGACTTTATGCTGTATTTGGCCACACCCAGTCCCATCCTTCTGCCCTCCCACTACTCCCTTTTCGTACGCCCAATCCTAGTAGTGTGTTTCAACGTACTTATGGTATCTTTCCAAGAAATTTATCGCAGAGCTCAGCAATGCATAGTTATGGAAGGTGACTATTTCGAATGACAGTAAGGTAACTGTAGTTGATCTACGTTAATGTTACAGGACTGATCAACGAACCTTATTGTCAGAGGTTGTATGTTCGGAAGATCTTCGTCCAAATCAGTGGAATTGGAAAGTAGGAAACGTTTTTGGGATACAATGTATACCTAACGGGACAAATAACTGTCCACACATCTATAACAGCCACACAGACACGGTAATAACACATTCCCGTTACGAAAAATATTACTAGACAAAAAAGAAAACAATTTCACAACTTTATTACATCTGATCTAGAAACGGCAAGGATTTTCATCACTTGGTTGTAAAGGAGAAATTATTGCACTTACAAAAATATTTGTGTTTACAAACTCGAGTATAAGATTGGACGAAACATTAGACTCCACTGGAACTGTAAGATCCGAGGAAAACGCCTGTCACAATAAGAACAGAGAACAAACGTGCATGTCCGAAATAACAGGCACTATTTTCGATCCTGTAGCTACTATCAATCAAGACACAAAGAAATCATTGTGATGACTGTGCCCGAGAGGCAAAATGGTCAGCGCATCTGCCCGGGTTCGAATCCCTGTTGTGTATAAATTTTCAGCTTTCCCCATTCCTTTCAATGTCTAGTTGCAACTAACGTAAACTGCGTCGTGTCTTGAATGAACAACAGAACTATATGCTTTTCATGCCTGAAACATTTTTGTTCTATTCCTTTCAGGAGAATAAGCGGCAATTATGGACGTGCTTGTAACTTTTCTTCATAAGTTTTATTTTATTCAGTTGAATTTGCGAGGTTCCTCTATTTTTACGATAATTACGTGGCAATACATTAATACATGGAATGTAAAAAAAATGTGTACAATATTCCGTCAGTTGAATGTAAGAAGAATTAAAAGCATACGTTACACCTAAGTCACCTGCTGTGTGTCAGCTTGTAGCTCCATTGCCTATGTTTTCTTCTAATGTGCTTCAAACTGGAGGTTCATAAAATATTTTACGTCTGTTTGTCACTGGAAGAACACTCTACAAACATAATATCACAATTTACTTCCAGTAAACAGTCATTTACATCTCAGTAGTTCTACCTCACTTCCAAACTCTTTCTGTGCCTCCCTCCATCACCCATTTCATCTCAGTGTCACACACACCCACACACACAAAACGTCCGCGCGCAGTGCAACATAATGAAATCACCCACCACTTGACGCAAAAAATTCGGAAGAAAACAATTAAACGTCCGCAGCAGTGGTAATATATGGACAGGAGCACAAATGTACCACATAAATAACAGAACAACAGGCGCGTAGTGCTTATAAAACGCCACGTAGCATTTAATTCGCCATATGATATGCACAAAATGTCCACAAAACGAACAACCTGCCGGAAACTGTTAAGCACCGCGGGAAAATAAATTTTCCTATTACAAAACGGCTACATTTAATGAGAACAAATATTACAGCTGCAGATAAAACCCTGTAAAAGTTTACTCCAGTCCACTGTTAACGAATGTACTTGTCTTGAATAACAGCAGTTTCGATGTAACGTTCTGTCAACTGCTTCTTTCGATAGTAAATGTTCATATTAAAAATCTCCGAAAATATGCAGTAACAGTTCGCAACTTCTTTTCTCGATCTACAGTGACTAGGCTTCCTCAGGCACTAAGGGTATATTTATAAGCGTAATTTAGTCCGAATTGTAAAAATAGTATAATTTTAACATCTTTATGAAAACTTTATCACCACAAGTTAGCAGTAAGGAAAATAAAGCATCGATGAATTAAAAATTAATAACGATCCTTGCACAAATGCAATCTGTTCTCAACAATTCGAAAATAATATTGAATGTTAAAACCGATGTGGTCCTGTGTATAGTTACGACAAGTGATTTTTAGGCTTTATAAAAATCTTACTATTGACCAGTCACATTTCCGTAGAACAAAGAGAAATTGTCTTAATTCGGTATTACTAAAACTCCTGGTCGTTACGTCGAATGGGGTCACTAAAACATATTTCGGCGTATCTTCTGATATTCTGCACCCGTCGATAAGGTCAAGCACTGATAGAAGTGTATTAGAGTTATTGGTGACAAAGGGATTCCATCTTTTTGAGGACGTTCACATATTTAAACTTTTAAACACGGCTGCACTTTTGTAGGCAACGTTTACGATTTTAATTCGTAGTACGACAGCCCTCGATCATAAAGTATATTTTGTCAACGTTTCGGCAACTATTGCGGGCACCATCATCGGAAAATTTGTAAATTACCTATAACAGAAACAATTTAAAAACTTGAAAACACAAGTTTGCTGTACTTAATGGTGGCAGTACTTACACGTCAGATCATTAAATTAAAAAAGGTATATCGCTTACGTTAAAATTTGTAATAAAACTACAGGCTAGTCACAGGCTGCCCACACGTTTGAAGGAAGCAACCGGCTGGTGTGTCCGCGTAGAATTGCGGACAAGTAGACATTAAATCAGTGGAGCCATCTAATAGCCTCAATTATAAACAGGTTACTTTACAATTAAAGTTTTGATAGATAAATGTTACAAATACATACGACAAATGTCTGAAGCCTCATTTTACAGGTACGAAGATAGTTGAGTGAATAGGAGAGCAAAAAACGTTATAAATATGAACTTTAATTAACATGGCCTTTTGGAAAAACATTTAATAGACACAGGAGAAATATTTTGGACACTGAACAATACACAAGAGAAACAAAATCAAAAACTGATGTTGTTGTTGATGGTTTTGAGGAGACTAAACAGCTAGGTCATCAGTCCCTCAAAAACTGAGTAACAGCTTAATACCGTTGAAGAAGCTTCTGTTATTGAGTTATAAGTGCTCTTTCAGAATAAGACCGTGATTACGAGAAATATGTTTAAATATTTGCAGTTCTTCGAGAACGTCAAATAGGCAGCTTTTCTTCTCAGTGTGCAAAATATTAAAAACGTGTATGACTTTGTGTGCGTGAACTCTAATTAAAAGGTGGTCGGCAAAAGATGAATTCTGTGTGATACTGTCACTTTTTTCTCAAAAGTTGTTCCTTGTGTGTAACTTGAAATGCACGTCTTGTTTGTCATGTACAGTAAGAAGAGCAAGTAGCACAGATAATCTTATAGATGCCAGAATTATTCAGAGGAGAACAAGTTTATTTTAAATTGTGAATAATGAATAATTTTTTGTTCAGACTATAATCGTTAGAAAAAACAATGTAGCAGTAGTGTTTGTTATGAAGAAGCCGTAGAATCTGATTGGAGATGGACCACGGAAAAGAAATGGAGAAATTTTTTTCTTTTGGTCAGACTCGTTGATGGAACTGCCAAGTGTAGTAGTTCTTTTAACAGGTTTCGTTTTAAGGATGTCGTCAACTGTGGCAGGTTCATATTCGTTATTCGAAGCGAAAGATGTACCTGATCCACTGAACCACTTAGGACATGTCTAGCACGTTTAACTTTACATGCCTCCAGCCTGCCTGTACAAACTGACAGACGATTTCTTTCATCTTTCCATCTTGTAATACGTCCAAGGAAGTAGTCGAGCGGTCTGTAGCGCCACATTGCGCATCTTGCGGCCTCCCGCGTCGAAAGTTCGAATCCTCCTTCGGTCATGGATGTTTGTGTCGTGTTGGGATGTTTGGTTAGGATAGGGGGACTAAACTACTGAGGTTATCAGTGGAAGGGGAAGGAGTGAGGACAGGGAAGAAGGGGAGGGGGAAAGAAAATGCAGTCCGGAAAGTTAAGAAGGAAGACTGCATTAGCTCGAGCCCCCGGGCTCGCAACGTACGTACTCACGAAAGAACCGTCAGCCCCGGGGGGGGGGGGGGGGGGATATTTGTGCCGTCTGTAGTATAAGTTAGTTTGTAAGTTTAGGGACTGATGTACCCGCAGTTGAGTCCCATAAGCTTAATAAACATTTGAACATTTGCTTGATCTGCAATGTTTTGTTTTCCAAAACGGTTGACTCTGTAGGTGGAACAAATCTACCATGAGACGCAGGCGAGACTTCAGAAGGCTGTGCACATGTGAGAGGTTCTTAACTAAAAAATGATCAAAACGTTCACTCCTGTAAGGAGAAAGTAAAATAGTTACTGCCAAATGACCGCAGCGGGTACGGAAATGTAATATTAAGCAGTGTCTCCGTAAAAGAAAAGTGCTGTTCTAATGAGAGGTACAAGTTTATTTTATTACCTTTAAAATTAAACAATTGAAATTAATAATAAAGGCCTGGATTCATCAGTTAATGGGATCATTTACTATTTAAAACTTCAAATGTAAGCAAGATAATTGTCAGAGGAAAAATATATGTTAGAGGGTATCATAGTGCACAATGGGAGATTGATACCTACTACCACATACAAACACTATTCGTTTGAGATGTGTAATTTTGGCCGCAGAGTGAAATACAGGCACACACCTCAATGTTTGTAGTATATATTAAGATGTAGAGGCTTGTTTTATATCAAACTTCGCTTTATGATTACATTTCAAATATATTCGACAATAGTTGTATCAGTAACGTTACAAAAAATTAACTAATCAACATAATAGAAAATATTTTCTTTTAATCCTTAAAACAAATTCACAGCTATGCACATGTTCAGTTTTTTGTAATTTTCATTTCACTTCTTAAGGGAGTGGTGGGCCCATTGTGGAACATATAAGTTCGTTTAAGCCATAGACCAAAACTACATTATGCTGTGATGACACTTTTTATTTCAAATTTAGTAAGGGAATTTTCTTTATTTGTTTTTGTACTTTTTACTTAGTCTTCATTTCCTTGGGAAGTTACCCGCGTTTGATTATTACCGAGGAAAAACCTACATGAAAAAACCTCAGCGCGTGTTTGATACTATTGTTTACTCGGTTTCCTCTTCTTGCAGTCTTAAATTTTGATAGAGATCCTGATCACCTAAAAGAAATTCAATGCTATTAATTTCTGGATATACCTTTTTTATCGCCTGCGCTATGGCACTCGGCGGGTAAGGGTATTTATACGTAGGAAAGCTGAGTGTGATTGGAGCTTGTAACAACAGTTCTGTTGTCTTTGAGTTGTTCACTATTAGTTGCTCCATAATGGGCTATCATTTTGATAAGCCTTCCCTCTACCGGTTCAATTTGACCTATTTCATAAAATTGAGCTCTTCTGGTGGTTGGATTCAGACTTGCTGCGATCCTTAGTATTCTCCTCTCTGTACAAAAGATCTTCAGGGAAGGTACTCTAGATGTTACCAAAATTGGTGCAGCATATTCTACAGTTGGTCTTATGTAGCTACTATAGTTGTAGATAGTGCTGGTGGCGGTGCACCTCTAATTCGGCCCCTTAACATTTTTACAGTCCAATTCTCTTTTTTGCTTTGGCAATTAAATCTATAATTGCGTATTTGTATGTTAAGATGGAATCAAGAATTATATGAAGGTATTTAGCGTTATGTCTTTGGTGCAATTTCTTTTCCCCATAAGGTAATACGTAGATCCTGCATGTCAGTTTGTCGTCGACAGTTATTATAAAAGTTTTTCCGTGAAGTAAATGCGAGAGTAATGCTCTGTGCTAGAGAATTAGCAGACGTCTTCGCACAGATATTCTTAATAAAATTTCATAATATCTAGAACAGCGTAGTTTTACTAGTTAAAATATAGCACGATTATAAAAACAATGCAATTGGTAAAACGTGGATAAACACTTCGACTTGATAGTTCTCGTTGCTTCATCAAGTTGAACTGGGCATGCACAACATGCTTGTATGAAACCTTAACTTTTCTCAGCGTAATGAATGTTCAAACAACTTACCGGTATGCTGCCGGGTGACGTCGACAACCGCCGATATTTCGGCAGGAGGACACCCTGCACAACTGCACTCAAGGAAGCAATGTGCAAGCGTATTTAATACCTCGGTTTGAAAAGGGTAAACAAGGAAGATAACACGCACGGTACACTGCAGAGTCAACACAATCAAAGATGACCAAACATCAAAATTATCGATAGTGACAGTTAATCAACAGGTGAGGCAGCATTAATTTTGTCCCTCTGCTTTTTGACGTGAGACAGTGCAGGATTCCAAGCAGAATTTGAACAAAAACCACCATCTCTGTTTATAAGGTCGCTTGCTAGTTTAATTTCAACAGCTTCCTTAATAACACATCCCAATAGGTGGAAGTGGATGGCAGAATCTCCGTGTTGTTGTATTTATGTTGCCTCACCTGCTGATTATTTGCCACTATCGATAATTTCGATGTTTGGTCATCTTTGGTTGTGTTGACTCTGCAGTGAATTGTACTGTGTGTGTGTTATCTTCCTTTTTTAACCTTTGCAAACCGAGGTATTAAATGCGCTTACACATTGCTTCCTTGAGTGCAGTTGTGCCTTGAGAACGCCAGGGTATCCTCCTGCCGAAATATTGGCGGTTGTCGACGACGTTATCCGGCAGCATACCCGTAAGTCTGGCCGCGGTGGCCAGCAGTCACGGTCTGCACGGCCACTGCGGTCGGGGGTTCGAATCCCCCCTCGGGCATAGATATTTGTGCCGTTCTTAGTATAAGGTAGTTGATAAGTAGTTTGTAAGTTTAGGGACTGATGACCCCGTAGTTAAGTCCCATAAGCTTAACAAACATTTGAATTTTGAATACCCGTAAGTTGTTTGAACAACATGCTTTTAGTTTCTTCTCGAATAACATGGCCGTTACGACGGTTATGCAAGATAGTTAGTAGTGGATCGTTTGAGGTTAAGTATGAGAAATCTCAGTGTCAGTGTTGATAGTCGCAACTATCATAGACGTTCGTGCGAAAGCCAGCTGACAATTGCCGCGTCGGAGTGGCCGAGCGCATTGAGGCGCTGTCCTCGGATGCGCGAGGACTTTCCCTGTCGGGTGTTTGTGCTGTATTTAGTATAAGTAAGTTTATAAATAGTTTGTAAGTTTAGGGACTGATGACCCCGCAGTTAAGTCCCATAAGCTTAACAAACATTTGAACATCAGTTGAAAATTCTCTCCTGTCGTCATTGTTGACCTTACAGAATACCAATTATTGAGGAGTGGAAGTAATCGTCGTTCTAGAAGTGGTCGCCACCAGTTTCCGAACCATTGTTGGTAGCATGTTACACGTAATAGACGTCTCTCGTACACTGTTGAATAATTCGTGGCATTATATACCAGCAGAAAATGTAACCGCCCTCTGTATCATCTACTGGATGCGAGAATCAGCGCGTACATTGTCGCCCGAGGAGGCTAGACCACGTTGCAGCCAGGATCGACGCCCGGTAATTCGGAATCGCTCGGTTTCTTCCTCCATTTCCAAAGGCAGCAATGGGGAATAAATGTAACGGTGACGTACGTGCTGTAATATCCCTCGCAAAGGACTCTGTTGAAGTAGCAGACCTCTTTCGGCCTATCACGAATATTGGTTCTCTCAATTTACCCTTGCGGCCTTTTGAAAGAGGATTCCCGTCTTTCTTCGGATGATCCGCTTTTCTGTCGCTTCGTGACAATATCCTACCGATTCAGTTACTCACTCAGATTTTACTGACCGATTTTTCTTTACCGATAAACCTCCTTTACCCCTGCTAGGGAAGTAGTTTGATATCGTCTTACAGTCTTCCACTAAACTGGAAGTACTTACTCGTTTTACTGCAATAAGACGGCAATAAACCGGCGCCCGATAATCCGACAGAGCCGATGGTACGGCACGAGTCGTAAATATTTCGAGATTTTTACTTCGACCCTCGATGCGTTTGGCAGTACAGTCGGACGAATTCGGAAAGCATCGGAACCGTTTCGGAGCAGCGCCTCGTCAGTAATAAAAAAGTGCGTCAAAAGGTGATTGTAGTCTCACAAAAATACGGTTGCAGTGCTGTTTTCTTTGCCCTGGTATCAACAGTTAGACAGGAGTATATTCGTGCTGAGTGCCATTTTTGTTAATGTCTCGTATGGTTGAGGAGAACATTTCAGTTAAATAACTAGTGCTGTAAACAACTCCGACATATTCCACGCCCTCAGATATCTGTGCTATATCTGAAGACATCAAATTCTTGGCAACAATTTTCATGGCTTCGGTTGATCTTCAAATCAATTGTACGTATTTTATGTCGAAAGTGATATTCTAGAACGTGAGTATCAAAATGATGTAATGCGACTTTTAATTCAGTTTTGCTTCTACATAACAACAAATGATACCTTTAATAATTTTATAGGTTGTGTGTGGTAATTTTTGATTTCAGTACCTTCGACGGTCCAGAACTACGTCGTAACTACATTAAAGTTAGAAATCAATACTGTTATATCCAAAATAACATTTTCTGCTATAAGGATTTAATAATAATAGAAAAACAGCTAACGTCAAACAACATTCGCAAGTTTGGCCTTCCAGGGTGATTTCTTTAAAATACCAGAACTTCAAACTATAATTACGTAAAGTTTACGAAATAAAGTTCTAGTAAGATTGTTTTGCTCTGTCCCGTCGATATTATGGCCGCATGGTGTATAGATTTTGGCATACACGAAGCCCACTGCTGATAAATCGAGAATGAATAAATGCAAATAGAAGAGCAGTTTCCTTTTTAATTTTATTCACATTTTGCGGAAGAAACGTAGAAAAAACCGTTTCCAGGAACACGAAAATGCAATTAGTCAACAGTTTCGAAAAATCTGTCACTGTTCAACATATTACAGAAATTAAATATGTTATCAAGAGTATCGAAAACTACCAGGCAATATTTCAAGACGAAAGAAGTGACCAGATCCTAGCTCAGTTGTAGAAAATGGAAATTTGTTAAGCCTGACATTGTGAGGAAAGAAGGCGGCTTATAATTTATCACAAATTAAGAATTTTTATCTATTTTTAAAGGAAATCTTAAAATTGGTTGGGCTGCAGTTTACTACAACTGAAATGAGTCACCACGTTGTAAATTTTAACTTTTCGAGAGCTAGGGCATTCTAAGATTTTCTACTAATATTATTTTTTTATTTTAATAAATGAATTAGGCTCTTGTAGGTGTAGTGACCATTTGGACGCACTTGAAAGTAACATAAATGTCTTAACCATACTTAGAACTTTATTTACGCCGTCCTCGTTTCCAGTTCCTTTTTCAAAGGCAAAGCATATTAAAAAAAAAAAATAAATAAATAAACCCTCCTTCAAATAATTTGTCGCAGATGTACGTCGTTATACATAAAACTGGTGTTCAAAATACATATCCCCAAACAATCTCTTTGTTACTTGTCTTTGTAACAAAGGGAATGTCTGGGGATATATTTCAAACATCAATTTCGTACATAATGACGTTTGTCTGTGACACTAATTATTTTTAGGGGGATTTCTTTTTAACAAAGCTTTGCCTTCGAAAATGACAGAAGTCGAAACGCGGTAAGGTATAAATAAAGTGCTAAGTGTTGTAAAGACATTTATCTTCAAAAGCAAATTTACCTCCATTAACTCAAAAATCCCTGGATGTATGTTAAATGAACAGAAAGATATTGTTAGCCATAGTTAATTTAGCCATTTTAAGGATTCATTTCAATTTTTTTATTAGATACTCAGATTTATGACACTAAGTTGATTAATTTCATCTTTGGGCCTATCAAATCATATATGTGACCTGTTTGAAAATGTGTAAGGAATGTTACGCTTAAGCGACGTGATTTCGTTTTTTGTGGAGGGGGAGTTATTTGGGAAGTGAATAGAATGGTGCTGTTCCTATTTCATCTGATAATGTGACCAGTCAATTGTTTGGTATGTATCCTTAGTTATCCAACAAGATTTTGTTTCCTGCTTTGGTTTTTTGGATTTGGTAATTTTCTTATAGTGTTATATAGGTGCTTTCTGTTGTTTATTCTAGTCATATTCATGTCGTCTTCTCTGAATGTTGGTTTGTGGTTGTGTGTTCTTAGTGCTAAGCAAATGTAGGGAGGGGCAGAGTTAAAAAACGGAAATCCAACGTAGACTGCCGAAATAATCATATGATGTTCTTCAGTAAGTTTTTCACTGCTTTCCACTGTTTATCCGACTGTTTAGTGATTTGTAATGAAGACAATGAAAAACACCACCATCAGCTGTCTTTTTACATTGTCATTTACTGGCAACCAGTTTCGGTACACCACGCCATCATCATTTGCCCTTAAAATAGGGCAAATTGTATTGTGCTGCATTACAAAAAAACAACAAGTAATTTTTCCGCAGCTTTTTCGCAAAATGCAAACGTAAGCTCTTACTTTCACAGCAGAAACACACACATTACCCCACTAAAAGCAACTAGTAAATTATGTTCTGAGATTTGCACCTGATGATGGACTCACACTGGGAGAAATGCATCGTGCTTTATTAAAAATACCTTTTCATCCATACTTCCAAAGCAGTTTTCTGTAAGTTATAACAGACTAGCTTAAACCCGCTGCTCCGCTAGCGTGTTGTTTGATTATGATAGATAAGCTATCTTTCAGTAGTGTGCTATGAGACTTGTTTTGAAGGATGAAATGAAATACAATACCTTCTTTAGAAACAACCTGAAAACTATTCCTATCAGATTGCAGAAGTCTATGCACTTACAGTTTATCAGGAAAGTAAGTAGTGTATATCAAATCACACGTAAAAATGCACTCGTTTCGAAGAATCCAATCACGAAATTCAACAATAATGATTGTAATAATATCAGATATCGATCACTCGATGTAATGCGCGAAACGTCAAATCGATTATTTTTAAAGAGATGTATTAAAAGAAATTTCTTTCTTACTGCTTTATTTGTTTATTCTTATATTTCCTTATTCGTATGCCTATCCTTACAGAGAAAGAGGTGAAGATATTGTAGCATGCATAGACCAAAGATATGGTCTGTGTCATCACGTTTCGCTGTATGTAACCTCCTTGCTATAGAGTGGCAAACGTCATCGCTGGCCTTCAGTCCGAATATTTCAATAATTTTACGACTTTCAACCACCATATCTTCCACCCCCCCTCTTTTAGCTATCGTCATGGAACTGCTATGGTGTACAACGGGAGACTTCGGACAACAATTACACACAGACCATTCGTTTGCGTTCTGTAGTTTTCGTTGCAGAGCGAAATATTAATACACACACACACGTAGAATTTTATATACACCGATAATTTTTCAAACCAATATTCTCCGCCCCTTTATCAAACCTCAAGCAACAATGTAACCAATAAAACCATTTTCAAAGAGTAAATATAATTTTCGAAGAGTAGTTATTGTTCCGCATTTCGCGTTATATTTTTCAAATTACTAAATATCTTATCAGACCGCTATAAAACCGTGCCTAAAACCTCCCTCAGGTATAAATTAGTAACTGCACAAATATTTAAGTCTCTGCGTCTTGTCGTTCGCACGTGATAAGCGTACACCGAACAGACATTCACACATGTAGATAGATAGATCGCCATAAAACCGTGCCTAAAGCTTCCCCGGGTAGACATTAGTAACTGTACAAATTTTTAGCTCTTTATGTCTTGTGGTTCAGACATGATAAACGCACAGCGAACAGAAATTCACATTTATAGATAATGGAGAATTAATGGCTTACAATTTTTTTTACGCTTCATCCCGAAAGATTTCGACATGACTTTTTAAAAATGGTGTTCTTTCCTCAGCGTTATCAGAAAGATTCTTTGTTGATGACGTCAATCACAAGCGTGTTTGCAATTTGACTTGATTAATGGTTCGACGTAGCCGAGTACGGCACGTGTGAGTGTGTGTGTTAGAGAGAGAGAGAGAGAGAGAGAGAGAGAGAGAGAGAGAGAGAGAGAGAGAGAGAGAGAGAGAGAGAGGGGGGGGGGGGGAGGGAGAGAGAGAGGGAGAGAGAGAGAGAGAACGGCTGTGGGCAGAGATTGGCTGTCGTGGGCGGGCGAGTGCAAACATTGCGTGGGTTGCAGCATCAAGCGTAGGCGGGTTTGCGCGCAGGAATTGGCGGTGATGAAGGTCGGCATCCATCTGCGTAGCTCGGGGAAATCTTGTACCAGGAACAGGCGTGTAACATGATGGGCTTTTCATTGGGACTGAAATGTTTTCTCGGAGGCGGAGGTGGCATTTCGAGGTAATCAGTTCTGAACAACAAACCTCTGTAAACAAGACGATATTTATGTGGTAATAAATCTCTAGGCAGGTTTATCCTCACTGTGTTCAATGAAACCCAGCTAGTGCTATTCGCCCACGAGACAACGAGAACAGAGAAATGATGCCGAAGATCGCTTATTTGCAATTTTTTTAATTTAATGCACAACTTTAGGGGCGTTTGAGAAGTCGGTACAAAGTCCGAGAGTTTCAGCCATATTGGTCTACTTCTTTGTCTTTGGCATTCGTGTAAATCAAGGAAGCCGAGTGAGTCAAAATGTTCAAATGTTTGTATAGCTTATGGGACTTACCTACGGGGTCATCAGTCCCTAAACTTACAAACTACTTATGAACTAACTAAGACTTGCCGGCCGCGTTGGCCGAGGAGACTAAGGCGCTTCAGTCACGGTCTGCACGCCCACTACGGTCGGGGGTTCGAATCCCCCCCCTCGGGCATGGATATTTGTGCCGTCCTAGTTCATAAGTAGTTCATAGGTAGTTTGTAAGCTTAGGGACTGATGACCCCGTAGTTAAGTCCCATAAGCTGTACAAACATTTGAACATTTCGTTTGAACTAAGACTAAGGACGGGATTCGAACCCCCGACCGTAGTGGCCGTGCAGACCGTGACTGACGCGCCTCAGTCCCTTCGGCCACCGCGGCCGGCTGTGTGTGTGTGACCGATTGGAAGGGTTTACTAGGGTGGACGAAGTCCAGTCTGCAAATATCAGAAATGGAATAAATTCAAAGTCGGAGAAAATCAACTAAGAAATACGGCATGCAACCCATAAATATACGTGTTATTTCACAAGCAAGCTAATAAAGGGGGTCGTACAAGGCTAGAAGAGAATTTACTGACGGAGTCCGAATGCAAAGTCCAAGTTTGGAAACGAAACAGCAATTTAAAATAGACGGAGCGGAGATCGCGATGTACTAGGGAAATCAGAAAGATATATACATAATTTCTTGCCTGAAGGACATAGAAACAGACACAGGGGTAGCTGAAGGCTTTGTTCTAAGAACACACCATGAGGAGTACATATCACTCGCGGAAGGAGAAAATGGAAAAGAATATTTCACATTCACTACACAAAATAAAAATATTCCCGCACATTAGTTGCATCCTACAAAGCTGGAAAGAAATTAAGCAGAGTTCGTACACCACTAGCTAGTCTCACAAAGGTTACCGATTCCCAGCCGTTATCAAACCGAATTAGTTACATATTCACCGTGTTTACCTATGCAAAATCAGCGAAATGAAATTGAATACACTTTCGTACATGATCGGAGAAACCTATTCCGAAAAATGAACTTAAGTTTTGAAGTCTCACTTGAACACCAGACAAAGAATCGTTACCACCTCAAGGGAGGAAAGAAAATCAGGTCTTACCAGATCGAAGCACAGTCACAGAGTGTTCAAAATGTTTGTATAGCTTATGGGACTTAACTACGGGGTCATAAGTCCCTAAACTTACAAACTACTTATGAACTAGCTAACACTAAGGACGGCACAAATATCCATGCCCGAGGATTCTACCCCCGACCGTAGTGGTCGTGCAGACCGTGACCGGAGCGCCTCAGTCCCCTCGGCCACCGCGGCCGGCGAGTGAGTCAAAGAATGGACGAAAAAGGATTTCGTGTGGTGATTAAACATTATGATTAACCGTCGTTTCGTCACTGTGAATGAAACATGGATACATTACTATGCTCCTGAGACCGAAGAACAATCTAAACAATGAGTTACAAGGGAGCAGCTGCACCAAAAAAGGCGAAGACCGGTCCTTCGGGCGGAAAGTTTAGGGCGACGGTCTTTTACGATTCGCAAAATCCTCATGGACTATCTGGAACAGGGTAAAACTATTAGAAGTGCATATTATTCATTATTATTGAACCGTTTGAAAATCGAGCTGCAACAAAAGCGCCGACAATTTGCCCACAAAAATATGTCCTTTTCCTTCACGACAATGCACCATGACACACTTGAACGACCACCGTTGATTGTAAAATTAACTCTAGCTGAGGGGGGGAGGGCAGTTAAAAGCTTACTTTAAACATATAACTCTGGCCGTAAAACCAGCTAAAGGATTCGCATGAACTACTACTACTTCCTGCAACAGGATCTTGTTATCTTGTTCCCAGGCCCAGAATTTAGAACTGACGCAAACTTTACTTTAGTAGCAGGAAGACAAAGAGACGGTGGCCAACATACGTCGTAGATCACGAGAATTATACACAATCATTAATATACAAGCCACCGTGAAGTAAACCCTTTCATGAAGGTGGCTGTGAGAACATTTATGGCGCAACGGAATTAAAAATATGATAATTTGCATCTGAATTTGTTCTCAGAACTGGTGAAAAACAACATTAAATAAAAAAGGGAAGGTATTCATTAACTAATATTCATAATTAGGATAAAGTTTCACTGATAATAAATTATTTATTCACTTCAAACATGAACAAATGGGGGCACCAATTTTGATAAACAATAAAAATGCATCCCCAATTAAAATAACTTAAAGTACTCTGAACATCGTCGGAGGAGGGATTTACAATCAACAAGCATTCAGCCACTCACACGCGCGATGCAAACCGAAACTCACCCAACTCAGCGTTGCAGAAGCAGGCGCCACTATCGTAGGCGAAATTCAGCGTACCAGGATATACCATACAACAGAAGAAAAATAAACTTCGTAGGTCGCTCTGGTCTTTCTTTACTTGAGACGGTACGCGATAATAACGAGATAAAATTTCATTCATTCAAACTGTGAGCATGCAGAACTATTGAGACACACGGCACGTTTCTGCTACATTACATATTTGCAACCCACTGAAGGCGAACTGCTTAATGATTGCATTCATTTCAACAAAAACCAACGGAATTACAGATTACGAAGCAAGAATACAAAATAGTAAGGCACTGGTGTCCAAGCAGTGGCGGATCTCGAGTGACTAGCTATAAACCCTTGAAGTCGGAGTTCGGAGCCAGGTGGTTCCGAAAACCAGTAAAAATACAAAAATACAGTTTCTGGAAAATAAAGAAAAACAGCTACGGCATGCAACCCTTAGAAATGCGTAGGCTAAGGAAGCTAAAGAAGTACAGTTAGACGCGATTAGAAAGGTTTTACACGGATGGTCGAAGTCCAGTCTTCAAAAAATCAGAACAATGGAATAAATTCAAAGTAGGAGTAAATCAACTCGGAAATACGTCATGCAGCCCCTACAAATACGTAGTATTTCATAAGCAAGCTAATAAAGGGGTTGTACAAGGCTAGGAGAGAATTTACTGGGAGGGGGGGGGGGGGCTCTGAATGCAAGTTTCAAAAACGAAACAAAATTTAAAATAGACGGATAGGAGATCGCGAGGTACTAACGGAAATCAGAAAGATACATAATTTCTTACCTGAAGGGCATAGGAACAGACATAGGGGTAGCTGAAGGCTTTCTTCTAAGAACACACCATGTGCAGTACATATCACTCGCGGAAGGAGAAAACGGAAAAGAATATTTCACTATACAGAAACTAAATATTCCCGGATATTAGTCGCATTCCACAAAGCTAGAAAGAAATTAAACGCAGTTCATACACCGCCAGCTAGTCTCACACAGGTTACCGATTCCCAGCAGTTATCAAACCGAATTAGTTGCATATTGACCGCGTTTATCTAAGCAAAATCACCGGATTGAAACATGATCGGAGAAACTTATCCCGAAAAATTAACCTAAGATCTGAAGTCTAACAAACCAGACAACGAATCGCTACCATCTCAAGGGAGGAAAGAAAGTCAGAACATCTTACCAGGTCGAAGTGCAGCCACCGAATGAATCCGCCCCATGAGCCCGCCACCAGCGGCCGGAAATCCAACGGAAATCGGCAAAACCCCGGAAAAAAGAGGTGGTGGGGGAAAGATGAAACTTGCGCGTCTTGCCAAGGTTCCCTAACTGGGCATTGACAACCCAACTTGTAACCAAAGGGTGGAGAAACTCTTTGGTCGCATCAAAAGCAGAGGTTGGTAACGGCTACCTATTGATACGAAGCCAGAGAAACACTAGTACCGAGCAGCCAGCAGCCAATGACGAAAATTCTCATACATACACACAGACTTTCATACTAGAAGATTCTCATACATGCACATACAGAATAAAGCAAGTACACATTCTCACAGGGGCAGTGGCATCACGGAGAAACCATTGATCTTGCCACATTCATAGACACAATGAAAAATTATTAGCATAATAAAATCCTAGCAATATTACAGAAACTAATATTTAAAATCATAGACACAATGATAAATTATTAGCATAATAAAATCCCAGCAATATTAACACAGTATTACAGAAACTACCATTTGAAAACATGAACATGAAATGCTATTCCTCATGCCTCCGAATGAAAGGGGTTCTTGTTTTTTGCAAAAAAGGCTGTCTAATGAACTTAGATAAATTACGAAGTTAAAAATCTAGGGAAGACGGCAGACAGCTGTCTTTCAACCTCAGCAGTTGCGCTTGAAAATTATGGGAAATAGGATTCCAAGTCGTTTCAAATTCCCCCCGCGCCCCCCAGCTCTATTTGCCAGACTTGGCTCCCTCTGACTACTATTTGTTCCACAATTTGAAGAAATAGTCGGCGGAACGAAGATTTAATTGAAACGAGTAGGTGATTGCAGAAACTAATAGCTATTGTGCAGGCTTGGACTGTTCCTATTATTCGGAATGTATCAACAAATTAGAACGTTGGACGGAAAGGCTAAAAGGAAACTATGTCGTAAGATAAGTATGGTTTTCCCCAAACACGTTTGTTGTTTTTATTTTTGCATGGCCTTTTCAAACGCCCCAAGCAGTTTCTGCAGTCTGGTTGCCATCTTTAGATGCCTCTACAAATATACAAGGAGGAATGTAACAATTGCATACAAGATTTTTCAGGTCTTATTTGCCTTATATAATATGCATACCATTTACGTAAAATATAAGTTTGTGGTCGTTTATGGTGAATGCTGTAGTTTGAAAATGGCTGTTTAATCTTACATTTTAAATAAACATTACTGATATTTGGAGTACTCTACGAGACATTTTCAACATAACGATAGACTTCATAGACGCTGATTAAGAGGCTCCGGTTATAGTTACAAGCCTTGTCAGTAGAGTAATTATAACTACAAGCCTAGCCACACTGTTTACTGGCTAGGCTTGTAAGTATAATCAGTACTCTACTGACCTCGTTATATATTTGTAGATGGCAGCTAGACTGCGGAAACTAGTTGTGCAATAATTTTTAAAAATGTGGAAAAGCAATTTTGGCATAATATTATTGTTAAAGCAGATATCGCTCTTAAGATGTGCAAACTATAAAAAGAGGACGGTAGGTACAGGATAGCCCAGGTAAATGCCGCGTTTCTTGACTTCCGCAAGGGGTTTGGTAGTGTTCTGCTCCCTCGCCTGCTGAACAAATTGTGATCTTAATATCAGAACTACTATGTGGCTGGATTGAAGAGTTTCTACATAACAGGTCGCAGCATGTCATTCTCAACACAGAGATCGATAACACAGGAAGTTCCATGAAGATTTTTCTGGATGATGCTTTAGTTTATCGACAAATCGCAACACTGGAAAAGTGTAGCGCAATGCAGGAGGATCTGCAGTGAATCTAAAAACGGCACAGGGTTGGAAATTGACACTCAAACGTAAATTGCTGTGTTAACATTATATATATATATATATATATATATATATATATATATATATATATATATATATATATATATATATTGTTATATATTTAAGCAACAGCAGTAAACAATGAAGCAGTAACTTTCATAAAATATCTGAGAGGAAGTATAAGGAGTGATTTGAAATGGAACGAAGATTTAATCGTGGGTAAGACAGATGCCAGACTGAGAATCATTATAAAAATCCGCAGGTGGTATAAGTCCGATAAAAAAGTAGGTTACGTAACAGTCGTTCGGCGGACGTTTGGGGTTTGCTCATCAGTGTGGGTTCCGTGTGAGATAAGGTTGACACAAGGCAGAGAGAAGACACATCGGAGAGCAGCACGCTTCGTTACGGGCTAATTTAGTTAGCGCTGGGACACCTGTATACAGACGGGCATACGCGTCAACGATTTAGGTGTTCTTTCTTCCCACGCGCTATTAGAGAATGGAACGGTAGAGAAAGGTTATGAAGACGGGCGCGGTGGCCGAGGGGACTGAGGCGCTCCAGTCACGCTCTGCACCGCCACTACGGTCGGGGGTTCGAATCCCCCCTCGGCCATGGGAATTTATGCCGTCCTTAGTGTTAGCTAGTTCATAAGTAGTTTGTAAGTTTAGGGACTGATGACCCCGTAGTTAAGTCCCATCAGCTACACAAACATTTGAACATTTTAAAGGTTATGAAAGTGGTTAATGAACCCTCTGCCAGGCACTTAAATGTTATTTGCAGAGTATCTATGTACATGTAGATCCACCGCGGCATGGCCGTCGACATGATAAAATCGCGTGCCAATCTACCACGCTGTTCACTTGACTACGAAGGCGGGAAATAATTTCGTGTAGCTCAATGACCTGGTGCAAGTCTTTTCTTGTCCCTAACCTACCCTAGAGACAGTGGCTGGGTTAAAAACACCGAAAATTTCTGAGATCCGACCCGGTTTCGTATCGGCCATCCTTCGGTCAAGAGCTTTATGTACACAGTCGGTGTGGTTAATAGTGTTTGGCGTATGTAGCGTGAGGAGTGAACGGATGGCCTTCGTGCGGCCACCACCTTCCCTCCCGGGAGGAGAAATGAATGCTGAGCACCCCAACCCTATGCGTAATTTATTACACGCGTGGAAAATGTACCACCATTTTTCTGCATATCAGCGAATCGTGAAACGGAGGCAGGACTTGGCTACCTGTCTGGTTATCATCTAGTGGTAAACATAAGGTGGTTTCTTTGATTTCTTCAATATCATCTAACAGCTGTACCCAGTTTGTAGTATGGATTGTTACAGCTTAAATAGTAAAGAACAAGCAGCACACATTTGTAATACGGTATGTGTCATTTCATAACGCTTTGTGGCTGGGGAACCGATATACAACCTAAGCTCCCAGCTCTCCTTTTCTCTCTCTCCGTTCCTATATCCCCCTCCTATTTCTTCCTGACCATCTCTTCCTCCACCCTCACAACTTCCTTCCATCTCTGTTTGTCCATCTAATTCACTTTCCCGTTCCTCCCCTCCCCAAAAATGTTCATATGTTTTCAAATCTACAGCGTTATGTCCCTAGACTTACAAGCTCCTTAAACTAAAACATAACGACAACCGAGTCACCCATGCCTGGGGGTGGACTCGAACGTCCGACGGGGAGCAATCGCGCTCCGCGGCAAGGCCACTCCACCACGGCTTCCATCTTACCATTACGCTCTTCCTATTTACCTCGTCCCCACCTGTATCTTATTTTACAGCTATGACATGTAATCTTGTTTTCTCTAATGGATTCCAGAACGATGAAGAATTTAAAATCACCAATTCCGTAATTGTTGACCGGTCTTACAATTGATAATACTGTCATAGTCCACTCATTAAGAGGTATAATTTCATGCAACGCTTTACATCTTTAGTATTACAATTAGGAACTGACCTTCCACAGGAAAGTGTTCCTTGTCATTATAAACGATTTGGGAGACAATATGAGCAGATCTCTTAGATTGTTCGCAGATGATCCTATCATTTATCTGTTAGTACAGACACAAGAATATCAAAAGCAATTGCAAAATGGTTTAGATATCTGCGTGGTGCTAATATTGGCAATTGACCCTACATAATGATAACTGTCAAATCATCCATATGAACAATAAAATAAATCAAACTTCATTTACACTATAAATCAGTCAAACCTACAGGCCTTCAACGAAATACCTAGGTATAACAATTACGAACAACGTAAATTGGAAAGAACACACAAAGAATATTCTAGGGAAGGCGAACCAAAGGCTAAGTTTCATTGACAGAACACTTATAAGATAAAACAGTTATACTAAGATACTACTTGTGCGTCCTATTTTGGAGAATTGCTGCGCATTGTGGAATCCTCACCGACAGACGATTTAGAGAAAGTTCAGAGAAGGGCAGTTAGTTTTGTATTATCACGATTTAGGGGAGAGAGTGTGTCGGAAATTATGCACGAGGTGGGGTGGAAATTATTAAAAGATCGGCGTTATTTGTTACGGCGGGATCTGTTTGCGAAATTTCTTTCACCAACATGATCGTGATAATAAAATAAGAGAAATCAGATCGAAAAAAAAATCTGGGTGTTCTTTTTCCCCGCGAACTATTAGGCAGTGGAATTAGAGAATTATAAGAAAAGCGATTCGATGTAGATGTACCTAATTTCGTTATCGCTGTCATACAACCTCTGATAATAAAGTTCGGTGAATGAAGTCAAAACGATCGATCGAGCAACACCGAAGGGATATGAAATGAAGAAACTGAAGTATGTATCCACGCAACTAGCGATGAAAATAATTTATTAAACGATCAAACTGGTTTTAAACACAAACATTTTATCGATAATTTTATTGATACTTTAAAGCGGGACAAAGGATACTACAACTTAACTACTGATCAGAGATCGTACTATAATACTAAATTGAACCAAAGACTAAATAAGGAAATCCCTGTCAAACATAAATGTATTGTCTATATATCCTCCTGAAATTTACAATAAATATCTTGAACCGTACTCCCAACATAATAATAAACATAGAAATAATAAAATTACGCAATATCTGTTAGCTTTTATATATTCTCCATGGAAAAATTTGTAAACGTACAGTATTCTGACGCACTGACAGATAACCGAGTAAAATTCGTATATGGAAGTATAAGATGAAAAGATTGATAGAACACCTGATAAATATGGAATAGTCAATTAAAGCAGTTAAAGCCTCTGAATACCGCATGTACTGCAGTATATAATTGAAATTTTACAAATTTTATTTATATAGTAGTTGCTTATATATTGAGAACAGAAAATGTTTTTATAGAAAAACAAATGACGACGGCAATTGTGCGCAAATATATATCTAGTGCGTAAATAAATAAAAACTCGTTATAATTATAAATTTACAAACCCTGAGACTGTTCGATTGCATGAGTAATTGCGAGTTTCTTTAGTAGTGGAATATGCGATCTGTTGAGACGAACTATTAGACAGTGGCGGACTAAGGCTGTCGGAGGCCGGGGCGGCGGCAAATCAAAATGAGGCCCTCCGTCCACTTGGAAATACAAGTTGAAAGACCACCGTTAATTGTAAAATTAATTCTAGCTGAAAGGAGCCAGTTAAAAAGCTTACTTTAAACATATACCTCTGGCCGTAAAGACAGCTAAAGGATTCGCGTGAACTACTGATTACTTCCTGTAACAGAATCTTGTTGCCTGGCCCAGAATTTAGAACTGACTCAAAATTTACTTTTTGAAGCAGGATGACAAACAGACGGTGGCCAAAATACGTCGTAGATCACGAGAATTACACACAATCATTAATACAAAAGCCACCCGAACTAAACCATTTAATGAAGATGGCTATGATAACATTTATGGCGCAAGGGAATTAAAAAATGATAATTTGCATCGGAGTTTGTTCTCAGCACTGGTGAAAAACAACATTATTTCAAAAGGGAGGGTATTCATAAACTAAAATTTATAAGAAGAATAACATTTCACTGACAAATTATTTATTCAGTTCAAACATGAGCAAATGGGGGAACCAATTTTGTTAAACAATAAAAATGCATCCCCATTTAAAATAACTTAAAGTAATCTGAACCGAACATCGTCGGAGGAGGGATTTACAATCAACAAGGATTCAGCCACTCACACGCGCGAAGCAAAGCTAAACTCACCCAACTCAGCGTGCTGATAAGAAGCAGAAGCAGGCGGCGCTATCGTAGGCCAAATTCAGCGAATCACGATGAGCCACACAACACAAGGAAAGTAAACTTCGTAAGTGGCTCTGGTTTGTCTTTCTTTACTTGAGATGGTACGCGATAATAGTGAGGTAATTTCCTTTTAAATCAAACCGAGAACACGCAGACTTACTGAAACACACGGCACGTGTCTGTTACATTACATATTCGCACCCCACTGAAGGTGAAGTGTTTAAAGGTCTTATTCATTTCAACAAAAATCAACGGTATCATAGATTACAAAGCAAGAATACACAATAGTAAGGCAATGGCATGTGAGCAGTGGCGAGAACTCTAGTAACTAGCTATAAACCCTTGAAGTCGGAGTTCGGAACCAGTAAAAAATAAAAAATTCACTTTCCGAAAAATAAAGAAAGATAGCTACGGCATGCACCCTGAGAAATGCGTAGGACATCATAAGAAATCTAAAGAAATACAGTTAGACGCGATTGGAAGGATTTACTAGGGTGGACGAAGTCCAGTCTACAAACATGAGAGAAATGGAATAAATTCAAAGTCGGAGAAAATCAACTAAGAAATACGGCATGCAACCCATAAATATACGTGTTATTTCACAAGCAAGCTAATAAAGGGGGTCTTACAAGGCTAGAAGAGAATTTACTGACGGAGTCCGAATGTAACGTACAAGTTTGGAAACGAAACAGCAATTTAAAATAGACGGAGCGGAGATCGCGATGTAGTAGAGAAATCAGAAAGATATATATATATATATACATAATTTCTTGCCTGAAGGGCATAGAAACAGACACAGGGGTAGCTGAAGGCTTTGTTCTAAGAACACACCACATGGAGTACATATCACTCTCGGAAGGAGAAAATGGAAAAGAATGTTTCACATGCACTACACAGAATAAAAATATTCCCGCACATTAGTTGCATCCGACAAAGCTAGAAAGAAATTAAACCAAGTTCGTACACCACTAGCTAGTCTCACAAAGGTTACCGATTCCCAGCCGTTATCAAACCGAATTAGTTACATATTCACAATGTTTACCTATGCAAAATCACCGAAATGAAATTGAATACACTTCCGTACATGATCGGAGAAACTTATTCCGAAAAATGAACTTAAGTTTTGAAGTCTCACTTTAGCACCAGACAAAGAATCGCTACCACCTCAACGGAGGAAAGAAAATCAGAAGCTCTTACCAGATCGAAGCACAGTCACAGAGTGTTCAAAATGTTTCTATAGCTTATGGGACTTAACTACGGGGTCATCAGTCCCTAAACTTACAAACTACTTAGGAACTAGCTAACACTAAGGACGGCACAAATATCCATGCCCGAGGATTCGAATCCCCGACTGTAGTGGCCGTGCAGACCGTGACTGGCGCGCCGCAGTCCCCTCGGCCACCGCGGCCGGCCCACAGTGTCCAGACGGCCAGCGAGCTCGTCACCAGTGGCCGGAAATCGGTAAAAACCCAAGAAAAACGAGGTTGTGGGGAGATCGTAGACTCGCGCGTCCTATCGAGGCTCGCTACCGGGCATTGCCAACCCAGCTTGTACCCAAAGGGTGGAGGAACCTCTTTATCAGCATCAAAAAGCAGAGGTTGGTGACGACTACCAGTCGTTACGAAGCCAGAGAAACATTAGTAGCGAGCAGCCAGCAGCCGACGATGACGAAAATTGTCATACGTACACTCAGACTCCCATGCTAGAAGATGCTCATACATGCACATACAGAATAAAGCAAGTAAACATTCTCAAAGGGGCAGTGGCGTCACGGAGAAACCGTTCATCTTGCCACATTCATAGACAGCAATATTAACACAGTATTACAGAAACTAACATTTAAAAACATGCCTCCGAACGAAAGGGATTCTCGTTTAGCAAAAAGGGCCGACTAGTGAACGTAGATAAATTACAAATTTAAAAACCTAGGGAAGACAGCAGACAGCCGTCTTTCAAAGTATTACTATTAAATTGTTATTGTTAAGTGGCATATTACGCCTATGGAGAGAGGTCGAAAATTAATACATACTTATTCAGCCAAGATCGCTAATTTATTTTATTTGCTGGATTTTTGCCGGTTTCGATGACCTATGTTATCATCTTATGTTTTCCTATTTTCAATATAATAAATAGTTACTTGTGAAAATGTAATATAAGAAAAAGAACATTGTCAAACGATTAAAATTTGCATCACCAAAGTGGATCGTCATCTGCATTGCACACTTAAAAATTGTGTGAGTTCTTGCCACAAGAAACAAGCTACTTGTGGCAAGAACACACAAAATTTTTAAGTGTGCAATGCAGATGACGATCCACTTTGGTGATGCAAATTTTAATCATTTGACAATGTTCTTTCTATTATATTACATTTTCACAAGTAACTACTTGAAAATAGGAGAACATTGTAAAAAGATATCTTCTGAAGATGATGACATAGCTCATCGAAACCGGTAAAAAACCAGGATATAAAATAAATTAGCTATCTTGTCTGAAGTAAGTGTGCTTTATATAAAAAAAGTTACTTTTGAGATTTGGAGCGCCCCCCCCCCCCCCAGTACGAGAGGCTCGGGGCAGTTTAAAAACAATAGCTTTCGAGAGTTAGAGGCCTCAGAACGAGAGAACAAGGGAGCTCAAAAAGAAAAATAAATAAATAAAAAATAAATACATTAATTAATTAAATTAGCAAACCTTATTCGCGAAACACTCACAGACACAAAATCAAAAGTAAAGCTTGAAGGTGAAATTTCCAAGGCATTCAACATCAAAACAGGTCTAAGGCAAGTTCCTCTTCAACTGCGTTCTCGAGAAAATAGTATGAGAATGGAAACAAAAACTAAAAGATCATAAGCTATCACCAATCAGACTGGGGACTAAACACAAAGGTATTGAAATTCACGGTCTAGCATTTGCCGATGATTTTGCCATTCTTCCTGAAAACCTAACAAATGCAGCAATCCAAATCAATCTCTTAGAAGAAATAGCCAACAAAGCAGGTTTAAGAATTTCTGTAGAGAAAAGAAACTTTATGACACACATAAAAAATGCTCCAGAAATCCTACTAATAGATATTGGGCCGATAAAGAGGGTAAATAAATTTAAATATTTGGGAGAAATTATTCACGAAAATGACTTAGAAACATTTGCTGTAGAAGAAAGAGTACATAAAATGGAGAGAGCATATGGTATACCAGGAACATTTACAACAAAAGGTCTCTGTCTAAAAATCTGAAAATACAGCACTACAACACAGTAGTAAAGCAAGAATGTCTTTATTCAAGTGAATGTTTAGTACTGAATTACAAATTACTTACACATGAAGTCCTAGAAAGAAAAATCATTCGAAAAATACTCGATACACAGAGGTATGGAAAGTAAGAAGTAATGCAGAAGTTTATCGCAACATATAAAACATAGCCGAAACACTACGGAAGAGGCGACTGCTATTTTTCGGACATTTATACCGAATTAACAGCAACAGGTTAACCAAATAGATTTTTAAATATCTCTGGGACAAGAAGTCAACAATAGCATGGATTCAAGAAGTTAGGAAAGATTTGGAAAGAAACAATATAAGTGAAAAAGATGCAACAGAAAGAGAAACTTTTAAGAAGAAAGTGATAAAAATGTAAGGATTCCAAGGCAGGGGAGAGAGGAAGACAGCAGTAAAGTGGTCTGAGGAGAGAAAAATGATGCATAGTGAAAAGATGAAAGAATAGTGGAGGAAAAAGAAAGAAGAACAAAGGATGTAACATGGAAATTGGTGCGTGGTCCTTAGATGGCCAAAACGAAGAAAGAAGAAGAAGAAAGAAATAAAATAATAATAAAAAACCTCGCTTTCGAAGTATTGGAGGCCCCCCCCAAGACGAGTCCCAGAACAGACCCCCACCCCCCCCACCCCTTAGTCCGCTCCTAGTTAACTAACGGTCGTTGAAATTAACAATGGCAAACCCAAAGAAGTTATCTGGAATATTATAACATGACGGTAGCTACCAGCACGGTAACTGTAGTTTCCAGAAGCCGGCCGCGGTGGCCGAGGTGGCTGAGGCGCTCCAGTCACGGTCTGCACGGCCACTACGGTCGGGGGTTCGAATACCCCCTCGGGCATGGATACTTGTGCCGTCCTAGTTCGTTAGTAGTTCATAAGTAGTTTGTAAGTTTAGGGACTGATGACCCCATAGTTAAGTCCCATAGACTATACAAACATTTTTTTTTGTTTCCAGAAACCGGGCACAACAGTATTTGTTGTGAAAATAGGACAACGGCATGAAGAGCCCGTGGCCTCGATTTCGGACTCCTGTGCCACATTTTTCAGCAGTCGCGGTCGCACATCACGGTGGAATGGCACCTGGGTTTGAGTTACGCCGTGTCGTCAGCAGTACTGCATTTCATCACGTCATGCAATCGCCCTCGGATATGCCAGCTTGTTATTGGCTGGCTACCACCAGATGACAACCGTCCCGACACAATGAATGGCGAAGAGTGCCAGATTGCGGCCACTGCAACGCACAGCCATTAAGTTGTATCTTGTCGCTAGGGGTAACCTCAGGTTGCTACTGGCCACGGACATATATTACTAGACTGGCAGTGCCGTATATTGTATCATTGATGTCAGTGAAGTCTTGCCGTCATATTTCTATACTATAACGTGCGAGCAGTCTTGTGAATTATAACAGAAAACATTCGTAAAAATACGGATGAACTAACGTAACTACGCTGTCGTTGAGAGTTTTGTCACGTGGGAAATTCGTGTTTGTATATGGCTGTAATTTTTTCAGCTGGGGTAAGCTTCGACAATACAGTAATGGGTTGCTGTTATTATTAACCTGTTACCAATTTCATTCAACTTTCATAACAAAAATCATTAACGTCGCTTCACTAATCTGTAAGTTATCGCAATTCTTCCATTTTAATTTTGGAGGGCCGTTTCTCTCCTGTATATGTTTTACTGACGCTAAAAAAATTACGTTAATACGTTCTAGAGGTTTCTGTGTACTTTCTCTTTACGTATTCACTGGCGTTAAATTTGCTGTGGATCATGTATTAATCGCAATTAAAAGTACATGGACATACGGAAAAGCGATGGAAGTCCACGGGTTTAATGAAAAATTAATGAAGATCCTATGTGCTTTTTTTCCTATGGGGTGGTATAGCTGGCTAGTGTTTTTTGTTTCATTACAGAATGCAACGAAAGCTCTGTTGATTTGATTATTCTTAGTGAGGCTGTATTACTGTTGTTTGTAGTTACAAAATGTGGATGAAGATATGTCCTCAACCGACGCAGAATAGGAAGAAGCGAAAGCACGATAGATTATCGGACGTAAATAAAAGAATGACGAAAATCACTCCTGTCCATATTTTTGTGCCGGTGGCACAGCAACCGTAATAAAAATTTTGGTAGTAAACAGTCTTGGTTGCACGAAACTGATGTTTCATTTATTTATACATGACGCGATTCGTCACTTCAGGGCATCATCAGACTTTGAAAGTGGGAAATTTACAAACTTGTTTAAAAAACAGAACTAAAATTATGTTAAATCTTTCCTAAGCAAGAAATATTAGAAAAAGGGGAGGTGCAGACTGATGAAACTGCAGAACACATGACCATATTTGCGTAGGGGGAATGAAGATTGAACATATATACCGCTAAAGAGCATAGTTTAACAATTTCAATTGTATGGTCTTTAAAAGTTGTTACTATAGTGGATAACATGTACCCTTATTCTTTAGAGAGTTCTTACGAAATCTACAGTCTACTTTCATAGGCATTAATGAATCGCGTTTCCTGTTTTCACTGATCTATTACCAGTTTTGATCAACTTCGGTTTCTCTTTTATTAGTATAGCTTTATTTTGTTAGTGTTTTTGGGATAATACTTCTGCTTTAACTGTACGGAACGGTAAAGTTACACCTACCATTCGGCGGCATCTCATGATTATGTTGGCAACACCAACAAAATGGTAGAAAGTCTTTGCCAAGATGTTAATAGTCTTAGAAATCCACACAGAGTGACTTGATCAGTATTTCGTACAGACAAAATACTGCTCTATGGTTGACAGGTTCTTGATGTACCCCTCGTTCACTAAGTAATTGCCCCCTTAAAACGAAGATCTCACGACAATACCTTTTTCGTTATCACGCGATTGGCTAATGCCAACGTCACCTAAATGACAATACAGTCATGCGAGGCCGTCAGGACGATAAGTAAAATTTAACAGTGTATATTTATTTATTTATTTATTATTTAACATGCCCCATTACATAGTAATATTACATGTTTGATGGTTAGATTCAGGCGGTTACATCAAATATTTTTGCAAACACAAGTACAGTATATAAGTTGACAGGGTTTACAAAGGAACAAACAATTTTATACGTCAGGAAATCTTATTGAATTACAAAAATTGCAAAAGTCTGTAGTGAATTTATGTACTAAGTCATATTTACTGACGGGCCATCCTCTTCCTTTGGCAGCTATTTTTTTCCTGAGATGGTCCCTCTCTTTCAATAAATTGCAGCAGTCAAAAAGCACGTGGTCAATAGTTTGGACAGCACTGTTACATGTGCACGTTCCGTCTTCAACTATTTTGAACCGCTGATAGCAGGTTTTCAATTTCCCATGCCCTGTTAACATAGCTGTAAAATTCGGAGATATTGGAAGTTTAATCAGTAAACGTTGTCGGATCGTAGCATAATACGGTTTAGTGCTTCCCCCGTTTTTTGTTATGTGCCACTCAATGTCCCATTTGTTCCTAAACTCTTCTCGAAGTTTCTTCTTTACGGCACTTGTAGGTATTTTGTTGTAGCGTATTGATTGTCGTGATCGAGCTGCTCTTTTAGCAAGGTTGTCAACTAGTCCATTTCCCCATATCCCTTGATATGACTTAACCCATTCTAAATGCACCAGCCAGTTGTGTGTCTGCAACCTTCTGATTTTACATCTTATTTCTTCAATCAACAAGTTGTGGTTCATCGGATTTCGCAAACAGTCCAAAGTAATCCTGCTGTCGGTGTGAATTACTGCAGTTGTATGAGTATTCGAGAGATTATTTACGAACTCAAGAGCATTGAGGTTGGCAAATTGTTCCGCTTGATTGTTTGAGCATTGATTAGACAGTTTTAGCTGTATCTGGTAAGTAAGCCTCTTATTAACAAATATTGCTATTCCCGAACCCACTCCGTCGTCTGACTTGCTTCCATCTGTGTATATGTTTTCCTCCTAACACAATTCGACAATGTAGGCCTATATGTTAAATTCGAATATTGCGGAAGTGTTAGCTCAAATGTAAATCATGTTCAAACCATCTAATAAAGCTTATGTCATATCGCGTCATAAGATCATAGTAGTACCGTACGGAAACTTTTTGACTTGAGATGAGGCAAGATGGCGGCATCAGGCTTCAGTCAAAGAAGCTAGTTTGCTAGTATAGAAACGTATGCCTGTGCTACTGGCGTACTGTCCGCCTAGCACCGTGCGGTATTCGCGGTGGAGCAGAACTGAAGAGCTGTCAGAATATGTACTACGTACTCGTTCATCGTCGGTCCGAAGGTAATAACTGTTTTGTTACTTTGCATCTTACCTGGAATGTACTAACACACTCAATAGTATATGATTCTTCAAAGTTGTTTTCTTTGTAGGTGTTGTCAAGAACGGACACAGGAGTGATAACAATTTGCAGCAGGGTTTTGGAACATATTCTGTATTCAAATATTATGAATTATCTCGAACAGAATGTCAACATGGATTTAGAAAATATCGTTCATGCGAAACACAACTAGCTCTACTCACACGGAGTGAAGAGTGTTATCGACAAGGGATCTCAAATTTATTCCGTACTAGATTAAACCCGCAGCTCCGCTCGCGTGTTGGTTGATTATGATAGATAATGCGCGAAACGTCAAGTTGATTTTTTTAAAGAGATGTATTAAAAGAATTTTATTTTTTACTGCTTTATTTATTTATTCATTTTCTTATTCGTATGCTTATCCTTACAGAGAAAGAGCGGAAGACATTGTAGCACGCGTAGACCAAATATATGGTCTGTGGCACCACATTTCGCTGTATGTAACCTCCTTCCTATAGAGTCGCAAACGTCATCGCTGGCCTTCATTCCGATTTTTTTTAATAATTTGACTACTTTCAACCACCATATCTTCCACCCCCATATAGCTATCGGCATGGAACTGCTATGGTGTACAACGGGAGACGTCGGACAACAATGACACACCAATCGTTTGCATTCTGTGGTTTTCGCTGCAGAGCGAAATATTAAGACACACACGTAGAATTTTATATACACCTATAACTTTCCACCCTTTTATCATTATCAACCCTCAAGCAACAATACAACCAATAAGAACATTTTCAAAAGGTAAATATAATTTTCAAGGGTAATTATTGTTCCGCATTTTGCGTTATATTCTTCAAGTTACTAAATATCTAACAGATCGCTATAAAACCGTGCCTAAAACCTTTCTCAGGTTAAAGTAGTAACTGTATAAATATTTAAGTCTCTGCGTCTTGTCGTTCGGACGTGATAAGCGTACACCGAACAGACGTTCTCATTAATGTATATATAGATAAATAGCTATCCGATCGCTATAAATCCGTGCCTAAAGCCTTTTCCGGGTAGACATTAGTAACTGTACAAATTTTTAGCTATTTATGTCTTGTGGTTCAGACGTGATAAACGTACACCGAACAGACATTCACATTTATAGATATAGATTTCTTGATTTACAGAAGGTTTTTGACACCGTACCTCACAAACGGCTTTTAATCAAATTGCGTGGTTATGGTATATCGCCCAAAATATGCAACTGGCTAGGGGATTTCCTGTCAGAGAGGACACAGTTCGTAGTAATCGATGGTAAGGCATCGACTAAAACAGAGGTTATATCGGGCGTTCCACAGGGTAGTGTTATTGGTCCTCTGCTGTTCCTTATTTACATAAACCATTTGGGAGAAAATCTAGGTAGCTCCGTTAGGCTGTTTGGAGATGACGCTGCCATTCACCGTCTAGTAAAATCATTTGAATATCAAAACAAACTGCAGAACGATCTAAATAAGATATCACTCTGATGTAAAAATTGGCAATTGACTAGATAATGAGAAGTGTAAAGTCGTCCATATGAGTACGAAAAGAAATTCCGTTAAACTTTATTTACAAGATAAATCAATCGAATGTGAAGGCCGTAAACTCCACTAAATACCTATGAATTACTACTACTTCAGACTTAAGGGGGACAGGACGGTGGGCTGGCGGACTTGACGCAGGAGAGGCACAATAAAACATTTTAATTAATTTTTATTTAACCGAACTTCCAAAGGATCGCTAATTAAGAAACACTCTTATTTTGCCGCGTTTGTTTGATACTGCCCATGTAACACCTTATGAATATATATTTTTGAACTGTTTCAGGTCTTTAATATAACGATATTTAGAGTCTCTGAATCCGAATCTGAAATCAGATTCTCAAACTTCATTATGGCTGTTCCAGCATAGCGGACGATTTTGTATCCCAGTCTCGTCGCCGCTTTTGTGTCTCGTTTCCGTCGTAGGTGTCGGTGGCCGAGTGGAATGAGACCGACACAGGAATAAAGTTAGCACGCTGGTGCAGGTACGGAGGGGAGCAGCCAGAAACTAGAAACACTAAATTAGAACGAGTTATAAATATTGCACAGAATTTATACAATACATAACTTTTACATAGCTCAGTACTGCAGAATGCTGATACATAGTTGAGCTAGAGGTCTGCCTAGTGCCTGTACGATAGCCAAGTCTTCACTGGTGCCTATCTGATTCCGAAGGTCTTAACTGGTTCCTATCTCAGTCCCAAGTGAACGATGTCGTTCAGTGGTGGCCACGAGCGGAGTTGTCGCAGAGGGCGCTCGTGGCTGACGTCGTAAGAACGCCGCGCCGTGCGTGCATGGCGGCGCGCGGCAAAAGTAGGTGGCGCGCACTTTGAACTTGTGCGACACCACACCCCTCCCCCCCCCCCCCCAAACTGCCGCGCCATCGTGGCGTAGGGCTGAGGGCCACGGCGACGGCACTGGGAGGAGGGCCTGGGCGGGGGCGTTACTGGTGGGACGGGCGTCGTAGCTGAGGCTGGGATCGAGACGCCGTCCGCGCCCCGGCATCCGCTTTGCGATCCTCCAGGAAACCCACCGAAACCTGGGGAAGGGCGCACACCCCCGCCCAGAGGGAGCAGGTCATCTTCTTCTGAGGTGCGTGGCCCAAGCTGGAGGGGGGGGGGGGGCGCACGGTCCCGGAGTCCCTCTCGGTGATGCTGTCCGCTGAGGCGGCGACGGAGGCGGAGGGGCCGACTGCGTAGGAGGCGCGTCGACATCCATCGGGATCTCGTAGCCTGGGCCCGGCGGCGAGCGATGTGGCTGTGCTCCCTGGCGGTGAACTGGGTCTGGAATCAAGAAACCGGAGACAGGATCGCGCGGCCTGTGCAAGCGCAATTGGTTTGCGTGGCGCCGCAGACCCGACCCTGTGGAAGAACGTACAACATACATATTTGCGACCGAGCACGCGCTGAATGATGCCTGGCAACGATGTCTTCTTGTTGCCAGCAAACACCTTGTACAGCACCGGCGTGGAAACCTGAAAACGCGTAGCGCCATACGAACCGACTCGGTGCGTGGGAGGCTGCAGCAGGTGAAGGAGATTGTGGTGACGGCGGCCGTGTAGCAGCTCGGCCGGAGATGGGCCGTCACGTGGCATGCACCGATACGTAGACAGGAAAAGTTGAAGAGCTTGCTGCCTGGAGTGCTGACCTTTCATATTTTCCATGTGAGACTTGAATGTTCGAACGAAACGTTTTGCTTCACCATTGGACTGAGGGCGAAAAGGTGCGGTGGTGATATGCTGAATGCCATTCACACGACAAAACTGTTGAAATTCCGCACTAACAAACTGAGGTCCATTGTCACTGACGATAGTTTCAGGCAAACCTTCGATGCAAAACACTGATGTTAAGGCACTGATTGTACTAGACGCCGTCGTTGAGTTCATGGCAATCACGAAAGGAAATTTGCTGAAAGCGTCTACAACAATTAACCAGCGCGTATTCCAGAAAGGTGCGGCAAAGTCAATGTATAAACGTTGCCATGGTCCCTTGGGGCGTGGCCAGTCAGAGAAACGTTGCGGAGGAGCCGTCTGATGCTCCGCACAAACAGTACACTGTGACGTCATGCTCTCTATCTGGGCGTCCATACCAACCCAGGTACAATGACGTCTGGCCAGTTGCTTTGTCCTAACAATACCCCAATGTCCTTGATGCAGGAGGCGTAACACTTCTCGTTGCAGAGAACGAGGTACAATCACTCTTGTTTGGTCGTTGTCGGTATGCAACAACAGAACACCCTGACTTAAAGATAATGCATGACGTTGTGCAAAATAACGTCGAACCAGAGGCCGATCAATGTCTTTGGCTCTGGCGGGCGTGGCCAGTCTGAGAAACGTTGCGGAGGAGCCGTCTGATGCTCCGCACAAACAGTACACTGTGACGTCATGCTCTCTATCTGGGCGTCCATACCAACCCAGGTACAATGACGTCTGGCCAGTTGCTTTGTCCTAACAATACCCCAATGTCCTTGATGCAGGAGGCGTAACACTTCTCGTTGCAGAGAACGAGGTACAATCACTCTTGTTTGGTCGTTGTCGGTATGCAACAACAGAACACCTGACTTAAAGATAATGCATGACGTTGTGCAAAATAACGTCGAACCAGAGGCCGATCAATGTCTTTGGCTCTGGCAGGCCACCCTGAGCGAACAAAACGTGCTACCACACTTAAGTCTGCATCCGCAGCTGTTTCCTGTGCAACCCGACGAGAGTTCAAAGGGAAATCTGCGACAGCAGAAGCATCTCTGGAGTCTATCTGACAACATGCCATTTCTGAAGAATCAAGCGACACATCCTGGCCAAACGGAAGTCGAGAAAGTGTGTCCGCGTTGGCGTGTTTAGTGGTAGGTCAGTACAAAATCTCATACTGATAATTAGACAGTATTAGAAGCTTTTGTGCCGTTCGTGGCGTAATTGGCTTTGTGGGTGAAAAAAAAAAAAAAAAAAACGACGTGAGAGGCTTGTGGTCTGTCAACAAATAGAATTTTCTGCCATAGAGATAATGATGAAACTTTGTGACGCCGTAAATGATTGCTAAGGCCTCCTTTTCTATCTGACTGTAATTCTGTTGCGTCGGCGTCAGTAGCTTGGATGCAAAGGCAATAGGACGATCGTGAGAACCAATACGATGCGACAAAACTGCACCCAGACCGTACGAAGAGGCATCAACTGCTAACACTACAGGCTTCTGTGGGTCAAAGGGAATCAAAAATGCATCACTGAGTAGTGCAGACTTTAGTTTGTCAAAGGCAACCTGACAGTCTTTAGACCATACAAAAGGAACATTCTTCCTACGTAAGTGATGCAGTGTAGCTGCAATCTGAGAGGCATTGGGAATAAATCTGAAATAATAATTAAGCTTTCCCATTACCGTTTGCAATTCATGCACATTCTTAGGAGGAGGCAAGTCTTTGATTGCTCTAAGATGTGACTGTAAGGGATGAATTCCTTGGGCATTAATCACATGGCCTAGGTACTCTATTTCAGTCTGAAAAAACAAACACTTTGCTTTATTAAAACGTAGACCTGCTGCAGTCAAAACTTTGAAAAGGCACTCCAGGTTTGCTAAATGTTCTTCAACTGTACGTCCGGATACCACAATATCATCTAAGTAGTTCGAGCAACACGGTACAGAAACTGTCAACTGTTCCAAAAAGCGCTGAAAAATAGCTGGTGCGGAAGAACTGCCAAAGGGTAGGCGTTGAAATTGAAAAATGCCCATGTGAGTATTAATGACGAAAAACTTTTTTGACTCGTCATCAAGTGGAATTTGTAAGTATGTCTCTGCTAAATCAATCTTGGAAAAGAAGCGAGCTGTCATAATTTGTCCATAAGTTCCTCAGGTCTGGGCAGGGGGTAAGTGTCAACAATTGGTTGACTGTTCACTGTTGATTTGAAGTCCGCACTGAGACGAAGTTTTCCTGACGGTTTGGGTATAATTACTAAAGGCGAGGCCCACTGACTCGCAGAAACAGGAGAAATCACCCCACTATCTTGCCAACGTCTAAGTTCTTCGGCAACTGTATCATGCATTGCGATAGGCACTGGTCTAGCTTTACGAAATTTTGGAACTGCAGATTCGTTTAAAGTTACATGTGCCACGAAGTCTTTTGCACAACCTAGTTCCGGCGAAAACAAGTCACTGTATTTGTCACACAATGCATTTATTTTGTCCTGAGGCACTACTGACGAAATTTGAATAACATCTCTTTGAATTGGTAAACCAAACAAGTCAAATGCATCTAATCCGAAAATGTTCTGTGTAGATTTGGCCTTGAAAAGAGGCAGGCAGGCTACACGTTCCAAGCACAGGAATATTTTGACCTGTGTACGCTGTTAGCACTTGTTGACACGGCGACAATTTTGGCGAACCCAGCAGTTCATAAGTGTCTTTATTAATTAATGTAACAGCGGAACCAGTGTCGTGCTGAAATTGCACAGTCTTATTTCCTATAGAGATATTCACAAAAAGTTTTTGCTTGTGGCGCTCCACAGGTGCTCGAATGTGGGCAACGTCTGCTATGCCTTGTTTGATGCGCTTGCGCATGCACGGGCTGCGTAGTGAAGGAAGCGGCGCAGACTCGGCACATAGATGAATATCACTGTCACTAGATGGCACTACCGCCGGATCGGCGTCCGCGCAATGCAAAGCTACTACAGATTCACTAACTACTGCACTAAACTTTTGAGTAGCTACATCAATTCTACTGTCAGTAGCAACACAGTACTGGGCACTTTTAAAAGGAGAAGTTGGAGAAGGCACTAGGTTCACTACAGGATTGTACTGTACATTGTCACTTTGCTTGTCCCGAACCCTTTTCCGTTGCACAGATGTACGCGCTCGTCGGCGCTTGCGGCGTGGCTCAATACATAGTTTTGCAATAGGTGCAGAAGAATTTCCTTGCAATTGAAAACCAAGTAAAGCACTGTTCAATTCCACAGCGTCTATGACACTGACTGCATGCACTGCTCTCGCACTTCGCGAAGCACTGTTTCTAACGTTACTGTTCTTTGAGTTTTTAATTTGCATACACACAGACTGCACATGTCCCGATTTGCCACATTGATAACAGGCTGCGTTGCGACTAGGGCAATGTGCACGTTTGTGGCGAGATACACACTGAGGGCAAGACTTACGAACATTTTTCTGAACAGAACGTTGGCGCCCGTTATTCAAACTGCTGTTTCTAACACGACGGGGCGACCTATGTGTCGCACTTTTACACTGGCTACTGTTCACTGTCTGTTCAGCACGGCCGGTAGAAAAATAAGAATCACTAGTGCTAGGCTGAGAACTACGGCTAGGAAAGCGTCCGTTGCGGCGCACTGAATTAACACTGTGGCTTTGCATTTCTACATCTGCTAAGTCAAAAGTATCATGAGCTTCAATAAGCTGCAGTACACTGTCTAATGAGGGGTCAGATTGTTTCAGAATTGCTGCCCTAATTCTGGGGTCCTGAATGTTCTGCGTAATCGCATCTCTCAACATAACGTCACTATAAGAAAGTCCACAAGAGCATGTAAATTTACATTTGCGGGTTAAGCCCTTCAATTCCGTAATCCACTCTTGGTGTGACTGTTCTGGTAATTTTTCAAGTCTGAAAAATCGGTACCGTGCCACAGCTACGAGAACTTTTCTCTCATAATGAGCATTTAGTGCATCTACTATTTGTTCAAAGTCTACATCACGAGGAGATGCTTGCGGGAAATGTTTCTGCAGTAACACGAAAGTCTTGGTGCCAACTACGGCGAAAAAGAAATGTTTAACTGTCTGACCTGTTATTTGATGAGCCGTGACGAGTTCTTGAAACTGTGCGAAGTAGTCGCTCCATTCTTCCTCATGTTCGTTGTATTGGCGGAACGTAGGGAGCGGTACAGTGGCAGGTGTGGGCTGCTGATGCGACGGCTGATGTTGAGTTGCCGTCAACTGCGCCACTGCCTGGAGAAGTTGTGTGATTTGCGCCGTCTGTAACTGAATAATTTCCATTAAGTTGGGATTCGGGTTAGCGGCCATGCTGACCGATTAGGCGCCGCGCGTACAAGTAGTTTATAACAAAACACAAATGCAATATGAAAGGAGGTCTCGCTCTGCAACAAAAAAGTCCACAAAACACGTAACTGAAAATGTTCCCCCAAAATTCTTATAATAAGGGTGGGTGGGCGGGAGCAATTTCTGTGTGCTCCGACTGCTGCTGTCTGGCTGCTGGTCCTAGGTTCGTCTATCACTCCCAGTCGCCACTTTTGTGTCCCAGCCTCGTCGCCGCTTTTGTGTCTCGTTTCCGTCGTAGGTGTCTGTGGCTGAGTGGAATGAGACCGACACAGGAATAAAGTTAGCACGCTGCTGCAGGTATGGAGGGGAGCAGCCAGAAACTAGAACACTAGAGTAAATTAGAACGAGTTATATATATATATTGCACAGAATTTATACAATACTTAACTTTTACATAGCTCAGTACTGCAGAATGCTGATACATAGTTGAGCTAGAGGTCTGCCTAGTGCCTGTACGATAGCCAAGTCTTCACTGGTGCCTATCTGATTCCGAAGGTCTTAACTGGTTCCTATCTCAGTCCCAAGTGAACGATGTCGTTCAGTGGTGGCCACGAGCGGAGTTGTCGCAGAGGGCGCTCGTGGCTGACGTCGTAAGAACGCCGCGCCGTGCGTGCATGGCGGCGCGCGGCAAAAGTAGGTGGCGCGCACTTTGGACTTGTGCGACACCACAGACGAAACCTCGAAAAAATGAATAGGAAGTAATTCGACATGCTGCTTTCAAAGTACTGAAAAATCTACTTTCATGTACTGCGTGGAGGTCTCTTCCCACTGTTTGATTAAGGTGAATCTCCTTGCCTCACACATTTATTTATTTATTTTTATCAGAACATGATTCATAGTTAGAAGCTCTACGATCAATTAAAATTCTTTTTGTTTTAATATTAATTCTAATTTTATTTTTTTGTGTGTTTATTTTATTCATTGTTACATTGTTTTATAAAGTGCTGATTTGTCGATTAAATTACTTTTGGACATTTATGCATTATGCGACAATATGTCGAGTTACTGTCTATTCAGGCATTTTTTCGAGTTTGGGATGAGCCATGTTGAATTCTGAGAATCTGAACCCGGTTCTGATTCAGTGACTTTAAATACCGGTGAAGTAAAGAGATGAAACACTTCAAAAATATAGACTCCCAAGGTGTTTCATGGGCACTATCAAACGAACGCGGCGATATGAGGGTTTAACAAGAAAATCAAGTTTCTTAATTATCTTTCCTGTTTATGTTTTAAAGGATTGTACTTCGATTACATCAAAAGTGATTTTTTTTTTTCGGGGTAGTAGGACTCTTTAAGTTTCACTCCCCCCGCCCCCCCCCCAATATACCTATACCGATTTTCATCTTTTATTGAAAGATACTTTCATAACAAAAGTCATTAACATAGCTTGACTAATCTCTAAGTTATCGCAATTCTTCCATTTTAGCCTCCATTTTGGAGGGACCGATTCACTCCTGTATATGTTTTACCGACGCTAAAGAATTTTGCGGTAATACGTTATAGAGGTTTCTGTTTACATTCTCTTTATGTATTCATTGGCGCTAAATTTGCTATGGGACATGTATTAATCGCAAATAAAAATACATGGACATAGGGAAAAGCGAGGGAAGTCCACGGGTTTAATGAAAAATAGATAAAGACCCATTCTGATTTTTTTCCTATGGGGTGTTTTTGTTTCATTACTGAATCCAACGAATGCTCTGTTGATTTGATTATTCTTAGTGAGGCTGTTTTACTGTTGTTTGTACTTACAAAAGGTGGATGAAGATATGTTCTCAACCGACGCAGAATGGGAAGAGGCGAAAGCACGATAGATTATCGGACGTAAATAAAAGAATGACGAAAATCACTCCACTCCATATTTTGTGGCGCTGGCACAGCAACCGTAATTGATATTTGAGTAGAAAACAGTCTTGGTTGTACGAAATTGATGTTTCATTTATTTATATATGACGCGATTCATCACTTCTGGGCATCATCAGACTGTGAAAGTGGGAAATTTACAAACTTGTTTAAAAAACAGAACTAAAATTATGTTAAATCTTTCCCAAGCAAGAAATATTAGAAAAGGGGAAGGTGCAGACTGATAAAACTGCAGACTATATGACCATGCGTATGGGGAATGAAGATTGAACTGAAATACTGCTAAAGAGCATAGTTTAACAAATTACCTATCTCTGAGGTAGCAGAGCGACAAATTATTAAATCCAATAAAAGAGAACCTTTACAACAGAAGTAGTAACTGTTGCTCAAGAATGGGGGCATCGACATCAATGGTAAAACCTAATTTAGCCGCGCGAAGCTTTGTTTACACACGTAAGAGCCGCTTCCTGCCAAAACTGCGGTTGTGACACCTTAAAATTCTCGCAATTAAGCGAAGTCGACAATTTGCCTTCCACACGACTGTCCTTATATGCTCGTTCCATTTCTTATCGTTGTGCAGCGTTACGCCTAGCTGTTAAATTGACGCGAGGCCAAGCAGCACACTACTAATGCTTTATTCGAACACTAGCATAACGCCCGCTGCTTCGCATGCGTCGGATGGGTGGTCTGCACCAGTTGTTTGTCCCTCTTAATATACATTTTCATAGCTATAGCTTAAGTACTGTCATAATGAAATGTTGTGATACTACTTGTAGCCGCGGCAGAATGGCCGTGCGTATTGAGGCGCCATGCTGCGGTGCACGCTGTTGTTTGCCGTCGGGGGATCGATTCGCCCCTCGGGCGTGGATGTTTGTGTTGTCCTTAGCTAGTTAGTCTATGATAGTTTAATTAGCTTGTAAGCCTTAGGGACTGATGACCCCGTAGTTAAGTCTCGTTAAGCCGGCCGCGGTGGCCGAGGTGACTGAGGCGCTCCAGACATGGTCAGCACGGCCACTACGGTCGGGGGTTCGAATCCCCCCTCGGGCATGGATATTTGTGCCGTCCTAGTTCGTAAGTAATTCATAAGTAGTTTGTAAGTTTAGGGACTGATGGCCCCGTAGTCGAGTCCCATAAGCTTAACAAACATTTGAACATGTTTTTGAAGTCTCGTTAAGATATACAAACATTTGATTATACTACTTGTAGCCCCCTATGTCACCCCTTAATAGTTGAATTTCGAAAAATACCCCAACAGGTAATGGAAAAGTATCTTCAAAAAATGTTTCATCCCCTATTTTACCCCATAAATGATTAATTTTCTGATAATACCGAAACACGTATCTTTTCAATTCCGACCAAGAAAACATATTCCAATTTATGTGGTTGTAGCTTCAAAATTGCCTTAATAGCAAAAGATTTTCGAAAAACATCCCCTCTCCGATTTAACCACCTTGATTGTTGAATTACCAACAATACCGAAACACGTATTATTTAAAATTCTAACGACTAATACAAATACCAGTTTTTGCAGCTCTAGCTTCAAAATTGTTTTGAAAACAACGTGTTTTCGAAAAGAATTTTTGATCCCCTATTTTACGCTCTTACTTGATGAATTTCCAAAAATACCGAAACTCTTGTCTTTTATTCTGATCAAGAGTGCATATCCTAAGTTCCGTACTTATAGCTTGAAATCCCGTATTTCACCCCATTATTGGTCGAATTTCCAAAAATACCGAAACACGTGTCTTTTAAATTCAAACCCTGAATCCAAACCCGAAAATTTGTAGTTCTAACTTCAAAATTGCCTAAATAGCAACAGATTTTCCAAAAACGTTTCATCCCCTATTTCACTCCCTTACGGACGGAATATGGAAAAATCGTTTCTTAAATGTCGCCTACAACATCCATATGTAATATCAACATCCATTATAAATTTCAAGTTTCTATCTTCAGTGCTTTGGGCTGGGCGATAATGAGTCAGTCGAGACATTGCCTTTTATATATAGAGATTACGGGATTGTTTCTCCTACTCATCTACATCATGTGGCGCTTTTTATGTACTACTCTAAAGTCACATTATTAATACATCACCTTCGGTTGTTCAGTGGTAGATGTTTAAATTGCTCGCCTGCCTTTAAATAAACATGCCAACATTAGGACGATGGATTCTTATGCGTCCAGGAAACTACACATGTGACACTTTTCATTTAAAATCATTTATTTCGCCCTTAATAATAATTACATTGTATTCTAGAACATTCTGGAACACGGAAGTTACAATGTTTTACATTTGATAAATTTTTTCATGAGACATACATAAATCTTGCTTTACGTAAAGATACACAAAATTATGACATATTCAATAATAAGTTTTTCAAATCAAAACAAAACAATACGAAAGATCGTAAGTGAATAACAATTAGTGTAGTGTTAATATAAGTTTACATTATTTAAAATGGATAAATTAGAGTTGTTACTGAATTTTACGGTCAGTAAAGTATTACATTATGGGCAATACATTACAGAGGATCTCAGATATTGTTAGTTAATGATTTCATTAACAAATACATTATTGTCCAACACTAAGCTTTCGGCTCTCAATATTTAATTTATGTAGTTCATTAAAAGAATGAAAGTGATAATATCAATGTGACTTGTCATAAGCTCCATAAAATGCTTATTTAATATAAATATGGAATATTTGTGATACAATACTACGATCAAATGTGGTATCGTATTTGCATTAATCAAAACAAACGAGACTTTACAGGCCAAATACACTACAATCACCTTACATTTTTCTACATTTGGTGCTAGTTTCCATTGCTCACACCACCTAGAAATTTGGTCCAAGTCACCGTGCATCGTACCACTTTCAATGGCGACACCGTCTTGTACACCTCAGCATTATCAGCGAACAGCCACTGATTGCAAGTCACTCGATCGGTTAGATCATTTATATAGATAAGAGTATAATAGCGATTCTGTCCTGGGGCACCCCTGACGATAGCTTATGACAAGCTAATTTCCGTTAACGTGGCTACCGTCCACTTTCGCTACACCAGTATAATCTGGTTTCAACACTAAGTCGATGAACCTCGCCATAACTCAAGTATGAAGCTGGTTTAGACGAGAATGAATTTTTGCAAGTGGTTGGTACAACGGGAAATATGCCTACAGGGGGTATGTTAACCGGTCCTATATCGTTTCTTTTCCTCCTCCTTGTTGCCATGGATAACGCACAACAGTTTGCGTTTGTACCGGAATGACAGTGTACGCGAGGGTTGTAGTTACTCCCCATTGCACTGGGTGAAGAGTAGAAACTCTAAAAGTTCACCAACGTGACGTCTTCTATAGATGTCCCCACGCAGATGATAGCACGCAGGTCGGAGTTCTTGATTGAGGCTGAAATTATTATACTATTGACAGGAACTGATCTAATTACGAAATAATACTTTCTTGTGGGAAGCCATCTAGTTTATTAAAAGACTGCAGAAAACCAGCAAACTCAATAATGACATCAACTTGACACAGATTGTTTTAAATGAAACTAAATATAAAGTCATTTCCCTTGATCTAAGACGTTTAAACAGTTTTATGACCGCCTACGTAAGCGTGTTACACGACCAGTCACATGTTACTCTTCCGAGTGCCTGTTCTGAACTGAAGAGTGGCGGCTCGATGCAAGTCTCTGGTGTCGCACAAGTCTAAAGTGCGCGCCACGTACTTTCTCCGCTCGCCGCCATGAACACACGGCGCGGCGTTCTTAGACGTCAGCCACGAGCGCCCTCTGCTGCAACTCCGCTCGTGGCCACGACTGCTGCATCGGCCACTTGGGAATCAGATAGGCACCAGTTAAGACTTGGCTATCGGATAGGCACTAGGAATCATCAGCAGGCAGGCCTCTATCTAAACTACGTATCATCATTCTGCAGTCAAGAACTATGTAAAAGTATTACCAAGACTCCACGAAATATATATCTTGCTGTAATTTAGCCTAGTGTTCTAGTTTCTGCTGTCCCACTGGCTGGTCACCCCCGTACCTGCACACGCGTGCATCGTTTATTCCTATGTCGATCTCTTTCTACTCGGCCACCGATACCTACGACAACCGGCGGAAACGAGACACAAAAGTGGCGACGAGACTGGGACACAAAAAAGGCTGCCTTCGTTCCGCGATTTGGCACGTAAACATGGCCGCCGTGCATCGTCCTGTTTTGTTTGTGTTTTTAGTAATTGTTAATGTTTTACCTACTCAGGGCTTTGAGGGGTATTTCTAAATTGAGTTTGACTTTGAATATATTATTAGTTTATTAAATATTAATAAAAATATGAATGCGTTTTGGCGCGTGACCGCCAGTGCTACAGCCAATCGGGGTCCAGTGCCTGCCGCTCGGGGACTTCCCTAGAATTCGGGGAGATTTGCCAGTGCTCTTTCCTACGAGAGCCCGACCTATTGTACCACCTGTCGTGGTTCTCACCAGATTTTACCCTCTGTTACCTACAGGTCCTAACCGGCTGCACTGAAGCAATACTTCGAACTTAATATGATGGCTTTAAGCCAGAAGTGTTACATTGGCCTCTGGAATCCCCTTCGACAAACTCGCTAAGCCTCGGCTTGTCGCCGTCAGTCGCCTCTTTGAGCAGCATTACGTAAGCGGCTTAGCCCTCCCAATACCGCGCGTTCTGAGGCGTCAGCCCGCTCGTAGCCTCCTCTTTAACGACACCGCCACCCGCCATTACGGTTGGCGCAGTTGGCTCGGGATCACGGGCTACACTTTCCGATCAGCCGGCAGAGTTAAAAAGTTGCCGCAGAGTCGACCCGCCTCGCCGCCTGGGGCTGACAATATTCATAAAAGTTTTCGGCGCGGGCGGTAATGGGCCGCGAGTTCTCTGCCGGATGTCGTTGCCGCGTATCTTGACAGTTTTCCTCCCGGCGTCAGATGCTATTACAGAACTTGCTCCTGGATCACCGAGGCCTTCGTTCTTATCCAGTACTATGGCGTCTCTTGCCAGTGACAACCACGCCGTACACTACGTGTCACCAGTGGGGGCGCGTCCTGTATGTTCTCGCACAAAAGAAGCTCGTGGTGGAAAAAAAAAAGGCAAATAAAATATTTTTAAAACTAGTTTGCAGCCAAGATCGCTATCTTCATTTAATTACATTACCAGTTTTGGCGTGCTAGACGCCATCTTCAGACCTAATACACATTTACAAAATGATCTGCAATGCATAATAGCAAAAAAGAAAAAAAATACATAGTAAAACGGTGTACATCAACAATGATGTTATGTGTACAGGAGAACACATTACATATTGGTCTTTGGCTTTGAGGCAGTCTTTTTTTTTAAATATAATATACATTAAATACCATATATATTCAAATTACATGAAGTACTATTTTTATACATTGTATGTCATACATATACAATTTGTACGAAGTACAATGCTAAGCACCGTAGAGTGTAAGGTGCTCTGTCAGGTATCAAAATACAAGTAAGTATCATGTCAACTGATCTACAAGAAATTTAAAATTATTATATGTTACATTTTTTTGCTATTATGTATTGCAGATCATTTTGTAAAAATGTGTATTCGGTCTGAAGATGGCGTCTAGCACGCCGAAACCGGTAATGTAATTAAATGAAGATAGCGATCTTGGCTGCAAACCTGTTTTTAAACAATTCTAGATCGCCCCAATAATGAGTTCCTTATATATAAAATAAAGAATTTTTAAACTATCATTCTACGTTTCCTTCTTCTATTACATCATTTTATATGCACATTCAAAGTATTTTTACCTCACGATAAACGTTTTACGTCGCGGAGACAGCACTTATACTAGTCGTAGCGCGGGCGCTTAATATAAGCGGCAGTCGCCGCAACGTTGCAATGCGCATGCGCGGCTGAGGTTCCAATTGTGTTCTGACCCTCCTGGACGCAGTATATGGGCGCACCCGTGGCAGGGAGGGGCGAGGGGAAACGCCACTTTTAACGTTGGCGTTGGAGACACCAACTCATGGCTACTCGAGCTCTGGCGGTTACGCACAAATGGCCCCGAAGCAAAGACAGTGGAGCTACTGTGCACCTCGTCTTGCGCATGCGCAGATCCTCCATGAAGGCAAGCAACATCCGCCCTTCATATCTGTTTCATGAAAAACATGTCATATTTGGTATATATCTTCATAAATTAATGACGCATCAACTGAAAAAGCCTTCAAGAGATCCAATCATGAATAATAATGAAGTCACTACTCTCCGCCAAGCAAGAACAGCCTTGTGGTTAGCGGCAACGGTTGCACCGTCGAAGGTAATGGGTCCGAGACCGAATACAAGCATTTTTTAAAAAACCCAATCTTGATTTTAGTAGATACGGAAACAATGATTTTTGTGTTGTTACTTACCACATATCTTTCGACGATTTAACCACTGCGTCGCGATTTTAAGGGTAAATGACATTTATACTCCTCGATGTAATAAATATTTAACTGTTTGAAAAGTTGTGGGGAAGAGTAGCCTTTGCGCATTCGTAAGTTTAGGAGGGGGTGTTGCTTACAACGTCACATGACCTGTAGGTAGTTTGTCTCTTCATCGTAACAGATTCATTTTGTTACAGTAATTTAACACTGTAATCAGTTACTTTCTGTGTTTAAGTGTTAACATTCATATTAATATGTTCTTGTTGTTTATAATCAAAGAAATCTGAAGAACGTTCAGTGTCTTTTAGAAACAAATTACTTAGCTTTAAGCTTGGAACAAAAGTGTGAAAAAAGAAGCTTAGTAGACCGACGCCTCGAGTTGAAGCAAGCGCAAACAAGCCGAGGTAAGACATTCTACAGATCTTTTAACGAAAATATACTTAAAAGGGGGAGGGGCAAATCGGAGAATATGTTTATTAAAAAACTGTTATTTAAGTATCAATTGATTTTATTGCCAACCGCTTCCCCTAACAGGCCGTCCACATCACCCTTCTGTTCCTGTAATTATTAATTTTGAGGTCTCGCACACAAAAATGCCGTACATACTTTATGAACCTTGGAGCATGCAAAACTGTGAATTGGTCTCGTTTAATCTGGATGTGAAGTGTTCTTTCCTTCAGACGAAGTAGAGTGAAAACCAGTTTATTTACGTCTCACATCTTGAATAGGAAGTTATTTTTCTGCTCCACTTTGTTTCGAAAATGTAATTAACTACATTGCTCTGTATTATTGCACATTGTTCTTGCTAGTTGTTGAACTCTTTCTTGACATTGCAACTAGTTACAATGCTTTATTACAACGTAGTTATTTATTTACTACAAAAATTAGAATTCATTGTTCCTGTGATTTCCGAAATATAACACTCCTATCCATTCATAAACTCGAAGCAAACAGTACGCCAATTCACTTTTTTCTGTAAAAGAGAGAGAGAGAGAGAGAGAGAGAGAGAGAGAGAGAGAGAGAACGGAAATGAAATTCAAATAATTTGAAAGCCCACGGCAACGCTTTATTTGAACCATTTGATGACTGTGACGTCAGCTGCCTTTCTGCCACGCCTGATTTGCTTCAGTTTTCTAACATTAGTGTCGAAATTGACTTGTTTTGACTATGTGGAGCGTGCGTTACCAACCGATGAGAAATACGGAACCGCCGACGACGATGTCTCGGCCATATTCTAGACTTTAGTCCGTATTTTATAATTATACATAGGACATTACGCTGAAATTCACTGTTTTAGGTGTTACAACTTGCTGTCAAAATCGGAGCATGTAGAAATGAAATTACTCCATTAACTGCATGTTTTATTGTATAATTTGAAAACCTGAGGGTGAGACAATTACACGAAGCGTTACTTTTAAGAACATCTCTGGCAATAATTTGCTTTAAATGTAGATAAGTTTTACTTACAAAGCAGTTATCACGTGCCTTGTTTCTAGCACGTAACAATCTGGATTGTTTTTGAAGAAAGCAGGTACCATAAACGCATCAGATTTTGGATGGTTTCCACTATCTACCTCCTCAAAATTCTTTTCCATTCTTATGCATAAATTCCACCCCCAGAAACCACAGAAATTGCCGAGATGAGGTAACTTTCGTGCCTCAACGATACAGATAGCCGTACCGTAGGTGCAACCACAGCGGAAGGGTATCTGTGGAGAGACCAGACAAACGTGTGGTTCCTGAAGAGGGGCAGCAGCCTTTTGAGTAATTACAGGGGCAGCAGTCTACATAATTGACTGAGCTGGCCATGTAACATGAGCTAACATAGCTTTCCTTTGCAGTTACTGCGAACGACTCAAAGCAAGGGGTAACTACAGTCGTTACTTTTACCAAGATATGCAGCTCTACTGTATAAATATAGAATGATGGAGTCTTCTTGGGTAAAATATTCAGGAGATAAAATAGTCCCCTATTCGGATCTCCAGGCGGGGACTACCCAGATGGATGTCATCATCAAGAGAAACAGGCATTCTACGGATTGGAGCGCGGACCGTTCTATGCATTAATAGAACAGGTAATTTCGAAATTTCGAGAATAGAAATTGATAAGTTATAGTTAGATATGGTGAGGATTAGTGAAGTTCGTTGGCAGGATGAACAGGATTTCTGATCAGGAGAGTACAGGGTTATAAATGCAAAATCATTTGGTAATGCAGCAGTACGTCTGCTAATGAATAAGAAATTGGTATGCGGATAAGATACTATGAGCAGCATAGTGAACGCATTGTCGTACAGAAGATGGGAAAGCAACACCGACCACTGTGGTATAAGTTTATATGCCAATTAGCTCTGCCAATGATGACATCGGGACATCGAAGAAATGTATGTGGAGATAAAGGAAGTTATTCAGGCTGTTAAGGGAGACGAAAACTTGATTGTGATGGGGGACTTGAACTGGGAAGTAGGAAAGTGAAGAGAGGGAAATGTAGTAGGTGAATATGGACTGAGAAAAAGGAATGAAAGAGGAGATCGCCTGGTAGAATTTTGTGCAGAGCGCAATTGATTCATCACAAACACTTGGTATAATCACGAAAGGAGGTTATATAAGTGAAAGAGACCAGGAGACACTGGAAGGTGCCATATTGAATTTATAATGATAAAGCAGATGTTTAAAAACCAGATTTTGAACTGTAAAACATATCCAGGGACGGATATAGACTCCAACCATAAGTTACTGGTTATGAACTGTAGATTAAAATTTAAGAGACTGCAAAAAGGTAATAAATTAAAGAGATGGAAGCGGAGCAAATTGAAGAAACCATAGTTGAGAGTGCCACAGGGAGCAGGCTGAAACAGGGGAACTAATACAGCAGAAGAAGAATGGGTAGCTCTGAGAGAGTAGTAATGGCCACAAAGGATCATATAGGCAGAAGGACAAGGCCTAAGAAAAATCCCTGGATAACATAGGAGATACTGAACCCAATTGATGAAAGGCGGAAATATAAAAATGCAGCAAGTGAAGCAAGCAAAATGGATGTAGACAACTAAGAAATGAGATGAGTATAGACGACTAAGAAATGAAATGCGCTGAGAAGAAAGTATAAATAAGCTAAGGGTAGCTACCGCCTATAGGAAAATAAAAGAGACATATGGAGACAAGGAAATTACCTGTATGAATATCAAAAAGTATTATGGAAAGCTGAAAGGTGGAAGGAATATATGGAGGACCTATACAAAGGAAATAAACTCGAAGGCAGTAATCTAGAAATGGAAGTCGAAATAGAGGAAGATGAGATAGGAGATACATGGAAAAATTATAGAACAAGTAGTTTAATAAGTCATGGATGTAAAATACTAACACGAATTATTTATAGGCACATGGAAAAAATTGTGGAATCCGATGTCGAAGAGGATCAGTTTGGTTTTACAAGAAATGTAGGAACACAAGAAGCAATACTGACATAATGACTTAGGTTAAGGAAAGGAAAACCTACGGAGCGGCCGAGCGCATTGAGGCACTATGCTGCGATAAGTGAGGCCGTTCCCCGTCGGGGCACTATGCTGCGATAAGTGAGGCCGTTCCCCGTCGGGGGTTAAAATCTCCCCTGGGGCATGGATGTTTGTGCCTGCTTTACTATAAGGTAGTTCATAAGTAGTGTGTAAGTTTAGGGACTGATGACCCCGCAGTTAAGACCCACAAGATTAACAAACATTTGAACATCTGGAGAAAACTTTCGGCACTACACTATTGAATACACTAGCAGGGATAAAATATAGGGAACGACGAGATATTAACTTGTGCAAAAACCAGACAGCAGTTATTAGAGTCGAAGGGCATGAAAGTGACGCAGTGGTTGGGAAACAAGCATTAATGTGTACATATTACATAACTTACTTTCAAATTAGAGGTACGCCTTTTATGTCAAACACTCTGCTACTCGCAAAGTGGCTCGTCAAAACTAATGAACTACTTAATTACGTCTATTCGCAACGTTTACACCGTGAGTCCTACTAACGCTTGCCCTGTTTGCGCTACAGCTTTCAGAAACACGGATGAGCAGCACTGGGGCTGGTGCGAGCGCAGCGCCGCGATGAAGAGTGGCGGCGGGCGCGGCAACTATTCCCCGGGCAGACTGCACTTAATTACGGCGCCCTAATGGCGCGATACCTGCGCGCCCAAACTCATTACCGCCGCGCCGCGCCGCGCCACTCTGCTAAACCGCAGCCCGCTCCCATTCTCGTCTCGCAGAAAGCGAGCTCGCACCCTGGGGACCGCAGGGCTGCGCGAACTGGAAGTCACCAGTTGTCTAGCTGAGACCCCGGCGTTGCCTCGCTGTTTATTTATTTATTCCTGTCATTTTCATGTATATATTCGTTTGTATGAGGGCTGTATGTCTAAATTCTCTTGGGAATACAGTTAGTAGCTCGTACCACCCCCTCCTTCCGCCTCCCAAACTCACCCTCCAAGGCCTTCCTATCCGTCACATTCCCACTCTAAAATAGCTCGGCATCACCCCTTATTTCAACCTCTCCTGGACCCCCCGTCTCAAAACCAAACGTTCAAAAGCAATGTCCCGCCTCAACCTCCTGAAACTCCTCGCCGGCGGGACGTGGCGACTCTACCCCTCCACCATCCTCCACACCTACAAATCCATCATGCTCAGGGTTGCCAACGTCAGTGGTTTCCCAACGAATCTGGTGTTTTTTTAAAGCCGACGGTGAGAAAAAATCTGAGTCAGTAGGAGGTGGGAAAGTTGGTGGATTTTAATGAAATCGTATCAAAAAAAGTTACAGAAGTAATATAATCCTAATTTGAAATTATTAACGAATGTGGACACATAAATGACTAGGAAATGTATCACATAATTGGATAAAATGTAAAATTCTTAAGAGTTCAAAGATATTAACAATGGTATGACTCATTGCTCATTGTCGAGAACGAAAAACGTACATTGTGTTAATGGTATGCATTTGTTGCTACAGCAGTTTATCAGATTTTTCGTGTTGTGAAAATGACTGAACATTGCAGACACTTAATATGTGACTGTACTTTCATTGTTAACTTTCATTTCTCTCAGATGTGATTACATTGGAATATAGCTGAAATCTAGATCTTCTGACATAAAATAAAGACAATAGTGTGACTGACGCTGACCTCCTTTCCAGACTGGATTACTTTGTGTTTTCAAGTTCAAATATTTCACAATTTGTTGTCTGTATCCGACAAGCATTGCAATGGCTCAAAGTAATTATTGTTTGTTTTTATATATAAAATGTATACTGAAGTGCTTTTGAATAAACAATGTTTTGTTGTATTTCTGTCTAGTGTGTATACAGATAAGTCGGGTACATAAAAACTCCTCCTTTAAAATGCATAGTTGCGTCCAAATTTCAAATCAATCGGCCAAGAACAAACGAATAGACAGTGGCTTTTTTCATGGGAACTTCGGAAAGTTCGGTGGTTTTTGGTGGGATTTTACAGTCACTTCGGTGGTTTTGATCATGACCACGTTGGCAACCCATGCTCACCATCCTCTGTTCCCTTCACCCCACCTGGGTATCCCCTCCCCCCCACACCTTTCTCCAAACCCTACAAATTCTTTAACGCCACGCCCTCTGCCTCACCTACCCGTATCCAACTCCCTTCACCCTCGCGGATCCTTTAGACCTTATCCCCTTCCCTCACCTCCTGCAACACCTTGAACACCTCCGGATCTTGTACACTACCCGTAAAATAGACTCCCACAACCCTCTTGTATCCCCTGTCCTCACCAACCCTGGGCATCTGCCACGCCTACACCACTGTATCCCCCTCCCTCCACCAGCACACACTCTATATCCTCTCCCAGGGCAACTTCTGCACCCTTCCCCTACCGGATGACGCCCTTCGTCCCGACATTTACTCGTCCTATCAACCCTGATCCCCTCCCTGTAGCATGAGGACCCCCTCTCACCCTCCCCTCCTTTTCCTTCCCCCGCTTGGTTATTTGGGCTCGTCCAAACTAGGCAACTTCTACCTGTTGGCGATAAAAGGAAGACTGGAACTTGGCAACTGCCCCCTTCTGAGTGGCATGCACGAACTGGGCAACTTTTACCTGCTCCGGCTAGACTGACTGGCATGCACGAACTGGGCAACTCCTACCTGCTGCTGGCAGGCCGACTGCACAATCTCGCAAAATGATTCCAAATCTAATCTTACCAAGTGCCCAACCTCTGCCCCTATTTGTAGAGTTCTTAAGGAATAATGTCAATGCTGTGTCAAGGAACAAGATATAAAGAAGAAAATAATTAGATATTCTCCTGCTTAACAAATCTTCTGCCAACAGGTGCGTGGTCCTGAGTGCCTTCCAAACGCGAAAACTGTGTTCTCTGCCTACTGTAAATAACTTAACGGCACACCGCAAGCGTTTACCGCAGAATCGTCATCCACGTTGTTACAACTCTTCTGAGAGGTTTGAATTTATAACCGTCACAGATAAAATGAGTATTACCACGATCATTAATAACAGGTTGCAAATCATGACTTTTTGCCGTATTATTCGCTTCCATGACTAAACTGAAGTACAAAACGAAACACTGTGATTCTACACAGATGTCAGCGAGCTGGTGTCATTCACAGGACTGACGAGTTCAGTTAGGGCCAGCAACGCCTTGGGTCGGGCCGTCCTGCCATCTGCGAGAGAAGTTGCCTAGTTCGAGTGTGGGATTAACTGTCCTTTCCCAGTTCGGGTCTGCCCGGTTCTCATCCCACACCGCGTTGTCTCGACACTCCATACCTTCCCTCCCCATCTCCTCCCAACCCCAGACTCCCCTTCGCTTCCTACCCCTCCCCTCCAACCCACCCTCCACGGGGACCTCATTTAGATTTTTAAACGGCATCGTCTAGTGTACTCTACAACAGTGACTTCGTTTTTTTAATCAGTGCATCGCCCAACAATGATGGTGCAACAACCATTTTAAGGCGTTCTTCGACTTCCAATGTGTGTTCTAAATGTGATATTAAACCGCTGCCTTGGCACAGGCTATTGTTAACTAAATCGTGTGTTTTTTATCGGCTTGTTATGTCTGTGACGTCCGCGGTATGTTAACCTTTGTTATGTTTTAAAGCCACCTCTCTCTTCCTCTGGTCATGTTTTTAAATCTTCGTGTTCTTAACTACATGTTTTTCACAACGTCATGTCATATTCATGTATTCTCATGGCTGAAGAGCAGCGTAAGATGCTGCTGCCAGCCAGCCGACTGTGTCGGCGAATTAACAATAAAGGAAAAAAAAAAAAAAAGTTAGTAGCAAACAAGTAATAGATTAAAACTTGCTGCGTGATGGGGCGTTTTTCCATGAACGTTACTGTTTATATGCTCATATCTCTTGAACTACGTCTCGTACTGTGATACAATTTAGAAGGTACATTCAACTATATGTGTGTATATTGTCTGTACAAATTCTCGCGGCTAAAATTTGTTGTGTACAAATTATAAATTGTAACGTCATACCGTAATACTACATATACAAGGAGAGAAATGTAAGCGACAAACTTCTTTCCTTTCTCATATTGCTATGGTTGTCAGCGAGAAAAAGTATAATAAAGGTTTGAAATGATATTTAAAGTTGTTTGCATGTCGCTCATTACTCTCCTTCTGATACAGCGTAGTTATAGTCTCGCCGCATTATGTGGCAGTTTTTTGCGATTCCTCTTATTTATGATGTCATATCTTGGGAACCAAATGTCATATGTGATTCTTAACCCAGCAGAAATTATTACCTCACAGTAAGGAAAGTGTGTACCAAATTTGGTTGTAATTGGTCTAGTGGTTTAGGAGAAAATGAGCAGCCATGTCGCTAAATGCAGCAGTTTTTCGCGCATCTCATTGTTTATGACGTCATAGAACGATGTATCGTAAGTGATTCTTACACTAACGGCGACCGTCCTCATGGATTGAAGCATATGTGTACAAAATTTGAAAAAGATTGGATCAAAACTAGATTTGTATGCAACATGTACAGGCAAACATAAGGACACTCTACTATATACCGGCTGATCAAAAAGTCAGTATAAATTTGAAAACTTAATCACGGAATAATGTAGATAGAGAGGTAAAAATTGACACACATGCTTGAAATGAAGTGGGGTTTTATTAGGGAAAAAAAAAAAAAAAAAACAGGGTTCAAAAAAGTCCGACAGATTGCGCTTGTTTCTGGTTTTGTAACTGCTACCGTTACCGTTATGTGTGAGAGGTACGCCGATATGTTACAGAATCGCATCATTGCCAGCCTGGCTGATTAAACACCTGCTGGAACGTACGATTTTTATGCAGGATCGCGCTCCACCCCATATTGCTAGACGCGTGAAAGATCTCTTGCGCGCGTATTTTGGTGATGATCGTGTGCTCAGCCGCCACTTTCGTCATGCTTGGCCTCCCAGGTCCCCAGACCTCAGTCCGTGCGATTATTGGCTTTGGGGTTATCTGAAGTCGCAAGTGTATCGTGATCGACCGACATCTCTAGGGATGCTGAAAGACAACATCCGACGCCAAGGCCTGACCATAACTCCGGTAATGATTTATATGGCTGTTCACAACATTATTCCTCGACTACAGCTATTGTTGAGGAATGATGGTGAACATATTGAGCACTTCCTGTAAAGAACATCTTTGCTTTGTCTTAATTTGTTATTCTACTTATTGCTTTTCTGATCAGATGAAGAGCCATCTGTCGGACATTTAAATTTTTTTTATTCGTTCTATTAAAACCCAATGTCATTCCAAGCATGTGCGTCAATTTTTACCTCTCTATCTACCTTATTCCGTGATTTATTAAGTTTTCAAATTTATACTGTTTTTTAATTAGCCGGTATATAAAGATTAATTGTCTTATCGCCAGGGAAGATCAGAAAGTAACGCACGGGAATATTACAAAAAAGCTTTTACCTACTTTCCTACAAACATATTAATTGGAAAATTCCTCATTATTGAATGTCTGTGTTTCGAATTGCTTTGTTTGAGTTGCTCGCGCGCACTCTTATCAGAGATGCTATGTGCTGGCCGCAGTCACAGACGCATATTACTAAACTGGCAATGCCATATATAGTGTCATTGGTGTCATTAAAGTCTCGCTACCATATTTCTATACTATAATACAGTCATAAAAATTCGGATGACCTGATCTAACTATTCTGTCCTTAGAGTTTTGACTTGTGGGAAATTCGTGTTTTGTGTATGGCTATAATTTTTTCGCTGGAATAAGCTTCGACACATACGGAAATGAGTTCCATTGATTTGCTGTTCTTATTGATCTGTTACCAATTTCATTCAACTTCGGATTTTCTTTCAGTAGTATGGTCATTATGAAAGTGTTATTATAGTGGATAACACGTACCCTTATTCTTTTGAGAGTTCTTAGGAAATCTACAGACTTTTTTTAAACACATACTAATGCGTCGCGTTTCCTGTTTTTATTAATCTGTAACAAGTATCGATCAACTTCGGCTTCCCTTTTAATAGTATGGCCACTGTAAATGTGCTATTTGTCGTGAATAACACATAGCTTTACTCTTGTTTCTGTTTCTCAGATAACTTTTTCTGCTGTAACTGTAACAATAAAAATTTACCTATAAATTTATCCATGTTATGTGGAATGATATGAGGTCTGCGACTGTGTTAAAAACGTATTGAAATAGTTTATACTGCAGCAGTCACTTTTTACTAATATTTTTATTAGCACAACGCGTTTCGGCTGCAAGCTGCCATCATCGGATGCATTTCACAGTCACAAGTTCATTACTGTTCTGTTCTGTGTTGTGGGTGCCAGTGAGGATATGGTTGGACGTTGTAACCTGTTGAGGAAGATACACCTGTATCTTACACGGATGTAATTTTTATATTATAGCACTTCTTTCTTCCCTTACCAGCTTTTTGTTGGATGTTATGATTCAGTGGTGAGATCGAAGGTCATAACTAGGAGACTACTAAAAGTAACAGAGAGCCAGATATACTCATTGCACAAGAAACACCATGTAATAAAGATCAGTATTTGCATATGCAAAGAAGATGCCACGTGCTAACTTTGATTTCTGTCCGTTGCAGGTAAGCACCAGAGAACGCATTCCTTGATGCGTTGTCTTCTCGAGCGCTGAACGTCAGAGAAACAGCGGAAGAGCTTCTGGAGCGTCAGAGTTGTAAGTAGACCTACTGTACTACGCTGATCCTTGACACGGTTTCGTGTATCACATAGTTTTAGGATTCATTTACATACATCGGTAAACCAAATGATCTTTAGAAGTTGGCTGTTCACTGGAAAATCGGCGTTTTTCACAAAATAACCGTTTTCCACGAGATGATCTTGTTAAAATTTTCGTCTTAATTCTCTAAATGTAGCATTATGGTTACCAGTAATGATCGCAGTTTATGTTTAATAAATATCCGTAAAAATATATATTTCATATACACAGAATATAAGAAATCAACTGCGAATGGGCAAAGCTGAGCCGGCCGCGGTGGCCGAGGGGACTGAGGCTCTCCAGTCACGGTCTGCACGGCCACTACGGTCGGGGGTTCGAATCCCTCCTCGGGCATGGATATTTGTGCCGTCCTTAGTATTAGCTAGTTCGTAAGTAGTTTGTAAGTTTAGGGACTGATGACCCCGTAGTTAAGTCCCATAAGCTATACAAACATTTGAACATTTTGATTTGGCAAAGCTGAAAATGTGTGTGTAGCCGGTATTCGAACCCGGGTCTCCTGCTTTCTAGGCTGTTACGCTGACTACTACGCCACTGGAGGGGACAGTGATACCGCACCTGCAAGGACTACCTAAGCACGCCTCCCGTCAGATACAAATTCCCAGCTCTGCGCTGCCCACAGTATTCAAACTCGTAGTTTTGACATAATTCCCGTAAGAGTAAAGGTCACAAACTTTCCCACCCCTCCCCACTAACGAAAGGATCATTGCCCGTCACCGTCCTACACAGCAGGAGACCCGGGTTCGAATCCCGGCTGGGTACACATTTTCAGCTTTGCCCATTCGCAGTTGTCATATGTTCTGTGAATATGAAAGAATAACAATTGGAGGATCAGAAGTGACGTCTTTTCTTTCGGAAAACAAACACACACACACACACACACACACACACACACACACACACACACACATATATATATATATATATATATATATATATATATATATATATATATATATAGGGGTTTCTTCGTACGCTATATTCATCTCGTAACGACATTGGTCGCGGTCCAGATTCAAAATAAGGAAACAGACAATTGTGAAATTTAGGTATTACTCGCAAACTGTAATTCGGCTTCTGGTTTAGCGATGAAACTGACGACATAGCAGACAATCAGTCAGCGCCGGTTGTTAGCTCTATCTACGCACAGAGTTGGCAACAAAAATTCGCTTATCGCTACCGACAACTCCCTGGTGCTACCGATCAGAAACCCAGGGAGTCCGCATGCCATGTTAACAATTTGCTGGTAATACTTATTTCATTAGATTTATAAATACGTATTCACATGGTTTGCTTTCGTCATGTGAATTGCGTAATCTAGAGCATGTGAAATGAAATTATGTTTAGCGAAAGTTGTTATTGAATAGGGCACAGGTGCAGCTGTTATTTGGCAATTTTTTTAATGATGGACAGCAAATTAAATTACTTCGATACACAGCGCGATTGTTTCAGACACCTTGAACGTTAGGCACCCAGTCCTGAAATATTATGTATTTAGTGGAATAAAAATCACAGTTGATAATTTTGGTTGCATGTTACGTATGTGTTAGCGGCGACAGTACACTGAAGAGAAGGAAACTCTGTATGCACATACAGACAGAGGTATGTTAACATTCAGAGGACGGCGCTGCGCTCGGCAACGCCTATATAAGAGAACAGGGGTCTGGCACAGGGAGGGGGGGGGGGGAGGCTATATGTATTTGTACAAAAATTCAAATACTCATACCCCTACAATAATAGTAAAAAACATCCTCACACTTCAACCAGAACCTGTTCAGGAATTCGAGGCAGCAACACAACTACTTATAGAAGCGGAAAACACACACACACACACACACACACACACACACACACACACACACACCACCACCACCACCACCACCACCAGCACCACCACCACCACCACCTTACGTACTGGCAAACGGCGATAACTCACCCTAATATATATATATATATATATATATATATATATATATATATATATATATATATATATGTGTGTGTGTGTGTGTGTGTGTGTGTGCAGCACCTAATACTTATCCCGCGGATGATACTACAATTGTACATCCCATCCCACTGCTGTACAAATAAGATGGGTTGGAGGCGTTGTCAGGATGAAGGCGAAGCGGTGAAGGCTTGTGGGCGCCCTAGGAAAGATTGGCAAATAAAAGATGGGCTTCAAGTTAACATTGGGTAAATTCTCAATACTTTACGTATGAGGAATCGCACTTGGGGCGGATGCAATGAATGAGTGCCAGTCTAAGTTAGCAGATTAGTAAATGGAAAAGGTAAAGGCTACGGTTCACACAGTTAGAGGCTGATGCCGAACAGCCGCTAGGCGGGAGCGGACGGCATGCGGCCGTTCGCCCCGCACAGACGCTGAGCCTCTGGAGTGCGTCTGTTCTGTACGAGAACTAAGACGGAAGAGAGCGAAGGAACTGATTCTCGCACCTCTGCGTCCTGCAGCAGTAGCACACGTGATCAAACGTGGATGTCTGCTATTGGCTCCACGGGAGCATGGAAACGTCAGTAGCTTCAGCTCGGACGCCAGAAGGGTGGCGTGATTTTAGAATCAGCATTCAATACTGGTTCTGGACGGCTATGACCCTCAAGGCGGACAGCCTTGGTCACGTTGTCACGACCTATGTCACGGTGGAAGAACACTTGTAAAACTTAGGCGAAGTTTTGAAAGAAATTTTTGGAATTATTTCCCTAAAGTATTGTAGACTGGCAGGTCATCTTGTACAAATATCTCCACTTCTACATCTACTCGAAGGACAACGCAGGCTCAACCTCAACAATCTTATATATTAAATGTAAATATTGTATATACTATGACTACTGGGAGCTCTTACAGCCAAAATCCAGCCAATCTGTATGGTCATCAATCAAATGTTTGCTTTCTTTATAGTAAAACGGTACAAGTACTTAAACGCGTAATGTAAGCTCTAGAAAGATCAAATCAAAACTCAATTTATGAAAAAAAAACCTCAGCTTTTATCTATATGTTTATTTACTATTTTTATTATTACTTCTTATTTTTTTGGTTATTTTATTTTGTAAATTATTTTCTTACTTGTAATCGTAAGGAGTTACAAGTAAATTCTCTTATTAATTGTTAATGTACGTCTTTATACGTTGAAAGAAATAAGAATTGTTAATGAAAAATGTGCATGTGTCCTAAGGCCCAATAGAGAGCTCTCGAGTGCCCCGCGTAGTCCCATAAGGGCTAGAAATGAAATTGGAGAAAAAATAGGCGTAGGCGATAGATGAAGGCACTGATACTATTATGGCAGGTTATCACGATTGAAATGAGTTTGAACGTGGTCTTATAGTAGGCGCACGAGATATGAGGTGGGGATATTTCCGAACGAACATTTCACGAACTGACCGTGAATATCGCGAATCCGGTAAAACATCAAATCTCCTACATCGCGACCGCATAAGCATTTTGCAAGAACAGGGCCAACGACGACTGAAGAGAATCGTCCAGCCCTCCCGCAAAATGCTGCGCGTTTTGATGCTCAACAAGTGTCAGCGTGTGAACCATTCAACGAAACATCATCGATATGGGCTCTCGGAGACAAAGACACACTCGTGTAGCCGCGATGACTGCACGCAGCTCCTGGGCCGCATTGGTCTCTGGATACCTGGAGACGTATTTCCTTGTCTGACGAGTCTCGTTTGCTATTGTATAGAGTGCTTGAACGTCTACTGGAATGGCGACAATCTCATGAATCCATTGCCCCTACAGCTCAGTAGGTACTGTTCAATCTGGAGCAGGCTGGGGCGGGTGCGTTGGTGTTATAGAGAACCCCTGATACGTCTACATACGACTCTCACAGGTGACACGTACGTACGCATCCTGGATGGTCACCTGCGCCTATTCACGTCCACTAAGGACTCGGGCAATTCCAGTACATCTACATCTACATGGGATACACTGCAAATCACATTTGCCTGGCAGTGGGTTCATCGAATCACCTTTATACTATTCATCTCCCATTCCACTCTCGAATAGCGCGCGGGAAGAAAGAACATCTGAATCTCTCCGTTCGAGCTCTGATTTCTCGTACTTAATTCTGATGATCATACCTACGTAGGTGTGAGTCAACAATATATTTTCGCATTCGGAGGAGATAAGCGCCGTTGTTGTAATGATTCCCATCCCAGGTCTTGTATTATTTCCGTGACGCTGTGTCCCCTGTATCGTGAAAATACAAAGCGAGCTACCCTTCTTTCGATGTCAAACCCACCTGATAAGGATCCCACACTGGGCACCAATACTCCAAAAAAAAGGACGGACAGGCGTAGTGTATGCAGACTCTTTAGTAGTTCTGTTGCATGTTTTAAGGGTTCTGCCAATAAAACGCAGTCTCTGGTTCGCCTATCCGACGACATTATCTACGTGTTCTTGACCGCAATGCGACACCCCACTCCTTCATAATTGCTGCAGAGTTGCTCTAGGTACAAAGTTCCGAGTTTAAACAACTCCTACCGTCACCAAACTTCCCAGACAAGAACATTTTTAAGCATATCTGAGAGGCCTCGCAACGTGCTGTTCATAAGAGAACTCTTCGTCCTCCTCTCCTACTCTTGCGGATTTACGGACAGCCCTGCAGACTGCGCGGTATCAGTTTCCTCCAGCACAAAAAATGTTAAATGTTTGTAAATCTTATGCGACTTATCTACGGGGTCATCAGTCCCTGAACTTACAAACTACTTATGAACTACTTACGAACTAGGACGGCACAAATATCCATGCCCGAGGGGGGGATCGAACCCCCGAACCGTAGTGACCGTGCACACCGTGACTGAAGCGCCTCAGTCCCCTTGACCACCGCGGCCGGCATCTCCAGCACACTTCAGGCATTAGTAGACTCCATGCCTAGTCGTTTTGCGGCCCATCTGCGCGCTCTCGAGTGCTCTATACTGTATTAGGCAGGATAACCAGTGTATAACGGGGGCAGGCTTTAGGGAGGGACGAAATTGGAGGAAGCGCAGTTTTAGCTACCGCAAATCGACCTTACAGCAGTCTGCAATCTCGCGACCGATCAGAAGAAATTATCAGATTGATCAGATATTACAGCAGAATGAAACTTGCACTCTGCAACGGAGTGTGCACTGATGTGAAACTTCCTGGCAGATTAAAATTGTGTGCCAGAACCGGGACTCGAACTTGGGACCTTTGCCTTTCGCGGGCAAGCGCTCTGCCGACTGAGCTATCCCGACATGACTCAACATTCGTCCTCACAACTTTAATTCTGCCAGTAACTGGCCTCCTACTTTCTAAATCTCACTGAAGTTCTCCTGAGAATCTTACAGAACTAGCACTCCTGGAAGAAAGGATATGGTGGCGACATGTCTTAGCCACAGCTTAAGGGATGTTTTCAGAATGAAACTTTCACTCTCCAGCTGAGTGTGCGCTGATATGAAACTTCCTGGTTGGTTAAAATTGTGTGCTGGAAGCGGGACTCGAACCTGGGACTTTTGCCTTTTGCAGGCAAGCACTCTACCGTTTGAGCTATCCCGACACAACTCACGACCCGCTATAAAATTTTTAATTCTGCCAGAATGTCGCCTCCTACTTTCCAAACTTCACAGAAGTTCTCCTGCGAATGTCTCAGTTTCGACTCCCGGTTCAGGTACACAATTTTAACCTGCCAGGAAGTTTCATTTCCTGCACCACTTCAATTTTACTTTTACAGTATGTTTCAACTTTTAAAGGGCAGTGTTTTGAAGGGGATAACGTTGTTTTAAAACCATTTCAAAATATACAGCTGTTTAAAAAAATTGCGGTAGTTTTGGGTACCTTTTAGCAAGTCCATCCCTTGTATGTTCTAACACAGTCTCCATTGCTGTGGCCTATCTGTCCACCACCTGTGAAATGCGCAATGGATAATCTGACCTATAATGTACCCTAGGCTCCTGTAAGGAAGACACCACCAGCAAGGAACTGAAGCGGCGGCGTATTCTCGGCGAAGTTGAAGTTAATTCGTCAAGCTGTGGCTGCTCTTGCTGCTCTTGTTTTCCTTCTCCTGTAAGGTTTCTTAAACCTATCACACAGATGTAACTAATAGGGTCAGTCAGGGTACGAAAGTGACCTATCAATGAAATATTAACACAAAATGAAAGTTAATGTGGTTTATTGTTTCCACGAGGTTAAATTGAAATGTCAATAAAAACTTTAAAGAAAAAAATGATATTTTATTCAAAAATGATTTGAAGAATATATAACACTGAATTGAAATAAAGGAAAACAGGATCACAAATTAGGTTTTCCAAGCAATTAAATTACTTAGAATAACTGAACACCGCGCCTACTTGAATTTACACAAAATGCTGGTCTTGTCAGTTTATGTACGAGGTTGTCGCTATTGTGTAATGTTGCAGAGTTATCTGTAATGTCAGGGGCGGGGAGGAAATTCATCTAAGCGTGCTGCTCACAGTACCTTTTACTGCGCCGTCGGCTGCGTTCGTTGCACTCAAGTTATTCTTTTCTATTCGTAATCGACTGAGGTCGATTCAACTTTACCTACGCCTCGATTAAGTCAAGGCGGCCCTCGTCTTCCCTAGTCTGTCTATCTCGGCTTGGTACGTCGTATTACCACCCATCGTCGTGCCGCTCACAAAATTGCACCCACAGGCGTTAACTAATCTCTCTGTGATAGTTCCCGATCGGATAAGAAGTATCTAGATCAAAAACACTTGGAACAACGCCAACCGTACAATGTCCTCCCACTGGAGGTACACTGTAAGTCGCTCTATACACCACAGAGGTGCTCCGACCGCAACGGTCCGGAGCCCACGTCAAAGTGCTCGCACCAAGGTGGCTCGCATCAGAGTGAGACTCATTCCTGTCTTCTCGCAGTGTACAGTGAATAACTTTAATATTCGGACACTAAGATATTTTTAGTTTGCTGCGTTATAACTGTATTCTGAACAAACAAAAATATAATATAACCAAATATTAAATGAAGGTACATGTCTTGGAAATAACAGTATGAACGTTGTTTACATAACGCAAAACAGTTGTTAAAGAATGCGATTAATGTAAACCACTCTTAGATGGTCACGTTACTTTAATATCCGGACAGATGGCACTGTCCCACTTGTCACCGTTCACGCCGGGGTGAGCAGGCCTGCTTCGTCAGAGGGCAGGTGTGTGTATACAAGCGCGGTTGACTGTCCAGACGGTACGATGCCACGCAAAGCTAATACCAGCTTTGAAATACAACTTGTGATTTTTCACAATGCGAAAGGAAAATCATATCGACAAATTGCTGCCATGCTCAACTTGAGTAAGAGTACTGTGGCAGATATTGTCAGGCGTTTCAAAAACGACGACCGTATGGACTCCATACCACAAATGGGCCAGTCACAGAAGTTGAATGGTCGTGACAAGAGGAAGCTAATACGAAAAATAAAGAAGGATCCTACACTCAGTGCACCGAGATTAGCACGTGAGCTTCTAAACGAGACTGGCAAGGAGGTACATCCTCAAACGATTCGCAGAGCATTGAAAGAAAGTGGATACAATGGAAGAGTGGCTAGGAAGAAACCGTATGTGAATCAACAGAATCGACAGAAAAGATTGGACTTTGCTAGGGAGTTTATTACGAAGGATGCAATTTGGTGGAATGACGTCATTTTTTCCGATGAAAGTAAATTTAACGTTTGTGGGTCGGAAGGACGAAGCATGGTGTGGCGGAAGAAGAATGAGGACTTTACAGTCACAAATATTGAACCAACTGTAAATCATGGAGGTGGCAGCGTCCTTGTCTGGACTGGGCAGATTGGTGTTCATCGACAATACTATGGACAAATATATCTACTTGAACATATTAAAGAACAATTTACGAAAAGTTCTGAAACCATGGGATATCAAACACATTAAAATTTTACCAGGACAATGACCCGAAACATTAGGCTCGCAATGTGCAGCAATATTTGTTGTACAACTCCCCCAGAGTCCTACAACTATCACCTTTGTCACCAGACAACCCGATTCAGAATGTGTGCGGAGAACTGAAGCGACGTATTAGAAGTACACCAGTATCTTCCAAAGAACGTCTGAAGCGTCGACTAAAAGAAGAATCGGACGCTCTACGTGCAGACTATTTAAAAAAAATAGCATTAGCAGTATGCCGCAGCGTTTGAAAGAAGTGATAAAACAGAATGGCTACCCAAAAAGATATTGAAACATTTATTTTCCATAAAATTTTGTATTGAAATACTTAGTTCTGCAAAGTGTCCGAATATTAAAGTAACGCGAATATAGGACCGAGTTGTATTTAAAGTGTATTATTAAGGAACTTACGTAAGTTATCTTAATAAAATTTATATTATTACTTACAAGACACATCACGTATTGTAATAACTGGTTATCTGTTTTGTTTATTTTGTTATAAATAAAGTTATGATGTTCCAAGATTGAAATATCACAGTGTCCGAATATTAAAGTTGTTCACTGTATATCCGCCAGGTGCGTGTCTCTTTTGCTGAACCAATCAGATGGCTTCTTACCAAGACGTGCCGGAACTGTCCGGCCAACGAGAAGGCGTGTCTCATCTGCACTTCCTGCCACGTCACTGTCTCGCGCTGCCACGCTGGCCTTTTTCTTTTTTTTTTTCTTTTTTTTTTTTTCTTTTGTAACGTTGGCTGGAGCCCGCCGCCCTGTCGTAAAACTGCGTCACGGCCTGCTCCCTTCCTACCATGAAAAATTCAGCCGTTCGCCCTGTTGTGTAATATGCGCCAACCTCGTATTTGTTTAGTCGCTAATTGCGACATGACTCCGCGTACTTGAAATTAATTTGTAATTAATGCCTGTTTATAACATTCTTACCTCATTGAGTGAGGTGTCTAATCGTCTCGATTAGTACTATTCATTTCTGGGTCGAGATATGTATGAAAGCAATGTAAGGATAACCTGACTCCTTACAATGTCAGTGGTTCTGTTTCCACCACAAGTTGAAGTATTTTTTTTTATTTTTTAAAGTTTTGTTGTTAGTGTTTGTCCTTTTGTCAGGGTAGTTGGGAAGTATTTTCTGATCTAAAGTACTCCAGCATATTCCAAAACAGCAATGCTGCATCAGTTTTCGCAATTTTTAGCATCGTTTGAATGATCTCTAACACGGCGAAATGGGCTTGAGTGCCCTTAAGCCCCATGTTGGTGACGGCCACAGTGGAGTGACGTCATATTTTCCATTTTCTGCTACGCTCCACTTTTGGTCGACCTATGTCACTTCACGAAACGTGAAATTTACTTTTTTTGCGGGCAAGCGGAAAAACCGCAGCTGTGTCCTCAGGGCCACAAAAGGGGATAGTGTAAAGTAGCGAATCAGGTATTCAGGGGCGCAGCGCGGAAGCAAATTTGCCGGAAGCGGGCGGTGGGCGTGGCGTTCTATTGGCCGGCCGGGAGGGCTTAACGCGCTCGCCCATCCGGAAGGGCGCGGGCCACGCATGACGTCACAGGGTGGCTGATTGATTTGTATGGGGGGGGGAGGGGCGGCAGTCACAGCGGCGGGGGCGGCCGACGAATTAGCGGTGCTTTCATCCCGGTTAGCGCCCAATCAAACGTGGCAACTCACAGGCCACTCTGCCAAGAACAGGCAGGTCAGAGTCGTGTAGGGCGTGCAGGCAGCGCGGGGTAAGGCCCAGAACACACACAAACGATGGCAATTATTTGTTATTCATGTAAAAGTCAGCTATGATCGCAGTTTATTAAAAGGTTAGTAGTTCCTATCATCCATCGGCCATTTAAATGGACAAGGTGAAGGACAAACTCACCCATACCTTACTCAAATATTCAGATGACTGACTTTTAAGTGAAGACAATCTCTCTGATCGCTGATTCTCCGCGATGATCCCTGGCCATATTGCTACATCATAAAGATGACGTGCTACAGACGGGAAATTTAACCGACAGGAAGATGCTGTGTTATGCAAATGATTAGCTTTTCAGAGCATTCACACAAGGTTGGCGCCGGTGGCGACACCTACAACGTGCTGACATGAGGAAAGTTTCCAACCGATGCCGCATACACAAGCAGAAGTTGACCAGCGTTGCCTGGTCAAACGTTGTTTTGATGCCTCGGGTAAGGAGGAGAAATGCGTACCATCACATTTCCGACTTTCATAAAGGTCGGATTGTAGCCTATCGCGATTGCGGTTTATCGTATCGCGACACTGCTGCTCGCGTTGGTCGAGATCTAATGACTGTTAACAGAATATGGAATCAGTGGGTTCAGGAGGGCAGTACGGAACGCCGTGCTGGATCCCAACGGCCTCGTATCACAAGCAGTCTAGATGACAGGCATCTTATATGCATGGCTGTAACGGATTGTGCAGCCACGTCACGATCCCTAACAGATGGAGACGACTGCAAGAAAATAAACATCTGCACGGACAGTTCGACGACGTTTGCAGCAGCATGGACTAGCAGCTCGGAGACCATGCCTGCGGTTACTCTTGACGCTGAATCACAGACAGGAACGCCTGCGATGATATACGCAACGACGAACCTGGGTGCACGAATGGCAAAACGTCATTTATTTGGATGAATCCAGGATCTGTTTACAGCATCATGATGGTCGCATCCGTGTTAGGCTACATCGCGGTGAACGCACAATGGAAGCGCGTATTCGTCATCGCCATACTGGTGTATCACCCGGCATGATGGTATAGGGTGCCATTGGTTAGTGTCACCTCTTGTTCGCATCGAAGGTATGAACAGTGGCCGTTACATTTCAGATGTGTTACGATTCGTGGCTCTACCCTTCATTCTATCACTGCGAAACCCTACATTTCAGCAGGATAATGCACGACCGCTTGTTGCAGGTCCTGTACAGGCCTTTCTGGATATGGAAAATGTTCGACTGCTGCCCTGGCCAGCAGATTCTCCAGATCTCTCACCAATTGAAAACGTCTGGTCTATGGTGGCCGAGCAAGTGGCTCGTCGCAATACGCCACTCACTACTCTTGATGAACTGTGGAATCGTGTTGTAGTTGCATGGGCACCTGTATCTGTACACGCCATCCAAGCTCTGTTTTGACTCAATTCGCAGGCGTATCAAGGCCGTTATTTCGGCCAGAGGTGGTTGTTCTGGGTACTGATTTCTCAGGATTTATGCACACAAATTGCGTGAAAATATAATCACATGTCAGTTCTAGTATAATATATTTGTCCATGGATATCCGTTTATCATCTGCATTTCTTCCTGGTGTACCAATTTTAATATCCAGTAGTGTATTGTTTAACACATAGCCGCAGATGAATCTTCTTTATAATTACCTAGAATCCAGCGGCAGCTGTTCCTATTTTTATTGCATGATGCAATTTACCTCTCTAATTAATTGAATCAAATATGCTCTAAAATTTAAAAAAAAAATGGTTTTATTTTTTTATTCTTACCAAACTGACACTCTTTTCCTTTCAAACTTTGCAGGGCGAATTCGAAGTTGCGGTACACACATTATTTCAAAAACTCTGCACGAATTGGAAGAACTGAATATTCCAATAAGGTACTTCCATACCGAACATGGACACCACCGTGGCCGTCTTAAATCTAGGCCAGTTTTTCATCATGGAAAGTCGGTCCCGTGACACGTCACGTAAAACAAGCTTTCTGTTAAGTTCAGTCCTGTAAAGAGATTCGAGCTACCAGTTACAGGGCTGCGAGGAAGTCCGATATCAGTCACACTATAGATTGTATTCCTGCTGGTTGGTACGTGCAGACCAGATGGTATAGATTGGTTGTTTCTATTTCTTAACAAATTTTGATAGATTTAGCTTTAAAAATGCTTTTCTAATCATTTTGGTACAACGTGCCACCTCCTATTGCACCATTGATGGCAGAATTCGAAACATTCAGAAACACATTTGAAAATGCTAATCATTGTTCCAAATCCAAATTTTCGCATTTCTAGCATCAAAATAGTCTTAGTAGCACTCTTCGAAGATTTTCCCTTAATTCACCCGCTTAATGGTTGAATTTACAAAAATATCAAACAAGTGTGTTTAAAATTCCAATAAAAAATCTAAATCCAAGTTTTGTCTTTCTTGCTTCAAAATTTCCTAAATAACAACGTTTTTCCAAAAAGCCGTTCATCCTCTATTTCACCCCTTAAGGATGGAAATATCGACAAATCGCTGATGCCTACAGTGTAAGAAAAAAAAAATCTACAAATTTCAAGTTTCCATCGTCTGTAGATTCACTTTTCAGCGCCGTTTTCTGTCTTTTAGAAACGGATCTAGAACGTGAAATTTGTTTCATACGCTTTGGCATCTTTCTTGGTAGTTTTACTTTTCAAACTGCAGTATGCACTTATTTTTGTTTATTCGTACGCTTGTTGCAGAAATACAACTGAAGAATGTGCATCAGGTTTCGCTGTATATAACCTCTTTGCTATTATAGTGTCAAAAGTCATCGCTGTCTTCAGTCAGAATTTGACATAAGCTGACGACATTCAATCACTATATCTTTCACCCTCTTATAGCTATCGACACGGAACTGCTATGGTGTACAACGGGAGACTTCGTACTACAACAACACAGATCCTTCGTCTCCATTTTGAAATTTTTGCGCCGCGGCGGAACGGCCGAGTGCATTGAGGCGCTATGGTACGATGCACGAGGCCGCTACCCGTCGGGGGTTCGAATCACCTCTCGGGCATGGATGTTCAAATGTTTGTTAAGCTTATGAGACTTAACTACGGGGTCATCAGTCCCTAAACTTACAAACTACTTATCAACTACCTTATACTAAGGACGGAACAAATATCCATGCCCGAGGGGGGATTCGAAACCCCGACCGTAGTGGCCGTGCAGAACGTGACTGGAGCGCCTCAGTCCCCTCTGCCACCGCGGCCAGGGGGCATGGATGTTTGTGCCGTCTGTAGTAAAGCTAATTCATAAGTAGTTTGTAGGTTTAGGGACTGATGACCCCGCAGTTAGGTCCCATAAGCGTAGAATTTTATATGTAAGTGATTTTCAACTTCCATATCTTCTACCCCCTTATCGTTCTCAATCCTCTACCACTATAGTGCCCAATGGGAGACTGATACCAGGAACAAACACCTCACTTTATATATATATATATATATATATATATATATATATATATATATATATATATATATATGAAGATAAGAATTATAACACGGCCGGTTTCAGGTCTGTGCCCATGATCAGTTGCTTATTGAGTCAGAACTATGAGCAGTTCGTTGGTGGAGGTCACAGTTTGAAAATACATTATGTGGCATTAGCTACTGTGTACAAAAGCTCATGTCATCTCACCACCTGCGATTGTTTTTACTGTAGTTAATGGCACATACTTTACTTTCAAAGAGTCAAGTCAGCCAACAAACTGCACATAGTTCTGAATGTATGATCACCGGATGATGTATACAAGCCTGAAACCGGCCGTGTTATAAATACAGATTACAACCCAACCTGCAATGTGGTAGCGGTTGTATTCTCAACCCTATAGTAGGAACGATCACCGAGTTCAGCTACATTCAACGTGGATAAAGTCCAATACCAGTTACAATTCAAAAGTTAAAACACATTTTGTTTGGCAGGACAAAAATGTTCAAATGTTTGTAGAGCTTATGGGACTTAGCTACGTGGTCATCAGCCCCTAAACTTATAAAACTTAGGAACCAGCTACAACTAAGGACGGCACAAATATCCATTCCCGAGGGGGCATTCGAACCGTGGCCGTGCAGACCGTGACTGAAGGGCCGCAGTCCCCTCGGCCACCGCGGCCGGCTTTGGCAGGACAGACTTGAACAACAGTCACTTAACGTGTTCAAAATGCTGTCTCGCAACTTTGAAGGCGATGACTTCAAGATGGTGTCTGCTTATTATTTTCTCTAAATATAAAATTTTATTTAAATGGCACCACAGGTAAATGTTAACTGGTGTGAAATCAAGTGATCTGGATAGTCATTCCACTAGACGACGTCAGCCAATCCAGTGACCAGGAAGTTTTCCATCTAACTGAGGAACAATTGCTCCATAGATTATGGGTGCCCCATCTTGTTGGAAATTTAGAGGGAAAGATGACATCTTCATTCAGAACTAAGGGAAACGCCTCTTCTTGTAGCACTTCCCTGTAGCTTTCACTATTAACGCCCAGATACACGTCCGCGGCGGATTAGCCGTGCGCACTAATGCTCCTTGCTGCGGAGCTCGCGGCAGTTCGTCGTCGGAGGTTCGAGTGCTCTCTCGGGCATGCGTATGTGTGTGTTGTTCTCGGCTTAAGTGAAAGTAGTTTGGGGACGGATGACCACTGCAGTTACGTCCTATAAGTTTCAAACATTTGAACATTTTTCCGGTTACAGGGGTACCCCTTATACCACCCCCAGCACAAACTTTACGTCACCAATTACGTCATCAATTACTTCACCACTCGCAAAAAATGTTAGCCTCATCAGTGACCAAGATTCCTTGCGAAAGAAAAGTCGAAACTCTTTTAACTTTGGAATCGTATCTGCTATGTCGAATCTGCTTACGGAAATGAACTTATTGAAAATAGTCATGTTATCTTCAAAAATGTTCAAATGTTTGTCAAGCTTATGGGACTTAACTACGGGGTCATCAGTCCCTAAACTTACAAACTACTTATGAACTACTTACGAACTAGGACGGCACAAATATCCACGCCCGTGGGGGGATTCGAACCCCCGACCGCAGTGGCCGTGCTGACCGTTACTGGAGCGCCTCAGTCACCTCGGCCACCGCGGCCGGCATGTTATCTTCTTTTCTTATGTATAAATCAGAGTGACCGTATGTTTGTGTGTAAGTGTTGCATACAGGTCAACAAATTTCTTCCAATCTTTTTCAAATTTTGTACACGTGCGGTTCAACCCGCTCGGTTAGCCGTGTGGTCTAACGCGACGCTTTCCGAGACGGAGAGTCGTACCGCCCCCGGTTCGAATCCGCCCGGCGGATTAACGAAGGGGGTGGGAGTGTCAGCCAGCCTGGATGTAGTTTTTAGGCGGATTACCACATCCCCTAGGTGAATACCGGGCTGGTCCCCAAGTCCCGCCTCAGTTACACTATTCGCAAACATTTCGTAACACTTTACACTTTGTAACCTAACCGACTTAAGCTACCGATAATCGCGAGTGATTAAACTTTAAAATTATCCGTGTGCCTCATGAAACAACTACCCGGATTAAGCTATCGGAGGTGAAACCGATAACGTAGTGGAGGTTACACACACAAACGATACTTTGCTAGTCACTTCCCAATGACGATCGTTTGGTGCGGGAATTTTATATAAAGTAGTAAATGTAACACCTGGGACAAAACTGTAATTGAATAAACCATTTTGACTAGGTGAGATAATACGGTCGCCAGCTCATTGTACGAGCAACAAATTATGGAAATTAATGAAATTTTGGTTCAGTAAAAAATTAATTACTGACTGATTAATTTGAATACAACACAGACACAGACTGCAGGTTAAGTGAGCGCAGCAACGACACCAGGAAACATAAACCAATGTAGAACCAGCAAATCCAACTTTCTCATGCAATAGCATCAACCAATAAAATTACTGTAGTGAACTGGAAATTTGTAGTAATAAAAGTTAGCATGTACAGCTTCTACATAACGAAATAGACCATCACCATAATGCTTGCAATGAGGTTTGACTGTACTTTGACTATCAACACTAATACAAAATGCCGTAAATGTGTTTCTATCCATTTTGACTGGTTGATTGTTTATGCAAAATTATTGACTGCAACATTAAGCAATTTACTCTCATAAACTCAATATTCAAATCACAATTAACAATTACTGTTCTTTATCATTCAATTATTACTCAATGCACTCATTACTATTAATTGCGCACTGTTGTTAATTTGTTTATGTCAACATTATACTATTTCAAAATATTTTATACTGATTTAATTACTTTAAAGTTTATTTCATTCAGTCTTTATGGTTCATGTTGAGCCTCGGACAATTAAAGGTAGCGGATAAGATACCTGGTTGGTAGTGACTCGGGTTAATAATTTCTTTAACGCTGAATACTTGCACTCTGGTTCGCTATTGACATTCAGCAAAACTAAACGTTGGCTTAGCTATACAGTTCTAAGGACGGTAAGTTGGGCAGATCTTACTTTTGCAGCGACGGTGCGGCGTAGCTGGCGATTGTTGCTGGTACTTAATAATTGCTCGAAAAATGGTATCTTCTTGGCGACGGAACATTATTTGCATTTGGCATACAGCGTTCCTCCTGACATATTCGTCTTGATGCATTGACGCTGTGCCCATGCCAATTATTTGCCAATGACTACTTGGTCTGATTGCTGCTCGTACCAACACTTAATAAGGTGCCACGATACTACGATCTGCTGCTGCTGTCTGACTTTGTTAGACTCACTTCGAGAGCTCAACAACGACTACTTCTTTCGCGCTACACAACTCTACGCTCAGGGATAATATGGCTCTACACAAAGATATTGCCAACTGTACCTTCGCTAAACCAACGTGTCTACTACATTACATCATTTCCTTCTATGCAATATGTAATTATTTTGATAATTGTACGTGACATAAATTATTTGCGTGAAATAACAAATCTATTTACAGCAATACACAAATAATAAATAAATCATACACATCTTCCATATTATAAATGTAACTGTGTTTACACACGCAATTAGTGGCATTGGTCACTGTGTTGTTGCGTTACAACTTTCACACACATATAACAATATACGCAGACATGTGGGGTACACATTTCCTCCTGGAAGGCATGGGGTGGCGGCAGGAATGGTATCCGGCCACCCTGAAAATTCAAATTCAAATGTTTGTAGAGCTTATGGGGCTTGACCACGGGGCCATCAGTCCCTAAACTTACAAACTACTTATGAACTAGCTAAGACTACAGACGGCACAAATATCCATGCCCGAGGGGGATTCGAACCCCCGACCGTAGACCCTGTAAATATTAACACATGGCCAATCCGCATTTAACTCAGTGCCGACCCTGCATGTGCGGGAGAAAGGGCCAAAGAGAGAGAGACAGTACACGTAAGCTTCAACCTATAAGGACGGTCGCTGTAAGTGTAAGAACTGCGTACAACTCATAGTTCAAGAGAAATGACGTCATAAACGAGATGAGCGGAAGACCCCTGCATTAAGCGACAATGCTGCTCATTTTCTCCTGAACCACTGGACTGATTTCAACCAAATTTGGTATACATATTCCTTACCTGAGATAACAATTTCTGTAGGAGTACGAATCACAACGACACACGGTTCAAAAAATACTTCATAAACAATAAGAGTTGCAAGATACTGCTACATAATGCGACGAAACTTTTATAAATACACTATATGAGAATGACAGTACTTAGCGACTTGCAACCAACTTTAAACATAATTTCAACCCCTTATTAAACTTTTACTCACTGATAACCACATCAAAACAATGAAAGGAAAATTTTTTCTCGCATACTACTGTTCCGCTGTATATGGACTAAAATTACGGCATTAGGTGTGACGTTACAGTTTATAAGTTCTACACTACAAATTGTAGCCTCAGGCAATTTTACAGACTTTATACACACATACAGCTTAATGCACAAGATTGTAACAGTACGAAACGTTGTAATGTTTATGGAAAATCGCCCCAACACACACGAAGTTTTAATCTGTTACTGTTTCACTACTAACTATTGACATACAGCACTTATACAAATGAATACATCTGAAAAATTATACAATTGTACGAGATAACTCAATAAATATTAGATCGTACCCATTTTTATCTTGTTTACTATCTTTCTTTATTTGGCTAGTGCACGTATAATTTTGTACATTATGCAAGTCATTATTATTTCTTATATATTCTCCGATAAATATAACATGTTTTTAGAAAAAAGGGGATTGACAGATAGAGATGGGATAGGAGAAGTACTAACTCAAGACAGGAATAAATCTCTATATATAAAAGGAAGTCTCCCGATTGACTGACTGATTGACTAATTGACTCATCATCGCCCATCCCAAATCACTGAAGGTAGAAACTTGAAATTTGTGGAGGGTTTTGATCTTACTCTGTAGGCGTCATTTAAGAAGCGATTTTTCGATATTCCGTCCGTAAGGGGGTGAAATAGGGGATGAAACGTTTTTTGAAAATACGTAGCTATTTAGGCAATTCTGAAGCAAGAACTACAAATTTTCGGATTTGGATTCGGGGTTCGAATTTAAAAGACACGTGTTTCGGTATTTTTGGAAATTTGACTAATAAGGGGGTGAAATACGAGATGCAAAAATTGATTTTCAAAAACATGGTGTGTTAACTCAAATTTCAAGCTATAACTACGAAACTTAAGATGTGGATTCTTCATCAGGATTAAAAAGAAACAACTGGTGCAGACCAACCAGCCTACGCATGCGAAGCAGCGGGGTTTCAGCTATTAAATAAATAAATACCCGGGAAAAACCGGGTTTTCGGCTAGTTTGATCTATTACACGACCTCCTTTCCATTATGAAAAAAGGACATGCTGAGACTTTTAACTCACCTTTTACTGCTGTGGACACACTATTTGGGCGGGAAGCAGGTAATGTCGTCCAAATAGTTATAGAAAATATTGACCAATGAAATCTCTGTCGTTTACAGACATGCCATATCATGGAAATTACTTTTCGCCACTTAAAATTGGCGAAATCAGAACAGAACTCACTGCTGTAGCCATTTTTTTATGACATGTGCATAACCTCCGGTAGCAGCTATTTATTTTTGTGCTTACATTGTACTGACTTGACACCTCAGAATGAAGATGAGAAATGTTTTCTAAAACACACTGAAAGCTGTTAATTCCTCTTTGAAAATATATTCCAAGAATAGATGTATGTGCACATGAACACTAAATCGTACTAAACAACTGAATACAATATGAAGGGAGTATACGACAATCACTGTTGGAACACCGAGGATACACGCAAAGTCCAGGTCAGACACACTGCAATACTGCAACCAGTCCCCGAACCTCGCCTTATGATACACAAAGGCAGAACTGCCCCACCTCTTCTCAAATCCATATCTTCGAGAGAAATCCATCTCTCCAGAAACTCTTAACTGTGATAAACTGTGTTAATTTTCAACAGGCTAGTCTGCAGCGTTCAGCGGTCGTTGAAATAGTATCTCTTATCATCACATATCAAAATTTCGACTAGTAACCAGCCATTATCAGTGTTAAAATGCAACAAAGTCCGTAACTGCAATTTTATTCGGGTATATAATATTTGTTTCAGGGTGATGTTTCAGATATTCCATGAATATTCCGCCCTTCGCTTTCTAAATGAAATTTCATTATTTAAGCTACATTGCATGAGTAAAATGTGGTTGTAACGTGTGTCATCCTTTCAATTCTATCCCAGTCAATACTGCACAAATTATTGCCGGCCGCGTTGGCCGAGCGTTTTGCGGCGCGCCAGTCACAGTCTGCACGGCCACCACGGTCGGGGGTTCGAATCCCCCTTCGGGCATGGATATTTGTGCCGTCCTTTGTATTGGATTGTTCATAAGTAGTTTGTAAGTTTAGGGACTGATGAACCCATAGTTACGTCCCATAAGCTCTCCAAACATTTGAACAAATTATTACTGATGGTAACATGCACAGATAATGCCGAGCGGTCTAAGGCGCCTCGCTGCGGAGCGCGCGGTTGCTCGCCGTCGGAAGTTCGAATCCTCCCTCGGGCATAGGTGTGTGTGTGTTGTCCGTAGGTTAGTTTACCTTAGTTTAAGTAGATTGTAAGCTACGGACTGATGACCACGCAGGTTGGTCCGATAGATTTACAAACATTTGATTTTGCACAGATAATAACTTACATTTTGTAATTGCCAGGTCTCGCCTGGTCTGTTGAATCCGCTCCCGTAGTAAAGTCTCCTCTGTTCTTTTGTGAAGACGTTAGCGGACAGAGCAAGGGACATCTGCGAACTACTCGATGCGGAATTAAAGCACCCCTCTAATGCTTTACTCACGAATGGCTATTCGTCCACAGAGATAGAGGATTGAGCCTGACACGTGGACTTCAGAACGATGGAAAGATTCCTGTGAAATTTAGTCTTCCTGCCTTTAATTAAGGATCACCTGAAATTTACAAAGAATGCTCACAAACCGCTGGAAAAGCAGGTATTTATAGGATTCCGTGTAGCTGTGTAGAAATATACGTGGGTAACACAAAAATAAATAAAAAAATCGCTATCTTGTCAAAACTGACAGTTTGAGGCAGTGGTTGTCTATGACATACAGGATGATTCTTACAATTATGACAACAGCAACCAACCACATTTGATTCTGCTATTTATTTGCTAAATAGCGCCGTTACCGTTTTCAAATTTTCCAGTTCATCGTCAGACGACTTTCACGTCAACACACACTGTTTATGTATTCTACCTTTCACTTAATGTACATAATTTTGCCATGTGGCGAAAAGTCCTTGGTTGTGTTGTGCTGTACAATACAAGAAATAATTGAAATGGCTTACTTGAGATAAATATGACTAACAATACTTAGAAATTTTCGTAAAAGTTTGTTTAAAAATTTTTCAGTATCATTAGTCATATTTACGCTCAAGGAAGGTTCCGTTTGGATATATAAAACGAACGTGTACAGATATAGAAAAAATATTGACTCTACAAAAATCTACAACTATTAAACTTCTTTTCTACATAGCTTCCAAAATTTTGTAGGCAATTGTCACAGCATGGCACAAGGTTTTGTGTGCCTTTTTCATAGAAGGTTGCCGCCTGTGTATTCAACCATGTGGTAACATTTTCTTTCAGCTCGTCATCATCGTTGAAGTGTTATCCACCAGACAGATTTTAGGTGTAAGAAGAGGATTACTGTCACAGGATTTTTTTTTCACGATAATGCCTGACCTCACACACCGAATGTAACCAAACAATTCTTACGGATATTTCAATGGGACCTGTTTGATCATCCTCCATACAGCTCGGACCTCTCTCCTAGCGACTTTCATTTTTTCTTACACCTAAAATCTGTCCTTGGTGGTCAACACTTCAACGATGTTAAAGAGCTGTTACCACATGGTTGAATACACAGGCAGCAACCTTCTGTGAAGGATGCAAGCAAAAACTTGTGGCACGCTATGACAAGTGCCTATAAAATTTCGACAGTTATGTGGAAAAGTAGTTTAAGAGTTGTAGATTTTTGTGGAATAAAAATTTCTTCTGTGTCTGTGTACATTTCATTTTATTACCAAACGGGACTTACATTCTGCACGTGCCTCGTATATATATATATATATATATAACCAAGGACTTGAATATTATGTGCATAAGCGAAATGTAGAATACATAGACAGTGTATGACTTGAACAGCCGTCTGACGATGAACTGGAAAGTAAGAAATCCGATAATGGCGCTATGTAACAAATAAATAGCATAATCAAATGTGGTTTCTTCATTGTAAGAATCGTCCTGTAAGTCAAAAAACGACTATAAAAGCACAAGGGAAACTGTAGAAAGGGAGAGATTAACAGATTAGCTGTTGCGGAACATGTTGTTTCAACCAGGAGACCACCTTATTCCATTTGATACGACTCAGGTTTTGACAAACACAAACGGATATTTCGAAAGACTCTGCATAGAGGCTATAGAATTTTCAGTCCCGGCCGCAGTGGCCGAGGGGACTGCGGCGCGCCAGTGACGGTCTGCAAGGCCACTACGCTCGGGGGTTCGAATCCCCCCTCGGGCATGGTTATTTGTGCCGTCCTTAGTGTTAGCTAGTTCATAAGTAGTTCGTAAGTTTAGGGGCTGATGTCCCCGTAGTTAAGTCCCATAAGCTCTACAAACATTTGAATTTGAATTTTCAGTTTGATGAAGAGAGGCGTGAAACTGAAAGTAATCAGGATTCCGGATTTGAAAAAGAAATATAACATTCTTCCACCATGGTACTACGTTAACGGTCACAGCAACGGAGTGACCGAGCGCATTGATGCGCTATGCTATGCTATGATGTGCGAGATCACTCCCCGTCATGGGTTCGAATCCTTCCCTGGGCCATGGATGTTTGTCTTTAGTATAAGGTAGTTTATAAGTAGTTTGTTAGTTTAGGGACTGATGACCCCACAGTTAAGTCACATAAGCTTCACAAACCTTTGAACATTTGAGAAGTGTGAAATAAAGAAGCTTGGTAGACTAACGCCTCAGCTCGAGTTGAATCAAGAGCAAACAAGACGAAGTAAGACATTCTATAGATCTTCTAAGAAAAATACAGGGTATTAACAAAAATGTACGGCCATACTTTCAGGAAACATTCTTCACACACAAAGAAAGAAAATATGTGGACATGTGTCCGGAAACGCTAAATTTCCACGTTAGAGCCCATTTTATTACTTCTCTTCAAATCACATTAATCATGGAATGGAAACACAGCAACAGAACGTACCAGCGCGACATCAAACACTTTGTTACAGTAAATGTTCAAAATGTCCTCCTTTAGCGAGAATACATGCATCCACCCACCGTCGCATGGAATTTCGATGCGCTGATGCAGCCCTGGAGAATTGCGTATTGTATCACAGCCGTCCACAATACGAGCACGAAGAGTCTGTACTTTTGGTAACGGGGTTGCTTAGACAAGAGCTTTCAAATGCCCCCATAAATGAAAGTTAAGAGGGTTGATGTCATAAGAGCGAGGAGGCCATAGAATTGGTCCGCCTCTACCAATCCATCGGTCACCGAAACTGTTGTTGAGAAGGGTACGAACACGACTGAAATGTGCAGGAGCTCCATCGTGCATGAACCACATATTGTGTCGTACTTGTAAAGGCACATGTTCTAGGAGCACAGTTAGAGTATCCCGTATGAAATCATGATAACGTGCTCCAGTGAACGTAGGTGGAAGAACATGAGGCCCAATCAAGACATCAAGGCTATTGTCCCGTGCTAATCCATAAATGATATGGGCATCTGCCAACTCCGCATTTACAAACATTGCACTGACTGCAAAAGCACGTTCGTGATGTAGACTAACCCCAGTTGATGCTACGTACTGATGTGCTTGATGCTAGTATGGTAGAGCAATGAGTCACATGACAACACAAGCACGGAAGTCAACATTACCTTCGTTCAATTGGGCGAACTGGCGGTGAATAGATGAAGTACAGTAAATAATAACGAAACAATTGGGTATTTTGACAATTGTCTGCACGAATTATTTCAATTTACATTTAAAGAGAAATACCAAAATGACCTCTCACATGGAAATTAAGCGTTTCCGGACACGTGTCCACATATCATATTGTCTTTCTTTGTGTGTGTAAGGAATGTTTTCTGAAAGTTTGGCCGTACCTTTTTGTAACACCCTGCATATACAGGGCGAATCACCGCAAATCTATATCTATAAATGTGAATGTCTGTTCGGTGTACGTTTATCACGTCTGAACCACAAGACATAAAGAGCTAAAAATTAGTACAGTTACTAATGTCTACCCAGGGAAGGCTTTGGTCACGGTTTTATTGCGATCTGATAGATATTTATCTCTCTCTCTCTCTCTCTCTCTCTCTCTCTCTCTATATATATATATATATATATATATATATATATATATATATATATTAATGTGAATGTCTGCTCGGTATATGCTTATTCTGTCCGAACGACAAGACGCAGAGACTTAAATATTTGTACAGTTACTAATTTATACCTGAGGAAGGTTTAAGCACGGTTTTATAGCGATCTGATAGATATTTAATAATTTGAAGAATATAACGCGAAATGCGGAACAATAATTACTCTTCGAAAATTATATTTACTCTTTGAAAATGGTTTTATTGGTTGCATTGTTGCTTGAAAGTTGATAATGATAAAATGGTGGATTATATTGGGATGGTAAGTTATCGGTGTATTTAAAATTCTACGTGTGTGTGTGTGTGTTAATATTTCGCTCTGCAGAGAAAACTGCAGAACGCAAACGAATGATCTGTGTGTAATTGTTGTTCGAAGTCTCCCGTTGTACACCATAGCAGTTCCATAGCAGTTCCATGCCAAGGCCAGCGATGACGTTTGCGACTCTATAGCAAGGAGGTTACATTCAGCGAAACGTGATGCCACAGACCATATTTTTGGTCTATACGTGCTACAATGTCTTCATCTCTTTCTCTGTAAGGATAAGCATACGAATAAGGAAATATAAGAGTAAATAAGTTAATCAGTAAAAAAGAAATTTATTTTAATACGTCTCTTTTAAAAAATCGATTTGACGTTTCGTGCATTACATCAAGTGATCGATCTGTGATATTATTACAATCATTATTGTTGAATTTCGTGATTGGATTCTTCGAAACGAGTGCATTTTTAAGTGTGATTAGATGTACATTACTTATTTTCCTGATAAACAGTAAGTGCATAGACTTCTGATTTGCCGCGGTGGAGTAGCCGAGCAGTCTAAAGCACCTCGCTGCGGAGCGCGCGGTTGCTCCCCGTGGAGGTTCGAGTGCTCCCTGGGGCATGGGTGTGTGTGTTTGTCCGTAGGTTAGTTTACCTACAGATTTACAGACATTTGAACATTTTTGAACTTCTGTTTTTTTTTTTTTTTCAATTCCGCTTTATAAGCGATATTTCCTCAAACTTCTTAGATAAATGTGCATTGCGTTACTTTACAGATATTACAACAGTACATCTACTTTTAATAGATCACAGTCAGACAACTTGCCTCGGAAAAGGAAAATGGAGAGAGAAGGGATAGGAGAAGTACTAAATCAAGGCAGGAATAAATAAATACCCGGGCAACGCCGGGTTTTCAGCTAGTATTGCATAAATGGAAAGTGCGATTGATGTGCCGTTTTCATAGACTGGAATATTTGCGGTGCAAGTGTTAGGTGATTCACCCTGTATAAAAGGGGGGGGGGGGGGGGTGGGGCGCTTCCCCCGGCGCCACTCGCAGAGGTGCGCCAAATTGTCTCTTTGGACAGCGAGAGCCGGCCGCGGTGGCCGAGGGGACTGAGGCGCTCCAGTCACGGTCCGCACGGCCACTACGGTCGGGGTTCGAATCCCCCCTCGGGCATGGATATTTGTGCCGTCCTTAGTCTTAGCTAGTTCATAAGTAGTTTGAAAGCTTAGGGACTGATGACCCCGTAGTTAAGTCCTATACGTTCTACAAACATTTCAACATTGTTGGACAGCGAGAGGAAGAAGGGGGTAGGGATCGGCGAAATATGGACGTGCCGAGCCACTATCAAGATGCGGCCCTCAAAGAAGTGAACCACCAGTGATCTGAAGCACCAGCCGCGACTGGCCACGGTGCCACTGCGGGACGTTCGCGGCGACAGCACGTGCTGCGCGCGTCATCCTAGAGACGTGCTACTTGTGGGTGGTGGCGGTGGGCGGCGCGCAGCCCACGCCTCGCCGTGGCGATACCTGGGGCGGCCGCAGGCTGCCAATCGATGTGTGGGCGGCGGCGTGGGCGGCGGCCGCGCCGGGTCGACCACGTGCCACGCCGGCCGCTGTTTGCCGTCACGTGTCTGCAGCCGCCCTAGTGCCAATCTGGACTCCAAACCAGCCGCTCGTCTGACTATAGTACCTCTACATCTACATGCATACTCCGCCATCCACCGTAAGCTGCGTGGCGTATGGTACACTGTACCACTACTAGGCATTTCCTTTCCTATTCCACTCCCAAATTGAACGAGGAAGAAAAGGATGCCTAATGCCTCCGTACGAGCCCTAATCTCTCTTATATTGTCTTTGGGATCATTACGCGAAATGTGCCGCTATGGAGTAGCCAAGTGGTCTAAAGCGTCTCGCTGCGGAGCATTTGAAAATGTTTGTAAATCTATCAGACCAAACTGCGTGGTCATCAGTCCGTAGCGTACAGACTACTTAAACTAAGCTCCGCAGCGAGACGCCTCAGACCGCTCGGCTACTCCACCGCGGCCACTAGTAGCTCTTAAAGTCAAAACCCAGCCAATCTGTATGGACATCAATCGAATATTTCCTTTCTTTATAGTAAAACAGTACAACTATTTAAATGTGTAATGTAAGCTCAGTCAAAACAGCAAATCAAAAACAAATTTATGACAAAAAAGCCCTAAATTTTATCTATATTTTTATTTATTATTTTTATTACTATTTCTTATTTTTTATGTTATTTTATTTTGTAAATTATTTTCTTAATTGTAATTGTAAGTAGTTACAAGTTGAAAGTAAATTCTTTTCTTAATTGTAAATGTAAGTCGTTATACGTTGAAAGAAATAAGAATTATATATGAGTGTATGTTTTCGCAACGATATTGTATATACTATCACTACTAGTAGCTCGATGTTCAAATGTGTGCCGCGGTGGTGTAGCCGAGCGGTCTAAAGCTTCTCGCTGCAGAGCACGCGGTTGCTCGCCATGGAGGTTCGAGTCCTCCTTGGGGCATGTGTGTGTGTGTGTGTGTTGTCCTTAGGCTAGTTTACCTAGGTTTAAGTAGTTTGTAAGCTACTGACTGATGACCATGCAGTTTGGTCCGATAGATTTACAAACTTTTAAACAAACGCGAAATGTAAGTAGGCGGCAGCAAGGTCGAACTACACTCAGCTTCAAATTCCGGCCCTCTAAATTTCCTCAACAGAATTTCACGAAAAGAACTTCGTCTTTCCTCCACCGATCCCCAATTGAGTTGCCGGAGCATTTCCGTGACACTCGCGCATTGGTCGAACCTACCAGTAATAAACCTCGCTGCTCGGTTCTGAACTGCTTCTATGTCTTCCTTTAAACTGATCTGATGCGGTTCACAAACACCTGAGCAATACTCAAGACGCGATCGTACAAGCGTTTTATACGCGGTATCCTTTACAGATGAAGTACATCCTCCCAAAATTCTCCCAATAAACCGAAGTCGGCTGTCCGCCTTACTCACAACTGTCCTTAGATGTCGTTCCATTTCATATCGCTCTGCAGTGTTACCCCAAGATATTTGAACGACGCGACAGCATCAAGAAGCTGACTACTAATGCTGTATTCGAACATTGTTGTTGTTGTGATCTTCAGTCCGGAGACTGGTTTGATGCAGCTCTCCACAATACCCTATTCTGAGCAAGCCTCTTCATCTCCACATAAGAACGGCAACCTACATCTGTCTGAATCTCCTTACTGTATCCATCTCTTGGTCTTCCCCTGCAATTTTTCCCCATACACATCCCTCCAACGCTAAATTCACAATTCCTTGATGTCTAAGAGTGTGTCCTACCAATCTATCCCTTCTTTTAGTCAAGGTATGCCAGAAATTTCTTTTCTCCCCAATTCTGTTCAGTACCTCCTCATTAGTTACGCGATCCACCCACCTAATCTTCAGAATTCTTCTGTAGCACCACATTTCAAAAGCCTCGATCCTCTTCCTGTCCGCACTGTTTATCGTCTATGTTTCACTCCCACACAAGGCAACACTACATAAAAATGCCTTCATAAAGGACTTCCTTAGGCTTAAATCAATATTCGATGTTAACAAATTTTTTAAGAACACATGTCTACCCATTGCCATTCTGCATTTTATATCCTCTGTACTGCGACCATCATTTGTTATTTTACTGCCCAAGTAACAAAACTCATGTACCTCCTTTATTGCTTCGTTTCTCAATCTAATCCCTTCAGCATCACCTGATTTTCTTACACTGCACTCCATTACCCTAATTTTGCTCTTGTTAATGTTTTTCCAGGTCCTTTGCTGTATCTGACATAATTACTATGTCGTCGGCAAAACGCAATGTTTTTAATTCTTCCCCCTGAACGTTAATTCCTTCACCAAATTTCTCCTTGCTTTCCTTTATAGCTTGCTCAATGTACAAATAGAATAACATTGGAGAAAGACTACAACCCTGTCTTACTCCCTTTCCAACCACTGCATCCCTTTTATGCCCTTCAACTCTGACAACCGCTTTCTGGATTTTGTACAAGTTGTAAATAACCTTACGTTCCCTATATTTTACTCCTGCTTGCTTCAGAACTTGAAAGAGTTTATTCCAATCAACATTGTCAAAAGCCTTCTCCAAATCTACAAAAGCTAGAAATGTAGGTTTGCCTTTTCTTAATCTATCTTCTAGGATAAGCCGTAAAGTGAGTATTGCCTCCCGTGTTCCTACATTTCTCCTGAACCCCAACTGATCTTCCCCGAGATCGGCTTCTACCAGCTTTTCCATCCTTCTGTATATAATTCGCGTTAATATTTTGCAACCATGACTTATTAAACTGATGGTTCTGTAGTTTTCACACCTGTCTGCACCTGCTTTCTTAGGGATGGGGATTATAACATTTTTCTTAAAGTCTGAGGGTATTTTACCTGTCTCATACATCTTACACACCAGATGAAACAATTTTGTCATGGCTGGTTCTCACAGAGACTTCAGTAGCTCTGAGGGAATATCATCTACTCCAGGGGTCTTGTTTCGACTTAGGTCTTTCAGGGCTCTGTCAAATTCTTCTCTCAGTATATCATCTCCTATTTCATCTTCATCTACATCCTCTTCCCTTCCTACAATATTGTCTCGAAGTTCATTTCCATTGTAGAGCTCCTCTATATACTCTTTCCATCTTTCAGCTTTCCCTTCTTTGCTGAGAACTGGTTTTCCATTAGTGTCCTTGATCTTCATAGAGCTGTTTTTCTTATCTCCAAATGTTTCTTTTATTTTCCTGTAGGCTGTATCTATTTTTCCCCTATTTATACATTCTTCTACATCCTTGCATTTGCCTTCTAGCCACTCCTGCTCAGCCATTTTGAACTTCCTGTCAATCTCATTTCTTATTCGTCTGTACTTCCCTTCCTACCTATTTTGTCCTCTGCTACCTTCACTATTTTTTTCTCTCAATTTTACCCATTCCTCCAGTAATGTTTTATTTCCGCCTGTTTCTGTCAATTGTTGCCTAAAGCTCCCTCTGAAATTCTTAAGAACCTCAGGTTCCTTCAATTTATCCAGGTCCCATCTCCTTATTTTCCTACCTTTTTGTAGTTTAGTTTCAGCCTACAGTTCATAACCAACAAGTTATGATCAGAGTCTATATCTTCCCCTGGCTATGTCTTACACTGTAGAACATGGTTCCGAAATCTATGTCTTACCATTATAAAATCTATCTGGTATCTTCCGGTGTCTCCTGGTCTCTTCCACGTATACAACCTTCTTTTGTGATTCTTGAACCAGGTGTTTGTTATAACTAAATTATGTTCTGTGCAAAATTCTACGAGGCGGCTTCCTCTTTCATTCCTTTTGCCCAGACCATATTCACATACTATCCTCCCTTCTCTTCCTTGTCCTACTACCGAATTCCAGTCTCCCATAACAATTATGTTTTCCTCTCCCTTAATTGTCTGAATAATTTCCTTTAGCTCCTCATATATTTCTTCGATTTCCTCATCATCCGCAGAGCTAGTTGGCATATAAACCTGTACTACTGTTGTCGGTGTTGGCTTCGTATCTATCTTGACAATGATAATGCGATCACTGTGCTGGTCATAGTAGTTTACCCGCATTCCTATTTTCTTATTCATTATCAACTAATTTTGTTGTTTATAATCCTGTATTCACCTGACCAGAAATCCTGTTCATTCTGCCACCGTACTTCACTAATCCCCACTATATCTAACTTCAACCTATCCATTTCCTTTTTTAAATTTTCTAATTTTCCTACTCTATTAAGGGATCTAACATTCCACGCTCCGAGCCGTAGAATGCCAGTATTGTCTTTCCTGATGATCACATCCTCCTGAGTAGTCCCCGCCCGGAGATCCGAATAGGGGACTATTTTACCTCCGGAATATGTTACCCGAGAGGATGACATCATCATATGTTGTTACAGTAGAGCTGCATGTCCTCGGAAAAAATAACGGCTGTAGTTTCCCCTTGCTTTCAGCCGTTTGCAGTAACTGTGTGACAAAGCCACATTAGCTGATGTTACAAGGCCAGCTCAGTCAGTCATCCAGACTGTTGCCCCTGTAACTACTGAAAAGGCTGCTGCCCCTCTTTAGGAACCACACGTTTGTCTGGCCTCTCCACAGATACCCCTCCGCTGTGGTTGCACCTACGATACGGCTATATGTATCGTTGAGGCACGCAAGCCACCCCACCTCGGCAATGTCTGTGGTTCATGGGAGTGGATTCGGACATTATTGAATTATTTTCCTACTCATGCGCATCACCTTATATTTTTATACATTGAGAGATAGCTGCCATTCTTCGTACAACTAGAAATTTTGTCTAAGTCATCCTGTATGCTATTACAGTCAGGTAATACCCCACAGCATCATCAGCAAACATCCGCAAATTACAAGTTACTCTGTGCATCAGATCATTTATATAGATAGAAATTAATAGCGGTCCTATCACACTCCCCTGGGGCACGCCTGACGATACACTCGTCTCTGATGAACACTCAACGTACTGCGTTCTATTACTTAGGAAGTCTTCCAGCCAGTCACAAATCTGTGAACCTATTCCGTAAGCTCGTATCTTCGTTAGCAGTCTGCAGTGTGGCACCGCGTCGAACGCCTTTTTGAAGTCGAGAAAAATACAATCCACCTGTTGCCCTTCATCCATGTACCGTTTTCAGCTAAAAATTCCGGACTGAGAGGCCGTGGTCCAGGTGTAAAACTCTCTCCCAACCTTTCGTCTCCAACTGCAGGAGACATCTTCCAAGGTCTTCTAGCTACTGCCACTTTGGTCTCTTTTGTTGCCGCGTAGGAGCGACCGAGCGCATTGAGGCGCTATGTTCCGATGCCCGAGGCTTTTCCCCGTCGGGGGTTCGAATCCTCCCTCGGTCTTGGATGTTTGTGCTGTCTTTAGTGTAAGTTTATAAGTAGTTTGTAAGTTTAGGGACTGATGACCCGGCATTTAAGTCCCTATAAGCTTAACAAACGTTTGATTTCTTGTAAATTTAAATTTCACTTAAATATCTTGCTATCTTGGCATTCAGTGTCCCACCTTGGCAGCCTAAACATCAACGCCTGTTAACCGGGTCTGCTGCTCGGTTGTCGCCTACTTGTGTCTCGTAGCCACGCGTTACATTTAAGAGTGTGGAAGTGCAAATTATATTTCTATTTTTCTGTAATTACTTATCTTCCTACTTTAGAAAATTTGTGCTGGCATTATTGCCTCGTCCTATAGAAATTATCAGGCAAAGGTCTCTCAATGCCTCACAATTTGAAGGTCAGTGCTGGTCTGTTTTTACAGACTCTGACTGTTTGTTCTGGTATCTTCTTCTTATTTGAATTACGGCTGTTTTGATTTTAAATTTTTACTGGTAATTGTTGCTTACGCACTGTACACTAATTTATTTCGCCCCTTACGAAGACTTGTTTGGAAATCACTTTTGTCAATGAAATTATAATTTAACTATTATGTTAATACTATATGAAAGACAATGAGAGTTGCACTGATGACAAATGGACTACGCCTTTCGTAGTTGCTCCCGCCCTACTAACAGCATAACATGATGAAGAAAAACGCCTGGAACAAGATGATAACAAGTCATGAAAAAAAAGCCAAGGTCAGCGGATGGCGTCAAGCAGTAGCTGTTTGGTAGATGGTAGACGTTAGTAGCGCTACAGTCACGTACGGCATGTCAGTGCGAGGCCTAATACGGCCGCCGGAGTCTTTAGAATCCTGGGCTGGTGGCACGATGCTGGTGGTTGACTGGTTAACTGAATACTCTTCGGGAACTCACCGTGCGACAAGCACCAGTGGTAACACACTGGACTCTCACTTTGGAGGACGGCGGTCCAAACCCGCCGTCCGCCATCGACATTTAGGTTTTCGCGTTTTTTCTAAACTGCTCAAGAAAGATACCATTGTCACATTACAGATACAGGGGCAAGCTGATTGTTTCCATGTGAAAGGCGGGTTTTGTCAGGCTGTTGTGTTCTGCAGCCGGCCGGCTAACAGTTTGGACCTAGTGAATGGAATACAGGTAGTCAGGGTTTCCCTAAACAGGAAACGACCGTCTTGGATGAGCGAGGGCGGCAATTCCAGATATCAACTGAAATACAATCTAACCACACACATTATTCTAAAAATCCATATAAAATCAGGGAATGATCAACGGCAAATATAATTAAAAAATGTTCAAATGTTTGTAAATCTATCGGACCAAACTGCGTGGTCATCAGTCCGTAGCTTACAAACTACTTAAACCTACGTAAACTAACCTAAGGACAAACACACACACCCATGCCCTAGGACTCGAACCTCCACGGCGAGCAACCGCGCGCTCCACAGCGAGACGCTTTAGACCGCTCGGCTACTCCACCGCGGCAAATATAATTATATGAATGAACTGAGAAGACTTGGGAGAATCAAACGCCGTAATTACAATTTCAATATTCCATACAGATAAAAAGCTGATAATAATGATATTATAAAAATTATATTTACAGTTATTGATACGTAGTGTTTATCAGTAGCGATTTAAGAAACAAATGTGCAGCATTGCACCACACTACCTATCTTTTTTTAAAGATGTACCACGTTATTTCCGTGTTCTTTCAATAAACTTTGTTTTACTCTCTTGTTCTGGCTTTCGTCGAGGTAGTGTCAGAACATAGATTCCTCCGCAGAAACACACAACATGGATCCAGCAAAGCACATTACACTTATTTATGTATTATATTTCATTTAATATTATTTTTAGTAACGTTCGTTTTATGTTGTAGAGTGCCACTTAAATATTTCATGGGCGACTAAAATAGTAGATATGTGGCAGATAATTTATATATAAACAATTATATGTATTTGTGGACAAGGCCTGAGTATATTAGCATAAAAAGCCATGATAAATATTAATTGTGTAACTATATTTCGACGGCGTCAGTATATTTGAACAGTGAGACGCCAGGCTTAATAGCTAGCTGAGCAAAGAGCTTGTCTCAACCGATTTTAGTATTGTTAAATGTATATTTTTTTGTTAAATGTAAACATTTGTATGGAGGTTGTCAAAGCATTTTACTCTGTGATATTAAAATGTATAATGTTTTGGAAGGGAAATTGTATTTTAAAGATGAGGTGTTAGGATGCGCGGTAGGATACAAATTTGGGAGCTGGTAGAGAACGCTTTCGAACGCTTGGGAAGGGATTCGTAACTTGAACGTGGTGGTGAAAGTTTGTGACGCTGGGCGGAATGAAGCAGCGTTACGAACTTGTGATTTGAAGAGACATGTGTGGACTTAGAAAATTTACGGGACTGCGATTGAAGAACTTAGTCTCTGGTGAAAAATGGTAAACTATGCACGGCAGTAGGGCTGTGGCACTGTGATAATTCAGCAATCGTTTACTCGTGCGATGAAAAACCGTGTTTCATAACAAATGCATGTAGGCGACTCCATCCGGAGCTAGTGCAGAGCGACCACATTAAAATTGGAAGAACCAGCTTTGGCCGCATTGAAATCTTCATTTTTTATATACAATACCATCCTCAGCTACAAAAAAGTCGAAAGAACACAAAACCAGCTTCTAGAAGACATACAAAAATTGAAAAAACGTAATTGACAATAATTGGACGTATAGGCTATCACAATACGAATATAAGAAATACAACGCAGTATCATACCACAACCTGTGGACCCACAAAAACATGCACTTTGCATATTAACATCAAGTAGGCAGTACATACGTAGAATGTCAAACACAAACTGATTTCTTAGGGCCGGCCGCGGTGGCCGAGGAGACTGAGGTGCTTCAGTCATTGTCTTCACGGCCACTATGGTCGGGGGTTTGAATCCCCCCTCGGGCAGGGATATTTGTGCCGTCTTTAATATAAGGTAGTTCATAAGTAGTATGTAAGTTTAGGGACTGATGACCCCGTAGTTAAGTCCCATAAGCTTAACAAACATTTGAACATTTGAATTTGATTTCTTAGCTAATAAACCTAACTGAATGTGTGCGGATGTACCCTGCGCCCTCTATACAAAATTTAAGTTACAATAGGTCATACTTTTTCGACGACATAATATAAAATTTAACCCGAGATACAGGATGCGGTCAGCAAGGAAATAGTTTTTTTATACATGGTAGCGTATAAAACAAAGATTAAAATGCAATCTACATCAAAATTTGAAAGACTTACAGTTATATAGTGTTGCCCTCTACTACATCCTGCAAAGAGTTTCACAACTTAAAGAGTAAAAATTACAAAATATATATAACAGAAGTACATAAGTAGGAGAAATTTGCAAAGTTTTTCTATTGTAACTGGAAAGGCTGTTATAGATTTATTACCTTAATTTAATAATGCCTCAGGATACTATTTTTTAAGAAATTTGTGAAGAAAAACAAGTTTATATATTTGTTAATGGTTTTTTACGTATTTGGTTATGGTTGTTCACAATGTACGGATTATTACGCTTTGATTGTCTGTTTAAAGATACACATGTAGGTTTCCTGATTAAAGTATCATGTTTTGATTTACGATTTACGTACTATTAGATTTGTTTCTCTGTACTGAAGATACATTTCAAATGTCGTATTTTCTTAGAGAGCTACGAAAACTCTTGCATTAAGTTACTGATTGGTTTGACAGAGGGCGCACTTGGCCTGTTTTCTATATTCTGTTTATTTTAATGTAATGAATATTACTCTTTTTACAAATCATTTCTCCTACTTATGTATTTCTGTTATATATATTTTTTTAATTTTTACTCTTTAAGCTGTGACACTCTTTCGATAATTTTGTAGAGCGCAACACTTTATAACTGTAAATGTTTCAAATTTTAATGTAGATTGCATTTTAATCTTTGTTTTATACCCTACCATGTATAAAAAAACTTTATTTCCTTGCTGACCACATCCTGTATCTCTGTTCTAGTCTAAAATGTATGACCTATTGTAACTTAAATTTTGTATAGAGGGCGCAGGGTGCTAGCCGCACACACGCAGCTAGGTTTGTTAGCTACGAAATCAGTTTATGTTTGACATTCTACGTATGTACTGCCTACTTGATGTTAATATGCAAAGTGCAAGATTTTGTGGGCCCACAGGGCTTGGATTCATGTTATGACACTGTGTTGTATTTCTTCTCTTCATATTGAGATTGCCTATACGTCCGAATATTGTCAATTAAGTTTTTCAATTTTTGTATGACTTCTAGAAGCTTATTTTGTGTTCTTTTGACATTTTTTGCAGCACTGAGAATGGTCAGAGACTGACCGAAATCGATCTGTATTGTATATAAAAATAAAGATTTCAATATGGCCAAAACTGGTTCTTCCAATTTTAAGTACTGTAATTAATCGTGGATTAATTTGGAACTGCAATGTTCGATGGACTTCAGGCGCAAAATTGAGGCGAGCTTAACGAAAAGCTGTTTCCTTTCGCAAAAGTCGGCGAGATTAGCTACAGTTCGTAAAAAGTCCATTTCCCACCGTAGTACTAAGTGGCTATAGTTCCGCATTTTCTATCTTCCAATAAGGCGTCGAGCACAACGCTTGGCCACATACAGATCAAAGGCGCCGCCCCCTGCTTTTCTTTCTGTGTACTTCCTATTCTGTGACATAGCTTTCGAATGCAGCCAAATGTAGTGGACTTTGTGTGTCGTATACGACACGCGGCACCCGAAGAGGTAAAGGCAGGCACCACGTGTCACGACCAGAATTTTCCAGCCGCTGCCTGGGCGTCACTTAGAGGGTCGGAGTGCTCCAGCGAGCGAGTGCAAGAGACGGGGTGGCGGGGTGGGGGGTTAACGAAGTCTGCGTCACTCGGAAGCAGCCGCCGTCTGTTCAATTACGCCGGGCCTCTCAGCGACTCAGCGTCCAATTCCAGCCGTCCCCTCTGCCCGAGGATCCGCAGCACCAGATGCTGATGAGGAAAGCCACTATGACACCAACCGGCATTTGAATGTCGGCAACACAGATACCTGCGTTTCGTCTCCAATACTGAGTCCACGAGTGAGGTACAATGACACAAATCATTGGGAAGCCCTGAGCACAGATACAGATGGCGGTAGACAATATAGTAGAGGGTAGCGCATGGCAGAGTTGGGGCTGATGGTGAAATCGAAGGATCACGAGTGCGCATCCTGGGTGAATCACAAATTTTGTTTGCGTTTCAACCCATCCTTCATCTCTCTATGATGTAAGGGCCCATAGAAATGACGTGTGGTATGTATCGCGGTGGACAATATACTAGAGTGGCGCAGGACAGTCCATAGATGGGACTGGTGGCTTGGTAGGATCACGAGTGCTAATCCTGGGTGAATCACAGATTTTGTCTGCGTTTCAACCATCTCTAAGTGATGGAGGGGTCCCTAGAAACGACGTGTGGTACAGATCCCACATTTAATTGTAGGTCCCCAATCCCCAGATGCATTATCTCATTTAGGTTAATGGGAGTCGAACCACCAAATATAATTTCACAGTGTTACTTTTATGTAAATTATGAAAATATGAATGTTTATGCTTAATTTGGTGTTTGTTTTTATGAAATATTCGATTACTGATATGATGGGTAGTCCAGTGTCCTGCTGAATGTCAGTGTGTAGTCTGCACAGTATTCGGCTATGTAACTCATAACCTTCATCAGGTGTGACCTGAGGCTGCTCTGTGAGTGGTCGAGGTGCAACATTATTGTCCGCGGCCTTCCCCCTCCACTGGCGGTAGTAGGTGCTCCGTCTGTGGTCCGCGCCCATCAGACCCGCCTCTGAGAGCATCTTCTGCCTGGCGTTCCGTCTGTGGTCCGCGGCCACTCGCTGTGATGTTCTGGAGCGTCGAGGTTCTGTTGTATATCAGTCGTTGCACTAGGTGCTTCTTCTGTGGTCCGCGCTCCACCTCTGAGCCTTCCATCTGCGGTCTGGCGCTCCCTTTGCAGTCCGCGCCCGCTCGCTGAGGTGTTCTGGAGCATTGATGTTCTGTTTTTCATCTGGTGGGTGCTCCCTGGGTGCTCTCTTTGCGATCCACACCCACCGTATCTGCCTCTGACAGCTTCATTTTCTGTCCATTCTGTTTGCTGTCCGCACCTACTTGCTGTGATGTTCTGGACCTTTGACGTTCTGCATCAATAGTGGCCCTGGGTGCTCCCTCTGAGGTCCGCGCCCACCAAACCCGCCTCCGATCGTGTCATCTGCAGTGTGGTGCTCTGTTTGCGGTCCGCGCCCGCTCGCTCAGGTGTTTTGGGGTGCTGATGTTCTGTCTTCCATCCACTGCTGCCCTGGGTGCTCTCTCTGTGTCCATTGTGCCAGCTCCTGGACGTTGTGTCTTGGTATTCCACCATTTCGCAAATCGGCATATTTCTCTACAACTATACAGTCTAGAAGGATGTGGTTACATTTTTTTTATAGAGAACTGTCCGTTTCGTTACCTACTCTAGCGGTAATTCACAGTAAACTCTTTGAACTGTACATTTGTTTGTGTCTGACACACATCCACTAGCTGTGCTTTACTTTCTATGTCTCCTGGAAGGTCAGTCTTTGAACTTGGCGTTTTAGATGCTGTTCTTATTTTTAATTATGGCTATTCTGGAAGACTGCAGGTTTTGCAATGTTTAGGTATTCATAAAGGTTACAACACCATTAAAAGAGTGATGGACCAACCGCGAATCATGAAGGCAAAGATTACAACAAACAATATGTCAAAAGGAGGGCAGCATTGAGTGAGGAAGGACGAGGTGACGACTACCGTCCAGGAGGATTATAACATTTTTATGGGTCGGTATACTAATGTTTTTCTCTAAACGCAATTTTCTCAAAATGCCCCTTTTTCTCAGAAACTTCTGAACCTACATTGATGAAATATTTACCACGTAACATAGTACAATGATGTTGCAGCTCTACTTTAGAAGTGTTTACTGTAATAGGTAAATTTAAAAAAATTAAGATTTTGAAAATTTACACCCAAAAATTATATGTTTAGGAAAAAATATAACTTTTTTCCAGCTGTTATTTTAAAGTGAATGAAGAGCAATACAGTCACAACACATGGGACAATGTGTGATAAAAAACATTAGATTTATATACTCAACAGTTCCTGAGAAAACAGAACATTTATATAGCCATTTTAACATTGTAAAAATAGTGCGGTACGATTCCTCTTTAGGACACACAAGTCGCCGAGATGGCATCTATATTTAAAAGACTTAAGCGGAGTGACTGAGTCACACGAAATTGTTAGAAAAGGCATTTCAGAAATTGTAAGTGAGCCTTGAAGTCTTGTTGGAAGTGTGCAGCCATGATTATCAATGTAATTAAAATGAATCTAAAAAAGCTGACAGGTCTCTGACAAGTAAAAGCTTCCGTAAGGTGATAGGTTATTTATTATACTTGTGCTTAACAATTTCAGAGCACCATGAAAGAAAGTCGACAAAGTTAAAAAGCTTGTAATGACTATTTAATAAAAACCATCTATTGATGATGATGAGAAACGACCAACTATCATCAGGAGGAAGTAAGGACTGCAGTAACTACAATGGAAAACGAAAAAGCAGTATGTGCAGATACGGTACAAGGTGAAATTCTGAAATGTTTGAACTGTGAAGGACTAAAAGGAATGTTGATGGTATCTAAAGCATACATATCTTTTTAGCCTTGTTTCACATGCATCGACAATTATGTCAAAAATTCTTAATACAGGACTGGGAAAGACAATGTAGAAAAATCTGTCTAAACAGAAATTAGATTTTAGATGGAATGCACGGAAAAGATATACAATCTGACACTTAGCGAATTTTGGAGGAAAGATTTATTGAAAAGGAAACTACAGGGTGTTTCACTAAGTGTGTTTGCCTCTGTAACTTATAAAATAATAGGTGACGGGAAATTATAATGTGGTAGGTCAACACAAGAAGTGTTACACTTTCTGCGGAGCTATGAACATAGTTTATTTATCATTTTCCAAAGAGTTACACCACAAATGTATAATTTTTTAAATGGAACAATAGTTTTTTCTATCGTGTATTGGATTCGCTTAAACCAGCTGCGTCCTAATCAATTTAAACTACATTCCTATCTCTGTTATTTTGGGAGCTATAACCCTTCAAAGTTCCGGGGGCGGAGGCTGCGATAGCGTATCTGACTGGCCGAGTGGCTATCCCCTGGGGCACGGCCCACTGTCTCATGACCACCAGCCAGTTAGTTACGCTGTCGTAGCCTCCGGCCCCTAAACTTTGAAGGGTTGTAGCTCCCAAACTAACAGTGATAGGAATGTAGTTTAAATTAATTTGGACGCAGCTGGTTTCAACGAATCCAATGCACGATAGAAAAAAAAAACTATTGTTCCATTTAAAAATTATATCTTTGTGCTGTAACTCTTTGGGAAATGAGGCAATAAAATATGTTCATAGCTCTGCAGAAAGTGTAACATTTCTTGTGTTGACCTACCGCATTAAAATTTCTCGTCACCTATTATTTTATAAGTTACAGAGGCAAACACACTTAGTGAAACACCCTATATATATATATATCTGGAAACGGACTTTAACAATGTGATCTGAGATAAGCTTACGTCTACTATGAGGGAAAAAAGAGGTGATTGGAATAACCAGAACATATAAATTCTATATATGTGAAGCAAAAAATGTCAGTGAAAGTGCCAACTAGTCGTAACTAAGAAAAGCAGTAAGACAAGGCTGCTCTCCGTCTCCTATTTTCAAACTATACAGAGTGTTTCTAAATGATACCGATAAACTTCGTAGGGTGATAAAAGATAGCTTGGGGAACAAAATAAGTTAGGGGACCCGTGTCCGGAAACGTCAATCAACGGCGCTACCGAGCGTTAAAATCATGTGTGCTAGCGTCTGCCTCTAGGCCACCCCTCGGGCGACGAACGCATTGTTCTGTGCACATACAGATTAGGGGGGGGTTATAATGTGTGTATCTTTTTATATTCGGGGTTTGCAAGTGATTGCAACGATCGCCGGTGGAGAAGATAGAGCTAGCAGCTATATGGGCAGGCCTTGTTTCCAATGAATACAATGCTCTCTTGCCAAGATGGCTGATGATGACGGGCTTCTCTCCATGGTTTGTTGCCTCCCAAAACCTCCAACACAATATCCGATGTTGTACGCTGTAGCATAGTACAATGGATGTAACTGACAGAGAATGAGAGCGGTACTATGTTGTGTTCGCGTAGAACGCCACACAGGCTGCGGAGGGGTGACCTAACGGCAGACACCAGCACCCATAATTTTGACGATGGGTAGCGCCTTTGGGGGACGTTTCAGGACATGGGTGCCCTACCTCATTTTGTTCCTCAAGCCATCCTCTACCACTCCACGAAGTTTGTCGGTACTACTAGAGGACAAGGTAGTAAACACTGGAGGAAGACGAAAATAGCGCTCGAGATTTGCGAACGGTATGGTGCTTCTAGCAAAAAATGAAAAAGCAGGACATAGTGGACACCATTAAAAATAAATGAAATAATTACGGAATGAAAAGAAGCATAATATTACTAGGAGTAAATCAAAAAGTAAAGGTTATGCTAAATGGATAGAAATTAGAAGAGTACAAGGCTTCAAATACGTGCGAAAGAGAATAGAAACTGGGAAAGCAACACAGAAATTGAAACCAGAATAGCTATGCCGAAAGGAGCATTTCACTGAGAAAGAATAATTTTCTGTAGCAATTTCAACAAATACCTAATTTCAATAAAATATTTCGTTTGAAGTGTTTTCCTGTTTGGTGCTGAAGAGTGGACGTTGATGAAGGAAGACAGGTCATGGCTGGGCGCTTTTAAAATGTGGACATGGAGGAGGATGGTGAGAATAAGCTGGAGGGAGAGACTGAAAAAAATGAGGTTGTCCTCAGGAGAGTTGGAGAGTAAAGGCAAATATTGGATGCAATAGGAAGTAGGAAACGGGTTTGGGCGTATAGTAAAAAAGAACGGTTGGCTTGCGGAAGAAAAGGGAACACGAGGGAATATGAAATTTCAGATCTGGATGATGTAATGGGTACGATAATATTCGGATACAGCATTAGTAGTGAGCGTTTCGATGCAGTTGCGTCGTTCAAATATCTACGCGTAAAAAACGTTTGTAAAACCACGTCTTGAATATTGCTCAAATGTTTGAGACCCGCAGCATATCAGTTTAAAGGAAGACGTAGAAGTAGTTCTGAGGTGAGCAGTTAGGTTCGTTACTGGTATGTTCGATAAATACGCTATTGTCACGGAAGTGCTCCAGGAACTCAGATGGGGATCGCTGTAAAAAAAGGACGACGTTCTCTGACCTGGAATTGTCTATCCTCCTCCTGTACCATCGCTCTGCCCGTCTCCTCCAATCTCTCCGCCCATCTTCTCCCCTCCAATCTGTCCGTCTACTTCCCACCAGTCTCCCTGACCGTCACCTCCTCGTCCCTCTTCCTGTCCGTCTCCTCCTCCCCCCTCCATGTCCATCCCCTCATTTCCCCCCTCCCTAACCGTCCTCCTGTCTGCCTCCTCCTCTCCATGTCCCATTCCTCCTCACCTCTCTCTCTGTCCCCCTCCTTCTCGCCCCTCTCCCTGTCCGGCTCCTCCCTTCCCCTGTCCCTGCCCCTTCCTCCTCCCCCTCTCCCTGTCCGTCTGCTTCTCCAACTAATCCTCTCTCTCCTATGTATGAAAACATAGATACATGCCACGTAGAAATTTGTTCATCAATCAGTCGTAAGTATTAATTGATTCACAGATCTAGATTTCTACCACTGTGTGATCATTATCAATGCTTGGCGTTAAGTTTCTTGAAAGTCACATATTGTTGATGTGCTTGTTCAAAACAGCGAGTTTAACACGCGTATTTTTGTAGTTGTAATATGTAATTTGTGAGACATGCGCTAAGTTTCATGGTGAATGGTCAAACGTTGTCAAAGTCTCAATGTCTCCTCTGCCATTCTAAATTTACTGGTATGCAGATTATAAAAATCTCCTTCATGGAAACACAATTTCATGGTGTCCAGGCAATTTGGATGTTTGTAGTAACGTACCCTCAATCATGCCCCTATGTTGGTTTACGAAAGGTAGCCCATCTATTATAGCAACTTTGTAAAGCTATCTCCATCCCAAATTTCATTCAAATTTGTTCATCCCTTTCACCATGAAGGAGTAGCAACCATATGAACCCTTGTTCACCTTACAGTGCTTTACGAAACGTAACCTTGCCTTCACGTCTCAAGTATGTTAGGAGTCGCCGGGAATGACGCGTGGTTCGGATTCCACGTCAAACTTTATGTCCCCTTTCCCCGGTTGGATAACTGGGGAAGCTTAGGAACACCCAAGTTGCTGAAGTAGCGTCTAAATGAAAGACTTGCACCAGGCCACTGAGCAACACGAAATTATTATTACAGTAACGTATATCCTTGTACTATTTGAAAAAAGTGTAAATTTAGTGCCGGCCGCGGTGGCCGAGGTGACTGAGGCGCTCCAGTCACGGTCAGCACGGCCACTACGGTCGGGGGTTTGAATCCCCCCTCGGGCATGGATATTTGTGCCGTCCTAGTTCGTAAGTAGTTCATAAGTAGTTTGTAAGTTTAGGGACTGATGACCCCGTAGTTAAGTCCCATAAGCTTGACAAACATTTGATTTTGTAAATTTAGTTATTTATACAATGAGGTTATGCACTGAAATTTATACAGTTGTATCACGTTTATAATGCGATGCTTGGTTGATTTCGTCATTCAGTATAACATAGTCGACGAAAAGGTTGATACGACGGAAAAAATATGTAGGCATATTTATTTTCTGCTGCCTATGCGAAGCCGGGACGAGTGTCTTTCAGCACGGTGAGTTGTGCAGCTTCGAATTGTTCTAATCGTTCAGAGAATGGTTTTCGTGTATTTTTCTTTTACAGTGGGTCCTGAAAGACGTAAAATATGGTTAATAAACTGTCGTCGTGACAAGGTCTGAAAAAAACTATGCGAGGTGGGTTAATTCATTTGTAATTATTCACAATTTCTACAGTTTGTAAACGACAGGTTTCGATACGTGTCCTTTTTAGCGAAGGTTTCGAAACTACGAACTACTGTTACAGACTTTTATTTATATATACATTAGCGATAACAAACAGTATCAACATTTAGACAATAACAATACTAATTACTTTTAAATGACCCACACTGTTTTTTACTAGTTATAATGGCTCATATAGCTCGTAACTATGTTTGAAGCTACTGGGATGCTAATTTTGGTTACTGCATCGTCGGCGTGGTTTCCTAATGTTTGCAACAAAATGTTCGCCTTACGAGAATAATTAATTTACTGAACGGACAAGGGTACATACAAGAAGTTGGTAAACATGAAGAACTATTTTCTCTATTTCTAGCTGTTCGAGTTTTAAAAGAGCATGCAAAGGTGGTTGCCAACGTCAGCACTCTACGCCGCCGAAGTAAAATTAATCAATTATATCAAAGACAGAATTTTATTAAAGCGCTGATAGCTGTTAAAATTACATTAGCTGAAAAGTGTCTTGAAATTCTGACTTGTGAAAATGCTTTACCTTGTGATTTTTGCGCACAGAATGTATTAAACTAAACTAAAGCGCAGCTTTGGTAGAGCATCTGGTATCCCGTAAGACTGAACTGTCGAATGCGTAAAAGTTGCTGACAGTACACACCCAGGTGGGCAAATACCAGAAAAGATATTTAACGATTTATCAAACCGTGTTACAAATGTTTGTAGAGCTTATGGGAACTAACTACGGGGTCATCAGTCCCTAAACTTACCTTACAAACTGCTTATGAACTAGCTTATACTAAGGACGGCACGAACATCCATGGCCGAGGAGGGATTCGAAACCCCTACCGCAACGGCCGTGCATACCTTGACCGGCACGCCGTAGACCGCCCGGCCACTGCGGCCGGCAAAAAACCGTATTACAATAATTTATTACGAAGAGATAAATTTTTAATTCAAACATATATTTTCTTTTTGGTATGTGTACAGGGGCGTCGACTTTTGTAAATCAGGGTGGGTGCTCCTGGTTTCATTTCAATTACCTTTCGGCCACAAGATTCAAAGAATGGGCCAAGTGGTGCTCATTTTCACTGATTTTTGCTTGCAACCTAGAAAACGTACGTCATATTTGTCGCTTTGTCACTAGTAATAACATTGCATGATTTGATTTGATATCTGGAGAAAAACGAGTGAGATCACCCAATGATATTATGAACAGTACTTCAACTGTGGAAGATTCAGTATTATAGAAAACAAAATAAGAAACAAAAAGTCATTACTTGAGTTTCTCCCGGCGTATTTCATAATCAAAATATCCACGGGTGTACTGCCGGTCTATAGTGTCCAACGGACGCAATATTTCGGCGATAATACATGTCGCCATCATCAGGTGAACTAACGGACTGAGCTCCTGGAAACGCGCCGGCTACAACAAACTATGGCTGTCACTTAACTCTGATTGTTGCATCGGTTACGACATCATGCGCCCAGGGGTCAGTGGTCTCGCCCCTCCCCCCTCCCTCCGAACGGGCTCCAAGCCTGTGCAGTGAGTGCTCCTTGGGGCACTGTCGGAACAACCTAGCGGCTAGGTCGTGATTGCTACACTGCGATGGCAAAAATGCATATTTGACAGCTATGACTTTTCCACATTTTGTGGTACTTTATTTTCCTCCCTTATTTTGTATGGGTGCTGAGCACCCCCAAAATTTTCGTGTGGTGGGGGCGGGGGGGTACACCAGCACCGGAGCACCCACGGAGTCGGCGCCCCTGTATCTACATCTACAACATCTACAACCATACTCCGCAAGCCACCCGACGGTGTGTGGCGGAGGGTACCTTGAGTACCACTATAGATTTTCCCTCCTATTCCAGTCACGTATTGTTCGCGGAAAGAAGGATTGTCGATATGGCTCTGTGTGGGCTCTAATCTCTCTGATTTTATCCTCACGTTCTCTTCGCGAGATATACGTAGGAGGGAGCAATATACTGCTAGACTCCTCAGTAAAGGTAAATTCACTGAACTTCGACCAAAGCCCGTACCGAGCGACAGAGCAACTCTCCTGCAGAGTCTTCCACTGGAGTTTAGCGATCATCTCCGTAACGCTTTCACGATTACCAAATGATCTTGTAACGAAACGTGCTGCTCTCCGTCGGATCTTCTCCACTTCCTCCATCAATCCCACCTGGTACGGATCCCACACCGGTGAGCAGTATTCAAGCTGTGTGCGAACATGTGTACTGTAAACTACTTCCTTTGTTCGAAGTCTCTGCGGGTTTTCTGCCGGATTATAAAATCAAATTGATTCAATATTTCGACGGTACAGCTGTCCGCCATCATCAGGAAACTGCTGCTGCTGAGTCCCGCTCAATACTGAATACTGTATTCAGCGGGACTCAGCAGCAGCAGTTTCCTGATGATGGCGGACAGCTGTACCGTTGAAAATATTGAATCAATTTGATTTTACTTCCTTTGTTTTCGGACTGCATTTCCTTAGAATTCTCCCAATGAATCTAAGTCTGGCATGTGCTTTACCGACGATTGATTTTATATGGTCGTTCCATTTTAAATCCCCCCTAATGACTACTCCCAGATAATTTATGGAATTAACTGCTTCCAGTTGCTGACCTGCTATAGTGTAGCTAAATGATAAAGGATCTTCCTTTCTGTGTATTCGCAGCACATTACACTTGTCTACATTGAGCTTTAATTGCCATTCCCTGCACCATGCGTCAATTCGATGCAGATCCTCCTGCATCTCAATACAATTTTCCATTAGTACTACCTCTCTATATACTACAGCATAGTCCGCAAAAAGCCTCAGTGAACTTCCGATGTTATCCGCAAGGTCATTTATATATATCGTGAACAGCAACGGACCCACGACACTCCCCTGGGCCGGCCGCGGTGGCCGAGGTGACTGAGGCGCTCCAGTTACGGTCTTCATGGTCACTACGGTCGGGGGTTCGAATCCCCCCTTGGGCATGGATATTTGTGCCGTCCTAGTTCGTAAGTAGTTCATAAGTAGCTTGTAGGTTTAGGGACTGATGACCCCGTAGTTAAGTCCCATAGACTTTACAAACATTTGAACATTTTGAACACTCCCCTGTGGCACACCTGACATAACTCTTACTTCGGAAGACTTCTTTCCATTGAGAATGACCTGCTGCTTTCTGTTATCTAGGAATTCCTCAATCCACACAATTGGTCTGATAGACTATATTCTCTTACTTTGTTCATTAAACGTTTGTGGGGAACTGTATCAAACGCCTTGCGGAACTCGAGAAACACAGCATCTACCTGAGAACCCGTGTGTATGTGTATTAGAAATGAAGCAAGCAATATTTCAAAGCAATAACAGCGGAAAAACTCTGCCTTTCAGATGCTCACGCTATCACCTCTTGGAACAAAAATGGCGCGTGTGCCCTACTTTATCGAGTGACGTCACACGCCAGCCCTTTAGCCGCTGTGGAAGAGCGGGAGGCAGTATCTAGACTGGCGGTGGCGAGCACGTCTTTAAGTTCAAACCCGAAGGAAAGGCGGATGTGACCAGGAGAGCTGTGAATGGAAGCTCTCCCCTGGGGCGCCGCGTTGTGTTAACACTGCAGGGTCGCTCTGGCAGCTGCGAGAACAAAGAGCGAGGCGCCGCGAGACGGCCGTTCGTTTTCCGCGAATTTCCCCTGACTATTAGGCAAATGTCGGAAATGGAAATTCCTTCCCAAAGTTCCTAAGTGGTAACCCCTTTGCTCCACTTGTATCACGCAAACGTTTGGCAAGGAAGAACAAAGTTTCACAGCATCCCGACCTCGCCTCATGAGTAAAGAATGAAAGACGTAAAAGAAATGTTGATTTGTGGAGCCACAAAGCAAGTAAATGAGTCAATCGGATAAAAGAACGTCCGAACAAAGCCAGTACTTCCCACGGCTGTACAAAATGGCAATAAGAGGGAGGGTCTGAAGCAACACGGTGTGGCGTGGCCTTATGGAAGCTTCCCGTCGCGTGTTCTTGTCTAAGATATCAGCTGCCAGTGGCCACCGAAGTACATGAATGGGAGACAGTAATCCGAGTAGTGATAATTGAAGCGGCTTCGAGGTGACGAACTGAACATCAACTTTCATTAGCACTCAAATGAGGCCTTTCTGATACGTTGCTTTACCACACGGAAATGTTGCGCTCGTCACCAGCTTTCTGCTATTTTAGCAGGTCTACAGCTACATATTCAGTCATGGCAGAGGTACTGTGGTACACTGTACCGCCGGCCGCGGTGGCCGAGGTGACTGAGGCGCTCCAGTCACGGTCAGCACGGCCACTACGGTCGGGGGTTCGAATCCCCCCTCGGGCATGGATATTTGTGCCGTCCTAGTTCGTAAGTAGTTCATAAGTAGTTTGTAAGTTTAGGGACTGATGACCCCGTAGTTAAGTCCCATAAGCTTAACAAACATTTGAACATTTTTTACACTGTACCACTACTAGGCATTTCTTTTCCTATTGCATTCCCAAACAGAACGGGGAAAACAAGAATGTCTATATGCCTCTGTACGAGCAGTCATGGCAGAGTTACTGTGGTACACTGTACCACTACTAGCCATTTCTTTTCCTATTGCATTCCCAAACAGAACGGGGAAAACAAGAATGACTATATGCCTCTGTACGAGCACTAATTTCTCTGGTCTTTGTGATTATTACGTCAAACGTTAGGCGTCAGCAAGTTCGTTCTGCAATAAACTTCAAATTCCGTGCCTCTAAATTACCTCAACAGAATTTCTCGAAAAAGAACGTCATCTTTCCTCCAGCGATCCCCATTTCAGTTCCCGGAGCACTTCTTTGACACTCGCTTATTGGTCGAACATACCAGGAACGAACCTAGCTGTTCGCCTCAGAACTGCTTTTACGTCTTCCTTCACTGATATGCTGCGGGTCCCAAACACTTGAGCAATACTCTAGACGTTGTAGTACAAGCGTTTAAGGATAAACACATCTTCCCAAAATTCTCCTAATAAAACGAAGTCAGCTGTCCTCCTTACTCACAATTGTCCTTACATGTTTCACCTCATATCGCTCTGCAACGTTACGCCTAGATATTTAACGACGCGAGTGCATAGAGAAAATCACTAGTAATGCTCTATTCGAACATGATGGTACCCATCACATCATCCAGATCTGAAATTTCTTCATCCATCATGTTCTATTTCTTTCCGCGACCCAATCCTTCTTTATTATACTCCCAAACCCGTTTCCTACTTCTTACTGCATCCAGCCGATCTTGGGGAAGATCAGTTTGGGTTCAGGAGAAATGTAGGAACACAGTAGGCAATACTCACATTTTGGCTTATCCTAGAAGATAAATAAAAGGCAAACCTACATATCTAGCTTTTGTAGATTTGGAGAAGGCTTTTGACAATGTTGACTGGAATAAACTCTTTCAAGTTATGAAGCAAGTAGGAGTAAAATATAGGGAGCGTAAGGTTATTTACAACTTGTACAAGAACCAGACAGCGGTTGTCAGAGTTGATGGGCATGAAAGGGATACAGAGGTTGGGAAGGGAGTGAGACAGGGTTGTAGCCTTTCTCCAATGTTATTCAATTTGTACACTGAGCAAGCTATAAAGGAAAGCATGGAGAAATTTGGAGAAGGAATTAAAGTTCAGGGGGAAGAATTAAAAACATTGCGTTTTGCTGACGACATAGTAATTCTATCAGAGACAGCAAAGGACTGCAAGAGCAATTGAACGGAATGGACAGTGTGCTGAAAGGTGCATATAAGATAAAGATTGACAAGAGCAAAATTAGGGTAATGCTGAAGGGATTAGGTAATGAAACAATAATGGAGATAGATGAGTTTTGTTACTTGGGCAGTAAAATAACAAATGATGGTCGCAGTACAGAGGATATAAAATGCAGAATGGCAATGGGTAAAAAAGCGTTCTTGAAAAAGAGAAATTTGTTAACATCGAATATTGATTGAAGCCTAAGGAAGTCCTTTCTGAAGGCATTTGTGTGGAATGTTGCCTTGTATGGGAGTGAAACATGGACGATAAACAGTGTGAACAGGAAGATAGAGGTTTTTAAATGTGGTGTTACAGCCGAATTCTGAAGATTAGGTGGGTGGATCGCGTAACTAATGAAGAGGTACTGTACAGAATTGGGGAGAGGAGAAATTTTTGGCATACCCCTTGACTAAAAGAAGGGATCGATTGGTAGGACACATTCTTAGACATCAAGGAATTGTGAATTTAGTGTTGGAGGAAAGTGTGTGGGGTAAAAACCTCGGAGGAAGACCAAGAGATGGATACAGTAAGCAGAAAATCCAACCAGATGTAGGTTGCCGTTCTTATGTGGAGTTGAAGAGGCTTGCGCAAGATATGATATTGTGAAGAGCTGCATCAAACCAATCCCCGGACTGCAGACCACAACAACAACAACATTGCATTCAGTAATCATCTTTATTCTCCCACTCTCCTGAGCACCACCTCATTTTTTTCAGAGGGGAGACTGGCAGACAGATGGGAGACGAGAATACGGGCAGAGAGAGGGGTGAGGAGGAGGCGAACACGGAGAGGGGTGAGGAGTATTCTTACAGAGGGAGGGTGGAGGAGGAGACGGAAAGAGAGATGGGAGAGATGGTCATAGAGAGGTGAACAGATGGAATGGGAGAGACAGAGAAAGAGACAGGAGGAGATGAGGGTGGAGCAGATGAACCAATTCTTCCATTAGTCCATCTCCTGCTTTCCGCTCTCTGTTGGTACTTTATGGGCTCCCATGACGTTCATCTGTTTGCGTTCATCTGTTGTCATCTTACTTCTTGCTCTTATGTAAAGGTTATGGACATAGTGCAGTTAACTTGCAGTAGGTGGCGCTCATCTCGCACCGGCAAATGTATTTGAATGGGATTTGAACTGAGATGTTCCATTGTAACTTTAAACTGTTATATTCCACTGAAACACAAGGTACAAAGTCAGTCACTTCATGTGTGCGGATTGAATTTAGAAATTTGTTCGTTTTTGCTGAAGACGGTAAAACAAAAGAAATGTTTTTTACCGTAAAGCACATGAATGATGAAGTCAACAGAATGGAATGAATGCCAATTATACTTCTTCATGTACCGTTAAATTTGAATAAATATATTTATTATTGACTTTAAAATGAATATTTAGTTCCTTCATCCGTGATGAAGCAAGGTAACGCTCTCAGATTTCAAATATTCTTTGTACAATTATTCCTTCTGCGACAGCAAAGCGCTGCGTTGGTATGCAGTAAAATGCAGCATCATTGTGTTATTCAGTAAGACCAATGGCAGATACACTTTAACAGAGTAGGACACTCAGACCCAGAATGATCTATTTTCAGTAATCCCCCTACGTTCGCTTCGGCGTGACACACTGTGTACGCTAATGGGCTGCTTGTTAAGGGTAACTGAGGGCCACAGCCGCCACATCCAGTTACACTGCACAGTGTCGGTTATCTCCTCTCCCTCCCCCCTCCCCTCCTTGAGCCACAGCCCAGGTGCAGAGGGCATTGCCTGAGGCGTGGCGCATCCCTCCACCCCCACCCCGCTGTAATTAAACTGCGACAGGCGGCCGCCTCTGGCACGGTGTCATCCTCCCCCCTCCCTCTCCATCCTCCTCCATTCCCATAATCTGCGTCCTGTTACATGAGCAGTATCGCACACGACACTCAGGCTCATACACACACAAACACCATCAGTATAAATACTAGGGGAACCACCTCAAAGTGTTCACATTCTATCCGTAGCATCGTTTATTTGCTTTGAAATTTCCTGTTGTTGTGGTCTTGACCACGAATTCTAGTTTGATGCTGATTTCCACTCTATCATATCCTGCGCTTCATCTCAGGATAAGAACGCCAACCCACATAACTTTGAACATTTTTACGGCATTCGTTTCTCGGTCTCCCTCTGCGATTTTTAACTAAGACACTTCCCTCCATTGTTGCAGGGTGTCCAGAAAAGGACACCATGATTTCAATATTAAATATCTCGAAAACAAAGATCGATACAGGAATGCAGTAAACGGTATGTTTATTGTGAAAGCTGTAAGAAGTTTATACAGCAGTTTGAAATAATAGGTGGCGCTGTAATCGCCGTACATAATGCCTAGTATAAATAGTGACCCGAAGCCCAGAGCGATCAGTTCCACTATTGAAACGTGAAAGGAGGTTAGCGTACCGAAGGAAGAGATTAAAACCGTGTACTCCATTGAACAACGCGTTTTTCTGGTGCTAGAGTACCACAGTTTAGAAGAGAGTCCTACGGCAACAAGGCGAAGTTTTCAAGCACAATTTAATGTTACAAAAGGCACCCGATGGGAAAACCATTCGTACGCTCTTCGCAAAATATCAACGAACAGGCAGCGTAACCGATGATCTAGTGGGGCTTGTTGACCGCAAGCAAACCGCAGTTACGCCTGAAAATATCGCCACAGTTTCTGGAATTATTCCGCGAAATCCAATGTCATCCGTCCTTAGAATTGGATCTAAGACTGGTTTGAAGCGATCCAGCACACAGAAAATACTGAGAAAGAGCCTACACATGTTTCCATTCAAAATTCAAACGCACCTGGCCATACCCGTACGAGCTGTGCAACAGATTGCTAATCAGATGCTCACAATGATTGATGTGAAGGATTTGATGTTGGCTGCATCTGGTTTGCATATGAAGCACACTTCCACCTGAATGGATACGTGAATAAGCAGAACTGGTGATTTGGGGGTTCTGAAAAGCCATATGGGTGTGAAGCGAAACCCCTGTATTCTCCCAAAGTTACTGTGTGGGCTGCAGTACGCAGCAGAAGCATTATTGGCCCTTTTTTCATTCGAGAAATGGTCACTGGTGCACGTTACGTTGCAATTTTGGAACAATTTGTCGCCACAGGTACTGAATGGTTTATGCAAGATCGAGCCCGACCACATCGGACCGAACAAATGTTTCGCTTTCTTGAGGAATACTTCGGGAAGCGAGTCATTGCTTTGGAATATCCCAAATTTACTGGTGCAGGAATGGATTGGCCTCCATATTCGCCGGATTTGACTCCCTGTGACTTTCTTTGTGGGGCACAGTGAAAGACATGGTCTACCCGAAGCATCCCGCCACGCTGGACGAGCTTGAATCGGCTATCTCTGTGGCATGTGAATCCATTTCGGTTGAGACACTACGAAATGTGATGGCGAATTTCATTCTTCGTTTGCGGCACCTCTGTAGTGCCAATGGTGAACATTTTGAAAACATTGTGATGTGATTGTTTGCAAAGAGTGTTTTATACGATTATATCACTTATGTATGCTGATATGAGCTGTACAGCGTACAGCGCCATCTGTTAGAAGCTTTTGTAACTATTATTACAAACTGCTGTATAAACGTCTTACAGCTTTCACAATAAACATACCGTTTACTGCATACCTCTATCGATCTTTGTTTTCGAGATATTTAATTTTGAAATCAGGGAGCCCTTTTCTGGACACCCTGTATATTGGTGTATCAGAATGTAACCCACCAGAGGACGACTAGCCCTATAACCACCTTAGCTATTTGACTTTGGCAAGGTTCCAAGCCTATCTGTGAAATATGTGCCACGGTTAAAAATTTGGAGTTTTTTTTCCTGGAATTTTCTGGATATTGTGCTTCTAAACTTCTATGAGTGGACATCCTTGACGAACTACAAACATGCAAACCTTCTCTTGTCCCCAATTGCGTTTCTTACCTCCTCATCAATGACGTGATCCCTCTATCTAATTGTCAGCATTTTCCTGCGGCACCACATTTTAAAAGCTATCATTTTTCTGACTTTACTTATCATTCACGTTTCACTTAAGACGACTGCCGTAAAACTGTCCCAGCAGATTTATGTTCTAGGTCAACAAATTTCTCTTCATCAGAAACGTCAGTCTACTTCTTTTTTATCTTCTCTACTTCAGGTATCAGAAGTTATTTTCCACCAAAATACGATGATTTTATCTGCTTCTTTTATGGTCTCATTGCCTAACACAATTCCTCCAGCATTGCCCGCTTTTCTTAGACTACAGAAAATTACCCTTGGTTTGCTCTTTTTTTACATATGAATTAATAGTCAGCAGAAGGTCTAGATTTTTTTTCCAGTGTAATGCCACTTGCAGTGCTGACCGCACATGCGATCCTTAGCGGCACGTTGTCTTACTTGTTTTTAAAAATTTTCGATATGCAACCTTTTTAATTTTTGACGTGAGCTCTATCGGTCGAGACCTTCTGCTGACTATATATTCATAGGTAAAAAATAATAATAATAAAAAAGCCGAAACAATGGTAAATATTTTACCATAACTTCCGCAACCGAAAAGCTGTTTTGCAAGTCATTATATTATATTTTGACGATGGTTGCTGTCTTTAACAGCCCTGTTCAAATGGTTAATCTTATTTCTTCTTTTTAACACACGGTCCGTTGCTCTTCCAAGATTAAAAGTTTCGTCCTAACGATGCAATATTTCGACTGTCTAACTGACCGCCATTTAAGGCTGGATTGCAAGTGCAGAATCATTTAGAACTGAAATTACGTCAGATACGGTTTATGGTATAAAATTTTCTATCATTTCATGTAAAAATTCAGCTAATGAAACAGGCGAAAACGTTGAAGTTGACAGGAAGTGCAAATGTGATGATCAGGAATACGGTTGTCCTACCACCGTGGTGCACTCACTGAATGAGTAAAAACTTTCAGGCTGACCCCAAACACTTCTCCGACAATTGTCTGGTAGTAGGCAGATGCGAGTGTCATATGTAGTTAGCATTTGATGTCAATTCTAACAATTCAGAATGCTGTCGAGCCCATCTACTCGCTGGTTATGTGTCAGAACCGAATCTTGCTATGGACGTAGGGAATAAAGTTGTATATCACGAAGGTTTCTCGTCCAGTTTGAGAAAAAACACGTCCTGTGCCTGCACCAAAATCATGATTCAGCATGCTGGCGTTCCACTCGGGATTCCTCAGAGCTGAAATCCGTGCATAGAGCGCTGCTACTGCGGTAGCCTTTATGTGGCCACAGCGAGGCAAGTCATGGACGTTTTCTGTATCTCAATACCTCCTCCACGAACATCGCTTTGGTTCACTCCGAGACGTCACGGAACTTCCACGGATAGTAGAATAGACGGTCGGGGTCTGGCGCAGGTGAGGAGGGTGGGGGGGATTAGGACGTGAGCTGTGACGTCACCCGGTGACCACAGCCGACACGAACGGCTGCCACGAAAAACTTATCAAACGATTGCAGGAAAACTATTTGGTGAAAAAATCTGATTTTTTTACATCTTACAGCTTGACATCTCCGCTCGATGAAGGACTGAAATTCTTTTTATTATTATGCATACTTTTTTTCTGCTGTATAAATGAAGTAAATGGTTGCAATAAATTTTATGACTTTGTAGAGGTAAAAACGCATTGCGTAGACTTTGCGTACTATTTATTTTAGATCATATGTTGCTGAGTATGAATGTTCTGAACATGTCGAATTAAATTATTATTTCATGTATTATTTTATTGTTCTCGCTTCTTAAATGGTCAAATTCTCTAGTTAATTCAGCTACAATTATTCCATCATTGTCAACGGCAGTGCTCGCTGAGGGAGTTTCGGAATTAGTTCACCTACTGATTTCCTCAACGGAATTGTTTACACAATTTACGCTGTCATCATTGTCATTTGTTGTTAACAATAACATTTGTACTTCTTTTCGATTGTTCCGTCTATCTACTCTGACTTCACAGCTTTCAAAAGAACCTGTCTGAACTACGTCGATGCACTTAGGCAGCTTGTAAGTAGGGACCGCATCTACCTTTAATATACGTTTCAATGGAAGGTTTAAAAGTTTATTTTTCAAGCCTGGAACATAATCAGACTCTTTAAAATGTTATGAACATGCACGACCAGTATCAGGGTTGAGAGCATCTAATCGCTTACACACGTTTATCCACTTTAACCTTACCTCTTTATCTCTCGGAAATCTATGAAATGTATTCTTCTGTTTGCCGTGGTTCGTACAGCACGCAACACCACAACACAACATAGTCACTAATAAGCCATCACTTATCACTTACAACAACTTAATATGTACACAAACTGAAAAGAGCTAGTGGGAAACCATTTCTTTGGAGATACACACATAATACAACGCTATGGTTGCGCGGTAAAACTGTGCAGGTCTCCTGGTGACGTCAGTGGTGAGGGGTACGACTGCTTATCCGGCGGTTGACCCTTACCGTCTATTCTAGTATCCGTGAGAACTCCCCTTGATAACACTCCGTCCTGTTCAAAATGTTCAAATGTTTTTAAATCTATGGCACTTAACTGACTGAATGACTGATTATTAGTCCCTGGCTTGGTAACTACTTAAACTAAGCAAAACTAACCTAAGGACAACACACACACACACACACACACACACACACACACACACACACACACACACACACACACACACACACACACACACTTACACATGCCTGGACTCGAACCCTCGACGGTGGACGGCAGCGCGCACCGCAGCACGGCACCTCAGTGCGCACGGCTATTGTGCCGTGGCCTCCGTCCTGCAGCAAAGTAATACATTCTCTTAGCATCCACCTGCATAGGGATGTAAAGTGGAATGATTTACGTGTTCCTTTTCCCTGCGAGCTATTAGAGAAAGAAAAGGTAGACAGTCTGAAAGCGGTTCGACGAACCCTCTGCTAGAAACTTAGATATGAAGTGCAAAGTGACTCCAAGGGTCACAAGAGTAACAAACAACGTACGATGAAGAAATTGCCTGTACTAGGAAGCAGTAGTCTGAAAAAGTCGCAGACCTACCCGTCGATTCTGCATCTTAAGTCCTTCTACACTTCTTCAACTCTTCGCACTTATCTTACTTACCTGAAAAACAAAATTCTTATTTCTTACTGATTTGTTTCAGCCCAGTGTCCTACAATTTCATAGCATTACAGTCGTTACATCTATTCTAGAAATAACTCTTAGCCACTAATGTAAATATCTCTACTCGGACTGAGATTAACAAATGCACCTAGCTATTTTTCTCCATGTTACAATATGGATACAGAAATAAGCCCCACGTAGTTTTCAAGACTGAATAATTTCTTTCGGCAAGTAGTAACAGAGCAACTTCGATTATAAACTCGGGGACAAAATTCATCGTTATGTGCCCATATACAAAATTTTTCAACTGAATAGTCGACTTGGAGACATAATGCCAAACTACTAGGTCATCAGTCCCCTAATAACCTGTTCCTAAAACATGAGGAGTAGATCAGATACGGGAGATGTCACCAAAAAAATATCAGTAACAAACTACGTTAATGCCCTTCTATTATCCATTGCGTTTCATTCCTTCATCCTATATACGAAACGGTTTTTGTCCAATCATGCCACCGAAATAATCCAAGGTATATCATCCACAAATGTAGTTTATAAAGCTTGGAAAATATACGAGAAACAATTTTTTCATTTAGAAATTTCCATTTTTCGCAGATAGCTGTCACTGTAGCGGAGCCGTTCCATATCAGTATTGAGATTTAGTGACTGCTTCAAATGGAAAGTAATGTGGATTTGCTGTCAGATAGTCTGCATGCACACAAAGCTCTGTTTTTGTTACCTGAAGCCTAAATCAACCAACCCTGAAGCCAATGCACGAACAACTGGTTCTCTCGTATTGTGATACGCGTCGAAAAAAGATATAGCTACGAACATTAATTGATAGGAGGGGCGGGTATTGACTATTATGTTCAGAAGTGCAAAATGCAAAGTGCAATAACTTTTCGTGTTTTGTGAAACGGATTAATTTGTGTCGACATGGATTTGAATCTGCCCTTATCCTTAAACTGATAATATGCAGTCGGTATGGGCAGTTACGCGTTGTTACATTAAGCATGATTCTCAGACACTCATCACGAGTGAAGGAACTGCTCCAATTCGTTATCGATTTACCATTTTTCCCTCCGCCTTCCAATTACCAGTTAAAAAAAATTCCTTTTTTAATTATTATAATAGCCTAGGCCGCAATGGGATTTAAAATCTACTAGATTCGACTTTGTCATTTTCAAACCTGTCGACAAGCCTTAATCACAACATTTGAATAGTACACATATTGAACAATCTGCAAGAAATGTATACACTAACACAGCTTTTATGAAATGGACTATACCACTCATATATATCGATATGATTAGTAGGGCTGTAGCGACAACGATTTTTATATAGTCAATAGGGTGGTTAGAATCATTTCCTTTATAACTTATTTAAATTAACCAGTCATAGAGCTATGTCAGTATTTTAAAACATCTGATGGCATATAAGGTTTTGAGTATGAAGAGACAATAGAGTATACAACTTAGCTAAATTTGTTCATTAAATAGACAAAAAAGATAAAAGAAAACCTATTTGATAAAATAATCATCTTTAAATTTAATTATGTCACGTCATTACTGACGTCAAGTCTAAACACAAGTCAGAGGTGCTTTACAGCTTGTTTAATAAGATGTGGCCATCTACACTTGAAAAGGCAAGCAACCGAAAAGTATGATCGAGAATAATAAGCAGAAATATTACCAGTCTGTTACTAAAATACTATTACATACCACAGTATGGGTAAAACTGCATTGACAGTTGAATCATTTAAAAGCTTTCTGCCCGCCACTATATATTTTAATTGTTGGTGAAAATGTGAACGTTTGTAGAATGGCAACACAAATGGCTAAATACCTAATACACCTGTTGAGGAAAACGACGGCATGTAGTTCAAAAAATGTTCAAATGTTTGTAAATCTATCGGACTCAACAGCCAGGTTATTAGTCCGTAGCTCACTTAAACTACTTAAACTAAGGTAAACTAACCTAAGGACAACACAAACAATCATGCCCGAGGGGATACTCTAACTTCCGCATGCGAACGGCCGCGCGCTCCGCAGCACGGTGCCCCAGTACGCACGGCTGATCCACCGCGGCCGGCATGTAGTATAAGATACAGACACAAGTGCATAGGCAAAGGTAAACGACGGCAACGGTGTAAGCTGAACACCCTGTGCCAATTTCAAGTTGTTATCATCAGTGGTTTTGGCTGGGCGATGAGTCATTCATTTAATCAGTTTGTCATCAGTCACTCGGAACATTGCCTTTTATATATAGATATTAAGCGTTACAAGCTGTTTTGATCTATCTCGAAGGTGTCCCCTGTTATATACTCACAAAATCACTAAGTAGGGCGCTTTGGAGGACGACACCGCTACTCAACGAATTGATGCACGATGAGTATCGATTCCTTGAATGCCATATAAAACCCCACATCGTGCAAAGTATCATTGGTGATACTGGATAACACAAAAGTCAGCGATATGGATAAACGTATATAATTTCGTCACCATTAGAGCCTTAAGCTGATGGTTAATTTTTTTACCGAAGACGACCACGTAATTTGCTAATGTTGGTAATGGAATGCTCGTTTCATGAGGATAATTAATGTACTCTCAGGACAAAAGTACATATAAGAATCTGTAAGCCATAGAGTAAGGATAGACTTAATTATCTGTTAAATTGTCAGCACCAAAGAATGTTTCCCTCAGCCTGTGTTATTGGTTGCTCGGTTACATTTCACTTACGGTGTCAGCAGCGTAGAGTAGTAATGTTGGTAGCGATATATTCAGTTTACAAGGTTAATTGATTTATTGAACGGATAGTGGCTCGTACAAGAACGTATTAACGACAGAGCAGGAATTAAATGGTTATTTTATGGTGAAGAAAACGATTCATTCAATCTGGTAAGAAAGTCCTGCGAATTACCACTGCGTTACAGTTAACAACATTCCCGAGTAACTCTCGGGAACCAGATGCTTTCTAGTAATGTTAGCCGGGCCTCTAACGATATATATCAACTGTGCGCTTCTAAATCCACGCCGACAAAAGATGGACGTTTAACATCGTAGAATTAATTAGAAATGAAGGTTTAATTTTACTTACGGCAGCTGTGACATTCGGTGCTAATGAAATATTTCATGGTAAACACGAAAGATTATTAGCGTCATCGTATGTAACTAAGTTTACAAAGAGCAGTCAAGAGATTTTGTCACCATCAGCCGCTGCCGCAAGTGAAATTTTACCGAAATCATTATACAAATAGATTAACACGAAAAATGATGTATCGATTTTCGATTATAATTATTGAAGGAGGCCAATGAAAGTTACTTAATTCAAAAGACGCTTTGCCATATATGCGCGCAAAACGAAAATCATGTGTATACGTAGCCAATAAGAGAGGGAAGAGGAAGCATATGGTTTCATATCTATAGCTCTGATAATGCTTTAAATTATCCAACCGCCAAGTAAATGAGCGTCGAAAACTGAAGCGGTACCAACTTCTACCTTACGTACCGGTCAGGTGCTATGGTAAAAATGCGACACTAAAGTAACAACTTTTCGTGACAATGAATTTTAGGTACGATCATGTTTAATGGTTAATTTTCAGTAACATCGATCATGATATTAGCAGCGTAAATCAAAACATCATAGAAACTAACGCTGAACAAAACGCTATTTATGGGCGTTGTTATTCCATTTAATTTTATGTAACGTTAACTTTGTGATAGTTTCCAGCAGACAACACATAATTTGAAGCAATTCCCTAATTTGTAATTTCTTCATTTCATACAGGTACGACGAGCGAAAGACGATACGAGCATGAACACAGATGGAGGAGGAGATGGAAGATGGATAGAAGCAAAGGGAGTGATGAACACAGGCCGGGGATTAGACAGAGGGGGGATGAAGAGGTAGATAGTGGGGAATCGGGCGATAGACAAAGTGGATGGGAAATAGATGGAAAGAATGTAAAAAAATACCATTTTACTAACGTGAATTATACGTCACATGGTCCAATGTCAGTAAACTGATCTGTATGTTTGTAGAGAAAACGAATGACAAAAATGGTTGTCGAAATTATGGGTTTAAAATAATGAGTTTCGGCGGAACTGTGTGTTTTATAACTTTCGTCTCACATAACCACAGTAGCCTAACTAACAATATTGATATGATTCAAGCATTCTCTCGGTGATTGTATGTTCATTTGAGTTATAGTATTTCCTCTTCTATTTATGTCATATCAGAGTGAGCCACAGGGAAGCGTGGTCGGGTGTAGCTAGTAAAGAATAAATCTACATCTACAACCATACTCAGCAAGCCACCTGACGGTGTGTGGCGGAGGGCACCTTGAGTACCACTATCTCTGTATTTACCTCATCGACCACAGGAGCGTCATTAAAACTGCAGCAAAAATATATATTTTTTTAAAAAAGATACAAGTCATAGGGGGTGTACAGGTATGTACATCGTTAAAAATAGAAACACTCAGCTTCGCCAGACACGTTAATGTACAGAGCAAACTATGGCATAGTTCTGCGAGTAAGATCCTGTTCATAAACACAGTAGTTCACTAGCAAAACAATTTTTTTGTTTGTTCTAAGAACAAGAGATACTGAATCGATTTGGAAAAATGAGGAATTTGTGGTGTAACTATACAAAGCAGGGAACATGCTTAAAAAAAGGGAGCGTCTGTTTAGCTCTGGAAGTATCGTTCATAATGTGTGCGTTGTGAGTTTTCCGGTCAGCAGAGCAAACATTGTCTGCGCGGCAGTCGAGTATTGCGCTCGACGCTTATTTTTCTCACTGATGGCTCTCATTTGAGCAGAATCCATTATCTGCTAATGAATGAATTGATCCGTGCACGACAGTACACGGAACCAATATGTTCCAAAAAGCAGCCAATAAAAATAAACAAAATAAAAAAGCACATTTTTCATGTCACGGATTCTATTGATCACGGAGAAATTGGGTCGAGTGGTTCGGACAGCCGTTGGCGTAACGTACATTTGAATACCCATCATAAGAACGGGTATTTTGTATCTATTCTACACTAAAGGGGAAAAGATTCGACGATTCCTCCTGACTAGACAAACAGTGGAAATCGTTTGGATTGTAGTGTTGCATTAAATATGTTTACGTAAATTATATCAGCAACGATTGTCACCTTCGTATCCGTTCTCGCTTCAATGAACACGTCTGCCCACTCTTTGCTTACGAAGGTCAACTTTTTCTCAGACTTGTAAAGAGAACGGAAGCGCTCTTCGTCTTTGACATGCATACCGTGATACTAAACGGACGCCTCATCCTCTTATTCTCCACAATAAAATATTATGTGTGATCTGTGAATTCATACTTCTTTTATTGTAATAAACGCCCTGTTTGATAACAAGTCTGACTTGTCATTTCAAAATGACCCACATTTTTTAACTAATAATTTTTCATTGTTTTTCAGCAAGCCACAAACAAACGTAAAAAGGTGCTTGGCCACCATTGAGGATCGCTTCGCGATTGCACGCAAGTTCAATTTCGACTTAAATTGCATTCATACTGAATGGCAATGAATATTTAGTTCCTGCGAAGTCCGATATTGTTTCAGTTTCTTCGACTATTGTGACAATTTCTAAACACGGTCGTGAAACTTCATTCCGCGGGGTGTAGTAATAACCAAGCACTTCGTCATGGCCGAAAGTCATTTATTAATTATCCTAACCAAGACATCAATTACAGGTCGTCTAGACCTCATTTCGCATGTAAACGTAACTTTTTGCCAGTTTTCTTTGTAGTAGTATTTTCGGGTGTGGTCTTACCTTTAACAGTGACTCTCACTATCTTTTTATGTCGGTATTATTCAGGGTCCATTAGGCTTACCACCTTTAAAATTCCTGCATCTGTTTCGATATCCACTAATCTAATGTTTATTCAATTTCATACGTGGGATTTAATTCAAATAAGTACAGAAGACACCACGGAAAAAAAAATCTCGCGTATGAAATTGAATAATCTTTAGTGAATATCTAAATAAATGCAGGAATTAAATTTTAAAGGTGGTAAGCCAAAACGGAGCCTGTATAGTACCGATATAAAAAGATAGAGGAAATCACTGTTAAAGTTAAGACCACACCCCAAAATACTACTGCAAAGAAATTTGCCGATAAGTTACCTTTACGTGCTGGATGAAGTCTAGATGAGCCGTAATGGATGTCTTGGTGAGGATAAGAAACGCCTTTCCACCGTAACGAGATGCTTTGTTATTATTACTCTTCGTGAAACGAAGTTTTACGACCGTGTCTAAAAATTGTCACAATAGGTGAACAACTCTAAACAATATCGCACATTCATTTCCCGCTCTGATTCACAGTACCAATATGAACTGAATGTTACAAAAGACGAAATTTATCTAAACTTGGGTGCAATCGCGAAGCAATCCTTAATGGTGGCCAAGCATCTTTTTACATTCGTTTGCGACTTGCTGAAAACAATAAGAAATTATTACTTAAAAATGATAGGTCGTTTTGAAGTGACAAGTTAGATTTGATATAAAACAGGAAATTTTATTACAATAAACGAAACATGAATACCATAGCGCAAACATATAATTGATTGTAAGAGACAGAGACGTCCTTCTAGTATCACCGTATAGTTGTAAAAGACGAAGAGCGCTTCCGTTCTCTCTCAGAGTCAGAGATAAATTGACCATCGTAAATAAAAAGTGGGCAGAGGTGTACATTGAAGCGATAACGGACACAAAGGCGACAAGCGTCGTGGATATAATTTATGTAAAAATATTTAATGAAACGCTACATGTTCTTTTGCATTAACTGTGGTATTGAATGATCTTATAAAAGCATCGTTTGTTCATGGGCGGCTCCTGATATAATCCTTAAAAACCATTGATTCCATAACTACCATTGATGACAAAACGTCAAAATAACGGGATATTGGTACTATAGTCGACATACTCGATTTGCGAGAGTCAGCAAATTCACTTCAGAATCTTGTACTTGACTCTAGACTACACATATTAGGTGTAAAACAAATCGCAGTTGTTGGCTAATAAATTGTTCCAGTGGGATATTTATTTGCAATTTGTGAAATGTTCCCACTTTTGGCTGCCTTCATTTTGCATGCGACATGAAAATTTGTGCCGGACCGGGACTCAAACCTGGGTCTCCCACTGTTCTCGAGTGATACCCTTATCCTCTCGGCCACCCGAAAAAGCTCTCCGAACTAAACCTCCGTATTTCTTCATATTTACCTACATCTTCCTGCATCTCACATACATGTATTATGATTTTCTCGAGGGAGAGAGGCTTAGACATAGACATATTATTTCAATAGCAAGTAATTATTTCTCCACCAACAGCCATAAATTTGTTGGTTTATTTATGCATCCGGATTTGGTATTACATTAATACTATCTTCAGGCATTTTCATACAATCTGTCCACTCAAGTGATCACCAAAAAATCTCCATATCTGCCTCTTTCTTTATATTTCCACAGGTCTTGAACAAGAGTGTGTCACCCATGTAACAGCGACTGGCTTCGTGTGACTCAGAGAACTATTCGAAGTCTGTCGATTGGACGCTGCCTCGGCACCTGAATGCCTTGCCTGCTCAAGTAGTGTAAGTAAAGGGATCCGTAATGTAACGTTGAATCCGAACCACGTGTCTTTTCTGGTTACTCCTAACATCGTTGAGAGGTGAAGGGAAGGTTAAATCCTGAAGTGAAAAAAATCCACTATACCAGCTGTCATATATTATTAATGTCGAAATTGCTGAGAGGGTGTGTGAACCCAAAGGGACGTACTGCAAGCTGAGAAATAGGGCCAACTGCAATGGACCCATACAGCTTACGGGTTGTAGGCGGTAAGGAAATCCTCTTGCGAACTGCAGATACTCTCAGCCACCGTCGCAGGGTAGAGGGTTTCCTCTCGCAGAATAGCAATGTAACTTCATACAGCGTCTCTACGCTGTAGTAAGATGTTACATTAGTACTTGATTGCCAACAGGCACGTCTTGATGTATGTAGGAAAGTTGATACCAGTCCCTGGGAACAGCAACGTCAGTGGATTCACGAGGATAGAGTGAGAGTGTGAAGGAGGAAAACTTTTAGCTAGCAGCTCCCCACTCTCGAGAGGGCGTAATACGTGGCTAAATGTATAATGATTTATCTGCAGTTGGTGGAAATGAATAAAGGGCCCTATCGCTATTTTGCGTGTGGTTCGCCAATCTTACGATATCGTTATTAAAATAAATATGAATCACTCTTACCAACTGGCCAAAGTTTGATACAATAACACATGTTTTGTCATACGCAATTTCTTATCGCTAGGAATAGCTGGGATTCCTAATGCTGTGGCGGAGCGGCGGAGCGGCCGAGCGCCTTGAGGCGCTATGCTGCGATACGGGAGGCTGTTCCCTGTCGGGGGTTCGAATCCCCCCTCGGGCATGGATGTTTGTGTCGTCTTTAGTATTAGGTAGTTCATAAGTAGTTTGTAAGTTTAGGGACTGATGACCCCGCAGTTAAGTCCCTTAAGATTAACGAACATTTGAAGATTTGATTTGGATTCCTAATCCTAATAAATAAGAAATCGGAGGATTACAGATTCTGTTTGGTAATTTAATTATAAAAAATAGGATGGTGCACAAAATTCAGAAACGAATGATGACGTAAAAGTAATAATCTCTAACAAGGATGGCACAACATTGATCTATTATGAAAAATGGTTGTTACTGAGAATGTGTTAATTGTTTCAAAAGAAATTAAAAATCGCTATCCAACACGGTAAAGAATACAACCAAAAGCTCAAGAATACAGCCAACTATTGGAAGGTACATCTATCTGTAAATGCCCTATAGCAAATGAAATGTACTTATATTGCGAAGTTAATTCTCAATTTATCCGTTGTACTGCTCTCATAAACGAACGGCGTCTGGCCACCGTGTATGGGTCGGAAGATGAAGCTGTCAGACGTTAGCTACACAGTGAACGAACTATTCGTACAAAAATTAAGTCACCCAAGCATCAAAGATGAAAAAGAGGTCATCGCAAACTGCTTGCCTCACTGGCCAGAAGCAGAAGAGAAGCTCAATTGTAAGCCTGTAAATGAGTGCTTCAAAATACAAATACAATGCACTGAAGTAATAATTTTGATCCTCTTCCACAGAGGAACAATTACGAGTACTTCAAGCAATGCAATCTGCACTTGCAACTAATTGTGAGATAAGTCACTGGACGCTTTGCCAGCAACTGCCCCCCTCACACCACGAGCGCCACCTTGTGCGAAAACGGAAGCGGGCCACGAATAACCGTGTGGAGGCACTAGAAACTGCTGCTGGAGAGTACCTTACTGGGCGGCAAGAAATGTTAGCACACATCCATGGTCATTTTCGTGAACTGTTCCAGTCGGTTTCCGGAGACGCCGACGAGATACTAGACCTGGCCACAATTCCTGACAACCTCACGGATGCCGATCGGGACGGTCACACCCCTGTCTCTGCCTGGTGTCCTGAACGCCCTTAAAAAGAGCCCCGGGTCCGGATGGACTCCCATGCGAATTTTACCTGTCCTTCTGGGACGTCCTCGGGGTATATGGCGAACGACGTCCTTGGTGGTGTGGCGATCCCCCCTTCTCCCTCCGTTGCTAGAAGGTCGCATCGTGTTACTACCTAAAATACACGGGCGATATCGGGCACAAGATCTTCGTCCTATCATTCTGCTAAATGCAGGCTACTAGTTGTTGGCTACATGTGTGAATGAGAAAATCAAGGCGGTCATCAACAATGTACTCAGCTCCTACCAAGCGTGTGACGCCACCTGTCGCAGTATATTCCATGTGGACGCGACGTTTGCTCCAAGTTATGAGCCGATTGGGTTTTGGACAGCGATTCCTAGCGGTCATCCATAACATTATCACTGGTGCGACATCTGTTGTGACAATGGATTCCCGACACGGCCCATCCCCATTGGCGGGTCCATTCGTCAAGGGTACCCATTGTCCATGTTTTTGTTCTTTATTGGCCATAGACCCATTATTACGAACATTGGGTGCCAGTATACCCGGTGTGCAGCGTACGCCAATGATGTTGGACTGTTCCTGTCTAGGACCTCAAATATAGAGGCATCGATGTTCCCCGCCCGTGGTATCGCATGGTGGAGGAACAGAAGATCTTGGTTATCATCGTGACCAAGGAACCCAAGCAAATGCAGATCCGCACATGGCGAAAAGTCCTAGGCTTCATTAGCGACCTATGCCGAGAATATGCGACACTCAGACTTGTATCAGAAGGTCTCACTGATCAATACCAACATACTTGGCTGGGCCTGGTACTTAGCGCAGTTGTTAACGATTATGAAAATGATGGCCCGTACCATATCTCAGGTTACATTTTGGCTCTTGTGGCGACGTCATATTTTTAAAGTGTGAGCGGCAAAATGGGTGTATGACCCTTCCGAAGGTGGACTGGGCCTTGACCACTTTTACACGAAATATGGCCCTCATAATCAATAGAACGGATGTGTTGAGGGGAACTAACCTTCTGGGACCCAATGCGGCGATCTTTGACTCATATCGGCGAAATTCCGAGAGTGCTCCCATGCTGATATCAGGCATCCCATTCAAATGTCGTATGTACGCGACTACTACCTGCATCACAGTTATGTCCTCCAACCTGCATCGGCCTACTATGACAGAGTTCGTTTGACATGGTTTCTTGCGTGGACAGCCACCAGTCCACAAGCTAGAGGCCAGATTCCCTGACGTCAACTGGCGGCGGGTGTGAGCCAATATCTCCCACCTACTACTGCATTCGGAAGTCCGCGGCCTATGGTATCGGCTGGTCTACAATGTGCTACCCATAAATCAAAGAATGACCGACATTCACCTTGTTGGGTCCGGAAATTGAGTCCAGTGTCTTGTTTTGGACACAAGAAAACACCGTTTTGAATGCCGCAGCATATCTGCGGTCTGGGAGTTCGCCCGAGAAATGCTGGCACTTGTCAACCGTATCACCCCTCGTGAAGTGACAGTGACCTGGTTCACCGTTCCCGCAATGACCCCTTTTGCACGCATTAGATACAATTCGACTATATGGCTGACTGGCCACACGTCCTATGTCGTCATAGAGCTTTGGTTGTCGGACGATGGAGAGTTCATGTCCTACCTATGGAACTCCCATCAAAAGCTACGATCACACCAACGGTACCAAAAACATTTTGCGGCATTCGTTCACGGATACTTAGGAGCTAATGTGAAATGAAATTTTTCAGTATGCACTTTCTTTCTTTCGTTCATATTTTTTTCTGTCTTTCCTTTATATTGGTGATGCATTTATGCATTTGACGCTCTTTTGATAAGTATCACCTGCTGCAGTACGTTCTGAGGATTTTCTGTTACTCAGTACAGTAGAAGTCGTTTTAATTTTCATCTGTCCCCTCCCCGGAGGAGAAGACCTGGACCTTGGTGTTTTTCTTTCTGATTTGGTGTTTACATTTGATTGCCCAGTCTTATGTATTTGAGGGAAATTTCCTCTTTCTTTCACAGGAACTACTTTCACGAATGGCGTCGTAATATCACCATAGCGTTCTTCCTATGCGAAGGAATTTTGTTTTTCCTAGTATTATTTTCCTTCCGTATCATTTTGTTCCCTTCCATTATATTTTATTTCAGTTAAGAAAACAAAAAGTAAGAAAATAATAAAAAATCAACAATAAAAACAAAAGAGGTGGGAAAATAGTGCAGGTAGCCGAATACTTAACTCCCCTCTCCAGCAAGCCACAAGCCTCTATAGACCGTTTTCTCAAGAGCCAATCACAGCTATAGCTACAAATCTCTCTCTCCCACCATTACTTTCATCTGAACTGCTTTCCCAGGAAAATGAAGTTTCTACAGACGTCTGTAAGACGTTTCCACCGCTTGGCGGTTGAAATCACTCGCCAATCGAATCGTCGCCCGCGAGTTTTGGCGCGGATCTCCAGCGGCCATAGGCCAGTCAGTAACCTGTGACGTCACACCGGCAGGTCAACACGCCGCGGCCTTGTGGTACTGTTTGGCAACCCTCGCCAAAAACAAATGTCCCAGGTTCGAATCCCGGTCTGACTCTCATATGTCGTATAGACTACATCAGACGTGTTTTCCTGTGGAGGAGTCGGTTGCCCTATCACCTTGCGATTTTAGGTTCTCATTGGAGAGGCACTTCCTTTCGTCTGCTAATCGCACGGTTTTGCGGTGCGGTTCCAAAACACAGACACGAAACTGATTACAGCGAACAGAGACGTCAATGAACGGACGGACATATCACAGGACCACGGCGCTCCTAAACTTACAATATGCTCGACGTTGCTTATCTTTTACTTCGACCATTCAGTTTTTATACTTTGCTTATTGTTTCATAGTTCCACACAACTTCTACTTTTCTAGATTGATCTGTGTTCAGTTTTTCACTGCCTATCCACTGCTCCAAGTTATAACTAAATCTAAAGGTGGGTGGGGGTGTAATAGGGAGGTTCCCTTGTGAGAAACAACCAGATCCAGTTCTCGTGACCCACGTCGCGAAATTGCATAGATAGACGCCACTCAAGAAAAGCGTCGACGTGTGCCTGGTGGTGATGATAGTGAATCGTCTTCCCATCACACATCTACCCTCTATATTTATAATCATGTTTTTCCCTATACTGAGGCTCTGCTTTGTGAAAAACATGGAGATAATGTAGCAGAATGATTTAGATACTCCTCCCCCTCCTCCTAACAGTGGACAAGTAGATAATGACGTTTTAACGGACGGCACTGAGGTGTAAGATATACGGGATGATGTTACCAGTGTTAAACTGTCTGCAGCAGCAGTAATCAATCAACCGGTTTCATAACGTCCCCGTATTCAGCGGGTGCAGCAGTAATCAATCAAGCGCATTCACAACGCCCCTATTCTGTTGAATGAAGCACGGAGCGCTCGATGTTGCACACGATCTTCTTACGTTGCCGCACGCTGACGCAGGGTTGCTGCGAAGAAGAAGTAAACAACGTTTTCAAAAACCTTCAAATGTCTGTAAATCTATCGGACCAAACTGCATGGTCATCAGTCCGTAGCTTACAAACTACTTAAACCTAGGTAAACTAACCTAAGGACAACACACACACACACACCCATGCCCCAGGAAGAACTCGAACCCCCACGGCGAGCAACCGCGCGCTCCGCAGCGATACGCTTTAGACTGATCGGTTACTCCACCGCGGCAAACAACGTTTTCACCCGTAGCGTGCTGCGTCACGCCAAATGAGAAGAGCAGAAAGAATATTAATCATCTCGTGATTAGACTACAAACCCGTTCCCTTTCAAACGTCTATGGATCCCGCCACTGATGACGATGAACAACGTTGTTGTTAACCAAAGAGGTTAGACTACCAGAGAGAGTCAACAACGCGACCGCAGTGAAGAAAACTGCACAACCGTCCGCCGTGTTACCGGAATGCCAGAGAGGGGCGTGGTACATGGCAGTAGGTTACGAAAGTATAAGTGAAATTCCAACATGTTGGACGGTTTCGGGATAGCAACTTGCTATTTTTATTAATAACTAGATTACCCGGTGAACTTCGTAATACTTACTTCTTAATATAAACCATATTAATTTAAATCATATGTATTTAGACCAGTAGTTTTCTAAAGGCATCACAAGATATCGAAGTACTGGCTCGATAGCGGATGGAAAGAGTGGGCAAATCATGCACACATGTCCAGGATAATGTTCATGTCATATTCGTGGAATATCAGGGAAGGTTTAAACGGTGATAACTATGGAAAAATTGGGAGAAAAATTTAGATTTTAAACATATAAAATAATTACTTGGTTGTTTTACTTCATTCTAACCTTCCTTTCGCTTCGAACGTCGAATGTACACAATTTTATCGCAGTCAGATGTATTGTATTGATATTTCATAGTAAAAACTCATTTTTTTCTGAATTTTCCTATTTTCCGGATAAATTTTCCAAATTTTTATTTCATTAGAACGTTACTCTTGCTTAGAACGTCAAATATGCAATATTTTATCACAATCAGACGAATAGTATTGATATCGTTTTTAGCTCATAAGAATGTTCATCTTTCGTTGAACGTCAAACGATAAAACTTTTCGCAAGTTATAGTGTTAAGTACATTTAGAAACACATTGAAAAAGGAACTTGGTTAGAATCTTGCGACTTTCCTTTTTAACTGTTTCTATTTTTTTTTTTTTTACTGAAAACTTTTCCAAGACCATAATGAACAAAACAAAACAAAAAGAATTACACCTCTCCGTCGTGCGAAAAGTCAGTTATAGTGCTGAATTCAATCAAAAACACATAGAAAACGCACTTTCAGTTTTTCTCAAATTTTCCAAATTTCCGGTAGATTTTCCAAAAGGTTTATTTCACACAAACCTTGTCCTGTCGAGCGGTACTCAAGTGATGATCTTACAACCATCTGGAAATTTATTTTTATTCATAGAAAAACATTGCGACTTTCCCAAATTTTTATATGATGCGAACCGCCCTCTTGCTTTCAACGTGAAATGTACAAACTTTTATCGCAATTGGACGAACCGTATTGACAGCTCATTGGAAAAAGCTGTTTCAGTTTTTCCCGATTTTCCTCTTTTACGGACAACTTTTCCATGTTTTATCACCGTTTAATCCTTCCCTGGACTTATACGAATATTTCAAGACTAAAATTAGCCAAATCGGTTCAGCCGTTCTCGAGTTTTAGAGAGACTAACGAACAGCAATTCATATATATTTCAAAAAACGGCGAAAGTTGCATACAGCTGGTTCTTTTTATTGACGACTATCGGGCTTACCTGAGCCCATTATCAAGTCAGACCAACTCAATGGCATTACCAATATACAAACGATACATCACACGTACAAAAAAAAATATTCCCTTTTTTGAAACGTGTCACTATTCATTGTTCAGCGCCAGGCATATGGGTGATGTCACTGAGTTGGTTTGACTTGATAATGAGCCCAGGTAAACCCGAAACTAGTCGACAATAAGAAGAACAAGCTGTGTGTAACTGGCTGTTTTTTTAAATTATTAATGAAAATACAAGTGTTTGCGCTTTTAAGATTTAGCCAGAAACAATATTACTTCCGATTATAGTACATAAACACTTCATATACGTCGTTTCTCGAAAGTGTCAGCAACTTACATTTCAGTACCACATACGATCAGTAGCATTTGTGTCTATTATATGGTGTGGAAAGTTCAATCCCCGTTCGTTTTTGTACGCCATTTACAACAGAAAATGGTACAGGTTTTCACACACTAACTTTCTACAGTAACTTTAACTTAATTTCATTTAATGTTCGAAACGAACTATTGCATAGACCAAAGAAATACAAACCCGCACCGGAGTTTTATACTCAAGCCACACAGTCAGTAGAATATTCATATAACTTTTTGGTTGGTCGTAAGTTTATTGAAGTAGCTGTTGCCGCGCGGGAGTGGCTGCGTGGTTTGAGGCGTCATTCTACAGACTAGCTATTCACTCCCAGCGGAGATTCGAGTCTTCCCTCGGGAGCGCGTTGGTGTATGTGTGTGTGTGTGTATGTATGTGTGTGTGTGTGTATGTGTGTGTGTGTGTGTGTGTGTGTGTGTGCGCTTGTGCTCTCCTTAGTGACGCTGCTGTGGTGTGTGGGAGGGTGTCGTCTTTAATTGACTGTAATAGCATACAGGATGACTTTTTCTAGTTGGTGCAAAGAATGGAAGCTAGCTCTCAATGTAGAAAAATGTTAAGTGATGCGCATGAGTAGGAAAAACAATCCCATAATGTTCGAATACAGAATTAGTAGTGAGCTTCTTGATGCTGTCGCGTCGTTCAAATAGGCGTAACACTGCAGAGCGATATGAAATGGAACGGACATGTAAGGACAGTTGTAAGGCGGACAGCCGACGTCGGTTTATTGGGAGGCCACGTCTTGAGTATTGCTCAAGTGTTTGGAACCCACAGCAGATCAATTTAAAGGAAGACATAGAAGCAGTTCAGAGGCGAGCAGCCAGGTTCGTTACTGGTAGGTTCGACCAATGCGCGAGTGTCACGGAAATGCTCCGGCAACTCAATTGGGGATCGCTGGAGGAAAGACGACGCTCTTTTCGTGAATTTCTGTTCAGTAAATTTAGAGGGCCGGAATTTGAAGCTGAGTGTAGAAAGATATTCCTGCCGCCTACTTAAATTTCATGTAGTAATCACAAAGACTGGATAAGAGTTGGTAGGACTCGTACGGAGGCGCATAGACATTCTTTCTTTCCTCGTTTTACTTGGGAGTGGAATAGGAAAGGAAATGCCTAATAGTGTTACAGTGTACCCTCCGCCACGCACCTTACAGTGGATTGCGGAGTACGTATGTAGATGTACAAGTTATTTTAAGTAGTTTATAAGTCTAGGGACATGACCACAGCAATTCAATAGGTTTACAAATATTTGAACATTTCGAAGATATAGACGACATTATCCTTGTCTTTCTCATGAATCAGATTACGGTACTGTGCATCAATATACCAGGAAACTGCCATTAGCGAATTTACGTTGTAGTTTCACCTTTTATAACAAAAAGTGCGATAAATATATTTAGCCTTACTTCATTCACTTCATGAACAAATTTAGTTTCAAGATATGGACAGATAGATTGCTCGCTGTCGAAAACCAGTTTTCTTTTCTCATTCAACCCATTTGTCAGCAACTTGTTTTAACGACACCTCGGAAAAAATAATAGCACAATGCTAATATATACAGTCACGACACTCCAACAGACTTTTCTTATACACAGAAACAGCAGCGCTACAAGCGGCCGTGACGGAGTGGCCGAGCGCACTGAGGCACTATACACTGATGCGCGAGGCCATTCCCCGTCGGAGGTACGAATCCTCCCTCGGGCATGGATGTGTTTTCTCTAGTATAAGTTCTTCTATAAGTAGTTTCTAAGTTTAGGGACTGATGACCCCGCAGTTAAGTCCCTTAATCCTAGCTTAGTAACATCCGTCAAAATGACGGCTACGTTCAAATTGTCAGTGAGGTGTGACGTTTTCAAGAACAATCGATGAACACGTGTACACGGGTAGAGTGTTAGTTTGGAATCACATTCGCCTACTTGACGGGTGATACAAACAAAAGTTCAAAACCCCCTGAAAGACAGTTGTTAGTAGCGAACGATAAAACCAGATGATGGTAACGCAGGGATAAGCTCAACACACATTAGAACATTTGCTCCAAGTGGACGGCAACGTACATTTCTGAATACGATATTGGATGAGTGAGAATAGTATCGTTTATATTAACTTCATCATATTTTTCACGTTAGAAATGTGCCTAGAGCCACAGAAATATACCGTATTTGCCAGTATATAAGACGCACCGGGGTATGAGACGCACTCTACTTTTAAGACTTCTTTTTTAGGAAAAAATAAATCACACGTAATATGTCAATTACAACATAATTATAATAAATTTCGTCAGGTACATTAAATATCTATTCAGAGCCTCCAAGTAGTGTTCATAGACTTTACGCAGTCGAGTTTCTTGACAGTTTTTGCTTATTCAAAGGCATCTTTCTCCTACCGCAGTTTTTCTCCTATCGTGCACTATGCGGTGGTTGATGAGAGCGTCGTAAAGGCTTACGACATTGACACCTAGATGGCTCTGCTGCGCTCCGATCAGACATCGCGCCGAGTATCAGTTCGCGAACTTCGCGTGACGAATAGCGGAATTCATGTTCAAAATGACGCATTTTGAGCATTTATTGAGAAGCGCAAAATTTATGTAAGTATTTTTTTCTTTTATGTTCCATAAACTGTGAGAATGATGGATGGTTTCGTCTGTGTATTGGTCGGTGCACTGTATGGGGCACAGAGTGGTATAACCTCAAAAATACGACACCTGTGAGACGTAGAAGTTGTGCAAAACATCACAAAGAATACTTGTGTACCTATTTGCACTAGAGAATGCGAATAAATTCTCAAATATCATCAGGAAAGACATGGAAAAATGCGTGAGCAGCGTTTCATCATTCAAATAATGAATGACACCGTTACAGAAATGCCGGAAAAAATCGGTTACTATGACTGAAATTACGTCAAAAGTTTCTACTTATTATGAAGTTACCAGTTTCGGTTACGCTTGGCACTAACAATAGTACGAAATTCAGAAAACCTGTACTACATAATAAAGCTCCTGAAAACGTTTTGGTGCATATTATGTAAATATATAAAATAAAAACTACGAAAATGTAATAGAAACTTAAAGCAAATTATCCCGCTAAAAACATTATTTTCCGTATTTTACACCAGTTTTTTGAAATCCCTTAAAATGAACCGAACTTGTGGGTATCTACTTTAACTGGCAAGTGGCCTGTAAGACGCATCCACTTTGTGGACCAATTTTTGTAGGAAATTGCGTCTTAAACTCCGGCAAACACGGTAGTTATTAACTTAAAGATAACTCCACGTTTGTCCTTACGTTTCCTTAGTGCCCTGACAAGGTATCTAACGGTATATTACAGGACTGTTTATTTTTAATTACCTTGTAACCTACAGGTTCTTACTGTAAAATTTAATTTTATAATAACAATAAAAATGGCTAGGAAACACCAGAGTACTTGCCGCTTGGCAGAATGACGTAGCTTTTATACTCAGGAACTTTAAGGTTTTTCCAAAATTTTCAAATGTTTGTAATTCTATGGGACCAAACTACTTTGGTCGTAAGTCCCTATATTTACAAACTAGATTTAGTTAAACTAACTTAAGAACAACACACACATCCATTCCCGAGGGAGGATGCGAACCCCTACGCGGGAGGCCGGTCGCTCTTACAGCTGTAGCTGTAAGAGGAACATCGCAGACGTGCAAATAAAATGGCGGAAGCAATCAGACAATTTCTCAACAAAGAAGAAACTTATTCCACAATTGTTTCTACAGCTGAACCACAAACGAGGAGACTCTTCCGAAGATTGGCTTTTTTAGATAAAATAATTACACTCAAAGCATATGCGCGTATTAGAAAGACGAATGAAGTGTAAAAATATTCGGGTCATTACACTTCAAAGCGAATATAGAAACGTCAATAAAACTGCCTGTTAAAGGTGAAGCATTGAATTAAAATTTGTGTTGCTGCCGGGAATCGAATCGGACCTTCATGCTCAGCAGGCAGACATATTAATCACTATACCACCGTGGCTCAGAATACAGTTTGTGATGTGGAGGGAAGTCGTACTTAGACTATTCTGAGGCGCTTTAATTGCTACTGTTGTGGTGGTCTAGTGGTTAAGACCTTTAGTGCTGAGTAGGGAAGTCGGGGTTCGATTCCCGGTCACAGCACCGTGACCGTAGGTGGTTAGTCTCTGAGGAGAAGTGTTTTTGGTCTCTTATGTTTCCACCTATGGTTGTAATCGTAGTTCCCCAAACGTAGTATGAAGGGATTGTTCGAGTGTCTCGAGTTTTTGTACAGTCGTGTAGCGAGTTTCTTGAATACCACCGAGAGTCGCTCTAGGCGGTATTCACTGCGAAGATCAACGGTGCGTGTGTAGCGTGGAGCGTTGCTGATGATGCGTAGTACCTTGTTCTGTATGAGCTGCAGGCGGTGGAGCCGTGTTGGAGCCGCGTATGCCCAGCACGGAGCAGCGTACGTCATCAGATGTCTAATATGTGTCATGTATGTGTTCCTCGACACCCGGCTATTCAGTTTGCTTTCCCTGTTGAGCATTGGGTAGAGTTGTTTGAGCCTCGCGTTTGCTCGCTTGGTCATGTATGTGGTCTCCCCATGTTAATTTCCGGTGCAGCCAGGCACCGAAGTATTTGACGTTGTCACGGAAACGTATTGGGCGTGCGTGCAGAGTAATTGGCCTATAGTGTTGGTGTTTGCGCAGTAATTTCGGTCTGCGTGTGAACAGAACTGCCTCGCACTTGTCGACGTTTACTTTGATACGCCATTTCTCCAACCAACGTTCGGCAGTTCTGAGTTCAGTCTGTAGGCTTGAAATGGCGGTGACATCTGCGTAGATTGCAGTCATCGCGTTATGTGTGGACGGAAGATCGTTAATGTAGAGGTTAAACATGAGGGGCCCCAGGATGCTGCCTTGGGGTACTCCGACTTAAATAGCGTGTCGTGCAGACTGTTTGCTCTCCACATTGTTTACTCCTTGTGCGAAAGCTTTTATACTTTTAGAGGCTAAGCTCCGAGACCCCGAATATACGTCCGCAGGGACGTGTGTTTACCAATTGGAGTCCGAAGTTAGGCGAGGTCAGTAATACAGTGACAAGCAGAAACCAAGAAAGTCCGCGGGAAGCAGCCGAATGCGTGGCGATCGGTCCAGTCGTCGTCGATAAAGAGAGCAACGAACGCGAAGGCGGAAGATCGGTGTGGGCTGTTGCGCCAGCGTATACAGCACGCTCGCCCCAGGCGAAGGAAGGAAGGAAGGTAGCTTGGGGTTTAACGTCACGACACCCAGACGCGCGTGAGTAGCCGAGCGGTCTGGAGCGCCACGCTACCGATCACGCGGCCTCCCGCGTCGGGGGTTCGAACCCCCCCTCGGTTATGGATGTGTGTGTTGTTCTTGGGTTAGTTTAAATTAGTTTAACTAGTTTGTAAATCTAGGGAATGACGACCACCGTAGTTTGGTCCCATACGTTTTATAAGCATTTGACTTGAACGGACCCGCAGTCATAGTGTGCTGTAGGAAGAAACAGTATTGATAGGCGCCGTAACTCTCTGCATAGACGCCTGTTATTTGGTCATAGTCAGTGCTGGGGAAGGCTCGACTTGTGCCCCTTGCCTTCGGCAACCTTGTCGGCCTCGGTGTTGTTACGGTTGCGGCAACGGCAGGCGCTTGTCTTCCAACGGAGCCGTTGAGGCGTGACCGAAACAGGTTACAAACATTTCGACATTTCTTAAAAGACGTCATAAATCGAAAGTCTCACGTGGTATTTCAATAACCTTCTTATTTATGAGCGAATATTTCAACTATGTGATGTACTATGATATAATTTCGGAGGTAAATTCAGTGATATCTGTATATACTGTCTGTAAAAATGTCTTGCGAGTTCAATGATTAGCAATGTTGAACTAATAAATTGTTACGTCCTGCCGAATGTGTAGTTATACTTCATTAAAAGCGGAAAAGTATAAAGCGATAAACGTCTTTCCTTACATCTATTTTCTGCGATTGTTAGCGAGAAGAATGTTTCAAACAATCGTGTAAAAGTTTTTGCAAGTCGCCAAGTGCTCTCATTCACAAATAGTGTATGAATAAAGTCGCGGGAATTTCATTGTTTATGACGTCATATGTCTAGGATTATTTGTAGTAAGTAGAACCATTTACTACAAATAATCCTCTCAGCAATTGTGGTCTGATAGTATGAAATATGTTTACAAATTTTGGTTGAAATCGGTCCGGTAGTTTGGGAGGAATTGTGTAACAGACACACACACACACACACACACACACACACACACACACACACACACACACACACAAATTCTAACAACATTGTTGTTCACTAGTACGAAATGTTACTCGAACTTTTTTCAGTTTTTGTTTTTTCATTTTGTGTAATGTGTTTTATAGAGAGGATATGGAGATAACTAACATCCAGATACTCGGAAACGGCCGTGGAATTTTCTTTAGTCTTCACGGTCTTAGCCTATACTTTCTTTAAGCCCTATCCGATTGTTCTGATGGCTTGCGTTTGTAAAAGCGAAGAGTAACTGAACTTTCGCCACGGTAGCTCAGCACCTACTGTCATACAAACTGAGTTAAGCTAACACACACTGTTGGGACGATACAGTGCGATTTGATATTTGATACATTAACTGCCAAGGCCGCTTACGAAGATTTTTTTTTTTCAATACCAGTTTCAGCAAAACTAGCTGTTTCCTCAGATGTTCTGTAAAGTAACATAACATAAATGAAATAATCAGCTTAAAATTACGTAAAAGGAACATGTGCTACTTATAAATACATACCACTTCGTAAAATACTTAGAACTTCATAAAACAGGTGTCGTCGTCACTGTTGATATACGAATGCGCTTTACAAAACGGCAGTGAACACTTGGTTATCGGAACAGGCGGCAAGATTTTATGAAGACGGGATTTTAAAATTGGTTGAGAGACGTGACGTTTGAACAATCTTGGCAACTATGTCGAAAATAGAGTGAAGTATGTACTTTCTGAAAATAAATTTACTTATTTGAAATAACCTTTCGTTGTGTACTTCTGTTCAAACGGAACTTACTTTAAAAAACTCGCCTCGTAATTTCGGCCAAGCCAAAGATTCGGCTTGCGGCCGAAGCCAATACTTTAGCCGAAACTGGCCGTAACCAAAACAGAATATTCGGTCGGTGCTTTCTGCACAAACGGATGCTCTCACGTGATCCATTCTAGCACTGACCTGATCCTTCACGAAACTAATACACTGACGAATACTCTCTTGTCATTTTAGAGCGATTTACAGAGATGTCGATGTAGCAGGAGTAATTTCGTTAGCACGGTGTTGCTACCAATCTGCTCGGGGTCTTGGAACTCTGCCTGAAATCACAACCATTTGAGCGCGAACACCGTTTACCACAAAAGAGAAATCCGATCTGCCCTTAAGCCCCCAACGGAATAGCGATATTACTTGCGTGCTCTGGGCGAGTGCCCATAAAGCACTTCCCAGCGGTCGCCGCCGACCTATCTCGCCCCCTTCCCGCCCCTCTCTCCCCTCCCCTCTTCCTCCTCGTCCACCACCACCAACCCTCCCAGCGACGCTCCAGCTACCCCTATCTCTTACCTCTTCCCCTGCACCCAAGCACAATTCACAAACCGCCATCTCCCGCACCTGCCATGTATTTTCTCTGCTATCGCCGTTACCAATGAGATGTGCGTGCTTCCAAAATCGATCCAAGGCAAGGGCTGTTCACATGACACGTTGCTTGTCACTGGATTGTGGAAGACGGTGGATTTATTGATGCTACATACAGGGGGAAGTATGCTGACGACAGTATACGTTTCCTTATATTATATTCTTTGGTAACTCACACAATTTATTATTTTTACCAAATTTTAAACAATATAAAAAGATATACCGTAAATTCCCACAACTATCGCCCTGAAACACAACTATGGTCCAAATTGGTTTTGAAGAATATACAGCGTGTTACAAAAAGGTACGGCCAAACTTTCAGAAAACATTCCTCACACACAAAGAAAGAAAAATGTTATATGGACATGTGTCCGGAAATGCTTAATTTCCATGTTAGAGCTCATTTTATTGCTTCTCTTCAAATCACATTAATCGTGGAATGGAAACACACAGCAACAGAACGTACCAGCGTGACTTCAAACACTTTGTTACAGGAAATGTTCAAAAGTCCTCCTTTACCGAGAATACATGCATCCACCCTCTGTCGCATGGAATCCCTGATGCAGCCCTGGAGAATGGCGTATTGTATCATAGCCGTCCACAATACGAGCACGAAGAGTCTCTACATTTGGTACCGTGGTTGCGTAGAGAAGAGCTTTCAAATGCTTTCATATTCACATAATATATGACTTCAATTGCGAATGGGCAAAGCTGAAAATGTGTACCCAGCCGGGATTCGAACCCGGGTGTCGTGTTTTCTAGGCAGTTGCGCTGACCACTACACCACTGGGAACACAATGATCACGGCACCTGCAAGGACTACCTAAGCACACCTTCCGTCACACACAAATTTCCAGCCTTAGCCTGCCCACAGTACTCAAACTCGTAGTCACTATGTACTAATTCCCGTAAGAGTAAGGGTTCCAAACTTGCCCACCCCTCCCCAGTAACGAAAGGATCATTGCCTGTCATGTATTCTGTGAATGTGGTTTAGTACCGTTTAGTGACAGCCGAGCGCTTCCATCGCTCTCGAAACAATGAGGGAGTCTGCCGTCCACTGGCAGGAGGATTAACTGCCAGGTCGCGCACGGTAAAGCATCACAGTGGCCACAGCGATAACGTGAAGAGGCTCATTTTCAGTTAGATCCTCCAACTTTCTTTGTACTGAGAACAATGTGGGAGATAGCTCGGTTGAATTTTCTTTATTTGTCTTTTAATATATTTAGAGTATATGAGGAGCATCGTTTCAAAACGTATTAAGTACACTTTTGATCAAAACACAGTTTGATACGATTTCCTCCTGTTTTTTATGCGCTTTTTAATGCTGTGAATTCACATTGAAACATTTCGTGTTATATCCCTTAAAATTTCCATGTCGAAGTAGATGCGTCGGATCAAATCGTATTAAGTGCACAGGAACGATCGTTTCAAAGTGTGTTATGTGCAACTTTCGTCTAGTTAAGTTGGACAACTTTGATAGAGAAGTTCACAAATCTGCGGGAAAAGTAAGAACTCTTGGACATGACTGGGCTGTCAGAGACTACAAAATACTTGCAAAACAATTCAGAAAATTGGATGGAATAAAGGAAATGAAGAGGGTAATACTGAAGAAATGTACTATAAACGTAAAGCCCCTCGTCAGAGTAAAGATGGAGCCAACATATAGATGTGCTGATCCATCAGAATATTTTGTAACAATACTGAAACGAGGAACAAACATGGAGCAAGTGTATGAACCTCCTGTGCTTCATTTGAGAGCTTTAAGCGATGCAAAGAAATTAGACGTAGACACACTTTTGAAGGCAAAATTTGGCAATAACTGGAGATAAATTCATAGTTTGCAGATGTATAAATTAGCTCTAGATTTTGATGCAGCACCTGAGTGTTGTGATCCTGAAGATTGTGATTGTTTGGAAGAAGAAACGGGACTTCAAGATTGTGATATGTTGATGTCGTACTGTAAAATCCAGGTTTTTGATTCTATATGCATTTATGCAGCATAATTTGTAATTTAAAATTATGTAAATTTAGTATGACCTAATATCTTAACCTGTGAAAAATTTACTGAATGTTAATAATACTTTTTTTTTTACTTTCTCTGAACTTTGTGTATTGTTGTGACAATTTTAAAACATTAAATAAACATAAACTACAGCAAAACTGATTTGAAAAGCTATAAGTGTTTGATCTCCTATGTGTATGTTTATTGACTAAACGGTTCAGAACGTATTATGTTCAGTATATCGGTTCAAAACGTATTAAATGACAATTTTAAATTTAAATATAAGGCCACTTAATGAAAAACCAATTTCAGTTTTTGTGGATTCTCAAAGGTTACCCTAGTATATAAACTCTGACATCTCAATTTTGTGGATACCTTTCCCAGTTCGAAAGTAAAACGTTTATCTTCATTTCTGAAAAATGTACATTGATGCATCTAATACGTTTTCAAACGACGCTCCTCATATATGAGTAGCCTATTATCAAAGACGGAAATCTGCCGTTTTCAGAAACTGAGATAAACGTCATTTTTTTTAATTGCCAAACGTAGAGCTAATATATTCACAAGCTGATACGAGCATTATCAACTTTAATACTCGAGGATTTATACCTGGAAGTGGCTAATATCAATTTGAATAGTCAAGCACCTTTGAAACCAAAACGTGTAGGTGTCCGCTTTTAATGTGAATACGCTTTCAGATGCCCGTTTTTGATACACAGAGATTCGCTTACTGCTGACGAGAATCTTTTACAGGTGTATAATCTGGGAAATTATAGGAATGTCGACATAAAGTGGAACATATTAAATTCTGAACTCTATTACATATTGGAAAAACGGAGAACTACAATAATTATTATAATCTTTTTAATTTTATATACAAAATGAAATGTTACGGCACTGAATCTCTAAAATTATTAGAAAAAGGTCTCTTGAAACTGTCGCCAGATTTTTCCTTAAACATCCTTACGTTTTTTCTGACATCGAACTTCTTTCCAACAAGTGATAATTTAGTACAACACACCTTACAGTAGAACAGTGTAGTTGACTAGCTAGTCTTTACCTTTGTTTCTTTTCAGTGTTTATTTTCCACTTTTCAGATTGTCTCAACCGCTTCCTAGCTTTACCTTCGGATGCTGGTGATATATTATGTTCTTTTTCACTCGCTTTAAGATGGTTATTAATACTATAAAAATTACGGAAAAACTTAAATACGGGCTTATAGGTCTTAGTACCTGGCACATAGTGTCGCCACGTCTGATTTTCGAGGGCATGTGATCATGTACTACTGTGTTCCCATTGGTGCACACTGTTTCATTCCACAAATGTCCGAATTTGATACCAAGCTCTTATGTAGGTGTCCGCCTTTGATAAGAACAGTCAAATTTAACGTGTGATTTATCTCATTTACTCAAATTTTTGGTAAAAACGGACTTCACCAATGAAAAGAGCGGAAAGAGATCCTCTAGGACCGACTGCTAACTAAATTTCGACCATTAGGTCAGATGTCCAGTTTTGATATTAGGCCACTCATATTACCTTTAGCTTCTTGTTTATCTCCTGACGTTATACATGGGAAATGCGCAATAAAATTAAAACGTGTGAACTTGAGCAAATCTATGGTCCACCTTCCAGAATGGATTTTAATCTTAAAATTCCTAAGAAGGCGTTCTCTAGTGGTGGTGATGAGGATACAGCATCGTTTGTATCAGATGACGACGATACCTTTTATTTGAACACATAAGAAATTGGCGACGGTGTAACGAAGTTTGTTGATGCAACAGTGGTGTTCGTGCCTCAAGTGGGTGATGATGTGATAGAATGACGGGTATGGGGGTGCTTGAACACTGGCCTGGTAGTGTTCTGAATATGGATAAATCATGCTTCACAATTAGCTGTATGGAGAGAAGTGGGAATTTTTACAAATGGCGAACTGTAAAGTATATTGTATGTAAAATTAGTGAGACAGTGACGGTCTCTTCGAAAAGGGTTTTATACAGTATCCCAGAGCCAAAAGACAAGTGAAGTGTAAAGGGGTAGATTGTTTTTCTTATAACAATTGCGTCAGCTGTTGTTGCAGACTTTTGAGGTGTGTGCTTTATATTGTGACTTCATTTTTCATTAAAATACTTTCTGCATCTTCATGAGTGTAAAAAGTACTGAAGTAGTTAAAGTAACGGCACCATTGATCCAGCATATGAAAATCATAGTGGACTATAGATGGGCACTTGTCATACAATTACACCAACACATTGACAGTGTAGAGTGCAACACTCACAGTAATTTAATGTCTTACATAAACCACTATCTGTAAAAAAATTGTGGCTTTCGGAAATTATAAGTTTACGCATTAAAATATGTCATAAGTGGTATATAGTTGTGGGGAGTTACGGTACCAGTAGTCTACTGACAAGTAAACCTACGGATGTGTCACCAAAGATGTTAAAATAAGGGGAGACGGCGCTACTATGCAAAGCTTGGTTGTCGAAGCTTAGCTGTTGATTGAAGTCAATGCACCATCTTGCGGAGCCAAGGAAATATGTTTTCAGATTAAAGAACTGTGTGATCCTTTCCCTGTTTAATACATTTAAATTACTGTCATTTATGAGTATATTTTCCATGTAGAATACTTACCCCGACAAATACAGACTTACAAATAGGTGAACTGTATTTTATTAGCGCAAAATGTCATTCGATTAGTATGACTCACATACCGCGATAATACCCAAATGCATTACAAGAACTGAAACTGTCAGCTGTCTTTCATAACTATTTTTTTAATTGTCTTGATCGCACCGTTTTTTATTTCATCATTACGCGTTTCGATACATCATCATCAGCTCTGTGGCACAAATAATAAAAATAAATTACATTTCGGATATATACAGTTCTTAATCACAAAATTCATATGGAGCACGAACACATTATATGCCAAAATATGCACAAACTTTTTTTAAAAAATGATGGTAATTAAAATACATCTTATTGGAGAAGACTAACTAAAATATAAACCACCATCGTGGATGTCTACTGAAGGAGTTCAACTAGTTTCTCATGCCAAACTGTGGTGAGAGGGGGGAAACTCCGTAACAGGTAAAGTAGGTACAATAGCCGCCAGATAGCGCAGGGTTAAAATTAAATATTATTTGAATGAATTTACAATAACATCATCTTGCGCCCCCTGCACTGTCTACTGGCATAGAAGCTACGAAAAACATGGCTACAAGATGTATAAAGCCAAAAGAGAAATATCAGATACCTCATAATAAGTACATTAAAACATACTGGGGTTGGATGTACGAAAAGGGGGGGGAGGGGGAGGGCGTGGCCAAATACAGCATAAAGTCCACACAAAAATATCAAAGAGGCAAGCATGTGACGTGACATATGTCTGCTCATCTTACATTACCAATCAGCATTGTAACGGATTATTAGATGTTCTTATCAGCTAACTGAAGTTAGCGATAATATAATTACAGGGATAACCAGGTACATGCCTGTATTGTGTCTAAAAAGAGACTAATAAGGGGGGGGGGCGAGGGAGTGAGAACAAGTAAAGATGGGGGAAGGAAGGAAATGTTACTATTATGAAAAAGATTATATACCTAGTCTAGGTGTAATATACTTGGTGACTTAATGAATATAGTAGGGGAGGAAAGGGTATTGAATCATGTAAGATACATGTCCTAGTAAATGTGAACATGCTCAAATTTAAACATTACACCTAGTCATACAATGGTCTATAGGTCAGTCACAGTGGTTATGTATGATCCTATGCATGTCAATGAATGGTCGCTTGTCCGCAAAAAATGGAAGATTTTTTAACCAAGTGATAAACTGTCAGCTGTAGTAGTTCACAGGAAATGCACAACAAGATTTTTCCAATAATAACTGGACCAAGCTATATCTTTTCGTAAGTTCAGTTGTGAAGAGACGATTTTTATTGTTGAATACGTATGAAAATTCTTTCTGCTGTTCCACGTCTTTAAATATTCATACTGAAATTCTGTACCACCAGGCCGTCGAAATTTCAAGGTAACTTGTATCTCGTAAAAATGTAAATTAGTAGTCATAGAGGGAAAATACCAAAACGAATAGCAAGTATGAATTTAGACAACAAACTTCTCTGTGTCAAATAGCAGACGACTTTCTCGTTTTGCTTGCACATGCATATGTAATGCTGGTTACCGGGGTTTTTTTTTTTTTTTTTTTTTTTTTTTTTTTTTTTTTTTTTTTACGTAAAGTGGCACTTTCAACTCAGAAAGCAATGAGCAATGAATACGTACTAGTCACCACAAACGTTGTTGGCTCCGCAATATGGCGACTGTGTCTTCACTTCTGTGGTGATAAGGGCACCTCCCCCTATTCTAACCTCCTTGAGTGTCACTCCCCGTTTTTTCTAGTATTTGTATATGTTAAAATACATGAAGAAGTAAGGGAAACCTTCGTCCCTCCAACATGGGGACTAAAATGGCAAAATTCCGATACACTGGATATTAGTGAACGATTTTAATGATTTTCGTTATGACAGTATCTTTTAATAAAACACTACTATCTGCCCAAATGTATTGGAGGGGGAGTGAGAAATAATGGGGCAAACAACCCCAAATGAGAACACATTTTTGCACAAAAACTAGTTTTCATCGTAATAGAATCACCTAAAACGTCAAAAGGAAGGCTAATTAAGAATACGTTTTTCCCTTTATTTATTTATTTTACATAAACATATTTCAGTTGTAAATAACACTTATATTGCCGTGCTCGTTCGATACTACCAATATAAATCTGGCCGTGTTACCTCCACGCGCTTTGTAACGGGCAACGCTACAATAACATATGTTGTTCACTTTTATTCACTTTTATTTCAAAAGTAGATTTTACAGTGTTTTGAAAGGCGCATGTCGAGTTACTGTCTGTTCGAACATTTTTTTCGAGTTTTCGTCCACTATGCTGGGTCAGCCATATTGAAGTTTGAGAACCTCATTTCAGATTCGAATTCAGCGACTTTCAATACTGGTATATTATAGAGATGAAAGAAATGGGCAGTATGAAACGCACCAATGTAAGGGTTGTTTACCTCTAAAATATATGTGTATAAAATATACGTGTTTCTTAATCAGCATTTGTAGCGCCCCTCGACTGTGCATTGGCACACACCAATGCAATAGTACACATTCCTACCCGGCTTCTTGGAAATTATACACTACTGGCCATTAAAATGGCTACACCAAGAAGAAATTCATTGAACAAATATATTGTACTAGAACTGACATGTGATTACATTTTCACGCAATTCGGGTGCATAGATCCTGAGAAATCAGTATCCGGAACCACATCCTCTGGCCGTAATAACGGCCATGATACGCCTGCCCATTGAGTCAAACAGAGCTTGGATGGCGTGTACAGGTACAGATGCCCATGCAGCTTCAACACGATACGACAGTTCATCAAGAGTAGTGACATGTATTGTGACGAGCCAGTTGCTCGTTCACCATTGACCAGACGTCTTCAATTGGTGAGAGATGTGGAGAATGTGCTGGCCAGTGCAGCAGGCGAACATTTTCCATATGCAGAAAGGCCCGTACAGGATCTGCAATATGCGACCGTGCATTAGTTTGCTGAAATTTGGGGGTTTTGGAGTAAATTGCCAATTTTTACACCGTAGTGATGTCCTATTTAGATCGTTCTGCAGTTGGTTTTGATCTTCAGATGATTTTACTAGACGGTAAATGACGGCGTCATATACAAACAACGTAAGAGAGCTGCTTAGATTTTCTCCCAAATCGGTGTATTTTCCATCATTAGTGGATAACGGAAGCTTGGAAATGTTGGACAAGTAATATGGGAGATATGGGGTACACATAAAAAAATACCGAAAGACACTCTTGTAAGCCACTTTCATTTATGTACATTGCAAAGCACCTGATGATGCATCTACAGGACGCGAAACCGTTAGTGCTTTTATAATTACGAAGCCTTTTGCGGCCAGAGTCAGATGACATAAAAGTTTTCTGGGTGCTACCGCGTCATGATGTAAGAAGGCTATTACTTTAATAACCGACGTTTCGGCCAACGTTAGAGTGGCCTTCATCTGGGTATACTGATGTGAGCTGGTTATTACTATACTTTATATTTACTTTCAATTAGACATTACGTTATAATTTTTTAAAATCAGCGATATTATTGGTGGATTTTTGTGCGGAAGAATGGAAACTTTATTATGAAGCAATAAGAAACGGCTAACCTCCACTCCCTCCACCTCAGCATCCTGTCATAATAAAGTTTCCATTCTTCCGCCAATAATCCACCAATAACATCGCTGATTTAAAAAAAATTGTGACGTAATGTCTAATTGGAAGTAAATATAAAGTATAGTAACAACCAGCTCACATCAGTATACCCAGATGAAGGCCACTGTAAAGTTGGGCGACACGTCGGTTATTAAAGTAATAGCCTTCTTACATCATGACGTGGTACAACACCCAGAAAACTTTTATATCATCGGTAGTTACTTTTTTAAATAAAGTTAATTGCAGTCGAAGCGGATTGCTGCTCCGCAGGATACGGGCGAGCTGTTTGCAGGTACGGAGGTGAGCCGCGGCGGTGGCTGAGGGAACCGCCCCGCTAACTGCGGTGGGCAGAATGAGGTTACCTGCCGCAGCCACCGGGCCGGGCTTCAGTGACGTCACAGGAACTCGCGGGGGAGGCGGCTCGGTGGCTCGGCGGTGCTGAATAATTGAGTTAGCGAGCTGCCGAGCGGCCGCAACACCTGCTGCGTGCTCCCAGGCAGGACACAGATCTCTCAAACTCGACCGCCGCGCCAGAAGGCCGGACAAGCTTCAGGAAGGGACGGGCACAGTGTGGGGCAGAGAGGAACAAAGCAAGCGAGAGGGTAGGTGGGGATCTTTGTCCTGATGTCACCAGAGGCGGCAGCCAATAGGAGAGGGGGAGAACGCGGATGTCTCTTAGAGCTACAGCGAATATTTTTTTACGGTGGCAGAATGTTGCTCAAAGAGTACTCCCTCCTACAAAAGTAAATAAAGAAAAAAAAAGTAAGATAAAATCGACAAACTGAGAACGTTCGCGAGATACGAGGAACAGAGAAAAGTTCAAATGATTGGACAGCTACCTTAAAACACGTTGGCTGCCAAGGTATTCGAGGTATGTTTTTTTAAGTGAGTGCCGTTTTGAAATTAAAAAAAAAAAAAGAAGTGCTAAGATAACTCAATAATTTTATGCGCACTGGGTACCTACATCTGTTGTCTACGCACTGACGCCATTACAATATGATTCTTCCTTAAAATTTTTAACATAGCGGCTATTGTCAGCGCACGTTACAACGTCAATATGTAAACAAGCAGCCCTCGGTCGCATAATATAATTATTTTGACCAGATTTCGGCAATGACTAAGATTTCCTTCATAAGAAAAAAAATATAGAACAAATCACATAATAAAATATACTATTCAGCTGTATAGGTTACGTCACAGAGTTTAAGAAGAATTTTTAAAGAAATCTAGCGACTATGGGCTGCACGCCTGCACGGTGGCATCGGAGGTCTGATGTGTAATGGTGTGCAATGGTACAGAAAGCTTGTAATTGAATTTTTGACAGGATCAGCACTGGTAAATGCTCATGTGATTTACCGATACCAACTAGAAGGTTTCATTCACAGAATTCAAAGAGGATGTGAGTTTGATACTACAGATACCGATGCCGGAGCCACCTAGTTGCCTGCAAGTTGTGCTCTTGTGAACATGGTACGGTATGTTATGAAAAAATGAACAATGAATTTGGACGAGAGCTAGCTGTCACGAAATGCAAACAACCTTATATGGAATTGTGACTCATATGTTTGCGTTGAGAGTTTTTTCATAAAGCACGGTGCATGTAGGTGTTAGAGATACAAAGTGGAATCACCCAGTTGTTTTACTATCATTGTTGTTGCAATTACTTGCAGAATGTAATTAAAACTGTATGCGACTTACAATCTAATGTATAAGTAATATGTAAAACTCAATAATAAATTATACCGCTACGGTCTGGGGTTCGAATCCCCCCCTCGGGCATGGATGTATGTGTCAAAAGTTTCAAATGTTTGTATAGTTTATGGGACTTAACTACGGGGTCATCAGTCCCTAAACTTACAAACTACTTATGAACTACTTACGAACTAGGACGGCACAAATATCCATGCCCGAGGGGGGATTCGAACCCCCGACCGTAGTGACCGCGCAGACCGTGACTGGAGCGCCTCAGTCTCCTCGGCCACCGCGGCCGGCGATGTATGTGTCGTCTTTAATATAAGGTAGTTCATAAATAGTTTGTAAGTTTAGGGACTGATGACCCCTTAGTTAAGTCCCAAAAGCTTAACAAACAACATAATAAATTATAAAAACAAGAAATGTCCTACAAATGCCAATAACCACTCTTCAGCGCTTGAAAACTGGAGGCCACGAGCATGATTTGTTACTGGAGGCATAATCTACTGCAACACCGAACCTGCTACTGTGAGTTACAACTGTACCACTGGGGTTTAAAAGGAAATATGTCCTTGAGTTGTATTTACTTCATGGGTCCCGAAGAGAAGACTCCCTGTTTCATTTAACTCACATGCCAGTCAATCTGTTAATCCTGCGTTACTAACACCTGGTTTAAACGCTCGCTACTAACACCCGTCTTTAAGTGGGTTTTGAACTTAGTAACACCCGTCAATTCGGCGAGTGTAATTCCAAACCAACACTCAACCCGTGTACACTTTTTCATCAACTGTTACTCAAAACGTCACAGCTCACTGACAATTTGAACGTAGCCGTCATTTTGACAGATGTTACTAAGCTAGGGTTAAAGACCGTGTTCACACTGCCGGCTAGCCCGAACCGAGCCGAGCCAAGCCGAGCCGCGACATTAAACACATTGTTCTCAATTGCGCTGTTCACACTGCCGGCAGGGCCAAGACGACTTCGCTTCAGCCGGCTCACGCTGAGCCGTCGGCATTCGGAATGTTTCATATTTCCGGCGCGAGCCGATTGGTCTATGGTATTGCTTCTGCAGCACAAGTACCTCACATCTGCAGCCTGTTTCCAATACATGTCTTTCTCCATGATAGCTTTCCTTTTTAATAACTCCTGTGAAATATATATATATATATATATATATATATATATATATATATATATATATATATATATATATATATATATTGTTTTCTTAAATTACTATTAATTCTGTAAAATGAATACATAATTCAGAATTTTTTTTCTCATAAGGAAAAACTCTCCTAAATGTCAGTCGAAATTTTTGGCATGAGTCCATTGCCACCAGTTTCTGATATGCTTAAAATCCGATGAGCAACTATAGTAATAAAATAACAAAAGCAGTGAACTATTAGCTGGCTCTAAGTAGTGAACAAGTTGGGTCACCACCGTGTTTTCTTCTATCTTCAACTGATAGTGGGTGAGGATACCTTGTTGTTGGGGACAAGCCCACCTAGAAGCAAAAAACAAAACACAACAAGTGGAACACGCTTCTTATCCTTTACTGACCTAAACTGTACTGTCTGAGGCTAAACTAAGTCAGACACATTTTTCTTTCAGTTAAGATGAAAAATAAACAAATAAATAGAAAGAAAAATCGAAGTACCATCGAGACAAACAAAATTTTCAACTGATGATTCAGCAAAATGATCGTAGAAATGCAGTTCCCCTCAGATAGCTTCTTAACAAAATAAATAAATAATAAAATTCTGAGACCTGTGTAGAGTTCTGTTAAAATTGGAGATGTGTTCCACATAAATCCGATAAACCTCAAATATGCCACCATTTGCAACATCCCTTATAAGGAGGTAACTACATATTTAAACGTCACTTTTATCTATTCTATTTTAATTAGTTCCTTCTTTCTTTAATCTGGGGCTTTTGCCTTGTAGTACGACATTTTCCGAGAGCTACAAAAGCGAAAATAAAAGAAATGACTAAAATGACACAGCGTAGATGTACCTATAAATTTCAGTACAAGTTTGGGCTTCTTCCTTTTATCATTTCAAACTAGAAAGGCAATGAGTATACTATCAGAAAATTTCATTTCAGTCCATCAAAACCAAAGACGCAGATAACATTAATTTATTCTTCTCTTCTAGTTCGAAACACGAAATATTTATTCCATTGATTGAACATTGTGCGCAATAAATCAGTTGTACGCCTCTTATAAAGCATGACCTCACGTAAATCCATAGCAGATCATTGTCAATTGTAATCGTTCGCCACCCAAGAAAAAATAGTTTCTACTTGTTTTTTGGTTTACGGGTCATTAACACAATACGAGGTACTGACACACGTGGCCAGTAATTCATTTTTTTTTGGTGCTGCAGTGCTTCACGCTACGCGCAACATCCGCCGAGATCGAATGCTTGCGGTCGCGGCATAACGCCGTTCAGATAACTCGCAATTACTTGTGATAGGTGGTAGATATCAGTGAAACTACCATCTGCAAAACTTTACTGTGCTTTTAGCTCCATTTCACTCGCCGTAATATCTGGTCTAAAATGTATACAACAGTAAGCTGCCCCCTATCCAACATTTTCAATATACTGTTTGTAAATGAAGCGCACGCACTTGATCAAATATCGACATTTTTAAACGACTATTATGCATTATGAAAAGGTCAATGACCTATTAGAAAGCTGAGATATTTTACTTACACGTATCGAAAAATCAGTTTTTTTAAACCGCAGACTTTTATCAAAATCGAGTGAGAAGCTTCAAATGATTGTATAGCTTATGGGACTTAACTACGGGGTCATCAGTCCCTAAACTTACAAACTACTTATGAACTAGCTAACACTAAGGACGGCACAAATATCCATGCCCGAGGGGGGATTCGAACCCCCGACCGTAGTGGCCGTGCAGACCGTGACTGGCGCGCCTCAGTCCCCTCGGCCACCGCGGCCAGTGAGTGAGAAGCGTTATCAAATTAAAAACTCGCGATGAATGAAAAGCAGGCATTTTTCCTTTTCACAGGCAAAACAAAACTTGCAAGCAAAAAATAAGTTGATAAAACGATGTGAGGTGGCCTTATATACCGGCCCAGTGTTAACAATAAGGCCGGCGGCGTGCGACGACTAGGCATCAGCCGGACCCGCACATAGTCCAAGCATACTGTGACGGCGTAATGCTAAATTTGCAGAAATTATTACCTGAAAACAACGAGTATGAGATTGTGGCAAGTTAAAATTCGAGCATAGATGACGAAATTTACCGGAAAAAACGCCCAAAAACAGTTTTTATTAAATAAATAAGAAACGATAACTCAGATGGGCAAAATGTTACTTTAGAAAGTTGTAGTCCTTAAGACTGTCTATCGATTGATTTTTGTACACATTGATTGATTTGATACGGTTCGAGATATATCGAAAAACATTTAAAATTATTTAAACACTAGATTTCTTGTAACTCGACAACATTCACGTTTCGCCGCGGTGAAGTAGCCGAGCGGTCTAAAGCGACTCGCTGCGGAGCGCGCGGTTGCTCGCCGTGGAGGTTCGAGTCCTCCCTGGGGCATGGGTGTGTGTGTTGTCCTTAGGTTAGTTTACCTAGGTTTAAGCAGTTTGTAAGCTACGGACTGATGACCACGCAGTTTGGTCCGATAGAATTACAAACATTTGAACATTTTGAAATTTAACAAGTTATTTTATAATTGGGGCATCCGCAGCTGACTAAATACATTTTCTTTTATGAATTTATCAATTGTTTTAAAAATTGATTGTATGACTTTATATAATAAAAGAAACTATTTTGGAAATTGAAATAGAAATTTCCTCTTATGAAACAATCAATAAATTCTGGAGACGCTTCAGCTATTTCAATTTCCAAAATAGTTTCTTTTATTATATATAGTCATACAATCAATTTTTTAAAACAATTGATAAATTCATAAAAGAAAAAAAATTTGAAATTTGATTCACGTTTCCAAACTTATTATTTACACAAGTATGGCACAAAAAAGGCCAAAAACTACCTTTTTCGAAAAAATTTAAAATATTCAGTATTTTTTGAGATATATCGATTTTTTTAAAGGGCTCTTAGAAAGAGTTATTTAGGGGATGGACGTCTGTTTTCTTAATGAAGAGTATTAATATCATACTATTAAATAATTTTTTAGATTTTGTTAATTATAAGTACGAAAGAATGACTTTAAAAAACTTGCACTTTTTGGGCCTGTTTTCTTCAAATTACTATTTTTAATTTTTATCTGATGAAAGGAACTGTTAAAAGAAATATAATGCGGAAATTTTTTTCACAGATTTTAAAACATTGATGCTCTACAACCTTCTGGAGCCGAGATAAATATTTTTCTTTAAAAAAACCTAGTGGACGTAATTTAGAGCGGGGGAGCAGCATTTGGCAAAGGGAGCGGGAGGGGGGGTCAAAAAGAGACTGGCGCGTGTTCTCTCTAAGAACACTCTAAATAGCCCGCACTTGCAAAATCTTTTATATATTTTTGGAAACATTTTTCTTTCCTTTTTCTTTTTTTATGGGACTTAATTACGGGGTCATCAGTCCCTAAACTTACTGACGCGCCGTAGAGCGCTCGGCCACCGCGGCCTGCCATTTTTGTTTCCTTTGGGAAACAACGCCCCTCTAACTGTTTATTATTTTTTTAAATATAAAAACAGTATAGAACGGACTGCATAGTCCAGTAATGTCGTCATAATAAAGGCCTTTTTCTTGCAAAAACTGAGTTAGAAGATGTTCTTTTAACTTGTGTATCTGGTTGACAATGTATAGAATACATCTATTCGTCCTTCAAAAATCTCGGGACAACATTTTTATGGCAAAACAAAAAAAAAAAAAAAAAAAAAAAAAAAAAAAAAAAAAAAAAAAAAAAAAAAAACTGTAAATTTTTGATACTTTTTTCAGATTATCGTCTATTATTTTTAAACTATGCATCCTACTGAAGATGTTATCCTTACCAAAATAAAGGAGCATAATATTTTACGTCGAGTGACCAATTCAAACGTCGAAATCGGTACAGTCATTTAGCAATAATCACTTTCCAAATATGGCATTTTAACCAACTTGCTTAAAAAGTCGGCTACAATAACTGTATCTCAAAAATGGCTACTCCAAATGAAAACTGTCAAATTACGGAAATTGTAAAGAATGAAATTTCATGTTAGGAAAGTATCTCGAACCACATCAAATCAATCGATACGTACAAAAAAGCAATCGCTAGTCAATCTTAACGGCTACAACTTTCTAATTTAACATATCCCATCGGAGTTAGCGTTTTTATTCATTTAATAATAACTGTTTTTTGGAACTTTGCGAAGTTTTTCGGCAAATTTCGCCTTCTAGGCTCGAGTTTCATAAAATAGAAACTCCATTTGATATTTAATATCCTACACACTCAATTTTTATTTTCAGGTAATACTTTTTGCAACCACTTCTCCATAATGCTTGCACTACATACCGGCTCGGATCGATAGTGTGAACGCAGCCTTCATTCATCTCCTGCGTGTCAGAAAGGTGGCAGAGTAGGTGTCAACAATTACCGTGGTTGTACATGCTTGACATTCTTGTGCCGGCCGCGGTGGTCAAGGGGACTGAGGCGCTCCAGTCACGGTCTGCACGGCCACTATGATTTGGGGTTCGAATCCCCCTCGGGCATGGATATTTGTGCCGCCCTTTGGATTAGCTAGTTCATAAGTAGTTTGTAAGTTTAGGGACTGATGACCCCGTAGTTAAGTCCCATGAGCTATACAAACATTTGAACATTTGAACATTGTTGTAGTAAAAGATCGAAATTGTTATTTGTTGAGAATATATATGACACGATCACTTGTTGAACTTCTTTTAGATAGCCGGTTTCGACGAACTTAGTTGGCACCTTCGGTTCTCTATGTAGCACCTCATATGACATGTCATGGCTATGTTATAAAAGTCAGATACACTACTGGCCATTACAATTGATACACCAAAACGAAATGCAGATGATAAACGGGTATTCATTGGACAAATATATTATACTAGAACTGACATGTCATTAAATTTTCACGCAATTTGGATGCATAGATCCTGAGTTATCAGCACCCAGAACAACCACCTCTGGCCTTAATAACGGCCTTGATACGCATGGGCATTGAGTCAAACAGAGCTTGGATGGCGTGTACAGGTACAGATGCCCATGCAGATTCAATACGATACCACGGTTCATCAAGAGTAGTGACTGGCCTATTGTCACGAACCAGTTGCTCGGCCACCATTGACCAGACGTCCAGGGCAGCAGTTGAACATTTTCCGTATCTAGAAAGGCCCGTATAGGACCTGCAACATTCGGTAGTGCATTATCCTGCTGAAATGTAGGGTTTCACAGTGATCGTATGAAGGGTAGAGCCACGGGTCGTAACACATCTGGAATGTAATGGCCACTGTTCATAGTGCTGTCGATGCGAACAAGAGATGACTGAGACGTGTAACCAATGGCACCCCATACCATCACTCCCGGTGATATACCAGTATGGCGATGACGAATACACGCTTCCAATGTGCATCCACCGCGATGTCGCCAGACACGGATGCGACCATCATGATGCAGAAACAGAACCTGTATTCATTCGAAAAAATGACGGTTTGCCATTCACGCACCCAGGTTCGTCGTTGCGTACACCATCGCAGGCGCTCCTGTCTGGGATGCAGCGTCAAGGATAACCGCAGCCATGATCTCCAAGCTGATAGTCCATACTCCCGCAAACGTCGTCGAACTGTTCGTGCTGATGGTTGTTGTCTTGCAAACGTCCCCATCTGATGACTCAGGGATCGAGACGTGGCTGCACGATCCGTTACAGCCATGTGGATTAGATACCTGTTATCTCGACTGCTTGTGATACGAGGCCTTTGGGATCCAGCACGGCGTTCCGTATTGCCCTCCTGAACCCACCGATTCCATATTCTGCTAACAATCATTGGATCGCGACCAACGTGAGCAGCAATGTCGCGATATAAAGCGTAATCGCGATAGGGTACATCCGACTTTTATAAAAGTCGGAAACGTGATGGTACGCATTTCCCCTCCTTACATGAGACATCAGAACAGCGTTTCACCAGGCAACGCCGGTCAACTGCTGTTTGTGTATGAGAAATCGGTTGGAAACTTTCCTCATGTCAGCACGATGTAGGTGTCGCCACCGGCGCCAACCTTGTGTGAATGCTGTGAAAAGCTAATCATTTGCATATCACAACATCTTCTTCCTGTCGGTTAAATTTCGCGTCTGTAGCACGTCATCTTTGTCGTGTAGCAATTTTAATGGCCAGGAGCGTATATTAAAATCGTGCTGGTCCCATTTTGTGTTTCGCCTGAAGCCGGACGGTAACCGGCACCCCATGTGGCAACACAGTAGCGTCAAGCAGGACTGTAGTGGAAAATCTTTCATCTATTTCCTGGTTTAGTTTCGTTATACCTAAGTAACATACGAGGTATTGCCTAGTGTTAATAATTCCATTTTTTGCGCAAAACTTGACGTGTGGATGGTTTGCTTAATTTCATTCCTGAGGACATAAATTTGGTCGTTTCTGAAAAGAAGTCATGCCAAATTTAAACGGACACAAAATGCTCAAGACTGGCAGTCTTCTACACAAACTCGAAATTTAACTCAAACTTTAATGCGAGAAGCTTATAATAAATTCCACGACGAAACCCTGTCACGTAATTTGGTACAGAATCCTAAGAAATTCTCGTCGTAAAGTATACCAATGGTAAAGCACAATTATTACCCTCACTAGACGATAGTAAGGGTGATGCTACTGATGGCTGTTCTGCTAAAGCAGAATTGCTTAACTCAGCCATTAACGTAATTTCAAACCTTTATTAAACTTTTTCTTGCTGACAACCATAGCAAAATGTTGAAAGGAAAAAAGTTTCTCGCTTCCAACATTCACCGCTGTTTATGGAGTAAAACTACGGCTTTCGGTATGACGTTACAATTTATAAGTTTACACTGTAAATTGTAGCCGCAGTAGATTGTACAGGCAGTATACACACACGTAGTTGCAGGTACCTTATAAATTGTATCACAGTACGACACGTAGTTCATGAGAGATGAGCACATAAACAGTAACTTTCATAGAAAACCGCCCCATCACGCACCATATTTTAATGTATAACTTTTTTAGTACTATTTGTATTCACAAGAGATTTGACATACAGTCCTTATGCAAATGAATATATACGTGAAAAATTACAGGATTAAATATATAAATACCCGGGCAAAGCCGCGTTTTCAGCTAGTTTTCTATATTTTATAGAAGGTTGATAATAATGTTGGTTTCAATAAAAAAAATTAGCTACATTTTTATAGTATTGGCTTCACTATTACTTGACGACGGTAGTCTTTGTTCAGTTTGTGAAGACGTACGAGACAGTTTTTGGATAGTCATCTCCTTAGCTAATATTGGACTTCCAACCAGCTAACGTACTCAACCATCGATTTACGTGACGACAGCTCTTCTGCATACACACAAATAGTGACAGGACACTTTCAATTAGAGATTCAAAAATGTTTTATATGACTGAATTCGAAAACGAAAAGAACATTTGTCACAGTGGGATTCGAACCTCCTACTCTATGGTTGCGAGGCCAGAACGCTATCTCGTGAGCTACACCGACTAACGCCGCAATAGTGTTAATTATTAGTACTTTTCTAACTTCAAAGTCGATTTTCTCGAGAATTTTTTAAAGTTGCGTCGAATGGTTTATGCTGTTCATTACTAAAGTTCTGAACTTCACGTACCATAAATGTGAAGAAATTCTCAAATCCTTGTAAGCGTCGTTCATCCCTGGCGAGTCCTGTGGGTAGAAACACGCCCTACATAAACGAAGAACCGTGCAAACGGCTCCTTCTGCATTCTATTTTTTTTTTTAATCCGTATATAATAGATAGGCACTAAATTTCGGTTGTGTTGTCTGTTGTAGTGGTAGGTTGGTACTCCTGCTTGTTATTATGCGTAATAAATTGCTGTTTTCTATATTGGTACTAGAAACTGCACAGTTTTTAATCTTTATTTAGCTTGTTTTTGTAACATATTTTTGTGGATATCGAGCATGAAAATTCCTTGATCTCATGGTCTTGATTTTACGGCGATACAACATACTTGAAACTGTTATCTTTTCCATGTTAGTACTTAGTTCTGTTAAAATGGAACTTGTTACAAAGAATAGTCAAAATGTTCAAATGTTTGTTAAGCTTAAGGGACTTAACTACGGGGTCATCAGTCCCTAAACTTACAACCTACTTATGAACTACCTACAACTAAGGACGGCACAAATATCCATGCTCAAGGGGGGATTCGAACCCCCGACCGTAGTGGCCGTGCTGACCGTGACAGAAGCGTCTCAGTCCTCTCGGCCACCGCGGCCGGCAAAGAATAGCCTATATCTCAGTTTGTAACTGATATAGTCTTTGCAATTTAGTCTTAATTTGAGATTCCTTTTTTTTTTTTTTTTTTTTTTTTTTTTTTGCCTCCAAGATATCAATCTTACTTCGACATATACGGTTCATTCAGGCATCAGAGATATTATTCATAGTTCACTTTTCCAAAATATTCCATAGATGTTAAGGGTTCTAGTTATGAAATAAGCTTGTAACAACAAGCTTAAATTTCATAGAGTGGCTAACACCGAGTTACAGCGCTCTTTGCGGCAAGTTGTGTAAACTCGGTTGCCATATTTTTTGTGGTCACTACACTTGACAGGAATTTGTCTATCGTATATTGTTGTTGAGCTTGAAGCGTTGTCTTTAGTGTATATGGTATTTAGTGTTAATTGTCTGTAAAATATTTGCTGCTAAAATACGTCTAAAGTGTGTTCAGCATTTAAATGCACGAATCGAAGTGATAAAACGACAAGCAAGCTATGCAAGAACACCAATGTATTGCCTTGTTTGAGCTCAGTCGGTCTATACTCAAAAAAATTCTTGACTAATGGCACTTAGCTGCCCCCAAGTGTGATAGTTTCAGATGACCTATCCTGCAATTCCCTTGAAGTACACACCATAAGAAAATGTTCCGTTTTCTACCTAGAGTTATTGTGTTTTTGATTTATTTCTTCTTCTGTTGCTGCTGTGGTTGATGAAAACACACTTTTGACTATCTACACCTTCTTTAAAAATAGTTTTCTTTGTTGTTGACAGCAACTGATCGAGCATGGTTGACATATAACCAGTGCAAAGTGTGGAAGCAATAGTAACAGTCAGAATTTTTTCACTTGTATATGTCTGTGTTATTTACCACAAATATGTACTTATTTCATCGTGGCAACACGAAAGTTATTTATGATGCATTATTTCGATGTGGAATGCTTTTGTGGCAGCTGTCCCAGGCGCATTTTTATTGCAATATTCTGTTCGTCTTTGTACTCAAGTTTCACGCACGAAACGTTGCTTGTTTCAGCATGACAACAAGAAAAGTTATTAACGACACCATATTTCAACGTGGAATGCTTTTGTCGCAGATGATGTAGGCGAATTTTTAACTGCAGTATTTTGTAGTCACTTTCGTTTTTGTACTCATATTTTCTGCACCAAAGGTCACAACCAAACCCTTGGACAGGAATTTTACTCATTTTTAGACGTCATTCGTTTAGTAAACACAAAATAAATGTATACTAGACTTTATGAAAGCAGTTATTACACACATTGACAAGAGATTGAAATCCGTGTCATGATTGTTCGTCGTAACACTTACTGTTCACTGTATATTTCCCGGCTCGTTTAGACCATGTACTTGCATTAAAATCAACACGAATATTTTCATAGTGACAGTTTCGTTGGTATTGCAAACCTCAGCTGACTGTTACACTTTGAACTGAAACTGTATTACTGACAGGTTCGTGATATTTTATTACCGCATTTTTAGAGAATATATTACCAGTCTTGTCAATTCGCAGCTTCGATAAAGTCTGACGGACCTTGATGCACATGAATATTCAATAGTGAGTCTATATTTAAAACGTGTAACTGTAAATAGGTGAAATCTCTAGTGGATGTGGCTTACTAGCCGTCAGCTGATACCCCAAGTAACATGGCGGACGTCAGTTCAATTTGCCTCAAACATGGCGGACTTATCGCCACTCTATGAAATTCTAGCTCGTTGGCTTGTAAAAGGAAACCGAAAAAATTTTTTTTCATATCTCTTGACCACATATTTTCGTAATAAAAAACTTTGTTCATAATATTACACTTGAAAAAACACACGTATGATAGTTAACAGTTCGGGAATTCAATTCGTGACATTATTGATTTTCTTCTAACAAAATCTCTGCTTCTGTTTACAATTCGAAACTATACTGATATTACCAAAAATAATGTTCGTAATACCAATGTCAACTACCCTTGATGAAATCCTCTGACAAAGTTCATACTAAAATTTGGAGACAGAATTTACCACAACCTCTTATAGCCGATCCCCGATTTAAACTTCATAGATATTATTATTACAAAGAGGTCTGACTTTACAGAAAACTATACTTATTGAATCTAACTCAGAGCGCTGAACTCACAGCTAAACGTAGATAGAGAGAGAGAGAGAGAGAGGGGAGAGAGAGAGAGAGAGAGAGTGTAACCCAACTGCAGGTACTATTTGTACTAATACTCTGACAAATAATGGCCATTATGTATAGTGTTTTATCTTTCTCTATGCCTATTTGCTACTCTGGTTAACTAAGATGGTAATTAATTTTCCTTTTAAATGTCAAAAATATACAATTTTTGCCTCGTAAAAATAAAAATAAAAATAATAATATTTACGAATAACTGAAATGTGGCGATTTTAAGGGTATCGCGATGTGGTGTTACACCCAGAAATTGCACATGTGCAGCAGCACGGAACGTGTGCGGAATATCTGGCCGGCCATAAGGTACAGCATGCTTTATTTTGTGCACTTCAGGTAGTGGGTTCGCGCGTGCACGTGCCTCGCTGTTTCTGTGCCTCGCGAAAACTCCGCCCCCGCCTACGCTCTCTCCGAAAGTGACGTCACTGGATCTTGACGCAGTACCGCATTGTGCGCGACGTGACGTCACGACTGCGTCGACGTCACGCAGTCCGCCCCCGCAAGCGTTAAAGACGTCACGCGTGGGCTGGTACAGCGGCGAGGGGGCCGTTACTTGCGGGTGTTAACCACACCTTAGACCCTGTATCACGCTGAAGTTTAAAATAACGGGGGGCAGAAAGCCGATTTTACCTCCCTACAAATTGTTCGAAGGGTAGTTGATTTGTAGCAGGGTAATGGTCAGTAATAGTGCTTCGATAAATTACAGACGATATCACTGACGTCGATTTCCAGCAGGCTTTTGGAACGTACACAGTGTTCAAGCATTATGAATCAGGTACCTCAAGGAGAAAGAGCTACTCACAGTCACACTGTTGATGTGAAACTCAAATAGCACTACCCTGAGACGCAGTGAGGAGTGCTCAAGGATTCTGACACGGTACTTGAAAAACAGCTTTTAATCAAATTGCATGCTTCTGTAATGTTGTCACACTTATGTAATTGCTTTCGTTATTTCCTGTTAGGGCGCAAATGGTTCGTATTTAAATGATTTCCGGCGTTCCGCAGGGTAGTATTTTTGGTCTTATGCTGTTCCTTACCAATATAAACAACTAGCGATAAAATCTGAGTAGTTCTCTTAGATTGTTTGCAGGTGATGCCTTAATGCAACGAGTACTAAAGAAATCTGAAAATTGAAACAAACTGCAGAACGATTTACACGGGATATACGAGGCGTATCGGGATGGTAACTGACGTTTTGGAAAAAATAACATAAATTAAATGTTTGAAATGTTTGTTTTCTCTTATTGTCACGAGAAAAAGCACAACTTAGACTATGTCTCCCATAGTTTCTACTGTTGTTGAGACACTTTGAAAGGAGTACGTAATATAATTATCACTTAATTTTACATGTCATTCAGCCTAGAGCATATTTTGTTATAGAAAATTAAGCTTTAATTCTATATAAAACAAATTTATATAATGTTTTGTATCATTTAATAATTGTTATAACTTGCTGAAGTCATTTACATATCTCTGTTGTAAACCAATGACTGTATGTTTTATCTTTGGATTGTGCCTTGCACTCGCAGTTGTTGCGTTAAGAGAATCGTTGTGTAACTGTCGTAGAGTCCAATCGACGAGTAGGAGTCGTTTTGGAACTGTAGAGTAAGACAGTCGGTGTATAAGACTCGAAGAGTAAAAATAGGAAAATTTAAGGCCGTAGCAGTTTGAAGAGTCGCAGCCAAGTGTGAAGATTGTAATTTTTGTAAGGAAGATGATAATGAATACTGTCACTAATCAGGTAAAACTTGTACATTTTTGTTGTTATGAATGGTAGCTAGTATTTGTGTTTGTCTGTTGCTAATGAATACAGTTAAGTGCAGCCTGCATTTATCATTTAACCCAGATTCATTTTACCAGTTCCTCTTTCCTTTCACCAATTTGAAAGTTAATTTGCAATCATATCTGATCATTGAGTTCATTGTTTCTTGTGATGGTGTTGCATAAGCATAATGTTATTAATTTTGTAAGTGTTAATTATAACAGTTCAGTGTAGGCACTTTTGACATTATCAATTAGTGTATCAATAAGAGTAGGAAGTAGTTTCTTCGTAAGTTCAGTGAACTACATAGTTAGAGATTTTCTCTGCATTAATGAAAGTTCACATTATTAGATCACTTAATGTTAGTAATAGTTAAAGTGATTTGATGAGAAGAGTAATACTTAGATTACGTAATGAGAAAAGAAATGTTTGCACTGTGTGATATTTTTAAAACGTTACCAGATTTGAAGGACATTTTATATCATTGAATCAGTATGATACTTGTTGTACAGATAGGCACATTATCAAGTGCAGTGATTTTGGTATCCCATTGATCCTAAATGTCTCTGTTTGAAATCATATTGACAAAAGTATTACAGTAGTAGCACGCTGGTTTGTTGGCTCTCGCATTCTAATTGTACTTGTACAGTCTGGTCACTAGTATATGGTGCATGCTAGCAGATCTGAACATTTCATTTGCTCACATTGCTTCTTACACACGAGATTAATGTGTAGACAAATTACGAGTTTAATTACAGTTGATTTATTAACTTCTGTGTTTTCCGTCGCATAAAACAAAACAACATACACCTAAGATTACTGCATGCGATGTCAGTTGTAATTTATTCTAACAGGGCAGAGGAGGGTACCAAGTCTCATTGCTTAGTCAATTTACTTTGTAGCCAAAGTCACAACAGAAAATGTATTTGTCAGTTTTATCGGGCACTGTCGCTTAACATAAACAGTGACACGATATTATTCCGATACACACTCACGCACATACACATACATATACACACACATACTGGGTGATCAAAAAGTCAATATAAATTTGAAAACTTAATAAATCACAGAATAATGTAGATAGACAGCTAAAAATTGACACACATATTTGGAATAACATTGGGTTTATTAGAACAAAAAAGAAAAAAATTTGCGATAGATGGAGCGTGATTCTGGTTTTGTAACTGCTACCATGACGGGTGAGAGGTACGCCGATATGTTACAGAATCGTATCATCCCCAGCCAGGCTGATAAACACCTGCTCGAACGTACGATTTTTATGCAGGATGGCGCTCCAACACATATTGCTAGACGCATGAAATCTCTTGCGCGCGTCGTTTGGTGACGATCGTGTGCTCAGCCGCCCCAAACCTCAGTCCGTGCGATTATTGGCTTTGGGATTACCTGAAGTCGCAAGTGTATCGTGATCGATCGACATCTCTAGGGATGCTGAAAGACAACCTCCGACGCCAATGCCTGGCCATAACTCCGGACATACTTTACAGTGCTGTTCACAACATTATTCCTCGACTACAGCTATTGTTGAGGAATAGCGGAGAGCATATTGAGCATTTCCTGTAAAGAACACCTTTGCCTTGTCTTAATTTGCTATGTTAATTATTGCTTTTCTAATCAAATGAAGCACCACCAGTCGGACATTTCTGAACTTTTCTTTTTCTTTATGTTCTAATAAAACCCCATGTCATTCCAAGCATGTGTGTCAATTTTTACCTATCTACATTATTCCGTGGTTTATTAAGTTTTCAAATTTATACTGACGTTTTGATCACCCGGTACATACACACGCACGCACACGCATCCACACACACACACACACACACACACACACACACACACACACATTAGTTTGCAATAACCATCCAAGCACATAGGACTTTTATCTTGTCGTAGCGGTCGAGCAAGTCATCTAGTCGTACCTCATAGAACGATGCCACCAGTGGTGAGAACCACTGATGGATATTGAGTCCCGTTCACGTGTCCCACCAGGATCCCGTTTTAGACGTCAGAACAAGTGATAGACCGATGGCACCAGGTCAGGGCTGTACGGTGGGCGGCCGAAATGCTGCCACCCAAACTGCCGAATAAAGCCCTTGAAACTTATATCTTCATATAGAATAAGGTTGTTGTGATCGGAGACTGAAACTTGGGTGTGTGAGTGCGCCAGGTTTGTGTGCAGATGCAACAGTACCTAACTAGATTAGTACAGCACTGTGGATGTAAAAACTTATCTGAATGTCTGAGCCTCAAATAAGAGTCAATATTTTAATTAATCAGCCTGACATCGACTGATTGCAATGAGTGTGGCCCTGTTAATGCACTTAATTATCCAGAACACGAGTCAGGTTAAACAATGAATGATAAGTCCGCTTATAGCTTAAGTTGTGATTCGTTAATCAGACAGACAAATTATTCATTAATTAATTAAATACTGACCAATGTTTGACACAAATATAATATACAAAATTAAATCTGATCGTGGACGGAGTAATAGACGATCTCGAACAGTGACTGATAGTAGCGGAATTATGTAATAATATGACATAATAAAAACACTAAAGTCGACAATTATGTGTGTTAATGAAAAACTAAAGTTTAACGTACTACTATGACACAGACTGAGAATGATGTCTAGAATGACAAACTATAACAGTAGCTTATAGCAATGAAAGGAACTTGTAGCCTACAATCTATCATAGAGTAGGAACATCTAAGTCGATAAATTTGTACTCTCTATTCTAGTGTGGAAACATCTAAGTCGATAATTATGTAATTGACTAATTATTTACAGTACATAACAAAGTTTAGTTTATTAAATGCCAAAAATGACTAAGTATAGATTCGGTTGCGACCTTAACAATTATTCTGTGTACCAACACCTTCTGATCTCTCTTTATTAACAAACTAATTATTGTGTTGTCAGCAAGCGAAGTAATTAAAATCTGTATAAAAATGCACGTTACACAATACACAAGTAATTCCGGTACCTCCCTGAGAAGCAAGTTAGTTACGACTTCTACAACTGAATATGAATGACGTTACAAAGTGAACAATAAGCAAGTGGTGTAATTAATTTGGTATCCCGAGTACTTTCCACGATTGTCAAGAAATATTGATAGCTACCTGATAAACTAGTTGTCTACGATTCTTGTATCCAAAAATGTAAGAGCATAATAAATCGGGTTACTAAGTATGTACGAAATAAATTTAAATTCACTCACCTCTTATCTGTAGACAGCAGCTTCTTGCAGCACATTAATGATGAAATGAAATAAAATTGCAACTTGTGTCTATCCTACCGTTTAAAGTTACAGCCTAATATAACTTGGGGATAATATGATCTTTGAACAAAAGTGGGACATAAACCAGTCTTGAATTAAAGAACAAAGTTGCAAATTAAGATTATTATTATTATTATTATTATTACCTTATCAACACGACCATTACAAAAAATAATACAAAAATCAAAATCAGAATGATTAAGAATCCTAACAGCTTACAACAATACTCTCGCAGTCTTAAACAACACCTAACTTCGTCCGTCCACTTCCACCCACTTCCACAGTTCCTGTAATAAAAGTAAAGTCTCTGGTCAGAGGTTCAGACCAGTGCTGCTACCCTTCACCCTTTCTGCACAGGAAGTGAGAGCTTACGAGATTAGCCATCATGCACCGGTCACGCCGTCCGCGTACAGTTGCAGAAGATGCACGCAATACGATCGCTAGTAGACGGAATAAGATGGATCCTATTCTCACGCGTATGGAAGTGCTTCGCGCATACGCAGACGACCGAATGGGGAACCCAGCTGACAAACGAAGCCAAGTCGCGAATTTGTTTTTGTACTTGTCAGCTATTTCAGGAGGTGATACTATAGAGGAATTGCTTTAAAAATTTAATATGACATGTGTACAATTTTTATTGAATAAAGAGATATAGCTGTTAATATGAAAGTCAAACAAACTCAGAGCAAATGTAAATCAAGATATTTTCACTGATTTATCCGTCGATTCTTGGTAGTACATCACACTGACTTCAAAGTAGAATTCTGTATATGTTCTACACGTTCATTTCCATTTAGTTACCCGGTTTTCTGCTTACTAGGGAATATTCAGACTTTACAGTACGTCGAAAACCGGTTATTTAAATAAGCCATTATGGCGATCTACAAAGAATCGACGAAAGAATATCAAAATATGCAAATTTGCATGTGCTTTAAATTTGTTGTACATACAAAGAGCTGAATCTCTGTACCCAATAAAAATTTGACACACGTTATATAACATTTTAACTGCAAATCGTCTTTATTACCATCTTCTAAAATATTTGATATTTTTCCTGAAACATGCTGTGGTTAACGGATGACATATTTGTTTTGGGTGAGCATTATTTGAAGGTTTATCACAGTGAAAGGTCTATGTATACACACCTGAGCTTGTTCATCATATACATAGGCGCCTCAAACCGCAGGGGCTGGAATTATGTAATAGCAATAATAAACGACGTAGTTAGACAAGAACTGCTCGAACACAAATACAGCTTCACAGAGGCAGACTAAAACACAAAATAAATGATTTAATAATCACAATATATATTACAGTTTGTAAAAGTGATCTTAACTCGGCGATCATTTGCTGTAAGTTGGCAACAAACAAAGCAGAGACGTGAAACAGACGACTCGATATATAAGTACCGTTCGACGGTTTATCGCAAGGAGCGCTGCGGCTGGCCATGACTTTTTTGTGCCTGTTGCACGTCTCTTATAGAAAGGACTTTAGAGTATGTGTGTGTCACCTGCAGCGTGTGGCCGAGCGTTGTCGTGTAGCAGAACTGTCCCTCTGCTTACATTCCCTCTAGTCTTGCTCTGCACAGCGCGTCGAATTGTAGAGTGTACTAATGAAAAGTGTAAAAGAAATAGAGAATGTGAGGATATAACATTTAATAATAAAATAACTATGGGAATTGTACTAGAATGGACAATTGAATAGCAGATACAGTGGGGTTAGCAGCAGCAGCGGTTACGAGAAGCCGGCCGCGGTGGCCGAGGGGACTGAGGCGCTCCAGTCACGGTCTGCACGGCCACTACGGTCGGGGGTTCGAATCCCCCCTCGGGCATGGATATTTGTGCCGTCCTTAGTCTTAGGTAGTTCATAAGTAGTTTGTAAGCTTAGGGACTGATGCCCACGTAGTTAAGTCCCATAGGTTCTACAAACATTTGAACATTTTGGTTGCGAAAACCAGTTGTGGTGGCTGGAGTGTTATTTGTTTGAGGCACGTGCGCGCCCAAAAGGGGAACTCTTGCAAAACGCAGGCTACGTGTAGAGCGTTACTTTGTCATCTTACTAAAGTGTCTTACGCTAACGCAAGCAGGTCACAGGAGCTAGTACCAACTTTTCGACTATAAATGGACCCCTCTAAGCACAGGTCGGCAGAGTCATCGGAAGACGGTCAAGAGTTCGGACCAAACCGCCGGAAGCGCCGGGGCGCCACAGCCGTCATCGGAGGGTCGTGTCTTCAACACCAGAAGACCAGGAGCCGACGGGAGCCAGTCAGCTCCCACACAACGCCGTACTTTGCGCCGCGGTGGATGGAAGCGTAGCAGCGGCGACAATGGCAGCTTACCTGGGACCCAGTCGGTGAGCGCTACCTTCATCTCCTGGGTGGGACTCACCTCCTGCCATCGCCCGGCGGAGAACGCGAGTTCGCCGCCCGTAGCCGCCACGCGCCATCCCGGGCAGAGGGGCACGGTCCTGCCTCCACGGGGGCCTCAAGGCAACACCACCTAGAAGACGAGGCCTTACAACAGGCCGTGCCTACGTCACACTTAGAGGCCCCGGCCGTCACCTCACTGGCTGGCCGCTGGGGCACGCCGAGCGCCGCGCAGCGACCGGCCAGTCAGATGGCGGCCGGGGCCTCTAAGTGTGACGTAGGCACGGCCTGTTGTAAGGCCTCGTCTTCTAGGTGGTGTTGCCCTGAGGCCCGCTGTCTGCATAGCGATCGGCGAACCGCACTTCCGCGCAGTCAGCCAACGCCGGCTTCCGCTGCGCCAGCATCTTCACTCAGCGCTTCCTACAGCCGAGACTCACACCACAACCAATAGTAGGTCATTCAAACTCTCAACGTAAATGTTCTTCCGAGACAGCCAGACCGTTCCGTTCAAGTACAGAGTTCTGTTTAGCATGTCACTTGCGTAACTGCAAAAATAAGGGGTTTCAAGTCCTCAGAATTGTTGTAGAACTATTGTTAAATAAATAATAAACTTGAGTCTAGTATAATTCTGCATCTCTCTCCCTATGAGTAGAGTGAGCCCACGTTCCACAAGAGAATGCCATCTTCGACAATTTTGGTGTCAGTCACATCTCAATAAAATAAGCTACAGAGCATTTTTCAAGGTCTGACAAGGATAAATTTATGGTTTCACGTCTTGGGAGAAATTCAGCTGGCAGCAATGGTTCTCATCCCTGGCAGTATCGTTCTATGAGTCGATCGACCGCTACGATGACTCAACAACGGTGGAAACCATGTGGAAAAAGCGCCGAGAATTCAATTAGTCTCTGGACTTAAGAATAACATTCATTGACCTCATTGTTTCCGGCAGATTGCGATCCGTCTTACCGCACATTAAAACGCGCTAACAGGTGTTATCTTGGATGAGTCGGGAAATGCTGTCGAAATGGGGCTGACCACTCCGGCACGGAAGCTGATGACGGCGGCGGTTCCCGGCCGCTGGAGTGTCTGGCGTGTGCGGCCTGAGTGCTTGCCGGCCTCTCCCCCCCCCCTACACAACCTCCCCTCACTCCCCCTCCCTCCCACCCCTCCCCCTCTCGACGCTAATTGGCGGCGCCTGTCGACGCCTCTCAGCGCCCCTAGAGATGCCCGCGGCTGACAGCCCCAGGCGCGCGGCCGTGTCATCCCACCATTGTCCGTCCAGCGGAAAGCGCACGCGAGCTTGAAAAACTAATTAACAAAAAACTGCACAAAAACACAACAAATCAATTGCAGAAGCTTGTTACAAGTTTCGATAATCCTGTGAGTATCTTCTTTAGAAGGAAGAGCACACAGTTACCTAAATTACTACAATGTGTAAAAAAATTGAAATTAATATTACAACATGATCGCAATTGTTTTTTTCTTTATCCGGCTTGATTCCATGGTGGAACTTGTGCTCAACGACCGTAATTTGAGTTGTAGAAATTTTTTCAACAATCAGTCGTATGTATTATGTATTAAAAGATCTACATCTACATGAGATACTCTGTAAATCACATTTAAGTGCCTGGCAGAGGGTTCATCGAACCACCTTTATACTATTCATCTCCCATTCCACTCTCGAATAGCTCTGATTTCTCTTACTCTGATGCTGTTTTCTACCTATGTATTTCTCAACAATATATATTCCTAATCGGAGGTGTATGTTGGCGATTGGAGTTTCGTCAGTAGACCACGCCACAGCGATAGGCGCCGTTGTTGTAATGTTTCCCATCCCAGATCCTGTATCATTTCCGTAACGCTGTCTCCCCTGTATCGTGACAATACGAAACGAGCTGCCCTTCTTAGGACTCTTTCGATGTCCTCCATTAAACCCACTTGGTAAGGATCCCACACTGCGCATCAATACTCCAGAAAAGGACAAGCGTAGTGTATGCAGTTTCTTTAGTAGTTCTGTTGTATCCTTTAAGGGTTCTGCCAATACTGCCAATAAAAGCAGACGACATTACCTATGTGTTATTTCCAATTTAAGTCTGAAGTAATAGTAATTACTAGATATTTTGTATATTTTACGTCCTTCACGTTTGATTTATTTATATTGTATACAACATTTTTTCGTACTCATGTGTACGACTTCACACTTCTCTTTATGTAGAGTCAATTGCCAATTTTTACACCATAGTGATATGTTATTTAGATCGTTCTGCAGTTGGTTTTGACCTACAGATGATTTTACTAAACGGTAAATTACGGCGTCATCTGCAAACAACCTAAGAGAGCTACCTAGATTTTCCCCAAATAGTTTATGTAAATAAGGAACAGAAGAGGACCAATGACACTACCCTGTGGAACGCCCGATAACACCTCTGTTTTAGTCGATGTCTTACTATCGATTACTACGAACTGTGTCCTCTCTGACAGTAAATCCCCTATCCAGTCGCAAATTTGGGGCGCTATACCATAACCACGCAATTTGATTAAAAGCCCTTGTCGACAGCACTCATTACTTCGTGTGAGTAAAGATGTAGTTGTGTTTTGCATGAGCTCTATTTTTTAAATCCGTATTCACCTTGGGTCAATAGATTATACTGTTCGAAATAATTCATAATATTTGAATACAGTACATGTTCCAAAATGCTGCAGAAAATTGACGTCAATGAAATAGGCCTATAGTTTAGTGGGTTACTCCTACTACCTTTCTTGAATATAGGTGTGACCTGTGCAACTTCCAATCTTTTTGTACATATCCTTCTTTGAGAGAGCGGTTGTATATGGCTGTTAAGTAAGGAGCTATCGCTTCAGCATATCAGATATTCCGACCACTGTGCTTGAAATGAAAATATTAACATATGACACTCTAGATCGCAAGTAACTGAGCTTTTTTATTGGCAACCAGTTTCGGTGCTGCAGGACCATCATCACGCTATTTTTGGTGGCGGTGGCCGGAGCAGGCGTCAACTGCAGTTGCACCAACAAGGTGCCAAACGCCTGATGATAGTCCTGTAGGACCGAAACCGGTTGCCAATAACAGCTCAGCAACTTGCAATCTAGGCTGTCATATTTTAATTATTTATCATTCTAAGGTCGCTGTTTCCTAAAATGCTTTCAAAAATTAAAATAAAACGATTAAAATACGTAAAACATCTCAACCTCCATATTGCAGGTTGCGTTCGTACTGATGCGTTCGTGCTGATCGGAAATACGTATTACGATTTCCTCCATTTCGGAGTTAGTACGTAGATCAAATTATGGTACATTTGTGCGGTCCTCCTGCGTGAAAGATTTCTTAAAGGTTAAATTTAGAACTTCAGCTCTCCTATTGCACTTTTCTATTACTGCCCCGAAATGATCAACGAGTGACTGGATAGTGGGCTTTGACCCGCTTATCGATTTCACATAGGTCCAGAATTTTTTCGGGTTCTCGGAAAGTTCTTTTGCTAAGGTATGGCTGTGGCAATTATTGTATTCTTCGTGGATCGATTTGTTTATAGACGTACGAATTGCTACATGAAAAAATACGCATTTTTGTAGGGAATTTTTTGTCTCAGAAACCAATCGTTTCTCGCCAAATGGCACTTCATTGTAACTTGTCCAGCTCATCTGTATCTCGAGAACGAAGAAAGATCGGGAAACATTTTCAATGAAAAATTTGTGTGCTTTATTTACAAAATTTCGTAAAATTGAAATGACTTTGAAATACTTCAGTACGGATTAACCTGAAAGTAAATACCGTCGGCATTAGTGTAACCCAATGTACACCACATGGAGGGTTCCGAATCAGAGACCAGCATTGTGTTTATGCCATTACAACCAGAGAAGGGTGGACCTTCGTTCTAACCAATAAACGTCATTGTCGGAGAAGACAGAAAAGGACCTGGAAGAGCAATTAAACGGTATGGAAAGTGTCTTCAGACATTTAGGTAATTGATTTGAACTATTTGTTAGAAGTGGAAGGAACACTGCTTTGCCGTAGTTCCGTAACGAACGAATCGTGCGTTCGCGGCTGGTCTCGTATCGCCTACAGAAGCTACGTTACTAGCAACTCGGATTTCTTATTTAGAACAGATTTTCGTAAATAACTCTTAAAATCATCAAACTTTCCTCTTGAAACACACCATCATATTCTTCAATTGGTAATATATTTTATTTGGATATTTTGAAAGTCTTCGGGCAACCCAGCTAAATAGATCGCACGATGCACAGTTTGGAACCACTGATCTATTGGACAGTTTGCATGACATGCCTGCATCAGTGTTACCGCGTGTTAGCGGTACTGTTGTATGTTGCAATCTGGATCACAAATTCAGAATGTCCAGTTAAAAGGGGCAACATGTTCCTGACATGTAAAAGGGCTGTTTACATTTTATAGCGACGTGTTATCGGTAGTTCGTTCCTGCTTCGTTTATTGAATGTAGCAAATCTGTAGGGTTTATTCGTAGTTTCACAGAATACAGAAAAAAAATGTTCAAATGTTTGTAAACTTCGTGGTCATTAGTCCATAGCTTACAAACTACTTAAACCTAGGTAAACTAAGGACAACACACACACCCATGCCCCAGGGAGGACTCGAACCTCCACGGCGAGCAACCGCGCGCTCCGCAGCGAGACGCTTTAGACCGTTCGGCTACTTCACCACGGCACAGAATAAAGAAATATAATCGGAACATACGAATAAAGAAACAACCACTTCTGAGAAACCTTCCTTCCTGAATGAACGACGCTGTGTGTCTGTGGTGGTGTTTGTGTTCATGCCTGAACTTCGTGTACTTATTATTTTCTTTATTACTATTGTGATTACTTTAATTACGCTTATTGTTTTTAACATTACCATTATTTTTGGTATTGCTATTACTATTAATACTGCTCTATGTGGGATGCAGTTGCTTTATTCGTATGTTCTGATTATGTTTCTTTATTCTGTGAAACTACGAATAAACCCTTATAGATTTGCTACTTTTAATAAACGAAGCAAGAGCAAACTTTTATCACTCGTTGCTATAAAATCCGAACAGTCCTTTCACATGCCAGGAACACGTTACCCCTATTAAAAATTTCCAGCGTAGTGCAGTTAAAAAAAATTATTCAAGGTGGGGCTTGATTCCAGGACCCTCACAGTTATGCTTTTTCTCTACTCCGTAGGTTAGGTGTCACTTATAGTTTACATTCTCCTGGACGGCAGCACATAGCACGGATTATATAGAAGTTTCGGCTGATACTTTATCGATATGCAACGTTCAGTACCAATCTGTGTGTCTGACATTTGAAGTTTAGGGTGTGAGACTTGACGCCTGAAGGATAGGCATCCCCACACGACACTGTGCTTCACACGCTGTCGCATTCTAGGTGGTCTCGCGACAGGATTCGTGGCACACTGTGCTGGGTACCATGAGACTTGTTGAGGTCGCCCGTCAGAATTTTCGTGCAAATACCACCGCTGATCCCTACTGCTGTTGCGAGAGCGTCTCCCGATTGGAAGCGGTTGGTACGTGCCAACTGAAAAGGGGATATTGACGGAAGGCCCAAGCCCCAAGTAATAACATTTGCCAGTTTAAAGAACAATTTATTTAAAGGACACCTGAAGAGCTCCTTATTCTCAATAGAGAATCAAGCAAAATAGACAGATCAACATTTAAAAGCCGTTTTTTTTTTTTTTTTTTTTTTTTTTTTTTTTTTTTTTTTTTTTTTTTTTTTTTACGTAGAGGGACCATTAGCAAAACTTAATTAAGGAAACAGTATCGGCGGAAATGGCACGATAATCGCAATTCCACGGAGTGGAACTCGAAAATCTAACCGCACGGTTCACCAACATTGCAACTTCCTGGAGCTTGCGTTCGACCAGTTAATGGCTGAACAGTAACCACGTCATCTTCCAAACTGGCCCGTCCTTGCACAAAACATCGGTGCCACTGAAACACAACAGTACGACTCAGGGCGTCCTAACTGTACACTTGCTGTGTTATTTCAAATGTGTCTGTAGCGGTTTTGCCTAATTTTCGGCAGGACATTATGTTTGGCCGTTGCTCAAACTGTGAGATGTCGAGTGCTTACCACACCACAGTGCCGTCATGCGGCCAGTCTCAGGACTTGTTGGCTGTCCCTATTAATTAAACGGGATATGCTAAAATTAATTTGCCCTCTCCAACGGATGGAGAAATTACGCTTGACGAATTGTTAATTAATTAATCTATTGTTCTGAATTTGATGTCAATTTAATTGGATTTTTATTTGGGGTGCCAATTTGTGATCTTAATTAAAGGATTTCTATTATTGCTCTCCGTTTGTAGTGGTGACCTGTCTGCACATTCGCTGAGGATAGCCTCGTTGCCACGGCGGAGTGGCCGAGCGCATTGAGGCACTATCCTCCGATGCACGAGGTTGTACCCGGTCGGGGGTTCGAATACCCCGTCGTGTATGGATGTTAATGCTGTCTTTAGTATTAGATTAAAAGTTGTTCGTAACTTTAGGGAGTGATGACTCCCTATTACGTCCCATAGGCGTGACAAAAAATTGAACATTCCGATTGCCTTGTTCGATAAGTGCTTATAAAGTCGCTGAGTTGCAATGTTGCTTCCACTTACCTGTAATAAATACGGAAATTAAAATCACATTTCTTTTCACATATGGTAAACGTATTCTCTCTGCCTCTGAAGCTAAGCAATGGATGTGTCTGACTGCCGTATAGAAGACAGAGGTCCTTTGCTCGCACTTTAAGACGTAAGAGTTATAGTCATGAAACAGAACCGGCATTTGTGTTACATTTATTGCACTAATAGGCGCAGTACCAGTGCTTTTAATAGCAGTATTGGTGTATAGTACAGGGCACCGTAGCTGAAGTCCCTGCCGGCCGCGGTGCCCGAGGAGACTGAGGCGCTCCAGTTACGGTCTGCACGGCCACTACGGTCGGGAGTTCGAATCCCCCCTCGGGCATGGATATTTGTGCCGTCCTAGTTCGTAAGTAGTTTGTAAGTTTAGAGACTGATGACCCTGTAGTTAAGTCCCATAGACTATACAAACATTTGAACATTTTTGCAGAAGTCCCACCATTGACACACAGGCACAAATAACAACTCTCACCAATCTTATATACGAAATTTGCTTTGAAGTAACAAAAGTTTTTGCATTAAACGTGTTTACTGACGCAGAATCTCTGCCTTTGTGATCCTGAGTAGCAACCCAGCTACTAAACCTGAGAATTATTCATAGATTACCTGGCATTACGAATTACTCGTACCACGTGCACCAAAAGTGTTCTGTAGCTCTTTGTGTTTCCAAATATCTGTAATAGCAGCTACAATAAAAGAAACTCACAACGGCGCGTTTTACGTCCCAGTTTAAGTTTTCCTGTTTTTTGCAAATGTTTTGGGCGAAAATAGTAATATGTAAATAATATAAAATAAAACAAGACGAAAAGAACGTTTGTAAGTAGACGGAAAACGTAGTCTCCAACAATGTAAAAACCGCATATAGATTTGAAGGTAATAAAAAGTGCCTGAAATCCGCTAAAAAGTTAAAAGAACACTCATGACATTTAGCGACTAGCACGCCGATTTAATAATAATGAATTCCTTTTAAACAAATCAGGTTGTAAGCCAGTTTGGTCTTGAAACGTTTATGGACTCTACTATTTCGACAGTATTTATGTATTCAACACGTAGTGCAGAAAGTTGAAATAAGCAGCTGGGATAATAAAGAAGAAAAATTAGTTCCTCCAACTGGAGAGTTATCAAAAATGGGGTCCCACAAGGTTCGGTCTTGGGTCCTTTGCTGTTCTTAGTCTATATTAATGACTTACCATTCTATAATCACTAAGATGCTAAGCTATTTCTATTTGCTGACGATACAAGTATAGCTATCACTCCTAACAAACAGAACTTAACTGATGTGTATATGATGTATACACATGACGTGTATATGATGTCTTTCAAAAAATTATTAAGTGGTTCTCTACAAATGCACTCTCATTAAACTTTGATAAAACCCAGTATACACAGTTTCATACAGTAAATGGCATGACACCATTAATAAATTTAGACTTTGAACAGAAATCTGTAGCTAAGGTAGTATATTCAAAATTTTTAGGTTGGTTGACGAGAGAGATAATTGGAAGAAACACATTGAAGCTCTGCTGAAACGTTTGAGTTCAGCTACTTATGCTGTCAGTGTCATTGAAAAATTAGGTGATATACATCTCAGTAAATTAGGTTGATATACCTATTTTCATTCGCTGCTTTCATATGTGATCATATTGTGGGGTAATTCAACATTGAGTAAAAAAGTATTCATTGTACAAACGTGTATAATCAGAATAATTGCTGGAGCGCACCCAAGAACATCCTGCAGAAATTTATTTAGGGATATAGGGATCTTCTATATCTCCTCGTATATATTCACTCATGAAATTTGTTATAAACAATCCGAACCAATTCAAAAGTAATAGCAGTGTGCTTAGCTACAACAATCTGACTCAATTCAAAAGTAATAGCAGTGTGCATAGCTACAACATTAGGAGAAAGGGTGATATTCACTATTCAGGTTAAATCTAACTTTGGCACAAAATAGTGTGAATTATGCTGCCAGAAAAGTTTTCGGTCACTTACCAAGTAGTACTAAACGTCTGACAGATAGCTAACTGGTATTTAGAAAGAAATTAAGGGAATTTCTGAATGGCAACGTCTTCTACACTCAAGATGAATTTTTAGATAATACTTTTTTTAAAAATATTTTAAAAAATCGTTAAAAGGTGTAGACACCATTTACTAAAATGACACGTTCCACATCATTACGAAACGTCATATATATATATATATATATATATATATATATATATATATATATATATATGATCAATGGAACAAGTATTAATCTAATCTAATGTAATCTGATCTCTTTGACCGTATTTCAACACACAGTAAAAATTGATATCTCATATTTTAACTCTGACATACTTTTTTTAAAATTTTCACCTCTTTAAACAATTATTTTGCACGCTTTATCTTTTGCTGTTAAAATATCACTACCTGGCTTGCCGTGGTAATTTATCCTATTTTTCAAAATTCAAATGTTTGTAAATCAAAGGGACTTAAATGCTGCGGTTTTAAACTAACCTGTGCTAAGGACAACACACAACACACACACACACACACACACACACACACACACACACACACACACACACATATGTCCGACGGAGGACTCGAACAACCGACGGCGAGCAACTACGCTCTATGCACCGAAGCGCCTTAGAGCGCTCGGCTACTCCACCACTCGTTTGAAGTTTATTATCGTTCACATAAAATCAGAATAAAATACGATAAATTAGAGCTCGAAAGTAGAGATTCAGGTGTTCTTTCTTCCCGCGCGCTATTCGAGTATGGAATGTGAGATAAATAGGATAATGGTGGTTCGATGAACCCTCTGCCAGGCACTTAAATGTGATTTGGAGAGTATGTAGGATAAATAGATTACGGCTTCTCAGATAATCCAATCTCAACAAGTTTGCAGAATTCAGAAATGAAATATTTTATAAAAAAATTTTCGCGATTTCTCTTAGCGTCACTGTATGAGGTATCGATGTTCTACTAAATGGTGACGTATGAAAATTTGTGTCGAGCCGGGACTGGAATGCAGGTTTTCCGCTTTTCGCGAGCGGTCGCCTTAACCACTAGGCTACCCGAATACGACTTCAGGACTGACACAATATGAAACCATTTGGTAGGACATGCATACCTTAGTGACGCTAAGAGAAATTCGCTATTGTGAAAAAATATTAATAAAATATATTATCACTGTAATTAGGCTCCATATAGTAATTTAACAGATGCCTAAGCGAGGCAATGACGATAACAGCGTAGGTTAATGCCTTGTTGTTTTCATTCTTCCTGGCGCGGGAATACAGATTAAACTAAGAGGTCTAAGGGATGACTGAAGTTGATTCATATGTGCAGTGGGCATATGGAAGTTTGGATCGGCCTGGAGTCGTGCTCGGGTAGCCTAGTGGTTAAGACGACCGCTCGTGAAAAGCGGGAAACCCGGATTAGAGTCCTGGCCCGGCACAATTTTACATATATTAGGTAAAACAACCATATCTTATACAGTGACGCTAAGGAAATTCGTTATCTCGAAGAAATATTGATAAAGTATATCATTACTGTAATTCGTCACCAAACAGTAATTTAAAACATGAAATAGTTGCTGCAATTAAACAAACTGAGAGTGTTCTGATAGCTAGCCTTCATGACGTTCTCAGGAATACAAGCCACAGCGATCCCACCCACCACTGGGGGGGGGGGGGGGGGTCACGACCCATGTGTTGAAAAACAGTGGTGTGCAGAAATATCAAGTCTACAAATCACATTTAAGTGCCTGGCAGAGGGTTCATCGAACCACAATTATATTATTTATCTTCCATTCCATTCTCGAATAGCGCATGGGAAGAAAGAACACCTGAATCTCTCTGTTCGAGCTCTGATTTCTCTTATTTTATTCTGATGATCATTTCTACCTATGTAAGTGGGAGTCAACAATATATTTTTGCATTCTGAGGAGAATGTTGGCGATTGTAGTTTAGTAAGTAGCCCACGCTGCAGCGATAAGCGCCGTTGTTGATTCCGCTGACAGCAGTGGCCGAGCTCTGCGGCGCGTCAGTCACAGTCTGCAGGGTCGCTATGGTCGGGGGTTCGAATCCCCCATCGGGCATGGATGCTTGTGTCGTCTTTAGTATAAGGTAATTCATAAGTAGTTTGTTAGTTTAGGGACTGATGACCCCACAGTTAAATTCTATAAGCTTCACAAACATTTGAACGTTGTTGTAATGATTCCATTCACATTTCCTGTATCATTTCCGTAGCGCTGTCTCCCCTGTATCGTGACAGTACAAAACGAGCTGCCCTTATTTCGACTCTTCCGAGTCCTCCGTCAAACCTACCTGATAAGGATCCCACACTGGGCAGCAATACTCCAAAAAAGCACGGACAAGCGTAGTGTATGCGGTTTCCTTAGTAGTTCTGTTGCATCTTTTAAGGGTTCTGCCAATAAAACGCAGTCTCTGGTTCGCCTTTCCCACGGCATTATGTACGTGTTCTTTCCAGTTTAAGTCTGATGTAATAGTAATTCCTTTTTGAAGTTTACGGCCTTCACATTTGATTGATTTATCTTGTAAACAATGTCTAACTGAATGAAATTTTCACTCTGTAGCGGAGTGTGCGCTGATATGAAACTTCCTGCCAGGTTACAATTGTGTGCCGGAACCGGGACTCGAACCTGGGACCTTTGCCTTTCGCGGGCAAGCGCTCTACCGTCTGAGCTATCCCCACACGACTCAAGATGCCGCCTCACAACTTTACTTCCGCCAGTACCTCGCCTCCTAGTTTCCAAACTTCACAGAAGCTGTCCTGCGAAACTTGCAAGGCTAGCACTCCTGGAAGAAAGGGTATAGTGGAGACATGGCTTAGGCACAACCTAAGGCATGTTTCCAGAATGAAACTTTCACTCTGCAGCGTAGTGTGCGCTTATATGAAACTTCCTAGCATGTCTCTTCTTCCAGGAGTGCTAGTCTTGCAAATTTCGCAGGAGAGCTTCTGTGGAATTTGGAAAGTAGGAGGCGAGGTACTGGCAGAATTAAAGCTGTGGGGCGGCATCGTGAGTCGTGTCGGGATATCTCAGGCGGTAGAGCGCTTGCTAGCGAAAGACCCAGGTTCGCAGGTTCAAGTCCCGGTTCCGCCAGACAATTTTAATCTGGCAGGAAGTTTAATGTTTAACTGATTTCTTTTCGTAGTCATGGACTACTTCACACTTCTCATTATTTAGAGTCGATTGCCGATTTTTACACCATAGTGGTACCTAATTTAAATCGTTTTGCAGTTGGTTTTGATCTTCAGATAATTTTACTAGACGGTAAATGACGGCGTCATCTACAAACAACCTAAGAGAGCTACTTAGATTATTCGCTATCGTTTATGTAAATAAGGTACAGCAGAGGACCAATAACACTACCCTGTGGAACGCTCGATATCACCTCTTAGTCGATCCATACTATCGATTACTACAAACTGTGTCCTTTCTGACAGGAAATCTCAATCAGTATTGAGACAAAAAAACTGAATCTTTTATTTCTCTCAAAATACCGCAGCTTCCCTACTTAGATGCGCACCATTGCTGGAGCATTGTGACGCCTCCCCTGGATACGGCGAGGCGGGCGCCAGAAGAGTGTGCCGTGCCGTTTCTCACAGCACAGGCGGCCCTGATCGACCAGTCGTAAACGCTGAGAGGCAATCCCGGGGCGCGCCACCTCGTCCCGTCCGTCTCCGTAGCTCTCGCCCGATGCCGCCGAGCTGCCAGCACCTGTCGTCTTCTGCTACTCGGCTCAGATTAAAGCTTCGTACAGTGGGCTGGGGGAGGGCATGCAGCCTCTTGCAGCGGGGCAGAAGTGCCACCTAAATTTATCGCTGATACTGGCATATTTCATCAATCGACATCTATCGACAACGCATCTCAAATTGGTTCCGTATTTCTTGATTTACAGAACGCTTTTGACACCGTACCTCACAAAAGGTCTTTAATCAAATTACGGAGTTATGGTGTATCGCCCCAAATTTGCGACTAGATAGGAGATTTCCTGTCAGAGAGGACACAGTTTGTAGTAATACATGGTAAGGCATCGACTAAAACAGAAGTGATATCGGGCGTTCCACAGGGTAGTGTTATTGGTCCTTTGCTGTTCCTTATTTACATAAACGAGTTGGGAAAACTGAGCAGTTCTCTTAGGTTGTTTGCGGGTGACGCCGGTATTTACCGTCTAGGAAAATCATCTGAAGATCAAAACCAACTGCAGAACGATCTAAATAATATATCACTATCGCGAAAAATTGGGAGTTTAAATAATGAAAAGTGTCAATCCATTAAACTTTGTTTACAAGATAAATCAATCACAAGTGAAGACCGTAACTACACAAAATACCTAGAAATTACTATTACTTCAGACTTAAACTGGAAATAATACGTAGATAATGTCGCGGGAAAGACGAACCAAAGACTGCGTTTTATTGCCAGAAACCTTAAAAGATGCAACAGAACTACTAAAGAGACAGCATACACTACGCTTGTCCGTCCTCATTTGGAGTATTGCTGCCCAATGTGGGATGCTTATCAGGTGGGTTTGACGGAAAGAGTCCAAAGAAAGGCAGCTTGTGTCATATTCTTACGATACAGGGGAGACAGCGTCACGGAAATGATACACGATCTGGGATGGGAATCATTACAGCAATGGTGTTTATTGCTGCGGCGTGGGCTACTTACGAAACTCCAATCGCCAACATTCTCCTCCGAATGCGAAAATATATTGTTGACTCCCACTTACATAGAGAAGAGAATCAGAATAAAATACGAGAAATAAGAGCTCGAACGGAGAGATTTAGGTGTTCTTACTTCCCGCACGCTATTCGAGAATGGAATGACTGATAAATAGTATAAAGGTGGTTCGATGAACCCTCTGCCATACACTTACATGTGATTTGCAGAGTATCCCATGTACATGTAGAATACAAAACAGGTTAATATTCTTGTTCACCGGCAGTCTAAAATCAGACAGTTCTCCCTTACTGTTGCAAATACTTAATGTCATTTATGATAATTTACTTAATTCGCATTACTGTTAAGACATCAAAGCCAATGTAGAAGTTTCAGTAATTAAATAATGGGATTAATATATCGGATAGATGTTTTGGAATAGATAGTTTCATACGTTCTTACAGGTAGTAGCTTAGTAGGTTGATGGTTTGGGACAGGGGAACCAAACAGCTTAGGTTATTAGTCCGCCGGTGGAGTGAAGATAGGGAAGGAGGGGTAGGGAAATGCCGTCCAGGGAGGAAAGAAGGGAGAAAGATAGCCGCGGTGGAGTGGCCAAGCGCATTGAGGCGCTAAGCTCCGATGCTAGAGGCAGTTCCCTGTCAGGGCTCCGGATCCTCCCTCTGGCATCTATGTTAGCTTCTAAGTAGTTTAGGGACTGAAGACACCGCAGTTAAGTCCCATAATATTTACAAACATTTAAATTTTTGTGAAGAAAGATTGCATCATTAGCTCGAGGCCCCTTGCTCGCCATGCACGCACTCATGAAAGAACCGTGACTCCCTTGGGGGGGGGGGGGGGAGGTTAATGGTATGAGGGTCACTTCAAAAGAAATGCTCACTATTTTTTAATACATATTTCATTCTACATGTCTGAAAGTTTTACAGTGTGTAGATACATTCTTTAGCAACAATATTTTCATTTCTCCACATAGTCCCCATCCCTCTCAACGACCTTACGCCACCTTGGAACCAGCGCCTGTATACTCGCACGGTAAAATTCTGGACCAACACCTTGGAGCCACTGTTTGGCTGCGTGCACTAGGGATTCATCATTTTCAAACCTTGTTCCACGAAGAGAGTCTTTCAGTTTCCCAAAGAGTTGATAGTTACACGGAGCCAGGTCACGACTGTAAGGCGGGAGTTTCAGTATTGTCCATTCGAGGTTTGTGATCGCTTCCATAATTTTTTGAATTGTCGCACAACAGCAAAACATCCTGCTTTTGCCGATGTGGTCGAACAAGTCTGAGTCGAGCTTGAAGTTTCTTCAGTGTCGTTACATATGCATCAGAAATTATGGTGGTTCCAGGTGGCATGATGTCCACAAGGAAGAGTCCTTCTGAATCGAAAAACACTGTAGCCATAACTTAACGTTGTACTCATAACTTTTTCCAGCAGAAGGTGTGGTTTTGAATTTTTTGTCTTGGATGAATTTGCATGATGTCACTCCACTCATTGGTCGTTCGTCTCTGGTGAAAAATGATAGAACCATGTTTCATCACCTGTCACAATTATTCCCAGAAATTCATCTCCACCATTCCCTTACCTTTCCAAAAGTTCGCTGCATACCGTTTTTCGTGTTTCTTTGTGAGTCACTGCCAACGTCCTGGGATCCCAACTGGCACAACCTTATTTTAACGCCAACACTTTCAGTATTCCGCAAACAGGTCCTTCCCCTACCCCAATGTAGCGTGACAATTTGTTCACTGCGATGCGTCTGTCAGGAGTCGTTAAATCTCTGAACATTGTCTGGAGTGTGTGCAGTACGAGGCCTGCCGCTTAGAGGACAATAATCAATTTTGCTGTGCCCGCCCACCGACTAATTGTACCTTCGATCGACAGCAGCATCTCCACACACCTTTTTCAACCTCTTGTGGATGTTTCCCACTGTCTAGTTTTCACAGCCCAGGAATTCCTTCTGACGAACGTCATGTGTAGCAGCCATCTTGAAGACATGCTGTGACGCCGCCACTCACGGGAACAGGTTGAACTTAGTTTGAAAACAAGCGGGGAGGATGTATTTACACACTGTAAAACTTTCAAACATGCAGAATGAAAACTGTATTTTTAAAGAAATAGTGTGCATTGTTTTGGAGTGACCCTTGAAGTATTCTGATTCTTAGAGTCAGCTCCATTCTGTGTGGAACAACAGGACTGCTTGATTAACTATCGCCTACTCTACAATATAGTCTGCTGTCCTTATGCAGTAATTGTTACAGCAATATACTGGCTTTTGAAGAAGTATATGGTTAAAATTACAGTTAGTAGTAAAGGAAATATTCCTGTACAGAAATGTTTATGGCAAATCTCTAGCAGACTTTTCTAGTTTGGTTAGCCAAAATTAAACCGCTTAAAATAAATAAAAAATCATAAATCAGTGTCCAGAGACATATTTTGTTTCGATTTATATCAATATATAAATTAATTAATAAAAGAGGGGCTGACCCTCCGTGGTACACAAAACACCTCAGATCACTGTTGCAGAAACACAGAAAAACGTATGCAACATGTAAACAGACACAGAATCCCCAAGACTGGCGATCTTTTACAGAAAATTACACAATCTGGCGCGGATTTCAATGCGAGAAGCTCTCAATAGTTTCCACAACGAAATCCTGTCTCGTAATCTTGCAGAAAGTGGAAAGAAATTGTGATCATATGTGAAGTACACTAGTGGCAAAACTGTGGTAATACTATCGATGGATGACAGTACTGGTAGAGCAGTTTCTTTCACCAAAGAAGACGAAATGAACACTCCATAATTCGAAACAAGAACAGCTGCTAGCATGATGTTCCAGGAGTATTAAAACAACTCAAGTCACTAAATAAAAACAAATATTCCTGGCCAGATTGTATACCAACTAGATTCCTCTCAGAATATGTTGATGCAATAGCTCCATACTTAGCTATCATATACAACCGATCACTCAGCGAAAAATCCGTACCCAAAGACTGGAAAGTTGCCCAAGTTACTCCAATATTCAAGAAAAGCAATAGGAGTGATCCCCAAAATTAGAGACCAATCTCATTGACATCGATTTGTAGTAGGATTTTGGAACATACACTTTGTTCGAACATTATGACCTACCTCGAAGAGGACGACGTATGAACCAATAGTTAACACGGATTCAGAAAGTATCGCTCTTGCGAAATACAGCTTGCCCTTTATTCACGTGAAAAATGCCATCAACAAGGGATCTCAAATCGATTCCATATTTCTGGATTTCTGGAAGGCTTTTGACTCTGTGCCTCACAAGTGGCTTCTAATGAAATTGTGTGCTTATGAAATATCGCCCCAATTGACCGATTGGATTCGAAATTTCGTATCAGAAAAGACACAGTTCATAGTAATTGACGGTAAGTCATCGAGTAAACCAGAAGTGATATCTAGCGTTCCCCAAGGTAGCGTTATAGGTCCCCTCCTCTTCGTTGTGTGTACAAACGATTTAGGAGACAATCTGAATAGCTCTCTCAGACTGTTCGCGGATGATTCTGTCGTTTATCGGTTAGTGAAGTCAGGATAAAAAGCAACTGCAAAGCGATTTAGACAAAATTTCTACATGGTGCAAAAATCTCGCCATAAATGCAAACTACGTAACAGGCCAATGTCACTGGATACTCTTTGTAAAACCGATTGATACTCCATCTGGACCTGGCGACCGTTTGTTTTCAACTCTCTCAGCTGCGTCTCTACATCAGCTATGCCTATTACTATGCACACCTTTTGGGAGTTAGTGCAACCTGCAAATAAAGGTTTGATTGCATGGTCCCTCTCAGTGACTGATTTCTTAAATGTTCTGCTATTTCAATGAACAATGAGTGATTCGATACTGACCTCTGATCTGCTTACTGATTTTACGTAAGACTAGAATTTTTTCGGGTTCATAGCACGACCTTTTGCTAAGGTATGACAGTGGTAGTTGACATATGGTACGTGCATTGCTCTTTTTGTAGACGTGAAAATCTCTATTAAGTTTTGTGTGATCTGATTTGCTTGAAATTTCTTGACCGAGAGTGCGACTGTCTTTGGTTTCACAGGATTTTTTGATATTACATGTATATAATTATATATATGTATAATATTCCGGTGACAGGTAATGATCCTTTGATGAGAAAGTTTAGGGCCCTTACTCCTATGAGTTTGAGTACTGTGTACAAGGTAAGGCTGGGAATTTGTGTCTGATGGGAGGTGTGCTTTGGTAGACCTTGCAGATGCGGTGATAACTGTGTCCCCAGAGGTATAGTGGTCAGCGTAAGTACTTAGAAAGCAGGAGACATTTTCAGCTTAGCCCATTCGCAGTTGATGTCATATATTTTGTGACTATCAAAGAATTGCAACTTAAGGGTCAGAAGTGATGTCTGTTCTTTCAGAACATACGCTGCGTATATATTACCAGTATGCCACAATGGGTCTTTCCCGTTCTTAATATGATTTGTTGGCACATATTTCTCCCAGAGGTGCGTGTTTGAGTGGAAGGGTATAGGGAAATTCTCAGGCTTCCAGAATGGGAGGAAGGGGGATTAATTAAGCAATTTAATTTCATCAATTGGATGTGAGAAATGGCTTAGAATCGCGTTCTTCCCACTACTTAAAGGAAAATCAACTGCTTTTGTGGGATAACTTCCTACAGATTAACAAATAAAAGGTACCTAATGGTAGTGACATATGACAGAATCTCTAGCACGAATTATTTTTGGAGCTCTTCCACAGCGGAGGTTCTAGTGGAAGTGGGTCGAGCACAGGCGGCGTGTTCAGTGCGACAGAAGCTCGCAGTCGCTGAATGCGGTATTATAGAGGGGGGGGAGGGGAGGGGGTAGGAAGGGAGGAAGGGTGGGGGGGGGGGGGAACGGGGGAGCGGCGGTTTGTCCAACCGCTGGCCTCTGGCAGCTCCCGCCACCAGCTGTCCCCGTTTTATGGACATGGCACATGGTCGGGGCACTCTGCCCGCTGCCAGTGAGGCCGTGTTTCTGCGCTGCGGTGCGACACGACACTGTGTGTCTGCTGCCACGTCACGCCTGACAGCCGCCGGAGGCTTTCGTTTTGGTCAGTCGTTAACTATTCAAAAAATGCATTTAGTGATTCAAAGTTGTTTTCAATTAATCTGACAACACTTGAGCGCAATGTAGGTACTGTTATAGCCTCCGGTTGCGATCTATTAATAAGAGCTGGCCTTAGGCATGTGCAAACAGTGCCACCGCACAGCACTACTAGGGGCCCCGCGAGAAAACATAATGTTTTATGTTTCGGCGCTACCCCCCCCCCCCCCCTTCTCCGCCCGCTCGCATCTTAAAGATAATTTGGCGCACGTCTGAGAGTGCCGCTGAGGGAAAGCGCCCAGGTTGCACCCCATCCCTCATTTAGATATATTTTCGTAAAAGATCTGTAAAATCTCTTATCTCAGCTTGTTTGCACTTCCTTCAAATCGAGCTGAGGCGTCGGCCTACCGAGCTTCTTCCAAGCTTAAAGCTAAGTATACATTCATTACATCGCAATTAGCTCCTCCTCTTTAGTTGGTCTATCGTTTTGTAACATATGAAAATTTTTGCTGGACCGGGACTCGAACCCGGGTCTCCCGCTTTTCGCGAGCGGTCGCGTTAACCACTTGGGCACCGGACACGCTCCCCGGTCAGATCCAAACTTCAGTATTTACACATTTCTTCTTCCCTTAGTGCTCGCACGCATTAAGCAGTGATTCCCGCGACGTGGAGAGATATACTACACCATCAGTAGCCTGTCTTGCTAATTGCGATATAATGAATGTATATTTTATGACTGCGGGCCATCGGCAACGTCTGTTCTGTAACAACAGACGTATCATTATAAATATGAGAGCCAAGACAGGCTAATGATGGTTTAGTGTGTCTCTCCCCGTCGTGGGAATCACTGCTTAATGTGTGCGAGCACTAAGGGAAGAAGACATGTGTAACATATGGAAGTTTAGGTCTGGCCGCGGAGCGTGTCCGAGTGGCCGAGTGATTAAGGTGACCGCTCGCGAAAAGCGGGAGACCCGGGTTCCAGTCCCGGGTTCGGCACGAGTTTTCATATGTTACAAAACGATAGACCAACTAAAGAGGAGCAGCTAATGTCGGAAATTATCGATAATTGCGATGTAATCAATGTATATTTAACATTTATAGCTGCGGGCCATGGCAACGTCTGTTCTTTAACAACAGACGTATCATTGTAAATTAAAGCTGAGTAATTTGTTTGGGATTGATAACCCAGCACTTTATCCCCCATTAAACATCCAAGATCAACAGTAATTTGTTTCTAAGAGATATTGAACATTGTTGAGCTTCCTTTGATAAGAAACACCAAGAACTGATGAATACGCACACTAAAACACAGTCAGTAACTGATTACACTCTTCATAAAAAATGAATTTGTTATGATGAAGAGAGATGCTACTTTTGGGTCACGTGACTATGTAAGCAGCACCCACTCCTAACCTTACACATGTGCAAAGGTTGCTCTCCCTCACATCTATCCAAACAATTAAATACTAGTTACAACGAATAGTATAAATGTTATTTACCCTCAAAACCGTGAGACGTTTGCACAAACGTCCATAGATATGTAGCAAGTAACAATAAAAAAGTCACAGATGTTCCTGTAGCTGTTAAAAAGAAGATTGGGTTTAAAAAAAATTACTTGCAGTCGGTGTCGAACCCACTACCTTCAACACTGCACTGTGATACCGCAAACCACATGACTAGTCTTGCCAGGTGGATAATAGTGACTTCATTATTATTCATGATCAGATCTTCTGAAGGCTTTTACAGTTGACGCGTCTTTATATCATAATTATTACATATTTTACCAAATATGACGTAATTTTTCATAATCTTTAATGCACCAAAAACAAATGTGAAGGGCAGATATTACCTTCATGGAGAATTTGCGCATCTGCAAGGCGAGGTGTGCATTAGCTCCATTGTCTAGCTTTGGGACCATTTGTGTGTAACAGCCAGACGCTCGGGTAGCCAGGAGCTGGTGTCTCTACCAGCTCCAACGGTAATGTTAAATGCAACCTTTCCCCTCGCCCATCCCTGCCGCCAATATGCTGCCTCCTGTGGGTTCAGGAGAGAAATTGAACCTCAGCCGCGCATGCGCATTACAACGCTGCGGCCACTGCTGCCTATATTAAGTGGCCGTGCTACGATTCGTATACATGCTGTCAGCACGACGTAAAACGTTTCTCATGTGATATAAATACTTTTAATATAAAATGATCTGATATAAGAACGAAACAAGAAAGTTTAATACACTTTTTATTTTATTTATTTACTTTTTTTCGCGACAGCTTTTTCCTAAGGTTCACTGAACCAGTGGACACACAGAACGCGCCGCCACCGGACACGACTATGACCGCTGCAATACGTTTCGGATTGAAAAAATTAAGCCTGTATCGGAGTCGAAAGAACCAGGGGTTATGATACTGTTGAGCTAAAGTAGTGTCCAGTGTCAACACGTGACTATTGGTCATACAGGGTGTCCAGAAAAGGGCTCACTGATTTCAAAATTAAATATCTCGAAACGAAGATCGATAGAGGAATGCAGTAAACGGTATGTTTATTGTGAAAGCTGTAAGAAGTTTATACAGCAGTTTGCAATAATAGTTACAAAAGCTCCTAACAGATGGCGCTGTACGCTATACAGCTCTTATCAGAATACATAAGTGAAATAATCGTATGAAAACACTCTTTGTAAACAGTCACATCACAATGTTTTCAAAATGTTCACCACTACAGAGGTGGCGCAAACGAAGAATCAAATTCGCCATCACATATCGCAGTGTCTCAACCGAAATGGATTCCCATGCCACAGAGATAGCCGATTCAAGCTCGTCCATCGTGGCGGGATGCTTCGGGTAAACCATGTTTTTCACTGTGCCCCACAATAAAAGTCACAGGGAGTCAGATACGACGAATATGGAGGCCAATACATGCCTGCACCAGTAAATTTGGGATATTCCAAAGCAATGACCCGATTCCCGAAGTATTCCTCAAAAAATCGAAACACTTGCTCGGTCCCATGTGGTCGGGCTCCATCTTGCATAAACCATTCAGTACCTGGTCGATCCTCTAACGCTTGCTGTGTACCGACAAATTATTCCAAAATTGTAACGTAACGTGCACCAGTGACCGTTTTTCGAATGAAAAAAGGGCCAATAATGCCTCTGCTGCATACTGCAGCCCACATAGTAACTTTAGGATAATACAGGGTTTTCGCTTCACACCAATATGGCATTTCAGAACCCCAAAATCGCCAGTTACGCTTATTCACGTATCCATTCAGGTGTAAGTGTGCTTCATCTGTAAACCAGATGCAGCCAACATCAAATCCTTCACTATCAATCATTGTGAACATTTGATTAGCAAAGGCAACCTTTTGTAGCACAGCTCGTACGGGTATGGCCTGGTGCGTCTGAATTTTCAATGGAAACATGTGTAGGCTCTTTCTCAGTATTTTCTGCGTGCTGGAACGCTTCAAACCAGTCTCAGATGCAGTTCTAGGGACGGATGACATTGGATTTCGCTGAATAATTCCAGAAACTTTGGCAATATTTTCAGGCGTAACTGCGGTTTGCTTGCGGCCAAGATGGCCCACTAGATCATTGAAATTTTGCGAAGAGCGTACGAATGGTTTTCGCATCGGGTCCTTTTGCAACATTAAATCGTGGTTGAAAACTTCGCCTTGTTGTTTGTCGTCATCATCACTTTCGTCATCAACGACACACAAGTTGCTAAAGTTGCTTCAGTGAAAAGTCATGACGTAAGCGGCCGAACGCCGATGGGCATATCCCAGCCAATAAAAGCCATACGATCATTTCATTTACAGTTTCCCTGAAGTAACATGTCGCTACGCCACAGTAATTACGAGTAGGACTTTGGCGCTGATACAAGGCACAGTGGATGGGCGAAAAGACGCCGTGCCGGCTGCGGTCTTGTGCAGAGAGCCTCGCCGTTCCACTGCCTACTCACAGAGAGGGCAGCGGGCAGTGCTGTGCAGACAGCTGAAGCTGGGACAACCCGTCTTCTGGGAAACGTTCTGGCAACGGACGAGGGTTTTTTTTTTTTATTGTGATTTCTATTCCCCTAAAAAGGGGCGGGCTGGCAGCGCTCACTCGCTCTTGGAGATATAAAATTGAGATAAAACAAAGTATATGAAACGGAGGTAAACGGTGGCGACATAAAAGAAGTGGAACGGCGATAGTGGCGTATAAAAACAGCTGCCCAAAGGTCGGTGGCTCACACACACAATTAAAAAGAGCGCAGGGCAGCGGCTATGGTTAGACCGTCCGCTATTGTGGAGTTAAAACAAAAAATACAAAACACACTCGGAGAAATACACAAGTTAGAACTGATGGTGTCGGCTGCGGGTTGGCCGTTCACTGTTGTAAAATAAAACAATGGAACCAAAGACACCACACTCATCGAAGCACTCACTGGTATGCACAAAGAAGGTGCCACAGATGGCGGAGCACTGACGGCAATGAAGATGTGGTGTGGAGGGAAAAGGGGATGAGGGGAGAGGGAGAGGGTGGGACGAACGAGTGTGATGCATGGTTATAAGTCAGATCGGTGATTAGAAAGGGTGCCGAGAGTTACTGAGGAAAGATGAATCGCAGACCCTTTTATTTAAGTACAGGGTGTCCAGGAAAGGACTCCCTGATTTCAATATTAAATATCTAGGAAAAAAAGATCGATAGAGGAATGCAGTAAACGGTATGTTTATTGTGAAACCTGTAAGAAGTTTATACATCATTTTGTGTCCCGACTTCGTCGCCGCTTTTGTGTCCCAGCCTCGTCGTAGGTGTCGGTGGCCGAGTGGAATGTGACCGACACAGGAATATAGATAGCACGCTGGTGCAGGTACGTAGGGGAGCAGCCAGAAACTATAAACACTCGAGTAAATTAGAAAGAGATATATATATTGCACAGAATGTAACAATACTTAACTTTTACATTGTACTGCAGAATGTTGATACATAGTTGTTAGAGGCCTGCCTAGTGCCTGTACGATAGCAAAGTCTTCAATCGTGCCTATCTGATTACGAAGGTCCTAACTCGTTGCTATCTCAGTCCGAAGTGACCGGTGTCTTTTCAGTGGTGGCCACGAGCGGAGCTGTCGCAGAGGGCGCTCGTGGCTGTCGTCGTGAGAACGCCGCGCCGTGCGTGCATGGCGGCGCGCGGCGAAAGTAGGTGGCGCGCACTTTGTACTTGTGCGACACCACACATCAGTCTGAAATAATAGTTACTGGTAACAAATGGCGCTGTAATCGCCATACGTAATGTCTAGTGTAATTAGTGATCCGAAGTGAAACGTGAAAGGAGGTTAGCGTACCGAAGGAAGGGATTAAAACCATGTACTCCGTTGAACAACGCGTTTTTCTGGTGCTAGAGTACCACAGATTAGAAGAGAGTCCTACGGCAACAAGGCAATCCCATGTTGATGATAGAGCCTGCGCCTCTTGCATTGGCGGTCAGCGGCGCTGCCACTTGTAAGGGGATAGTTTCGTGGGGACACTTGAACTCGGCATTTCTATGGTAAATCGCGCACATGTGCGGGAATCGTGATGTTTTGACAGCTAATCAGTCGTCGTAGTTCAGAGGTTAGTCAATAGATAGCGCACCTCTTATTTGTTAAACGAGCGTCTGGTCGCTCGCTTAGTGTATTGAGATGTGACTGGAAAATCCAGGCCGTTATGCACTCGGAGAAGACCTGTTTGGCCTTGGAGAAATGTGCAATAAACCACTTACAAATTAATAACTATTGATCTATATATGATAACAGCAGCACGTAGGATCATTTTAACGATTAAGACTAGACGGATGCGCCGATATGAATGCGCTCCCTGTCACTTTAATAGTTTCTCAGTTACAGTAAATGAAAAAATCATTTTAAAATAAGAACGATATATCTTGGAGACGGCTTAATCGAATATTACGTATAAGGTGTCAAATGATATATTTAAGTGAGTACTATTAAGATGAATATTTAGTTTTTCGCGAAAATTCAGTAAATTTTAATTAGAGGCCAGTGACATGGTTTCCAGGTATAGATAACTGTAGTATTAGTGGCAGTACGGTAAATTAAAGTAAATAGTTAATGAAACCACAAGATCAATAGTACAGTGAATAATCGATCTTTAAATACCGAAAAAGCAAATGTAGAAAACTTTAATTTTTTGATAATGAAAAAACTACGATATATACTATGTTTTAGATGTCATATTCTGTTTCAGCGAAAAATTTTCGTTAAGTACTATTATCACATGTGTTAATTTTATTCGTATTTTATGTAAAAGGTAATTTTGTGAAAATAAGATACTGATTTGACTCCAGAGTAAGCCAGAGAGGGTAGTTAAGGCAACCTTTTTGGCTTGTTAGGGGCAGTCTGTTAGTTTCGGTTTGACAGACAAGACGAGTCGTTATACTGGGTAACTGTGGAGTCGCTTGAGGACTTTAGAATTTCAGCGAATGTTCTAGTGTTGATCTTGAAAATATTTTGTTCTGTGGTGCTTGGAGAATTTTATCTGCGTCTGTGGAACTTAGGAAAAGTATTCAGTGGTGCTTCGTGGACTAACTATATTCTGTGACAGTAGAACCTACAGTTTCTCAGCATTGTTGTTACAATTTAATTTTTATTTAGCGTCTACAAACTATTCAGTCAAGTTTAAGAGGCGGCCTTAAGGATTTCGACATAGCTCTGAAGTCAAATGTAACAAATATTCACTGACGAATATTAGGTGGAATAAACATCAATTTAGTTAAAATTGAATGTGTCGTTTGTGGATTTTTTTTTTGTTCCTGCCTGCATTTATGTAAAACTAAGCATTTTGGGGACATTGCAGCAGGTGTGGATGGCCCCTAGACACGACGCAGCCAGTTTGTATAACAAAATGGGGTCTACAGCCGCACTTCACGGAGCCCCAAGCAAACACTGGCTGTGAATGGGTGATTTGTGTTGTTTATTATTATTATTATTTGTGCTGTACCACTGGCACCCGAGCCAACTGAAGGAAATAACTGATAAAATTGTGCCATCCTGCACAGAATAGTGTGTTTATTACTAGTTTGTTTTTAGGAAATTCATGTATAGCCTCGCACACTGACCTATGGAGCCGGCCGCGGTGGCCGAGGGGACTGGCGCGCTTCAGTCACGGTCTGCACGGCCACTACGGTCGGGGGTTGGAATCCCCCCTCGGGCATGGATATTTGTGCCGTCCTAGTTCGTAAGTAGTTCATAAGTAGTTTGTAAGTTTAGGGACTGATGACCCCGTAGTTAAGTCCCCTAAGCTTTACAAACATTTGGACATTTTTGATCTACGGAGATGGACAGTGAAGTACGAAAAAATGCATACGTTTATTGGCCTTCCGAAATTTATTTTCTTCTTATTACGATTTCAGAAGCAGGATCTCGCAAGAACGCCTGCCTTCTCTTGTAATGTTATCAGTGGAACTAGACGTGGTTTTAGAGTTTTGAAGATATTGATGATTTTTCTCGTCAAAAAGCAAGTGAAAGGTTTGAAAGCTTTTGAAAACACATATTTTGGTTAACAGCGCTCATAGGAAAGTATTTATAAATAAAAAAGTGACAGATCTCAAAAAGTATCATTTACACAAATGATGACCCGTTTCGGCCTGTTTACAGGGTTATTGTGCGGCTCGGTAACAAGACTAGAAATTCAAATGTCGCGGGTTCGATCCCCGCCAGGTCCTATGATTTTTATCTCTCACTTTCCACTTCTCTCACCTCTGACAGTGTTGCTAATGTGAACAATATCGGGAAGCACCTTGGTTCTGAACCCACATTATACTGTATGTCGGCCTATAACTGGCTGGGTAAGTCAGTTCGAAGGAAGACAACGGCATACCACCTCCAAACAGGACCATGCCTAGTAAAGCACTGTGGTGGTCAAACCAATCGTCGGATTGTTGACTGTTTTACCTTACCTTCAGACCCGTGTGCCGTAGGTTTGACGTCCACTGAGCAGGCGCTTGTCCCATGTGGTAACTGTTCTAACAGCGTTTTGTGACTGTTTTTACTTATAAATAAAAACAAGGAAAGATGTTCTGTGTGAAGTGTCAAATGTAGAAGACCCTTAGTGTTTCTACATTAAGACTAATTTAATTTCCCTATAGAGCGTATCAAGTGCTAGAAACATGTAAGTTTATATCCCGAACATCCATTGTAAACCTTTTAAGATTTTGAATTTCATTAAATTGGAAGAATTCCGATAGCTGTTTTTCATTATTAACATTTTAGTAAATGCCACACTTGTTAAGTTTCCTCATCCGGTTAATTATTTTCCTGTCAGAACGTTAGGTCTTTCGTAGTACGTCTTTTGATATATTTTGTAAGTGGTCATTGACGAAATTCTTTTGAATGTGACGAAGGTGAATAACTTCGGCTGGAATGGGTGGACAGGTGAGGTGAGGTGAGGATGCCCTGCGTGCAAGTTCTGCGCAGAGTCCTGAGCAAGCTAGGGCCGGCTCTGCTATTAATGGATCATTTTGAGGCGCAATGGCGGTGCACTCTACGTGTCCACTGGTTGAGAAGCAAAGGCCGATCGTACAAATGAAAAGTATGTTAATACTATCATTCTTTGTTTCATCTTTGTATCAGATCATTTTATCTCCATTTTCATCACTTGAGATACTTTTAATCACGTGCAGATAGCACATGTAGCTGTTGCATATGTTGTTACTCGTTAAGGTATGAAGTTGGTATAACTATTAAACTTGTGTAAATTTCGCTCCCCAATTAAAAGGAAGGCTTACTTGAGAATCTTCTACTGCCATGACAGTTGCTAGCATCGGATCTCCACTCTTCTATCAAGGGTTCCTATTCGTTATTTAATGGACAAAAATGATAGCAACAGGGGACGACTGGAGACCAGAAGTCGGACAGCTCAGTTAGAATAAAACATCATTGGACTATATTCCTCAATTGACATACTGAAAGGTGTGGTAGCCTGTTATGTAATAGTAGTAAAAGCCCGGTCGTCAACAGAATTGACTCATGGTAATAGCTTCACTGTCAGAACATTTTTAAAAATTGATTCTAAACACCAGTGTCTATCTGACAGTGATGAATATCGATCAACTCTAGCACAGAGAATTACTTTTTCGCAGTTACTTGACGGAAAACCATTTGTAAAACTGACACACACGTAAGCTGGAACTCGACAACAGCTCTGCGCATGCGCAGTTCTATCGGCGACAAACTGACACACACTTAAGCCGTTTATGAACGAGATATAAAAATTAATGTTTGTTTGTTTTCCTTTTTGTCCGTATTTTTGCACTGCCATACCATACCATACCGATTGCGATAATTGTAAATTCATTGCCTTCACTAGCGCGAAGGTTATATGTAAGTTTAATAAACATAAGGTTGGACAGTACGCGCTCTGCTCTGTCATTGGCTGGCACCTGACGTCACTGTGGGACTGATTGCTCCCAAACGGCCTGCACAGGCTTAGCTACGGCATGGAATGCGCAGTTATATTAAAAGTGAACTACGTCTGCTTCCTACCTTTAAAATCTTGTTCCCGGCCCAAACTTGGAACTGATTAGCAATGGATGTAGAAGTGGGAAGCTAAGGGACAGTAGCCAACGCACATTAGTAGTTAGCTCCTAACTGTTACTAAGTAAGGCACTGTGAATAAAAATATTTCATGGGAGGTGGCTGAAACAACATTCATGGCGCAGCGGTCGTAATTTAATGACTGTATATGAAATACAGGTTGTCACAAAAAGGTACGGCCAAACTTTCAGGAAACATTCCTCACACACAAAGAAAGAAAATATGTTATGTGGACACGTGTCCGGAAACGCTTAATTTCCATGTTAGAGCTCATTTTATTACTTCTGTTCAAATCACATTAATCATGGAATGGGAACACACAGCAACAGTACGTACCAGCGTGACTTCAAACACTTTGCTAATGGAAATGTTCAAAATGTACTCCGTTAGCGAGAATACATGCATCTACCCTCCGTCGCATGGAATCCCTGATGTGCTGATGCAGCCCTTGAGAATGGCGTATTGTATCACAGCCGTCCACAATATGAGGACGAAGAGTCTCTACATTTAGTACCGGGGTTGCGTAGACAAGAGCTTTCAAATGCCCCCATAAATGAAAGTCAAGAGGGTTGAGGTCAGGAGAGCGTGGAGGCCACTAGCAATCCATCGGTCACCGAATCTGTTGTTGAGAAGCGTACGAACACGTCGACTGAAATGTGCAGGAGCTCCATCGTGCATGAAATATATGTTGTGCCGTACATGTAAAGGCACATGTTCTAGCAGCACAGGTAGAGTATCCCGTATGAAATCATGATAACGTGCTCCAGTGAGCGTAGGTGGAAGAACATGAGGCCCAAACAAGACTTCACCAACAATTCTTGCCTAAATTGGCGGCGAATCGAGGAAGTACAGTACACACTAACGAAACAATTGGGTATTTTGACAATTTTCTGCACGAATTATTTCAATTTACATTTAAAGAAAAATACTGAAATGAGCTGTAACATGGAAATTAAGCGTTTCCGGAAACGTGTCCACGTAACATATTTCCTTTCTGTGTGTGTGAGGAATGTTTCCTGAAAGTTTGGCCGTACCTCTTTGTAACACCCTGTATATTATTAGCACTTGTGCAAAACAGATTTTTTTAATAAAAGGGAGAAGTTTTCATTTAGTACCATACATATGCGAGGCAAAATTTCTTAAATCTAGATTGTTTATTAAACAACCAATAAGTAAATGGGAGGAACCAATTTCATTTTAGAATTGAGAGTGCATCCAAGACAATTTACACATATTAGCCTATCCTTTATTGACGATGCCCAGCATTGAATATTACTTTGGAAACTAGACTAATCTGAATAATATTGGGGAGAAATTTACAATCATACACCTGCTAATGCGACACTCAAATCTGCGTGCTGCGACGAGGCGAAGGCACGCGCTGCCGACGCGGGAGAAGGATTCAGCGGCCGGGAAGATATTGCGCACACGATAAAAACACACTACACGATTGGCTCTGGTCTGCTTTTTCCGGCTTGAGGTGGAGCAAGAGAATAGCAAAACTAATTTTTGTTATTATTAGGCCATTAGCAAACAAACTAACAGATCTGTACACCACCAGATGGCTGGAGTATTACATGAACGCACACCGCTGAAGGCGGAGTGGTTAAATAGCGGTAACATCTCAGAAATATCGAAATAATAACTTGAAATTTAAAACAAAAATTACACAACTTAGGCATTGGTTGCAGCATACCGACGGTCCATGAAATCACCGAAAAAATCGCACTGACGTGTTTTACGGCCCACTTTAGATTTGTAGTTTTATAAGTTTTTGCAAACATTTTGGACCAAAATAATAATTTAAATAATAAAATCATCAAATACGCAACGCAAGATGGCGTATGCCACAGAGGGTTCTGAGCGAGGAATGTCATGTGATATCTGCAAACGGCTTGTTTTAGTTAATTCATTGGAGGGTGTCAAAACTCCTATATTTTTGCAAATATCTCTCAAACGATACGAGATCTGAAAAAAACAACATAAGGGAATAAAGTTGTAGAGAATTTTCTCCTCTACCAATTCGTTTATTCAATTTTCGAGTCAGATGAACGGTTTATTTGCAATTAAAATTACATTACAAACGGCTTTTTTGGTATTACTAACGTATTTTCTGACAAAAAAATTTGAAAAAAGGAGGTTCTGGTCTCTGGCGGCCAAAATTATGTCTGTAAAATTTGGTGCTAATCAATTGAACGGTTCGTCTTAAAAACAGGGAACACATTACGGACAGACAGACAAAATCCCAAAATCGCCGTTATTTTTGCAAATGTCTCTGAAACGATATGAGACATGAAAAAACATAAGATAGCAAAGTTGTAGAGACTGTTCTCCTCTACAAATTAGCTTATTCAATTTTCGTGTCTGATGAATGGTTAAGCCGTTATTTTCGTTTATATTTCGAGCTGTCAAACGACGATCGCGAAGGCCCACTTTTAGTGTTACTCAAAAATGTTCAAATGTTTGTAAATCTATCGGACCAAACTGCGTGGTCATCAGTCCGTAGCTTACAAACTACTTAAACCTAGGTAAACTAGCCTAAGGACAAACACACACACCCATGCCCCAGGGAGGACTCGAACCTCCTTGGCGAGCAACCGCGCGCTCCGCAGCGAGACGCTCGGCTACTCCACCGCGGCTTAGTGTTACTACCGTAACCTAAAGTGTGCCAAAACTACAAAGCTTCAGCATAGAAGCTCACAACTGGACTGGTATAAAAATCCCCAGTGGCTAGGCGAATCCCATGGATTGCAATTTAGATGCAGACGCCGATGTAGTAGCACATGCAGACGAACAAATAACACAACAGAATCTATAATACATATAACTGATAACAGAAAATGTTCAAATTCAAAATACCCATCAATAATTTTAGCCTTTCATTATTATTAAAGAGAAATACTCATTTCTCTGGATGAGCCACGGCTTCATCTCGATATTCTTTAAACTAATATATACCACAATTTCTGAATATTGTTGATGGATTTGCAAATATAGAGTGAGGACGCTTTTTGTTGCAGGTAAGAACCACCAGCAAGCTGATCGGGCTACAGACGTAAGCGTCAGGCTGTTTGGAGGATTCTGCAGCTGCAATAGCTAACGTGAGTAGCGAAGCTGTGCAGTAACTGATTGAGGAACCAGGGCTATGCAGAAAGATGCAGTTTGCTCCTGTTATTGATATTTTGAATGTATACACATCTTCTGAGACAAATGGAATATCATTACCACAGAACTGTGTTGTTCTGAATGTCCGACCTATAATTCACCGCTTATTGATCCCTGCCAATATGAAAATTCCCAATATTTTCACACTGTTTTCAAAAATTACTAACAGAAAACTACAACATAATGTAATTACTCCTACGTTATGAGGTATCTCGCATCATATAGCTATAATTGTTACTGTCAATGTCATATTGTTAATTTATTTCTTATGAAATTACTGCTCATCAGCTCATTCATAATTCTTTGTAATATATATATAATCGTTTTTATGTTCTTTTTCTGTTCATTGTTAAGTAATGTTAGCAATTATTCACATTTGGGCACAGCGCCAAACCGATATTATTTAGCAAGTTTTATTCAGAAAGAAGCTTCACTCTTCTCTCGGATGAATAGTTACAGAAGATCATAGCCAGAGTATTCGCCTGAACTTATTATCAACAATAAAAAGAAATAATAATGAAAGAGATTGCTTGTGGTATAATAGTGAAAGACTGCGAGCAAACAATTTGATTCAGTAGTGATAATACAAGACCACAGGAAAATATCCTCTTAACATTCAAATGATTTTCAATGCTGACGTTCCGATATGAGAAATCATTAGTTTACCTTGACAGTCTTTTCTCACCTCCTGTTCAATACAGTGATAGAAGTGTTGACTTAGTACTGATGTGACGGCTAATGTATTTACTTCTCACTATTACTAGAGATCTTGAGGTCGATGTTAAGTAGGTGTTTTGAGTACATACTGTTACCAAACATTATCGGTGATCTGAAAGGAAACATGATACATAACTGTTACTGATATGAATATATCATTACTAGTTGACCCTTGCGAATAATTCACAATCCTGATCAGTCACAGATAGGTAAGATAGTAACGGAGAAAAGGCAGATGAAGTACTTCTGTATAAAAGATAATAAACATTGAATATCAGTAACAAATATTGGTCTCATTGTAAGAAGATTTAAATAATTAAATAGACTGCTGATGAACGTTGGGATAATTCAGTTCATTCGATCAATTCCAACAGCTGTTATGCATAGACATGTGAAACACAACTCTCGTGATATGTTACGCTTACGTAAGTAGTGCTTGCCAGTTATATTAAATTATTTGTGTATTTTTCGGCGTTACATCGACGTGTATAGACGTAATCGTGTAATAAACCATGTTTTAGATCCACGTGTATAATGATATATACCAACTGGACGTATAACTCTTGTGTTTGAGCATAGGACTTCACCGTGCCTACAAATTCAAATCTTTTACACATGTTTCCGCATTGTCCGCCATATTTAAATTTAGAAAATGAATTTCATTAAGTTATTACGTCACACAGATTTTCTTGTTTACTTCTTCATTTGAAATTCATGTCAATATGCTATGTGATAGACTAATACGGGAGCGGATTCGAATTTTCTTTTCTTTTCGTTTTCTTGTAATAACCACAGGACTCATATTTGAATTTGGCAAGAAGTTAAATATGAACATCTATGTCTGGTACACTGAGACAGCTCATGTTCAAGATCCAGATAATATAGAGATCAATGGTATAATGGAAATGTCTGATAAACTATGCTTGGATCAAAGAAGGTCTTTGGCTTGCATAAAGATTCTAATAACTGCAAGAGCTGTCGTTCATGTTAGTTAATGACATTGTCAATAGCGACATCTTCTACAATGCTTTTATAATGGCCGCGCAAACTAAGTTGGAACTCGTCGCGGTGGGCTGATAGGAGCCACCGAAAATGCATGTTCCATTTACGATCTTCGCCGGGTATCAATTTAGATTGTATGAACAGCATAATTTTTTTTCAAAATAAAGTTTTTTTGTAAAAACAATAACTTTAAACTATCTGTATATTTTTCGTCATTAGTGGAGAATGAAACCTTGAAAATGATACCTCAGTAATTAATTTTGGATAAGTAATACGGAAGATATGGCGTACCCACAAAAAACACCGACGAGAAATAATATATATGATTGTCCTACACGACATGACGCCAGTCTGTCTATGGGAAAATGCTACGACAATTAATTTCAAAAGTTTTCATAAGACATGGAAAATTGAAATGAATACTTCCTACGTAATCAAAAGTGTGAAATATCACGAAAGAAAACGTTATAAAAATAACGCGATGTTACTTCTTTCTCGCCTGGTACACGATGCGTCGGATCCGTGCTACTGCATAATTTAGCTGAAATTGTGATAATATTATTCATGTAGGCAACCGCTCGCTCTAAGTTAAGATTTATAAGTAATAATTTTTTTATTCATCGCGTGTAGCTAATCGTGTGAACATCAGATTCAAAGTTCCACCGATTATTTCATAAATATTTAAATTGCATGGTTCGGTCTTTATAAACATTTAAACTGACTTCAGGTTCAATTAAGGAGAGAAACAATATTCATACATTAATAGGTTAACACATAAAAAAGCTACAGCTACGCAATTTATGAAATCGTAGCAGGATGTCGACCATTTCCATTATTACTGCGAACAGGCTATTTTACTGAAAATGTTTATTAATTAATGGCGGGGAGGAAACTGCACACTACAAAGAAAACTGATTGAGTTGGTTTACGTTCTAGGAGGCGATCCAATTATGATATTGTAGAAAGATATAAAAAAAGTCAAGATCGCTGATCATAAATTTTTATTTACGACGACCGGTTTCGCTGAACTGTCAGCATCATCTGATCAAATAAAATATTTTACAAGGCCATAATCTTGTAATGTCAATCAATTGTTATATAACAATTTACAGTGTATAGGTGCACTATGTCATTATAATAAAACATAATTATCACAGTGAGTGACAATAGCAAACTGCAATAGTTTATTATTATATGTTTTATTATAATGACATAGTGCACCTATACACTGTAAATTGTTATATAACAATTGATTGACATTACAAGATTATGGGCTTGTAAAATATTTTATTTGATCAGATGATGCTGACATAGTTCAGCGAAACCGGTCGTCGTAAATAAACATTTATGATCAGCGATCTTGGCTTTTTTATATCTTTCTACAAAGAAAACTGAGATTTAACTATTAAATGAAAGGGGCTTAATTAATTGAAGACAAAAAATATGTACTTCACGTTGTCAAAACACGGAGAGCATCCACTGTTCACGAAAGGCCAGAACAGAAAGAAGACTAATGGCGCGCAGGCTTCTCCTTCCAGTTCCAACATTAATCAATGAGCGACGAAAAAAATAGAGAGTAAAAATTACTAGGAGAACGCTGCCAAGCGATAAAAATATCTATCAATCTTTGCGCTAGCTTCTCTTGAAGTAATAAATTTTGAAGACAGGTTATCTCAAATAGATTACAGAAGGCTGTCGACGCTGTTCCTCACAAGCAACTTTTGATCCCATGGAGCGTCGTATTAATTGTGCGACACGGTCCGTAATTTCCTGTGAAGAAGGTCTCATTTACTAGTAATAGATACTGTAGAAAATCATCGATCTAAACAGAAGTTTTGAATGCCAGTAGAGATAAGAGAGATATGAGACTTGGTTCATTAATTATACAAATCGCTCTATTTATAAATTTATCTACTTAGCACTCCTAGTTGGCTGAACTCTGCGTACATTATCAAAAGCCTTAATTACAGTATCTATCCAGACAACACCGAAAACATACGTTTTTCATATTATGTGCATTGTGCTGGCACCTTCTGCGAGGTACTCCAATCAAAGGCCTCGGTAGTCACTTGACATCGTGAGAATGCAAAATGGGGCGCCCCACGTAACTCACTGACCTAGATCATGGTCACGTGACTGGGTGACACTTCTGTCGGAAATCTGTACGTGAGATTTCCACACTCGTAAACTGTTTCTGATGTGATTGAAGTGGAGACGTGAAGGCACACGTACAGCACGAAAGCGTACAGGCCGACCTCGACTGACTGAGAACGCCGCACATGGTCCCAAATCCCAAAAAGCTGGATACAAAGTAGGACAATAAAATTGTTTTTGTAGGGACTTTTAATGGTTGGAATAGTTGTAGTGGTACACCTAGTATGTATTATGATCCTGGCTCAGGAACGCATTTCGTTTGTAGGCATCGGACCTGCCACACTGTTTACTCGTCGAGCTTTGGAAGCATCACGAAGTTCAAACGTGTCTAGAATCACGAAAAATTAACATAATTGGATTCTGCAAAATGAAGTGTTCTCCAGAAAGTAAGTACAATTTGAGCGTGCAGCTTGAAATTGTCATTGACAAGGTATGAAACAGTAAATAATTAATGAAAATAGTGGTATTTTTCTTGGTCGCGTTCCGAGAAGTCCTGTTGAAAAACGCAATAAGTCAAAACTCTTGTCGACTCCTGCTCTTAAATCGAATGGAAATTGTTCCTTAGACATTTCTTCAAAACATATCCAAAAATTAGCTGCAACTAGCTGCGACTTCACTTTCAGTTACAATTTTTATGCGATGATGTGTGCTCTCTTTGTATTTTTTTCGTAATTTTACCCTCTGAAATATTTTTTATAGGAAACTGGTCAAAACAATTCTCCTATTATTCTGATTCGTTCATTTTCTAAAGAACCTCTAGATAATACCAAAGAAATTTCTTTCACGAGAAAGGAAATTTTCATATTTGTGAAATCGGTATTGAACGAGATTATCAACAAGGTCACAGACATTGTTGAGATGGAGGTGTCAAACAAATTGAAGCATCCATACTGCCAAAAGAGTTGGACAGATATCATGAATAAATTGTTATCGGTATTCAAGAAGAGGTGGCAACAAGTGAGCAGGAAGGAAATGAAATTCTTCCAAAAATTTGACGGGTGACTCAACGTTACTTTTTCTTTCACAATTCAAAATGAATGTTCAAATACTTCCATGGAAGACACAATGGGGCGTGTTCCCACGGAAAAGACAGGCTTTCACTCGAATTGAATCCGTATTTGAAGAGATTTTTCCCGTCGTATTTCATCTGACGGTTTGCTTTTCTAAATTTGGACTTCGAATTCGTAATCAGCGACCCCGAAAACCGCCAAATCTAAATTTTCAGCCAGCAGATTTTATAACATTTTCTACTTTTGAGATTTTGGACCATTGGGCGCCAGCATGCTAAGAGGTCGCACTGTGTAATAGGCAGGCATCTATCCAGACCGTCACACAGGAACTCCACGCTGCATCAGGATCCACTCCAAGTACTGTGACAGGAGGGAGGTGAGACACCTTGGATTTCACGGTCAGGCACGCATTACGCAGGCCAGTGCCAACGACGTCTCGCTTGGTATAAGGCGCATAAACATTGGCCGACTGAACAGTGGAAAAACGTTGTGTGGGGTGACGAATCACGGTACACAAAGTGGCAATCCGATGGCAGGATGTGGGTATGGAGAATTCCCGTTGAACGTCATCTGCCAGTGTGTTTAATGCCAACAGTAATATTGGGAACCGGTGGTGTTATGGTGCGGTCGTGTTTTTCATGGAGGTGGTTTGCACCCCTTGTTATTTTATATGGAACTATCACAGCACAGGCGTCCATCCATGTTTTAAGCACCTCCGTGCTTCCCATGGTTGAATTCGGAGATAGCGACTGCATCTTTCAACATGATGGAGCACCTGTCCAAAATGCACGGCCATTGGCGGAGTGTTTACGCGACAATAACACCTCTGTAATGGACTGGCCTGCAGAGAATCCTGATATGAATCTCATACAAAAACTTTGGGATGTTTTGGAATTCCGACTTCGTGTCAGGCCCCACCGACTTACATCAAAACCTCTCCTCAGTGCAGTACTCCGTGAATAATGGGCTACCATTTCTCAAGAAACGTTCCAGCTCCTGACTGAACGTATGCCGGCGAGAGAGGAATCCGTCATCAAGGATGAGGGTGGGCTAACACCGTACTGAGTTACAGCAGTAATGATGGAGGGCGCCATGGAGTCATTTTTCTCCAGATATCCGGATACTTTTTATCACATAGCGATTTACATAATACTCCAAATTGAAAGTCGTTAATTAATATGATTACCATTGCGCCGTGTAGGCTCACGTTTTTGTTTCTCAGTTTCCGAGTAAGAAATTTTATATACTTTAAAGAGGCTTTTGTGTGAGGTTTAGCCATTTCGGCTCGTTGTAGTGTCTAATGTGGTGTTTAATACAAATATCGAATAGGTTTATACCCCTTTGTTCAGGTGTGAGGCGAGGAGGTTGAGCCATGGTGACTACTGGTTCTTATCCAGTGCGTCCTTCCTGTTCCACGTCGAACTATTGGTTGTGCTGGGTAGAATGCCTTATTTGTTTGTTGATGAAACTTTCCTATTATGTCTCTCCCTCCTTATTTTATCTCATTACGTTATTACATTACCTTGTCACTTCTCTTTTAGTCGCATACTCTGATGAGTGTGTAGGTATGTACATCGTACGATGATCTACTTTACAGCGCCTTATATGGTTACCGTTGGCTCACGTAAATTTCCTGGCTTATTAGGATCTTAATTACTGTGTGGTGACGAATTACAGTGATGATAATATTATCAATATTTTCTCGCAATAGTGAATTTCTCTTAGCGCCACTGTATTAGGTACAGATGTTCTACCAAATGGTGACATATGAAAATTTGGGGTTCGAGTCCTGGCCCGGCACAAATTTTCATTTGTCACCATTTGGTAGAACTTCTATACCTTATACAGTGGAAAATAATTTCGCTATTACGAGAAAATATTGATAATTATTAGGATCTATTGCGGTTTCTCCTGCTTCCACTGAGGGCAATGTTGTTCCTATCGATGCTCGGTTGTTCGCGCGTACATTCCGATAGGCCCCGCCTCGATCGGTGCCGGCGGTCAGACAGTCGTAGGGTAGTTGATCAACGTGTCAGACGTTTAATTCTCTCCTTAATTAATGGGTCGGGACACAGCGATTAGATTTTGTAGGTGAATGGAAGTACCAGCAGCAGTACAGAAATTCTTTAATTTTGCGCTTCCGGTTTCGGTGCTTCAATTACACGATCTTCATGTCCCTAGACGAACAAGACAAATACTACAATGATAATACTACAACTTTGAACATGGCAGATTAACAGCAACCGTAATCCAATTTTTTAATTTTTTTTTTTATATCTGCCAACCGGTTGCGTTGGTGCTTGAACTAGGTTTCGTTGCTGCTCGGGACAACTTCATCAGAAGAATAAAAACAGTTACATGAAACACATGACGTCAAAAATATTACGAGCAGGATTGCTCAAGTCGATTGGAATAAAAACCAGTATTTTTGCCATACAAATAAAACCAGTTTGGTAATAATGCTAGTTTTTATTGCAATCGAACTGAGCAATCCTGTTCGTAATATTTTTGACGTCATGTGTTTCATTAACTGTTTTTTTTTTTTTTTTTTTCTGATGAAGTTGTCCCTAGTACAACGAAACCTAGGTCAAGCACCTAAACATTACGCAACATGTTGGCTGATATAAAAAATTACTAAAAAACTGATAAACCAACAAATGCATTATAAAGTCAAAGGATAAAAATGCAATCCTCGGTCGCAAAATTAAAATTATTTAACCTGGTTTCAGCAATAACTACGACTGCCTTCATCAGATATTATGAATTTAAAAAAAATCGCATAATTAAAGTTACAACTCAGCTGTGAAGCTTACGTCACAAATTATTTTAGAGAGAGCTAGCCTGTATGGGCTGGACGCCTGCACGGAGGCATAAGACTTAAAAGTCATGTATAAAAATGTTAACATTAAACATGTCATACATAAGATATAACCATTGGCCAACAATAAACATTTTACAAGGTCACTATGTTACAAATTAGTGTCAATTATATCATAAAATGGGCCTTCCTCCATCATATGGAGGTATTCCCAGCAATATGTTGCCCATCCACATTAGGCTTCGTTGTGGTTTCGTTTTGATTCTGTTTACATTACTTCTTCCTGTGGTACCCCTTCTTGTGGGTTGATATAGCACTAAACATATAGGTCCTGTTTAAGCGGTTGTTTTGTTTTGTTTTGTTTTTAACATAATGTCTCTGACCAATTAGCCTTCCTGTCTTTTGGTCAACGCTTGCTACCATTGCTTCCTAGATATATATGACCATATTAAGGAATTTGGATTCCGTACATATTATTCACTAGTGGATTGCGTAAAATGGTTTGTTGATATTACTGTTGGAAAAATGGGCCGTTTTAACAATAATGCCTCTGTGTACTGTATATATACTTTGTATTTTGTATCAACTTAAAAACACATAGTGCTCTGTGCATTCCCTTATTGCCATTATTGTTTTTCTTCACGATCACTTATATTTGTATATATTTAAAAAAAGGGGGAAGCTCTATTTTACGATATAATTGACACTAATTTGTGACATAGATCCTTGTATGTTTATTGTTGGACAATATTTTTGTCTTATGTATGACATATTTAATTCTTAACATTTTTATACATAAGTTTTCAACGTATTTGTCGGTTAACGTTATTATTATTGAGGGGCGTCAAGATGGTGTAATTGAATCACCAAAACCGGTTGCGCAAAATTAAATAAAGAATTTCTGTACAGCTGCTGGTACTTCCATCCGCAGACAAAACGTGTCAGAAATGTCTGCGTGTCGCCACGCGATAGTGGGGGGGGGGGGGGGGAGGGGGAGAGGGGGGGCGTTTCCGGACGCCGCCAGCCAGCAGTGGCAGTTGGTAGCTGCCGTCTATCCTGTCAGTGACAAGCAGTGAGTGCAGTGTTGGCAGCCGTGCAAGGAGCGCGGCCAGTGTGTGTGCGTGTGCGTCTGTGTGTGTGTGTGTGTGTGTGTGTGTGTGTGTGTCGGGCTGTTGAAAAATGTGTCGGGTCGGCTGATGTTCTCCAGCGTTAAGACTTCGATGTGAATTGTACTTTGTAGCTCACCAACGCACATGGTTGGTTCTTAAGCGAGTTTTCGGCCGTTCCTTCTTGCAACACGATAGTGCTCTGGACATTGTTATGCTGATGAAAAGAACTTTATCTGTTAAGTGGCACGTCGGTATTTTCGTCGCTGAGGAGCTCATGATCAAAGTTACCCTATATAGGGTGGTCAATTGATAGTGATGGGTCAAATATCTCATGAAATAAGAATCAAACACCGGCCGCGGTGGCCGAGGGGACTAAGGCCCTCCAGTCTGCACGGCCACTACGGTCGGGGGTTCGAATCCCCCCTCGGGCATGGATATTTGTGCCGTCCTAGTTCGTAAGTAGTTCATAAGTAGTTTGTAAGTTTAGGGACTGATGACCCCTTAGTTAAGTCCCATAAGCTTTACAAACATTTGAACATTTGAATAAATGCTCAAAATGATGTCCTTCAACTTCAATGCATTTGGCAATATGCATAACGAAATTCCTCTCAACAGCGAGTAGTTCGCCTTCAGTAGTGTTCTCACATGTACTGACAGTGCGCTGGCGCCTGTATTCAGGCGTTGTCGGTGAATCACTATAACAAATATCCTTCAATTTTCCCCACAGAAAGAAATCCGGGGATGTAGCATCCGATGAACGTGCGGGCCATGGTATGGTTCTTCTACGACCAATCCACCTGACATTAAATATTCCATTTAAGGCCGCTTCAAATGCACGCTAGGCAGGTGCCGGACATCCATCATGTTGAAAGTACATCGCCATTCTGTCATGCAGTGAAACTTCTTGTAGTAAAATCGGTAGAATAGTACATAAGAAATTAGCATACAATGCACCATTTAGATTGCCATCCATAAAATAGGGGCCAATTATCCTTCCTCCCATAATGCTGTACCATACATTAACCCGCCAAGGTCGCTGATGTTCCACTTGTCGCAGCCATCGTGGATTTTCCGCTGACCAATAGCGCATATTATGCCCGTTTATGTTACCTCTGCTTGTGAATGACGCTTCGTCCCTAAACAGTGTAAAACTGTACACGACGTACAAAGTCTTCGCCATGCAAATGCTGGTGCATAGAAATATGGTATAGGTGAAATTTATGTTGATGTAGAATTCTCAACAACGACGTTTTAGAGATTCCCGATTCTCACTCAATTTATCTGCTACTGATGGGCGGATTAGCTGCAACTGCAGCTAAAACAGTTACTCGGGCATCATCATTTGTTGCAGGTCATGGTTGGTTTCACTGTGTGCCGGCCGCGGTGGCCGAGGGGACTGAAGCGCTCCAGTCACGGTCTGCACGGCCACTACGGTCGGGAGTTCGAATCCCCCCTGGGCATGGATATTTGTGCTGTCCTTAGTCTTAGTTAGTTCATATGTAGTTTGTAAGTTTAGGGACTGGTAACCCCGTAGTTAAGTCCCATAGACTATACAAACATTTGTACAAAAGATTTGTTTCACTGTGGCTGAACACTTCCTGTCTCTTTAAATAACGTAACTATCCAACGAAAGGATAATGTCTTCCAGGATAACGAATTCAAATGTTTGTATAGCTTATGGGACTTAAGTACGGGGTCATCAGTCCCTAAACTTACAAACTATTTACGAACTAGCTAATACTAAGGACGGCACAAATATCCATGCCCGAGGGGGGATTCGAACCCCCGACCGTAGTGGCCGTGCAGACCGTGACTGGAGCGCCTCAGTCCCCTCGGCGACCGCGGCCGGCCCAGGATAACGATCAACATACATTTGCACACTCCCGTTGGGCATTTTGATCACAATAGTCCTACTTAATTACCATATTGACCTTGTCTGCAATTGGTAAACAGTCCATTTTAACACTAGTTCACGAAGCAAATGTTACGCGATACCACTTTCTTATACATTTGTGACTATTACAGCGTCATCTGTTACAAAGTGAAAAAGTGTTCCAAATGAAACATTCATGTTTATTTACGTACTAGACGAGTTTGTAATAAAAATGGGGGTACTTATTTTGTAGTTTTTTCGTTTGATGCTTATTTAGTGAGATATTGCGCCCGGTCACAATCAGTGGACCACCCTGTACATATATACTAACTTATATGCCCGTGCTTTGCAACTGTTGTTAAAGAAGGGCATGTGTGTATCACTGCTTTTTAGGGTTCCAGATCTCAGGCAGTAAAAATCCTTGTTGGATCGCTCCGTCAATAAATTAAGTTGTCGTGGCCAAGATTGATCGGCTCCGCTGCCAACTTCGCCACACTGCACACTACGCCGCGACACAGTAACTAAAATTTTACCACCATGGTAGGAGCACCTCACCTTTTACAAAGGACAAAGAAGATCATGTAGCCACAATTCGTATACTACAGTAATAAATGCAATGATACGTCACGAAATACTTCAGTACCTACATTTTTATTTCGTTAAATTTTAAGCCACACTTACATTTCTATCCTAACAAGTAAACATCAAATATTAACTGAAGTATGTGTGAAATTAAGAAGGTTTTGAAGCCAGTCTGCTATATTGGTGAGTCAAGGAATGCTATTTCTCCGTTAAAACTATGCGATAAGCCGACCCTCTTAGTATTAATGCATTGAATTGACAGTCAGTGCGAAGTATATGCTTTTAAACAATATACTTTCTTGAATAAATATTAATAATTAATATTAATTTAATTATTTAAAATCTTAATTTTGACGCTAATTTTCAGTCTTTTAACACGTTGTAGATCACGGAAAAATCGCCGGGCGTTTTATTCCTGTTTTGAGTGACACGAAACATCAGCTCTACAATACCAACACTTGTCCAATACATAGCAATACGGCAGAGGCAGGTTTCACTTTTTCAGCTCAATGGCGTCTTCCTGTATCCTAACCTCCTTGTTTCAAATAGTCACGAACATTTTCATTTAGTTGTTCTTACCTTATTATTATGCACTGCTGTAGTCGAATCGGTATGAAACGCTCCCGCAATGCTGTGTTTGGCTATACGCCTCTGTCTCACGTTTCTAAAACGCGGTCTTGTAAACGTGCCTTTGGCAACACTTCGTCATAGTTCTATAGAAAACTACAGATTTCGACTGCAGCTGTTTGCGCTTCACAGTTCAAAGATGTCAACAGCACAGTCTGCTACCAGGAATATTCCCAAGCATCTTGTTCAAATGTTTGTAGAGTCTATGGGACTTCACTACGGGGTCATCAGTCCCTAAACTTACAAACTACTTATGAACTACTTACAACTAAGGACGGCACAAATATCCATGCCCGAGGGGGGATTCGAACCCCCGACCGTAGTGGCCGTGCGGACCGTGACTGTAGCGCCTCAATCCCCTCGGCCACCGCGGCCGGCAGCATCTTGTTAGTAGTACATAAGGAATGAATTAAAACGCGGTGCATGATGTGACATATTTTTACCTATCGCAGTGTTAATTTACTATGTCATATCTATTGATGTTTCTGTTGCACTATGATATAATTTTGCAGGTATATATTCATTGGTATAAATGCTTTATGTAGGTTCCTCTGTGAAATCCGTTGTATTTATTCCTTCCTTATCTTAGGTCATATCGCTCTTTCCTATCTGTCCATCGACTTCTACCTCACTATCTGTCCATTTAAGTTTCGTTTCCATGCAGGTCATTTGTAGAGAGTAATATTAGCAAACTGTCTGCGACGAATAAATAGCGGATGAAGTAAGTCTCGTAAATCACGCGTCCCGTGATGGGAAAGTTTATTGTTTACGACATCATATGTCCTGAAATATGTTTTCGTTGGTAGTTTTTAACCCCACAGCGATTGTTGTTTGATAGTAAGCAATATGTGTACCAAGTTTAATTGAAATCGGTCCATTAATTTAAGAGGAGATGTGGAAAAAGAGCGCATGATGTAGCAGTTATTCGGAAATTTCATTGTTTATGACGTTATATCTCCTGAAATATGAGTCGTATTATGATGTAAATTCGGTGATATATGTGCCTAATGTCTGCAAAATATATCGTGAATGGTGTTAGCAGTAAAGACGCAATAAATCAAAACCTCATGTGTAATGATGCGATTTTTTACTAACCAAATTATGACTTCATATCTCATTAACTATATGTCGTACTGTGATATAATATAGAAGGAACATTCAGTGTAGAAGTAATAACTTGTAACGTCATGCAAAATGCCGTAAATATACACCATGAACATCGGAAAAGTATTAAGCAATAAACGTTTTTCCTTTTATTGTTTTGTTGGGGTTGTGAGCGAGAAAATGTTTAGCAAAGATTTGAAATTATGTTTACAATTTATTGCAAGCCGCTAAGACCTCTCATTCTTAAATAGTTGACGAATAAAATCACGCTATCACTCGCTGCAAGAGAGGACATCATTGTTTATGATGTGATATCGTTTGAAGTATGTATCGTATGTGGTTTTTGCAACCACAGCAAATGATTCCTGACCTTAAACAATATTTGTACCAAATTGTGTTGAAATCAGTCCATTAGTTTAGGAGCAGATGTAGATTATTATCGCATGATGCGGCCGTTTTTCCGTTTTTCACGACTGTCATTGTTTATGATGTCATATCTCCTTACGTAATTGTTGCCTGATAGTAAGGATCATTTTTAACAAGTTTGGTTGAAATCGGTCCAGTAGTTTAGGAGGAGATGAGGAACATTCATACACACACACACACACACACACACACACACACACACACACACACACATACAGGCTATTTTATAAGATGTAAGATACTTTCTAGGTATTATTAAAATCGTTTTATTGGCTAATTATAAGAGCCCCTGACTACCAATTTATCATGTGGTACCGCATATATCACTTCCCATTTCAAAAGTATTTGCGGACCAAGATTTAAGTCATTCACCCTGTACACCTGGAGAGGTGTGTTTATTGAACATTCTGCAACTCTGGCTGACCATGGTGTAAGCCAGCTGGTACCCCGTATCTTCAGACTATTCCAAAGCACACCTGCTTCTCTTATGATGCTTGAACAATGTATAGCCGCGGCAAAGTGGTCGAGAGCATTGAGGCGTTATGCTCTGATGTATGAGGCCGCTCCTCGCCGGAGTTCGAATCCCCCTTTGGGCATGGATGTTTATGTTGCCTTTAGTATAAGTTAGTTCACAAGTAGTTTGTAATTTTGGGGGCTGATGACCCCGCAGTTTAAGTCCCATAAGCTTAACAAACGTTTGAACATTTTGAACAATGTTTACGTTAATATTACTAAAATTTTCCAGACTAATATGCCGTGGTCTTATGAATTTGTTACTAAAACCCAACGTTTCGTCCCCATCTGCGGAGGACATTTCAAGGGGGATCGTGGTACTTTCGTACGCCCGATGCACAGCCTGGCTCGATACAGTCATTAACGAGTCATTACAGTCATTAGCACCGATGGCGAAACCTACAATGTGCTGACATGAGGAAAGTTTCCAACCAATTTCTCATACACAAACAGCAGTTGACCGGCGTTGCCTGGTGAAACGTTGTTGTGGTGCCTCGTGTAAGGAGGAGAAATACGTACCATCACGTTTCCGACTTTGATGACGGTCGGATTGTAGCCTACCTCGATTGTGGTTTATCGTATCCCAACATTGCCGCTCGCGATTCAATGACTGTTAGTAGAATATGGAATCGGTGGGTTCAGGAGGGCAATACGGAACTCCCTGCTGGATCCCAAAGGCCTCGTGTCACTAGCAGTCGAGATGACAGGCATCTTATCCGCATGGCTATAACGGATCGTGTAGCCACGTCTCGATCCCTGAGTCAACAGATGGGGACGTTTGAGGACAAGAACCATCTGCACGAACAGTCCGTCGACGTTTGCAGCAGCACGGACTATCAGCTCAGAGACCATGGCTGCGGTTATCGTTGATGCTGCATCACAGACAGGAGCGCCTGCGATGGTGTATTTCCGGCCGTGAAATTTTACATTTTACAGTGTATACGTTATTACTCTTGAATTTTATTTGTCCAGGCTAATTTCTTCAGATAATCCCTTAATCCCCCGTCAGCGTTTGTTATTACAAAATCAGACTGTCAGATGTCTTTTCGAACTGCATTACTTGCTGAACATTCTCAAATTTCATTTTCCGATTATTTCGTCGTCATGTAGATCTCAACCATAATTGTCGGGGCTGGATTACTATCGATTGTGACGATAACAACCCTGTCACCGAACAGTTGACGGCAGCTCACTCTCTTCCGCACTTTCCTATTCATAATCAATCCTTTTTCAAAAAAAAGTTTTTTTTTTTTTTATGTTTGCAGATGACACGTTAGTTGTGTGGCCTCATGGTCAAGATTAGTTACAAGAGTTTTTAAACAATGCCGGCTGCAGTGGCCGGGCGGTCTACGGTGCGACAGTCCCAGTCTGCAGGGTCGCTACGGTCAAACGTTCGAATCCCCCCTCGGGCATGGATGTTTCTGCCGTCTTTAGTATTAGCTAGTTCATAAGTAGTTTGTAAGTTTAGGGACTGATGACCCCGCAGTTACGTCCCTTAAGCTTAACAAACATCTGAACATCTTTTAATCAATATGATTACATCCATAACCAAATCGAGATTCCGATGGAAATCGAAAAAGAGGGATGCCTTCCATTTCTGTATATAATAGTACGACGCAAAGACGACAGCACCTTAGGACTAATAGTGTGTAGAAAGTTGATTCATACTGGTTTATAATTACATTCAACACGATGTTTGTGAAGCGAACGTGTAGTCTTCACAACAAATACAAATAAAGCCAACGGTACGCTTAAAGAATACAGTAGGTGATAGTTTTTAACCCATGGCTCTTTTACTGTATGTGGGAAGGTTGTCAAAACCGGACTGATCCTGAATAAAGTAAAGGTCATTTTTCGCTCCCCACCAAAGAGAACAGCAGCTTTGGGTTCTACTGAGTTCTACTAGTAGGTTCGACCAATGTGCGAGTGTCACGGAAATGCTCCGAGAACTCAATTGGGGATCGCTGGAGGAAATACGACGTTCTTTTCGAGAAATTCTGTTGAGTAAATTTAGAGGGTCAGAATTTGAAGCTGAGTGTAGTACGACCTTGCTGCCGCCTACTTACATTTCGCGTGATCGCGTGGTCACAAAGACAAGAGAGATTAGGGCTCGTACGGAGGCATATAGGTACTCTTTTTTCCCTCCTTCTATTTGGGACTGGAATAGGAAAGGAAATGCCTAGTAGTGGTACAGAGTACCCTCCGCCACGCATCTTACGGTAGATAGCAGAGTATGTATGTAGATGTAGATTTACAGATCACCTTGAATCTATCTTAAGGTGGTGGTTTTTATTGGCTTCTGAAGCGTCGAGCCGTGGGTTGATCGTTAGTGACTTTTTATTCCGCCTTTCAGGGCAGTTTCGCTGCACCTTTTTCCGATACTCCGCCCTGCTTGGCAAGGCCGTTGGTAGGATGAGGGTGATTACTTATGCCGGAAGCCTTCGACCGCCTCTGATTTAAAATTTAAGCAGTTTCTCTATACGACGCACCCACTAAACTGCCGGTGAAGATCCTGACGGCGTGCAGAATATACTTGCGAGCTTACACATGGAATTTCCAAACACAAACTTGGAACTTACTGAAGACAAGGGCCAATTTCGCTTTTTGTTTCTTTATTAAGATTATCGGTGTCCGCAGTTTAACTGCCGCCTTCGGATCTTACATTACATTCTTAATAATAGTATTCTAAATAATGAAATGTAAGATCCGAAGATGGCAGTCAGACTGCCGAAACCGGTAATCTCAATAAAAGATAAAAAGCGATCTTGGCTCTTGTTTTCAATAAATTTATGAAATGATCGCCCGCAAACATGACAAACCTTTACAAACTTGGAAAAAACACATTATTCTGTGTGGGGTGACACAATTTCATCAGGTATTTCCTTCAGTTTGATCGACCCCCAGTGCTGCAGCACGAATACATAAAAAAAAATAAAACAATTCAAATCACCCATTCACAGTCTGTGTTTGCTTGGGGCACTGTGAAGTGCGGCTGTAGACCCTATTTTATTATACAAACTGGCTGCGTCGTGTATAGGGGCCAGCCACACCTGCTGCCATGTCCCCAAAATGTTTAGCTTTAAATAAATGCAGGCAGGTACAATAATGTACAAACGACACATTCACATTTAACTGTATTGATGTTTGTTCCACCTAATATCCGTCAATGAATATTTCTTACACCTGACTTCAGAGCAACGCCGAGTTCCTCAAGACTACCACACCAAAACTTGGAAACTGGACAGAATCGTTTCTAAGTCGCGCAGTCGCTAAATTAAAGTCTAACAACAATCCTAAGAAACTCTAGGTTCCACTGTCACAGAATATAGCTATAGTCCACAAAGCAACACTGAAGTCTTTTTCTAAGTTACACCGACGCAGAATAAAATCACAGTTCTCCAAGCACCACAGAACAAAATATTTCCAAAAACAAGTCCTGAACAAGTCCTGAAGTGACTCCACAGTCACCCAGCATAAACGACTCATCTTGTTTGTCAAACCGGCACCAACAGACTACCCATAACAATCCAAAATGGCCGCCTTAAGTACCCTCGCTGGCTTACTCCGAAGTCAAATCTGTATCTTATTTTCACACAATTGCCTCTTTAACATAAAATATAAATGAAATAAATACATGTGGTGATGGTATTCAACGGAAAGTTTTCGCTGAAACAGAATATGGCATCAAAAACATTGTACATATCGTAGTTTTTGCATTATCAAAAAATTAAACTTCTGTACATTTGTAAAAATATATAAAAAAGCCAAGATCGCTGTCACCAATTTTTATTTACGACGACCGGTTTCGCTGAAATGTTCAAATGTTTGTAAATCTTATGGGACTTAACTACAGGGTCATCAGTCCCTAAATTTACAAACTACTTATGAACTAGGACGGCACAAATATCCATGCCCGAGGGGGGATTCGAACCCCCGACCGTAGTGGCCGTGCAGACCGTGACTGAAGCGCCTCAGTCCCCTCCGCCACCGCGGCCGGCCTGAACTATGTCAGCATCATCTGGTCAAATAAAATATTTTACAAGGCCATAATCTTGTAATGTCAATCAGTTGTTATATAACAATTTACAGTGCCTAGGTGCTCTATGTCATTATAATACAACATAATTATCACACTCATTGTGATAATTATGTTTTATTATAATGACATAGTGCACCTATGCACTGTAAATTGTTATATAACAACTGATTGACATTACAAGATTATGGCCCTGTAAAATATTTTATTTGACCAGATGATGCTGACATAGTTCATCGAAACCGGTCGTCGTAAATAAAAATTGATGACACCGATCTTGGCTTCTTTATATCTTTTTACAATATTATAAGTGGATCGCCTCCTAAAACGTAAACCAACTCAATTCTGTACATTTGCTTTTTCAGTATTTAAACATAGGTTATGCACTGTACTTTTTATCCTGTAGTTTCATTAATTATTTACTTACGTCTAGTTTACCGTACTGCCGCTAATACTACAGTTATTGTTGTTTATTAAACATCCAGCTTTTCTACCTGGAAACCATGTTACTGGCCTCTAATTCTAATTTACGGAATTTACAAAAATAAATAAATAAATAAAAATAGTAAATAAATATATAAACTTAAATATACATCTTAATAGTACTCACATAAATCTATCGTTCGACACTTTGTACGTAATGTTTGGTTAAGCTGTTTTCAAATCGTGTACAAAAATATTATTTTATAATGATTTTTGATTTACTATAACTCAAAACTATTGACGTGAAAGGAAGCCCGTTTAAATCAACGCATCCGTCTAGTCTTTATCTTTAAAATGAGCCTACGCGATCGTTTGTATCTTATATTGATCAATAGTTGTTAATTTTTAGGTGCTTTATTGCTTCCCCCGCCGTTCGCCATTCACTGCATAACGGCCTGGATTTTGAAGTCACGCGTCTATACACAAAGCGAACGATCAGACGCTCGCTATCTATTGACTAACCCCTGAACTACGATTCCCGCGCAAGTACGTGATTTACCACAGAATAGCAGACTTCAATTGTCCCCACGAAACTGTGCCCTTAGAAGTGGCAGCGTCACTGACCACCAATGCAAGAGGCCCAGGCTTGATCATCAGCATAGGATTGGGTGTTGTTTGTCGTCATCATCATTTTCGTTATCAACGACACACAACTCGCTAAAGTTGAGTCATTCAAAAGACTTGACGTAAGCGGCCGAAACCCGATGGGCATATCCCGGCCAATAAAAATGTTCAGATTTGCCCGCCGATGTGTTTCAAAGCGCACTATTAGTTAATGTCGTAAACTCCTTGTGTATATGGAATAATGTCTAGGGTAACGTTCAAAAACAGAAAATTTTCAAATATTAAAAACGTACTATAAGAATAATATTTGCTTGTAGTAATAATTACGTCTAACGTGGAAAGATATATCTTTTTAAAAATTACTTTCAATAAAAATTAAAGTAAAAGGGGTATCTTTTACATTGTAAGCTGAAAACTATTTTGAAATCTATGACAATTGCATGTAATTAGTCGAGAATGAGGTAAGGCTTTTATGCGCAGAAGTAGCAGTTTTTGCCGAATTTATGGCTCTGTTCTTGATCTTTTTTCCTAGTTGGATAACGCATTCAATTCTCTCGCAAGAATTGTAGCAACTCAGGAACAATAGCAGCATAGGGTCTGGCAGCAGGTAAAAACACATATAAATACATAATTCCTGTATGGAATGTGCTGCCTGGCCTAAAGTATGCTGACTCAAAATGGGATTTAAGTAAGACACAATTTTGAAACTAACTACCTGAATTGAATGATTGTAGACTGACATCTTTACTTTTAACAAAGGGTTCTATATTTTAAGCACAATTTTGACTGTTACAAAATAAATCAAATAATGACATTATGATTTCGTTTCACTAATTCACAATGAACATTAGCCGGCCGCGGTGGCCGAGCGGTCTGCGGCGTACCAGTCACGGTGTGCACAGCCGCTGCAATCGGGGGTTCGAATCCCCCCCCCTACCCCCTGGCATGGATGCTTGTGCCGTCTTTATTATAAATAAGTTCAGAAGTAGTTTGAAAGTTTAGGGACTGATGGCCCCGTAGTTAAGTCCCATAAGCTCTACAAACATTTGAACATTTAGAACAATGAACATTAACAACACAAAATTTGGGCATAGCTTTAACAATGACAAAATAGGCGCAAACCACGCTTTTACTTGCAATCTAGCCTGCCATCGCAAAATTGTTTATGCTTTCTTTCGCTGACGCATATTTACCTCCATGTTCTTCCTTGCCCAAAAGCTTAATAACACAGACAGACAAACTCCACATATCGACTCTTCCAAACTGTTCATACTAACCGCTACGAAGAGACTTTCCTGCTCGCTACAATCTCTGCACCCAGCGAAAATAGTATCTCCAAAGATATATAGAGAATAAAAATTTGCTCAGAAATTTACGTGGGATCAAAAGAATATAAAATCAAATATCTAACATAAAATTTACAAATAATCGAAAATATAAAATTAAATATAAGAACATTACAACGTGTTAAGTGTTTTGACTACTGCTTCACAGGATACATATTTCAAGAGGTTTCTTGTATATAATCCGCTATGGTTCAAAAACAGAAATGATTCGCATACAGACGATAAGAGAAAAAAAAGATTCATTACTGCAAATTAAAATCACTAATATGTATTCACTGCTGGACCAAAGCTTTAATCGTTTACCCAGTGTGATATCTCAGACAACTAAGTACAATTTGAAAAAGATAAACTGGAAATGCTTCTTCATGACAACTCCTATACCAGGGAAGAATTTGGTATTATTATAAAAATTATGAACTTACTTACATCCATATTCTTTGGAGTCACATTTCCGAATTAATAGGGAAAATTACCTATATTATCGTACAAATCATCCATGCAACATAAAAAATAAATCCTCACTCACCTGGAAATTATCACAAGAACTATCGCACTCCAAATGTTTGTAAAGCTATGGAACCAAACTGCAGTGGTTGTCAGTCCGTCGTCCTACAAGCTAATTTCACTTATGATAGGGACAACACACACACACACACACACACACACACAATCGCGCGCGTGTGCGCACTCGCTTGTCCGAGAGAGAACTCGAACCTCCGACGGGGATCATCCGCGCATTGTGCAGCAAGGCGCCTTAGCGGGCACGATCACTCGGCAGCGGCCCCCTGTACTACCCACGCGTGGCAGTGCTGAACTTCGGTGTTCTAGTGGAATCCGTTGTATCCACTCTGGCACGGCCGTTGGCAACTTTCCAATTTAGCGAGAGTTAACATTATATCTACATCATGTCCCCGCCCTCTGCCGACAATATTTAGGAGATTGCTCAGGGATAATAGCTGAATATTTTGGCACAAGGAACTCGAAGTATCCAATGGCCCGTTACAGAGCAATGAATTTCAATTTATTTGATTTATTGCCTAACTCTCTTTTCGTCTGAGAACATAACTCAGAAACAGCGAAAAGGCGTGTAACGTGCAGTCAAAGGAACGTACGCTACGAAACACAGACTACTGCAACATCTCTCAAATAGAAAATTACTGTGGTGTTCTCTTCCTCCTTACACTTGCATTCTCATCAGTGAATCCGTCAACCCATCCAAAGCACTGAGTATGATAATGTTCAGCTATCGCTGCCAAAGAAACAAACCAGTGACGAAATGAAGCAGTTGAAGTTCGAAAGCTAAGACTAAAATGGACATTAATGTCGTCACCAAAGCACACGGTGAGTCAATAAAGCGCAAATACTCGACATTTTGACTGTTGTGCAAATATTTTCGCTGATATACAGATTGAAGGACGAAAAATGATGCTGACTTTACAGTGAAGGACGTCAAATACAATGGCCAAATGTTTGTATAGTCTATGGGACTTAACTACGGGGTCATCAGTCCCTAAACTTACAAACTACTTATGAACTACTTACAAACTAGGACGGCACAAATACCCATGCCCGAGGGGGGATTTGAACCCCCGACCGTAGTGGCCGTGCAGACCGTGACTGAGCGCCTTAGTCCCCTCGGCCACCGCGGCCGGCGAAGGACGTCAGATATTGTATTTATGGCGAATCTTTGATCCAGTGCTAAGTGCCAAGAGACTGGAAAAAGTCACATGTAACTGACGTTTATAAGAAAGGCAATAGAACGGACCCACGAAATTAAAGACCTATATCATTAACATCACTTTGCTATAGAATTCTTGAACTAGTATCAGTTCTTATATAGTAAATTTCTTTGAGATGGAAGAGATTCTGTCCATGCATCAGCACGACCTTAGGAAGCATCGATCGTGCGAAACCCAGCTTGTTCTTTTCTCTAATGACATCTTGTGTGCTATGGGTGAAGGGCAACAGGCAGACTGCATAATTCTCGATTTTCGAAAGGCGTTTGACACGGTACGGCCTTACAAAGTGCAAACTAAGATACGAGCTAATGTAATAGGTATCCAAATATGTGATTGGCTTGAAGTAATAGAACCAAGTACTTTGTCCTCGTTGGCGAGTATTCATCAGGTATTGTCAAGGGTGCCCCAGGGATCACTATTATTTTCTATCTGTGGTCTGACGGACAGAGTGAGTTGCAATCTGCGGCTGTTTACTGATGATGCTGTGGTGTACAGGAGGGTGTCATTCACTGACTTAGTATGCAGGATGACTTGGACGAAATTTGTAGGTGCTGTGAGGTATGGAAACTAGCGCTAAATGTAAACAAACGTAAGGTGACGGCGATGATTAAGAAAAACAATCCTGGAATGTTCGAATACAGCATTAGTATTATCCTGCTTAACAGAGTCATCACGTCAATTAACTACCTAGGCGTAAAGCTGCACAGCGATATGAAGTGGAACGAGCATATAAGAAGAGTCGCGGAGAAGGCAAATGGTCTACACCGCTTTATTAGAAGAATTTTGAGAAGGTGTTATTCGTCTGTAAAGGAGACGACATATAAAACGCTTGTGCAACCCCGTCTTGCGTATTGCTCAAGTGTTTGAGATCTTCACGAGATCGGTTTGAAGGAGGACATAGAGGCTGTTCAAAAGAAGGGGGCGTGGTTTGTAACTGGTAGGTTCGATCAATGCGCAAGTGTTATCGAAATGCTTCGGGAACTCAACTGGCAGTCGCTGGAAGAAAGGAGACGTTTTTTTCCGAGAAACACTGTTGAAGAGATTTAGAGCGCCGGAATTTGAGGCGGACTGCAGACCAGTTCTACTGCGGACAAGTACATTTCGCGAAAACGTCACAAGGATAAGATTAGATGCATTATGGCTCGTACAGGTGCAGCAAGTATTTGTTTTTTCCTCGTTCTATATGGGAGTGGAACAGGAAAGCAGGTAACTAGTAGTGGGACTAAGTACCCTCCGCCACGCACCCTTGGGTGGACTGCGGACTGCATGTATCTAGATATAAATGTAGAGATCTTTTCTCTGCTTTTTGAGATCGTATAATTAAATGATTCGGTTCAAAATTTGTGCCCAGTTCGGCGATCGAATACGGGTCACCTGCTTACCAGGCAGATGCTCTATCCACTAAGCCACATGGACACGGTGGTTATCCCAGCTGCAGGAAATATCATGGCACGCTTTCAATTCTTAACTTACACTGTTTATCCAATTCCCATAAAGACATAGAGCCTCGTCGCATGGCTAGTACATATAGGCCTACATGTGGTGACTGTTCTTTCCGTCATGTTGGAAAGAACAGAAACCGCAGACAGAGCGTGGACAACATATTAACACAGTCTGTTGCGTAGCCAACGTGTGAAAACTGAGACGCGACCACAATGCTCGATTAATGACGTACGTATATTAAAGTATATTAAACGTTCTGTTCCGTGATAGTCAACACACTTAATCGGTGGAATACATTATCTGCCAGACTTATAAAGACGCCAACTGGATAGTGTGCTCTTAGTGGGAGTAACTAAGTAACTACGAGTACACTTTTTAACATTTCATTACTGACAGCATCCACGTTAATGACAACTTAAACAAAACAAAGTAAAAAGAAACTAGGAAATTGGAATGCTAGGCGAAATGAAAAGTTAACTGGTAACAACCGAAGAGTATTAAGAACATTCTGGCCAGACAAGTCGAAAACACAACGGTAAAAATAATTGCAAAAGTCAACACTCAGACTAAAGCTGTTCCAATAAAAACAGTAAGAGTTTGGAGCCTGACATTCGTGAAATCACTGCAGTATGGAAAGCCTTAATAACGGACACCATCGCAATGTTGCGAAGGAGTTGGAACCACGATCATGGGGAATGGTGCAATGCCGGCCGCGGTGGCCGAGGGGACTGAGGCGCTCCAGTCACGGTCTGCATGGCCACTACGATCGGGGGTTCGAATCCCCCCTCGGGCATGGATATTTGCACCGTTCTTAGTGTTAGCTAGTTCATAAGTAGTTTTTAAGTTTAGAGAGTGATGACCCCGCAGTTAAGTCCCATAAGCTATACAAACATTTGAACATTTTTGAATGGTCCAGTGAACCATCATTTACATTACTTCCCATTACCAAGTCGGTTTCTATATCGGATATCCCAGCACCAACGATAAGGCTTCTCTGCTTCCTAATGTCGACGTTCTGTCACGACTGGGCATCCAGATCCTGGTATTAAAGAATTTCCACCAATATTCCCTATGGTCGGATAACTGGTACCTTCAAAGAAAGATTATGATTAACATATTGCTAATTAAACTTTGCACAGCAGCAGAAAATTATCAAACGTCTTATGAATAGCAAAATCGAAAAAGTTTCAACGTAACGCAACCGTTATGGGCAGTTTCAAAGGAGGGTGTGACTCCACGTTTACTCTTGCAACATCTATTAAGTAATTGGTTGAAGTTTAGGTACGTGAATAGATATTATTGGGAACTATAAAGATGGGATCTATAAAGACACTTTACTAATCTGTTCTTTACATATCTACAGCTGTCTCAAAGGCAATACTTGCTTATACAGGGTGGTACATTGATAGTGACTGGGCCAAATATTTCACGAAATAAACATCAAACTAAGTAACTGCAAAGAACAAAACTTTTCTAGCTTGAAAGGGGGAAATAGATTGAGCTATGGTAGGCCCACTACATGGCGCTGCCATAGGTGAGACCATAGACTTACTAAATAAATACTATTGTCGAATGTTCGAATGTTTGTAAATCTATCGCACCAAACTGCGTGGTCATCAGTCCGTAGCTTACAAACTACTTAACTAAGGTAAACTAACCTAAGGACAACACACACACCCATGCTCCAGGGAGGATCCGAACCTCCGACGGCGAGCAACCGCGCTCTCCGCAGCGAGGCGCCTTAGACCGCTCGGCTAGTCCACCGCGGTCGCTAGTGTCGCGTCCCCCACATTGAACGTGACAGAAGCCGCCATTTGCATGGAAACAGTGCGCAAACACGGTTGGTTTGTGAGCTGCTTTTAATTGCAATGTTAAGAATGGAAGCGAAGATGAAGATCGAAACAATTTTACATTTCACATTACAGTCATTACTTGTATAAAATATAGTATTTTCATGGAGAAATAATAAATCATGAGCATTTGTTTTTGCTTAGGTTTCCTCTTGCAAATGATTCTCTAAATCTGTGAAAAGTACTTTGTTGCGCGTCAATTACTTATACTGTATTTGCATATAAATTACTAAAAGTACTAAGTTGAGATGAATGAAGAACAAGGCATATGAGAGGTATTTAGGTTTTTAATCATTTATGAGGCAAAGATAGTTGGAATAATTAATTGATTTTAGTCATTAACAGGTGGTGATTTACGAAGTACAATGGTCTAAATATTTGATCGAATGTTGCATACTTAACAACTTTAAGAGATACTATCTCTGTTAAAAAGTAATGATGCGAATGAAATGACTATTTAAAGTTATTAAAATCATTCACTCCGAAATTCGAGCAAGTTGCAAAAATGTTTGTAAAGATTATGGGACTTAACTACGGGGTCATCAGTCCCTAAACGTACAAACTACTTATCAACTAGCTTATCCTAAGGACGGCACAAATATCCATGCCCGAGGGGGGATTCGAACCCTCAACAGGAGAAAGTTGCAAGAAAATTTTTATGTAATATGGAAAGGAATGTAGACAAAATTGTGCTATACAAAAATAAGTCTGCAAAACGTACAGAGTAGTTGGCAAAATGTATACAGGACCTGACAGAAAATTACGTGAATTAAATAATAATCGCAATCTGCTACTTTGCAAGTTTCATGGAATCATCTTATGCAAACAACTCGATGCAAAATCTCTCCACCTTGTCAGGAAAGATCCTTACCGTTTTAAATTTGAGTCTCTATGCAGGCGTATTTCGGAAGTTAGGAAACTTTTTCAACAGTCTTCAATACTTAGTAATATATATAAAGAAACATGCGTTTATTTTTTGCTTTATTTTGCTCTTGTTGCGTCTCATACACTTGAAATCACAACCCCAGTACAAGGATTCTTCCCTGCAAATGGTGGCGATCAGCTGCTTCAATTCGGGGACAATTGTCTCGCTTCTCCGCTACGGCGTGGTAGGGACTTGGGTCAAACGGATATAACCTGCATTTTATTAAATATGTACTCCATCTCTATTACATATTCGTCTAGTACGTAAATAAATGTGAACGTCTTATTTGGAATACTTTTATCACTTTGTGAGCCGTCCGCGGGGACTAAGGCACTTCAGTTACCGTCTGCACGGCCACTACGGTCGGGGGTTCAAATCCCCTCTCGGGCATGGATATTTGTGCCGTCCTAGTTCGTAAGTAGTTCACAAGTAGTCTGTAAGTTTAGGGACTGATAACCCCGTAGTTAAGTCCCATAGACTATACAAACATTTATTGTTACTGCGTGATTACCTGTAATTACCCCATGACTTCAATAAATGCTCAAAATGATACCCTTCAATTTCAATGCATTTGGCAATACGCGTAACGAAATTACTCTCAACAGCGAGTAGTTGGCCTTCAGTAATGTTCTCACATGCATTGACAATGCGCTGACGCATGATGATGTCTTCCGGGATAACGATCAACATACATAGCACGGGCCCGTTGGGTATTTCGGGCATACATAGTCAGTAGTCATACATAAATACCATATCGACCTTTTCTGCAATTCATAAACGGTCCACTTTAACAAGAGTAATGTATCACGCGGTGCCACGTACTTACGCGTTTGTTGCGATGAAACTTTGGTGAACTGTTCACCGTACGCCTACGAATGTTCCTGACCTAAAAACAGAAGAGCACGACACATAGTTCAGGAGATATGACGTCATAAATAATAAGAAGTCACCGCGAGAATACTCAGATTTACGCGTCAATTACTGAAAAATGGGAGTAGTTAGGGACCTGCAACAAAGTTTGCATGAAATTTCGGACATTTATGAAGGGTTTTTTAACTGACCCCCGCGACCCCTGTCCTGCCCCACCCCCAAAACGATGAAACAGTCTACCGCTCACAACAATTTCGCTGTAGAAGACGTAAAATTGTCGCATCAGGCATGACCTTGTATCAAATAAAGTTAGCATTACAGATTTGCATGTTACTATTTATTTTTGTCTGCAAGTCTCCCTTAATTCTCTCGCATCCAAAATTAAGCAATCTGTTCAAATGTTTGTAAATCTTCGGACCAAAATGCGTGGTGATCATTCCGTATCTTACAAACTACTTAAACTAAGGTAAACTAACCTAAGGACAACACACACACACCCATGCCCTAGGGAGGACTCGAAACTTCGACGGCGAGCAACCGCACGCTCCGCAGCGTGGCGCCTTAGACCGCTCGGCTACTCCACCGCGGCTCTGTTTTCTTAATCTCTATCTATATTAAAGGAAAAGGACACTCACTCACTCACTGACAAAACACGGAATCTCGAAAACTACTTCACCTATGAAGCTAAAATTTGGCAGAAATGTAGTTAATAGGTATAAAAGTCAGGTAAGAAAGCATTTTGTGATAGGTGCATGGTGGAGCATACTTTCTCCTCACGAAATCTATAGTTTCATTCTGATCTTCAAGAAATTTCGCATGCTTGACCTTCAAAACAAGAGGAAGGTCACCGTATACCTTACGTTTCATACGGTGCGTGGGGAGGGGTACTTTGCAACATAAAAGTGCATCCCTAGTTACCTTGGTCGCGCTATAACTTGAGAACGGCTCGACCGATTTCACAGATACTTTAACTTTTCTCTCTCCTCCCCCCCCCCCCCTCCTTTATTCTCTGAAAAAGTGTTGTATGAAATAAAACGGGAATATTTGAGAACAACGAAGTGCGTTTTTCAATGTGACCCTGCGTTTCTATTGCATATAAATCTATCAATTTGTTCCAAAATTGCTGAAATTTTGGACACTACCTTAAACACAAGAGGAATATCACTGTCTGTACAAATTTTCTCTCGGTGCATAGTGGAGGGTACTTAACTTGCGGAATTTTACAAAATGCATAGTTTTGCTTCAATCTTTATGAATTTTTGCACACATGACCTTTAAACCAAGAGGAAGATCACTGCGTACATAAGTGTTTGTATGGTACATGACAGAAGATATCATGCAGTAAATTTTGCGAGAGAGCGAAAGTTGGAAACGAACAGAGAGATGGGAGAGAAAGAGGTGGGTGCAGAGAGGTGGGGGGAAGGGTATGTGGGCTACGAGAGTGTAGGATAAATAAACACCCGGGCAACGCAGGGTTTACAGCTAGTATGTAATAAAAAATGGGGTAACGATTTAAAATCAATGCAGTGATATCCTTTTGCCCTACGGCAGCGCCATCTAGTGGGCCAACCATAGCACCATCTGTTTCTCCCTTCAAACTACAAAAATTATTTTCTTTGTAGTTTTTTCGTTTGATGTTCATTTCTTGAGAATTTTGGCCAGGTGACTATCAACGGACCACCCGGTAAACGCTATCGTTTGTGACTCAGCTCCTGCTGGGTCGACTGCCCTCCAGCAATGAGTGCTGTGCGGGTCAGTCTGCTCCCCAGGCGGAGCCAGCATAGTTAATCGTAGCAACTACAGCAGCGGTTCCTTTCCTAACCGTAATTCTCGCTCAATTCTGCGCATGGCATTAGTCTGTTACCGTCAGTCGAGAGTCGAAGAATGAAACAAGAGTTCCAATACCCTGTCTTTGTCCCGTAACCAGCTGAAAACACGGCGTCCCCCGGGTATTTATCTATTTATTCAAACCTTGAGTTTGTACTTATCTTATCCCTTCCACTGTCTGTCCGTCCGTTTCTAATAACAGATTTATCTGAAAATATATAAGTAATAAGGCTGTGTTCCACAATGTACAAAATTTTAAGTACAAACTACAAATAAAGAAAGATAGTAAGCAAAATACCAATGGTATATAACATTTGTACATTCATTTAATTAAATGTTGACTACAAACAATATTACTTGGTACTGGTCCGTGTGAGGAGCAGGGAGAAAACAAATCTACTACACAGTATTGAATAAATTGCCCTGTGGTTTATTAATCCTAATAGAAATGCAAATCTCACTGCAAACAGAAGTCTCTTGAAGTAACAAGATAGATCTGTGTGAAATAATGGATATTCCTTGAATGTACACTGTTTCATTCTCTTGCTTTCTTTGTAGCTCTAAATAAGTCTATTGCTTTCGCCCACAGCCGTGTGCGCATCAGAGTTGGTCCAGATTTGTAAACAGCACTATCATCTTTCAAGAATTCCCTTAAGTGACTTAAGGTACCGCAGTGTCTTCCTAGTAAGTCAGTAAATATATTAAAATATGGCGCTTGGTGTGAAATTATTTTACCCATCGCAGTTTAAATTATTTATTTGTTGAACTACTTGATAAATGAAACTTCCTGGCAGATTAAAACTGTGTGCCGGAACCGGGACTCGAACCTGGGACCTTTGCCTTTCGCGGGCAAGCGCTCTACCACTGAGCTACCCCGACACGACTCACGATGCCGCCTCACAACTCTACTTCCGCCAGTACCTCGCCTCCTACTTTCCAAACTTCACAGAAGCTCTCCTGCGAAACTTATGGGACTTAACTACGGGGTCATCAGTCCCTAAGCTTACAAACTACTTATGAACTAGCTAAGACTAAGGACGGCACAAATATCCATGCCCGAGGGGGGATTCGAACCCCCGACCGTAGTGGCCGTGCAGACCGTGACTGGAGCGCCTCAGTCCCCTCGGCCACCGCGGCAGGCTGAACTATTTGATTATTTTGTAGGTATATATGTGGGTTGTATGTCGGTAAAATCTGTTGCGAATGCAGTTAGTAGTGAAGACGTAATATGAGGTATGTCCACTAAGGAAGTTCCGTTTGGTTATATAAAACAAACGTGTGTAGATACTGAAAAAATATTTCTAGTACAAAAAGCTACAAATGGTAAGCTACACTTCTATATTGCTACATTTCTATCAGCTTTTATAAAGTTTGTAGGCACTTATCATATCGTGGCACAAGGTAGCACGGCAGAAAAATATCGAGAAAGCGGTTCGATGCATCCTCTGACAAGCACTTATAATGTTCCAGCCTGGCTAATATTTTTTGAGATTAACAAATTTACAGAAGGAAGTGGTTTGAAGTTAGAAGCTATGAAAGATCCCAATCAGTAAATTACGGGGAAAAATTTTTGGAAAAATTATTACATGCATTTAAATGAAATGGCAAACTAATTAACGGTGGAGTGTTGTGCAGGCAAAACATTACAAAAAGAATCGACGAGCAGTTACCTTTAACAATAGATCCATCGGTGGTTGAAATTTGGCTGTAAATGAAATTTTAATAATATGATAACCACTCGCCGAACAGTGAATGGCAGTTCGTCAATATCAAACTACGACTCGTGTAGCAAACCGTAAAGTAAGATAAGTGACATGATATAAATCGGATAGGAATATTACGTAAGTCAAACACATCGGACTTCTAAAAATTCACAAGAAAATCGACTGCAGATTCTATTGCCGGTAAATGATAATATTATGGAATAAATTTTGAAACAAGAGTGGCAGGCTACACGAAATATCACCATTCAATATTAACCAAAAATCCTGTGCCATCCATTGTTGCGGTGATTCAACAAGGCTGAAAAAGACATCATGGGCGGAGGGAGGATAGGGCAAAATTATTAATAAATATTCATAAGTGCGAATTTAAGTGAGAGGTGGGGTTTATTTATAAATTTAAGATACGCGCACAGCACATATATTTACCTGAATGTACATGACTGCGGCCACATAAAAATAATAGCACAGCTCCCGTCTGCAAGATGCTATCGCTACGAAGTACAAAGCAAGAGTGTCTTCTTTCTTACAAAAAAATTGAAAGTGTTGTTCCTAAATTTTCTTTCTCTGACTTTCATAGATAATTATTTTAACATGCCGAAATAATATAAAAATACAAAATGTTCTCTGATAATATCGGGGAAAGGAAACCGTGTCATTATACACTTAAATGTGATTTGAAGAGTAATTATGTACATGTGGATGTAGACACGGGACGCTTCTGTTTATCGATCACTGTTTTACACAGGTTTTTGAAATGGGCAAACGAAGAAGCATAAAGCCGGAATATTCCACACGCAGACGTGAATTTAATGAGATTTGGAGTTGAAAAATCATTATACACGTACTTCGTACGTATGCGGGCGTCTATTCATGTGTCTTTGTTTTCTACTTCTCTATGCAGTCCTCCGGTCCTTTTATGCAGAATTGCCCGCGAGGATAAAAAGGTTGGCAACTGCTGCACTGCTGTAGTCGTTGACAGAGCAGGACCTTTTCTTTGGTCGAGCGTCACGCGGAGTAAACAACGCCTTGTCGTTCTGAGTACGACCGCGCACCGGGATCAAAGCTGCGCTACACAGCTTAGCTCGTTCAGTTTCTGCCGAGTTACAGCGAGAGTTCCTCCGTTTTCCACACAGAGTTTTCCAGTCACATTCGAAATTCCAGTTTCTAACAACTGACTGTTCCGTCAAGGCATCCGGCGGTCATCGGTAGCACAGGGAATATGCATATATGTATAGGTTAAAATGTTTGTAAAGCTTATGGGACGTAAATGCGGTGTCATCAGTCCCTAATCTTACAAACTACTTATGAACTACGTTATACTAAAGACGACAGAAACATCCATGCCCGAGGAAGGATTGGAACCTCCGACGTGCGAGGCCACGTGATCTACACGTGGCACTCGAGACCACCCGGCTATTCCCGCGCGGCAGTAATAAACACACTGTGTCTCCGCCGAAGAATGTAGAAGTCACAACTGAGCTCCCTTACACTCGCTTTGAAGTCGTCAGGTGTTCTATGACGTTATCCACCTCCACGTCTCCTTGTGCCCCCGGAATCGAGTCACTAGTCTTCGCTGCTGTTCGTCTGAGGCTGTAAGTGGGCTACTGAAGATTCACGAGTATTCTGTGTTCCGAAAGCAAAGACAACTTCACTGCAAGTATAAACTTAGCCACAGACTTGCGGACGACCAAAACGTAAAGGATTTTGATTAGCTGCCGTGCCCGATGCGTTCAGCGGCTTTGAGAGAAGTATTTTGTCTGCCGGACTGGCTAAAAATCCTAAGAAATTTTGGTCCCACGTAAGATCGGTGAACGGGTCGAAACAAGATATCCGTACAGTGGCCATAATGGCGTTGAAATAGAGGATGCAACACAGAATGCCGAAATACTAAATGTCTTTTTCCCCAAGCTGTTTCACAGTGGAAGATTGCACAAAATGCAGGTACTGAAATAAATGTCAGAAAGAGAGAGAGAAAAGCAACTGTAATCGATCAACAGAGGACCCGATGGGACACCAATTGAATTTTACAGCGCCTGGCGTTCCTAGAGTTCGGAAACCTCCTAATTGGGATTAGATTAGTTGTTCGTTCCATAAATCCGTGATGAGGAGATACTCGTGGATGTGGAACAATGTTTTTTTTTTTTTTTTTTTACAAGCTATACAGTTACAAATACATATTTCATTGGTCTTTTAGGCTCCTCTTAAACTGATCTTCATTTGTAGCAAATTTTTTATGGTTGCTGGTAAATTATTGAATATGTGTGTTCTACATCTACATACATACTCCGCAATTCACCGTAAGGTGCGTGGCGGAGGCTACACTGTACCACTACTAGGCATTTCCTTTCCTATTCCACTCCCAAATTGAACGAGGAAAAAAAGAATGCCTATATGCCTCCGTACGAGCCCTAATTTCTCTTATCTTGTCTTTGTGATCTTTACGCGAAATGTAAGTAGGCGGCAGCAAGATCGTACTACACTCAGCTTCAAATTCCGGCCCTCTAAATTTACTTAACAGAAATTCACGAAAAGAACGTCGTCTTTCTTCCAGCGATCCCCAATTGAGTTGCCGGAGCATTTCCGTGACACTCGCGCATTGGTCAAACCTACCGGTAACAAATCTAGCTGCTCGCCTCTGAACCGCCTCTATATCTTCCTTCAAACCGATCTGCTGCGGGTCCCAAATACTTGAGCAATACTCAAGACGTGGTCGTACAAGCGTTTTATACGCGGTCTCCTTTACAGGTGAAGTACATCTTCCCAAAATTCTCCCAATAAACCGAAGTCGGCTGTCTGCCTTACTCACAACTGTCCTTACATGCTCGTTCCATTTCATATCGCTCTGCAATGTTACGCCTAGATATTTGAACGACGCGACCGCATCAAGAAGCTCACTACTGATGCTGTATTCGAACATTATGGGATTGTTTTTTCTACTCATGCGCATCACCTTACATTTTTCTACATTGAGAGCTAGCCATTCTTCGCACCAACTAGAAATTTTGTCTAAGTCAACCTGTATGCTATTACAGTCAGTTACAGACGACACCCTCCCATACACCACAGCATCATCAGCAAACAGCCGAAAATTGCAAGTTAGGCTGTCCATCACATCCTTTATATAGATAGAAAATAATAGCGGTCCTATCTCATTCCCCTGGGGCACGCCTGACGATACACTCGTCTCTGATGAACACTCGTCACCGAGAACAACGTACTGCGTTCTATTACTTAGGAAGTCTTCCAGCCAGTCACAAATCTGTGAACCTATTCCATAAGCTCGTATCTTCGTTAGCAGTCTGCAGTGTGGCACCGTGTCGAACGCCTTTTTGAAGTCGAGAAAAACACAATCCGCCTGTTGCCCTTAGTCCATGGCTCGCAAGATGTCATGTGAGAAAAGGGCAAGCTGAGTTTCACATGAACGATGTTTCCTAAACCCGTCCTGATTCATGGAAAGAAGCTTTTCCGTTTCAAGGAAATTTACTATATTCGAACTGAGAATATGCTCCAAAATCCTACATGAAACCGATGTCAACGATATTGGCCTGTAATTGTATGGGTCAGTTCTCTTTCCTTTCTTATACACGGGAGTCACCTGCGCTTTTTTCCAATCACTAGGAACTTTGCGCTGAATGAAAGATTCGCTATAAATGCAAGCTAAGTAGGGGCCAATGCCGCAGAATAGTCTTTGTAAAACCGAACTGGTATACCATCTGGACCAGCAGACTTTTTCGTATTTAGCTCTCTCAGCTGCTTCTCTACACCGGAAATACCTATTGCTATGTCCCCCATTTCGGAATTAGTACGTTGATCAAATGATGGTATATTTGTGCGGTCCTCCTGCGTGAATAGTGGACCCTTTTTGAACTAAAGTAAGTGGTTTTAAGTTCTTGTGTAGATCACTTTCGTTCCTCGTGTTGTATGTATAAACTGAGTTGTGTTTGTTGGGAAAAGGGATATATTATTTATGAGAAATTTCATTAAGGAATAAATATACTGAGAGGCAATAGTTAATATACACAGTTCTTTGAAGAGACTTCTGCAGGATGTCCGTGAATTTACACCACAAATAATACGTATTACACGCTTTTGCTTGACTTTAAGAGTTACCTCAAAATATTATACCATATGACATTATGGAATCAAAGTAAGCAAAGTATGCAAGCTTTTTTATTTTTATGCCTCCTATGTCTGATACCACCCGTATTGCAATACAGATTTGTTAAGTCGTTTCTCCGGTTCTGTGGTATGCTCCTCCCAACTGAATTTATTATCAAGCTGTAATCCCAAGAATTTAATACTGTCAACCTTTTCTATCTGCTCTTCTTCATGCTTTATACATATGCTGCATAGAAATCTCTTACATGTCCTGAACTGCATATAGTGAGTCTTATGAAAGTTTAATGTCAGTGAGTTGGCTTTAAAACATTTGTTCATGTTCATTAGCAGACCTTTCCAGAACTATGCTCGACATGCTATTTATTGCAATACTTGTATCGTCTGGAAACAAAACTTACTCTGCTTCTGATGAGAGGTCCTTAATCTACACACGAAATAGCGATGGCCCTAAGCTGGATCCTTGTGGAACACCACAAGTAATTTATTCCCAATTTGATGATGACTGATGACTTAATTCACTAGTTCCTTGCACTGGAAACCTTTGTTTCTTGTTAGCGAGGTACGTCTTGAACCATTTTGTAGAAATTCCTGTTACACCATAGTATGCTATGTTACGTAAAAGGAAGTTATGATTCATACAATAAAATGTCTTTGACGAATGACAGAAAATACTTGCAGCTTGTAATTTATTATCTAATGAATTAAGTATATTCTCACTGTAGATGTAAATAGCTTTTTCGATAAGGGAACCTTTCAGTAATCCAAACTGTGTTTTAGACAAAATGTCATTTTAAGTTCCCTAAAGCAACTATCATGTGAAACAGAACTCGCGCTTTTCTTCCGAAAGATCCATAGGGCTGTAGATGTGGCAACTCCGGTGTTTGTTGAGTTCCGCAAAGCGTTCAATACCGTCGTCCGATGAGCAATGTGCGAGCATATGGAATATCAAAACAGCTGCGAGATTGGATTGAGGTGTTAATTGCTAACAGAACGCAGCTTCTCATTGTCAACGTTGAGAAGTCTTAAGACGTTAAAGTGATTTCAGGCGTGCACCAGTGGAGTGTTATAGGGCCGATTCTTGTTAAACTACAGTTCTAAACTCAGTAAACAACAATGTTGCTTAATTGAAATTATATACACTACCCTCCGTAAGTTTGGAAACACCTAGTAAGGAATGGAAAGGAAATACAGTATAAAAACGCATTTTGTTGTTTTCCAAATGTTCATTAAGCTCAAATAATACACAGGAAAAATTAAATATTCGATTCATCAAAACAGCCACCCTTTGCCTTGCACAGACTCGGCGTGCCCTGCGTCAGTTTTGCCGATGTTTCAGTTCCAATTAATCTCCATTATTGGTGCAGGACCTCCCACGTCCCACTCATGATTTCCCGTGTTCGGTTCCTCCACTCCAATTCGTCCCATAGCAATTCGATTGGGTTACAATCAGGGTATTGGGGCGGCCAGTCCATTTTTTCCAATATTTTACGAACTTCTATAGACTGCACACAGTTATGACACAAGCGAGACGTATGTTTCGGGTCGTTATCTTCTTGAAAGACAAACCCTTTCCCACTGAGACACAAACCAGATGTCGTAGCATGTGACTGAGGAATGTCATGGTAATTCTTTTGGTTCATTTGTCTATATTTTTCACGAAATTTCCGACTTTATTCCCTCCAAACGATCCCCATACAATAACAAAACCCTCACCATGCTTTATAGTTGGAATTCAAGCGTTCATAGAGTACACGGCGTATGAATTGACGGCGTTTACTTCCATATATTTCAAACTTGGATTCATCAGTGAATAAGACTCTTTCCCAATCCTCCACTGTCCAATATTGGTGTGTCTTAGTCCACTAAAGTCCTTTCTTTATGTGAACAGTGCGAAACAGTGGTTTCCTTGTTGCTACATAACCTTAGTGGTTGTTGTTTGCCAGGCGTCGTCTCACTGTTGACTCACGGTGTATCCCTCGTTGTATTTAGTGGAGCAGTCAATACACGGAACATTTTTTAATCTTTTAAGTTTACTGGTTAGTACCAAATACTTTTCCTGGCGTTCTGATATTTACCTGGATGCTCCTGAGAGGATGATCTTAATAGGAGTCTGCTTCTTGATGCCGGTGTATGGTATTGACAACTCCGATGGTGGAAATCTTCAGTTTCTTTGCTATTTATGGGACACTATGGCCTTCTTGGTGCAACGCCGCGATTCATAACGAATCTGGCACTTTGGGGCCATTTTCAGTTACTTTCCCGTCGTGTTATACCTTAAGGCAAACGCAACTACAAGTAAACAGAACTGTAAACAATGTACCTCTACATACTACAATACTGGTTCTTTTGGTAGGAAGATATCAGAAAACGCTTAACACAAAGAAGATTATGCTGTTACTCGTTGTTTTGAATCATTTTGCAGTTGTGTTAACTCTGAGATATCAAAGATGTGAGGACACCGAATACATTCCTCTTCTATTGATGTAAAATAAATCGTTTCAATTTTTTGATGGCGTTATGCAATTATCTCTATTTAAGAGCTGATATGTCGATTAAGTATAAAATAGGTACTATTACAAAATTTCCAGGATGATATTTTCACTCTTAGCTGAATGTCCGCTGATATGAAACTTTCTGTCCGATTAGAACTGTGTGCCGGAAACAGGATTAGAACCTGGGACCTTGCCTTTTGCAGGCACGTTCCACAGTCTGTTCTCACAGCTTTGCTTCTGACAGTACCTCGCCTCCTACTTTCCAAACTTCACAGAACTTGCAAGACTAGCGCTACCAGAAGAGCCATAGCCTAAGAGATGTTTCGAGAATGATATGAGTCTGCAAACATCGTCTGTGGCTAAGCCATGTCTCCACCATATCCTTTCTTCAAAGAGTACTAGTCCTGAAAAATTCGTAGGTGAACTTCTGTGAAGTTTGGAAAAGCGAAATACTGGTAGAAGTAAGGCTGTGAGAACAGAGTGATGAGCGTGCCGGGATAGCTCAGTCGGTAGAACGCTTGCCTGCGAAAGTCACACAGTTTTCATCTGATATTTTATTACAAAATTAATTATTTTCACTTTTAAAGGAGCTATTTTCATTACTGAACACACACATGTAGTTCATAGACATGAGCTGCAGGCGTATGATACATTTCATATCAACGGGGCTTTATCTAATATATAAAAATAAATGCATGTTTGTTTGTCTTTTTGTTCGCATTTTATGCACAGCCATACCGTACATCCGATTGCGATAAAATTTTGTCGACTCATTGCTTGCACTCGCGCGAACGATACAGGCATACACAAATTAACTTCATATGGTGCATGGCGGAGAGTGCTTTACAGTTAGTTAATTCATATCTTCCGCCTTCGCGCTGAAATGGATTCGTATTGTGAAAGTCGCGGGTTTAACTCCACCCGCCAGCAAGACTAGATTAATGACAGTACGCACGGAGGCATTTAAACAATCATTCAAAAAATGTTCAAATGTTTGTTAAGCTTATGGGACTTAACTACGGGGTCATCAGTCCCTAAACTTACAAACTACTTATGAACTACGTACGAACTAGGACGGCACAAATATCCATGCCCGAGGGGGGATTCAAACCCCTGACCGTAGTGGCCGTGCAGACCGTGACTGGAACGCCTCAGTCCCTGCGGCCACCGCGGCCGGCTAAACAATCATTCTTACCACTCTCAATACGTGAATGGAATTAAAAACCCTAGTAACTGGTAAAGTGGGACGTACCCTCTGCCATGCTCTTCACAGTGGTTTGCAGAGTATTGATGTAAATGTAGACTGACGTCACAATTAACCCCAACGTCATATAGGTTATATTATTAATTTATATAAGCAAAAAAAGAAGGGGCATTGGATGAAATTTGGGATTAGAAACATTTAAAAAGGGACTGTTGTTAACGCGTACTTGGAGACGTCGTGTATGTAAATCGACACTTCCATTCTTTTGCAATTGATCAATTACATATACCGGGGTGATATTCATTGAAGAAACAGAGAAAGCAATAATTTTGACCGCATCTTGCGCACGTTATGAACGCCACACTTTTACATTTACATAGTTTTGTAATGTCTCTATGGAAAAACAAGCTTGATTGTCATTCTGAAAACAGCTTCTACATCGCACAGTCCAGCAGCGAACCATGAGTAACGCAGCATGTCGCTGAATACTGGCGAGAACAGCTGGTGATGTATAATGGAATGTATTTTGATGCAAGCTCCTAGGGAAGTGATTTCTTCTTCTTTCTCGATTAGGTACAAAATAACATATATGATGTTGCGGTTAATTGTGAAGTCAGTAGTGTTCTTATTACCAAGGAGCAAAAAAGTATTTGCCGCCGGGTGGAATCGAACCCGCGAACCTTTCAGTACCAAATCCGATCTCTTATCGCGGTGCCAAACTCGGCATTCTAAACAGACCTTTCAAGGGAAGTTGATGAAGTGCGTACGGTGATAGATCCGTATCAAACTTCCTTTTCTTTCCTAAACGCTTATATATCTCAACACGCCCTACATGACCATAAATATGGACGAATTCAACGATGACGAGTAGGCGTCCCCTCCTTGTGAGTTACATTCAGCCTCCTGTCTCGACGGTCTGTTAACCGGAGATGCCTTCTTTTAACGGTTTCTGTTTTCTGAAATCGCGCCCAGCCCTGGAAATTATACTTTGGGACACTCCAACAGCTGCAGCTACTTCCCTATGTCACGCGCTCAATCTTCCTGCGGCTCTCCATGCCATAGCTTCGGTTTAGTGACGTTCTTGTTGCTGCTCACTACGGTATCTGATCCCAGCAGTTAGCGTAATTCATCTGATAAAAACAAGTCAACGCCCACTGCATCAATTTTCAGTTATTACCTTTATCTCTGTTGCTGTAATATGTTGTCTCCATTCCGTAGACCCGACGGAAAGACGTCGAACCATTTTAGTTCTGACGATAACAATACTTCCGAACCTAGATATCTGATCTCCTGTATTGACCAGTGTGTGCCCGTAACTTGAAGTGCCTGGCACGATTGTTTGGCTGAAAACCGAGAGCAACGTGGTATTAATTCCACCAGACAAGGCTTCTCATTCTGACTGAGAGTGACATGTCAGGTGGAAAGCCTCTCTCCGCTACTGAAGAGGTGAAAACTGGTCCTGACAGGAACATGATCCGATGCGCCGTGCTTGCTCTGTGTCATCCGGAGGCAAACCCAGGCCGACAGGTAGGTATCGATCGACGGCAAGTCCAGCGTGTGAAGAGTGAAGGCAGCTCTCAGCGAAATGGTGCTGAAACGCGAGACGTCTCACTGTATTAAGTCACTGCGTGTGGTTGCAGCCGCTCAAAAAACTGGCAGCATTTCAGCGCTTTTTCAACAATAACCGGTGTTATTACGACAGCCGCTATAGAAGATAAGACTTCTCTGCACCCAAATACAGAATGGCCACTATTCTGGGTATTTCTTCGTAAGCAATGCCATCACAGTACAGTGTTCCTCTTAATCCTTTGAGTACAACTGGTTTCACAGAGAGACCACCTTTAATTTAACGTCTCAAAAGCGGCTCACTGGCTCCTCATGACACTGAAGTGTGCTATGTATGGTTTCACTACGAAACATACTGTGACACATCGGTTAGTGAGGGCTGTTCTTTGTTGTAGGTGTAGTAGTAGTGTGTGTGATCATTACTCCTGGAGGAAGATTCAAAGCAGGTGAACTGAATACCGAAATACTTTATGACATACTAAGTGATGCTGAGTCTTGCTTGTCAGATAGTGAAAGTGATGAGAACGAAATATAAATTTATGAAGCCAAAACCGACCTAGTTTTGATGATGAATGTGTACCACCTTCTGTAACTGAATGTGACCCCCCAAATAAGAGCAAGCTGTGCTGGAAACAGATGCTGCTACTGTTTTATGGGAATAGTTTCCAATTTACAGGGGTCGACAACAGTTTTGTGGTGATTAGGTAGTAATATTGAAGAGGACAGAGAAACATCAACAGACATTTTTCTAAGACTGTTTCCTCTAGAGCTGTTACAAATGATAATGTGAAAAACTGTTTTGCTTTATACCACAAAATCTGTTTAGTACCGTGTGACAGAACTTTATCTACTGGACCAGTGGTTTCACTGCATAACCATGTGTTATAAAAATATGTAAACACTCGATTACTTTTCTCACTTTATATATTAGTTTTATATATATTTTGTAATGTAATTATAAAAAAATGTTTGTTTCAAACCTCGATTTGCTTCCTTTAGTCACAAAGGATTAACAAAACTTAGGTGACAGAATCCTTAATGCCGGCCGTGGTGGCCGAGGGGACTGAGGCGCTCCAGTCACGGTCTGCACGGCCACTACGGTCGGAGGTTCGAATTCCCCCTCGGGCATGGATATTTGTGTCGTTCTTAGCTAGTTCATAAGTAGTTTGTAAGCTTAGGGACTGATGACCCCTTAGTTAAGTCCCATAAGTTCTACAAACATTTGAACATTTTGAATCCTTAACACAACACACACAATACCAATACCTTAATCATACCAATACGCTGACAAAAAGAGCTTTCGCCATTTCAGACGCTGGAAGTCTGACTAAAGAGATGGACCACCTTAGAATGGTTACACTGACCAACAGATCTGCCGTGCTTCACAGTTTGGACCGTCGCGGGAACCACAAGAAGAATCTTGCAAATCGCTGGCTTTCCTACAGTTTGCTGGAAGCATATCTTGTAATATAGGAAGAATTTTGAAAAGACATGATATCCAATGTATTTTTCGTCCACCAGCCAAGGTTAGAGCTCTCCTGGACTTAGTAAAGGAAACCAGGCGTATACAAAATTCTTTGTCACTGTGGGAAAGTTTACATCGGTCAGACAATTTGAAGATCGCCGCGGCCGATTATCTCAGTGCTGTGGTGCGCGCGGGGTTCACCGTCGGGGTTCGAGTCGCTCCTCGGGCATGGGTGTTTGTGTTGTCCTTAGGTGAGTTTACCTTAACTAAAGTAGTATGTAAGCTACGGACTAAAAATGTTCAAATGTGTGTAAATCTATCGGACCAAACTGCGGGGCCATCAGTCCGTAGCCTACAAACTACTTAAACTAAGGTAAACTAACCTGACAACACACACACACACACACACACACACACACACACACACACACACACACACGTCCTAGGGAGGACTCGAACCTCCGACGGCGAGCAACCGCGCGCTTCGCAGCGTGGCGCCTTAGACCGCTCGGCTACTCCACCTCGGCGCTACGGACTAATAACCCAGTAGTTGAGTCCGATAGATTTACAAACATTTGAATTCAAGATTGATGTACTGAACACCATCGGCACAAAAGATTGCTTCAGCCAGGGAAACCTGCGGTAGGCGAGTACTGTCTTAATGAGGGACATAAAATGAAATATGACGACACACAAATGGTTGCCTCTGCGTCTCACTATTGGGACAGTATTTTAAAAGAACCCATCGCAATTCGTCTCTCTGACAATATCGTAAATACAGATAGGAACACGGAAGGCAATACATTAAGAGTTATCTTAGAAGATAGTCTAAGGAAATTGAAATATACATTTTTAGCATTTGTAGATTTGGAGAAAGCTTTCGACAATATCGACTGGAATACACTCTTTCAAAATCTGAAGGCAGCAGGGGTAAAATATAGGGAGCGAAGAGTGAAACTCAACCTATACAAAAACCAGACAGAGTCGAAAGGCAAGAAATGAAAGCAGAAGTTGGAAAGGAAGTAAGACAGGGTTGTAGCCTTTCCCCAATGTTGTTCAATCTGTACATTGAGCAAGCAATCAGGGATTGCAAGGAGAAATTTGGAGAGGGAATTAAAGTTCAGGGAGAATAAATAAAAACTCTGCGGTTTGCCGATGATATAGTAATTTTGTCAGAGACTGCAGAGGGTCTGGAAGAGCAACTGAATGGAATGGATAGTGCCTTGAAAGGAGGATCTAAGATTAATATTAACAAGAGTAAAATGAGGGTAATGGAATGTAATGTCAGAAAATCAGGCGATGCTGACGGAATTAGATTAGGTAATGAGAAAATAAAAGTAGTAGATGAGTTTTGTTATTTGTGTAGTAAAATAACTTCTGACGGCCAAAGTAGAGAAGGTGTAAAATGCAGAATGGCTATGGGAAGAAAAGCATTTCTAAAGAAGCGTCATTTCTTAACATCCAATATTAATTCAAATGTTAGGAAGTCCTTTCTGAAAGCATTTGTCTGGAGTATAGCATTGTACGGGAGTGAAACGTGGACGATAAGGTGTTCAGACAAAAAGATGCTGGAAGCTTTTGAAATTTGGTGCTACAGAAGAATGATGAAAATTAGAGAGGTAGATCACGTAACTAATGAGGATGTGCTTAACCGAATTGGGGAGAGGAGTTTCTGGTATATCCTGACTAAGAGAAGGGATAGATTGGTAGGACCCATTCTGAGACATCAAGGAATCGTCAACTTAGCATTAGAACAAAGTGTGTGGGATAAAAATCGGAGACCGAGGGACGAATACAGTAAGCAGATTCAAAAAGGTGTAGGTTGCCGAACGTATTCTCAGATGAAGAGACTTGCAGAGGACAGGGTAGCGTGGAGACCTGCATCAAACCAGTCTGCGTACTGAAGACCACAGCAACAACAAGGGTTTTTCCCATGAGTGATATGTTGAACTTGTTTGATATAAAAAAACAACGGTCTCTCTTTCAACCTGTTGAGTAGCGATTTAACGTTTACGCCGGCTTCTACCACTGGCGGAGCTGAAATGTAGACGGCAGAACTGTCCATTTATGCGCACGCGCCCTCGGCCTCGGCCTCGGTCTCGGCGAGTCGGTGTACCAGCACTGTCACCTGAGGATGGTGGCCAGGTGGACCGCCGAAATATTGTGTCCAGATGACGTATTTATCCGGCAGAAAACTGGAGAAGAATATTATCAATTTTACGTAGTCACAACAAAATTTAATTATGAAAAGGAAACACATTCCGCTCTTAAAATGGCTCAGTTCTATTAGAAGGAACAAGGAGAAGTTCTAATGCAGCCAGTACTAGCAAAGCAAGAAATCAAATACTTATATGGTGTAGATACCTACCAAAACATGAATTTATTTTTTAAAAGTCTGAAAGATAAAAAATTAACTTGGATCTTAATGTTGCTCTAACAAAGAAGCCAATTAATTTAATCTCTTACTCTCATTAAGCCAAAGGATCAGTTTTAATTAAAGCTTCAGCAAAAAGTCAGATTTGATAATATCAGGTATTCTCTTAAAGAAATCTTTGCTCAGCAGACAGTTCTGAGAACTAACACGTAATTTACAACTCAGGGCACCAAATTAGTTTTATTTCTGCTGATCCTGGACGAACCAGTTTGGTTATTTCAATCTAAATGAAAAGCCTTGACTAATGCTAAAAAAATTGGTAATTGGATGCCATTTTAAGAAAAAACACTTTGTCGCAACAAATTATTTGCAACATCATGTCTTATAACTGTAACCGGTACAGCGGAAAAAAAGGCTGCATTCGACGATGTATTCAGATACTCCCAGCTAAGTGTATTACGCATAGAATTAGTAGTTAAGGAATTATAACTACAAACGTCACGTTATGTGACAAAGTTTGACCGACTGAACAGCTGAAATATACTAAGCGTTAAACTTTTTCAAATTTTAATAGTTTCGTGTGTGTGTGTGTGTGTGTGTGTGTGTGTGTGTGTGTGGTATGTGGCCGGGGGGGGGATAGGGGGGAGGGCAGTCGTTCAGTTGGGGACGGTGGGTGGAGGGGAAAGGGGATGTCATCGAGAAAAAGGTACGTGAGATATTGAAGTTAAATGATTAATTATATATGATGAGTTTGTTGGAAGTGTCATCATTTCGGAGCGTAGTTGCAATAATTTACCACCACAACTTCAAGGAACACTGGTTATAATTATAAGTCTACTTGTCTTAAACTTTACATTGGATTTTTACCTCTTAATGATCACATTACGAAAGCATTTAAACTTTAAATTCACTCCATATTTAAGTGAAATGCTGAAAATGAAATTTTTATTGCCCCTGAGTTTCCTGATAAGCACCTGCAGACAAAATTTCAGGACCGACAGCCAAAAACGGACTTTATGTTGTAGCAATACCATCGGAGGAATTTAACAAGGAAAAGGCTATTTTCCTATGATGAAAATATGGCTTGAACTGGAATTATTCTGAACGTTATAACGTTCAAATATCGTTCTTGGTCATTATTCTTACAAAACACTTGTTATTTTTCTGGGCCATATGATCGAAAACGGTATGTTATTCGTTGAACATCATGTGACGCCAGACAAGACGAAGAAGACTAAGCTGCATGTCTGTTACAACAGTGTTAGTGAAAGTTGCTTGATATTTCCTTACTTTTTCTGATTACAACTTACTTTTTTGTTATAGAAAATGCTTCTTAATTTCGTTTAGGAAACGAAAATACACTACTGGCCATTACAATTGCTACGCCAAGAAAAAATGCAGATGATAAACGGGTATTCATTGGACAAATATGTTATACTAGATCTGACATATGATTGCATTTTCACAACCACCTCTGGCCGTAATAACGGCCATGATACGTCTGGGCATTGAATCAAACAGAGATTGGTCGGCGTGTACAAGTACAGATGCCCATGCAGCTTCAACACGATACCACAGAGTAGTGACTGGCGTATTGTGACGAGCCAGTTGCTCGGCCACCATTGACCAGACGTTTTCAGTTAGTGAGAGGTCGGGAGAATGTGCTGGCAATGTCAACAGTCGAACATTTTCCGTATCCAGAAAGGCCCGTACAGGACCTGCAACAAGCGGTCGTGCAGGGATCGAATGAAGGACAGAGCCACGGGTCGTAACAAATCTGAAATGTAACGGCCACTGTTCAAAGTGCCGTCGATGCGAACAAGAGATGACCGAGAGGTGTAACCAATGGCACCCCACACCATCACGCCGGGTGATACACCAGTATGGCGATGAAGAATACATGCTTCCAATGTGCGTTCACCGCGTTGTCGCCAAACACTGATACGATCATCAGGATGCTGTAAACAGGATCTGGATTCATCCGAAAAAATGATGTATTGCCATTCGCTAACCAAGGTTCGTAGTTGTGTACACCATCGCAGGCGCTCCTGTCTGTGATGCAGCGTCAAGGGTAACCGCAGCTATGGTCTCCGAGCTGATAGTCCATGCTGCTGCAAACGTCGTCTAACTGTTCGTGCATATGGTTGTTGTCTTGCAAACGTCCCCATCTGTTGACTCAGGGATCGAGACGTGGCTGCACGATCCGTTAGAGCCATGCGGGTAAGATGCCTGTCATCTCGACTGCTAGTGATACGGGACCGTTGGGATTCAGCAAGGCGTTGCGTATTGCCCTCCTGAACCCACCTATTCCTTATTCTGCTAACAGTCATTGGATCGCAATCAACGCGAGCAGCAATGTCGCCATACGATAAACCGCAATCGCGATAGGCTACAATCCGATCTTTATGTAAGTCGGAAACGTGGTGGTACGCAATTCTCCTCCTTACACCTGGCATCAGAACAACGTTTCACCAGGCAACGCTGGTCGACTGCTGTTTCTGTATGATAATTCGGTTGGAATCTTTCCTCATGTCAGCACGTTGTAGCTGTCGCCGCCGGTATCAACCTTGTGTGAATGTTCTGGAAATCTACTCATTTGCATACCACAGCATCTTCTTCCTGTCGGTTACATTTCGCGTCTGTAGCACTTCATCTTCGTGGTGTAACAATTATAATGGCCAGGAGTGTATATTTGTGAAGGCTGATAGTGGAAAACGTCCAGAAATTGACGCATTTATGACATCTTATTTTAAAAAAAGTCCCAGACTTTAGTTTTGCTATCCTTAACTGAATACTATTATTAGTGGCCACTGTAAACCTCGTAAGTGCATGCCAATAGGCCTATAGTTGCAGTTCCTATTAAGATTAATTCTCGTACACTAGTCACTTCCCACACATCTTTATGCACATTTTTGGTACTGTATTGTTACAAAGAAACTTGTCTGTTTAAATCGGAACTTGGGCTAAGAGAGAGTGAAAATGAGAATATTTTGGTGCCTACATTAAATAGTTTCTAAGGAAAAGAGGAGCCAATGTTTTAAAAACGATGCACCTTCAACTTACGTACTACTTTCTCGGTAACTTAACGGTTCGTGTCGCAGCTTATTAATATTGTGAAACGTGTGAAAATCCAGCCCTATGGTTTCTCTCGCACTCTCGCTCTCTTTTGTTGTCTTGGAAGAATGTGAGAATGTGAAATAGAATGGAATTAATAACGACATTAGTAATCTTTCAAATTCTATTAAAAATAACAACCGCAGTCACGAGATACATTCATAAGGCGTTTTCCATATACAAATCGTTGATGTGCCTATTTCATAATGAAATACTGTATCATTGATGTAAATATTGAAACCGACAATTGACATAAAATTTTTTCTTCCACCAACTACATCAGAAAACGAATTTGAATACAAACCTTTGACGTGTCATTTCGAGGACAGCTGTTTTGTAAGTGTAGACATCAGCTCACTAATCTGTACATGATAATACTTTAAACCTACAAAGTGGAAGAACATGTTACTTCATAGTGAACTAATAGTGTAATAATAATTACGTGTTGCGCTTACTTTCAGCAAAATGATCCGCACGGAGTGCACGCAGTGACCGCAATCTGAATTTTCAATTCTACGACCAAGTTTCAACCGCATTTTACTATTGTCTCATCATTGCTTGGCATGTCAAAAAATAAATAAGGATTTTATAAATATACTAGCTTAATCCCCGCTGCTTCACACGTGTAGACTGGATGGTCTGCATTGGTTGTTTCTACTTCTAAATACTAATTTTCATAGATTTAGCTTTCAAAAAGCTTTCCTAATCAAGTATTTTGATACACCCCTTATTGCATCATTGATGACAGAATTCAAAACATCCAGAAACAATTTTTTTTAAATTCTAACCATGGTTCGAAATCAAATTTTTCGCATTTCTAGCATCAAAATAGTTTTAGTATCCCCCTTAAAAGATTTTCCCTTATTTCACCAGCTTAATGATTGAATTTCCAAAAGTATTGAAACACGTGTTTTTAAAATTGCAATGAAAAATCTAAATCCGAAGTTTTGTATTTCTTGCTTCAAAAGTCCTTGATTAGCAACGTATTTTCAAAAGACCATTAAATCGAAAAATCGCTGATGCCTAAAGTATAATATAAACACCGTCTACAAATTTCAAGTTTCTAACGTCTGTAGATTCACTTTCCAGCGCTGTTTTCTGTCTTTTAGAAACGGATAGTGCACAATGGGAGACTGATATCTACTACCACATACAAAGACTATTCATTTGCGATGTGCAGTTTTGGCTGCAGAGTAAAATACAGGCGCAAACACCTCAATTTTTATATATAGTAAGATATTCAAGGAATTCACATGGAGGTAATTTTGAAACTGGCAATGCAATTTTACCACTTGAGAAGCATATACTTATAATATGACTTACGAACCTTCCGCCACAGACATACATTAACGTATGTCTACAGTCTGTGTATTGCAGTGGGCTCAAAGATAGTATGGAGATGGTACTATGTATTATGAAACCGTGACGCCCGACGTATATTTGTCTCTCTAATCCAGATGTCAGTATTTTGTTCCTAAGCACTACAGTTGTCTCTCCAGTGTTTATATTGAGATCATTGGTATACTGCTAGTGTAGTTAATGCTTAGTTAATGTATGTCTGTGTTTCCCAGTATTTTATCATTGAGTCTTTTTATGTTTAAGCACCTGTTGATCGTCGTATTGCTCCATAATTTACGGATTTTCGTTCGCCACACTCACCAACCGCCACACACCACGACCAAAACACCATAGTGCACACCGCCAACCTAAAGGCTACTCTCATGCATAATCGCTATTTGTCTGCGGTGAATAATTTTGGCTACCAAGGGAAATATACGGACACACGTCCCACGTTCAATTTTTATATATGTATATTGATTTGTACTACGCAATATTTGTGGACCATTTTCCGAAACGTCGTAAGACGGCAGGAAATTTCACCACTTTACATGCTATGTTTACATGTTAATAATTGATAACGTGCATTGATTTATAACGTAATTACTGGTATCACTTTGATTCCGCGTAATCTGAAAGCAAAAATAGGTAGGAAGAGTGGGAATATTAACGTTGACTAGGTCACTGAGAAAACTGGTTGATGCTGGTAGGCAACATTTAATATCAACAACGTTCGCATGCAGTTTTTCTCTTGGTTGGATACGAGAAAACAACCAAGTCATGGGGAGAGGTCGGCAAAGGGTGAGGGCAGTCTTAACGGTGTCACGAAGGTTGTGGTGTGTTGACCAGCCGGTGCGAGGTCACAGGTTACTGACCGGACCATGGCAGATGCCGCTTCGCACCAAAACTCGCGGGCCACAATACGATTGGGAGATGGTTTCAACCGCCAAACGGTCGAAACGATCTAGGACTTTCTACAACTTCTTTTTCGCGGGAAAGATGTTTGAAAGGAAGTAATGTTGGGGGAGAGAGATTTGAAGCTATAGCTGTGATTGGATCTTGAGAAAGCGGTCAGCCACACTTGTGGCTTGCAGAAAAGTGAGTCGAGGATTCGGCTAAGCTGCGCTCCTGGTGCGAGTACGCAGGTGGGCAGTTGCTGGCAAAGCGTCCAGTGACTCACAATTAGTTGCAAGTGCAGATTGCATTGCTTGAAATATTCCTAATTGTTTCTCTGTGGGCAGAGGAACAAAATTACTACTTCCGTCCATTGTAGTTGCATTTCGAAGCACTCATTTACAAGCTTAAAACTGAGCTTTTCTTCTGCTTTAGGCCGTGAGGCAAGCAATTTGCGAGAACATCTTGATCAACTTTGATACTTGGGTGACTTTAAGTTAGGAGTTTTTTTGAACGAAGTAGTTCGTTCAGTGTGTAGCCACCGTCTCACAGCTTCAGCTTCATGTCGAACCGACCCATCCACAGCGGCCAGCCGCCATTCGTCTTATCAGAGCAGTTAAATATGAATGTACCTTCCACTAGTTGCCTGTGCAGTTCTTGAGCTTTTGGTTGTATTCTCTACCGTGTTGGATAGCAATTTTTAATTTCCTTTGAAACAATTAACACGTCCTCAGTATCAACAATTTTTCTTAACAGGTAGAGGTTGTGCCATCCTTGTTAAAGACTCATTACTTTTCTATCATAATTCATTCCTGATTGCGTGCGCCATAATTTTTTATAATAAAATACTATATTGATTATTAAATACTCAGATTTCTTATTTATTAGGATTAGGAATCCCAGCTATCCCTAGTAATAAGGAATAGTCTAAGATTGAAACCTAGTGTTTTTTGTATCGATAATTGCCTAATTGAAAGGAATGATTCATATTTATTTTCTTAATGATACCGTAAGGCTGGTGAACCACACGCAAATTAGCGATAGGGCCATTCTTTCAATTTCACCAACTGCAGCATAATCATTATAACGTGAGATCACTAACAATGTCACTGCTTGCGAACTTTACGACAGCAGGAATAACATCATGTCAGTTGACGTCATAGCCATCACATGACTCAAATGGAGCGTTTTTGTGAACTTTCAAATTGTAACTTCGTAGGCTTTCCCGGCGTTACAAATCTTTGAAGCCTCTGCGGGTTTTCTGCCGGATAATAAAATCAAACCGATTCAATATTTCGATTTGATTTTATTATCCGGCGGAAAAACCCGCAGAGACTTCGAAAACTTTCCAATTATTTTAATTTCGTCTCTGTTTTCTTTACGTACTGCAATTCATGGGGGAGGGGTAAGCATGCCATGAGCATAAGATTACATAATTAGTCATTTAAGACAACTTCTGAAACCGCTAAACTACTAAATTACCGTGCCGTGATTTCCCAAAATTACTGCAGGTAAATATCCTCCCACGTCCTTGTCCGAAAATCCAAGCGTAAGCTACGTCTCTAATGACCACGCTAACGACGGGACGTTTAACCCAAAGCTGTCTTTCTTTTTTTAAACAATAGCAGGCCCTCGTTGGCTGTGGCTAAATATAACAAGTGCGGGAAAAAGAGTTCCTCCAATTTTTTTGTACAAGAAAAGGAATTTCCTGTACAAGTCTGCGATATTCATTTTCTTTAATAATTATAAAGTAAACTTTTAGATCGCTAAAATTATATTTATTTATTAGGGCGTTTCGACATCTGCCATCATCAGATAAAAAAAAAAAAATAAAAAAATAAAAAAAACCTCTGAACTTGCAAAGTCAATTTCACCGTCACCAATAAAAGCTCTACCTAGTAGAACAATCTCTACTCAAGTACAGAGGTAGAGAAGTTTTTAGATCTTTTGATGGCAGATGCCGAAACGCCGAAATAAATATGACTATTTCTGACGTGAGAAATAGTAACATTTTTACCTTTTAATCTAATATGACGATCCATTTTGGTGACGTATGTTTTATGTGTTAACCAGGCTTTTTGTTGATTTTATATCTGGACGAGAAACTATATTTGGTATGTCCTCCTAAGTGAAGACCATTCTGCAGGTGAGGATTTAAATCATTGAAACCGGTTTAGGAAAATAAATTTTATATATCAAATGAATCTACGAAAACAAAAGTCAGTCGGCCAGAGCAAACTACCTGGCCGATTTCCTTCATTTTTGCTTTAAACGAAAGGTTTGCAGATTTGTCATCAAGTATCAGAATTAAGTCTCTCCATTCTTTATTTTTATTCAAACGCGGCATCATTCTCTCCTCGCAATGAATATTTTATTCGGTTTGTTTTACGATATCTTCGGTTTTAATTAAGGTACGCAGTTCTTTTTGACCTAACAACACGCAAATGTTCAAATGTCTGTAAAGCTCATGGGACTAAAACTGCAGGGTCTTCAGTCCCTAAACTTACAAACTACTTATGACCTAGCTAATACTAAGGATGGCACAAATATCCATGCCCGAGGAGGGGGGGGGATTCGAACCCAAGAAGGTGAACGGCTTCGCGCATCCGAGCCCAGCGCCTCAATGCCCTCGCCCGCTCCGCCGCGGCTAACAACACTCAGCGGGTCAAGATCTTCCATTTACCCTTTCAAATATTTGCATTGATTGATTCTGAAAAAATCTATGCCTGAACATTCAAATTTACTTTCATTTTTCCCAATTATTTTGTCAATGTACTGACGATGCGAAATATTCGCACGGGTCCTATATAGTATTTTTATCAATGATCTGGCTTAACAACCTAAAGAAGGTGTATTTTTATCAACATTCAATCAGATCGCCCTGCATTGGCGTAATATGCCAGGTAACCATAATATACAGGGTATTACAAAAAGGTAGGGCCAAACTTTTTGGAAACATTCCTCACACACAAAGAAAGAAAATATGTTATTTGGGCATGTGTCCGGAAACGATTAATTTCCATGTTAGAGCTCATTTTATTACTTCTCTTCAAATCATATTAATGAAATCGAAACACACAGGAACAGAACGTACCAGCGTGATTTCAAACACTTTGTTACAGGAAATGTTCAAAATGTCCTCCGGTAGCGAGGATACATGCATCCACCCTCCGTCGCATGGAATCCCTGAAGCGCTGATGCAGCCCTGGTGTATCACAGTCGTCCACAATACGATAGTCTCTACATTTGGTACCGGGGTTGCGTAGACAAGAGCTTTCAAATGCCCCATAAATGAAAGACAAGAGGGTTGAGTTCAGGCGACCGTGGAGGCCATGTAATTGGTCCGCCTCTATCAATCCATCGGTCACCGAATCTGTTGTTGAGAAGCGTACGAACACGTCGACTGAAATGTGCAGGAGCACCATCGTGCATGAACCACATGTTGTGTCGTACTTTTATAGGCATATGTTCTAGCAGCACAGGTAGAGTATCACGTATGAAATCATGATAACGTGCTGCAGTGAGCGTAGATGGAAGAGCATGAGGTCCAATCAAGACATCACCAACACTCCTGCCCAAACGTTTACAGAAGATGTGTGTTGATGACGGGATTGCACAATTGCGTGCGGATTCTCGTCAGCCCGCACATGTTAATTGTGAAAATTTACAATTTTACATTTAAAGAGAAGTACTAAAGTGAGCTCTAAACATGGAAATTAGTCGTTTCCGGGCACATTTGTGAGGAATGTTTCCTGAGAGTTTGGTCTTACCTTTTTGTAACACCCTGTATAATTCTAGCGCTGTAGACGGTTTTTTATTCTTATTAAAGGTTTCCTCCAGCCGTCAGAACTTTGCATCGCCGCTCCCTCTTGCCACGCCGACTTTGTCCTCACGCGCTCCAAGAGCCGGTCGCCTATGCTCCTCTCCCCGTCACCCTGCTCGTACAGAACCCAGCAGCCTCTCCAAGAAGATGGCCGTTCCGCCAGATGATGCGGAAGAGGGCTTCGAACGGGAGAGGTGGAGGAGGACGGCCATCGTCCAGGAATGTGTCGTGGTTCGGAGCCAATGCAATTCCCTCCACCCTCCCCTCCCCTCAAACCTGCCCCCCCTACTCCAAGAATGTATCAGAGCGCTCACCTCATTGATCCAAGTGTGACGGACCTCTTCGATATGGTACCCATAAAGCAATCTATAAAGTTTTTCTTGTATGAATGCATTGTTTAGCGGCGAGTGTTGTTGATAAAACTTTCTCCGGCTTCCAGCGGCGTTATGTGGTGTACTATGCAAGACGTTTCGGCCCAGATCTCCTCGGCCATTGTTGTTGACTATCGAATGATTGCTGCTGTCGTTCTTATATAGCTGCACTGCTGGATGTGACGGCACTGGTGCTCCGCGACGTGACCATAAAAGGCAATAATTTTTGAAAGATTTTTTTTTAGCGATCTTAAAATTTTTCAATAATTAAAATAAGGCAGTCTAGATCGCAAGTTGTTGCGTTCATTACTGACAACCTTTTTCGGTTCTACGTGTAATATTGCGCTTTCTTTAAACCCACCAGGTGTTGGAGTGGTTGTTAATGTTCGGGGCCGCTTTTAAAGTTTCACTAGCGTTGTAATATTACAGGGAAGTAACTTGATGGACTGACACATTTAAGTAACATTATAAATAACAGACTCAAAAAAAGGAGGCGGAATCTGACTTTAAAGTTTAGCGGCTATATAAAATGGAACAAAAGCAACACCTGATCACAATATTACACAAAGAAACTAGGAGATTCCGCGATGACCTTTTTTACTGTAATACTTGCATTAAGTTGACTGGATGTAGCAGATGAGGGTGTAAAACACTTGCTGCATTGTGTAAAATGATGCTTTATTTGCTTAGAGCGGATTGTACTAACTGAATGACCGTGAAAAAAGAAAAAAAAGTATATGAATTTATCTTTTGTGAATAAAGACTGTTTAAATTGATCGGATTTCGTTTAATTCCGAAGATTTCCTTTCACGATCGGATTTCGTTTAATTCCGAAGGTTTCCTTTCAGGCATTACTATCAAGTCACGTACATAAAAGTTACATATAATGGCATCTAGAAGTTTCTAGTAAATTATAGATACAATTCCAACAATGGCTCCAATCATCATGTTACATAATCAAGATTATTGCTGGAAAAATAGAAACACCTCATGAATCATTAAAAGGTGGGTCATTTTAAATAAGTAAAAGGTTTTAATTGTACCAACTATATTTTCATCATATTTAAAGAGAAAAACGAACTCACACACTTACATTTGGTAGTAAGGAAGTCCCTGACATACGTCTAATATTAGCGAAGGGTAAAACATGAAAGACGAAGTGCACACCTGAGTTCTGGGCAGCTCGTAAAAGATAGATGAACATCAAAAACATATGAAGAACGCAATTAGCTGTCAGAGAAAGCGGTGGTCAGCGACAAGTGTCGCAGATATATTTTTTACCAAATAAAATTTTCAATGTAATACTACATACGGAACCATCTTCAGGCCTTTGGCACTGGTAAATAACAAAGAGAGACTTCAGTGATACCAATACTTACATACTACATTTATTAGTAAGATAGTTAATGTTAATGACAATAGTTTTTCCCTTGTTGGTGGACGGTGGCGGTGGCCGGAGCAGGCGTCAACTGCTGGTGAGGACAGCTGGGGCTCTCAGGTAAATATACGATGCTCCGCCCACCGCTCGTCACGTAAGCCAATCACAAGTATAGTAAGGGTTATGTGTTAATATAATAAAATTCATTAGTTAAGATTATTAGCACCAGTGTTCGCGAACTCGTCTACTTTGATTTTGTGTAAAATAGTACGTTCATAACAATAAAAATACACAGGAAACATTGAATAAAACTGACGATTAAAATCGGCTGTTTATGGAGCCATTGCCCTCTATGGGCATTTGCGGAAAGCTTATAAAAATACTTTGAGTCAAAGATGACACTCGTCAGGACGACGTCAGGTTTCCATGGTGATGAAGTAACGATATGTACTGCAGAAGGCGAGTAGCAGCAAGACCCCCTGGATACAAGACCTGCCAAGAGTAGTCATAACACAAGCAAACTATTTGTCTTACGTAGCGTTGTGCTGTGTTTGGCAATACGTACATGTTGCAAACAGTGTTTCAGAATGTTCGTAGTTTTATTTATGTTATTCGCAGACAAATTTATTTTGGTGTAAGATATTTATGAACTATTATAAGATATCTTACCGATATTGGAATAGGACTATTCATATTACGCATTTTGTCGCATACCAGCAAAAATCTGCATCGAGAATCACATAGTAATACGAAAAACATTCTGAAACTCAGTATGCAACGTGCACGTACTCCCAAGCTCTACACAACGCTACGTAAGACAAATAGTTTGCTTGTGTTATGACTACCCTTGGCAGGCAGCGCACAGACCTTGTATCTAGGTGGCGTTGGTAGCAGCCGACGTCAACGATGCGCCGATGAATAGGGGCTGTGGTGCGCCAGTAAACCATGTGAGAGCTGCAGTTTTTTTTTTTTTTTTTTTTTTTTTTTTTTTATGGGACTTGACTACGTGGTTATCAGTCCCTAAACTTACAAACTACTTATCAACTAGCTTAACCTAAGGACGTCACAAATATCCATGCCCGAGGGGGGATTCGAACCCCCGACCGTAGTGGCCGTGCAGACCGCGACTGAAGCGCCTCAGTCCCCTCGGCCACCGCGGCCGGCCAGCTGCAGTTCCACCTAGTGGCTTAAATCGATATATTTTTAACCGTCGTTTTGACTGGCAACAGCGGAATTAAGTGATATTGAGTGCAGAGTAATAGACTTATAGTAGTATAATAATTACTGGCGCCATATGCATCGGGTAAAACTATTGAAAACAGAAAACTCAGACTGAAAGCGGCTTAACCAGTGTCGTAAAGGACACATCATTTTACGAAAACTTATGGAAAATATAAGACGTGAGAAATAAAACTATAATGGTGACACAACCATGCTAACGTAGAGCTGACGTATGTACGCAGGTTGCATGGATAATCGATACTTTGGGTCTTGTTAAACCAAAGGTAAATGGGTAATCTAGATGGTTCAAACGTAACTGCGCGTCAAAACAGTTGAAAGACCAGAATTACAACATAGGTGCGTCAACATATTACAATGCGTAATAACATGTCAGAGTAGACCATATGTCAACAGTTATACCTATTAAAATATGTAAGTTAATAAAAAGATGCGAAATTGAAGCAAATATTATACAATTATTACCAGAGCCGTCAGATCTTGGTCCAAAAGAATGACTGGCTGTTAAACATAAAACAGTACAATAAAACGAACGTTTGTACATGCGTTTGACATGCAATTACTTTTTTAACCATTTAGGTTACCCATTAACTTTGGTTTAACAAGACCCAATGTATCCATTACCCATGCAACTTGCATACATACGTCAGCTCTATGTTAGCTTGGTTATGTCAACTTTTTAGTTGTATTTCTCACGTTTTATATTTTCCACATATGAAAGTGTCCTTTACGACACTGATTAAGCCGCTTTCAGTCTGAGTTGATTATGTACTACTAATACTTCAGCTGTTTTCAATAATTTTAACTAGTAATGTCCTTTTATCGATGTATATGGCGCCAGTAATTATTATACTACCATAAATATATTACTCTGCAAACAATGTTGCTTAATTCCGCTGTCAGCAGTTAACAAGAGGGCTAAAAATACATCCATAGAAGCCAGTAGGTACAAATGCAGCTCTCACATGGTTTACTGGCGCACCGCAGCCGCTATTCATCGGCGCATCGTTGACGTCGGCTGCTACTCGCCTTCTGCAGTACGTATCGATACTTCATCACCATGGAAACCTGGAGCGTATTTTTATAAGCTTTCCACAAATGCCCATAGAGAGCAGTGGCTCCATATATAGCCAATTTTAATCGTCAACTTTATTCAATGTTTCCTATATATTTTTAATGTTATGAACGTACTATTTTATACCAAATCAAAGTAGAAGAGTTCACGAAAACTGGTGCTAATAGTTTTTGACTATTGAATTTTATTACATTAACACATAACCCTTACTATATTTCTGATTGTCTTACGTGACAAGCGGTGGGCGGAGCATCGTGTGTTTAACTGACGTGAGAGCCTCAGCTGCCCTCACCAGCAGTTGACGCCTGCTCCTGCCACGCCACCGTCTACCAACAAGGGTAAAAACTATTGTCATTATTAACTATCTTACTAATAAATGTAGTATGTAAGTATTGGTATCACTGAAGTCTCTTTGTTATTTTACAGTGCCACAGGCCTGAAGATAGTTCTGTAAAACCGAAACCGGTTGCGAGAAATAAACGCAACATCTTGTGATCTAGAGGGTCTTATTTTAATTATAAAAGGCTGTGTTTTGGTCGCGTGTTAGCCGCCCATGCATCAACCTTCCGATCGCCTGGTTCCAAGCTGTGCTCAGCTGCAAACCGCCGTCTCTGTCAAGAGTATTGTCAGCTCTTTTGATCTAAGCCACCTCTTTTATTACACTACCCTAGATACTTTTCGACCTTGTTTATTTATTTATTTATTGGTTTTTCTGTTCCATAGGACCCAATTGAGGAGTGAGACCATGGTCATGGAACAAGTCAGTACATTAATTGTTACACAAGAATGGTAATAGAAAATTTTTAAGTAGTCCTTTGCACACGACAATCTTAAGACAAAGTGAAAAGAATCAATAAAGAAAAAAATGAATTAATTGTTTAACTTTTCTAGGAGTTCCTCGACAGAATAAAAGAAGTGAGCCATGAGGTAACTCTTCAATTTAGATTTGAAAGCGTGTGGATTAGTGCTAAGATTCTTTAGTTCTTGTGGCAGCTTATTGAAAATGGATGCCGCAGAATATTGTACCCCATTCTGCACAAGTGTTAAGGTGGTGTGATGCAAATGCAGATTCGACTTCTGTCTAGTATTCACCGAGTGAAAGCCACTAACTCGTGTGAATAAGCTGATATTATTAACAACAAACGACATTAAAGAAAAAACATATTGTGACGCCAGAGTCAAAATTCCCAGACTATTGAAAAGGGGTCGACATGACGTTCGCGAACTTACACCACATATTGCTCGAACCGCCCGTTTTTGAGCCAGAAATATCCTTTTTGCATCAGGCGAGTTACCCCAAAAAAAAAAAAAAAAAACAATGCCGTACGTCATAAGTGAGTGAAAGTAAGCGTAATAGACTACTTTTCGTGTTGAAAAATCACTTATCTCAGATATTGTTCTAATGGTAAATATAGCAGAATTTAGTTTTGGAACAAGATTCTGAACATGGGCTTTCCATGACAGCTTACTGCCTATATGAACACCTAGAAATTTGAACTGTTCAGTCTCACTTATCACATGCCCATTATGTGTAATCAGAATGTCAGAATGTGTTAGAAATTGTAAAAACTGAGTTTTACTGTGATTTAACATCAACTTGTTTTCTACAAGCCATGAACTTATCTCTTGAACTGCATTATTTGATATTGTGACAATATTAGGAGCAACATCCTTCACTACCAAGCTGGTATCATCAGCAAACAAAAATATTTTACAGTCACCTGTTATACTCGAAGGCATATCGTTTATATAAACAAGAAACAGCAATGGTCCTAAAACAGACCCCTGGGGCACCCCATACTTAATTGTGCCCCATTGGGATTGCACGTCATAGCTATTTTCTACACATCGGAGAATTACCTTCTGTTGTCTATTATTAAGGTAAGAGGTGACCCAGTTGTGGGCTACTCCCCGTATTCCATAATGTTCCAACTTCTGCAACAATATTTTGTGATCAACACAATCAAACGCTTTTGTTAAATCAAAGAAGACACCTAATGTCTGTAGCCTCTTATTTAACCCATCAAGTTCCTCACAGAGAAACGAAAATATAGCATTTTCAGTCGTTAAACCACTTCTAAAACCAAACTTTACGTTTGACAATAAATTATGTGAACTGAAATGATTAATTAATCTTGAATATACAGCCTTTTCAATAACTTAAAAAAACCGATGGCATAGAAATAGGTCCATAGTTGTCTACATTATCCCTTTCTCCTTTTTTATAAAGTAGTTTCACTACTGAGTACTTTAATCTGTTAGGAAACTGACCAATCTGAAAGGAAAAATTACAAATATGGCTTAGTACTGGGCTAACATATGGAAAACAGTACTTTAGAATTCTGCTAGATACCCCATCATATCCACAAGAGTCCTTAGTCTTTAGTGATTTAATTGTTGACTCAATCTCACCTATGGAAGTATCATGAAGGGCCATTTCAGGTAACAGCCTCGGAAAGGCATTTTCTAAAAACGTTATATGATTACGTGTAGAAACTAGAGTTTTGTTTAGTTCCCCTACTATATTCTGAAAGTGATTATTGAATATTGCACATATATCTAACTTGTCAGTAACAGAAACATTCCTGCTGCGCACTGACGTTATATCTTCTACCTGCTGCAGCTGACCTGACACTTCCTTCACGACTGACCAGATAGTTTTAATTTTATCCCGAGAGTTTGCTATTCTTTTTGCATACCACATACTTTTTGCATTCTTAATGACAGTTTTCAGAACCTTGCAGTACTGTTTGTAATGAGCTACTGCATCTGAATGCTTCTAACATTTTGATACAACTCCCGCTTAGTTCTACATGATACTCTTATCCCCTTTGTCAGCCACCCTGGCTGTCTGTTACTGGAAGTACCCTGTTTTGATTGTTACAGCGGAAAGCAACTTTCAAACAGCATAAGAAATGTGTTCAGAAAAGCATTTTTTTTTATCATCTGCATTATCGGCACTATAAACATCCTGCCATTCTTGTTCCTTAATTAAGCTTAAAAAGGTCTCAATTGCAACTGGATTAACTTTTCTGAGTAGTTGATATTTACGTTTAACATATGTTTCAGAACAAATACTTTTTAGAATTAAAAGTTTGGCATCGTGGTCTGATAGGCCATTTAGTATTCTGCTGACAGAGTGCCCCTCTAATAATGAAGAATGGACAAAAATATTGTCAATGGTAGAACTGCTATTTCCTTGCACTCTCGTTGGAAAAAATACTGTTTGCATCATGTTATAGGAATTAAATAGATCTAACAGCTGAATTTCCTTGAGCTATCACCTACACAATTAATGTTGAAATCTCCACACACAATTAAATTTTTATACTTCCTATACAGTGAACCCAGAACCAATTCCAGCTTGGGCAGACACATTTTAAAATCTGAGTCAGGGGATCTATAAATAACAACTATTACTAGTTTAGTTCCATTAACATTAACAACTCCTGCACAACATTCAAATATCTATTGTGTGCAGTGTTTAGAAAAATCGATTGACTCCGATGAAAAATCGTTTTTTACATACATGGCCACTCCCCCACACTGCAAGGAACTCCTAGAGTAGAAGGCAGCTAACCCGTATCCTAGCAAAGGAAGTCTCTGAATTGTCACACCACTTAAAAAGTGCTCTGAAATACCAATAATGTCAGAATCAGTATCAATAAGCAGTTCATTAACTTTATCTTTGATACCCAGTATATTTTGATGAAAAACGGTAATTCCCTTATTAATTATATTCTTAGACTTAGACTGGCACCACTGCAATGTGATCCATGTCCTCCGTCATCAGCGCCTTCTCAAGCCCCATGTTAACACGGCTGACAGCTGTATTAAGACAAGGCCTATCATGACGCTGAAACAGCTGCACGAAATGCACATTCGTGCCACCAGTTTGAGTTGCTATCCTTTCCAGATCACGACTTATATCATATTCCCCGTCCGTATCAAGACCATTCCCGGCCCCACCTACTATAACTACCTGATCCTCTTTTGAGAAATTCCTACATAAGTCCCCTAAGTTACAAGTGACCTGAGCTAACCCATGGATGTCTCGTCAGACACAATCTCAAAAAGGTAGGCAATGGTGGAGCATGCAGTTGAAAGCCGAGAATGTATTGCGTTTGAGGAGACATCCATAATTACAAGGATGGCCGCAGTGGCCGAGCGGTTTGCGGCGTGCCGGTCACGGTCTCCACGGCCGCTGCGGTCGGGGGTTCGAACACCCCCCCCCCCGAGTATGGATGTTTGTGCCGTCTTTAGTATAAGGTAGTTCATAAGCAGTTTATAAGTTTAGGGACTGATGGCCCCGTAGTTAACTCCCATAAGCTATACAAAGCTTTGTACATTTTATAATTACAAGAACGAACAGTATCTGGTATAGAGTAATAAGTGGCGATTGAGATCAAAATAGGTGACAATACTCTTAACAGAGACGGCGGCTTGCAGCTGAGCACGGCTTGGAACCCGTCGGTTCGAAGGTTGAAGCGTGCGCGGCAGGCACGCGACCAAAACATTGCCTTTCATGGTCATGTCGCGGGAAACAGTGACGTCACAGCCCGCAATGTAGCTATATATACATGGACGACAGCAGCAATCACTCGACAGTCAACCACTTGATTGAGTAGGCCTGTTTAAGCTGTCCTACTTAACTTCTCTTTAGTTTTTGGAAACCTGAAGAATGTCGTTGCTGTTTATAGTTAATACAGCCTATACAGGGTGTTACAAAAAGGTACGGCCAAACTTTCAGGAAACATTCCTCACACACACACAGATAGAAAATATGTTATGTGGACGTGTGTCCGGAAATGCTTAATTTCCATGTTAGAGCTCATTTTATTAAATGTTCAAATATTTGTAAATCTATCGGACCAAACTGCGTGGTCATCACTCCATAGCTTACAAACTACTTAAACCTAGGTAAACTAACGTAAGGACAAACACACACACCCATGCCCCAGGGAGGACTCGAACCTCCACGGCGAGCAACCGCGCGCTCCGCAGCGAGGTGCTTTAGACCGCTCGGCTACTCCACCGCGGCTCATTTTATTACTTCTCTTCAAATCACATTAATCATGGAATGGAAACACAGAGCAACAGAACATACTAGCGTGACTTCAAACACTTTGCTAAAGGAAATGTTCAAAATGTACTCCGTTAGCGAGGATACATGCATCCACTCTCCGTCTCATGGACTCCCTGATGCGCTGATGCAGCCCTGGAGAATGGCGTATTGTATCACAGCCGTCCACAATACGAGCACGAAGAGTCTCTACATTTGGTACCGGGTCTAACATGAAAATTAAACGTTTCCAGGCACATGTCCACATATTTTCTTTCTTTGTGTGTGAGGAATGTTTCCTGAAAGTTTGGCCGTACCTTTTTGTAACACCCTGTATAGCACATATACTCCCTCTTCCAACCATTTTCTAGTTGAATCAAGTAAGACGACGTATCAAGTAGGCTTTCTAGGTGTAGCAATGTAAAACGGCTGTCCATGCCCTGTGTTTGATTTGATTTGATTTTTCCAGGGAACCCGCCACTGCCCGCACTGAAACTAAGTTTATTGTGCGGTATCGCTCGCTGTATATCTAGTAAAGCCAACCAATGCCCTTGAACAGTGCAAGGAGTCCCTTTACCAGTTCTTTACTTGACACAATTTCTTCGGGTCTAGTTGTCCCAAATGTTCTGTGCCTTTTACTCTCCAGTGCAATGCATTCGAAGATTAGATGTGATGCAGTTTCATCACTGTCATCACAGATCCTACATTTAGGGTCCTCTTCTGTTATTCCCATTGTATGTAGGTGTTTTTTGAAATTCCCATGGCCTGTCAGCAATCCAACCATGAGTCTAACCTCTCTCCTGTTCAGATCCAGGATTGCAGAGCTTCTTTTAAAACATGGTTTTGGCATCATTACCTTGGCATGTTTTTGTTGATGGACTTTGGTCCAATATTCTACGTGCTGTCTTCTGAGCCAGTTACGTAGCTCCAATTTGATCATTGCCTTGGTGATTGTCAGGACAGGTTCCGGTCCAATAAATGGAGTCTCTCCCCCCATCCTGGCTAATCTGTCGGCATGTTCGTTGCCACTGATCCCCGAGTGGCCAGGGACCCACAATAGGTTTACTCTATTGCTCTCCCCTAGCTCCACCAGAACCCTGTGACATTCTGCAACAATTTTAGTCCTTGGTGCAGGAGCTGCCAGTGATCTCAAGGCTGCCTGGCTACGATCTTTGTAGCACCTACGCAAATTCTCCTTTACACACGCCCTGATGGCAATGATTTCGGCCTGGAATACTGAGGCCAGTTTTCCTAGAGAGATGACGCCCTCCAGTCTTGGCTGCACCCCATATACCCCGGCCCTAACACCTTGGTCGGATTTTGACCCGTCAGTGAACCAGACAATATTCCCCGTACGGTGTCGAACTATTTTCTCCCATTGCTCCCTACTTCCAATTATGTTAGTCTACAACTCGGGCCGCTAGGATGTGTTTTTTTTGCGCAGTCGCCCGTTTCACAGCTGTGTTTCCGCTATTATCTTATCACTCGCTTATCCGTTTCTTTTAATCTTTTGTACTGTATTTGCCATATTTTACATTTTTATTCTGTATTACTAAAAGTTTGTGGGCTATGTGGATTTATTATGGAAAACCAACGTTTCGTCGCCGACTGCGGAGAACATTTTCAAGGGGGATCGTGGCACTTTTGAATGTCCGATGCACACCCTGGCTCGCTACTGACTGAAGCCAAACTCGGTTTTACGAGGGCTCGCACGCAGAGGTGTGACGTCAGATGTTTTTGATATGCGAGCGCAATTCGTCGTTGCTGATTGCCGCCGTCCGTTAATATTGTCCTATGGCGAAAGACTTTTACATTTCTTCTTCAAAACCAGAATCCGGCTTTCATTTGGTTTCACACCCTCCTACATCCTATTGAAATTATTGGGGTGTTTTACAATTTCTATAGCCTCTCTGTACAGTTTTTGAGGAATCCATTTGTGGCCGCTAAAACCTGAGTCTTATCAAATTGAATAAGGTGGTCCCCTGGTTGAAAAACATGTTCAGCAACAGCTGATCGTCAATCTCTCCCCTTCTACAGTTCCCCTTGTGCTCATCTAGTCGTATTCCGACTGTTATTTTTGTGGTACCCACGTATACTTCTCCACAGCTACACGGAATCCTATAAATTCGTGCTTTATGCAGAGGTTTGCGAGCATCCTTTGCCGATTTCAGGCGATCCTGTATCTTGCGAGTAGTTTTATAAATAACGCCAACAGTCCGTTTCGTCAAAATTTTACCGATGCGGTCGGTGACGTCCTTAATAAAAGGTAGGAAGACTTTAGATTCCACAGGAACCCTTTCATCGTTTTCACCTCTACGTGCCGGTCTCAAAGCTCTTCTTATCTCTGTAAACGAATAGCCATTCTTAAGTAAAGCATTACTCAGGTGTCTCAATTCCGCGTCGAGTAATTCCTGTTCGCAGATGTTCCTTGCTCTGTCCGCCAACGTCTGTATATAATGCCCCGCTTTTGCTGTGGGTGGTGGTTTGAATACCGGTGCAGATAACGGTCTGTGTGTGTGGGCTTCCGATAAACTGTATGGCCGAATCTGCCATTCCCCTTTTTGAAAACTGGAACGTCAAGAAAATTCAGTTTTCCGTCTGCCTCCTCCTCCATGGTAAACTGGATTCTAGAATTAATCCCGTTTCGGTGTTGAAGAAAACGATCTAGTTCCTCTCTACCAAGCCTCCATACAACAAACGTATCGTCTACATAGGGAAACCAAATACCATGAAAGACTGTGTACATAGACGCTATAGAAATTGTCAAAAACCCCAATAATTTCAGTAGGATGGAGGAGGGCGCGAAACTAAATGAAATCTGGATTCTGGTTTTGAAGAAGAAATGTAACAGTCTTCCACCATGGGAAGATATTAACGGACGGCGGCAATCGGCAACGACGAATTGCGCGCGCATGTCAGACATCTGACGTCACACCTCTGCCCTCGTAAACGGAGTTCGGCTGCAGTCAGTAGCGAGCCTGGGTGCATATCGGACATTCAAAGTGCCACAATCGCCCTTGAGAATGTCCTCCGCAGTCGGGGACGAAACGTTGGATTTCGACAATAGGACCACGGTATAATAGCCCGGAATTTTTTAGTAATTTTGACCATTCCGGCCGTGAAAGTTTACATTTTACAATAAGAGTATAAATTAATCTCTGCGAGAAATTTGATAGCAACTGGTACTGCAGTATGCGGGGACTGTAGACGAAGCGTGTGCCCGCTTTAGACGCTGCCCGCGAGTTAGAGAAGGCGGGCAAGAGGCGGGTCGCCTCCCCTTTGCCGCATCCCGGGTGCTGGGAAGGGCCCGTGTGTGCGGGCAGGTTGTCCTGTGCCGTACTGGAGGCAGGGTTTGCAGGGAACTGCTCACTCACGCGGCACCATGTCACGCCGAGCCGTGCGGAGTGGCCCCGTGGTCTAAGGTGTCATGCCGAGGACTGTGCGGCCGTCCCCACCAAAGGTTCGAGTCCTCCCTAGGAGATGGTTGTGTGCGTATAAGTGTGTGTATAAGTTAGGGACTGATGACCATAGCAGTTTGGTCCAATAAGTTTACAAACATTCGAAGTACTTAGGAAGTTTAGAGAAAATCGCAGCGTCATGTAACGAGAGTTAGTGATGATTTTCTTTGCTCTACAAAACAAATTACACAAGCAGTTGGGTTCAGATCAGTGCTTCGGATGACCGGGGGCTCACTTCTTTCAGTGCCGGATCTACAATATTTTTGAACCGGGGCCGAAAGTGGTGCCCCCTCCTAAACTGACACATGCGCAAAGGCTGCTCTCCCCCACCTCTTTTCAAATAGAGGGTGTCCAGAAAAGGGCTCCCTTATTTCAAAATTAAATATCTCGAAAACAAAGATCGATAGAGGAATGCAGTAAACGGTATGTCTATTGTGAAAGCTGTAAGAAGTTTATACAGCAGTTTGAAATAATAGTTACAAAAGCTGCCAACAGATGGCGCTGTCATCGCCATACGTAATGCCTAGTATAAATAGTGATCCGAAGCCCAGAGCGATCAGTTCCACTATTGAAACGTGAAAGAAGGTTAGCGTACCGAAGGAAGAGATTAAAACCATGTACTGCATTGAACAACGCTCTTCGCAAAATTTCAACGAACAGGCAACGTAACTGATGATCTAGTGTGGCATGTTGGCCGCAAGCAAACCGCAGTTACGCCTGAAAATATCGCCAGTTTCCGGAATTATTCAGCGAAATCCAATGTCATCCGTCCGTAGATCTGCATCTGAGACTGTTTTGAAGCGTTACAGCACGTAGAAAATACTGAGAAAGAGCCTACACATGTTTCCATTCAAAATTCAAACGCACCAGGCCATACCCGTACGAGCTGTGTAACAAAGGGTTGCCTTTGCTTATCAGATGCTCACAATGATTGATAGTGAAGGATTTGATGTTGGCTGCATCTGGTGTACAGATGAAGCACACTTCCACCTGAATGGATACGTGAATAATCAGAACTGGCGAATTTGGGGTTCCGAAAATCATATTGGTGTGAAGCGAAATCCCTGTATTCTCCTAAAGTTACTGCGTGGGCTGCAGTACAGCAGAGGCATTATTGACCCTTTTTTCATTCGAGAAACGGTCACTGGTGCACGTTACGTTGCAATTTTGAAACAATTTGTCACCACACAGCAAGCGTTAGAGGATCGACCAGGTACTGAATGGTTTATGCAAGATGGAGTCCGACCACATCGGACCGAACAAGTGTTTCTCTTTCTTGAGGAATACTTCGGGAATCGAGTCATTGCTTTGTAATATCCCAAATTTACTGGTGCAGGCATGGATTGGCCTCCATATTCGCCGGATTTGACTCCCTGTGACTCTTTTTGTGGGACACAGTAAAAAACATGGTCTACCCGAAGCATCTCGCCACGCTGGACGAGCTTGAATCGGCGATCTCTGTGGCCTGTGAATCCATTTCGGTTGAGAGACTACGAAATGTGATCGCGAATTCCATTCTTCGTTTGTGTCACCTCTGTAGTGCCAATAGTGAACATTTTGAAAACATTATGATGTGATTGTTTTCATACGATTATTTCTCTGATATGAGCTGTACAGCGTACAGCGCAATCTGTTAGCAGCTTTTGTAACTATTATTTCAAACTGCTGTATAAACTTCTTACAGCTTTCACAATAAACATACCGTTTACTGCATTCCTCTATCGATCTTTGTTTTCGAGATATTTAATTTTGAAATTAGGGAGCCCTTTTCTGGACACCCTGTATTTGTTACAACGAAGAGTGTAAATGGCATTTACCTTCAAAATAACGACAAATTCTCAAAAACGACCTAATGCATGTGGCAAGTTACAATCCAAAAGCCACTGTTTCTGTATCTGCTAAAAGTTTGGATTTAAAAAACTAAAACTAAAAAATTGCTTGCAGTCAGACTCGAACTCATTGTCTTTGACACTTCAGCACGATGCCGCTAACCGCACGACTATTCTTGCTAGATAGAGTGTAGTGCTTTATTATTAGTCATGGTCGCATGTTCTGAAAACTTTTACAATTGATGCGTCTTTAATAAGTATCTACAACATATTTTACCAAAAAATGACGAGTTTTCTTATGAATCTTCAATGCGCCACAAACAAATAGGAAGGGCGGGTGTTGCCTTCATGGAGGATTTGCACATGCACAAGGCGAGGTGCAGTAGCTCCATTGTCTAGCTTCGGGACCATTCGTGTGTAATCGTCAGATCTCGAGTCGCCAAGAGCTGGTGTCTCCACCAGCTCCAATGCCAGTGTTCAAAGCGGCGTTTCCACTCGCCCCTTCCTGCCGCGGCAGCGCCCATATGCTGACTCCAGGAGGTTCAAAAGAGAATGTGAACCTCAGCCGCGCATGCGCATTGCAACGCTGCCGCCACTGCCGTTTATATTAGGCGGCCGAGCCACGACTCGTACACGTGCTGCGTCCGCGACATGAAACGTCACTCATGGGATAAAAAAACTTTGAATGTGGGTATAAAATCATCTGTTAGAGAAATGAAACGAAGAGAGAGAGTTTAAAAACTCTTTTATTTATTTACATACTTTTCTTCACGGCGAGCTTCTTTCCGGGGGTTCACTGAATCAGCTAGTGTAGTGACAAGGTAGTGCAATGCAACAACGTTACTTACTAGAAGCTATGCAATGGAGAGCTATAGGAAGGTTTCAAGCGGGACAGATACAGTCGGAAATGACAGCAGCTATTGGAGTGTCCCAAAGTGTAATTTCCAGGACCTGCATGCGATTTCAGACAACAGGAAGCTTTAGAAGCAGGTAAGGCGTAGGTCGTCCACGGGTAACATCGGCAAGAGATGACTTATTTCCGGTTAACAGCTCGTAGAAACAGAGATGATACCGTGCTCACGGGTGCGGCTCCATTAGGGAGATGCTTGTTCACTGTTGGTCGAGCTGATCTCTACGAGTGTCCGATTCTTGATTGTCGTGAGTGCACTCGTGCTCTCCCGATAATGCATTTGTAGTCTGGGGCAACGTCCCAGAGACAATTTAAATTGGTCCCAGTCCCCCAGTTCTGACCAAGGTTTCCGGGAGGCTTTCCTTGGTTGTAAGGCGTACACCGGAACTGGCAAGCCCCTCCCACTTATTCCCAATTGAGATCCGCCCTTTGCCCCACTATCAGCTTGTCTGATAATTGGCTGAATAGAACCGCGATTCTGTATGGGCCGGATCTCAAATAGTCCGCTCCAGTCCTCGGAGTGGAGGCTGAATGGAACTCATCTGCAACACACCGTCGAGCGAGCTACAGGACACGCAATATTAACACAAACAATCCGAAATCACTTTCGCGAATGTGGCCACTAAGTACGGAGGTCTATGGTGAGTGTCGCGCCGCCGCGGTGGAGTGGTCGATCTTCCTAAAGCGTCTTGTTGCTTTGGAGGTTCTTCCTTGGGCATGGGAGTATGTGTGTGTTGTATTTAGGTTAGTTTCAGTTAGTTTGTAAGCCTAGGGATTCTGGCCAAATACGTTCCATAGATTTACAAACAATTTTAAGACCACGGCACCGTTTAGCACGCAGAAACACGGCGGAGGAATACAGGATTGGATTCGTAACGAATAACGCTGGGTTCTGTACATAGATGAGTCAATATTTTGCTTTCAGTCGGACAATCGTCGTTCCTTCCTCTGCAGAGAACATGGGAAATCCTGCTATGTCTAGGAATTATCACCATATCCTGGTTGTGGACGAATGGTGTGGGCAGGAGTCAGTATTGTCGGACGTACGGGCTTCTATGTCGTTCTGAATGACGCTTTGACTGCTTAGAAGTATAGACACAGTTCGACTTTTTATTGTGCTCGACGCTCGTGCTATAGGAGATGGTGCGCTGATGGACAATATGCTTGAAGTTGAAGGATCTGAACGAATGGAGTGACCAGCTTATTCACCAGACTTAAACGCTATTGAGCATGTCTGCGATGAATCTACATCTACACATCTACATCTACATACATCGTAATCCACCGTAAGGTGCGTGGCGGAGGGTACACTGTACTAATACTACACTTCCATTCCTAAATAGCACGAGACAAAAATGAATACCTATATACCTTCGTGCGAGCCCTAATTTCTTTTGTCGAGATCATTACGTGAAATGTACGTAGGCTGCAGGAGGATCGTTCTACACTCAGCTTCAAATTCCAGCCCTCTAAATTACCTCAACAGAATTTCTCGAAAAGGACGGCGTCTTCCTCCAGCTATGCCCAATTGAGTTCCCGGAGCATTTCGTAACACTCGTGCATTGGTCGAACCTACCAGTAACGAATCAAGCTGCTCGCCTCTGAACTGCTTCTATGTCGTCCTTTAAACTGATCTGCTGCGAGTCCCAAACACTTGAGCAATACTCAAGACGTGGTCGTACAAGCATTTTATACGCGGTCTTCTTTACAGATGAAGTACATCTTTCCAAAATTCTCCCTATAAACCGAAGTCGGCTGTCCGCCTTACATGTTCGTTCCATTACATATCGCTCTGCAATGTTACACCTAGATATTTGAAAGACGCGATCCATCAAGAAGCTCTCTACTAATGCTGTATTCGAACACGATGGTATTGTTTTCCTACTCATGCACATCAACATATTTTTCCACATTCAGATCTAGCTGACTTTTCCGCACTAACTAGAAATTTTGTCTAAGTCATCCTGTGTGCTGTTACAGTCAATTAAAGACGACGCCCTCCCATATTCCACAGCATCATTAGCAACAACCGCAAATTATAAGTTGCTCTGTCCATCAGATCATTTATACGGTCATATCATACTTCCCCTGGGGCACGCCTGACGATACACTCGTCTCTGATGAACACTGCTGTCGAGAACGTATTGAGTTCTATTAGGAAGTATTCCAGCCAGTTACAAATCTGTGAATCTATTCCACATGCTCGTATCTTCGTTAGCAGTCTGCAGTGTGGCACCGCGTCGAACACCTGTTTGCAGTCCAGATAAACATAATCCGCCTGCTGCCCTTCATCCATCGCTCGCAAGATGTCATTTGAGAAAAGGGCAAGCTGAGTTTCACATGAACGATGTTCCCTAAACCCGTGCTGATTCATGGAGAGAAGCTTTTCCGTCTCAAGGAAATTTACTATATTCGAAGTGAGAATATACTCAAAAATTCTACAGGAAACTGATGTCAACGATATTGGCCTGCAATTAGGTGGGTCAGTTATTTTACCTTCCGTATTCACATGAAGTGTTAAGTGCCATCGACAAGGGATCTCAAATCGATTCCATATTTCTGGATTTCCGGAAGGCTTTTGATACTGTACCCCACAAGCGGCTTCTAATGAAATTGCGTGCTTATGGAATATCTCCCCAATTGTGCGATTGGATTCACGATTTCCTATCAGAAAGGACACAGTTCGTTGTAATTGACGGTAAGTCATCGAGTAAAACAGAAGTGATATCTGGCGTTCCACAGGGAAGCGTTATTGGTCCCCTACTCTTCCTCGTGTTTATAAACGATTTAGGAGATAATCTGAATAGCTCCCTTAGACTGTTCGCGGATGATGCTGTCGTTTATCGGTTAGTGAAGTCAACAGAGGATCAAAAGCAACTGCAAAGCGATTTAGACAAAATTTCTACTTGGTGCGAAAATTGGCAATTGACACTAAATAAAGAAAAGTGTGAAGTAATACACATGACCACTAAAAGAAATCCGCTGAACTTCAATTACGCGATAAATCAGTCAAACCTTAAGGTCGTAAATTCTACCAAATACCTAGGAGTTACAATTACGAACAACTTTGACTGGAGAGAACACATAGAAAATATTGTGGGGAAGGCGAACCAAAGGTTACGTTTCATTGGCAGAACGCTTAGACGATGCACCAGCTCCACCAAAGAGACTGCCTACATCACACTTGTGCGTCCTCTCTTGGAGTACTGTTGCCCCTTGTGGGACCCTCACCAGGTGGGACTGACGGAAGATATTGAGAAGGTTCAGAGAAGGGCAGCTCGTTTTGTTTTATCACGTTACGGGGGGGAAAGCGTCACGGAAATGTTGCACGAATTGGGGTGGAAATCATTAAAAGAAAGACGTTATTCATTGCGGCGTGATCTGTTTGCGAAGTTTCAATCACCGACTTTTAGTTCTGAATGTGAAAATATTTTGCTAGCACCCACCTACTTAGGGAGACATGACCATCCCAATAAAATAAGAGAAATCAGATCGAAAACGGAACGATTTAGGTGTTCTTTCTTCCCGCGCGCTATTAGAGAATGGAACGGTAGAGAAAAGTTATGAAGGTGGTTAATGAACCCTCTGCCAGGCACTTAAATGTGATTTGCAGAGTATCTATGTAGATGTAGATGTAGATATAAACGGGAGTCACCTGCGCTTTTTTCCAATCACTAGGACCTTTGTGCTGAATTAAAGATTCACGATAAATGCAAGCTAAGTAGGGAGCCAACGCTGCAGAATACACTTTGTAAAACTGAACTGGTATTCCATCCGAACCAGAAGACTTTTTTGTATTCAGTTCTCTCAGCTGCTTCTCTAACCGGAAATAACTATTATTATGTCGTGCATTTCGGTGTTACAATGAAAACAGTGATAAACACCACCATCAGCTCTATTTTTATATTGTCATTTACTGGCAACCAGTTTCGATAGACCATGCCATCATCATCAGGCACTTAAAATAGGGCAAACTGTATTTTTGCTGCAGTGCAAAAAACAACTGGTGTCGCACTTTTATGGGACTTAACAGCACTTTTAAAGTTGCCAGTAAATGACAATATACAAATACAGCTAATTGTGGTGTTTTTCTTTGTTTTCATTACTATATATACGGCTGAGGCCCCAGCATCCGTACATACAATGGACAAAATCAATTTTGGCGTTAATATGTTGATCAAATGATGGTACATTTGTGCGGTGCTCCTGTGTGATAGACTGCTTAGAAGTTAAATTTAGAACTTCAGGTTTCCGTTTGCTTTGTCCTATTACTGCACCGGAATGATCAACAAGTGACTGGATAGTGGGCTTTGGCATTGCAGCCAGACCAGCACCTCCCACAACGGTTGCAGAGTCGGATATAACGCTCGTGGAAGAATGGACAATTGTCCCTAGAGATAAGCTCATACTGTCCATGCTATACAGGTGTGAAACTGTACTGGCCGTCTGATGGCAACGAGAATCACTTGTTCACTGTTATGTTAGCAAAAAAAAAAAAAAAAAATGTTCAAATGTTTGTTTAACTTATGAGACTTAACTACGGGGTCATCAGTCCCTAAACTTACAAACTACTTATCAACTACCTTATACTAAAGACGGCACAAATATCTATGCCCGAGGAGGGGATTCGAACCCCCGACAGTAGTGGCCGTGCAGACCGTGACTGAAGCGCCTCAGTCTCCTCGGCCACCGCGGCCGGCTTATGTTAGCCCCATGGTGCCTCGCTCTAAGTAAACATCATGTAAACCTCGAGCAAGGAGTTGAGATAAGAAAATATCGTACTTTATCAAACGAAAATTACAATTGTAACGAATGTCTGAATACAATACGTTACCGTATGTGCATTGTGTATGATATCTCACCTGAACCTCTAACTGTTTAGAGAAGTGTAGTTTCCGTACAATATAGGAAGTAGGAAGCCGTAGTTTGTTCAAAACGAAGAAAATAAAAGTTCGCAACTGACTTGGATTCTATGATACCAGAAGTAGATAATCAGGATAATTCGGGAAATAGCGACGGCAAGAAGAACGTCTTCCCGTGTCACGAAAATTTGACTTTCACTGCTGACAACACGGTGGACCTAGTAGTTGCGCCCATTCTACCGCTAAATGGCTGTAGTGCTAGCGCTGTACCTATCGCTAAGCATTGTCTAAAACTCCCTTTACATACGAAAGCATCAACTTCTTTTTACTATTGTTAAAGGCAATGCACAAAGAGGAGATTTTTTTGTGTGTGCATCTGTGGCAAAGCCGTTGGTGCCGTGCGGGAGTAGCCAAGCGGTCTGGAGAGCCACGTTACGGATCGTGCGGCCTCCTGTGTCGGAAGTTCGAATCCTCCCTCGGGCATGGATGTGTGGGTTGTCCTTAGTTTAGTTTAATTTAGTTTAAGTAGTTTGTAAGACTAGGAACTGATGACCAACGTAATTTGGTCTCATAGGATTAAATCGATACCTCAAATTTCGTGTTCGCGTGTTTATATATATATATATATATATATATATATATATATATATATATATATATATATATATATATATGAAACATTACCCACAGACCTCCTTTTTATTACAGTAGCGCAAAGCACACGTATCATACACACCTGAGAGTATAGATGTGGGGTTTCGATTGTGAGGTTAAAAGCAAGGTGAAGAAATACATGATCACTTCATCGTCAAACTTCACTCTGAGAAGTACAGTTTTCTCAACCAAAGTCTATGTTGCATCCCGCTTGGAAAAAGGTACGTTTTCTCGGACAGAATGATATATTGACCCAAAGTCAACATGGATTTTGAAAATATCGTTCATGCGAAACGGAACTAGCTCTTCACTCACACGAAGTGATGAGTGCTATCGACAATGGATCTCAAATCGATTCCGTGTTTCTTGACAATGTACCTCACAAACGGCTTTTAATCAAACTGGGTGGTTATCGCCCCAAATTTGCGACTGGATAGAGGATTTCCAGTCAGAGAGGAGACAGTTTGTAATAATGGATGGTAAGGCATCGACTAAAACAGAGGCGTTCCACAGTGTAGTGTTATTGGTCCTCTGCTGTTCCTTATTTACATAAACGATTTCGGAGAAAATCTATGCCGCTTTCTTAGGTTGTTTGCAGATGACGCCGTCATTTACTGTCTAGTAAAATCATCTGAAGATCAAAACCAACTGCAGAACGATGTAAATAAGATATTACTACGGTGAAAAATTGGCACAGGATAAATCAATCAAATGTGAAGACAGTAAACTCCACATAATACCAAGGGATTACTATTACTTCAGACTTAAACTGGAAAGAACACGTAGATAATGTCGTGGGGAAGGCGAACCAGAGACTGCGTTGTATTGGCAGAACCCTTAAAAGATGTAGCAGAACTACTAGAGAGACTGCATACATTACGCTTGTCCGTCGGACATCGAAAGAGTCCAAAGAAGGGCAGCTCATTGTGTATTGTCAAGATACAGAGGAGACAGCGTTACGGTAATGATACAGGGACTGGGATGGGAATCATTACAAGAACGCCGCTTATCGCTGCGGCGTTGGCTACTTACGAAACTCCAATCGCCAACTTTTTCTCCGAAAGCGAAAATATATTGTTGACTCCCACTTACATAGGTATAAAAGATCATCAGAATGAAATACGAGGAATCAGAGCTCGAACGGAGAGATTCAGGTGTTCTTTCTTCCCGCGCGTTATTCTAGAACTGAATTGGAGATAAACAGTATAAAAGCGGTTCGATGAACCCTCTGCGAGGCACTTAAATGTGATGTGCAGAGTATCCCATGAAAATGTAGATATGATATTTAAATACATAAATTAGCATTTGAAAACGAAATTAGAATGGATTTTGATTTTGGACAGCTTGAATTCGAAAGTGATTTTGCGTTTAAAACATGGCTTTAGTGAGATGTGCGCATTGCCCACTTCATATAATTCCTCCAGATTGCACATTGAGGCTGATATCAGTTGTATATAATTTGCGCCTTTTGTGCGAATAAAATTAAGAAGATGGTTGTTGGCATAGTTGATTCAAAATGTAATGATACTCCGAAGTCATTGAATTACTTATAATTTTCCTCCTTCGGTATTCACATCTTTACGAAATCGAAATATTGAAATATTTCGACCGTTTCGGGGGGTTGAAATAAATTCATCGACAAAGTTGAAAATTTGTGTTTGACCGGGATTCGAACAAGGATTTCTCGTTTCGGCCCATCGGTCGCCTTAACCACTTCGGTTATCGAAGCACGCTTCCATTCCAACACAAATTCTCGACTTCTAGCTGCCTGTCCATTGATTCCTCATGCTCTCAGCCTATACTGGATTCCCGCAAAGGATCGAGCGTTTGGATGCGTCTGCGTTGCATTTTCAGTTGCCTGTTGGTGGCATAAATGTTCAAATGTTTGTAAATCTATCGGATTCAACTGCGTGGTCATTAGTACGTAACTTGCAAACTACTTAAACTAAGGTGAAGTGCCCGAGGGAGGACTCGAACCCCAAACGGCGAGCAACCTCGCGCTCCGCAGCAAGACGTCTTAGACCGCTAGGCTACTCCACCGCGGCGTTGGTGGCATATTTCACAATTATCAATATGGTGTCTGTTCTTTCGGACATGTCTCAAAGTACAAACGCCATATCAATAATTCATATCTTGGTTTCTCTATTATAAATTGTCACTTGTAGTGATAGAATGCAGCGTTTTAAATCAAAATAAAAAACGATCACTGCTTTGTTATGATAGCGTTGTCGATAGTTTTATGCGGTTTAGAGAGTTAAAGTTCAAAGGGTTTCCTTTTCAGTAGGCATATAACATCCCAGAGCAGTTTAAGCAATTTCAGTATTAATTTCCTTTACAATGTTCGGCAATGTTGATCTCTGCTATAGAATATGAAAGGTCTTTTGATTAATAACTTAAAAAAAACATAAATTTATGCTGCTAGTTTACTTTCAACACACGTTTTTATTCGCTCTTTTTTGGAACGTCACTGTTACAATGAAAAGTCATTTTCAGTATTTTATCATAATACGTGTCTAAATTGATCGCCTATCTGCAATGGCGGCGCTTTTGTGTGATGGCGGAACGCGCCGGCATTGTGAGTTGTTAGTTAAAATAACCATCTTACCTCTCTCACACTAACTTCCTTCCCGTAATGAGGCACACAGCAGAAGGTCTTTAAAGCAATGAATAACTTTTTAATTATGCAGCGCTCAATGTTTCTACGCCCTAGGCAGCAAAAATAACAAGCTATCACGCACAACAAAAGAAGCCCTCTACCTGCAGCTGCTAGACGTTGTTTATAAATTCCTTCAGCACAGTACTTGCTACCCTCACCACAGAATAGTTATTTGGGAACACACTGATACTGAGATTTTCAGAGAAGACGATGGGACGGCTGTTACATATTAGTCAATTAGATGTGCCATTACTAATTAGCGTCAACTGTACATCTTATTGGGGACATGTAAAATTTCTGCAAGAATGGGATTCGAACCAAGATCTCTCGTATTTCGTGTATGGTCTCGCTGAGCTTCCCGCTGTATGTGCACGCGTCCCGGAACGCCCCGGAAACCTCCATAAGCCAAACACCAATATCCAGGAATTCTCGTATCGCAGCCCGTTGTAACAACCTCTGCGCTTCTTCCGGTCAAATGGTGCTCAATGTGTAGGGAGAAATCACAACTTCTGCCGCGCATGGAGACACCCACCGACTGTAGTCTCAGCTACTACTGCTATTAGCGCGCTATTACCATGTTTCCCCGGACGTTCAAACTGTTTCTTTCTGTCGTACGTATAACCTGTAAATAGTGAATATGTAGCATATAGCAGTAACTATAGAGTTACTTGCTAGAAAATGTTCAAATTCACGTATTACAGCAAAGATGATTTCAAAATTAAATAATTTGATCCGAAATTAATGTTCAGAAATTAATATTTTGAAGTAGAATAATGTTGAATGTGACTGCTAAAAAGTCATACAGATAAAGCGCCAAGTTCAGTGGAATATTTTCGATCTCAGCAACGGTTAAGTTAGTTTGCAAGTAATACTATAATCGGAAAAATTTTACCCACTGTATCAGTAGTACACTGGATGTGTACTACTGATACTTTGTACATATATATTGAGCCCTAAAGTTATGTTATCTAATATATAAAAATGAATGTTTGTGTTTCCGTATTTTATGCGCGACTGTAGCGTTCAACCGATTGTGATGAAACTTTGTCAACATTGCTTGCACTTTCGCGATGGTCACAGGCACCATTAAATGACTGTACGACAAATAGTTCAGAAGATGTAATCTGATATATAAAATAAAATACATGTGTTTTTGTTCCTATTTTATGCACGGCCGTACCGTACGTCCGATTGCGATGAAACTTGCGTGCCCTCGCGCGAAGGTTATAGGCATACCAAAATTAACGTGTATGGTGCATGGCGGAGAGTGCTTTCGAATTAGTTAATTCGTTTCTTATGCCTTCACGCTGAATTGACTGGAGAGATATGAATGAAATTTGGAAAAGACGTAGCTTTTACCCTGATTAGCACTTGGGTTATCTTTCGTAAGCCATCGTATGGTGCGTGACGGAGAGTACCTTCAAAGGGTTAATACGTTTGCTACCCCTTCATGCTCAAAAAATGGACAGCAAATGATAGGTAAAGGAAGGTAAGGAAGAAGGATAAGAAAGCATTGACAGTGGCCGGAGGCGAGCACAGTGGTCAAGTGTTTCAAATGTTCAAAGGTTTGTGAAGCTTATGGGACTTAACTGCGGTGTCATCAGTCCCTAAACTTACAAACTACTTATGAACTACTTACGAACTAGGACGGCACAAATATCCATGCCCGAGGGGGGATTCGAACCCCCGACCGTAGTGGCCGTGCAGACCGTGACTGGAGCGCCTCAGTCTCCTCGGCCACCGCGGCCGGCTCAAGTGTTTAAGGCGACCGCTGGCCCGAAGCAGGAGACCTGGGTTCGATTCCCGGCCCGGTTCACATTTTTATATATCGCCATTGCTTAATTTCAATACCCAAATGCGGCCACTGTCAATCCTTTCTTTCTTATCCTTATTCCTTCCCTTCCTTTACCTATCATTTGCAAATGCAATTTGGCTGCGAAGCAGGTGTGGTGTCTGTTCTTTCGGACGTCCGAAAGAACAGACACCACGCCAATACAATAGGAATGGACAGATTTGAATGACATTTGGAATGGAGATAGCTTATACCCTGATTACTACACGGACTACCTTTCGTAAGCTTCCGTAGGTGCAGGGCGGAGGGTATGTTACTACAAACATCCAAATTGTTTGACTCGTCTCCATGAGAGTTGGCACATAAATGTATGTTTTCATGAAGGAGATTTTTACTATCTGCAAACCAGTGAATTTATCGTGGCGGAGGGTACCGTCTGACTTTGACACCATATGACCATTCACCATGAAACTTGGCGCATATGTGTATGCTTCAATGTATAGGAGAGAGATGAGTAGGAGGAGGAGGAGACGGAAAGATAGAGGGGAGAGGAGGAAAATGAGAGAAGGGAGATGGTGACAGACAGGCTTAATGGCGGTGCACAGAGGGAGGGGAAGGAGGAAATGGACAGAGAAAGGCACAGAAGGAGACCGGGGGAGGAGCACGTAAAAAGAGGGACGGGAAAGGAGGAGATTGACTAATGGAAGACTGGACACCTCATATATATTTGTTCGTTTGTTCGTATTTTATGAGCCGACATAATTTTCATCTGATTGCGATAAAAGTTCTTAATTAAACAAGCTAACACTTTGAAAATTCAATCGTTATTTGCCCAATTATTTGTTCTGCGGCAACAACATGCCGGGTACCAGCTAGTCATTTGTAAATTTCACTGACTGAATATTCTGAGCGTGTTAATATTTTTAAGTATTGAAGCCAAATCTAACTAGTTTTAAATATGTCGTCCGACAATGTGCACAAAAGCTATAATAATAATAATAATAATAATAATAATAATAATAACAATAATAATTTCGTGTGGCTCATTAGCCTGATGCAAGTCTTTCAATTGGATGCACTTTGGCGACTTGCGTGTCCCTAGCCTACCCCAGTTATCCAACCGGGGAAAGGGGACCTACAGCTTTACGTGGAATCCGAACCACGTGTTGTTTCTGGTGATTCCTCACATCGTTAAGAGGTGATGTGATAAATCACCAGAAACGCCACGTGGTTCGGATTCCACGTAAGGCTGTAGGTCCCCTTTCCCCGTTTGGATAACTGGGGTACGCTAGGCACACGCAAGCCGCAAAAATATATTACTGTTACCATAATAGGAACGAACCTTAATTAGTGAAATAAAAACAAAGGTAAGTCCATCTGACTATGTAAATTTATTAAAAAAATATAATCACTCACATGAGTCGTAGAGACATCAGCGAAGACACGTCCTATCATGACCCAGGACAAAGATAGAATCCCCAGGAAGCATTCGCCTTTCGTTCTCCTTCCTAATAAAAACAGGAAAAAAATGAAGGTGTAGCCTAAAGGCAAAGATTGTAAAGAAAGGAGAATGCTGGTGGGGCGAAACAATATGTTATTATCTGTGACAACGGTAAAGACCGCTGTGTTACGTTACAGATTTTTGCATTTATTGTGCTTGAAGATTATCGTCACAGTCTAACATACACACTCCAGCAGATTTTTATTATATATTGCGACAGCAGCGCTCCAAGCGGACGGCAAACTACACTTCTGAATTTGTAATTGGATGAGTGCGAATAGTATCGTTAATATTAACTAACATACTTTTTACATTAGGGTACGTATGTAGTGCCATAAAAATAGGTAGTAATTTATACTAGCTCCAAGTTTGTCTTTCGTAGGTTTCCCAATATCCCTGACAAGGTAGGAAATGGTACATTAATGGATATTATATTTATAATTATCTTGTAACCTACAGTCTTTTAGTGATTGATTTTAACTTCTATTAAAAATGGAAAAATGCCTAGAAAACAGCAGTAGACCTTTCCTTTGCAGAGAGACGTCGCTTTTCTACTTACGAACGTTAAGGTTTTTCCACTACAAATCCAGTAAATTCGGTGAGGGTGAAACTTAGGAAACGCATTTAGTATTCAATAACAACAGGATTTACTAGATCAGCCGCCACAGCTGTAGCTGAACCAATAACTTCAAGGACGAGGCAATAAAACGGAAAAAGCAATCAAACTGTTTACCAACAAAGAAGAACCAAATGCCACAATTGTTGCTACAGCTGAGCCATAAACGGCAAGAATCTTCAAAAGATTAGCTTTTTAAGCTAAAGTGATTACAGTGAAAAGAATATGCGCGTATAAGAAAAACGAGTGAGGTGTAAAAATATGCGAATCACACCGAATTGATACACGTCATTAAAACTGCCTGTCCTAGTAAGAACAGGCCATAATGTAAATTTACGTTTCTCTTATGTTTATAGTCTACTTACTTTCAGCGAAATGAGCTATATATTTTAACATTACCCGACATTGTCGGTTTTGGAGGCGACGTGATAATTTTATAGTCTTCAAAATGAAATACCAAGATCTCAGATTAATAATTTATTCACTGACGACCGATTTCGGTGAACTGTGCCACTATCATCTGTTCATATACTTACTTTACAAGTTAGTTATCTGTCAACAATATAAAATACATGCAAGAAATAATGTAGAAACATGAAAAATAACATACATTTGGGATTAAGAGGCATTAATCCTACCTTACTGAAAATGGATATAAAATAATAAGTGCAACATAGCTCTCAGTAACTATATAAAAGTACAAAAGTTAAAACATGGCAGCTTACAAAATACTTTAAGCATTCTAGTCTACATACTGACGCAAGGTGGCAGCACCATAGTTCACAAACAGTATCCTGCTATTTCATTTTGAAGACTATAAAATGTAAGTATTTGTTCGTGACGAATCTCTTTATTATACCACTGAATCATTTACATTAGCCTGTTTTTAAATTAATTTCCGTATTATGAATGTCTCTTGATATTTTACTTATGCTTTCTACTAAAAAATTATACCAACTACTTCCTTAACTACGTACAAAAATCATTTTAAAGAAACATCACACCTTCGGAGGCTAGGAGCGCTAGTCTAGTTGCAACTGTCAGTTGGTAACAACTTTCACAGCTGTGAGTGTCGGGACTGAGTATGTTAGACTGTGTTATCGCCCCAATGCATTCCTCTTTTAACGAAGGTAAGGAATGTTTAAGATAGATACATTTAAATAGTTGCGATTTTACTTTTATGGTTTGTCTTTATTAAGTACAAGTACTTTCGGCGAAACTACGTCGTCATTCTCAATTACTTATGCAATAACCAACTCCAGGCCATTAAAATTGCTGCACCACGTAGACGACATGCTACAGACGCGAAATTTAACCGACAGGAAGAAGATGCTGTGATATGCAAATGATTAGCTTTTCAGAGGATTCACACAAGGTTGGCGCCGGTGGAGACACCTACAACGTGCTGACATGGGGAAAGTTTCCAACCGGTTTCTCATACACAAACAGCAGTTGACCGGCGTTGCCTGGTGAAACGTTGTTGTGATGCCTCGAGAATTGCGTACCATCACGTTCCCGACTTTGATAAAGGTCGGTATGTAGCCTATCGCGATTGCGATTTATCGTATCGCGACATTGCTGCTCGCGTTGGTCGCGATACAATGACTGTTAGCAGAATATGGAATCGGAGGGCTCATGAGGACAATACGGAACGCCGTGCTGAATCCCAACGGCCTCGTGTCACTAGCAGTCGAGATGACAGGCATCTTATCCGCATGGCTGTAACGGATCGTGCAACAACATCTCAATCCCTGAGTCGACAGTTGGGGACGTTCGGAAGACAACAACCATCTGCACGAACATCGTAATTAACATTTCATTTCATTACATTTCATTTCTCCTATGGAGCGATTAAATACAAATTAATTATTTAAAGAAATAAAACATGCGTAAGTAAATTTGAACAATCTGATTTTATGGTATAATCATTTTCTAATACGACACCTGTGAACAAACATTGCCATGCTGGTCGTAATCAGGCTTGTACATTATGTTATTAACAAATTTATACAATCGTATTAGTGAATTAGGTTTCCTATGATCAGTATTATTTTATGTGCGACTGTAAGCATATCAGGTGAGCCCTGGCTCACCTCTATATCTTAAATGGTTTCTAAGTTATGAATTTTTAACTAAACACTAAATTTCCGTATTTGATAGAAGGGATGTCTGTGCGTTACTATACGTGTCATGATACCCTTTCAGAAACTGTGTCGCATTTCTCTGTCTTAATTATGATTTATATTTGAATATAACTTTATCGTATACAATACACTGTCGCTTCGCTAGCTGCGCGGTGGGTTCCCTCTGGCGTCATGGCCTTTCCAAACGAGTGCTAAGCTCAACCCCCGGCCGGCCGTTTCCGCCCTACACACACACACACACACACACACACACACACAGAAGCGCGCACACACACACACACACACATACACACACACACACACACACAGACAGACAGAAGCGCGCACATACACACACACACACACACACACACACACACACACACACACACGCACCAGCTCTCCGCCGGCCAGCACGCTATGAGCTCTAGCGTCATGGCTGTTTAACATGTTTTTTCAAACTACAGATTTAGTCCCATCAATATCACCGGTCTACATAGATATAATGCTACTAAAATTAATAAGATTGTATCAATTTTGTGCATTTTCAAGGTCAGTGTTTGCGGTGCATTTAATCAATCTTGATAAATATCTCCAAACATAATGATTGCTAATCGTTGGGCGATTATGTCCCACACTGTTGCGGTGTACAACGTCTAGCGTATTTCATCTGTATCTAGTCCAGTTGTTTCTGTTTTGAAAACAGTGACACCGTTACGTTAGCCCGTTCGCTCATAAGTGACTGTTTTTTCCTTGATGTTGCGCACGCCGATGACGGGCGAGTCTATTTGCTCGGAAGTTAGGCTGGTAATATCAACAACGTGTACTATCAGCGACAATAGTAGATTTCATTGCATAGTGTCTCCACAGCAGTGTAGCCATTATTCAAGTTCCAACCCTCGTACTTCTACCTTATTCATGTTGTTAATACGAATTCCGATATACCGGGTGATCAAAAAGTCACTATGAATTTGAAAACGTAATAAATCACGGAATAATGTATATAGTGGGGTAAAAATGGACACACATGCTTGGAATGAAATGGGGTTTTATTAGAAAAAAATGTTCAAAAAATGTCCGACAGATGGCGCTTCATCTGATCAGGAAAGCAATAATAATTAGCATAACAAATTAAGACAAAGCAAAGATGATGATGTTTACAGGAAATGCTCGATATGTTCACCATCATTCTTCAACAATAGCTGTCGAGGAATAATGCTGTGAACAGCACTGTAAAGCATGTCCGGTGTTATGGTGAGGCATTGGCGTCGGATGTTGTCGTTCAGCATCCCTGGAGATGTCGGTCGATCACGATACACTTGCGACTTCAGGTAACCCCAAAGCCAATAATCCAATAATCGCACGGACTGAGGGGAACCTGGGACACCAAGCATGACGAATGTGGTGGCTGAGCATTACCAAACGACGCGCGAAAGAAATCTTTCACGCGTCTAGTAATATGTAATATTTATTCTAATAAAACCCCATGTTATTCCAATCAGGTGTGTCAATTTTTACCTGTCTATCTACATTATTCCGTGTTTAGGTAACTCTGCTTTAGTAGTACTGACCTGACGCGCAGTACCTAACTGATCAGCCAACATTTAGCGTAATGGAAGTGCGACAGCGCAGATATGCCGGAACTAGTTCGGAATTAAAAACGTAAATTCTGAGAAAATTCAACAAAGCTCAGACAAATAAGTACACCTGTTTAATTACTCTTACTAATGCAGATTCTCTCTCACAAGACATGACGTACCACCATATTCCATATTTTGGTAATGTTTTGGAAAGAGTGGGATCACAATTACGCAATAAAAATGTACAACCAGTTTCTTTAATATCACATAATCTAAGAAAGAAGTATAAGCACAAAGAAACTTCTATAAATAATACATACAATACTGGTGGGATCAATTGCATAAGGTGTGAGATTTGTCCCATGAGATACATTGGACAAACATGCAGAAGTTTTTGCACAAGATTTAAAGAACACACGAATCTTGATAACTCCAAGTCTGCCTTAAGCAAACATCTACAGGAAGAGAGGCACTCCATTACAAATTTACAAAATATTTTAAAAATTCTCCACAGGGATAGATAGGGACAAAACCTTAATATTGTGGAAGATATTGAAATATTAAGATGCAAGAAGCGTCTCCAAATGCACACACTCCACGGACAACTTGAGCTGCGCCATCGCCACATCTTAGCAAATTTTGATTATTTGAATAATAATACATAAGGCATATAGTTTTCATGTCGAATACCCAAAAAGAGCCTACTTAAGCACTATTTAAATTATAAATATTTAATAGATTAATGTAAGATGTAATTCATGTGGTATAATTTTATTACCAAACTGAAACTTGTGTTCAATAAATCTACATTTTTTATGGCGGCTTCTTGTTAACGATGTAAAATAGTGATAAATGTACTATATCGTTAAGAACAATTTCTGTAATCTGTAAAGACATAGCCCAACCTGACCTGCTACAACAATTTTGATTTTCGCGCATGCGCACTTGTGACGTACCTACCAGCTCTGTCACGAGCACCACATATCGACGACGGTCGGTCCCAGCGCAACGCCCCGGTATGTAAGCTTCATTTTCTCTTGTTCACCATTTCTACATTATTTCAACTCAGGCAATACGATTTATTTATCATTTTATGGAATAGGACCAGAGACAGTTGGGTCGTCTAGTCCACTGACAAGGAAAGTACTTCGGCTCGAACAAACACATATACACCAAAATCGTATGAGAGATAATGTTCAAATGTTCAAATGTTTGTATAGCTTATGGGACTTAACTACGGGGTCATCAGTCCCTAAACTTACAAACTACTTATGAACTACTTACGAACTAGGACGGCACAAATATCCATGCCCGAGGGGGCATTTGAACCCCCGACCGTAGTGGCCGTGCAGACCATGACTGGAGCGCCTCAGTCTCCTCGGCCACCGCGGCCGGCCGAGATAATGGAAAGATCCCTTATTGCAGTAGTGATACTCCCCTTGCCGGCCACGGTGGCCGAGGAGACTGAGGCGCTCCAGTCACGGTCTGCACGGCCACTACGGTCGGGGGTTCGAATCCCCCCTCGGGCATGGATATTTGTGCCGTTCTTAGTCTTAGGTAGTTCATAAGTAGTTTGTAAGCTTAGGGACTGATGACCCCGTAGTTAAGTCCCATAAGTTCTACAAACATTTGAACATTTGAACATTTGATACTCCCGCAACTGCAAAACTCTGCAGTCGTCCGTTAGAGGCCTCTGTGTGTGCCATGCCGCATTGCACTTTGACCCGTCGGTTCGCCAGTAGGGACGGTGCAGTGTGCCTCCGAAGTTGCGTTTTGTGATGTTATTTGTGTGGTGAAGCGTCAGATGGGGCGGCGATTGCTAATCAATCCTGCTAATGTATTGCGATTAGTTGAGATGAAGTTACGAAGAACCCTTCTTCGTGAAGATGCTATTAGTGTAGAAGATGAATCATTTGCATGCTTTCTCGTATCTGTTGTGGTACAGAAATATGAGCATAAGTTATATACTGTTGTTACAAACTCATAATAATGATAATAGGGATGATAATTGTCCTGTCCGCCTGCGACAGCGGCAACACACACAACACGAAGGCGTCGCGGGTTGCCGGACAGCTAGGCGGACAGTCCACGGGCTTCTACGAGTGTGCACACGGTGCTAGCAGCATGTCCAGAGGGCGCAGTAAAACGGGACCTATTCGCGTCCGCCGGACACGTGATCGCCTTGTTACGACCGGCAGATATCCTTCCGCGGTCCTATTTAAGGACGAGTACTGCCTATCCACTGCAGTCGGACGCCAGCCTAGAGACCTGTCACTCCTCGGCCCTCCGACGTCGCCGCCGCCGCTGCTCCGCCGCCCAACCGCTCTGCCCAGGACGCACTCGTGTTCCACAGCATCGCCGCCGACTGTGGGGACGGCCTCACTATAGGTCGCTTCACTGACGTCCGAGAGTGATTGTAATGGACTTGCAACCTATGGGACTGTAAACCAGTCGATTTCTAATTTCGTGTCTGTTTTTGGTTTCTTGTGTAACTGTAGCGTACAGAGTACTGACCTGTGTTGTTTATAGATTAATAAACGTTTAGTTTGAAGCCTTACTTCAGTGACTTTCCTACAGTAGATATTTCAATAATGACGAACACCTCATTGCAAGCGGTAGTGCTACTGTAAGTGCGGAAAGAGGCGATAGAAGCAGTGGCAATGAATACCAACAGTCTTTCGGGAAGAAGGTTTAAGTTGCGACTATCATCACGGTTTTTCATGACAATTCGCTAGAGAACATGTACGATGATTATTACATAGGATATAGTTCAGATATCTGCATTACGTATGGCGTCTATAATTTCATCTATATAGAGCATGGTTGCAGAGCTTTGCAGAAAAACGACACCCACCAGCACATTGAGATGTACGTAGCGATCCTGTAACCAAACGTTCAAACAGATATGTTTGTTCGAGCCCATGTACTTTCTTTGTAAGAGAAAAATATGAAATAACTTGTGAGTACTTTCACCTACAGTTTTCTTATCTGTAGCCCAAAAGTAAAATAACATAACGCGATTGTTACTGGCATTTGATCTTCTTTGTATGCAGATAAACCTGATGATGTGGCTCTAATGCCACGAAACTAGTTGGTTAATAACAGAATACCATACAGCTAAAGCGGTTTATAAAAAACAGTATCAGTTTGGGTGCATCATTAACGCGAATCAGCTGCTCCGCTTGGAGGACGGCGGAGAACTTTTTTCGAATAATATCACGGTCCGCTGCGAAGAGAATGGCGTTAAGCTGCCTCGAGATGGGGGCGGTGTGGCGGAAACAAAGGATGCAAAAATAACGAAGGCGCTTTGGAGAGACGGGCGGCGGACAGGCACACTCGAGGTGAGGGGCTTGTTTGCGGGATTGCAGGCAAAAGGCGGGCTTCGCGCCTAACAAGGTTACCGCGGCGGCGGGCGCGGCCACAGCCACAGGCGAGGAACTGGCAGAGGAGCGGGCGGAGCGCGAAGTGGGCCCGCGCGTGGCGTTTTAAAACCCCGCAGCGACAGACTGGCAGCAGGCGGAAACGTGTTCACTCCGCTTAATTACTACTGACTCTTCCACTTCTGCCTCATCCACGTCTCGTTCTTCCCCTTGTTTCCTTTTTTAGGTGGATGGAAGTACCAGCAGCTGTATAGAAATTATTTATTTAATTTTGCGCGACCGGTTTCGGTGCTTCAATTACACCACCTTCTGGCCCCTGGCCGAACAAGACAAATTCAACAATAATAAAACTTTTAACCAACAACTGCTATATATAAAGTCATGTATAAAATGTTAAGCAATAAACATGTCATACGTAAAATAAAACTATTGTCCACCAAGAAACATTTTACAAGGTCACTACGTAACAAATTAGTGCTACTTCACACAAAGATCGTGAGTTAATTTTTCAAATGTTTGTATACCATATGGGGCTTAACTACGGGGTCATCAGTCCCTAAACTTACAAACTAATTATGAACTAGCTAATCCTAAGGACGGCACAAATATCCGTGCCCGAGGGGGGATTCGAACCCCCGACCGTAGTGGCCGTGCAGACCGTGACTGGAGCGCTTCAGTCCCCTCGGCCATCGCGGCCGGCCGTGAATTAATAATATATTATTGTGGTCTTCAGTCCGTAGTCTGGTTTGATGCAGCTCTCCACGCTACCCTGTCCTGTGCAAGTCTCTTCATCTGAGAATACGTTCGGCAACCTATATCCTTTTGAATCTGCTTACTATATTCGTAAAAAAATGTTCAAATGTTTGTTAAGCGTAAGGGACTTAACTCAAAAATGTTCAAATGTTTGTATAGTCTATGGGACTTAACTACGTGGTCATCAGTCCCTAAACTTACAAACTTCTTATGAACTACTTACGAACTAGGACGGCACAAATATCCATGCCCGAGGGGGGGATTCGAACCCCCGACCGTAGAGGCCGTGCAGACCGTGCCTGGAGCGCCTTAGTCCCCTCGGCCACCGCGGCCGGCACTATATTCGTCACCTCGGTCTCCCTCTACGATTTTTACCCCACACGCTTCCTTCTCGTGCTATGTTGACAATTCCTTGATGTCTCCGAATGTGTCCAACCAATCTATCCCTTCTCTTAGTCAGGATATGCAGAAACTCCTTTTCTTCCCCATTCGGTTAAGCACCTCATCATTAGTTACGTGATCTACCCATCTAATTTTCATCATTTCTCTGTAGCACCACATTTCGAAGGCTTCTATCATCTTTTTATCTGAACTCCTTATCGTCCACGTTTCACTCCCATACAATGCTACCCTCCAGACAAATGCTTTCAGAAAGGACTTTCTGACATTTAAATTAATATTGGATGTTAACAAGTTTCGCTTCTTAAAAAACGCTTTTCTTCCCATAGCCATTCTGCGTTTTATATATTCTCTACTTCGGCCAGCAGAAGTAATCTTGCTACACAAATAACAAAATTTATTTTCTGACATTGCATTCCATTACCTTTGTTTTACTCTTCTTATTGTTCATCTTATACCTTGCTTTCAAGACACTGTCCATCCCATCCAATTGCTCTTCCAGATCTTTTGCGGTCTCTGACAGAATTACTATGTCATCAGCAAACCGCAATCTTTTTATTTCTTTTCCCTGGCTTTAATGCCCTCTCCAAATTTCTCTTTCCATTCCTTCACTGTCTGCTCAATGTACATTAAACTTTCGTAAACAAATGAAATTTCAGGACACAGAGACACCATCTCAAAAAGTCTTATTTCAGTTTCACAGGTCCATAGCAACAGACCGCAAGAATGTAACCTGATGTACCTGTAGTAATAGTTTAGTGTAGGCCAAACAGCCTGAAGATGAGGCACATGCCTCGAAACATGTAGTTTAAATAAATAACTTTAACAGCTATATACATTGTGACCGGTAGCGGAAAATTCAATTATGCTGTTAATTGTTGTAACACAGTCACGGTCAAAAAATAGTCAAAGGTTTCAAAAAGTTAAATTATAATTAAAAATAGTCCAGTTCGCGAAAATTGTTCTCTAAAATGTTCAAATGTTTGTTAAGCTTATGGGACTTAACTACGGGGTCATCAGTCCCTAAACTTACAAACTACTTATGAACTACTTACGAACTAGGACGGCACAAATATCCATGCCCGAGGGGGGATTCGAACCCCCGACCGTAGTGGCCGTGCTGACCGTGACTGGAGCGCCTCAGTCACCTCGGCCACCGCGGCCGGCCAAATTGTTCTCTATTTCGTAACCGATATAGGTGTATACTACTGTGAAGCAATATTTAATTTTGCGCGGCCGGTTTCGGTGCTTCAATTAAACCATCTTCACGCCCCTAGCCGAACAAGACAAATTCAACAGTAATTATACTTTTAACCAACGACTGTTATATAAAGTCATGTATAACAATGTTAAGCAATAAACATGTCATACTATACAACATCTATGCAGAACATGTCATTAGGAAAGCTCTTGATGGTTGGACCAAAGGCATCTCAACTGGCGGAAGAATTGTCAACAACCTCCATTTTGCTTATGACACTGTACTTTTAGCCAACAGTGAAGATGAACTTGCTGAGCTACTAACTAGAATAAAAGACATTAGTCTAGCATATGGACTTGACAAAACCTCAGTAAGTCCAAACTCATGTTAATTGATCGAGAACGACAGATCCAGCTCACAGGTCAATTAAAGGAACTGTAATTCGTGCAGTCCTTCACCTATCTTGGGTCAACCATCTGCAGCACAGGTAGTTGTGAAGAGGAGATAAGAAGACGGATCACGCTAGGACGAGTGGCTATGAAGAAGCTCACGAAGATCTGGCAGAGCAGAGCAATAATAAATAGCACAAAGATCCGGCTAGTTGAAACACTCGTGTTTTCTGTCTTCTTTTATGGCTGTGAATCATGGACACTCAAGACCAGAGACAAACAACACATTGATGCGTTTGAGCTTTGGCGCTGGCGTAGGATGCTACGCATAAAATTGGACCGAAAGAAGAACAAACGTGTCCATTATTGAACAACTGAGTATCTCCAGACGCCTTTCTTCTCGAGTCGACGAAAAAATTCTCCAGTTCTTTAGCCATATTGTGAGAAGAGACGGAGAAAACCTAGAAAAAATAATCTTACAAGGAAAGATTGAGGGCACAAGAACAAGAGGAAGAGCAGTGAGCAGATGGATAGACCAAATCAAGAGGATTTCCGGTCTACCTCTTCAGCAGGCACTGAGAGAAGCTGACAACCGTCCGGGATGGAGACGCTTGGTTCATGGGGTCACGACGCTCAGCAATGGACACAACGACTTATGATGATGATGACGTAAGATAAAACTATTGTGCAACAATAAACATTTTACAAGGTCACTACGTAACAAATTAGTGCTACTTCACACAAAGATCGTGAGTTTATATTATTAACTTTCGTAATGAAACGAAATTTCAGGCCTCTGAGACATCATCTCTCCATTTCGTAACCGGTATAGGTCTATTGTAGACCATTTTCAGATGGATACTACTCTGAAGCAATATAATAGTCCAACCAATCGATTCTTGCGCGTCGTCGCCATGGTAACTGGTGGTGTCTTGCAAGTTCATTTTTGAGATATACTAAACGAGTTTTCCGTAAACGCCCTTAAAGGGCAATTTCTGCATTCATCGCCAATTTTAATGGTTACTTTTCTGTAAAATTTCTTTTAGAATTATAATGACCTTACTTAGTTCTTTTAATTGGCACATTATTATACAATTTTTATCCACTGCGTACAAAATGTTTCATATGTTTGTATAGCTTATGGGACTTAACTACGGGGTCATCAGTTCCTAAACTTACAAACTACTTATCAACTAGCTTATCCTAAGGACGGCACAAATATCCATGCCCGAGGGGGGATTCGAACCCCCGACAGTAGTGGCCGTGCAGACCGTGACTGGAGCGCCTCAGTCCCCTCGGCTACAGCGGCCGGCCACTGCGTACAATTAGGTACTTTTAATTAGGTACTGTATTTTTATTCTTATTGAATCCATCATTACTGGTGGAACCGGAACTGCGGCTAGTCAAGTGTACCTAAGAAGTAGGATACCAACAGCCGTATGCTTAATAGAAATATTTATTCCTTAACTACCAATTTCAGCATTATGCCATCTTGAGGCCCCTAATCGGAGTATTATATCCATTAAATAGGAATCGAAACTGGTTGCGTGGACTTCTAGCTCTCAGTTTCGATTCCTATATAATGGATTTAATACTCCGATATAGGAACCTGATGATGGCATAATGGAATGCGGAAACTGGTAGTTAAGGAATAAATGTTTCTGTTAAATATACAGCTGTTGGTATCCTACTTCATATGTATTTTTATTGGTTGCCGTGGCCGAGTAGCCGTGCGGACTAAGGCGCCTTATGCAGTGCTGGCGGTTCTTCCTCGGGTAAGGGTGTTTATGTTGTCCTTAGGATACGTTAGTTCAAGTAGTTTGTAAGTTTAGGGACCAATGACCAATGCAGTTAGTCCCCATAAATTTTCCAACATTTGAATCTTTTGATTGGTTAATACTGACATGACATGACGGGCGGTGGTCGGAGCATCCAGGGCTTAAATCGCAGCCCCACTGCTCAAAGCACACTGTACACGTATGTGTGGCCGGCTGCGTCACCGCCTGTTATACTGCCTGCCATCATGGGTATAATATTTTGTACTTTTATTGTTATTTTAGATGCCCCTGTATGTTTACTGTTATTGCATATGTCCTCCGACTTTTATATTGTTTCACAGTGGTATCCATCTGAAGATCGACTGCATCAGGTTACGAATTAGAAAAAACAATTTTTGCCATCTGGAATGTTTTCAGTTACACTCCTGGCCATTAAAATTGCTACACCACGAAGATGCGCTACAGAAGCGAAATTTAACCGACAGGAAGAAGTTACTGTGATAGGCAAATCATTAACTTTTCAGAGCATTCACACAACATTGGTGCCGGTGGCGACACCTAAAAGTGCTGACATGAGGAAAGTTTCCAACCGGCTTCTCATACACGAACAGCAGTTGACCGACGTTGCCTGGTGATGCCTTGTATAAGGAGGAGATATGCGTACCATCACGTTTCCGACTTTAATAAAGGTCGGATTGTAGCCTGTCGCGATTGCGCTTTATCGTATTGCGACATTGCTGCTCGCATTGGTCGCGATCCAATGACTGTTAGCAGAATATGGTATCAGTGGGTTCAGGAGTGCAATACGGAACGCCGTGCTGGATCCCAACGGCCTCGTATCACTAGCAGTAGAGATGACAGGCATCACATCCGCATGGCTGTAACGGATCGTGCAGCCACGTCTCGATCCATGAGTCAGCAGAAGGGGATGTTTGCAAGACGACAACCATCTGCATGAACAGTTCGACAACGTTTGCAGCAGCTTGGACTATCAGGTCGGAGACCATGGCTGCGGCTACCCTTGACGCTGCATCACAGACAGGAGCGCCTGCAATGGTGTATGCAACGACAAATCTGGGTGCACGAATGACTAAACGTCATTTTTTTCGGATGAATTCAGGTTCTGCTTACAGCATCATGATGGTTTGGCGACATCGCGGTGAACGCAAACTGTGTATTCGTCATCGCCATACTGGCGTATCACTCGGCGTGATGGTATGGGGTGCCATTGGTTACACGTCTCGGTCACCTCTTGTCCGCATCGACGGCACTTTGACCACTGGCCGTTACATTTCAGATGTGTTACGACCCGTGTCTCTACCCTTCATTCGACCCCTCAAAACAGTACATTTCAGCAGGATAATGCATGACCGTATGTTGCAGGTCCTGTACTATCCTTTATGGATACGGAAAATGTTCGACTGCTGCCCTGACCAGCACATTCCCCGGATATCTCACAAACTGAAAACGTCTGGTCAATGGCGGCCGAGCAACTGGCTCGTCACAATACGCCAGTAACTGCTCCTGATGAACTGTGGTATCGTGTTGAAGCTGCATGGGCATCTGTACCTGTACACGCCATCGAAGCTCAGTTTGACTCAATGCCCAGGGCTATCAAGGCCGTTATTACGGCCAGAGGTGGTTGTTCTGGCTGCTGATTTCTCAGGCTCTATGCACCCAAATTGCGTGAAAATGTAATCACATGTGAGTTCTAGTATAATATATGTGTCTAATGAGTACCCGTTTATCTTCTGCATTTCTTCTTGAACTAACAATGTTAATGTATTAAGATTGTTGTTTCACCTTTAGTATAGTTTCTAAAATTAAGGTAAACGAACGAGTCGTGCACGAGGAAGGAGTCGGACCTTCGACGGCGAGCAACAGCGTGCTCCGTAGTAAGGCGCCTTAGACAACACCGGCACTCCACCGCGGGTATCTGAACGTGCTGTTCAGAAGAGATCTTTTGGTTTTAACATTTCAAAAAATTGGTGTTGTTATGGTCTTCACTACGAAGACTGGTTTGATGCAGCTCTCCACCCTACTCTATCCTTAGCATCTCCTCGCAAGAACGGCAGCCTACACCCGTTTTAATCTTCTTACTGTATCCATCTCTTGGTCTTCCTCTGCGGTTTATACCCCAAACACTTCCCCTCCAATGCTAATCACACTTAAATTAATATTCGATGTTAACAAATTTGTCTTTTTCGAAACGCTTTTCTTACCATTGCCATTCTGCATTTCATATCATCTGTACTCTATTAATGTTAATGTTCATTTTATACTCACCTTTCAACACATTGTCTATTCCGTTCAATTGCTCCTCCAAGTCCTTTGCTGTCTCTGACAGAATTACAATGTCACCAGTGAAACACGTGGTTTTCATTTCTTCACCCAGAACTTTAATTCCTTCTACAAATTTCCCCTTGCTTTCCTTTATAGTTTGCTCAAAGAACAGATTGAATAACATTTGAGAAAGGCTGCAACCCTGTCATACACCACTCCCAAGCTCTGCATCCCTTTCATACCCTTCAAGAACTGCCGTCTGGTTTTGTACAAGTTGTAAATAACCTTCCGGTCCTGATATGTTACTCCTGGCCGGCCGCGGTGGCCGAGGGGCCTGAGGCGCTTCAGTCACGGTCTGCACGGCCACTACGTTCGGGGGTTCGAATCCCCCCTCGGGCATGGATATTTGTGCCGTCCTAGTCCTAGTTCGTAAGTAGTTCATAAGTAGTTTGTAAGTTTAGGGACTGATGACCCCGTAGTTAAGTCCCACAAGATTTACAAGCATTTGAACATTTGTTACTCCTGCTTGCTTCAGAATCTGAAAGAGTGTATTTCAATCAATATTGTCAAAAGCTTTCTCTGCATCTACAAAAGCTACACATGTAGGTTTGTCTTTCCTTAATCTATCTTCTAAGATAAGCCGTAAAGTGACTATTGCCTCCCGTGTTCCTACATTTCTCCTGAATCCAAACTGATCTTCCCCGAGGTCAGATTCTACCCGTTTTTCCATCCTTCTGTAAATAATATTCATGTTAAATTTTGCAACCATTATTTTTCTAACTTATAGTCCTGTAATTTTCACACCTGTCTGCGCCTACTTTCATTGGAATGGGGATTACTAATTTTATCTTACAGTCTGAGGGTATTTCGCCTGTCTCTTACATCTTACACACCTGGTGAAATAGTTTTGTCATGGCTGGTTCTCACAGAGACTTCAGTAGCTCTGAGGGAATGTCATACTAACAACAAATGATTAATTGTTACAAAATGTGAATGACCTGGTGGTATTTTCCTGTGCTATCCAACTGTTGAACCAATAACAAGCACTTTTGTTTACAATGAAAGCACAAGCGTGTGCGGATATACGTGTGTGTGTGTGTGTGTGTGTGTGTGTGTGTGTGTGTGTGTGTGCGAGTGCTCGAGAGCGTGCGAGAGAGAGCATGAGTGAAACAAGCTAGCGGCCTTTCACTATTGAACTAATAACATGGTTACAATGAACCTGATAATCCGCTCCGCATGTAATGTGGGTGTACTACAAGATAAAGCTTTTATCCTGTTATTATACAGTTGCGCTCGCCATTATTTCACTGTTTTCACATAACATTACATGCATCCCTAGACGGATAGTAAACTGATGAAATATGAAAGTAATGAGAGGTAGAACAGAAATGTGGTTAGCGGTAAAAATAACATCAAAAGCCGGGAGCTCAATGTAGACTAAGCGAAGTAATTACGTTGCAAGCGAAATCATAAGTGTCGGATCATGCAAGAAGGACACAAAAAGCGGATTAGCACTGTGAAACGTCACATTTCTGTTATAAGGCTGTTATAATGTCTTCTATGAACGAAGACTTTACTAACAATGTAATTCTGCAGTATTACAATGCGCGCGACTGTGGGCAAACGGTAACGAACAATAGTGGTTTAAAGATACATTCTGCAGGTTTGGTAGACTGATAAGTAATTAGGTGGTTTCCCACAGAATTGGCGGAAGCGGAAATACACTGACGTACAAATTGAATTCAACAAAAACCGTAATTTCGCACAACTATATACCACTTTTGACATATTTTAATGCGTAACCTTATGTATAATTTCCGAAAGCCAGAATTTTTTATTTTTATTTTTTAAAATTTTATTTTATAGATAGTAGTTTTTGCAAAAAATTAAATTACTGTGAGAGTTGGACTCAACACTGTCAGTGTCTTGGTTAAACGTCATGCCAAAAAGTGGTACGTAGTTGTATTGCAAGTGAGCAACTATAGTACACTGAATTTTATATTCAGAATCAATGATTATGTTACTTTAACAACTTATTTCAGTACTTTTTACACTCATAACGATGTAGAAAGTATTTTAATTAAATATGAAGTCACAGTATGAAGGACACACCTACTCAAACGTCTAACAACAATTGGCACAATGTTAAAAGAAAAACAATCTACCCACTTATACGTCACACGTCTCTTAGCTCTGCGATACTAGTCCAGGACCTTTATGTATTGAACAGAAAAAAAAAATTAGGGGAGAGATGAAACCTCTTGCAACAGTCTCAGTTTGATGGTCTAGTTAACATACTAAAAGTCCCCGAAGCTTCGGGCTGTGGAATGACGGTGATGATGTCATCAGTATGGCCGACCTAAATAATTGTGCCGTAATTTTTGAACGGCTATAAATTCCCACTGAATTAACATAAAAAGGTCATTTTTGCACCGAATTACAGAGAAAAGGTTTAAAAAGTATTATGTGTCAGTATATAACGTATATACAACATTCTCTCTCAGTTATATTAATCGAAAAGTAGAAAATACTATTTATCAAACTTTTTTGGTGTTTTTCGATGAATAACTGGGTAATTTTGGAACAAATTGAGGATTTCTTTTCATTAATCATGTTGCAAATTCTTAGAGCTTTAAAATAATACCAATATGTTTTTCCTATCATTAGTAATAAGGGAGTTATCTGAATTTGTTTACCGAAAGATGTAACTGTTCACTAGTCAGGCTCATGTTCTGCAACGCAGTTTTCCTACACTTTCTCAGGAGCGGCTTACGCTTTACTGGAATAGTGACATAATGTGAGTGTGTAGCAATTGGAATGTCAAATTGTGTGTGTAGCACTATGAAAAAATTAGCATAACAATGATTTTTGTCCGTCCTGCTCGCACAGGTGATTGGGGATTGCGTGTAGAAATGGTGAAAAATATGATTCTTTTTTTCCATGTAGCGGGCCACCTTACATATGCGCGCATTTATACATAAAACAGATGTCAACACTTGAAGACAGGCTGACACCACAAGAGTCCTAAAAATTTGTCACCACAGGACAGTTTGTGATTAGACGTGCCAATAAAATGTTGGCTGGTAATTGGAGTGACATGAGGATAGAACAAGTATTGATGAGATTGTTGAAATCATCTGTTGGCCTGACACATGGACGTGGGATAGCGAGTAGTATCCTGAATCTATGGGTGCATGGTATGTATTCATGTTCATTCAGCACTTTGAGAAATAATATAAGTAACCTCCTTTGACCAACACGTTCCGCTAAGGAAATCACGACAAGCACGTAATAATATCGATTGTTCAAAAGTGGTGGCGTGGTTCGTCTCATATTCTCCGCTCACAAATCGTTCTGAGCTCATATAATTGTCAAGTGGTATTATAGCAAGTGAGGCTATTAACTGTGACGATGCAGTTAATGTCGGAAAAGCTGCAGTCAAACGAGTTGTAGGGAAAACATTCATGGATGTTCATTTACATGGAAGTGACAATGTGCGGACAGCACACATGACTAGCGCTGTCAAGATCAACGATGACATTGTTACACCTATTAACACCATGCAGCTATTCTTCAGAGTAAGTTGTGTTGCGAAAACTGATAAGGACCTCCAGAAATGCTTGAACCATGAACTGACAACTCATCCCTTATTCATGTTTGATGATTATTACTTGAGAAAAACACAAAACCCGATTTTGTATGATATATTAGATAACAGTATGTTAAGTGACACGCATCTCTCACCTCCTCAAGATTCTGCCTATGTTGTAGATGGTGGATATTTATTGCGAAGAGATATTTGGTAAAAATGACTTACAAAGAATTATATGGACTGTACGTAAATTATGTGAGGAACCATTTTGGTAATAACTGGGTTGTGGTTATTCCAAGCCCAGCACAAATAGCGAAGGGCACAGGCAAAATGTCAGTCACTTGTCATCCACTTTACAGATAATATGATGTGCACAGTGTGCCAAGAACACTTTCTAAACAATTTTGGAAATAAGGAACTATTTATTGTTGGTTTAAGAAGACATCTGAAATTTGGTAATATTTTGACACTGCAATCATAGGCTGATGCTGATAAACTGATTGTTTGAACAGCGCTGGAGGTGGGAAAGGAGAAGGCAACTATGGTGGTTGGTACAGATATGTCGATTTACTCGTTCTTCCAACTGCACTTTCTCCTGGTAACGTACCCAATTACTTTCAGAAGTCGTCTGTGGGAAAAGGTCCTTCACGGACTTATTATCATATTACATATCAAGGTGTGTTATTTTTGCATGCTGTATCCGGATGTGTTTGGCCAAGGGAAGAAAACAGTATTCAAACTCCTCCAAACACAGCCTAATCTACGGAAAATTACTTCTTTCTTCAATAATGACAACACGAATGCTCAAGAAGTAACTGAAGCAGGAGAGAGACTTCTGTTAGCATTGTATGGTGCACCTAAAGGAACGACGTCATTAAACAGTCATAGATATCAGCGTTACCTAAAAGCTGTGACATCACGCCCAATCACCTTTAAGATAGATCTTGCTCGACTTCATCCAACATCTGCGGCAGCAAGAGAGCAGTCAAAACGTGTTTATCTTCAGGCGCAGCAGTGGAGGGGCAAAGAGTTGCTACCCACTTCATGGAGATGGGTCTCTAATAATAATTCTCTTCACCCAGTTTTAACTCAAGAACCTCCTGCCCCCGACTTCATCTAAATGTTAATATCTTGCAAGTGTGAATGTGGATGTGAACGAAATTGTCGTTGTCGCAGTGTTGGATTACAGTGTTCTGTTTTGTGTGGATATTGCAATGGCAGTGGGTGCAGCAACTCAAATATTCTCCATTTTGATGAGGATGATGATTTACCTTGTGTGCAGGAGTGTGATGAGAAAGATGATTCAGAATGTTTAAGATGTGATTCATATTTTTAACAGCAAAGAAGACATTCAGCTACTTATATCGTAACAATTTTATTCGTGTGTGGCACTCCGTATCGGCGTTCAGTGTGCAATCTGTTCATTTTTTGCACATATGCGTTAATTATTGCTGATCAGAGTGCAACATTATTAGTTGATTCAAAGACAAAATAATATTGTTAGTAATGGTTCCTTTTTGACAAAATAATGTACGTCTCACCTTCAACAAGGCAGTAAAGGTGGTAAATATAAACACATATGTATATGTAAATGCATGAATCTATATCGATCATGTAAATTTTGTAATATAAATCAGCGCTTTGTATATTTATATATACTGTTCATTTTTGTAAAAATAAATGCTGAGATTGTGCAATATTCATAGAAACAGTCGTTTCACTATCATTTGATAACATTGTACATTCACATGTCCTTGCAAGTCTTTAACAAGGTTTCAAGAAATATCTCCCGACCGTTCTAACATGCAGTCCGACTAGTGAATAATCACACTTTACAGTAAATAATTTCAGATAACTCCTTTATTATTAATGACGAGAAAAAGATACTACTATTTTTTTTAATCTCTAAGAATGTGTTACATAATTAATTTTAAAAAATCATCATTTTGTTGCATAATTACGCAGTTATCAATGGATACACTTCAAAAACAGGTTGAAAAATTTATATTCTCTTCGTTTTTGTCAGTATAGCTGAAAAGAAATGTTATATCTACATATGGTATTGCTATAGAAACTTTTTAAGGTCTTCCTCTATAATTGGGCGCAAAAATGACCTTTTTATGACAATCCTATGAGATTTATAGCCGTTCTAAGCTTACTCTAGTTGCTTAGGCCGTCATGTTGATGACTTCATAACCGCGATTCCACAGCCCGGAACTTCGGGGACTTTTAGTATGTTAACTAGGCCATCTTTCATCTCTCCCTTAATTTATTCCTTTTCAGGCCCCTTTAATTATTTTTTTTTATTTTTTTTTTCATAAAGGTCCTAGACTATACTGTACAACTCCCTATTTGAAGAGACCATCACTGTCACATTAATTTCACACACAATACCTGACACCTGGTATTTCCGGTGTAGAGAAGCAGTTGAGAGAGCTAAATACAAAAAAGTCTCCTGGTCCGAATGGAATAGCAGTTCGGTTTTACAAAAAGTATTCTGCGGCGTAGGCCTCTTACTTGCATTTATCGGGAATTCAGCGTAAAGGTGACTCCCGTTTATAAGAAAGATAAAAGGACTGACCCACTTAATTCCTGTAGAATTTTGGAGCATATTCTCAGTTAGAATGTAAATTTCCTTGATACGGATAAGCTTCTTACTATGAATCTGCACGGATTTAGGAAGCATCGTTCGTATGAAACTCAGCTTGCCGTTTTCTCACATGACATCTTGTCATGGATGAAGAGCAACAGGCAGATTGTGCTTTTCTCGACTTTGACGCGGTGCCACACTGCAGACTGCTAACGAAGATACAAGCGTATGGAATAGATTGACAGATTTGCGACTGTCTGGAAGACTTCCGAAGTAATAGAACGCAGTACGTTGTTCTCGACGGCGAGTGTTCATCAGAGACGAGTGTATCGTCGGGCGTGCCCCAGGGAGTGTCATAGGACCGCTATTATTTTCTATCTATATGAATGATCTGATGGACAGAGTAACTTGGAATTTGCGGCTGTTTGCTGACGATGCTGTGGTGTATGGGAGGGTGTTGACAGTAAAGAACGGTAATAGCATACACGATGACTCAAAAATTTCTAGTTGATATGAAGAACAGCAGGTATCTCTAAATGTAAGGTATGCACATAAGTAGGGAAATCAATCCCAAAATGTTCGAATACAGCATTGGTAGTGAGCTTCTTGATGCAGTCGGTTCGTTAAATATCTAGGCGTAACATTGCAGAGCATTATGAAATAGAACGAATATGTAAGGACAGTTGTAAGGCGGACATCCGACTTCGATGTATTGGGAGAAGCTTGTACGACCACGTCTTGAGTACTGTTCAAGCGTTCGGGATCCGCAGCAGATCAGTTTAAAGTAAGACATAGAAGCAGTTCAGAGGCGAGCAGCTAGGTTCGTTACTGATAGGTTCGACCAATGCGCGAATGTCAGATAAATGCTCTGGGAACTGAAACTGGAATCGCTGCAGGAAAGATGACGTTCTTTTAGAAATTCTGTTGAGGAAGTTGGATGGAATTTGAATCTGACTGCAGAACGATCTTGCTGCTGCCTTCTTATATTTCGCGTAGTGATCAGAAAGACAAGAGAAATTTGGGCTCGTACAGAAGCATATAGACATTCTCTTTTCCCTCGTTCTAGATTAGATTAGATTAGATTAGATTAGATTAGATTAGATTTTCGTTCCGTAGATCCATGTTGAGTAGATCCTCATGGATGTGGAACATGCCAAGAAACAAAATTTGAATAATAGATAATATCAATAATATAAATACAGATACATACACTTTTAAGTGCTTTTTTTAGCTGATAATATAATAATACTAATATAAAGAGCGCTTGCCCGCGAAAGGCAAAGGTCCCAGGTTCGAGTCCCGGTTCCGGCACACAATTTTAATCTGCCAGGAAGTTTCATATCAGCGCACACTCCGCTGCAGAGTGAAAGTTTCATTCTGGAATACTAATATAGTATGAGTACCGATACATGCATCATTTGGTACAATTTAGAAATTCACTAATAGAGTAGAAGGAGTTGGCCACTAGAAAGTCTTTTAGGTTCCTCTTAAACTGATCTTTATTTGTAGCTAAATTTTTTATACTTCATGGTAAATTATTGAAAATGTGTGTTCCTGAGTAGTGGAGCCCTTTTTGAACTGAAGTAAGTGCTTTTAAGTCCTTGTGTTGATAATTTTTATTCCTTGTATTGTATGTATGAACTGAGCTGTTTGTTGGAAGTGGAAAAGGGAAGGAAACGCCTGATAGTGGTTCAGTGTACCGCCAAGCACCTTATGATGAATTGCGGAGTATACATGTAGTTGTGAACATGGCTCAATCTTACTGTAGGGAATTTCCGACGACTTTTTGCAACCTGCCGCGTTGCGTTTTTGTACTTCACCGGACATGATGAGGTCTGACACGGTATTAAGAGGTATCAAGAGGTATCCCGTAAGTTTCGACACTTCATCCTAAAATCAATTTGACACTCAGGAAGCTGTAATTAATCTACGTTGCTTCGTTTTCCCAATGCGGGCGATGTCTGTGGCAGAATTTTCCTGAGGAGCGACCTAGAAGCCGTTGGTTGGGTGGGTGTGGCGGTGAGGGGGGGGGGATTGGTGCCCTAGAACGGCTTTGTCTGCAGGGCGGTGTGAAGCGAGGGTTCTGAAAGAGCCAATGAGGCTGCGACGCCTTTCAAAATTGTGACTGCGCAAGTGCTTTACGCCCGAGCGGGTCTCGCGTTGAGGTTTATCGAACGTACCAACTACGACAAAGGACGCGGAGAGTGTACACACACACACACTCTCACACCTCTCTTTTCTCTCTCTCTCTCTCTCTCTCTCTTTCGCTTTCAGCGCTCCGTGAAAGCTCTACGCCAACGCTTTCCGTCTGCGCTCCATGTACACGCAGAGCAGTTCGAGACAAGTGTTAGCAACAGCATACACCTGCAAGACCGTGTACGCTGTTCTCACGCTTCGCACTGTATCAGCGAGTGGTCCATCTCCATTACATAGAGCGGTGTACCGCCTCTCTTCCGTTTTTGCGCACAAAAATGTGCCTCTCTTATGTCTCGTTCGAAGGGCTTATACCGCTCAATGGTTTAAGTTCTAAGATTAGCATATATTTGGCACATTAACGATGCGACAGTTACGACTAGAGCACTGTACAGTACGAGAGGAACAATCTGCAATTTTAAATCCCACGTTGAAGGCGTGCATTTAAAACCTACGGAAAACTTACGCTTCTTAATATGTTCTTAATACCATTAAATCTGGGGGCACGGCATGTTTTCTCGAAACATTTCACACCACTTTCGAACCCCCCGTATCTCCGTTGTGGATAAATCTATGTGCCTGAATTTTCGGATACCAAGTGGATCTACTATAACTAGCTATATTTTCAAATTATACTATTCTATATCTTATAGTTTACGAAATATTAGCAGTCGAAAATCGCTAATTCTGTCACCTCACTGACTCGCCTATCTTCAAAATTCTAAGCTACTTCTAGCAGACACATAAACGTCAAATTTTGTATTTAGATAGTGTTTAGCCTGTAATGGAAGGAAATTCAAACATCTGTAAATTAAGAGTGGAAATGCTAAAGAATGTAAGTGCCATTTTTTTACTTTCGGGGTTTTTCACTGCTAACCAACCTATGTCTTCGCGCCAATACTCTGCTAAGAGATTTATGTGCTCCAGTCATTCTTTGTAGTTGCTACTTACCCCAAGAGATTGCACTAGTCTTATGTCCAGATGGGCCTGCGCTGCCAATGGATCTATGTGTCACAGGCATCTGGTGGTAGCCGAACAGCAGTCTGTATTCAAGGTTATGCCACAACGCTATTGTTTTGCTTATTGAAGCTGTTGCTTGCTATCTAAAATGATGTACCTGTTAATAATGATAATATGAACGCCAGTGATTTTAGTGGTGATGGAAGTATTGAGGACGTTACGTTCAGGAAGAAACAGGATAAGGCAAGATTAAGCGGAACGTCGTACCTCACGCAGAAGAAGCACAATAAGGAGGGAAATTGATTCAAAATAACCGTCATCTTTACAGTAAACTTGTAATATGTAACAAGGCTACATTATCCAGTTGTAGCAGGTTTGTGTGTGTGTGTGTGTGTTTTTTTTTTTTTTTTTTTAGGTGTTCTGCAAGTGTAAGTACAGTTGATATGAAAACTCAGCTTTCAGCTCTTTGAAGAAACCATCAACTTCACCTGAACCAACAAGGCAATTATCTGATGGAGTTTAGAGAGATTTTTCTTACTCAAAGACGACGCCATTGGACGTATAATTAAGACGCAGAGAGGTAAAAGGAACTCTGCTACACATTTCCTGACGGAACAGCGGACCTCAAGAGAGTATACAAAGCTACATTTTTAAATACCTTTAATATTTCTGCTAAAAATTAAACAATTGTTAGGAAGAAAAAAATCAGGTTCTGAAGTTTTCAAAGACACAGCTTTCTTTGATCAAAATAAGCAAACAACAGCCTGGTATTGTGTCCTGCAAAACAAGCTTTTCTGATCAGTGTGCTTCGGAGAATTTTCATGTCCTGAAGAAATGCAAGACAATGAAAGACACTGCAGCTGTGGAATTCATAAAATTTACAGCTACTGTTCCACTGGCACTTAATAAGAAAACGTTTTTTCCTCTCTTAATGATTATGTGGACGAAGAGAACAAGGACTTTTACCGACAGCTGTTACCTCCATAAAGTCAATGTTGTCTCGTGGCAGTTAGATTTATTAGCTATGACAAAACCTATTCCACTTACACCTTTCTGCATAAAACGCTAAGTAACTTTTTGATTTTTCAACATAAGTAGAAAAACCTTTGTCAACATTTGTATAACCATGTAAAGTGTTAATATGTGTTTTGTTAGAAATAAATATTCATTTCTCACAGAAATGTGCAGTGTTTTTTCGTTTCCTCAACAATTTCATTTTCGGCACTTAGCACCTTCAGCAATTACACTCTTCAAATATTAATTCCGTTCTCGAACACATTGTCGCTTGTAACGCTGTCTTGTCGTTACAATGATACTATTCGTCGTGGTTTTGTGGCAGTGTGATGGCTTCACGTCTGGCAGTTCGCGGGTTCGATTCCTGATACCGTGAACCATTCTTTTCAGTTTAACGTAGACGTCATCTTTCTACGAAGAAAAGAGTCGTCAGAAATAATACGTGGCTCCTGATAACAGAATGAAGAATAATTTGTAAAATACAGCTTAACACTTTGACTGCCAATCACGTCAATTGACGGGATATCGAAACTTCTGTACAATGCAAATTACGTCATTTGATGTGATCTTTGTTTTCGTACTTTTAAACACAAAATTAAGTTTATTGACGGGCTAGATCCACCTTAAGTGCCTTACTTGATAAATCTAGAGTCTAAAGCAGCCTATAGATCTTGTAAATTTAGCTTCTGAATCGGCCGACTGGTCGCATCCAAGTATGAACGGGACAGGTAGGAAGTGGTGCCCGCTCTCTCAGTAGGTAAATGAACGGACATGGCTTCACGCTCTCTTACGCTGGACGAAATTTTAGATGAATTTGAGAATCGTTTTATTGATAGTGGCAGTGAGGACGACGAAATCGACATTCAGATGATGATCCAGTTTTTGTGCAACAAGAACTGCGTCAAATTATTTCGAGTTTGATGATTCTTCAACCGATTGTTTTATAAGGACAGGGAACCTTATTGCTCATTTTAGAGAGCAAACAATTTTTTTTATGCCAGACAGAAGATAAGAAAACCAAGTGCAGCTCGGCTTACTCCTGCAAGCAGAATGTCTGGCATTCTAAGGTATGGAATGGTTTACATGGCCGGCAGTCAAGGTGTTAAATTGTTGCTAATAGAAACAGTACCATTGACACCTACATTCTACTTTGATTTCAGCTATAAATGAGAAAACATGCTAGTAATGTCGAAAACTCCGTCACATGTAAAAAATCCTTAGACCTGGAACGAAACATTAGATGTTGGTTTCAAACCACAATACGGCAGAGATAGGGAGACGCCATTGATCTGGGAGACGCGCAGTCTATGTTATCTATGGTCTGTGCCGTAGAGTAGAAACAATCTTGAATTAGTATTGCATTCTGTCTTCTCTAGGACATGCTGTACTCCGCAAGTAATTCTCCAACTTCAATTAAAGTAAACGACAAAAGTTGAAGTGCTATCAACTACTGCCGTAGGGATCATCGATATTAGAAAAAGAGCGATGGCAACATCAATGTTAACATCAATTCGAAGAAATCTACGTACGATCTACATCGAAAGTAAAACATTGGCGTCCGATAATATCAGAGTTTTTGGTGCCAAAATAATCAATCCTCGGCAGAACCAATAACATTCATTACTAGTCCGGCACTACCAAATACCGTATTATTGTTCTCCCTTTCACTTTTAACAACGTAACAACATTTATTCGTATACAGATGTGACAGTCGTAAGAAATAGGAATGAACATATAATTTCGCTACTTTTAGAGTTCTGGCGTACAGGCTAAATTTTATTAGAACTGATATGTGATTACATTTTCACGCAATTTGGGTACACAGTACCCAGGACAACCACCTCTGACCGTAATAACGGCCTTGTTACGCTTGGGCATTGAGTCAAACAGAGCTTGGATGGTGTGTACAGGTGCAGATGCCCATACAGCTTCATCACGATACCACAGTTCATCAAGAGTAGTGACTGGCGTATTGTGACGAGCCCCCATTGACCAAACGTTTTCAGTTGGTGAGAGATCTGGAGAATGTGCTGGCCAGAGCAGCAGTCGAACATTTACCGTATCCAGAAACGCCCGTACAGGACATACAACATGTAGGGTTTTGCAAGGATCGAATGAAGGGTAGAGCCACGGGTCGTAACACATCTGAAGTGTAACGGCCACTGTTCAAAGTGCCGTCGATGCGAAAAAAATGTGACCTAATAGTGTAACCAATTACACCCCATACCATCACGCCGGGTGATACGCCAGTGTGGCGATGACGAATACAAGCTTCCAATGTGCGTTCACCACGATGTCGGCAAACACGGATGCGACCATCATGATGCTGTAAACAGAACCTGGATTCATCCTAAAAATTGACGTTTTTCCATTCGTGCACTCAGGTTCGTCATTGCGTACACCATTGCAGGCGCTCCTATGTGTGATGCAGCGTCAAAGGTAACCACAGCCGTGGTCTCCGAGCTGATAGTCCATGCTGCTGCAAACGTCGTCGAACTGTTCCTGCAGATGGTTGTTGTCTTGCAAACGTTCCCATCTGTTGACTCAAGGATCGAGACGTGGCTGCACGATGCGTTACAGTCATGCGGATAAGATGCCTGTCATCTCGAGGCCGTTGGGATCCAGCACGGCGTTCCGTATTGCCCTCGTGAACTCACCATTTCCATATTCTACTTATCGCGACCAACGTGACCAGCAATGTCGCAATACGATAAACCGCAATCGCGATAGACTACAATCCGGCCTTTATCAAAGTCGGAAACGTGAAGTTACGCATATCTCCTTCTTAGACCAGGCATCACAACAACGTTTCACCAGGCAACGCCGGTCAACTGCTATTTGTGTATGAGAAATCTGTTGGAAACTTTCTTATGTCAGCAGTTGTAAGTGTCGCCACAGGCGCCAACCTTGTGTGAATGCTCTGAAAAGCTAATCGTTTCCATATCACAGCATCTTCTTCCTGTCGAGCCGTTTATTGAAATACAGATTTATTTATATCAAATTTCATTAAGTAATAAATATACTAAGCACCATTATTTGTTATATCCAGTTCTACAGGTCAGGATGTCCATGAATATACTCCAAAAATCATACGTATATATTCTCTTTAAAAATTATTTTGGAAGCTAGCCCTGGGCTGTTTGCAGAAAATCCTTTCTTCCAGGAGTGCTAATATTGCAAAATTTATAGGAGAATCGTTGTGAAACTTGGAAAATCGAAGGCAACGTATTGGTGAATGTATAGTTGTTATACCAGAAATTGTACTATGGCCTTGCAGAAATGTTTTGTAGCTAAGAATAAATTTTACTGATACAAGCACATCAAAAGTTATTAAAATGTTCAAGTGTTTGTAGAGCTTATGGGAGGTTAGCTGCGGGTCATCAGTCCCTAAACTTACAAACTACTTATGAACTAGCTAATACTAAAGACGGCACAAATATCCATGACCGAAGGGGGATTCGAGCCCCCGACCGTAGTGGCCGTGCAGATCGTGACTGCCGCGCCGCAGCCTGCTCGCCCACCGCGGCCGGCTATTTGTTTCACTGTGTTTATAAATTTTTTGTGTATTAGTCATTGCTTTCATTTGCAGACCCATGTCCACATTCTCGCTCGTTACGGTCCACCAACCTCTAATACTGTAGCTCGGAGATATAGAAATAACCATGCTTACAGGCACGTCAATCAGTAAAAATTCGTAAGATTCATTTGACATTTCGAATACAACATTAGTAGTGAGCTTCTGGATGCAGTCGCGTCATACAAATATCTAGGTGTAACATTGCAGAGTGATATGAAATGGAACGAACATATAAGGATAGTTATGAGTAAGGCGGACAGCCGACTTGAGTATTGCTCAAATATTTGGGACCCGCAGCTGATCGGTTTAAAGGAAGACATGGAAGCAGTTCAGAGGCGAGCAGCTAGGTTTGTTACTGGTAGGTTCGACCAATGCGCGAGCGTCGCGGAAATGTTCCGGGGCAACTCAATTGGGGATCGCTCGAGGGAAGACGACGTTCTTTTCGTGAATTTCTGTTGAGGAAATTTATAAGGCCGGAATTTGATGCTAAGTGTAGTACGATCTTGCTGCCACCTACTTACATTTCGCGTAGTGATCGCAATGACAAGATAATTTATTTGGGAACGGAGTAGGAAAGGAAATGCCTAGTAGTGGTACAGTGTACCCTCCGCCACGCATCTTACGGTGGATTGCGGAGTATGTATGTAGATAGAGACATCTAGTCGTGTGTCTTCTTCAACAGTACACGTCAAATGCCATCTTACGACGTGCGTACTGGGGCGCCGTGCTGCGGTGAGCGCGGTCTTTCGCCAACGGGGGTTCGAGTCCCCTCTCGGGCATGGGTCTTTGTCTTGTCCTTAGGTTAGTTTTCCTGAGTAAGTAGTTTGTAAGCTACGGACTAATAAACACTCAAATGAGTCCGATAGAGTTACAAACATTTTAAAATGTTACGAGTTTTTTATTGATTGACTTGCCTGTAATCATGGGTAGGATGGAAGATAATGTATGCACTTGATCAGTCTGTTCATCTCGCAGTGCGTTATGATGGTTTAGAACCCAACCTGGTCGAAGTAACAAGTATAATAAACAGCTGACGGTGCGCAATATGCTGTCGCCTGTTATCTCGATAAAAAGTTGATAATATTTGCGACTGAATTCTGTAATAAACATTGAATACAAAAATGTTCAAATGCTTGTAATTCTACGGGACCAAACTACTTTGTTCATCAGTCCCTAGACTTACAAACTACTTAAACAAAGTTAAACTAGCCTAAGGTCACACACACACATACACACACACACACACACACATCCATGTCCGATGGAGGATTCGAACTTCCGACGCGGGAGGCCGCGCGATCCGTAACGTGGCGCTCCAGATCGCTCGGCTACTCCCGAGCGGCACATTGAACACAGTCGCTGAACATCAAGTCAATGTGGAATCACTCTACATATACTTGTTTTCTTCATCTTCTAATATATAAAGCAGATGGTCCATATGTTTGTACGTGCTGCATCCAAATCTACAGTTTTGTTCCAATCTTTATGAAATTTTGTACACGTAAGCTTCAATTCATGAGGACGGTCGCCGTAAGTGTAAGAATCACATACGATATATAATTCACGAGTTATGACTTCATAAACAATGAGATGCGCAAAAAACTGCTGCATTTTGTGACAATGCTGCTCATTTTCTCCTAAACCATTGGACCGATTTCAACCAAATTTGGTACACAAATTCCTTACCGTGAGGTAACAATTACGGCATGGTTAAGAATCACATACGGCACATGGTTCAAATTATATTACGTCGTAACCAATAGAAATCGCAATAAATGCCATATAATGCGGCGAGACTTTCGAAAGTACTTAGCGACTTGCAACAAACTTTAAACATAATTTCAAACCTTTATTAAACTTTTTCTCGCTGGCAACCATAGTAAAGTGATGAAAGGAAAAAAATTCTCTCTTATTACTTTTCCGCTGTTTATGGAATAAAACTACGGCCCTCGATATGACTTTACAATTTGAACCCTACAAATTGTAGCGACAGGAAATGTTACAGACAGTATACACATATATAGTAGACTGTAGCTTCTAAATTGTATCACATTTCGACACGTAGTTCATGAGATATGAGCACGTAAACAGTAAAGATCATGGAAAATTGCTCCATCCGGCTGGAAGCGAAAGCAGTTTACTTCCATAGAGCTACAAAGAAAGGAACAGAATGAAACAGAGTACACCCAACGAATACCCATTATATCCCACAAATCTACCTTCAAGAGACTGCAGTTTCCACTGGAACTTGCATTTTCTATTACGATTAATAAATTACATGGCAATCTATTAAATACTTCGGAATGGATTTGGCATCGTCATGTCAGGGGCGGGCTCACCAAAGAATTAATTCATACTAGAGCCTGGAAGATATACATATGTCGTGTGAGTGCGTATGTATGTGTGTGTGTGTGTGTGTGTGTGTGTGTGTGTGTGTGTTATATAGAGGGAGAAAGGTTATTGCATTAGGAAAAAAGAAATCTTAAAAGTTCTTTTACTTCAAAATTTTGAATGCTTGTTAAGGTTATGCGACTTAACTGCGGGGTCATCAGTCCCTAAGCTTATACACAACTTATGATCTTATACCAAAGACGGCACAAGCATCCATGCCCGTGGGAGGGAGGCGGGGATTCGAACCTCGACGGGGAACAGCCTCGCGCATCGGAACATAGCGCCTAAATGCGCTCGGCCACTCCGCCGCGGCTTCCAAATTTCACAAGAAATTTATAAATAGAGAAAAAGTTCTTGGCTGATTTCCTTTAAACTTTTACATATCAAGGAGAAGTAGATGATATTCCCTCAGAGCTACTGAAGTCTCTGGGAGAACCAGCCATGACAAACCTGTTTCACCAGGTGTGTAAGATGTATGAGACAGGCGAAGTACCCTCAGACTTTAAGAAAAATGTTATAATTCCTATTCCAAAGAAAGCAGGTGCAGACAGGTGTGAAAACTACAGAACCATCAGTTTAATAAGTCATGGTTCCAAAATATTAACACGAATTATATACAGTAGGATGGAAAAACTGGTAGAAGCCGACCTCGAGGAAGATCAGTTTGGGTTCACGAGAAATGTAGGAACTCGGGAGGCAATACTCACTTTACGGCTTATCCTAGAAGATAGATTAAGTCAAGGCAAACCTACATTTCTTGCTTTTGTAGACTTGGAGAAGGCTTTAGACAATGTTGATTGCAATAAACTCTTTCAAGGAAGGTTATTTACAACTTGTACAAAAACCAGACAGCGGTTGTCACAGTTGGAGAGCATGAAAGAGATGCAGTGGTTGGAAAGGGAGTAAGACAGGGTTATAGTCTTTCTCCATTGTTATTCAATTTGTACATTGAGCAAGCTATAAAGGAAAGCAAAGAGAAATTTGGAGAAGGAATTAAAGTTCAGGGTGAAGAATTAAAAACATTGCGTTTTGCCGACGACATAGTAATTATGTCAGATACAGCAAAGGACCTGGAAGAGCAATTGAACGGAATGGACAGTGTGCTGAAAGGTGCATATAAGATGAAAATTAACAAGAGCAAAACTAGGGTAATGGAGTGCAGTGTAAGAAAATCATGTGATGCTGAGGAAATTAGATTGGGAAACGAAGCAATAAAGGCGGTAGATGAGTTTTGTTACTTGGGCAGTAAAATAACAAATGATGGTCGCAGTACAGAGGATATAAAATGCAGAATGGCAATGGGTAGAAAAGCGTTTTTGAAAAAGAGAAATTTGTTAACATCGAATATTGATTTAAGCCTAAGGAAGTCCTTTCTGAAGGCATTTGTATGCAGTGTTGCCTTGTATGTGAGTGAGACATGGACGATAAACAGTGCGGACAGGAAGAGGATAGAGGCTTTGAAATATGGTGCTACAGAAGAATGATGAAGATTAGGTGGGAGGATGGCGTAACTAATGAGGAGGTATTGAACAGAATTGGGGAGAAAAGAAATTTCTGGCATACCTTGACTAAAAGAATGGATAGATTGGTAGGACACATTCTTAGACATCAATGAATTGTGGATTTGGCATTAGAGGAAAGTCTGTGGGGTAAAAATCGCAGAGGAAGTCCAAGAAATGGATACAGTAAGCAGATTCAGACAGATGTAGGTTGCCGTTCTTATGTGTAGATGAAGAGGCTTGCTCAGGATAGGTATTGTGGAGAGCTGCATCAAACCAGTCTCCGGACTGAAGACCACAACAACAACATGAAGGAGACAGAAATTAACGAAAGTCAGATGCCCGCACCAAGTTTTAATCTATTACTTCTTTACTACTAATTGTATTTCCAAGAGATTTTACAGACATACAGCCCTTATACAGATGAACATATACACCTGAAGAACTGCAGGAATAAATAAATATTCGGGCAACGCCGTGTATTCAGCGAGTGGCACATAAGGTATTTAAAACTACCTATCGCCCTGCCACCCGCCCCCACCCTCTCTCTTTCTCTCCCTTATGTAATAATGATTATGCAGCCAAGATCGCATTTTTCATTTATTATGTGAACGGTTTCGGCGTACTCGACGCTATCTTCAGACCTGTCGTAATTTACATAATTTCACGACATTTTTATGTACTAAAAGAGTACATCCAGTTTGAGGCATCGTTAAACATAAAATTAGTAGTCACAAGTAAACAATATATATCCATCTTCTAATGGTTTTGAAAACCATTAGAAGATATATATAGATTTTTTACTTGTGACTACTAATTTTATGTTTAACGATGCCTCAACCTGGATGTACTGTTTTAGTATATCCATCTTCTAATGGTTTTGAAAACCATTAGAAGATAGATATATATTTTTTACTTGTGACTACTAATTTTATGTTTAACGATGCCTCAACCTGGATGTACTCTTTTAGTATATAAAAATGTCGTGAAATGATGTAAATTACGACAGGTCTGAAGATGGCGTCGAGTACGCCGAAACCGGTCACATAATAAATGAAAAATGCGATCTTGGCTGCATAATCATTATTAAACAAGTATAGATCGCCCCATTGAACTATGTGTTCTCCCTTATGTTTCTCTCTCTTTCTTTTGTTTCTCTCTCTCAGAATGCGTGTTTTCTCTCACGCTCCACACCTCCCCTCCCTGTCCCCTCTTCAACACTTGTTCAGAGTGGGAGAGCTCTCCATTAGCGAAGTTACCGGCCGCTGTCCACCAGCTGGCCGCCAGTATACACAATTGGAGCGCTGTTGCGAGGTTACGGAGAGAGAAAATATAACATTACGGCCGCTGCGGCTGCTGTGGGTTTTACGGCCTATCGCGCGAGACGACAGTACTAAAGGGGCAGACGCGAATTACGGCCCTGGGGGCCGCCGCTCCTGAAACATTCCAGACCCGCTGGGTCGAGCGTGCTCGCTGCCAGAAATCCACCTGTGCGTCGCTCGCCGCAGCCGTCTGGGGCAGCACAGCAACTGCTCGGGACACACTATAACGCACTGAATTCAAGTAACGTGACAAAGCCACAGCATCTGCCAGGCCAGTACTCAGACAAAGGAACAGTCATTAAAAAAATCTATATCTACATTGGATACTCTGCAAATCACATTTAAGTGCCTGTCAGAGGATTCATCGAACCACCATTATACTATTTATCTCCCATTCCATTCTCGAATAGCGTGAGGGGAACAAAGAACACCCGAATCTCTCTGTTTGAGCTCTGATTTCCTGTATTTTATTCTGATGATCATTTCTACCTAAGTAAGTGGGAGTCAATATATTTTCGCATTCGGAGGAGAAAGTTGGCGATTGGAGTTTCGCAAGTAGCCCACGCCGCAGCGGTAAGCGCCGTTGTTGTAATGATTCCCATCCCAGATTTTGTATCTTTTGCATCCCATCCTCGTCGCCATTTTTGTGTCCCGATTTACCACATTGATAACAGGTTGCGTTGCGCGCACGTTAGTAGCGAGATACACACTGAGGGCAACTTACGAACATTTTTCTGAAATGAACGTTGCCGCCCGTTATTCAAATTACTTTGTCTAACACGATGGGGCGACCATTGTGTCGCACTTTTACACTGGTTACTGTTCACTGTCTGTTCAGCACGGCCGGTAGAATGTAAAGAATCACTAGTGCTATACTGAGAACTACAGCTAGGAAAGCGTCCGTTACGGCACACTGAATTTACACTATGGCTTTGCATTTCTACATCTGCTAAGTCATAGGTATCATGAGCTTCAATAAGCTGCAGTACACTGTCTAATGAGGGGTCAGATTGTTTCAGAATTGCTGCCCTAATTCTGGGGTCCTGAATGTTCTGCGTAATTGCATCTCTCAACATAACGTCACTATAAGAGAGTTCACAAGAGCAAGTAAATTTACATTTGCGGGTTAAGCCCTTCAACTCAGTGATCCATTCTTGGTGTGACTGCTCAGGTAATTTTTTTAGTCTGAAAAATCGGTACCGTGCAGCAGCTACGAGAACTTTTCTCTCATAATGATCATTCAGTGCTTCTACAATTTGATCGAATTCTAGATCACGAGGAGATGCGTGGGGCAAAAGTTTCTGCAGTAACACGCCGCGCGCCGCCATGCATGCACGGCGCGGCGTTCTTACGACGTCAGCCACGAGCGCCTTCTGCTACGATCCCGCTCGTGGCCACCACTGAACGACATCGTTCACTTGGGACTGAGATAGGAACCAGCTAACACTTCGGAATCAGATAGGCACCAGTGAAGACTTGGCTATCGGATAGGGACTAGGCAGGCCTCTAGCTCAACTATGTATCAGCATTCTGCAATACTGAGCTATGTAAAAGTTAAGTATTACTAAATCTCTAAGAAATATATATCTCGTTCTAATTTACTCTAGTGTTTCTAGTTTCTGCTGTCCCACTGGCTCGTCACCTCCTACCTGCACAAGCGTGCATCCTTTATTCCTGTGTTGGTCTTACTACTCGGCCACCGACACCTACGACTGAAACGAGACACAAAAGCAGCGACGAGGCTGGGATACAAAAGTATCATTTCCGTAACGCTGTCTGCCCTGTATCGTGACAATACGAAATGAGCTGCCCTTCTTTGGACTCTTTCGATCGTTAAACCCTCCTGATAATGATCCCACACTGGGCTGCAATACTCCAAAAATGGACGGACAAGCTTAGTGTATGCAGTTTCTTTAGTAGTTCTGTTGCATGTTTTAAGGGTTCTGCCAATAAAACGCAGTCTCTGTTCGCCTTTCCCACTATATTATCTACGTTTTCTTTCCAATTTAAGTCTGAAATAATAATAATTCCTAGGTATTTTGTGAAGTTTACGGCCTTCACTTTTGATTGATTTATCTTGTAAACAATTTTTAACGGATTTCTTTTCGTAATCATGTGGACGACTTCACACTTTTCATTATTTAGAGTCAATTGCCAATTTTTACACCATACTGATATCTTATTCAAATCGTTCTGCGGTTGGTTTTGGTCTTCAGATGATTTTACTAGACGGTAAATGACGGCGTCATCTGCAAACAACTTAAGAGAGCTACTTAGATTTCCCCCTAAATCGTTTATGTATATAAGGAACAGCAGAGGACCAATAACACTACCCTGTGGAATGCCCGATATAACCTCTGTTTTAGTCGATGCCTCCATCGACTACGAACTGTGTCCTCTCGGACAAGGAATTCCCTATCAAATCGCAAATTTGTGGCGATATACCATAACCACGCAATTTGATTAAAAGCCATTTGTGAGATACGGTGTCAAAAGCTTTCTGGAAATCAAGAAATACGGAATCGATTTGCGAACCCTTGTCGATGGCATTGTGAATAAAGAGCTAGTTGTGTTTCGCATGAACGATATTTTCTAAAACCGTGTTGACTTTGGGTCAATATATCGTTCGGTTCGAGATAATTCATAATATTTGAACACAGGATATGTTCCAAAACCCTGCTGCAAATTGACGTCAATGAAATAGGCCTGTAGTTTTGTGGGTTACTCCTACTGCCTTTCTTGAATATAGGTGTGATCTGTGCAACTTTCCAATCTTTTGGTACAGATCCTTCTTTGAGAGAGCGGTTGTATATGCCCGTTAAGTAAGGGTCTATCCCTTCAGCATAATCTAAAGGGTATACAATCCGGACCAGAAGATTTGTTAGTAGCTGCACTACTCCGATGATATCTACTTCTACGTTACTCATTACGGCATCTGTTCGTAATTCGAAATCTGGAATATTGGTTTCGTCTTCTTTGGTGAATGAGTTTCTAAAAGCTATGTTTAGTAACTCTTCTTTAGTAGCGCTGTCATCGGCAGGATCGCCATTGCTATCACGTAGTGAAGGTCTTGTTTGTGTTTTGCCCCTAGTATATTTAACATATGACCAAAATCTCTTTGGGTTTTCAGTCAAATTGCGAGAAAGAGTTTCGTTGTGATAAGGATTGTAGGCATCTCGTATTGAAATCCTCGCTACATTTCGAGCTTCTGTGAACGATCGCCAATCCTGGGGATTTTGCGTTCGTTTAAATATAGTATGCCTTTTCCTTTGCTTTTGCAACAGTGTCCTGGCCTGTTTTGTGTACCAAGGGGGTTCGCCTCCTTCTTTTATTAATTTATTTGGTATAAAACTATCAATTGCTGTCGATACCACTTCTTTGAATTTGAGCCACATCTGGTCTGCACCTACGTTCAGTGTTAGAAACGAGTGGAAGCTGTCTTTCAAGATGCAATGTATTTTATTTCTATCTGCTTTCCTGAACAAATATACTTTTCGTTTATTTTTGTTTTTCGGTAACTTTGGGACTTTCGATATTCAATTTTGCTACGACAGCTCTGTGTTCACTAATACCTGTATCCGTTTTGATGGTCGTTATGAGCTCAGGATTATTTGTTGCTATGAGATCAAGTGTGTTTTCACATCCGTTTACAATTCTAGTTGGCTCATGAACTATTTGTTCGAAGTAATTCTCAGAAAATGCGTTGAGTACAATTTCGCACGATGTTTTATGCTTACATCCTGATTTAAAAATATAATTTCGCCAACAGATCGAGGGTAAATTAAAATCACCGCCTACTATTATCGTGTGAGTCGGGTACGTTTTTGTAATTAGACTCAGGTTTTCTTTGAACCTTTCTGCTATTGTATCGTCAGAGTTGGGAGGTCGGTAAAAGCAACCAATTATTAAATTCTTACAATGTTCGGGTACAACCTCTACCCATAATTGCCCGCAGGTACTATCAACTTCAACTTCGCTACACGGAATACTGCTTTTGACGCGACAAACACACCTCCACCTAGTTTGTTTAATCTATCCTTTCTGAACACCGTTAGATCTTTTGCAAATACTTCTTCTGAACTTATTTCCGGCTTGAGCCAACTTTCACTGCCTATAATGATGTGTGTTTCTGTGCTTTCTATTAACGCTTGGAGTTCTGGTATTTTCCCGACACAGCTTCGACAATTTACAATTGTTATACCGATAGTTTCCGGATCTACATTATTCCTGTGATCCACCTGCACCCTTTGAGATTGCCCATTTTGTTTCTCCCCGAACCCCTTTATCCTAAAAAGTCGCCCAGTCCACGCTACCCGTGTAGCCGTTTCCTGCGTATAGTGGACTCCTGACCTATTCAGCGGAACCCAGAAACCCACCACCCGATGTCGCAAGTCAAGGAATCTGCAGCCTAACACGGTCGCAGAACAGTCTGAGCCTCTGATTCAGACCCTCCACTCGGCTCTGTACCAGAGGTCCACAGTGGTCCTGTCAACTATGCTGCAGATGGTGAGCTTTGTTTTCATCTTGCAAGCAAGACTGGCAGTCATATTTAATTACGAATTCTGTATCCTCATAAAATCCCGAGTTTATTAATCACATACTTAGTCCGGTCAATTTTTAAATTAATAATCATTAAAATGTCATCGCACGATTACAGGCATAAAACTAATTTTCCCAGGCCCGATGTATTGCATGCATACAGGAGTATCGGTTGGAGGAAGCAGCATAATTTTGGCACTGCGCATTATTACAGGGAAATGGCCAAGATGTCTAAATCTTGTTTAGGTTTCTCTTCGGCCATTATTTTAAACCGATTCTGTAGCACGTGGTGGCGGAAGGAGAAGAGTTTTCGTGTTCTGTGAATCCGCGCCAGGTCAGGCCATCCAACGTGACGGTTGGAACTCCGCCGCTGCCGGCGGCCACAAGATACGTAACGGTTGAGTCCTCCCTCCTCTGTTAGGTTGGCTATAGGGAGCTTTCCACCAGTCGCGGAGGTGCACATGTATGCATTGGTCACCTCTTTAAACAACCTGGAGAGCAGCTCCCCAGCGCCATTCCGTTGCAGTTCCTGGAAGTATCGTCACCTCCGCCTAGGTCCATCAAATAAATTCCACAGCTAGAGTGATGGGGAGATACAGAGATAGTGGTGGCAATAGCGTCGTTAGTAGCAGCAGCAACAGCAGCTGGAGTCGATCAGCCACCGGCAGTGACCGTTGGAGCTACAAGAATTTGGTCGCCAGTAACAGCGTTCGGGAAGGAGATGAAGCACAATAATTCACCCAGGATGACTGGCCAGAACGATAGGATGCGGTATGGTCGTAGAAGTAACCTGTGATCTCCGTAAACGGTTCTGCTGCTCGAAGACATGCAGCCCCAAGGCCGTCGAGTCGACTCCAGGGGAAAAAACACACCGCTCCCAAGGCGAGCCGCTACAGCGAGCACGGCACAACACTTTTGGACGGGGATGATGAGAAAATGACACAGCACCGACACGAGGTAATTCCACAGGATTTTAGCCACAGTACTGCCTTCGAAGGCGACCACTGTTCAACTGACGAGCCCAGAAGCAGTTGCGCCACCAGAGTAATCAAAGGTACACGACCGACGCTGCGAAACGCCTCATCGCCGCCGTGCACCTTACTGCCGTCGACAACACTCGCCGAGCCTTCTACACTACTGTCCATTAAAATTGATATACCAAGAAAAAATGCAGTTGATAAAAGTGAGTGCATTGGACAAATATACTAGAACTGACAAGTGATTTTCATGCAATTTAGCTGTATACTCGTAGATCCAGAGAAATCAGTAGCCAGAACACCCACCTCCGGCCGTAGTAACGGTCTTGATACGCCTGGGTATTGTGTCAGACAGGATGGCGTGTACAGGTACAGATGCCCATGCAGCTTCAACACGATATCATCCTCCATTAAGAGTAGTGACTAGCGTAATGTGACAAGCCTATTGCTCGGCTACCATTGACCAGACGTTTTCAATTGGTGAAAAATGTGGAGAATGTGCTGGCCAGAGCAGCAGTCGAACATTTTCCGTATCCAGAAAGGCCCGTACAGCACCTGCAACATTCGGTCGTGCATTATCATGCTGAAATATAAGGTTTCGCAGGGATCGAAGGGTAGAGACACGGGTCGTAACACATCTGCAATGTAACGGCCACTGTTCAGAGGCCGTCGATGCGATGAGAGGAGATCGAGACGTGTATCCAATGGCACCCCATACCATAACGCCGGGTGATATGCCAGTATGGAAATGACGAATACACGCTTCCAATTACGGATGCGACCATCATTATGCTGTAAACAGAACCTGGATTCACCCAAAAAAAATTACGTTTTGCCATTTGTGCACCCAAGTTCGTCGTTGCGTACACCATCGCAGGTGCTCCTGTGATGCAGCTAACCACAGCTATAGTCTCCGAGCTGATAGTCCATGCTGCTGCAAACGTCGTCGAACTGATCGAGCAGGTGGTTGTTGTCTTGCAAACGTCTCCATCTGTTGACTCAGGGGTCGAGACGTGGATGCACGATCTGTTAGAGCCATGCGGATGCCTGTCATCTCGACTGCTAGAGATACGAGACCGTCGGGATCCAGCACGGCGTTCCGTATTGCCCTCCTGAACCCACCGATTCCATATTCTGCTAACAGTCATTGGATCGCGAACAACGCGAACAGCAATCTCGCGATGCGATAAACCGCTACAATGCGACCTTTATCAAAGTCGGAAATCTGATGGTACGCATTTCTCCTCCTTACACGAGGCATTACAACAACGCCGGTCAACTGCTGTTTGTGTATGAGAAATCAGTCGGAAACTTTCCTCATGTCAGCAAATTGTAGGGGTCGCCACCGGCGCCAATCTTGTGTGAATGCGTTGAAAAGCTAATCATTTGCATATAACAGCATCTTCTTCCTGTCGGTTAACTTTCGCGTCTGTAGCACGTCATGTTCGTGGTGTAGCAATGTTAATGACGACGAGTGTAGTTTACAATAAGAATAGCATATATTTTAATTGTTTAATAAATATGATTTGTGCAAATGCTGCTTCATTTAGGCCTCATACCCGAGCCAAAGGAAAGATCCCCACTTCTGACACCATAAGAACACACCCCTGACGCCAAATGAAGAGAGGTTTTGTCATCGCCGGCCGCGGTGGCCGAGGGGACTGAGGCGCTCCAGTCACGTTCTGCACGGCCTCTACGGTCGGGGGTTCGAATCCCCCCTCGGGCATGGATATTTGTGCCGTCCTAGTTCGTAAGTAGTTCATAAGTAGTTTGTAAGTTTAGAGACTGATGACCCCGCAGTTAAGTCCCATAGACTATACAAACATTTTAACATTTTGTTCTGTCATCAAACGAAGTATCCCTACAGCTTTGCTAAATATTGCTTAACAACAATTGTAAATGCATTGCCCTACTGTCAGGATGGCAAGCTTTAACTGGAAATTAACTTTTTATTTTCTGGGTAGCATTTTACAAGGGATCTTGTAAACATGTGGGATGAAGATGTTTTCAGTTATTACTGCATTTTATTTCACTAATTTATTTACACACTTTACTGCACTCAACACTTTTAATCTAATAAGATGAGCAGTTGTATTTTTAACATATTTTTAATCATTTTGTATCGTAACGAGAAACTTTTTTTTTTTTTTTTTTTGACATGTACTCCAAAGTGAAGACCTCGTAAACCATTCTGAAATTGATTATGTAGCTCATTGTAAAGGGGGAAGAAAAATAAATATATTTCATCAGCGATCTTGTTGTAACAACCTAAAGAAGGTGTATTGTTTATTAAGATGCAAGAGTCTTGCTCAGGATAGAAACTAGTGGAGAGCTGCATCAAATTGTGCCGGGATGGTTGAGCGGAGAGTTGGGCATTGGGTTAAATGAGAAAGACGTGAAATTATGGTAACATCAAAATGGGTTTCGCACGGATCGAACGAAGGGTAGAGACACGGGTCGTAACGGCCACTGTTCAGAGGCCATCGATGCGACGAGAGGAGATCGAGACGTGTATCCAATGGCACCCCATACCATAAGACCTAGAACAACGCTGAAGAGAACAAGCCGCGGTGGAGTAGCCGAGCGGTCTAAGGCGCCTCGCTGCAGAGCGCGCGGTTGCTCGCCGTCGGAGGGTCGAGTTCTCCCTGGGGCATGGGTGTGTGTGTGTGTGTTTGTGTGTTGTCCTTAGGCTAGTTTAATGATGAGTAAGTAGTTTGTAAGTTTAGGGACTGATGACCCCGTAGTTAAGTCCCATAGACTCTACAATACCCAATTGTTTCGTTAGTATGTACTGTACTTCCTCGATTCACCGCCAGTTGGCCCAACTGAAGGAAGGTAATGTTGACTTCAGTGGTTGTGTTGACATGCAACTCATTGCTGTACAGTACTAGCATCAAGCACATCAGTACGTAGCATCAACTGGTTAGTGTTCATCACGAACGTGTTATTACTGTACATAGTGGTGTTGCAAAGCAAAGGGGACCCGGGGGTAGTCGACACCGGTCGCAAGAGGTACATGTAAAGGAAAGGTTGAAGTCTGATCGAGCTCCAGAGAGCACGTCTGATCAGGTTGAAAGCCGGGGCGCAAGAGAGTCATTTAGGTTGGCTTTGAGGTCTTGGAGCAGTTTACCGCACCTGATCACCAGTCTGGCTCGTGGTTGGTGGCTGGGTCCTGCCGATTCTTCGAGGGTGGCGTAGCCTCGACAGCAGAGCCGAGCCATCCAGGAGGGAGTGCCGAATCGACCGGCACGTGTCGGGAACCTGCGGGTGAAAACTTCAAGCAGCAGGTACGCGGCACAGCCCGTGACAAGGTCTGACCATCAGGCTGAGTGAACTGCGTATGAATATATGGTTCCAGTTGATGAAGCTCTCTCACATATAGCCGATATGTTCCCCTCTGATATAGTGACTTTGTTCAAGCATTGTCTATCCTCAACGTATTTTCAGTATAATGGTGAATTTTATGCACAGACTGATGAGGTAGCCATTGGAAGCCCCCTAAGCCCCGTAATTGCCAATTTTTTCATGGAATATTTTGAACATCAAGCACTGCAGTCGGCGAAAAAAAGACCCTCGAAGTGGTATCGATATGTCGATGATACCTTCTTAATATGGAATCACGAGGAAGAGGATCTGAATGATTTCCTGGTGCATCTAAATACCATCAACCCAAAGATCAAATTCACCATGGAGAAAGAGAATAATGGACAACTCAACTTTCTGGATGTTTCAGTTATCAAACGGGCGGATGGGACCTTAGGCCATAAGGTCTATAGGAAAGCCACATACACTGATCGCTACCTCCATAAGAAATCAAACCACCACCCTAGACAAAAGAGGGGGGTCATAAAAACACTAGTGGATAGGGCCAATAACATTTGTGAACCAGGCTACTTACAGGAAGAACTAAACCACTTGCGACAGGCCTTTGCGAAAAATGGTTATACAAATAGCGAGATTAACCGAGTACTTCACCCAAGTAGTAAAATGCACAAAAACAGGAGGCAGCAACAACCAACAGCTGGAAAAGTATTTCTTCCGTTCATTCATAACATCACGGATCGCATTGGAAAAGTACTGGCCAAGTTTCGGGTGGAGACTATTTTCAGACCTACTAGGAAAATTAGTGAATGCCTTAGATCAACAAAAGATGCTCCTCATCCCCTGGCCACACCAGGGGTATATAAAATTCCATGCAGTTGTGGCAAAGTTTACATAGGAACCACAAAAAGAAACATTAATACACGTTTGACAGAGCATAAAAGAAATTGTCGCTTGGGACAGATCGACAAATCGGCAGTTGCGGAACATGTTTTCACGGAAGGAGATCACGAAATAAAATTTGGTGAGACAAGTGTGCTGGCGAGGACGTCACACTATTATACACGTATGTATAGGGAGGCAATTGAAATCCACAAACATCAATATAATTTTAATCGTAAAGAAGAAGGATTAAAATTAGACAAGATATGGCGATCGACGTTGCATAAATCACGTGACAATCGATTGCTCGCAATCGAGAGAACAGGCGATGGCCAGAGACAGCCACACATCGACGCCACGTGACGTGAGGTGGCGCCCTCTACGATCTCATATAAGGAGCGGCCTCAACCCCCAGCAGCCAGTCGTAGACTCAACCACGGAAGATGTTCTCCGTAGTCGAGAACGAAACGTCAGGGAGAGGAAGTTTTATAGATCGACCACGGCAACTCAGCCCGGAAGTGTTTACTGATAATATATATAGGTTGTTACAAAAAGGTACTGCCAAACTTTCAGAAAACATTCCTCACACAGAAAGAAAGAAAATATGTTATGTGGACATGTGTCCGGAAATTCTTAATTTCCATGTTAGAGCTTATTTTAGTAGTTCCCTTTAAATATAAATTGAAATAATTCGGGCAGACAATTGTCAAAATAACCAATTGTTTCGTCAGTATGTACTGTACTTCTTCGATTCACCGCCAGTTGGCCCAATTGAAGGAAGGTAACGTTGACATCAGTGTTTCTGTTAACATGCGACTCATTGCTCTACAGTACTAGCATCAAGCACATCAAAAAAATTCAAATGTTTGTAAATCTATCGGACCAAACTGCGTGGTCATCAGTCCGTAGCGTACAAACTACTTAAACCTAGGTAAACTAACCTAAGGACAAACACACACACCCATGCCTCAGGGAGGAGTCGAACCTCCACGGCGAGCAACTGCGTGCTCCGCAGCGAGACGCTTTAGACCGCTCGGCTACTCCGCCGCGGCATCAAGCACGTCAGTCCGTAGCATCAATTGGTTAGTGTTCATCACGAACGTGGTTTTGCAGTTAGTGCAATGTTTACAAATGCGGAGTTGGCAGATGCCCATTTGATGTATGGATTAGCACGGGGCAATAGCCGTGGCGTGCTACGTTTGTATCGAGACAGATTTCCAGAACGAAGGTGTCCCGAGAGGAAGACGTTCGAAGCAATTGATCGTCGTGTTAGGGAGCACGGAACATTCCAGCCTACCACTCGCGACTGGGGAAGACCTACAACGACCTCACCTGCAATGGAGGAGGCAATTCTTCGTGCAGTTGAAATGTTCAAATGTTTGAAGAACTTTTGGGACTCAACTACGGGGTCATCAGTCCCTAAGCTTACAAACTACTTATGAACTAGCTGAGACTAAGGACGGCACAAATATCCATGCCCGAGGGGGGATTCGAAACCCAGACCGTAGTGGCCGTGGCCGTGCAGACCGTGACTGGAGCGCCTCAGTCCCCTCGGCCCCCGCGGCCGGCTATTTGTTTCAATGTGTTTATAAAATTTTTGTGTATTAGTCATTGCTTCGTGCAGTTGAGATAAACCTAATGTCAGCGTCAGAGAAGTTGATGCTGTGCAAGGTAACGTTGACCACGTCACTGTTTGGAGAGTGCTACGGGAGAACCATTTGTTTCCGTAGCACTGGCCGCGGTGGCCGAGGGGATTGAGGCGCACCAGTCTGCACGGCCACTACGGTCGGGGGTTCGAATCCCCCCTCGGGCTGGATACTTGTGCCGTCCTTAATATTAGCTAGTTCGTAAGTAGTTTGTAAGTTTAGGGACTGATGACCCCGTAGTTAAGTCCCATAGACTCTACAAACATTTCAACATTTGTTTCCGTAGCATGTAGAGCGTGTGCAGGCACTATCAGCAGCTGACTGGCCTCCACGGGTACACTTCTGCGAATGGTTCATCCATAGCCGCGCTGCGGCATTTTTAAAGCTAAATCTAAGAAAATATATATTTAGAAGTAGGAAGAAACCAATGCAGACTATCCAGTCTACGCGTGCGAAAGCAGCGGGAATTTAGCTAGTAAAAAATTAAATTCAGCTCGTTGCCTCATGGAAGCAGTTGACGTGTGGCAAATCCGTGACCGGGAAGGCGGCTTGTGGATTAGTAGGCCACGCGGATCGCAGAGGTGGGCGAACAGCTGAGGCGGGGGCGGCAGGGCGGCGGCAAGGGGGCGGCAGGGGGCGGCAGGGGGCGCCGCATATCGACCGTGCGGCCCACGTGGGCGGCGCCGGCCACAGCCGCAGGCGAGGGCGCGGCCGCCCCCGCTACGAGCAGCGGCGCGGGCACTGGGGGCGGCTACCCCTGTAGTTAACACTGGCGCGCCGACCCGGTCGCCTCTTGCTGGGGGCACAAGTAATCGAGGAGGGGAGGGGGGAGCAACGCTGAAGAGAACAAGCCGCGGTGGAGTAGCCGAGCGGTCTAAGGCGCCTCGCTGCAGAGAGCGCGGTTGCTCACCGTCGGAGGTTCGAGTCCTCCCTGGGGCATGGGTGTGTGTATGTGTTGTCCTTAGGTTAGTTTAGTGATGAACACGCAGTTTGGTCCGATAAACTTACAAACATTTCCATTTTTTGAAGAGAACAAGTGCCATAACCAGACCTGCTTGAACTTCGCTCACACCCACACCTTCAGATGTCAGAATTCATCTACATCTACATCTACATGGGATACTCTGCAAATCACATTTAAGTGCCTGGCAGAGGGTTCATCGAACCACAATTATACTATTTATCTCCCATTCCATTCTCGAACAGCGCGCAGGAAGAAAGAGAACCTGAATCTCTCTGTTCGAGCTCTGATTTCTCGTATTTTATTCTGATGATCATTTCTAGCTATGTAAGTGGGAGTCAACAATATATTTTCGCATTCGGAGGAGAATGTTGGCGATTGGAGTTTCGCAAGTAGCCCACGCCGCAGCGATAAGCGCCGTTGTTGTAATGATTCCCATCCCAGATCCTGTATCATTTCCGTAACGCTGTCTCCCCTGTATCGTCACAATACGAAACGAGCTGCCCTTCATTGGACTCTTTCGATGTCTTCCGTCAAACCCACCTCATAAGGATCCCACACTGGGCTGCAATACTCCAAAAATGGATGGACAAGCGTACTGTATGCAGTTTCTTTAGTAGTTCTGTTGCATCTTTTAAGGGTTCTGCCAATAAAACGCAGTCTCTGGTTCACCTTTCCCACGATATTATCTACGTATTCTTTCCAGTTTAGGTCTGAAGTAATAGTAATTCCTAGGTATTTTGTGGAGTTTACGGCCTTCACATTTGATTGATTTATGTTGTAAACAAAGTTTAACGGATTACTTTTCGTACTCATTATTTAGAGTCAATTACCAATTTTTACACCATACTGATATCTTATTCAGATCGTTCTGCAGTTGGTTTTGATATTCAGATGATTTTACTAGAAGGTAAATGACGGCGTCATCTGCAAACAACCTAAGAGAGCTACTTAGATTTTCCCCTAAATCGTTTATTAAATAAGAAATAGCAGAGGACCAATAACACTACCCTGTGGAACGCCCGATATCACCTCTGTTTTAGTCGATGCCTTAGCATCGATTACTACGAACTGTGTCCTCTCTGACAAGAAATCCCCTATCCAATCGCAAATTTGTGGCGATATACCATAATCACGCAATTTGATTAAAAGCCGTTTGTGAGGTACGGTGTCAAAAGCTTTCTGGAAATCAAGAAATACGGAATCGATTTGCGAACCTTTGTCGATAGCACCCATCACTTCGTGTAAATAAAGAGCTAGTTGTGTTTCGCATGAATGATATTTTCTAAATCCATCTTGACCTTGGGTCAATAGATCGTTAATCCAAAGAAAATCAAATTTCTGGTTTCACATCTTTTATAAAAAGGACCAATGTAAGATTGTTTTCCTTCCCACGTTCTTCTCACAAGGAAAGTACTTGCACTCGAACAAACACATATACACCAAAATCGTATGAGAGATACTGTAAAGATCCCTTATTGCACTAGTGATACTCCCGCATCTGCCAAACTCGGCAGACGTCCGTTAGAGGCCTCTGCGCGTGCAATACCGCAGTGCACATTGACATGTCGGTTCGCCAGTAGGGACGGTGCAGTGTGCCTCCGAAGTTGCGTTTTGTGATGTTATTTGTGTGATGAAGCGTCAGATGTGTCGGCGATTGCCAATCGTTACTGCTAATGTATTGCGATTAGTTCAGATGAAGTTACGAAGAACCCTTCTACGTGAAGATGGTATTAGTGAGCAAGATGAATCATTTGCGTGCTTTCTCGTATCTTTTATGGTGCAGAAATATGAGAATCAGTTAGATACTGTTGTTACAAACTCATAATAATGGTAATAGGGATGATAATGACGAACAACTCATTGCAAGCGGTAGTGATGCGGTATGTGCAGGATGAGGCGATGGAAGCAGTGGCAGTGAATACCAACAGTCTTTCGGGAAGAAGGCTAAAGTTGCAACTATCATCACGGCTTTTGATGACAATTCGCTAGAGAACATGTACGATGATTATTACATAAGTTATAGTTAAGATATCTGCATTACCTATGGCGTCTACAATTACATCTACAGTGCTAGCTAGAATATGGTTCCAGAGCTTTGCAGAAAAACGACACCCATCAGCACTTTGAGGTGTACGTAGAGTTCCTGTAACTAAACGTTCATACAGATATGTTTGTTCGAGCCCATGTACTTTCCTTGTCAGATGGCATACGTACACCACTGTGGATATAGCGATCATCACATCTGAACGGAATTACTCAAGCACGCCTCCCGTCAGATACAAATTCGCAACTGTACCCTGCCCACAAGAACTCAAACTCGTAGTCACTTAGTACTAATTTCCGTAAGAGTAAGGGTCTAGTAGTGTTCACATGTTTAAATGTTTGTTAAGCTTAAGGGACTTGACTGCGTGGTCAACAGTCCCTAAACTTACAAACTACTTATGAACTACTTACAAACTAAGACGGCACAAATATCCATGCACGAGGGGGGATTCGAACCCCCGACCATAGTGGCCGTGCAGACCGTGACTGGAGCGCCTCAGTCTTCTCGGCCACCGCGGCCGGCGGTCTAATAGTGCCTCCACACTGAAGAAAGGATCATTGCCCGTTATCGGCAAATTTTTTATAAGTTATATAAATAACTTATTATATAAATAAAGTTATATAAATAAATAATATGTGGTGTCTGTTCTTTCTGACCGCATTAATTGATGCTTAGCAATTAAAAAAAAAAAACAAAAAAAACCAGTCGTGGTTGCATGTTTTTTATTTATTTTTTATGCGTTTCACCCTTGTGGGTCATCCTGAGAAAGTCTTAAAATATCACATCGGATGAGTAGAAGTAAAACAATTGCTAGCCACAATCTGCTCTGTTTTAGGATTCTGACTGGTTTTGTCAACCGTATCCTAGTTTTAACGATTTGCGCTGGCAGATTGTGGCTAGCAATTGTTTTACTCATCCGATGTGATATTTTAAGAATTTCTGAGGATGCCCCAAAAGTGTGAAACGCGTAAAAAGTAAATAAAAAAGTTGCAACTACGACTGTCTTTTACAGCTAACCAGCGGACCCAAATAGGGTGGAGAGTATTGTATTTAATTGATGCCTATGACAGAAAAAAAGATTTAAAAAAAGAAGTGAGTGAGTGTCCTTTCGCTCTTACATAGATTACAGACAGGCAGGATACCCGCTTCGTAATGCGAGGATTAATTGTAATCACCCTGTGCTTGGAATACCTAGAGATTCACTTAGGCTTTATTTTGATGCCGCTGACAACCAAACCTTCAGATGTCAGACACTCAGATCGGTACCAAACGTTTTATATCGATTATCAACCGAAACTTCTATATAATTTGTGCTATGTGCTGCCGTCCAGGAGAACATACGTAAATTATAATAATAAGTGACACCTAACCTACGGAGTACGGGGAAAAGCATAACTCTGAAAGCTTATCAGGTTGCGCTACCGTGGGCTAGTTGGCAGAGCATTAATTCATCGCACAGGGGGTCATGGGTTCAAGCCCCATATACTCTTTTTTGAAATGTATTACGTGGAAAATTGTTAAAAAATGTCTATAACGTTCATTTTGCAAAATAGCACTGTCAGCTTCAGCAGTAGCAATAGCGTGCGAACTGGACAGCGCCGGCCGCAGTGGCTGAGCGGTCTGCGGCGCGTCAGTCACCGTCTGCACGACCGCTACGGTCGGGGGTTCGAATCCCCCCTCCCCCCCTAGGGCATGGATGTTTGTGTCGTCTTTAGTATAAGGTAGTTCATAAGTAATTTGTAAGTTTAAATAAATGTTTGTTAAGCTTATGGGACTTAACTACGGGGTCATAAGTCCCTAAACTTACAAACTACTTATCAACTACCTTATACTAAGGACGGCACAAATATCCATGCCCGAGAGGGGATTCGAGCCCCCGACCGTAGTGGCTCTGCAGACCGTGACTGGAGCGCCTCAGTCCCCTCGGCCAGCGCGGCCGGCGAGGAAAGTTTCCGACTGATTTCTCATACACAAACAGCAGTTGACCGGCGTTGTTGTAATGCCTCGTGTAAGGAGGAGAAATGCGTACCATCAGATTTCCGACTTTAATAAAGGTCGTATTGTAGCGGTTTATCGCATCGCGACATTGCTGTTCGCGTTGGTCGCGATCCAATGACTGTCAGCCGAATATGGAATCGGTTGGTTCAGGAGGGAAATACGGAAAGCCGTATATATATATATATATATATATATATATATATATATATATATATATATATTTGTGTGTGTGTGTGTGTGTGTGTGTGTGTGTGTGTGTGTGTGTGTGTGGAGTCATTTCATTTGGACATGTCCGAAAGAACACACACACACACACACACACACACACACACACACACACATATATATATATATATATATATATATATATATATATATATATATATATTGAAACACCCTGTATATTGTAATTGATGCTTAGCAGTAAGAGTCAGTCGTGGTTGCAACTTTTTCATTTATTTTTTTACGCCTTTCACCCTTGTGGGGCATCCTCAGAAAGTCTTAACCGATCACATCGGATGAATAGAAGTAAAACAATTGCTACCCGCAATCTGCTCTGTTTTAGGAATCTGACTGGTTTTGTCAACCGTATCCCTGTGCTTGGAATACCTAGAGATTCACTTGGGCCTTTATTTTGATGCCGCTGACACCCAAACCTTCATATGTCAGATACTCAGATCGATACCAAACGTTGTATATCGATAGAGTATCAACCGAAACTTCTATATAATTCGTACTATGTGCTGCCGTACAGGAGAACGTGCGTAAACGGGAAATAATATGTAACACCTATCCTACGGAGTCTGTTGGGGTCTGCCCTCTGAACTCCCCTGGGGTAGTTGATAGAGCGAATGATTATCGTTACGAGAGTCCTCGGTTCAAACCTTGGTGGCGCATGCTTTTTTTTTTTTTTTTTTTTTTTTTTTTTTTGTGACGTTATAAATTGTTCTATGCCGACAAACGTACACCGAGTGTTGCATGGGACTACATGTTCCTGAAGTGTAAAAGGACTGTTCGGATTTTATAGCACTGTGTTCTCGACAATTTGGTTCTGCTTAGTTTTATTTAATAGTAGCAAACCTGTAGAGTATATTCGTAGAAGAAAGAAACAATTGCACCATAAGTGCGGAAGTACTAAAGTAATAATAATAATAGTAATGATAATAATAAATGACTGCTAGATAGGCAGCACCGCCGTTCAGCGGATGTGCGTGTTGTGGCTAGAGTGCCGTGTGTTTGCCCACACCGTCAAGTGGGGCTGACGTTGCTGTCCAGTTCGTTCAAATGTTCGTTAAGCTTAAGGAACTTAACTGCGGGGTCATCAGTCCCTAAGCTTACAAACTACCTTATACTAAAGACGGCACAAATGTCCATGCCCGAGGAGGGATTCGAACCCCCGACTGTAGTGGCCGTGCAGACCGTGACTGGAGCGCCTCAGTCTCCTCGGCCACCGCAGCCAGCTTTGGTTATGCAACTGTGTGAGTTGTTTTGGGACCCATCTTGCACAAAATTTATGAAAACCAAACCCTTAATGATTATTGTAGGTAGATTAAATAAATGGTTGTGATGATGTGCGACGCTGGGGAGTACGCTGACGAGTGGAGGCAAAAGGAATCAAGCTGACCGCTGATCCGCATAAAAGACCTGTACACGCGAATGCAACACCAGAACTTTATCTAACGAAATTCCATAAACAGATTTCATACTCTGACAGTCTCTGAAACCTCTGTTTAAGCGTTCGGAGCATATCCATTTAATCACCATTTTTGTGCTCTTAAAAATCACCTTTTGAGATTTCTCCAGCAGCAGAACGGACGGGTGTGGCTGCGAAGTTGTTCCACCGTTCGAAGCCCTTACTCCAAAAGGAAATAACAAACTTACAGGACGACATTTCCTTGCAAACATTTAAAAATGAATGCACTGATGAATTGTGGAGTGAACATGTCCCGGAAAACATGAAAACTGCAAAACATTACGCATCTACCTGGCTACTATGTTTGGCACCACATATATTTGTCAAATTTCATTTAAAAAAACTAATTTGTTGAAGTGTCGCTCACGATTAACGGCCGCCCACTTTGGAGACACTATACATATAAGCTGCTCCGCATGTGGACCTACCTTTAAGAATCTGGCTGGAGACTGCAAATGTAATTTCTTGCATTGATGTTTTAACACAAGTACGAATTATTAATTGTTTTTCATAATTTTTAGTGAAAATTAAGCAAAAAATAGTACACTTAATATGTGACCTGTTACTGGATTTTTCAATAGAAAATTGACTACACACTTTATTTTATACTTTTTCTGAGTGAAAATAAAAATAAATAAATTGCAAATAAATTGGATTATTATACATTTTATTTCACATTTTTGTATTCCATATTCTTTGAGATTGAAAATTAAAATAAAAAATTGACAAGGACCTCCATAAAAATTTTCAAAAGTATCCGCACCTCATCCAAGATTACTTGCCGACCTCTGGTCTAGAAGGTTGTGGTTTCTTTTGTTTTGTAGAGAACTGTCCGTTTCGTAATTTGCCTACGGTAGCGGTACTTCGCAGTAAACTCTTTGAACTGTACATTTGTTTGTGTTTGACAACAACAGTTATCCACTAGCAGCGTTTTAGTTTCTGTGTTTCCTGTGATAGTATTCATCATGACTAAACCAAAAGGAGTGTACTTACATCTAACAGAACACTACAGGTTTTGTAATATCTTGGAATTCATAAAGGTTACAATACCACTAAAAGTGTGATTGACTTGGACCAACTGCGAATCATGAAGGCAGAGATTCGAATAAACAATATGTCAAAAGAAGCCAGATCCAAGAGAAGGAGGGCAGCAATGGGTGAGGAAGATGAAGGAGGAGATGAGGGGGATTCGAACATATTTTTTTATTTATCAATCGGCTGTATATAATATTTTTTCTTTAAACGCAATTTCCGGAAAATTACATTTTTCAGTGTAAATGCCTTGTTTTTCAGAAACTTCTGAATCTACGTCAATGAATTACTTACCACATAACATAGATATTACAGTGATGTTGTAGCTCTACTTTAGAAGTATGTAATAGTATAGTTAGAATTAAAATTATGAAAATTTACACCAAACAATTGCATATTTAGAGAAAAATCATAACTTTATCCCGGTTGTTATTTTGAAGTGATTCTAGAGCAATAGTCACAAAAACAAAAAAACAAAAACACAAAACAAAAAAAAACAAAAAAAACAAAAAAAAATGAGAGAACATGTGCTGAAACTACCACATTTATATATTCAACAGTTCGTGAGAAATCGGAGCTTTCATAAAGTCGATTTAACATTGTCGAGATAGGGCAGTACGTCTCCCGTTAAGAATGTGCGCGAACTTACGCGGAAGATTTTCGATGCTGCCAATACGATGAGGCAAATATGCATGTGTGTGAACGAGTGCGAGGAAATTGTTTGCTATCATGAAACATCTGTCATCGAACGGTATTGTGTAAGAGGAAACAAAGTAAATTTTGGTTTCATTTTCGTTAGTGTTGTATAAAACGAAAATAAATTGAAATTAACTTTTGATACGGTTGTGTTGTAAAAAGAAGAAATGGTTGATTGTTAAGTACTACACAATTACTAAATATCTGATACCTTATAGTAAAGACGAACAAACATCCATGCCCTAGGGAGGATTCGAACTGCCGACAGGGAGCGGCCTCAATGCGCTTGGCTACTCCACCGCGGCGAATTTGCGCTAAGGGAAACACATTTTCTTTGATTGTAGCTTTTCTTTTCTACCACATAATAGTACTGTAACAGAGAAAAGTCTTGTTGTACTTAATGTACTGTTTCTGAAATGTGATTTAAAATTTATTGACAACCCAATGGCTGTTCACGTTGTTTGTTCACCTAGCCGCATCGTTGTACACGTCCGATGTTTACATTTCTCGTCACGTAGTACATCTCTGCCACCAGGCAAAAATGTAGAGCTGTAAGAGTTAGAATGTGGTTTAGGTTCAGAAATAAGGGAGCAACGATAAAACTCGTGTAACCGCGGTTCTGCATATTTATTAAGGTATGATCACAAGAGTTCCAAGAGGAGGTATTTACAATGCGCAGCTGTTACTGTACACGTACAAGCCTCCTCCAAGAAGACGGATAAAGGAGCTTGTGAAACCACACTAGAGACTCACATAAGCTGAGTCTTTTTTGCCTTTCTTCGGGATTACATCCTCAAAAATTTCACGTATTTTAAGATGATTTGACATTAAAAGTGTTTTTATGCCACCAGCAAAGACTAGGGCCCTCCTTGGGTAAGTAAAGGATGATTTAGGACTGAGGAATCCCGGTCTTTATAACATTCCGTGTCATTTTGGTAAGCCAAATGATCCGCACAGTTCAGGATCGGTGTGTGAAACATCAACGTCATACTCGTTTACTTCAACCTGAAAAGTCGGCTGTTGCTGAACATTGTCTGAATGAGGGACACAAAATTTATATAATGAAACAAAAATGATTGCTCCTACCTCCTACTGGGAATGTGTTGTTAAAGAATGAATGGAAATTCCTATGGCAGATAATATTATTAATAGGGACAAAGGCTTCCCTTCAAGTAAAACTTGGACTCCAATTTTATCTGACATTAAACAACAACGGTCTTTATTTCGACCTGCAGTTGTACATGTACATCTACATACATACTCCGCAATCCACCGTAAGGTGCGTGGCGGAGGGTACACTTACCACTACGAGGAATTTTCTTTCCTATTCCACTCAAAAATAGAACGAAGAATAAAAGAATGCCTATATGCCTCCGTACAAGCACTAATTTCTCTTCTCTTTTTGATCACTACGCGAAATGTAAGCAGGCGGCAGCAAGATCGTACTACACTCAGCTTCAAATTCCGGCCCTCTAAATGTCATCAACAGAAATTCACGAAAAGAACGTCGTCTTTCCTCCAGCGATCCCCAATTGAGTTGCCGGAGCATTTCCGTGACACTCGCACATTGGTCGAAGCTACCGGTAACAAACCTAGCTGCTCGCCTCTGAACTGCTTCTATGTCATCCTTTAAACTGATATGATGCGGGCCCCAAACACTTGAGCAATACTCAAGACGTGGTCGTACAAGCGTTTTATACGCGGTCTCCCAATAAACCGAAGTCGGCTGTCCGCCTTACTCATAACTGTCCTTACATGCTCGTTCCATTTCATATCGCTCTGCAATGTTCCGCCTAGATATTTGAACAACGCGACAGCATCAAGAAGCTCGCTACTAATGCTGTATTCGAACATTATGGGATTGTTTCTCCTACTCATGTGCATCACCTTAAATTTTTTACATTGAGAGCTAGCTGCCATTCTTCACACCAACTAGAAACGTTGTCTAAGTCATCCTTTTTGCTATTACAGTCAAAGACGACACTCTCCCATACACAACAGCATCATCAGCAAACAGCCGCAAATTACAACTTACTCTGTCCATCAGATCATTTATATAGATAGAAAATAATAGCGGTCCTATCACACTCCCCTGGGGCACGCCTGACGATACACTCGTCTCTGATGAACAGTCGCCATGGAGAACAATGTACTGCATTCTATTACTTAGGAAGTCTACCATCGCGTCACAAATGTGTGAACCTATTCCATAAGCTCGTAACCAGTATTGTTTCGACCAATCATTTTGCTGATTTTCTTCTCCGGAGCGCTACTGCGCCTAGATGGCTTCTACCTTGGTTTCGCGCACGAGCGTTGTGCCGTAGTCGGTGTATAAAGGGGCCGCCTTTCTGTTCAGTCTCAGTTCCCGGCGAGTTAAGTGCATTCGGCGTTACTTACCTGAAGATCGCAGCCAGTTGGTCTGTCGAAATATCGTGTCCAGTTGGCGATGCTATCCGGCTGCAGACCCGAGGATAATATTACTAGTTATTACGCCGGGAAGGTCTACGCAACCAGAGTGCTGTTTTGATAAAACTACTAGCAGTGCTCGGACTTTCTTCCCAATAGCCACTGCATTTCGTACGGTTAACGTACATCTTCTTAACCGTTTACAGCAGTAGACACTTCACAAACGACATAAACGAGCTTTGCCAAACAACCAACAGTTGTTGTTGTGGTCTTCAGTCCGGAGACTGGTTTGATGCAGCTCTCCACAATACCCTATCCTGAGCAAGCCTCTTCATCTCCGTATAAGAACGGCAACCTACATCTGTCTGAATCTGCCTACTGTATCCATCTCTTGGTCTTCCTCTGCGGTTTTTACCCCACAGACTTCCCTCCAATGCTAAATTCACAATTCCTTGATGTCTAAGAATGTGTCTTACCAATCTATCCCTTCTTTTAGTCAAAGTATGCCAGAAATTTCTTTTCTCCCCAATTCTGTTCAGTACCTCTCATTAGTTACGCGATCCACCCACCTAATCTTCAGCATTCTTCTGCAGCACCATATTTCAAAAGCCTCAATCCTCTTCCTGTCCGCACTGTTTATCGTCCATGTCTCACTCCCATACAAGGCAACAGTCCATACAAATGTCTTCAGAAAGGACTTTCTTAGGCTTAAATCAATATTCGGTGTTAAATTTCTCTTTTTCAAGAACGCTTTTCTATCCATTGCCATTCTGCATTATATATCTTCTGTACTGCGACCATCATTTGTTATTTTTCTGCCCAAGTAACAAAACTGATGTACCTCCTTTATTGCTTCGTTACCCAATCTAATTCCTTCAGCATTGCCTGATTTTCTTACACTGCACTCCATTATCCTAGTTTTTCTCTTGTTAATATTCATCTTGTATGCCTCTTTCAGCACACTGTCCATTCCGTTCAATTGCTCTTCCAGGTCCTTCGCTGTCTCTGACAGAATTACTATGTCGTCGGCAAAACGCAATGTTTTTAATTCTTCACCCTGAACTTTAATTCCTTCTCCAAATTTCTCCTTGCTTTCCTTTATAGCTTGCTCAATGTACAAATTGAATAACAATGGAGAAAGACTACAACCCTGCAGTATACTGATGCAAAGCCAGGAAACGTTTCACATTCCGACTGCTTACAGCTCCATATTTTCGCCTGGTGTCATAAAGAGTAACTAAAATTTTCTTAGCGCACGGATGACTGACCACGCCTACGAAGTTTCGGCGTCCTGGGAAGAGTGCAGCCTGCACACCGTCAGTTTAATTACAACCACCCTATACGTCTAAAGCCTTGAACGTCGTTTTCTCAGAACCGGTTGAGTGAGAGCAGATAAATTGACGTACGTCGTCGCTTACTTTGATCCCTCTTCCACTGACCGAAATACTTGGCGTATTTTCCTCATGAAACAGACTGGCAATCTGAAGGCGTTCATGTAACGTGTAAATTAATAAATGAATAAATAAATTAATTAAATACGTCTGAGATAATAAATTATTTCAGATTAACACTTTCTTTGGACACGATTAAATTTAAATGTCTATGGTCAGGTTCTGATAAGATGCTGCGAAAATCCTGAAAGATAACAGTTTATTTGTTTATTACAATCACAGGCTAGACGTTGTGGTGTCGATGTAGCTCGTAGATTCTCGATTCATGGTCTGCAATTGTGTGAACCTGTAAACCTTGAATTCATTGTTTGCATAACAGAGATAGTCTCTGCAATGACTCTCTTTGCACCGAACGGATAATCCACTACTCAGTCTGGAATTGCCAGCAGTTCTGTGTCTAATGTAACCGTCAATTTTAGGACCAGTTTCAGATAAAGTTCCGTGTGTATAATCTGCAGGGTCTTAATTCCAGATGAGTTACTTCCCATAGGTTACCTTTGTACTCAACAGAAATTGCATGTCCAAGAGGTTAAATAACGGTAGACGAATGTAGAACTTACTTTGAGTGTAAACATATATTGAGCGTTCGTGATACGTCCATTAACATTTCATGTAGAAGACAATCCTATTCCCATATCCCGAATACTCTGGCCTCCACCAGCAAAGAACAACCACTGTCTCTTCCTGGAAATTACATAGAGATTTTATATGTTCTGAAAAACACTTTACAATTAATTTGTGATTAATGATCACGCTTTTAATACATATTGAATACTGCTAACATTCCAATTAGTCTTGAAATTAATTTACATCGTGACAAAATCTTTTATCGATAATTACATGGTTAACAAATGTACCTACTGGCGCACAGTACAGACAGGTAACTTACAATCGTTAAGTATACGTCCGAAAGTCGCTTCCAGAAACTCATACCGCAAGTTCTTTCATTGACAAATGATCCCAGCATGCCATCTTGCAGGAAACGCTTCCTGGAAGTTACAGGGTTCATTCATCTTCTCAGGACTGGCTACTGACAGAACATGCGGTTTTTGTTTTAAAATGCGCGCACACTCCTTGTGAATGCGTGACAAATGGCAGCACTGTACTGCACATAGCGGCAACAGAGAGAGTTACGACTCTTATTGATGTTTTCCCTGAGAAATTTCTTGCAGCTACATCAAGATACTAGTTACTCTTACCAGTGGGCACAAACATATATAGGTATATACATGGAGCTGACGATAGCTGCTATAAACTTAGGAACTGAAATAACTTCGAATCTGTCAGAAGATTAGTCATTCTATATATATATAGTAAATTTCACATACAACTAGTAGTAATGTTAGAACGTGTATAGTTGCTCAGCAAGATAAATGTGAAATGAGTTTTCCGATTCTTTGTTTTACCGCAAGGAACGTATAATGACAGTAACACGAGCTTATTGCCGGCCACGGTGGCCGAGGGAACTGAGGCGCTCCAGTCACGGTCTGCACGGCCACTACGGTCGGGGGTTCGAATTCCCCCTCGGGCATGGATATTTGTGCTGTCCTTAGTGTTAGCTAGTTCATAAGTAGTTTAGGGACTGATGACCCCGTAAAGTCCCATAACCTATACAAACATTTTTGAACGAGACTATTGCAGTCGGATAAATCGGCGGTAGCAGAACGCTGTTTAACGGAAGGGCACAAGATGATATATGATGAGAGCCGAATAGAAGCCAGTACCTCCGGTTTCTGGAACAGTGTTTACAGAGAAGCCAATGAAATCAGGTTGACGGACAATTTAATAATTAAAGACATGGGGTTTCCTCTTAGTAGAGCATTGAATCCATTATTAAATATAAAATTGCAATGTTCGACCCGTATTTCAGCACCTGGGATTGATTAATGTTAGGTGCGATATATCGTTGCGCCCTGTTTCACTAGGGGCGGCGCCACCAGCCCTGTCTATGAGGCAGCAACTGTGACGGACGGCGCATGCACCGTGCACGCGACCGACGCCTATGTAGGACGCGGCACTTCGATCTTGCACCAGTATTCAGCGGGATTCAGCAGCAGCGACAGTTCCTGAAGATGACGGACAGTGGTACCATCGAAATATTGATTTTATTATTCGGCAGAAAACCCTCAGAGACTTCGAAGATTTGTCACGCCGGGAAAGCCTACGAAGTTACAATAAGATGGCCTATCACTAGAATGACCAAATTAAGTCAAAATATTCCGTTTTTCTCTATATCTACCTTGAACAAACCTTTTTCCTTTTTATAACCCAACGTGTTTCGCTATAGTTGTAGCATCATCGATGGGTCGTTTTATTACTTTAAATTAAAAAGCAAAAATATTTTGCTGTTGTACATTAACAAGAGTAAAACGAAGGTAATGGAATGTATTGTCAGAAAATCAGGCATTACTGAAATAATTAGATTAGGTAATGAGACAATAAAAGTAGTAGATGAGTTTTGTTATTTGTGTAGCAAGATAACTTCTGATGGCCGAAGAAAAGAAGATATAAAATGCAGAATGGCTTTGTTAAGAAAAGCGTTTTTAAAGAAGGGAACCTTGTTAGCATCGAATATTAATTTAAACGTTAGGAAGTCCTTTCTGAAAGCTTTTGTCTGGAGTGTAGCATTGTATGGGAGTGAAACGTGGACGATAAGGAGTTCAGATAAAAAGATGATAGAAGCTCCTCACGCAGGAGGACCGCACAAATATACCATCATTTGATCAACGTACTAATTCCTAAATGGGGGACATAGCAATAGGTATTTCCGGTGTAGAGAAGCAGCTGAGAGAGCTAAATACGAAAAAGCTTGCTGGTCCGGATGGAATACCAGTTCGGTTTTACAAAGACTATTCTGCGGCATTGGCCCCCTACTTAGCTTGCATTTATAGCGAATCTTTAATTCAGCGTAAAGTTCCTAGTGATTGGAAAAAAGCGCAGGTGACTCCCGTGTATAAGAAAGGAAAGAGAACTGGCCCATACAATTACAGGCCAATATCGTTGACATCAGTTTCATGTAGAATTTTGGAGCATATTCTCAGTTCGAATATAGTAAATTTCCTTGAAACGGAAAAGCTTCTTTCCGTGAATCAGCACGGGTTTAGGAAACATCGTTCATTTGAAACTCAGCTTGCCCTTTTTTCACATGACATCTTGCGAGCCATGGACGAAGGGCAACAGGCGGATTGTATTTTTCTCGACTTCAAAAAGGCGTTCGACACGGTGCCACACTGCAGACTGCTAACGAAGTTACGAGCTTACGGAATAGGTTCACAGATTTGTGACTGGTTGGAGGACTTCCTAAGTAATAGAACGCAGTACGTTGTTCTCGACGGCGAGTGTTCATCAGAGACGAGTGTATCGTCAGGCGTGCCCCAGGGGAGTGTGATAGGACCGCTATTATTTTCTATATATATAAATGATCTGATGGACAGAGTAAGTTGTAATTTGCGGCTGTTTGCTGATGATGCTGTGGTGTATGGGAGGGTGTCGTCTGTAACTGACTGTAATAGCATACAGGTTGACTTAGACAAAATTTCTAGTTGGTGCGAAGAATGGCAGCTAGCTCTCAATGTAGAAAAATGTAAGGTGATGCGCAGGAGTAGAAAAAACAATCCTATAATGTTATAATACAGCATTAGTAGTGAGTTTCTTGATGCTGTCGCGTCGTTCAAATATCTAGGCGTAACATTGCAGAGCGATGTGAAATGGAACGAACATGTAAGGACAGTTGTGAGTAAGGCATATAACCGACTTCGGTTTATTGGGAGAATTTTGGGAAGATGTACTTCACCTGTAAAGGAGACCGCCTATAATACGCTTGTACGACCACGTCTTGAGTATTGCTCAAGTATTTGGGACCCGCAGTAGATCGGTTTGAAGGATGACATAGAGGCGGTTCAGAGGCGAGCAGCAAGATTTGTTACCGGTAGGTTCGACCAATGCGCGAGTGTCACGGAAATGCTCCGGCAACTCAATTGGGGATCGCTGGAAGAAAGACGACGTTCTTTTCGTGAATTTCTGTTAAGTAAATTTAGAGGGCCAGAATTTGAAGCTGAGTGTAGTACGATCTCGCTGCCGCCTACTTACATTTCGCGTAAAGATCACAAAGACAAGATAAGAGAAATTAGGGCTCGTACGGAGGCATATAGGCATTTTTTTTTCCTCGTTGAATCTGGGAGTGGAATAGGAAAGGAAATGCCTAGTAGTGGTACAGTGTACCCTCCGCCACGCACCTTACGGTGAATTGCGGAGTATGTATGTAGATACTGATGTAGAAATGTGGTGCTACAGACGAATGATGAAAATTAGATGGGTAGATCACGTAACTAATGAGGAGGTGCTTAACCGAATCGGGGAGTAAAGGAGTTTCTGGTACATCCTGACTAAGAGAAGGGATAGATTTGTTGGACACATTCTGAGACATCAAGGAATTGTCAACTTAGCATTACAAAGAAGCGTGTGGGGTAAAAATCGTAGAGGGAAACCGAGGGAGAATATAGTAAGCAGATTGTAAAGGATGTAGATTGCAGAACGTATTGTCAGGTGAAGAGACTTGCACAGGACAGGGTAGCGTGGAGACCTGCATCAAACCAGTCTGCGGACTGAAGACCACAACAACAACACATGCGTAGATTATTGTAACCCCATAAACCACACACATTGTCGGGTTAGGGTGACTTGCGTGCCTCAACGATACAGGCAGTCTGATTTTAGGTGCAACCATAGTGGAGGGGTATCTGTGGAGAGGCCAGACAAACGCGTGGTTCCTGAAGAGGGGCAGCAACCTTTCCGATAGTTGCAGGCGCAACAGTCTGGACGACTGACTGATGGCCTTGTAACATCAGCTAACGTGCTACTGCCATGCAGCTACTGCGAAAGGCACATGCCACATGATTGTTCAGGAACTGGAGGAAATGTTTTAATGAAATTGGAATATACGTTAAATTTACTTTACACGTGACCTGAAGATGGTATCGCTGTGATACCGAAGCTGGTTGCGTAGATAAAACAACTCAAATTTACTGCTGTTGGTGGATAAATAAAATACTTTGAATTAAAAGACGAGCCGCAATTCCAATTCCATTACAATGGTCGGCTACATCGATGTAATGGACAACGTCCTGAGAAGAGGATATAGGGTGAACATTTAGTAGAACAAAGCAAGTGTAAAGGAATGTAGTGTAAGAAAATCTGGCGAAGCTGAAGGAATTAGATTTGGTGATGAGATAATAAAGGTGATAGATGAGTCCTGTTACTTTGGCAGTACAAAAACTTGAGACAGTCGCAGTACAGATGGTATAAAGTGTCTAATGGCAATGGGAAGAAAAGCGTTTATGAAAAAGATAAATTTGCTAACATGGAATCTTTGCTTAATGCATTTGGGCAGCGTGTAGTTTTTTACAGGACTGAAACGTGAAAGATAAACAGTTCAGACGGGAAGCTTTTGAAATATGATGCTACAGACGTATGTTGAGTTCGACGGTTAGATCGTGGAACTAATGAGAAGGTACTGAATAGAACTTGGCAGAATAGAAGTATCTGACATACCTTGACTAAAAGAAGGCATCGATTGGTAGGACACATTCTGAGACAACAAGGAATCGTGAGATTAGTGTTAAAGTATGTAGGGTCAAAATAGCAGAGGTAAACCGAGAAAAGAGTGCAGTATGTAGGTTCAAATGAATCTGCGTTGCCGTTCTTACGAGATCAAGAGGTTTTCTCAGGGTAGAGTATGGAGGAGAACGATATTAAACCAGTCTCCGGACCGAAGGCCACAACAACATGTTGTTTTTAATTTCGTCAATTAGAAATAAAAGGTTTTCAACAATGATCTACTATAGCATGTAAGAACGTGGTATATATAGTATTTCTAATTATCGAACTTAAAATAACTTATCCAAGTACAATGTAAACCATTTTCTGTTAATTTAAATGACTCAATGATAACGCTACAAATGTACCGAAAATGAAGAAAATGTTTTGTTCAACGTAGATAATTAAAGAGAAAAAACGAAAAATTTGTTTAGCAAACACGGAAAAAATAGCTTTTTCAAAATAATTTTTTGTTTTTGTTTTTATTTGTTGCAATGTAACAGTTGAAAGAGAGAGAGGGGAAAATATTTTAATACTACTAATAAGAAAACTGGATAAAGCGTCTCAGTTACGGACATTTTTAAGCAACGGCTTCATAATGGTAGGAGAGATTGTAACAACTACCGAGGTATCTTTTGAATTAGGGTTGTGGAAAAATATTCGCAGGTATTGTTGATATGAGAGTGCGAGTATTAGTTGAAGACAAGTTGAATGAAAATCAGTGTGGGTTTAGAACTCTTAGACACTGTCAGGATCAGATCCTTAGCTTACGGCAGCTAATGGAGAAATGCTATGTGTGGAATAGGACATTGTATCAATGTTTTATAGATCTAGAAAAGGCTCATGACCGTGCTCCTACGGTGAAGGTATTGTCAGTTCTAGAAGATTATGGAATAGGAGGAAAACTTTTGCAGGCAATTAAATGTTTGTACGTAGATTGTCAGGCAGTAGTTAAGAGTTGACGGTACTGAGACAACAAGGCACTGTTGTTCATACTATTTCTGGATCATGTGTTGAAACAATAGATTGGCAGGGTGAGATTAAAATGGGGACGAATTAGTTGTGATGGAGGACTCGATTGAAAGGTCGGAAACAAATATTTCTGGACTAGATCGAGGTGTAATACTTATGGTATGAAGATAGGATTCTCCAAAACGATTGTCTGTGGGAAAGAGAACGGATTGAGTACCAAATAGGAGTAACAAAGTTAGAACAAGTACATAGTTTCAAGTATTTTCTCAGTGGATAGTAACATAGTGAAAGAACTGCAATCAAGGTGTAGCAGAGCTAATGCAGTGAGTGCTAAGTTACGATCTAGTCTCTTCTGCAAAAAAAGAAGTCACTACCAAAATTAAGTTAGCAGTGCACCGCTCTATCTATCGACCAACGGCGTTATATGGGAGTGAAAGCTGGATGGATACAGTTTGCCTTATTGTTCAAATGTTTGTAGAGTCTATGGGACTTAACTACGGGGCCATCAGTCGCTAATCTTACAAACTACTTATGAACTAGCTAATACTAAGGACGCCACAAATATCCATGCCCGAGGGGTATTCTAACCTCCGACCGTAGTGGCCGTGCAGACCGTGACTGGAGCGCCTCAGTCCCCGCGGCCACCGCGACCGGCATTTACCTTATTAATAAGGTTGAAGTTACAGATATGAGCGTAGCACTAACAGATAGGAACAATGGCAGGAGGGTGTCCATAATAAGGAAATCAAAGAAAAACTGCGAATTAAAACCATAGACGAAGCAGTTAGAGTTAACAGGCTGAGTTAGTTACATGCATGGGAGAAGCAAGGTTATCTAAGAGACTCATGGGTTCAGAAGTAGAGGGTAAGATGAGATATACCAAGGAGAAAACATTTAGATTCAGTCAATAACGACTTCGAAGTAATAGGATTAATCTCATATGAGACATCAACGTTATCATTCAGCTGGGGATCATTAGGGAGTTTTATTAAGAGTGCTATGCTCCAGGCTGCACGCTGAAAGGGCATAATCCGTCTCTAATAATGTTGATGAAGTAACTTGTCCAATACATTAGCTAATGGAAATATCTGATTCTTTAAGTACTTAAATTCTAAAGCCTCTCTTTTATATGTGCAAGATACAGAAGTTATGAAGTTCTTGGTCATTATATATAAAACTACTCAATCAATATAATGTCATAACTACGGCTTATCACCGGAGAATTTTTTGAAATTACCATGGTGGGTAAAGTTAACTGGAAATAGTCAATGCTCTTTAATCAGCACGTAATTAAAACGAGTAGTAAAATCGTGCTTTTACAATGAAGTCAAACTCTCTTGTTATCTGTACAAAATGACGGAAAGACAAGATACAAATCCCAAGCGTATGCAAAACAGAAGCAGGCGTAGCTATTATTACGACGTGCAGAAGGTCGAGGAAATTGTGTGTAAGATAGCCAAAAAGGAAAATATTATTTCTAATTACAGGTAATTTAGTGGTAAACAAGAACAATCGCACAAAAAACTACTTACGAAAGAAAGAAATATTTTAGTGAAGAAATAAGTACTGTGGCGTACACATTTCACACATCAATCAAAATGTTTAATGAAATGACGTCAGAGGACCTAGATCAGTTTAGACAGATATTGTAAACTAAGCTGTCCAAACGCTAGCGGCCGACCTCCGTTATGTTCTCTGTCAAAAGCGGCAATGGAACTGGTACCATTCGATGATGTAGCTTCTCAGGTTGTCTCAGAACGATGAGTGAATACTGTTAAACTTCTGTCTGATATCGAACCAAGGTGCCCCACTTGCTGACTAGAAAATTACGAAAATTACCAAAATTAGATAGCATCAAGCCATTAACTAGCGAAAAGTAACACACCATCGTTACCAACACACATACTTATGCACAAGAATTTCATTCAGGGCCGGGTTAAAGAGGGGCAGGGAGTGTCGATTCTGTCCTATGGGCTTCCAGTGGGGCTTTTTCTCCCTTCCTTTTTACACATCTGAAAATTTCTAGCATGGTTCATGTCGTAGAAATAAGTGTAACCATTAACTTTGCTGCGTAGAAATAGCAGCGTGGGCTAAGGCGCAATACCACGGATTGCGCGGCTTCTCCCTGTGGAGGCTATCCATCGTATCAAGATGCTGGGTGTGTTCTCCTTAGCGGTAAGTTGGTTTAAATATTTAGTTAGTTTAGGGACCAATGACCCTAGCAGTAGTCCCGTTAGATTCTCAAACATACCCTTAACTTTTCTGTTGTAGCTCCACAAAACTGTATTAGACTTACAAGAACACATGGATATCGGATTTTATTCATTTTATTTATGGTACCTGCAGTTCAGAACTTCAATAACAATCAGCCAAAGCTGTTCAACGCAACTCTCAAAAATTTTCGGGAAAATCGAAGTACCAATAATTAAAACTGTCAGTGTAGCTCAGGTGGTAGCGTTCTGCCCTCACAACCGTATAGTCTGTGTATCGAATCCCTTCGCGACAATTTTGTTTTCAGTTGTTTTCGAATTCAGTTACATGAATCATTTTGGGCTCTGTAATTCCACGCTCTTTGTCAGTTTTTGTTTATGTGTATGTAAACGAGCTGAAAACGTTGTTGTCAATTATGTTTGAGTAGGTTAGCTGCTTGGAAAGCCACTAGGAGCTACGGAGATGACTATTCATGTAAAATAAAATATTCAAACGTTTGTTAAGCTTATGGGACTTAACTGCGGGGTCATCAGTCTCTACACTTACAAACTTCTAGCGATCTTATACACATCGATGCCCGAGAATGGATTTGGACCCCCGACGGGGAACGGCCTCGCACATCGGAGAAGAGTGCCTCAATGCGATCGGCTACTCCGCCGCGGTTTTTTCCGAGTACCTCTTCACAACGAAACAATCAATGACTAGCGTCGTCAATTAATAGTGAAGCCAATACTGTAACTTATGTGTCTATTACTGGAACCGTCATTATTAACAACTTTCTATAAGATATAGAAAATTACGTGTAAGTAGGTGCATTTTTTCAAGATATCCATGTTGGAAACGAACTGCAGCTGTAGCGTAAATTGACGGTTTATTTTCATGAAAGAATTGCAACCAGCTGCCTTTTTGGATGTTTTTTATTTAATACAGAACTAGTTTCCGAGCCACTGCAGGCTCATCTTCAGTGAATACTTTTCAGGAACATTTCCGCTAAGTGTAGGTTATGCTGTCATGTTGGTTCTGGTAACATATCTGAACTTTAGTAAGCGAGAACAGAATAACCGGAATTAAACGTATTGTAATTTTATGTACTTACTGTGTTTTTATTGTAGGTGTACGTGAAACCAAGTTATGCATTTGGCCCTGACGTTTTTTGACACATGAGAGCATTTTTGCTACGCTTAGCGTTATACATTTACAAAATATAAACACTCAATGCGGTACAAAGAGGATGGCTGTGGTAGATGTTGAAAGAAAAAGTTATGTGCTGACTCTGTTCATTCAGGATTTTGTGGGGTAATTTTAGTTTATGGATGAATAGCTCCAACTGTTCAAGGAGATCCATATGTAGCCCTTTATCAGCAACATATAGTATTGAAAGATGGTCATTAATATCACCAGTTTGGTGTTCGTAGTGAGCTATGTGTGATGAAAAACTGGATTTGCTTCAGTTTTTTAGTCTGAGGGCATCCATACGTTTCTTGTAATGGGTTGAAAAAGATCTGTTTGTTCAACATAACTAGTTTTGGATTAAATAAAAAACATACAAAAAGGCAGCTGGTTGCAATTCTTTTATGAAAATAAACCGTCAACGTGCATTTTTCCTAAAAATTATCATTAGATTAAAATTGTGTAAGTATTCGAAAGCAGGGAAGGAGCAGGGGGGGGGGGGGGAATAAAAAACTTGTTACGACAGGATTCGTAGCACGGCCAGAACGCTACCACGATACCACCTGAGCTGTACCTTCAGATGATGCAATTCATTTAAGCATAGGTAGATGCTGTGTTTCTTGATTTCCGCAAGGCGTTTGATACAGTTCCACACAGAAGTTTAACGTACAAAGTAAGAGCATATGGTCTATCAGGCCAATTGTGAGATTGGATTGAAGGAGTTTCTACATAACAGAATGCAGCGTGTCATTCTAAATGGAGAGAAGACTTCCGAAATAAGAGTGATGTCAGGGGTGCCTCAGGATTGTCGTGGGATCGTTGCTGTTCACGATATATATAAATGACCTTGTGGATAACGTCGGAAGCTCACCGAGGCTCTCTGCAGATAATACCGTAGTATATAAAGAGGTTGTAACAATGGAAAATTGTACTGAAAAGCAGGACGATCTGCAGCGAATTGACGCATGGTGCAGGGAATGGCAATTGAATCTCAATGTAGACAATTGTGCTATGAATAATCATTTAGCTACACTATAGCAGGTCAGCAACTAGAATCAGTTAATTCCATAAATGATCTGGGAGTAGGCATTAGGAGTGATTTAATATGGAACGACCATATAAAATCAATCGTCGGTAAAGCTGATGCCAGACTTAGATTTATTGGAAGAATTCTAAGGAAATGCAATCTGAAAACAAAAAGAAGTAGGTTACAGTACACTTGTTCGCCCACAGCTAGAATACTGATCACCGGTGTGGGATCCGTACCAGGTGGGGTTGATTGAGAAAGTAGAAAAGATCCAACGGAGAGCAGCGCGCTTCGTTACAGGATCATTTGGTAATCGAGAAAGCGTTACGGAGATGATCGATAAACTCCAGATAAAATCAGAGATTAGAGTCCACACAGAGGCATATCGACAATCTTTCTTTCCGCGAACAATACGTGACTGGAATAGGAGGGAGAACTGATAGTGGTACTCAAGGTACCTTCCACCGCACACCGTCGGGTGGCTTGCGGAGTATGGCTGTAGATGTAAATGCTACGCTTATTCGCAAAACTTCAAAGTTGATTTTTTCGGGAATTTTTGAGAGTTGCGTCGAATAGTTTGACTGATTGTCATTTCAGTTCTGAACATCACGTACCATGAATATCAAAAAATTCACCTTGTTAGACAAAGACAGTAAGGGACCAGACTTTTTTTTTCTAGCCCCGGGCGTCCACATCAATTATCCAGCTCTCGGATACGCTATTGACAACAGTCTGTACAACAAAATGCTATAAGCGGTCCAATAATTTGTTCCAAATCATTCTTCAAAGCTATAAAACCGACGTGTGTCCGAACGCCTTTTGTCGGCGCACAATACGTCATGCGCTCTAGATATGGAGTGATGTTTACAGTTTAGCTCTACTGCCCGCTCTGTCCATTGCGGTTTAATTTTTTTGGTCTTCTGCACAATGAATAAACAGCACAGTATCTGAAATTTCCGCTCACTACGCTCGTTAGTTCGTCAATATGCATCCGGACACACAATAAAGCTAAATAATCTGTTTGTCACAATACTTCGAACACCGCCGACCGTAAAATCGCAATATGGTGAGTGGCATCGTAAATCTAACACAGTAAAATGAAACACCGCTCGCCACTCAAATTAGAGAGAGAGAGAGAAAGAGAGAGAGAGAGAGAGAGAGAGAGAGAGATTAAAACACATCAGCGTCACAGAGTGGGGAAATGAAAGAAAACGCCAGGTTTTTACTTTTGTACACAATGGACGTGACCGAATACCAAGTATGCTAAAGAAAATGACGGGGAACCAAGATGCGTTGCTGGATGCGGCTAGAATTAAACTAAGGCGATTTTACTCAAGATACGGAGAGGCTCGTTTCATAGAAAATAATGTAATCAAACAATTGCTGTTTGCGCTGTTATTTCTGTTGGAATCTTCAGCCCGATTTTTTTTTGTGACACTTAGCTCAAGGCTAGTAAAACCTTTTAATTTAGACAACATTGTCAATTGAGGAAATTGGTATAATTAATATAATTTATTTAATTAATATAATTTGTATAATTAATATAATTGGTATAATTAATATAATTTGTATAATTAATATTACAAAAACCGTCTTGATCGCAAAAATTAAGTTTTTATTGACCGGTATCGACCTGATGTAGGTCATCTTCGGGACAAAAAGTAGCCCATGTGCCCTCCTGCCTATTCTCCTTACGGTTACCAGCTGGCAGGAGAACAGCCAGAAAAGCCCAGCCAAGCCGAGTCCAGCACTGGACACATGGGCTACACTGACCTACATCAGGTCGAAACCGGCCAATAAAAACTTATTTTTTTGCGCTCAAGACTATTTTTGTAATAATATTCACAGAATATATGACATCAACTGCGACTGGGCAAAGCTGAAAATGTGTAATGTTTTTGTAATATTAGTTAAACCTGTCTAAATCTCTGCACCCCTGCGTAACTAAAAAAAAATTTTCAAATGTTTGTATAGTCTATGGGACTTAACTACGGGGTCATCAGTCCCTAAACTTACAAACTACGTATGAACTACTTACGAACTAGGACGGCACAAATATCCATGCCCGAGGGGGGATTCGAACCCCCGACCGTAGTGGCCGTGAAGACCGTGACTGGAGCGCCTTAGTCCCCTCACACATCACAGCATGGAGGTATGGTACAAGTCACTCAACGTTTTCGGACCAACTGAAACAAGAACATCACAGGCCGAGCATCATAGAAAAATATATGAAAATCATTTAACCAGTAGAGACAGGCGCTTCTCCTTTTCCAAGCAAAACTCCGCATACACAAAGCACTCTCACACAATAAACAATTACTCAATGACCAAATAAATATAGGAAACTCCTAAATCTCATTTCACATCCATCAGCACTCCACAGCTAATGATAATCACATATCCTAAACATCAGACCCTCCGAACACGTCACACACATTGAAATAAAACTCCCAAACTTGCTCGCTCCCTCACTCAACCTCATTCTCCTCACTGTTACCCCACATCACATACTATATTCAATTAAAGATACAACTCCCAATCCCCCCCTCACCACACATACACACACACACACACACACACACACACACACACACAAACACACACACAAACAGAGAAAGATGGAGGGAGAGAGAGAGAGAGAGAAGTTTCAATATTACTGTTACTTCTTCACAATGAACACACAGCACCTTAATTATTTATTAAAATCCAACTCTCCAACTTCTCTCCTCTCCCAACCACCATTCCACCTCCTGCCCATCACTCTTGTCTTCCATCTCACTTCACATACCACTACTTACCACAGTCAACCACCATTCAGTCATCTTATCCCTGTCACTCACCCCCTCCCCGAATAATAATAATATTTAAAAAATAAAAAAATAAATATATACTATAACATAATGTTTATATAAAACGAACAAAAAAATTTCAATTGTCATGTTGGCAACACTAAATAACACACTGTGTAACCTCAGTCATAATCAAAGAAACCACGTCTGATCTGTAAAAAACCATTATGGACAGTGCAGTAGTGAAAGTGAAATTAGTGGAAAAAAAACAATGATGCAGCAAGAAGAATCGGGCAGTACTGCCTGAAACAAGCCGGCATTCCATGATGTGAGACGAAAATAAGACTAAAATTTTCTGTAATTAACAAAACAATATGCCTACTTTTCTTGTTTCGCTAACGAACTGTTTTCGATCTAAAAACAAAGCTAACTGTAGATTGCTTTTATTACAGACCACTGAAGATATTTTATTATCATTAAAATGAAACGCGTCTGGTGAAGGAAATTGCATGTTATTTGTATTTGCATAGTTGGACAAACAATGCCATTAATAGTTTTATTTATTATTTATTTTTTACTTTATGTATTTATTTAATTATTTTTAACTGAATAAGAATTTCGTTATGGTACGGGCCTCCAAATGAACCAGTCAATATCCCATAAAAAACATAAAATATACAAAAATACAAGTCTCGCGACGAATTCCTTCCACCGTAAAAAGTCGTGAGATTTTATGCGAAACCAAGTCGGTTATTTCAGTTAATGTTCATGGAGACACGTATTCAACACATTGTCATAATTTTTTAATCTAATTAGTAATCCGCCAACATCTGTAGTGACTATATCAAAATTATACATCTTTATTTCTATAATAAATATAATGACTTGGCGATCGCACCATAATATAATGACATAAGACTAAATATAATGATCTGGCAATTTCACATCGTCATAATAACAGAACAATAATTTATATTCTATTATGTAAGCGAACATAATCACATAAGAATGAAGTAGCCCTACACTCACATGTGCATAAATTTTTTTAAAATATAGGTGTATGTTGCCATAGCAAACCAAGTCGATTTCGCATCAGTTTGTGAACTTCATAATTCAGGAAACTTGCGGATTACTGAATCATTATTACACAAATATCATGAATTGTATTTCAATGTAATGTTAGATTATAAACAGTGAAATACAATTCAGCTGCTGCTCAAAATGGCCACTGCAAGCAATGAATTTTGTCTAGTACACGATAGAATTTTACTTACGGCAGTGGTGGCGTAGTGTGCTGAAGTTGGCAGCGACTGACGAATGAGACATTTCGGATACCAGTTACGTAGTATTAGGGGAATAATCTTTTGTGTTGACCATGAAGTAAATAATTAACTCTGTTCCAGCTCTGTAGTTGACAGGTTTTTGTACGTATTCCTTATAAAGCAAACATTTCGTTGCCAACATTTGTATACTACGCCACCGCCGTAAGTAAAATTTAGCCTTTTACGACAAAAATCTAAAAGTGGCGAAATTTTATCAGTTTATCCCTGTTTCTTACGTCTGTTATATCCATACACAAGTAATTTTTGATACAATGGTTAAAGTGACATGAAGGCCAATAATACTATATTCGGTAGTGCCTGTCTAGTAATGTGTGTCCGTGGTTCTGCTGAGGAGTGTTTGTTTCGGCACCCAAAACACTGATATACCCGGACGTTTCCCTGTCGGTGCTCATCGTACATCGATTTCTTTGAATTGAACATTGATGTTACCATCGATGGTTTTCTAATATCGATTATCCCTAAGGTAGCACTTCAGTTTTTTACTTTCACTTCTTATTAGAAACTTTAAATCGTGATCCGAGCTATGGCTTTGAAAACATCTACTCCGTTTTACCATTCTCAAAGGCTACGTACACTAATGATTACTGTATTGTGCACATCTACAGCAAACTACCTTTCGAATTATATAATTTTATTGGCCTGATAAAATTATCATAGTAAATCGGCACTTCAATTCTCAAGTTCGCGTATTTATATTAATTCTACCTCAATGTTGTTATGAGCAGAACCGGCATCTCATAGAGAAGACAGAACGCAATACTCATTCCAGACAGTTTCCACTCTAGGCACAGACCATAGATTACCTAGACTGCGCGTCTTCCAGATCAGTGGCGTCTCCATATCTATGCCATGTTTGAAACTATAATCTAACGTTTTTGTTTCCGGTCTGAAGTGTTTTCCCCGCCTCATGTGACGGAATTTTCTACATTACGAACAACAGATTTGTAATTTAGAACTGAAATCAAGCTATAATGTAGGTGTCATTGGTACTGTTTCCGTTTGCAGCAATTTAAGCTATATGTTATCAGTTACTCTTCCTTCTCTAACCAGGCACCTGATGTCATTTATGTCGACTCTTCACTTACTAGAAAGGTGATGGCTACATTAAAATGAAAGGTAAAAAAATACAGCACTAGGAACGTAACACACTACCACAAGACCACCAGAAACACAAAGAGGCAGTTTTGCAGATACTATTCTATCAAGCGAAATTTTTTTCTAGAACGGAATTAATTTTTACAGATGTTTGAATTTTTCCTTCCATTGCAGACGACCTAAATGCAAAATTTGACGTTTGTGTGTCTGCTAGAAGTAGCCGGCCGCGGTGGCCGAGGGGACTGAGGCGCTCCAGTCACGGTCTGCACGGCCACTGCGGTCGGGGGTTCGAATCTCCCCTCGGGCATGGATATTTGTGCCGTCCTTAGGATAAGCTATTTGATAAGTTGTTTGTAAGTTTAGGGACTGATGACCCCGTAGTTAAGTCCCATAAGCTTAACAAACATTTGAACATTTGCTAGAAGTACCTTAGAATTTTGATGATCGGTGAGTCAGTGAGTAACAGTATTAGCGATTGTCGACTGCTAATATTTCGTAAACTATAAAGTGTAGAATAGTATAATTTGACAATATAGCTAGAAAATTCAGGCTTCCAGCTTCAACCACAACTGAGATACAGGTGGGTCGAAAGTGCCGTCTACTGCTTCGAGAATAGGATGGCACGGCCGTGCGGTCGACATGGCGCAGGCACTGCTGCGCCCCCAGATCACGGGAATATACCGTGTGCTATACTGCTGCAGTTCTGCACTGCTGTGAGGAAAGATTTTTGGCTGTACATAAGATAGTTGCAAGCCAGAAATATCACAATCCTATATCCACGTCCGCTTCCTGTAGATTTTAAGGGAAAAAATCGCACTGACGTGTTTTACGGCCCACTTTAGATTTGTAGTATTATAAGTTTTTGCAAACATTTTGGACAAAAATAATAATCTAAATAATAAAAAATTAATTAATAAGAGTATCTGAAACCCTTTTAGGAAAAAGAAATAGGTAGTGAACCACCGACCTTTGGCATCATAGTCTAACGCCTTGCCCACTTTTTTTTTTCCGCCTATGGGTAGTTCGCTTCGTTGCGGTTGCTGGTCGTTGTTCTTCGTTCTTGTCAGGTATGTTGTTGGCTCAGCTTTTTTTATTACAGAGGGCGTTTAGCCAGCTGACCGGGCGCGCTGAGCCACGGCGCCCGGCAGCCCACTACGCTACGGCTATCAATCAGAAGATGAGTCCTTTAATCTCGTACTATTGATGGCCGTTGTCAACTGATGCTAATGTGGCATTTGTAGACACTAGATTATCATTTATCGTACGAAGAACGATGTGTGTTTGTTAATTCTTCAGTGCGCCATTGCTTTGAAATGACAACGTGTAAGTTACAATAAGAAAATCATCAAATACGCTCAAGATGGCGTATGCTACAGAATATCACGTGACATCTCATAACGGCTGGTTTTCGTTAATTCAATGGAGGTTGTCAAACTTCCGTTATTTTTACAAATATGTCTCAAACGATACGAGATATGAAAGTTGTAGAGAATTTTCTCCTCTACAAATTCGGTTATTAAATTTTCGTGTCAGATGAATAGTTAAGCCGTTTAATATTCATAAAATATATGACATCAACTGCGATTCGGCAAAGCTGAAAATGTGTACCCAGCCGGGATTCGAACCCGGGTCTCCTGCTTTCTAGGCACTGGGGACACAGTGATCACCGCACCTGCAAGGGCTACCCATGCACGCCTCCCGTCAGATACAAATTCCCAGCTTCGCCCTGCCCATAGTACTCAAACTCGTAGTTTAACTAATTCCCGTAAGAGTAAGGGCCTCAAACTTGCCCACCCCTCCCCACTAACGATAGGATCATTGCCCGTCACCGGCATATTAAATATATACATGTGGCGTCTGTTCCGAAAGAACAGACGTCACTTCTGATCCTGCAGCTGTTATTATTTAATCGCAGTTGATGTCATATATTCTATGAATATTAAATAATAACAGCTGCAGGATCAGAAGTGACGTCTGTTCTTTCGGAACAGACGCCACATGTATATAGTTAAGCCGTTATTTTCATGTAAATTTCGAGCTGTCAAAAGACGATCGTAAAGGCCCACTTTTAGTGTTACTACCGTAACCTAAAGTGGGCCAATATACTTTAATGCTCGTGTTACAGCCCAGCTTCTTAAAGTTGTCGAGCATGTCTGCGACGATTGTCTTGTAGTTTGGATCTATTTTGTTTCCTAGGAAAGATGTCTATGCAGCCTTTTCTTTTGTTTCTATTTTGTACAGAAAGATGGAATCTGTCGAACAAAACAAACAAATGTTTGTAGAGCTTATGGGACTTAACTACGGGGTCATCAGTCCCTAAACTTACAAACTACTTATGAACTAGCTTATACTAAAGACGGCACAAACATCCAAGCCCGAGGTGGGGATTCAAACCCACGACGGTGAACGGCGTCGCGCATCGTGACATAGCGCCTCAATGCGCTCGGCCGCTCCGCCGCGGCAGGAATCTGTCATTAGTTTTCTAATGTCTGGTTCGACAAAGTTTCCTTCCTTTAGCTTTGCCTCAGATAAACCAGGAAACTACCCACAAAAATATCTGAAACACTCTCCTTCGGTTGGGAATGCCTTAACTAATTCTGTCATCAGCCCCAACTTTATGTGAAGTGGTGGAAGTAACACCTGTTTTGGGATCCACGAGGTTTTTCCTCTGAAGATTTTTAACCCCTACCTGTTTTTCTCGAGGGCCAGGTTTTTGTTTTGTTTCTTAAGACAGTTTCGCTTTCTGTCTCTACTGTCCCAATCAGAGAGAAAGCAAGGGAACTTTTTATAGCAAATTGTTGACCAAGAACTATTGAAAACACTTTTAAATCTACACGCAGTGACCATTTGTGGTCTGAACAGCAAAGTTTGCTTAAAGCCAGTTCAAGGTTTCCGTAACATTCTTTTAAGTGAACCGAGTGTCGGACTAGTATGGAAGCATACTTATTGCCATGAAGAAATACTGTTTGAAGTACAGCCACATCACTTCAGAACACCATGTCACGTTCTTGAGAGCAGAAAGAAAAACTTCATTTGACGTATACCTAGAATAATAAAAACGGCTAAATGACAGTTTACGGAGATCCCAAAAACCAAAATTAAACTCATTAGAGGGTTGAAATATGTATAAAATTTTTTAAAAAAAGCTAAAACTGCACAAGCAGTTTGTGAATTACCTGTATGTGATGCAATTTGTTTCATTATTTTACCTGAAATCAGCGTTGAAAACACTACAAAAATCACTTATTAAATTACAAACAATTTTTATGTCGCAGACCTGTGTTATTTATACGTAGAACAATCGGGTACGTGAGGAGGCATTTGGCTACCTTAAGAGAAAAACTTCCTGTTATCACATCTGCACCAAAATCTATATAGCAAATTATGGGTATTTCAAGAGTCCATGTTGCAATTTTCGAGGTAGAATACCCAGAATTGACAAAAGAGCGAACTGATTGACGGAAAGACAAGGCTAGAAATGTATAGAGTCGTCCCAGGTCCCTATCTAAGGTTTTGAATAATGTGTTTTACACGTATACACCCTTATAGTTAAGTTTACAGTGAATCCGAGTGCTTTGAACGTTTGAAACTATCAAGAGTAAGTTGTCCAAGATTTCGGTACAAATACTCCACTGTGCGAAGGTTCGAAGAGCCAGATTAGGCATTACTGTGGTTTCCCTAAATCACTCAAGGCAAATTTCGGAATGCTTTACAGGGTTCGATGCCAGGCATAAGACTGGGTTTCGTGTGTTTGTCGTAATCATTAAGCCATCGTCGACATGCAAGTCGCCGATGTGATCTCACCTAGGAAGTGCCGCAGTGGAGTGTCCAGCCGTTCTAAGGCGCTTTGCTGCGGAGTGCGCGGTTGCTCGCCGTCGGAGATTCGAGTCCTTCCTCGGACATGGGTGTGTGTATTTGTCCTAAGTTTAAGCCTAGGGACTGAGTACTGCTGTAGTTAAGTCCTATATATTTACAAACACTTAAAATAGGAAGGGCTGCTCTTGGCGGTCGATAGTGGCCTACCTATCAATAAAGTCATACTAATTTCTATGTCATGCATTGTGCCTGTGGTGTCGCACAAGTCTAAAGTGCGCGCCACCTACTTTCGCCGCGCGCCGCCATGCACGCACGGCCGGCGTTCTGACGACGACAGCCACGAGCGCCCTCTGTCACAACTCCGCTCGTGGCCACCACTGAACGACATCGTCCACTTGGACTGAGATAGGAACCAGTTAAGACCTTCGGAATCAGATAGGCACCAGTGAAGCCTTGGCTATCGTATAGGCACTAGGCACTAACTCAACTATGTATCAGCATTCTGCAGTACACAACTATGTAAAAGTTAAGTATTGTATAAATTCTGTGCAATATATATCTCGTTCTAATTTACTCTAGTGTATCTAGTTTCTGGCTGCTCCCCTCCGTACCTGCACCAGCGTGCTATCTTTATTCCTGTGTCGGTCTCATTCCACTCGGCCACCGACACTTACGACGTAAACGAGACACAAAAGAGGCGACGAGGCTGGGACACAAAAGTGACACTGCATGCCGTGAAGGTTTGCTTTGCATCCCAATTCACGGATAGTTAAGTGATGATACAACCCCATCCCTTGGAACCTCTTCGAGAACTTGTAACAAAATTTTCAACATCTCTTGTTGATAATTTCATTAACGTGTACGAAGTTTTTCGCGTCGTAGTACCTGCATTAAAAGTTCTGGCTTTACTTTCAGCATCAAATATGGCTAAGAGCCCAAGCTTTCGACTTCTAACGTTCATAGTTGTTGTCAGGGGTAGAACTGACTGTCGTGAACTAGAGGCTTCCTCTTATACAGGGTGAGGCACTTAAAACTGATTTTCGGAATGTATGTAAAAATAAAAATCGGATTTAAAAAGGTTGCAATAAAATTTGTTCACTTCCGAGAGGGACTTCCCTTGCTTAACATAAACGTCGATGCCCTTGCGCCAACCCCAGGGGAGGTAGGGTGGGTGAGTTTGAAATATTAAATAGGAGCCACTGTTTAGTCACTGCAGTTTTGGTTTCTGAGTGAAAAAAACAGTATCTTTTGTATGAAACGTTATTTTCGTTTCATGATGGCACTATAATTGGCAAAAATAAAAATGAGTTGAAAATTGATGATAAAAGGTACATTGTACGATGCAAAACTCCAGAAAAATGCGTCAGATAAGTCTTCCTAACATTTAAATTGAGTTTCGGTGTCAACGAGAGTGAAACTTGGACGCCAAGGAGTTCAGACAAAAAGAGGATAGAAGCTTTTTATATGTGGTGCAACAAACGAATGCTGATATTTGACGGGTAAATCGAGCAAATAATGAGGAGGTACTGAACAGAACAGGGGAGAAAAGAAGTTTTTGGCATATAATGACTAAGAGAAGGGATCTATTGTTGGGACATATTCTGAGACATCATGGAATCGTCAATTTAACATTGGAGGGATGTGTGTGGGTTAAAAATCGCAGAGGGAAAAAGATACGATACAGTAAGCAAATTCAAATGGATATACGTTCTTATTCATAGATCATAGAGTAGGGTGAAGAGCTGCATCAAACCAGTCTGCAGACTGAAGACCACAACAGCAACAGTAAGTTATAATATTGGGGAAAGACGTCCCTAATAATGTGTAGACGGTAAAACGTTTTGGCCTGCTTTGTCTTCACTGTTGTTCCTTATTTAATTAACGGAATTTTATTTAGATACTATTACAGTAAATTTTGCCTGTCTGTGCTTATTCATGACCAACTAGAAGTCATTGTTATACTTACTGAAACAATAAACACTAGATAAGATAATTAATGCCTTATTACGCTGGCGACCGAGTATACGGTATTTGTGTAAAACCATCCTTATATTGCTATTGTAATGAAATTTATTTTGCTACTGAAATATATGGCCGCGGTGGAGTAGCCGAGGGTCTAAGGCGCATGGCTGCGGAGCGCGCGGTTGCTTGCCGTCGGAGGTTCGAGTCCTCCCTGGAACATAGGTGTATGTGTTTGTCCTAAAGTTAGTTTACCCTAGTTTAAGTAGTTTGTAAGCTACGGACTGATGACCAAGCAGTTTGTTCCGACTGATTTACAAACATTTGAAATCATATGCATATAAGAGATGTCTTACCATTAGGTACACTGTGCGTTAATTTACTTTACACACATATACACTTGGTTTCGCGTGACAGGTGTAGCTAGTTTCAAGAATGTTAAGTAGTAGTCCTAGGTTACACATTCACTACGTTGGAGAATTATGGTTAACTCGTAAATAAGTGTGGTAACATCAAAATATTTGGACTTAAATGTTTTTGAAGCAGTAAGCTCCTTTCTCTCTTTTACATATTTCACTCTGGCCAGGACATATCCGCCTTCTGTTGAGCTGTGGTGGAAGCATTTTTTACTCTGACACGTCCGATAAAGCGCAGTCTGCTTTTCACGTTGCTGGGCGTCGGGCAAATTCGTGGAAGGCAGTAGAGGCAGGGAGGCAGGTCTCGGCTTTACAAATGGCCACCTCTTCTGCCGGTCTGAAAGCAGCTCTAATATTCAGACCGACCTCCTCTGTCTTCTGTCTGTCTGACACTGTCAAAACACGCAGGCGTCATGACAGAGCTGCGGGAATTCCTTCACGCGTCTCACAGAAAGAAACGTTCCCGGAATTCTGAAAGACGAACTGACACGTTTTTCCGAATATTGCCTAGTGAAGCAAGCGGTCTGTGGCTGACCGAAGAAGTCGCTTCATGGTGAAGCACAGCCGCGGTGGATTAGCCGAGCGTTCCAAGGTTCAACCTCCGATCTTCCTGGCCCACATAGCACCAGCGCTATCACTTGACTATAGTTACATTCATCACGACTTCCCTCATACCAGAGCTCCCGCTACGCGCGATATCTATCAACTGTACCAGGTGTCTATTGTCAGGAGTGGCTGATCGGATGTTGTGGGCTAGATGGGGTGGCTAAATGAGAAATGCAGGGTTTACTGGCATACTTGATTGTTTATTACGGAAGATAACAGATACAGGAAATGGGGCCTAGGAAGGATTGACGCCCGTCACGAAGCAACATGGTGGTGTAGAAGAAGGGGGGACAGTTCGCCCGCGGTCGCGGAAGTGTTAACACGTGCTACGAGGTCGCTCTTCCGTGTAACGCTAGTGTTTACGTTTCAGTGTGTGTGCATCGCAATTCTACGTTCGTAACGGTTTTCTCTTAGACACTCAAACATCTGTCAACTCTATCGGTGACACGCCCTGCCATGTACGGTGGGGCATACGGTGAAGGGGGTGGTGGTTCCGGCGCCCCCACGGGACAACTACAACAACAACCAGCTGATCAGCGGCTGCATCCAGATGCGGCTTCTTCACCAGCTCCGACGGGAACTACATTAGACGACACTGCGCATGTCCTCCGGACTTCATTAGAAGTAGCTCGGGGCGTCTCTGCAGTACAGCGTATGGAAGAGCAGATGGAATTATCAGAACCGGATGTTTCCGGCTCCTCCGCCACGGGAAACAAACGACCGAGCGAGGTTAGTCTGGATTCTAGAAATTTCAAAGCCTTCATAACAGACGCTACTCATGTATCGCTTGCAACTGATGTGTCAAATGTCGATGATCACTCGGTCATAAATGCTCCTGGACTCACTTCTAACCAACATTCCGTACATAATGCTCCTCCTGTGGGTTCTGCATCCACTCAAAGGCCCCTCAATTTATACAAACGTACAGATGGTGGACCGTACATAGTTTACATGGAATGTTTGGATAAAAACTTAGGCCGCTTGCACCCATTGGCCTTAGGAAAACTGTTACATCTTTCTTTGCCAGAAATGAAGAATGCTATACTTGACATCTCTTCTGCGGGAAAAAGTAAAGTGAAGGTGGAATTGAAAACTGCAGATAAGGCTAACTTCTTGGTTACCAGTGAGGTCTTAAAATCCAAAAACATTGAAGCTTACATTCCTTCATACGTTGTGCACAAACTAGGAGTAATCAGGAAAGTCGATACAAACATTGACGAAGCGGAAATTATGGAATTCGTCCAATCTCCCTTCCCTGTTCTAGGCGTTCGAAGATTCACGAAAAGATATGGAAAAGACCAAATTGTGAAACTGCAGACCTGCTTGTTAACCTTCGATTCTCAATCCTTACCGGCAGCTGTGTTTATCCACGGAACAAGATGTCCTGTCGATCCTTATGTGCCAACTGTCAGGCAGTGTTTTAATTGTCTCTGCTATGGGCACATCAGCAAACAATGCCGATCGCAAATCAGATGTAACAGATGTAGTGGGCCGCATTCTGCTGAATCCTGTCCCTCACCTATCGCCATTTGCGCTCACTGCGGGGATCAACATTCATCCACGGACCGCTCCTGCCCGGAATACCACATACGGCGTCGAGCTCAAGAATTAGCTACATTCAACAACATTGAATTCAGGGATGCACTGTCTATTGCTCGTATGCCAACCTATGCATCGGTCACTGGCGGACAACACCATTCCTTTCCGGCCCCGACAAACGTGTGCATTCCGAACTCTCAAAACTCTCAACTCTTCCCGCCGCTACCCGCTGCAAGCACGCAGTGTCAACAAAGCGTCATTGGGGACGGAGCTCATTCTTCAAATGCGCCCGGGCAGACAAGCAACGCTTACCGGCCTTCCCGGCGGCAGGCGGAAGTCAACCGACACAATACTGTACGTGAGTGGTCCCAGTACCGCAGCTTGTTGTATCCGACACAACCATCAGTCACTCCTATAGGCCAAAATCCTTATCAGCCTGTTGTTCACAGATTGGCACCCCCACAACCACCGATTCACAGGCACCCTACAGTGCCTGCAGAACTCATCGATAAGATAATAAATGTAATTGATATTGTCATGAAAAATATGAGACAAAATAGTGCCATGAATGACTCCGATATCCGGCATCTCGTCACGGGCATCTTTCAATCTCTCTCTGCCTAAATTATGATGGCTTTGAAAGTCCTTCAGTGGAACGCAAGATCAGCTAACTCTAACAGGGAAAGCTTGCAAAGAGAATTGTTCGTCAGCCAGCCGGACATCGTTTTGTTGGCCGAAACTTGGTTCAAGTTCGAACAAAGAGTTCGCTTTCCAAATTATTCCATCATAAGAGAGGACCGTCCCGATGGGTGGGGCAGCGTTGCTATATTAGTAAAACATACGCTGCCGCATAAACGGCACCCGTTACGCGTACGCAGCGCCAACATTGAATCAGTCGCCGTGCACGTACAAACTGCCCGCGAAAACTTCACTGTTGTCTCGCTGTATCACGCTCCCCGCCATAGTATCGTGGAAGAAGATTGGAGACATCTAATACGCCAGCTTCGACCTCCATTTATTATAGCAGGAGACTTTAATTCCCACCATATAGCGTGGGGAGGAGATTTTACGGACAGGAATGGCAGGACTTTGATGAGTCTGATCGAAGACAACAACCTAGTGATACTCAATGACGGCACTCCTACTATGGTGTCATCACCTTTCCGTCGACCTTCTGCAGTTGATTTAACGCTCTGCTCCCCCTGTTTCACTGAAATATGTAATTGGCGCGTTAAAACAGATCCAATGGGATCCGATCATCTCCCAATAGAGTTCCAGATCAATGTCAACGTTAATACTAAACAAATATATTATGCTAACAGTCGGTGGAAAATAAAAGAGGCCAAATGGGACGCTTATAGGGACACAGTTCGGCGGGAACTCGCAAACACGTCAAATAACTTACCGGTTGAAGAGGCATACCAAGTTTTAGTCAATGCTATACATGCCGCTGCGGATGTCAGTATTCCTAAGAAGAAAGAATTTACTGTTGTGAAGCACCGTTCCCCCCCTTGGTGGAATCCTGAATGCTCTAGAGCAGTTGCTCAACGCAGACTCGCCTTGAAAACCTATCGTCGAAATCCTACATTGGAAAATTTCCTCATTGTGAGAAAAGTGACTGCGGGAGTCAGAAATTTCCTGAAGAAGACGAAAAAGGACAGCTGGATAAAATTTTGCTCCTCCCTCACAAATGAAATGACCATGGCAAGCATCTGGCACAAGACAAAGGCTTTTAGAACGAACCAACTGCCATCCCCTGCTCCTGCTACCGCGGACTGGTTAGAGGGGTTTGTAGCGAAACTCGCTCCTCCTACGGTTCCGTTTGCAAATTTTCCACTCCCTCTTGCTGACGACCGTCAACATGTTCTCCTTCGTCCTTTCTCGAAAGAAGATCTCCACGAAGCTATTCAATCATCGAGCGACAGCTGTCCCGGCATTGATTGTATTCACTATTCAATGTTAGAAAATCTGCCTGAGGAAGCGAAAGAATTGCTGATATCTACTTTTAACCGGTGTTGGATGGAACAAGATCTCATAGCCACATGGACGACACAAGTAATTATTCCAATTCTGAAAAGTGGCAAAGATCCAAATGCGGCGTCAAACTATCGACCGATTGCTCTGTCGTCATGTGTTGTAAAAACGCTGGAACGCATGGTGAAAAAGAGGCTGGAATGGTGGCTTGAAACGAATAACTTGTTACCTCGGAGTCAATATGGCTTCAGGAAAGGCAAAGGGACGATGGACAATCTATTTTCGCTTACTGTGGATATCACTTCAGCCTTTCAAATGAAGCAAACAGTGATCGCTGCTTTTCTCGACGTTAAGGGAGCTTATGACCATGTTCAGATACCGATTCTCTTGGACAAGCTGGCAGGATTCGGAATTCCTTCACGGTTGATTTATGGCATCAGTACCCTGATTGCTAACAGAACGATCTATGTCCGGTACCAAGGTAACATGATGGGACCTTTTCTTGTCTCGCAGGGCTTGCCACAAGGTGCGATTTTAAGCCCCCTTCTGTATACTCTGTATACGCATGACCTAGAACGCGTGATAATACCTCCCACAAAAATCTTGCAGTATGCAGATGATTTATGTGTCTATTCTACTGCTGATACGTATCATCAGGCTAAAACGGCATTACTCTCATCCATTGCACACTTCGATAATTGGCTATCTACTAACGGGCTGGAGATATCGGCTGATAAATCAGTAATCGTGCCATTTCACAAGTCAACACTGAATCTCATAGATGGCCACATTACGTGTGGAACGTACACTTTCCAGATGAAACCTCAAGCACGTTTCCTGGGGATGATTTTTGACTCTCGGTTAAGCTGGGCGCCTCATATCTGAGCCACGGTTACCAAGTGTGAAGAGGGCCTAAATGTAATCCGATCACTCACCCGGGTGTGGTGGGGTGCGCACCAGAGCACTTTACTCACCATGTATCGAGGGATTATTCGATCTCGGCTTGACTATGGCTGTCAACTGTACCACAATGCACCGAAGGTTCATCTCACGAAACTCGATACTCTTCAGTATAGAGCCATCCGAACCTGTCTTGGAGCCATGCGATCGACCCCCACCAACGCCCTTTTAGTGGAAGCAGGAGAGATGCCCTTGAGCATTAGGCGCCAAATGTTGTCAGACAAATTCTACTTTCAAGGAGTGGCTTTCACGGACAGTTCAGTCTGCAGAAACAGAGACACCATTTATCGACTATGGATTGCCACTTACAGAAGGAATATACCTCCAGCCATTTGTACCAGCTTCGACACTTGGTCTCCTATGATACGCTCTGTACGATGTTCACCTCATCCGCCTCCTTTTGAATACGATCTGCGCACACTTGGCTGCCATATTCCGGTATTCTATTTTAATATGACTTGCTTAGGAAGTAACACTGTTAATAACGGATTCAGTCGCCTCGTTGCAGAACAGTGGCCTGATTTTCTTTGTGTATATACAGATGGGTCCAAAATCCCACAAGAAGAGTGTACTGGATGTGCCTTTTTCTGCCCTCAGATTCAGATTCGGAGAACCTTCAAACTGCCAACGAATACCTCTATATTTACTGCGGAGACAGTGGCAATTCTGGAAGCACTTAGGTTTACTTCTACCACTTCCTTCCCGAAAATATTAATTGTGTCTACAACACCGGAGATGGAACAACAAAACCAACAGCTATATTGTGGATGTGATTTCGGCATATATTCGCTGTACAAATATGGGTCGGACAGTTAATTTACTGTGGGTGCCTTCTCACGCTGGTATCTGCTATAATGAGGAAGTTGATGCATTGGCAAAACAAGCGGCATCCTTAGGCACTGGCTTGGACCTACAACTTCCATACACAGACTTCTTATCTGCGGTCAAGGCATACGCCAAACAACAGTGGCAACAGATGTGGAACGTTTCCCAAGAAACGAAAGGCGCTTCCTACGCTGTGCTGCAACCTCGGATTTCTACGCAGCCGTGGTTTATGAAGGCTCATCTGGACCGATCCGCAATTGCTACCATTATTCGTCTTCGCTTCAATCACGCCTCTTATCCAAAACGCCTTCATCGGATCAACGTCTACGATTCGGCGGCATGTGAGTGTGATCCTGAAACGGAAGCTGATGTCAACCACATCCTGTTCAGGTGCCCCAAATTTGACCGAGAACGTTTGAACTTCTTGCAGACATTGGTGAAGATGGGATATCCCCTTCCCCAGTCAGCTTCTTCCCTTTTGTTTACGAAAGACATTCGTGTGTATAAGATCATTATTAAGTTTATTAAGAGCACTGTACACAATCTTTAATCATCAAGTGTATTGGTAATATAAGGTTTTGGTAGTGTATATGTGAAAATGTTCCAATATTATTTAAATTGTAATTTACTGCAGTTTTCGCTTTGTTTCCACTTTACCATTTTGACAAAATGTACTTCTGTTTTGACTATTTAAATATATGTACATTTCCTATGTGTGTTGTAGATGGCCACATTGAGTTATCACTCAGAAGGCCAAATAAATGGAAAAAAAAAGAAGGGGGGAAGCGGAGAAAGCAGGAAAAGACGTGTGAACGCGGTGGCGGCTTGCTTGGAAGAGAGCGGCGGCCCGGATCGCCGGCGCCACGAGGCCTGATATCCGGCCCACGGGACGGAACGTGGTCGCTCCTGATTGGCCACGATGCTCTGCTGAGTGGCAGGAGTAGGCCTCCCCACGACAGCCGTGCATTGTGGCGACCAGGGGACCGAATTTCAAGTCAGGGGTTTGCAACAGTCGGGCGATGGTTAAAGTCGGAGGGAAAAATCTAAAGATTTGGATTTTTTCAATTTTTTTTTTTTTTTTTTTTTTTTTTAAGTAAATTAATTTCCGTGTCATGTTGTTGGGGAGGATCACCGATCCGTACACAACTGTTAACCCTTTCAATCCCAAATTTTATTAATTGATGAACGAAAATATGTCTTTGTATATTTTTATACATAATGATTCGAATAATGTACATTTGACAGAATTTTTGATCACCTTTAGTTTTTGGAGGGAAATTTGGAATGACTACATATAGCATAATTGGGCAGGATATGTTTCCCTTATCGTAAGTAATAACATTTTCAAACTGTTTATTACTCATTTAGAGATTGTACAATTATTTTGTAATGAAATTTTTCAATTACTTCGTTTCCTTTACTTTTATATAATTATTTGAAAGTCTTGTCGCATGTACTCCAACTTAGACATGAAGCAACGATACATATTTTTACAATGCATTGTAGCCTAATGCTCTCTGTTTCCTCAAGGTAATGGTAGACAACCTGGTCACAATGAATTGTCGGAAGTCCTGCAGTGTTGTTTACAATCTTTGTCAAATGGTTGCGGTTAGAGGAACAGATAAAGATGACGTTGCCATATGGCAACACTGGGAGGGAAAGGGTTAATTAGAACGTACCCACGGAACGCTGTCGAAGGACGTCAACCAGAGGTTACGTGGCCGACGGTGTGGCGCTCAGTGCACCAACCGTACTTCACCACAAAAACGAGCACCATATGGTATATCGTCGTCAACGGTAAATATCCGACGCGTCACAGACTCCACGCCATCTCCCTGGTGGACTCACCGCTCTGCCTGAGGTGCAACGAAGACGACACCGATGAACACCGTCTGCTCTGCGGCGAGGCGGCGGCCGTGTGGTATCTAATCCAACAGATATTAGCCCTTCATCTCCGGGTACCAACAAACACGATTACCATCAAGATGATTTTCCATCGTGATGCGACGTGTTGCCCACCACCGAAGATACATGCCGTCACTTGGATAAAGGGCATGGCCACCCATTATCTTTTGCGAGATGGACCCAAGGACGTGGTAGATTTCTGCACGTTCTTACTAACACGACACGATATTATGAGACGGCACGAAAAGTACTGGTCTGTCTTCGCTAACTCGTTAGGAAGCATTTTTACCAATCCACTCCGCAGATAGAACCTCAATGGAGATCGGAGCTGAAAAGTGTGGAGCCCAGCGTCCTATAAGCATGTGGAAGCTATTTCACATGTTCTCACTGCTAACCAAGTAGTTTTCTATTATTTCTGACACGACCTATAAAGAAACACTATGAAATCAATGAAACGAGCGGAGAACATGACCGCCGGCCGCGGCGGCCGAGGGGACTGCGGCGCGCCAGTCACGGTCTGCACGGCCACTACAGTCGGGGGTTCCAATCCCCCCTCGGGCATGGATATTTGTGCCGTCCTTAGTGTTAGCTAGTTCATGTTTGTAAATTTAGGGACTGATGACCCCGAAGTTAAGTCACATAAGCTATACAAACATTTGAATTTGATTTTTGAGAACAGGACCAATCACCAGATACTTACGCAACACATCTACGTGAACTCCCGTAGCCACGGTGGAGTAGCCGAGCGGTCTAAGACGCCTCGCTGCGGATCGTGCGGTTGCTCGCCTTCGGAGGTTCGAGTCCTCCCTGGGGTGTGTGTTTACCTTAGTTGATGACCACGCAGTTTGGTCCGATATCTTCACAAACATTTTAACATTTTTTGAACTCTCGTAGCTGGATCGACACGGGTAAGAGATGCCAATTAAAGAGAACACTAATTCGAACCAAAATAGAACACGGAGGAAGACTTATTTACGCGAAGACATGCCCAGGTCTCCGTTGCGGAGAGTCGGACCGAAGAATATTTCTTTCTGATACCTCAAGAGGACGTCACTCTTCTGTCATCCTTCCTGAAGTATATATTAACTTCGGTTTATTATGTTTCCTATTTTTTTAGTTGTATGTTTTTTTACTTCATTCCATGTCCCACAAATGCTGCAAAGATAATACAATGTGTTGGCCATGTGAATCGAATGACATGAAGGAAACCAAAATAAATAAATGTCGGGCCCGGTGCTCTTGGGGTAAAGCTCTCGATTGGAAACCGAAGGGGCGCGGGTTCGCAAACCGGTCGGACCTCGGATTTTTTCAGTCTGCACTTTAACCCATCCTTCGCCTTTCAACGATATGAGGAGTCGCGTGAAACGTCACGTGGTTCGGATTCCACGTTAAGCTGTAGGTCCCCTTTCCGCAGTTGGATAACTGGGGTAGGCATGGGACACGCAAGTCGCCGAAGTGGCGTCCAATTGAAGACTTTCACCAGACCCATGAGACACACCAAAAATTTATAAAAAAAGGAAGGAAATAAAATCCCACTGGAGTCAATTTATTTCTATTTCTTAATAAAAAAAAATATCTTCGGAGGAGGACAAGCTGAAAAAAAAATGGGGGTCGGACGGACTTCCGATTAAAGAAAACATCTTCGGATTGTTGACTGATTTTTTTGTTTCGTGGACCCGGCCATCGAACTTCCGAGTGCAAGCCAACCAAGAAAAATAGGAAACTCAACAAACTAATAAAAAAGAAAAAGGCACCTAGCTGCAGAGCGCGCCGCTGCTCGCCATCGGAGGTTCGAGTCCTCTCTCGGGCATGGGTGTATTTTTTGCCCTTAGAATAAGTTAAATTAGTACGTAAGCCTAGGTAATTCCCATATATTTACAAATATCTGAATTTGATTTAGTCCGCAGACAGTGTATAGAACAGAACAGAGTGCCGTCAAATTGGGAGCTCAGTTTCTGCACCTTTGTTGTGCGTGTAAAACAGCAAATCAACAATTCTGAAATTACTTTCCGCATCCAATGAAATACAAAATTTCCAGTAATTTGCGACTTATTTCTGTACCGATAAGTACAAGGATTGGAATAGTGGCAGCACTGCTGTGAAGATACTATGCAATGGAATCTACTATTGTCGATGATAGCGCACGTTATTGACATACCTACCTTACCTCCGAGCAAATGGACTCGCCAGTCCCTCGTCATCGGTGCATCTTCGAGGAAAACACAGTCACATGTGAACAAGCGGTCTAAGCTAACGGTGTCAGTTTTCGAAACAGGAACAACGGAGCTGGTTCAAATGTTCAAATGTTTGTATAGTTTATGGGACTTAACTACGGGGTCATCAGTCCCTAAAGTTACAAACTACTTATGAACTAGCTAAGACTAAGGACTGGTTTATGAACGCATAGACAACAAACATTGCTTTACATGTATAGAGATAAAGCCGCGAGGGAGAAAATAAGGCACAAGTCGTCCAGGAATGAGTCCAAATGTTCAAATGTTTGTATAGTCTATGGGACTTAACTATGGGGTCATCAGTTCCTAAACTTACAAACTACTTATGAACTACTTACGAACTAGGACGGCACAAATATCCATGCCCGAGGGGGGATTCGAACCCCCGACCGTACTGGCCGTGCAGACCGTGACTGAAGCGCCTCAGTCCCCTCGGACACCTCGGCCGGCAACGGAGCTGGATCAAGATTTAATGTGCCGAAGTAGCCCAGCGGTCTAGAGCGCCACGTTACAGATCGCGCGGCCTCCCGTGTCGGAGGTTCGAATCCATCCTCGGGCATCGATGTGTGTAGTCCTCAGGTTGGTTTCACTTAAGTAGCTTGTCAATATAGGCACTGATGACTAACGTAGTTTGGTTCTATAGAATTACAAACATTTGAACATTTTGAACCAGATGTCGTTCAGCACGACAGTGTCATCAAGGTCTTGTAGAGGCGTGCGGTTTATTGGCATTGCCTTCCATAACAGTGGCACATTAGGTAAAAGCGTACGACTATGTTATCCTAACGCACTGCTTTTTTCCACGGCAGACCGTAGAATACACAGTATTACTGTTCGTTCTTGGAGCATCACCTGCAACTAGCTTTGCGAAAGAAGCGGCAACACTTTCTGCGCAACCCACCCATCATTTTGCACTACAATGCGTGGGCGCATACAGCGCAAGCTGTGGCTGCTCTGTTCGGTCGATGGTACTGGGAAGTATGAAAGTAGGAGACGGGGCCTGGCAGTAGTAAGGTTTTGAGGACGGACTGTGAAACATGCCGGGATAGCTTAGGCGTTAGAGCACTTGCTTGCTGAAGGCAAAGGTCCCAGGTTCGAGTCCTGGTTTTGGCACGCAATTTTAATCTGCCACGACGTTTCATATCAGCGAACACCCCGCTGCAGAGTGATAGTTTCACTATGAAGGAACCACTTAGTAGCATTGACTTTAGAACTGTTCGAGAGATTCGAGAGGCAATAGACCGCTCCATTAGCACCACCAACAGAACAGGCTCTGCTAATGGTATACTACGCCTACCACAGCGCTTGCAACGGATTCTACAAACCTCTGGTGTCTGCTTTGAAGGACAGTGGCAGGTGCAAACATGTAAAGCTTTTGTTGTAAATAAATAGTTGCCACTATTTATGTTCTAACCGTGGAATTATGAAATTTAAATTTATTTAAACGTTTCAGTTGTATGTATAAAATTAATGTACTCGGATTAGTTATTACTTTAAGTATTTAAATACATTTATAATATTTCATAATTCGGTGCAATTTTTAGTTAAAATATTGTTAAACATACAATAAATTTCTTACCTGCGGAAGGTGCATCACATTTTTAGGTTGATAATCGTCCAAAAACGTAATGTCCATAGCATTCAAATTTTATTAAAGTATTTTTGGCAAAAACAGTTTCCCGAAAAAGCATACTTCTTCTTTCATGTTTCCAATTCTATATATTCTCTGTTAACTTTGATGAACACCCAGTATTACGAATCATTAGGGGGGGGGGGACGGCAGGAACACCAAATTATTCGTGTACGACTGAATGTGTTTTTAATTCGTTTCCTCTTGATGACTGGTTTATGAACGCATAGGCAACAAACATTGCTTTACATGTATAGGCATAAAGCCGCGAGGGAGAAAATAAGGCACAGGTCGTCCAGGAATGAGTCCCCTTATCCTTCACCTCCAATGTTGCCAAAAGGGGACGCCCTATTTTTCTGTTCCTCTAGGCACAAACATTTGTGCAAAGATTGTAAACAACACTGAAGGACTTTCTAAAATTCATCGTGACTAGGGTGTCAGCCATTACTTCGAGGAAACAGAGAGCATTAGACTGCAATGCATTGACAAGGAATGTATTGTTGCTTTATGTTGAAGTTGGGGTACTTGCAACAAGTCTTTCAAATTATTGTATGGAGGTAAAAGAACCGAGGAAAATTTGAAAGCCGGCTGCGGTGGCCGAGGGGACGGAGGCGCTCCAGTCACGGTCTGCACGGCGACTACGGTCGAGGGTTCGAATCCCCCCTCGGGCATGGATATTTGTGCCGTCCTTAGTATTAGCTAGTTAATGAGTAGTTTGTAGGTTTAGGGACTGATGACCCCGTAGTTAAGTCCCATAAGTTCTACAAACATTTGAACATTTGAAAATTTTATTAACAAATTTAATGTCTAAATTAGGAGTAAAAATTATTTTATACATTATTTTCGGCAAGACAACACCGCAGCTGTATTCTTAATAATACTGGAGTAAATAAATACTACAACCAGCCACAAGATATTTATAAATCAATGTCTTTCACCGTTACTAGTTTCGTGCCTGAGCCCATCATCAGACGGTAGTGGTGATATCAGGTTTACATTGGTGTCCTAAAATACAGTTGTCAAAAGCTTAAATATTTTATCCTAAATATAACAGAGTTTTTTTCTTGTATTTTTCACACTTTAATTAAGGCTACATCTATTGCTTATACATTGAACTTACTTCACAGAAAGGTCTTCCTTATACATTATTACAGGCCAGAGATATGTATATTTGTGTCTCTCTATGTTGACCTGTGAGGTTCACCAAATTCAAGATGGTGGGGTTTGTTTCATCAGCTTATTTGATGCACCAAAGTACACGAGAATTACAGGTATGGTATATTGCAACGCAGTGCAAAGATATTTATGCTCATTGTTAAGAAATATACATTTAATTTTACATATGAAAACAGCTTCTAATGGCCAATGAATGTTGATATGAGCACTACGTCTGATGATAGGTTCAGGCCCGAAACTAGTCGCGGTGCAATACATTGATTTACAAAAATCTTGTGGCTGGTTGCAGTATTTATTTACTACAGTAATAACAGGAATAATAGTTTGAAGGAAACATATCATGCCCAATGCCAGAAGGAGTCATTTCTAATTTCCTTCCAAGAACTAAACTTCTGATAAATATGCATTATTGTAATCTCTATCTATATAAAAGCAAAAGGACACACATTCACTGACTCACTCACTCACTCACTCCATCATTCACTGAATAAAAACGAAATCTCGAAAACTACTTCACCTATTTGGTGTGTAGGATGTATGAGACATGCGAAATACCCTCAGACTTTAAGAAAAATGTAATAATCCCCATTACAAAGAAATCAGGCGCAGACAGGTGTGAAAAATACAGAACCATCAGTTTGATAAGTCATGGTTGCAAAATTTTAACACGAATTATCTACAGGGGAATGGAAAAGCTGGTGGAAGCTGACCTCGGGGAAGATCAGTTTGGATTCGGGAGGAACGTAGCAACCCGGGAGGCAATACTCACTTTACGTCTTATCTTAGAAGATAGATTAAGGAAAGGCAAACCTACATATTTAGCTTTTGTAGATTTGGAGAAAACTTTTGACAATGTTGACTGGAATACACTCTTTCAAATTCTGAAGTCAGCAGGGGTAAAATACAGGGAAAGGAGAGTTATTTACAACTTGTACAAAGGCCAGACCGCAGTTATTAGACTCGAAGGGCATGAAAGGGAAGTATCAGTTGGGAAGGGAGTAAGACAGGGTTGTAGCCTTTCTCCGATGCTATTCAATTTGTGCATCGAGCAGGCGGTGAGGGAAAGCAAGGAAAAATTTGGAATAGGGATTAAAGTTCAGGGGGGAAGAAATAAAAACATTGCGTTTTGCTGATGACATTGTAATTCTGTCAGAGACAGCAAAGGACCTGGAAGTGCAGTTGAATGGAATGGCCAGTGTGTTGAAGAGAACGTATAAAATGAACATTAACAAGAGCAAAACAAAAATAATTGAATGCGGTCTTAGAAAATCAGGTGATTCTGAAGGAATTAGATTAGGTAACGAAACAATGAAGGTGGTAGATGAGTTTTGTTACTTGGGTAGTAAAATAACATGCGATGGTCGCAGTACAGAGGATATAAAATGCAAAATGACAATGGGAAGAAAAGCATTTTTGAAAAAGAAAAGTTTGCTAACATCGAATATTAATTTAAGTGTAAGGCATTTGTGTGGAGTGTTGCCTTGTACGGGAGTGAAACATGGACGATAAGCAGTGCGGACAGGAAGAGGATAGAGGCTTTTGAAATGTGGTGCTACAGAAGAATGCTGAATATTAGGTGGGTAGATCGCATAACTAATGAAGAGGTACTTGACAGAATTGGTGAGAAAAGGAATTTTTGGCACACCCTGACAAAAATAAGGGATCGCTTGGTAGGACACATTCTTAGACATCGAGGAATCGTAAATTTATCATTGGAGGGAAGAGTGTGGGATAAAAATCTCAGAGGGAGACCAAGAGACGCGTATAGTAAGCAGATTCAAGTGGATGTGGGTTGTCGTTCTTATGAGGAGATGAAAACGCTTGCTCAGGATAGAGCAGGGTGGAGAGCTGCATCAAACCAGTCTCCGGACTGAAGACCATAACAACAACACTTCACTTATGAAGCTGAAATTTGGCACGAACGTAGTTTATAGGTAGAAGCCGTCAGCTAAGAAAGTATTTTGCGATAGGACAGAATTAAGGTGCAAGGCGGAGGATACCTTACCTACAGACTAACGAAATCTACAGTTTCATTCCGATCTTCACGAAATTTCAATCGTTTAACCTTCAAAACAAGAGGAAGGTCAGCATCTACCTATACTTCCATACGGTGCTTGGGGACGGTAACTTGCAACAAAAAATTGATCCCTAAATACCTTGGTCACGTCTCTCGCCCGATTTGACAGATCCTCTTTTTGTTGTTTTCGTTATTCTCTTAACAAGTGTTGCATGTAATAAAACTCGAATATTTGAAAACAACAAAGTACGTTTTTCAATAAGACTGTGTTTATATTATATACTGGTCTGTAGTTTTTCCGATCTTGGTGAATTTTCGTACACATGACAATTAAACCAATCAGGTCACTGGGTACCCATAAATGTTTGTGTGGTACATGACAGAGGGTACCTTGTAAGAAACTTTCCAGAGAGAGGGAAAGATGAAAACGAACAGAAATGGGAGAGAAAGACATGGATGCAGATATAGAGGAGGGAATTGGAGGTGGACTGCCAGAGTGTACAATAAATAAATACCCGGCCAACCCCGGTCTTACAGCTAGTAATTATATATAGAAATATGCTATTTTTCACAAATTAAAAAAAATGTGTTTGAATTATTAAATACGTCAAAATTGTGACGATCCAGTCTCCTCGGAGGAGAAGTGGTACAGTTCTACCGTCCCTCCCAGCAGAGGGCAGAGTAGGATGAGGCCGCCGGAAGTGCGTCACAGCCCGGGGCGCCTTGGGCGAACTCTGCCGAGAGACACCGGAAACTCGACCACAGTTAGCCACTTCCTCTGCTCCGCTCTAGGCAACTTCCGAAGTCACACACACACACACACACACAAACACGCACACTCACTCACACAATAGTTTCACTTTGTGTGGATATTCAGCAATGTTCCTCGTTGCCGACCGCGGTGGCCGAGCGTACTGCGGCGCGTCAGTCACAGTCCGCACGGCCACAACGGTTGGGGGTTCGAATCTCCCCTCGGGCAAGGATATTTGTGCCGTTCTTTGTAGTAGCTACATCATAAGTAGTTTGTAAGTTTAGGGACTGATGACACTGTAGTTGAGTCCCGTAAGCTCTACAAACATTTGAACATTTTTTGAATGTTCCTCGTTGCTCTTACGTTCCACTTTCCAGTCCAAATATTCTTTAAAAAAACGTCTTTGCCGCTGTACGAGTAAAACAATAGAGCTATTTCCTGAAAATATGTTCACGACACATATCAGAAACACCGCTGAACTTATGGTGGCTTGTTTGAGTTACCGAAATTTCTCACTGCGTACTCTCATCTGATTTCGTAAATTTTTAGTAGTCGCCAAAATACGTATGCGGTTAGAACCCAACATTGCGATGTAATGAAAGTGGAGATACGAACCCCTGTGGGTGCTGAAATTATCAAATGGCAGCGAAGCATCGTATGTGTACTTCAAAATGTTCAAATGTTTGTAGAGTTTATGGGACTTAACTACGGGGTCATCAGTCCCTAAAGTTACAAACTACTTATGAACTAGCTAATACTAAGAACGGCACAAATATCATGACCGAGGGGGGGGGGGGACTCGAACCCCCGACCGTAGTGGCCGTGCAGACCGTGACTGGCGCGCCGCAATCCCCTCGGCCACCGCGGCCGGCGTATGTATGCTTAATAGTGCGTTTATGCGTAACCAATATAGATGACAAAGAAATACTTACAATTTTGCCCACCAGACGCATATATGGCACTGAACACTGTTCTCCTCTACGTTTTCAGTGCCTATATTTAAAAAGTTCGCGTAATCGATTGTAAATAATGAATTGAACTGTTATTGACCGACATTCTTATTTCAATATATGATAGTAGGTTAGGAGTGTGACTGGTAAATCCTAACTTATGTTCTAGACTTCATTAAATATGATGTCTAAAGTCACAGTCACTGTACAACATTATTATATTATTTAATTGTTTATTCACGTCATGACATTAGTTTCGACAGTATAATTTCTGGCCCTCCGACCTTCACGCGCTACATCGCGGGCAACACTAAGGCCGGTCGTTAAAATCAATAAACATTTATAACCTGTATCTCGAAAGTCAGTCTCAGATGCAAAATTTTTATTTCAATGACGCGTTTCGCCCTTTTGAGGCATCATCAGATAATGTAAACGACACATGGTGAGCTTTTTGTTATCATTGTAAGATAAACCATCTAGGAAGGAGACCGATCGTCATAGTCGTTTAAAAATTGTTGCGTTAGGTGAAACCAAACACGTCGTGTTGCGCACAGCACAGAGTGGACATATAGAATGCGGCGCAGTGTTTGGTTTCGCCTAAAGCCTAAATTTTTAAACATGACGATAGGTCTCCTTTCTAGATGGTTTATTTTACAATGATAACAAAAATCTCACCATATGTCGTTTACATTATCTGATGCTGCCTCAAAAGGGCGAAACGCGTCACTGAAATAAAGAAAATTTTGCAACTGAGACTGATTTTCGGGATAAATTGATAACCTGTTGTTTCAATACAGATTTTACAATATATCGAAAGTCGTATGCTTCGACAACAGATACTAATAGACAAGATATGCCACTTTTTTAAAACTAATAATGAAAATTTAGAATGAAAATTTAATGTTACTCCCCCTCACACAAAGCGCTCTGTAAATTCATCAGCAAAAAAAAAAAAAAAAAAAAAAAAAAAAAAAAAAAAAAAAAAAAAAAAAAAAAAAAATTGTTTGTAAAGTTATTGGACCTGACTAGAGTGGTTATCTGTCCCTAAAGTTATAAACAAACCAACTTATAATTAAGTAGGCTTCCGCGGCCAGAGTCAGATGACATAAAAGTTTTCTAGGTATGGTACCGCGTCATTATGTAAGGCTATTAGTTAAATAATCCAACCTTTCGGCCAACGTTACAGTGGCCTTCATCTGGGTAACTGGTGTGAGCTGGTTGTTACCAACTTATCCTAAGGACAACACACTTACCCATGCCCGAGGGAGGACTCGGGACTCGAACCCCCGACTGGAACGCCCACGAGCACCGTAGCAGGGCGCCTCAGTGCGCATGGTTATTCAGCCGCGGCAAATTCATCAGCAAACTCGTACACTAGCATGTGACTGTTGCAGAGGTTACAACTTTTGAATATGGTAAATAGTAATGCGACCTAATATGTATGAACCTGAACCGGGAGGGGAATTGGCCTGTTTCACAAATAAGAAACATTCATCACATGTCGGCACAGCATATCATACACACGAAGTCGCTGTAGCAGTAAATTTGATGCAATATAAAACAAAACTAACACAACTTCTGAATACAGATTAACGAACTAGGATGTATGATGGACGTTGTTTATTATTGCCGACACCGTCATGGTTTTTCTTGTACGGGCGCAGCTGCGAGTCGAGTAACATGCCGCATTTTCATTGGCTGCTGTTAGATTCCACAATGGCGCGCCTTTGGGAATTCATCTCGTACGCCGTATTACGCACTTTTCGAGTTCGTAGAAGCTGCTGTCAGTACTGGTGATTTCCACAAGTATATGCTAGATTTGTTGCTCATTTTTGTCGATGACATCATACGAACGAATTCTAAATGAACCTACTTTTGCCGACGGAAAACAAATGGTACTGATTTGTTACTTAAATCTGAAAGTCAGAATTCGAACCACTCCAATCGTAAACTCACAATTTTAAACAATTTACGATTAAATGGTAATGGTTGGAACCTCTGCTGTAGACATGTTGGTGCCATGAAAGCAATGCTATGCCCAGTCTACCAGTAACCATGGTCGAATGTCGAAGGTCGAGTTACTGTCTATTCAAGCATTTTTTTTAAAAAGTTTTGTCCACTATGCTGGACCAGTCATGTTGGGTGTTGAGAAACTGATTTCAGATTCGGATTCAGCGACTTTAAATACCGGTATGTCATAGAAACAGTTCAAAAATATTTATTCAAAAGGTGTTTCGTGGGCAGTATTAAACGAGTTCGGCAATGTATGGGATGTTAATACAAGACGAAAATCGGCCTAGGTATATTGGAGGGGAAGCGGAAATTAGGAGGTCAACTACCCCGAAAGAGACCATTTTTTTCTTTTCTTTTGCTACAAATATTCAATTGATATATACAGGGTGAATCTAAATTCGCGCACTTGGGCTTTGCAGCGCGATTCCTCACATGCTAGCAATAAAAAAATGTCTGTCACAAAATTTCGTCCTGTGCTTATTTCAGACTGTAAATGGACGTCGAAGATTGAGATGGGTGTGTGTCCCATACATCCGTGTGTTTCAGAATTACACTACTACACAAACAAACTTCTAGGGGATGTGGGAGGTGTCTTGAGTAACAAAGTAATCAAAGGAAGTCATCCAATGACAATGAGTCATTCCAGATGTGGAACGGGTCCTTCCGGATGCCATGAAGAGCACAGGATGCAGCAAGCTGCAGGTGCTGGCTCATGTCGGGACCAATGATGTGTGTCGCTTTGAATCGGAAGAGATCCTCTCTGGTTTCGAGCGGCTATCAGAAGTAAAGACTGCCAGTCTTGCTTGCAAGATGAAAGCTGAGCTCACCATCTGCAGCATTGTCGACAGGACTGACTGCGGACCTTTGGTTCAGAGCCGAGTGGAGGGTCTGAATCAGAGGCTCAGACGGTTCTGCGACCGTGTGGGCTGCAGATTCCTCGACCTGCGTCAAAGGGTGGTGGGTTTTCGGGTTCCGCTGAATAGGTCAGGAGTCCACTATACTCAGGAAGCGGCTACACGGGTAGCGGGGGCTGTGTGGCGTGGACTGGGCGGTTTTTTAGGAGAGAGGGCCTCCGGAATACACAAAATGGGTTTCAGTCTCAAAGGGGACAGGTCAGACACAGGAAGAAAGCAAATCTAGAATACATTGGTATAACAGTTGTTAATTGTCGTAGCTGTATTGGGAAAGTTCCAGAGCTCCAAGCTCTGATAGAAAGTACTGAGGCACAAATCGTTATAGGTTCTGAAAGCTGGCTGACGCCTGAGATAAGTTCGGCCGAAATTTTTTCAAAGGGCCAAATGGTCTTCAGAAAGGATAGAATAAATAAAATAGGGGGTGGAGTGTTTATTGCTGTTACTAACGGTTTATCCTGCAGCGAAATTGAGACAGATACCTCCTGTGAGTTGGTCTGGGTAGAAGTTATTCCTGACAACCGGAATAAATTAATAATTGGATCTTTTTATAGACCCCCTGACTCAGACGATGCGGTTGCCGAATGTTCAAAGAAATCTTAAATCACATTTCAAATAGGTATCCGAAGCATACTGTTATAATCGGTGGCGACTTTAATTTACCCTCGATATGTTGGCATAATTACGTATTCAAAACCGGTGGCAAATATAAAACATCGTCCGAACTAATTCTGAATGCTTTTTCTGAAAACTACTTCGAACAGTTAGTTCATGAACCAACTAGAATAGTAAGAGTGGTTGCGAAAATACCCTTGATCTCCTAGCAACAAATAATCCTGAGCTAGTAAAGAGCATCAAAACAGATACAGGGATTAGCGAACATCGAGTTGTAGTAGCGAGACTGAATGTCGAAATACCGAAATGCACCAAAAATAAACGAAAAATATATCTATTCAATAAAGCAGATAAAAATTCGCTTCACGCTTTCCTGAGTGATAGTCTCCAGTCTTTCAAAACTAAAAATGCGAGTGTAGATCAGTTGTGGCTTACTTTCAAAGACATAATATCAGTAGCAATCGAGAGATTTATACCAAATAAATTAATAAATGAGGGGGCTGACCACCCGTGATACCCAAAACAGATCAGATCACTGTTGCAGAAACAAAGAAAAACGCATGCAAAATTTAAAAAGACACAGAATCCACAAGACTGGCAATCTTTTACTGAAACTCGCAACCTAGCACGGACTTTAATGCGAGAAGCCTATAGTAGTTACCACAACGAAATCCTGTCTCGTAATCTTGCAGAAAATCCAAAGAAATTCTGGTCATATGTGAAGTACACTAGCGGCAAAACACAAACAATACCTTCACTACGCGATAGCAATGGTAATACTACCGATGACAGTACTGCTAAGGCAGAATTACTAAACACAGCTTTCCGAAATTCTTTCAAAGAAGACGAAGTGAACACTCCAGTATTCAATCCAAGAACAGCTGACAGCATGCGAAACTTAGAAGTAGATGTTCCTGGAGTAGTAAAACAACTTAAGTCACTAAACAAAAATAAATCTTCCGGGCCAGATTGTATACCAACTATATTCCTCTCAGAGTATGCCGATGCAATAGCTCCGTACTTAGCTATAATTTACAACCGATTAATCAGCGAAAGATCCGTACCCAAAGACTGGAAAGTTGCCCAAGTTACTCCAATATTCAAGAAAGGCAATAGGAGTGATCCCCAAAATTACAGGCCCATCTCATTGACGTCGATTTGCAGTAGGATTTTGGAACATATACTTTTTTCGAATATTATGAACTACCTCAAAGAGTACGACTTATTAACCAGTAGTCAACACGGATTCAGAAAGTATCACTCTTGCGAAACACACACTTCACATGAAGTGTTAAGTGCCATCGACAAGGGATCTCAAATCGATTCCATATTTCTGGATTTCAGGAAGGCTTTTGACACTGTACCCCACAAGCGGCTTCTTATGAAAATGCGTGCTTATGGCGATTGGATTTACGATTTCCTATCAGAACGAACACAGTTCGTTGTAATTGACGGTAAGTCATCGAGTAAAACAGAAGTGATATCTGGTGTTCCACAGGGAAGCGTTATAGGTCCTCTACTCTTCCTCGTGGTTATTAACGATTTAGGAGACAATCTGAATAGCTCTCTTAGACTGTTCGCGGATGATGCTGTCGTTTATCGGTTAGTGAAGTCAATTGAGGATCAAAAGCAACTGCAAAGCGATTTAGACAAAATTTCTGCATGGTGCGAAAATTGGCAATTGACACTAAATGAAAAGTGTGAAGTAATACACATGACCACTAAAAGAAATCCGCTAAACTTTAATTACGCGATAAATCAGTCAAATCTTAAGGTCGAAGATTCTACCAAATACCTAGGAGTTACAATTACGAACAACTTTAACTGGAGAGAACACATAGAAAATATTGTGGGGAAGGCGAACAAAAGGTTACGTTTCATCGGCAGAACGCTTCGAAGATGCACCAGCTCCACCAAAGTGACTGCCTACATTACACTTGTGCGTCCTCTCGTGGAGTACTGTTGCCCCTTGTGGGACCCTCACCAGGTGGGACTGACGGAAGACATTGAGAAGGTTCAGAGAAGGGCAGCTCGTTTTATCACGTTACGGGGGGCAAAGCGTCACGGAAATGTTGCACGAATTGGGGTGGAAATCATTAAAAGAAAGACGTTATGCATTGCGACGTGATCTGTTTGCAAAGTTTCAATCACCGACTTTTAGTTCTGAATGTGAAAATATTTTTCTAGCACACACTTACTTAGGGAGACACGACCATCCCAATAAAACAAAAGAAATCAGATCGAAAACGGAACGATTTAGGTGTTCTTTTTTCCCGCGCGCTATTAGAGAATGGAACGGTAGAGAAAAGTTATGAAAGTGGTTAATGAACCCTCTGCCAGGCACTTGAATGTGATTTGCAGAGTATCTATGTAGATGTAGATGTAGACACTACAGAGCGTCGAAGTTGCTGGAGGGGATGTCTAGCGGCAGGAGCTGGTGCCTGTAAGCTGGACTCTCTGTACCATCGTTGAATGGCGTTTCTGGGCATGCGTTTCCCTATTGATTTTGTTCCTCAAGACGCCTAATACATCCCTTACAAGTTTTTTGGTGTTATTATGAAACACACTGACGTATGGAACACACAGCCATCTCAGTCTTTGACGTTCATTTACTGTCAGAAATATGCGCAGGATGAAATTTTGTGGGAGACATTTTTCATTGTTGGCAGGTGAGGAATCGTGCTGCGAATCCCGAGTGCGCGAATTTAGACTCACCCTGTGTATATATGTGTTTCTTATTCAGTCTTCCTTTTGGAATTTCAGTAGATTCAACTTCGATTAAATAAAAAGTAATTTTTGTAGCAAAAAAAAATTGGTATCTTTCGGGGTAGTTGGTCTAATTTTCACTACCCCTCCAAATTACTTACGCCGATTTTTTCGGTAAAAAATCAGTCTCTCGTGCATAAACTTTATGTTTTATTTATTGAAACATGACACGTTGGGAAGATGGAAAGTAAACCACAGGAGAACACGGATGATATAGAGGAGAAAAACCGTTAATTACAACCGTTCGAGTAGAGGTAACTCGGATGGAGGGAAAAATGCTGAACCATCAAATATATATATCAATGTAAATACAAATATACAATCTCTGAGTCGGATTTCCGTCTCGAATATGTGAAAGACATTAATGATAAATCTGAAGTCTTTTTTATTAAAATTTGTGATGTGACCGGGAATCGAACCCGGACCTCCATGCTTACTAGGCAGACTATTCCGAGTCGCTTTAATCGCTAGTAATGCGGTGGTCTAGCCATAGGATGTCTGCCTAGTAAGCATGGAGATCCGGGTTCGATTCCCGATCGCATCAAAAATTTTAATTCAGTGTTTCAAATATACGACAAAGCCTCAAGGCAGCAATCAGAACGCGAAAGGGCATGACGCCACCGTAAAAACCACTTGTAAAGGACACATAAGTTTCAAAACAATAAACACACTGCAACGGGCACCACTTATGCGACAAAGGCGCACGAACACAAAGTAACTTAAACTCTTCAAATCCCGGGACAGGTCCGGAGACATTAGTCACACCAAGTCAAAGAGCCAGTCAATCGCCCAGGTAGTCCGACGTGTCTAGGCGCCAGCTCTGGCAGGAGGAAGAAGAAGAAGAGCCGCTCAGTACTGTCAAAACGCAACATCAGAAACGCGTCAACACCTGTAGCCTATATATTTTTAGCAACAGCGTTCTTAATAGCACTTACCAACATTTGAAATTTAACATAACGGCAGCACACATCACCAAAGACTTTATGTTACGTTTGAAATGTTCGGTTGTATTCGTCTCTGCGTTCCTTCATTCGAGTATATCTGTGTCTGCTTTCTTCTACAATTAAATCCTACTGCGCATGCATAGCATTATTTGTTGCATTACTTTTATTCGAGGAATTGCACGAAACTTGTTTTGTTGCAGGTAAGAGGCGATGCTGTGGAAGTAACTGTGAACAACAATTGTATACATACGAAGCAGCCTACGGATCGTAAGTCATCTAGAGGCCCTTATATTTTGATATAATGATCAATTACTCTTAAAGTTTTGTTATTGTAAGCTACAAGTGATAACTCAACTTTGCCCTAAGACAAGTGTAAGTGCTGGGTGGGTTACCAAAATAATTGCCACTTTCAAATTTATTTATTAGAAACAATCATTAGGCAAAGCACATTCAAAATTTAAAATCTGACAACCGATCACCAGTTTAAGCTCAATTTAAAAATTTCTAAGAAATAATATCGCCAACCACTTACAAATTCATAACAAACAAATTAACAAATGAGGCGTCTAGACGGTTTTGCAGATGAAAAGAAAACAAAACATGGAATATCAGATCGGACACAGTATCCTTAAGACTCCCAGTCTCCTGCAGAAATTCGAAATGTAGCTCTAACTTCAACGCCAGAAGCTTATAATAGATTCCAAAACAAAACCCTGTTACGTAATTTGGTAGAGAAATTGTGGTCGTATGTAAAGGATGCTAGCGGCAAAAAAAAAACAATCAATACCTTCACTATGCGATAGCAATGGTGATGCTACTGATGACAGTATGTTCTGCTAAAGCAGAAATTCTTCACATAGCTTTCCGAAATTCCTTCACCACAGAAGAGAAATACTCCAGAATTGAAGTAGATACCCGTTATTACACTTAAGTAATTCTCCCGGGCCCGACTGTATACCAATTAAGTTCGCTCAGCGGACGTTCCGTACCCAAAGATGAAAATTGCACAAGTCACTCCAATATTCATGCAAGACAATAGGAGTGATACGCAAAATTATAGGCCTATATCATTGACGTCCGTTTGGAGCGGGGTTTTAGAACATGTACTTTCTTCAGATATTATGAACTAGCTCGAAGAGGAGCGCATATCAACGTATAAGGCACCATGACCGAGGAAGTATTATGAAACACAGCTAGCTCTTTACTCATATAATGTGATGAGTGCTGTCGACAAGTGATGTCAAATAGATTCCGTAATAGATTAAGATTTCCGGAAGGCTTTTGACACTGTACATCAATAGCGTCTTGTAACCAAATTGCGTGCTTATGAAATTGCGCCTCAGTTGTGCGACTGGATTCGGGATTTCCTTTGAGAAAGAAAAAACAACAGAAAAAAGAAAAAGAAAAAAAAATCTGCGAAATCGATCGAGCCGTTCTCAAGTTATGACGTGACCAAGCTATTTAGTGATCCATTTTTATGTTGCAAAATACCCTCCCCCATGCACTATATGAAACTTAAGGAAGACGATAACTTTCCTCTTGTTTTGAAGGTGATGCGTGCGAAATTTCGTAAAGATCGGAATGAAACTGTAGATTTCGTGAATCTATAGGAGAAGTATACTCCGCCATGCACCTATCACAAAATACTTTCTTAGCTGACGTTTTCTACCTATAATCTACATTCATGACAAATTTCAGCTTCATAGGTGAAGCAGTTTCCGAGAATTCCTGTTTAGTCAGTGAGTGAGTCTCCTTTCGCTTTTATATAAATGGAGATTAAGCAAACAGTTAGCTTAATTTTGGATGCAAGAGAAATAAGGGAGAATTACAAACAAAAATAATAGTAACATGCAAATCTGTAATGCTGACTTTATTTGATACAAAGTCATGCCTGATACGACAGTTTTACGAAATCTACAGCGAAACTGTTGTGAGCGGTAGCTTATTTTCGGTTCATCATTTTGTGGGGGGAAAGGAAGGGGGCAGTTATAAAACGCTTCATTAACGTCCGAAATTACATTTAAACTCCCATTTTCCAATAATTGGCACATAAATTTTGGTATTCTCACGCGGTGGCCTCCCATTATTTATGACGTCATATCTCCTGAGCTATGAGTCCTGCTCTTTTGTTTTTGGGTCAGGAAACTTCGTGGGCGTACGGTGAACAGTTAACCAATTTCATTGCAATTGAATGAATGGTTTATGAACACATAGAGGACATACAGACAAACATTCATATATATGGTGGTCCTGGACCCAAACTAGTCGATTTTAAGGATTTAATAAAAAGCTGATAGTTAAAGGAGCATTTTATTGAATACGTGACTGCTTTTAGCAACTCACCTTACCAAAACTTTGAGATACAGTTTTGTTAAAAGATCCGCAGAATGTCGTACCTCAGCTTGTTTCACATTTTACTGCCAAACTTAAAGCTGAAAAATTTGTTCCTAAAAGATTGTTAATTTTTCTTTGAAAGTAAACATAAGAACATTATGAATACGCACATGAACACTAAAACACAGCAAGTAACTGCTAAGTGACTGTAAGAAAATGAATGTGTTACATGAACAGGCAAGCTACTCCTAGGGCACATAACACTAAGCAGCACCCCCTTCTCACCTTACACATTAAATATTTGTTACAACGAAGAGTATAAGTGTCATTCACCCACAAAATCGCAAAACATTTGCAAAAACGTCCAAGTATTTATGGCAAGAAGCAATAAAAGTAATTGTCGTTCCCATGTCTGTTCAAAAGAAGATTTGGTTAAAAAATGCTTGCAGTCAGTATCGAACCCACTACCATCGACACCGCAGCGTGATGCACGGCTATTCTTGCTATATGGAGAGGTGTGGCTTTATTATTATACTTGATTAGATCTTCTGAAGGCTTTCTGATTTGATGCGTCTTTATAAGATATTTTACCAAATATGACATGTTTTTGATAAATCTTCAATGCACCAATAAAAATATGAAGGGTGGATGTTGCCTTCATGGAGGATTTGCACATGCGCAAAGTGAGGCGCGCCGTAGCTCCATTTTCTTTGCTTCGGGATCATTTGTGCGTAACCGCCAAAAGCTGAATTTTAAAAGCGGCGTTTTCCCTCGCCCCTCCCTGCCGTGGGAGTCCCACATGCTGCCTCCAGGGGGTTCAGAAGAGTTTGACCCTCAGTCGCGCATGCGCTTTGCAACGCTGTGGTCACTGTCGCTTATACTAAGCGGCCATCTAAAGACGAAATTCTTCAAAGAGAAGGAAATGGGAATCTGGCCTCGCCGGAAGGTATATGAAGCGTCCTACTGGAAGAAGTGGAACGAATATCACCTTCAGGAAGAATACGGAGTCCCACCCAGAGGTGAAATGTGTAAAATAATTATATATTAAATATTGATATTCATTACGTCTGACATAATCAATTATTTTGATTTAAATATCTCTTCTTTAAACGTCTCTTTAAAAGTCTCTGGTCAGTTTCTGATAAGATGCTGCGAAATTCCTGAAAAGGAACAATTTTATTTATTTCTTACCACCACAGACTAGACTTTGTGGTGTCGATGCAACTTGTAGTTTCTTGCTTCATGGTCTGCAATGATGTGTGAACCAGTAAACAGTTTAATTTAATTTCTTGGATAACAGAAGCTCTCTATGTTCCGAATGGAAAATTCACTACCCAATCTGGAACTGCCAGGAGTATCTAATATAACAGTCAATTTTATAATTAGCTTTAAATAAAGTCCCGTGTGTAAAATCTGCAGGTTCGTAATTCCAGGTGACGTACCTCCCTTAGACACTCTTTCTACTACACCAAAATTACATGTTGAAGAGATTAAATAATTGTAGACGAAAGCAGAACTTACTTTAAGTTGAAATATATTGAGCGTTCTTAATACATCGATTCACTCTCCATAACATCCCAAAATAATATACTCCTATAAAATACTATAAACTCTAACAGCAAAGAACAACCACTTTTTCTCTTCCTAGCAATTACATGGAGATTCTATATGATCTGAAAAATACTTTACTGTACATTTTGATATATATTAAATACAGCAACATTCTAATTAGCCTTGAAATTAATTTACAACATAACAAAATTTTTATCTACAATTACATCGTTAACAAATATGTGACACATAATACTAACAGGTATCTTACATTGCACCTCCTAGGAGCAAAAATACTCATAGTTTTTTGATTATTTTTTTTCGAACTATAGTGTCAGTATGGTAACTTTTCATCTCATGAAAATTGAATACTTCATTGAAAATTTCAATGACATAGAAGAAATAATTACTCAAAAAAATATTACAGGAATTTTATCCTGATTTGAGGCCTTAAATTTACAGAAAATTGATCTTGACAGTAACAATTGTTTGAATTTATTGGACTATTTAGGTTGTTGCTTTTACGTGTGTAGAGTAATTAGCGCATCTCACACACCAACCGAGAAAGATAAATTTAATTGAGGTCTACTCATTTTGGAACTTGTGTCAAGTGAGAAACCTGGAAAACCATCTTACTTTAGACCCCAACCCAAATACTTGTTATCTTACAAATGGTGTAATGAGCACAAAAGGTGGTAACGCCAGCAGTTCCAGCCTAGGTTTTCGCAGGTTTTCCGGGGGCTGTAAGACAAGTGTCGAAACTGGTCTCACTGTAATGTGTCGCGTCCCAAACTTGGTTATTGCAAGGGATTGAGCGACACGGTTCGTTACAAGGGATTTTAGCCGTTGATCGAATTGAGAGGGAGACTTTGTCTGGCTAAGATATTATTATCCCTGGGATTGACTATAAAGGATTTTAATACTGAAATAAACCTCCTGTTTAAGTTTAACAATTTATAGTTTATTCAGATAAGTACAAGCAAGCTGTCTGGGTGAGGTATCTTCCACTAAGTGGCCAAGTCTTATACAGAGACGATGTCTGTCTTACACTGTTCCATCTGCCTTAACAAGAACCCGTCAGTATTACCCACACGACTAAAGAACAGAGTCCCCCGACTACTTCCCAAAGTCCATCCGGTCCCGCAGCTACCGCTGCCTATCTCTCCCGGCTGCCTGCCTGCAGCTCCTACCTTCTACTTCCAAGTGACTACGCCCAACAACTCCCCGAGGAGCGGCCTGCTCCTAAGTTTTGTACACGTTTTCCCCTTCGACCCCTCACGCGCCTTGCGGGAGGCGTCAAAGACTACTCGCCTTCTCATTGGCTGTGATAGTGCACTAGCATTCAGTCGTTCTCCAGAGGCTGGGTGGAAGGGCAGAGGCGCCTCTCCTCACACACTGCGTCCTGAGCTTCTCATTGGCTCCTCAGGACGGATGCTGCCCCGGCAGAAGCCCTCTCTCTCTCTCTCCTCTTCTCATCCCACGCTCTCTGTCTCTCCAGAAATGCTTACTATCATAATTGCTGACTTTGATGACCCTCTTACCTAGTGCACACAGAACCTTTGTGCCTCCTATCTGGCGTCTGGCGTCCGCCTGGCCTGCGAGCTACCTCGTGGCGTCTCCTGCCACGCTACAGAACTTTCTGCTTCTCAATACTTCGTTTTCCCATTTTATTAATTAAGTAATCATTCAATTAAGACGGCTTTTGGCGTGGATATGACAAATGGCTGCTACAGTCCCAATAAGGAGACCAAAATGCCCTCCCTTTTAAAATTCCCTCCCCTTGCCAGGAATAAATAAATAGAGACAAAACAGCATAACTTAGGCTCCACTGAGCAGTAAGCTCTACAGAAGTCCACCACCTTCCTCAAAAAGGTGGAACGAAAGGTTAAAGAAAAGAAAAATAAATGACTGATATATGTGCCGTCTCCGCGACGTAAAACGTTTGTCATCCGATAAAAATAATTTAAATGTACATATAAAATGATCTGATAGAAGAACTAAACGAAGAATGATAGTTTAAACTCACTTTATTGTATTTTTGTATTTATTTTCTATTTTTCACGACGAGCTATTTTTCTGGGGGTTCATTGAACCAGTGAACACACAGGACGCGCCACCACTGACCCTACTGTTCCTTACTTTTATAGGGGATTTCCTGTCAGAGAGGACATAGTTTGTAGTACTCGATGGTAAGGCATAGACTAAAACAGTGGAGATATCGGGTGTTCCACAAGGCAGCGTTATTGGTCCTCTGCAGTTCCTTATTTACAGAAACGATTTTGGGAGAAAATCTAAGCAGCTCTCTTAGGTTGTTTGCAGATGACACCGTCATTTACCATCTAGTAAAATCATCTGAAGATCAGAACAAACTACAGAACGATCTAAATAAGATATCACTATCGTGTAAAAATTGGCAATGACTGTAAATAATGAGAAGTGTGTAGTCGTCCACATGAGTACGAAAAGAAATCCATTAAACTTTGTTTACAAAAACTCCACTAAATACCTAGGAATTACTACTAGTTCAGACTTAATCTGGAAACAACACGTAGATATAATATCGTGTGAAGTGGAACCAGAGACTGCGTTTTATTGGCAGAACCATTAAAAGATGCAACAGAACTACTAGAGAGCATGCATACACTACGCTTATCTGTCCTTTTTTGGAATATTGCTGCCCAGTGTGGGTTTGACAGAGACATCAAAAGAATCCATTGTCACGATACAGGTAAGACAGCATTACGAAATGATACAGGATATGGGATGGGAATCATTACAAGAACGGTGCTTATCGCTGTGGCGTGGACTACGTATGAAACTCCAATCGCCAACATTCTCCTCAGAGTATGAGAATATATTGTTGACTTCCAATTATATAGGTAGAAAAGATAATGAGGATAAAATACGAGAATTAGAGCTCAAACGGATTCACATGTTCTTTCTTCCTGCACACTATCCGAGAAAGGAATGGGAATTAAATAGCATAAAGTAAGTTCGATGAACCCTCTGCCAGGCAGTTAATTGTGATTTGCAGAGTAATATGTTCAAATGTTTGTTAAGCTTATGTGACTTAACTACAGGGTCATCAGTCCCTAAACTTACAAACTACTTATGAACTACCTTATACTGAAGACGGCACAAATATCCATGCCCGAGGGGGGATTCGAACCCCCGACCGTAGTGGCCGTGCAGACCGTGACTGATGCACCTCAGTCTCCTCGGCCACCCTGGCCGGCGATTTGCAGAGTAACCCATGTAGATGTAGACACTTGTTCACTGTACCATCTGATCTGTGCTTTACTCACACCAGAAATTATGTAAGTCTCTTCCCGGCATAGTAAAGAGATCTTGCAGAATACAGCATGAAAGAGCAAGGTTCAAATGTTCAAATGTTTGTACAACTTATGGGACTTAACTACGGGGTCATCAGTCCCTAAGCTTACAAACTACTTATGAACTAGCTAAGACTAAGGACGGCACAAATATCCATGCCCGAGGGGGGATTCGAACCCCCGACCGTAGTGGTCGTGCTGACCGTGACTGGAGCGCCTCAGTCACCTCGGCCACCATGGCCAGCATGAAAGAGCAAGTAAATGGCTACATGTCGGCTCCTTCTATTTAAACATTATATGGTAAATGTTAAGAGACTTGAAGATGGCAACTTAGAACTGCCGAAACCGGCTTAAATGAAGAAATTTGAAAGTAGCGATGTGGGATACCCTGTTTATGCAGATCCCATTACAAGACATAAGATCGCAGCCCGGCTTGAATGATGTCAAACATTGTCTTCCATGTGCCGACATGTACCTGTAGTCTGAGCTCCGCGTTTCAAGTGGCAGGCTTAGTCCTGATCGATTTCCCACAGCCGGGACGTTAGGTAGCCATCTGCCGGCGACGGCGCGCTATCTCCGCTGGCGGTGAGCCTCTTACAAGCTTCCAGATTCTCGACAGATAGCGAGCGCGACTCTTCCGCTCGGCAGGTTCCGCTTTCCACCGCCAGCAGGACCGCGCGCTGCCATCTCGGCGGCCGCCTGCGGGCGACGCGTCTCCCGGGAGCCCAGCAGGCAGACGGGGCTCGGACTGGCATTGGGCCCCTACTCCTCGTGGCTAATGGAAGCACTGCCTCTCCCCCTACCCCAGCCTCCGCCTCTCGGGCTGACATGACGTCTGCAGCCCTGGGGATCTCTATTCTGCCGGCACTCGCCTCAAGTGCCCCGCTTCGCCACTCGCCGCCCCTTCCGCATTCGCTTTCCGATACACTCTGCTGCGCGTTTGTCAGTCGCAGAGAGGCCAGCCACTCCGGCCAATCTACTGTTTGCGGTCCTCCCCTCGCCACGTGCAGTAGCGGCGTTTTATGCAGAAACAAGCGTTCCCTCCAATGGTAAATATGCAATGGACTTAAAGATAATGCATGTCGTTGTGCAAATTAACGTCGAACCAGAGGCCGCTCAATGTCTTTGGCTCTGGCAGGCCAACCAAAGCGAACAAAACGTGCTACAACACTTAGGTCTGCATCTGCCACTGTTTCCTGTGCAACCCGACGAGAGTTCAAAGGGAAGTCTGGCGACAGCGGAAGCTTCTCTTGAGTCTATCTGACAACATGCCATTTCTGAAGAATCGAACGACACATCCTGGCCAACCGGAAGTCGGGAAAGTGTGTCCCCGTTGGCATGTTTAGCGGTAGGCCGGTACAAAATCTCATACTGATAATTAGACAGTATTAAGTACCATCTCTGAAGCTTTTGTGCCGTTCGTGGCGGAATTGGCTTTGTGGGTGAGAACAACGACGTGAGAGGCTTGTGGTCTGTCAACAAATAGAATTTTCTGCCATAGAGATAATGATGAAACTTTGTGACGCCGTAAATGATTGCTAAGGCCTCCTTTTCTATCTGACTGTAATTCTGTTGCGTTGTCGTCAGTAACTTGGTTGCAAAGGCAATAGGTCGATCGTGAGAACCAATACGATGTGACAATATTGCACCTAGACCGTACGACGAGGCATCAACTGCTAACACTACAGGCTTCTGGGGGTCAAAGGGAATCAAATATGCATCACTGAGTAGTGCAGACTTTAATTTGTCAAAGGCAATCTGGCAATCTTTGGACCATACAAAAGGAACATTTTTTCCTACGTAAGCGATGCAGTGGAGCTACAGTCTGAGAGGCATTGGGAATAAACCTGAAATAATAGTTAATCTTTCCCATTACTGCTTGCAATTCGTGCACATTCTTAGGAGGAGGCAACTCCTTGATTGCTCTAAGATGTGACTGTAAGGGATGAATTCCTTGGGCATTAATCACATGGCCTAGGTACTCGATTTCAGTTTGAAAAAACGAACACTTTGCTTTATACTCTGTCCCTTCATTTCCTTAATTTCTCCATCCCTATGGCTGCTTATTACCTTCCCCTGTGTTCCTTAAGCCTTCGCCACAAGGAGGGTGTGTCTGAACGTGTGTTGTCAACTTGTCAACGGCGCGACTATTGCATACGAGGCGTGTGCCTCAACGAGCTACACGCGACCGCAGCGCGCTCCAGTGATAATTGTCGGCGGCATCAGGTTCTGGAATCACACTGTTTACGAAATCAAAAGAGTGGGACCCCTGCATTATTACATCGCTTATTTCCGCGCTTGTGTATATGTTCGTCATGTTCTGTGATACAGGGCTACGTAAGTAACTACAAACATTTATGAACATAAGATTCTTACAAAACTTGCATGTTATGTCAATAAGTACAGCAAATTATAAAAGTTTAATGACAAACTGTGCTATATAAAATTAGAAAAGTCCTTCACACGAAGCAACTATTATTGCAACCGTCTCGCTTTTCAGTAAGACTTAAGAGTCATTCTTCCAGGGTCAGTGTTACTATTCAGTACAAGAATGTTAATAACGTGTCAAACACAATCCGTGAAACAAAGTGCGTATTTTACTCTAGGTAAGGTGCAAAATATCCTGTTCGTAAAACTAATCCAACACACCCACTCCTCACAGGATGTGCACTTATGTTTACATAACGTCGAATATTAAGCAGAATACTTCTATGAGGAATCCCGACTTCTATGAAAAAAAAAAAATATATATATATATATATATATATATATATATATATATATATATATATATATATTAAGAAAAAATATTTCCTTCCGAGAAGGATTGAACCCGCGCCATATGGCCATATTCCACAACTTTGCTGCAGACGCTGCGGCAACTAACGTATATGGGTATCATCGACAAGGGTATTAGACGTCTTGCATACACTACTGGTAGATAAGTCTCTTGCCGACATGTAATTACAACAAATGATGTAATGAACGATTGGTGTTGATAATTCTTCAATCCGCCTTGTCTTGAAACAGCATATTGCTGTAGTACTGAAACTTTTTAACCACATATAAACGTTTTCAGTCATTTATTCCAAAGTTTAGTACCTCCAATGACCAGTTTTCGAGAGATTCTCATTTTACTCAGCTACTTTTATTTTCTTTGAAATGCCACACATTCGTAAGACCTAAGTTATACAGGGTGTTACAAAAAGGCACGGCCAAACTTTCAGGAAACATTCTTCACACACAAAGAAAGAAAATATGTTATGTGGACATGTGTCCGGAAACGCTTAATTTCCATGTTAGAGCTGATTTTATTGCTTCTCTTCAAATCAGATTAATCATGGAATGGAAACACACACCTACAGAACGTACCAGCCTGACTTGAAACACTTTGTTACAGGAAATGTTCAAAATGTCTTCCGTTAGCGAGCATACATGCATCCACTCTGTCGCATGGAATCCCTGATGCGCTGATGCAGCCCTGGAGAATGGCGTATTGTATTACAGCCGTCCACAATACGAGCACGAAGTGTCTCTACATTTGGTACCGGGATTGCGTAGACAAGAGCTTTCAAATGCCCTCATAAATGAAAGTCAAGAGGGTTGAGGTCAGGAGAGCCTGGAGGCCATGGAATTGGCCCGCCTCTACCAATCCATCGGTCAACGTATCTCTTGTTGAAAAGCGTACGAATACGTCGACTGAAATGTGCAGGAGCTCCATCGTGCATGAGCCACATGTTGTGTCGTACTTGTAACGAAACAATTGGGTGTTTTGACAATTGTCTGCACGAATTATTTCAATTTACATTTAAAGAGAAATACTAAAATGAGCTCTAACATTGAAATTAAGCGTTTCCGGACACATGTCCACATAACGTATTTTCTTTCTGTGTGTGTGAGGAATGTTTCCTGAAAGTTTGGCAGTACCTTTTTGTACATGAAACCCATGAAATACGGAAATGGCGTCTTCATCTCTCTACAGATAAGAGGTGCCCCCCTCTCCAGACAGCCACGTGCTGTGACGTCAGTGGCATTCTCACCTCTTACTGGTGGTCGTTCAATGTCTGGCATGCTTGATACTGCCTGACACGTTGGGAAAGCCTCGTCAACGTTCTCAAATGTTCAAATGTTTGTAGAGCTTATGGGACTTAACTACGGAGTCATCAGTCCCTAAACTTACAAACTACTTATGAACTAGCTAATACTAAAGACGGCACAAATACACATGCCCAAGGGGGGATTCGAACCCCAGACCGCAGTGGCCGTGCAGACCGTGACTGGCACGCCGCAGATCGCTTGGCCACCGCGGCCGTCCCGTCAAAGTGCGGTTCGCTCGTTGTGACCTCAGAAACTAGCCACGTTGGCCACACTCGTTCAGATACATGCCCCGTGTGCCGACGGCTTTAGGCTTCTGTCATTAGGTGGCTGGCAACCAAGTGTTCCTTCGGTATTTATGTAATGCAATATTCTGGTAACCCATGTATGTTCGCCCTCTCCCGGTCGATTCCTCCTTCCGACACTTCTACATATTCCATCACCTTTTCCTGTGCTATCACATCTTCTGCCACCTATTCGATCAGCTCTTTCCAATTTACATACACTATGTGATCAAAAGTATCTGGACACCTGGCTAAAATGACTTAAAAGTTCGTGATGCCCTCCACTGGTGATGCCGGAATGAAATATGGTCTTGGACCACCCTTAGCCTTGATGACAGCTTCCAGCTTCAGTCAGGTGCTGGAAGATTTCTTAGGAAATGACACGAAGTCGGCGTACCAAAACATCCCAAGGTTGTTCTATGAGATTCAACTCAGGACTGTGCAAGGCAGCCCGTTAGAGGAATGTTGTTTAACCACTCTGCCACAGGCCTTGCAATATGAAAAGTTGCACGATCGTGTTCAAAGATGCAGTTTCAGTCTCCGAATTGCCCTTCAACAGTGGGATGATTAAAGAAATCAATTTGTGCTGTGATAATGACACACAAAACAATAAAGTGTGCAGAACCCCTTCATTAAAAAACACATCCGCATCGTAACACAATCGCCTCCGAATTTTACTGTTGACACTACAAACTCTAACGACGTTCAGACCCTGCTAATGGATCGCCACATTGTGTACCATGATTCGTCACTTCACAACGTTTTTCCACTGTTCAGTCGTCCGATGTTTACGCTCCTGTCCGATGGGCTTAACACACTGTACGACCCATTGCAACTATCGGCGATTTCTTTGAGTCAACAAACGAGCTGGGGATGTTTAGGAGCGTGGAAACCTCGTGTACAGACTTCTGATACAAATGACACACAATCACCTGACCACGTTCGAAGTCCTTGAGTTCCGTGGAGCACTCCTCTTTCTACTGAGGTCGCTGATATGGAGGACTTGGCAGTATGTGGCAGTACAATGCTCCTAACATGAAAAACGTATGGAGGTGACCGGATACTTTCCTACATCTACTTCTACGCACATACTCCTCAATGGACCCAAATGTGTGTGTCGGAGGGTACTCAGTACCACTACTAAGTTACTTTCCTATCCTGTTCCATTCGCATATAGAACAAGAGAGAAACAAATTCTTTTACGGATCCGTACGAGCTCTAATCTCTAATTTTATTCCTGACGTATTTAAGCGAAACGTAGATTGGTGGCTGTAGAATTGTTCTGCAGTCCGCCTTAAATTCTGGTCCTCTCAATTTCTTCAACAGTGCTTCTCGAAATGAATGTCGCCTCCCCTCCAACGTCTCACAATAGAGTTACCGAAGCATTTGTGATACTCGTGAATTGATCGGATCTACCAGCCTCTATGTCCTCCTTTAACCCAATCTGGTTGGGATCCCAAACACTAGAGCAATACTGAAGAGGGGTTCTATAAGAGTCGTCTCCTTTACAGAAGAATCACATCTTCCCAAAATTCTCCCATTAAAGCGAAGTCAACCATTTGCCTTCCCCATGACCATCCTTATATGGTAGTTCCATTTCATATCGCTGTGCAGCGTTACGCCTAGGTATTCAATTGACGCGACTCTGTCAAGCATCACACTACCAATGCTGTATTCGAACATTATGGGATACTTTCTCCTAGTCATATACATCACCTTACATTTTTCAACATTTAGCGCTAGTTGCCATTCCTCACACTAGCTAGAAATTTCTTCCAAGTGATCCTGCATCCTCTTACAGTCATTCAATGACTATACCCTCTTGTGCACCACAGCATCATCACCGAACAGCCGCAGATTGCAACTCACTCTTTCCGTCAGATCTACTAGTCTAATATATAAAGAAGACTGTCCGTATGTTTGTACGTGTTGCATACGAATCTATAGTTTTGTTGAAATTTCGTATACGTAAGCTTCAATCGATGAGGACGGTCGCCGTAAGTGTAAGAATCACGTACGATACATAGTTGACGAGATATGACGTCATAAACAATGAGATGTGTCAAAAACTGCTGTATTTAGCGACAATGCTGCTCATTTTCTTCTAAACCACTGGGCCGATTTAAACTCAATTTGGTGCACACATTCATTACGGTAGGTAACATTTATTTCACGGTTAAGAATCACGTACGACACATGGTTCAGAAGATATGACGTAATAAACAATAGGAATCGCAAGAAACTCTCACAAAACACGACGAGACTTTATAAATATGCTATATGAGACAGAGTATTTAACGACTTTCAGCAAACTTTAAATATGATTTCAACCCTTTATTAAACGTTTTCCCGCTGACAACCATAGCAAAATCATGAAAGGAAAAAAGTTTCTCGCTTATTGCTTTTCCGATGTTTATGGAGTAAAACTACAGTATTCGGTATGACATTACAATTTATAATTTGTACACTACAAATTGTAACCTCAGGAAATTTTACAGACAACATAACACACATATAGTTGAATGTATCTTCTAAATTGTATCACTGTACGATACGTAGTTCATCAGATATGAGCACATAAACAGTAACGTTCATGGAAAACCGTCACATGATGCACCAAGTTTTAAACTATTACGTCTTTACTACTAAATGTATTCCCAAGACAATTTACAGACATGCCGCCCTTATACAAATAAATATATACCTGAAACGTGGCAGGAATAAATACATAAATACTCGGGCAAAGCTGGGTTTTCAGCTGGTCATTTATTTAGATAGAAAATAATAGCGGTCCTATCTCACTTCCCTGGGGCACCCCGACGATACGTGTCTGATGAACACTTGCCATCGAGGACAACGTACTGGGTTTTATTACTTAAGTAATCTTCGAGACACTCACATATCTGGGTACCTGTTCGATAAGCTCGTACGTTTGTTAGCAGTCAGAACTGCGATATCGTGTCAAACGCCTTTCGACAATCGAGAAATATGGAGGCTGCCTGTTGCCGTTCTTGCACAGCACGCAAGATGTCAAGAGAGAAAAGGGCAAGCTGGGTTTCGCACGATCGATGATTCTTAAAACCGTGCTGATGCATGGACAGAACCTTTTCCATCTCGAGGAAATTTACTTTTGATCACATAGTGTATATTGCTGGACGTGGTCTATTGTTTACGTAAAAGCACAAAATCCAAGGCATTCATCATAGTATACAGATTTTGCATAAATCTCCTAAAAGGATGGTAGCTAAGCAATTTAGAATGTATGGTAAAATGTACTCAAAGATCAACTGGAGACAGTAGATAACTATTTCTTTCGCAGTTTTGATGAAATACTGTAGTAATCACCAAGCCCTCTACCATGCTGTAGGTACTATAGCCGCGCTGTATGGGTAATTACGAGAAACGTAATGACCCACATATGTCACCTAGCGGTGATGTTGACAACTGTTTGCATTGCGAATCCATCGGGAACCCGGGTAGTTGTGTTTGATGAGGCGTGACGACAGCATGCCAGAAGGGCTCGTGCCGGAAGCGATACGTGTTGTAAGAGCAATAAATTGCAGATTTTATCATTCGATTAAAACATTATACATAATTAACAAACCCGCATGCGCCGTAAAGACAGAAGTAATGTTGGACAATTACGTAAACACATTAAGATGTTTATTGTTTGCTGGTATATTGCTTGTTATTTTTTCTTTAGTTCTTATGATGGTGACAAGATCCGATGAAAACGATAAAAAAACAAGTGCAAATTTTGTCTAATCGAGCTTTGCAATAACATCAGGGTTCTTCCTCCTCGGCCAGTTCTTCTTCTTTTCCTATCCTTCCTTTCACTCCTCTCCTCCATTTCCTTCCTCTCTTTTCCCATCATTCTCTCCTCTCTTTTCTACTAAGCATCACTGCTGCTATGCCAAGAGGGGGTCATCACTATTGTCCTAGCCAAACGAGAACAGACCGGCTATCAGGTACGTCGTCAAAATATACTCCCTTATCAGCGTACGGCATGACAGGCATGACAGTTCCTAATCGTACATTTCCACAAACCGTTTCATTAGCACCCCATGTAAAGCTCTCTCCACTATACGTGCCGGGAAATTTGTGTTATTGCAAAGTGAGGATTCATGGGTTTTTCCAACCTTTTCAAAATGTACAAATGTTTGTAGATCTATCGGACCAAACTTCGTGGTCATCAGTCCGTAGCTTACAAACTACTTAAACCTAGGTACTAACCTAAGGATAAACACACACTCTCATGCCCCAGGGAGGACTCGAACCTCTACGGCGAGCAATCCGACCTTCTCTCTGAACAAATTTAACTAGGCACGGGTTACCGAGAACCATTTTATGCAGAACACGCTGAATCACCCGTGCGAGATGGGTTCTCTTGTTAATAAACTTCTCGTCAGTAATTCCCTCATCGTCACGTCAGCTGCATGCTACATACAAAGGCGACCTATATAATTGGTTGTCCCCCAAGGGGAATAGCGTAAGTTCGTTTCCACTCTCTTCTGTTTCTTTTTAAATCAGTTTGGCGTGTCCCCGTGATCATGCATGCACATATGCACACATATACACAAGCATCTACGTACTACCTACCTTATGAACTAGAGTCGTAAACGATATCTTGCAATCAGTGGATGCTGGTTTTTCTGATGAGATCGATTTTGACGCGATATTTAATTTAGCACCCTTGCTATATTTTGGCTTTCTACGTGAAACACTACGCATATTTTTGTAGGTAACACTTAAAAAAAAAAAAATAAATAAAAAATAAATGAAAACACGATATTTTATCCCCAGGGGCACTTCATTTTAAGTTTCCCTGTTTACCAATATCACTAAAAGTGTTCAAATGTTTGTAAAGCTTACAAACTACTTATGAACTAGCTTTTACTAAAGACGGCACAAACATCCATTCCCGAGGGGGGATTCGAACCCCCCAACGGGAAACGGCCTTGCGCATCGTAGCATAGTGCCTCAATGCGCTCGGTCGCTCCGCCGCGGCACCCTAATATCACTAGCTGAATCGGGAAAAAAATCACCAACGGAAAGCAGAAACTATACAAGCTTTCACTGAAAAAATTCCCGTTCTCTCTTTATTCTCGAGATACTGGTAATCTGGGAAATTTGCAATAAAGTGCCGCCTTGCAACTATTGGTGTTTCGAAAAAAAATCCGAACAAAAATGCAGGTTATTTACATTTAATACGAATATGTAATAAAAATAGGGGTTGTCTGAACTTGCCTTAGTCACTTGAATAGGTTTGGTTAATTCACAGGGACCTGAAGATGGAAAAGTGGAATGCCGAAACTGGTAGTGAAACAATAAATATTTCTGTTATACATACGGCTGGTGGTATCTCAATTCCTTCATACTCTTGATCAGCCGCTAGTCCGGTTCCAACAGCAATGATAGATTCTATAAGAGTAAATGTGTAAATTGTTACTTACCGTATCACTTTAAATAAATCTTGTGTACATTTCTAAAATTAGTAAATGAAACAGACGTGTTCACTGGAAAGAGGAAACGTCCGACAACAAGAAACACATAATTACGCCTCTACTTTGCTGTTACTGTGGAGCATGTGCAAAAACTTACAGTTATTCGTATAGACCCTCTCCTCAATTAGCCTTACTCTACCCAATTTAGTAACAGACTTGGACGATATATTATTCCCCTACACTTAGAACGCAGAATGTAGTAAAATCGAACATTAGTTCCACTACAATAATATATTTGAAAATATGAGAAATAATTCTGTATAAATGCAGGGTGATTCACGAAATTCTGCAAATATTTTAATGTGTTATTCTAAAAGTAAAACTAAAGAAAAAAATAAACATATCCAGCAAATAATTAATTGTACGGCTGATAAAAGATTTTTTCACAAATTTAGCAACTTCGGTAATATGAAGCCATAGCAAAACTCTAAAAATTATTTGTTTTGTTTCCATTGTTTTTATTTATTATTTTTATTTATTTTTTATTTTTATTTTAATACTGGAGGACCCGTGCGAATACTTAGCACCATTAGTGGAATGACAAAACAGTTGGAAAAAATGGAGGTAAAGTTGAATGTTCACGCATTGCTTTCTTCAGAATCAATCAAAGCAATCGTTAAAAAGCGCAATTGAAACAGGTTGACCCAATCAGTGTTGTTAGGTCAAAAAGAACTGCGTACCTTCATTAGAACATATCGTTAAACGAACCGATTACAAGAGTACCACGTTTGAATAAAAATGAAGGACTTAAGTTAATTCTGATACTTTATGACAAATCTGCGAATGAATACCTTTTGTTTAAAGTAATAATGAAGGAAATCGGTCGGATAGAACGGCTTGATCGACTAACTTTACAGCAAGGACATACCCACAAGAAATATACAGAAGGAAATCGTGTTTGAATATAGATAAAGGAAGGCGCGAGTTATGTAAATTATGACACTTGATTACAAATCTGTGGATAAATACCTTTCCTTTAAAACAAAAATTAAAGAAATCGGCCCGGTAGTTTGGTCGGCTGACTTCAGTTTTCGTGGATTCTCTTAATATATGAGGGTTTTTTTTTCCTACTATAGACTGATATGGAAAACGTCACACACATTCGGAATAAAGACGACAAGTTAGATCTACTGATTTTGCAGATGTTACTATATCAAGCAAGTAGGAGTAAAATATAGGGAGCGTAAGGTTATTTACAACTTGTACAAAAACCAGACAGCGGTTGTCAGAGTTGAAGGGCATGAAAGGGATGCAGTGGTGGGAAAGGTAGTAAGACAGGGTTGTAGCCTTTCTCTAATGTTATTCAATTTGTACATTGAGCAAGCTATAAAGGAAAGCAAGGAGAAATTTGGTGAAGGAATTAAAGTTCAGGGTGAAGAATTAAAAACATTGCGTTTTGCCGACGACATAGTAATTCTGTCAGATACAGCAAAGGACCTGGAAGACCAGTTGAACGGAATGGACAGTGTGCTGAAAGGTGCATATAAGGTGAACATTAACAAGAGTAAAACTAGGGCAATGGAGTGCAGTTTAAGAAAATCAAGTGATGCTGAAGGAATTAGATTACGTAATGAAGCAATAAAGGAGGTAGATGAGTTTTGTTACTTGGGCAGTAAAATAACAAAAGATGGTCGCAGTACAGATGATATAAAATGCAGAATGGCAATGGTTAGAAAAGCATTATTGAAAAAGAGAAACTTGTTAACATCGAATATTGATTTAAGCCTAAGAAAGTCCTTTCTGAAGGCATTTGTATGGAGTGTTGCCTTGTATGGGAGTGAAACATGGACGATAAACAGTGCGGACAGGAAAAGGATTGAGGCTTTTGAAATGTGGTGCTACAGAAGAATGCTAAAGATTAGATGGGTGGATCGCGTAACTAATGAGGTACTGAACAAAAGTGGGGAGAAAAGAAATTTCTGGCATACCTTGACTAAAAGAAGGGATAGATTGGTAGGACATATTCTTAGACATCAATGAATTGTGAATTTAGCGTTGGAGGGAAGTGTGTGGGGTAAAAACCGCAGAGGAAGACCAAGAGATGGATACAGTAAGCAGATTAAGACAGATGGAGGTTGCCGTTCTTATGTGGAGATGAGGCTTGCTCAGGAGAGGGTATTGTGGAGAGCTGCATCAAACCAGTCTCCGGACTGAAGACCACAATTGTTTGTTCACTGAGGTATGATGCAGCTTAAAGAATTTTCAAAATTTTGCGTTCTGTAATCTCATCTCAATTTGCTCCGTTGTCCAAAATTGAAGAATGAATTATTGTTTGAAAGTGTTTGTGTTAGTTCCGTTTAGACACCGTGCTAACTTTAGCTCTGGAGCCAGAGTTTCCGCACGGAGCACTCTTCCGCCTGTCTGTGACGTGGAAGAGGCCGCCATGCTCGCAGCGTGTGTTGTAATTTCCGCCGGCGCCGCTGAGGGCGCTGACTGGCTGCTCCACTCAAGATGGCGACTGGCGCGGCAATTTCCTCTCTGGAATCACATTTTTTTATTGGAACTGGCTTTTTGACGTGTTTCGTTTTATAGTGTATAAGGCATGTTCTTTTTATAGTGTATAAGGCGTGTTCTTTTTGTAGTGTATAAGGCATGTTATGACGTATCAGCAACGCCAGAAATGCTTTTACTTTTACTTTTTTCCTCTCTGTTAGCAGATAATCTTACCTTCAGTTAGTGTAATAATATTTTTCAGCCAGTGTATTAAATTATTTGCACAAAACTAGTTTAGTCAGAATGTAGCTATCAGCTTCAGACCTTACATAATCAATTTATAGTGCATGAATACAGTCCCCATAATGGGAGCACATCTCAATACCAACAGAGATAAAGGTAAAATGTGTGACATTCGTGCTGAATAAAGAGATTCCATGAGGTCTGAAGATGACAGGTAGATTCTTTCGAAATCGGTCATGTGGAAATAAAAATAAAAGTAATAAAACATGCGATCTTGGCTGCACAATATAGTTAGCTGAGGTAACTCAAAATCCCTAACCACATATAATTTAATAAGAAATTTATCACCATCAAGTTACCTTCAACTCTTCACTATTTAGTCCGAAAAATATTTTTTTCAGAATTTATTAAAGGCATTGCTATGGGTTATAATGAAACCGACGTCGCAGTTCTATACTATGCTCATGTTCGGATAGGCGATCGTCTTGTAAATGCAGATATGTTAAGCGTATATCGTTTTGCCGGCCGGTTTCGGCCTGAAGGTCTGGCATCTTACAAGCATTTATAACTTTATAGAAGTGCCCGGCGTTACGGTTGTCAGTGCAAATGTTGAGTCAGACATAATATCAATAAAAATATACACAATAAATTCATGGGCTTCTATGAAGTCGCTCTGACAGGCAACAGCAAGTATACAGGGTGTCCCATTTTGGTCCACCAAAAATACACTAATGGTTATTAAAATTGCTACACCAAGAAGAAATGCAGATGATGAACGGGTATTCATTGGACAAATATTTTATTCTAGAACTGACATATGTTACATTTTCATGCAATTTCGGTGCATAGATCCTGAGAAATCAGTACCCAGAACTACCACATCTGGTCGTAATAACGGCCTTGATACGCCTGGACATTGAGTCAAACAGACCTTGGATTGCGAGTAAAGGTACAGTTGCCCATGCAGCTTCAACACGATACCACAGTACATCAAGGTTACTGACTGGGGTATTGTGACGAGCCAGTTGCTCGGCTACCATTCACCATACGTTTTCAATTGGTGAGAGATCTGTTGGCCAGGGCACCAGTCGAACATTTTCTGCATCCAGAAACAGGACCTGCAACATACGGTCGTGCATTATCCTGCAGAAACGTAAGGTTTCGAAGGGGTCGAGTGAAGGGTAGAGCCCCGAGTCGTAACACGTCTGAAATGTAACGGCCACTGTCCAAAGGGCCGTCGATGCGAACTAAAGGTGACCAAGACATGTAGCCAATGGCACCCCATACCATCATGCCGGATGATACGTCAGTATGACGATGACGAATTCAAACTTCCAATGTGCGTTCACCGCAATGTCGCCTAACAGGGAAGCGACCATCATGAAGCTGTAAGCAGAACCTGGATTCATCCAAAAAAAAATTACGTTTTGCCATTCGTGCATCCAGGTTCTTCGTTGCGTACACCATTGCAAGAGCTCCTGTCAAGGGTAACCGCAGCCACGCTCTCCGAGCTGATAGTCCATGCTGCTGCAAACGTCGTCGATGCGATAAACGGCATTCGCGACAGGGTACAATCCGACCTTTATCAAAGTTGGAAACGTGATGGTACGCCTTTCGCCTCTTTACACGAGACGTCAGAATAATGTTTCACCAGGCAACGCTGGTCAACTGCTTTTTGTGTATGAGAAATCGGTTGGAAACTTTCCTCATGTCAGCACGTTGTAGGTGCCGCCACCGGCGCGAACTTTGTGTGAATGCTCTGAAAAGCTAATCATTGGCATATCACAGCATCTTCTTCCTGTCGGTTACATTTCGCGTCTATAGCGCGTCGTCTTTGTGGTGTAGCAATTATAATGGCCAGGAGTGTATCTCTGGAACAACAACAGCTATTGTGAAACGACTTTAACCGGTATAAATGTAAGGTAGGGAATCATCAATGTAAATAGTTTGAAATAATCTAAAACGAATTAATATGTGTTTTAACATAAACTTATGTGTTTCTAATTGGACACCCTATACTATTTCATGACAAATCACAAATCAATCGTCGATTGAATCGCAATTCACCCATTACATCCGGAGACATTGTGAAGCTAATTTGACGCTTGAAATACACGCAACGCGCTGCATTCGCAAAAAGATTTTCTTGACTTACAGAACTTATGCGAATGATTATATACCTGCAAAATAATACAATCATACAACATACAATTGAATACATGTGAGATCGTGTCTACAGCAATAGGTAAAAACCTGCCACATCCCTCAACGTTTTAATCCATCTATTATTTACTACCTGTACTCCAGACCATTTAAGAAAATTAATGAAAGCTGACAGTGCTGTTGACAACTTTGAACTCAGAAGCTAACAGGACTACAGGCAAAATCAGTAGCTTTCCATACAGCTAAAAGGAATGAAGGGAATGAAACAGTGTACATCAAACGAGACCCATTGTCTCCGACATATCTACCTCTTAGCAACAAAAGACTGCAGTTTTCAGTGAGACTTGCATTTTCTTTAACGCTTTCTAAATCGTAGAGCAATGTATTAAATACTGCAGAGTGGATTTGACTTATCCATATTTCTGACACGGACAACTTTATGTCGCTTTGGGAAGTGTGAGCTCACCCACTGCACTTATATATTAAAAGAATCTGCGAAAGCTGAAATCAATCGGTCAGACCAAACTACCGGGACGATTTCCTTCATTTTTCTTTAAACGAAAGGTATTCATCCACAGATTTGTCATCAATATCAGAATATACAAAACTCTGGTATTCTTTTTTTGTACTCAAACGTGATTTCCTTCTGTATATTTCTTATTGGGATGTTCTTGCTGTAAACTAAAGTCAGTCAGGCTGTTCTATCCGACCGATGTCCTTATTACTGTAAATGAAAGGTATTAATTCGCAGATATGTCATCAAGTATCAGAATTAACTTTAGTCTCTTCATCCATTATTATCTTTTCAAACGCGGTATCCTTCTGTCCGTGCTCTCAATATTTTAATCGGTTTGTTTTACGATACATTCGGTTCTAATTAAGGTACGCAGTTACTTTTGACCTAACAACACTGAGCGGTTCTAGCTCTTTCATTTGCGCTTTTAAACCCTTGCATAGATTGATCCTGAAGAAATATATGCGTGAACATTCAACTTTACTTTCACATTTTCCCAACATTTTTGTAATTCCAATAACGGTGCGAAGTATTCGCACAGGTTCTCTAGTAATTTTGTAAATTATGCATAACAACCATATTTCTTATATATTATTCCACAAATATAATACGTTTTTAGATAAGGGGAGATAGAAGCGTTATGGGAGAAATACTAACTGAATGCTGGAAGAAGAAAATAATACCCGATCGACGTCGGATTTTCAGCTAGTACATGACATAAAAAAAAGAAAAGAAAAAAAGAAAAAAACGTAAGAGGAGTACTCCAAACTTTGGAAGTGAGTTCAGTGCCCGACACCGGAAATAAAAGAACCAATTCAACAACAACTCGTTTTCGCTTCTTTAACAACAAATTGTAAAACATAAGGAGAGGCATTGAATTAAAATTTGTGCTGTGGCCGGGATTCGAACCCGGGACCTCCTACTTACTAGGTAGGCGCTTTAGACCACCCAGCTAACACAGCAGTGCAGCCAAAGTGACTACACGGTCTTAAACTCAATTGGGGATCGCTGGAAGAAAGACGACGTTCTTTTCGTGAATTTCTGTTAAGTAAATTTAGAGGGCCGGAATTTGAAGCTGAGTGTAGTACGATCTTGCTGCCGCCTACTTACATTTCGCGTAAAGATCACAAAGACAAGATAAGAGAAATTAGAGCTCATACGGAGGCATATAGGCATTCTTTTTTTCCTCGTTCAATTTGGGAGTGGAATAGGAAAGGAAATGCCTAGTAGTGGTACAGTGTACCCTCCGCCACGCACCTTACGGTGAATTGCGGAGTATGTATGTAGATGTAGATGTAAAGCACATATGTGGTGTGCAGGGAGACGTGCTTTAAGACAGTCCGTGTAGTCGCTTTGGCTACACTGCTGTGTTAGCTGGGTGGTCTAAAAGCCTACCTAGTAACTAGGAGGTCCCGGGCTCGAATCCCGGCCACAGCACAAATTTTAATTCACTGCCTCTCCTTATATTTAACACCTTTCGTATAACGAGATAATGTTGTCTCAAGGAATTGTATTATTTGTTGATATTTAAATTGTAAAATAGTTGCTGAAATGAATAATAATATTCTCCTTACGCAGTCTGTGATAGGATGCAGTAGTATTCATCTTCTGTACGGCAGTTGATTATTGAGTCTGGGCTGTTCCTAACGAACATATTACACGAAGAGTAACTTCGTTAATACTGCTGTCTGAAACTCACCGCGTTGATTACAGCAGTCTGCGTAGGACGTGTTACAACAACTGAATCGCCGACCGTGACGGTAATTAAATTGAATTTAACTGCGTAACCCGGCAGTGAGGCGTGTTCTGCCTACAGGAGTCGAGTTCTCCACCGCAGTCAGAAGCGGCGCCCCACCCAACCGCTGATCCGCTGATGCTCTCAACCAGACGGTTACTGTACAGTCTGTTCCCTGCTGCAACACCCACAACATCCTCAGACGTGTACCACAGTATGTGACAAACGGTCGTGGATATCTATTGGGGGGTGGGGGGGGAGGCATAGACTTCTACATCTACGTAGATACTCAGCAATGTAAGTGCGTGGCAGAGGCTTCATTAACCACTTTCATTACCTTTCTCTACCGTTCCATTCTCTAATAGCACGCGGAAAAAAAAAGAACAGTCGACCGCGATGACCGAGAGGACTGAGGCGCGCCAGTCACGGTCTGCACGACCACTACGGTCGGGAGTTCGAATCCTCCTTCGGGCATCGATATTTGTGACGGCCGTAGTATTAGCTAGTTCATAAGTAGTTTCTAATTTTAGGGACTGATGACCCCGTAGTTAGTCCCATAAGCTTAACAAACATTTGAACTTTTCTACCGTCATTCCCACGTGGTGAGGGTCCCACACTGGGCAACAGGACGCACAAGTATGATGTAGGCAGTCTCTTTGGTGAGCTGTTGCATCTTGCAAGCCCTTAGGCTGTGGCTAAGCCATGTCTCCACCATATCCTTTCTTCCAGGAGTGCTAGTCTTATATGGTTCACAGGAGAGGTTCTGCGAAGTTCGGAAAGTAGGAGGCGAGGTACTGGCGGAAATAAAGTTGTGAGGCGGCATCGTCAGTCGTGTCGGGATAGCTCAGTCGGTAGAGCGCTTGCCCGCGAAAGGCACCGAGCGAGGTGGCGCAGTGGTAACACACTGGACTCGTATTCGGAAGGATGGTGGTTAAAATCCACCTTCGGCCATCCAGATTTAGGTTTTCCATGATTTCCCTAAATCACTCCAGGCAAATGCCGGGATGGTTCCTTTGAAAGGGCACGACCGATTTCCTATTAAACCCTTACCCAAACACTCCGAGCGTAAGCTCCTTCTCTAATGCCCACGCTGTCGACGGGACGTTAAACACTAATCTTCCTTCCTTCCGCGAAAGGCACATGTCCCAGTTCGAGTCCCGGTTCCGGCACACAATTTTAATCTGCCAGGAAGTTTCAAGAATTAATGTTATACCGAAACCAGTCGTTAAATAAAACATAAACTTTACGGCTGTTTGTGGATAAGTAAATAATTTGGAATTAAAACTCGACCAACAGCCGCAGTCCCTATTCCATTCTGCTTACAGTCTCCTTTACTGGCGATTAATTTTATAAAAAATTTATAAATGACTGCAGTTCAGCAACGGTGGAACAGGATCAAAAAGTGAACAAAATATCAGCCAACCATTTGCTTAAAAATGGTTTATAAACATAAATCTTGACCCAGGTTTCGGCAGAAGTAATTTTGCCTTCTTCAGCAGAATTTCCTAACAAAATATAATAAACAGACCAATCATATGGATAATAGCAAAATACATAAAAGATTCTATAATAATTGAGAAATTAAAATTACAGCATTGGATGAGAAAGTACTTACATTTAGCTCACATTAAAATAGTTGTTAAATAAAATCAAGTGGCCAAGAGGTCTGATGGGCGTGCGCGCAGTCGCGGACGCGAAAGAATTCGGGGAGAAGAAAACTATGTGCACGTAACACTGACGGAGACGGATGAGGTAAAGAAAGATGAGAAATCTGGAGCTGAGTGATGTGCATGGCACGAAGTATATGCGTGCGTAAACGAAAGAATTAACGAAAGAAATGTTGGAATACATACAGCGGCGAGACATATGTTGCAGAAAACACAAACTAAGAATAAACAGCACGAAGCCTGTGGGACTGAAGAGGAATAAACATCATGCATCACACATTAGAAAAATATAAACAAGTGCACTAACAGAGTTCTGAGGACAACACCGTTCAAAATGTTCAAATGTTTGTCAAGCTTAAGGGACTTAACTGGGGGGTCACCAGTCTCTAAACTTAGAAACTACTTATGAACTACCTTATACTAAAGACGGCACAAATATCCATTTTCATATTCACAGAATATATGGCATCAACTGCGAACTGCGAACTGCGAATGAGCAAAGCTGAAAATGTGTACCCAGCCGGAATTCGAACCCGCGTCTCCTGATTTCTAGAAAGTTGCGCTCACCCCTAGGGGACACAGTGATCAACGCACCTGCAAGGACTACCTAAGCACGCCTCCCGTCAGGCACCCCTAGGGGTCAGCGCAACTGCCTAGAAAGCAGGAGACGCGGATTCAAATTCCGGCTGGTTACACATTTTCAACTTTGCCCATTCGCAGTTGACGTCATATATTCTGTGAATATGAAAATAGCAACTACAGGATCAGAAGTGACGTCTGTTCTTTCGGAATAGACGCCACATGTATATACAAATATCCATGCCCGAGGGGAGATTCGATGCCTCGCGTATCGTAGCATAGCGCCTCAATGCGCTTGGCCACTCCGCTACGGCAACAACGCCGTGCAGGAACCAGTATTGTATTAACAATTGTCTACAAACAGTATTGGTTTGAAGCCTTCTAGGTATTGTCTACTTGCAAGTTGCAGTTGGTCATTAAGCATATTGCCATCGTTGATGATGAAGTGTTTGAAAATTTTATATTCTTCCCATCAATCTAGTTTTCTTCCCTTGGCCTCCTTTTGTAAAATTATAGTGTCTTCTAAAGATCTAGGAACATGGTCGGCTGTGAGTAAATGGTCGGCAACTATCGAATTATGCACATTGCGTCCTGTCTTCCGTAGTAAAATTTCTTTATACCGCGCCTTGATCGCTCTTCCTGTCTGTCCTATCTAATAAGAAGGACAGTTGTTACATATTATCTTGTAAATACCAGAATTGGAAATAAGCGTCTACAAAGGTCTTCAGTGTATGGGCAAGATTTTTCTTTAAATTGTTGTTAGTAGAAAAAGTTACCTTGCAATCACACTTCTACATCAATAGACGTTGTAATCTGTATGATACGTTGCCTAAAACCGGAATAGAAATGAATCTTTCACTGTCAGTTTTATCAAGGTGCGATTTGGTACTGAGTAACGTTGAAAACTGGTCGGAGGTCTTTTGATCAACGATGCGTTGCACTACATTTGTATCGTAACCGTTATTGATGGCTATGAACTTTATTGTGTTAATTTCCTTTTGTAAGTTAGCAGGCGACAGGGGGAGTTGTGAAAGCACGATTAATAGTGGAATGAAAAAACGCTAATTTATGTGATCGTGGGTGTGCAGAATGAGCCGAAATAATCATATCACAGTATGCTGGCTAGCGGTATATATCGACGGTTATACTGTCGTTTACTATGGCCAATTATAGATCGAGGAAGTTGAGCTCGGCATGTTCATTTTGAACTTCTTTGGTGAAATTAATAATTTCATGAGAGCTGTTAAATACAATAAATAACTGGTCTAGTTCGCGGTCATTGCCGTCAAACAGGATAATTATGTCATCCATATACCGAGCATAAAATCTTATCTTACGAAAATTCATCGTAATGATGCTTTATAATTAGCAACTGTGGATATTTTGTACTTAGTTTGTCCGTCGCAGTTTTCAAACCGTGATACATCTACGTGCCTGCAACATGTACACGGTGGAGGCCCGTTGATGTATCACCTGTGTTAACTGCCATTTTAAATTTTAATGTAACTAGTGATTGTATCGACAGAGGATAATGTACAAGATTTTAGCAGCCATTTGTAACGTGGATTGGATTATCACGGTTTGAAAAATGCTTTGATAATGGACGGTAGAGTTCGAAACCAGTCACTGTCTTCAAAACTGTGCAACTGTGACGGACAAAATAAATTGTTTTACAAATCTTATCTTGTTCTGCAAATTTGAGTTAGAAGCGAAAAAAGCATTTTCGTGTGAATTGACGAATATGTCTGCTATGATACCAGCAAGGGGACTACTCATTGCCAAACCAAATGATTGCTCATAAACTTTGCCATTGAAGATGAAGTAATCGTATTTAAGTGTCACCTGTAATAACATCATTAGTTCGCAATATGTGCATCAGCTAACTTGCGTTTTAAAAGATTTTCTTCGATAATTTTCGGGGTCAGATCTACAGGTACGTTGGTGTAAAGAGATACTATGTCAAAAGAGACCAACATTGTATCAGGGGTTTATTTTACATTCTTAATTTTATCAATTTTATACGTTCGTTCCATTTTAAATCACTCCTAATAATTTCTCACGGGTAATTTATGGAATTAACCGCTTCCCGTTGCTGACCTGCTATAGCCCTGTGGCTTCCATCTGTTTGATTGGCTTAAAAACATCTCAAAGGGAAACACTTCAACACGAACAGCAAATCCAGAGACACAGCAGGACTGATCCATTACACAGGCACAGGAATTCTGAGAACAGGAAATCCTTCTGTTAAACATTGTGATTGTTGTGTTCAGGTCTCTGGTGATTACATATGAATAAAGACTTCAATTATACCCACAGTGTCGTTTCGTACCCTTCATTTAACACCCGTCGTGGGATCCATTAAGAAATTCCCGTTGCTCCATGTTTGTCATACACTCTCCCGCTAACCACCCCCACAAAAATGTTCAAATGTTTGCAAATCTAAGAGACTTAACTACATTGGTGGTCAGTCCCTAGGCTTACAAACTACTTTAACTTAAAGGAAATTACTCTAAGGGCAACAGGAACACCCATGCAGGACGAAGGACTCGAACCCTCTACGACGAACGGCCGCGCGTACCGTAGCAAGGCGCCTTAGTGCGCACTGCTATTCTGCCGGGGCACCACCCCATGCCCCTCTGCATTGTCCCTTCGACACTTTCCTTTAACCTTTAACTGGGGATATGGGGTGTTCACAGCACCCCAGTTGTAAAAGTGAAGCATGTTGGTCACAATGATGAGCGGTTAGTTACCTTCGTTCAAAGGGATGTACATTATTGCGAAAGCATTATTCGTGTTTTAAAAGTACACAACAATGTACACAACAATTTTTAAACGCAGAGGTGCTGATAACACCCCACCTACCTAGTAGTGCGACTTTATGTGTCGAATGGTGCACATCATGATGTCATATGTGGAAGACCAAAAACTTCTTAGAACGATGCTGGAGGAAGCTTTTAATGATAATGAAGGCGGTGAGTTTCCCGAGTCTGAAGATTCCGATGACAATGAAGAAGAAGATCAGTGCGAACTGAAAATGCTCAAGATATGTCATCCTCCTTTTCAGCAACACCGGAGAGGTTTATGATTAGTGAGGATAAAGTAACGAAATAGATGACTGTGCCAAAGTCTAATAACATCAGAACAAGGAAGCGAAATATAGTAATTCAGCTTCCTGGTACCAAAATAATTGCTAAAAACTGCAAGACTGCTGTAGAATGCTTTGCTGTGCTCAAAAATGCGCAAACAATTCGCTCAGTAGCAGATTGCACCAACCTTTTATATGCATCCTCAGGTCTTAAAAAGAGCTACAAATTCGGCTGTTCCAAAATCCACCAGACTGAAGGCAGCAAAGTTCTCAAACACGGAAGGGTTTATTCTAGCAGATCAAAGAAATAAGTGTACATCAGGAAGATGCAAAGTTTGCCCAAGAAATTCTGACAGAAAACAACGTAACTAAAGTAACTAATTTGTGTGTTTAAATCTTGTGAAAATCATCTGCAGTCAATATATTTATTCAGAATCCTCTTCCAGTGATGATGAAAATTTTCAATGTGGAAATGTGATTCTTTACTCGTCTTTTGACATGAACGATTCGTTTTTGTTGCTTTGTCTGTTAACATCTCTCTATAATTTGAAAATGGTTAAAGCTTTTCTTATTTGATTAATTTGAAAATTAGTATGTATACGAACATTTGAAACCATTTCACACAATTCATTGATTTATTAGTTGTGGATAATTATTCGAGTACCTTGTTCTTAAGTGGATTAATACAAGACTAAATGCTTTGTTTACTAACAGTTTTATGCATGGCTGTGAATCAGCGACTGTTACAATACAGTTAAATTTATAAGGGGCAGCCCTCAGTCGCAAAGTACAAAAATAATCGTTACCAGGTTGCAATGCCGCTAAGGGCACCTTCTTCAGACGAAGATGAATATGTTAAACCTACATGTCAAAATTTAAAATACAAAAAAATGTATCTGACATAATCAGCTAGTCATACCTAAAAAGTAAATAGTTGTAGACAGGCGGAGCAGTCACGAGGGGATGCAATGTCTCCGCTGCCAACGTCGACAAATAACGTCTGATTATGTCAGATACATTTTTTGTATTTTAAATTGTGACATGTTGATCTTCGTCTGAAGAAGGTGCCCATAGCGTCACTGAAACCTGGTAATGATTATTTTCGTATTAGGTTTCAGAAATTACTGCAACCAGTCGCCTTTTCTTTCTTCTTAATGAAGATTTATTTAAATCATTACCGGTTTCAAGCTGCCTAGCAGCTCATCTTCAGATGATATACATTTATTGCAAATTTGTATAGTTATGCGCTTCACATTTAATTTGTCCATGTTTGGTCCGCTTATGGATAGGATTTCACTACACTTCTTTTCCATCAACACGCCACAGCAACTCCCACGACTTTTAAGTGGTAAAATTAACAAACACTTCACACGCATTACGACTTTGCAGCCACTACCACTTAAAAGTCGTGGGATTTGCTGTGGTGTGTTGATGGAAAAGAAGTGTAGAGAAATCCTATCCATAAGCGGACCAAATATGGACAAATTAAATGTGAAGCGCATAACTATACAAATGTAATATTCATAGAATATATGACTTCGACTGCGATTGGGCAAAGCTGAAAATGTGTACCCAGCCGGGATTCAAACCCGGATCTCCTGCTTTCTAGGCAGTTGCGCTGACCCCTACACCACTGGGGACACAGTGATCACCGCACCTGCAAGGACTACCCATGCACGCCTCCCGTCAGATACAAATTCCCAGCTTCGCCCTGCCCATAGTACTCAAACTGGTAGTTTAACTAATTCCCGTAAGAGTAAGGGCTTCAAACTTGCCCACCCCTCAAGTTTGAAGCCCAGATACAAATTCCCAGCTTCGGCCTGCCCATAGTACTCAAACTAGTAGTTTAACTAATTCCCGTAAGAGTAAGGGCTTCAAACTTGCCCACCCCTCAAGTTTGAAGCCCTTACTCTTACGGGAATTAGTTAAACTACGAGTTTGAGTACTATGGGCAGGGCGAAGCTGGGAATTTGTATCTGACGGGAGGCGTGCATGAGTAGTCCTTGCAGGTGCTGTGATCACTGTGTCCCCAGTGGTATAGGGGTCAGCGCAACTGCCTAGAAAGCAGGAGACCCGGGTTCGAATCCCGGCTGGGCACACATTTTCAGCTTTGCCCAATCGCAGTTGAAGTCATATATTCTATGAATATTAAATAATAACAGCTGCAGGATCAGAAGTGACGTCTATTCTTTCGGAACAGACGCCACATGTATATATAAACAAATGTAATTTGCAATAAATGTATACCGTCTGAAGATGAGCTGCTAGGCAGCTTGAAACCGGTAATGGTTTAAATAAATCTTCATCAAGAAGAAACAAAAGGCGACTGGTTGCAGTAATTTCTGAAACCTATTTCAAGAAACAGTCGCAGGTTCCAACACAATGGATAAAAGGATTATTTTCGTACTTTGCGACTGAGGGCTGCTCCTTATAAATCTAATTGCTTTGTTTACTGTATAATAAACAATTTCAGAATAAAATAGAAACCTTAGTATCATACTTATGTACGGTCCTGCGAACAGCCCACCTCCCTAGTTATGTTATGAATGCTCAACTCCCCAGTTAAAGGTTAAGACAGTATTTTACAATCACTCGCTGGTTGTTGCTTACCGCAGCGCCTTCGGCTTTTCTTGAGTAGATCTAATGTCACGATCCATTACTTCGCCAGAAATTACCTCTGACGTATTTTAACCCACAAAATGCAGCCGCATGGAGAAAAATGGCGTACGCCGAAAGAAAGCTGTTGCTCAAATTTTTCCAGAGAGGAACTTTCCGCGAAGAGGGCTCGTTGCGTCTTCCGCCGCTTAATGTGTATATATTCCTCCCCCCCTGCCGCCGTAATGGGGCAGCAGAATTTATTTAGGGCCCGTAAAAGCGCCCCCTAGGCCCGCGGCCACGCACGCACTGTATCACTCGCGCGCCGTCGTTAAAAAGAGCCATAATGTCCGGACGCAAAGCCCTCAGATTACGTGTGCCCATAATTGAATGTGTGAACTTGCAACGCGCGACTGAATTTTCAAGTGCGGTTATGTTTCCATAATGTTTCAGGAGAGCTGAGATTAGTAGTAAGCCGGCCGCAACAGCCACTTTATCGTCCCTGACTATACTTCCCATACGTTCCCTCCGCTTTTGTCTGCCTTTGTAGCCATGACTGTACTTAGGAAGTAACAGTACGGTCACTCTGTTAGTTGTGTGCTGTCCTTTTCCTCGATTACTTGTTATATTAATACTAGCTGAAAATCCAGCGTTACCCGGATATTTATTCATTTATTCCTGCCATTTTTCAGGTATATATACATTTGTATAAGGGCTGTATGTCTGTAACAATGTCCTCGGAATACAGTTAGTAGTAAAGAAGTAATAGATTAAAACTTGGTGCGGGAAGGGGCGGTTTTCCATAGAAGTTACTGTTTATGTGCTTATATCTCATGAAGTAATTCATTGTAACGTCATACCGAAAGCCGTAGTTGTAGTCCATGAACAGCGGAACGTTACTGTTTACGTGCTCATATCTCATGAACTACTTGTCGGAAGGTGATACAATTTAGACGGTACATTGAACTATATGTGTGTATACTATCTAATATTTCCTGTGGCTGCCATCTATAGTGTACAAATTATAAATTTTAATGTCATACCGAATGCCGTAGTTTTTCTTTATTAACAGCCTAAAAGTAGTAAGCGAGAAACGTTTTTTTCTCTCATCTTTTTCCTATGTTTATCAGCGAGAAAAAGTTTAGTAAAGGTTTGAAATTAATTTTAAAGTTTGTTGCAAGTCGCTAAGTACTCTCATATAGTGTATTTATAAAGTTTCGCCGCATTATGTGGCAGTTTTTTTGCGATTCCTATTGCTTATGACGCCATACCTCCTGAATCATGTGTCGTATGTGATCCTTAGACCTGCAACAATTGCTACCTTACGGTAAGGCATATGTGTTCCAAATTTGGTTGAAATCGGTCCAGTGGTTTAGGAGAAAATGAGCAGCATTGTTGGTAAACGCAGCAGTTTTTTCGCACGTCTCATTGGTTAATATGTCATATCTCGTGTACTATGTATCGTACGTTATTCTTACGGTGACTGTCCTCATGGATTGAAACTTACGCACACATTTGAAAAATATTGGATCCAAACTGTAGAGTTTTATGCAATACGTACACACAAACATACGGACACTCTGTATATTAGATGCAGATATTTATTTATCCGAACCGCCCATGCAAATAAAATATTTTTTCTTTTTTCTGTCATATACGTTTTGCCTTTATTTACAAAGCATCTAAAGTGGCTCGGAATATATTCCTGATTATATTTTACTATATTTCGTCTTTTACGTTTTTGATAGTTTAGATTAAAAAAACCTTCCGGCTCTTTTTTTTAAAGAGTGACTAACGATTTCAGAATTTATTGAAACTTTCCGTTTTTGTAGATGCTGTTCTACATATGTTGTGGCTTCAGGTATCCTTTCTCTCTTTATTTCTGTATCTCATCAGATGTTTCTTTCCTGCACTAGGTGCATGCCATTTTCTTCGTTTAATAGTTTTTTTTTTTTTTTGGAATATGGTGCCAACTCTTGAATATCTTTTAGTAAGCAACAATTGAATGTGTCCTTGCGCTTTCTTTTCTTTACGTCAGTTTGTGTGAGTATTTATTTGTTTGTTAATCTATCGGACCAAACTGCGTGGTCATCATTACGTAGCTTACAAACTACTTAAATTAACCTAAGAACAACACACACATCCATACCCTGGGAAAGACTCGAACCTCCAACCGCGTGCTCCGCAGTGAGGCGCCTTAGACCGCTCGGCTACTCCACCGCGGTTGTGTGTTTGTGTGTGTGTGTGTGTGTGAGAGAGAGAGAGAGAGAGAGAGAGAGAGAGAGAGAGAGAGAGAGATACATAGAAAGAGATTTTAGATGTAATTGTGAAAAATACGGCACCAGCAATAAATTTATTATTCTGTGTAAAACTCGATCCACTTCATATTGGTGACTGTTACATCAACTGATTATGAATTTATCTCAAAAGTCAGTCTCAGTTGCAATATTTTTCTTTATTTCACTGAGGCGTTTCGCCCTTTTGAGGTATCATCAGATTATGTAAATATATGTCTGAAATCTGCAGCAAAGGAAGTTGGTTTGAAAATTAATGCCCAAAAAACGAAAGACATGCGGGCAAATGATCACCGCAGAACTTAAGCTTGGGAACCATATATTCGAAAAAGTGGATAAGTGTTGATATCTTGGAAGCATGATTACACCACATGGAGGTGCAACAGAGGACATTAACAGCCGCATCAACAAAGGCAAAGAATGACATAACATTGAGGACCAAATTACGGATATATGAAGGGAATATAAAAGCTGTCCTATATGAATGTGAAACATAAAAACGTGATACAGCAGCTAATACATAAACTGCTCAAATGTTCAAATCAAAAAAATGTTCAAATGTTTGTTAAGCTTAAGGGACTTAACTACGGGGTCATCAGTCCCTAAACTTATAAACTACTCATTAACTACCTACAACTAAGAACGGCACAAATATCCATGCCCGAGGGGGGATTCGAACCCCCGACCGTAGTGGCCGTGCAGACTGTGACTGAAGCGCCTCAGTCCCCTCGGCCACCGCGGCCGGCACATAAACTGCAACCGCGTGGAGTAGCCGAGCGGTCTAAGGCGCCTCGCTGCGGAGCGCGCGGTTGCTCGCCGTCGGTGGTTCGAGTCCTCCCTGGGGCATGGTTGTGTGTGTTGTCCTTAGATTCGTTTACCTTAGTTTAAGTAGTTTGTAAGCTACGGACTGATGACCACACAGTTTGGTTCGAAAGATTTACAAACATTTGAACATAAACTGCAACAACGAATGTCTGAGGAACATCCAGGGGATACGGTGGCCAAATGTCATCTCGACGAAAACGAAACACTTTGGGACAGAACAAGCCAAAGCCAATTGAGCTCCAAATAAGAAGCAGGAAGTGGAGATGGTTAGGGCATACACTCATAAGACGAACATATTGTGAAGGAAGCACTTCACTGGATTCCACGAGGTTCGACGAAGACGAGGCAGTCCCAAAGGGACGTGGAGACGATCAGCTGAAGCAGAAGATCAACAGCGAGGAGTCGGATGGGAGGAAGTGGAAATACTGGCACAAGACGGAACAAGATGGCCATCCTTTGTTGCAGCCCTATGCTCCACATAAGGAGTTAAAGGAATAAATAATAATTAATAATTTGTAAAATAAAACATCTAGGAAGAAGATCTATCGTCATGGTTGTTTAAAATTCTAGCGTTAGGCGAAACCAAACACATATTGCGCACAGCAGAGTGGCCAGAACGAATGCGGCCGGCTGTAGCTTCCGACCTCGTTGCGGGCTAAAACAGCTGTGCTGTGCTGTGCGCAACATTTATTTAGTTTCGCCTAAGGCCAAAATTTAAAAAAAAAAATTCAAACAACTATGACGATAAAATTTTAAACTTAGCTGCTATTGTCAGCGACCGTTACAACGTCAATGGATTTTACGATGATGATAAATAGCTCAACATATATTTGCATAATATGTTGATGCCTCAAAAGGGCGAAACGCGTCAGTGACATAAAGAAAAATTTTGCAACTGAGATTGACGTTTGAGATATCTTATTATGTGGGACCATTGCTTTCATTTATATACATGATATGCCTCCGAGTATAACAGCTTGGTAGTAAAGGATGTTGTTCGTAATATTGGCACAGTATCAAATAATGAAGTTCAAGAGATAAGTTCATGCCTCGTAGATAACAAGTTCGTGTTAAATCACAGTAAAACTTAGTTTTACAATTTCTATCGCATAATTTAACGAAATCTGACATTTTGATTACACATAATGAGCATATGATAAGTGAGACTGAACAGTTGAAATTTATAGGTTTTCAGATAGACAGGAAGCTACCGTGGAAATCCCATGTTCAGGAGCTTGTTCCAAAACTAAATTCTGCTTTATTTACCATTAGAACAATATCTGAAAATGTTCAAATGTTTGTAGAGCTTATGGGACTTACCTACGGGGTCATCAGTCATTAAACTTACAAACTACTTATAAACTAGCTAATACTAAGGACGGCACAAATACCCATGAGCGAGGGAGGATTCGAACCCCCGACCGTAGTGGCCGTGCAGACTTTGACTGACGCGCCGCAGAACACTCGGCCACCGCGGCCGGCAACAATATCTGAAATAAGTGATTTTTCAACACGAAAAGTAGTCTACTACACTTACTTTCACTCACTTATGACGTACGTCGCTATTTTTTGGGGTAACTCGACTGAAACAAAAAAGATTTTTTGGATCAGAAACGGGCGGTTAGAGTAATATGTGGTGTAAGTTCACGAACTTCATATAGACCCCTTTTCAGTAGTCTGGGAATTTTGATACTGGCGTCACAATATATTTTTTTCTTTTAATGTCGTTTGTTGTTAATAATATCACCTTATTCCCAGGAGTTAGTAGCTTTCACTTGGTTAATACTAGACAGAAGTCGAATCTACATTTGCATCACACCACCTTGACACTTGTGCAGAAAGGTGTACAGAATTCTGCAGCATCCATTTTCAATCAGCTGCCAGAAGAACTAAACAATCAGCACCAACCCACACGCTTTCAAATCTAAATTGAAGAGTTACCTCATGGCTCACTCCTTTTGTTCTGTCGAGGAATTCCTAGAAAAGTTATGCAATTAAGCTAATTCATTTTTTTTTCTTTATTGATTCTTTTCAGTTAGTCTAAAGAGTGTCGTGTGCATAGGACTACTTAAATATTTTCTAGTACCATTCTTGTGTTAAACTTCATGTATTAACTTGTTTCATGACTATGGTGTCTTACTCCTCAATTAGGTCCTGTGGAACAGAAAACCATATCATCATTATTATTATTATTATTATTATTATTATTATTATATGGTTTGGAAGCACAGTAGTGGAGTGCCGACCTATGAAAACGAAAGCCCGCGGGTTCGACCCCCACCATCTCCTTAGATTTTTATCTGCCTCTTTTCACTTATTTCACTTCTGCCACTGTTGCTGAAGTGAAAAATGACGAGCAGCACCTTGATCCAGAATCCCACTGATTTGTGGGTCCCCCTATAACTGGCTGGGTAAGTCAGTTCGAAGTCGGAGGAAGGCAACGGCATACCACCGCCAAACAGGTCCATGCCTAGTAAAGCACTGTGGTGTTCAAACCAATTTTCGGATTGTTGACTGCTTCACCTCTATATTATAAATTATTTATTTACTCTTCACCTGCTTGTGTATATGTGTGAGTTGTGTGTGTTTGCCTCTCGCCTGCTTCTTTGGTTTCTTAAAAATTATTTCTTCTTTTTGTGTTTATGAGTGCACGCACCCCCCCCCCCCTCTCCCCTTCCCCCTCCCACCCTCTCCACCTCCCCCCCCCCAACACACATACACACAAATTGACATAAAGCAAAGCTGCCACAAACATTCAAGGGTTGGTAGCAAAAACACATTCATCAGTTGGCAACACCATCCGAAATAGGAACATTACTCAAAGAAATTGACATGTGCGTGGAGCAGGAAAAAATATCTCATAGCAGAGTGAAAAACAGCCAAGCAGAGGCAACAACACACTTAGAACACCATCTACAAGAACTTTAAGTTTTAATACAATAAGGCCATTGAAGATGCCTTGTAAACAACGGCGAAAGGCGTATGAAAAAATGTTGTTTTATTTCAGTTGCTTACACGGTTCATATAAATAAATATCTACATAACAGTACGATGTATTTATTATAGCTGAAGATCTAGTATTATTAAAATCATGTCTTATTCCATTCCACGATGGATTCGGGAATTGAATAACATAATGCCCATTCAAATATCCAAGTTTCTACAGTCTCTCAATGACGTCTATTTAAAATTTTAGGGATGAATGTAAGAGTGTGTGATACTTATGTATAACAACTGGTTCTACGGAGATAGATGTAGGGCATAATGTTTGGTTATCTTAACCAAGATATTTCAGTTCCGTTGTATGTGTCGTGGGATGACACCATCAGTCAAAGATTAAAGACAAAAAAGAAAAAGTATGGAGTGCAAAGTTACTTAATTTCAAAAACGCGTTTTACCCTTCTGGGGGATCATCAGATTATCTATATAACAAGAAAAAATTTTCATGATAAATAGTTTCCGTATGCAAGTGCTATGTAAGTTGGTTTCTTTACATGCGAAATTATTCTTTTTGAAATACCGAAAAATACGGGAAGCAACACAGAACGACACACGCATTTACTGACGAGGTCAGGATGGAGATCAGCTATCTATATTACAAAGATGAGACTTTTATATAATTATACTAGCTGAAAACCCCGCATTGCCCGGGTATTTATATATTTATTCCAGCCTTGAGTTGGTACTTCTGCTATTCCTTCTCTCTGTCTATTTCCTCTTTTGGAAAAAAAAAAAAAAAAAAAAAAAAAAAAAACGTTTTACAATTACGGGAGAATACTCGGCCAAATATGCACTCAATTCAAAGATAAATCCTGGCAGATCCGTAAACCAATCAGAATGGTGTTATTATCAAACAATGAGATCGTTAGTCGCGAATCAGCTGGAAATTAACTTCTGATGTTCACCAAACATTCGTGTATCCGTAAATCATTGATAGCAGGAAAGAAATAATCGTAACAAAACGGTTGTGACTTGCAAAAGCCACAATTCATGACAGTTCGTGAAACGTGTAACTTTTCGTGTTGATTCCTTTTAACTCTACAACACCTACGTTTCTATTAATATTTCGTGTTTGCTTATTTTTGTTGCACTGCATAATTCATTAAACGCGTGAAAATGAATGAGTTTTAGAGTCTCACATACGATGAAACCACCTGCGACGCTGCAGCCAATGCGAGCGCCCTGGTAGTAACGTTACCTTGAGCGCCATCATGATGACATCTGCGATGTTTGTACACACGTTTCTCTTTAATCTACAGCGAAATTCAACCTGTAGTTTCGTTTTCAAATAGCTCAGTGGTTATGACGTCGTATCTGCTGATCAATGTGTTGTTAAGTGATGTAATATTGTAGCTCCTTTCAGTGGTGTATTTGGATATTGTTTGCGGAATGTCCTGGATGGATGGATGGATGTTTAGTGTTTAACGTCCCGTCGACAGCTTGGCCATTAGAGACGGAGCTAACGCTCGGAGTTCTTGGGAAAGGATGGGGAAGGAAATCGGCCGTGCCCTTTGAAAGGAACCATCCCGGCATATGCCTGGAGTGATTTAGGGAAATCACGGAAAACCTAAATCTGGATGGCCGGAGGTGGATTTGAACCACCATCCTCCCGAATGCGAGTCCAGTGCGTTACCACTGCGCCACCTCGCTCGGTGGAATGTCCTGCGAACAGAGTAATAAAGACAACAAAATGTCAAACATAATGCAATACCTAATTACGGATGTCATGTTTATGACGTAATATCTCCTGAATTATGTGTCCTACAAAAACATTATTTGCCAGGTTCGTAGAGTGAAATATTAGGAAACTGCCTGCAAATTGTGTTGTAAATGGAGTTCCCCCGACGGGGAACGGCCTCGCGTGTCAATGCGCTCGGCCACTCGGCGGCGGCTTGTCGAATATGGGCAACAGAAAATCCCCAGACAAATCAACCAGTATCGCTTCACCCTGATAAGATCACTGTGTGATGCGGGTTTTCGGCATCATTTATCGTAGGGGCATATTTTTTTCGAAGAGACAAGTGCGTTCCGTCCTGTAACCAGTACCGTCACTGGTAAGCCCTACGAGGGTCTTTTGCGCAACCACGTCATTCCAACTCTCCAACAGCTTGGTTGTGTTGGTGGGATTATTTTTGTGAAAAATGTCGCACCTCCGCACACTGAAAATCCAGTTAAGCAGCTGCTGAAGCGCCATTTCGTAAATGCTAGGAGTCTCAACAACCACTTCCCTACAGCCTGGCAGTCACGATCACCTTATCTTAATCCGTGTGACTTCTGACTGTGAGGTTCTCTGATGGATCTTGTATTCAGTGTTCCGATTGGAAACTTAGTGAAAGCAAGCACTGCGCAACACATTCTGAACGTGACTCCGGAAAGCCGGCCGCGGTGGCCGAGCGGTCTTCTGCGCGTCAGTCACTGTCTGCACGACCACTACGGTCGGGGGTTCGAATACCACCTCCGGCATAGATGTTTGTGCCGTCCTTAGTATTAGCTAGTTCATAAGTAGTTTGTAAGTTTAGGGACTGATGACCCCGTAGTTAAGTCCCATAAGCTACACACACACACACACACACACACACACACACACACACACATATATATATATATATATATATATATATATATATATATATATATATATATATATATATATATATATATATATATATAAGTTTATTTAACGTCTAAAGTACATCTTAAGCGTTTTTGTATTATTCATTTTCCATTTGAAGTCGATCACTATTAACATATAATGCGTACAGATGATCAATATTCATACTATTTATTCTTCTTCTGCCATACGTTTTCCCAAACTTCCCCACTTTCTGTTGCAATCTGACGTCACGCTGACGAGTGGTGTTATTGTTAGAGCGTTTTGAATGTTTAATTATATTGACCCTGTATTTCCTACCGGCCGAAAAGATCATCTGGACCAAAGAGATAGACTACCATAGAGAGGCAACACCGCAACCGGAGTGAAGCAAATTGAACAACCGTCTGCCACGTTAGCGGAAGTCTAGAGGGGTGTGTTACATAACAGTTATATATATAACAGTTATATATATAAGTTTATTTAACGTCTAAAGTACATCTTAAGCGTTTTTGTATTATTCATTTTCCATTTGAAGTCGATCACTATTAACATATAATGCGTACAGATGATCAATATTCATACTATTTATTCTTCTTCTGCCATACGTTTTCCCAAACTTCCCCACTTTCTGTTGCAATCTGACGTCACGCTGACGAGTGGTGTTATTGTTAGAGCGTTTTGAATGTTTAATTATATTGACCCTGTATTTCCTACCGGCCGAAAAGATCATCTGGACCAAAGAGATAGACTACCATAGAGAGGCAACACCGCAACCGGAGTGAAGCAAATTGAACAACCGTCTGCCACGTTAGCGGAAGTCTAGAGGGGTGTGTTACATAACAGTTGGTTAGAATACTATTAAAATATAACTGTTTGCGCCTTTAAGTTTTAGACAGAACAATTCTACCGGCTTGTATAGTGCATAAAGGCTTTATACACATCGTTTCTCGAAAGTGTCAGCACTTTTATTTTAAGTACAGTACCCTGACGAACAGCTGCATTTGTAGCTAAACGATATGGCCGGGGAGTTTAAGACCAATCTACGTTTATTTTGTATTACTTTTCGAACAGAAAATTTTCGAAGAATGGCAGACGTTTCAGAGACTAACTTTTTACAGTAAGAGAACGTTAATTTCAATTCATTTTATGTTAGAAGCAGGAACTATAGCATGTGACAAGGAAATACAATCCCACACTGGAGCTTTATAGATAAGCCACCCGCACCCAGTCACTAGAATATACAGTGAAGTTTGTAGTTTGTCGTAGGTTTAATGAAGTAGTAGTCAATATTATGCTTGTCTTTCTCATGAGTCAGATTACGGTACTCTGAATCAAAATACAAGGAAACTGCCATTGGCGAATGCCCGTATTCGCAATTTACCTCGCTGTTTCAGCTTTTATGATCAAAAGTGCGTTAAATATGTTTGGCCTTACTTCCTTGACTTCATACATAAGTTTTGTTTCAAGATTTGAAGGACAGTTATGAATGCTTCGTGTCGGAAACCAACTCTCTCTCGTCATTGCAACAACCCATTTCTTCGTCAGCAGCCTGTTTTCAACGGATAAAATAATAAACGTTTACAAAGTTAAACATATAACTCAAATAGGCAAAACAAATAACATATAACATTTGATATTTTAAACAGTAATCTTTGGAAAAAAGAAATATTCGCAGTAGTTTTGCTTCTGCCGGTACAGCAATACATTACACAAAACATTAGGCATGATTTCTAAAAGAACTGCTTATCTCACTTGTTCGCACACGTACTCTCTCGATTTCAGAAAGCCACTGCCTGACTTCCGATAATATGGCGACTAGAAGTACAGCGTGGCACCGCAGGGTGCGGTAAAAATCTTGTCGCCGTCCCTCTATGTATAATTCATCTCTTTGATCTGGTACACGTTGCGAGTTCGTCTACCGGGTACGAAACCAATACCTCTAGTAAGCAATGAGATATTGTCGTGCTCTCAAATTTAAATAAAATGCCAGTACATCCTCGGAATTCCATATGTCGCTGTATAGTATCTAAAATCGATACAAAAAGGCTACACAATGTTTATACTGCCGAACGCAATGAATTGTGTAAATAAATTACTGAAATAAAATGCACTAATAAATGAAAAGTGAAGCAAAAATGAAGATATTCAATCACAGGCGAGTGCAGCAGTAGAGCTGCAGCTGCTTTACGACAGTGCATCGACCGGCTCTCGCAGCGCATTCAGCAGGCCATTGTCCTGCCGAGTAATCACATGTGGCGGAAGGATGATTCAGCGATCAGGCCGTCGATCGACCACCTCACGTGAAACCACAGACTGTCAAAGTGACGTCTCGAAGCAGCGTCACCAGAAGCCAATCACCTGTTGACCTCCAGAGCAATGTGACGACCAATCTTCCTATAAAATGTATAACGTGACAGAAGAGACAACGACCATGAGTCGTTCACCTCCAGCCAGGTCCATCAAATAAATACTACAGCCAAGAAGACGTTACCATCGTTAGTATAGTAGCAGTATGTGGATTGGAGTGTGGGTCATGTTCAGCTACTTTTAGTGAGTTTGTCCCCGGGATTCATCGAGTAGTCATCGAACGTTAATCAATCAATGGCAGTTGGCAATTAGCGTTGTAGTCATTACATCTGCCAGGGAAGCTGCCCTCTATCAGCAGTAAAAGAAGATGGAAGAATCTGGTCGTTAGTAATAGCGTTCGGGAGGAAGATCAAGAATAACATTACTTACCCAGGATGCTGGATCAGAACGAAAGGATGCGGTCTGGCCGTGATCTCCTTCAATGGTACTGTCGACGAGGACGTGCATCCTGAAGACCGTCGGTTCGACCGCAGGGCAAGAACGCGCCGCCTCCCCGCCACGCTGATACCAGTGGCCGAAGCACAACACTTTTGGGCAAATAAGAATGAGAAAATCACACGAGGTAATTCCGCAAGATTTACAGGGTTTTTAAGCATGTTTGGAAGAACGTGAGTTTCATCGGCCCTCGCTGTTCAAGTGACTAACAAAAGGCAGACATGCCGCGTACGTAATCGGACATACTTTATCCATCCAGCGGAACGCACTGCACAGACAATACACTAGTGCCGCCGCCAGTTAATTCGGTGTAAAAAGTCTGCTGTATTTGTCGATAAATGTATTTACGCCTCAAACCCGAGCCAAGGAAAAGCGCCCAATTAACCCAGTTGTCCATAAGGTTCCTTATAAAAGTGTTGTTGTTGTTATGGTCTTCAGTCCGGAGACTGGTTTGATGCAGCTCTCCACTCTACTCTATCCTGAGCAAGCCTTTCATCGCCTCATAAGAACGGCAACCCACATCCACTTGAATCTGCTTACTATACGCGTCTCTTGGTCTCCCTCTACGATTTTTACCCCACACACTTCCCTCCAATAATAAATTTACGATTCCTCGATGTCTAAGAATGTGTCCTACCAAGCGATCCATTCTTTTGGTTAGGGTATGCCAAAAATTCCTTTTCTCACCAATTCTGTTCAGTACCTCTTCATTAGTTATGCGATCTACCACCTAATCTTCAGCATTCTTCTGTAGCACCACATTTCAAAAGCCTCTATTCTCTTCCTGTCCGCACTGCTTATCGACCATGTTTCACTCCCGTACAAGGCAACACTCCACACAAATGCCTTCAGAAAAGACTTATTTACACGTAAATTAATATTCGATGTTAGCAAATTTCCCTTTTTCAAAAATGCTTTTCTTCCCATTGCCATTCTGCATTTTATATCCTCTGTACTGCGACCATCGTGTGTTATTTTACTGCCCAAGTAACAAAACTCATCTACCACCTTCATTGTTTCGTTACCTAATCTAATTCCTTCAGCATCGCTTGATTTTCTAAGACCGCATTCCATTATTTTTGTTTTGCTCTTGTTAATGTTCATTTTATACGCTCTCTTCAACACACTGTCCATTCCATTTAACTGCTCTTCCAGGTCCTTTGCTGTTTCTGATAGAATTACAATGTCATCAGCAAAACGCAATGTTTTTATTTCTTCCCCCTGAACTTTAATTCCTATTCCAAATTTTTCCTTGCTTTCCTTATAAAATGTTATCCTGACAATGGCAATGCACTTACATTAAAGACAGTAGAGGTTTCTTTTAATATCCGCTATAGTGCAGTCGTTGTCGTAAGTCTTCAGTCCTTAATAAAGTGGGAACATAACTCTTCAATATGCCTGCAAAGCCTTTAAAAGATGTTGCACTATTTACCTTTTTCACACATATTGTTAGATGAAAGTTACTAGCTTAATTCCCGCTTATTCGCACGGGTGCACTGGATGGTCTGCATTGGTTGTTTCTACTTATTAATATAAATGTTCGTGGATTAAGCTTTAAAAAATGCTTTCCTAATGAAGTTGACCTGGAGTTGATACAACTTGCCACCCCCTTTGACACCATTGATGACAGAATTCAAAGCATCCCGAAACAAATTTTTTAAAAACTAACCGTGGTTCCAAATTCAAATATTCGCATTTCTAGCATCAAAATAGTCTTAGTAGCGCTCTTAAAAGATATTTAATTATTTCACCCGCTTAATGGTTCGTTTCAAAAATATTGAAACACATATTTTTAAAATTCCAATCCATTGCTTTAAAATTGCCTGAACAGCAACGTATTTTATAAAATCCGATCATCCCTTATTGCCTCCCTTTAGGGATGGGAATATCGAAAATTCGATAAATCCTATGGTGGAAGAGAAACAACGTCTACAAATTTCAACTTTCTTTTGTCTTCTCAGCCCCGTTTACTGTCTTTTAGAAACGGATCGAGAACACGAAACTTATTTCTTACACTTTGGCATTTCTTGGTAGTTTTACTTTTCAAAATACAACATGCACTTTTTTTATTCGTACGCTTGTTGCAGAAAATGAACGGAAGAATGTACGTCACTTGGAGGAAAGTGAAGTTCTGGAGAATTTCAGAGGGAGATTTAGGCAACAATTGACAGAAACAAGGGAAAATAAAACAGTAGAGGAGGAATGGGTAAAATTGAGAGATGAAATAGTGAAAGTAGCAGAGGACAAAATAGGTAGGAAGGCAAAACCTACAAAAAATCCTTGGATATTTAATCGATGAAAGGAGAAAACATGAAAATGCAGTAAATGAAACAGACAAAATGGAGTACAGACGAGTAAGAAATGAGATTTACAGGAAGTGAAAAATGGCTAAGCAGGAGTGGCTAGGAGGCAAATGCAATAATGTAGGATAATGTATAAATAGGGGAAAATAGATACAGCCTACAGGAAAATAAAAGAGATATTTGGAGATAAGAAAAACAGCTCTATGAATATCAGGAACACAGATGAAAAACCTTATCTCAGAAAAGAAGGGAAAGCTGAAAGGTGGAAAGAGTATATAGAGAGGGTCTATGAAGGAAATGAACGCAGCGGCAATATTGTAGAAAGGGGAGAAGAAGTAGATGAAGCTGAAATAGGAGATACTATACTGAGAGATGAATTTGACAAATCATTGAAAGTCGAAACAAGACCCCTGGAGTAGACCACATGCCCTCAGAGCTACTGAAGTCTCTGGGAGAACCAGCCATGACAAAACTGTTTCACCTGGTGTGTAAGATATATGAGACTGGCGAAGTACCCTCAGACTTTGAGAAAAATGTAATAATCCCCATTGCAAAGAAAACAGGCGCAGACGGGTGTGAAAACTACAGAACCATCAGTTTAATAAGTCATGGTTGCAAAATATTAACACGAATTATTTACAGAAGGATGAAAAAGCTGGTAGAAGCCGACCTCGGGGAAGATCAGTTTGGGTTCAGCAAAAATTTAGGAACACGGGAGGCAATACTCACTTTACGTCTTATCCTAGAAGATAGATTAAGGAAAGGCAAACCTAAATTTCTAGCTTTTGTAGCTTTGTAGAAGGCTTTTGACAGTGTTGATCGGAAGATACTCAAGTTCTGAAGCAAGCAGGAGTAAAATATAGGGAGCGTACGGTTATTTACCACCTGTACAAAAACGAAACAGCAGATGTCAGAATTGAAGGGCGTGGAAGGGATGCAGTGGTGGGGAAGAGAGTAAGACAGGGTTGTAGCTTTTCTCCAATGTTATTTAATTTGTACATTGAGCAAGCTATAAGGAAAGCAAGGAGAAATTTCGAGAAGGAATTAAAGTGGGTGAAGAATTTAAAACATTGCGTTTTGCCGACGATATAGTAATTCTGTCAGAGACAGCAAAGGACGTGGAAGAGCAGTTGAACGGAATGGACAGTATGCTGAAAGGTGCATATAAGATGAACATTAACAAGAGCAAAACTAGGGTAATGGAGTCTAAGAAAATCAGGTGACGCTGAAGGAATTAGATTAGGTAACGAAACAATGAAGGAGGTAGATGAGTTTTGTTACTTGGGCAGTAAAGTAACAAATGATGGTCGCAGTACAGAGGATATAAAATGCAGAATGGCAATGTGTAGAAAAGCGTTCTTGAAAAAGAGAAATTTGTTAACATCGAATATTGATTTAAGCTTAAGGAAGTCCTTTCTGAAGGCATTTGTGTGGAGTGTTGCTTTGTATGGGAGTGAAACATGGACGATAAACAGTGCGGCCAGGAAGAGGATAGAGGCTTTTGAAATGTGGTGCTACCCGAAGCATCCCGCCACGCTGGACGAGATTGAATCGGCGATCTCTGTGGCATGTGAATCCATCTCGGTTAAGACACTACGAAATGTGATGGCGAATTTCATTCTTCGTTTTCGCCACCTCTGTAGTGCCAATGGTGAACATTTTGAAAACATTGTGACGTGATTGTTAGCAAAGAGTATTTTCATACGATTATTTCACTTATGTATGCTGATATGAGCTGTACAGCGTACAGCGCCATCTGTTAGTAGCTTTTGTAACTATTATTTCAATCTGCTGTATAAACGTCTTACAGCTTTCACAATAAACATACCGTTTACTGCATTGTTCTATCGATCTTTGTTTTAGATATTTTTAATTTTGGAGTCAGGGAGCCCTTTTCTGGACACCTTGTAGGATGCAAATACTTCCACATAAGTTCCAGGCTCCAGGCCTTCAAAACCTTCTCGAACGATGGGATGAGTGTTTAAAATTACACGTGGAGTCAGCTGAAAAGTAAAGTCTACCTCACTTTGCGACTTATTTTCTAACTCACCCTCATACTTTACCAGAAAGAAAGAAGGTAAAACTAGAGTTAATCGATTTTAACAAGTCGTGATTGAATTCCTAAATTTCTGATGGTTACGTATCCTTACCGTACCTGTTACGTTCGTCGTGAAAACAAGCACTGAAGCAGGCGTTATTCCGCGAGTTACTGCTGTAAAGAGAAATGTGTCGCTTGCAAGGCCAGGTTTTCGCCTCTGTAATGTTGCGCTGTTGTGACATTAATAAACGAGAGCCTCTAGCGAGTTCACAGACAAAGCGACGATTGTGACGCCGGCTAACCAGGTTTGTGACGGCTGCTAACGAACCGTGGGCGGCGCTTAGCGCAGTGTTTGACACTGTGCGGTACGTATACAAAGCCCGACTACTGCTTCACAGACGTCTCCCTCACTCGTACCGCGTCAATAATCTGAACTACCTCTAAAGTCACGTTACCTGTGAACAATGTTAATTTACCGGATTAACTATTCACAGAATTGTAATTTTGCTAGCTAGTATTTGGTTCAAGCATGTATGTACTTTTTGTGCGTATCTGTGGTTTCCTTACAAATAAAAAACGCTGGTGATGTCATAGGGTAAACGCTGTCTCATCGAAATTAGTCCAAAAGAATGTAACTCTCAGACAATTATGTTTTGTTAGTTGTTTTTTAATATCTTACGGAACATACGTACATTAAAAAAAAAAAAAAAAAAAAAAAAAGATAAAGAAAATTCAAAAGAGCTATCTCGTACCTTGCTCTCAGTACGGTAGAAAGTTGGACGACTTAACTGAAAATGAGCCTCTTCAAGTTATCGCTTTCCGTGCGCGACGTGGCAGTTAATCGTCCTGCCAGTGGACGGCAGATAACCTCAGTGTTTCGAGAGCAATGGAAGCGCTCGGCTGTCACTGAACGGTACTGCTAGAGTCTTCAAAACCAATTTGGGCCATAGTTGTGCTTAAGGACCATAGTTGTAGGAATTTAGTTTCCTAACATCCCCCTGTGTGAGGCATTATTCGGGAGAAATGACGTCACACAGACTGAGCTACGTGAAAACGAAATTACAGGCTGAGATTCGCCACACATGCAGATAAAGTAGTGCTGGTCTGCGGACGCGGTTGACTGGCGGGTAAATCGAAGGCGCGACTAGTGCGCCACATACGGTGATCTCCGGTACTACCGTAGCAGGCGCCAAACTGATGGGAGGCTGGCCGGAGGAAACGGAGGCGCCATGGAATATCGCTGGCCACAAAGAGCTGCGCTCCACACGGACTTTTCTACCGCAGAGGCAAAACAAATACGGCGGTTGTTTTTAACTTGCGGGAATTTGTACTTTTCGTATCTTTGTATTCCAGACAGAATCAGGTGTTTTGAAGATAATTAATTTTCGTAAAATTTTCTTGTAACTGTGACAAGTCTTTATCTGATAAACAATTTCATTTTTAATCGTAAAATAATGTTTCTTGATATGTCAAAACGTAGATCGGATGTGTAATAGTTCTTTGAGACAGCGGTTGACGGCACCTATAAGGCCGGCCGCGGTGTCCGAGGGGACTTAGACGCTCCAGTCACGGTCTGCACGGCCACTACGGTCGGGGGTTCGAATCCCCCCTCGGGCATGGATATTTGTGCCGTCCTAGTTCGTAAGTAGTTCATAAGTAGTTTGTAAGTTATGGGACTGATGACCCCGTAGTTAAGTCCCATAGACTATACAAACATTTGAACATTTTTGGCACCAAAAGGCTACATTAAGCTGTGTGTATGTCTGTATGCCGTAGGTAGAGGAACATCCAATTATCAAGATTATTTAAAAAGATTTCAAGATTCCTACAGTAACGAGGTCAAAACAATATGTAAATGGTTTATAATGGTAAAGAAAGTGTCGATAAAAAGAAAACACACGATACCTTCAAACTTGACACATTTCAATGCAACCATTGGTAAATTGTGGAAGACATGCACACGTAGCTGCAAAGCTTTCCTTCGGAATTTGACACTAAAACTAGCACAAGAAAAGCGACAAAAAACGATGAGAAAACAGAACTCTTGGCCGCATATATACAGTTTCGGAATGATTGTTGTGGACAGACTATTCGACAACGTAACAGGTCTACACCAGCTTGCAGTGTGATACTTTTGGTTTTAATATTGTTACGTATAGACGCTTCTCTCCAGTTAAGCAGTCATCTCATTACTCTGTGTTTACTGTCTTCAAATTGATATCACAAAACAAGAGACAAATTCGACGGAAGGACACTATTTATACATTGACAGGTTCCACAGTTTTTGAGAGAAATCTATAAGAACACCACATGATAAAAAGTGTATGGCATGTGCAAATGTATTATTACCTCAAATAATAATAATAATAAACTTTTGCAGTAGGAGCATGAAATAAAAATAAATTTTGAACAATTACGGAGAATTAATATGTTCACACTTGTTGGGAATCGAACACAAGACTGTCCACTTGACAAGCTAAACACTACTAACTGAGCTATGATACACTTCATTAAATGCGATCTAATTTTTGTTCTTCATCAGCCTTATAAGGCCATCGTGAAACTTTTATCTATAATTGTACTTACATTCACGTAATTGATACTGGGAAACATCATATTTACGTGCCACGCAAATACACTGCCAAATCACACAAATACGTCAATAATGAAACTTTCACTCTGCAGCGTAGTGTGCGCTGATATGAAACTTCCTGGCAGATTAAAATTGTGTGCCGGAACCAAGACTCGAACCTGGGACCTTTGCTCTTCACGGGCAAAGCGCTCTACCACTGAGCTATCCCGACACGACTCAGGGTCATGCCCCACAACTTCAATTCTGCAATTAACTCTGTGAAGTTTGGAAAGTAGGAGGCGAGGTAATGACAGAATTGAAGTTGTGGGGCATGACCCTGAGTCCTGTCGGGATAGCTCAGTGGTAGAGCGCTTGTCCGCAAAAGGCACTGGTCCTAGGTTCGAGTCCCGGTTCCGGCATACACTTTTAATCTACCAGGAAGTTCCAAATACGGCAAGGTTCCTCTCCAAAATGATGTCTGCTCGATTCGACATGTCTAAACGGAGGTAGCTGGAGGCTACGAATAAATGACGCGAAATCTCTGCCTCAGAAACAATCGCTCCGTTTCCAGCACTAAGATGAAATCCACATAGCGGGACACAAGACGATGATCGAATTACGAACAGAGGCCGTAATGAGTAACGTAGAAGTAGACATCATCGGAGTAGTGCATCAACTAAAATCACCTAACAAGAACAAGTCTTCTGGTCCGGATTGTATACCCATTAGATTTCTATCTGATTATGCTGAAGCGATAGCTCCTTACTTAACAGCCATATACAACCGTTTTCTCAAAGGAGGATCTGTACCAAAAGATTGGAAAGTTGCAGAGGTCACACCTATATTCAAGAAAGGCAGTAGGAGTAACCTATTAAACTACAGGCCTATTTAATTGACTTCAATTTGCAGAAGGTTTTGGAACATACCCTGTATTCAAATATTATGAATTATCTCGAACAGAATGATCTGTTGGCTCAAGGTCAACATGGATTTAGAAAATATCGTTCATGCGAAACACAACTAGCTCTTTACTCACACGAAGTTATGTGTGCTATAGAGAAGGTTCGCAAATCGACTCATTTCCTCTCAGAGAGGACACAGTTCATAGTAATCGATGGTAAGGCATCGACTAAAACAGAGGTGTTATCGGGCGTTCCACAGGGTAGTCTTATTGGTCCTCTGCTGTTCCTTATTTACATAAACGATTTAGGGGAAAATCTAAGGAGCTCTCTTAGGTTGTTTGCGGATGACGCCCTCATTTACCGTCTAGTAAAATCATCTGAAGATGAAAACTGCAGAACGATTTGAAAAAGATGTCAGTATGGTGTAAAAATTGGCAGTTGACTCTAAATAATGAGAAGTGTGAAGTCGTCCACATGAGTACGAAAAGAAATCCGTTAAATTTTGTTTACAAGTAAATCAATCAAATACCTAGGAATTACTATTACTTCAGACTTAAATTGGAAAGAACACGTAGATAATATCGTGGGAAAGGCGAACCAGAGACTGCGTTTTATTGGCAGAACCCTTAAAACTTGCAACAGAACTACTGCATACACTACGCTTGTCCGTCCTTTTATGGAGTATTGCAGCCCAGTGTGGGATCCTTATCAGGTGGGTTTGAGGGAGGACATCGAAAGAGTCCAAAGAAGGGCAGCTCGTTTTGTATTGTCACGATACAGGGGAGACAGCGTTACGGAAATGACACAGTATCTGGGATGGGAATCATTACAACAACGGCGGTTATCGCTGCGGCGTGGGCTACTTACGAAACTACAATCCGAATACGAAAATATAAGTGTTGTCTCCCACTGACATAGGTAGAAATGATCATCAGAATAAAATACGAGAAATCAGAACCCGAACGGAGAGATTCATGTGTTCTTCCCGCGCGCTAATCGAGAATGGAATGGGAGATAAAATAGTATAACGGTGGATTATCTTTGACGGCCGGTAGGCGCAGTTTTCTCGGTGTTGCCGCGTGTAGGGTCGGAGAGTAGTAGCGGAGCGTAACGGTTGCACTGGAGCTCGCGGTGGACACAGTCCGGAGTTCTTCATGATGCTGCTAATTTTTTGGTAATTTACTTTAAATGTGTTTTGCACTCTTTTCATTTTATTTTATTTTATATCACTTTCCATTCAGTACGAACCTATACACAACCTTGTTTAATTCGTGGTTCGTCACTGTAATTGTTGTAATAACATGGATAGGGAATTAACCAAACGTAATAATAAAAAAATGTTCCTTTCACTTTTTGACATTTTGATTTCTTATAATTAATCTTTTCCTGAGGGTAGGGCTGCATCCCTGTTTTAGAAACTGCCTCATTCCACGACTTCGCTAAATATGCACATTCTTCATTTTATAGTTTATGTTACTCGTATCGAACTTGCTGATTGATAATTTTCTAATTTTCTTTAATACAGATTTATTCAGTTTGATTGGTTTAATTTTGTTTGTGATTGTTCATGATGCTGTAAGTGATTGTAAGTTAATGGTAATTAAGTACATTGTAGTAAGTGGGTGGCATGAACGATACGAAGAATGTGAGTTGGTGTGAAGCGAGGTATCAATCTCCTTTTTACAACAAAATAATATTTCGTGCACGGATTCATTATTTGTGTATGCAGACTGATTATATAGTAATACTAAGCAGGGCCAACAAGTACAACAAAGTACGACATTCTTTTATTGTTCTCGTAAAGTGACTATCAGCCAGCCAAGATTCTGCACCTTTTTAATACTTCTAATATTGCAGTCAGATAGCGTAAGTTTCGACGTGCTCAAACTTGCCTTACGTAGGTCAGCATTACGTTGCGCACTAATTGTCAAGTTACTCTCCTTGTAGTATTGCAGTCAGATCCATAATTTTAGTAGCCCGATACGATCTTTCATTTTTGTAGACCCCTGTTACTACCGAAGGCAACACACACACACACACACACACACACACACACACACACACACACACACATAGCCCCGTTACACACACATCAACCAGTCCCGTTGTATTACTTGCCACATATCTTTGGACGTTTCAACAAATGTGTCGCTTTTTTAAGGGTAAATGTCTTTCATATTCGTCGCTGTAACAAATATTACATATTACCTGTTTGAAAAGATGTGGGGGGACAGCAGCCTTTGCGCATGCGTAAGGTTAGGAGCGGGTACTGCCTACGGTGTCACGTGACACGAAGGTATCTTGTCTCTTTATCGTAACAGATTAATTTTCTTACAGTCACTTAACAATGACATCAGTTACTTTCTGTATTTTAGTGTTCACGTGTTTATACAGGGTGTTTCACTAAGTGTGTTTGCCACTGTAAGTTATAAAATAATAGGTGACGGGAAATTTTAATGCGGTAGGTCAACACAAGAAATGTTACACTTTCTGCGGAGCTATGAACATAGTTTATTGTATCATTTCCCAAAGAGTTACAGCACAAAGATATAATTTTTTAAGTGGAACAATAGTTTTTTCTATCGTGCATTGGAATCGTTGAAACCCGCTGCGTCCAAATCAATGTAAACTACATTCCTATCACTGTTAGTTAGGGAGCTACAACCCTTCATACATTACATACTTCCAGCGCCTGCGGTTTGAGGCGCCTATGTATTGCTATGATGAGGTGTCTATACATTGACCTTTCACTTTGATAATGCTTCAAGTAATGCTCACCGAAAACAAATATTTCATCTGTTAACTTCAGCATGTTTCAGAAAAAATAGCAAATATTTTAGAAGATGGTAATAAAGACGATTTGCAGTTAAAATTTCATACAACGGTTGTCCAATTTTTATTGGGTATAGAGATACAGCTCTTGGGATGTACAAGAAACTGATTTGGATATTTTGACTGATTCTTTCGTCGGTTCCTGGTAGATCACAATATTGACTTTTATATAAATAACTAGTTTAAAGTCTGAATATGTCCTACTAAGCCGAAAACCGGGTAACTAAGTGGAAATGAACGTCTAGAAGATACAGAAAATTCTGCTTTTAAGTAAGTGTGATGTTGTACTACCAAGATAAATCAGTGAAAATTTCTTGGTTTACATTTGCGCTACGTTTGTTTCTATTTTATATTAGCAGCTATATCTCTCTATTCAATAAAAATTGTACACAGGTTATTTAAATTTTTAATGCAATTCCTCTATAGTATCACCTCCTAAAATACTAAGAACTGAGTCGAAAAACTATGTTCCTCTGAGCAGGAGACATTCTCAAACAAATTCGCGACTTGGCTACCTTTGTCAGCTGGGTTCCCCATTCGGTCGTCTGCACATGCGCGAAGCACTTCCATACGCGTGAGAATAGGATCCATCCTATTCCGTCTACTAGCGATCGTATGCGTGCATCTTGTGCAAGTGGACGCGTCTACACTACGTGGACGGCGTAACCGGTGCATCATGGGTAACCTCGTAAGCTCTCACTTCCCGTGTAGAAAGGGCTTAACGAAAATATATCTCAAGGGGCAAACCGGGGCACTTTCCCCCGCTGCCACTCGCAGAGGTGGGGGGGGGGGGGGGGGGGGAAGCGCCAAATCAAGAAGTGAACTCCCAGTCATCTAAAGCACAAGTGGCCACTGAATTATTAAAAATCATACAGATAGGCACAGTATGCTACATATTTTTTAAACAAATTACTATAATAAATTCATTTAAATCGGATTATCACTGAGAAATCATATCGTGGTAAACATTATAATTCCCATGGCGAGAGTAAGTTACTGCAGCAATACCCGTCTTGGCGATAGTTCCCCCCAGGGTCACTAGATCGCGAGACGAGCGCATGTTGATAATTAGGCAGAAATATGACTACAAGCTGTTATTTACTGATTATTTGCGGTAATTAAGTGTAACATATACAATGGAAGATATTGTAGATCATGTTTGATAGGCTGTGGATTTGTAGCAACAACACTCACTAGATCGTGGGCGATCTTAAGCTCGATCGTAATCTGACATTCTCCGATCTATGACGTCAACTGTTCTGACAGTTTGAGTCCAAAGCAGAAAGCTGATTTTTATGATATACGCTTTTGATTTAAATCTATTGAAGTTTCAGACGCAACTTCCATTAGCTGCATCTACGAGGCACTAGGCCAAGCACGTTCTGTGGCATATATTAACCCTTTATGGCCTGAATTTTCTACTTTTCACTTTGATATTTCGCAATATTTCTGTGGTATTTTAGTTGTTGGAAAAAATGTTAGTACAAAGAAAAACCAAATCAAATGATATTATTTAGGCCTGACGAGACTTGCAATTAGTAAATTATATTTAAAAATTTATTTTGAGGATTTACAATACATAACGCTCTTGACAAATGATTATAATGACAGGAATAAAATTGTGTAGATCGGTTTACCACAGCAGATGCACAGAACACGACTGAAAAATCACCCGCATAAAATACAGCACAAGGCCTGCCTGCTGAAATTCAAATTGATTTAACTTCACAAATGTTTGTAAAGCTTATGGGACCTAACTACAGGGTCATCAGTCCCTAAACTTACAAACTACTTACGAACTACCTTATACTAAAGACGGCACAAATATCCATGCCCGAGGGGGGATTCGAACCCCCGACCGTAGTGGCCGTGCAGACCGTGACTGGAGCGCCTCAGTCCCCGCCGCCACCGCGGCCGGCATTTAACTTCACAGATATGAAAGATCTGCGATGCATTAACATTGCACCAAAGAAAGAATAACTGCGCTACATTTCCGCGGCAATTCAAATGACGAAAAAAATGTTTTACACTCATGTTTATGATTTGGAATTTTTAAGCCCCGTCAGGTCATGAAGGGTTAAACATCCCGGTCAACGGTGGGTTTTCACTTAGTAATCATGAACATTGCTGCAGTTCACCAACGAAGTTTGTAGAATAAATAGCAACCAATCATTTGAAGAAGACAAAATTCCAAGATAAAGGTTTTAATTAAACCTATTTTAAAGCAACTGGTTGGCTGCTATTTACTCTAAAAAATTTTAAAAATATATATTTTTCAGCTTGTACTATATGATGCGTGATATTTGGCCCGAAAGTACAAACTCCGTAAATATCGTAAATAATTTCATGTCATGGGATAATTTACAAATCGTGCTAGAGAAACCACATTGTTAATAATGTTTACGTACAGTTTCCCTGTATAGTTTTCAGTCGCTGGCCATACAGAATTTCAAACGGAAAGAGAGATGTCATTAACGAACAGAAAATAATACATCATTTGTACTCTAAAAGCGAACATCAAACAAGTACTGTACAAGAGAGCTTCAACGTTTACATTTTGTTATTACTGGCTTCTACTTCGTGACACGAAAATCCACTTTCATTTAGCAGGACAAATTTCACGTGAGCTCTCGCGTAATTAGCCTGTTTGAACTCTTCTGTTTGGAAAGGTCACAAAGCAGGTATTCGGTGAATTTGCTTTTAGCGGAATCCATAACAAGAATAGTTTTAACGTGCTTTTCGCTCGCAATAATGTATTTTCTCACAAATATCGGAAGAGCAGGATCATGTGCACACATTGGGATTAAAACATTGTTATACCCACGACGTAACGGGCGGTAGGGGTTATATGTGGAGAACGATCTCAAAACTCTCGTCTACAACTCTTTAAGTAGTCTAGGAATTCTGTCACCGCACTCTCAGTAGATATTTTCCTTACTTTCCTGTGTTGTTAACAATATCAGATTATTCTCGAGAATTAGCAACTTTCACTCAGTTAATACTAGACACAAATCGAATCAGCATCTAGGCCATTCCACTTCTAATTGGACAGCAGAAAACCTTACATTTTTTATAGTTTTCAAAATGACAAACCAAGATCGCACACTAACAATTTATTAATTGACAACTGGTTTCGGTGCACTGTGTCACCATCATCTGGTCACATATATGTTATAATCTGGTCATCTTGTTAAAAAAATCTTTTCCTTTTCTTTTTTTATGTTGGCTGTCATGTTTTTAACTTATGTATTTTTTATATAGTGACTAAGTGCAATGTTGTACTTGTTATTTTATACCCAATTTTTTTTTAACAAGATGACCAGATTATAACATATATGTGACCAGATGATGGTGACACTATGCACCGAAACTGGTCGTCATTTAATAAATTGTTAGTGTGCGATCTTGGCTCGTCATTTTGAAAACTATAAAACGATTAAATCGCCTGCAGAGCAGACTATGTCAGGTAATCTTACATTTTTTGTGGTGTTACATTTTTCTGTCATAGTAACTAGTCGTTAATATCTTTGACAAATTAGCAGCTGTGATACGCAAACGCTTCCGGTTGTTTAATAGGAGCGAATGTAACGTAATTTCTTAAAATCACGCAATTATGACACTCATAGCTCGTAAACTATTAAAAAAATAAAATTTTCTAATAAGTTGCGAAATGATGGCACTATTGTATAGATTGATACAATATTTATGCGGTATTTTTATAATTTAAATTTCAAGTAATTTTCATCATTTGTCTGTAAAATTCAATTTTAAATTGAATCAAATATACGCCATATTGTTCAGGTTTTGGTTTAAAAACAGTATTAGCTGAGAGTTGTACGGTGTATCGAAATGTAGAAAAAATGAAATGTACCCATAAACTGCGCAAAATTTTCCGACTGCGGTATCACGCCACCACCACCTAGACTCCTAGAGACAAGGCCCCGCCGGCCACGGTGGCCGAGGGGGCTAAGGCGCTCCAGTCACGGTCTGCACGGCCACTACGGTCGGGGGTTCGAATCCCCCCTCGGGCATGGATATTTGTACCGTCCTTAGTATTAGCTAGTTCATAAGTAAAGTTTAGGGACTGATGACCCATAGACTATACAAACATTTTTTGAAGACAAGGCCCCACAACAGCTCATGCCACGTCACACAGATCAGGCCGCGCAAGCTAGCTGACTGGCTGACCGCTGGGGCACAGCACACTACATCGTAGCGTCCAGCCAGTAAGCTGGCGTCCGCGGGCCGGTCGGTGTGATGTGGCATGGGCTGTTGTGGGGCCTTGTCTCTAGGTGGTGTTGATTATGCCCTCTGTGCTGCACCAAAGAGCTTAAATTTCATTGAGTGGTGATCGCTCATTGGTGGCGATAGGTCCGCCATGTTATTTGGGGTATCGGCTGACCAACGAGCTAGAATTTCATACAGTGGCTGACACATGAGTTACAGCGCTCTATGCGGCAACCTGTTGAAACTCAGCCGCCACATTGCCGGTGGTCAGTACAATTGACAGGAGTTCGTCAATCGTATGTTGAGCTTGATGTGCTGCATTTAGTGTGTATTGTTTTTCGTGCATATTTTCTATACAATTTTTGCTTCTCCAATATACCCAAAGTGTGTTCAGCATTTAAATACACAAATCAAAGTGTAAAGACGACAAATATTTCGAGAAAGAGCACCAGTTATTTTGCCTTGTTTGATCTCTATCTGCCTATAAACAAACAAATTTCCTGGCTAATGGCACATAGCTTCCCTAAGAATGAAGCTTTAGATGACCTGTCTTGCAATTCCCTTGAAGTACATTCCACTAAAAAAATGCTCAGTATTCTGACTAGCGTCTGTGTGTTTCTTTTGTTGCTGCTGTGTTTAATGGAAGAGTATCACATATGTTACATAATAAAAGAAACACTTTTGAGTGTCTACACGTTCTTAATGGAAGAGTATCACATATGTTGAATAACAAAAGAAACACTTTTGAGTGTCTACACGTTCTTTAAAAATATTGTCATTTGTTGCTGACAATACTTGATCAAGCATGGTTAACATATAATCACTCCACATCGTGGAAGCAATAGTGCAGCCGAAATTTTTTCACTTGTTAAATGTATGTGTTCTTTGTAACAAATATTTACGTATATCAAATGTGGCAACAACGTAAGTTATTAACGATACATTATTTCGGTGTAGAATGCTTTTATGGCAGCTGATCCAGGCGCATTTCTGATTGCAATAGGTATTCTGTTGTTACTTTTGTCTTTGTATTCAAATTTGTCTCACCAAACTTTACTTGTTCCAGCAAGTCAACAACGAAAGTTATAAATGACGCCTAATTTCGGCGTGGAATGCTTATGTAGCATCTGACCCAGGCGCATTTTTAACCGCAATATTTTGTTGTCCCTCTCGTCTTTGTACTCACATTTTGTCAACCAAACTCCACAACAAAACCCTTTAACAGCAATTTTATGAGTATGTGGCTTACTTCGTTTAATAAACGCCAGATAAATGTGTACTAGACTTTATGAAGCACTTGCTACAACACATTAACAACAAATGAAAATCCACGATCATGATTGTTCATCATAACAATTACTGTACTGTTCGTGTTTAAGTTTTGCAGCACTTTTAGACTATGAACTTTCATTATAATGAACACAGATATTTTCAAAGCGGTACTTTCGTTGTTGGGTCAAACCTCAGCTAACTGTTATACTTCGAACTGGAAGAGAATTGCTTACAGGTTCGTGGTATTTCATTGCCACATTTTTAAGAAATACACTATCTGGCTCATCAATTCGCAGCTTTGATAGTGTCTGGAGACACCGACGGAAGTTGATGCACATCTTTAGTTAATAGTCAATCTTTATTTAAAACGTGGAACCGTGTAAATAGGTAAAATTCCTGAGTGGGTGTGACATAGCAGCTGTCAGCCAGTACCCCAAATAACATGGCGGACGGCAGTTCAATTTGCCTCGAACATGGCGGACCTATCGCCACTCTATGAAATTCAAGCTCGTTGCGGCTGACAGCTCGTATGCCACACCCACTCGGGAATTTTACCTATTTACAGTTACACGTTTTACGTAAAGATTGACTATTAAATACGGATGTGCATCAAGTTCCGTCAGACTTTTTTGAAGCCTGGTAGTATATTTCCTACAAATGCGGTAATGAAATATTACGAACCTGTCACTAATACGGTTCCGGTTCGAAGTATAACAGTTAGTTGAGGTTTGCAGTAATAACGAAAGAGTAGGCTAATTGTAAAAAGATTTGTGTTGATTATAATGCAAGTACATGGTGTAAACCAGCTGAGAAACTTACAGTGAACAGTAATTGTTATGATGAACAATGAGGATCATGGATTTGCATCTGTTGTTAATGTGTTGTAACAACTGGTTCCATAATGTCTAGTATACATTTATCTTGTTTGGATTACCGTGGGCTTACTAATGAATAATAACATCAGCCTTTGTTTCGTCTCTCGAAGACTTTATACTTGGGAAAACTTGATAAACTAATGCAATACTGGATCTAAAATTAATGATTACTTGTACTAAAGTAGCAAGAAATTTAGCAGTGCTTACAGTCGCCATACATATAGTCAGATTAACGTTTCAAATGACTTAAGAAGCAGCATAAATTATTTGAATAACTTATAATCTTGGAATAGGCACACAAAAGAGCAAAGTCTGTCAGTACATAAGTATGCACTCTATTATGAAAGTAAGTTAAAAAATTAATTTATATTGCAAATTTTGTAATCAGAAAGTAAAATATCTACACCTTAAGATGTTGTACTAAGTATTTGAATGTAAGTCTAATCAGTTTGTAAGGAATAATAAATATTTTACTTTCTAGGCCTAAATTGGCTACTTACATAATATTATAGCAACCTTGTTAGTATTAGGGACGAGATAATTTTATATTTTGATACATGCAGTGTAATTTAGCAACAAAACACTTGCACTACATTAATAATGTACTTATATAGAACAAAACTTTTCATTTCTTTCAAATAAAATTGTTTTGATAGCTAAATAGATGTTTGCTGTATAAGACAATAGTTATCATTAGCTATTCTTACTTTTACATTTCAGTAAACTTAAATGACTGCAAGATAATAATTTTTAAAACAGAAAAGTTTACGCTAATATACAAAATTTGAACACAGCATTAGTAAAAAAAATTATTCTGTTGTTCCCTTCCTGTTTTAATTATTCTGAACCTGACTAAACTCTCTTCTGAATCAGTAAACAGTAAAATTCACATGGATAAAACTAACTAAGTTGCTAATGGTCACAAATCTAACACTGTCTTTGAGTACTTTATATGGCAAGATTATTATGAACAATTCACCAATTCTATCGTCTGATTTGATCATTTGAATAATTACTGTTTATCAAAATGTGTTTATGTAAACGTCTTTCTTGTCTGTCTTAGAAACTTCACACATATATTGTTTTGTTTAGAATGCAAGAATTCCACTGAAAGTTTTGGACACTCTGGTAGTCTTTTGCACTTACAAGGCTGGGATCTTACATAAGTCAATGACTTAGGAAAATGAGGGGTGGAACCCAGATTAAAATGAAATTGGTTGTTATTCATAGCAACTATATAAATATAAGTCTGTGGCTGTAGTTACAACGCCTGTGTTAGCAGAGACTAAATCTCTTACATGCTTCATATATTCGAAAAATTATGCCAAAGATCGCTTGTTTACAAATTTTTTATTTTTGCACAACCAGTTTCAGCAGTCTAGCAGCCATCATCAAGTGCTCTACAAATATACAAGGAAGAATGTAACAACTGCATATTCTTCGTTGCATATTTGTAGAGCATCTGATGATGGCAGCTAGACTGCTGAAACTGGTTGTGCAAAAATAAAACATTTGCAAACAACCGATCTTTGGCATCATTTTTCTATTAAAGCAGATCGCGCCTTAAAGATGTGCAAACTATACTTCATATATTCGTTCATTAACTATATCCTTGTGGGAGGTGGATCTGTAACTGACTTTAAACAATACATTCTCCATGCCAGAAGAGAATTCCTCAGTGATCCAACGAAATGTGAAAAAAATTTACCATTCATTCACTTTTTGTAAAATAACTTGTTTAAAAATTTGTATTTGTAAGAATATTTTGTTAATGAAGTGATTTAAAAAAAATAAGAATAAAAAAATGGCCTAGTCATTGTGGCAACTGCCTGGTAAGCAAGAGGTCCCAGGTTCGAATCCTCGCATCAGCATAAATTTTAATTCAATGCCTCTACTTCAGTTTAATATCTTTAATAGATATTGATACAAATCTCTCTCACTGGATATTATTTATTTTATATTTATAAAGTTGCTTCATTGCCTGTATTTCGCTTAAATGAGGGTATAAATTAGCCTCGTCTCAGAAGGCTGCATTTAAGGGGACCGCACCATGGTTCAGATCGAAAAAAAAAAAAAAAACGATTTTTTCGGTTTTCATCATATTTCAATATATTAAGGTTTTATTTAAGTACTCTGAAAAGGATTTTGGTACATTTTCGTTCCGAGTATTTAAAGAGCATTTCCCTATCACGTGTATTTATGTGTCACGCCCACTTTTCTGCATATATTTTAGATCTTTATGTCCCTACATTGCACATTAGGGAGTTTTTTTTACTCCAGAGTGTGTTGGCTATCCTTGGAATTCAACGGTCGGTATTCTTTTGTTTCTGCTGTTTGTAAACAACACACTTTCAAACAGGTGGTTAGTTTTCTTCAAGTGTGATTGCTACTAGTTGTTATACTTAAGTTTGCAGGCTTGTTTACGTGTGTTTTGTTGTGTTATTACATTCAATTGTGGTAATATTGGAAAGTGTTGGGTACTGAAAAAGCTGGGAATCAATCCTGGTGAAAATATGATCACTGGTCTGCAACATTGCTACGAAATGACGATAGCCTATGCAGCCAGGTCTGCATATATTATGGCGAAGAAAGCAAGACAAGCATCCAGGAAGATGAAAAAGAAGTTGTAAGACCTACTAGAGGGCAAATAATGGCAACCATATGCAGCAGGACAAAATAACTGCAACTAACAAGTTTCAGAAGTTTCTTTAAAAATTTCCCATAAAGTAAAATTTTCAGTACATATGCGCCATTATAAGAGAAACTATCACAGATCATCATCATCAATTGTATTCTGCGTTGCGGCAGGTCTTGTCATGGGTTGATCCTCTTCCACTTTTCTCTGTCCAAAGCAAATCTTTTCATTTCTTCATATTTATTTCCTTGGATGTTGTCCAGCATTTGATATCTTGGGTTTCCTCTTTTTCCTTTCACCATTCCTTCTATTCCTTCCTTCAGTAAACAGTCCCTCCTCCAACAATGTTCATTCCAGTTTCGTTTTCTTTTCCTAATGAAACATCATGTTTCTTTCTTCTCCAACTCTTCTTAATACTTCCTCATTCCTTATTCGGTCTTCCCATTTCACTTGTTCCGTTCTCCTCCATATCCACATCTCTAGTGCCTCCAATTTTCTTTCCTCTTCCTTCATCAACGTCCAGGTCTCCGCACCATGCAGCACAACACTCCAGATATAACACTTGGCAAGTCTTTTCCTCATATCTTTCTTTAATGGTCCGCAAAGTAATCTCCGTTTCCTTTTGAATCCTTCTTTTTCTATGGCAATTCTTTTCCTAATTTCTGCAGTGCAGTAGATATCATCCATTATCATACTTCCCAAGTATTTGAAGCTATGCACTTTGTCTATTTCTTCTCCCCCTATTTTTAAACGACATTTTGTGTTCCTTCCTCCAATTACCATGCTTTTTGTTTTCTTCTTGTTAATCTTCATTCCATATTCTTCTAATTTTGTGTTTAGGTCATCAAACATTTGTTCCATCTCTTTTGCACTATCTGCCATCACAACCATGTCGTCTGCAAATCTAATACACTCTACTCGCGGTCCCCCAATACAAACTCCTGTGCTTCCATTAAAGCTTTCCTTGATTATGTCTTCAAGATAAATATGTCTTCACAGATAAATGAATTAAATTTTGAGAGATTCTGCATAACATAAAAAGCCACCATTAGGAAGTTCACAAAAAACAAATTTCTGCAGAAAAAATTAATATTTTTGTTGATAAATTTAAAAAAAGTATTTCTTAAAAACTAAAAGAATAAAGTAGATTTTAGTACAGTTGACTCTCGCACTTAAGTTTCCGCTCCAGTTGTGACAATGTAAAAATGTCCGAACGACATGTTTTCGAGCATAACAACGTTGAGAATGGCTCTTCGGCGGTGGCGAAGCATCTAAAAAATGAACGGCATTCGCTGGGCAATATTAATAACAGTATGAGGCCAATACATTATGATGATAAGGGATGGTTGCTGTCTAACCTGGAGGAGGTTGAAATTTTTTGTGCGTTAAGAAAAGAACCGAATAGCATATTAAATAAACAGACGGAATTGTCTAAAGAGCATTTCTGGTCTCATTTTAGCAATGTCCTTCTCGATAAACAGTGAAACTAGCCCTCGCATTTGGTTCCTTTGGGTTAGGGTTGGCTGATTTACTGTTAGAAGATTTTTGGATACATTTTAAATTGTGTTTTTAGACGGATTTACTTTCGATAGTAGCAATATGGTAGGTTTATCTTTGGTAGTGGGTAGCGTTTGGACTATCTCTGATATAGCAGAGCAGATCGCAGTCCACAACTGTGCCTCCAACTAGCAACATGTTATACTGTGAGGAATATTTATCTGTTGATATTGCGCATATGTCGCAAATATTTTACGCTTGGCGTTGCCTTATAGCAGATATGTTTTAGAATTCAAGGTAAGCCAGTCTAGGATGAACATACTTTGTTATATTGACATGGATCGTATTTAAGGTCTTAGTGCTTTCGTTTTAATTTACCTTTTCCTTGGCTTTCTTCTTTTTAGAACTTGAGAATGGGCTAATGTAGGCCCGAAACATGTCGTTCAGACATTTTGGCCCACTTTAGGTTACGGTAGGAACACTAAAAATGGGCCTTTGCGGTCGTCTTTTGACAGCTCGAAATTTAAATGAAAGTAACGGCTTAACCATGCATCTGACACGAAAATTGAATAACCTAATTGGTAGAGAACCTAATTAGTAGAGAGGAAAATTCTCTACAACTTCGCTCTAATATGGTTTTTTTTTCATATCTTGCATCGTTGCAGAGATATTTGCAAAAATAACAGCGATTTGACGATGTCTGTCTGGCTGTAACGTGTTCCCACTTTTTAGGTCGAACGGTTCAACTGATCGGCACCAAATTTTACAGACATAATTGTTGGCTACCAGAATCTCGCTTTTTGAAGTATTACGGACAAGAAATACGTCAGTAATACCAAAAAAAGTCGTTTGTAATGTAATTTGTAGAGGAGAAAATTCTCTAGGGGACTGATAACCCAGCAGTTGAGTCCCCTTTAAACACACAACAACAACAACAACAACAACAAGAAAATTCTCTATAACTTTGTTCCCTTATGTTTTTTTTTTTCATATCTCGTATCGTTTGAGAGATATTTGCAAAAATAACGGAGATTTGACACCCTCCATTAAATTAACTAAAACCAGCCGTTCGCAGATGTCACGTGACATTCCTCGCCCTGAACTGTTTCTGGTATACGCCATCTTGCGTTGCGTATTTGATGATTTTCTTATTGTAACTTACACGTTGTCATTTCAAAGCAATGGCGCACTGAGGAATTAACAAAAATACTTACTTCTTCGTACGATAAATAATAATCTAGTGTCTACAAATGCCATATTAGCTGTAGCGTAGTGGGCAATGTATTGGACTGTGACGCTGAAGGTCAATGGTTCAGAACCTGCCAATACCTAATTTTTTTTTCCTACACCGGTTTCAGATACTCTTATTAATTTTTTATTATTTAGATTATTATTTTGGTCCAAAATGTTTGCAAAAACTTATAGAACTAGAAATCTAATGTGGGCCATAAAATACGTCAGTGCGATTTTTTTACATTGTAACAATTGGAGCGGATGCTTTAGTGCGATAGTTCATACAGTTGTCAGGTGGCATCCAAACAAACAGTTGACTCTATTAGCATCACGTAACAGACGTAAAAATATTTAAGTCATTCATCAAATAGTTTTTTTTTCTTTTTTTTTTTCAGAAATTGGTTAGATACTTGCCTAAATTGACGTGAGTTAAGACAGGTAGGGTGTTGCCTCCTTAAGATGAAGGGCGGAAGTGCTGAGCTGTAGAATCCACTTTGCTGGCGCTCCAGACACTACCCACGCGCCCTGGCCTGGGCCGTAGTGCTCCTCGTCGACTCGCGCTTTCTTTCCCGCCTACCTTCCTCACGGCACGCCTTCTCCCCCCCCCCCCCCCCCCCCCCCTTCTCGCCACACCGGCGCGCACTCAGAGACAGGCGTACAGCCCAGACTCGCAGCGCTTCTCGTGCAGAACGGCCACCGCCGCCGCCCCCAGAACCGCTGACGCCGACGCACTCTCCGGCCCGCTCGCTTTGTCTCGCCTCTCCCGCGCTCTCTCTTCTACTTCTTCTTCTTCTTCTTCTTGTGTTTTCACGACGCCGTAAATTCAGACGCCGCGGCGCCATCGCCGACTTCCCGTCGACGGTTTGTGTCCACCCTCGACGCGCCAGTCCCGATGTTGCGGCGCAGAAGCGTTCACCGTCTATACGCTAGAGCAGTGCCTTCCAAACTTTCCCTCACGGCGACACCCATTTATAGCTTACAGTTTTGCACGACACCCTTTCACTAATATAAATACAAAAACGTTCAAATGTTTGTAGAGCTTATGGACTTAACTACGGGGTCATCAGTCCCTAAACTTACAAACTACTTATGAACTAGCTAAGACTACAGACGGTACAAATATCCATGCCCGAAGGGGGATTCGAACCCCCGACCGTAGTGGCCGTGCAGACCGTGACTGTAGTGCCTCAGTCCTCTCGGCCACCGCGGCCGGCATATAAATACATATGGCAGAATTTAGATGGTGGGATTGGGGGGGGGGGCGGAAATAAAGTATCGCTTAAATGTAGTTTGTAAACGAAACTGAAATCCTCGTACGCATTGACATGTTTAGTGTTGATCCTGACTGCAGCAATTACGTACACTCATCGCAAGGAAAGGAAACATTACGAACTTCGGATATGTACAACAGAGTAACACCGCAGACAACAATGCATAACTCACACAGTAATACTTTCTTCTTCTACATGCGACCCAACTTCCTATGCACGAAAACTGAATTTCGGAAACCGTTTTTCGCTGTCGTGTGTACATGTCAGGGGCAGACAGGGTTTTGCTGGATCGATTGAAAACGGCATGTGGAAATTAGCTGCTCGGATGTGTGATTTAGACAGCATAGTGGCTGTTCCCTTTCAGTTCATTATCACCACATTATTTTCAGAAATAAATAGGATGTATTTATGACAAGCGATGCATTATTCTATAAGTTCTATTGTTAGTTTCTTGCTTCACCACGACTTCGGAAGTCTCGACATATTCGGAAGAAATGGATAAATATTTGTGACAAGTATGAATATGGATGTCATCTCTGGTGCCAGAATCTGTTACAAACAGGAAACTGAGAGAAAAAAAAATAACGGACACCAGGGTTCGAACCAACGATCACTGCATTTAAAATACTTCTCTCCGTTAATCACACGACCATACTCCACACTAAACATCGCTACTGAATAGCTGTACTCAGGGGACTGCTTTTACAATCTGTGACAGCTTTTACAGCCATTGTGTCATTGATTGACATTTAATTGTAAGAAACGCTACCGAGGGTGACGTGGCTTCGATAAATCCATTAAAAAACGCTCAGGTGCAGCTTTTTGTGAAGGAAAGCACACTACAGTGAAGGGTCGTTCAAGCAGCTGCCAGTTCCAGCAAACTGTGCATGGGAAGAGCTGTTATCGAGTGTCAGCAGCAGCTCTGCGCATGCGCAGTTTGCTGGAACTGGCAGCTGCTTCAACGAACCCTGAGTGATTCCTTTAATACGTGATCTGTGGTGCACTGAATAAAGAGCAGGATGATTAGTTGCAGGCGAGTCTTCAGGATAGTATGAAGAAAAGGATATTTTGTGTTATTATATAACAAGTTTTTTGTTTAGAGTGTAATTTTGTTAGTCTCGCGACACCCTTGATAGTACTACGCCACACCCCAGGGTGTCGCGACACCCAGTTTGGAAAGCTCTGCGCTAGAGTATGTAGTGGCGTGGAAATGCCACGTTACTCACACAAACAAAGAGCATACTTCTAGAAACTATACATAATTAAGACGCTTTCACATCGTTAAAATTAGATGTTAAAATTGAATATGTCTGAATGAAAGTCCTTGATCTGCTTGAGTTGTTTTTGGAATGTGGAGACACGCAATACCGGTTACACAACTTAAAGTTGCATTTCAGGTGCTTTTTAAATGTTTTCCATGTAATTTTTTATGGTAGATAAGGGGGATTAATAGTGAGGTCTGACCACAAGCACCTTCTCTCTTTTCGTCAAACGTAAAATCAGTTGGCCACGTGGGTCGTGTCATTTTAAGTAAAACTATTTTACCAAACTGATTATCGACTTTTTAATACCATAAAAATTACATGGAAAACATTGAAAGTAATATAAAAATATCTACTGCAATAACACCTTACATGTATGACGTCGGTATCAGATAACCGGAAAAATTCACAGGATATAAGAGTATACATTCAGAAGCATACAACAGTCAACCGACCTGAAGAGGACGACTGTACAGTGGTTGAAATGTGGGCAATTCCTTTGCTGTTTAAAAAATTATGCAGCGCTATACCAAGAATCGTTTTAAATAAAATGACACTGACCGTTGGAGCACACAAACTTATAACGTTAATTTTATTAATGGTGAAATCAGTCACCAAAATTGAAAATGTACTAGTGCGAGTTAGATAGAAAATTCGAAAAAGAGGGCGAAGAAATAGTTTTGGAAATACATGTTTGTTGTTGTTATGTTTGTTATTGCCTAATGGAATAGTAATTTGAGGCATGTCCTATTTCAGGGCAATGCATGTAGTGATTTCCATGGTTGTCGGTAGATGTGTTATGCAAAAAGTTCGAAGTTAGTGTAACTGAAAGTGAAGCAGTCAACAATCCGAAGATTGGTTTGAACACCACAGTGCTTTACTAGGCATGGTCCTGTTTGGGGGTGGTATGCCGTTGCCTTCCTCCGACCTTCGAACTGACTTACCCAGCCAGTTATAGGGGGACCTACAGTTTAACGTGGGTTCCGAACCACGGTGCTACTCGGTATTTTTCACATGAGCAATACTGCCAGAGGTGAAAGAAGTGGAAAGTGACAGATAAAAATGCTAGGACCTGGCGGGGATCGAACCCGCGACCTTTGGATTAGTAGTCTGGCACTCTACCACTGTGCAACCGAGGCGCTTAGTGTAACTAAGGGATCAAAACACTAAGCTCATCGGTTCGTAGACTCTAATTTATCCTAAGGACAACACACACACGCACACACATACGCGCGCGCGCGTGCGCACACACACACGCACACACACACACACACACACACACACACACACACACTAACCGGGGGAGGACTGGAAACTCCGTCGGAAGCGACTGCCAAATGCTTGATAGAGCGTCTGAGGCCGTTCGGCCATCACGCGTTGTGCATTTTCTGCCTTTCCTTGTTTTGTAGCACTATTTATCAGTAGCCTATAATGTATCCTGGAAGGCTTTCCCGGCGAATTAATTGTTATAAATTCATGTGGGGTCTCCAGCCGGATGAAACTGTGATACAAAATATTTCTGCGGTCCACCTGGCCGCCATCTTCAGGTGAGAAAATATATGCCGCTTTCGCCGCTTTATATGTAGGGATTTTGCTAAAGCCCATGATCCAAGTAAATTACGCATGCGTTTGCTCGTAGCTGCTGCCCCCTGGCACAAGAGAAGTTGCAACGCCTCCAGTGATAAATTCTTTCGAAAAAGGATATATCGATAAAGGATGTCACTCGTGGCCTTCAAATTCAGATGCTGATGTTTCTTCATATGTGACAACACAGGATTCCGTGTTTATCTCTAACTCGCTTAATGACATGTGTTAGTCTTATTTCAACAGATATTTTTTTTAACACATTCTCAGTAACGCAAAGCATTGGCAGCCACTTGTGTCTCGTCGTGTTGCATCCTGTGCCCCTCTGCAAGGTAATGTTGAACCACACCGGATTTATCAGGCTGATAGATTAGATTAGATTAATACTTGTTCCTTAGATCATGTATACGACATTTCGTAATGATGTGGAACGTGTCAGTTTAGTAAATTTTGTCTATACTTGACAATCTATATTTTAAGAATTTTTTTGTAAATTTTTTATTTTTTTTTATTTTTTTATTTTTTTATTTTTTTATATATTTTTTTATGTTTTATCTAAAAATTCATCTACATTGTAGAAGGAGTTGCCATTCAGAAATTCCTTTAATTTCTTTTTAAATACTAGTTGGCTATCTGTCAGACTTTTGATGCTACTTGGTAAGTGACCAAAGACTTTTGTGGCAGCATAATTCACCCCTTTTTGAGCCAAAGTTAGATTTAACCTTGAATAGTGAATATCATCCTTTCTCCTAGTGTCGTAGCTATGCACACTGCTATTACTTTTGAATTGAGTCGGATTGTTAATAACAAATTTCATGAGTGAATATATATATTGTGAAGCTACAGTGAGTATCCCTAGATCCCTAAATAAATGTCTGCAGGATGCTCTTGGGTGGGCTCCAGCAATTATTCTGATTACATGCTTTTGTGCAATGAATACTTTTTTACTCAATGTTGAATTGCCCCAGAATATGATCCCATATGAAAGCAGTGAATGAAAATAGGCGTAGTAAGCTAATTTACTGAGATTTATATCACCAAATTTTGCAATGACTCTGATAGCATAAGTAGCTGAACTCAGACGTTTCAGGAGACCTTCAATATGTTTCTTCCAATTCAGTCCCTCGTCAATGCAAACACCTAAAAATTTTGAATATTCTACCTTAGCTACAGATTTATGTTCAAAGTCTAAATTTATTAATGGTGTCATGCCATTTACTGTATGAAACTGTATATACTGGGTTTTATCAAAGTTTAATGAGAGTCTATTTGTAGAGAACCACTTAATGACTTTCTGGAAGATATCATTTACAATTTCATCAGTTAATTCCTGTTTGTCAGGTGTGATAGCTATACTTGTATCATCAGCAAAAAGTACGGCGATGATGTTCAACACATCTGTCATTCACGGTATGAGTGGTTCGGCCAGTATATGTTTTATCACTCTCATACAATATTTTGTAAGCGCCAGGCTTCCTCAGACCTAAATCGCCCTAACAGAGCCATGACGTAACTTGCGGACGTAAACATCATTTGATTTCATTTTTCTTCAATATCCTACCTATCTTGTTAGACACGTTTCTAGAATATGGTAAAAAGAGCCACAAAACTGAAACTATCTTTTGATGGTTACGTTTAGTCTTAACAGCTTTACTGACAGACATCTACGACGTGCTTTTAAGTTTGGACCATTACCTTAACCAGCTGAAGACAGTTCTGTGGCTTTTCTGCAATAAGCTGGCAACTTTTCAGCTGACACAGGGTACTGAAAGTTATGTCGTTCATAGTTTATATCATTCATGGCGTTAGCGGCATAGCTTTTCTCGCGAGAATAAGACAGCCTGGCGAACCGCAGAAATAATGTGTAAAGATAGTTCGATAAAAGTTGTAAATACATCACACTCTCGACAAACGACATTTGGAGTTCTCAGGTGTAAAAATCACAACATTTCATTGTTGTCCAGTACATGAAAATTCTTCATACAATTTCTTGTGAAAAAATACACGATTCCTTTAAATTCACTTGATAACACTGGAACGTTTGTCTGCTGTAATTCCCGAAATTTCTGTTAACTCCCCGAATACAGCTGCAATACCCAATACTTACTCAGAACACTGAAAAGGTTCAAATTTATGTATGCCGAGTTATTGGTCTCATTCCACAACTAATGTATGTTTCGTTTTGTTTCAGGTGAGTCTACGGCGATGTTTACAATGGTGGTGTGATATCAAAGGCAGAGATGATTCAACAACGTTGATCAGAAGTAAGTGGACCTGTCTGTTAAGAGAGTTTATCATTCCAAGTAACTTCGTAAAAGTGGTACGTCTATATCCTCTGAATATACTGGTGGGGCCGAGCGGTGTGTTCCCAGCTTTAGGTCAAGATGAGGCGTGGAACCTGGTGGAGCGTCAAGGGACACCAGTGAAACAGAGTTATAGATGACACATTTTATACCGCAACATACATAACTTTGATGAAGGCGCTAGCTCGACAGGAGCTAGAGCAGTAGCCTTCGAGCTGCAACGTTGGTGTTTCGTATGATGGTAGTGCCCGCGCCGCGCCGCGATGCCGGGCAGTGATGCAAAGGTTGTTATTGGGAAGTGCTCTATCTCTTCACCAGGCTATGCAGCGGCCAGTGGATCCACGCAGGTACCTCTCCAGACTCGGGACACCGGGTGGCCGGATTAGCACCAGAGTGCCACCGTAGAGGTGTGAAGTCGTCAGCACAGCGGATCACCATCTTCCCAGATGATGTTTACTGTGAAGTATGGCCTCGACCAGACGCCATCTCTTAGCTGCCTCTAGCAGCCACCCGTATGTATCTGTGACAAAGACTGAGCACAACGTTTAGGCCAGTGAATTGACGACTACCTCCTGGGCATCGTCGATTCAGAAGACCAAGTGACTGCTACTTCTAAATGTGGGAGTCTTTATACATAAAATTGGCTGAATCTATGACGTATGAAACGGTCTGAATGTGTTCCCTTTGAAAATGCAGTGTTCGCCCGATGTGTCTTTACCGCTGACGCATCCGCGGTCTTATTCACTCTTGTGACAGAGTTACGTGTAGTTATGAAATGTTTACTAGCTGCGTCTCTGTCTGACAGCCATTTCACTCACACAGTTCGCTGACGGTAGGCTTCCCAAATTGCCGACGCAGCGGCTGCCGTCATCACGCAAGGCGGGTGAGCATTTTCTGCTACCGGCTGCTGACCTTATTCCGTCTTGCTAAAGTGAGCAAATCAAGATCTTAACACATTTCCCTGTACAATGTTTGCGCCGCAACAATACTGATGATCTCTGTACAGGATAGTCTAATATAATGCAATATCTTGGTCACTTAATCTATACATATTATGAGAAAGTACTTCTGACAATTCTGTACGTCCTTAAAAAGCTAAAAAAAAACTACTGAATAGATTTTCATACGGCTTTTACCAGTGCATGGTGTGACTCACGTGGAAGGTGTGTATGTGTAATACATTAAGGTGCGAGTGAGTATGGCAAGCAAAAGTCCATGAAATAGAGGAATAACTACTCTTAGGAAAACCACACAATAGTTGTGGAAACATCCCAACAAGTTGCACTTTTTAGGCACTTGTTCTAGATTCCGGCACCAACTAAGGGTGCCTCCATCAGAAAATTAACCCTTAGTTGGTGCCAAAATCTAGATCAAGTGTCTAAAAAGTACGGTTGCTGCAATTTTTGACAATATATGTTTAAAATCGTCTTAGTAAAAGCTATATATTCTGTAATTTACCGTACATATGAAATGCGTTTATTGTTTTCCAATACGTCGCTTGCGCAGTTTCTTCATGTAGTACGTGGTGTCCTTTTATCTTCAGACCCTAATAGACAGAATGTCAATGGGCAACAGAAACGTCTGAAGATTACGTAACGACCATTTTCTTTCGATATGCAGTTTTTATAGCGAAATTAAGCTAGCACCCCAACGATAAAAAAAAAAAAAAAACATGTATACCAGAATTTTGTGCTAATTTGTTGCTCTATTCAAAAATTTTGTGCTTTAGCCGGATATCGAAATTTAAGAGTGCAGTGCTAGCTTAATATTAATCTAGTACCCCCACCTCTGAATTTCACATTTCCAAACAAAATTTCGGATTTACAACCACGTGGGAATTTTGTGCTCTTAAATTACGCTAACCCCAACCTTCACCATGTCAATAAACCAATGGTCGCCATCTTGCGTTCATCGCTCTGCTTTTCATGTACTGAACACTACAAGATATTCAGCCATTGCTGTGATAAAGTTAGTCAAACACATAGCGACTGCTATGGGCTCTTATTTGTGACGCGACATAAGCGTGTTTTCAATTGACTTTGGTCATCGGCACGACCTACGTGGGACGGTGCTACAGCATAGCAATTAACACTTATCGAAGCAGTTAGGGGATCAGTTGAGGTATCAAGTTTATGATGTATTGTCATCGGCAAAATGAACTAAAATGTTTCGACATCTTTCTTGTCGGCTCTACGGAGTGGACACAGCAACATTAACGGCAACCAAGACACTCTACATCTATATACATACTCCGCAATCCACCGTTAAGTTGCGAGGCGGAGAGTGTACCACTACTAGGCATTTCCTTTCCTATTTCACTCCCAAATAGAACGAGGGAAAAAGGATTGCCTATAATCCTCCGTACGTAATCTCTCTTGTCTTTCTGATCACTACGCGAAATGTAAGTAGGTAGCAGCAAGATCGTACAACACTCAGCTTCAAATTCCGGCCCTATAAACTTCCTCAACAGAAATTCACCACAAGAAAGTCGTCTTTCCTCCAGCGAACCCAATTGAGTTCCCAGAACATTTCCGTGACACTCGCGCATTGGTTGAACCTACCAGTAATAAACCTAGCTGCTCGCCTCTGAACTGCTTCCATGCCTTTCTTTAAACTGATCTGCTGCGGGTCCCAAACACTTGAGCAATATCAAAGACGTGGTCGTACAAGCGTTTTATACGCGGTCTCCTTTACAGATAAAGTACATCTTCCCAAAATTCCCCCAAGAAACCGAAGTCGGCTGTTCACCTTACACCTGTCCTTACATGTTCGTTTCACTTCATATCGCTCTGCAATGTTACGCCGAGATATTTGAACGACGTAACTGCATCAAGAAGCTCACCACTAATGCTGCATTCCACTTATGTGCATCACCTTACATTTTTCTACATTGATAGCTAGCTGCCTTTCTTTGCACCAACTAGAGATTTTGTCTAATCTTGTATGCTATTGCAGTCAATTAAAGACGACACCCTCCCATAAACCACAGCATCATCAGCAAACAGCGGCAAATTACTCTGGTTCAAATTTGATGACAATTTCTTCATCTACACTGATGGCTCAAAGACAGACTAAAGTGTTGCGTGTGCCTTTGTAATTGGCAACGCCTCGTTTAAATATCGTCTCCGTGAGTGGAATTCCATTTTTACAGCTGAGCATTTGTACAGCAACACGTCCGGCGAAACTCTCTCAATGAGAGTGTCATTTGCTCGACTCTCTGAGTGCTCTTTTGAGCCTTCGCACGGTATATCCTGTCCATCCCCTGGTACAAAGCATCCGCAATTGCCTTACCTCTCTTTCAGCGAGCGGAACTACTGTGACGTTTCTGTGGGTCCCTGGCCACGTGGGAGTGTTGGGGAATGAGTCTGCGGATACGGCTGCCAAGGAGGCAGTTCTCCTTCCTCGGCTATCTACTTTTTCTACCAGCTCTGATGACCTTCGCGCTGGCGTCTCCTGGCGTATCATCTCCAGTTGGTTTTTACAATGGCCATCCCTGTCAGGGAACAAATTGCGGGACATTAAACCTGTGCCCGATCTTTGGTCAATGTCATCTCGACGCACTCGTCGAGAGGAGATTGTCCTCGCCCGGCTTCGTATTGGCCACTGCCGTTATAGCCACCAGTATTTACTTCGAGGTGATTCTGCTCCCTTATGTGAGCACTGTGATGAACCTTTTACTGTGTACCACCTTTTAGTGCAATGTCCGCTTTTTAGTCTCCGTCATGATCTATGTTTACAATTTGAAATGTCTGATATTTTAGAAGTTGTGCGTAAAAAAAAAAAAAAAAAAAAAAAAAAAAAAAAAAAAAAAAAAAAAAAAAAATTTACAAGTAGCTCTGTCCATCAAATCATTTATGTAGATAGAAAATAGTTGCGGTCCTATCGCACTCCCTTGGGGCACGCCTGATGAACACTCGGCGTCGAGAACAGTGCATTGCGTTCTATTACTTAGGAAGTCTTCTAGCCAGTCACAAATCTGTGAACCTATATCTCCGTTAGCAGTCTGCAGTGTGGCACAGCGTAAAACGCCTTTTTGAAGTAGAGAAAAACACAATCCGCCTGTTGCCGTTCATCCATGGCTCGCATGATATCATGTGTGAGAAGGGCAAGCTGAGTTACATAAGAAATTTGCTGCGGAGAGGGTTCGTGTTGTGTTTACTCTACCAAACGAATTACACCGATTCAGATAGTTTATTGAGCAGGTAGTTCAATGCAACAACAACGTGACTTACCCGAAGCTATGGCATGGAGAGCCACTGGAGGGTCGGAAGCGCGACAGACACAGATGCAGGTGGCTGCAGCTATTGAAGTGTCCTAAGGTATAATTTCTAGAACCTGGACGCGATTTCAGATAACAGGAACCGCTAATAAAAGGCAAGGCCAAGCTCGTCCACGGTTAAAAACAGCAAAAGATGAACGTCGGCCTGCCACGAGCGGTCAGCGGCGCGCCTGCTACACAACGAAGATGACGTGCTACAGAAGCGAAATTTAACCGACAGGAAGAAGATGATGTGATATGCAAATGATTAGCTTTTCATGTCGTTCACACAAGGTTAGCGCCAGTAGCGACACCTACAACGTGCTGACATGAGGAAAGTTTCCAACCGATTTCTCATACACAAACAGCAGTTGACCGGTGTTGCCTGGTGAAACGTCTTGTGAAGCCTCGTGGAAGGAGAATAAATGCGCATCATCACGTTTCCGACTTTGATGAAGGTCGCATTGTAGCCTATCGCAATTGCGGTTTATCGTATCGCGACATTGCTGCTCGCGTTGGTCGCGATCCAATGACTTTTAGCAGAATATGGATTTGGTGGGTTCAGGAGGGCAATACGGAACGCCATGCTGGATCCCAACGGCCTCGTATCACTAGCAGTTGAAATGACAGGCATCTTATCCGCATGGCTGTAACGGATCGTGCAGTGACGTCTCGATCCCTGGGTCAACAGATGGAGACAGTTGCAAGACGACAACCATCTGCACGAACAGTTCGACGACGTTTGCAGCAGCATTATCAGCTCGGAGACCATGGCTGCAGTTACCCCTGACGCTGCATCACAGACAGGAGCACCTGCGATGGTGTACGCAACGGTAAACCTGGCTGCACGAATGGCAAAACGTCATTTTTTCGGATGAATCCAGGTACTGTTTACAGCTTCATGATGGTCGCATCCGTGTTTGGCGTCATCGCGGTGAACGCACATTGGAAGTGTGTATTCGTCATCGCCATACTGGCGTATCACCCGGCGTGAGGGTATGGGGTGCCATTGGTTATACGTTCGCATCGACGGCACTTTGAACAGTGGCCGTTACATTTCACATGTGTTACGACCCGTGGCTCTACCCTTCATTCGATCCCTGCGAAACCCTACATTTTAAAAGAATAATGCAGAAACGCATGTTGCAAGTCCTGTACGGGCCGTTTTGGATACGGAAAATGTTCGACTGCTGCCCTGGCCAGCACATTCTCCAGATCTCTGAGCAATTGAAAACGTCTGATGGTAGCCGAGCAACTGGCTCGTATCAATCAGTACTCTTGAACTGTGGTATCGAAGCTGCACGGCCATTCGGGTCAAGTTAACACCAGTTAGAAGATATGGCCTCACAACTGGCTGTGCCTATGTCACACCAAAAGGCAGCGGCCGCCAGCTGACTGGCTGGCCGCTGGGGCACGCCCACCGCTTCGTAGCGGCCGGCCATTCAGCTACCGTTCGCGGTCTATAGGTGCGACGTAGGCACGGTCAGTTGTGAGGTTTTGTCTCCTAGGTGGTGTTGGCCAAGTGGAGGCGCTGGCTGGCGCATACATGCGGTCCGGCAGCCAAGTTGAAGGTTACTTGTAGTCATCCTCCCTATTCATGCAAGCACACGAGGTTCTCGTAAATAGTACCGCCGAATTCCTTCTGGTGTTCTGTGACAGCTGACATGTTGACTTGTTCCAGTCGTATGTAACGATCATGTTCCGAAACGCGAGAGCTGATGGGTCTCCCGGTTTCGCCAACATAAGCTTCGCCGCATTGACATTGGAGTTCATACACGCCTGCCCCTGGAATAGATGATATTCCGTTTGAACTGCTGATATCGTTAGGAGAGCCAGTCATCAAGAAAATGTTCCACCTGGTATGTAAAATGTATGAAACAAGGGAAATATCCTCCGACTTCAAGAAGAGTACAGTAATTCCAATTCCAAAGAAAGCAAGTGCAAACAAATGTGAAATTACAGAACTATCAGTTTAATAAGTCATGGATGCAAAATACTAACACGGATTATGGAAAAACTGGTGGGAATCCAACCTTGGGGAAGATTAGTTTGGATATAGGAGAAATGTAGGAACATGGGAGGCAGTACTCACATCTTAGAAGATAGGCTAAGGAAAGGCAAACCTACGTTTTTATCATTTGTAGATTTGGAGAAAGGTTTTGAAAATGTCGACTGGAATACACTTTTCTTAATTCTGAAGGTAGCAGGGGTAAAATATAGGGAGCGAAGAGTTATATTCAACTTACACAAAAACCAGGAAGAAAGGAATAAGAGAGTCGCAGTGGTTGGGGAGGAAGTAAAACAGGATTGTAGCACATTCCCAATGTTGTTCAATCTGTACATTGAGCAAGCAGTGAAGGAATGCAAGGAGAAATTTGGAGAGGGAATTAATGTACAGGGAGAAGAAATAAAAACTTTGCCTTTTGGCGATGACATAGTAATTTTGTCAGAGAATACAAAGGATCTGGAAGAGCTATTGAATGGAATGGACAGTGTCTTGAAAAGAGGGTATAAGATGAACTTCAACAAGAATAATGGAATGTAGCGTCAGAAAGTCAGGCGATGCTGAAGGAATTAGATTACGTAAGGAGACAATAAAAGTAGTAGATGAGTTTTGTTATTTGCGTAGTAAAATAACTTCTGATGGCCGAAGTAAAGAAGATATAACATGCAGAATGGCTATGGAAAAAAAAAAAGTTTCTGAAGAATCGAAACTTGTTAACATACAATATTAATTTAAATGTTAGGAAGTCCTTCATGAAAGCATTTGTCTGGAGGTAGCATTGTATGAGAGTGAAATGTGGACGATAAGGTGTGCAGACCAAAAGATGATAGAAGTAATATCAAAAAGGAACAACTTCCTGATGTTTTGCAGAACATCAGGAAGTTGTTCCTTTTTGATATTATTATCATGTTCTGTCAAGTACCGACAAAATCAATTAAGATGATAGAAGCTTTTGAAATGTGGCGCTACAGACAAATGATGAAAATTGTATGGGTAGATTGCGTAACTAATGAGGAAGTGCTTGACCAAATTGGAGAGAAAAGGAATTTCTGGCATATCCTGACTAAGAGAAGGGATAGAATGGTGGGATAAATTCTGAGACGTCAAGGAATCGTCAACTTAGCATTAAAGGGAAGTGGGTGGGGTAAAAATCGTAGATTTATGTTCATAACAGTACTCTGTAAGACAGTTTACAGACGTAGCTAACTACAAAATTCACTTTCATGTGCAAAATCGTTACTTGACTAAATTACTCTGCGACTCATTATGTCAGTAGCACGTACCTTTCATTTATGATTCTTTAAAATAGTAAATCATCTTCCAAAACTGAAATTTGAAATACTTTCTAGACAACAATTCTTTTAACACCAGTATTTTCAGTTTTCACATATATTACGTTTTATTAATCACACTTCAATAGAAAGTCAATACAAACAACACACCGTATTAGTCTCTTCTAACACATCGAATGTTATCACCATAAATTACAACTTTTAGAACTTTTTCTTTCTTTTTTACATGTACAATGTCAACACAAGATATCATATATTATCTCGAGTCCGCTGGCTCAACGACATCGTCTTCTGGCGAGGCATGGCTGTCGGCTGCTGATGTATAAGGGCCGGAATCCCTTTGTTGCCGCACCTTCCTGCTACCAGTCGTGGTCGTCGTCGTTGACTCAGCGTTCTCGAACACATGAAACAGAAGGAAAAAAAAAATAAAACGGAAAACACAACACAGACAATTTATTTCTTTTTTATATATGGTAATATATAAAAAAGAAATAAATTGTCGTTACCATATATGTATATTTACAATAAATGTCTGTAAATCTATCGGACCAAACTGCGTGGTCATCAGTCCGTAGCTTACAAACTACTTAAACCTAGGTAAACTAACCTACGGACAAACACACACACACCCATGCCGCAGGGAGGCCTCGAACCTCCACGGCGAGCAACCGCGCGCTCCGTAGCGAGGTGCTTTAGACCGCTCGGCTACTCCACCGCGGCTTACAATAACTATCATAGATAGAACGGCGTCACTGGGGGGAATAATGCCAACAATCTGAATGTCTAATATTTAAGACTATCAGCACACTATTCAAATGTTCAAATGTTTTTAAATCTATCGGACCAAACTACGTGGTCATCAGTCCGTAGCTTACAAACTACTTATACCTAGGTAAACTAACCTACGGTCAAACACACACACCCATGCCCCAGGGAGGACTCGAACCTCCACGGCGAGCAACCGCGCGCTCCGCAGCGAGACGCTTTAGACCGCTCGGCAGCACACTATCTTGGCTTCCTTTACCTCATAGCTTGTTGTTTGGCCCTGTAGATGTATCTAACAGCCAAAAATACTCCACACAATCATCATTTCCCCAGCCGTGGTAATGAAGGGTTTTGAGGTTGGTTCTTCCACTGGCCGCTGTGGCTGTTGGGACGGGCGCTGGTGTGGGCGTGGCCGGCGCTGGAGCAGACGGCGGGTCAGGGCCGCTGGCGGCTGGCGACTGGTGGCCTCCTGCACCGCGCTCGATACTCCACGTCCCAGTGACCGCCCGGCCCTCTCCCCCAGATACGGGCGTCGCCGCCCCTCCCCCCCCTCCCCAGCCACCAGCTAGCGGGACTGCCCTACTTTTCCAGTGCACACTACCAACCGCGTCTCATTCAGATCGGCCGAGCTAGAGGAGCTGTCAGCAGTACACACTTGTTTTCGGAACCCAGTAAGGTGGCACAGTCGATTCTGGAGCCTCAGTTAGGTTTGCCAGATGTGTTAAAAATAATTTTAAAAAATTTAAAAAAAGAATAAATGGACAACTCTTCTAATACATACATCTACATCGGATACTCTGCAAATCACATTTAAGTGCCTGGCAGAGGTTTCACTGAACCACCTTTATACTATTCATCTCCCATTCCACTCTCGAATAGCGCGCAGGAAGAAAGAACATCTGAGAGGGTCCGTATATTTGTGTGTATGTGATGCATACAAATCTACAGCTTTTTTTCATTCTTTATGAAATTTTGACCACTTACGCTTCAAACTGTACCTCACGAAAGAGAACATCCAAGGCATGCTGTCCGTCATGAGCGAGATAGACTGACACGAAGTGCCCAGCAATTACTTTTTAAGGGAAAGGATCTTTATTTATGAATGATAATATGCAGTAACATCACCTTGAACTTTTTTTTTTCAAATGGTCCTTCTACTTTAAACCAAATATCTATTCCCTCTTTAGAAAAGAGTGTCAATCTATCTCGCTCGTGAGGGCCAGCATGACTTGCATGTTTTCTCTCGTGAGATACACTTTGCTGCAGCGCACGGGATAAGTCTGTTATCAGCAGCTCGCTGTAAGTGTTAGAATCACGTATGATACGTAGTTCACGAGATATGATGTTATAAACAATAAGATGCGCGAACAACTGCTGCATTTGGTGAAAGTGATGCTCATTTTCTTCTAAACCACTGGACAGATTTCAACCAAATTTGGTATAAACATTCCTTACTATGAGGTAACAATTGCTGTAATGTTAAGATTCACATACGTCACATTTTTCGGAACATATGACGTCATAAACAATAGGAATCGCAATAAACTGCTACATAATCCGGCGAGATTTAAATACGCTATATGAGAATGAGAGTACTTAGCGACTTGCAACAAACTTTAAACATAATTTCAAACCTTTATTAAACTTTTTCTCGCTGACAACCATAGCAAAATTTTGAAAAGAGAAAAGTTTCACGCTTACTACATTTCCGCTGTTTATGAACTACAACTACGGGATTCGGTATGATGTTACAATTTAAATTTCTACACTAGAAATTGTAGCTGTAGGAAATTTTACAGATAATACATATATATAGTTGAATGTACCTTCTAAATTGTATCAAAGTACGACACGTAGTGCATGAGATATGAGCACATAAACAGTAACGTTCATGGAAAACCGCCCCATTGTGCACCAATTTTTAATCTATTATTTTCTATTCACAAGAGATTTTACAGACGTGCAGCCCTTATACAAATGAATGTATACCTGAAAAATGGCACAAATAAATAAATAAATATGTAGCAATGCAAAGGTTATCAGCTAGTTAATTTATATTTACGAGGCGCGTTTTTTAAGTAAGTACCGTTTTGCCACACCGCGGCCGCAGCGCTGCAGTCGGAGTTCTGCGCATGCGCACTGGGTACCTACATCTGTTGTCTACGCACTGACGCCATTACAGTCTGATTCTTACTTGTTTACGTTGTGTACTGAGTGTTTAAAATGCCTCTGATAATCGTGAGTCCTGCCGACTCTGAAGTACGGGCCGTTACAAGATTTCTTAGTGCTAAACGCCCAAAAGCATTCGATATTCATCGCGAGATCTGTGCAGTTTACGTAAAAAAACATTATGACTGATGGAATGGTAAGAATAAGGGTGAGAGCATTTAAAGATGGCCGCACAAATGTGCATGATGAACAACGGACTGAGAGAAAACAGACGCTTTACGATTTTCTCCTTGCGGGATGACTTTACTAATGTTTCCCATAGTGTTTTTTGTGGCCGATCAAGACGATGACGAAGTCAAAACAGTTGTGATGCAGTGGTTAACAAGTCAGGCGGCAGACTTCTATGAGGAGGGTATTCAGAAACAGGTACAACGTTATGACAAATGCCCCAATATTGACGTAAATTATGTAGAAAAGTATATTAAGGTACAGTCTTTCATGCAAAAATAAAATTGAGATATTTTAGTACGTCTTTCTTTAATTTCAAAACGGCACTTACTTAAAAAACACGCCTCGTATTAATATTAATTTACTGATAAGAGGGGTTCGTTATCTGTGGCCGAAACTAACTTCCTACATGGTTACTAAAAAAATAAAAGTCTATCTACTATTCATATATTTAGTACTCGATGTGAATCCATTTATTAAGATCGTATTGCCTGAAATTGAGTCTTTGAATTCAGTGCAACTAGCAGCAATATTAAAGAAAACGCATAATTCACGTTTTACAGTATTCGCGGTAAAATTCCAGAATAGCTGATACATCCGTAGCAGTGAATGTTGGTAACACTGATGAAGTGGCGAGAATGAAGATGACGAATCGCGGTAAGTTTCAAATAGGCAATGAGATTGTAGGCAGCAACAACATTTTTCTGTTCATATTAAGTAACCAATCGTAGATAATTTTGAGAAATCCGACGACATTGTGGATGGCGTCGAAAGTTTTGTTATCAGAGTAATCGACAGTAATTTGAAAGTTCCCGAAAGGAATTAATGTAAGACGTATTACAGGTTCGCAAAGAAATTCTACAAAGTTATATGCATAAATCGGCAGAGAAAAGATTAAACAAAACTACATGGAGAAAAAGTCGCTATATTCGTGTAACATTTAATTAGGCCTGTATAAATTTGACTAAAATCTTTTAATTGAGAATGAATGAAATTTCTTAGTGAAAAAGTCTCACGAATGTTCATTTACGTAAAAGGAACAATTATGTAATGAATAATTATCTGTATCTAGTAGGAGATTATGTTTTAAAAGACATTCTATACATGTTCGTAGCGACATTGTGTTTCTGCATGTTAAAAAAATACGGGATGCAGATATATCTATGTTTTATGGCAGGGGCAGAGAGCTACATGAACCACCTGGAAAAATGATAAGCACGAGTTTAGTTATAACGTAGCATTTTGTATTTATTCTTATTTTAAAAAACTCACGAGATATGTCTTTTATTGAAGTCACAGAGCCGCGTCGAAAAAAAAAAATAAAAGAAAAAAAAACCGACGACCTATTTCACACATTCAGATATTCCGCGAAAACAACTCTGCAAATATAATTGGATACTGGATTCTATCACCCGGTTGGCTAACAAAATTCCCGAGAAAAACTGCTGTTGCCAATATTAGTTGAGCCTGAGCTACGGATGTATCGACTATTCTGGAGTTAAGCCGTATTCACAGTGAAACGATTTTTTCGTCTGTTCAAACATTTCCCACAAAAGCATTAGATATGGGAATACTACATACATACTGCACTATTTTCAATTTCCTCCAGCGATCCCCAATTGAGTTGATGCAGCATTTCCGTGACACTCGCGGATGGGTCGAACCTACCAGTAACAAACCTAGCTGCTCGCCTCTGAACTTCTTCTATGTCTTGCTTTAAACTGATCTGCTGCGAGCCCAAACACTTGAGCAACACTCAATACAGGTCGTACAAGCGTTTTATAAGCGGTCTCCTTTACAGATTAAGTACATCTTCCGAAGATTGTCCCAATAAACCAAAGTCGGCGTCCGCCTTACGCACAACTGTCCTTACATGTACGTTCCCTTTCATATCGCTCTGTAATGATACGCCTAGATATTTAAACGACGCGACAGCATCAAGAAGCTCAGTACATTATGGGATTGTTTTTTCCTGCTCATGCGCATCACCTTACATTTTTCTACATTGAGAGCTAGCTGCCATTCTTTGCACCATCTAGAAATTTTGTCTAAGTCATCCTGTATGCTATTACTCCAATTAAAGACGACACCCTCCCATACACCACAGCATCATCAGCAAACAGCCGAAAATTGCAAGTTAGTCTGTCCATCACATCCTTTATATAGATAGAAAATAATAGCGGTCCTATCTCATTCCCCTGGGGCACGCCTGACGATACACTCGTCTCTGATGAACACTCGTCACCGAGAACAACGTACTGCGTTCTATTACTTAGGAAGTCTTCCAGCCAGTCACAAATCTGTGAACGTATTCCATAAGCTCGTATCTTCGTTAGCAGTCTGCAGTGTGGCACCGCGTAAAGCCTTTTTAAAGTCGAGAAAAACACAATCCGCCTGTTGCTCTTCAACCATGGCTCGCAAGATGTCATGACAAAAGGGCAAGCTGAGTTTCACATGAACGATGCTTTTCCGTCTCAATGAAATTTACTGTATTTGAACTGAGAATATGCTCCAAAATTCTACAGGAAAATCATGTCAACGATATTGGTCTGTAATTATGTGGGTCAGTTCTCTTATAAACGGGAGTCACCTGCGCTTTTTTTCCAATCACTAGGAACTTTGCGCTGAATTAAAGATTCGCGATAAATGCAAGCTACGTAGGGGGCCAATGCCGCAGAATAGTCTTTGTAAAACCGAAATGGTATTCCATCCGGACCAGCAGACTTTTTTCGTATTTTGGTCTCTCAGCCGCTTCTCTAGACTGGAAATACCTATTACTATGTCCTCCATTTCAGAATTAGTTCGTTGATCACATGATGGTACATTTGTGCGGTCCTCCTGCATGAAAGATTTCTTAAAGGTTAAATTTAGAACTTCAGATTTCTGTTTCCTTTCTTCTATTACTTTCCCGGAATGATCAACGAGTGACTGGATAGTTGGCTTTGACCTGCTTATCGATTTTACATAGGACCAGAATTTTTTCTGGTTCTCGGAAAGCTCTTGTGGTACGGTATGGCTGTGGTAATTATTGTATGCTTCGCGCATCGATCTTTTTATAGACGCACGAATCTCTACTAACTTTTGCCTGTCATCATTTTCGTGTTCCTTTTTGAATCGAGAGTGCAACAGTCTTTGCTTTCTCAGCAGCTTTCTAACATTATTATTATACCACGATGCGTGTTTTCCTTTCTTAATCGTCTTTACTGGCACGTATTTCTCTAACCATTTATTTACAATGCACTCACATTTAGTCCACAATTCCTCTACATCCTTAGTCCCGGAACTAAACGATGCCCATTCATTTTCTAAGTGCGATCCTAACATGTGCTTATCGGCTCTTCCCAACAAAAACACGCTCCTAGCCTTCTTTATTGGTTTATGAACTTTGGTCACTATCGACACTATGACGATGTCATGATCACTAATTCCTGTCTCTACACAGACATCATTAATAAGATCAGGCCTGTTCGTAGCTATAAAGTCTAAAATATTTCCATTTCGTGTGGGTTGCCAGTTTAACTGCTCAAGACAGTTTTCGGAGAATGTGTCCAAACGTAGGTCGCAAGACTGCTTGTCTGTGCCGCCTGAAATGTAACTATCTATACTCTTAAGTCTCCACCGACTAATATTACATGGCCCGGATACCTACGCACTACCTGGTGTAGACTTTCTTTGAATGACTATAAAACTGCTACAGTAGCACTGGGGGGCCGGTAAAACCACCAAACTATTAACGTGCCCAAATAACTTCACGCTTACTTTCAGCCTCGATCTCAGTAAAAACAATATCTTTGCCCACAGCGATGAACACTCCTCCTCCAGTTGTGTCCGATCTATCTTTCCGATATACATTTATTAGATGCAACAGTTCTACTAAAGAAACTGGTTACACCACACTTGTGCGCATTGTAGGATCCCCTCCAAGCGGGATTAACCGACGATTTAGAGAAAGTACAGAAAAGGGGAGCTCGATTTGTATTATCGCGATGTAGGAGAAAGAGTGTCACGGAAATGATGCACGAGTTGGGGTGGAAATCATTAAAAGAAAGGCGTTACTCGCTGAGACGAGATCTATTTGCAAAATTTCTTTCACCTACTTTCTCTACCGAATGCGAACAGATTTTGTTAGCATCCACCTACATAGGAAGACATGATCAAAATAAAATAAGAGAAATCCGAAAACTGAAAGATTTAGGTTTTCCTTTTCTCCAGCGAGCTATTAGAGAATGGAACTGTAGAGAAACATCATAAAAGTGGTTCGATGAACCCTCTGCCATGCAGTTCATTGTGACTTGCAGAGTAGATGCAGATGTAGATGAAGATGATGACGAGGAGACAAACACAAGACCTAGACCCAGTGCCCTGCCAGGAATAGAATCGGGGGCCCTTGCATCAGTAGTCATCAATGCAGCTATTCCCCCCCCCCCCCCCCCACCACCATACGTTTGAAATTACGCTTACGGCATCGGTGGCTCGCCGCCAGCCTCCCCCACAATCCAAAATTATGATATACATATCACTGAGCTACGGAGTCAGACAAGACGAATCCATATGTGCGTGTCTCACAGAAGTGTTAGCGGAAGTTAGTAGATTTTTCCTTACATTTTCTGCATAATATAATCTATTGTGATTGAAAACTTATTAACAGTTATTAAGCAAGAGAAAAAGAAAAACGTCACCCAAAAGCTCTTTTTAAACTAGGAACGAAAGTCGACAAAATAGACAATAGTCGAGCACCCACAATGCCGTCAGCGCTCGACTGCGAACAGCGGACGAATAGAAGAGCGCCTCGGCGGCCATTATGGTAGCAAACTTCTGCGCGAACTTTAAATGGGCGTAAGACACTTTTTGACTATAGTGTAAATTCATTCGAGTTACGTCGCGAAAACTATGTCTCGTTTAAATATATAACTACCTTCCGTTTTTACAATATTATTTTTTTTCATTCACACTTCATGACCAACGAAAATTTTTATTTAATCAGTTTCTTTGCGAGATCATTTAGAACAACTGTGCTTGAGAGACAGCTATTACACTTACTGGTATCGTAATACGACCTTTATCTCACTTGTATTACTCTTCTAGGAATAATGCCTCAGTGTGATACCGTTACTTGAAACTTAACTCCAAATCGTGTATACAAACTATTGAACATCCCACTAGGGGAAAGCAATACTGAATGTCCCAGGGAGTGTCTGCATACATTTGATAAACTGTTTGGCCGTCACCTTACTAAGAATAACTGATTTGGGTCTCTCACTTTTGCCTTGTTGTGTTTAACGGTTGTTGCTTTCTTCCAAAATAACAATAGATCCTTCTTAAAAGTGATTCACAGCAGACAGATTACAAATTCCATCGTGATGACTGCTTGAATCTGAATTTGTAGTATTAATTGATGCAAAAAAGTTCTTCGGTTTTAACTTACTGTTACGGTATTATCTGCACTTTGATTTCCGTCGTGAAGTGACTATAGACTTATTGTATTGTGGCGTCGCCGCTGAGTTAGTTTCTAAGGGCTCGTCGGACCTGGTTAGTATTTCAGTCAACGCCCTTTGCGAAAGGGTATTTGCCTGTTTACTGGTTCATCGTTCGTCATCGACTTGCTAAATTTTGCTTGATTTTAACGATATCTAGATGAAGAGACTACAAATGGGTAAACAATTTATGCCGCATGAGATTGGCCGCGCTGTCTAAGGCGTCATGTCATGTATTATGCGGCCGGTCCCGTCAGAAGTTCGAGATCTCCCTCGGGCATGAGTGTGTATGTGTTGTCCGTAGCATAAGTTTAAGTAGTTTGTAAGGCTATGGACCGATGACTTCAGCTGTTTCTTTCCTTAGGTTTACAAACATCAGAAAATTTGAAAGACTTCGTGTTCACTTTATTCTGTATCTCCCTTGCTGCTAAGTTGGATCTAAGTTTTAAATTTAAAAAGCGACGTGTTTCCACTATCACCCTCATAAACAGTTTCTTCTCGCATAACATCTGGATTGTGATTACGAAAGTCGTTCATTCTTCTTCTTTCCCTTCGTCCAGCATACAAAAGGGGCGGCATGGTTATCTTCGGGTCCTATTCCAGTTGCCACGCCATTAAACAACCCCGCCCCCACCACCCCTCCAAATCTTTTTACAATCCTGTGAAATTTCGTAGCGATCGGATCAAGATATTTTTAACGTATTCGTAAAAGTATACGTAAATGTTGGAACGACAGTCCCCCCCCCCCCGCCCCCTAAACGTTTCCATACTGTGACCCTTCTGTAACGTCAAATCTACCGCTTGGAAAACCGTGATCTTTTGCGGTGGCGGCCATTTTGGTTCTAAAATGCGGTTGTACCAGACTGCATTCGGATAATGTTTGTCACTAGAATGTAAAATTGCGACGGACTACGTAGGTTACAGAGAGTGTGGCTATATCTACTCTCATTGCAATGTATATGTGATACGACTAACGACAATACCACCATTGTGAGGAAAAAGTAGCCTTTTGATTAACAAAATTCTGCTTTCCCCCAATCGTATCTGTGTAACACAAGGCTATATGTGTTTGCTTATGATATATATATTTTTTTCTTTCCTTTTCTTGTCTTGAACTATTCGAGAACAGAATCTTACATGGAATGGCGGCTTGCTTTCTCATGAAATTTTCCTAATGTGTGCATTTCCAATGATTCGACATTACGTAAATGGAAGAAATTTCGAGATCCTGGATCTTTGTCAGAAAAACAGAGGGCAGATCTTAGTATTTTCACTGAATTTTAGTTGTAAAATGTAAGAAGTCCAAGAAAGTCATTGCGTCAACTGAGAAATTACGAAACTGAAAGTTATTTACGTAAAATCAATTTATTAGTTTCAGTTATAATTATGTCAATTAATGTTGGTAACACTGCGCCCGCGCGTACGTTTCGAGTATTTGCTCCAGTAAATAATTACAAAAATCGTTGTTTTTAAGCTATATTTAATCGTTTGCAGTTGTTATAAATATAATATAAGTGTTGTTACACTAGTGGAAGTGTTAGTGTAGTGTTAAATAAGGAAAAACGGTGTAAAAAGTTTATTTTACCTGTCGCGCCTATAGCACGTAGTTGTAGGCCTAATTTAACTCGCGCGAATCGTTGTGAACAGTGACTAAAACTTATTTCTAATTACCGATTGTTCTATTTTTCACTCGCGGCGTACAGTATTTAGGATTTATAAAGTCTGTCAGACGTAAATTTCGTGATTTATCAAAAGTGAATATAGTAATCCGTGTTTATAGGCCTAAATTTTGTTTTCGTGAGCGTGTTTTTTTTTTTTTTTTAGGCCTAATTTTTGTTTTCGCGACCGAGTTTCTTTATATCCAGTGCCCTTTCAGTTAATTATATTTGCGTGAACAGATTTTAATCTCTCTTGGTGTAACTTTTACGTTTTAGTCAGTACTTAATCAAGTTTTTACGATTTCTATTTTTACCATGGGTGAGAAGTGCGTGACATGCCGTAGAATCGTTAGTTCCGGGGTGTGGTGTGATGGTTGTAGTGGTTTTTTTCATTGGGGCGAATGTAGTGGCGTGGGAAATGGGGATGTAAATGAGGCTCACCAGTGGTTTTGTAGGATCTGCAATAGAGATAGGAAAATAATGGAACAGGAGGGGAAAATTGCAGCTCTTCAAGCTGAATTAGATAAGGCAAGGGAGACTCTGAGCAGGTTAAGGAGGGAGAAGGGTGAACAGCGGTGGGAAGTGGCAACAGGTAAGAGGGGGAACAGACTTAGGACAGTTTCAGACAGCTTTGTCCTTAATGTGAAAAATAGATTTGACCTGTTGCCTCAGTCAGGATCGGATGAGCCTCATGTAGCTGTAACTGTAGAAAGGACACAACTCACTTTCAAAAAGGACTTGAAAAAGGTAGGGAAAACTGAGAAAAGAAAGAAAGTCTTGTTGTTAGGTAGTTCACATGGTAGAGGTGTTGGCCAACTACTGCAGGAAGAGCTAGGACCAGGGTACCAGGTCACAAACGTTTTCAAACCAAATGCGGGCCTGGGTCAGGTAACAGAGGATATAGGTTCTTTATGTAAGGATTTCACAATGGAGGATACCGTGGTTATAGTGGGTGGTCCGGGAAACAGCATTGACAGAAACTGTGAATATTCTATAGAGTGTGACCTGGTAAAGATATCATCGGCAACGAAGCATACTAGTGTGGGATTTGTATCTGTCTTGAGTCGCCATGATCGGCCTCATTTGAACTCTTCTGTCAGGAGAGTAAACTTGGAGTTGGAACGGCTACTCATGTCAGATATGGGGTCCCATATTGGTTTGATTCCTGTGGATGATATCTGTAGGTGGGACTATACTAGGCATGGCCTTCACCTCAACAGGAAAGGGAAGGGAAAATTGTCTGGGTTGATTGCAAGTAACTTACGGGGGGGCACTGTCACAAATGGTAAAATACCAGTGGTTACAGGTGTCAGAGGGATGCCTTTTTTAGGATAGGGAGGGGGGAAAGAAAACCAGTTTTGAGAGAGCTTGTAAGACACCCTCAGTTTGGAAAAGCAGATAAACAGGAGATAGATTTTAGCAAACAATGTTTAACAGAAAGTAGTCAGAAACTTCCAGTAAATCTTACTCAAGCCATTAGTATGCAATATCAGTTATCTTTATTACATCAAAATATTCCAGGACTCAGAAATAAACTTGATGAACTACTCATTTGTATTGATGAAATAGATTCCTCTAGCCCAATTGACATAATTTGCCTCTCTGAACATCATGTGGCCACTGGTATAGATATGTTAAACATTCCAGGATTTAATTTAGCTTCACACTTCTGTAGAGTAGATATGGAGGGAGGAGGAGTTGCCACATTCATTAAAAACTGCTATAAATTCAAGAATATTGATATAAATAAATTCTGTCTAGAGCAGCATTTAGAAGCTTGTGCAACAGAAGTAGAATTCCATAACAGATGCTATATAATAGTAACTATTTACCGAGCACCTGCAGGAAATTATAATCTATTCCTAAATCATCTAGAAGCTCTATTGGGTTATTTAACAGGAAGAAATAAAGAAATCCTGGTTGCTGGTGACTTTAATACAGATTTTCTTATGCAGTCCTCCAGTAAAAATTTATTGCAGTCAGTAACTTTGTCTTTCAATCTAACACACACCGTAAACTTTCCAACTAGGGTAACTAAAACCTCTAGGACAGCAATTGATAATATTTTTATAGACAAATCAAAGGAACAAAATCATATCATAAAACCAATAATAAATGGCCTGTCAGATCATGATATGCAGCTCCTTGTTTTAGGTATAGATTCTAAACAGATTATGAAGACTGCAAAGTGTACATACAGGAGAGTAGTCAACCCACCAAAAATTGAAAATTTTAGAAAACTCATCAAAGACATGAACTGGAAAGATGTATATAGTGCTAATGGCATGAATGAAAAATATAATGTATTCATTAATAATATTAGTATCATGTTTGAAAACTGTTTTCCTCTAAAAGTAACGCGAATTAAACAGAAGTCTATAATAAAACCTTGGATTACACAAGGAATAAAGATTTCATGTAAGACAAAAAGGAGTATGTATCTATCAGCCAAGAGTAGTTGCAATGATGATGATTTAACTAAATATAAGGAATACTGTAAAATATTTAAAAAAGTTATTCAGGTATCTAAACAAATGCACTATGAAAAGAAGATAGCAACATCAGGAAACCAAATAAATACAATATGAGATATAGTGAAAGAAGAGACTGGTAGAACCAGAAAGGAACAAGAGCAGGTACGGTTAAGAGTAGCTGAGACATTAGTAACTGATGGGCATAGTGTGGCAAATCTATTTAACAAGTACTTTATATCCGTTACTGATAGTATGGGATTGTCTGGGTCAGTAAATAATGCGCTTGAATATTTGAAACTAGCATTTACAAATAACTTCACACACATGAATATGTCAGTCACTTCACCACAAGAAATATCTTCCATAATAAAATCTTTAAAAACAAAGAATTCCAGTGGATATGATGAAATATCAACAAAGTTAATTAAAGCGTGTTCTTGTGAACTTAGCACAATCTTAAGTTATTTGTGTAACCAGTCTGTTATAACGGGAACATTTCCTGATTGGCTAAAATATGCAGATATTAAACCTCTCTTCAAGAAGGGGGATAAAGAGATACCATCAAACTACAGACCCATTTCACTTTTGCCAGCATTCTCAAAAATTATAGAAAAGGTAATGTACAAGCAGCTTCTCAACCACTTAACCACAAATGGCATATTGTCTAGAACACAGTTTGGATTTCTGAAAGGTTCCGATATTGAGAAGGCTATTTACACTTTCAGTGAGAATGTACTTAATTCATTAGATAATAAATTGCAAGCAGCAGGTATTTTCTGTGATTTGTCAAAGGCATTTGATTGTGTGAACCATAACATCCTTTTAAGTAAATTAGAATTCTATGGGGTCACGGGAAATGCTGCAAAATGGTTCAAGTCGTACCTCACTAACAGGAAACAAAGGGTGTCAGTGCAAGTGACTAGTGAATTAGGCCAACAGTCATCATCGGGTTGGGAAGAAATTACATGTGGTGTCCCACAAGGATCCATCTTAGGGCCATTGCTTTTTCTTGTGTACATTAATGATCTCTCATCAATTACACTACCAGAAGCAGAGTTCGTTTTGTTTGCAGATGATACAAGTATTGCAATAAAGAGTAAGTCAAGTATATTGATAGAAAAGTCTGCTAATGATATTTTCATGAACATTAATAAATGGTTTAAAGCCAACTCATTGACATTAAACTTTGAAAAGACGCACTACATGCAGTTCAGAACATGTAAGAGATTTCCTGACAGCATATGCATTAAATATGAAGAAGAGCAGATAGAAGAGGTTGACAGAATTAAATTCCTGGGATTACAGCTTGATAATAAACTTAGTTGGGAGGAGCACACCACAGAACTGCAGAAACGACTCAACAAATCTGTATTTTCAATACGAGTGTTATCAGACATAGGAGACATAAAAATAACAAAGCTTGCATACTTTGCTTACTTTCATTCCTTAATGTCATATGGTATAATATTTTGGGGTAACTCTTCAAGTCAGTCAAAAGTCTTCAGAGTCCAAAAACGTGTAATACGTATTATTTGTGGAGTAAATTCACGGACGTCTTGTAGAAGCCTCTTCAAAGAACTGGGTATATTAACTACTGCCTCTCAGTATATTTATTCCTTAATGAAATTTGTCATAAATAATATATCCCTTTTCCCAACAAACAGCTCAGTTCATACATACAATACTAGAAATAAAAATGATCTACACAAGGATTTAAAAGCACTTACTTTAGTTCAAAAAGGGGTCCACTACTCAGGAACACACATTTTCAATAATTTACCATCAAGTATAAAAAATTTAGCTACAAATAAAGATCAGTTTAAGAGGAACCTAAAAGACTTTCTAGTGGCCAACTCCTTCTACTCCATTAGTGAATTTCTAAATTGTACCAAATGATGCATGCACTCATACTATATTAGTATTATTATATTTTCAGCAAAATAAAAAAAAAACCTTAAAAATTATGTATCTGTATTTATATTATAATTGTATGTATTTATATTGTTAGTATTACTTGTTATTCAACTTGTAAATTTTGTTTCTTGACATGTTCCACATCCACGAGGATCCCCTCAATATGGATCTACGGAACAAATAAATAATCTAATCTAATCAATCTAATCTAATGTACTCAAATTATTTTAGTTATTTGGCGAAGTGTCAAAAGAAAAAAGTTTGTACAATAAATCTAGCAGTTATCTGCGAAAGTTACATTACATTTATTTTCGCTGATCATCGTTAATAAACATAATATTTACACCACTCACGTGTCATGAAATCATTTTTCGAAAAGACATTTTTTTTTGTCGAATAGCGATTAGTGCAAAGCATACTTTATTCGTCATGCAAACGTGCTTATACTTCTAATATTCTGAAATCCGAAGTCTTTCATGAGAGCTTTTCTTTTCCTATGCCTCACTCAGACACATATTTCAGTAATTTAAAACGTTCATCCAGCCTGTCCTTCTCACACAGATTGACTCTGTAAGAATTATGTTATGACCTCTCCTGGTAAGACTAAACGCAAGATTATAATTTTTGACTCAAACGGTAGGGAAGACTGTTGTACCTTGGATCACTTTTTATAGAAATGGGATAAAAACTATACACCTGTATCTTAACTGTAATGAGAAAGACTTCACAATGTTTAGTGTATATTTTCCAGCAACATTTACTACAGGTACATTGCAAAACCATCACTGAAGTTTTTTTTTTATAATATTTGCTAAAGTGATCCATGGTACAATATAGCCTTGTACTATGGATCACACTGTCTTGTACCTTGAATCAGATAAAATCAAACCTTCTAGTAACGTGATTCATACAAATTGTAGACTAAATATAGGAAGGGCAGTAACAATAATGCTGTAAAAGCTTTAAACTATTTCTACAACATTTTAGACTTGGTTTGTGCAATATTGAAATTCCATGTTGAAGCTGTTGTTAGACTTTGGCGGTCACTACCATAACAACTTAAAAAACTTGAAAACATTTCTATTCAACATATGCCGTTATTTTTTTAAACCACTGAGAATTTTACTTGTTCTAAATACACGAGAGTAAATCTAAATCTTACTAACAACTTCTGAAACACTATAGATGTCAAATGTCTTACCCGCTTTGTTTAAGAGCCATGCGCCAATAGCTTGGTTGTAACTACTTTTTAGAGAAGAGTAGACAGAAATATTCAAACACTGGAGCCTATGAGACGTGTGAGGGAGGAATGTAAGCACAACTATCCCAGCCTCTAATGCCTTCTCCACACCTTCCATAGACAAGTGTGTCTCGTGATTATCCGTTATTAAAAGAACTTTCGTTCTTCAGATGGCTTCATGCGATCTATGAAATGATAAAGAAACTGGAGATAAAGTGTTTCATTTGATCAGCCAGATGGAATTGTTCCAGGAGGGGCCCCTTTAAGCATGAAGCATTTTAAGTTCATCCACGTAAATACAAGCATTGTAACAATATGGTTCCCGATAGCATTTATACATGCATTCAGTGTTACTAAGTGTCCTCTTTCACCTCAAGTCACACTGACAATCTGTTCTCTTGGGGCAACTATTTTAGCAGGAGTCTGAAACGGTTGCCAGGCCTGTTTCATCTTGATTCCAAATACGGTGTGGTGGAAAAGGGCCCAATCGTCGATGCACATCCTCGAGGGTGTAAAAATACATTTCGACATTAGTTCTGTTAAAGCTGGTTGCTCGAGACCGGCTTGTTTTCTCTGGCTGCCTTATTGATAAAGCTTTTGCATGTCTTTTCATAAATAGCCGCATCCACTCTTCCCCTGCAATTTCATCTTCATCCCACTTAAATGGCCTTTCCTTATTGTTAGTAACAGCATAATTAAATGCAAGAATCTTGACTCTCTTTTATGTAAATCCATACTTCATTTTTTCAATGTTCTGTATACACTCCACTAAGTTTAATTCTTCAGTATCATTAAACACCTTTTTGGTATCATACTTAATCTCACGTGAATATTCCTCCCTGACAGACTGCTTAAATGATTGCAAATATCGAACACGTGTTTTCAATTTGACGTTATAAATTTTACAGGCTTCTCTGATGGAAATTTTGCTCTCTCCTGGAGGATAGCCTTTACTGCTTTGTTCATGGCTTCTGGGTCAACAGGAACTCTCTTTGCCTGTTTACTTCTTGGCTTTGTGGCCTAAAAAGCAAAACCACAAAATTTTAACATCACTGATCCAAGGTTCATGATGTGTTTGTGATCCAAGGTACAAGATGGTGCATCATGCAACTGAAAGCCTTACTACTGTTTTGAGGTTAGGTTTAAATCTACAAACTATGTGTCAGTTTACTTACCAGATCACAGATAAAGAGGTGGGGTAGATGATGTATTTGTCAACCTTAACGAATGGCAACCAAAAAAATAGGAACTAAACACGAAAACTGTTACTTCTTGCTCTCTAAACGTGTTAAGTAATTTCACTGACGCATTCAGTCTCTCAGCTCTACAAAAGAAGGTTGGCAAAGCGCTCTGGTGAATGAAAAAGGTTCAAATGTTTGTAAAGCTTATGGGACCCAACTACCGGGTCATCAGTCCCTAAACTTACAAACCATTTATGAACTAACTAATACTAAGGACGGCACAAATATCCATGCCCGACCGTAGTGGCCGTGCAGACCATGACTGGAGCGCCTCAGTCGTCTCGGCCACCGCGGCCGGCGGCGAATGAAACATGAATCATTTCTACAGTTGCCCTATAACCGGCAGCACGTTCTGAGGAACAAGCAAGTGATCCAAGGTACACTATGACCGAGGTACTACAGTCTCCACTACACAAACTGGCTGCAGAATCATAATAATTTGTGAAACCGACTGTTTTCTCTCCTAGCGATACCACGCAGCGTCGTCCGCTCTAGTCACAAAATGGCGGCTCCATAAGGAACATGGGTGTCCAGACCTGTCTTGCCGTGTGCCGTGACCGTGGTGTTTGTGCCGTTACAGTTGGCTCTTAGTCCACTAGGGACGTTACTGTCGTTCACAGTGCCAGACAAACTTTTACAAATACGTCAGACGGTGATGTTAGTATGTAAATATGAGATAAACACGCTGAGGATTATATAAGCATGGTCTGCATGTGTTTAATCATATTGTGTAGAACATAACAACCAATAATATAATATATAAAATACTCTCCACTCCATTTCACCAATGAAATATTAAATGCTCTGAATAACCGGACATCACCCGTTGGGATTTTTTGTGATATCTTCAAGGCTTTTGATTCTTCTGGATAAACTAAAGTATTGTGGTATGAATGGGACAATGCACAAATGGTTTAAATCATACCTAACAGGAAGAGTGTAGAAAACATTAGTAGTTCTCATAATATGTAAAACACAGCTGATTCCTCAAACTGGGGAGCAATCAAAAAAGGGGTGCCACAAGGTTCGGTCTTCGGCCCTTTGCTGTTGTTCATATATATATTAATGAGTTGCCCTTCTATATTCATGAAGATGCAAAGCTGGTTCTTCTTGCTGATGATACAAGGATAGTTATCACACCTGACAGACAAGAACTGATGAAATTGTAAACAACGTCTTTGAGAAAATGATTAAGTGGTTCTCAGCAAATGGACTATCATTAAATTTTGATAAAACGCAGTACATACATTTCCATACAGTAAACGGAATGACGCCATCAAGAAATATTGACTTTGGTCAGAAATCTGTAGCAAAGGTAGAATATTCAAAATTTTTAGGTGTAAGCATTGTTGAGGGGTTGAACTGGAAAAAACACACTGAAGATCTGTTGAAACGTTTGAGTTCAGCAACTTATGCTATTTGGGTAATTGCAAATTTTGGTGATATACATCTCAGTAAATTAGCTTACGATGTCTATTTTCATTCTCTGCTTTCGTATGGCATCATTTCCTGGGGTAATTCATCATTGAGTAAAAAGGTATTCATTTCACAAAAGCATGTGATCAGAATAATTGTCGGAGGCCATCCAAGATCGTCCTACAGACATTTATTTAAAGAGCTAGGGATCTTCACAGTAGCTTCTCAGTATATATTCACTTATGAAATTTGTTATTACCAATCTCACCGAATTCAAAAGCAATAGCAGTGTACATAACTACAACACTATGAGAAAGAATGATCTTTGGCACAGAAAGGGGTGAATTATGCTGCCAAAAAAGTCTTTGGTCACCTACCAAACAGTATCAAAAGCTTGACAGATAGCCAACAAGCATTTAAAAATTAATGTAAAGAATTTCTGCATGGCAACTCCTTCTACACTATAGATGAATTTTTAGATATAAATTAGTATTATTACCAAGTGTCGTATTCATGATCTGTGGAACAAGTACTAATCTAATCTATGACCGGCTGGTACAGCAACCAATTCCATTGTTTAGTAATAAAAGACAGTCGTTGCTGCAACTTTTTTATTTATTTTTCACGCGCTTTGGGGCATCCTCAGAAAGTCTTAAAGTCTCACATGATATGAATTGAACTAAAACCCTTGCTAGCCATAATCTGACAGCGTCAAATCATTAAAACTAGGATAAGGTCTACAAAACCCATCAGAATCCTAAGACAGAGCTGCAGCAGCGGCCACAATCAATATTTTAACCATCGGCGTGTTGACCAGGTGTGCAAATGTTCAAAAAAGTGTTCAAATGTTTTTAAATCTGTGGGACTCATATGTTGAGTTATTAGTCTCAACCTTACAAAATACTTGAAATGAGTTAAACTAAACTCAGGACAACACGAACAAACATGTCCGAGGAGGGACCCGAACCCCAAAAAAAATTCAAAATTTGTTCAAATGTTTGTTAAGCTTATGGGACTTAACTACGGGGTCATCAGTCCCTAAACTTACAAACTACTTATCAACTACCTTATACTAAGGACGGCACAAATATCCATGCCCGAGGGGGGATTCGAACCCCCGACCGTAGCGGCCGTGCAGACCGTGACTGGAGCGCCTCAGTCCCCTCGGCCACCGCGGCCGGCGGACCCGAACCCCAGACGGTGAACGGCCGCGCGCACCGCAGCACGGCGCCTCAGTGCGCATGGTTACCCGCCGCGGCTTGTGTGAATATACTCTTATCATTGCATAATCATGGCCGCCGCTGCAGCTCTGTTTTAGGGTTGCAATGGGTTTTGTCGTCCGTATCCTAGTTTTTCTGAGGCTGTCCCACAAGGTGAAACGCGTGAAAACTAAATGAATAGTTCAAACAACACTGTCTTTTATTACTAAACAATCGAATTGGTTGCTGCACGATTTCCACCAATTGGTGGAACAGTGTGACCAGCAAAAATACGCGAAACTGAATAATAAACTCCTGACCATTAAAATTGCTACACCACGAAGAGCCGGCCGCGTGACCGAGGGGACTGAGGCGCTCCAGTCACGGTCTGCACGGCCACTACGGTCGGGGATTCGAATCCCCCCCTCGGGCATGGATATTTGTGCCGTCCTTAGTGTTAGCTAGTTCGTAAGTAGTTTGTAAGTTTAGGGACTGATGACCCCGTAGTTAAGTCCCATAAGCTATACAAACATTTGAACACCACGAAGATGACGTGCTACAGACGCGAAATTCAACCGACAGGAAGAAGATGCTGGGATATGCAAATGATTAGCTTTTCAGAGCATTCACACATGGTTGGCGCCGGTGGCGACACCTACAAAGAGCTGACATGAGGAAAGTTTCCAACCAATTTCTCATACACAAAAAGCAGCTGACAGGCGTTGCCTGGTGAAACGTTGTTGTGATGCCTCGTTTAAGGAGGACAAATGCCTACCATCATGTTTCCGACTTTGATAAAAGTCGCATTGTAGCCTATCGCGATTACGGTTTGTCGTATAGCGACATTGCTGCTCGCGTTGTTGGCAGAAGATGGAGTCGGTGGGTTCAGGAGAGCAATACGGAACGCCGTGCTGGATCCCAACGGCCTTGTATCACTAGCAGTCGAGATGACAGGCATCTTATCCGCATGGCTGTAAAAGAATGTGCAGCCAAGTCTCGTTCCCTGAGTCAACAGATGGGGACGTTTGCAAGACAACAACCATCTGCACGAAACGTTCGACGACGGTTGCAGAGCTCGGAGACCATGGCTGTGGTTACACTTGATGCTGCATCACAGACAGGAGCGCCTTCGGTGGCGTACGCAACGACGAACCTGGGTGCGCGAATGACAGAACGTCATTTTTCGGATAAATCCAGGTTCTGTTTACAGAAGCATGATGTGTGATGGTGCGATGGTATGGGGTGCCATTGGTTACACGTCTCGGTCACCTCTTGTTCGCATCGACGGCACTTTGAACAGTGGCCGTTATAGTTCAGATGTGTTACGACCTGTAGCTCCACCCACCATTCGATCCCTGCGAAACCCTACATTTCAGCAGGATAATGCTCGATCGTATGTTGCAGGTCCTGTACGGGCCTTTCTGGCTACGGAGAATGTTTTACTGCTGCCTTTGTCAGCACATTCTCCAGATCTCTCACCAACTGAAAACGTCTGGCCAATGGTGGCAGAGCAACTGGCTCGTCACAATACGCTAGTCACACCTCTTGATGGACTGTGGTACCGTGTTGAAACTGCATGAGCTCCTGTACCTGTACACGCCATCTAAGCTCTGTTTGACTCAATGCCCAGGCGTACCAAATCCGTTATTACGGCCAAGGTGGTTGTTCTGCGTACTGATTTCTCAGTATTTATGACCCAAATTGCGTGAAAATGTAATCACATGTCAGTTCTAGTATAGTATATTTGTCCAATGAATACCCGTTTATCATCTGCATTTCTTCTTGGTGTAGCAAGTTTAATAGCCAGTAGTCTAAATAATCTTACGTAATGCCACCTCTTCTATGACTTACGAATTTTACCATATCGAGTATATGTGAAATATGTTTACATCTACATACACCCTGCAAATTGCACTGAAGTGTATGGAAGAGGGTTTATCGAACTGCTCGTGCAGTGCAGGAAAAAGGAACACAACTTTTTTTTGCGATTTGATAGCTCTTTTATTGTGTTGATCATGTCTCCACTGTAGGTGTGTGCTAACAAAATATCTTCGCATTCGGAAGAAATAGATCTCTCCGCAACAATAAAGCCATTTTTTAAAATTATTTCCACCCCAGCTCGTGCATTATTTCCGTGACACTCTCTCCACCATATCGCGATAATACAAAACGAGCTGCCCTTCTCTGAACTTTCTTTAAATCGTCTATCAGTTCCACTAGGTGAGGATCCCACAATGGGCAGCAATACTGCAAAATAGGACCCACAAGTGCAGTGTAGGCAGATTCATTAGAACTTTTGTATCTTCTAAGTATTCTGCCATCGAAACGTAGTCTTTGGTTCGCTTTCTCTACAATATTTTCTACCTTTTCTTTCTAATTTAAGTTGTTTGTAATTATTACTCCTAGGTATTTAGTTCAATTCACGGCCTGTAAATTCGAATGCTTAATCTTTGTAAATGAAGATTATGGATTTCTTTTAGTGGTCCTACGGAAGACTTCACATTATTAAGAGTCAAATGCCAATTTTTTCAACCATGCGGATACGTTATATAAATCATATTTGCTTTTGACCTTCTGATAACTTAAGTACAAGATTAACGACAGCAGCACCCGCGAACAGTCTAAGAGAGCTACTCAGATTGTCTCCTAAATCGTTCATAAAGATAAAAGTAGGGGCTCTATAATACGTCCCTTGGGGACGCCGCATAACGCTTCATAGTTGTTTCATAATGCGGTACTTGAGTGTTTATGATTTAATGACGGTTAAGGCATGCCGTCGTGTAATATTAACATAAAACATGTAAATTTTGAGCTATTAAATGACGGCGTTTGAGTCGATGGAACGGAAGTTAGGAATAGAGAGAAGTTCTTTTATCGTTGAACCGTGAAAGGCACACTTCGCAAAGCCGTCTGTGGAAGGTTGCATATGTACCATACTGTCCGTGCGAAGCCGGTGCGGCTTGCTAGCTGTGTTAAATATGCGCAGTTTTCAAAATGTCTGCTTATCGTGTAAATTGCAGCGAGACTTGGGTACCAGCATGTTATTCACGTTACGGGTTGCGGAAAAATGCCTAAAACCACAGCTTACCTGACCTGCACACCGACTTCTCTCAGTTATTCCGCCGAGCGGAGATTCGAACCGGGGGTCCATCCTTCCACATGTCTAAAAGTGGCGTCTTAAACCGCGCAGCAAACTAGACGGGTACTTAAAAATTGTCCACAAGCTAAGCATTAATTTCAGGCAAATTGACAGTTTTTGCACGAGAAAATGATTGATTCGAATAATTCGTCTCGACACCACCTCCGGTTCGACGTTCAACCTTTCCTTCATGCTATAACACAGCTATAGTAAGACGGTTGTCCTAAGTAGCATAGAAATGTGCGGTGGTCCTAACGTAACTAAAAATTTTCCACCCCATGATCCAAGCTCAAATATGAAACGCACAAAATGGAACCCCAAGAAAATCAAGATTCTAGTTACCTGGCATGGCACGCCCGTGGAGAATGCTCTGTTTGTAATATTAATAAAAATACACCTTCTTCATGTTGTTAAGCCTAGATCGCCAATAAAATATATTAATTTCTCTTAACTTGTTTCGATGATTTATATAATTATCTTCAGAAGTGTTAAAACATCTTAACTGCAACATTATACATTTTTGTTAAAATCTCTAGCGTATTTTTTGTACACAAATAAAATAATTGTTTAACTTTACAAAATATGTAATGTATCTTAGGAGAACATGTAAAATAATGGGTTTCTCGTCGAAATATAAAATGAGTATATATTCATGGTAAACAAAATATGTCACCACAATGGATCGTCGCCATGTGGGAGTAGCCGAGCGGTCTGGAGCGCCACGTTACGGATCGCGCGGCCTCCCGCGAGGCTCGAATCCTCCCTCGGGCATAGAGTGTGTGTTGTCCTTAGCTTAGTTTAAGTAGTTTGTAAGACTAGGGACTGATGACCAACGTAGTTTGGTCCCATAGAAATACAAACATTTGAACATTTGAATGGATCGTCATTACCTTCATTAATTGTTTATCTATTATCTTTAAAAAAAATTAAATTTCAAAGCACAATATGCTTCAGTTATAACAAATAAATCTCTCTTGTCTACCTTTGTATCCACTGCCACCTGGTGGTCTTCGGTATCAACAAACTTACAAAATGCTCCCTACTGTCAGTCTGTATCTTACGTACGTGAGAAACAGTCATATTTTATCTTTTAATCTCATATGACGATCCATTTTGAGACGTATATTTTAATATGTTGACCATGCATTTTTATTCATTTTACATTACGACGAGAAACCCTTTATCTTATACGTTCTCCCGAATAAAGACGTTCTAAACCCTTCTGAAGATGATGATATTAATAATCGAAACAGGTCTCTCCGTCTTGTCTTGGTGTCATAATGCATGTTTTTAACGTCACGGTAACTCATTGTTTTAACTGACTATGTATGGTTTTATTCATCTGTCACCATTGTCTTAACTTCATTTCATGTTTTAAATCTTCACGTCCATATCTTCTGTTCTCCCGGTTGAAGAGCAGCACTTGATGCTGCTGCCAGCATACTGGCAAGTTTGTGCTAGTTTGGAAATAACAATAAAGGATAAAAATCGAAACAGGTTGTCTGCTTGACAACCTGAAGAAGGTGTACTTTTATTAAAAATTCTTGCACGCTTCCTTTTCAAACACCGCTGTACTGATAGTACCTCGCTACTTCTTTAACGATTTGATATTTCTGGCTTGAAGCCATCACATTCACTTTCGTTGAAACATGTTAGCAACTGGCGTACGGTAGTGTGTGGCACCAAAAACACGTGATAAGGTTGGTACTGTTCCCGTGGGAAGGGCCGCCTAAAATTCTACTGCTGTGCTGTGATCAGCCAGTGCGTATAGAGGCGAGGCGGTAAGTCATCGAGTAAAACAGAAGTGATATCTGGCGTTCCACAGGGAAGCGTTATTGGTCCCCTACTCTTCCTCGTGTTTATAAACGATTTAGGAGATAATCTGAATAGCTCCCTTAGACTGTTCGCGGATGATGCTGTCGTTTATCGGTTAGTGAAGTCAACAGAGGATCAAAAGCAACTGCAAAGCGATTTAGACAAAATTTCTACTTGGTGCGAAAATTGGCAATTGACACTAAATAAAGAAAAGTGTGAAGTAATACACATGACCACTAAAAGAAATCCGCTGAACTTCAATTACGCGATAAATCAGTCAAACCTTAAGGTCGTAAATTCTACCAAATACCTAGGAGTTACAATTACGAACAACTTTGACTGGAGAGAACACATAGAAAATATTGTGGGGAAGGCGAACCAAAGGTTACGTTTCATTGGCAGAACGCTTAAAGGCGAACCAAAGGTTACGTTTCATTGGCAGAACGCTTAGACGATGCACCAGCTCTACCAAAGAGACTGCCTACATCACACTTGTGCGTCCTCTCTTGGAGTACTGTTGCCCCTTGTGGGACCCTCACCAGGTGGGACTGACGGAAGATATTGAGAAGGTTCAGAGAAGGGCAGCTCGTTTTGTTTTATCACGTTACGGGGGGGAAAGCGTCACAGAAATGTTGCACGAATTGGGGTGGAAATCATTAAAAGAAAGACGTTATTCATTGCGGCGTGATCTGTTTGCGAAGTTTCAATCACCGACTTTTAGCTCTGAATGTGAAAATATTTTGCTAGCACCCACCTACTTAGGGAGACATGACCATCCCAATAAAATAAAAGAAATCAGATCGAAAACGGAACGATTTAGGTGTTCTTTCTTCCCGCGCGCTATTAGAGAATGGAACGGTAGAGAAAAGTTATGAAGGTGGTTAATGAACCCTCTGCCAGGCACTTAAATGTGATTTGCAGAGTATCGATGTAGATGTAGATGTAGAACCAATGTCTTCTCTGGTCAAAACTACAGCCGCGTTGGAGAGGCCGAGCGCTCTACGGCGCCTTGCAACGGAGCGCTTGTTGCTCGGAGGATCGAATCCTCTATTCAGCATGGATGTGTATGTTGCTCTTAGCATATGTTAGTGAATTTAGTAAAAGTTTGTCTGTTTGTGAGACTGGGGACTGATTTATTTAGCGTACGGCTTACAGAATTGTATACTGAGTACATAATTCATATAAATGTGATATGAGTAAGTACAAGGAGATATGGATGAGTTCACAAGTATGTAAAACTAGCTGTAAATCCGGCGTTGCCCCGGGTATTTGTTTATTCTACACTCTCGCAGTCCACCTCCCCTCTGTTCATTTCCACCTTTCCCACTCTCGGCAACGTTTTTTGCAACGTACCTTCTGTGATGTGTCATACAAACATTTATGTGCCCAGTGACCCTCCACTTTGTTTGAAAATCTTGTGCGCAAAAATTCATCAAGATCGGAGCAAAACTGTGCATTTTGTACGTTAAGTACCCTCCACCATGCACCGAACGAAATTTTATACAGAATGTGACATTCTTCTTGTTTCTAAGATCAAGTGAGAAAAATTTTATCAATATCGTAACAAAACTACATATTTGTATGTAATAGAAACACAGGGTCTCATTGAAAAACGCACTTTGTTGTTCTCAAATTTACCAGTTTTATATCACATAACCGTTATTCTGAGCACAACGAAAAAAAGAAAAACTAAAGAAAGAAAGACAGAGAAAAACAAGGGATTTAAGGATCCATTTATATGTTGCAAGGTACCATCGTCCTCTGTGCACCATATGAAACTTTAAGTAGACGGTGACCTTCCTCTTGTTTCGAAGGTCAAGCGAGCAAAATTTCGTGAAGATCGTGTAGATTTCGTCAGTCTATGGGGAAAATATCCTCCGTCATGTATCTTAATTCTGTCCTATCGCAAAATACTTTCTTAGCTGACGTCTTCTATCTATAAACTACACACGGGCAAAATTTCATATATATATATATATATATATATATATATATATATATATATATATATATATATATATGAGAGATACCTACTGTATTATGTGTCCTACAAAAATATTATTTTCCAGGTTCGTAGAGTGGAATGTTAGGAAACTGTGTGCAAAATGTATTGTAAATAGAGTTGGTAGTTAAGGCGTAGTAAATTACAACCTCGCGCTTATTTGCGCCAATTTTCATGCATTTCACCGTCTTTGACGCCACAGCACCTGAACTATATGTCGTAATACGATATTATTTCGAAAGTACATCCATTGGTGTATATGTAAGACGTCTGTAAAACAAGTCGCTAATAGAGTTCGTAGGAAAAACATAATAAATAAAAACGTCATGCTTCATGAGCCGGTTTTTTATTAACCTAATTGCTTATGGCTTCACATCTCATGAACTATGTGTCGTACTATGATAAAATTTCAAACCTACGTTCAGTGGTATGTGTGTATACTGTCTGTGACATTTCTCGTGAATACATAAAATCGAGTACCTGTAATAAATTGTAACGTCATTTCAAATGTCGTAATTTTACAGCATGAACACCGAAAAAATAGTAAGAGACAAACTTTTTTCTTCATCATTTTGCTGTGGTTGTCAGCGAGAAAAAGTTTCCTATAAAGTTTTAAATTGTGTTTAAAGTTTGTTCCAAGTCGCTAAGTACTCTCTTTCTCAAATAGTGGAATAATGAAATGTTCAAATATCTGTAAATCTATCGGACCAAACTGCGTGGTCGTCGGTGCGTAGCTTACAAACTACTTAAACCTAGGTAAACTATCCTGCGGACAAACACAAACACCCATGCCACAAAAAACGTTCAAATGTTTGTATAGTCTATGGGACTTAACTACGGGGTCATCAGTCCCTAAACTTACAAACTACTTACGAACTAGGACGGCACAAATACCCATGCCCGAGGGGGGATTCGAACCCCCGACCGTAGTGGCCGTCCAGACCGTCGTGATTGGAGCGCCTTAGTCCCCTCGGCCACCGCGGCCGGCCCCATGCCACAGGGAGGACTCGAACCTCCACGGCGAGCAACCGCGCGCTCCGCAGCGAGGTGCTTTAGACCGCTCGGCTACTCCACCGCGGCAGTGGAGTAATAAAGTTGCACTATCACGTGCCGCAAAACGGGGAAGTTTACCTAGTTTATTACGCCATATCTCCTGAACTATCGGCCCTATCGCAAAATCACCTCTTGTGTTGTTGTGTATTGTTGTAGTCTTCAGTCCGGAGATTGGTTTGATGCAGCTCTCCACAGTACCCTATCCTGAGCAAGCCTCTTCATCTCCACATAAGAACGGCAACCTACATCTGTCTGAATCTGCTTACTGCATCCATCTCTTGGTCTTCCTCTGCGATTTTTACCCCATACACTTCCCTCCGACGCCAAATTCACAATTCCTTGATGTCTAAGAATGTGTCTTACCAATCTATCCCTTCTTTTAGTCAAGGTATGGTAGAAATTTCTTTTTTCCCCAATTCTGTTCAGTACCTCCTCATTAGTTACGCGATCCACCCACCTAATCTTCAGCATTCTTCTGTAGCACCGCATTTCAAAAGCCTCAATCATCTTCCTGTCCGCACTGTTTATCGTCCATGTCTCACTCCCATACAAGGCAACACTCCATACAAATGTCTTCAGAAAGGACTTCCTTAGTCTTAAATCAATATTCAATGTTAAAAAATTTGTCTTTTTCACGAACGCTTTTCTACCCATTGCCATTCTGCATTTTATATCCTCTGTACTGCGACAATCATTTGTTATTTTACTGCCCAAGTAACAAAACTCATCTACCTCCTTTATTGCTTCGTTTCCCACTCTAATTCCTTCAGCATCACCTGATTTTCTTACACTGCATTCCATTACCCTAGTTTTACTCTTGTTAATGTTCATCTTATATGCACCTTTCAGCACACTTTTCATTCCGTTCAATTGCTCTCCAGGTCCTTTGCTGTAACTGACAGAATTACTATGTCATCGGCAAAACGCAATGTTTTTAATTCTTCACCCTGAACTTTAATTCCTTCTCCAAATTTCTCCTTGCTTTCCTTTATAGCTTGCTCAATGTACAAAGTGAATAACAACGGAGAAAGACTACAACCCTGTCTTACTCCCTTTCCAACCACTGCATCCCTTTCATGCCCTTCAACTCTTGCAACCGCTGTCTGGTTTTTGTACAAGTAAATGACCTTACGCTCCCTATATTTTACTCCCACATGCTTCAGAACTTGATAGAGTTTATTCCAATCAACATTGTCAAAAGCCTTCTCCAAATCTACAAAAGCTAGAAATGTAGGTTTGCCTTTTCTTAATCTATCTTATAGGACAAGCCGTAAAGTGAGTTCTGGCTCCCGTGTTCCTACATTTCTCCTGAACCCAAACTGATCTTCTCCGAGGTCGGCTTCTACCAGCTTTTCCATCCTTCTGTATATAATTCGTGTTAATATTCTCTTAGCTGACGCTTTCTATCTATAAACTACATACCTGCCAAATTTCAGCATTAGAGGTTAAGTAGTTTTCGAAATTTCGTGTTTAGTCAATGAGTGAGTAAATGAGTGTCTTTTCGCTTTTATATAGAGATAAATAAAAAGTGCTGTAGAGCGGTAGGAGAAGAAGCTCCTTTTCTCGCCATAGTTGGATATCGAGAGATTCCAACCAGTTAATTACTGCAGGTATTGCGTCTACAAAGTCTTTAAAGGTAGCCATGAATTTCCTTTTTGGGTAGTCGCGTAGAATGTGCTCCAGCGTTTGTGCAGCCGCATTGGTCGTCGTCGGTAATTCTCCACTTGTGTAGCGTTGCTTTGGTCGCGGCGTGGCCAGTTCTGATCCGGTAAAGGGAGCTACATGTTTTTCTTGGTAGGCTTGAACCCTGAAGTTGGATGTTCGGGTCTATATTGTCTAAATTCCTGTGGCTAGTAGGGACTGATAATCGCAGCAGGCAAGTCCCTCAGATTTACACACATTTTCAAATTTACCTATATTTTTGTTTCATTTGGTGATTTTTCATAAGACGTCATCTCTCAGTAGCAAACTACAATTCCATTATTTGAGATCATTTATAAACACATAAATCAATAAATAAAAGTAAAACGAAAAAAACAAACACTTCGGCCATGTTTTGGGGCGAGTTAGCGCGACGGCAGACCGACTTGGATCGCGCTGTTTGCTCATTCAAGTTTCGGCAGTCATCACGGACAGAACCGCTGTCCGATGCGATCGGGCATAGAAAGAGCAGTTTATTACGTTACTTCGCATCTTCATGACATCGTGGCTGAGTTAATTGCTGGTGATTTAAGTAATCAATGCATGAAATACCGGCACTTGTCATCTAGTGTGACCAATTATGTTCCATATTAACAATTCGAGAAAATAATACTGATGCAAAACAATATTCTCGTTAAGCTTCACTTGTCTAGGAGTTGGTTAGTTTCCAACTAGGTTCCAAATAATTACAATATGTAAAACACACTGCGTATGCCTGCTACATCGTCTTTTACTTTCAAGAGTAGGCATCTCCATCACTGTTACCTGCAATTGATACAAAAACAAATCTCTGACGAGATCGTGACAAAGATGTTAGAATACACCTCAATATATAGCAACTGCTCCCCCTGGATGGTGCTATTATTTTACAGGAATGCAAATTTAATCGTGTAAAATACAGGTTTTCATATAACTCTTTGTAGCATACATTCCTGTATGTTTGTTTTACCAAAAATTTAAACAGTTATATCTAAACAGTATCTTTTTTTTTTTTTTTATGAAAACAGAGTGTGTCCCATTCAAACCTCCCTGATTTCAAAGACCCAGGAAAGTAAAACCACAGTAGATACGACAATGAGGTATGCACCACATTGTAGAGCGACTCAAAGAATTTATATTCCTGCGTCAGAAGTACCAAGTATCGTCGCCAGAAAGGCAGCACGGTCGCATGAAGTGAAAATGGCGACTCCACAGCAGTGAGCGCAAGCAGTAGTGTGGTTTGCAGAAACAAAATCGTCGATTACTGTGCAAATAAATTATCGCCAGGTGTACGAATGTCATCCACCTGATGTGAAAACAATTAAGGAATGGTATTGGAAGTTTCTGGCAACGAGAAGTATTGTGAAACATTCTGGCGGTGCACGTTATGGACTTTCAGAAGAGACAGTGGATGACATCAGGGAAACGTTTCTCAGAAGCCCACGTAAGTCATTTCGTCAAGCATCTAGGCAACTCGATGTACCTCGAACAGCATCGCATCGTCTAGATCACCAGCGTCTTCGTATGTGTGCTTACAAAGTGACATTTTACAACATCTGATGCCGTACGACAAACCATGGCAACTACAATTTGCTCTGAATATGCAGTAGCGTTTGTAGTGGATGCCAGCTTCTTGGAGAAAAGTTTATTCTCAGATGAGGCAACCTTTCATCTATCAAAGGGGTTAATAGGCGTAATTTTCGGATTTAGGGTTCGCAAATTCCGTACGTTGTCACTGATCATGTTCGTGATAGCCTTAAACTAAACGTCTGGAGTAGGCAAATGCACGACACGACTTTTGGGCCGTTCTTCTTTGCAGAACAAACAGTCAATGGGTCAGTGTATCTGGCCATGTTGGAGCGGTTGTGTACCCTCAGATACAAGACTTGCAATGCAACATCATTTTTCACCAAGATGGACCTGCATCGCATTGGTCAACTGCTGTTCGCAAGTTCCTGGATAGGAAATTTCCCAGTCTTTGGATCGGACGAGGAGGACCCTTTGCCTGTCCACCATGTTCACCCGACATCAAAATGTTCAAATATTTGTAAAGTCTATGGGACTTAACTACGGGCTTATCAGTCCCTAAACTTACAAACTACTTATGAACTAACTAAGACTAAGGACGGCACAAATATCCATGCCCGAGGGGGGATTCGAACCCCCGACCGTAGTGGCCGTGCAGACCGTGACTGGAGCGCCTCAGTCCCCTCGGCCACCGCGGCCGGCTGCCAGGCAGTTCACACTTAATATTTTTCAACTATTTGTAATGAACTCTCCCACACATTTTGTAATATACGATACACTTAATGCTTCGTAGTGTACTTGACTAATACCTGCAAATATTGAAGGTCAGCTAACAGACAATTTTTATTCTTAAAATAAACAGCTTTACGCTATTCTCTCACATTTTACGATTATCGACTGTTGGATTTTATTGGATTTCAAATCAAATTTAATTCCACTCTACAAGTCAGACACCGAATTTTCAAGGATTTATATGTCACTTCAAACTTCTGGACAAATATTCATTTTTAAACCGAAAAACCCATTTTGTGAATTATCAATTACTTCAGTGTCATTATAAACTATTTCTGTAATCATATTAGACAGTTCGGTAGTCACGTTAAGTTGTTACATCAAATTTTTTATACAGGGTGTTCCATTCAAACTTCCTTAATTTTAGTGATTCAGGAAAGGAAAACCACAGATGATACGACAATGAAAAATTCAACACCTTGCAGAGAATCTCAAAGACTTTATTTATTCATCACCATTACAGCTGTACATGTGCACAGTTCGTAGCACGAGGAATATAGAGTCTATATTCAATTTATTGGCAACTTCTTTGTAACGTTTCATAACTTGCAATCGCATTAGTGATACGATGTGTCAACGTAGGAATATCGACCACTTTGGTCATTTACACGAGGTCTTTCACGAATCACCACATGACGAAATCAAGCGGCGTGATGTCGGGTGGCCGACCGCAGTGGCCGAGGGGATGATATACAAACATTCGAGCCGGGCGCCGTGGCTCAGCGCTCCCGGTCAGAGGGCTGAACGTCCTCTGTAATAAAAAAGCTGAGCCAAAGAACACGTAGAACCAAAACGAACAAACACGATCAGCGTCCGCCAAGACGAGAACTACCCATAGAGCAAAAAAAAAAAAAAAAAAAATGGACTGAGGCGCTCCAGTCACGGTCTGCACGGCCACTACGGTCGGGGGTTCGAGTCCCCCCTCGGACATGGATATTTGAGCCGTCCTAGTTCGTAAGTAGTTCATAAGTAGTTCGTAAGTTTAGGGACTGATGACCCCGTAGTTAAGTCCCATAAGCTATACAAACATTCGAATTTTTTGAACTGCCTGGCAGACTATTTTTATAGCGCGATTGTCACAGCTGTTCACGCAAGAGCCGCCTGTGCTTGTCTGTCTGCAAATGGGCGGTGCTTCTTCCACCTGTCATCACTTTTGTTGCGAAGCGCACTTTCTACAAATTTACAAATTCTACATTCAAATGTTTTTGTTATCTACAGCATTATTACACGAATACAACATACCATAATAAATCTTCATGTAAAAACATTAATTACGCAAAATCACGTTAATTTCTATACATTATTTTATGTAATATTTATAATTAAGTAAATCATAGAGGGGGGCTCTCAAACAGAGGTGGGGGCAGCCAATCAGAATACGTCTGGGCAGAATTGACGCAATTTCTCACGCAAAGGCGCTATGTTACACCATACCTCATCTTTTCCCACCCATTCCACCTACGACGTGAACTACAAGCTATGAAACTTGTTGCAACTCAGTAGCTTTGGTCATGAAGACAGCCATCCTACAACATTTTGTTTATCGACTGTACATTTCACTAAGGGCGGTGGAAGCAACTAGGCAACTCGCGAGTACTATACTTTCGCTACAACGGAATTCAGTTACTCAAAATCCATGCAACATGGAGGAAGTCACGGAAAGAAAAAAAATGTGGGAGACACTTTCAAACGACTATGCACACAGAACAATACTTTTACTACCCTTGTCGTAACTACACATTCATTATTTTCATTCATCTATGCTACATTTGTGCAACGTAACGCCGGCTGTGGTGACCGAGGAGACTGAGGCGCTTCAGTCACGGTCTGCACGGCCACTACGGTCGGGGGTTCGAACCCCCCCTCGGGCATGGATATTTGTGCCGTCCTTAGTTGTAGCTAGTTCATAAGTAGTTTGTAAGTTTAGGGACTGGTGACCCCGTAGTTAAGTCACATTTGAACATTTTGAACAAAGCGTATTACGAATGTGAAAAATGTGCTTCAGATATCTTTTACTCTCCTGTACCGTACTGAGCTCTCGGGTATTTAGACGGTTGCTGTAGGGGGAAGAGTGAGCCCGCCATGTTTAAAAGCTCTGCACTCGACAGGTCGTTAAGAGCGTATTGTCAGAATTTATGCGCGAGATCGATTTCTAGGGATGATGTTTGAACGTGCCCGACTTTCTCCTTAAAATACGGCAAGCTGATTATACTGTCGTCGTACATAAAGCAAGTTCCGTTTCCGTTATACTACAGAGACGTAGTAATAAATCTATCAGAAACAGGAGAACTGCTGGTTTGGATGGTGCGAGTTTACGCTTTAACTTCTACCACATTTGCTACTGATGAGATTAAAAGTAAATGTGACTATTAGCTGTAGGAACCTGCGTATTGCGCTGCGTACGATTCTGATTTAGAATTATGGCTCGATGTTATCTTAGGGTCGAACCGTAAATGTCTGCTTTCATGCCCCAGCGACTAGCATAGTTGCAAATATTATCTTTTAGCTATACGCTGTAGTTTGCGAAACAAATAATAAATATTACATAAATAACTGGTTCATTAATAAAAAGGGTTTTATTCTAACGTTCACAAGTGATGTACGCAAAGTCAGAGATTTAGTTAAATAAGAAATTGATTCCACTTTCCTCCCAATCAAGTAATCATAACTTTAAGAAACATGTAACCTCTTTATATTTCGCGGAATTGTCAACAGTCAAAATAGTTTGTTTCCCGAAAAGCATTTCTACACTCGTAAGTACTTGAGTTAAAACATAAACATATATTTGCTGCACTGACGTTCACTTCTTTTCGCCAAATTTAGAGTCCCGAAAAGTGACCAATCGCTGCATAAATGTCAACACTGCCCGATCGAGGGTCATCCTCCCTCCTGCCAAGACTAGTCATAGAATTTCCTTTTCCGCGCACCCTTTCATTCACCCCGCCCCTCCCCCCCTCCCTACCCCCCGCACCAGTTCTGTCCCTAGGCCGCTTCCCTATTGGCTGATCGCCATCCCTCTCAAAATCGAATATATATCTTTACATGAGATATTACTTTGAATAAAAACCAAGCATTTGAAACCACTTACATACTTAAATACAAGAATGGTCTGTTAATTAGTAATACATAAAAAATAGACAAAGCAGCTTTAATGAACTAGACCGCTCATATCACACAATATCTATGTAAATTACTGGCAAATTGTACAATAAATCGTCACACTAAATTAAATATAATATAGGTAAGTCCCGCTGCTTGCCCTGTTACTGTGGAGAATATCAATTTACATCAGCTTAAATCAATCATTAAATAAATATATATAAAAGGGACGCTTTCAATATGATAGCTTTCAGCCGCGGCGGACTAGCCGCGCGTATTGGTGCGCGGTGTTGCGGTGCGCGCGGCCGTCCGCCGTCGGGGGTTCGATTCCCCCTCGGACATGGGTGTTTGTGTTGTCCTTAGTTTAGTTTATCTTAGATTAATTGTTTTGTACGCTAGGGACTAATAACCAAGCAGTTGAGTCCCATAGATTTACAAACAAACAATAAGCTTTCATCTAAAGCAGAGTTTGTTGAAATTGCATCACGCATTACAAAGTGGGTTATTTTCAGCTTGGTTTTTCTATATTTTGATATAGTAGTCTTAAATATTTGTAGTTTTCGAGATATTCAAATTATTTGTACAATCTTGAGATGGGCGTCATTATTCTGAAACCGTAGATGTCTTAAAAGTTGACAGTAAACAGTTTCATAGATTATTTTATTATGAATTACTAGAGTGTGGAACTGACAGAAGTCCTCCAGACATCCTTACGAGACGCTCGGCTAACAGCCTTCAGGTTTGAATACAATGCTTGGGCCTTCGGCGATGGACAGGTAGAGCACGATCATAAATACGATTCGATGAACACTCTGCCATGCCGTTTAGTTTGATTTGCATACTATTTATGTAGATGTAGAAAGTTATGAGATATGGTTAGAAGAAGGGTGAACAATTAATCAGGACAAGGCAAAAGAATATGCACCCTGTAGGTTATATTTAGGGGAACATCATTCACTCAATAACTGACATTTATTTGGCAAATGACAATTCACTTTTAAAACTAAGCGGGGTAATGTCATAAAACAACAATGTCGTGTCTGACTTATAATTAACCTTCAATTTTACCGAAACTAATAACATTATTATATTTAACACGCACTCACTTATTGCCATGAATTGTACACAATTTCGAAAAACAACGAAGATCCCCTCCGACTCACCTGATATTTGTTCATCTACAATAATAAAAGGAAACTTGTACAAGAGCAGATTTGCAACAAACCTCCTGAGTTTCACCTTAAAAATGTTCAAATTTTATAATTCTATTAGAGCAAACTGTTATGGATACCAGTCCCTGGACTGACGCACTACTTAACTTGCACTAAGGACAAAACACACTCAGAAGCCTGAGGGAGGACTCGAACCTCCTGCGGGAAGGGCAGCCCAGTCCGTAGCATGACGCCTTAGACCACGCGGCAATTCACCTTTTGTATACAGAAGAGTTATCTCATTACCCAAAGCACATTTAAGAAACCGTTATAGGGTCCCAAGGCATTAAGTAGTTGTGTGTTAGTCGCTGACTCCGATATCAAACGTTCATCAATAAGTCAAAGTCCACACAGTGTCACTTTACTACAGGAATCAACTTTGTGATATGGTGCAGCGGGCGTGAAGTTGTTGTTGAACCACAGCAAAATATGGCTGCCAGGGGATCAAAGCCGCAAGAGCCACGCGGCCATGTCGACCCACAACACTTCACGGCAGTTCCCCCACAGAAATGATATCACACGCGTCCCAGGTAAAACAAACAGCGAACGTGTAACTTAGTGGCGGAGAAGCGGCAACGGTCTGACCTCAAGGATGGAAACAGATATGCGTTCCAGACGGTGTAACAGCTCTCAGACTGTCTCCAAGATCTTTCATGCCAACGAGCTTCAATTTCATAGAGTGGCTAACACACGAGTTGCAGCGCTCTTTGTGTCAACTCCTGTAAACTCGGCCGTCATATTTTTGGTGGTCAGTGCAATTCAGTGCTGTCTGTCTATCGCACATGTTGTTGTTAAGCTTGAAGTGTTGTGTTTAGTGTGTATTGTCCGTACAATTTTTGCTCCTGAAATATGCGTAAAGTATGTTCATTTATATGCACAAATCGAAGTGATAAAAAGACAAGTACTTCGTTCAAGAACACATGTTTTGCGTTATTTGATATCAGTCTGACTATACTTAAACTAATCGTACTTAGCTGCTCCAAGAGTGAAGCTTCAGTTGACCTATCCTGCATTTCCCTTAAAGTACACAACGTTAAAAAATCCTCATTGTTGTTGTGTTTTTGAGATATTTCTTCTTCTATTGCTCCTGTGGTTGTGAGTGTCTAAACCTTCTTTAAAAACGTTTTAATTTGTTAATGACAATAGTTGCATGAGCGTGGTTGATATGTAACCAGAGCAAAGTGTGGAAGCAGTGGTGACTACCAGAATTCACTTGTGTACGTCTGTGTTCTCTGCAACAAAAATGTACTTATTTCAGCGTGGCAACAAAGAAAGTTATTAATGATACATTATTTCGGTGTGGGATGCTTTTTTGGCAGCTGACCCAGGCGCATTTTTATTGAATTATTCTTTGTCACTTTCTACTTTGTACCACAAATTTAACCTACCAAACGTTAATTGTTTAAGCATAACGCCGGCCGCGGTGGCTGAGGGGACTGAGGCGCGTCAGTCACGGTCTGCACAGCCACACGGTCGGGGGTTCAAATCCCCCCTCGGGTATGGATATTTGTGCCGTCCTTAGTATTAGGTAGATCCTGAGTAGTTTGTAAGTTTAGGAATTGATGACCCAGTAGTTAAGTCCCATAAGCTCTGGGATTGATGACCCCGTAGTTAAGTCCCATAAGCTCTACAAACATTTGAACATTTTTTGAGCATAACAACAAGGAAAATTATTAACCACACCTTATTTCGACGTGGAATGTTTTTGTGGCAGATGACCTAGGAACATTTTTAACTGCAGTATTTTATTGTCACTATTGTTTTTCTACTCAAATTTCGTCCACCAAACCCTTTGATAGCAATTTTACAAGTTCTTACAATTAATATATTCAGTAAACACAAGATAAATGTGTACTACACTTTATAAATGCACTTGTTACAACATATTAATGACAGATGCAAATCCATGATCAGGACTATTCGTCATAACAATTGCTGTTCACTGCATGGAGCTGGTATAGACCATCTACTTGAATTACAATCAACACAAATATTTCCACAGGAGCAATTCTGTTGTTGTTGCCAACCTCAGATTTATACCTTGAACTGCAACTGTATTACTGACAGGTTCGTGATATTTCATTACCGCATTTTTTGAAATATACTACCAGGCACGTCAATTCTCAGCTTCGAAAAAGTTTGACGGAACTTGATGCACATCCGTATTAATAGTCAATCTTTGTTTAAAACGTGGACCTAAAAATAGGTAAAATTCTCGAGTGGGTGTGGCGTACGAGCCGATACCCCAAATAACATGGTGGACGGCAGTTCAATTTGCCTCAAACATGGCGGACCTATCGCCAATCTATGAAATGAAAGCTCGTTGTCAAATGCACACAGTCTCTGGCATAAGCCAGTGATACACACGGAAGATCCAGAGCGACTGGAAAGCTCTAGAACACAGGTCGGCAAGTAATCTAAACGGGGTCGGGATTCTTTTGAAGATTTTTATTGAGGTCCAGAAGGAAAACCTAATTTTTTTTTATTTTTAATTTTCACCCACAAAATAATATGAAATACAGCAGACAGACCAATTTGCATTAAAGAATCCAAAAGAAGTTACATTCATCACTATGTTTTTTAAATTTTAATTTTCACTCTCAAACCAATACGAAATAGAATAGCTGTGAAATAAAAATGTATTAAAAAATCTAGGAAAACTTATATTATTTGCTATTTATTTATTCTTATCTTCAGTCACAAAACGTATGAAATAACATGGATGGTCAAACGTTCATTAAAAAATCCGGAAACAGACCATACATTATAAATAGTATTTGTATTTTATTTTTCACCAAAAAGTATGACAAATTATGAAATGTGCGTATTTTTGTTTAAAAAAGTCAATGGAAGAAGTTAGATTTGCGGTCTCGAGTCAGTTTCTTAAAGTTAGGTCCACGTGCGGAGCAATTAATGCGAATATTGTCTTCAAAGTTGGTGGCCGGTATCTTGACCAATAGCCTACTTATTCTTCAAGATACTGAAATGTCACAAACATATGTGGAGCCAAACATAGTAGCCAGGTGGATGGCTAATTTTTTGCAATTTTCATATTTTTCCGGGACGTGTTGACTCCTAAATTCTTCAGTGGATGCAGTTTCATAGGTTTTCATGGAAATGTCTTCCTGATGGTCTATTATCTCCAATTGGAGTAAAAGCTTTGAAAGATGGAACAACTTCGCAGCCACATCGGTCCATTCTGGTGCTGGAGAAACCTCAAAATGTGACTTTAAGAATGATGACAACTAGTTTATCTCTGAGAAGTCTTTAAATCTTTCTGTAAATTCCTTCCTAAGATGTGCCGAGAAATGTTCAGAAATTGTTGGGAAATGATGAAACTATTTACTTAAAATGTCTCTTTCAGAGTTATCCAGCTTTCCCATTGTCCATTGCCCATTGCATAGTTCGGTATTGAGCGCATTTAAATGTTTCAGGATGTCTTTCAAAAAAGTCACACCTAAAATAGTGGTTCGTTTACAGGGAATTTCAAATAGTTTCTTATATCTGGTGAATCCACGTTTTCAAAGAAGCATGTTACTTCTTTATCAATTGCCAAAAACGTTCAATCACTTGACCTTTATTTAGTAAGTCAGAATGCGCCAAATCATATTCAGAAATAAACTCTTTGAACTGTCTGTGCTGAAGAGAAAAACGAGACCTCATAAAATTAATCACTTTGATGAACATGTCCATCACTCCTTTTAGAGTCAGACTGTTTACCACAAAGGTGTGCCTGGTGGATTATGCAGAGATAAGGTAGTAGCCCAGCATTCTTGTCTTTTATTCTATTTACTAGTCCTTTACCGTTGACGATCATCGCTGGAGCCCCGTCAGTTGAAATGGACGCCATTTTATCATAGTTATGAAGTTATCAAAAGTCTTGAATAAGTCTCCGCGAGTCTTGCCTTTCAGCGGCAATTTCTGTGTGTATTACTTGTTGCCGACATGCGGCAACTACATTCTTCTTTTCTACAGTAAGTCCAAAGCCACTTGCAACATACACTTTTTACTACCTCAGAATCTGAAAATGTTTTCTGGTGTTTATTAGGCGTCCAACAAAAACGCATCGCTGCTTCTGCAGATTCTTCTTACTGGCTCATAGAGCGAACTAAGAAAATTGTGCTCTATTTTGTAAGAAGATAGATATGCTTGAAGTTTTTCGTGTCGAGCTTCACTACCCATAGGGACATTTTTATGAAACTGCTGATGAGTTGTTTCGTAGGGTCGTTTGAAATTGGCACTTTTAAGTAGAGCGACAACTCTTTTATATAGGGTATGAGGCAAACTGGAACAGCTGTAGGATTATCAGGCAGTGTAAAACAATATTATTCTGTCCACTCAAGCTAAAACTTCCTGTTTTCACCATCAACTTTACACATTTTCGAATCATCGGCGATACAATTTGTGTACTTTATTCAGATATATTCTTTACAACAATACCAGCAACTGGCATAAAGCAATGCCGAGTCTCAACAAAGGAACCACCTCGTACAGAAAGTCGCTCATTGAAACTTCCTGGCCGGCCGCGGTGACCGAGGAGACTGAGGCGCTCCAGTCACGGTCTGCACTGCCACTACGGTCGGGGGTTCGAATCCCCCCCTCGGGCATGGATATTTGTGCCGTCTTTAGTATAAAATAGTTGATAAGTAGTTTGTAAGTTTAGGGACTGATAACCCCTTAGTTAAGTCCCATATGCTTAACAAACATTTGAACATTTTGAAACTTCCTGGCAGATTAAAATTGTGTGGCGGAACCGGGAATCGAACCTGGGACCTTTGCCTTTCGAGGGCAAGCGCTTGCCCGCGAAAGGCAAAGGTCCCAGGTTCGAGTCCCGGTTCCGGCACACAATTTTAATCTGCCAGGAAGTTTCATATCACCGCACACTCCGCTGCAGAGTGAAAGTTTCATTCTGGAAAGTCGCTCATTGTCAAAGATCGCCGCCACTGATTGAACCCGCCCGAAGTTTTGTAAAGTAGCTTCAAGGCTTTCGTTCGTCAGGAGCTCAACAATGGTGTTTAAATGGATACGCTCTTACCGCTTAAACAGAGGTTTCAAAGACTGTCAGAGTATGAAGTCGATTTACAGAATTTCCTTGTTCATTAAATAAAGTTCTTGTGCTGCATTCGTGTGTACAGAGCTTACACGAGGATCACCATCCAGCTTGCTCCCTTCTGCCGTCCGTCGTCAGCGTACACTCCAGCGTTGTGAATCATGACAACTATTTATTTAATCTACCTTTAATAATCAGTAAGGGTTCTAATTACGGAGCAGTTAATTGTGAAATTCTAAAAACATTAATCTCACACGAATCGTTATCTACAGAAAAATAGTTTTTTAATAACTTAACTATGTAATTCATAATTTCAAAATATTTTTGGCGGTCCAGTTTTTGGCCTTCCGCGGTCCGGACCTGAACCGGGGTCCACCAGTTGCCGACCGCTGCACTAGAATATACACTGGTGGACAAAAGTATTCACACATCAGGATTTATCATACATAAATTTAATAATTAGACTACTAAATAAAAACGACCAAATTGAAACACTCTGTTCTCAATGGCTATCCGTTTAACCAGTCTGAAACATAAATGATCATTAATATTGTTCCGAAAACAAATTCTTAGCTGTACTGTGATAATGGACGCTCATAAGTATTCACATAGTCACTTATGTTGCACTGTTTGTTTAGCTGCATACATCATTGCCTGGCTTCTAATAACAGCCTTCAGCCTGTCCTGTATGATTGCACTAGCTGTCTTGTTACTGCTACGTCAATATTCTCCCATTCTTGAACAATCACTTCCTTCAGTTTTGTTTCACTGCAGATACAATGTTTTCTGATTCATCTTTCTAACTCGTCCCACAAATATTCAATAGGGTTCGTGTCTGGGGACTGAAGGGGTTCATTATATGCTGGACGTTTTGGATCATTGTCCTGTCGGAAATGGTAGTCAGTATTCAAACTTAGTTTTCCAGCACTGACTTTCCAATTTCTCTTTAAAATGGCCAGATACACATACTGATCCATAGTTACATTAATAAATACCAGATTTCTCACACTTGCCATAGCCATGGACCCCCAGACCATGATACCGCCACCAACATATTTTACCAGCACACGCCATATTAGCAAGTTCCAACTTGGTATTTAGTCTACTCCACACTAAAATAAGTCAATCGTCATGGAAAAGGTTTAACTCTTGTGTCCTTGGTCATGTACTGATTTGCAAATTGCAACCTTGTCTTCCTATTTGCCTTGCTTATATAGGGCTTCATTCTTGGGACTCGAGCTTTGTACGTAAATCACGAAAGAACAACACGACCTATATGTACAGAGTTGCAACCTAACAGCAATAGACCGTCTGCGGTCGGTGGCTCGAATCCCCCTTCGTGCGTGGTTGTTTGTGCAGTCTTTACTCTTAGCTAGTTCATAAGTAGTTTGTAAGTTTAGGGACTGATGACCCCGTAGTTAAGTCCCATAAGCTATACAAACATTTGAACACTTGAATAGACCGTCACAAATTTCACATACGCAAAGCACTGCAATTGTGTATCCTGTTGATATTTGAAATGAATGCCCGAGCAGCTGTCGCGGCACCAGCGAAATCGCACTAAAGGAAGAATATCTGAGGATCGAGCAGGGAAAAGGAGAGGCGAATCGCGGAATTCAAACGTAGCTGATTCGACACGTCTGTTAAGAGTAGACAAGTTTTCTACATCTACATCTACATGGGATACTCTGCAAATCACATTTAAGTGCCTGCCATGATGTGCTTGTTACCTACTTCAAAATATCTTTGAAATTAAACAAATGCTCTTGCAGTTTTTGCTAAAGAAATCGCACTAGCGTGTTTTACGGTCTACTTTAGGACTTCCCGTAGTTTTAATAGTTTTTTGCAAACATTTCGGACAAAAACAAGAAGGTTAGAATCTCTGGAGATGCCGTAACACTGAAAAAGTGTAGACAACAAACTGGGCACTTCGGAATTTGTTTCTGCCCCAAACATTTGTCGCAACGCGTGAATACAATAGTTCTAGTCGTTGAAATGTAGTACATGAAATCTAGTAAATACTCCCATGTGACTGTCAATTTAGTTACAATACGTAAAGAGGTCAATATTCACACAGGTTTTCAGTGAGAAATCTCTGTTTTGGGCACAAAAGCATGGCACTTCTGGCTTCAACCAATCCTGTTCTCAGTATAACGCCATCTCCCTTTATTCTAACCTACTTGGATAAAAAAATAGATAATGAAAATAAGCAAGACCAAGAGGGTTGAGATGACCATAAACAGAGAGGGAACAAGTTCAAACATCTACTTGGAGGGAACCAAAATTATATCAGTTTCCCACTTTCAGTATCTTGGAAGTATTTTCTCCAAGGACAACACCATCCGGCAATAAATCCTCAACAGAATACAAAAAGCATCAAATTTCTACATGCAAGTTCGGAATCTACTCTGGGACAAAATTGTACCCCAGGCAGCAAAGTTAACTTTGTAAAACACTGACTTCGCTCCATTCCTTACATATGGCATGGACACATGTACATTGTTAAAAAAAGGATTACAGCAGAATCCAAGCAACAGAAACGAGGTTTATCAGGACTATGAATCAAAGTACCAGGAGAGACAAGATCAGAAATGAGGTACACAGGGAAACAGCTGGTACCAGGGTCCCGATTGCGAACATCTTGGGGAAACGAAGACTGCAGTGTTATGGCCATGTAATGAGAATGGATAGCACAAGAAGTGGGAGGAAGAAGACCAAGAGGAAGGCCAAAAAGTCGATGGATAGAGGCAGTTAAATCAGACATAGAGAAGAACGGTTTTAAGTGGGATGATGTCCAAGACCAAATAGTATATCAAGATCGGATGAGATGGAGAGCGCTTGTTAGTCACATCCAGGAAACTGGAGATGGAAAATGATGATGATGACGATGATGATGACGGTCACGACGACACCTTCGCTGGCCACCTCCCTCCCCCATGCATGAACATTATTGCTGTATTGCTATAAAAAAAGTAAGTTTTGAGGTTTGGAGGCACTCTAGGACGAGAGGCACAGGACAGTCTACAAAAAATAACTTTCGAGATTTTAGGCTCCGGAAGGAGAGGCCAAAGGAGTAAAAAAAAAAAGTAAAAGTTCTTTTGAGGTATTTGGAGGTCCCCCAGGACGAGAGCCGGACATGGACCGCCTCCTCCGCCCCGCCCTTCTCATACTCCACCACTGCATTATTGAGCCTACCTGTGATGCCTAGCAACGTTCTGTTGAGAAGAGATCTCCACCCCTTCCTACTGTTACAGATTTATGGACAGTAATGCAGGATGAACGGTGTCAGCTCCCTGCAGCACTGCTTCAGACTAGGGATGGGCTAAACTGTGATTTTCCGATATCAGTGATTTCTGTGACTGCTACTTTTAGATATATGTGATTCTTAGTTGCGATTTGCGTTTACAATCGCAGAATATAAATCCTCGACATGTAACCCTCCGCACTCAGACTGCAATTTCGGTGACTCTGAATGCTACTTCTGTGATTTCTGCTACTTCTGCTACTGATATTGGTATTTCTGCGATTTCTGCTGCTTTCGTGATTTCTGCTACTTCCGTGACTTTGGCGATGTGTGTGGCAAATGCAATATATATCATCCATAACAGATTCCTCGTCCTACATGTAAATATATATAAGAAAAGAATATTGATGCTCCATTTGCACATTGACAAATGTCAATTAGTCTTCTATAAGCTGTTTCAGTGTTTGGTGTCTAATGTATAGTTAAAAGTGAGATTATTAGCAAGTAATGTGTAACAGAAATTAGCAAGTAGGCCTATTGTGTACCTTAACACAAACATTCGGCAGATTAGGCATACAGCAACTGTGTCAGTGCAACGAAAGTGCTATGTTCTTGACTGTAGAATGTATGACCAGACTTTTTTATTATTATTACTTTTTTAACATTGTGTGATATAAGACACTTACCAATTTGAAAGAGATGGTAAGTAAATGTGAAATACACCGTGACTTCTGAAAATTCTATTTTCCCTTTAAAACGTTTCGGTATCACTACATATTCTGCCAAATATCTGTAGATAAGAGCTTGTGTATATTTTACTAACCGACGTGCCGACATAGTGTGCTAATGTTGGCAACTAAATCTTCATTTTATAAGAATTTTTAATTTACTGACTCTACAGAGTTACACACAATAAACCTTACAACTACAACTTAAGAATAACATTAATTATTTATTTTATGATAAACAAAATATTATTTCCATCATTCTATGTGATTTAGATTTCTAGGTTCATTCATCGGTCGTTGCCAACATAAGCACACTATACCACCACTGCAGTAAACAAAAGTTTTAATAATACTGAAGGATCCGCTACACCCATCTGCTTTCACTCATGTCATTACAGGACGGAATGTACAAAAAGGATAAAGCCGGGAAACAACATTCCTAAACCAAAAACAAATCTCATAAAATAAAATTTTCCATTACGCGAAAAACTTGTTTATTTTCAAGTGTAATATTTTTATAGAATCCTCGAAGATACTGTTAAACTTTTCGTAAAATTACTTAATTGACCACTTGATACCACCCCCTTGGAATTTTTATTTTATGTATGATGTATAATGCATGAAAAAAAATATTCGCCGTAAAGAGATTTACAATGTAAGATACGTATTGTGAATTCGCATAATAGCTGCAGGTTTTATGACGAAAAATGATTTTAAACAGGGATCAAGTCCTTAATACAATATTTATTTGGCATTCGCATTTACCTTAAAACATAGATGCCAGGCTTTGCTTCACAACATGTAAATGCTGCCGCCAGGTAAAATAGTGCCACTAAGTGTAAACATATTCACAAATAAAATTATCTTCTAGCTTATTAATTCGACAACATCGCTAAAGAACACACGAGTGAAAGTTGACAGTTGGCCAACAGGTAGCACAAGGCGGAATATTAAATGATATTCTCAGTTGCTACTTGCGAATCTTATTCGCGACTTTTCATTGAAATAGTGCTAACGTCACACACACATATACACACAAATCCATACGTACACGAGGCAGACTGCAGAAAGCTAGAAGTACCAGTTTCGGCCAACAGATGACAGCCGGCAGAGTCTAAACTGCGCCTCTTAGTTGCTACTTGCGACTCTTAAACGCGATTTGTCACTGAAATCGCAAGTAGACTCTATAGCCTGCCCAATGTAAAGATATTAGTACAAACTTTGAGCAACAGATGGCAGAGTGCAAACTGCTTCTTGCCACTGTTAGTTGTGACTTGCCACTCTTAGTTGCTACTGCGCTTCTAAACTGCCACTGAAATCGCAGTCCGATTCCGTAAAGTTGGGACTGTGAAAAATTCGATTTCTAAATCACTGTGACTCTTAACAGATACGCGATTTTCGACCAATCCCTACTTCAGAGACCAGTCGATTCCACACCACATCGTGTAGTTGCGGAACTTCTGCGATCTCTCGGGAGCCCTACGCGATGCCTGCAACGCGTACCGGTTTTAACCGTCCGTAGAAAAAGATGTTTCCTTCATGAATTGACTCACGCCACTGAGATTACAGGGGCTGCATTTAATATTGCCAAAAACGCTATACATATCGACAGCATGAAGGAAGTGCGTCTCGTTTTGGTAGCTGAAATCCAGACCGCGTTAGGCTTACAGACAATCTGCACCGGCCTTGGGCGTGAAAGAATGCAAGAGAATAACGCTCAATTAAAAAGTGCCAACCGCCGGAACTGACGAACTCGCTACAGCGTTCCAGAGCGCAGCATCCTTTGAAAGCGGCGTCGGCGCTGGCAGTCGCTGATTAAAATGCAAATCCCGCCCCGTGACGTCGCCGACTAGTTACCGACCAGCGCCGTCGTCTCCCGCGCGCCGGCCGAATACCAAATGCGGCAGTTGCAAATGTTGGCACACCTGACCTCGTTGACGCAGCGAAATTGACGCCAGCTGACTCACAACTGACGTATGCTCTGAATCCTCTGCTATCTCTACATCCTCGCTTGCTAAATACACTGTCGGAAAATACGTCACTACACCTGCAAAGAGGGGAAAGCTGAACTGCGGAAGGAATATATAGAGGGCCTATACAAAGGAAATAAACTTGAAGGCACTATTCTAGAAGTGGAGGAAGATGAGATAGGAGGTATGATACTGCGAGAAGAATTTGACAGAGCGCTGAAGTACCTAAGTCGAAAGAAGGCCCCTGGAGTAGATGATATTCCGTCTGAACTGCTGATGTCGTTAGGAGAACCAGTCGTGAAAAAATTGTATCACCTGGCATGCAAGATGTATGAGATAGGGGAAATGCCCGCCGACTTCAAGAAGAATATCATAATTCCACTTTCAATGAAAGGAAGTGCAGACAAGTGTGAAAATGACAGAACTATCAGTTTAATAAGTCATGGTTGCAAAATACTAAAACGAATTATTTACAGACGAATGGAAGGACTTGTGAAATCCGACCTCGAGGAAGATCAGATTGGATTTAGAAGAAATGTAGGAACACGGGAGTCAATACATTACGACTTATTTTAGAAGATAGGCTAAGGAAAGGGAAACCTAGGTTTTTAGCGTTTGTCGATTTGGAGAAAGCTTTTGACAATGTCGACTGGAATACACTCTTCCAAATTCTGAAGGTAGCAGGGGTAAAATATAGGGAGCGAAGAGTTATTTTCAACCTATACAAAAACCAGATTATTAGAGTCGAAGGGCAAGAAAGGTACGCAGAGGTTGGGAAGGGAGTAAGACAGCAGTGTAGCCTTTCCCCAAGGTTGTTCAATCTCTACATTGAGCAGGCAGTGAAGGAATGGTAGGAGAAATTTGGAGAGGGCATTAAAGTGCAGGGAGAAGAATAAAAACATTGCGGTTTGCCGATGACATGGTAATTCTGTCAGAGACTGCAAAAGATATGGAAACCAATTGAATAGGATGGACAGTGTCTTGAAAGGAAGATATAAGATGAACATTAACAAGAGTAAAACGAAGGTAATGGAATGCAATGTCAGAAAATCAGTCGAAGCTGAAGGAATTAGATTAGGTAATGAGACAAAAGTTAGGGTAGCAAGATAACTTCTGATGGCCGAAATAAAGAAGATATAAATTGCAGAATGGCTATGCGGAGAAAAGCGTTTCTAAAGAAGCGAAACTTGTTAATATCCAATTGACATTTAACTGTTAGGAAGACCTTTCTGAAAGCATTTGTCTGGAGTGTAGCATTGTATGGGAGTGAAACGTGGACGATAAGGAGTTCAGACAAAAAGATGATAGAAGCTTTTGAAATGTGGTGCTACAGACGAATGATGAAAATTAGATGGTTAGATCACGTAAGTAATGAGGAGGTGCTTAACGTAATCGGGAAAAAAAGGAGTTTCTGGCATATCCTGACTACGAGAAGGGATAGATTGGTGGGACACATTCTGAGACATCAAGGAATTGTCAACCTAGCATTAGAAGGAAAAGTGTGGGGTAAAAATCGTAGAGGGGGACCGAGTGACGAATACAGTAAGCAGATTCAAAAGGATGTAGGTTGCCGAACGTATTCTCAGATGATGAGACTTGCACAGGACAGGGTAGCGCGGAGAGCTGCATCAAACCAGTCTGCGGACTGAAGACCACAACAACACCACCACCTGCAAAGACGGCATCTGTTTTGATACGTCGACTACGGAGAGTAGTGACTATTGTGTACTATTGTGCCACTGCACAAACATATACGAAAATATAATTCTAAAGAAAATCCGGAACAAAATACAGGCACATCTAAGAGAGGAACAACAAGGATTTCGACCTGGAAGATCACCCATAGATGCTGTATTCACAGCCAGACAGACTGTAGAAAAGAAATGAAAATTTCCGAAAGACATAGTAGTTGCAGTCATGGATACAAAATAGACTTATGACACTGTTATAAGAGAAATGGCAAGGTCTGAATAGGATTAAATTGTCAAAATAAGTGCAACTGAGAATCAGGAAAATGTACAAAAAGTGCATTAACTATGTTACGATTGACAGCAAAAAATGCAAAAAATCAGAATGGTTTGTAAAAGACGGAGGGGTTCGGTAGGGAAGTGTTCTTTCACTAGTGCTTTTTAATACATTGATGGACAACATAATAACGAAAGTTCGCCAAGGAACAAGAATGATATGAAAATCATAGCATATGCTGATGATGTGATGACTTGGGAAGAAAATAAACAGAAATGGGAAGACTAAATTAACACCTAACAGAAAGTAATTGAAGAAGCTTGTAATGAGTTAAGTTTAACAAACAGTGAAGTAATGAAAATCAGCTGGAAAAATGAAAAAGTGAATGATGTAACTTTTAAAGGTGAAGTTATTAAAGAAGTAGATGCTTCAAGTATCTAGGAAGATAAATAACTAAAAGGGGACATAAAAGACGAAATTTCAGAGAGAATACAAAACTGTTCAGAATTTTATTATTGTGTATCTGACATAATAAGAAATTGGAAAATATTTACAGAAACAAAAATTATGATGTACAAGTCATATTATCTGCCAATTTCGACTCAAGGATCGGAATGTCGGACTTGGACAAAGAAAGATCTGAGCAGGATACAGGCAACAGAAATGCTATTTCTACGAGCAGTCCTTGGCAAGACAAGGAGGGACAAGATAAGAAATGAAACAGTACGAAGCACTCTATGCATCAAGCCCTTGAAAGAAATTATAGAGTGTAATAGATTTAAGTGGTTTGGCCACATTAAGGGAATGGGAGCTTAAAGACTTCCAAGAAAAGCCCTAGACTGGACGGAATTCGGACGAAGACCAGTTGGCAGACTGCGAACAAGATGGAGAGACCAAGTGAAAGATGATGTGAACCGAAGAGGATTGCAGTGGGAGGACATAGAAGCGTGGAAGAGGCTCTGTCAGCAACCTGCATAAAAGCGGAAACGCTGCCGGAAGAAGAAGATGAAGAAGTGACAGCCTAGTGATACAGCTCGTACAAGGAGAGGACTCCTACTCGTCATCGCCAAATTCGTCCAAATTTATGGTACATATGGTGCGAAACGAAAGTGCCCCAAGTGGGAACTCTAGAAGGTTAAACGTATAGGAAATGAAAGGAATTTTGATACGGATCTATCACCATATGCACCTTACCAACTGCCACTGAGACAGTCTGTTTAGAAACCGGTGTTTGGCTCAGCAATAAGAGCTCGGATTTTTATAGAAAGGGTAGTGGGTTCGATTCTGGCCGGCGGAAAATATTTTTTTGGCCCTTGGCAATGCGTACACTTCTGACTTCACAATTAACCGCAACATCATATATGTTATTTTGTATTTATATGTGCACAACATCAGCGTGGGACATCTTTATTTCAAACGGCAGAAGGTTGCATTGAACTACTTTCCATTATACATCACTAGCTATCCTCGCAACTATTCTGCGACATGCTACGTTACGCGTGTTTCGCTTCTGGACTGTACGATGAAAGAATGTCAGTCAAGTTTGTTTTTCTATGGAGACATTAAAAAGAAAACATTTAATTGCAAATGGGCGGCGTTCATAACGTGGGCAAGATGCGGTCAAAATTATTGCTTCCCCTGTTTCGTCGATGAATATCACCCTGGTACATGTACTTGATCAATTGGAAAAGAATGGAAGTATCGATTTACATACAAGACGTCCCCAAGTCCCTTTTTAAATGTTTGTAGTCACGAATTTCATCCAATGCCCTTTCTTTATATATATAAATAAAGTAATAAAATAACCTATACGGTGTTGCGGTTATTTGTGACGTAGGTCTACATCGACATCAATACCTTGCAAATCACTGTGGAGTGCATGGCAGAGTGTACTCCCACTGTACCAGTTATTAGGGTTTTTCCCCATTCCATTCTCGTATTGAGCGTGGGAAGAATAATGCCTCCGTGCGTCCCGTAATTAATCTAATCTTGTTCTCCCGATCCAACGGGAACAGTATGTAGGTGTACGCATTTCCAAAAAGAAGAAGAAAATATGCCGCCGGTTGGAGTTGAACCTGCGATTTTCTCAGTAACAATCGTATCTCGCCACAGGGGCAGTTAATAAGATGCATGTGGTGGCCTAAACGCTTGGGCATCTGGAGTTCCCACTTGGGGCACTTTCGTGTCTCATCACACCCTACACGTACCATAAATTCGGACGAATTCGGCGATGACGATTAGGCGTACTCTCCTTGCCAAGACTCATCTGTCTGTATCCTTTTTTAGTGAACTAGCTGAAAACAAAGCGTTGCCCAGGTGTTTATTTATTTATTCCACACTTGAATTAGTACGACTCGTATCCCGTCTCTCACTGTCCAGCTCGTTTTTCTAATGACATATTTATCAGAGAATATATAAGAAATAATGCTGCCTTACATACAAAATTATAAGTACAGTAAACAAAGAACGATAGTAATAAAAATACAAATGATAAGTAAAATTCATACATTTATTTAATTCACAACATTACTTTAAACAGTATTTCTTGGGACTCGTCCAGGATCTAATACAAATACACAATTAGCCATTAAAATTACTACTCAAAGAAGAAATGCAGATGGTAAAAGGGTATTCATTGGACAAATATATTATACTAAAACAGACATGCGATTACACTTCCACGCAATTTGGGTGCATTGATCCTGAGAAATCAGTACCCAGAACAACCACCTCTAGCCGTAATATCGCCCTTCATACGCCTGGGAATTGAGTCAAACAGAGCTTGGATAGCGTGTACAAGTACAGATGGCAATGCAGCATCAACACGATACCACAGTTCATCAAGAGTAGTGACTGGCGTATTGTGATGAGCCAGTTACTCGGCCACCATTAACCAGACGTTTTCAGTCGGTGAGAGATCTAGAGACTGTGCTGGCCAGGACAGCTGTGGAACATTTTCCGTTATCCAGAAAGGACCTACAACATGCGGTAGTGCACTATCCTGCTCAAATTTAGGTTTCGCAGGGATCGAATGAAGGGTCGTAAAACATCTGAAATGTAACGGCCATTGCTCAAAGCGCCGTCGAAGCGAACAAGACGTAACCAATGGCACTCCATACCATCACGCCGGGTGATATGCCAGTATGGCGATGACGAATACACGCTTCCAATGTGCGTTCACCGAAATGTCGCCAAACACGGTTGCAACCATCATGATGCCGTAAACAGAACATGGATTCATCTGAAAAAATGTTTTGCCATTCGTGTACCCAGGTTCGACGTTGCGTACACCACAACAGGCGCTCCTGTGATGCAGCGTCAAGGGTAACCGCAGCTATGGTCTCCGAGCTGTTAGTCCATACTGCTGCAAACGTCGTCGAACTGTTCCTGCAGATGGTTGTTGTCTTGCAAACGTCCCCATCTGTTGCCTCAGGGATCGAGATGTGGCTGCACGATCCGTTACAGCCATGCGGATAAGATGCCTGTCATCTCGACTGCTAGTGATACGAGGCCGTTGGGATCCAGCATGGCGTCCCGTATTGCCCTCCTGAACCCACCGATTCCCTATTCTGCTATCAGTCATTGGATCGCGACCAACGCGAGCGGAAATGTCGCGATACGATAAACTGAATTCGACTTTATCAAAGTCGGAAACGTGATGGTACGCATTTGTCCTTACACGAGGCATCACAACAACGTTTCAGCAGGCAACGCCGGTCAGCTGCTGTTTGTGTATGAGAAATCGGTTGGAACTTTCCTTATCTCAGCACGTTGTAGGTGTCGCCACCGGCGCCAACCTTGCGTGAATGCTCTGAAAAGCTGTCGGTTAATTTTCGACTGTAGCACGTCATCTTCGTGGTGTAGCAATTTTAATGGCAAGGAGTGTAGCTGCAACGAACTACATAACAAAAGTGATTTTTGTAAATACGAAATAGTAAATCATTGTTCAGAAACATACTTTTCCTCATTATATGTCAGAGATATGAAATTGACAGAGGGTATTGGATTACAATTTTTGCCATTGTCTGGATTTGAACCGAGGGCCTCCTGATAGCTAGGAAGGCACTATACCACTAAACCACCATGACTTAACGAATATGGCGATTGCACGGACTATCTCCCTCCCTCCCATCTGACTAGCAGGCAGGATCGTTCCCAGTAACGTTCACTGCTGGTGTGCTATTCCGCTAATGGAGAGTCTCGGCAACATTTATACGTATTTATATAGGGGAACATGAGGCGGAACAGAAGGTTGTGTTGTGGAGGGAGACGTGCCATAAGACAGTGCGTACATTCGCCGTATCCACTCTCATCGTGGTTTAGTGGTTATAGTGCCTGCCTAGTAAGTAGGAGGTCCTGGGTTCAGATCCTGGCCGCAGCACAGATTTTAATTCCAAGCCTCTCCTTCAGTTTCATATGACTCGGCAAGACGGACGTTGAGTCTTGCCACGTCGGTAAGACGCAACAGACGGACATTGAGTCTTCCCGAGTAGACCAGATTCTATAGATGGACAACCTCAAAAGAAGTCCGGCGCAGCAAGTTTCTTAGAACATGGCCTTACAACTCAGAATCAGAAGACTTATGAAACAACATGTCAACCGGTCGTGAAAGCCTTCAGTCTATCATCAAATTAACGTTTGTTTTCTTTAGACCACCGTTTATAGTTTTCAATTTGATCAAAATCAGATTCTCTTTACGTCAAATACAATGCAGTGTGTTTCTGTAACTTAACATCTTGTCAAAGAGGGAAAACATAAGTAAAATATCTGTCAAAATAAATTGATGAATTTTCTGGTAAGGAATCACTAAGTCCCAACACTACTCTGCCACCAACATCTAACGTCTCAGGCGGACTGAATTTCCTTCCCATTTCCGTCATACATGCAAAAATCGAGAGGTTTGCCATTAGGTTTTGCCGTTATAAAGTTCTTAAGACATTTTGGATTAGTCTTCCCCTCTACAGAGTGATTGATTTGGATTTGTCCAGGAAAAGGAATCATCTGCTCATCAACAGAAACTTCCTTTGACCGAGGATTGTCTAAACATCCCTTAGTCTCCAACATTGGTTTGACTTTCTAGGAATAGTTCTGCTTTTCCTGTTCACTAACAGCATTATCATATTCTAATTTTAGACGTAAAACCTGTGTCTTGAAACTCTGTATGCAGTATTTATTTATTTATTTATTTATTTTTTATTTTTATTTTTTTTTATTTTTTTTTTTTTTTTTTGGCACAGCTAAAAGTGCTGCAATAATACTCAGTCTCTAAAATTTGTGAATTTCTTCCACAGTACAATTAAGTAATTTTTACAGTTTCCCTGACATGCCTAACATTTGTAAATTGGGACATATCTTCAAAAAAACGAAACATTAAAGTATTTGGATAAGTATTCAACGGCTTTGTGAAGTCATCTGTGACTCCTGAGGTGCTCGCATGTCGGATTGGACTCTACTGAATGTGCGACCCAACTGAAAAATAATGCAAGCAAATAAGGGTTCTAAATTAACTATTCAGAGGACAAAAGTAATCCATGTACAAATACATATGCTTACTGATCGGTATACTTTCATAACTCGTTTCTTTTTCGAAATTGAGCAACAGTGACAGTTTCAACAGATTAAGTTTCCTCTTCTGATGAACTTTCTTAATTTTCATTTTGTTGTAATAAGACGTCATCTTCATCATCAGATTCATCACGCCCTCTATCAGACTCACCTGTATTAACGTAAAAGACCTTCCACTCCATCATGCCGTCTGGAAGAGTAAGCAATAAAATATAACTTTTAGTAAAACTCAGACTTGGCTGCAATTATTTATTTTCGTTAATGCGTTTCGCTATTTTGGGGCGTAATGGTAGGAACTTAACAGAAATTTTAAAGAATTGCTAGTTTTTTAACTCTCCCTGCACAACGTTTTATAATTAGCTCATTGCTGAAACCGGATACGCGTCATGATAACCTAATAAAAAAGGAAAACAGGAGCATGAAGCTGTGAAATTGAACGTCTAAAATGGATAAATTTACCCGAAATAAGTTTTTAGCAACAGCCACGACAGCACTTTAATAAATTTGGACACATCAGGAAATGCAGAATACATTGTCGCAGCCGCTGTTGCATATCTGCATTTCAAAACTAGCCACTAACGGGCTCTTCGTGCATTACGAATGTAAGAGGCCAATGAAATTAATTACCAGAGGCTCGTTTTATACGCAGATGTGCAACGGCGGTGACAAAGTACTCCTACATTTCCTGACGAAGTAATTTATTAAAGTGTGCCTATCTCTGTGCTCTCGTGGCTGTTACTGCAATCATATATCGGATAAATTTATCAATTTTACACGTTCAATTTCACAGCTTCATGCTCCGGTGCTCCTTTTTAATTAGATTATCATAACGCGTATCTGGTTTCGGCTATGTGCTAGTTATAAAACGCTGTATAGGGCTAGTTAAAAACTATTCTTAAAATTTCTGATAAGCTCATACTGTCTTGATCGTGTAGGATATAATGCTTCTGCCTGTTTGGATTACAGAATTTTTTTTTATGTCTAAGATCTTGCAAAAAATCGCGAAAACATTAAAAAAAATTGTGAACTGTAAATAAGGCCTAAAATTGATAACTGATTACAATTTCGTATATTATTTGAACATGAGGATCGTAAAAAAAGTCGTCTAGTAGCACTATAAAAATTAGAATGAAGTTACCTCATTATTTTTGTAAATGCTGCTACTGCATCATTGTGCCTTCGATTATGCTGTAAATTTAAAAACTTTTTTTTTGTAACTTATTCCTAGAGTGACTTGGACGTCATTAGTATGGTATCATGTACAGCAGGACTGAGTAGAATGTTCGGGATCAAATCGTAACAATGGAATTTAGCAAAAAATATTCTTCATGACTACGTATCGGAATGCGAAGAAGCTAATAAATAAATAATTAGCAACAGAAAAGAATGACTGCAGGTTCTAAAGGTACTGTAAATGAGAAATAAGGAATGTTTTCATTATTCGTGAAATACTATAACCGATTGTACATGATACATCTCACCATAATAGCGTCCGAATCACGATAAGACTAAGCACTCAAACATTAACGCCAATGTTGGAAAGAAAGTGACTAAACAAATTAATTTTTTTTCAAAGACAGATTTAATCAATTTATTGTTCTCGGAAAGGCATATTCACATTAAAAATGTAGAATTTACAGGAGCGAAAATACACACGTCTTTCCAATACAACGGAACGAGCAGAACAGACAACGAACGAACGTCTTTCTTTCGCAGCAAAGGAATAAAAAAAAAAAAGTCAAACGGCGAGGTAATTTTTGCTGCGGAAAGACAGACGCTGAATCGCGATAAAATTATAACTGTGACCTACCCGATGAATCGTGAAACACTTGACTGCCCCCTCTTTGATTTTGGAGACGGAAAGCGGACGATTCCAAAAAACATTTATTTTTATTTACGTACAGAAACAACAAAGATCAATGTTACACTTACAAAAAATGCAGAATTGACATTATTTTAATTCTAATCACATATGTGTCCATTTTTTCCCTTGATTTTTTTATGTCTCATTTGGTTTTTCATACAAGTACTTCACACACAGGTAACAGAAACTAGAGTAGATCATAAGGGAAAAATGTACAACTATTTACAAGATCATATAGATATGTACACTTTACAATTAAAGTAAGTTAACCAGATATTTGTGGTATATATATATTTGAAAAGTTCCCTTCATCTTCAGTCTTTCCTGTAAAATGAGTCACATTCAAAAATAGTACAAAGGACATGAAAATATAATACATCATCAAACGCAAATATTATGCTGACAAGTGTCGTTTATATTCCATGTTTATATGGACTGTCCGCTAAAAAGAAAAGAATGAAAACTCTTTTAAAACACATATTTTTACATTTTTTACACATTGCATGACACTTCTGGTGCCGTAGTCCAATTTAAATTAGGTTACTTTTTTCTTCTCTCAGTAGCGAAGGAAATTTCTATTCACAAGGCAGCCGCGGTGGAGTAGCCGAGCGGTGTAAGGCGTCTCGCTGCGCAGCGCGCGGTTGCTCGCCGTCGAGGTTCGAGTCATCTCTGGGGCATGGGTGTGTGTGTTTGTCCTTAGGTTAGTTTACCTAGGTTTAAGTAGTTTGTAAGCTACGGACTGATGACCACGCAGTTTGGTCCGATACATTTACAAACATTTGTAGAAACAAACAAACATTCACAAGGCGAGTCCTCAAGACTCGTGAGCAACGATTTTAAAGGTCAGTGGCCAACTAAGTGGTCGTACTTTTACCGTTTGTATAGTAGTCCGTCTCGCTTGGCCAAACCGTTTAGTTCCTTCAGGCTTAGTTATATGAGTTTTGAACATGAAAAAGAAGAAATCACAGATCGAAATGTTCAAATGTTTGTAAATCTATCGGACCAAATGTGTGGTCATCAGTCCGTAGCTTACAAACTACTTAAACCTAGGTAAACTAGCCTAAGGACAACAAACACACACATGCCCCAGGGAGGAATCGGACCTCCACGACGAGCAACCTCGCGCTCCGCAGTGAGATGCCTTAGACCGCTCGGATACTCCACCGCGACAATCACAGATCGATTAGTGGCTTATATACACAAAGATTCTAATTGATTGTCCTGAAAGAGAATCACAGAAACGTTTGGTGTTATAAATTTTTGTACCGTGTTCCTGTGAGAAGATGTGTGTTGTGGTTTAAAGGAAGGTGTATCGTTTCCGGGAGATAAATTTTCAGGATCACTGACATGATGCACTCCGTAGACTATATCTACATGGGATACTCTGCAAATCACATTTAAGTGCCTGGCTGAGGGTTCATCGAACCACGTGTATATTATTTATCTCTCATTCCATTCTCGAATAGCGCGCGGGAAGAAAGATCATCTGAATCTCTCAGTTCGAGTTCTGATTTCTCGTATTTTATTCTGATGCTCTTTCTTACCTATGTAAGTGGGAGACAACAATACATTTTCGCATTCGAAGGAGAATGTTGGCGATTGGAGTTTCGTAGGTAGCCCACGCCGCAGAGATAAGCGCCATTGTTGTAATGATTCCCATCCCAGATCCTGTATCATTTCCGTGACGCTGTCTCCCCTGTATCTTAACAATACAAAACGAACTGCCCTTCTTTGGACTCTTTCGATTTTTTCCATTAAACGTACCTGATAAGGATCCCACACTGGGCACCAATACTCCAAAAAAGGACGGACAAGCGTAGTGTATGCATAGTAGTTCTGTTGCATCTTGTAAGTGTTCTTCCAATGAAACGTAGTCTCTGGTTCGCGTTTCCTAGACATTATCTACGTGTTCTTTCCTGTTTAAATCTGAAGTAACAGTAATTCCTAGTTATTTAGTAGAGTTTACGGCCTTAACTTTTGATTGATTTATCTTATAAACAAATTTTAACCGATTTCTTTTCGTACTCACGTGAACGACTTCACACTTCTCATTATTCAGAGTAAATTGCCAATTTTTACACCAAACTGATATCTTATTTGGATCGTTCTGCGTTAGTTTTGATATTCAGATGACTTTAATAAACGATAAATGACGGCGTCATCTACAAACAACCTAAGAGAGCTGCTTAGGTTTTCTCCCAAATCGTTTTTTTAAGTAAGGAACAGTAGAGGACCAATAACACTAACCTGTGGAACGCCCGATATCACCTCTGTTTTAGTCGATGCCTTACAATCGATTATTACAAACTGTGTCCTCTTTGACAGGTAATCCCCTATCCAGTCAAAAATTTGGGACGATATACCATAACCACACATTCTGATTAAAAGCCGTTTGTGAGGTACGGTGTCAAAACCTGCTGGAAAATCAAGAAATTCGGAATCGATTTGAGAACCCTTGTCGATAGCACTCATCACTTCGTTTGAGTAAAGAGCTAGTTATTTTTCACAGGAACGTAATTTTCTAAATGCATAATATTTGAATACAGGATATGTTTCAAAACCCTGCTGCAAATTGACGTCAATGAAATAGGCCTGTAGTTTAGTATATTACTCCTACTGCCTTTCTTGAATATAAGTGTGACCTGTGCAACTTCCCAATCTTTTGGTACAGATCCTTCTTTGAGAGAGCGATTGTATATGGCTATTAAGTAAGTAGCTATCGCTTCAGCATAATATCTATATATAAAAGGCGATGTCCCGACTAACTGACTGAATGACATTGACAGACTCGTCATCACCCAGCCCAAACCACTGAAAATAGAAACTTGAAATTTGCAGAGGGTGTTGATCTTACTCTATAGGAGTATTCCATCCGTAAGGGGGTGAAATAGGGGATGAAACGTGTTTTGAAAATACGTTGCTCTTTACGCAATTTTGAAGCTAGAACTAAAAAATTTCGGGTTTTAATTCAGGGGTCGAATTTAAAAGACAAGTGTTTCGACATTTTTTGAAATTCAACCAATAAGGGGGCAAAATAGGGAAAGCAAATTATGAATTTAAAAAAATGCTGTTAATTTAAATTTTAAGCCACAACACGAAACTTCGGATATGGAATCTTGGTCAGGATTTAAAAAACACGTATTTCAATATTTTTGGAAATTCAGCATTTAAGAGGGTAAAATAGGGAATCAAAAATTCTTTTCGAAAACACATTGTTGGCAAGACAATTTTGAAGGTAGAGCTGCAAAAATTGGCATTTGTATTGTTCGTTATAATTTTAAAAAATACCAGTTTCGGTATTTTTGGAAATTCAACCAACCATCTAGGGCTTAAATTGGAGAGGGGATGTTTTTCGAAAATCATTTTCTATTAAGGCAATTTTGAAGCTACAAACTTATGTGGTTCTTTATGTTTTCTTGGTCAGAATTAAAAAGATTCGTGTCTCGGTTTTTCAGAAAATTAATCATTTAGGACCTAAAATAGGGAATAAAACATGTTTTGAAAATACGTTGCTACGAAGCCAATTTTGAACCCAGAATTATAAAAAATGATATTTACATACTGGATTGAAATTAAAAATACACATGTTGGGTATTTTTCGATATTCATCTATTAAGGGGTGTCACAGGGAGTTACAGGTAGTAAAATCAAATGTTCAAAAATCTTAAAGAGACGTAACTACGGAATCATCAGTCCCTAAGGCTTACAAACTAATTAAACTAACATAGACTAACTTATGCTAAGGACAACACAAACACCCATGCCCGAGGCGCGAATCGAACCCCCCATGGCGAACAGTAGCGCGCACTGCAGCATGGCACCTCAATACGCACGGCCATTCTGCCGCGGCAGCGAGTAGTATCACATTTCGTTATGATAGTACTTAAGCTGTAGCTATGAATATATTAAGAGGGAGAAACGACTGGTGCAGACCAGCCAGCCTACGCATGCGAAGCAGCGGGCGTTATAAGCTAGTCATAGAGAAATCTAACGAGTATACAGTCCGGACCAGAAGACTTGTTCTTGTGATTTCGCACCCGGTCAATGCAGCGAATTGGTACACAGTCGTTCACCAATGGGAGCCATTCATCAATGTGAGTAATGGCGTTTAGGCTCGCGGATACGAGGCGCCAGTGGAGCAGATACATACAACAAAGTGACAAGTCTCGGAATAGGGACAGGCTCAGATGTCGATGGCGACACTGCCACATACACCAGCTGAACAGGTGGTGCATTAACAGATCTGCCGTTTGAAGTCCGGTGATTCATGTGCAAAGGTTTCCCACCTGACTGTGGCCGCACACCTTGAGCGTGAAATGCTTGTTGGAGTTGGAAGCTAGAGGTCTGCAAATCGCCGGTTTCGCTCGCTCGTACTCGGTCGAGTGCGCAACGCTCGGCGATGGCGCGGCGAGTGTGTTCGCTCGCAGCGAGCGTGTTGACACTCGAACGAGGCTACGTAGGGCGGGGCGGGCAGAGGCCGCACAGCGTAGTGCTGCCACTGTACTCACAGGCAAACCTACCAAAGTCACTCTCCGATTTCTATGAAATTTGCATATAATACATGAAAAACTATGGGACACGTAATTTTTTAGCGGCGGAAAAACATATTTAACGGGTGAAACGGTCCCTCCAAAATTGGGCCTAAAATAGAAAAATGGCTATAACTTAGAGATTAGTGAAGCGATTTTAATGATTCAAATGTTCAAATGTTTATACAGCTTATGGGACTTAACTACGGGGTCATCAGTCCCTAAACTTACAAACTACTTATGAACTACTTACGAACTAGGACGGCACAAATATCCATGCCCGAGGGGGGATTCGAAACCCCGACCGTAGTGGCCGTGCAGACCGTGACTGGAGCGCCTCAGTCCCCTCGGCCACCGCAGCCGGCGATTTTAATGATTTTTGGTATGAAAGTATAAAAGACAAATTTCATAGATTCAACTTCAATTAAAACAAAACAATTTTTTGAGCACAAAAAATTGGTCACTTTAGCGGTAGGTGCCCCCCTAATTGTCACTTCCCCTGCAATTTACCTAGGCCGATCTCTTATCCCGCCATTCCGAAAACATGCAGTTCATTCTTTTGGCTGGTGCACCGGGGTGACATTCTTCAGACGGCCCTAAATAAATATAACAACATAGATATCACTGAAACACAAGGAGCACCATAAATTCGTACAGCTGTGTAAAGTAAACAATTGGAATAAGAGGATTTAAAACAGGTACAGGATATATGAGAATTCGACCAGCATATGACCCTGACGACGGAAGAAAGGGCGGATCCTATATATTGTACAAAAACTTGCATGCATTCTTTATTATGTAGATAAGAAAGACGACAGTGGCAGTGGGGTTACATGAATGTTGCAATTGGAAAAATTCCCGTTAAGGACTCACTTGGAAAAGGCAGAGGCACAGCAACCAAGCACAGTGCCAAAATGGTATGGCAAAAGGTATTAACGGGGTGCAACAGAGAGAGAGAGAGATGCACAAACCTAACCTAACGGTGTACATCGATATAAGAGTATTTAATATCAATATAAAAGACGCACAAAGTATTCCAGGACTTGAGAGTGATGAGAGGAATGGATATCAAATACAATCATTTCCTCGTTAAGTTACACCTACCACTAAACAGGCACTAACAGTCCACAAAATTGGAAGAAGAAAGAAAGAAAGATCATGGTTAACTCATTTAGTAAATGATCTTAGCACAGAAACTTTATATTAATCATGTATAATAACGTGTATGGTAAAGTACAAAATGCCAAACTGAATGGCTAGTTCAAGTGGATCGAGAAAACAGCTTTCGAAGCATCCGGGATAGGAAACAATTCCAAATTTCGCAGTCGGGATTTATTCTCAGACATCTAGTTTGCTCCCGACACTCGCCTCGGAATCGAGTGGCGCTGCGGTGGGCGACCGAGTGGCGAGCGGGCAGTGTGGACGGTCGGTCCGGTCGAGCGTGCCCCGCTCGAACGAGCGTGCAGGAAGTCGAGCGCAGCCACACTCCTTGTCGCAAGCTACAGTACCGACACCTGCCGGACTATCATAGAACGACATGTATCACGCGATTCGAGCGGGCAACCGAGCGAGGTGCAGACCTCTATTGGAAGCATGGGAGCTTCCGTTTCACAAATCCTTAGGTTATTCGATATGTCGAATTACTCAGTGTAAAGCACGTGCCGAGCATCTAATATATAAAGCAGAGTGCCGTATGTTTGTACGTGTTGCATAAAAATCTATAGTTTTGTTCCAATCTTTATAAAATTTTGTACACGTAAGCTTCGGTCCATGAGGACGGTCGCCGTATGTGTAAGAATCACATACGATATATAGTTCACGAGATATGACGTCATAAACAATGAGATGCGCGAAAAACTACTGCATTTTGCGACAATGCTGCTCATTTTCTCCTAAACCATTGGAACGATTTCAAGCAAATTTGGTACACACATTCCTTACCGTGAAGTAACAATTGCTGCATGGTTAAGAATCACATACAGCACATGGTTCAAAAGATATTACGCCATAACCAATAGAAATCGCAAAAAAATCCATATAATGCGGCGAGACTTTCGCAATACACAGTATGAGAATGTCGGTACTTAGCGCCTTGCAACAAAATTTAATCACAAACTTTTATTAAACTTTTTCTCGCTGACAACCAAAGTAAAATGATGAAAGGAAGAAAGGTTCTCGCTTACTACTTTTCCGCTGTTTATAGAGTAAAACTACGGCATTCGGATTGACGTTACAATTTATAATATGTACACTACAAATAGTAGCCGCAGGAAATTTTACAGACAGTATACACGCCTATAGTTGAGTGTACCTTCTAAATTGTATCACAGTACGATACGTAACTCATGAGCTATGAGCACATATGGAAAACTGTTCCTTCATGCACCAAGTTTTAATCTGTTATTTCATTACTACTAAGTGTATTCCCAAGAGATTTTTCTAGACATACAACCCTTATATAAATGCGTATATACCTGAAAAATGGGAGCAATAAAAAATAAATACCCGGGCAACGCCGGGTTTTCAGCTAGTTCCAAATATGAAACAGTTCTTCTCGTAACGGGCAGCGCAGTGCCTCAAAGCAGCGACGTTTGCGTAGAATTGTCAGTGCTGAGAAACAAACATCACTAGACTGAGCTAATTACGAAGGTGAGTCAAATGAAAAGCTTAAATCTGTAATAACTAATCGAAATTTCGCGCCGTTATCCTGTAAGTTGGTAATCGTGCTACAAATAGCGTGCAGAAAGGTCTGTAGGCGGCAGCATAGTGCAGATACACACATGCCGCCGCAGTATCAGTATAAAGATGGCCGCCCCACTCGCGACTTGCACCAGGGAAGAACCCCGTTCTGTTATTCGGTTTATGCTGAGTGAAGATGTGAATTCTATTGAAATTCATCGACGAATGAAAGTTCAGTACGGTGATGCATGTTTGTCACAGCAGCTAGTCTACGAATGGAGTAGGAAGTTCGATAATTGTGTGACTTCAGTGGGAGATGCTCCTCGTCCAGGTCAGGCACAACGAGTTTCCACAGAACACTACAGCATCTGATGCCGTAGTGAAGGAAAACCGCAGAATGACACTGAATGACATTGCAGAAAGTTTACAGATTAGTCATGGGTCAGCACACCACATTCCGCCTGATGTGCTCCATTTCCACAAACTGTTCGCAAGATGGGTTCCACGGCAGCTGACTACTGAAATGAGGTATTGGTGCTTGTGAAGAACTTCTGCGCTTTTAACGAGAAGGTGATGGCTTCATTGCAAGAATCATTACTGGAGATGAACTTCCACCAACAGCAAACGAAGAGAGCGAGCAAGAAATGGCGCCATTCCTCATCACCAAAACCATCAGCAGGGAAGGTTACGCTGACTCTTTTTTTTTATGAAAAAGACGTCATTTTGGAGTATTACATGCCTAGAGGGACCTTTGTCACCAGTGCATCATACAGAGATATCCTAAAAAATCATCTGCGGCCTGCAATCAAATCAAAGCGACGTGGATTACTGTCGGAAGGTATCCTTTTCAACACGACACTGCCTGTACAGCTGCTACAATCACAGACCTGCATTTTGAGTGTCTTCCTCGCCCACCATACTCACCAGACCTTGCCCCAAGCGATTTCCATATATTTGGACCGCTCAAAGAAGCAATGGGAGGAAAGAAGTGTTCCGTTCTGATGAAGAGGCACGCCACGCGGAGCATGAGTGGTTGCGCGGACTACCAAAAGAATTTTTTTCTAAAGGAATTTATGCACTTTGAAAGCGATAGAGAACTTGCATTGAGCATTGGGGGAATAATTTTTAAAATTGATACAGCTTCGTACCACTTCTGCACAATAAAAAATATTCACAAGAATATTTAAGGTTTTCATTTGACTCACCCTCGATCATGGGTACGAGATTTCTGAATGATGCGGTGTGTAATTTTGGTAAAGTATAACATTATTTTTATTTATTTATTTATTTTATTTTCTTCTTTCTTCGTTTAGATCACTAAACGACCACGCACCAATTTCAGTGCTTCCTTCTTCGTTGTTCTTTCTTTTTCCTCCAGTATCTTTCATCTTTTCACTATGTACCCTTTTTCTCTCCTAAGACCATTTTGTCTCTGTCTTTCCCTCCTGCCCTGTAATCCTTCGACTTTCAACACTATCGTTTCGAAAATCTCCCTGTCTGTTCCATCTATTCCACATATGTTGTTTCTTTCCAAATCTTTCCTAACTGCCTGAATCAAGGCTATTATTGACATCTTGTCGCAAAGATATTTAAGAATAATTTTAGTTAACCTGTTGCTGTTCATTCTGAATAAGTGTCCAGAAAACAGCGGTCGCCTCTTTCGTAGTGTTTCAGTTACGTTTTCTACGTTTCGATAAACGTCTTAATTACCTCTTAATTCCCATACTTCTGTAGTTTTTGGTGGCCCTAGTGTTTTTCGAATGATCTTACTTTCTAGGACTTCAAGTTTGTGTAATTTGTAGTTCAGTGCCAACTTTCACTTGCATAAAGACATGCTGGTTTTAGAACTGTGTTATAATGTTGTATCTTCAAACTTTTAGACAGACATGTTTTGTTGTAGATATTCCTAGTTATTCCATATGCCCTCTCCATTTTATTTAATTACTTATTTTTCGTAAAATTAGCAATTTCTATATAGAAATTCATCTACAGAGGAGATGGAGTTGTCATTATAAATTATTTCAGTTTGTTTTTAATTGATGTTTGGCTATGTGTTAGACGTGCCATTCAGAAGCTAAACAGACTAACTCCATAGGAACAGTAAATGAGAAAACTTAATTTAAGGTTAATAGCATCCTCAAATTACAGCTTTAATAATGACTCAATTTTTATTCATTCCAATAAAGCTGTGACCATTGCAATTTAGTTTGACATAGAAATTTGATAAAAAAACAGATCACAGATAACCACTGAAATAGAGAACAACTTGAAATATGTATTTTTCCAGGAGTTAGTCACAGTGTCACCTGAAAAAGTTTACTTTGTATTCCATTATAACTTCCAACATGGCCAATCATCACAATGAATTAAATCAGTTACCTGACACTTCACTGTTCTTTTCCCCACGAGTGGTCAGTAGCTTCTTGTAGTAGTCGTGGTTCACAGGAGGAATGTACTTCAGAAGTGCCATGAGATCTGGGTCATTCCACGTCAAGTGTTCCAGCTTAGACGAATCTCCCAGCCCGACCATCTTCAATTTTGATGACATTTGTACAGTATGTACCTGATGGCCTGAGAGGAACGTATGCAAAGTTTCAGGCTCACCTGTAACTTGGTTCACGTACAAGAGCCATTTTTGTGAAGACCACTTTTACCGACAACCGACAACCAAAAGTCGCGCATTCCTCTGTTCCTAATGTAAAAGAGCAAGACCCTTGGCTCTTGGAACAGTGGTACAACTTTTTGTGCTCTACACACAAATAATGCAGATAGATTTTAGAAAGCAATGCATCTGGGATAATCTCTGTTCAAAGTGGGCAACAAATCATGTAGTGAGAAATTCGCCCCATAGTTTAACGAGGTACAAGTAGCGGAGAAACTGCGCTACAGGTCTGGTCGTCAAACTATTGCCTGTCTGGGTGTTTAGTGTATCACCAATTTGGACCTGGTTTGTGTGTTTAATTACTGTGTTTAATGTATTCTTTCTAATTCAATTTTTCATCAATGCACACACCTAAAAACTTTCCGTATTCTAAGTGAGTGAAATAACCGGATAACAATGTAGAACTTAACGTGCGACTTTATACGATAATTTAATGGTACATACATATTTACCATATAAATGAGAAACGTTGTTACCAAAATTGACGAAAGGGTCTTTTCCAGTTTTGTTCAAATGTTGACACATTACTCTAGCCGGCCGCGGGGGCCGAGGGGACTGAGGCGCTCCAGTCACGGTCTGCACGGCCACTACGGTCGGGGGTTCGAATCCCCCTTCGGGCATGGATATTTGTGCCGTCCTAGTTCGTAAGTAGTTCATAAGTAGTTTGTAAGTCTAGGGACTGATGACCCCGTAGTTAAGTCCCATAGACTCTACAAACATTTTTTGAACAATACTCTAAGGAACCCATGAATGATCATAGACTATATATAAAATACATAAAATATAAATACGTATGTAACAAGTAGCGTGTAAATGTTGTTACCAAAAAGGTTTTAACAGGTTTATTTCGTATACATAATACACTAATTAAAATCCGAACGCATGTAAGCTGTGTTGTTGCAGTGGTCTGCATTCTAAAAACTCTCCACCCTATCCTTTGCAAGCTTCGTTTTAGCAACGGCAACCCACATCAATTTACTTAGCGTACATGCCTCGCTCTCCCACCAAATGAAATGATCGTATGGCAATGACCGCAGACACGATCCCGGGTTGTTCGGTCCCCTACTGCTTCTTATTTGACGCCAAGAGCTAGCGAGCTGCATACTGCTGATGACGGATGATGACGAAGACAAAATACCACACCCACTCATCTCCTGGGAATCGAAACCGGGCACCGGAATGCCTTTCAGCTACTCACTGTCGCTCTGAGGCTTCGCAGATTTGTACCACCCGTTCACTCCTCCTCTTATCTCTCTCTCTCTCTCTCTCTCTCTCTCTCTCTCTCTCTCTCTCTCTCTCTCTCTCACACACACACACACAGGAAGGGGAAGCGAGATAACAGAGGGAGAGGAAAAGGATGGGAATGGAAGGGGAGGGTTCACGTAATATATGGGGAGGGGGAGGGGGGAATTAGGTCTGATAAGACGGGTACATATCTGGACTGAGCGCGTCATCCGGGAGAGCGAGGTGGTCGACGTTACCCTGGGAGAGGGTGTGGAGAATGCGCGAGTGTATCGGTGTGGCAGAGGCCCGGGCTTCAGCAGGAGGGGAGAGACCGCAGGGTGACAGGATTCTATTTTGCGAATGGTATAGAGCAGGCCCCTCCAACTCGAGCACTCGGTGCTTGCGCGCCCCGGTTCCGCGCCGTGCGGCCCCGGTGCTTTTCCCCCACCATTTTTGCCTCACCGTGTCGCAGCACGTATATGACAGAGACAACGCTCGCTCTCGCGTCTTCTTGGATGCGCTGAATATCCGTTCTCAACCTTGATAGGACACTGTTCATCTACCGTGCGAAAGTTTAACATGAGCACAAAAGTTTCAGATTTATGTGTAACGTTTTTTTAATGTTTAATACGAAGATTCTTAAGCCTAATGGGAAACCACAATCTATCTATCTTCTTCTATATCTATGAATGTGAATGTCTGTTCGGTGTACGTTTATCACGTCTGAAAAAATGTTCAAATGTTTGTAAATCTATCGGACCAAACTGCGTGGTCATCACTCCGTAGCTTACAAACTACGTAAACCTACGTAAACTAACCTAAGGACAACACACACACCCATGCCGCAGGGAGGTCTCGAACCTCCACGGCGAGCAACCGCTCGCTCCGCAGCGAGACACTTTAGACCGCTCGGCTATCACGTCTGAACCACAAGACAAAGAGCTAAACATTTGTACAGTTACTAATGTCTACCTGGGGAAGGCTTTAGGCGCGGTTTTATGGCGCTCGGATAGCTTGTGTGTGTGTGTGTGTGTGTGTGTGTGTGTGTGTGTGTGTGTGAATGTCTGCTCGGTGTATGCTTATCACGTCCCAACGACAAGACGCAGAGACTTAAATATTTGTATATTAAACCTGAGGAAGGTTTTAGGCACTGTTTTATAGCGATCTGATGGATATTTAATAATTTGAAGACTATAACGCGAAATGCGGAACAATAATTACTTTTTTGTTTTTGTTTGTGAAGCTTATGGGACTTAACTACGGGGTCATCAGTCCCTAAACTTACAAACTACTTATGAACTACTTACGAACTAGGACGGCACAAATATCCATGCCCGAGGGGGGATTCGAACCCCCGACCGTAGTGGCCGTGCTGACCGTGACTGGAGCGCCTCAGTCACCTCGGCCACCGCGGCCGGCCAATAATTACTCTTTGAATATTATATTTACTCTTTGAAAATGGTTTTATTGGTTGCATTGTTGCTTGAGGTTCATAATGATAAATGGGTGGAGTATATTGGGATTAAAAAGTTATCGGTGTATATAAAATTCTACGTGTGTGTGTGTTAATATTTCGCTCTGTAGCGAAAAGTACAGAATGCAAACAAATGTTCAAAAATTCAAATGTTTGTAAATCTTATGGGACTTAACTACGGGGTCATCAGTCCCTAGACTTACAAACTACTTATGAACTACTTACGAACTAGGACGGCACAAATATCCATGCCCGAGGGAGGATTCGAACACCCGACCGTAGTGGCCGTGCAGACCGTGACTGAAGCGTCTCAGTCCCCTCGACCACCGCGGCCGGCGCAAACGAATGGTCTGTGTGTAATTGTTGTCCGAAGTCTCACGTTGTATACCATACCAGTTCCATGCCGATAGCTATAAGAGGGTGGAAGATATGGTGGTTGAAAGTCGTCAGATTATAAAAGAAACTCGGACTGAAGGCCAGCGATGACGTTTGTGACTCTGTAGCAAGTGATGCCACATACCATATATTTGGTCTATGCGTGCTACAATGTATAAAGAAATTCGGACTGAAGGCCAGCGATGACGTTTGCGACTCTGTAGCAAGTAGGTTACATACAGCGAAACGTGATGCCACAGACCATATCTTTGGTCTATGCGTGCTACAATGTGTTCTGCTCTTTCTCTGTAAGGATAAGCATTGAATAAGGAAATATAAGAATAAATAAAGCAGTAAAAAATTTCTTTTAATACATCTCTTTAAAAAAAATCGATTTGACGTTTCGCGCATTACATCAAGTGATCGATCTGTGATATTATTACAATCATTATTGTTGAATTTCGTGATTGGATTCTTCGAAACGAGTTCATTTTTACGTGTTATTTGATCTACACTACTTACTTTCCTGATAAACGGTAGTTCATAGACTTTTTCAATCAGATAGGAGTACTTTTCAGTTCCTTCAAAACCAGTTTCATAGCACACTACTGAAAGATAGATAAGCTATCATAATCAACCAAAACGCGAGTGGAGCCGCGGGTTTAAATTAGTGCTTAAGGTAACACTGTACTGTAAATATAAAACGCTGTCACTACGAAAATAAATATTCCGTAACACTCGAGGGGATTGAAGGAACAGACAGAAGGGAACTGATTACTAAATTAAAAGCACTATTGCCGTGATCTGAAGAAAACCAAAAATGTCCTTTTTTTTTTAATTGTACTTATGGCCACATCGAGGAGTACACAGTTATTACATAAAAATTTGTAAAACAGCTTTGAAGAAATAAAATAAAACTGCAATCAAAAGTTAATATGGTGCCTCTTTCTGTGAACGCAGAGGATGCCCCATCAAGTATCCAAATTGAGCTGACAGAACTACAGTACAATTCAATTTCGACAGACCACTATTACCATTAGTCTACAGTAGTGATTTAAATTCCTTTATATATATATATTATATATAGCCTTTGATGAACAAGAATTCGCACCGAGCTAGGTGGCGCAGTGGTAACGGACTGGACTCGCATTCGGAAGGACGGTGGTTCAAATCCACCTCCGTCCATCTACATTTAGGTTTTCCGTGATTTCCCTAAATCACTCCAGGCAAATGCCGGGATGGTTCCTTTCAAAAACGGTCACGGCCGATTTCCTTCCCCATCCTTACCCATAAACTCCGAGCGTTAGCTCCGTCTCTAATGGCCAAGCTGTCGACGGGACGTTAAACCCTAAGCTTCTTTCCTTCCAAGAATTCGCCGCGGCTGAGCGACCGAGCGCATTGAGGCGCTATGGTACGATGCGCGAGGCCGTTCCCCGTCGGGGGTTCGAATCCCCTCTCGGGCATCGATGTTTGCGTCGTCTTTAGTATAAAAAGTTTGTAAGTGTAGGGACTGATAATTCCGCAGTTAAGTCCCTTAAGCTTAACAAAAATTTGAACAAGAATTCCTGAGAATTCATGTCCTTGCCCTAAAATGTGTTGCAATGTTCTGAGCAACGTTCCTTTGTGAACAATTGTTTCCAATTATGAATATTAACGAAATAAAAATAAGTTCAAGTTTAATGAACTGTTGCAAGCTGTATTTCGAATTGTAACTGCCAAAACTAATGTACCTAAAATGAGAAACTTAGTTTCTTCAAGCTTTGCCAAAGATCGACAAAGAATGTTGAAAATTTGTATAAAATAAGGATCGCAGTAAAACTTTGTCTATAAACTCGTTCCCCTGCTACCTCTGCGCTGACAGCGCTGTGCCTGCTTTGGTCACATCACGTGTCCCACTGCAGCAGAGCATCGGTGCTTTTCCCGGTGAAGCACCCGATTTGGAGAGGCCTGGTCTAGAGGATACGGATATTTTCAAGGAACTTTTAGAAGGCAAGGAAAAGGAATGAGATAGTAGATGATACACGTGACAGAAGGGAGGCGGATGCGTTAACCCTTTAATGCATGACTTTTTATTTGAAGCTATAAAAAAAACCACGATTCATGTACAGTGCGTATATACTGAGAAAAATATTGAAAAGAAATTCGTCAAATTTGTTATGCACTACTAGCAACAAAAAGTTCATAGCTGGTCAGCTGTATAGTCCTTCCATGACGTACCCGATGTAGTAAATGTCACTATTATGCCTCTCATCTTTCCAGAAAGTAACTCATTATGCAACAGTAGTAGGTGACTGAATACTTTTACATGGCATAGGAGGAATTCTGACGTAAACAAATGCACATGTTAGGAGTAAAGCAATGCAGCTAACTGTCGAAATGTTACAGTAGAACTCTGCAATTCATAATCTCTAGGACGAGCTACTAGCATATGTAACACTACGTATACAAGCAGCAACAAATGAATTTGTGGTAAAATTTTTATCAGTTTGAGAGATAATGGGAAAACAAGTTATTTAGCTGGTCAGGTACAATGTGCATTATAGGGTTAAGCGAGGGGGAGGGCATGGGATTATAGGATTCGGGGTGGATTTTTAATAGATCCGTCATGTAGACGTCGAAACATTTTAGTTTATTCTGCCGATGACTTTTCTACTTAATGATAAACCTGAAGCATTGAATTAAAATTTGTGATGCGACCGGGAATCGAACCCGGACCTCCAAGCTTACTATGCAGACGTCGTACCGCTTTCTCTCTCTCTCTCTCTCTCTCTCTCTCTCTCTCTATGTGTGTGTAGTTCTTGTCCTTGCGGACGCTGATCCTGCTTGTTCGGTTTGGTTCTACATGTTCTTTGGCTTAGCTTTTTTTTTTTTTTTTTTTTTTTTTTTTATTACAGAGAGCGGACACGGTGAGCCACGGCGCCCGACACCGTTAGACCTCCGCATCACTAGCGTTTAAGGCGCCTCGGAATAGTCTAAGAACGATTTCCTTCACGCCACAAACTTTAATTCAGCTTCTGTGTGCCATAGAACTTTCACACTATTGCGAACGCTCTCCATGCAGCGGAATAGCACCTCGGCAATGGATATATTGAAACATTCCTGCTTAAGGTGATATAAATATCAAGGTAAATATAAATACACAATCCTTGAGACGGATCTTCATCTCGAAATAGTCAAAGACATTAATGATAAATCTGAAGCATTGAATTAAAATTTGTGATGCAACCGGGAATCGAATCCGGTTTACTTCTTATTTTATTTTTTAAGTGACCACAAAGGGAAAAAAAAAATTTTTTTTTATTTAATAGATCTTGATGTTCGTTGTATAGTTCAGAAGATCTCGGTTCCCTGCGACTAATAAGTTCAGTCACGGCTTCTAGTAGAATGTACAGTCCGTTGAACAGTTCAAGGAGGGACAGCAGTTCAAATATTTGAAATTCTTCTCTATTGACTGAACACATTCCAGCTGCTGGGAGGGTCGTTGAAGGTACTTCCAAGGAAGTTTGAAAAGTATTGTCTGTATTTAGGATGTCGTACAACTCTGTAATGGCGATCCATGAGATAAATCCAAAAATCAAGTTTCGATTTTGCATTGTGTCCAAAAAGATCATGTATGGCATGTCCGCGAATCCAATTCACAGCATTGGTCTTAGCCTTTGGAAAATACACTCGGTCCGGAAATAAGAAGGAATGAGGAGTAATACTCTCTGGAATAGTTCTCTTGAGAAAAGCTATAATACGGCGAATCAGTTGCCAAATGTCAGCAGAAATACCACAAACAAAACGATGTTCGTCAGTGTCAGACACCCCACACCTGGGACAGAGAGGTGATTAGGCGAGGTGGATGCGATGGAGGCGAAATCTTCAAACATGCTTACGATTGACAGTAAGGTACCAGACCCACTGTACATCAGAATCAAGAAAAGAAACAAACACAGTCGCCAGTCAAACTAGGGAAATTTTTGTTCAATCGGGTTTGATGGTAGACGTCTTGGTAGAACATTATAGACAGCTTTAGTTTTGCGTAAGTACGGGTCCACAAGTTGAGGTGGAGATAGCTAAGCTCGAGAATAAAATATCTGATATAATGGAAAGGAACTGGAATAACCGACAGCATGACTGGAGCTGACAGCGAGGCCGGTGTATAAGTCGACAATAGAAGACCAGTAAGACTCGTCGGGCAACGTGTCCATATCGTCATCTGGGAGCTAATAAAGAGGGCACGAGCTCTATCCGGTGCGTGATACAGACCTAGCCCACCACGGTCGTGGGGGTGAGCGATTCATAATTAACTTTGAACAACAAGCCATTGCTGACGAATGAGGCCATCGCTGCTAAGATTCGATGGACAACTATGCTACTTGGGGAACGCGGGATGCGATATAGACCTTGACGTATTCAACTCGCTGAAGAATATCCAGGGATCTAAGACGATGATCAATAAGACCAGCCCTCATCTGCTGAAGTAGGCGTCGGTGGTTGGAAGTGGCCGAACGCCGGAGATCAGCCGAAAAGTCAATGCCTAAACAACGGATGGTATCTTGGGTGGCGAAGGGCGCAGTGCACCCAGCAGGGAATCCTGTGCCGATAAACATAGCGTACGACTTACGGACATTGAGATAGCTACCCGAAGCCTCGCCATATGTCGCAACCCACGTCAAGGCTGCCCGGACTTCATCAACATCACGTATATAGATGACTAAATCGTCAGCATAGGCTGTACAACAGAATCGGTACCCATCAATGGGTAACCCCCTCAAACGTTGCCGAAGGCAACAGAGCAAGGGTTCCGGGGGGAAAGCATACGTGAGCGCCGAAAGCGGGGGGCAACCCTGTCGTATAGAGCGACCAATTACGATCGGTGGGGTTAGTCTGCCATTGTAAAAGACTCTGGATGAAGCACCCCTCAGTAGGCGCATCACCACCGTAATTATCACGTCTGGGAAACCCATATGACGTAGGACAGTCGTAAGAAAGGAATGATCTACTCTATCAAAAGCCTGCCTGAAATCCAACGACGCGAGTGCACCGAAGAGGCGTTGTGCCCGTGCCACGGCGATCATATCCCTGTATCGACATAAAGCGGTACGGATATTATTGTCTCCTCCCAAGGATGCTTGGTCTGACGACACGACAAATCGAGCAGCGTGTTTGAGGCATGCGGCCAAAAGGCGAGTGAAGATCTTCATATCACTGTTAAGGGGTGTGATGGGGCGATAATCACTGATACCAATGCCGCCATGGGGCTTGTGGACAGGAACAATGATTCCTTCCGTAAAGGCATCTGGAATGCACACCTACGGAGACATCAGCTCCTCACAGATGGAAGTGAAGGTGGGTATAAGAAGACGGCAGAACGTACGATAAAATTCAAGTGGGAGACCGTCAGGTCCTGGAGAGCGATTAACGGATCCTGCCCATATCGAACTGAGGACTTCATCAGCAGTTACGTCCTCAACCAGTTCCATTGCCTCATCACCGAAGGTGAGATGTGATACTTCCTCATTCAGCTCTGGCGAATGTGGAACATCTGCATAGTAAGTATAAAGCGCATGTCCGATGGTAGACTGTGTACCGTATCGTCTCCCTTGCTTGTCCGTTAGGGAATAAATCAACTTCATCCGTCGATATCGTCGGTCCTTGAATATATGGTACATCGATGTTCGTGAGGCGTACTATCAGTACTACGAGATCTTACTATCGCTTCGTTCAAGTTCCGTCGCATGATAAGTGATATCTGGGCTTTAGCACGTTTCATCATTATCCGATGCTCTGGAGAGATAGGCATCAATTAACAGTCCCGTAGGATCCTGTAGTAAATGTCCATCGTGCTTTTTCTCCAATTTGCAACATCTTTACCATATCGCATCAGAGTTTTGCGGATAGCGGGTTTTGCACGCTGGACCCACCACGATATGGTTGACGGATACATTTATAGGCGACATTGACATGTGGTCCATGTGTCTTCTATTATCCGACGACATTCTGGCGAAGCAAGAAGTGTTACGTTCAGTATCCATAATCCTCGTCCGTGCCACACAGCCTGCCGAGTGAGAACTAAGCCTCATGATCGGAGAAAGCAACAGGCCATATTTCTGCCTGTCGAGTGCCCCCTATTAGGGGTCGCGAGATGTAAATGCGATCCAGACGGCTCGAGGAATGTGCGGTGTAATAGGTAGAACCCGGACGATCACCGTGGACATGGCGCCATGTGTCGATAAGTGATAGGCGATTGAGGATAGATTCAAGAGCCGACGGGGATGTCCCATCAGCAGCACCATCCACTCCCATCGCCTCTATCTCTGTATCTTCTGCCCAGGATGCAGAGGCGGTGGAAAGACAGCTGCCATATGCATCGGCCGGTTGATGACAGGGGTCTCTCATCGCCTCGGAGTGATTTACATCAGCCACCTGTGCTGGAGTCTGCGGCTGTACGGACGAGGGAGCGTACATGAAAGGCGCCTGGGGCGCGCCATCTGCATCAGACACCTTTCCATCGGTCAGCTGCTCCATGCCTACTTCATCCATTCTAAACTGAGAATCATCAGAAGACGTACGGCTGCGTTTCTCCCTCTTCCTTGGCGATCGTTGTTTACGAACGTGTTGTTCAGAATCCGACGGTGGGCGGCTGTCATCAGTCACCGGACCAGTCTCTAGGAAGGCAGAAGTAGGCACAACTCCCTGATCAACCTGCACCGGAGCCACAGGAGCGTCCACTGTACTCGGAAGAGTCGACTGTGCAAGATTTGACATTGCCGGCTTTGAAGAAGGATTCTCTTCGGTATCTGCCGTATCCCGTGTGGATGTCGGGGACAGATCAGAAATTACTTGAGAAGTAGCACTCGCATCATGGACGACTTTGGCATAGGTGACAGGGAGTGGTGTGGTCACAGCTGGGGCTACTTCTTCTCCGATGGGCGTGTGTACAATGCGCCGTTGCATGCATTCTGATCTGACGTGGCCTTCCTGGCCGCAGCCTGAACAAGTTCGGGGTTGACCATCGTACATAATTATGGCTCGCACTCCACCAATTGTTAAGTACGACGGCACGTGTTTCTTTAATTCAATATTTACCTGTCGCACACCATTGAGAACACGGTATGTGCTGAAGGTTTGCCATTTTTCTTCTACGTAACCGATAACTTTACCGTATAGTTCGAAAGCCGAGACGATGACATCCGGTGGGAGTTCAAAAGGAAGTTCAAATACTCGAATCGTACGAAGACCGTACCCTGCAAGTTCGAGTGACACCTCTCCTACGTGTCCATCAGAATATTTGAACTTAAGTTCATTGGCATGTCTGCGAATAACGTCCTGACACACCTCGGCATTCGTCATAAACGACACTGCTCGTGATCGAAAAGTGGATATCAACAACATCAAGAGGATCTAAACGAATTTCTTCATATATGAACGTTTCATCTTCATGAGCACGGGATCGCACGTGATCGGCAAGAAAAGAAACTTTAAGGGGTGCTTGGCGATATGTATGCGCCATGTAGTTCGCGGAAGACGGACACAAGACTTAATACGCTACAGCGCGACGCGACGCGGAAGTAAACAAACTTACGCCAGCGGAGCAACTCGGTAAGCCGAGTCGACCCCCTCAGGACCACGGCTGAATGCCGACTACCGCTAGACCACCGCATCACTCGCGTTTAAGGCACCTCGGAATAGTTTAAGCACGATTTCCTTCCCGTCACAAACTTTAATTCAGCTTCTTTGTTCCACAGAACATTGCCACTATTGCCAAGGCTCTCCATGTGTCACAAATTTTAATTCAATGGTTCAGATTTATCTCAGATTTATCATTAATGTCTTTGGCATATTGGAGACGAAAATCCGTCCCGAGGATTGTATATTTATATTTACTTTTCTACTTGTTTTAATGTTTCGGCAGGTAGGCAGGTGGCCGGAATGCGCCGGTGGAATTAATGAAAGGCCTGAAGTGTGGAGGAAGTTGCGAGGAGTGGCCGCTGGCGGCGCCGCCGGCGGCTTTGAGCGGCCGCAGCCAGGCACGCGCGGGGCTGCTTTATCTCGGCGCGCCTGCTCCTGCTCCTGCTGACGTCACGGCCCGCATTCCCACCCCGGCCGAGAGCCGGCCTGAAGAATACAACGGCCGAGGCGCACCGTCGCAACGCCGACGCTGAAATACACTCCTGGAAAATGAGAAAAAGAACAACATTAATTCGTATGATCCAGCAGGGAGAAACTTGATTGACATATTCTTGAGGATGCATAGAACACACGATCACTCAGTCTTGTGTAGTTCGCGAACGAACTAGTTGGAAGAGCGCTCCCACAGGCGAACTACACGAACTACTTCGCAGATTCCTCGCCTCTTAGTTCGTCCGCTCCTTTTCCGAAGACTGACAGGTAACAGCGAGACGACGCGAGAGAGCGCAGATTCGCGTGATTCCCTTCTGCCAGTTGCCGTCATTTCGAGCTGAGATGCAGCTCATCTGTACTTTTCGTAGCGACCAACTTCGCGGCCGAGCTGCTAACTAAAAGGAGAACTATGGTCCGGAACTAAAATATGCGCCATTGGTCGCGAACTAAAAGATGCACGATAGGTCGCGAACTAAAATATGCGCGATAGGTCGCGAACTAAAATATGCCTGATAGGTCCCGAATTAAAAATCACGTGTTTGCCTTCTGCTGAAAAGAGCCATTTCGAGGTTAGCGTCTGCCTGCTAGATTACATAGTTCACTGCTACAAAATTTCTGCTTTGAAATATTCTGCACTCTGCAATATCTGACTAATAAATTCCATAATGGCAAGATATAGAGATAACTCTAAACTTAAACGCGAGAAATTATCCACAAACTTTTTCTTTTGGTTTACGTGATATCGTTAGCGGCTCAAGCAGCAAGCGACTGAAGCAGCTAGTTGGGGGAACTTCTCCCTTCTCCTGCATTTGCAGACCACGCCACTCAGCCGTCACTGGGAGCGGACGAACTAGTTCGCGGCTGAGTCGCGAACTAAAGTGAGCGTACCGATCTCTAACTATTATGCGCAAGTATAACTCAGACAGAACCATACGTACGAGAGTACAGTCACCAGACGTGCAAAACGTCGACGCTGATACTACGTATACCCTGCTTTTGCACCAATGCAAGCTGCAATTCTCCCATGGAGACGATTGTAGAGCTGTCGAATGTTGTCTTGCGGAATGGCCTGCCGTGAAATTTCCATCTGGTGCCAGTCGTTCAGACCGCGGCAGATGACACTTCAGGACCCAAACGTGCTGAATGGGGCAAAGATACATGCTAACCAGGGTAGTTGACATACACCTTGAAGATCACGTTGGGTGGTTCAGTAATATATGTGAACGTACATTGTCCTGTTCCAGAAGCTTATCGCCTTGTTGGTTCCTAAACGGTAGCAATATGGGTTAAATGATGATTTCATTGTATCTTGCGCATTTCAATGTTTCCTGAACGATCACAAGAGAAGAAATGCCAATGTAGGATATGAATCGCCACACCATGACGCCGTGTGGCTGCTGCCTTGTTCGTCTGAGGTATACACACCAGATTTTCGCGCTCCGCTGTCAGACGCCAAACACACCTACGAACATATTGCCGTATTGGCAGAACCCTTAAAAGATGCGAACCAGAGACTGTGACTTAAGAAAAATGGCATCTGAGCTTGTTCTCAGCACTTGTGAAGAACAATATAAGTAAAAGAGGGAAGGTGCTCTAAAACTACAATTTATAGGCAACTTACGGATTATGCTGAGCTTAAACTTGTTTGTTCAGATAGAAAACAAGCAAATGGGGAACCAATTTTGTTAATATAATAAAAATGCATCTCTTCCATGAATTAATGCGGACGGTGCCCAGCCTAAATTATACACGATTAAACGCTACCGGGGGGAAGGATTCACAAACAACGAGGCGGAAGCAGGCGCCGCTATCGTAGGCGAGATTCAGCAAGTCGGAGGTAGCACAAAACACAATATACAAAAACACTTTGAAGCTGGCTCTGGTCTGTCGTGCCTGTTTTGAGATGGTGCATATGTATAGCCAAGTTAAATTACATCTGAATTGGACCGCGAGCAAAACACGCTAAGGGCGACACACGGCTACGTTACATGAAGGTGAAGTGGTTGAAAATCGGATTCATTATACAAAATCACGGTCCATTCTTAAGTTGCAGTCTGTTAGAAATCGATCTAGGTACTGGTTTTATATGAGAAGTGGCGTGCACTCAGGCGACTATCTGCAAACCCCGGAAGTCGGAACTCTGACCCACGTGGTTCCGAAAAGAAGAAGCGAAAGAAATGCAGCACCACGCGATAGAGAGCGCTTTCAGAGACGGATGAAGTCCATTCTCAAAAACTCGTAAAAGTGAAATAATTACAAATTCGGAAAAATAAAATTAATAATTACAGCATGCTACCCATAGAAATGTTTAGAATTACATAAGGAAGCTATTGTACAAGGTTGTAAATGGCTCAGTGAGAATTACTGACAAAGACAGAGTGCATACGACAAGTCGGAGAAGAAACAGCAAAATTAAAATAGGCGGGGAGAGAAGATCGTGAAATATTAGTGGAAATCAGAAGGATACCCACATAGTTACTTGCGTGATGGGCATGGAACAAGAGTTCTATGAACCAACCATTTGGAACACATATCACTCATGGAAGGAAACGATGAGAAGATTTTTACTTGCACTGTACAAAAATGAACATATCACCTATTAGAAATCGGGCCCCACAAAGATAGAAAGTATTTACACAGAGTTCATATACCGCCACATGATTATAAAAGGTTTCAATATACCAGACCGTTATCAAACTGCAACTATAATCACACACACCACGTTTATTTAGTGGAAATCACCGAATTGAAAACGAGAATACATTTCTGCACACGATCTGGGAAAATATTCCAAAAAATGTTTCACTATAAACCGTTACCATTCCCAAACACAAGAGCAGAGCCAACCTTACCTCACTAGAAGACCAGCGCAGAATGGCCATACCGAGCGGCCACAAGACGCGGGAAGCCACCGGAAGCCGGAAAATCGAGGATCAGCGAAGGTGGGGACGGAGAGACTCGCCCTGGAGAAGGCTCGTCGACTAGACTGTAACCAAAGGGTGTAGAAACCTCTTTGGTAGCCTCAGCAGCTATCGACTCTGAGCCAGAGAGAACGATGCAAAGCGAGCTCTCACTCCCCTCAATCAGACAGCCATAGATTCTCGCACATCCACTTAAAAGTAAGACAAGTACACATTCTCACAGGGACAGGCGCATATCGGAGAAGCCACATTTACGCCACATTAATTAATATAATAATAACTTATTAACATAACAAAATAAGAAAAACCTAACTAATATTTTAACACATGAAATAAAAATGCTATTCCTTGCTATTCCTTGAAACTAGCCATCTGGGATCCTCTATAAATACACCGTGTTTACAATGAATAAAAGAAAGGTCTGAAAACTGTTGTTAGTAACCAGGTGATAAACGAATTTACAAGATGTAATAAGTAATTTTGAGAAATTCTTTTGTTTACAAATTGAGTATACAGTGAGACCTTGCTCAACTAGCATAATTCGCTTCTAAGCTTTACCTGAAATGCAACGCAATTTATGTTTTTCTATTAGATGTTTTGTATTAAAAAATGGACCTAAATTTATCCTTTAATGAACAATATTGTATTTTTTAAATTATTTCTTACAAGAAAGTTGCATCAACAGAAGGAAGTTAAATTAGTTGCCTTAGAAATGAAGCCACATCTTTGTATTATAAAAGTTCTCGACGCACCACAGAACAAATATTTCAAAGTTCCAGACTAGGACACTTCGTTGAAATTTTATAAGTCCTCAAGCGACTCCACTGTCGCCTTTGTCTGTCAAACCGACGTTAACAGATTGCCCCCAAAAAGCCAAAACGGCCGTCTTAAGTACTCTCACTGGCGTACTCTGAAGTTAAATCAGTATCTCATTTTCACAAAATTAACTCTTTTACATAAAATACATAGCATCTAACGGAAATTTTCCGCTGAAACAGAATATGGCATCAAAAACATTGTACATGTCGTAGTTTTTGCATTATCAAAAAATTAAACTTTTGTACATTTGCTTTTTATTTAAACATTATTCACTGTACTATTGATCCTGTTTGATAGTTTCAGTAACTATTTAATTAAGTCTAATTTACCGTTCTGTCGCTAATACTGAAGTTATTATTGTTTATTTATTAAAACATCAGCTTTTATATCTTGAAACCATGTTACTGGCCTCTAATTCAAATTTATTGAATTTGCGCATAAAACTAAATATACATCTTAATAGTGCTTACTTAGATCTGTCATTTAACACCTTGTACATATTATTTGGTTAAGCCGTTTTCAATATATATCGTTCACAAAATTGTTGTTTTATACTGATTTTTGATTTACTATAACTCAAAACCTATTAAGGTGAGCCGGCCGCGATGGCCGAGGGGACTAAGGCGCTCCAGTCACGGTCTGCGCGGCCACTACGGTCGGGGGTTCGAATCTCCCCTCGGGCATGGATATTTATGTCGTCCTAGTTCGTAAGTAGTTCATAACTAGTTTGTAAGTTTATGGACTGATGACCCCGTAGTTAAGTCCCACAGACTATACAAACATTTAAAAACATTTCATTAAGGTGACAGGAGACGTGTTTATATCAGCGTATCCGTTTAGCCTTTATCTTTAAAATGATCCTTCGCGCTCCTTTGTATCATATATGGAGCAATAGTTATCAATTTTAAGTGGTTTATTGCATATTTCTCCAATGCCATACAGGGCTTCTCCCGCCGTTCGTCATTGCGTCTCATATCGGCCTGCATTTTCCAGTCACGTGTCTATACACAAAGCGAGCGACCAAAGGTTCGTTTGACAGATAAAAGGTACCGCTTTCTATTGACTAACCCTTGAACTACGACGACTCAGTAGCTGTCAAAACACATCACGATTCCCTCGCATATGCTTAATTTACTACAGAATTGTAGGGCTGAAGGGTCCCCACGAAACTGCTCCTTACAAAATGCAACTATGAAGTTGGGAAACTGGTTCTGGGGGTCTCCACGACTCTAATAAATAAATAAATAAATAAATATTAAAATAATTTATTATGACCAGATTATGTTTTTAATCCACGTCTTTATTTGTAAATTTGAAATGAAGCAAGAGATATTTCAAAGCAATTTTCGATATTTCACAAGCTCACGCTATCACCGCTTGGAACAAAACTGGCGGCGGAAGCTGCTTTTAAGGCAAAAGTTGGTGCGCATGCGCGTCTATATAAAGGTGCCAACACCACCTAGAGACAGGGCCTCACAACCGTCTGTGTCACGTCACGCCGATAGGCCGCGATCGGTGCTGAGTTGCTGCCAGCTACGAGGTAGTTGGCTGTGCCACAGCGGCCAGCCTCTCAGCTAGCGATCAAGGCCTCTCAGTGTGATGCCTAGCCCCTAGGGGCTCTCTGTACAATACAAAATACCCTAAAAGAAAATTTCCTCAAGAAAATCGGTATTTTGTTTAAAAGTAATAACATTATTTCAATAACAACTGAATAACTATCTGAATATGTGACATTTTTCCTTACTTTTATAAATGATTTGGGAGACAATCTGACCACCTCTCTTAAACCGCTGATAAGGCTGTTATTTATCAAGTACTAAAGTCACCAGAATCTCTAAATCAACTGCAAAATGATTTAGATGTCAGCAAGGTGCAGAAATTGGCAAGTGACCCTTAATAATGGTAAGTGTGAGTTAATTCATATTACCACTAAAAGTTACACGATAAATCAGTCAAACATACAGACCGTTAATTCTACAATACCTAGGAGTAACAATTACGAAAAACTTAAATTGGAAAAAAGCACACAGAAAATATTGTAGTGAAGGCGATACAAAGACTAGGTTTCATTATCAGAATATGCAACATTTCTACTAATGAAACTTCTATCTGCTTTTAGTATTTCTGGGCATTGTGAGATCCCCACGAACTGGGACTGGCAGACGATTTTGAGAACATTCAAAGACGGCAGCCCGTATTATCACGATATAGCGGCGAGTATGTCACGGAAATGATGCACGAGTTGGGTGGAAATCATTAAAAGAAGGGCGTTATTCGTTGCGACGAGTTCTGTTTGCGAAATTTATTTCACCAACTTTCTCTTCATAATGCGAACGTATATTGTTGCCACCCACCAACATAGGGAGACATGATCACCATAATAAAATAAGAGAAATGAGGTCAAAACAAAGATTTAGGAGTTTCTTTTTCCCGCGAGCTATTAGAGAATGGAACTATAGAGAAATATAATGAAAGCCGTTCGATGAACGCTCTGGCTGCGCTTCAGTGTCTCTCTTAGAGTATCTATGTAGATGTATATTAAACGAAAGCGCGTTGAGAGATCTCCTATGTAATAGCGGACCTATTTTTGATCATTCTGGAATCCAGTACATTTCTCCAAACTCAGTAAAATCTAGGTTCATTACTTTGTTTCAGTGACTAACTACAAGTTTCAGCTTTTTTTGGGGAGGGGGGGGGGGGAGGAGGGCGGTGTGTAGGCTATACCACAAGTTTATACAGAAGAGTACTTGTCTTTTCTTAATATGTACTATGTTTATGTGGTATGACCACAGATAATTCTGTCTTCAACATCATCATCATCATAATTAGAGATTGATTTTCCCTTTCAACGCTCATTCAATAGTGCCTTTAATAAAATTCGTTCATGGTCCCCTAGTCAATGTGAACAATGATGCCTCCTCTAATGTTAAGCCTCTTACGTCAAAATCATTCTAGACTGAATCCAAGTACTTCCTTGGTCTACTTCGAGTCCTATTACCCTCTACTGCTGAAACCAAGAGTCTATGAGGTAACTTTACGTCTCGCGTGCGTGTAACATGACCCCATCACCTCAGCCTGTTCACTCTAACTGCTTCATTTATGGTGTTCATTTCCAGTTTTTCTTCGATTTCTTCATCATGGACACCCTCCTTCCATTTTTCCCAACTGTTAGTACCTGTCATCATCCTTGCTACTTTCATATCTGTAACCTCAGCCGCATAAATAAGGTAACTTGAATCCACCCAGCTTTCACTCCCATAAGGCGGTCGAAAGAAAAGTGTGATGCCCCGCTATCTTAGTCTTGGTACTGATTTCCTTCTTGCAGAAGAGAACTGATCGTTGCTGAGCACTCACAGCATTAGCTTTGCTGCACCTTGATTCCAGTACATCCACCACGTTGCCATCCTGAGAAAAAATATCCTAAGTACTTAAAACTGTCCACCTGTTCTAACTTTGTTCCTCCTATCTGGCATTCAATTTGTTTGAATCTCTTTCCTACAGACGTTACATTCGTTTTGGAGATGCTGATCATACCGCAATGCTTACACCTCTGATCTAGCTCTGCAACCTGTCAGTCAAATCTGCAATCGCAAATAATTCGTCACACTGCCAGTCTATTTTTTTTTTCAGCTTACTGTCCAGAAATAGTATGAACATTAAGGGATAGTCTGTTGAAAACAATAGACTAGTAGGGTGAGATTAAAATATGTAAAAACAAAATTAGCAGCCTCGCATATGATGACGCCTTAGTTGTGATGACCAATTTGATTGGAAGGTTGCCATCTAATCTTTCACAGGTAGATCAGAGGTGTAAGGATGAAAACATGGAGACTTGTTCAGGCTGGGGCATTACAGATAAAGAGAGAAGCAGATTGTTTCCATGTGAAAAGCAGGCAAGCTGTTGGGTTCCCCAGCTGGCTGGCTAACAGTTTGGACCTAGTGAATGGAATACAGGTCGTTAGGAAAACCCTAATCTGCTCGGAAACACAAAACGGCGGTCTTGGACTAGCGAGGGCAGCTATCCCATATTGCAACTGAAATACAATATAACCACACAAAGTATTCTAAAAATCCATATAAAAACAGGGAATCATCATACGACAAGTATAATTATATGAATGGATTCAGGAGACGTGGGAGAATCAATTACAATTTCAATATCCCTTACAGATAAAAGGCCGATAACTTTCAGTACTATAATACTAGTATTATAAGACTTACATTTACAATTATTGATACATAGTGTTTATCAGTAATAGTTTTAAGAAGGAAATGGGCAGCATTGCACCACGCTACCTGTCTTAAAAGACGCACCACGTTATTTCCGTATTCTTTCAATAAACTTTGTTTTACTCTCATATTCTGGTTTTCGTTGAGGTAGTAATATTCTTGTGTCAGAACATAGATTCCACTACAGAAACACAAAACATGAACCCAGCAAAGCGCATTAAATTTATATATGTATTTTATTATAGTTAATATTATTCTTAGTAACGTGCGTTTTATATTGTAGCTTCCTCTTAAATATTTCATGTCCGACTAAAAATAGTAGATAAGCAGTACATAATTTATACATAAAAACTGAATGTATTTATGGACAACAACAGAATATATTGCATAAAAAGCCATGATAAATATTAATCGTGTAACTATATTTCGACGGCGGCAGTATTTTTGAACAGAGACGCCACGCTTAATAGCAACCTGAGCAAAGATCTTCAGTCTCAACCGAATTTAATATTGTTAAATATATATTTATTTGTTACGTGTAAACAACATTTGTAGAGAGGTGGTCAAAGCATTTAATTATGTGATAATCAAATGTATAAAATTTTGTAAGGGAAATTTATTTTAAAGATGAGACGTTCGGATGAGTGAAAGGATACAATTTTAGGAGTAAGTAGAGCACGCTTTTGAACGCTTGGGAGGGGACTCGTAACTTGGACGTGGTGGTGAGAGGTTGTGACACTGGGCGGTCTGAAGCCGCGTTACACGTTGTAAAGAGATAGGCATGTGTGGACTTAGAAAATGTGACTGCAGAACTTAGTCTCTGGTTGAAAAGTGGTTAACTACGGACGGTAGTAGGGCTGTGAAACTGTAATAATTCAGCTATCTTTACTCGTGTGATGACAAACTGTGTCTTATCAAAAATACTGTAATTAATCGCGGACTATAATATTCTTCTCGGGTCTCCTGCCGGATCAAAACGTCATCTTGACACAATATTTCGGCGGTCCACCTGGCCGCCATTCTCAGATGACAGTGCTGGTACACCGACTCGCCGAGTCTACACCGACTCTCGGCGAGTCGGTGTACCAGCACTGTCATCTGAGGATGGCGGCCAGGTGGACCGCCGAAATATTGTGTCAAGATGACGTTTTGATCCGGCAGGAGACCCGAGAAGAATATTATGAAGCATTACGCCGGGAAAGCCTACGCAGTCACAATCGCGGACTAATTTGGAACTGCAATGTTCGATGGGCTTCATTAATTTACGACTGATAATTTGGAACTTTTACTCTCAAGTGTGTGTGATACTTATTGTGGCTCTCATGAACAATAGTTGGGGAAATATTCAGTTATTTACCGATGTATAAAGTAGCACCACCTCAGCAATTTCATGTCCAAAACAGAGTAATAAACTCCATTTATACAAATTACTTCTTGAATGACACTCTTTTAAACATTATTTTAGAATCCATTTTGGTGGTTATTCGGAGCTTTAATGTATGCTTGTTTGAATATATTTTCACGTCATCATCTGCAAATTGATAGACTGACTAAACTACAGATTAATTATTTATCTTATTTAAACAGTTTGGTTAATTGTTTAGGGAATAGAAGCTGACATACATAACTCACCCCTATTAACAGAGACAACGAGCCATAAACCTTTTACTACCATGAGTTATGTATTGCCCAATTCTTATTGGTGAGTATCGATAGGAAGGTCGCAAGGCGTGTATTATTCGGTCTACAACGCCATGTACAGTATTTAGCATTCCTCTTGAAAGACTTTCTTGTATACCCCACAGTTACAATTTCGTAGTCGGGAGAAAACCTGTATTCGTTTTTGTATACATCCGAAGCAGGTAAGTGAATAATTTCTCCGTTTTCGTTAGCTTTCCACAGCTCTTCAGAATCTGAAATATTGTATCCTACCCAAGAGCCAGACCTATGAACGAAAGCCGTATCGGCATAAAACAAGTGCGCTGCCTCTTCTGTTTATACACTGGAATTACAGGTAGAATTACTGCTATTTAACAGAGTCTGTTTGTACCACAGGGAATAATTCGCCTCATTCGACTCCGTTTATTCTGAGTTCTGTTAATCGTGAGTGGGAATACGCGGATGAAGTTGCTTCTCTATCCTTAAAAAGAGATCGCCAAAAGCCTGTTAAGCGGTGGCGGACTCCGCAGACTCCATCTCCCAGCAGGAAATGAAAGGAGGAGCCACTCAAGAAACCCGTAATCTGTTTCCGGCGATTTCATGCATGGGATGTTTCCATTTTCAAGGCACGTATTTGGTTTTGCATTCATGTTATGCCTTCCCTCGGTCCCTTACGAAATAACGCTGGTATTTCGCGGAGGAGAAGGTGCTTGAGCAAAGCGAAAATACCACTATGGAGTGCGAACGCCGAAGTAATGCGGAAGGCGAAGGGAGAGACACTAAATTCGAAGTGCCACAACAGTACAGATGCCAGGAAAACGCTTAGTGCGAGCGTGTGCCGTATTGCGAAAGTCAGTGCGATCCTTTCTGTTGCTGACTACTGAAAATTGCCACAGATTGAACAACTAAAAATCGAATAAAACGTATTTTATATCTACATGTACATAAATACTCTGCAAGCCACACTGAAGTGCATGGCAGAGAGTTCATCGAAGCGATTTTATGATGTTTCTCTACGGTTCCATTCTCTAATACTTCTTACGAAAAAGGAACACCTTAATCTTTCCGTTTTCGATCTGATTTCTCTTATTATATTTCCATGATTGTCTTCTTATGTAGGTGGGTGTTAAGAAAATATGTATGCATTCGGAAGAGAAAGTTGGTGAAACAAATTTCGCTAGTAGATTTCGTAACAACAAAAAATGCCTTTCTTTTAATAATTTCCACCCCAACTCGTGCATCATTTCTGTGACACTCTCGCCCCTTTATCGCGATGGTACAAAACGAGATGCCCTTCTCTGAAAGTTCTCTAAATCGTCTGTCAGTCCCGCTTGGTGTGGATCCCACAATGCGCAGCAGTACTCAAAAATAGGACGCATTACTGTATTGTAGGCAGTATCTTAAGTAGAATTGTTGCATCTTCTAAGACTCCTGCCTACGAAAAGTAGTCTTTTGGTTTGCTTTCCCTACAATATTTTCTATGCGTTCTTTCCAATTTAAGTTGTTTGTAATTGCTACTCCCAGGTATTTAGTTGAATTTGCAGCCTACAATTCTAACTGATGTATCGTATAAATGAAGTTTAACGGGCTTCTTTTAGTGGTGATATGGATGACTTCACACTTCTCATTATTAAGGGTTAGTTCCCATTGAAGCACCATCTTATATAAATCATTCTGCAGTTGCTTTTCATCTTCTGGTGAGTTTACTAACCGGTAAGTGACTGCATCATCCGCTAACAACTTAAGAGAGCTACTCAGACCACAGAGATATTAATCAGCTACTCAGATTGTCTCCTAAATCGTTTATAATAACGAGAAACAGTAGTGGCCCTATAACACATTCCTGGGGAACGCCAGATGTCACTTCTACTCGATGACTTTCCGTCAATTATAACGTACTGTGTCCTCTCTGACAAGAAATCACGAATCCATTCGCACAATTGTGACTGTATTCCACAAGCACACAGTTTTATTAGAAGATGCTTGTGAGGTACAGTTCGAAAGCCTTCCGGAAATCTAGAAATACGGTATCTATTTCACATCTCTTGACCTAAAGATCTGTGTTTCACAAGGTCGTTCTCTTCGAAGTAGTTCATCGTATTTGAGGAAAATATATGTCTAACAACCTGCTGCAAACAGACGTCAGTCATATAGGCCTGTAATTTTGCAGATCACTCCTACTGCCTCTTTGAATATTGGCGTAACCTGTGCAACTTTCCAGTCTTTGGGTACGGAACGATCGCTGAGCTAGAATTAAACGTTTTCCTATTCGATAATCAATAAAGGTCCTTTACTTTAAAGTTACATATACTCCTGGCCATTAAAATTGTTACATCACGAAGATGACGTGTTACAGACGCGAACTATAACAGACAGGAAGAAGATGCTATGATATGCAAATGATTAGCTTTTCAGAAAATTCACATAAGGTTGGCGCCGGTAGCGGCACCTACAACGTGCTGACACGAGAAAATTTTCCAACCGATTTCTCATACACAAACAGCAGTTGACCGGCGTTGCCTGGTGAAACGTTGTTATGATGCCTCGTGTAAGAGGAGAAATGCGTACCATCACGACTTTGATAAAGGTCGGACGCTGCTCGCGTTGGTCGCGATCCAATGACAGCACAATATGGAATCGGTGGGTTCAGGAGGGCAAAACGGCCTCGTATCACTGGCAGTTGAGATGACAGGCCTCTTATCCGCATGTCTGTAAAGGATCGTGCAACCACGTCTCGATCTCTGAGTCAACCCATGGGGACTTTTGCAAGAGAACAACCATCTGCACGAACATTTCGACGACGTTTTGCAGCAGCATGGACTATCAGCTCAGAGACCATGGCTGCGGTTACCCTTGCCGCTGCAACACCGACAGGAGCGCCTGCGATGGTGTACGCAACGATGAACTTGGGTGGACGAATGGCAAAACGTTATTTTTTCGGATGAATCCAGGTTCTGTTTACAGGATCATGATGGTCACATCCGTGTTTGGCGATATCGCGGTGAACGCACATTGGAAGCATGTATTCTTCATCGCCATACTGGCGTATCACCCGGCGTGATGGTATGGAGTGCCATTGGTTACACCTCTCGGTCACCTCTTGTTCGCATCGACGGCACTTGGAACGTTGGCCGTTACATTTCAGATGTGTTATGACCCGTGGCTCTACCCTTCATTCGATCTCTACGAAACCGTACATTTCAGCAGCATGATGCACGACCGCATGTTGCAGGTCCTGTACGGGCCTTTATGGTTACGGAAAATGTTCGACTGCTGCTCTGGCCAGCACATTCTTCAGATCTCTCAGCAATTGAAAACGTTTGGTCAATGGTGGCTCGTCACAATAAGCCAGTCACTACTCTTGATGAAATGTGGCATCGTATTGAAGCTGCATGGGCATCTCAATTGGTGAGAGATCTGGAGAATTTGCTGGCCAGTGCAGCATTCGAACATTTTCCGTATCCAGAAAGGCCCTTACAGGACCCGCAACATGCGGTCGTGCATTATCCTGCTGAAATGTAGGGTTTCGCAGGAATCGAATGAAGGGTAGAGCCAGAGGGTGTTGTTCTGGGTACTGATTTCTCAGGATCAATGCACCCAAATTGCGTTGAAATGTAATCACATGTCAGTTCTAGTTTATTTTCAACTTTGAACATGGCTGATTAACAGCAACCATAATCCAATTATTTTAACAATTTTTTATATCAGCCAAACGGTTGCGTTATTTTTAGGTACTTGACCTAGGTTTCGTTGCCACTAGGGACAACTTCATCAGAAGAGTAAAAACATTTACATGAAACACATGACGTCAAATATAATATATTTGTCCAATGAATGCCCGTTTATCATCTGCATTTCTGCTTGGTAGAGAAATTTTAATGGCCAGTAGTGTATGTACGTTTTTTGGAAACAACCGTTCTAAACCCAACAGAAGTTTAAATGTTTGTGGACCAAACTGCTAACCTATACTAAGGACAACGCAAACTCTCGAACCTTTGGCGAGAGCGACCGCCCAGCCCGCAGCATGACGCCTTAGACCACGCGGCCATTCTATGTGGCACGCTACAAAAGTCGCGGAAGTTCCAGTGCTATATTAAAGACAGTTGTGATCAGCAGATAAGTAAGAGTCACACGAAGTTTCATTTAACAAAAACCTTTAAATTATTGTGAAATAGTGTATATTAATAACAATGAATTACTTATAAAGATTTTTCAGCTCCACGTTATGATATAAAATATTTATCTAAAAATAGTGCATATTGATTTCGGTCAACAATTGAACATCATCAGTGCTGTAAAAACAAGTTCCATGAGTGACATTACAAAATCGTACCAAGAATATTACTGTCTAAATAAAGGTATTGCAGCATTTTTTTACCGTAATTGGTATTTCATTCTGTACTATCCAAACCCTCTCTGCCTGGAATTCCTCGTCCCTAACACAAGGATCGACGAACTTGGATAAATATTTTATGCCTATACGTTTAAAGTATCTGTGCGAATTTGGTTTTAGAGAAATTGTGGTATTGTAAGACCAATGTACAACAATTATTTGTCCGATTCAGTGAAGACTACACACATTAGCTGTGCTTGTCGGTATTACGACTGTTAAGGCAGAACGCGTGTGCCAGGATAAAAGGGGGAAACGGTTAATTGAGTTACCATTTAGCATGTGGAAATTTAACAACATTTATTAACTAAGAAGTACAAGAGATATTGAAATATCAGATTTGTTTCAAATCATGAAGGAACAATTTACGTAATTCACTTCGTATATCAACAAATCAATAAGCGTCATTTACGAACATATTGCTTTGCTTACGTTGGGCAATGAGTTCATAATTATTATAGACTTCTGGCTGTACATATACCAATATAAACATGCATGTAAATAATATCCCGCCAGCTTCCTTCTGACTGAAAAATCGTTACAAAACTTCAATAATCACCACAAATTGAGTATATACAGATCAATCATCAAACATAACGTAATCAATAAACTAAGAACGTGTGCTTCCCTTGGTAATTCTTCTCACGATCAAACAGAGTCTACAGAAACAGGTACTTCCTGTAGGATTCGTCCATTACTAGAAGTACAAGACGTATGTACTTGGCTCTGAACTGCGTCCACACTAGTTCAGCCAGTGCAGTGTGGCATTAGATACAATGTTACCAAAATATACAGAAGGCGTACCTGCAACAAACTGGTATTAACAATAGTTCTAATGAGTCACAATACTTAACTACAGCTTCTCTGGCACCGCGTATCTAACACGCCGGTTGACGGCACAGTGCATGAACTATAGAACACAAGAAATCACTGACAACACCGTCACGTAGCTTATACAGCTTAGCGGTCGTTAACCCTCTAGACGACGCGACGTGGCAACAGAACTGTTCACAACCCACATATCGAAATGCACTCAGTTTTGTGTCGTGGATAAGCAATAACCCAAACAGTCACATTACCCGAACTGCTGTCCACTTCTCCAGACAAAGGCAAACATCTGACCTCCACTAGGAAGCGTGACTGTTTGCGTTTTGCCGTGCTGACTGTCGGTACTCCTGGCCGCAGCGAACGACCACAACTCACTTTACTGCCGCTGCCCTCTAGCTCGTCCTGTCACCGACTGGTCGCTTCCTCGTCCACTCCATAGATCTTTTCCCTCATACCAGAGATTTGTTAACGGATGGCAAAACAGGGTAGCCAACCCTGTCATGTGCCTTCCGGCAGACAACTTCAGGGCAGATACATAGAAGAGTTTACGCTACCAATATCAGACTCACATTAAATGAAAACCTCGCAAGTCAGACCTCAGATGCACAACCGAAGATTAATAAAACTGCCTCGTGGTTCACGAGGCACCTAATATTTTAGGATAAGATAGTTTGGTGCTTACAAAGTTTTCAGCTGGAAAAAGAGAGCTAGGAGTTTGTAAATGTAGTCACAAAAACCTCTCTGGAGGTTTCGTAACATAGATAGCCTGTGTGAAGTGTCACTCTTCACAGGATGTCCTTCGTCGGCGCTTCAACCGAAGAACATTGTCGAGTCAGTAAGTGCCCGAGAACGAAGACAGCAACTGGTATTTCATCATCCTCAACCAGAGCGCGCGACCTCCGACTGCATGAATTCTCAAGGCCTGTACCAGCAACATTCGACAAAAATTCGCATTTACTACAATTCTGCCATCTTTCGATATAAAACTCTGATTACACTATTCCACAAATAACCGCTGCAACTGTAGTTTATTTCCTTTCGTGACCGGTAAACCTTTCCTCCTCAAACGCTACTTCTTCTAGGTACGCCGGCGGTGGCCGAGGAGACTGAGGCGCTCCAGTCATGGTCAGCACGGCCACTACGGTCGGGGGTTCGAATCCCCCCTCGGGCATGGATATTTGTGCCGTCCTAGTTCGTAAGTAGTTCATAAGTAGTTTGTAAGTTTAGGGACTGATGACCCCGTAGTTAAGTCCCATAGACTATACAAACATTTGAATATTTGAACATTTCTTCTAGGTACGCCTTACTCATTCCAGACATGCAACTCCGTCTCCAAATAATAAACAAACCTTGTTGTTCCTAACATAGAATACACAGAAAACAACAATTTTTAGTGGTGATACTTGCAGCCTTACACCTTCTTTATGTTAGGAAACGTCCATTCAGTACGTGAGGTGATTTTGGCGGTTTTTTTCGGCCCTTCCTGCGGCCCTTCTCCTACCCATAATCTCACGTTAGATTTTTCAAAATGCGTATTTCAGTGTAAATACGAGGACTGAAACCTAATTAGTGGCAACTTTTTATTCGCACCAGAATGTTCAAATGTTGGTAGAGCTTATGGGACTTAACTATGGAATCAACAGTTCCTAAACTTGCAAACTACTTACGAACTAGCTTATTCTAAAGAGGGCACAAACACCCATGCCCGAGGGCGGATTCGAACCCCGACCGTAGTGGCCGTGCAGACCGTGACTGGCACGCCCTCGCGGCCGGCCCCACACCAGAAGTAGCCTATCTGCAGAGACTTGAAATACAATTTGAAATGGAACGTACGCCAGTCGCAGATGGGGACTGCCAAATATGACTAAGATCTAATTAAAATTGAAGACGAGTGGTAAAAGCAACAATTTATATATTCTGACTATTCTTAAGAAATAGGGACAATAGTTTAAAAAAAATTACATTTCTCAGACATTTAAAAGAGGGAAAGATTAACAATAAAATTAATTAACGGCCCATTTCATTTCCCCCTTTTATGAATTTTACTTAGTAAGGAAATATGTGTGTATGATGTTGAACCTATCGTTAAATCAGACAACAAATTGTTCATAATACAGCAATTTGGTTTAATTATGGTTCTGATATTGATGTATACACTATTAAATAAGAAACAGTGCATTAAACTGATTATGTGCGCAACGGATCTTTTAACAAAACAACGATGGCAAGTCACCATATGAAACAGACACTGACTATACTCAAAATATTTGACTGCGAGAAAGATAATAAAAAACCTCAAACCACTTTCTTATTGTTTGACTGCGAGAATTTTATGCAGATCAGTACCTGATTATCAAAATTCAGTATCCTAATCAATTGACTGCAGTGTTGCATAACAATCATTTACTATACCACAAAATCAATGCTGCACTTTAAATCCTCTAATAACTAATTATTAAATGAAGGAAGAAGGTTAATCTTCTAACTACGTAAATGAAACAGGAAAGAGAGGTCAACTTTGTTACTTATTATTAATAATCAGCATTACATTACCTACATAATACAACTTTTTCCTAATGACATCAAATGCAATTACCTTCATTCCAGCGGTGATAGTAATAAAAAAATACAATATATATTCCAAATACAATCAAATCAACTTGCTGGCACAGCAGCCTCTGCTCTACATCGGAGCCATACACACAACTCAACCGCTCTCTAAGCGAGCTAAACCACAAGTGCCACTCTCTCTCTGTGCGAGCTACAATGCTGTGCAATACATGATCTTTGCCAAAGATGAAACTTCACAGAGTTAAGTACACATATCGATATACACAGTAGAAGCAATATTATACATTTTCTTGCAATCAAGTTACTCGACACAAAACAGGAGGCACAATATTAGACATTTTCTTACAAAAATATTTTTTATGGACACGTTTCAACCCTAATTGATGACAGGAGAAAATATAAAAATTCAGCAAGTGAAACAGGAGAAAGGGAGTACAAACGTCTGAAAAAGGAGATTGACAGGAAGTGCAGACTGGCTAAGCAGGAGTGGCTAGAGGACAAATGCAGAACCGTACAAGAATGCATAACTAGGGGAAAGATAGATACCGCCTACAGGAAAATAAAATAGATATATGGAGACAAGGAATGTATGTATGAATATCAAGAACACGGACGGAAAACCAGTACTGGGCAAAGAGGGGAAAGCTGAACTGTGGAAGAAATATATAGAGGGCCTATACAAAGGAAATAAAGGCAATATTCTAGAAAGGGAAGACGAAATGGAGGAACATGAGATGATACTGCGAGATGAATTTGACAGAGCGCTGAAGGACTTGAGTCGAAACAAGGCCCCTGGAGTAGATGATATTCAGTATGAACTGCTGAGGTCGTTAGGAGAACCAGTCACCTGGTATGCAAGATGTATGAGACAGGGGAAATAACCCTCCCCCCCCCCGACTTCAAAAAGAATATTGTAATTCCAATTCCAAAGAAAGCAAGTGCAGACAAGTGTGAAAATTACAAAGTTTAATAAGTCATGGGTGCAAAATACTAACACGATTTATTTACAGACGAATGGAAAAACTTATGGAATCCGACCTCGGGGAAGATCAGTTTGGATTTAGGAGAAATGTGGGAACACGGGAGGCAATACATTACGAGTAATCTTAGAAGTTAGGCTAAGGGAAAGGAAACCTACGTTTTTAGCGTTTGTCGATTTGGAGAAAGCTTTTGACAATGTCGACTGGAATACACTCTTCCAAATCCTGAAGGTATCAGGGGTAAAATATAGGGAGCGAAGAGTTATATTCAACTTATACAAAAACCAGACAGCGGTTATTAGAGTCGAAGGGCAAGAAAGGGACACAGAGGTTGGGAAGGGAGTAAGACAGGGTTGTAGCCTTTCCCCAATGTTGTTCAATCTGTACATTGAGCAGGCAGTGAAGGAATGGAAGGAGAAATTTGGAGAGGGTATTAAAGTGCAGGAATAAGAAATAAAAACATTGCGGTTTGCCGATGACATAGAAATTCTGTCAGACACCGCAAAAGATCTGACAGAGCAATTGAATGGGATGAACCATGTCTTGAAAGGAAGATATAAGATGAACATTAACAAGAGTAAAACTAAGGTGATGATATGCAATGTCAGAAAATCAGGCGATGCTGAAATTAGGGAATGAGACAATAAAAGTAGTTGATGAATTATGTTATTTGGGTAGCAAGATAACTTCTGATTGCCGAAGTAAACAAGATATAAAATGCAGAATGGCTATGGGAAGAAAAGCGTTTCTAAAGAAGCGTAACTTGTTAACATCCAATATCAATTTAAATGTTTGGAAGTCGTTTCTGGAAGCATTTGTCTGGAGTGTAGTATTGTATGGGAGTAAAACGTGGACGATAAGGAGTTCAGACAAAAAGATGATAGAAGCTTTTGAAATGTGGTGCTACAGACGAATGATGAAAATTAGATAGGTAGATCACGTAACTAATGAGGAGGTGCTTAACCGAATTCGGGAGAAAAGGAGTTTCTGGTATATCCTGACTAAGAGAAGTGATGGATTGGTTGGACACATTCTGAGACATCAAGGAATTATCAACTTAGCATTAGAAGGAAGCGTGTGGGGTAAAAATCGTAGAGGGAGACCGAGGGACGAATATAGTAAACAGATTCAAAAGGATGTAGGTTGCCGAACGTATTCTCAGATGAAGATACTTGCACAAGACAGGGTAGCGTGGAGAGCTGCATCAAACCAGTCTGCGGACTGAAGACTACAACAACAACCAAATTGCTAACATGATTAAACCAACTTCATGACCAGTATCGGATTCACAATAGCCAGTCCATGTGGCATAACTAACAGACAAAGGAAGTTCCTTACTATTTAAATAATCCAAAACGAAAATTACTGGGGAAGCAAGATATTGGATTTGCACTGCTTAATCATAGTTACGAACCAGAGTAATCATTATTAAAGAATGAAATCCTAACACGAACTAAAAGAACAAAGGCACACACGGTTCGACTATCTTTAGATCATAAATTTTGACAACTACAAACGTTAGCTCTAACTGAAATATTCATCGCGTATTCCGCACGAAATACTGGAACAGTTTAATACTGTTGCGAGCATTTCAACTCAGAATCTAACACCGCAGTAAGAAAATCTTAACCTCGGTCCACAGTCCAGCTAACCATCTTACCTCAAGCGTCGACCTCGGCAGAATGCCCAAGCCATGGGGTGAACCGGGCTAGCAGTGGCGAGCGAGTTTATAGTGGTAGCGGGGGTGGGGGGAGGGGTTGTCCAGTGAGCGAGCCTTCCCCAAATGGCCGGAAGGAGAGGGTTAGCATCTTTGCGGGTCGCTACTCAAGAGTTACTTTGGGTCAAGGATAGTACTGCTGCAGAAGCCTGGGCTTCAGCATACGATACTTCGAATACAGACTAACAGAAATGTTCAAATGTTTGTATAGCTTATGGGACTTAACTACGGGGTCATCAGTCCCTAAACTTACAAACTACTTATGAACTAACTACTAATAAAGACGGCACAATTATCCATGCCCGAGGGAGGATTCGAACCCCCGATCGTAGTGGCCGTGCAGACCGTGACTGGAGCGCCTCAGTTCCCACGGCCACCGCGGCCGGCTACAGAGATGTAACTAGCGTGTCTGCAGAGGGCGGTGCAGTATTCTACATCAATACGGCGATGCGCAAGTCTAGAGATACAGTCCACACACACACACACACACACACACACACACATACACATACAAATTCATTCAGAGGGCGATGTTAGTTAGGGAGAACACAATTTAACACACAAAATATCACAAAAGTATTAAAAGAATTAGACGCGATGCTGAGGAGTCATGTAATGGTTGCATAAGTTACCGAGTTGTATAACAATATAATTAAGAGAATTGACTCACGGAATAATGTGAAACAGGTTCACAGTATTATTTGGACGTGTTTCAACCTCAAAATGCAGTAGTGAAGGCGTTTTATTTAAAGTATAGTCACACTAAAATGAACATAAAAAGTGAACAATATATGTTGATAAACAAAATGGCGATCTATATGTTGAATACATGTGTTTAGGAAGGCATTTACAGAAACTTTGAGTAACAGACTTGATCGTCCATACTCAGACAAATGTCATCCTTGCAGCTGAGTGGACAACAAAGCATTTCAAGAAAAATGCCAAGAGAAGAAAGATGCTCTCAGCTTCCAGTTAAGTTACAACAAACCTTCAGTTCCATTCTAAAAAAAAGTACAAATGTTTGTAAATCTATGGTACTCAGCAGCTTGGTTATCAGTCCCTAGCTAACAAACTACTTAACGTAGGGTAAACTAGACTAAGGACAACACAAAGATCCATGCCCGAGGGGGGAATCGAACACCCGACGGCGGACGGCCGCGCGCACTGCAACACAGCGCTCCAGTACGCGCTGCTAATCCGCCGCGGCAGATCCATTCTAAAAGTAGATTCGTTTTAGAATGGAAACTATGGCAAATGTCGCAACAATGTAGGACTGCTGAAAATTCCAGATCACGCAGCTAAATTCTCGCGACAAATGTATCTGTTCAACTTCATCATACGCCTACGCTGCCTTTCCGAGGTTTAAGTCCTCCCTCGGCCATGTGTGTGTGTGAGAGAGAGAGAGAGAGAGAGAGAGAGAGAGAGAGTATTGTCTTTAGGATAGTTTAAGTAGCATCTAATCGTAGGGACATAACGCAGTAGTTAATTACCATACACTTACAAGCATATGAACATTTTGAACGCCTAAGTTCGTCATTACACCGCAGAATTAAGTAATACCTTCAACTTTTTGTGGATTGAAAATGAGTATCCAAAACTGTGGAATCAAATTGCTCCAGACTATTCAACTCTTGTGGAGAGCGTTTGACAACGACACGTTATGACTTTTAAAATTTTCCCGGCGTATTTCTTCTTCCAGTAATTTTCGGGTGTGCAGCCGGATCCCATTGACATTCTGCAACGATATTTCGGCCCAGAGACGTCCGGCCATCTTCAGGTGAGTAGGCAACTACTGAAGAGCGCAGGTACGTTCGCGGTATTTATACCGAGTATTGCGCATGCGAGATACGCTGGAGTCTTACTGCGCATGTGTTAGATGGTGACATGCGCGGTACGGGCGAGCTGTGTGTGCTGCCCTCGGTGGTGAAAGTGAACACTCATCTAATCATCGAGAATCGAATGATTCCGTCGATTCCGCTGTGCCTCAATAGCTTTAAGAACAGGGTTCCAATTTTTATCCAGCTGAAAGCCGTTGTCACGATTTATTAAATTGTCAGCAAGGCGTATTTCAACCGCTTCTTTGAAGACTGAGTTCCAAAAGCCGGAAACTGGAGCTAAAATTGTGGTTTTGTTGTATTCCATGGAGTGTCCCATGGAAATGCAGTGCTCTGCTACAGCTGATTTCGACGGTTGCAGAAGACGGGTGTGTCTTTCGTGCTCCGTACAGCGCTCTTGAACCGTTCGAGTCGTCTGACCTATGTAAGCAGAACCACACTCGCAGGGAATTTTATAAACGCCCGCTTTTTTCAATAGCAAATCGTCTTTTACAGATCCGACTAGGGCTATATTCTTCGTTGGTGGACGGAAGATGACCTGGATTTTATGTTTCCTTAGCAATCTGCCTATTTTAGAGGACACATTGCCAGCATAAGGAAGGAATGCAACTGATTTGTAATCTTCTTCATTGTCCTCTGTGCGTTGCTTCTTGTTGTTATGATTACGTATGGCCTTCCTTATTTGGCGTGGAGTGTAGCCATTCTCTTTGAACACTTTCTCCAAGTGTTCCAGTTCTGCAGGAAGATTTTCTTCGTCTGATATCAAGTGTGCTCGATGTATTAGCGTACTAAGGACTCCAGCGGTTTGTGCGGGATGATGGCAGCTGGACGCCTGGAGGTATAGATCTGTGTGCGTAGGTTTCCTGTACACAGAGTGTCCCAAAGAGCCGTCATCCTTGCGTCGTACCAGCACGTCCAGAAATGGTAAAGCTCCATCTTTTTCACTCTCCATGGTAAACTTGATATTTTCATGTATTGAATTTAAGTGACGGTGGAATTTCTCCAGTTCCTCTCTACCATGAGGCCATACAACGAAAGTGTCGTCTACGTAGCGCCAGAACACAGTGGGCTTTAAAACAGCAGACTCAAGTGCCTTCTCCTCAAAGTCCTCCATAAAAAGGTTAGCCACCACAGAGGACAGAGGGCTCCCCATGGCGACACCGTCAGTTTGTTCAAAAAATTCGTTATTAAATAAAAAGTAGGTTGAGGAGAGAGTATGCTCAAACAAAGCTGTCAAGTCTTCACTGAAAATGTTACCAATGAGATGTAACGAGTCCATTAAAGGCACTTTTGTAAAGAGCGAGACCACATCAAAGCTGACTAGTAAATCCGTGCTGCTCAACTTAACTGTCTTCAGGCGATTCACAAAATCTCCAGAGTTACGTATGTGGTGACAACACTTGCCCACGTAAGGCTTGAGCAAAGAAGCCAGATGTTTAGCGGTATAATAGGATTAATAGTGAGCAATATTGGTGCGTCGACCTATTATACCGCTAAACATCTTTGCAGATTGCTAAGGAAACATAAAATCCAGGTCATCTTCCGTCCACCAACGAAGAATATAGCCCTAGTCGGATCTGTAAAAGACGATTTGCTATTGAAAAAAGCGGGCGTTTATAAAATTCCCTGCGAGTGTGGTTCTGCTTACATAGGTCAGACGACTCGAACGGTTCAAGAGCGCTGTACGGAGCACGAAAGACACACCCGTCTTCTGCAACCGTCGAAATCAGCTGTAGCAGAGCACTGCATTTCCATGGGACACTCCATGGAATACAACAAAACCACAATTTTAGCTCCAGTTTCCGGCTTTTGGAACTCAGTCTTCAAAGAAGCGGTTGAAATACGCCTTGCTGACAATTTAATAAATCGTGACAACGGCTTTCAGCTGGATAAAAATTGGAACCCTGTTCTTAAAGCTATTGAGGCACAGCGGAATCGACGGAATCATTCGATTCTCGATGATTAGATGAGTGTTCACTTTCACCACCGAGGGCAGCACACACAGCTCGCCCGTACCGCGCATGTCACCATCTAACACATGCGCAGTAAGACTCCAGCGTATCTCGCATGCGCAATACTCGGTATAAATACCGCGAACGTACCTGCGCTCTTCAGTAGTTGCCTACTCACCTGAAGATGGCCGGACGTCTCTGGGCCGAAATATCGTTGCAGAATGTCAATGGGATCCGGCTGCACACCCGAAAATTACTGGAAGAACGACACGTTAATTTTCTGAGGGTTGTGGTGACCAGCTGGCTGCTTTTTGACGCTCCTCAATATGTTACAAATGTTAGGAAGTTTCCTATTGACAGCAGGTTTTGGAGGCGATATTATAGTTTAATATTCTGCAAAAGTGAAAACGCCAAGATCGCGAAAAAAATATTTAATTACTACCGGTTTCGGAGGACTGTACTACCAACTTATAGAATGTAATATGACCAGATGATGGTGGCACAGTCCTCCGAAACCGGTGGTCATTAAATAAATTTTTCGTGATCTTGGCGTTTTCACTTTTGAAAAATACGGACACTCACTCGTTTCACTAGGCAGAATTTTCGGTAAAGTTACCTTGACTATTACAGTAATGCTGCAGTAATTAAACAGATTCGTAGAGTTTTACGAAATTATTCGCAATTGCGATTTTCTTACAGCTGCACTGTATTTGGCATAGATGTTTTACGAAATGGTGAAATATGTGAATTTTGTGCCGAGCCGGGACTCGATCCCGGGTTTCCGCTTCGCTTTTCGGGAGCGGTCGCCTTAACCCCTAGGCTACTCAAACACATCTCCAGGACCGACCCAAACTTTCACATGCCATACTGACTACGTATATGAGAGTCAATTACATTCAGCCCTTAGCACTCGCCGCAAGAATGTAATTGTCTCTCAAATAAGTAGTATGGCATATGGAAGTTTGGATCGGTCCTGGAGTCGTGTTCGGGTAGCCTAGTTGTTAAGGCGACCCCTCGCGAAAAGCGGGAAACCCGGATTTGAGTCCCGGCTCGGTACAAATTTTTCATATGTCACTATTTGGTAAAACATCTATTTGTAATACAGTGCATCTGTAAGAAAATCGCAATTTCGAATAATTTCGTAAAAAATTATTAGAACACTGTAGTTTGTCACCGTGAAACGAATATTATATTCGTAGATAATTAAATTTTGCATATATATTGTGGTAGTTCCCGCCACGCAGAAAGATAGTGAAATTCCGGTCTGTGTGCGCAGAAAGCGCACACACATTTCTCTTTATTAAGGCTACTTCTTAGATTAAGTTAGCTCTATTACGTAGGATTTACTATTAAGCATTGCCTACAGCTTCAGTTTATTTAGGAAAGGAAAGGAGAAACATCTTTATTTTTTAATTGGCATCTGTATTGTTGTTAGTTTCTTCGGTTTGCCTTCTTGGCGATCGTTACTGTTGCTGTGACTATTCCAGATTTCTTCTGTTGCATGGCCCGTTTTCTCAGATGTTGTGGTGTTTCTTCTTAAGTGCCAATAGTACTTCAAGGTTGGCGTCTTGATTTAGTAACAGAAGCGGCTTTCTTCTGTCATCTGATCTTCATAGGGGTTGCTTGTGCCGTGTCTTGTGGCGGCTGAGTTTCCATTGGTATTAAACCCCAGGCGGTTCCTAGCACTTTTCTAAGTTGTTTCAATTTGTCTTCCTGTTTTTAAGGTTCTCCAGGTCTTTTTGATAATAATAATTTTGATGATAATAATTAAAGTGTAATTGTGCAGAAAGCGCTGTGGCCGAATATGTCACCACTGAAACGGTCCAGCCCCAGTCTGCATAGACCGCTCCCCCCCCCCCCCCCCCACCCACCCCTACCGTATCACGCTTTGGACTTCCAACGGCTGGCCATACGAGAAAAAAAACACAAAAAATAGAAAATCTCGTAATAAATGTGAAACGTGTCCATAAAAAATTATTTTTGTAAGAAAATGTCTAATATTGTGCCTCCTGTTTTGTATCGAGTAACTTGCTTGCAAGAAAATGTATAATATCGCTTCTACTGTATGTATCGATATGTGTGAAGTTTCAACTTTGGCAAAGATCATGTATTGCATAGCATTGTAGCTCGCACTGAGAGAGAGTAGCACTAGTGGTTCAGCTCGCTTAGAGAGCGGTTGAGTTTTGTGTATGGCTCCGATGTAGAGCAGAGGCTGCTTTGCCAGCAAGTCAGAAGTTGTATTATGTAGGTAATGTAATGCTGATTATTAATAATAAGTAACTTGACCTTTCTTTCCTGTTTCATTTACGTAGTTAGAAAATTAACCTACTTCCTTCATTTGATAATTAGTTATTAGTGGATTTAAAGTGCAGTATTGATTTTAATAATATTGTTGAACAGATTTCGTTGTTCGTGCCATAGTAAATGATAGTTAATTGACTATGATACAAAATTTCAATAATTAGAAACTGATCTGCATAAAATTCTCACAGTCAAGCATTAAGAAAGTGATTTGTGGTTTTTTAATATATTTCTCGCAGTCAAAATTTTTGAGTATAGTCAGTGTCTGTTTCAAAAGGTGACTTGTCACAGTTCTTGCTTTGTTTAAAATATCCGTTGCGCACATAATCACTTTAATGCACTGTTTCTTATTTAATAGTATATACATCAATATCAGGGTCATAATTAAACCAAATTGCTGTGTTAATGAACATTTTGCTGTCTAATTTAACGATAGGTTCAACATCCACAACGCACGCACAGCTTTTAAATGTAAGAAAAAAAAGTGTGGTAAACCATACTACTGAGAGTAACATCTGCTAATGAAATAAATCGCAATTTGCGATAGTTATGGCTTCACTGTACTAGGTTTAGATGGAATACCAAAGTGCGGCGAATGAAAATTTTCATTCGCCGCACTTCGGGATTCCGTCTAAACCTGGTACAGTGAAGCCGTAACTATCTCTGTAACGTCGTCAAAAATACATAATTGTAACATTTGCTAAGGACAAAACACACACACACACACACACACACACACACACACACACACACACACACACATAGGTGCCGGAGAGAGGACTGGAACCTCCGGTAGGAGCGGTGGCGCAGTTCCTGACATGTCTCTGACAGCACGGCCATTCCGGCGTGACTGTCGTGTCCTACATAGGAAAGAGAAGAGGTAGCAAGGTCAGTCTTCATATCCCGAGCGGAAAGGAGTGATTGCAGAGAGACAGTACAGGCATCTACTAGAGATGCGGATTTCGGGACTCGAGAGGATACTTGTTAGGAAACTTTATGGAACTCCTAGGTACCTTGCATTGAATTTATTGCATCCCATACTAAGTCAACTACACTGGGGTTAGTTATTTTAAAAAACAAGAAGTAGAAATCGTTTGCCACAACAGAAGCCAGTAATTACGTTCCCTAACAGCATCCCCTAGACAGACGCACTCCCCGCGAGAAACAGACTGTCGTGGAGCACCCCGAGGCCGACGGCGATAGTCACGGGCTGGCGTCCGACTCATCTGACTGAGAACTCCCCTCTTGATCCAAAAACCGGGGGTTTTAACGGCCGGTGTGGGCGCACCTCTTTTCCCCACTTTCCGACAGTTAACAATTTCCTATTGGCCGCTGCTTGATTCAACCAATCTAAATTGTGGTTTGCCCTCTCTCTGAGTCCTCTAGTGAACCACGTTTCAGCCCTGTCCTTTCTGCCATTCCCCGGGTGGGAAGGTGGCTTGTTTGTGCACTAACAAAATCCATACTTGGTAGCAACATTGTTCAGCTGAAAGTAAAACGTCACGACGCTACCCAATATGGGCAACAACAACAATGTTTTACGTCAGTTGGCCACACCTTAGGCTCCGCCTTAGGCCACGCCTCAGGGGAGCTGCTAACTTGCAGTTTTTCTTCTTTACCCTCTCACTCTATCCTCGTGGAACCACTGACGTTGCTGTTCCCAAGTGACTGGTATCAACTTTGCTACGTACATTAAAACGTGCCTGTTGGCCACCAAGTACTAATGTAACGTCTTACAACAGCGTCTACACGCTATATGAAGTTACGCCCATCTTCTCCGAATGGTAACCTCCACCATGGGACGGTGGCCAAGGGCATCAGCAGTTCGCTAGGAGATTTCTTTAGTGCCTACATCTCGTAAGATATACGTGTCTGTTTTATCCTGTTATCTGCAATGGTCTCTATTTCTTAGCCTGGAGTGCGTTTCTGAGGCTCACACAGCCTCTCAACAATTCCAACAGTAAAATCAATATATGACATGACTTCTATCTAATATTCAACTCTCTATGCGTTACAAAGAAACAACTTCTTCCACTTACGTGATACGGCTCACAACAGTTTCGAGTAACTGATTCCACCTCACCTTGTACAGGCAACGTTAAGTAAAAGACGCTCTCTCTGTCGTCCGGAGCCGTAGTTAATACTTGTTGCGCCTCGGCAGGAACTGGCTGGCCTGTGTCGTAAGATCCCCGGGGAGCATCACTCCGCTACGCGACTCTGAAACAGGACGCAAGAACTCTCGTGTTGCTCTTAAGTACTTCACTTAGTTAATGCGAGCCCAAGGTACCAAGTTACACCTTCACAAAATTACTGCTTACTCTCTACGTCAGTAAGTCCTTCCAGCGCAAAGCAGCAAGAGACTGGAGAAAGGTTCAGGTAACTCCCCTGTATAAGAAAGGCAAAAGAACTACCCACGAAATTACTGACCTAAATCATTAACATCAGTATCCTGTAGCATTCTTCAACCTACTCTCAGTTCTTATATAGTAAATTTACCAATTATATTACCCAAAGTACGATCAATTATTAGCCCACTTTAGGTTACGGTAGTAACACTAAAAGTAAGCCTTTGTGATAGTTTTTTGACAGATCGAAATTTAAATGAAAATAACGGCTTAACCATTCATGTGACACGAAAATTGAACAACAGAATTTGTAGAGGAGAAAATTATCTACAACTTTGCTCTCTAATGTTTTTTTCATATCTCGTATCGTTTCAGAGATATTTGTAAAAATAACGGCGATTTTGGGATGTGTGTCTGTCTGTCTGTCTACCCGTAATGTGTTCCCACGTTTTAAGACGAACCGTTCAACCGATCAGTGCCAAATTTTACAGACATGATTGTAGGCCGCCAGAGACCAGGACCTCCCTTTTTCAAATTTTTCGGACAAAAATACGGCAGTAATATCAAAAAAAGCTGTTTGTAATATAATTGTAATTTCAAACGAACCGTTTATCTGACACGAAAATTGAATAACCTAATTGGTAGAGGGGAAAATTCTCTACAATTTCGCTCTGGTTTTTTTTTCCATATTTTGCATCGTTGCAGAGAAATTTGATACTCTCCGTTGATTTTACGAAAACCAATCGTTCGCAGCTGTCAGGTGACATTCTACGCCCAGAACTCTCTCTGGCATACGCCATCTTGCGTTGCGTGTTTGATGATTTTCTTATTATAACATATATGTTCTTGTTTCAAAGCAACGGCGCACTGAACAATTAACAAAAACATGTCGTTCTTCGTACGAAAAATGATAATCTAGAGTCTAAAAATGCCACGTTACCATCAGTTAACATGTGCCACCAATAGTCCGAAATTAAGGGCGAATTTCTTAGTTGTTCGCCTAGTGTAGTAGGGCCGGGCGCCGTGGCTCAGCGCGCCCGGTCAGGGGGTTCAACGCCCTCTGTAATAAAAAAAAGCGGAGCCAAGAATTCTTCGAACATCAACGAACAAATATGAACAGCGTCCGCAATGAACAGAACTACCCACAGAGCAAAAAAAAAAAAAAAAAAAAAAAAAAAAAAGTAGGCAGCGCGTTGGATTGTAATGCACATGCTCCGTGGTTCGGGACCCGCCACTACCAAAAAAATTTTTTTCTCCTTTTTTCCTAAAAGGGTTACGTGTTGGGTGCATAGATATTATCACAATAGTAGAGTTGTAATCATATCACTATAATTTTTTATCATTTACATTATTATTTTTGTCCGAAATGTTTGCAAAAAATTATAAAACTACAAATTTAAAGTGGCCGTAAACACGTCAGAGCGAGTATATTATTATTATTATTATTATTATTATTATTATTATTATTTTCAATATTGCCAACTCTGTGCGAGTTTTAATCAAGTCAACCTTGTTGTTTCAAATAAATATTTTGTAATCACAAATAATAATTATCTCTGATACAACTTCCACCCCCCCCCCCCATTTTCACCCCATCAGCGACAATCTTATTGGGGCATATCTTCTACCTATGCCACCTAAACTTGAGGTTCTTGCAAATAAGCCTGCCTGAGTTGTCGGTGAGCATGACCTTGCCTGTTCGTCAGAGAATGTGGATCCAACACAGTGCTGCACCGCCTCACTTGGAAGTCCGCAACCAACACAATGCTGTATTTCCTGCTCGCTGGATGGGAAGGAGAGATCTTATTCCATGCCCGGCGAGGTAACCTCACCTTGATTCTTTCCTATGGGGAAAGCTACAGTTGCTTGTGTACGAGGCGCCAGTGCATACGGGGATGAAATTAGTTACTAGAATTGTAGCAGCTTGTCATGTGATTCGAAACATACCAAGAATATTTCTGGCGTCAGAATATATTTTCGAATGAAAATCACGAGATAAATTTGCAAGGGCGGATTTAGGAGGGGGCACAGGGCAAGTGCCCCCCCCCCCCCAGACAGCCTGACAAAGAGCGATGGGGAAAGAGAGGGAGAGAGAGATAGAGTGAGAGACAGAGAGAGAGGGGGGTGGGAGGGCGGGTGGGGGCTGGGGGAGGGATGGAGGGAGGGTTAATATCCCAACATAAGAATGATTAACTTTTAATATATATATGAATAATAATAAGCTTTTAATTGTTTCAAATCTTACGTGAACGCTGGGGAAGGCTAAAAGACAGGTATGTTCTTCTAAGGAATTTTAGTGAGTACTTTTCTACGATTTACTTAATTTTATTTTACAGTCTGCAATGTTACTTTATATTTTTCTCTTAACTTCAAAAGACGCCCTTATAAGTCTCAATTTATATACATTGCAGAGCACCTGATCATGCGTCTACAGGACCCGAAACCGGTAGTGCTTTTTAAAATAAAAGTTAATTGCAGCCGAAGCGGATTTTTTTATCAAAATGGATATATAAATAAATCCAGGAAGCTGCTTAACTGACGATCTATTTCGGCATTGCGCCATTTTCAAGCTCATTATGTTGTGATATAATGTACATAATTCATCTGGTGCAGTCACTGTCGTAAGTAAACGTCGAAAATTCTCATTTATTTAGACGTTTCCACCGTGATGTGGACGTTTTTAAATTCGTTCACTGTTTAACTGAAGTTTAATATTTCGTATTTTTCTACGGTATTTAATATGACAGCAATTTGACAGCATATTTTTTTCGAAATGTTCAAATGTTTGTAAGGTCTATGGGACTTAACTACGGGGTCCCTAAACTTACAAACTACTTATGAACTACTTACGAACTAGGACGGCACAAATATCCATGCCCGAGGGGGAATTTGAACCCCCGACCGTAGGGGCCGTGCAGACCGTGACTGAAGCGCCTCAGTCTCCTCGGCCACCGCGGCCGGCATCTTTTTTTTTTTTTTTTTTTTTCGTGCTACGGAGAAATACACTGCCAAATCAAACAATTACGGCAAGATTCATCTCCAAAATGGCGTCTGCTCGATTCGACAACAGGAGGTAGCCGAAGGCTCCGAATGAAACGGCGCGAAATCCCCGCCTCCAGAACATCCGCTCCGTTTCCAGCACTACTACTGCATGCAACGTGCAAGCAAAATAAACTTAAAGTATTCAGGTTTTTCTTCCGATGATCGCTACCAGAGAATCGCACATCAATTTTTGCAGACATTGATCCAGACCGTAACTGGCGCAGGAGTGCTTTGCGGTCGTAAATTACAGTGAGCATCTCGTTCCGTGTTATGTAACGGGTCGATTCAGAGGGTGCTGTAGCTAGGTAGACAGCCTGCGCCACGTTAGGACAACACGTCCCGTATGAGGACGGCTTTACAGTTCATCGCCTTGACAGCCGTCTGCGCGGCGTTATCCGTACATCGACCATCTGCTGGCAGCATCTGCCGTCTTGCGGTTGCAATCGAAGTCGTCTTTGCAGTAGTCTTGTGTAGTTCGCGAACGAACTAGTTCGGAAAAGCGCTCCCACAAGCGAACTACGCGAACTAGTTTGCAGATCCCTCTCCTCTTAGTTCGTTCGCTCCTTTTCCGAAAACTGACGGGGAATAGCGAGAGGACGCGAGAGCTCGCAGAATCACGTGATTGCGTTCTGCCAGTTTCCGTCATTTCGAGCTGAGATGCAGCTCAGCTGTAGTTTCATAGTTCACTGCCACAAATTTTCTTTTCTAAGGTATTCAGCAGTGTCTAAATATAACCCTCATTCCATAAAGCAAAGAGATAAAGAGAATTCAAAACTTAACATTGATTGCATTTATGAAAATGCATTTTTATTCGCGGCAATAGATGCATTTTCCATATTTTGTAGGTAATCACCTATTAAATAAATAAATAAATCCATTTTAAAAATAAAATACTATGAGTACTCTGTATGCAAAGTAGTTGAATACCATTGTATCACCCATTCGTGTCAATAACTGGTTCATTTTCTTAAGTATTTGATGTGTAATTGCCGAAAAATACGGGTAATAGCGCACGCTTGGGCAACATGGATCATTATATAAAAAAGCTGTCATAACAAAAAAAAGTGCTCTTTTAGTAGCAGTAGCAAAAACCGAAAAGAGCGGACGAACTAAAAAGAGCGACGTACTTCGCAGCCGAGCTGCGAACTAAAAGGAGAGCTACCGGTCCCGAACTAAAATATGCACGATCGATCGCGAACTAAAATATGCACGAACGGTCGCGAACTAAAATATGTGCAATCGGTCGCGAACTAAAATAAGCGCAATCGGTCGCGAAGTAAAATATGCGCAATCGGTTGCGAACTAAAATATGTGCAATCGGTCGCGAAGTAAAACACGCGTTACCGGTCGCGAACTATTATGACAAACGTATCTCGCTTCTTACTTCGTTGGATTATTTTCTGTAGACCGACGGGCAATAACGAGAGGGCGCGCAGCAGAATTAAAAGTCACGTGTTTGCCTTCTGCTGATGAGAGCCATTTCGAGGTGAGCGTGCAGTGCTACAAAATTTCTGTTTTGAAGTATTCTGAACTCTGCAATATCTGACTAATAAATTCTATAATGCCAAGATATAGAGATAACTCTAAACTTAAACGCGAGAAATTATCCACAAACTGTTGCGTTTGGTTTGCGTGATGTTAGCGGCCCAAGCAGCAAGCGCATGAGGCAGCTAGGTGGGGGAACTTCCCCCTCCACCTGCATGCGCAGGCAACGCCGCTCAGCCATCACTGGGGGCGGCCGAACTAAAAGAACGAGGCAGAGTCGCGAAGTAAAGTGAGCGTACCGATCGCGAACTATTATGCGCAAGTCTAACTCAGACATAGCCATAGCCGGCCGCGGTGGCCGAGGGAACTAAGGCGCTCCAGTCACGGTCTACACGGCCACTACAGTCGGGGGTTCGAATCCCCCCTCGGGCATGGATATTTGTGTCGTCCTAGTTTGTAAGTAGTTCATAAGTATCCAGAATGAAACTTTCACTCTGCAGCGGAATGTGCGCTTCCTGGCAGATTAAAATTGTGTGCCGGAACCGGGACTCGAACCTGGGACCTTTGCCTTTCGCGGTAGAGCGCTTGCCCGCGAAAGGCAAAGGTCCCAGGTTCGAGTCCCGGTTCCGGCACACAATTTTAATCTGCTAGGAAGTTTCAGTTCATAAGTAGTTTGTAAGTTTAGGGACTGGTGACCCCGTAGTTAAGTCCCATAGACTTTACAAACATTTGAACATTTTTTGAACAGAGCCATATGTACGAGAGTACAGTCACCAGACGTGCAAAAAGTCGACGCTAATACGATGTATACCCTGCTTTTGCACCTATGCAAGCTGCAATCCTCCCATGGAGACGATTGTAGAGCTGTCGAATGTTGTCTTGCGGAATGGCCTGCCGTGAAATTTCCATCTGGTGCCAGTCGTTCAGACCGCGGCAGATGACGCTTCATCCGGAGGCAAACTTGCTGAATTGGCAAAAATACAGGAATCATGCGAACCAGGGTAGTTGACGTATACCTTGAACATCACGTTGGGTGGTTCGGGAAACGTGTGAATGTACATTGTACTGTTGTAAAAGCTTATCGCCTTGTTGGCACCTAAACGGTAGCAACATGGGTTGAATGATGATTTCATTGTATCTTGGGCATTGCAATGTTCCCTGAACGATCACAAGACAAGAACTGCCCGTGTAGGATATGGCTACCAAACTCTTGACGCCGTGTGCCGGCCCCTTGTTCCTCTGAGGTATACACGGCAGATTTTGGCGCTCCCCTGTCAGATGCCAAACTCCCCTACGACCTTACAAGATGCAACAGAACTCTGAGCGCTTCCGATTGCGAACTATTATGCGCAACATATTTTTGGAAACATTTTCGTTTCACTATGTTTGGGTTAACAGCACTCTTATTTAAATTTATGTATAAAGAACAGTCTAGAATGCAATAATTTATTTCATTCAACTAGTTTCAGTCTTATTTAGACGCACTGGAAGGCTCCCAGTTACCTGCCAGCTCCACAAAATCGATGGAGTCAAAATTCCTGAAGATGGTCTAAATAAGACTGAAACTAGTTGAATGAAATAAATTATTGCATTGCGGTTAGTGAAGTCGACAGAGAATCAAAAGCAACTGCAAAGCGATTTAGACAAAATTTCTATTTGGTGCGAAAATTGGCAATTGACACTAAATAAAGAAAAGTGTGAAGTAATACACATGACCACTAAAAGAAATCCGCTGAACTTTAATTACGCGATAAGTCAGTCAAACCTTAAGATCGTAAATTCTACCAAATACCTAGGAGTTACGATTACGAACAACTTTGACTGGAGAGAACACATAGAAAATATTGTGGGGAAGGCGAACCAAAGGTTACGTTTCATTGGCAGAAGCTTAGAAGATGCACCAGCTCCACCAAAGATACTGGCTACATCACACTTGTGCGTCCTCTCCTGGAGTACTGTTGCCCATTGTGGGACCCTCACCAGGTGGAACTGACGGAAGATATTGAGAAGGTTCAGAGAAGGGCAGCTCGTTTTGTTTTATCACGTTACGGGGGGGGGGGGAAGCGTCAAGGAAATGTTGCAGGAATTGGGGTGGAAATCATTAAAAGAAAGGCGTTACTCATTGCGGCGTGATCTGTTTGAGAAGTTTCGATCACCGACTTTTACTTATGAATGAGAAAATATTTTGCTAGCACCCACCTACTTAGGGAGACGTGACCGTCGCAATAAAATAAGAGAAATCAGATCAAAAACGGAACAATTTAGGTGTTCTTTCTTCCCGCGCGCTGTTAGAGAATGGAACGGTAGAGAAAAGTTATGAAAGTGGTTAATGAACCCTCTGCCAGGCACTTAAATGTGATTTGCAAAGTATCTATGTAGATGTAGATGTCGATGAAGACTGAAACTAGTTGATTGAAATAAATTATTGCATTCTAGACTGTTCTTTATTCACATATTATGCGCAAGTCTACATTGCAGGTGTAATATTCTTCGGCAGTGTATCTAGAGGCATAACGCACACTGTATGCGTGTGCTCGCGTTACAAGAGCATGACTCATGTACCGCGGTGACGCGCCGGCTGACCTGCACCGTGTTGATCGTCCATCCTGTCACACTGTGGCGCATCTGTCACCCCTCGGCGTCTTCAGCGTCCTCCGAGTCGCCGGGTGCCGCCAGCAGCCGCCGCGGCTCTCTGGAAAATTACGCCTCACTCGCCGCGGGGTCGGGACGCGCCGGATGCGTGCTTCGCGCACAGCTGCGGCGGACGAATGGCGAGAACGCCGCTGCCTGGGCTGTCTCATGAATTGGAGATCGGCCGCGCGGCGAGTACCGCTGAAACAGTCGGCGCCCGGAAACGCGTTCTCGCTCGCTGCCTGGCACACTAGAAAGAACTTAGGTGCGAGCAGCAAAAATCAGAAACGCACATTATCACATATCGTTCAGTCTGCTCATTGTAAGAAAGAATACAAAACGTATAAAAAATCTTGCAAGTGATACTACGTTGGGATCGTCAGTACATAGCCTTTGAATATCAGCACTATAATTGGTCTACCAGCTTCAGGCAATAACTCGGCCAATTACTTGGGCAATGATTGGGGCAATAATTCAGGCAATAAAACGAAAATGACTCAGGCAATGACGAAGCAAATTAGTCGGACAATGACATGGGAGATAACGGCAGTTGACTCGGGACATGACACGGGAGTTAATCAGTGACTCAGGACTTGACACGGAAGTCAACTCAACCAGTGACTCAGGAGACGCCTTGGGACTTGACACTGGAGTTAACTCAATCAGTGATTCAGGAGATGACTCGAGACTTGACGCTGGAGTTAACTCAATCAGTGACTCAGGAGATGACTCGGGACTTGACACTGGAGTTAACCAGTGACTCAGGAGATGACTCGGGACTTGACACTGGAGTTAACCAGTGATTCAGGAGATGACTCGGGACTTGACACTGGAGTTAACTCAACCAGTGACTCAGGAGATGACTCGAGACTTGACACTGGAGTTAACTCAATCAGTGACTCAGGAGATGACTCGGGACTTGACACGGGAGTTAACCAGTGACTCAGGAGATGACAGGCATTAACCAGTGACTCTGTAGATGACGCGGGCTATGACGTGGGCTATGACTCAGGCCAGGACTCGGGCAATGGCTCGGTCAATGGCTCGGACAGTGACTTGGGCGATGGCTCGGCCAATGACTCAAGCAATGACTTGGGCAATGATGTCATGAGTGATGCACTGCTGTCCACATTACTCTCTAATTTTATATAGTTCTAGGATTAATATAATTATTTTTGTAAAACTGGTCCCATTCCATACTGGTGGCTGGTACAGCACCAGGTAATGAATTTATACAGAAAGTCAGTCTCTGTTGCAAAATTTTACTTCAGTTGCGCGTTTCGTCCTTTTGAGGCATCATCAGGTAATCTGATGGTAAGAAACTCTTATGATGTGGTGCATACTACATATATATCCAGGAATTTTAACAGTTATGGAAAAAAATAACACTATCTTGTGGGGATCGAGATTACCATACATAGACTAGCCCTATGCTGTACGAACTGTGACTATAATATATAGAAAGTAAAAGGGAATAAACTTACTAAACGATATCTTCTGTCATCATTGAAAAATAAACCATTTAGGATGGAAATGTATCATCATAGTCGTTTAAAATTTAGGACAAATGGGAGAATGCAGTTTGGTCCACACATGATGCATTACATCCTGCACAGTCTATTCTGTAGACACCGGATCCAGCACATTTATCGTAATTAAGCAGTTCGTTGTGAATGTACTTACGCTGGAGTTTGTTAATTTTTCGTAAATAACTTCGCAACGCCGTACGATAGTTAGCCTACAAACGGGAGTTTTACAAATCTGTTCTTAGTGGGCAGCAAGGCTGTCGGGATTTTTGGTTCTGTAGTAGAAGTTTTTTCATTATAAAGGTAGTCTGTTATATTTGAGTTGTATTCATTACTGATTGCGATATACCTGCGATCGATTAATAAAGTCTCAATTGGAGGATTCCTTTAATGGAAGTTCTATGATGCGATGAACCACAAGATTAGTGACAAATTAGTTCCTCAGTCAATTAATGACGAGCTAAGGTCTGACAATGCTATGATAATTCGTGCAGACAAGGGTAATTTATTTCAGGGTAGTTCTGTGCAAAGAAAACGACTTAGCAAAAACGCTGTTTTTTTTTTTTTTTTTTTTTTTTTTTTGAAGAAAACAACGTTCGTCGTAAAATAGACATCGAACCAACTGAGACATACATGAAACAGTATGGCATACGTTGAAGCCAGCTCCCACATCATAATTCCATGCTGCCGCAAGATATGTTGTACATCAGCGAGAAGTGTATTTGTGGCAAAGACTATACACCTAATGACCGCTTCGCGCGCAGTTGGTACAGGGGTTGAGAACGGACCCTTCCACCGCTAAGTGCAGCTGGTGTAGGTGATTTGGATTTTTCTGACCGCTGCGCGCAGCTGGTGTATCTCCGCACATGGTATTTCTTAAATAACTTTATCACTCCATACGATAGTTTGCCTACAAACGGGATTTCTACAAATCCGTTCTCAGTGGGCAGCATTGCTGTCGGGGTTTTTGATTCTGTAGTAGTTTTCTTCGTAAAGGTGGTGTATTATGAATGAGTTGTATTCATTACTGATCGCAATATACTAGAGATTAGTTAATACATTCTTAATTGGAGGATTGCTTTAAATGGAGTTCTGTGATGCGATGAATCATTAATTTACAAACATTTGAAGATCTAGGAGGATTCTAACATTTTTATGTATCAGTTGATTGTATATTAAAATTTGTTTAATCGCATATTTTTTGAATATCCCTTTTCCTTAGAAACTTCTAAACCTACATCATTAATTTAAATCTTGTGCCGATGTGGGTGACAGGAAGAGGAATGAATCATGGAGTTGTTTCTTGAGGGGGGGGATGCGAAAGATTTAAAATTGTATTTATCTTCCTTCAAGTTGCAGTTGCAAAGCTAGATAATTAAGAGTTCTATGATGATCCATAAGTTCGTGCGTGAAGATCATCTGATGGTGAAGTAAATTAAAATATTCGAACAGCACTGGGACCTCGTCTACAGTACCGTTGAAGATGATAAAAATGACATAAACGTAGCACCTATAAAAGGCAATTTGTCTGGATGTATCTGTACTACTTTTGAGGTAACCAGCTTCGACACTCCTGGCCATTAAAATTGCTACACCATGAAGATGACGTGCTACTGACGCGAAATTTAACCGACAGGAAGAAAATGCTGTGATATGCAAATGATTAGTATTTCAGAGCCTTCACACAAGGTTGGTGCCGGTGGAAACACCTACAACGTGCTGACACGAAGAAATTTCCAACCGATTTCTCATATACAATCAGTTGACAGACGTTTCCTGGCGAACGTTACCATCACGTTTCCGACTTTGATAAAGGTCGAATTGTAGCCCATCGTGATTGCTGTTTATCGTATCTCGACATTACTGCTCGCGTTGGTCGCGATCCAATGACTGTTAGCAGAATATGGAATCGGAGGGTTCAGGAGGGCAATACGGAACGCCGTGCTGGATCCCAACGGCCTCGTATCACTAGCAGTCGAGATGACAGGCATCTTATCCGCATGGATGTAACGGATCGTGCCGCCACGTCTCCATCCTTGAGTCAACAGATGGAGACGTTTTCAAGACAATAATCATCTGCACGAACAGTTCGACGAGGTTTGCAGCAGGATGAACTATCAGCTCCGAGACCATGGCTGTAGTTCCCTTTGACGCTGCATCACAGACAGGAGCGCCTGCAATGGTGTACGCAATCACGAACCTGGATGCACGAATGGCAAAACGTCACGTTTTCGGATGAATCCAGGTTCTGTTTACAGCATCATGATGGTCACATTCGTGTTTGGTGACATCGCGGTGAACGCACATTGGAAACGATTATTCGTCATCACCATACTGGTGTATCACCCGGCGTGGTGGTATGGGGTGCCAGTAGGTACGTGTCTCGGTCACCTCTTGTTCGCATCGACGGCACTTTGAACAGCAGCCGTTACATTTCAGATGTGTTACGACCCGTTGCTCTACCCTTCATTCGATCCCTCGAAACCCTACATTTCAGCAGGATAATGCACGACCGCATATTGCAGGTCCTGTACGGTCCTTTCTGGATACGGAAAATGTTCGACTGCTGCCCTGGCCGGCACATCATACAGTTCTCTCACCAACTGCAAATGTCTGGTCAATGGTGGCCGAGCAACTGGCTCGTCACAATATGCCAGTCACTACTCTGGATGAACTGTGGTATCGTGTTGAAGCTTTATGCGCATCTGTACCTGTACACGCCATCCAAACTCTATTTGACTTAATGCCCAGATGTATCAAGCCCGTTATTAGGGCCTGAGGTGGTTGTTCTGGGTACTGTTTCCTCTACATCATTGAATTATTTGCCACATAAGATAGTACAATGATGCTGTAGCTCTACTTTACTAGTTTATACTGTAGTATTTAAATTTTGAGAAAGTAAAATTGTGAAAATTTACACCAAAAATTGTATGTTCCTGGGAAAAAAAGGGCGGTATGAATGCGTGCTTACAAATAACGATACACCTCAACATACCAAACTGTAGCCACCAGACGTCTAGCAGGAGGTTCAATCCGTGCCGCGCCTAAGGCTACTTGAGCCAGCCCAGCTGTTACCAGAAGGTCCCGTGTCTTGTTCTAGCGGGACGGCGAGCCACCAGCTGTCTGCGACGGCGCTGCTGCCCTCTCCCGACGGCTCGCGGCACCCGCTGGACGTGTACGACTTCGCGGAGGAGGACCTGCCGGACGGCCGGCGCGACGGCCGCGGGGGCGGCGGGGGCGGCGGCGGCCTCTGGGAGTGCCTGCTGGGCTGCCGACACCGCCTCGACCACCAGCTCGCCAGGAGGAAGGTCCGTAGGCGCCACAGCGTTGATGCCGGCGCTCGCCAAGGCTTCCCTTACGTGTTGTCATGTTGCCCGAGTATTTATTACTTATTCCATCCTCTGTTCTGCATGTTCAGATTGGACCAAACTCTAAAATTTTGATTTTTCCATTACATATTTTAGCGCTGCTCACGCTTGGGCAGTCTTATACTGTCTAATCTCTTACCTCGCCTTTCGGCGCAAAAGTAACGCTTGTGTATTTCTTTTTGTGGTAGCGCCTGAGGCAAGAGAAGTCCCCAACATCGTCGCTGGCTGAATTCTTATGCTTAACTGGTACCACTTTAGCCCCCAAAACCCCCAAAATCTGATTCTTAATGGGCCTGCTGGGTCAGGAGTGGGTTTGTTGGTGGTATAAGTGATATGAGAATTTTTATAAAACAAAATTACGATTTAATTATTTACGTAAAAAATAGAAATAAATGTAAATATTATGAACATATACACGAATTTCACAGGCTTGTAGGCGCAGAATAACATAATATGGTAAAGGATAATGTTACATGAACCTAGGAAAACATCTTATCTCGTGAACCTGTAACGAATTAATCAGTAAATTACAAGTGGGGTCACAGAACGCGAGTGTCGCAAACTACTGAAAATGCGCGAAAAACACGTCAAATGTAAGCTGTGTTCAGTGGGAGGAAGGGAGCCCGGAGCAATTAGCACACTGTACCGTGTGTGGTCTCGTCGTGGCTTCAGATGGTAATGCAAACCTAGAAAAACCTGAATAACTTCGTCAAGACTGTCGTCAAACAGCCGGTACGTTCCCTGCCTATCTTTCCCTAGTCTATTAGTAATTTGGCGTGGTACACCGGCTTCCGCCAGTCCACCGTTGAGCCCTCAAAATATGCTCACAAGTTGTAACTACTAGAATGGACGTATAAAGTCCCAAACACGATCTGCATGTATCGTAGCCAGACGAGAAGCGTCAGACTCGGCACTTGATACCGCTAGGCTTAACGCTTACCCTCAGAGCACATGTAAGACTCGCTTATTATGCCGATCGCTATGCGTCGTTCCGTAATTACGGAAGTACCGCATGTAATGTAGCAACAAGTGCGCTGCAACGCCTGCAGCATAAACTCGGCCGCCGAGATACAGTGCCGACGCTGAACCTCTTGAGAGACAGTGAGCCCTCCACATTGAGTCGCTGGGGGTATATCTAGATGTTACTACGCCGTAGGAAATTCAAAATCACTTCCGCCAGTGAGAGGATTCCACGTTGTCCGTCCTACACGCGCCTTCCAATCAGCGTACAGCAACTCCAGAACTCTTGTCACGAGCGCAACGTGAGGCCACCCCTCTAAAAAGCTAACGTGTAGAAGGCGAGTCCACCTCCCTGACACCCCTCGAGCCGCGCCCCATGCGGGCGGAGGGGTGTGCGTTCTCTCGGCCAGCACGTAAAACTGACCAACACAGGCATCCCCACTAATATGCATTCATCACAATAAAATAAATGTGAGGGTGCTTGCCACCTTACACTAAAAATATACCGTCTGTTCTCAAAGAACAGACTAAATTTCTGATCCTGCAATTGTTATTCTTTCATATTAACATAATATATGCCCAATTTTGAATAGGCAAAACTGAAAGCTGTATCTGAAACTACGAGTTTGAGTACTGTGGGCAGGATAAAGCTGGGAATTTGTGTCTGACAGGAGGCGAGCTTATTTAGTGCTTGCAGGTGCAGTGATCACTGTGTCCGCTGTGGCGTAATGGTCAGTGCTACTGCCTAGAAAGTGGGAGACCCGTATTCACATCCCAGCTGGGTACACATTTTTAGCCTCTACCCATTCGCAGTTGATGTCGTATATTCTGTGATTATGTATGCTAGTTGGGGCCTCAGCCGTATATATAGTAATGAAAACAATGAATAACACCACTGTCAGCTGTATTTTCATGTTGTCATTTACTGTCCCTGTTGATCCTTCTTAGTGTTAAGTTTCATGCTTGTGCGTCACCAGTTGTTTTTGTTTGAGCAAATGAAAAACCTTCAGCCGTTATTTTTTAAAATTTTTAAGCAATTACATGTTTCGAGATTCCAATAATCTAATCTTCAGACCCTGCATCAAACAACAACAGTAGTCAACAACAATATAAATGTATTACCAGATAATTATAATGAAGTAACTTAGAATTATTAATATTGTTCAAAGAATGGGTAACTTTCTTTAAAGGCATTAATTAATTAATTGTTTGGTGAATATGAAAGTAACTATCTCGTCTGCATAGGGACAGTTGTAAAACATGTGACAGTACAGTCGTAGAATAGTGTATTACACACGTAACAATTGTCATGGGTAAGGTTAATACAGAATGGATATGGAATAGGGTCCCTTGCTTGTATTATTATCAAAGTATAGTTAAGCATTGCACCATAACGAATTTCCACTGAAATGTAGTCACCTGTAATAATCATACAGGTACTAGGAATTCTATTAAGCATCGATTAGGAAGCCAAATGTATAACAACTGTGATAATAAAATTGTCAAACGTTCAAACACATACACAAAAAAGTATTTGTATTCGTGAAAATAAAATTGGGGGATAGGGGTTGTGGGGACGGGAAAGAAGAAAGGGGGGGGGAGAAAAAAATGGATTCCATAATAATATTATATGGAGTGTACATTTGAGTGGAAATTCGTTGTGGTGTAACGCTTAACTATACTTTGATAATAATACAAGCAAGGTACCCTGTGTCATAACCATTCTGTATTAACCTTACCCATGACAATTGTTACATGTATAATACATTATTCTACAACTGTCAGATATTTTATAACCGCCTGTATGCGGACGAGTTAGTTACTTTCATATTCACCATACAGTTAATTAATCAATGCCTTTAAAAAAATTAAAAAAAGTTACCCACACTTTGAACAATATTAATAATTCTGAGTTGTTGTTGTTGTTGTTAACTGGTAATACATTTATATTGTTGTTGACTATTGTTATTGTCTGATGCAAGGTCTGAAGATGAGAATATTGGAATCTCGAAACATGTAATTGATTAAAAAATTTTAAAAATAACGGCGGAAGGTTTTTCTTTTGCTAAATTAAAACATCGCCGTCGTCCCGTCATCCATCTGAGATGGATGTACAGAGAGTTAATTTTGTTTTGGTTTTTAATGCAGCAAAATGCAGTTTGCCCTATTTTAAGGGCCTGATGATGATTGCGTGGTCTGCCAGTAAATGACAATATGAAAATACAGCTGACGGTGGTATTATTCATTGTTTTGCTTACAAACTAATATGGTCATCAGTCTACAGACTTACAAACTACATGACGCAAACTATAGCTATTACCTCCCACTGGGAGCGATCAGCAGTCACGCGGTGGTTGATTTACTTGTAAACCAGATGATGGGATTCAACATGCCAAAACTGGCCACATGTAGAAAAACAAAATAAGTGTGCAATGAAGTGGATTCTTTCTCCACAATGCTTCTCGTTTATATATAGAGTTTACGTGAGTTTGTATTGCATACATTCATGAAATTTTGCGTATTTGATCTTTAGCAAGCTATAGTGTGGTGCACGGCATAGGGTACATTGCAACAAATTTCAGACTGTTTCACTGTTCATGACAGAAGTCGATACTCACATGTGATTTTTCATAGGGAGTGTAAGTGCCACCCGTTAACATTAACCATGCACCGAGGGAGGACTCAAACGCTGCCCATTCACAGGCGAATGGGTCCAGCGAGCCCTATTCCTAGTGGCTCAACATCACCTCCTGGCTATGTGTGCCCACTGGCCACTCAACTTGCCACGTGTACTGGTCCGGGCAAGCAGGTAGCCGCTCGCCGGTGGAACAGATGCACCCAGACCCTGGACATTAGCCTGAGCCTATCGCCGAGAAACAGGCGAGTCAGTAAAGGTTGATCCCTTTCTGGAAGAGTTTGCCGGACCGGCTCACTTGGAGCCTTTAGCCCGAGCCTATCGTCCACACACTGGCGAGCCGGTCGGGTTTGATCTCTTCCTGGAAGAGCTCGCTGGGCCCGCTTGCTTGTAAAAGGGTTGCTTAAAGCTTTCCAGTGTGGGCTTTCAGATAGCCGTCCTGGCAAGCAGGTAGCTGATGCTGGTGGAACCGATGCACGCAGATATGGACATTAGCCCGGTCCTATCACCCATACACAGGCTAGCAAGTTAAAAATTTATGTTCCTGAAAGAGCTTGCCAGACGTCCTCGCTTCTGACTGGGGGCCTTAGCCCTTGACACGAGCAGCCCTGCAATCCCTAACATGGCGCTCCAGAGCACACGGCCATTTTCACTTAGATCCTCTTGGTTCCTCTCCTCTATATTTGCCCCTCTCCCTTTGCTCTGCTCCTCCTCATCCCACTATCTTGCCCGCCTCTTCACTCCATCCTCTGTGCTTCTCCTCAACCATTCTCTGTTCAACTCCGCCTCCTCAGTTCATATCCTCCTCTCTTTTCATCTTTTTGTTACGCCTTTTCCTGTTTCTACAGGGTCGGTGCACGGTTAATGTTAAGGTGTGGCCAGATACACTTCCGCTCCCTATGAAAAATCACACCAATGTATTGACTTCTCTCGTGATCAGTGAAACAGTTTGAAATTTGTTGCAATGTACCCTATGCCGTGCACCACACCATAGCTTGCTAATGATCAAGTATGCAAAATTTCATGAATTTTGGAACAAAGCTGCCTACCTGTATGCAATACAAACTCACGAACAGTTTACTTATAAAGTGTGGAGAAGGTATCCTCTTCATTGCACACTTTTTTTTTCCTACGTACGACTAGATTGGACATGTTGAATCCCGTGATTAGGTTTACAAGTATATCAACAGCCGTGTGGCCGCTGCCGCTCGCTCCCAACTGTGGGGGGAGGGGAGGGGTGACAGCTATAGTTCGCGTCATGTAAGAAGGCGTTTCGCACATAGAGGTGGAGTGATAGGGAAGGCGTAGACGAGCTACGGCAGAGCTCCTACTATGGAGCCTGTGGGAGAAACATTGCGTAACTCGCAGTCAGCCACGCGCCTTGAGAGTGAATCCTGTTGTTGCCAGAGCAGTAATGAAGGGGGATGCGCAGAACGACTGACAACCGTAGCGCCTTCGTACGTGACGCTGACTGTAGTCCTCAAGTGGAGTCCAACACCTTCCGTTGGAAACGAGTGGAGGACATGTGACTGTTAATTTTTGTTGTAAACCTGATGGTTGAATTCAACAAGCCCGAACAGAGTGAATGTAATAAAATAAAACAAGTATGCAATGAGAGGATTCTTCCTGTACAGTGGTTACTGTAGCTGCGGATGTTTGGAAAACTAAATGATATGACCATCTACATCTATATACATGCTCCGCAATTCACCGTAAGGTGCGTGGCGGAAGGTACACTGTACCACTACTAGGCATTTCCTCTCCCAAATTGAACGAGGAAAAAAGGAATGCCTATATGCCTCCTTACGAGCCCTAATTTCTCTTATCATGTCTTTGTGATCTTTACGAGTATTGTAAGTAGGCGGCAGCAAGATCGTACTTCACCCAGCTTCAAATACCGGCCCTCTAAATTTACTCAACAGAAATTCACGAAAAGAACGTAGTCTTTCCTCCAGCGATCCCCAATTGAGTTGCCGGAGCATTTCCGTGACACTCGCGCATTTGTCGAACCTACCAGTAACAAATCTAGCTGCTCGCCTCTGAACTGCTTCTATGTCTTCCTTTAAACTGATCTGATGCGGGTCCCAAACACTTGAGCAAGACTCAGGACGTGATCGTACAAGCGTTTTATACGCGGTCTCCTTTACAGGCGAAGTACATCTTCCCAAAATTCTCCCAATGAACTGAAGTCGGCTGTCCGCCTTACTCACAACTGCCCTTACATGTTCGTTCCATTTCATATCGCTCTGCAATGTTACGCCTAGGTATTTGAACGACGCGACAGCATCAAGAAGCTCACTACTAATGCTGTATTCGAACATTATGGCATTGTTTTTCCTACTCATGCGCATCACCTTACATTTTTCGACATTGAGAGCTATCTGCTATTCTTCGCACCAACTACAAATTTTGTCTAAGTCATCCTTTATGCTATTACAGTCAGTTAAAGACGACACCCTCCCATACACCACAGCATCATCTGCAAACAGCCGCAAATTACAACTTACTCTGTTCATCAGATCATTTACATAGATAGAAAATAATAGCGGTCCTATCACACTCGCCTGGGGCACGCTTGACGATACACTCGTCTCTGATGAACAACATACTGCGTTATATTACTTAGGACAGTCACAAATCTGTGAACCTATTCCATAAGCCCGTATCTTCGTTAGCAGTCTGCAGTGTGGCACCGCGTCGAACGCCTTTTTGAAGTCGAGAAAAACACAATCCGCCTGTTGCCCTTCATCCATGGCTCGCAAGATTTCACGTGAGAAAAGGGCAAGCTGAGTTTCCGTTTCAAGGAAATTTACTATATTCGAACTGAGAATATGCTCTAAAATTCTACATGAAACTGATGTCAACGATATTGGCCTGTAATTGTGGGGGTCAGTTCTCTTTCCTTTCTTATAAACGGAAGTCACCTGCCCTTTTTTCCAGTCACTACGAACTTTGCGCTAAATTAGATTCGCGGTAAACGCAAGCTAAGTAGGGGGCCAATGCCACTGAATACTCTTTGTGAAACCGAACTGGTATTCCATCCGGACCAGCAGACTTTTTCGTATTTAGCTCCCACAGCTGCTTCTCTACTCCGGAAATACCTATTATTATGTCCCCCATTTCAGAATTAGTACGTTGATCAAATGATGGTACATTTGTGCGGTAATCCTGCGTGAAAGATTTCTTGAAGGTTAAATTTAGAACTTCAGCTTTCCGTTTGCTTTCTTCTATTACTGTCCCGGAATGATCGAGTGACTGGACAGTAATAAGGTTCATTAAAAGAAATATTTGGTGTAGGTAGATCTGGACAGTTTTCAGATGGGTTAAAAATATAAAGTTCGTGAACAATTTCAATTTCATTATATAGTAGATTATTTTCAATTAAGAAAGTGATGTCTAGGAATACATCTCAATGTCAGGTTTGTCAGTAATAGAGGATGGATAACAACTTACCTTAAAGACGCTCACTGAGCTGTAGGGAGGCATGTAAAATAGACGATCACATTCATACAGCCTAAATTTTTGGTCATGGCCTTCATCGAAAACAAGGAACACATACAATCACTACTCAGTCGGACATATCGCAAGCACACATGACCATCATCCTTGGCCATTCAAGTCCGTTTCTGGGCAATAAATACCCTTTCTCAATCACAAGATTAGCCGAAAAATATCACCATACGTCATAAGCCAATCAAAATAAGCAAAGTTGCCTACTTTTCGTGTTCAACTACCACTTACCCCAGATACATTCTCTGCATTTACACTCCTGGCCATTAAAATTGCTACACCACGAAGATTACATGCTACAGACGCCAAATTAAACCGGCAGGACGAAGATGCTGTGGTATGCAAATTATTAGCTTTTCAGAGAATTCACACAAAGTTGCCGCCGGTGGCGACATCTACAACGTGCTGTTACGAGGAAAGTTTCCAACCGATTTCTAATACACAAACAGCAGTTGACTGGCGTTGCCTGGTGAAATGTTGTTGTGATGCCTCGTGTAAGGAGGAGAAATGCGTACCATCACGTTTAGGGGCGTAGATAAATCTCCTCCGGGGTGGGGGGTGGGGTTCAGAGCCACAGCTATATTAAGGTGCCCTCACGTTGACATGTGCCAAAGCTGTGACGCCGCAAACCCCCCTCCCCCCAATCTAACGAACTTCAGATTTTCTTCTATGAATTTGGAAAATTTTGTGAATAGTTGATAAAAGAATGAAGCGTTATTGGAAGAGATTTTATACATAAAGATCAGTCTTTTTCGTTATACCTAGAAAATGACGGGCGTTCACCTCCCGAAATACTGGCTGTTGTCGAAGACGTTGCTCAACTATATTCCCGTAAATTACTTGAACATAACATACAGAGTAAGCCCAATTTTCAGAACAAAAGTAATTGCTGTAGGGATTGGTCAATTAGAAATACCTTCCGCACTACCACATCTGACTCAAGTCATAAGTTGTCAGCAATCGTACAAAATCGAAAGCAGTCAGACATATAACATATAGGGGAGACCACGGGAATGGCACAACCTTAAGTGAAAGCAGTTTTTTTACCTCATTAAAAGTGCCTCTTTTTCGTACAGAATAATACCACAGCTTCACCAGCTAAAACTACTGTATTATAATTTTTTTCAGCCATGTATTTTTTTAATTTTTTTATAAATATATTTTGAAAGTATACGCAGTAGTGCCATTATCCTGGGTTCCGGGGTAATGACGCTATACATTTGAAAATAAAGGATAAACCTACACGATGAATGAGTAGTAGTAAATAAGTATTACAATTGTTCTAATTTATACTTATCACTCTACTGTATTAGACATTTAGAAGGCTTTAAGTACTTGTCGATGTAAAATTGGAATGAAAGTAGATTTTATAAATTAGTCTTGATTAAGGCACTGCAAAAGTCAGAAATACCTTTTTGGCGCATCAAAACTAGTACATTCTCTATACTCTGCAAGTGCCCATTTACAAAATGTATGCATCTGTATTACACTTCATTTTGCCCAAATTCCCCACCGTAGAGTTATCGCCCCAGTTGCAAAATATGGGTAAGAACGTCAATTTAAAGCCTAAGATTATGCGAAACAATTAGTTTAGAGACACGAAATCGAAGCGAAATATGATAGCCTATATAGGTACTTATTTCAATAAAATACAAACTCGAAAATTAGATTCAAAACGACGAAACTAACATTTCCTTTCACACGATTAATATCTGTCAAACGAGGGGGAATTTAATCTGTATGCTATACAATGCTGCTAATTTAGGCATGCGTGCATGCAGATGATCAGCATCTGGGGAATAAATTATACACCGAAGTAATAAGGTTGTGTGTCATACATTTGTTCTCACTTAATCACACTCGTCATGTGTCATGTACAAGTTCGCCACCCTACTGTAGTAATAAAGTTAGTAGATCACTGAAGTTGATAGCAGTAGTAAACATGAGACATGGTGGCCTTCGTTACCATCTAGGCAATCCTCGCGTGGTACTTAAACAGTTGAGCGTGTTTCTTGCTGGAATTCAACAATACTTGTTCATTGTTACCAGTGGCGTATCCAGTGGGGGGGGGGAGGGAGCTGCAGCCCCCCCCCTGGACCCTCCTGCAGCGCTCATCCCTTCCCCCCCCCCCTCGCCCCCCCGCTCAGACCTTGCTGAGGGTGGAAAAAAAAAGATGGGAGTAAAGGCGCAGCCCGCATTTTTTTACCTTTTTATTACTTTTTTTTAAATGATGTCAGCTCGGTAACTGACCTCTTCCCACCCCCCCCCCCCACCGACCACGATCCTGGATACCCCACTGATTGTTACTTAAGGTTATATGGTAGTTATCTGAGCAATTTTTTTAAATTATATTTATTTATTTAAAGCTGGCATGATCAGTCGTGAAAGCTGTGCGCACGCTTGCCTAGGCCTCACGAAGGCCACCAATAAGGCACTCGAGACAAAGTGTCCCAACAACAAATAAGAAGCCAAAGCTCAACTAAGCATCGATTACAACTTACAGACACCCTGGTACCTCTCTTTGTTGGCAAAGTATTCAATCTAAGTATCATATTCATTACACAAATTACAGTCAATTTTTAATTTTAGCACAAGTGACAAAAAATTAATAAAAACAAAAAAATAAATGATCTGGGAGGGGGGGTGTTTGAACCTCATTGTCCCACCCCTCCCCCCTCCAGCATCTATGCACTTGATCACATTTTCGACTTTGATAAAGGTCGGATTGTAGGCTATCGCGACTGCGGTTTATCGTATCGCGACATTGCTGCTCTCGTTGGTCGCGATCCAATGACTGTTAGCAGAGTATTGAATCGGTGGGTTCAGGAGGGCAATACGGAACGCCGTGCTGGATCCCAACGGCCTCGTATCAATAGTAGTCGAGAGACAGGCATCTTATCCGCATGGCTGTAACGGATCGTGCAGCAACGTCTCGATCCCTGAGTCAACAGATGGGGACGTTTGTAAGACAACAACCATCTGCACGAACAGTTCGACGACGTTTGCAGCAGCATGGATTATCAGCTCGAAGACCATGGCTGTGGTTACCCTTGACGCTGCATCACTGACAGGAGCGACTGCGATGCTGTACGCAACGATGAACCTGGGTGCACGAATGGCAAAACGTCAGTTTTTTTGATGAATCCATGTTCTGTTTACAGCATCATGATGGTCCCATCCGTGTTTGGCGACATTGCGGTCAACGCCCATAGTGTATTCGTCAACGCCATACTGGCGTATCACCGGCGTGATGGTATGGGGTGCCAATGGTTACACGTCTCGGTCACCTCTTGTAGGCATCGACGGCACTTTGAACCAGTGGCCGTTACATTTCAGATGTGTTACGACCCGTGGCTGTACCCTTCATTCGATCCCTGCGAATCCCGACATTTAAGCAGGATAATGCACGACCGCATGTTGCAGGTCCTGTACGGACCTTTCTGGATACGGAAAATGTTCGACTTCTGCCCTGGCCAGCACATTCTCCAGATCACTACCAATTGAAAACTTCTGGTCAATGGTGGCCGAGCAACTGGCTCGTCACAATACGCCAGTCACTACTCTTGTGAACTGTGGTATCGTGTTGAAGCTGTGGCATCTGTACCTGTATACGCCATCCAAGCTCTGTTTGACTCAATGCCCAGGCGTATCAAGGCCGTTATTACAGCCAGAGGTGGTTGTTCAGGGAACAGATTTCTCAGGATCTACACCCAAAATGCGTGAAAATGTAATCACATGTCAGTTCTAGTATAATATATTTGTCGAATGAATACCCGTTTATCATCTGCGTTTCTTCTTGGTGTAGCAATTTTGATAGCCAGAAGTGTAGGTCAAGATGAGTAAAATAGAGCTACCTACTATTTTGGTACATTTTTTCGTGACAGGCCATACTTACGTCCATATGGCATCGTGTAGTTGTAATTTTATTTCAGTGACAGCGTATAATTGTAGTCGAAATATTCTTTTGATGGAATTTCTATAACTTCATGCTTGGCAGATTATGAATTTATTATTGCTATTCTGACATTTGCGATTCACAGATCCTCCACCGATGTTCTATGGTCATTGTCTATTTCTGTTTAGTAGAATCTGTGGTATGGTAGTGTGATCTTTGTTATGTTATGGTAGGGTGAGCTTAGTGACACGCTAGTCAAGCTTCGTGTTGACGTCACAATCACGACTCGCAAACAAACTCGACTGTGGCCACGACCTGGTGCTGTCGATTCTTGTGGCTATAGACCAAACGAGTCCTTATTTCGACACGCATAACTTGTTTCCTGGTCAATGAGATGCTGTGTGTTTCTTAACCGGAGATTCGGGCACTACGCGCCCTCAAGTACTAAAGAAAAAGTTCTTGTTTAATCGATACCTAACCTTCTTAAGGCAACGCTACAGATCACTTTTTTTAGTGCGCCCGATTCTCCGGTTAAGAAACACGCAGCATCTCACTGGCTGACAGCTAGCGAGGTCTCATTGGCCGGAGACATTTTCTGCGTGTCGAAATAAGGACTCGTATAGACCAAGCCAGCTTGTCAGTTGTCCACCATTTTGATGTGCTGTATAGAAGTGTGTCAACAGGTCAATGTATCGCATTTAGCTCCTGATGACGTCAGTCTGACGCTTGCCTAGCGTATCACTAAGCTCACCCTGTTATGGTATTGTGACGTTTGAGCTAGAAACTTAAATTTCAATAAAGTTGTCTAGATAATTTTTGTTGCTTCTTTTGAAAAATTGTTAGGGATTTTCTTTGAGTGTGTATGAATTTCGATCTCGTCCAGAATTTTCTTGTGATAACCTTTTGGTGTTATTTGTAAAATTTTCATTGTGTTTGTTTATTATCAGCTTCGCAATTTTCTGTTTTTAAGTGGTTGAAATATGATGAAAGATTTGTGTCGTAATTTCTCCTATCTTGTCTGTATCTAATTTTGAAATTTCTACCCTTTTATGCTAAATAAAATTTCTCGCAATCATAACCATTAAATTTGTATACACCTATAATGGTATTTTTGACTTACTGGAATGGATTAAGCCTTTTATGTTGTGTGCTGTTCTGTAGGCGAATCTGACTGTAGTCTTTAATCTTTCAGCATTCTTCAACCAATAAAAAACGCAAAAATTTTAAACCTAACACCTAAAGGTTATCATTTGAACATTCTGGAAGAGATCGAAATTGATGCACACTCGAAGAAAAGCCCTGACGAAATTTTAAATGAATAAACAGAACTACAAAAGAAAAAAATACGTAGATAGCTTTATTGGAATTTAATTTTCTAGCTGAATCAGTGATATACGTCACAATACCATAACCTAACAAAGATCACACTACCATACCACAGATTCTATGAAACAAAGAAATAAACAATCTGTGACCACAGAGCATCGCTGGAGGATCTGTCAATCACAAATGTCAGAATAGCAATAATAAATTCATAATCTGAGAAGCATGAAGTTATAGAAATTCGATCTAAAGAATATATAGACTGTAATTACATGCTGTTACTGAAATAAAATTACAATTCCACAATGCAATATGGACGTAAATATGGCCTAACGTGTCACGAAAAATTCTATCAAAACATTAAGTAGCTCTATTTTACTCATTGTAACCTAAAATCTTTATCCGCAGATAGACTGCTGATGGCTACAGAGCAGAAATAGGCCTATTGCTGTATTTTAAAGCATTAAATAACATCTACCACATAAAGCAGCATTTTGGAATTAGCTATTTGTATTAGCAATATACGCAATGCTGCAGGCCCAAATAAAATGAAATAAATCAATAAAAATAAATATTATTGGTGAGTATATGACGATAATAAAGATAGTTTCGTGACTTCCGAACCAAGAAATCTTGCTGTACCTTGACTACGTTAGTTAAAACTACAATTACACGTCATACCGGATTTTACGTGTATATTTTATGTGCATATATATACGGTAACTTGTAAAAAACATTCAAGGAGTCCCGGGTTCATTATCTTAAGAACATATCGTAAACATTTCGACGATTTGCCATGAATAGAAAGTGTAGACATCTCAATCTACAGAAATGGTACTTTAGATGACCCAAAAATTGGGCTTTTGTGAGCTTATCACGATACCGAATACATATTTTTAAAACGGAACGAGATTTTCTAGCTAAACATCTAAAAATTATAAACAGTGCAGATAACAAAATTGTTTTTTTTCTCGGTTTCAGTCTATGTAGACTTTCTTCAGATGTGTAACACCATGATGGACACAGCAAGGCCGGCCGCGGTGGCCGAAGGGACTGAGGCGCGCCAGTCACGGTCTGCACGGCCACTACGGTCGGGGGTTCGAATCCCCCCTAGGGCATGGATATTTGTGCCGTCCTAGGTCGTAAGTAGTTCATAAGTAGTTTGTAAGTTTAGGGACTGATGACCCCGTAGTTAAGTCCCATAAGCTATACAAACATTTGAACATTTGACACAGCAAGTCGCACAAATGTAAACTGCATCGCCACCGCCTACCATAATGGAGGTATTCATCTGAAGATAGTCTACATAGACTGAAACGAAAAGAAAAGTAATAATATTTGTTATGTGGACTGTTTTTAATTTTAATTTTAACCAGAATATAAATATCTCTGTTTCTCCATTATGCTTTCTAAAATTAAACACCTCTAACCAACGATATTTGTATTTTAATAGCACTCTTTATCGCAGAGGTAAAAATGTTTTATTTCTATTTAATTTAGGTCATCTTCAGAAATAATAAATATAGAGCCCATGTGGATGGTGCAAGACCCTATTAAAATATAAGTATCGTCAAGTAAGATCGTTGTTTTTTCCTGGGACAATGTTATCCAAATTAATGAATCTACAAAACACACACATTTTGCCAATTGCTACTCCTCAAGATACATAAAAACCGCATTTTCGCTTCTGTCGTGTACGGATGAATATCTCGAGAACCCAATATGATTTTGCTCTTAACTTTCAATAAAATTTCGATATATTATCTTCATTTCATACAGAGCTATTTATGACCTAGAATGAAACATTTAAAAAGTCTAAGCAATGTGCTTTTTGAAAGTCTAAGCAATGTGCTTTTAATCTGAATTCAAAATATGTTGCAATACCTGAGTAAACTCCACACTCCACACTATGCTCCACACTATCTGTGATGAATAAAGGAAATAAATTCACCGCTTCATCGATCGAAGATATCAGTCTGCGTGATATACAAAAATAGTCTTTTTTGTTATTATTATTTTCGGGAGCACATTCTTTCAAATCAGATGGTAAATTTCGGAGCGACCTGAGCGCTAGCTTTCAGCACAGTACGCATTTTTACTACGCAAGCATCACGGTTTATCGTATGTATACTGATATCGGACAAAGATTTTGGAAAACAAAACAAAAATATATTTTCTATATACATGTCTTCAAAATATGTAGCATATATCTGAACACTGTCTTATGTTTAGTTATTTTGAAATTAGCAACTCACGGTGCATAAAAGCTAAAATCGGGTTTTGTGATTTTGTGCAGAAGTATGATAAGTTTGAACCCTGGCTATCAGTAACGGATATACCAATAAAATGAAGCACTGTGTAGAGACTATCGTCTTATAAACATATAGTAAACATATCCATGATTTTTAATGAATAGAAAGTATCGAAGTGACCATCCCCCATAACTCTTGGCTTTGGTTCCCAAAAAATCACGATTTTCCGTTTTTTCTCAGGAAGTGCCCATGAATAAATGGTGCTTTTGTAAGTCCACCACAGACAACACATACGGTGCAAACAGCAACCAATTTTTTAGTTTTTTTGTACTAGAGGAAGTGAGTAATGGTTAAAATTTTGATGCTGTTCTGTAGAACAGCAATTACAGTATTCCCGTTTTTCCAATATTTATTAAAATGATCACTGGTCCAAGGTCTACAAGAACACTTTGTCCTTTAGCTCTTTGATCAACGGAACCTGACGAATTGCGAATTAGTACGTGCCGTTTTGGAAGATAAAACAGCGCACTGACGTGGCCGCTATGATAAGTGTTTTATTTGCTTCCTTGCATAATTAATATTCAAATTCGGTACCGCAAATTTCGTGCCCACGTAGTACGAGGATCACTCCAAAAGAAATGCACACTATTTTTTTTTAAATACAGCTTCTATTCTATATGTTTGAAAGTTTTACAGTGCGTAGATACATCCTTTAGGAACAATATTTTCATTTCTCCAAATAATCCCCATTCCTATTAACTGCCTTACGCCATCTTGGAACCAGTGCCTGTATACCCGCACGGTAAAATTTTAGACCAACACGTTGGAGCCACTGTTTGGCAGTGTGTAGAAGGGAGTCACCATCTTCAAACCTTGTTCCACGAAGAGAGTCTTTCATTTTCCCAAAGAGATGATAGTCACATGGAGCCAGGACAGGACTGTAAGGCGGGTGTTTCAGTGTTGTCCATCCGAGTTTTGTGATTGCTTCCATTTTTTTTTTTTTTTTTTTTTTTTTTTTTTTTTTTTTTTTTTTTTTTTGACATATGCCTGTGCATTGTCGTGCAACAGCAAAACATCCAGCTTTTGCCAATGTGGTCGAACACAATAAAGCATATAACTTTAAATAGGGATTTGATTCGCACATTACTTTTTAGCAGAGATAGTACAGTACCTCTTAAAGTATATTGGATCAAATATTTGACCATTTATAAAGTACAATCACCACCTGTTAAATGTATAAAAGCAATTATTCGACCTACCTCTGCATCAAACTTTTATATATATGATTAAAAATCTAAATACCTCTCATATGCCTATTTCTTCATTCAGTACATTAAATGTGTTATTATTTTTAATTATATATATGCAAATACAATGTAAGTACCAGACATGCAACAAGGCACTTTTCTCAGTTTTAGAGAATCATTTGTAAGAGGAAACCTAAACAAAAACAAACGCTCATGATTTATTATTTCTACATGAAAATACTATACGGTATACAAGTAATAGAAAGTAACAAACAACCATAAATGACTAAGGTGTTTCCATCTTCGTCTTTGCTTCCTTTGATATTGTTACAATTAAAGGAAGTACACGAACGAATCATGTTTATTCACTGTTTCCCTGCAAACGGCGAATTCCGTCACGTTAAATGTGGGGACGCGACACTGGCGCCAGCGAGCGGTCCAGTTCTTATTTAGTAAGTCTATGGCTGCTTCCAAAGAGGTGTACAAACAAAACAGAGAGGGTATAGGCAAGCTACAGCGCTTTGGGTGGCAGCACTAAACAACATTCGGCGCCATAATTGAGAACGTCAGTTTCAAGCTGTAGAGTTAGCAGACGCTTCTGTTTGTAATCTAAACTAACGTGTAAGCGCTATTATTAGTGGTAACACACGTCCAGTGTATGTTCGGCCTACAGCTGCAGCAACCGCAGTCATAAAACAGTAGGAATATCATTCATAAAGAGAGAGATGTGTAATTATATAGGTCGTTGTGTATCAGCGTGTATTTGTCTAGCCGGCCGCGGTGGCCGAGGGGACTGAGGCGCTTCAGTCACGGTCTGCACGGCCACTACGGTCGGGGGTTCGAATCCCCCCTCGGTCATGGATATTTGTGCCATCCTAGTTCGTAAGTAGTTCATAAGTAGTTTGTAAGTTTAGGGACTGATGACCCTGTAGTTAAGTCCCTTAAGCTTAACAAACATTTGTATTTGTCTATAAACATTCATTATACTTAACTTTCGCATTTACCAAGTTTCAAAATTATGTTTACTTCGGTACCATCAAAAAGCTAGGCAGAGTATGGATGTATTTGATGTGTTTTAATGCAATGACAATTCTGTATATAGTGTACAAAAGCGTATTAATCATTGGGTAAGTAGCCTAGTTATATGAACTGTAATTAAACTATTCTTTATACAGATTTCTTTTGAAAAACACGGAGTTGCCAACCCAATGGGTAACCAGTATGAGGCGTGATAAGTGGCAGCATACAAAGTATAGTTACATATGCTCTTGTCATTTTGAAGAAAAGTTATGGACGCCACCACCGATCGAAAGCGGCTATCGGGGATTGAATCAGCTGTTTTTTCAGCCTCCATCTTAAGTGGATTAGGAAATCCGATTCAGGCTGTGCCATGTAAACACGACAGCGAAAAACGGTTTACGAAAATCGGTTTTCGTCTTCCGGAAGATGTGTTACATGTAAAAGTAGTGTATGTTGTTTATATAGGTCTTTGGCTGCTTCTGACGAACGTCGAGAGTAGCAGCCATCTTAAAGACATGGTGTGACGGCGCCACTCAAGGGAACAGGTTGAACTAAGTTTGAAAATATACGGGAAGGATGTACCTGCACACTGTCCAACTTTCAAACATGCAGAATGAAAACTGTTTTTTTAATAGTGCTCATTTCTTTTGGAGTGACCCTCGTAATATTGCGATTCTCCTGATATGTACATTTGAACATTAAAATGAGACCCCACTATTTGAGTCCTGGAGGACTGCTACACGCGGTGTCCTGTTGTGCGCAGGTGGAGCAGGGCCTGCGGCTGTACAACCAGCACAAGCAGCAGGCCGCCGTGCGCAAGTGGCGCAGCGCGCTCAAGCGCATGCGCAGGAGGGACGACAAGTTCACGCTGCTCGGCTACCTCTACCAGGCCTACATGGACTGGGGCAAGTACAGGTCAGTACTTCTGTACAGCTGTCTACTTGTTCCTTGCACTTGTTCTTCCGTAGTCTCGATAGCTTTCAATTATATATATATATATATATATATATATATATATATATATATATATATATATTACAAACAGGTCATCTTGTTAAAAAAATGGGTACCTGTTAAATAATAAGTGAAACATAGCACTTAGTTACAATATAAAAATATACACGTATTTTGTATGCTGTCATGTTCTTAACTTGTGTATTTTTACATTGTGACTAAGTACTATTCTTCACTTATTATTTTATAGGTACCCATTTTTAACAAGATTATATATATATATATATATATATATATATATATATATATATATATATATATATGTGTGTGTGTGTGTGTGTGTGTGTGTGTGTGTGTGTGTGTGTGTGTGTGTGTGTGTGTGTGTGACCATATGATGGTGACACAGTTCACCGAAATCGGTCATCATTGCATAAATTATTAATGTGCGATCTTGGTATTTCATTTTGAAGAATAAAAAACTTATCAGATCGAGTGTTTTGGTGAGGCGAGTGTCAACAGCCGTAATATATTTCATAAAATGCATTTTTAAAAACCATGAGCTGTTTATTCAAAACCTTATAAATCTACCTGTTTCGGTCAATAGACCATCTTAATGGATAAAAAGGTGTTAAATCTGAATGACCGAAACTGGTAGATATATAAGGTTTTGAATAAACAGCTGATGGTTTTTAAAAATGCATTTTATGAAACTTATCAGATCGCCTCCAAAACCGACAAGGTCAGGTAATGTTATCATCTTTTTTAACCTTTTCAAATCGAATTTTTATTAATTTATGAAAAAAGTAATTCCTTGTAGAATTCAATACATAATGAATGGAATACTGTATATTTTACAGAATTTTTGATCACTTTTAGTTTTTGGAGGGAAATTTGGAATGACTAATAATTGGGCAGGATATGTTTCCTTTATCGTAACTAATTACATTTTCAAACTGTTTACCACTAATTTAGACAACTGACAATAATTTAGTACTGACATATTAAATTACTTTGTTTCCTTTACCTTGATATAATTATTTGAAACTCTTGATGCATGTACTCCTTCCTAAGCATTAAGCGACGATACATATTTTGACACTGCTTTGTAGCCTAATGCTCTGTTTCTTCAAGGTAATGGTACACAACCTAGTCATAATGAGTTGCTGGAAGTCCTGCAGTGTTGTGTACAATCTTTGAACAAATGGTTGTGGCTAGAGGAACAGATAAAGATGACGTTGCCATATGGCAACACTGGAAGGAAAAGTATGAAGATCAAAATCAAATCAAATGTTTGTGAAGCTTATGGGACTTAACTACGGGGTCATCAGTCCCTAAACTTACAAACTACTTATGAACTACTTACGAACTAGGACGGCACAAATATCCATGCCCGAGGGGGGATTCGAACCCCCGACCGTAGTGGCCGTGCTGACCGTGACTGGAGCGCCTCAGTCACCTCGGCCACCGCGGCCGGCAGTATGAAGATCATTGTTGTTCATATATATGAGAATGTTCAGAGGCTGAGATGTTATGGCTATGACCATGGTGGTAGGTTACTGCTGTCAGTGTGTGATTGAAGTAACTGAAGGTGCATCATTATTGAACCAATATGTTCGAAAATTTGAGTTCATTGTGAAATGTTGGAGATCATTTTTATTAAGTTTTAAATGTTCTGAGACTATTATGTGAATACAGGTGGGCCACGTGGGAATTAACATGCGTTCTAAGGCGCCTTGCTGTGGAGTGCGCGGCTGCTCCCCGTCGGAGGATCGAGTCCTCATCGGGCATGTGTGTGTGGGTAAGTTTATAGACCGATGACCACTGCAGTTTGGTCCTACAGCGCTACAAAAATTTGAATACAGGTGGTTTTAACACCACTATGCAATGGAATCTGCTATTGTCGCTGAAAGCACACGTTGTTGACATACCCATCTTACCTCCGAGCAAACGGACTCGCCAGTCCCACGTCGCCAGCGTGCGCATAATCAAGGGAAACACAGTCACTTATGAGCGAGCGGTCTAACGTAATTGTGTCATTATGTTTTCGAAACGGGAACAACAAAGTTGGATCAAGATTCAATATGCCAGAGGTCGTGCAGCATGACAGTCGAAAGTCTAAAGTGCGTCAGAGCCCCAGTAGTAGTAGTGAAAGTAACGGCGATTCTCTTGTACGATTGTGATTGTGTTATCTTAATGCATTACGTTCCACCACGGCAGACCGTCAATGCACAGTATTACCGTTAGTTTTTGGAGCATCACCTGCGATCAGCTTTGCGAAAAAAGCGGCAACACTTTCTGCGCAACTCACCTATCATTTTGCACGACAATGCGCGGGCGCATACAGCACAAGCTGTGGCTGCTCTGTTCCGTAGATGGGACTGGGAAATATTGTACCACCCGCACGTAAGTCCTTGTGACTCTGATTTGATTCCGAAGATGAGGAGACCACTTCGTGGCATTCGCTTCAGAACTGTTCCAGGGATTCGACAGGCAGTAGACCGCTCCATTCGCACCATCAACAGAACAGGCTCTGATAACGGTATACTACGCCTTCCACATAGCTCGCAAAGGGTTCTACACAACGCTGGTGACTACTTTGAAGGACAGTAACAGGTGCAAATATGTAACGCTTTTGTATCGGCTGTGAATAAATAGTTGCCACTATTTAAGTTCCAATCCTAGTATATTTTGTATCGGCTGTGAATAAATAGTTGCCACTATTTAAGTTCCAAACCTAGTATATTAAGGACGTTCTCTGATTATGATTAGAGCAAATAGTAGGTGTTGTGATCATACAACAAGGAGGTCAGACGGTGTATGTGCTGCGTATTTCGTGCAAGTGTGTTAAGACGTTCCTGGGGTGACACAGGAGTTTAGCGCAACTGCTTAGTAAGGAGGAGGTTCTGGTTCTATTCCTGTCACCAGCACTAGTTTTAGGATGCCCATGTTGTATAATTACAACACCGATGAGCAGCTGAGACTCAGAAAGCCCAGTTAACATTCTGTATCATCATCGTCGTCGTCGTCGTCATCATCATCATTAGGGACTGACTTTCAGCGTTCGGTCTGGATCGTTATACACCCAATAAAATTCGTCAATGATCCCCCATTGTATGCTAATATTGATGATTCATCCGATATTAAGCCCGCTACTTAAAAATCGTTCTTGACCGAATCTAAGCACTTTCTCCATGGTCTACCTCGACTTCTACACCCTCCACTGCCGAACCTATGAGTTTCTTAGGAAACTTTGCTTCTTCCATGCGTGTAACTTGACCGCACCATCTCAGCCTGTTCGCTCTAATTGTTTCATGTATAGTGTTCATTCCCAGTTTCTCATTTATTTCCTCAATATGGGCACCCTCCTGCCATTCTTTGTATCTATTATTATCTGCAATCATACTTGCTACTTTCATATCTGTAGCCTCAACCTCATTAATAAGGTAACTTGCATCCATCCAGATTTCGCTCCCATACAACAAAGTTCTTCGAAAGATAGAGCAGTGCACACCTAATTTAGTCTTGGTAGTGATGTCCTTGTTGCAGAAGACAATAGATCATAGCTGAAAAGCCACTGCACTACTGCATTATCTTTGTTCCACCTTGATTCCATTTCTTTTACTTTGTTGTCATCCTATCCATCTGCTCATAGTTCCTCCTACTCGGCGCTTAGTAAGTTAAATCTCTTTCCCAAAGACGTTACGTTCGTTTTGGAGATGCTGATCTTCATACCATAACCCTTACACCTCTGATATAGACTTGAAATACTATATTGGAAAGTTTCAATCGAATCTATCATCACGAATGTAACACCACATCGCGATCGTAGCATTAGGATCTCCGCAATTCAGTTATTCGTAATTTATTATTATTATTTTTTTACGAGGCACAATTTGTATATTTTTGGCATTTAAAAGGAAAATTAATTACCGCCTTTGTTACTCAGAGTAGAAAAAAGGCATAGAAGAAGATATCCAAAATACTATACAGGCTTCATTTGTCAGAGTATTAGTATAAATAGTAGCTGCAGTTGGGTTACTCTCTTCCTCTCTCTCTCTCTCTCTCTCTCTCTCTGTCTAAGTTTCTCTCGAAGTTTAGCTCGTGGGTTGCTCTCTCTGTGGGTTCAGCTCTTTTTAAGTAGGGTTCAATAAGTTTAGTTTTTCTGTTAAGTCAAATCTCAATTCTAAGTTTAGTGCTCTTCGTATTAATAATATCTATGAAGTATAGATCGGAGCTAGGCTATAAGAGATAGTGGGAAATTTTGCCTCCCGATTTTAGTTTGAAATTTGTCAGAAGATTTTATCAGTTATATTATCAAGGATAGTTGATATTGGTATTACGAACGTCATTCTAGGTAATATCAGTATAGATACGAACTGCAAACAAAAGCAGAGATTTTGTTAGAAGAAAATCAATAAATGTGAGGAATTGAATTCCCGAACTGTTAACTACCATACGTGTGTTTTCAAGTGTAATAATTGTGAACAAAGTTCTTTAACGAAAATATATAGTCAAGAGATATAGAAATAGCATTTTATAAGCTTATTTCATAATTAGAACGCTGAACAACATATGTAGAATGTTTTGGAAAAAGCCGGCCGCGGTGGCCGAGCGGTCTGCGGCGAGCCAGTCACGGTCTCCACGGCCGCTGCGGTCGGGGGGTTCGAATCCCCCCTTCGGCATGGATGTTTGTGCCGTCTTAGTATAAGCTAGTTCATAAGTAGTTTGTAAGTTTAGGGACTGATGACCCCCTAGTTAAGTCCCATAAGCTCTACAAACATTTGATTTTTTTTTTTTTTTTTTTTTTTTTTTTTTTTTTTTGGAAAATTGCACTATAAATAATATCTATGATTCTTGAATGAACCGTTTACGTCGAAGATGGAAGATTGATATCTTGGAGTTAAAAAGAGAATCCCAAAGTAAGACTAAAGTACTAAGACAATATGATTTACAAACTGTGATATAAAATTTTTTTGTAATAGGCTCCAACATAACAAAACTAAGAACTAACCGGAAAAAGATAACAGTATAAAGTATGTTGCGTCACCGTAAAATCAAGCCCCTGAGAACAAGGAATTTTCATGCTCGATATCCACAAAAATATGTGACAAAAACAAGCTAAATAAAGATTAAAGATTGCGCAGCTTCTAGTGCCAATATAGAAGACACCAATTTATCACCCAAAATAATAAGCAGGAGTACCAACCTACCATTCCAAAAGACTACTCAAGTAAAATTTAGAGCCCATCTATTACATACCTATTTTAAAAAATTAAATGCAGAAGGAGCCAGTTACGTCTCTGCATATACGATACTGTTTATTTGGTTTCTACCTGGTTTAACCACATCCTGTGACATGTTTCAAACATATGGACTATTAACAGTATGAGTAACTGTGTCTTACCCCTGAACCTACCGTGAACCATAAACTCAGTTTACCGTCAACTCTTACTGCTGCCTGATAATCAACGTAAATTTTCATTTGCCTGCAGAAGTTTGCTTCCAACTCAATAAGCTTCGAAAAGTTACAATAGCTTCCTCCTGGGAACACGGCCATAACCCTTTTCTAGATCTATAAAACACATGTACAGTTCTCTGTTCCACTAACAGCATATAGCATTATCTGCCATAAGCTAAAGATCTGGTCCTGACAGTGTCCAAGAGGCCTAAACTACACTGATTCTCATCCAACTTGTGTCCGACTAATATTCCTGTTCTCCTTTCAGAAATACCGGAGAAGATTTTGCCCAGAACGATAACTAAAGAGATACCTCTGTAGTTGTTACAATCTTTTTCCATGCTTGAAAACTGGTGTGATTACTGCTTTCGGCCAGTCAAACGAACCTGTCCCGACTCCCACGCCATTTCAGTTATCCTGTGTAACCATTTGAAGTCTTACATTCCATTTTAATTGATGAGTGCTGCTTTAATTTCACTGAACTGCACTGCAATCTATTGTCCACTCATAACAAAGCATGTTGGGCTTCATTCTCATCCGCTTGCATTAGTGAATCTCCCCCTACCAGCGTTGTATAATAGGTATGAATGTAATTAGTCTTTTATTTTATTTTCCAAACCTTTTGTTATTCTTCTTTCTATCGTGACTAGCTAAAGTTATTTTCTATTATTTGGCGTCACACAGTTTTGTTTAATTAGCAAATATTAACTAGTTCATGAAAGGGGCGTATTGTTATAGTTCCAATAGTATGCTAATTAGTAATTCTGTTCAAGCTAATTAAATTCTTTTCTCATAATATTAAATTAGGTATTATTATGTTTTACATTTAGGAACGTTGCGCCCTCAATAGTTTCTGTATAATTACCGTTTATCCGGAAGTAATTGTTTAAAAACCATTTTAAACATATTTCCAAGTGAGGCAAGTATTAAATTAACCGAGTTTTATATATCAATTTATACAGTAATATTTACGCTACTTTTTACTATAGCCATTTGTATGTGTTTACTTTTTCATTATAATTATGTTAATGGAGTCAATTAACAGTACGTAAATTCCAGTGACATTGTTTGTATGATATAAATAGGATGCTTTCGCTCCGTCTAAGTAATAGAACGCAGTACGTTGTCCTTGACGGCGAGTGTTCATTAGAGACTAACTTGTAATTTGCGGCTGTTTGCTGATGATGCTGTGGTGTATGGGAGGGTGTCGTCTTTAACTGACTATAATAGCATACAGGATGGCGTAGACAAAATTTCTACTTGGTGCGAAGAATGGCAGCTAGCTCTCAATGTAGAAGAATGTAAGGTGATGCGCATGACTAGGAAAAACAATCCCATAATATTCGAATACAGCATTAGTAGTGAGCTTCTTGATGCTGTCGCGTCGTTCAAATATCTAGGCGTCACATTTCAGAGCGATATGAAATGGAACGAACACATAAGGACAGTTGTGAGTAAGGCGGACAGCCGACTTCGGTTTATTGGGAGAATTTTGGACGATGTTCTTCATCTGTAAAGGAGATCGCGTATAAAACGCTAGTATGACCACGTCTGGAATATTGCTCAAGTGTTTGGAACCCGCAGCAGATCAGTTTAAAGGAAGATATAGAAGTAGTTCAGAGGCGAGCAGCTAGATTTGTTACTGGTAGGTTCGACCAATGCACGAGTGTCACGGAAAAGCTCCTGCAACTCAATTGGAGATCGCTGGAGGAAAGTCGACGTCCTTTTCGTGAATTTATGTTGAGTAAATTTAGAAGGCCAGAATTTGATGCTGAGTGTAGTACGATCTTGCTAGCACCTACGTACATTTCGCGTAGTGATCACAATAACAAGATAAGAGAAATTAGGGCTCGTACGGAGGCATAAAGGCATTTTTTTCCTCGTTCTGTTTGGGAGTGGAATAGGAAAGGAAATGCCTAGTAGTGGTACGGTGTACCTTCTGCCACGCACCTTACGCTGTACTGCGGAGTATGTATGTAGATGTAGAAATTAGTCTGGTTTCATCTCTGATCTATGGCACAATCGACGCTAGTAGGGAATATTGTTTCACGTCTTGTTTCGTGGTGTATCTGACGCACAATCCACGTCACTTTGAATTCCGATTATAAACAATTATAGTAAAAGTTCTTCGGTGTTAGTCGTGTAGAAAGTATATGTACAGTTTTTACGAAGTAACTCATCATATTCACGCCACAATAATTGTAACCTCGCACTTTAGTATTCCACACACGAACTGCATAAATTTGTATTATTGATTTGTGGAATGTGGACAACTGGACACTAATAATTCATTAAAGTGTTTGTGAACTACAGTTCTACGTGTCGCCTACGTTACTTGTAGTGGATAAGTTTTGCCCCATGAAATTTCTGCCAGCCGTTACCGAGAACGCCGATCAACGAGAACTTCAAGAGGCAACGAGCTACGTCACACATTGTCTCCACTTACTTCAATGTGATGCAGTTTGCATCATCATTCGTCTACCACTATACTTCAAAATAAAATAAAATATATTTATTTACTGCATTAAAATATTTATTTAGTTCAGTCATCATGAACTCTACATCTCTGTATATAGTTCTACTTATTCAGTAAATATTACCTATACTGCTGTTACATATTACCTTCCGAGCAAACAGTGAAGAGCACAATAATTTTTTTTTTTTTTTTTTTTAAAAAGGTGTTGTTATTTCGTAGTTTGTGTTACATTGCGATTGAGACTTGACGTTCGGTTTTTTCCTCTTCTTATATTTCTGTGAGTTTTTATTGTTTAGGTATCTTTTACATCAACGAACTGTTTTCGATGATGGCGTGATTGAATGTGATGTACCGAACAGGCTTTTGAGCATACAAACCAGCCCTAGTTAATCGCCGGGAAATGGTTCTGGAGGCTGCGGTGCTTCCTCTGTGAATCAGGCGGCAACAACAGCTGGCGAATTACGCTGCTACTGTCCGTGGTTTGCCTAACCATCCGAACCACCGTCTCCTTTTTCCTCTTAGTTAACTCCACATACCGCAACGGCGGCCGAGATCGGGTGTGACAGCTGGTGTCTCTTCTGAGTGAACTGGAGTCTGTTTCCCTACCATCTCTCTTCCACTTCCAGTCGCGTACACAACCATGGGTGTATACGTCGGTCTGACCGACTGGAATTGTCACAGTACTCCAAAACCTCAGTTCACCCTAACACCCTTTCGTCGCCAATTTCTATCAATTACTGACGGATTCCGAGGCTCTATACACCGACGACTCAAAGGCAGGTGGTCCTGGCGGCTTTGCCTATACGGTTCAAGGACATAATGAATTGCGTTCCCTGCCAGATGGCTGTAGCGTATTGACTCCAGAGCTGCCAGCCATATATCGCGCACTCGAGCATATCTGTTCCTGCCACGGGAAGTCCATCATCTGTAGTGAGCGGTCTAAAGGCCATCGACCAGTGTCTCCCACGCGATCCTTTGGCTGTTTCCATACAAGAGTCCATCCACGCCATCGAACAACGTGGGCGGTCAGTGGAATTTCTTTGGACTCTACGGCAAGTCGGGTTAGAAGGCAGCGAGCTGGCTAACAGTTTGGCAAAAGAGGCTACCCACAATCCTGTCCTCAATATAGGCATCCCATCTACTGATCTCCGTTCAACATTACGCCGTATAGTTCTCGGTTTGTGGATCACTAATGGCGCACCCTACAACAAATTGAGGTGTATAAAGGAGACAACAAACGTGTGAAGGACCTCTATGCGGCCCCCTCGCAGAGACCGGAGTTCTCTGCTGGCTCACGCGGTCACCTCCGTCGTGAGGATCCTCCTGTCAATGTGGTGCGCATTAGACAGTCACGCACATCTTGCTGGAATGTCCCAATTTAGCCAGAGGTGGAATTTTAATCTCCCTGACGATTTAACTCTTGTTTTAGCTGAGAATGCCTCTATGGTTTATTCGTGTGAGTGAGTTGTATCGATCCATTTGAGTTCTAGTGCAGTGTTCATTACCTACCTGTTCTCCATCTTTTCAATAAGAATAACATCCGTCTAGATCGCTAAAATTATATTTATTCATTACGCCGTTTCGACATCTGCCATCATCATATCTAAAAATTACTGAACTTGCACAGTAAAGTTCATCGTCAATGATAAAATATCTACTTGTGCAAGTTCAGTGGTGTTTAGATCTGATGATGGCAGATGCCGAAACGACGTAATCAGTAAATATAATTTTAGCGGTCTAGACGGATGTTATTGAAAAAATGAAGGTCGCGGACTCATTAAGGAAATTCGTTTTCTTTATACAAAAATGTTCTCTACTTGCCTAACAGTTTTAGGCAGTCATACAATGCAAACTTTCACGGCCGGCGTTGTCTACAGGTAAAATTTCCGGCCTGATGGGCCGTGGTCCAGATGTAAAACTTCCTCCCGACGTTTCGTCTCCAACTGCGGGAGACATCTTCCAGGGTCTTCCGACTGCTGCCACTGTGGTCTGAGGGGCTCTCGCATTTATAGAGGGCATAGAGGGCGCCACCATACGCACCTGATGCTGACTTTGTAGCTATCTCTGGATGAGTCGTCATTCTGGATTAAAAATAATCGATTGTCGTTTCGTTTGTGCAGTGTCGACATCCATATTTTATCTAACTTCAGACCTTCTTCTTTCCTATTAAAATTATTCGGGTGTTTGTGGATCTCTATTGCTTCTCTATACATGCGTGCATGGTACTGAGATGTCCTAACTAAAACGCTCGTCTCGTTAAATTTTATTTCACGATTTCCTTTTTGAAAAACATGTTCAGCCACTGCCGAATTTTCCGTGTGGCCCAGACGACAGTTCCTTTTATGTTCAGATATAAAATTTCTTGCAGCTGTGTTAAAGTACATATTGGTACAACAAAAATAAGCGTCAACACTCGCATATCTGAACATAAAAGGAACTGTCGTCTGGGCCACACGGAAAAATCGGCAGTGGCTGAACATGTTTTCCAAAAAGGAAATCATGAAATAAAATTTCACGAAACGAGCGTTTTAGCTAGGACCTCTCAGTACCGTGCGCATGTATAGAAAAGCAATAGAGATCCACAAACACCAGAATAATTTTAATAGGAAAGAAGAAGGTCTGAAGTTTTGTGTCCCAACTTCGTCGCCGCTTTTGTGTCCCAGCCTCGTCGTAGGTGTCGGTGGCCGAGTGGAATGAGACCGACACGCTGGTGCAGGTACGGAGGAGAGCAGCCAGAAACTATAAACACTCGAGTAAATTAGAAAGAGATATATTGCACAGAATGTAACAATACTTAACTTTTACATAGTACTGCAGAATGTTGATACATAGTTGTTAGAGGCCTGCCTAGTGCCTGTACAATAGCAAAGTCTTCACCCGTGCCTATCGGATTACGAAGGTCCTAACTCGTTGCTATCTCAGTCCGAAGTGGCCGATGTCCTTCAGTGGTGGCCACGAGCGGCGTTGTCGCAGAGGGCGCTCGTGGCTGTCGTCGTGAGAACGCCGCGCCGTGCGTGCATGGCGGCGCGCGGCGAAAGTAAGTGGCGCGCACTTTGTACTTGTGCGACACCACATGAAGTTAGATAAAATATGAATGTCGACACTGCACCAACGAAACGACAATCGATTATTTTTAATCGAGAATCGAAATTTTACCTGAAGACTTTTAGGCAGGTGTTTTTACCGTGTCACAGATTGGCCGGATGCTCTACTTTTTTTTTATTGTCTGTGATCACCCGGCCAAGACACTCTGGCATTCTTTTACAATCCGTCTTTTCTTTGCTACTTTTATTCCTTGACCTGTTCAGTCCTTTGCTTTTTGAATTTTAACACACTTTCGCAAACAGCTTTTAAGTGACTTTTATTGTCTTCTATACGATCGGTGTAGTCCCTTTCAAATTGAAACCATCCATCCACTAATTGGTTCTGGCGTGGATGCGCGTAACGTTGCGGTCGCAAGACCTCCACCAGTCTGCCTGGCAGTGAGGTGTGTGCTCCGCGGAGGTGGCCGTGCGTTTCTAGGCGTCACGTCACTGTCTGCGCGGCCACTCCCCGTCTGAGGTTCGAGTCTTCCCTCAGTCATGGGTGTCTGTGCTGTTCTTAGAAGAAGATATTTTATGTAGTTTGTAAGTATAGAGACGATGACTAGTACAGTTCGGTCTCATTGGAATTTTTAAAAAAAGGTGATATGTGAAGAATGACAAAAACGGAATTCCTCAATACAAAAGGTGCAGTTTATTGTACTATTCCAACGTCAAACACTAACTGTAAACCGAAGTCCGTCATGCGTGGATAAACCAGAACAAGTACTATCCCTACAGTTAATGAAAAAAAAAAAAAAAAAAAAAAAAAAACAGACACAATCTGCTTGCTTTGACGAGAAAAAACTGTCACTCAGGAGTCAGAGCGCCCGGCGTGAAATCTCGGAGGCGTCGGCGAGGCCAGGTGGGTGGTAGGCAGCGAGGCGAAGGCCGCGCACAATGGCCTGAAACGGCCGAAAAGTGGCCAAAAGTCGAAAAATATTCGGAGAAGACTGGAAATTTATATATAAAGGTTGCTGGGGTCGCTGAATTCGATTTTGACGGCAAAAGTGAAAAATTACAAATGGAGGATCGAATATCCTCAAGCCATTAAAAAAAATGTCTTATATTTTAATGTAAATTTGTAAAATAAGGATTTTTGGGATCGCTGATTAAAAGTATAGGATAAATTACATTCAAAAAAAAATTTACAACAAGAACACAACAGTGTTCATTTTGAAACTGTGCAAAAAATTGTCGTTGTAAAATCAATCTGTATCTGTATATTGTATATTGAGGCTGTATACTGAGGCTGATTCATAATTGTCAGACAAAGCAACAACAGATTCATTTCCTTTGCAGATGCGATGCCAACTCCTCTGTGCTTTATTTAACAAGAAGTTTTTCACAACTTCTTTTCGTTCGGTCAGTAGCACTTGTGAACTCCGTGTAAGGTCGACAAGTAGTAGGTGCCGTGCAAGATTTAATAGTGGAAGCAGTCAACGTAAATTTTTTTATTCATTTATTAGACGAAAATTGTAATCGAAATATTTTTTAAAAACTACATTCAAATAATAATCGAAATTTTGAAAGTCATCGGCATTAAAAATAGATTTACAAACTGTAAACGTTATTGAAGAATTAAGCATTTTGCTGAAAGAATCGTTCGATTGTCCTAGACGATGCTTTTAATCTTGATCCCAAACTGCGCAACAGCTTTTTCACGTCATCGTAATGTATCCGTACCAGCTGCATCTTGAAATACATCTTGGCCTCTTCCGCTACTTTATCCTCCAACACCATGAGCTGTTTGTTCAGTTCCGACTCCAAGTCATTTTTATCATGATGTAGGTTACCTTTCGAGTGCATACTAATCGTTTACTACCCGACCCTGGTAGATAATTAACGCAATCTAGTACTAAACAGAAGCAGATTTAAATTATTTAAGCATATGCAGTTTGTCGAAATGTAGACATAATTCAGAATTATCTTAATTTACCAAGTCCATTATTTAATGAACACCGTGACACTAATATAAGTGGCGAGTGATATTCCAGCACTGTTTTGTATTAAATGGATGCATAATACCCGTAGCGGACCTCTTGCTCTCCGTACTAGCTGGCTCACCACGCACGGTCTCAGTAAACATGGCAATACAACGAGAATCGCAAAAAGTCGCGGACAGTTCTTGTACATTTTGACGGAAGACATCCTAAGCTACATATTGTACATCGCAGGAACTCCGGCTAGAATTATTTTTTCGATCATTAAGATACATAAACTTGTGAATGGACGACGTTTTAAAGTGACATTTACCAAATACCAAGCATAAGTTTATGAGCACGTAACTTATAAAAATATTCTACGTACCTTCCTTACCATCCTCCACCAAACACAATTGAAAATGGTCAGATACAACTAAAGTTATTCACACTTTAAGCACGGCATGTAATTCAAAGCGGTTCTGCGTAGCATGTGTTACTCTGCCAACCGTAACTTTGAACTACTTTCTTCGGTATCACAGGTAGCTTCCCCTCCCTGTGACTTAATAAACAGTGCTGCCCTCTGTCATCTAAACATGATTATATGGGACTAAACCCATAATTATGATTTTTATTTATCGACTTTTGGGCAGATTTTCGGATCTTTCATACCACTGTGCGACGGCGGCGGACATAAAAGTTGTTATTGTAGGGACTTTTAATTGTTGGGATAGCTGTAGTGGTACACCTAGTATGTATTATGACCGTAAATAAAAGGGAATCCTCCCTACCTGGCTCAGGAACGAATTTCGTTTGTGAACATCGGGCCTGCCGCTCTGTTTACTCGTCGAGCGTCGAAAGCAGCACAAATTTCAAACGTGTGCAGAATCGCGAAAAGTTAACAGATTTGGATTCTGCAAAATGACGTCATCTCCAGAAAGTAAATAAAATGTGAAAGAGTAGCTTTAAATTGTTATTAACAATGTATGGCATAGTAAATAATTAATGAAAGTAGTTATATTTTTCTTGGTCGCATTCTGAGAACTGTTGAAAAACGCAACAAGTCAAAACACTTGTCGACTCCTGCTCTTAAAAGGAATGGAAATGGTTCCTCAGACTTTTCTTCAAAATATATCCAAAAATTAGCTGCGACTAGCTGCGACTTCGGTTTCAGTTATAATTTTTATAATATGAAGTGTGCTCTCTTTGTAGTTTTTCGTAATTTTACCGTCTGAAATATTTTTATAGGAAACTGGTCAAAACAATTGTCCTATTAATGTTATTCCTTCGTTTTCTACAGAACCTCTGGATAATACCGAAGAAATTTCTTTCGCGAGATACGAAATTTTAGTATTTGTGAAATCGGTATTGAACGAGAATATCAACTTGGTACTGACATTGTTGAGATGAAGGTGTCAAACAAATGGAAGCATCCACACACTTTGCAGAAAAGTTTGTATGCTTTTTGGATTTTCCAATATTAGAATGTGTACGAACACTAATCTCTATGCGGAAAATTGGCAAGAATTTTCTTCAATGTTCGCCTTCGTGCATTTTCAGAAATACTGTTTTTCTAAATTTTCGAATTGGTAATCTGCGACCCGAAAACACCGAATCCAGAATTTCACTCGAATTGAATACGTTTTTGAAGAGATTTTCAGTCGTATTTCATCAACCATTTTTTTTCTCTAAATTTTGACTTCGAATTCGTAATCAGCGACTCCGAAAACCGCCGAGGTCAGATTTTCAAGCGACTTTTGGCCAGCATTTTTGGATTTGGGACCACTGTGAGGCGTGGAGAGGCCAAGTCCTGACTGTCACTGCGACCGCCCTGGCTCGGCCGTGTCAGGGGGCGGCAGGAACCTGCTTCCTGGTCACGTGTGTGGCGGCAGGAAAGTAGTTCCCTCACAGCACGCGCTCTGTTATTGATGCCAGCTGGTGTCTTCCTCTGAGACAGCGCCCGACTGTCTGATAGGCTGGCAACCCGCGAGCTTGTTGTGCTTGGCGGGTTGCCAGACGCTCAGGCTGAGTGTAGCAACATTTCAAGATGTTTGTCCGTTCTCGCCTCTATGTCTACGTATCGAGTTTCTGTAAAAGACTGCTAGTCTTGAGGGCTTTGTGTCCGTTTGAATTTGGAATGCTTTTTTTTCTTTGGTTTTTCAAGACTGATCTAACCTGCTGCGTGTACCACGACGGGTCAGACCCTTCTTTTGCTAGTCCCTTCTTGCGTGTAGTAGACTCCTGACATATTCAGCGGAACCCGTAACCCCACCACTCGATGGCGCAATTCGAGGAATCTGTCGATAGTCGTCGATATTTTTTTGAAAGTAAGCCATATCTGATAACACCAACTTTGTTAGTTTCGAAAGACTGGAGATTCTCACTCAGGAAAGCGTTAATAAAATTTTTATCTGTATTTTTTTTCCTTTTTTTAATACATACATATTTGTCGTTAATTTTTGGTGGATTTGGGAAATCCGATATTCATTTTCGCTACAACTACTTCGTATTCATTAATTCCTGTGTCTGTTTTGATACTCTTTATTAGCTTCGGATTATTGCTAAGACGTCAAGTATATTTTCAAAACGATTTACTATTCTAGTGGGCTCAGCAACTAATTGCTCCAGATAATTTTCGGAGAATGCGTTCCGTACGATTTCGAACGATGTTTTACTCTTGCCTTCGGTTTTAAACATGTATTTTTGCCAACATGTATTTTTGCCAACATGTATTTTCGCCACCAATTAAAATTGTATGCATGGGAAACGTTTTTGAAAATTGATCCAAGCGATCTTTGAACATTTATGCAATCGAATCATCTGAGTCAGGGGGTCGGTAAAAAGAGCCAATTATAATTTATTCTTGTTGTCAGGTATAACCTCTACCCATACCAACTCAAAGGAACTATCTACTTAAATTACGCTTCAAGATAAACCGCTTGTGACAACAATAAATACGCCACCAACTGTTTTATTCAATCTATCCTTTCTGAGCACGATTTGCCCATTAGTAAAAAATTCAGCTGAACTTATCTCCGGTTTTAGCCAGCTTTCAGTATCTATATTGATTTGAGATTAGATACTTTCTATTAGCGCTTGGAGCTCTCCTACTTTTCCAACACAGATACGACATTTTGCAACTGTTAGATCAATGTGTTCGTCCTATTTTTGAGCTGAAACGTTTTTGGTTGAAAACCTTCCTGTGTATTCCCGAGGTCCTCTACCCTAGAAATGCTCAGTCCATGCCACACAGCTCCCACCATCCCTGTAGCCGCTTCCTGCGTGTAGTGGACTCCTGACCTATTCAGCGGAACCCGGAACCCCACCACCCGATGGCTCAAGTCGAGGAATCTACAGCCCACACAGTCGCAGAACCGTCTGAGCGTCTGATTCAGACCCTCCACTCGGCTCTGTACTAGATCCACAGTCAGTCCTGTCAACTATGCTGCAGATGGTGAGCTCTGGTTTCATATTGCAAGCAAGACTGGCAGTCTTTACCACTTCAGATAGCCGCTCTAAACCTGAGAGAATCTCTTCAGAACCGAAGCGACACACATCATTGGTACCGACATGAACCACCACCTGCAGTTGACTGCACCCGTACCCTTCATGGCATCCTGGAGGACCCGTTCCACATCTGTAATGACTCCACCCGGTATGCACACGGAGTGCACGTTGGCCTTCTTCCCCTCCTTGGCAGCCATCACTCCAAGGGCTCCATTATCCGCCTAACGTCAGAGCTCCCAACTACGAGGAAACCCACCCTCTGTGAAAGCCCGGATCTTGCAGGCTGAGTGGTGACGTCAGTATGAGAGACACCATCCGACTCAGGAACGTTTTGAAGTCTTGAACAGGACCTGTTCATAAGACGAACCGGGAAGGCCTCACGATTGGTCCCCCGGAATCTCTTGCACCGCCTACCACACACTGGAGCAACATCCAAATTCAAATGTTTGTATAGCTTATGGGACTTAGCTATGGGGTCATCATTCCATAAACTTACAAACTACTTATGAACTAGCTAACACTAACGACGGCACAAATATCCATGCCCGCGGGGGGGGGGGGAATTCGAGCAACCTCCCACGCGACCACCACGGGTGGGGTGTCTGCCTCATTGCTGGCAGTATTAGGACATGTTGCTGCTGCAATTTTCAAAATTTTTTTGACGTAAGCTTGACGTAACTTTTATTATGTGACTGGTTTTAATTTATAATTTCTGATGAAGGCAATGGTAGTTATAGCCAAAACCAGGTTAAATGATTTTAATTTAAATTTTTCCGAGGTCTGTATTTTTATTCTTTGAGTTACACCTGTATATCTTATTAGAGTCTGTGACAAAATAATTTGCTCATTAATAATAGTTAAAGATCAAATAGAGGAATACGTCCTAAAAGAAACAGTTGCAATAAGTACTGTCAATTTGACTTTGCTGAATTCAGGAATAATGTTATCTTGTTATTGATGTACAATATGTAAGTACCAATGATGTTGTCAAAATTTTTTACGGCGGTTGGGACTTAAATAGTGGTAACTATTTATTCACAACCGATACAAAAGCGTTACATGTTTGCACCTGTTACTTTCCTTGATAGTAGTAACCAGCGTTGTGTAGAAACCGTTGCCAGCGATTTGGAAGACGTAGTATACCGTTATCAGAGCCTGAACTGTTGATGGTGGGAATGGAGCGGTCTACTGCCTGTCGGCTCACTGGAACAGTTCTGAAACGAATGCCACGAAGTGGTTCCTTCATCTTCGGAACCAAATCAATGTCACAAGTACTGAAGTCCGTGGAATATTGTAGGCCTATGTCCCAGTCCCATCGACCCAACAGAGCAGCCACTGCTTGTCGTGCAAAATGATGTGTGGGTTGTGCAGAAAGTGTTGCCGCTTCTTTCGTAAGCTGGTCGTAGGTGATGCTCCAAATAACGCTTGAACGACCTGCCCGATGCACGTCTGCCACAGTTTGCCGCCCTTCGTTGAAGGCTTTTACCTAATATGCCACAATTCTGCACCTAACTTGAAGACCTTTATGATTCTATCATGCTGTACGACCTCTGACGCATTCAATATTGATCCAACTCCGTTTCGAAACCTTCAAGTTAGACCGTTCGCTCACAAGTGACTGTGTTTACCTCGATTGTGCGCATCTGGTTGAGGTGGGACGGGCGAGTCCATTTTCTCGGAGGTTCCATCAGCCACAAGGGTAGATTCCATTACAAATTGTCTCCACAGCAGTGTTGCCGCTACATCCTAAGTGAGTCCATTGCTTTGTTTTGGAGGGTCGGCTGCTCAGTTGGGTGTTTCCACAGAGTAACTATACAGAGAGGTACCCCCTCCTTAAACCACTGTCCTATGCTCTCCTCATAGTTCTGTAAGATGCTAGCACATTGTAGGCGGTGCCTCTCGCACTTACGAGGGTAGCGTCAATGTGAGGCTGCTACGAGGCCACGGCTGTGCCCGGCGTGCCGGCGTTTGAGGGGAGGTGCCGCCTGAGCTGTCTGCCGGCTGGACAGTTTTAAAAGGCTCTTCCTGACCTCAGATCCGTCATGGGAAGTCTTAAGGAACTGCTGAAACCCTCAGCCCCGCACCCCTGCGCGTGTGACCGGGCCAATACCGACGTTTTTCGTCTGTATATTATTGTCTGTGGTGTTGCCTATTGGTCCTGGGGCGCTGTTGACTGCCGGCTTAACAGACGAAGCGCACGTGCAACTGAGTCGGCCGCCCTTCCGAAACAAAAGAGTGGACGCCCTGCGCACAACCCGAAAATGCGTTTCTACGCACCGGCCACGTCTAGAACCCTCCCGCCCCCCCCCCCCCCCCGTCTTCTTGTTAATTTGTTTGGTGTGAATATTTCAATGGTTGTCGCTATTATTTCTTTGAACGTAAGCTGATCTACAGTAGCCACAGTGGAGTAGCCGAGCGGTCTAAGGTGCCTCGCTGCGGAGCGCTCGTTTGCTCGCTGTCGGAGGTTCGTCCTCCCTGGGGCATTGGTGTGTGTGTGTGTGTGTGTGTGTGTGTGTACAGCATAACAGAATGAAGATGACTTTTAATATACAGTGTTGAAATTACATAATTCTTATTATTAAAATGTCGATGTACGACGCCACTAACACTGTGGGTCCTGCAGATAATAAGATTTACAAACATTTAAACATTTGATCTACAGTAACATTATTAGTTTCGAAAGACTGGAAATTTCTTTTTTGCTCCCGAACTCAACTGCGTGGTTATCAGTCCTTAGTTTACAAACTACCTACACTAATGTAAACTAACCTAAGGACAACAAAAACACCCATGTCCGAGGGGGGAGGAGACTTTAACCCCCGACGGCGAACGGCCAAACCGTCGCGGCGACTGGAGATTCTCACTCAGGAAAGCGTTAATCGAATTTTATCTCTTTTTAATAGATATTTTATTTTTATTTTGGTACATTTGGGTAATACGATGTTCATTCTACCGTTTGACTTTTGCGGGCAAGTGCTAGCCAGACTGAGTTACCTGTTAACACCTCCCAGCCCGTCTCCACTGCTTTAGTTCCACTAGTACCTCGTCTCCTAAGTCGTGTCTCCAACACGTAATTGAATGGGTGAGTTAAAAAAGGTACATATTCCACAAATTTCACAAATTAAACTGAGGTAGCCATTTTCTTCTTTGGACGTATTGAGCATAAAAAAGAACATGTTCCTCTACTTCAAATGCGCTTGCCAACAACAGTCAGATACGAGTGAGTTGAAGAAGGCACATATTCCTGCAATATGTTCCTTCTTCAGCTCAAAGCCGCGCTAGTGTGGGCGACACCCACTGCAGTGCTAGTGCTCGCTGTTCAGTCACGTGTTTGGCGCGTGATGTAGCAGATAAGCGAGCTCTTTAAGGGTATGTTGGCTATGTTCCAGTGAAAAGTGATAAGATTAGTGCCAAAATTAGTTTAGTGAAGTTTATTAGGTTTTGGTTTACTTTAACCATTAACAATGTCAGCTACAGACAGCGACAGCGGTGAATCAAGACGTAAAAAGGTAAGACATCACAAATAAAAACATGTACGGGAGATGGAAAAGTTAGCAAGGCGTCGTGTTGAGGAGTTTGTAACTTCAGCAGGCGTTCATGATAGTAAAAATAAAAAAGAACATTTTTATAATGTTTTTTCGAACAAGGCTTTCTTTCGGCTGCTGCTTCAGTAGAATAAGAAGATAAACGACTATGAAAAGTCCAACAATGAAAAATGTTTAACTGGAAAACATTAATTTTTTGTAAATATATGTAGGCAACAGTTTTGAAAATTTTATTTTTATTATTTTTATTTTTTTATTTATTTATTTATTTTGCCTACTTCTGAGATCTTTTTAGCATAATCCAGAAATTCGGATGAAGTTTGTGCATTTCAAAACTTTGAGTTGAAAAAGGTACATATTCCCGCACATATTTACGCAGTTACATGGTATATAACAAATATTTATACGAGGGGCGTCCAGAAAGTAAGTTACGTTTCAATTTATCTCCGCTGCAGCGCTGCGACTGCAGTTCCGCACATGCGCTGTAGACGATGTGTATCAAGGAGAAGGACGTGCGCCATTTGGAGATCACTGTCAGTTACATACGCTTTGTTGTGCTTGTTTGAAATGTCGGCGTTGTTTGAAAATCTCGCCGCCTATGAAATCAGGTCGGTGATTCGGTTTTTGAATGTGAGGAAAGTGAAACCAAGTGAAATTTATCTGCAAATTTGCTATGTTTACGGACCAAATGCGATGAGTGATTCGATGGTGAGAAAATGGGTCCGACAGTTCAATAGCAGGCGTAGTGATGTGCACGATGAAGAGCGAAGTGGGCGTCCACATTTGGTTACAGAAGAAGTGGTTCACGCGATTGATGACAAGATCCAGGAAAACCGTAGGTTTACAATTAGTGCTCTCGCTATGGACGACGAGCTGAAAGAAACTGTTTCCAACTGGTTGAAGATACAGGCGGCAGTTTTCTATGAAGAAGGTATACAAAACCTGGTATCACGCTATGACAAATGCCTGCAAAATTTCAGCAGTTATGTGGAAAAGTAGTTTAAGAGTTATAGAATTTTGTGCAATAAAAATTTCTTCTGTATCTGTGTACAGTTTCATTTTATTACCAAACGGAACTTACTTTCTGGACGCGCCTCGTACGTAAGTACCATGTTCAAAGTGTTTGTCACACTTAAATGTACACATTCGCAATAGTAAATTTTCTGTATAACAACTAGTTTTCTCACAAAACAGTCTTTTTTTTATTTGCCGAAAGTTTATGTTTTTGGAATGTGTACCTTTTTCAACTCACCCATTCAGTTATGTGAGAAGCGGTTCGTTGTAGTACGTGATCAACATAATGTTTCTCAAAATAAATGATACGTGATTTAAGGTGCAATGAATCCCGACATACACTGTAACTTAATTATTGTACTGCTTCTATTAGACAATGTAAACAGCAAGCTGAAGCTGCACAGATCACTGGAGTTGGCAACACTCGCGCTTATGAATTTGCGCATGAGCGATGCCCTGTTCTTGGACTTAAAATTATTCGGGCCGGGAAATCTTTTTGTCCCCCATTGTACGTAATAGGCTGCGTGACACGCAACTTCACTCCCGACGCCCCTGGCGAGGCCCAGCGTAGACAACTACACACCATGCAGCGAGGAACAGATGGGCCCAACAGCTTGCTACCCACAGATGATACTAGCAGCTGCTTTCAACCAGACAATCGTCGGAGAATTTTTAGAACCCACTTGTTATATGCGGATAAAGAGCGAGGTATCTGCCCACTACCACAGAGTAACATATACAGAGGAGAAGCCCCTCCCCCCTAAACCACTGTCCTATGCTCCCCTAGTAGTTCTGTAAGATGCTAGCAGGTGTCAGGCAGTTCCCTGGCTTAGGGTGCCTCTCGCACGTCAGAGGGTAGCATGGAGGGGAGGCTGAGGGGAGAGCTTGTGCCACCTGCCATGAGGCCACGGCTGTGTCCGGCTTGCTGCTGTTTGAGGGGAGGTGGTGGTGGGGGCAGCCGCTACCTGCCGCCTGCTCTGGCCAGTTTAAAGGGCTGCTTCTGACCGCAGCGCCATCATGGGCCCTTACGGAGGTTTTCCGCCTGTATATATTTGTCTGTGCCAGTATGTCTGTCGAAATGTTAGCTGAAAACTTCAAGCCTGTGGACATTCTTTGAATCCTTGCAGGGCCCAGGTGAGCGGAAGTCTGTTGTTCTCATCCCCTGGCCACAGCGGACAAAGCTACGCGATGGACCTACGCCTAATACGCTTACGCGACCATGTCATATCTGCAAAGTGCCTTCTGGGTGGCAAACGGGCCCACTGCTCACCAGAGGTGCCATGCCAAATTTCCGCTACCTTCAGTTACCGCTTTGTAGTGACCGAGTGACAACCTATATCGTAGTAAATACAGTGACAGTTCTTTAAATTTTATATAAAACAACATCATCGGATATATTAGTGACTTTAGTGAAGGAAAAAAAAATGAAATCAATTTGGAAAAAATTTGGATACTTATTAGATGGCAAGGAAAAGATCAACGACATAGTGACCTGTTTTGTGTGTAAAAAAGTATAGTCTTACACTGGACACAAAAAGAGAGGAGAAAGTAGCATAATTACTTATTTAAATTCCAAGACATTTGCCAAAGTTCCTGAAGTTCCGCCAAATTTGAAGACCGAAACTTAACACCAAAGACATTTTACCGTTTCAAGTTGCGTGTGGTTCTGGGTTCCTTGAGACGGCACAGTTTCATATTAATATGGCGGCGTATCTCCTGAATTATGTGTCACACTCATTTATCTCAATAACCGGCCCCAAAGGTGCAATCAATATGTTGCCAGATTTTCATCTCAATGAACGGTACTGCAGCGCATATAATACCAACAAACATACAAACATTCATGTTTATGTATTAGATAAATAGTGACGGAAGTAATAAAGACTGACAATAGCATTTTATAGCAACTTTCATTATCAGATAGGGTGTACAGCGAAAGTAACGTAATTAGGAAAGTACACAATGTTAGACTGTATAGGCTGGCCGTAGGTGCAGGCAACATTGTCTCCTTTTTCAGTTTTTACACTGAAAAAACAATTAGAAGTACACAGCAGTTTTTACAATTGAAATGGCATTGCTTTGTGTCACATAACCTCTTGTGCGTTAATACATGAAAAATTAAGTGTCTCTTTTGTAAAACTCTGAAAGAACCGTATCTTTTTTTGAATGTAAACACAGTAGGATCTCCTGTATGCCGATCAGTTTTAAACACTGAAATTAGAGAAAAAAAACGGGCTCCGAAGCGCAACTATGTGTGTCCGGAGCGCCAATGTTTCCCTGTTTGGAATAGCCTGTTTTTCAAAACTTTAATATCTGCGGATGCGGATAAAGTGCCGCGGATGCGGCTGCGGATATTGGCCTTGCGGATGTGGTGCGGATGCGGAAAACACTTTTCCTATCCGCGCAGACATCTACCTATCGGACATGCCTGTGGCCGGCCGCGGTGGACGAGCGCTGTGCGGCGCGCCAGTCACAGTCTGCACGGCCACTACGGTCGGGGGTTTCAAAAATGTTCAAATGTTTGTAAATCTATCAGAACAAACTGCGTGGTCATCAGTCCGTAGCTTACAAACTACTTAAACCTAGGCAAACTAACCTAAGGACAAACACACACACCCATGACCCAGGGAGGATTCTAGCCTCCACGACGAGCAACCTCGCGCTCCGCAGCGAGACGCTTTAGACCGCTCGGCTACTCAACCGCGGCGGTCGGGGGTTTGAATCCTCCCCTCGGGCATGGATATTTGTGCCGTCCTTGGTATTAGCTAGTTAATAAGTAGTTTGTAAGTTTAGGGACTGATGACCCCGTAGTTAAGTCCCATAAGCTCTACAAATATTTGAACATGCCTTTGATTCATTGAAAAGGGCTGTTTTTATACAAGACGACCCATCCAACCAATCTGAGAGATGTAGCGGAATCGCTGTTGGGGAGTGGGACGATCTGGAACGACAGTCACGTGATGATTTAGTGGGCAATAGCCACACCGAATAGAGGCATGCATTAGTGGAATAGGACTCTTATCGTATTTCAGGGGCAATGGTGAAAGCTGAAATATGGAACACAAGTTCAGAATGTCTAGTTTATAGTCGTACAACATGTCTCTTTGTGTTTTCATGGGCAATATAAATAACTGAAATGTTGGTTTTGTATAAATCTGTTCCATTCCTATGTAAAGGGTCATGAAACCATACAAACATGGTAATGCAATACTACTTTTGATGTGATTATTTTAGGACGACCTTGTATAGCCATACATAATTATTACTCTCAGAGAATGCTGATCATATAGAACCAATCACTCAGCGAAAGATCCGTACCTACAGATTGGAAAGTGGCCTAGGTCACTCCAATATTCAAGGAAGGCAATAGGAATTATCGCCAAATTACAGGCCCATCTTATTGACGTCGATTTGCAGTATGATTTGAGAAGATATACTTTGTTCGAACATTATGAACTACCTCGAAGAGTACGACCTATTAACCAACAGTCAACACGGATTCAGAAAGTATCGCTCTTGCGAAACACAGTTTGCCCTTTATTCACATGAAGTGATAAGTGCCATCGACAAGGGATCTCAAATTCTGGGCCGGCCGCAATGGCCGAGCCGTCTGCGGCGCGCCAGTCTGCACGGCCACTACGGTCATCGGCTCGAATTTCCCCTGGGGCATGGATATTTGTGCCGCCCTTAGTATAAGGTAGTTCATAAGTAGTTTGTAAGTTTAGGGACTGATGACCTCGTAGTTAAGTCCCATAAGCTATACAAACATTTGAACATATTTCTAGATTTCCGGAAGACTTGACACTGTACCTAACAAGCGGCTTCTTATGAAATTACGTGCTTATGAATATCGCCCCAATTGTGCAATTGTATTCGCAATTTCCTATCATAAAGGACACAGTTCGTAGTAATTGACGGTAAGTCATCCAGTAAAAAAGAAGTGATATCTGTCGTTCTCTAGGGGAAGCGGTATAGGTGCCCTACTCTTCCTTGTGTTTATAAACGATTTAGGAGACAATCTGAATAGCTCTCTTAGACTGTTCGCGGAGGATGCTGTCGTTTATCGGTTAGTGAAGTCAACAGATGATCAAAAGCGACTGCAAAGCGATTTAGACAAAGTTTCTACATGGTGTACAAATTGGCAGTTAAGACTAAATAATGAAAAGTGTGAAGTAATACACATAAGCACTAAAAGAAATCCGCTGAACTTCAGTTACACGATAAATCAGTCAAACCTTTAGGTCGTAAATTCTACCAAATACCTAGGAGTTACAATTACGAATAACTTAGACTGGAGAGAACATATAGAAAATATTGTGGGGAAGGCGAACCAAAGGTTACGTTTCATTGGCAAAACGCTTCGAAGATGCAACAGCTCCACCAAAGAGACTGCCTACATCACACTAGTGCGTCCTCTACTGGAGTACTGTTGCCCCTTGTGGGACCCTTACCAGGTGGGACTGACGGAAGACATTGAGAAGGTTCAGAGAAGGGCAGCTCGTTTTGTTTTATCACGTTACGGGGAGGAAAGCGTCACGGAAATGTTGCACGAATTGGGGTGGAAATCATTAAAAGAAAGACGTTATTCTTTGCGGCGTGATCTGTTTGCGAAGCTTCAATCACCGACTTTTACTTCTGAATGTGAAAATATTTTGCTAGCACCCACTTACTTATGGAGACATGACCATCCCAATAAAATAAGAGAAATAAGATCGAGAACGGAACGATTTAGGTGTTCTTTCTTCCCGCGCGCTATTACAGAATGGAAAGGTAGAGGGAGGATATGAAAGTGGTTAATGAACCCTCCGCCAGGCACTTAAATGTGATTTGCAGAGTATCTATGTAGATGTAGATGTTACCGTATATCGAAGAACTGTTGATTTGTGGGAATGCTCAGTATCTGCTGGGGTGTCCAAATGAAAAGGTGAGAAACGACACTATGAGGGTAATTCAAGTCTCTATTCAAAAGTAATCACAAGAGGCCTCAGCACAACAACCCCAATTTTTGAGGGGAAGAATTCCCTGTTCCCAGAATTGTAATGGCTGTTACTAGAGCCAGTTTCTCAGCAGTGTCCTTCTGTACGTCGGAATTGAAGTTTTTTTCTGTTTATCTGAACATACATGACATGTCCGGGCTGTAGGGCGGATGCTCAAAATGCTCCCACTTGATCTTGGCCAGTACACTTTGTGTGAGCCTGGAGACGTGTGGAAGCGGGTTATCTCGGAGCAGAATCACTCCACCCGTGAGCAGCGCAGACCGTTTGCTCTTGGCGCAATTGCATAGTCTACGGAGTGTCTCACAGTACACGTCACTGTTAATGATTTTTTTATGCTCGAGGAATTCCATGAGTATCAGACCTCGGACGTCCAAAAAGACGATGAGCATCATCTTGCTTGCTCAGGTGAGAGCCTTGAATTTTTGCTCGGGAAGGCTACGACGCAAGCTTCGTGTCCCTAGAAGTCATACTACGTTATTCCACAGTGATACAGTATTCAAATTTCAGCCAGTTTTGTTATTAAGACGTTACGTACCTTTTCATTTTAACACCCCCTCATAAAGTGCACAATTAATAGAAATTGAATATGAAAGATTAACAGCAACCGTAATTCAATTTTTTAACAATTTTGTATATCAGGCAACCGGTTGGGTAATTTTTAGGTTCTTCACCTAGGCTTCGTTGCCAATAAGGACAAATACATCAGAAGAATAAAATAGTTGCATAAAACACATGACGTCAAAAGTATTACGAGCAGGATTGCTCACGTCGATTACAATGAAATTAGCAATCTGGCCATAAAAATAAAATACATATTACATCAGTATGGTGTGAAAGGGTTCTACGTTGCCTTACGAGAAACAGCGCACTGCCAAACTACCGCGATTCCTCCGCCGCGGAGCAACCGCGGGCTATAAACAGGTCCTAAGGTATCATGTTACACACTGGGCGGCTGCTCCCGCCAGACCTTCGAGTCGTACTTCAGGCGTGTGTGTGTGTGTGTGTGTGTGTGTGTGTGTGTTGTCCTCATTTTAAGTAACTGGTGAGTCTAGCGACTGATGAGCACAGCAGCTTGGTCCCCTTTCTTCCTATTGGCTGGCGCGCGAAGCAGGCAAAGAGGTACCGAGACTGTGGGCGCCTCCGCAGGCCGAAGTACTGTGGACCAACTTATCGCTCTTCTCGAAGTTGCGCGGCGACGTGTGTAGACCACCGGCACAAACAGTGGCCTGCACCGACACGTGGTGGCAGTGTCTGGGGCAGCGTGGTGAGAGGCTGCTGCCTAGTGCATCGAATTACTGGTCCTGCAGCTGCGCGGGAGTAGCCGAGCGGTCTGAAGCGCTACGTTACAGATCACGCAGCCTCTCGCGCCTGGGGTTCGAATCCCCCCTCGCGCATGGATGTGTGTGTTGTCTTTAGGTTAGTTTAAGTTAATTTCAGTAATTTTTCAAATTCTCCCGGCGTACTTGATATTTGTGTGTGTATGTGTGTGTGTGTGTGTGTGTGTGTGTGTGTGTGTGTGTGTGTTGTCCTTAGTTTAGCGTAGCGGCATACAGTGCCGCCATTTTTTTTTCAATAATTACGTCAGCGTGCCGAGCACGCACCAATGGTGTTAGATATGCTTCTATTGTTTAGTCACGCGCCAAACTACGTTACTGCGCCACCAATATACTCACCATAACAGCTGTGACTGACCTGTGGAGTGGACGACTGCACAGAGACGGCACTGCGTACCGCACGCGCCCGGTAATCTAGGTACATGTAGCCGTACAACTGTCGGATGTTTTGATGATTAGAAGCTTTGTTTTACAGCTCTGTGGGTGTATGATGATTTAGTTATTAACACCGCTTTGGTATTAGAATTATTTTATTGTCTCCCAGGTCCGCACAAAGGAAAGGACTAACACCAGAAGAAATTGAGCGTCTTCTTGTGTAAGAAGGTGTGGGAAAATCAAATGTTTGTAGAGTCTATGGGACTTAACTACGGGGTCATTAGTCCCTAAACTTACAAACTACTTATGAACTACTTACAACTAAGGATGGCACAAATATCCATGCCCGAGGGGGGATTCGAAACCCCGACCGAAGGTGTGGGGCCGGCCGCGGTGGTCGAGGAGACAGAGGCGCTCCAGTCACGGTCTGCACGGCCACTACGGTCGGGGGTTCGAATTCCCCCTCGGGCATGGATATTTGTGCCGTCCTTAGTTGTAAGTAGTTCCTAAGTAGTTTGTAAGTAGTTTGTAAGTAGTTTGTAAGTTTAGGGACTGATGACCCCGTAGTTGAGTCCCATAGACTCTACAAACATTTGAACATTTTGAAGGTGTGGGAGGTGCCATCTTTGTGGTGATAAAAAAGATAAATAAAAATAAAACTACTGTCACTTGCAATAGCTGCAAAAGATTTGTTTGCAAGCGACATTGTCACAATGTTGTCACATGTAATGATTGCAGAGCTACTCTGGAGGAAGAAAGTGTGTGATCCTTGATATGTATTAGCTGACTCCCTTATTCTTTATTATTACTAAGAAGATTTTATACATATTACACTTTTTTGTTCAAATGTTCAAATGTTTGTATTGTCTATGGGACTTAACTACGCGGTCATCAGTCCCTAAACTTACAAACTACTCATGAACTACTTACGAACTAGGACGGCACAAATATCCATGCCCGAGGGGGGATTCGAACCCCCGACCGTAGTGGCCGTGCAGACCGTGACTGGAGCGCCTCAGTCTCCTCGGCCACCGCGGCCGGCACACTTTTTTGTAAAACTTGCTTTCACAATGGTAATCAAATCATATCTGTGGTTATAATTTATTTAGAATTTGTTATTAAAATAGTGCTTACGAAATATCTTGGGAGCTTATGTCAGATATACGGTAACAATTTTAAATTTTCCAGCCGGCCGCGGTGGCCGAGGTGACTGAGGCGCTCCAGTCACGGTCAGCACGGCCACTACGGTCGGGGGTTCGAATCCCCCCTCGGGCATGGTATTTGCACCGTCTTAGTTCGTAAGTAGTTCATAAGTAGTTTGTAAGTTTAGGGACTGATGACCCCGTAGTTAAGTCCCCTAAACTTAACAAACATTTGAATTTAAATTTTCCAAAATCAAAAAATGTTCAAATGTTTGTTAAGCTTATGGGACTTAACTACGGGGTTATCAGTCCCTAAACTTACAAACTACTTATGAACTACCTTATGCTAAAGACGGTACAAATATCCATGCCCGAGGGGGGATTCGAACCCCCGAAAGTAGTGGCCGTGCAGACCGTGATTGAAGCGCCTCAGTCTCCTCGGCCACCGCGGCCGGCTTAAATTTTCCCATGCACCCTCTATATATGTGTACAGATCATATTAAAAGTTGCTGTTAAGAATGATGTTATACACAATAGATAATTAATTCCACCCAAAAATTTAAAAAAATTGCTTTTCTATGTATTTAAATGTAGGCGGCACTGAGAGCCGCACGCGCCCGCTGACGTAACAATCTTAAGCGCGCCTGCCGCAGGGTTAAGTAGTTGTAAGTAGTAGGTGAGTCTAGCGACAGTAGGTTTACAAACACGTGACCATTGCTGTGTTGCGGCCGGCAGGGAGAGCGTGGAGTGGGCGCAGCGGCAGCTGACGCTGGCGGAGGAGGCGGACTCGCCCAACCTGCGCGCAGAGGCCTACCTGAACCTGGCGCGCGCGCACGAGCGCCTGGGCGCGCTGGAGCGCGCGCTCGCCTACGCGCGCCACTCGCTCTACAACGAGTGCGACCAGTGCCGCACCGCAGGCCACGTGCACCTCACCGTCGGCTCCGTCTACCTCGAGCTGGCCGGCTTCTGCAAGGCGCTCGACTCCTTCCAGCGCGCGCACAACATCGCCCAGGCCATCCAGGACCCCGCGCTCGAGCTGCAGGTGAGTGCCACCGCTCTCCTCGCCACCTCCACCAACCCCTTGCTGCCTATTCCCTTCTTTAGCCTATCGAGGAGCAGAAACTTTTAATGTTTGCATATTTTTTGAAAACATTTTCGTTTCAGTTTTTGGGATGACACCACTCTCAATCAAATATTACATATAAAAAAACAGTTTGGAGTACAATGATTTTATTTTATTCGACTAGTTTCGGTCCTTGTTTTCATGACGATCTTCAGGAATCATAACTCCATTGATGTCGTTCAAAATGTTCAAATGTTTGTAGAGCTTATGGGACTTAACTATGGGGTCGTCACTCCCTAAACTTACAAACTACTTATGAACTAGCTAATACTAAGGACGGCACAAATATCCGTGGAAGAGGAGGGGATTCGAACCCCAGACCGTAGTGGCCGTGCAAACTGTGACTGGCGCGCCGCAGACGGCTCGGCCACGGCGGCCGACCATTGATGTCGTGGAGCTGAGCAGGTACTTAGGAGCCTTCCAGTAACGAACTGGAAGGCCCCCATGTATCTGCTCAGCTCCACACCAATAGAGTTACAATTCCTGAAGATGGTCAACATGGTCAAACCGAAACTAGTTCAATAAAATAAAATCATTGCACTCTGGACTATTTTTATGCATAATTTTTAATGCTTGGTATTGTTTCATTAATAAGTCACTCCAAAGACCAATTAATTGTAAATACAATGCTCGTAAGCTAACTATATTTATTTATTTAGTGTGTGTGTATTACATACCGTCAAAGGGGGTGATTTTGGACAGTTTTGAGACTATATTCACTAAACCTTTTGTGGGTTTTCTCAGATATCTTTTTTTTTTTATGGAAATGGTGATCCGTATGTATAACTAATAACACAAGACAGTGTCCAAAATGACCCCATGGACTAGGGTGATTTCGGACACATCTGTATTTTTAATCTCTGTCCGGTGTTTAGACGAGTATGGGGTAATTTCGGACAAAAAATTGCCTCTTCTTTATATTCTACTTACTTTCTGTTTAATTTTAATGACTTTTAACGTATTTAACGACTGAAAGCAAGGGGAAACTACAGCCGTTACCTTTCCCGAGGACATGCAGCTCTACTGTATGAACATATGATGATGGCATCCTCTCGGGTAAAATATTCCGGAGGTAAAATAGTCCCCCATTCGGATCTCCGGGCGGGGACTACTCAGGAGGATGTGATCATCAGGAAAGACAATACTGGCATTCTACGGGCGGAGCGTGGAATGTTAGATCCCTTAATCGAGTAGGAAAATTAGAAAATTTAAAAAGGGAAATGCATAGGTTGAAGTTAGATATAGTGGGGATTAGTGAAGTTCGGTGGCAGGATGAACAGGATTTCTGGTCAGGTGAGTACAGGATTATAAATACAAAATCAATTGGGGGTATCACAGGAGTAGGATTGATAATGAATAAGAAAACAGGAATGCGGGTAAACTACTATGACCAGCACAGTGATCGTATTATCATTGTCAAGATAGATACGAAGCCAACACCGACAACAGTAGTACAGGTTTATATGCCAACTAGCTCTGCCGATGATGAGGAAATCGAAGAAATATATGAGGAGCTAAAGGAAATTATTCAGACAATTAAGGGAGAGGAAAACTTAATTGTTATGGGAGACTGGAATTCGGTAGTAGGACAAGGAAGGGAAGGGAAGATAGTAGGTGAATATGGTCTCGGCAAAAGGAATGAAAGAGGAAGCCGCCTGGTAGAATTTTGCACAGAACATAATTTAGTTATAACAAACACCTGGTTTAAGAATCACAAAAGAAGGGTGTATACGTGGAAGAGACCATGAGACACCGGAAGGTATCAGATACATTTTATAATGGTAAGACATAGATTCCGGAACCAGGTTTTAAACTGTAAAACATACCCAGGGGCAGATATAGACTCTGACCGTAACTTGTTGGTTATGAATTGTAGGCTGAAACTAAAGTAACTACAAAAAGGTAGGAAAATAAGGAGATGGGACCTGGATAAATTGAAGGAACGTGAGGTTCTTAAGAATTTCAGAGGGAGCTTTAGGCAACAATTGACAGAAACAGGGGAAAATAAAACAGTAGAAGAGGAATGGGTAAAATTGAGAGATGAAATAGTGAAGGTAGCAGAGGACAAAATAGGTAGGAAGGCAAGACCTACAAAAAATCCTTGGATATCACAGGAGATACTAAATTTAATCGATGAAAGGAGAAAATATAAAAATGCAGTAAGTGAAACAGGCAAAATGGAGTACAGACGACTAAGAAATGAGATTGACAGGAAGTGCAAAATGGCTAAGCAGGAGTGGCTAGAAGGCAAATGCAAGAATATAGAAGAATGTATAAATAGGGGAAAAATAGATACAGCCTACAGGAAAATAAAAGAAACATTTGGAGATCAGAGAAACAGATCTATGAATATCAAGGACACTGATGGAAAACCAGTTCTCAGCAAAAGAAGGGAAAGCTGAAATGTGGAAAGAGTATATAGAGGGGCTCTACAAAGGAAATGAACTCCGAGACAATATTGTAGGAAGGGAGGAGGATGTAGATGAAGATGAAATAGGAGATACTGTATTGAGAGAAGAATTTGACAGAGCCCTGAAAGACCTAAGTCGAAAAAAGGCCCCTGGAGTAGATGATATTCCCTCAGAGCTACTGACGTCTTTGGGACAACCAGACATGACAAACCTGTTTCACCTGGTGCGTAAGATGTATGAGACAGGAGAAGTACCCTCAGACTTTAAGAAAAATGTTATAATCCCCATCCCAAAGAAAGCAGGTGCAGACAAGTGTGAAAACTACAGAACCATCAGTCTAATAAGTCATGGTTGCAAAATATTAACACGAATTATATACAGAAGGATGGAAAAGGTGGTAGAAGCCGACCTCGGAGAAGATCAGTTTGGGTTCAGGAGAAATGTAGGAACACGGGAGGCAATACTTACGCTACGGCTTATCCTAGAAGATAGGTTAAGAAAAGTCAAACCTACATTTCTAGCTTTTGTAGATTTGGAGAAGGCTTTTGACAATGTTGATTGGAATAAACTCTTTCAAGTTCTGAAGCTAGCAGGAGTAAAATATAGGGAACGTAAGGTTATTTATAACTTGTACAAAAACCAGACAGCGGTAATCAGAGTTGAAGGGCATGAAAGGGATGCAGTGGTTGGAAAGGTAGTAAGACAGGGTTGTAGTCTTTCTCCATTGTTATTCAATTTGTACAGTGAGCAAGCTATAAAGGAAAGCAAGGAGAAATTTGGAGAAGGAATTAAAGTTCAGGGTGAAGAATTAAAAACATTGCGTTTTGCCGACGACATTGTAATAATCTCAGAGACAGCAAAAGACCTGGAAGAGCAATTGAACGGAATGGACAGTGTGCTGAAAGGTGCATATAAGATGAACATTAACAAGAGCAAAACTAGGGTAATGGAGTGCAGTGTAAGGAAATCAGGTGATGCTGAAGGAATTATATTGGGAAACGAAGCAATAAAGGAGGTAGATGAGTTTTGTTATTTGGGCAGTAAAATAACAAATGATTGTCGCAGTACAGGAGATATAAAATGCAGAATGGCAATGGGTAGAAAAGCGTTCTTGAAAAAGAGAAATTTGTTAACATCGAATATTGATTTAAGCCTAAGGAAGTCTTTTCTGAAGGCATTTGTATGGAGTGTTGCCTTGTATGGGAGTGAGACATGGACTATAAACAGTGCGGACAGGAAGAGGATTGAAGCTGAAGATCAGGTGGGTGGATCGCGTAACTAATGAGGAGGTATTGAACAGAATTGGAGAGAAAAGAAATTTCTGGCATACCTTGACTAAAAGAAGGGATAGATTGGTAGGACACATTCCTAGACATCAAGGAATTGTGAATTTAGCATTGGAGGGAAGTGTGTGGGGTAAAAATCGCAGAGGAAGACCAAGAGATGGATACAGTAAGCAGATTCAGACAGATGTAGGTTGCCGTTCTTATGTGGAGATGAAGAGGCTTGCTCAGGATAGGGTATTGTGGAGAGCTGCAACCAGTCTCCGGACTGAAGACCACAACAACAACATAACGTATTTTAAGGACGTCCACCATTAAAATAATGGATAAGGCCTGAGACAAGAAATTTTATTTATTAAAAGCTTTTCTATACATCAATTCGCCAAACTGACTATCTGAGACTGTTTTCTTCAAAAAATCTTCGGGTCATAATTACACCGGTCTTGAACACCTTTCTTACTTTTATAAGTTCTCGGCAATGTCTGAAATTACCCCCCACGAAGTACACAATTTCGAAAAAATCTCCGTTACTTTGAAAGTTTACGCAAAACTCTTGACAAACTGGTACAAAACTTCTCACAGTGCCGCAGCCTACTGATCTCGTTGGCAACTGACGCTACAGTACTTCTCCGCCAGTCGCAACAACAGGAAGTTTCCGCTCCATAACACAGCGAGAACTGATTATTGCGACTGATTATTGCGTCGGTAAACAATCGATCCAAACACGGGAATGCGGGAAGCGAGAATTACAGTCTCGTGCATAAAATAAACAGCGTACGGATATGGAAGTTAGCGCTAATTCGTTGCTATGCAGCGGAAAAGAGAAGGTAAACGATATCGTCCGAAATCATCCCGGTGTCCGAAATCTCCCCGTTTGACGGTACACGGGTCAAATTTCTTCTAGCGCAGAGCCGGCCACGGGCGGGCCGTATGGTGCTCGGACTGTCTCGGCTCTGCTCGGCACTTCTCGGAAGTACTCGCTGAGGTGCCACATTTCATACTGCAGTGAGACCAACACCACCTATAGTCCGTTCACCGAGAGCTGGGACAAAACGTAAACAGTATCATGTGAGCGACTACGTTCGTTTCCAGAGAAAGCATTCGGTGTTCACGTGACACGAAGGGGTGTACAAAATCCTAGGCGCACGCTTTGCAGCTGGTGGCGTCGTCTGGCTGCCGAGCTGACGTCATGGCGGACCCTGAGAAACCTGGACAACAATGTAACGAAATGAAGCACGACACGGAAGATTCAAAGCCAGTTACAATAATGTTAAAAGTACGATGAAACTGAGTTCATTCTGTCGAAAAAGATTTGTTTTCATACAGGTTGCATACGAAACGCTCCATTCAAAACACAATTTTTAATAACATTCCCACTAATAATAATGGTAAAGGACGGCGAAGCAAGGTTCATTCTGTTAAACTTTTCATTGAGGTTTATACCAAACCGCTCCTCTCTCTCTCTCCTCTACAATTTCCCCATTTTACTTTCAACTATAATTACGACACGGAAGACGCACTTGTTCCAAACTTCTGCAATCACTGTTTTTACTGCTTCTTCTTGCAATTCTTCAACTTCCGGCATTTTGTTTGTTTTGTCTTTCGCTGCAACATAGTCTTTGATTCTGGCCCACACTTAGTCGATGGCGTTTAAGTTAAGCGGTGCGGAGGAATTCTAAGAACAGTTTTGCCTGCATTCTTCGCCATTTCATCTATCGCGTATTCGTTGTGCACTGTTCTGTAATTTTGAAATATATCTAAAAGTTATTTTTTCAACATACCGTCTTCAAAGTCTAGGTTTTTAGATTTTAGCCACTCTGATATTTCGTCCTTTTTGGAATTCGCATTGGGAACTTTTTTTCTTTTCTCTGATAATCGTACGGCGCTTTATCAACAACAATAACTGCAAGCCGAGGAAGAACACCTTAGAATCACTTCTCGAAGGTTCAACTAAAGCGTCTTTAAAGATGAACTTAAGAGATCTTGAAATCGTCGCTGTAGAACACGCACTAACGAGCTCACACCTGCAATTGAGATGGCCACGATGACTTTTCGCCCCTGCCTTGTACACCCCTCGACGGCAGCGCTGTGGTCACGCGCCTTGCTGTGTTTACAGTACGTCTCTCGTTTCGGTGAATGGAGTATAGAGAGAATGCCTCACAACTGGCCGGCCGCTACGAGGCGGTGGGCGTGCCGCAGCGGCCAGCCAGTCAGCTGGCGGCCGCGCCCTCTCCGTGTGACGTAAACACGGCCAGTTGTGAGGCCATGGCGGTGTTGATGCGACGTGGTCCTCCTCTATTCCGGCTATGGAGTGAAATTTTTCCAACTGCCAGCGCCCATTTCCCTAATCTTTCTGGTGACGAGAAAATGCAAATTTCATTAAATTCATTACAGCTTTACGAGAAATGCACGAATACTTTCGAAATGGTTTTCAGTATATTGCCAACGTAGTATACATTTCTGACAAGGAGACCACATGTCAATCGGATTTGAGAATTTCTTTATATTTATGGTAAGTGAGGTTCAGAACTCAAATAACAATCAGCCAAAGCATTGCCTTCGAGATAAATACAGGCCGTAGCATATCTTTGATGACGTCACGCGATAAGGCGGCGCTGAGGCGGCCGATTCGTATGCAGACGAAAGGAAAGAAGACTTCTGTACATCGATTTGTCATGTTGAGGATGATGTACATAGATTACGTTAAACTTCGCAGAACCTCAATGCTTTGTTAGTGTAGGAATTAATACTGGGAATATACAGAAATGCATAAATTACCACGAAACGGGAAAATGTCCATGACAAAATTTGGTAAAAGTTACGAGAATCCATCCGTCATTGATAAACATTTCAAATTTATATTGTGCCCTCTATAATACTGGAAACAAACACTTCTCAGTTAAGGTCAAACAATACTTTCACTTTTCGTTTCTCTCTTATTACGGCACTAGTAAATGACAATTTACAGTGATTAATTTTTAAGGGATATATAGAGGGCCTATAGAAAGGAAATAAACTTGAAGTCAGTATTCTAGAAAGGGAAGACACAGTGGAGGAAGATGAGATAGGAGATATGATACTGCGAGAAGAATTTGACAGAGCGCTGAAGGACTGGAACGAAACAAGGCCCCTGGAGTAGATGATATTCCGTCTGAACTGCTGATCTCGTTAGGAGAGCCAGTCATGAAAAAAATGTTCAACCTTGTATGCAAGATGTATGTGACAGGGGAAATACCCTCCAACTTCAAGAAGAAAATCGTAATTCCAATTCCAAAGAAAGCAAATGCAGACAAGTGTGAAAATTACAGAACTATCAGTTTAGTAAGTCATGGTTGCAAAATACTAACACGTATTATTTACAGACGAATGGAAAAACTTGTGGAATCTAACCTCGGGGAAGATCAGTTTGGATTTAGGAAAAATGTAGGAACACGGGAGGCAATACTCACGCTACGACTTATCTTAGAAGATAGGCTAAGGAAGGGCAAACATACGTTTTTGGCGTTTGTAGATTTGAAGAAAGCTTTTGACAATGTCAACTAGAATACACTCTTCCAAACTCTAAAGGTAACAGGGATAAAATATACGGAGCGAAGAGTTATATTCAACCTATACGAAAACCAGACAGCTGTTATTAGAGTCGAAGGGCAAGAAAGGGACGCAGAGGTTGGGAAGGGAGTAAGACAGGGTTGTGGCCTTTCCCCAGTGTTGTTCAATTTGTACATTGAGCAGGCAGTGAAGGCATGGAAGGAGAAATTTGGAGAGGGAATTAAAGTTCAGAGATCTGGAAGAGCAATTGAATGGAATGGACAGTGTCTTGAAAGGTAGGTATAAGATGAACATTAACAACAGTAAAACGAAGGTAATGGAATGCAATGTCAGGAAATCGGGCGATGCTGAAGGAATTAGATTACGTAATGAGACAATGAAAGTAGTAGATGAATTTTGTTCTTTGGGTAGCAAGATAACTTCTGATGGCCGAAGTAAAGAAGATATAAAATGCAGAATGGCTATGGGGAGAAAAGCGTTTCTAAAGAAGCGAACCATAGAGCATCGCTGAAGGATATGTCAAACTGACAGATTAGCTGTAAAAAATTAAGACCTGATTAACGTAATATATATACCATCTAAAGAACATGTGTACTGCTATCATTGCAGTCATTATAATCAATTATACCTCCACGATGCTATATGGAAATAGCCCAATGATGGCCACAGAGCCGAAATAGGCCTATTGCGATAATAATAAACAGTTTTTAACATCTATAAAGTGAAGCAGCATTATGGCATTTCATAGATTAACAATATGTCCTTAAAAGACATACACAATGCTGCAGGCCCAAATGAAATGAAATTAATGAAGCGAAGCTTGTTAACATCCAATATTAATTTAAATGTTAAGAAGTCCTTTCTGAAAGCATTTGTCTGGAGTGTAGCGTTGTATGGCAGTGAAACGTGGACGATAAGGAGTTCAGACAAAAAGATTATAGAAGATTTTGAAATGTGGTGCTACAGACGAATGATGAAGATTTGATGGGCAGTTGGGGAGAAAAGTAGTTTCTGGCATATCCTAAGAGAAGGGATAGATTGGTAGGACACATTCTGAGACTTCAAGGAATTGTCAACTTAGGATGAGAAGGAAGCGTGTGGGGTAAACATCGTAGAGGGAGACCGAGGTACGAATACAGTAAGCAGATTCAAAACGATGTAGGTTGCCGAACATATTCTCAGATGAAGAGACTTGCAAAGGACAGGGTAGCGTAGAGAGCTGCATCAAACCAGTCTGCGAACTGAAGACCAAAACAACAACAATTTCTAACTATACAAGTTACATAAATATTGAAGCCTTTCATGGTCTTTATGCAGCTACATCACAATGAGCTCTTTTTGTAGCTTTGTAGCCTTTTACTTCAAAACCTCAGCTGTTTCAATGTGAGAAGTAGCAGCTGTTCATTTATGAACTTAAGTCCTAATATTAGATCATCTCCACTTTTATCCATACATTCAGTTAATAGTACCTGAATTTTTACACATGGTTTTCTGAACTGTAATTTCTTTACCCTCTATATTTTTTACAGCTTTAATAAATTTTGCAATTTAGAATATATGTTGCATACAAGTTTTGATCATAAAATCCAATCAAACATTCTTTCTAGCTTCTATGTTTACATTATCACACATTACGGAGTGTTCCAAATTATTTGTGAAAACGTTTCTAATAGAAGTGCGTACCTTAAATTCTATTATAATTAAGTACATTTGGTTGTGCCGCGGTGGAGTAGCCGAGCGGTCTAAAGCGACTCGCTGCGGAACGCGCGGTTGCTTGCCGTGGAGGTTCGAGTCCTCCCTGGGACATGGGTGTCTGTGTTGTCCTTAGGTTAGTTTACCTAGGTTTAAGTAGTTTGTAAGCTACGGACTGATCACCACGCAGTTTGGTTTGATAGATTTACAAACATTTGATTTGAACATTTGGTTGTCATGGTTTGCAACTAGCCGGTCATTGTGGGTAAATCTGTCTACATTATTCGTAGTGACCTCTAAACTTTTAATGTTGTCTTCAGAGAGCCACTCCGTATATTTGTCCATTTCACGTTTTTCGTGAGCCTTCCTTCTGACGTCTGGGTGAGTGCGCTGTGAAACATCAGGAGAGGACAAATATGACGCTAGATTCGCAAATAAAAATGGGACAGTATCACTTTCCAAATCCAGCTTTTTACGTGGAACGAGTAGCACGGAACCTACTAAACAATAACCGCGCTTGTTGCACCGCATAAAATTGTAACAACCTATTAATAATTACTTATCCTCGGGTCGCGTTGCTCTGGTTTCACGAATAATTTACCATGCAAATTCTGGACGGAGACTCCTGTGTTCTTTGTCACTACCAAGGTTTCCCTCGGATTTTTCTTAATCCAAATTTTCCTTTTCACTTCATCAGAAGGAAAAGAAGACACTAGAACGTATTTCCCTTCATAGTAATTAGACTGGCAACCAGGCACAGCAGCTTCTAGGCACTATACAAGTAAAAAAAACACCATGAAAGTAAAGAGAAACAAACGCTCGAATGCTACATCCACTGCCTCAATAAAATAGCCATTCGACTCAACTTTCATAAATTCTCGAGAAAATCGACTTTGAAGTTTTGCACAGTGCACGTGAGTACCAGTAATAATAACAGTTGCAGCATCTGCCGGTGTAGCTAATGTGGTAGCGTTCTGGCATCACAACCCTAGAGTCTGCGGTTGGAATCCCACTGTGACGTATATATATATATATTCGCTATCTAATTCAATTATATAAAACATTTTGGAATCTCTAATTCCACATGTTGAGTCAGGTTTTGTTTATGTGTACATAGACGAGGTGAAAACCTGGTCACGTAAAACAATGGTTGAGTAGGTTAGCTACTTGGAAAGCCGTTAGTAGCTATGTATATGACTTTCCAAATACAGTGTCGTAGCTCTTCACAAACTGATCAAAGACTACCGTCATCAACTAACAGTGAAGCCAATACTGTAAAAAAATGTAACTTATGTTTTTGACTGAAACCATCATTATTAACGAACTTCTAAACAGAAATACGCATACTTTTCGTAAAAATTACCATTAAATATTAAAATTATGTATTTGAACAAAACAGGTAAAAAGAAAAAAATCTGTCACGCTAGAATTTGAACCACTGACCCCAGGGTCGCAAAACCACAACGCCACCACCTGAGCTACCCAACTGATGCTGCAGCAGCTTTTATTACTGGTACTTAAGTGTACTTTACAAAACTTTATTTTCTCGAGAATTTTTGAGAGTTGCGTCGAATGGCTTTGGCTGATTGAGTTCTGAACTTCACGTATCATGAATATCACAAAATTCTAAAATCCGATACCCATGTGGTCTGCTTGTGAGACGTATTCAAAACCATTTGCTGTATTACATGAAAGCTCCATGAAGATTTGCAGATGGAAGTGGTAGATGTACAGTTAAATTTTCGTCTGTATGAAAAATTTTAATCCGTTAAAACTTTTTAAAAAACTACTACAGCCTTCAGTCGAAAGTTACAGTTGAATGTAACCCAGGTTTTGTGTCACAAAGGACACCACCTTCAGACAATAGGAAGTAAAAAGGTTAAAAATTGCATGTCAACACAAAGAAAGTAAAAACTATAACATATCTTGAGTTGACATGTGACCTTTGTGACACTGAAACCTGCGTTACATATAACTATAACTTGCATTTTTTTTAAATGCTTAATATAGTACATTCGCTGATTAACAGTCACGCATAAAGTATTACGTTAAAACTGTATTTCCTTGAGAATACTTCCTGCATATACATAATGAGGCTGCAAACAGTTTATACATATCTGACCTAACTTATGTGTATGAACAATTTTTTCGATAATGAAATTAAATAACTCACGTTATATGGAAGCTTGTGTGATGTGTGATGACAATCTAATAAATTGGCTGCATCCGAAAGTGTACAGCCAATTTATTAGATTGTCATCACATATCAGTTTTCTAGCGCCTTCCGTGATTCAAAAGTAATAAAATAAATGTGCTAAGGAAATGTAGATATGACGCTGGCGATGGAGAAATATCAGATTCTAATCTTTTTCCCCTTGTGTAGTTGTGATATTTTATTGCATACATAACATTCTATAGAGACATTGTTTCGTTTTCTGCCTCTCTTCCTACGCCTCATTTAAAATTTAAGAATTTTACATGGGACAATGCCAGTTGTACAATATTACTGGTATGATATAGTTCCAAAACAAACTTAATTACATCAACAATGATTCAGTTTGCCTGCGTAATCTTTCGTGATGGAGTTCTTGCATAACATGTCCTCGGTTTACTAGCCGTGTCAAATTAGGGAAAATCCCATGCATAGAAGTGTGACAAAAAAGGATGCAAAGGAATACCTCCAAAACGACTCGCATTTCACTGATGCGATGGATGGCGCTGCAAGCAACACTGAATAGAGCCAACACCACTTAGAGACAAGGCCTCACAACAAGGCCTCATAATGACCAGGCCGCGGACGCTAGCTGAAATGGCTGGCCACTGGGGCACGCCCACTTCCTCGTAGTGGCTAGCCAGTACTTTCCCGGCTGTCGCCTGGTCCGTGACCTACGTGGAAGAAAGGCCCCAGGACAGTCGTCATGCCACGTAAGCAAGGTAGTTCCGAGCCGGCGCGATCGCTAGCTCAGTGGCTGCCCGCTATGGCGCAGTGGGCAGTGCCCCAGCGGCCGGCCAATCGGCTAGCTATCCCGCCACCTGCTCAGTATGACGTAGCACGGGCTGTAGTTAACACCGTCTAGATACAAGGCCTCAAAACAAATCCATGTTACGTCACACCGATAGGCTGCCGTCTCTAGCTGAATGGCTGGCCACTTCCTCATAGCGGCATCCAGTGAGCTTGCGATGGCTGCATAGCGGCGCGGCGTGACACCGACTTGTTGTGAGCCGTTGTATCTAGACGGTGTTGCTGGTGGGAGGCGTTGTCTCTAGGTGATGTTGATAGAGCGTGCCAGCGGCCTGCGGATGTGGAGGGCGCCACCTCTGTCCGCACACGCTCCCTGTGGTCAGCAGTGACTTCATCCAGCCGTCTTCTGCTTATAAAAGACGGAGCCTCGCAGTTCAAGACAGTCTTACCCCTGACGACGATGGATATCATTGAAAGTTTGGGATTATATTCTAATTTGAGGTGGCAAGTAATAAACTGTGAACTTTTAATGCAATAACTCATTTCCTTGAAACACACTGACTCATTACATCAGAGTCGAACATAAGAGTCACAAAACTCCCAGAGTATTTCTGCAACTTTGCGACTGCTGCGCCGCCAAGCGGCTGGGTCGTAAAACACATATATTCTCTATGAATGGCAGTGATTTTCCGTCTTTTGCAACTACAATAAAATGCGATTTTTTCACACCAGACGCGTTTCGTTTTATTGAGTGTAAAACATCATCAGTGGTCTGAAATAATAGAAATCTACAGTTTGGTATTTGTTTAGATCGAAAACAGTTCTTAAATGGACCCTGAAAAGTAGGCCTAATGTTTGGTACTTACGGAAATTTTGTCTTCTTTTCGCTTCACATCATGGAATGCCGGTCTGTTTAGTGCAATACCGCCGGTTCTTCATGCTGTGTCGTTTTCTCACTACTTTCACTGTCATTGTTTCACTGTTTATAGTTGTTTTTCACAGATCAGAAGTGTTTGTTTTTGTTTTTACTGATTCTGCTCAGTGTGTTATTGGAGTGTTGCCAATAACACACTGAGCAGAATCAGTAAAAACAAAAACAAACACTTCTGATCTGTGAAAAACAACTATAAACAGTGAAACAATGACAGTGAAAGTAGTGAGAAAACGACACAGCTTGAAGAACCGGCGGTATTGCACTAAACAGACCGGCATTCCATGATGTGAAGCGAAAAGAAGACAAAATTTCCGTAAGTACCAAACATTAGGCCTACTTTTCAGGGTCCATTTAAGAACTGTTTTCGATCTAAACAAATACCAAACTGTAGATTTCTATTATTTCAGACCACTGATGATGTTCTACACTCAATAAAACGAAACGCGTCTGGTGTGAAAAAATCGCATTTTATTGTAGTTGCAAAAGACGGAAAATCACTGCCATTCATAGTTATGAAAGCAACTACGGACATTATGGCCACACAAACGAAGAACATATATTCTCGTATTGAAATTTGATTTCCCCGCCACTCGGAGCGCTGTTCCCGCTCGCCTCTTGTGTGTTGGCGCTAGACGTGTGCTGTTCTTGTGTTGCAGGTGTACGTGGGGCTGTCGGAGCTGTTCGGGCGGCTGCGCGACGTGGACAAGGCGACGCGGTACGCCTCCAAGGCGTACGACCTGTCGCGCTCGCTGCAGCTGGGCGACCTCAACTCGAGGCACCACCGCGCCGCGCTGCTGCAGATGGCGGCCGCGCTGCGCAAGCAGGGCGACCTGGGCGACGCGCACGACTACTGCTCCGTGAGTCTCACGAAAATAAACGCACTAGCCAGTACAACCACTTACAGTTTTATTGGGTGCTTACTCGTTACGACTCTTCAATAATTTTCAAACCTGTAACGAACCAGAAAATGGGATGCCTATAAAATGCTTAACAACAAAATAACAGTTTGTAAAAATAGAGGTGCTTCACAGCCTTTTAAATAAAAATAGTGGCGACCTATCCTTAACATCTCCCAGGCTGCACATCCACAGTGGACGTCATCTTTCAATTCATTGATTAAATGCTGGATTTGTAATATTTTACACGTTTTGTTACGGCCATAGCTCTCGTTTTTTGTTACATTTTCAAGCCCAAATGAGACGGGTTGGCAGCGGCATCGTAGCAGCTCTTCAGCTATGAGTACATCTTCCTGTCTAATATACAGGATGTCCCAGCTAAAATATCTCTGGAACAATTAACAGCTACTGGAAAACGACTTTCTCCGGTATGTACATAATTGGAAACATTTTAAAACGAAAGAAAATGTGTTTTTTTAACACAAACTCATGTTTTTTTTTATTTTTATTTTTTTTTTATTTATTTATTTTTTTTTTTTCCAAATGGACACCCTATATTTTCTCTGCAGCAATCAATAGCATGATAAATCACATAAACAATGGCGTTGATTGCATCGCAATATTCCAATTACATCCCGAGATATTGCGACGCGAAATTGACGCTTGAAATACCCGAAACTCGCGGCTAGCGCACGTCCTGAGACTCATGCGCGAACCCCATGCTGCTCAGGACGTGCGCTAGCCGCGCGTTTCGGGTATTTCAAGCGTCAACTTCGCGTCGCAGTAGCTGTTATTGTTCAAATGTTCAAATGTTTGTATAGGTTATGGGACTTAACTGCGGGGTCATCAGTCCCTAAACATACAAACTACTTATGAACTAGCTAACACTAAGCACGGCACAAATATCCATGCCCGAGGGGGGATTCGAACCCCCGACCGTACTGGCTGTGCAGACCGTGACTGGAGCGCCTCAGTCCCCTCGGCCACCGCGTTATTGTTCCAGAGATATTTTTTTGGTGGACAAGATAGCTGGGACACCATGTATAAAGCAGAGTGCCAGTATGTTTGTGTGTACGTATTGCGTACAAATCTACAGTTTTTGTTCCAATCCTTATGAAATTTTGTACACGTAAGCTTCAATCCACGAGGACGGTCGCCATATGTTTAAGAATCACGTGCGATATATAGTTCACGAGATATGACGTCATAAGCAATGAGATGCTCGAAAAACTGCTGCATTTACCGACAACGCTGCTCATTTTCTCTTAAACCACTGGACCGATGTCAACCAAACTTGGTACAGACATTCCTTAACGTAAGGTAACAATTATTGCAGGGTTAAGAATCACATACGACACATCGTTCAGAAGATATGACGTCATATACAATAGGAATCGCAAAAACTGACACATAATGCGGTGAGACGTTATAAATACGATATATGAGAATGAGAGTACTTACCGACTTCAACAAACTTTTTCTCGCTCACAACCACATCAAAAAACTGAAAGGAAAAAAGTTTCTCGCTTACTACTTTTCCGCTGTTCATGGTGTAAAACTACGGCACTCGATATGACGTTACAATTTATAATTTGTACACTACAAATAATACCCGCAGGAAATTTTACAGACAGGATACACACATACATTTCAATGTACCTTCTAAATTGTATCACAGTAAGACATGTAGTTCATGAGATAATAGCTCATAAACAGTAGCGTTCATGGTAAACCGCCCCATCACGCACCAAGTTTTAATCTATTTCTTCTTTACTACTAATTGTATTTCCAACAAATTTTACAGACATACATCCCTTATACAAATGAATATATACCTGAGAAATGGCAGGACCGGCCGCGGTGGCCGAGGAGACTGAGGCGCTCCAGTCACGGTCTGCACGGCCACTACGGTCGGGGGTTCGAATCCCCCCTCGGGCATGGATGTTTGTGCCGTCCTTAGGATTAGCTAGTTCATAAGTAGTTTGTAAGTTTAGGGACTGATGACCTCGTAGTTAAGTCCCATAGAGTTTACAAACATGTGACCATGTGAGAAATGGCAGGAATAAATACATAAATACCCGACCAACGCCGGGTTTTCAGCTAGTAACAGTATAAACTCACACCGCTTTTGTAAACATGGAGGTGCTACACAGCCTCTGAAATAAAAATAGTGCCGACCTACCCTTAACATCTACCGGACTGCACATAGACAGTCATCTTCAACCCTCAGCTTATCTATTAAACGCTGGATTTGTAATATTTTACACGTTTTGTTACTTGCATAGCTCTCGCTTTTGTTACATTTTCAAAGGGGACAGGTTGGCAGCGGCATAGTAGCCGCTCTTCAGCCATCAGTACATTTAGATTAAAAATAGAGAAATCTTTAAATACCGGGTGATCAAAAAGTCAGTGTAAATTTGAAAACTTAAAAAATCACGGAATAAAGTAGATAGAGAGGTAAAAATTGACGCACATGCTTGGAATGACATGGGGTTTTATTAGAACCGAAAAAAAGAAAAAAAAAAACTAAGTCTCAAAAAATGTCCCACAGCTGAAGCTTCATATGAACAGAAAAGCAATAATTAACATAACAAATTAAGACAAAGCAAAGATGATGTTCTTTATAGGAAATAATATGTTCACCATCATTCCTCACCAATAGCTGTAGTCGAGGAATAATGTTGTGGACGGCACTGTAAAGCATGTCCGGAGTGACGGTCAGACATTGGCGTCGGATGTTGTCTTTCAGCATCCCTAGAGATATCGGTCGATCACGATACACTTGCTACTTCAGGTAACCGCAAAGCCAATAATCGCACGGACCTTTTTTTTTTTCTAATAAAACCCCATGTCATTCAAAGCAAGTGTGTCAATTTTTACTTCTCCATCTACATTATTCCGTGATTTACTAAGTTTTCAAATTGATACTGACTTTTTGATCACCCAGTATAAAGCAGTGTCAGTACGTCTATGTGTTTGTGTGTACGTATTGCAAACAAATCTACAGTTTTTGTTCCAATCTTTTTCAAATTTTGTATACCTATGGAAAAGCTGGTAGAAGCTGACCTTGGGGAAGATCAGTTTGGATTCAGGAGGAACGTAGGAATCCGGAAGGCAATACTCACTGTACGGCTTATCATATAAGATAGATTAAGGAAAGGCAAACCTACATTTTTAGCTTTTGTAGATTTGGAGAAAGCGTTTGACACTGTTGACTGGAATACACTCCTTCTCATCCTGAAGTCAGTGGGGGTAAAATACAGGGAAAGGAGAGTTATTTACAACTTGTACAAAAGCCAGACCGCAGTTATTAGACTCGAAGGGCATGAAAGGGAAGCATCAGTTGGGAAGGGAGTAAGACAGGGTTGTAGCCTTTCTCCGATGTTTTTCAATTTGTACATCGAGCAGGCGGTGAAGGAAAGCAAGGAAAAATTTGGGATAGGGATTAAAGTTCAGGGGAAGAAATAAAAACATTGCGTTTCACTGATGACATTGTAATTCTGTCAGAGACAGCAAAGGACCTGGAATAGCAGTTGATAGAATCGACAGTGTGTGGAAGAGAGCGTATAAAACGAACATTAACAAGAGCAAAACAAAAATAATGGAATGCTGTCTTAGAAAATCAGGCGATGCTGCAGGAATTAGATTAGGTAACGAAATAATGAAGGTGATAGATGAGTTTTGTTACTTGCGTAGTAAAATAACATGCAATGGTCGCAGTACAGAGGATATAAAATGCCGAATGGCAATGGGAAGAAAAGCATTTTTGAAAAAGAGCAATTTGCTAACATCGAATATTAATTTAAGTGTAAGGAAGTCTTTTCTGAAAGCATTTGTGTGGAGTGTTGCCTTGTACGGGAGTGAGACATGGACGATAAGCAGTGCGGACAGGAAGAGAATAGAGGCTTTCGAAATGTGGTGTTACAGAAGAATACTGAAGATTAGGTGAGTAGATCGCTTAACTAATGAAGAGGTACTGAACGGAATTGGTGAGAAAAGGAATTTTTGGCATACCATGACTAAAAGAAGGGATCGCTTTGTAGGACACATTCTTAGACATCGAGGAATTGTATATTTAGCATTGGAGGGAAATGTGTGGGCTAAAAATCGCAGACGGAGACCAAGAGACGCGTATAGTAAACAGATTCAAGTGGATGTGGGTTGCCGTTCTTATGAGGAGATGAAAAGGCTTGCTCAGGACAGAGGAGGGTAGAGAGCTGCATCAAACCAGTCTGCGGACTGAAGACCATAACAACAACAAACTTCAATCCACGAGGACGGTCGCCGTAAGTGTAAGAATCACGTACGACACGTAGTTCACGAGATATGACGTCATAAGCAATGAGATGCGCGAAAAACTGCTGCATTAAGCGACAATGTTGCTCATTATCTACTAAACCACAGGTCCGATATCAACCAAATTCGGTACACATATTCCCTACCGTGAGGTAACAATTGCTGCAGGGTTCAGAATCACATGAGTACCAATTGAAGTCAGCCAGACGAGATGTGGACGAAACTATAAGATCTGAACATGATCCAAGTGATCGAAACATGTAATTAAACAATTACATTGCAACTGTTGACGGAAATAAACACATTTAAAATAACACAGTGCAGTTGCGGACACTCTCCAGTCGATCATATCGGCTACAATAAAAATCACATACGACACATGGTTCAGAAGATATGACGTCATAAACAATAGAGTTACAAGTAACTGCCTCGTAATGCGGCGAGACTTTATTAATACACTATATGCGAATGAGAGTAGTTACCGACTTGCAACAAACAATAAACATCATTTCAAACCTTTATTGAACTTTTCTCGTTGACTACCATAGTAAAATGATAAAAGGAAAAAATTTTCTCGCTTATTACTTTTCCGCTGTTTATTGACTAAAACCTCGGCTTTCGTTGTGACATTGCAATTTACAATTTCTACATTACAAATAGTAGCCGCAGGAACTTTTATAGACAGTATACAAACATATAGCTTAATGTACCTTCGAAATTGTATCACTGTACGACACGTAGTTCATGAGATATGAGCACATAAACAGTAACGTTCATGGAAAACAGCCCCATCACGCACCAAATTTTAATCTATTACTTCTTTACTACTGATTGTATTCGCAACAGATTTTACAGACATACAGCACTTATACAAATGTTATTTGACACGTTGTGTGGGAGGCGGTCTAAACATTTTTGATTAAATAAACAGTATCTACGCTCCTGACCGCAAATTTATTAATAGTGATGACCGGTTTCAACTCATTCCTGAGTCATCCTAGTATCAGTTTACATGTTCGTCAATAGCTGTATCTTCCAACAGGCAGTGTTAGCTTCCAGTCCTCAAATTACAACTTATAAGAGCCAAAAAAAATGCTGACGCCATCAGCAACAACAACGCCTCTCCTCCCAGCTGTCTGCTTTAGAGGTATAGTTTCAAATGTTTCAAATGTTTGTATAGTCTATGGGACTTAACTACGGGGTCATCAGTCCCTAAACTTACAAACTACTTATGAACTACTTACGAACTACGACGGCACAAATATCCATGCCCGAGGGGGTATTCGAACCCCCGACCGTAGTGGCCGTGAAGACCGTGACTGGAGCGCCTTAGTCCCCTCGGCCACAGCGGCCGGCAGAGGTAAACTGTCAGTGCTCTAGCAGATTTTTAATCTTCTTTTACCCCCTGATGTGGCTTTCATGCTGAATACCGCTCTTAGTGTTTTATATCAGAAGTAGGCCATTGGTTGATGAAAATTTACTGTTTTAAATAACTGTTTTTATTCGGTTTTTAATACATGTTGACGGAGCCCCACTTTTTGAGGAAGGATTTTATAGATGGTTTTATAGGCAAGTTGGTTACAACTCCAGAATAATAATGGGGATCAGCTAGTATAGAGTCAAAGTAACATATGCTTAAGATATTATAGAAATAAGCACTTTTAATTTGCGAAACCGGTGGTGAGTTCTTGGTAAAGAATTTTTAACAGTAGCAGCGGTGTTTTATCAACAAAATGAATCCATTCGACTGCGATTGCCCGATGAATAAAGTATTGTGTTCATGCTCTAAATGCTCTTCTGTGGATGCAGTGTGGAAATACAAAGTCCATATAGCTCTCCTCATTTCTTCAAAATTGTCTGTATTTTCCCTGATTGCCAAGCCATAGCAATTCTGAATGTGCTCTTTGCTATTCAAAATTTTCTCATCATCTAGTTTTTTCCCTTTCATATACACACTGTTTACAAACAATTCCACCTCACAAACATCATGAAACGAGAGAGAAACATTTTAGGACAAACAGTCTATAAAGAGTCGCTGGAAAGCGGGTTATTTGAATTCATGAATTCATGTAAATGTATTGCAAAATTTTTATGGTCAGCCATTTGAAACGCGTATAACTAAAGCGCAGTACTCGATCTCACAAATCTATAAAAATAAGTTATATCTCTAGCAGAGCTATGTATTTTAAAGAAAAAAACAAGGCGAAATTTAATAAGACAATAAAAAGAAAATCGATTTTTTAACCCAAAATCCGATTCCGTAACGCCTTAAGCACATTCTTACTTCCCACTGTTGAAGAGCAATTCGGGAATGGCCCTTGCATCTTTCAATACGATCGAGTACCTATTTATAATGCACGACCTGTAGTGGAGTGGTTACACAATACATCCATGTAATGCACTGGCCTGCACAGTAATGACTTGCAACCTATAGAACACGTCTGAGGTGTTTTGTAACGCCGACTTCGAGCCACGCCTCACCGCCCAAGATCGATTCCTCAGCTCAGTGCAGCACTCCGCGATGAATGGGCTGCCAGTCCCCAAGAAACCTTCCAGAAACTTCGAAGAACTAAAGGTATGCGGCCTGGTATCAAATTCGACGTCGTCCGATATTTCGGCTGGAGACCACCCTGCTATCTTCAAGGCGAAACTGCAGTGAGGAAGCAATGTGCAACGATCTTTAAAACCTCGGTTTTGAACGAGTAAACAAGAAAGACAACAAACACCGAGCAAGCACACAGCGCCGACACGACCAAAAATGAAAACGGTCAGGATGTCAATAAACATCAGTTGTCAAAGAATGAGGGCGGATTAGTTTTGTCCCACTGTTTTTTGACAAGTGTGAGAGCAGGATCCCATGAGGAATTTAAGCAAAATAATCCATCCCTATTCATAACGTTGTCAGCTAGTTTTATTATGCTACTTACGAAACTCCAATTGCCAACATTCTCCTCTGAATGCGAAATACATTGTTGACTCCCACTTACATAGGGAGAAAAGATCATCAGAGCTCGAACGGAGAGATTCAGGTGTTCTTTCTTCCCGCGTGCTATTCGAGAATGGAATGGGAGATAAATAGTATAACGGTGGTTCGATGAACACTCTGCCAGGCACTTAAATGTGATGTAGATGTATTTCAATCGCTTCCTTGATAACACAGTCTCAGTAGCTGGAAGTGAATGTCAAAATTTCAGTTTTATTGTATTCCATTGGGTGACCTGTGTCAAAACAGTGTTCGGCCACAGCAGTTTTGTTTGGTTGTTGTAAACGTTCTTCAAGAGTCCTAATAGTTTGACCAACATATGACAAGCCACAGCTGCATGGGATACGACAGACACCCGCCTTGCGCAAACCGAGATCGTCCTTAACAGAACCCAAAAGTGCATTAATTTTAGATGGTAACACACATTTCATGCTGTTTTTACACAAAATGCGGCCAATTTTGTTGGATGAGCTGCCAACGTATGGCAGAAAGGCCACTGATGTCGGTGCTAACTCTGTGCTATCATCACTAGCCGGTTCACATGTAGTCGATAGCGCAACGTGATTTTAATTTGTCCTTTAAAGTAACCCCCAGATGGGACAACTCAGTGGGCAAACTTTCCGGGTCAGAAATGACGTGAGCCCTATGCACTAAGGTTCGAAGAACCCCTTTACGTTGAGCTCGGAAGTGTCAACTATCAGCTTGGAGATAAAAATCAGTATGAGTTGGCTTCCTGTAAACAGCATAACCCAACGTACCATCTGCCTTTCTCCTGATCAACACATCAAGGAAGGAGAAGGTAACCATTCTTTTCCACTTCCATTGTGAAACTGATGTTAGGGTGGATTGAATTGAGATGTTTCAAAAAGTTATTAAAGTTCTCGCTACCATCTGGCCAAAGAAAGTGTCGTCTACATATCTGAAAAAGCCAGTAGGTTATTTTACTTAAATTCTGCATGGTATCCTGTTCTCTCAGTTGTCAAAAAAAATAATAAAATAAAAAATAAACAGAGACAAAACTAATCCGACCTCATCCGTCGAGAACTGATATTTATTAGCGATAACCTCACCGTTTTCATCTTTGGTCGTGTCTACAGCTACATACATAGTCCGCCGTAAGGTGCGTGGCGGAGGGTTCACTGAATCACTACTAGGCAATTCCTTCCCTATTACACTTCCGAATAGAACGAGGAAAAAAAGGATGCCTATATGCATCCGTACGAGCCCTAATTTCTCTTGTCATTGTGATCACTACGCAAAATGTAAATCGGTGACAGAAGAGCATACTACACTCAGCTTCAAATTCCGGCCCTCTAAATTTCTTCAACATAAATTCACGAAAAGAACGTCGTCTTCCTCCAGCGATCCCCAATTGAGTTACCGGAGCATTTCTGAAACACTCGCGCATTGGTCGAACCTACCAGTAACAAAACTAGCTGCTCGCCTCTGAACTGCTTCCATGTCTTTCTTTAAACTGATCTTCTGCGGGTCCCAAACATTTGAGCAATACTCAAGACGTGGTCGTACAATCGTTTTATACGCGGTCTCGTTTATAGATGAAGTACATATTCCCAAAATTCTCCCAATAAACCGAAGTCGCTGTCCGTCTTACTCACAACTTACTGTCCTTGATTGTTCGTTCCATTTCATATCGCTCTGCAATGTTACACCTAGAAATTTGAACGACGCGACTGCATCAGGACGCTCACTACTATTGCTATATTCGAATATTATGGCATTGTTTTTCCTACTCATGCGCATCACCTTACATTTTTCTACATTGACAGCTAGCTGCCATTCTTCGCACAAACTACAAATTTTGTCAAAGTCATCATGTATGCTATTATAGTCAGTTAAAGACGACACCCTCCCATACACCACAGCATCATCAGCAAACAGCCGCAAATTACAAGTTACTCTGTCCATCAGGTCATTTATATAGATAGAAAATAATAGCGGTCGTATCACATTCCCCTGGGGCACGCCTGACGATACACTCGTCTCTGATGAACACTCGCCGTCGAGAACAACATACTGCGTTCTATTACTTAGGAAGTCTTCCAGCCAGTCACAAATCTGTGAGCCTATTCCATATGCTCGTATATTCGTTAGCAGTCTGCACTGTGGCACCGCGGCAAACGCCGTTTTGAAGTCCAGAAAAACACAATCCGCCTGTTGCCCTTCATCCATGGCTCGCAAGATGTCATGTGAGAAAAGGGCAAGCTTGGTTACACATGAATGATGATTCTTGATCCCTCGCTGGTTCGTAGAAAGAAGCTTTTGCGTCTCAAGGAAATTTACTGTATTCGAACCGAGAATATGCTCCATATTCTACAGCAAACTGCTGTCAACGATATTGGCCTGTAATTATGTGGGTCAGTTCTCTTTGCTTTCTTATAAACGGGAGTCCCCTGCGTTTTTTCCAATCACTAGGAACTTTACACTGAATTAAAGATTCGCGATAAATCCAAGCTAAGTAAGGGGCCAATGGCGCAGAATGCTTTTTGTAAAACCGAACTGGTATTCCAAAAATGTTCAAATGTTTGTAAATCAACCGTAGCTTACAAACTACTTAAACCTAGGTAAACTAACCTAAGGACAAACACACACACACACACACACACACACACACACACATGCCCCAGGGACGACTCGAACCTCCACGGCGAGCAACCGCGCGCTCCGCAGCGAGACGCTTTAGACCGCTCGGCTACTCCGCCGCGGCAACCGGTATTCCATCCGGACCAGCAGACTGTCTCAGTTGCTTCACTACACCGGAAATACTTTTTGCTAAGTCCTTCATTTCGGAATTAGTACGTTGCCGGCCGCGATGGTCGAGGGGGGGGAGGAGGGGGGGGGTGGACTGCGGCGCGTCAGTCACGGTCCGCACGGCAACTAGGTTCGGGCATGGATATTTGTGCCGTCCTTAGTGTTAGGTAGTTCATAAGTAGTTTGTAAGTTTAGGCACTGATGACCCCGTAGTTAAGTCCCATAAGCTATACAAACATTTGAACATTTGAATTAGTACGTTGATCAAATGATGGTAAATTTGTGCGGTCCTCCTGCCTGAAAGATTTCTGAAAGGTTAAATTTAGAACTTCAGCTTTCCATTTTCTTTCTTCTATTAATGCACCGAAATGATCGAGTGATTGTATAGTGGGCCTTGACCCGCTTATCGATTTTACGTAGGACCAGATTTTTTTCGGATTCTCGGAAAGATTTTTTGCTAAGTTATGGCTGTGGTGATTATTGTATGCTTTGCGTATCGATCTTTTTATAGACGCACGAATCTCTACTAACTTTTGCCTGTCATCATTTGCGTGTTCTCTTTCGAACCGAGAGTGCAACAGGATTTGCTTTCTCAGTAGCTTTTAACATTATTATTATACCACGGTGGGCTTTTTCCACCCTTAATCGACGTTACAGGCACATATTTCTCTTACACTTTATGTACAATGCACTTAATTTTTTACCACAATTCCTCTACATCCATAGTCATGGAACTAAACGATGCCCATTCATTTTCGATCCTAACAATTGCTCTTCCCAAAAACAAAAAACAAAAAAACAAAAAAAACACGCTCTTAGACTTCTTTATTGGCTGATGAACTTTATCACCATCGACACTATGACGATATCATGACCACTAATTCTTTCTCTACACAAAGACCGTTAATAAGGTCAGGCCTGTTCGTGGCTATAAGGTCTAAAATATTTCCATTGCGCGTGGGTTGCCGGTTTAACTGCTCGAGACAGTTTTCGGACAGTGTCGGCGCTGTGTGCTTGCTTGGTCGGTGTGTCTTGTCTTTACTGTTTACTCATTGAAAACCGAGGTTTTAAAGATCGCTGCACATTGCTTCCTCGCTGCAGTTTCGCCTTGAAGATGGCAGGGTGGTCTCATGCCGAAATATCGGCTGACGTCGAATTTGATACCTGGCTGCATACTCGTAAGTTTTTCTAAGTTGTTATTTTCCAGGATAAATTAAAGAATCGCGTTCCAGCAACTGACTGAACGTATGCTTGCGACAATGGTAGCTGTCATTAGGGCTAAGGGAGGGCCAACATCATATTGAATTCAAGCATTACCGATGCAGGCGCCACGAACTTGGTAAGTCATTTTCAACCAGGCGTACCCGATAATTTTGATCACATAGTGTTCCTGTACGTCTCCTAAATCGAAACCTACATCGGATTCCACCAGTGTTTCCTTTCTTCTATAAATGATCTCCCCTTGTGTTACCGCACTGTCTTCCGCTGTCAGTCATGTGCGCCGTTGGCAGTACTGGCGTGCCTCCTCGTGCTGCACGCTGTGATGGTCCGCTGTGTTGGCAGGAGGCGACGCGGCTGGCGCTGGTGTCCGGGGACCAGGCGACGTACGCGCGCAGCATCCGCATCATGGGCGACATCTACCGCAAGAAGGCCGAGCTCAACGTGAGTACTCACAGTCAACGCGCGGCGCACACCTTGTCACCAACTTAACCTCTGGTACACAGTATACATTTAGATACAGAAAAAATAACGATTTTTTTATTAATACTGTTCCTAATGTGAAAAGAATTTTTGTTTTGTTTTGTTTTTGCGCTTGTAGGTCATTTAAGCCTATTTCTAGTTTTACTAACATAACATATGGGTGGAGCTACCTTCGCACCTGGGGCCTCCAAATCTCAGCAGCTACGAGGTATGTCCACAAAGTAAATTCCGTTTGGCTATATAAAACAAACGTGTACAAATACAGAGAAAACCGTTACTGTACAAAAATATAGAACTGTTAAACTATTTTTCAACGTGGTTTCCGAAAGTTTTAGGTACTTGCCATAGCGTGGCATATTGAACCACGTGGTAACATGTTCGTTCAGCTCGTCATCATCGTTGAAGTGTTGACCAGCAAGGGCAGATTTTAGGTGTAAGAAGAGGATTACAGTCAAAAGTTTATTTTTTTATTTTTTTTATTTTTATTTTTATTTTTTTTTCACGATAATGCCCGACCTCACACGGCGAAAGTGACGCAACAACTCTTACGGGAATTTCACTGGACGTGTTTGATCAGCCCGGACCTCGCTCCTAGCAACTTTCATCCTTTGTTAGACCTAAAATCCGTCCTTCGTGGTCAACACTTCAACTGTCATTCCGAGCTAAAAGTACATGATACCACATGGTTGAATACACAGACGGAAACCTATGAAGAAGGCATACGCCTACAAAATTTCGGAAGCTATGTAGAAAATAGTTTAACAGTTGTAGATTTTTGTACAATAATTATTTCATCTGTATCTGAAGACGTTTGATTTTGTATAACCAAACAAAACTTTCATTGTGGACATACCTCGTATTTTTCTTGTAGATTGTCCCCGTACCTCTCGTCCTGATAGGGCCTCCAAAACGGAAAAGTTACTGTTTTATAGTAATACATGTATTTACAAATGGACAGGGGGCCTCAGTTTGTTTTGCCGCCGCCCAGACAGCGTTAGTCCGCCACTGCATACGAGTCAAGATAGATTCGTATAGATAACTTTATTCTTTCTGCAGTAGTTAACAATTTCTAACAAGGAGACCACATGGGTATGGAATTTTAGAATTTCTTTATATTTATGCTGCGTGAAGTTCAGAACTTCAATAACAATCAGCCAAAGCCAATCGACGCAACTCTCAAAAATTGTTGAGAAAAATCGACTTTGAATTTTTTTTAATGCACGTAAGTACCAGTAATTAGGTCGTTTCCTGCATCTGTCGGTTTAGCGCTTAAATGTTTATTAAGCTCGCCGGGCGCCGTGGCTCAGCGCGCCCGGTCAGGGGGCTGAACGCCCTCTGTAATAAAAAAAAGCTGAGCCAAATATCCAATGAAAAAACTGAAAGAACCACCGGAATGCAAAGATCTACCTGAAGGGTAAAAAAGAAAAAGGAGGTGTTAGCCTACTGGCGTTGCAATCATAGAGTAGGAGGTTCGAATCCCACTGGGACGTATATTTTGTTTTTTTCTTTTTTGAATTCAGTTATATAAAACATTTTCGTATCTCTAATTCCACGTGTTGTGTCAATTTTTGTTTATGTAGACGAGTTGAAAACCTTGACGTCACGTAAAACGGTGGTTGAGTAGGGTAGCTTCTTGGAAAGCCATTAGTATCTAGGGAGATGACTTTCCAAATACAGTGCCGTAGCTCTTCACAGGCTGAACAATCAAAGACTACTAATAAAGAAGCCAATACTGTAAAAAATGTAACCTACATTTTTTGATTGACTATCATTATTAACAACCTTCCATAAAATATAGAAAATTACAAATAAATAAAACCACGTGCACTTTTCCTAAAATATACAATTAGATATTAAAATTGTGTAAGTATTCGAACACAATGAAAAAATTAAAAAATGCCATAACAGGAATCGAACCACTAACCCTGAAGTTGGGTTAGGTTGGGTTGGGTTGTTTAGTTGGGATAGTGGGACTAAACTACAGAGGTTATAAGTCCCCCGGTGGAGAGGGGAATGAGTGAGGATAGGAAAGGAGGGGAGGGGAAAAGGAAATGCAGTCCGAGAACTAAAGAAGGAAGGAAGACTGCATTAGGTCGGGGCCCCGTGCTCGCCACGCACATACTCAGGAAAGAACCGTGAGCCCCCTCGGGGTCCCTGAGGTTGGAATGCCATAATGCTACCACCTGAGCTACGCGTATAGATTCAGCAAGTGTTTTAGTTATTGGTACATAGTACTTACGTGTACTTTGCGAAACTTTAAAGTCTATTTTCACGAAATTTTTCAAGGCTTTCGTCGATTGGCTTTGGAAGATTGTTATTTAAGTTCCGAACTTCATGTACGATAAATATAAAGAAATTCTATAATACAATACCCATGTGCCCTTTCTTATTCATACGGCCCAATATTTTATGGACTTTTGGTGCCCGTAGAACTCGTCATCGCCGAATTTATGGTACACATAAGGCGTGGTGATACATGGTACTTCCCCAAGTGGGAACTCCAGATGGCCAAGCGTTTAGGAAGTAGAATGAATTTTGATATGGTTCTATCACAATATAAACCTTATCAACTGTTCCAGTGAGTGTGTGTTTAGGAAGCGATGTTTCGCTCAACAGTAGGAGATCAGATTCATGCTGTAAGCATCGAGGGTTCGATCCCGCCCGAAGGCAAATATATTTGTGCTCCTTGGCAATGCGTACACTACTGACGTCACAATCAACCGCAGCATCATATCGGTAATTTTGTATTTATATCTGCGTAAAATCAGCATATGACATCATTATTTAAAACAAGCGCATTATCTGGCAATCTTGTGGCTGTGAACGGTCCATAAAGTGCAACCGCAAACAGAAAATTTAATTTGACTTTGTTGGCGCTGTCGGCACAAACACTACCACTCCAAAGATGCCGGTCAGAAAGACGGGCAGCTCCATAAAGACAACAGTCACCGTGCTTTCAAGGTCGGTGTTCGTACTGTGCTGCCGAATACTTTACACTCTCGTGGATACTCGTTCTGGACATGGTATTACGACCGTGCTTTGAACTGGTACCGCTGTTCGTGTTCTAAACTTTGCCGTTGACGTGTGCCTTAATTTTATTTATTTACAATAGTTAAGGGACAACGAGACTTTTGACAAAGTTGATTGGAATAAACTCTTTCAAGTTCTGAAGCAAGCAGGAGTAAAATATAGGGAGCGTAAGGTTATTTACAACTTGTACAAAAAGCAGACAGCGGTTGTCAGAGTTGAAGGGCATATAGTCTTTCTCCATTGTAGTCTTTCTCCATTGTTATTCAATTTGTACATTGAGCAAGCTATAAAGGAAAGCAAGGAGAAATTTGGAGAAGGAATTAAAGTTCAGGGTGAAGAATTAAAAACATTGCGTTTTGCCGACGACATAGTAATTCTGTCAGATACAGCAAAGGACCTGGAAGAGCAATTGAACGGAATGGACAGTGTGCTGAAAGGTGCATATAAGATGAACATTAACAAGAGCAAAACTAGGGTAATGGAGTACAGTGTAAGAAAATCAGGTGATTTTGAAGGAATTAGAAGGGACAACGGTACCCAAATAACTCATTCACCTGCTCGCTCCTAACCTCGTAACGTGAATATTGCGAGATTAGTGTGCGAATATTTTGGGAAATATCACAGTCATTGCAGAAAAGTAACAGCTGTACCGTAAGAACACGCAGGAAAATGTTGTGGAAAGATAAAAAAATGTCGGACAAAAGTGAAAATCGTAACATGCTTTGAACGTCGGTAGATGGAAGATGAAAGCAAATTGTGCAAATGTTTGTAAAGCTTATGGGACTTAACTACGGGGTCATCAGTCCGTAAACTTACAAACTAATCATGCACTAACTTACACTAAAGACAACACAAACATCCATGCCCATGAGGAGTCCAACCTCTGACGCGGAAGGCCTCGCGATCGGCAGCTTGGCGCTCCAAACCGCTCGGCTACCTCCGCGCGGCAAAGATAATAGCCTCCTTAGCGAAGCAACGATTAAAGATGGGCCTGAAATTATGCCTAAAGCATTTGACCAAATAAGATCTGATTACATCGGTAAGTTCCACGGTAGTAACCGAAAGACCCCACTAATATAGGAAACAAAATACACCAAAAGATACTGAATATTTAATCCGAATATGCGATGATGAGTAGAATCGCTTCGAAGACGTCGATGACGGAGACTAATATGAGGAAGGGTGGCATTTTGTCAGGTGATGACTACGAATCTGAGGCAGAAATTGACTGAAGATTCACTGCATTACATAATAATGATGGTCAGTCTTACAAAAAGATATCCGAAGTGGAAGTTTGTGTGCCTGCAATCGAAAGGTGCACCTTGCTTGAAGCAAAATTTGGGATGGAGACATAAAAAAGGGTGGAACGCGGAACGACAAATATCACAGTTTTTGCTGGACATTTGAACGCAGGACAGTTCGGGTACGTATGATGCAGAACTTTGGCTGTGGAGTTATTTAAAAGCTCAGCTCTCGAATGAAACGGCCGCTCAGCCGCAGGGCAGCACTTTTCAGAGCCAGCCTCACCGTCCCGTTCTGCGCAGATTCGGGCAGGCAGCTTAAAGTTTCCACACAATGAGATATTATGACGGCCATACCCGTTCTCTGCGCCTCTACGGTGCATTCCGGCACGAAGTACCATTCAGACTTGGCACAAAGGCTCCCTGACAACGGAATCTGTCATAATAGCGAAAATTACTAACTTCTGAATTAATTACATCTGCGACAAGTAGCCCGTATACGAGGGTTTCATTAAAGCCTGACGGCTTCAAGGCTTTTAATATCTAGCATGTGTCGATGATAATTCGACATTCCTGGAGAGTCTCCTATCGCAACGTCAGCAGCAAATGGAAGGCAGAAAGCAGGCCGCGGTGGCCGAGGGGACTGAGGCGCTCTAGTCACGGTCTGCACGGTCACTACGGTCGGGGGTTCGAATCCCCCCCTCGGGCATGGATATTTGTGCCGTCCTTAGTGTTAGCTAGTTCATAAGTAGTTTGTAAGCTTAGGGACTCATGATCCCGTAGTTAAGTCCCATAAGTTCTACAAACATTTGAACATTTTTGAAGGCAGAAACCTCTGTACTTTTTCGTAGTAGTTCAGCCAAGAAAAGAAGGCTAACATGGACCGGTCATGTCCATAGAAGAGAACAGAGATCTGTAGTGAGAGAAGTCTTGGAGGATAATCCACAAGGACGAAGGCGTCTAGGCAGTCCAAAAATGAAATGGATAGACCAGTTGGCTAATGACCTCCAGGTACTGGAAGCAAGGGAAAAAGATGCCGAGGACAAATACTGTAGCAGAGCCTCCTTGACGAGGCCAAATACCGACTGCGATTTTTTCTGAACTTGATAGTATTTTCCTTCTTGATTAGGACTAACGAATTTATGTACTGAACACTAAAACTCTATAGAAAGCGAAGGCCCTTATTACGTCGCGAAGGATGGACATTTCCATGGCACTCTGATCGTCGTGGTTGCAAAAATGTTGCGTGACCTGTAAACTACCCCTCTGAGTACAAGTCAAATTGTCTGAAAAAAGTGTAGCGATTGAAACGCCCCTTTCCAACAAGAACTTTTTACCCACTAATTCATAAGGAGATTGCTTACAAAACGCTGTGTGTTGACCTTTGGTCATAAATGATATATGAACCTGAATAATCACATTATGTATCTTCGAAACATGATTTTTGTAACACTTTCGAGTGCGCTACTCCCCTCCATATTCATCCTAGCGTCAAACTCTCAAATGTCCAAATGTTTGTAATTCTATCGGACCAAAGTGCGTGGTCATCAATCCGTAGCTTACAAACTGCTTAAACCTAGGTAAACTAAGGACAAACACACACACCCAAGTCCCAGGGAGGACTCGAACATCCACGGCGAGCAACCGCACGCTCCGTATGAGACGCTTTAGACCGCTCGGCTACTCCACCGCGCCGCAAACTCTCTCGTTATTTTAAATCATACATGAAGTTGTACACCTAATCAAAATCCCCTTAGGCCATCTAGAAATATGAAGAAAATATCAGTTATACAATTAGTACCACATGGGTCATTTTTACCCATAGTGTTAAGAAAAATTTAACATTTTTGGGGACAAAATAATTTCTTGGCTTGCCTCGATGTTACTCTCGAAAGTTTGGAGTACATTACGACACTTTAAACCAAAAGTATGAGAAATAAAATAAATTTAGAGGTCGGACTAGATAGGAACGGCTTTCGGTTTGCCGGCCGCGGTGGCCGAGGAGACTGAGGCGCTCTAGTCACGGTCTGCACGGCCACTACGGTCGGGGGTTCGAATCCCACCTCGGGCATGGATATTTGTGCCGTCCTAGTTCGTAAGTAGTTCATAAGTAGTTTGTAAGTTTAGGGACTGAAGGCCCCGCAGATAAGTCCCTTAAGCGTAACAAACATTTGAACATTTAATTTTTTAAGATTACCTGACTTCGTCTGGTCTGGAGGCGATCAATTCGTTTTATAGTTTCCAAATAATAAGCCAAGATCGCAAACTAACAATTTATTAAGTGACGGCCGGTTTCGGTGCACTGTGTCACCATCATCCTGGTCTTCTTGTTAAAAAATTGGGTAAAAAATAAGAAGTGCAACATTGCACTTAGTAAGTATATAAAAAAAATAATTAAGTTAAAAACATGACAGCTTACAAAAATAGTTTGCGATCTTGGCTTATCATTTGGAAACTATTTGATTTTTTGCTTTCGGTTTCCTGTGGACTGCCAACATGCAGACCTGTGAAGTGACACTGGCAATCCACAGAATAACCACAGCTCTGTTTGAGACACTAAAAAAAATGTTCAAATGTTTGTTAAGCTTATGGGACTTAATTACGGGGTTATCAGTCCCTAAACTTACAAACTACTTAAGAACTAGCTTATTCTAAGGACGGCACAAATATCCATGCCCGAGGGGGGATTCGAACCCCCGGCCGTAGTGGCCGTGCGGGCCGTGACTGAAGCGCCTCAGTCCCCTCGGCCACCGCGGCCGGCGTTTGAGACACTGCTAATACCTCTGTGACACGATAGCAGATGACAGGTGCGTCGTCTTCACGGATGATGTTCGAGTGGCATTTTCGGCCAGTAGACAATAGCTTGGATACTATTCCGGTGTCTGGTGCAAGTCGTCTTAAGTGACGCCAGTTGGTGATGCCGATGTAATTACGATGAGAACGACACAACACCAAGGCCGGGGAGAATAAATGTGCGACCTGGCTGACAATCGAAACCGGGCCCACCGCGTGGCAACACCACGCTGTGCACTTGACTTACAGACTCCCGTCTGTGATCTTAGTCTGTGGTTGATATTGGAATTTTGAAGGGACTAAACCGAGAGCATGTCTGTCCCTAGTCTTTGATTAAGCCGTGGGCTGAGGCGTTCCTAGTGCTGCGCCGTGAGCCTGTGGGTTTTTTTTCGTGTCAACGAAGCTACGATGGAGAGTCTTTACTATCTGGAGAATGTTTTCTCGACGCATTAGAATTACCGGTAGTGAGACGAGCGCAGAGGACGACGCCGATTTTGTTCCAGTGGAAACTGCTGAGTCTTGTGAGTCGGACGCATCACATGAACTGCAAAGAGAATCTCAAACATGTGACGATGAAACCTTATCTTTTCCCGGCGTAATGAACGTTCAAACAACTTACGGGTATGCTGCCGGGTAACGTCGTCGACTACCGCCGATATTTCGGCAGGAGGACACCCTGCCATTCTCAAGGCACAACTGCACTCAAGGAATCAATGTGCAAGCGTATTTAATACCTCGGTTTGCAAAGGTAAATAAGGAAAATAACACACACAGTACAAGTCACTGCAGAATCAACACTACCAAAGATGACTAAACATAAAAAATGTCGATAGTGACTGTTAATCAACAGGTGAGGCAGCATTAATTTTGTCCCTCTGTTTTTTGACGAGAGACAGTGCCGAATTCCAAGCAGAATTTAAACATAAAACACCATCTCTGTTTATAAGGTCGCTTGCTAGTTTAATTTCAATAGCTTCCTTAATAACACTATCCGAATAGGTGGAAGTGCATGCCAGAATCTCCGTGTTGTTGTATTCCACAGGATGACCGGTGTCAAGGCGGTGTTCTGCAACAGCGGATTTGTTTGGCTGTTGTAAGCGCGTGTAACGTTTATGTTCAATACACCGGTCTTCCACAGTCCTGATTGTCTGACCAATATATGACATGCCACAACTGCAAGGAACACGATATACACCTGCCTTACGCAAACCAAGATCATCCCTTACGGACCCCAACAGATTTAAAGTTGTCCAAAGTAGACTAACATACCGTGATGGGATTATTCCCACCGATTCTGTACATCCACAATCACAAAAATTGGCATTTCTCCATTCTGCCGTTAACCGTGCCTCAACAACCCCTCTTGTCTCCTGCTTACAGACGGAAATGAATACAACTAAGTCTATTGACATCAACAATCGGTACGATCTAGATAGTGTGCAGCGAATCTTTGATAAGGAAACCTCCCAACACTGTTCAACTTAATAACAAATGACGGCTCGATAAAACCGACAATGAAAACCTGATTTCTATTCCATTTTTGGGGAACGTATCCTACAGATAAAAATTTTAAAATCCGATACCCACGTGGTTTCCGTGTTATACACTCCAGCACACAGTTCGCACACTTATGCCTAGTTTACACGACGATCGAAAGTTCGCAAGAAAGATAAGTGTCTGCTGCAGCGCTCCAAGCGTACTGACTGGGTACTAATGACGTGCGATCACACAGGCTTGGTTGCGTTAATACGATAAACTTCGCCTACACGTCTGATTACAACTAACAACAGCGCCTGTGCGAAAATACGGGCTTATTACTGTTTGTATATGTGGATTGTTCACGTTTGGGTGTATGTCATAGCTGATAATATTCAACTTAAGAAGCTTACACTTGCAGGAACTATGGAATTTTTTGTTAGAACACTACAGAGAAGAAGAAATAGAAGTTGGATGTGTCCTTGGTTGAGAGAAGGGACGAAGAATGAGATGTGAACTGCATGCAGATAATGAAGTAACATACCAGAAGACCTCAATGAATTCAGTACGAATATTAAGTGCTGAGTGTTTACCAAGTTGCTTTCGTTCGTCCAAAGACAAAAATACGAGAGAGAGAGAGAGAGAATTTCGCCATGCTGAAGGTACGAAATACTTTTTACACTTGAGTTACATTTTCAGCTTTGAAGTTATGCGTCAGTTACTTCCTGTTATAATTTTTTGCAGGTTCGCTATAATATTGCAGTTTCTTGCGACAGGAGAATCTTTCGAAACCCTAGCCTTTGCACAAATAATTTCTGTACCGACTCTTACAAATATTGCTGTTCAAGGCTGCACAGCAATTTCAATTTCTGATCCATAATGGGACCTCAATCAACTAAATTTTGCTTTGCTTTCAGCACCACACTTTCGAGATTATGTGCAACTGACTTTCTGACATGCTAAACATTATAGAATTTTAAAAATACGAAGTTAATCAACACGACGTATTCAAAATTCATTTAAATCTACACTTTTCTATTAATTTCCTTCATAAATAAGTCATTGTACCTTCTTACAATAGAGAGTATTTCTGCAGCGATCCTGTATGCCTCAATCCAAAGCGCAATTCCTGCTCTGTTCCACTCCACTGATGCAAGACGTATCACTCCAACAAAGCAAGCAATTTCGGTAAGGACGTGGCTATTTCCACACATAAACATGAAAAACACACAACGAATTCACTTCTGCGCATGCGCACCCACTTCGCTACTAGCAAATTCAGAACCTGTCCTAAAGCGTACTAGCTAGTACGAAACGCCGTCTGTGCCCACGAAATGCTAGTAGTTCCGCGTTTACGTCGCTAGATGACGCGTAACGTCATCTGTTCATTACTAGCGCGATCATAGTGTAAACTGGGCTTTAGCGAAGGAAAGGAGTCTGCGGGCGCAGAGGATAGGAAAAAAAAACCTTTCAAATTACGCGTCTGAACCTACCCTTTGTGGTCTCCCAACCATTCAAGCCAGTCGACTTCATGTTTTACATCAACGTCGTATCTAGTAACCACGCAGGTTGCATGCAGCAAACAAACTCTTCACAATAAGATATCTCATCAACTAGAGTCCTGCAACAAACACCACCGACATTCTAATTTACCCTACGTTTAGTTTGTTAGTGTCATTAGGAATTGTTCCACTTAAAGAAGTGTATCTTTGTACAAAAATACTCTTTCTATACGTTATTAAAATCTGTTTATCGGCTAACAATAGCAGCCGCTAATGGCCAATCCATCCTGAGTTAACGCTTCCCAATACCGCAGTATTTGCGGTGCGTGCAAATCACATTTAAGTGCCTGGCAGAGGGTTCATCGAACCACCATTATACTATTTTACCTCCCATTCCATTCTCGAATGGAAGAAAGAACACCTGAATCTCTCCGTTCGAGCTCCGATTTCTAGTATTTTATTCTGTTGATCATTTCTACCTATGTAAGTGGGATGCAACAATATGTTTTCGCATTCAGAGGAGAATGTTGGCGATTTGAGTTTCGTAAGTAGCCCACGCCGCAGCGATAAGCGCCGTTGTTGTAATGATTCCCATCCCAGATACTATATCTTTTCCGTAACGCTGTCTCCCCTGTATCGTGACAATACGAAACGAGCTGCCCTTCTTTGGACTCTTTCGATGTCCTCCGTCAAACCACCTGATAAGGATCCCACTCTGGGCAGCAATACTCCAAAAATGGACGGACAAGCGTAGTGTATGCAGTTTCTTTAGTAGTTCTGTTACATATTTTTAGGGTTCTGCCAATAAAACGCAGTCTCTGGTTCGGCTTTCCCACGACATTATCTACGTATTCTTTCCAACTTACGTCTGAAGTAATCGTAATTCCTAGATATTTTGTGGAGTTTACGGCCTTCACTTTTGACTGATTTATCTTGTAAACAAAGTTTGACGGATTTCTTTTCCTACTCATGTGGACGACTTCACACTTCTCATTATTTAAAGTCAATTGCCAATTTTTACACCATACTGATATCTTATTCAGATCGTTCTGCAGTTGGTTTTGATCTTCAGATGATTTTATTAGACGGAAATGACGGCGTCATCCGCAAACTAACTAAGAGAGCTACTTAGATTTTCCCCTAAATCGTTTATGTAAATAAGGAACAGCAGAGGACCAATAACACTACCCTGTGGAACGCTCGATATCACATCTGTTTTAGTCGATGCCTTACCATCGATTACTACGAACTGTGTCCTCTCTGACAGGAAATCCCCTATCCAGTCGCAAATTTGTGGCGATACACCACAACCACGCTATTTGATGAAAAGCCGTTTGTGAGGTACGGTGTCTAAATCCTTCTGGAAATCAAGAAATAGGAAATCGATTTGCGAACCCTTGTCGACAGCACCCATCACTTCGTGTGAATAAAGAAGGCATGTGCATTGATTGTGTTTTGCTCAGTTTATTACCCAAATACTTACCCACGCAGGGACTAAAATAGTTATACGCAAATCCAAATATTGAATGGGTGGGTAATATCGTCGACTGTGGTGAAGATCTCTTACCTTGGAAAACCTGAAAGGTCATGCAGAGCAGCAAGAGCTAATGCATGCAGCTGAACAAATACGCGAGGGTTGTGAACACGCGCTTTCTGAAGGCCAATGAAAGTGCCGCAACCTCTGCAGCAGCTTACGACTATACTGAACAAAACATTGGCATGTTAGTAGAATCATCACGTTTCAGTTATAAGTTCATCAGTGGCAAGAACATATAAATAAATTGGGAGTAATTTTATTCGCAGAACTGGTGATTCTAGTCTAGTAAGTTTTACAATGAAAAGTACATTTATTCCCACATTACCATATTGCATTCAAATACGTCACATAATAAAACTTACTAAATGTTTAACTAATCGATGAAAATTTCAAAAACGGTTAATTGAATGACAAGTGACTTACCTCACCTATGATTTCTACCTATGTGACTCAAGACTGTCTTATTGTGAAACCACATTAAATTTATGGATGCATAGTTTCGCGGCGAGTTATGATGATAAAATTCTCTCTGGCTTCCAGCCGCGATCCCGAGAGAATTTTATCACATTAAATTTTACGATTAATAATGGCACGTTGTAGACCTGAGAACATAGCACTGGATTATTGCTCAAAGTAGCGCAGTGGCACATTTTATGTCAACTCGTAGCTCGCAACAAGAGTATGCAAAAACACTCTAATAAGAAATATCCAAGGTAATTGCACTGTGGTGCACAAAATCCTATAATACCGCTTTCATGTAAAATAAATATTTTACTTAGACTTTTTAAGCATTACAAGCAGAACACAAGGGGTATTATATGGTACGTGCAGTTCAGAAGTCAAATAACAATCAGTCAAAGCCATTCGACGCAACTCTAAAAAATTCAGGAGAAAATGAAGTTCTGAAGTTTTGCAAGTACACAAAATTACTAATAATTAAAGCTGTTGGAGCATGTGTCTATCTATCTAAGTGGTAACGCTTTGGTTTCTGAACCATATGGTCGGTGGTTCGAAACCTGACGTGACAATTGTTTTTCGTCGTGTTGGAATACATACACAGTTTTAATATTTATTGGTAATTTTAACAAAGTACACAGGTATTTTTCTTTATTCGTAATTTTCTGTACTTTATAAAAGGTTTCAATTTAAAAAATGCATTTTTACGGTATTGGCTTCACTGTAAGTTGACGACGATAGTCTTTGATTATTCAGCTTGTGAAGAGCTACGACGTTGTTCTTCGAAAGTCGTCTCCATAACTACTAATGACTTTCTAAGCAGCTAACCTAGTGAAGCATCGTTTTAGGTGACATCACGTGTTCATCTCGTCTACATACACACGTGGAATTAGAGATCCCATAATGTTTTATGCAACTGAATCTATGACGGCGGGATTCGAACCACGATACTATGGTTGTGAGGCCAGAATACTACCACCTGAGCTATACCGACAGATGATGGAGAGGTTTTAATTGTTGGTGCTTACGGCTACTTGCAAAACTTCAAAGTCGATTTTCTCTGGCGTCTTTGAGAGTTGCGTCGAATGTCTTTGGCTGATTTTATTTAATTTCTTAACTTCACGTACTATAAATATATAAAATCCGATGCCCGCGTGATCCTCGTGTCAGCCACGTTGTGTTGTGCTGTATAACCTCATTCTCGCAGTTAAGTAGTTTTTATATAGCCGAGAGTGGAACTGATTATTCCGACTCTGTGAATTCCAACCTATAAAACACCCTCTGCTACTCTTCTTGCAGGCCATTTACTTAAATCGCTTTTTCCTGCGGAATAATACAGTGTTGATTGGAGTAAACACTTTCAAGTTCTGAAGCAAGCAGGAGTAAAATATAGGGAACGTAAGGCTATTTACAAATTGTACAAAAACCAGACAGCAGTTGTCAGAGTTGAAGGGTATGAAAGGGGTACAGTGGTTGGGAAGGGAGTAAGACATGGTTGGATCAGTTCTCCAATGTTATTCAGTTTGTACATTACGCAAGCTATAAAGGAAAGCAAGGAGAAATTTGGAGAAGGAATTAAGTTCAGGGCGAAGAAATACAAACATTGCGTTTTGCCGACGACATAGTAATTCTGTCAGAAACAGGAAAGACCTGGAAGAGCTGTTGAACAGAATGGACAGTGTGCTGAAAGGTGCATATAAGATGGAGATTAACAAGAGCAAAACTAGGGTAATGGAGTACAGTGTAAGAAAATCAGGTGATGCTGAAGGAATTAGATTGGGAAACGACGCAATAAAGGAGGTAGATGAGTTTTGTTACTTGGGCAGTAAAATAACAAATGATGGACGCAGTATAGAGGATATAAAATGCAGAATGGCAAAGGGTAGAAAAGCGTTCTTGAAAAAGAGAAATTTGTTAACATCGAATATTGATTTAAGCCTAAGGAAGTCCTTTCTAAAGGCATTTGTGTGGAGTGTTGCCTTGTATGGGAGTGAAACATAGACGATAAACAGTGCGGACAGGAAGAGGATTGAGGCTTTTGAAATGTGGTGCTACAGAAGAATGCTGAAGATTAGGTGGGTGGATCGCGTAACTAATGAGGAGGTACTGAACAGAATTGGGGAGAATAGAAATTTCTGGCATACCTTCACTAAAAGAAGGGATCGATTGGTAAGACACATTCTTAGACATCGAGGAATCGTGAATTTAGCATTGGAGGGAAGTGTTTAGGCTATAAACCGCAGAGGAAGACCAAGAGGTGGATACAGTAATCAGATTCAGACAGATGTGGGTTGCCGTTCTTATGTGTAGTTGAAGAGGCTTGCTCAGGATAGGGTATTGTGGAGAGCTGCGTCACACCCGTCTCAGGAGTAAAGACCACAACAACAACAATACACTCATGCAGAAATGATACAGGACGCCATGAAAGACCAGAGGCGATGCTCATCAGTGTGTTCGGAAGGAATGTTCAGCTTTCCAATCACATCGGTTCAGCCCGTGTCCTATTGCGCAGTATGCACAACTTCCGTCACGGGCTCTGATAACTTTTGCACACGTGATGACACGATGCGTATAAGCCGCGGATGGAGGAGTCCTATGATACCATCGTCCGTTCTGCATTCACTTGGTTCCGAAGTTCGCACGTGGTGACTGACTTGTATCACGGCGCCGGACCCGTAGTTTCTCCACATCCTAGAAATTTTCTACTGGCGAGAAGTCTGGTAGTCTCTTGGGCCAGGACAAGAGGCTGCCACCCTGCAACATCAAACAGGCACGTGTTCCTGCAACAACATGTGGTCGCGTATTGTCTTGCTGAAAACTGGCATCCAGGGTTATGTGCAGAAAGCCAATGGCTACCAGTCGCTGAATATCCACTGGTCACAGTGACCTGAACCTACACAAATTGCGATTTTTGGTTGCGCCCAACAACACTTTACGCCGTAAGGCCTGGAGTTGGCGCTATATAACTTTCGCGAATTCAATAGTGTTGGATACGGAGCGGTTATTCCGTAGGCGGAGATTTCGCGCCGTTTCATTTGGAGCCTCCGGCTACCTCCGGTTGGACACGTCGAATCGGGCAGACGCCATTTTGGAGATGCATCTTGCCGTATTTGTTTGATTTGGCGGTGTAGATTAGATTAGTACTTGTTCCACAGAACATGAATACGACAGTAATGATGTGGAACGTGTCAGGTTAATGAAAGATGTCTTTACAAATTATTACTTTGTACTAAATATTAAATGACACTCTCTTTTTCTTTTTTCAGATTTACAATTTATATCTAAAAATTCATCTGTAGTGCAGGAGTTGCCATTCAGAAATTCTGTTATTTTTAAATGCTAGTTGGCTATATGCCAGGCTTTTGATGCTGTTTCGTAAGTGACCAAAGACTTTGGGGCATCATAATTCACCCCTTTCTGTGCCAAAGCTAGATTTAACCTTGCACAGTGAAGATCATTCTTTCTCCTAGTGTTGTAGTTATGTACACTGCTATTGCTTTTGAATTCGGTGGAATTGGTAATAACAAATTTCATAAGTGAATATATATATATATATATATATATATATATATATATATATATATATATATATATATATATATATACTGTGAAGATCCCTAGCTCTTTAAATAAGTGTCTGCAGGATGATCTTGGATGGGCTCCAGAAATTATTCTGATTAGACGCTTTTGCGCAGTGAATACGTTTTTACTCAATGATGAATTACAACAGAAAACGATGCCATATGAAAGCGGAGAATGAAAATAGGCATAGTAAGCTAATTTACTGAGATGTATATCACCAAAATTTGCAATTACCCTAATAGCACAAGTAGCTAAACTCAAACGTTTCAGCATATCTTCAATGTGTTTTTTCCAGTTCCACCCATCAATGCATACAACCAAAATTTTTGAATATTCTACCTTTGCTACAGATTTCTGATCAAAGTATATGTTTATTAATGGTGTCATTCCATTTACTGTACGGAACTGTATGTACTGTGTTTTACCAAAATTTAATGATACTCCATTTGCTGAGAACCACTTAATGTTTTTCTGAAAGTCGTCGTTTACAATTCCTTCAGTTAGTTCTTGTCTGTGGGGTGTGATAACTATACTTTTATCATCAGCAAAAAGAACTAGCTATGCATCTTCATGAATATAGAATGGCAAGTCATTAATATATATTAAGAACAGCAAAGGGCCCAAGACCGAACGTTGTGGCACCCCATTTTTGATTGTTCCCCAGTTTGAGGAATCAGCTGTTTTTTTTTTTTTTTTTTTTTTTTTTTTTTTTTTTTTTTTTTTTTTCACATTATGTGAAATACTTATGTCAACTTTCTGCACTCTTCCTGTTATGTATAATTTAAACCATTTGTACACTGTTCCATTCACACAAAAATACTTTAGTTTATCGGATGATGTCCGGTTATTCAGAGCATTTAATATTCATTGGTGAAAGTATAAATAGCATTTTCTGTTGAAAAGCTTTTCTGAAAACCAAACTGACATTTTGTTAGAACTTTATCTTTACCCATGTGTGAAACTACTCTAGAATACATTACTTTTTCAAAAATTTTGGATAAGGCTGTCAGAAGTGAGATTGAGCGTAGTTGTTGAGATCAGACGTATCCTCTTTTTTGTGCAGTTCTTTCACAATGTATTTTTCGTAGCACGAAAAGATGCTGTTTACCGGCATCAATTCCATGAATATAAAACTCGATCTAATTTATCTAATACAAGTTTGTTACAATAAAAGTACAGTTGTTGATAAGTTTCACGATGACCTTATAAGACTCACGAAGTGCAAAAAATTAGATCGCATGTAATGGAGTGTAGCATAGCTCGGTTATTAGCAATTTAGTTCGTCGAGTCGAAGGTACTTTGTTCGATTTCCAACAACTGCGAACATTTTAATTCTCCGTAATTCTTCAAATTGTTTTTCTTTCATATTTGTACTACAAAAGTTTATTATTATTAGAGGTAATACATTTGTACATGTCATATATTTAACAAGTGCTGTTCTTATAGCTTTCTGTCAAAAACTCTCGAATCTGTTAATGTATACACAGTGTCCTTCCGTCTTCATATACAGTTGTCTCTTGTTTTGTGTTATCAGTTTGAAGATAGTGAGCACACTGTAATGTCATGACCACGTAACTGGGGACAAGTGTCTAGACATAACAATATTAAAACCGAAAGTATCACATTGCAAGCTAGTGTAGACCTGTTACGTTGGAATAGTCTGTCCACAACAATCATTCCAAAACTGTATATAAGCAGCAAAGAACGAAGTGGTGTTATTGTTCTGTTTTCTCATCATTTTTTGTCGCTTTGCTTGTGCTATTTTCACCGTACAATTTCGAAGGATAGCTTTGCAGCTACCTGTGCATGTCTTCCACAATTACCAATGGTTGCATTGTGGACATAATGAAATGTTGAAGGTATCGTGTATTTTCTTTCTATCGACACTTCCTTTACCATACTTAACCACTTTCATATTGTTTTGCCCATGTTACTGTAGGAATCTTTTTAAACAGATTTTAAATACGTCAGCTTCTGGGCCAGTGCCCGTTTTCTAATCGAGTACTGTGTTTATCGTCAGAACTGTCTGCCGTTTTAGCGGATGACACGCGTTCTGTTGATCGCTTTTTACTTTTTATACATCGTCCCAATATGGCGAAAGAAGTTTAAAGTACTTCACCTGAGTAATTCTGTCGTGTCCTTGTTTCTTTACTTTTTGTAGCATAATTGTATCGCTTTTTTATCTTTGCTTCCTTCTAGTTCTTGTTCTTACTAAGCACGAACATGGGCGCTTGTGACCTATGTATTTTTGCGCCCTAAAAATAAAATAAAAAACCATCACTTTGAAAAATATTCTTTCGCTAGCTTCAAACGATTATTGCTCGCCGATTCAAATATATAGGCTTCAACTTCCATTATTTCATCGAGAAATTCTTCTCTGTACGGTTAGTTCATTGCTTCATGGAACTCTTTTATTCCGAAGTAGTTCGTATCCATTGTCTGCCGCTATCGCGTCGCCCTCTGTTCATTAATATAATAACTTCGCTACACTCCATGCCGCTGCGGCGCTCAGAGATGCGACTTCGTCGTCTGCAAGCAATATATTACACAGCAGACTCCGTGATATAAAAAGGAACGGAAAAAACTTTAGAATTTTAATTGCGTCTCGGCATGCATTCATTACGCGCTTCATGAGAAGGAACAGAAAGGAATGCATATTTTCGAGTAATATTTGTTGTCAGGGCAATGACCCACCCACTCAATGCCCGGGGTATAGAGGTTCAAGCGTTCTTTTAATATGAGGGGAAAAAAAAAGATCAGGGCAAGGAATGACTTTAATTGAACTAGTGTACTGACAAGATTCGATAGCAGCAAGTGAAAATTTGTGCCCGCCCTGGATTGGAACCGGGTTCTCCCACTTGTGGCTAACGGGAACCTTGATTTCCCTCTTTTTTTTTTTGTGAATTAGCCACTCAGGATCACGCTAAAATTTAATTTCTTCTTTATCTGAAGTTTCTTGTTTCTACAGTACTCCTTCATATCGACGCTTCCGACTTGAAATCCTTCCAAATTATGAATCGCAGTCCGAAAACTATCCCTCAAATTCCTGAATGTTGAACCTTTCCAGATTTTTACAAGCTTCCTTAAATGTCTCTGTTGTCTTCTTTCTCGAATACCCTTTTCGTTAGTCTGGTTTTGTTCATTCTGTACAGGTGTCCAAGAATCGATAACATCCTCTTTTTATGGTCTCCGAAGTTTTCTCCACATTTTTATTTCATTCTTACTCCGAAGTCTTCAGCCACTTTCAACCTGGTTCTTCTTTTTCGAATATCCCTTTCGTTAGTCTGCTTCTGTCCTTTCTGTACAAGTGTCCTGGACATGATAACCTACTCTTTTTATGGTCTCCAAGGTTTTCTTCAATTTTTGATTTCATTCTTACTCCGAAGTATCCAGCCACTTTCTACCTGGTTTGGATCCATGATATTTCGTAAAATTTACTTTCTAGTTTATACAGCTTTTCCAACTTGAAGTTGATTGACGGGCATTCGGTGGCATACATGAAGTCTGTTTTTACCACAGCATTGTACTGCTTTATTTTGCTATTCAAGGACATGCAATTTTTGTTGTAAATGTTTTTATTTAATTCGCAAGCTCTCTCCACTTTAGACATCCGGTCCCCCATAGCGCCTTAGTCCAGTTCATTCTCTTCGATGGCTTCACCGAAGTATTTGAATTACTCGTATTATTATTATTATACTCTCATTCCGTACAATCTCTGTTTCAAGGAATTGTGCCCCATTTTTGTCGTCACTCTGCAGCGGAGTGAAAGTTTCATTCTGGAAACATCCCTTACGCTGTGGCTAAGCCATGTCTCCGCCATATCCTTTGTACCAGGTGTGCTAGTTCTGCACATTTCGCACGAGAACGTCTATGAAGTTTGGAAAGTAGGAGACGAGGTACTGGCAGAAGTAAAGATGTGAGGACGGATTGTGAAGTTTTCCGGGATAGCTCAGTCGGCAGAGCGCTTGCCCGCGAAAGGCAAAGGTCCCAGGTTCAGTCTCGGTTCCGGCACACAGTTTTCATCTGCCAGAAAGTATCATATCAGCGCACATTCCGCTGCAGAGTTTCATTGTTCAACGGTGTTTTTCGAAAATAAAGGAGGACACCGTGGTTATAGTGGGTGCCCCGCGAAATAGCATTGACAAAGATTCTGAATATCCATAGAGAGTGACCTGGTGAAGATAGCATCAGCAACGAAGCATACTAGTGTGGGAATTGTACCTCTTATGAGACACCATGATCGACCTCATTTGAACTCTTCCATAAGGAGAGTAAACTTGGAGCTGGAACGGCTGTTCATGTCAGAGAGGGAGTCCCATATTGGTTTGATATCTACGTATGCTATCCGCAGGTGGAACTAAACTAGGCATGACGTAAACCTCAACAGGAAAGGGAAGGGAAAACTGCCTGGGTGCATTCAAGAAATTTACGTGGGAGGGGGAGGGGGGTACTATCACAAATGGTAAAAGACCAGTGGTTACAGGTGTCAGAGGGATGCCTTTTTTAGAATTAGGGGGGGGGGGGGGGTAAGGAAACCAGTTTTGAGAGCGCTTGGAAAACACACATAGTTTGAGAAAACAGTTAACAGGAGATAGATTTTAGCAAACAATGTTTAACAGAAAGTACTCAGAATCTGCCAGTAAATCTTTGTTCAACCATTAGTATATAATATCAGTTATCTTTATGACATCAGAACATCCCAGAACTCAGAAATAAATTTGATGAAATAGCTTCCTCTAACGCTATTGGCATAATTTGCCTCTCTGAACACCATGTGACCACTGGAATAGATATGTTAAATATTCCAGGATTTCATTTAGCTTCATACTTCAGTAGAGTAGATATGGAGGAAGGAGGAGTTGCCACATATATTATAAAAAATCAAGAATATTGATATAAGTAAATTCTGTCTAGAGCAGCATTGCGAAGCTTGTGCAACAGAAGTGTAGTTCCATAACAGATGCTATATAATAGTAACTATTTACTGAGCACCTGCAGGAAATTATAATATTTTCCTAAATCATCTAGAAGCTCTAGTGGATTATTTAATAGCAAGAAACAAAGAAATCTTCTTTGCTGGTGACTTTAACACATATTTTCTTGTTCAGTCTTGCATTAAACATTTATTGCAGTCAGTAACATTGTCTTTCAATCTAACTCATACTGTAAACTTTCCAACTAGGATAACTAAATCAACTAGTACAGCCATTGATAATATTTTCATAGATAAATTAGAGGAACAAAATCATACCTCCTTCTTTTAGATTCCAAGCAGATTATGAACTCTGCTAAATCCACATAAAAGAGAGTAGTCAATCCACCAAAATCTGAGAATTTTAGGAATCTGATCAAAAATATGAAATGGAAAGATGTTTATAGTGCTCATGGCATGAATGAAAAATATAACGTACTCATTAATAATGTTTGAAAATTGTTTTTCTCTAAGAGTAACTCAAATAAAACAGACGTCTATTAGAAAACCATGTATTACACAAGGAATAAAGATTTCATGTAAGACAAAAGGAAAATTTATCTATTAGCTAAGAGTACTTCCAATGATGATGATGATGTATCTAAATATAATGAATACTGTAAAATATTTAAAAAAGTATTTCAGACATCTAAACAAATGCACTATGAGGAAACAACAAATCAGACAACAAAATAAAAGCAATATGGGATACAGTGAAAGAGGAGAACTGGTAGAAACAGAAAGGAACAGGAGCAGATAGCATTAAAAGTAGATGCCACATTAGTAACTGATGGGCATAGTTTGGCAAATGTATGTAACAAGCACTTTATATCTATTACTGATAGTATGGGATTATCAGGGTCAGTAAATGAGGCCCTTGAATATTTGAAACTAGCATTTACAAATAACTTCAGGAATATGAATATGTCATTCACTTCACCATAAGAAATAACTTCCATAATAAAATCTTTAAAAAGAAAGCAATCTACTGGTTATAATAAAATATCAACAAAGTTTATTAAAGCATTTTCTTGTGAACTTAGCATAATTTTAAGTTATTTGTGTAACCACTCTATTATGACTCGAACATTTCCTGATTGGTTAAAATATGCGGATATTAAGCCTCTGTTCAAGAAAGGGGATAAAGAGATACCATCAAAAGACAGACTGATTTCACTTTTACCAGCATTCTCAAAAATTCTAGAAAAGGTAATGTACAAGCAACTTCTCATCCACCTAACCTCAAATGACATATTGTCTAGAACACAGTTTGGATTTCTAAAAGGTCCCGATATCGAGAAGGCTATTTACACTTACAGTGAGAATGTACTTAATTCATTAGATAATGAATTGCAATCATCAGGTATTTTCTCTGATTTATCAAAGGCATTTGATTGTGTAAACTATAACATCCTTTTGAGTAAATTACAATTCTATTGCGTCATGGGAATTGCCGCAACATGATTCAAGTCATGCCATGCTAACAGGAAACAAAGGGTGTCAGTGCAAGCGACTAGTGAATAAAGCTAATAGGCATCATCAGATTGTGAAGAAGTGCATGTGGTGTCCCACAAGTATCCATCTTAGGGCCCTTGCTTTTTCTTATGTACATTAATGACCTCCCATCAGTTACACTGCCAGAAGCAGAGTTCGTTTTGTTTGCAGGTGATACAAGTATTGCAATAAATAGCTGATCGAGCATAGTTCTCGAAAGGTCTGCTAATGATATTTTCGTTAACTTTAATAAATGGTTTAAAGCCAACTCATTGACATTAAGCTTTGAAAAGATTCACTACATGCAGTTCAGAACATGTAAGAGATTCCCATTCAGTATTTGCATAAAGTATAAAGAAGAGCAGATAGAAAAAGTTGACAGTATAAAATTTCTGGGATTACAGCTTGATCATAAATTCAGTTGGGAGGAGCACACGGTAGAAACTGCAGAAACGACTTAACAAATCTGTATTTGCAATACAATTGGTATCAGACATAGGAGACATAAAAATAAAAAAGCTTGCATACTTTGTTTACTTTAATTCCATAATGTCAAATGGAATAATAATTTAGGGTAACTCCGCAAGTCAGGCAAAAGTTTTCAGAGTCCAAAAGCGTGTAATACGTATTATTTGTGGTGTAAATTCACGGACAGCCTGCGGAAGCCACTTCAAATAACTGGGTATATTAACTACTGCCTCTCAGTATACCTATTCCTTAATGAAATTTGTCATAAATAATATATCCCTTTTCCCAACAAACAGCTCAGTTCATACCTACAGTACTCGGAACAAAATTGATCTACACAAGGATATAAAGTTAAAAAAGGGATCCACTACTCAGGAACACATTTTTTTAGTAATTTACCATTAACCATGAAAATTTAGCTAGAAATAAAGATCAGTTTAAGAGGAGCCTAGAAGATTTTCTAGTGGTCAACTACTTCCACTCCACTGACGAATTCTTAGATAGAACCAAATGATGCATTTCTCTGTTTTCGTACTATTAGTATTACTATATTATCAGCTTGTAGAAATGTATGTACCTGTAAAGTAAAGCAGTCAACAATCCAAAGATTGGTTTGAACACCAAAGTGCTTTACTAGGCATGGTCCTGTTTGGAGGTGGTATGCCGTTGCCTTCCTCCGACCTTCGAACTGACTTACCCAGCCAGTTATAGGGGGACCTACAGTTTAACGTGGGTTCCGAACCACGGTGCTACTCGGTATTTTTCACATGAGCAATACTGCAAGAGGTGAAAGAAGTGGAAAGTGACAGATAAAAATCCTAGGACCTGGCGGGGATCGAACCCGCGACCTTTGGATTTCTAGTCTGGCACTCTACCACTGTGCAACCGAGGCGCACACTTGTGCCTGTATTAGTATTATTACATAATCAACATGTAAAAAAATGGCATGTTCTACATCCACGAGGATCTCCTCAACACGGATCTATGGAACGAACCAACTAATCTAATCTAATCTTTTCTCCAGCGACTCCTATTTGAGTTTCTGAAGCATTTCAGTACCACTTGCGCATCTGAATTGCTTCTGGGTCTTCCTTTAAACAGATCTTGTGGTGATCCAACAATCGAACAATACTCAAGTTGGAGTCAGGGTCGCACAAGAGTCTTATATGGGTTCTCCTTTACAGACCAATCACATCTTCCCAAAGTTCTTCCAATAAAGCGAGGTCGACCAACCGCCTTCCCCACGGTTGTCATATCCTCATTCTATTTCACATCGTTGTGCAGTGCTATACCTAGATATTTAATTGACTCCACTCTGTCGTGCACACACATAACTAATGCTGTATTCGAACATTACGGAATTGTTTCCCTTACTCATCTGCATCACCTTCATTTTTCTACATTTAGAGCTAGCTGACAATCCTCACACCACCTAGACATTTCGTCCAAGTCATCCTACAGTCACTCAGTAACGAAAACTTCGTGTATACCACCGGATCTACATCTACATGGAATACTCTGCAAATCACATTTAAGTGCCTGGCAGAGGGTTCATCAAACCACCGTTATACTATTTTGTCTCCCATTCCATTCTCGAATAGCGCGTGGGAGGAATGAACACCTGAATCTCTCCGTTTCGGCTCTGATTTCTCGTATTTTATTCTGATATCATTTCTATCTATGTAAGTGGGAGTCAACAATATATTTTCGCATTCGGAGGAGAATGTTGGCGATTGCAGCTTCGTAAGTAGCCCACGCCGCAGCGATAAGCGCCGTTGTTGTAATGATTCCCATCCCAGATCCTGTATCATTTCCATAACGCTGTCTCCCCTGTATCGTGACAATACGAAACAAGCTGCCCTTCTTTGGACTCTTTCGATGTCCTCTGTCAAACCCACCTGATAAGGATACCACACTGGGCAGCAATACTCCATAAAAGGACGGACAAGCGTAGTGTATGCAGTTTCTTTAGTAGTTCTGTTACATCTTTTAAGAGTTCTGCCAATAAAACGCAGTCTCTGGTTCGCCTTTCCAACGACATTATCTACGTGTTCCTACCAATTTAAGTCAGAAGTAATTGTAATTCCTAGGTATTTTGTGGAGTTTACGACTTTCACATTTGATTGATTTATCATGTAAACAAAGTATAACGGATTTCTTTTTGTACTAAGGTGGACGAATTCACGCTTCTCATTATTTAGAGTCAATTGACAATTTTAGACCATATTGATATCTTGTTCAGATCGTTCTACAGTTGGTTTTGAACTTCAGATGATTTTACTAGACGATAAATGACGTCGTCATCAGCAAACAACCTAAGGTAGCTGCTTAGATTTTCGCCTAAATTGTTTATGTAAATAAGAAACAGCAGGGGACCAATAACACTACCCCGTGGAACGCCAGATATCACCTCTGTTTTAGTCGATGCCTTACCATCGATTACTACAAACCGTGTTCTCTCTGACAGGAAATCCCCTATCCAATCGCAAATTTGGGCCGATATACCATAACCACGCAATTTAATTAAAAGTCGTTTCTGAGGTACGGTGTCAAAAGCCTTCTGGAAATCAAGAAATCGATTTGCGAACCCTTGTCGATAGTGCCCATCACGTCGTGTGAATAAAGAGCTAGTTGTGTTTTGCAAGAACGATATTTCTAAATCCGTGTTGACTTTGGGTCAATAGATCGTCTTGTTCGAGATAATTCATAATATTTGAATACAGGATATGTTCCAAAACCCTGCTGAAAATTGACGTAAATGAAATAGGCCTGTAGTTTAGTGGGTTACTCCTACTGCCTCTCTTGACCTGTGCAACTTTCCAATCTTTTGGTACAGATCCTTCTGTGAGAGAGCGGTTGTATATGGATTTTAAGTAAGGAGCTATCGCTTCCGCACAATCAGATCATCAGTAAACAGTTGCAGATTGCAAGTCACACAGTCCGTCAGATCACTTATATAGATAGAAATCAATAACGGTTCTATCACACTTCTCTGGCGCTCTCCTTACGATACCCTAGTCTCTGAAGAACACTTGCCATCGAGGACAACGTTCTGGGTTCTATTACCTAAGTAAGTCTTTGAGCCACTCACATATTTGACATATTTGAGTACCTATTCCGTATCATCGTACCTTCCTTGGCCTTTTTAGTGCGATACTTCGTCAAACGCCTTTCGAAAATCAAGAAATACGCAGTCTGTCTGTTTGCCTTCATCCATAACTCCCAACATGCCTTTTGTGTCCCAGCCTCGTCGCCGCGTTTGTGTCTCGTTTCCGTCGTAGGTGTCGGTGGCCAAGTAGGAAGACTGACACAGGAATAAAGGTAGTACGCTTGTGCAGGTACGGAGGTGAGCAGCCAGTAGGTCAGCAGAGACTAGAAACACTAGAGTAAATTAGTACGAGATATATATTGCACAGAATGTATACAGTACTTAACTTTTACATAGATCAGTACTGCAGAATGCTGATACATAGCTGAGGCCTGCCTTGTGCCTGTCCGATAGCAACGTCTTCACTGGTGCCTATTTGATACCGAAGTGTTAACTGGTTCCTATCTCAGTCCCAAGTGCACGATGTCGTTCAGTGGTGGCCACGAGCGGAGTTGCAGCAGAGGGCGTTCGTGGCTGTCGTCGTAAGAACGCCGCGCCGTGCGTGCATGGCGGCGCGCGGCGAAAGTAGGTGGCGCGCACTTTGGACTTGTGCGACACCACACCCCTCCCCCCCAAACCGCCGCGCCGTCGTGGCTTAGGGCTGAGGGCCACGGCGACGGCACTGGGAGGAGGGCCTGGGCGGGGGCGTTACTGGTGGGACGGGCGTCGTAGCTGAGTCTGGGATCGAGACGCCGTCCGCGCCCCGGCATCCGCCTTGCGATCCTCCAGGAAACCCACCGAAACCTGGGGAAGGGCACACACCCCCGCCCAGAGGGAGCAGGTCATCTTCTTCTGAGGTGCGTGGCCCAAGCTGGGGGGGCCCGCACGGTCCCGGAGTCCCTCTCGGTGACGCTGTCATCTGCGGCGGCGACAGCGGCGGCGACGACTGCGTCGGAGGTGCGTCGACGTCCATAGTGATCTCGTAGTCCGGGGACGAACGATGTGGCTGTGCTCCCTGGCGGTGAACTGGGTCTGGAATCAAGAAACCCGAGACAGGATCGCGCGGCCTGTGCAGGCGCAATTGGTTTGCGTGGCGCCGCAGCTCCGACCCTGTGGAAGAACGTACAACATACATATTGCGACCAAGCACGAGCTGAATGATGCCTGGCAACCATGTCTTCTTCATACCAGCAAACACCCTGTACAGCACCGGCGTGGAAACCTGAAAACGTGTAGCGCCATACGAACCGACTCGGTGCGTGGGAGGCTGCAGCAGGTGAAGGAGAGTGCGGTGACGGCAGCCGTGTAGCAGCTCGGCAGGAGACGGGCCGTCACGTGGCATGCACCGATACGTAGACAGGAAAATTTGAAGAGCTTGCTGCCTGGAGTGCTGACCTTTCATCTTCTCCATGTGAGACTTGAATGTTCGAACGAAACGTTCTGCTTCACCATTGGACTGAGGGTGAAAAGGTGCGGTGGTGATATGCTGAATGCCATTCACACGACAAAACTGTTGAAATTCCGCACTAACAAACTGAGGTCCATTGTCACTGACGATAGTTTCAGGCAAACCTTCGATGTGCAAAACACTGATGTTAAGGCACTGATTGTACTAGACGCCGTCGTTGAGTTCATGGCAATCACAAAAGGAAACTTGCTGAAAGCGTCTACAACGATTAACCATCGCGTATTCCAGAAAGGTCCGGCAAAGTCAATGTGTAAACGTTGCCATGGTCCCTTGGGGCGTGGCCAGTCTGAGAAACGTTGCGGAGGAGCCGCCTGATGCTCCGCACAAATAAAAGGGCAAGTTGCGTTTCGCACTATCCATGCTTCCTAAAGCCGTGCTGATGCATGGACAGAAGCGTTTCATCTCAAAGGGATTTACTATTCAAGAACTCTACAACAAACTGATGTTAATAATATTGGTCTCTAATTATGTGAGTCCGTTCTTTTGCCTTTCTTATACACAGGAATTACCTGCAACTTTCCCAGCCGTTTGAAAGTGTTACAAAATTAACAGCGAATACCAAGCATTTGAAAGTAGCCTGTTAAATTATTTAAGCAATATCTCGGGCAGTTGAGATTTGCAAATGCAAGTTAAAACGCTCACTGCTGCTCTAAATTACTTTGCGAGTGGCTACAGTACTTGCGCGACGGAAATTTATCTAACTGTTCACTCCTTAAGGTATTAGCAGCCAACATTGTAACAAACACAAAATCAATGTTAAAAATAAATGAATAGATAATTAAACATCCATCCCCATGAACCACCGTACCTTAGGTGCAACCACGGCGGAGGGGTATCTGTGGAGAGGCCAGACAAACGTGTGGTTCCTGAAGAGGGGCTGCATCCTTTTCAGTAGTTAGAGGGGCAACAGTCTGGATGATTGACTGAGCTGGCCTTGTAACATCAGCTAATGTGACTTTGCCACACAGCTACTGCGAACGGCTGAAAGCAAGGGGAAACTACAGCCGTTACTTTTTCCGAGGGCATGCAGCTGTACTGTATGAAAATAAGATGATGGCATCCTATCGGGTAAAATATTCCGGAGGTAAAATAGTCCCCCATTCGGATCTCCGGGCGGGTACTACTCAGGAGGATGTTGTAATCAGGAAAGACAAAACTGGCATTTTACGGATTGGAGCGTGGAATGCTAAAGCTCTTAATCTGGTAGGAAAATTAGAAAATCTAAAAAGGGAAATGGATAAGGTGAAGTTATAAATAGTGGGTATTAGTGAAGTTCGGTGGCAGGATGAACAGGATTTCTGATCAGGTGTGTACAGTATTATAAATACAAAATCAGTTGGGGTATCACAGGAGTAGGACTGATAATGAATAAGAAAATAGGAATGCAGGTAAACTACTATGAACAACACAGTGATCGTATTATCATTGTCAAGATATATGCGAACCCGACACCGACAACAGTAGTACAGGTTTATATGCCAGCTACCTCTCCCGATGATGAGAAGATTGAAGAAATGTATGAGGTGTTAAATGTAATTATTCAGACAATTAAGGGAGAGGAGAACTTAATTGTGATTTATTCGTAACAAACACCTGGTTTAAGAATCGCAAAAGAAAGTTGTATACTTGGAAAAGAGCAAGAGACACAGGAAAGTATCAGATAGATTTAATAACGGTAAAACATACATTCCGGAACCAGGTTTTAAACTGTGAAACATACCCAGGGGCAGATACAGACTCTGACCATAACTGGTCATGAACTGTAGGCAGAAACTGAAAAGAAACTGCAGAAAGATAGGAAAATAAGGAGATGGATAAATTGACGGAACCTGAAGTTTTTAAGAATTTCAGAGGGAGCTTTAGGCAACAATTGACAGAAACGGGGGGAAATAAAACAGTAGAAGAGGAATGGGTAGCATTGAGAGAAGAAATAGTGAAGGCAGCAGAGGACAAAATAGGTAGAAAGGCAAGGCGTACAAAAAATCCTTTGATATCACAGGAAATACTAAATTTAATTGATGAAAGGAGAAAATATAAAAATGCAATACATGAAACGCAAAATGGAGTACAGACGACTAAAAAATGAGAGTGGCAAGAAATACAAAATAGCTAAGCAGGAGTGGTTAGAAGCCAAATGTAAATCTGTAGAAGAACGTATAAGAAGCGGAAAAGTAGATACTGCCTACAGGAAAATAAGAGACATTTGGGGACAAGATAACCAGCTGTATGAATATAAAGAACTCAGATGAAAAACCAGTTCTCAGCAATGAATGGAAAGCTGAGATGTGGAAAAAGTACATAGAGGAGCTTTACAAAGGAATTGAACTTAGAGACAATGTTGTATGAAGGGAAGAGGAATTAGATGAAGATGAAATAGGAGATACTATACTGAGAGAAGAATCTGACAGAGCACTTAAGGATGTAAGTCGAAACAAAGTTTATGGAGTGGACGACATTTCCTCAGAACTACTGGAGTCTCTGGGAGAGCCAACCGTGACATAACGATTTCACCTGGTGTGTAAGATGTACGAGAAAGATGTTTAAATGTTCAAATGTTTGTAAAGCTTATGTAGCTTAACTGCGGTGTCATCAGTCCCTAAACTTACAAACTGCATATGAACTAACTTATACTAAAGACAACACAAACATCCATGCTCGAGGGAGGATTCAAACCTCCGACGCGGGAGGTCGCGCGATCCGCAACGTGCCGCTCCAGACCGCTCGGCTACTCCCGCGTGACTATATGAGACTTAAAGAAAAATGTAATAATCCCCATTCCAAAGAGAGCTGGCGCAGACAGATGTGAAAATTACAGAACAATCATTTTAATAACTCATGGTTGCAAAATTTTAACACGAATTATTTACAGAAGGATTGAAAAGCTGGTAGAAGTCGACCTCGGGGAAGATCAGTTTGCGTTCAGGAGAAATGTAGGAACACGAAAGGCAAACCTCATTTTACAGCTCATTTTAAGGAAAGATAAACCTACATTTCTAGATTTTGTAGATTTCGAAAAAGTTTTTGACAACGTTGATTTGAATAGACCCTTTCACATTCTGAAATCGGCAGGAGTAAAATATAGGGAAAGAAGGGTTATTTACAACGTGTACAAAAGAGAAACAGCAGTTATCAGAGTTAAAGGGTATGAAAGGGATGCAAATGTTGGGGAGTAAGGGTTGCAGCCTTTCCCCAATGTTAATCAATTAATACTCTGAGCAAGCTATAAGTAAAGCAAGCAGAAATTTGGATAAGGAATTAAAGTTCAGGGTGAAGAAATAAAAACCTTGCGTTTTGCAGATGACATAATTCTGTCAGAGACAGCAAAGGAACAGGAAGAGCAGTTGAAAGGAATGGGCAGTGTTTTGAAAAGTGCATAAAGATGAACATAAGAGCAAAACAAGGGTAATGGTGTGCATTCTAATAAAATCAGGCGATGCTGAAGATATTAGATTAGGTAACGAAGCAATGATGGTGGTAGATGAGTTTTTTTTACTTGGCCAGTAAAAAAACACACGATGATCACAGTACAGAGTATACAAAAAGAACAATGGCAATGGGAAGAAAAGCGTTTTCGAGAAAGAAAAAATTGTTAACAATGAATATTGATTTAAGCATAAAGAAGCCCTTTCTGAAGGCACTTGGGTGGAGTGTTGCCTTGTATGGGAGTGAAACATGGACGATAAACAGTGCGGACACGAAGAGGATAGAGGCTTTTGAAATGTGGTGCTACAGAAGAATGCTGAAGATTAGGTGGGTGGATCGCGTAACTAATGAGGAGGTGCTGTACAAAATTGGGGAGAAATGGAATTTCTGGCATACCTTCACTAAAAGAAGGGATCGAGTGGTATGACACATTCTTAGATATCAAGGAATCGTGAATTTAGCATTGGAGGGAAGTGTTTAGGGTAAAAACCGCAGAGGAAGACCGAGAGGTGGATACAGTAATCAGATTCAGACAGATGTAGGTTGCCGTTCTTATGTGGAGGTGAAGAAGCTTGCTCAGGATAAAGTAGGGTGGAGAGTTACATCAAACCAGTCTCCGGACTGAAGACCACAACAAAACAATAACATACGTATCGTACACAAGTCTGCTCCAGCGCCTCAAGTTTACACGTCTGAAACTGTCGACTTTTTTTTTTCGCGTTCGTCCTATTACACGATACACGTGAAGTGTACAAGTCTGCAGCAGCACACACATATTTAAGACTGCTCTCTCTTCTACGCTCGCATTTATTATTCTCTCGGGCAGATATCGTGAAGTTATGATTATACAGAATGGGCTGAAATATTCGCTTTATGTCATTTTAATATACGTAAGTGATTATATATGTCTACGTTTCACAGAGTTTTGGACACGAAGGACGTAATTATGTATGCAGCACTTGCCGAGACAGAGGCCAACAAAGATCATAAAAGCGGGAATGCTTTTCTAATTGAAGAGATTTTCACTTTCATGAACCACGTTCTGCATTATTTTCATACTACCGTGATTTTCAGTAGTTAGTAACAGCTCAGCAGTTGGTGCGGGCTTTGCACCTTACATATCGAGAGAAGTTGCACATCGTAGATTAGATTCGATTAGTTATTGTTCCACAGGACATAAATACGACATTCCCTAATGATGTGGAGCGTTTCAGTTTAATAAAGGGTATGTTTACATGGTATTTGAAATTATTAATTCTTTTATTATTTTAAATTTATTTAAAAATTCTTCTGCTGAGTAGAAGGAGTTACCATTCAAATAATCTTTTAATTTCTTTTCAAATGGTAGCTGGCTATCTGTGAGACTCTTGATGCTATTTAATAAGTGATCAAAAACGGTTGTCGCAGCATTAATTCACCCCTTTCTGGGCCATAGATATTACCTTGAAAAGTGGCAGTGTGTAACAGACAAGCGTAATTTTAGGAGACACAGGTTTTCAATCACATAGAATCACAGTGTTTTTTGTTGTTGTTTTTTTTCAGATAGTTTTGGTTGAGACAGGAAATCATCTTCCTTATTTCGTAGTCAGAACTGTTTCCACAATTTCACAGGTAGGAATCCCAATTTTCTGTTGGGAAGAGGTTAATTAATACTCAGTATTTTTATTTCAGTGGATATTTTTTGTATGGAAATATTTTCAACAAAATAACTGCACTATACTATGCTTCAGAGAAACAATTACACTGACCAACACACACATTTTCATAGACACAATATTCATTTCAGCTAAACCGTTATTTCGTTTAGAAAACTTATTTTTCCTACTTTCTTTCATTTATGCAGAGTTCTGTTCTGCTACTTCATCTGTCTCGTCTTCACATTTTGCAGACCCAAGTACTGTCGTCCCTTCAGACATCCTCGCTGGTAAAACTGATGTTTCGATCTCTCAACTAACTGCTTCCTGGTCGATCCAAATTGTCCAACTGCCGAAGTATTGCGAGATTTCCTGGTGTGTAATACGTTACCTCGAGGCAGCAAGTATCTGGATGGCATCTCACGATGGAGTCCTCCCTCGATGGCGCTTCGCCCACTAAGCCTTCTGTCCTTGGGGACTCGCGCCAAGTCTCCATCACGCCGCCCCCGATCGAAGCCTCTTCTAAATGCGGCCATACACCAGGACAACGAACGATAGCCTGGGGATTGGGGCGAACGTTGGTCGGCAACGCTCAGGCCTTCCGTCTCTCGTCCCTACGTAAGACCAAGAGACTAAGGGATTCGGCCATGTGCAAACTGAGTTTGCTCCGATACCCCGTCGATGTCGCTCCCATTGTGTTATTGTTACGAAGTAGAGCTTTGCTTACATTATCACCGGTTCATATTTTGAAGGAAGCAGAAGAGGATTTAGCAGTCGTGGTATATGCAGTATTAGTTTCATAGCAACAAGCTGATCATCAGAAAAAGTAGGGAGCAGTGACGCGGAACAAAATTAATTGATAGGTGTGGAAGGGGGATAAGGATTGCTCCTTCTACAATAACCCTTCTGATATGGTAGGGAGTGGGGAGTGGAAGGCACGAGACTATTCAAACTCAGTTCAAGCTAAAATCAACCATTCACAATTAACAATTGATTAAGTAACGTAAAATTGAAACACCAGTAAATAGTGGCTTAATACACAAGGCAAAACCTGCGCCAGAAGGGCGAAATTCGAAAACAACGTGAACAGGACTGAACAAACAAGAAAGCTACGCCGGAAGGGCGATCTCTAAGTAAACAATATAATAGAATATGTGCCGGAAGGGCAGATTTAAAATAAAAACTTGAATACTTAATACACAGTTCAAGTAACAATCACTTTATTATGTATTGTAAAAGAAACACTAGTAAATAGTGGCTTAATACACTCTGCCAGAAATAACCTGCGCCAGAAGGGTGATATTCAGCAATGACATGAACAGGGCTGAATAAACAGGAAAACTACGCCGGAAGGGCGATCTTTAGATTAACAACAATAGAACATGTGCCGGAAGGACAAATTTAAATAAAAAACAGGAGTGCGTAATGCAAGATACAACAATCACCAACTTTTGCTACTTAAAGGCAAGGTTTCACAACAACATAGGTGCACTCAACACGAATACCAACCAAGATGGCAATACAAGGCACATGATGCTAGGCCAAAGACTTAGCAGTGTAAAACACGAAAGTTACACAGGCTGCCTAGAACAGATAAGACACAATAACAATTCGCGATATCAATTCACTGCACTGCCAGATTAGGATGGCACCAAGATCAATATATATATATATATATATATATATATATATATATATATATATATATATATATATATATATATATAGCAAGGAAGCAGGGCAAGAGGCACCGAAAGGGACAGGAAGGGAACGCCTAAACTACATTCGTAGGGCGGCACACCTACGAGCGGAAATGATTCTGCTCAAGATTAAAATAAAATTAAATCAGCCGACTCCTGGGCAGTTGACAGAAAGCGACCGGGCACAAGCCAGAATTCCCCAGTGGCACTCAGCGGTTCAATTGTTAAATCTTAAAGAGGAATGAGTTTCGTACTATAAGAGTGCACAACCAACAGGTCGCACTCACTAATACATACGCACTACGAGAGCGCAGAATATCATGGGTTAATCCCAACACAAAACATAAGGATGCAGACATGAGGAAATCAAATGTTCAAATGTTTGTAAATCTATAGGACCAAACTGCGTGGTCATCAGTCCGTATCAGACATGAAGAGCAGGCACTCCTGGGGCCGAGTACAGGCCTTCAAACAAATCACGACACGTCTAACACACGGCAGGCGACCTCACCAGGTCTGTCCAAGAAGAAGACAACATATCATACCCGGACGAGCAAAGGCCGAAAGGAGGAGAAAGGCACACACACAGATCTTCAGAAAACCTCCTGGAAAGAGTACTTAGCACATCCAGACGCTGCAGGCGCAGGCAGATATGTGAGCGTCCGATTCAGCACAGCCGCGGTGGAGTAGCCGAGCGGTCTAAAGCACCTCGCTGCGGAGCGCGCGGTTGCTGGCCGTGAAGGTTCGAGTCTTCCCTGGGGCATGGGTGTGAGTGTTTGTCCTTAGGTTAATTTACTTAGGTTTAACTAGTTTATAAGATACGGACTGATGACCACGCAGTTTGGTCCGATAGAATTACAAACATTTGAACATTTGATTTGATTCAGCACACCAGGGTGGATCGGTTTATCCACATCGGGTAGCGAAGGTTGCCATCGATGCAGTTAGCACAGTCGGCGGCGGCGGCAGGATACCACACAACAGTACTCAAGCAATCAACATGTCGGACGACGCGACATCTCCTCCCGGGAGTAAGGGGACAACTCCAGCGTGGCCCAACGGTCCTCGTAGAACCGCTAGCTACGTAAACAGGCCGCGGTCATGCGGCCGCGCCGACACTGCTCACTCCCCTGCAGACTGCGGACGATGGAACCCGGAAAACCGACTGACTGCTCGCCGCTCAGCGCGGCAGCTATGGACCACTTCAAAGAGGGAGCGCTGAAGCGCGCAAAGAGAGGTCAAATGTTCAAATGTTTGTATAGCTTATGGGATTTAACTTACAAACTACTTATGAACTAGCTAACACTAAGGACGGAACAAATATCCATGCCCGAGGGGGATTCGAACCCCCGACCGTAGTGGCCGTGCAGACCGTGACTGGAGCGCCTCAGTCCCCTCGGCCACCGCGGCCGGCTAAAGAGAGGTCACTATCCCGCGTATGAGGCGCCAGGCGCCATCGCCGGCAGGCACAGTAAGGACAGTCGGTAACTAACATGAGCAAACAAAAGAAGATGGAAAGCACGAAACAGACCAAACAGGAGCCGGCACGGCTCACCTACTTTAAGTGCTTGGATTATGAAATGTGGGCGGCTAATGAGGTTTACCAAAGTAGTCGTCACTTACTGGAGATTTGTAACTTATTGTCCATAGACAGTGATTAACAGGAAATATAGAGTAAAATTTTCTTGTAAAAGGGGACAATAAGTAATTTTCAGCAGCTTGAAATAAGTAAATCAAACTACGCATCAAGGCTCCAGTCACAATCTTCAGGCTAAACACTGCACTCAAAACTTACAAGGACTTACAAGGACTGAGCCAGATTTTAACCAACATAAAATCACTAAAAAAACACACCAAGAAGCATAAGAACAAACAGTAGATGTGACTGAACAAGATTGCAAAATAAATTATAGCGCCAGTTGGAGTTGAATGAAGTAAACAAGCAATCTTGAGTAATACACATTTAAACAATCAGTGTCAGCGTCTGGACAAGGATAAAAAATCCTTTTCCTTTATTTTTAAGGAACACCCCACACCACTTGCAATCAAATTTGAACACAAGCTTAAACACTACCGATTCGGTAGCGACCACGGAAAACAGATCATACGAGGAAGAAACGAAAAGAGAAGAGAAGATGAAAATGAAAGTTAACTGAATAGGACTGCCAAAATTACACCTATGGGTGGTCAGGAAACACTGCGTAGAGGGAGAACACACTGCCAGCAATAACGTCTGTCCCCGCGCAGGTAACGGAGCAACAAGCGGGCACACGCAGATAAATACACCGGACGCCCTCTCTGAGCGTTGATAGAAAATGAATTAATCATCAGTCCTGAATAGTTAGAGTGGCGAGGTACAATATCCCGTACCATGAGCAACCAGTAAGCAACATTCAAGCCATCAAGACGAAACAAGCAAGACACAGACACTAAGCAATGCCAGTTGCTGGATTTCAACCAACAAGCCTGCTCAAACGAACACAATAGAAACTCCATAACAGAGAACATGAAAGACCCAAACAAAAAATGTCTAGGTAAAGAGAAGCGAATTTCTAACAACAACACTCAGGTCTTAAGGCAGCAGGTCCTGATACGCACAAATGCCATCACTAACGCAGCGAAGACACGACAAGAACTGTACTTATCTTGAAAGGTGCTGTCATCAAACAGATCCACTCCACATGTACCGATGGCTAAAGCAGTTCCTCTTTGTGATGATGTGAGTTGCCATGAACATATCACATGACTCGGCTCTCCCAAAACACGGCAGGCACGGAAGACCAACTTTACTCCAGGGATGACCAATTTCAACAGGGAACGGACATCCTTTGCGTACATACGAGGCCACAGCCTTTGAAGGTGATCAGAGCCCATCCCGCAGCAAGCTACCATAACAACACGCGTGCCGGGCGGCTCACTAGCGACCCATCTACTTCCTCCATCGTAGGCGTACCACAGTCTAACATATACACACCCCGTTTCATGGGCTCCCGAAACCGGATTTCGTAAACCGATTTCCCAATTCCGCTTTTGGTTGGTCATGTAAACACTCCAAAATCGATTCTGGAAGTCCAATTCTCTAAAGCGGTTTTCCAGTTCCACAATCGATTTTCGTGCCCATGTAAACGCAACAAGTTTTGAAGCGTTCTTGGCTTGTCAGATTGTTTTTGTTGGTGCTTTTTTTTTTTTTTTTTTTTTTTTTTTTTTTTTTTTTTTTTTGTTAGAATTTTCGGCACATATGGACAGAGTGATATTTTATAATGTGAAATAAAAGTATTAGTGTGATCATGAATCTGTGTTTTTAAGTAAAGAAAAATAGCGATTATGCTGACTAAGTCAGGGACTGAATCAGCTGTTTTTCAGCCGCCATCTTAAGTGGATTAGGAAATCTGATTCAGGCTGTGCCATGTAAACACGACAGCGAAAAACGGTTTACGAAAATCAGTTTTCGTCTTCCGGAAGATGTGTTACATGTAAACGTAGTGACAGTCACGACACTCCCACAGATTTTTGTCTTACATTGCGACAGCAGCGCTCCAAGCGGTCGGCAAGCTACATTTGTGAATACGATACTGGATGAGTGCGAATAGTATTTGTTAAATTGATTTAACATACGTTTTACATTATGGAACGTTTGTGCTGTCATAAAATATGCAATAACTTAAAAATAGCTCCACCTTTGTCTTTATTCAGCTTCCTAAGATCCCTGACAAGGTACGAAACGGTACATTGCACCACAGTTTATTTATAATTATCTTGTAACATACAGGCTTTTACTGGATAATTGTATTTACTATTAAAATGGCTAGGAAACACCAGAAGACTGGCCCTTTTACAGGAAGACGTCGCTATTCTACTCAGGAACGTTAAGATTTCTTCACTGCAATTCCAGTAAACTGGGCGAGAGTGGAACGTAGGAAACGAATTCAGAAAGCAATATCTACATATTGAATATACTAAATCAGCCACCACAGCTGTAACTGAAGGAAAAACTTCACAAACGTGGCAAGAAAACGGGAAAAAAAAATGTTCAAATTTCTATAGAAGTCGCTTGTGAGATAGTGTCAAAAGTCTTCCTGAAATCCAGAAATATGTTCAAATTTTCAAATTTTTGTAGAGTTTATGGGACTTAACTACGGTGTCATCAGTCCCTAAACCTACAAACTACTTGTGAACTAGTTTATACTAAAGACGGCACAAACATCCAGGCCCGAGGAGGGATTCGAACTCCCGACCGCAGCGGCTGTGTAGACCGTGACTGGCACGCCGCAAACCACTCGACCACCGCGGCCGACGAAAAAGCAGTCAAACTGTTTTCAGCAAAGAACAACCCAAATCCACATTGTTGCTTCTGCTGAACCATAAACGGCAACAATTTTCAAGACATTGTCTTCTTTATCTAAAGTACCACACTCAAAAGAATGTGGGAGTATAAGAAAGACGAGTAAAACCTAAAAATGTGCCAATCATTAGAGTCCATATCGAATTGATATGTGTCAAAAACTCTTTTAATAAGAACAGACCATAATAGGAATTTATTATTAACTTATGTTTATATTTGTTTACTTTCAGCGGAATAAGCTGCAAATATATTCGTGAGTATTGGATCGAGACGAAGTTCTTCGTTATTCCACTGAATCAGTTACTTTTGGCTGTTTTCTTTATTAATTTTCCGTATTACGTATGTCTCTTGCTATTTTACTAATGCTTGTAACGCAAAACATATACTATTTCGTTAATTACGTACACAAATAATTATAAACAAGCATTACTCTTCCAGTGGCCTGGCCACCACTAGGAGCGCTAGTGTCGTTGCGACTGTCAGTTGGTAACAACTTCCACAGCAGTGAGTGTCGCGACAGTATATGTTAGACTGTGGCCGTACCAACACCACCTAGAGACAAGGCGTCACAACTGGCCGTGCTACGTCATATCGACCGGGCCGCGGCCGCCAGATTACTGACTGTCCGTCTACGAGGCAGGAGGCGTGCCACAGCGGACAGCCATTCCGCTGACGGCCGCGGCCAGTTGTGACGCCTTGTCTCTAGGTGGGGTTCGCCGTCGCGCCGTTTCTTCGGTCGGCACAAAACGCACCAAATTTCCGCACGCGCCGCGAGATACAGCCGGCAATTTGGGCAACTAGCGCCACCCGCGAGACAAGTGATGAACGAAAAGCTCGGCGTGCCAACTACGGTGAAGTAATGGGATGTAAACGGTACTCTCGGTTTGAAAGTTCCAGAAACATCGCTCATGATGAAGAGAAGAATGGACGTCCGAGCATTGGGACTGACGATCTGTAGCCAAAGCTGATGAAACGGTTCGTGAAAACCGTCGCTTCGCAATAACGGGGCTTTCGCTTTCTTTGCAAAAGATGGGAATCATTACAACAACGGCGCTTATTGCTGCGGCGTGGGCTACTTACGAAACTCTAATCGCCAACATTCTCCTCCGAATGCGAAAATATATTGTTGACTACCGGTTACATAGGTAGAAATGACCATCAGAATAAAATACCAAAAATCAGAGGTCGAACGGAGAGATTCGGGTGTTCTTTCTTCCCGAGCGCTATTCGAGAATGGAATAAATAGTATAATGGCGGTTCGATGAACCCTCTGCCAGGCACTTAAATGTAATTTGCAGAGTATCAGATGTAGATGTAGATCAAAAAGACAGTATAAATTTGAGAACTTAATAAATCACGGAATAATAAATTGACACACATCCTTGGAATGACATGGGGTTTTAACAGAACAAAAAAAAAGTAAAAAATAGTTTTCAAAAGAGTCCGACGGATGGAGCTTAATCTGATCAGTAAAGCAATAATTAGCATAACAATTAAGAGAAAGCAAAGATTATGTTCTTTACAGGAAATGCTCAATATGTTCACCATGATTCCTCAACAATAGCTGCAGTCAAGGAATAACGTTGTGAACAGTACTGTAAAGCATGCCCGGAGTTATGGTGAGGCATTGGCGTCGGATGTTGTGTTTCAGCATCCCTAGAGATGTAGGGCCGATCACGATACCCTTGAGACTTCAGGTGCAATAATCGCACGGACTGAGGTTGGGGGACCTGGGTGGCCAAGCATGACGAAAGTGGCGGCTGAGCACACGATCACCACCAACGACGCGCGCAAGAGATCTTTTTTTTTAACTTTTTTTTTGTTCTAATAAAACTCCATGTCATTCCAAGTATGTGTGTCAATTTTTACCTCTCTGTCAACATTATCCAGTGATTTCTTAAGTTTTCAAATCTATACTGAATTTTTGATCACCCGGTATTTTAACCATTTTATGTTGTTGTTGTTGTGGTCTTCAGTCCGCAGACTGGTTTGATGCAGCTCTCCACGCTACTCTGTCCTGTGAAAGTATTTTCATCTGAGAATAGGAACGGGAACCTACATCCTTTTGAATCTGCTTACTGTATTCGTCCCTCGGTCTCCCTCTAGGATTTTTACCCCACACGTTTCCCTCTAATGCTGAGTAGACAATTCCTTGATGTCTCAGAATGTGTCCAATCAATCTATCCGTTCTCTCAGTCAGTATATGCCAGAAATTCCTTTTCTTCCGATTCGGTTAAGCACCTCCTCATTAGTTACGTGATCTATCCATCCAATTTTCATCATTCGTCTGTAGCACCACATTTCAAAAGCTTCTATCATATTTTTATCTGAACTCCTTATTGTCCACGTTTCACTGCCATAAAATACTACACTCCAGACAAATGCTTTCAGAAAGGACTTCCTGACATTTAAATTAATATTGAATGTTAACAAGTTTCGCTTGTTTTGAAACGCTTTTCTTCCCAAAGCCATTCTGCACTTTATATATTCTTTACTTCGGCTATCAGAAGTTATCTTGTTACCCAAATAACAAAATTCATGTACTACTTTTACTGCCTCATTACCAAATCTAATTGCTTTAGAATCGCCTGATTTTCTGACATTACATTGCATTACCTTCGCTTTTACTCTTGCTAATGTTCATCTTATATCTTCCTTTCAAGACACTGTTCATTCCATTCAGTTCCTCTTCCAAATGTGTGACATACCATTTGTCAAAGTTAAATGTTTTATGACTGACGTACCATTTTAATGTCATGCGCCTTCACGAATCGAAAACATAGGACACTAGTGACTAGATGATGATACCCTAAGTGGATCGAAACCGGTCATGAGAAAAACAGATTAATTAATTGCGATCTTGGAATTTTAATACTTCAATAAAATACGTGTCTCATATTTTGACCTACACTGCAACGTATTCGGTGTGCCTCGGAACGCGCGAGTGACCCTCGGGCAGTGCTACTTGAGAGCCAACCAACATCGGACCCCGCGTCCACACAAGGAGAGGGCTCCAATGGCCGATCCACCGCCACCGCCGTAGCCTCGGTTTTACCGCGGGAAGTCCGGACCGCAGGCAAGGGCAGCCGCTCTGTCGTCTCCGATTTACCGCCCCTACACTCACCAAATCTCCACCCACAAAGCGGTCAGCTGTCCTTCGTCGGTTTAGTCACTCCAGTGTGTGTACGAGCCTTTAGCGCAGACCAGCTCTGTTTCTCTACGAGACACGTCCCTGAGGTACACTCCCTGTGCGCTATCGTGCAAATAGAGACCTCCCGAAAGAGAGTAGTCTACCTCCCTCAATAACGAAATCAAGTCCGGCCGTTTCACGCCCAAGCAAGGAAGAACTATTGAATTACTTAAGTGGAATATTATGCCTATGGAGATCGATCGAACATTTATGTAAAGCATACTCAAGATCGCTAATTTGTTTTATTTGATGGTTTTTATCGGTTTCGATGAGCTATGTCATTATCTTCACAATTTTTTTTACAATATTCTCCTATTTTCAATAAAATAGTTACTTGTGAAGATATAACATAAGAAACAGAACATTGTCAAGCGATTAAAATTTGGATCACCAAAGTGGATCGTCATCTGCATTGCACACTTAAAAATCGTGTGTGACAATCCACTTTGGTGATGCAAATTTTAATCGCTTATTTCATATATTTTCACAAGTAACTATTTTATTGAATATAGGAGAACATTGTAAAAAAATCGCACTGACGTGTTTTACGGCCCACTTGAGATTTGCAGTTTTATAAGTTTTTGCAAACATTTTGGACCAAAATAATAATCTAAATGATAAAAAATTAATTTTTATTTATTTACTTTTAGGGAAAAAAATTAGGTAGTGGCGGGTTTCGAGCTACTCACCTTCAGCGTCATAGTCCAGCGCTTTGCCCACTACGCTACGGCTATCAATCTAAAGATGAGTTTTAAATTTAATACTATTTATGGCCGTTGTTAACTGATGCTAATATAGCATTTGTAGACACTAGATTATCATTTATCGTACGAAGAACGATATGTTTCTGTTAATTCTTCAGTGACCCATTGCTTTGAAATGACAACGTGTAAGTTACAATAAGTAAATCATCAAATACGCAACGCAAGATGGCGTATGCCAGAGAGAGTTCTGGACGAGGAATGTCCCGTGAAATCTCCGAACGGCTGGTTTTCGTTAATTCAATGGAGGGTGTCAAATCTCCGTTATTTTTGCAAATATGTCTCAAACGATACGAGAGATGAAAAAAAGAAAAACATAAGGAAGCTCAGTTGTAGAGAATTCCCCCCCCCCCCCCTACCAATTAGGTTATTCAATTTTCGTGTCAGATGAACGGTTCGTTTGCAATTACAATTATATTACAAACGGCTTTTTTGGTATAAGTACCGTATTTGTTGTCCGAAAAATTTGAAAAAGGGATGGTCTGGTCTCTGGTGGCCTACAATCATGTCTGTAAAATTTGGTCCTGATCAGTTAAACGGTTGGTCATAAAAACAGGGAACACGTTACAGACAGACAGATAGACATCCCAAATTGGCCGTTATTTTTGAAAATATCTTTGAAACGCTACGAGATATGAAAAAAACATAAGAGAGCAAAGTTGTAAAGAATTTTCTCCTCTACAAATTAGGTTATTCAATTTTCGTTTCAGATGAACAGTTAAGCCGTTATTTTCATTTAAATTTCGAGCTGTCAAAACACGATCGCAAAGTCCCACTTTTAGTGTTACTACCGTAACCTCAAGTGAGCCGGCCGGCCGCGGTGGCCGAGGTGACTGAGGCGCTCCAGTCACGGTCAGCACGGCCACTACGGTCGGGGGTTCGAATCCCCCCTCGGGCATGGATATTTGTGCCGTCCTAGTTCGTAAGTAGTTCATAAGTAGTTTGTAAGTTTAGGGACTGATGACCCCGTAGTTAAGTCCCATAAGCTTAACAAACATTTGAACATTTTTTTTCAAGTGAGCCAAAAATCTGAAGATGATGACATAGCTCATCGAAACTGGTAAAAGACCATCAAATAAAATAAATTAGCGATCATGGCTCTAGTAAGTGTGCTTTATAACTATTGAATTCTGCTGAAATCAAATACTGAACAGCGAATCAACTTGCATCCTGCCGTTTGCATCGCACAGGAATGGTCTGAGGTACCTTGCTACGGACTGCGCAGTCGCTCCCTGTCGGAAGGTTATAGACCTCCCTCGGCTTAAGTGTGTGCGTTGTTTTGTTTACGGACCTATGACCTCAGCAGTTTGGCCCTTTATGAATCTGAGAGAGAGAGAGGGAGGGAGGGAGTAGCTGAGCGGTCTGGAGCGCAATGTTACGGATCGCGCGGACTCTCGCGGAGGGGGTTCGAATCCTCCCTCAGGCATGGATGTGTGTGTGTGTTGTCCTTAGGTTAGGTTAAATTGATTTATGTAGTTTGTGTGACAAGGGACGACCAACGTAGCTTGGTTCCATAGAATTACAAACGTTTGAACATTTGAGATTTCTAAATCATCGTTACCAAATTTATCCAGTGAAAAGAGAATCACCGTTAGCCCTCATGTTCTGAGTCAAATTACGAATTTTAACGTGAGACCACAAGGGTGATCGTTTAACCGTGCTTTTTCAACAGAGTTGCTACAGGTTGCTACTCTGTTGTGCAATGTTTTCCTGTCCAGTCTCCTGTTTGCTTGGGCCAAGACCACATTTTATTCATTATGACGAACCACCCTGTGATGAAAAACATTAACAAGATGTTTACGTGTGTTACAAGGTTATGTTTTTTATTTTTACATATGACGCTAAGTGATTGTACTGGACTTTCTGAAGATGATGACTGAGCTCACCGAAACCGGTTAAGGGACGAACATAAATTTTTAGCGATCTTATCAATAAAATTCTTCTGGGTATGAAACCGCGTCGTCATTTTATAAATTACACCGACGTTTCGGCCGCTGTTGCAGGCGGCCTTCATCAGGGTCTGTGTCTGACTGCTGAATATACGATATCTTGGGATTTATATAGCTGCGGATGAGGGAAAGGAAGGGGGACGTTGGTTTGCCTTTATTGGTGGTTATATTATTTCACGCCATTGGTGGAAATCGGCAATGATGATTGGTGTTTAAGAGGCTAGTTTTCCATGTGATTGGGGGTTACATTCTTCCCCCTTATTGGTCAAAATGGACGTTTCCGATTGGCTTTTGTATTAGAAGTTGCTATTGGCGGAATGGACCTGAGAGAACGGACGGCGGTTGTGGCGTGCCGCTGTTGACTTGTCGCCTGGCGCAGACGGCGGCGGGCCGGTGCTCTGCGTGTTCGCTGCCGCTGTGGTCTCCGGGGCAGTCTGCGCGAGTCCTTCCGCGCGCGGTGCCGTCACGTAGCGTTGCGACTGCTGGCAGCCAAGACGCCGGCAGCCTGTAGCCATCCTCCCTGTTCATATTGGCGGGACGCTTCGCTATTTCTATAGCCTCTCTAATCTTCCTCCTCGTTGAGAATGGTTGTTTCGCCAGCACGCGGGCCTCGCTGAAAGATAACTGTTTTCCGCACTGATTGTTATGCTCAGAAACCGCTGACTTCGTGTGCTGTCCAAGCCGTATGTATCTTTCATGTTCTGAAAGCCTCGTGGAGATTGCTCGCCCGGTCTCTCCTATATAAACCAGCCCACACTCGCAGCTTATTTCAGACACGCCGGCATTGCTCAGTTTGTCTACTGCGTCCTTAGTTGAACCTAGGACATCCTTGGTCTTATTGGTGCTGCGGAAGACTGGCTTGATGCCTGCCCGACGTAGAACCTTACCCACACGCTCAGTGACGCCCTGCACGTAAGGTAATAGGGCGATGCATTGTGCTTCCTCTTGCTCCCCTCTATTCCTTTCATTCCTCCTGGATATTGTTTTGTGTATCTCGCCCAGTCCGTAGCCATTAGCCGCAAAGGTGGATCTGAGATGTCGTAGTTCCGCCTGTAGGTGATCGTCATCGCTGATCCTGTGGGCCCTCCTTGTTAGTGTTTGTAGGGCGGATTTCTTCTGCATGGGGTGGTGGTGGGAGGAGGCGTGGAGGTACCTTCCCGTGCTGGTAGCCTTTCTGTACACCCTGTGGCCGAGTTTACCATCAGACTTTCGGTAGACTTCGACGTCGAGGAAAGGCAGCACCCCATTCTTTTCTACTTCTATCGTGAAATTTATTTTGCTGTGCTGCTGATTGAGATGTTGATGAAAGTTCTTTAGCTCCTCTTCCCCATGTGGCCAGATGACGAAAGTGTCATCAACGTAACGCAGCCAGCATTCTGGGCGTAGTGGCGCTGACTGGAGAGTCGTTTCTTCAAATGCTTGCATGAAGATGTCAGCTGCAATCGGAGAAAGTGGGGAGCCCATAGCTACACCGTCTGTTTGTTCGTAAAATTCTTCTTTCCACTTGAAGTAAGTGGTCGTCAGGCAGTGGCGAACTAGGTCACAGGTGTCAGGTGCTAAGCGTTCTTCTAATATGTTCATTGTGTCTGACACTGGTACGTTAGTGAATAACGATGTCACATCAAAACTAAGCATCAGATCCGTAGCTGATACATTCTTCTCTTTTAAAAGTGTCACGGAATGGGTCGAATCCTTCACATATGTCTCTGTGTGGCTCACTAGATGTCGGAGCTTTGGTACCAACTCTTTGGCCAGCTTGTACGTGGGTGAATTAATGCTGGCCACTATGGGACGCAAAGGAAAGTCCTTTTTATGGACCTTCGGCACACCATATATCCTCGGTGCCTGCGGAACTTGTGGGATGAGTCTTCCGGCTGTGTCAAAAGTCATCCTGGTTTGCTTCAGCAGCGCCTGCGTCGATCTTGTTATCTTAGCCGTCGGATCACCCTTAAGTTTCTTGTAGATGGGATCGCCGAGAAGGTTTTCCATTCGTTTATTATAATCTGGTGTGTCCATGACGACAGTGGCGTTGCCTTTGTCTGCCTGTATTACTACTAAGTCAGGATTCTTCTTCAACTCCACTATGGCCTGACGTTCCTCCCTGCTAATGTTTTGTTTTGGTGGCTTCGCCTGAGACAGGATTCGTACCGTTTCTTGTCTGATCTTCTCTGCCTCGCCCTTTGGCAGGTGACGCACCGAAGTCTCAACTGATTCAATAATGTCTTCCTTCGGTACGTATTTCGGTGCGATCGAAAAATTGAGTCCCTTAGCCAGGATCTGAGTGCTTGCTTCACTTAAGGTATGGCTGGAGACGTTTACCACTGTCCTTTTTGCATCCAGGGTTTGTTCTTCTTTCGTCGTGATCGGCTGCAGCTTGGAAAACTTTTCCATATGACGACTAGTGATGCTCTCAGTAGACCTCTTGGCTTGTTGGAAGGTCAATCTATCGACTTTCTCCCAGTCTTCCGCATCTAATTTACTTGCCAGGAACAGGTGCAGTTCATGGAGCATTTTGTTGTTCATGTCAAGGCTGGTCCGTATGTCTCGTATCCTTTCCCTCAGCAAGGCTTTGCTAGCTCGTAGACAGATGTTCTTCGCCTTGTTCGATGTTATATGCGACGTCAGCCGTAGGAATTTTGGCACTATATTGGTGTCCCTACATCTCTTCAAGAAAACACGATCATTCAGCAGTTTATCTCTCTTTAGACGCAGCGATTCAAGCTGCCTGATGTTTTGATGTACTTCCTGCCCATACAGGTTGATTAAATGCAAACGTAGGCTTCCGCGGTTGTTGTCACTATCAATAAAATTCTTCTGGGTATGAAACCGCGTCGTCATTTTATAAATTACACCGACGTTTCGGCCGCTGTAGCTATGGGCTCCCCACTTTCTCCGATTGCAGCTGACATCTTCATGCAAGCATTTGAAGAAACGACTCTCCAGTCAGCGCCACTACGCCCAGAATGCTGGCTGCGTTACGTTGATGACACTTTCGTCATCTGGCCACATGGGGAAGAGGAGCTAAAGAACTTTCATCAACATCTCAATCAGCAGCACAGCAAAATAAATTTCACGATAGAAGTAGAAAAGAATGGGGTGCTGCCTTTCCTCGACGTCGAAGTCTACCGAAAGTCTGATGGTAAACTCGGCCACAGGGTGTACAGAAAGGCTACCAGCACGGGAAGGTACCTCCACGCCTCCTCCCACCACCACCCCATGCAGAAGAAATCCGCCCTACAAACACTAACAAGGAGGGCCCACAGGATCAGCGATGACGATCACCTACAGGCGGAACTACGACATCTCAGATCCACCTTTGCGGCTAATGGCTACGGACTGGGCGAGATACATAAAACAATATCCAGGAGGAATGAAAGGAATAGAGGGGAGCAAGAGGAAGCACAATGCATCGCCCTATTACCTTACGTGCAGGGCGTCACTGAGCGTGTGGGTAAGGTTCTACGTCGGGCAGGCATCAAGCCAGTCTTCCGCAGCACCAATAAGACCAAGGATGTCCTAGGTTCAACTAAGGACGCAGTAGACAAACTGAGCAATGCCGGCGTGTCTGAAATAAGCTGCGAGTGTGGGCTGGTTTATATAGGAGAGACCGGGCGAGCAATCTCCACGAGGCTTTCAGAACATGAAAGATACATACGGCTTGGACAGCACACGAAGTCAGCGGTTTCTGAGCATAACAATCAGTGCGGAAAACAGTTATCTTTCAGCGAGGCCCGCGTGCTGGCGAAACAACCATTCTCAACGAGGAGGAAGATTAGAGAGGCTATAGAAATAGCGAAGCGTCCCGCCAATATGAACAGGGAGGATGGCTACAGGCTGCCGGCGTCTTGGCTGCCAGCAGTCGCAACGCTACGTGACGGCACCGCGCGCGGAAGGACTCGCGCAGACTGCCCCGGAGACCACAGCGGCAGCGAACACGCAGAGCACCGGCCCGCCGCCGTCTGCGCCAGGCGACAAGTCAACAGCGGCACGCCACAACCGCCGTCCGTTCTCTCAGGTCCATTCCGCCAATAGCAACTTCTAATACAAAAGCCAATCGGAAACGTCCATTTTGACCAATAAGGGGGAAGAATGTAACCCCCAATCACATGGAAAACTAGCCTCTTAAACACCAATCATCATTGCCGATTTCCACCAATGGCGTGAAATAATATAACCACCAATAAAGGCAAACCAACGTCCCCCTTCCTTTCCCTCATCCGCAGCTATATAAATCCCAAGATATCGTATATTCAGCAGTCAGACACAGACCCTGATGAAGGCCGCCTGCAACAGCGGCCGAAACGTCGGTGTAATTTATAAAATGACGACGCGGTTTCATACCCAGAAGAATTTTATTGATAAGATCGCTAAAAATTTATGTTCGTCCCTTAACCGGTTTCGGTGAGCTCAGTCATCATCTTCAGAAAGTCCAGTACAATCACTTAGCGTCATATGTAAAAATAAAAAACATAACCTTGTAACACACGTAAACATCTTGTTAATGTTTTTCATCACAGGGTGGTTCGTCATAATGAATAAAATGTGGTCTTGGCCCAAGCAAACAGGAGACTGGACAGGAAAACATTGCACAACAGAGTAGCAACCTGTAGCAACTCTGTTGAAAAAGCACGGTTAAACGATCACCCTTGTGGTCTCACGTTAAAATTCGTAATTTGACTCAGAACATGAGGGCTAACGGTGATTCTCTTTTCACTGGATAAATTTGGTAACGATGATTTAGAAATCCAAAGATATTACTTCAATAAAGAGATCAAAATTCCTAAATATTCTTATTGTAATTACGATAGTTTTATTACCACCGTATTAAATGTCAACGAAATCAATGAACAATATGTTTCGCAGTTTTTTACCTGGAGAGGCAAAGCTTTAGTTCAGTTCTGGTTCTGTCCAACTTGAAGTTACAAACGACGTTCAGTTTTACCCCGTAGAATTCTTGCAGTTTTTAATTCGTCCGGTTTACCACCTTATCAATTGCTTTTAAAGAAAAAATTATAATTATGTTAATTAGAAATCTTAGCGCTAATCAAGGATTAAGTAATGGGGCAAGATTAGTGGTGACTCATTTAGGCGCGTACATCAGCACTGCTAAATTTATGTACTCCGATAAAGCTGTGCTAATACCCCGCATTAACCTCACACCTTGTGATCCAACCATGCCTTTCCAAAGGATAAGAAGACAATTCACAATAAAAGTAGCCATCGCTATGTCCATAAAGAAAGCACAAAGTCAGACGCTTGAAAGGGTAGGATTATTATTTACCAGAACCTATTATCGCTTCGCTTTTCGTGGCTTTTTTACGAGTTCGATCATTCAGTGGTATTTATGTTTGTGCTAAAGACACATACAGCCGAAAAGTAAACGATGACCTCCTTATAATTTCTAATACTGTTTTCAAAGACGTCTTGTAAAATAAACGGGTCTACAAAAAAAATGAAAAAGTCAACATCTGTTTTTTATATGTTGCACAATTAATCATATTGTATTATATGAATTTTCTTACAATGAGAGTAATATTTGTTACTACTACTCAAAGTTTATTATCTTTTATACATATGTACTTGCATCTGCCTTTTCTCGTTTACTATCTTATCTATCTGTGTCTGATCAGGATACAGTGAAAATTATTCGCACGGGTCAACTAGTTTATTTATTAGTCAGGAATTGTCCCAATGGTGGCTTTGATAACAGCTGCATCTATTCAAGGATCAGGTTCATATTAAATGTGTTTATAAACTGCAGAGAAAAAGTAAATGGTACACCTGCCTAATAGCTTGCACGGCCCGCGCGAGCAAGCAAATGTGCGTACACGATGGAGAAAAACAAAATGGGCTGTCTCAAAGGGTGCAGGTGGATCACAGGAGGAACCTAGGAACTATCGGTATAACAGTTGTAAATTGTCGTAGCTGTGTCGGGAAAGTACCAGAACTCCAAGGGTTAATAGAATGCACCGAAACACACATCATTATAGGCAGCGAAAGTTGGCTCAAGCCAGAAATAAGTTCAGCCGAAGTTTTTGCAAAAGATCTGTGTTCAGAAAGGATAGGTTAAACAAAATAGGCGGAGGCGTGTTTGTCGCCGTCAAAAGTAGTCCTTCGTGTAGCGAAGTTGAGGTTGATATTTTCTGTGAGCTATTGTGGGTAGAAATTGTACCTGATAATCGTAAGAATTTAATAATTGGTTCCTTTTACCGGCCTCCCGACTCTGACGATACAATAGCAGAAAGGGTCAAAGAAAATCTGTGTCAAATGGTAAACACATACCCGGCTCATACAATAATAGGCGGTGATTTTAATTTATCTTCAATCTGTCGGCGAAATTAAATTTTCAAATGAGGAGTTACGCATAAAATATCGTGCTAAAATGTACTCAACGCATTCTCTGAGAATTGCTTCGAACAATTAGTTCATGAGCCAGCTGGAATAATTGTAAATGGATGCCAAAACACACTTGATCTCTTTGCAACAAATAATCTCGGGCTCATAACAAGCGTCAAAATGGATACAGGTATTAGTGAACACAGAGCTGTCGTTGGCGAGATTGAATATCGAAAGTCCCAAAGTTACCCAAAATACACGAAAAGAATATTTGTTAAGAAAAGCAGATATAAAGACACAAATTGCTTCTTGAAAGGATAGTTTCGACTCTTTCCAAACCCTAAACGTAAGCGTAGACCAGATGTGGCTCTAATTCAGAGAAGTAGTATCGACAGCAATTGATAGTTTTATATCAAATAAATTAATAAAAGAAGGAGGTGATCCCCCTTGGTTCAAAAAACACGTCAGGGCACTGTTACGATAGCAACGAAACAAGCATTAAAAATTTAAACGAACACAAAATCTCCAGGATTGGCGATCCTACAAAGAAGCTCGAAATTTAGCGAGGACTTCAATTCGAGATGCTTACAATACTTTCCACAACGAAACTCTTTCTCGAAATCTGACTGAGAACCCAAAGAGATTTTCGTAATATGTCAAATATACTAGAGTCAAAACACATACAATACCCTCATTACATTGTACAAATAGTGATTCCGCCGATGATAGCATTACTAAAGCAGAGTTACTAAACACAGCTATTCTAAATTCATTCACCATAGACGACTTCCAGATTTCGAATTACGAACAGAGGGCAGAATGAATAACATAGAAGTAGATATCATCGGAGTAGTGAAGCAACTGAAATCACTTAACAAGAACAAGTCTTCTGGTCCGGACTGTATACCCACTCCCTATGTGATTATGCTGATGTGATACCTCCTTTCTTAACAGCCATATACAACCGCTCGCTCATAGAAGGATCTGTACCAATAGATTGGAAAGTTACACAGGTCACATCAATATTCAAGAAAGGTAGTAGCAGTAACCGACTAAACTACAGGCCCATTTCACGAACGGCAATTTGCAGCAGAGTTTTGGAATATATCCTGTATTTAAATATTATGAATTATCTCGAACAGAATGATCTATTGACCCAAAGTCCTCTGCTGGAAAATATCGTTTATGTGAAACACAACTAGCTCTTTACTCACACGAAGTGATGAGTGCTATCGACAAGGGTTCTCAAATTGATTCCGTATTTCTAGATTTCCAAAAGGCTTTTGACATCGTACCTCACAAACGTCTTTTAATCAAATTGCTTGGTTGTGGAATATCCCCCCAGATTTGTGACTGGATAGGAGATTTCCTCTTAGAGGACAAAGTTTGTAGTAATCGATGGTAAGGCATCGACTAAAATAGAGGTGCTATCCGGCGTTCCACAGGGCAGTGTTATTGGTCCTCTGCTGTTCCTTATCTACATAAACGATTTAGGAGAAAATCTAAGCAGCTCTCTTAGGTTGTTTGCAGATGACGCCGTTACTTACAATCTAGTAAAATCATCTGAAGATCAATACCAACTGCAGAACGATCAAAATAAGATATCTCTATGGAGTAAAAATTGGCAATTGACTCTAAATAATGAGAAGTGTGAACTCGTCCACATGAGTACGAAAAGAAATCCGTTAATCTTTGTTTACAAGATAAATGAATCGAATTTGAAGGCCGTAAACTCCAATAAATACCTAGGAATTACTATTACATCAGACTTAAACTGGAAAGAAACACAGATAATGTCGTAGGAAAGGCGAACCAGAGACTCCGTATTATTGGCAGAACGCTTACAAGATGCAACAGAATCACTAAAGAGAATGCACGCATTACGCTTATCCGTCTTCATTTGGAGTACTGCTGCCCTTTGTGGGATCCTTATCAGGTGGGTTTGATGGAGGACATCGAAAGAGTCCAAAGAAGGGCAGCTCGTTTTGTATTGTCACAATACAGGGGAGACAGCGTCACGGAAATTACACAGGACCTGGGATGGGAATCATTACAACAACGGCGATTATCGCTGCGGCATGATCTACTTACGAAACTCCCACAACATTCTCCTCCAAATGCGAAAATATATTGTTGACTTCCACTTACTTAGGTTGAAATGATCGTCAGAAAAAATACGAGAAATCAGAGCTCTAACTGAGAGATGTTGTTTCTTCTCGCGTGCTATTCCAGAATTGAATGGGAGATAAATAGTATAAAAGTGGTTCGATGAACCCCCTGCGAGGTACTTAAATGTGATTTGCAGAATATCCCATGTAGATGTAGACGTGTGGGCTCGGCTAATATCTGAATTACTGCGAGAGAGAACTGGCATGATTCATCACGTTGCAAGGCATCCTTCGTTTGCGAAGCTCAATAATGTTAATCTTCGAGAAGTTTGGTGGACATCGGACGTGTTTAATCTCAGAAGAGTGTTCCCAGAGGCACTCTGTAGCAATTATTGACGTAAGGTATGTCGCTTTGTCCTGCTGGAATTGTCCGAGTCCGTCGCAATGCACAATGGGTATGAATGGACGCAGGTGATCAGCCAGGATGCGTCCGTACGAGTCACCTGTCACCTGTCACTCCAACGCACACCATCACAGAGCCTTGACTAGCTTAACCCTTTGTGGCCCAAGGAACCAAACTGAATTATGGAAAATTTTATTTTGTATAATTACATTACAAATGATATATAAAACTAATATATAGTGTGAAAAGTACTCGAGTATTTACAAAAATTTTTAGACCATATGGTTACTTAATCGCGGATGATGTTGTCGTTTATCGGTTAGTGAGGTCAGCAAAGGATCAAAAGCAACTTCAAAGCGATTTAGACAAGATTTCTACATGGTGCGAAAATTGGCAATTAACACTAAAGGTATTATATCTTCTGGGTTGTAAGGCCGTGTTCTTGTAATCTTGCTGCTTCCTGACGTTTCGTCCGATGCTGCGTCGGAATTCTTCGGAGGTTGTCCGTCTGTTGAGTCTTTCCGACTGACGGGTCGGGGTCAGAGAGCTTCTTAAATTCCGTCTAAAAGGGGCGTGGCTAAGATCCACGTGATAAGCAGAGATGATCCTTGTCAAAGATAAAGCTGTACTATCGAACCCTGTCAAAGATAAAAACAGTCATCGATTCAGCAGAGCCACAGTCCATATATCTTTGAGTTTCATAGTCTCTTCTTTTCGATTGAAATTATGTTTATCTATTTCAATCGCTTCTCCATACAACCTTGTATAGTAATTCGTCATGGAAATAAAATTTCTGTCTCAGAGAATTTTACTATATGATTTCCCGATTGCAAGCAGTGTTCCGCCATAGCCGATTTTTTAGTTTTTCTAAGTCGGCATAGAATTTTGTGCTCCCTTAGACGTGTGTTTACACTTCTGTTAGTGGTTCCGAAGTGAACACTCCAGTATTCAATCCAAGAACAGCTGCCAGCATGCGAAACTTAGAAGTAGATGTTCCTGGAGTAGTAAAACAACTTAAGTCACTAAACAAAAATAAATCTTCCGGGCCAGATTGTATACCAACTAGATACCTCTCAGAGTATGCTGATGAAATAGCTCCGTACTTAGCTATAATTTACAACCGATCACTCAGCGAAAGATCCGTACCCAAAGACTGGAAAGTTGCCCAAATTACTCCAATATTCAAGAAAGGCAATAGGAGTGATCCCCAAAATTACAGGCCTATCTCATTGACGTCGATTTGCAGTAGGATTTTGGAACATATACTTTGTTCGAATATTATGTACTACCTCGAAGAGAACGACCTATTAACCAATAGTCAGCACGGATTCAGAAAGTATCGCTCTTGCGAAACACAGCTTGCCCTTTATTCACATGAAGTGTTAAGTGCCATCGACAAGGGATCTCAAATCGATTCCATATTTCTGGATTTCCGGAAGGCTTTTGATACTGTACCCCACAAGCGGCTTCTAATGAAATTGCGTGCTTATGGTATATCTCCCCAATTGTGCGATTGGATTCACGATTTCCTATCAGAAAGGACACAGTTCGTTGTAATTGACGGTAAGTCATCGTGTAAAACAGAAGTGATATCTGGCGTTCCACAGGGAAGCGTTATTGGTCCCCTACTCTTCCTCGTGTTTATAAACGATTTAGGAGATAATCTGAATAGCTCCCTTAGACTGTTCGCGGATGATGCTGTCGTTTATCGGTTAGTGACGTCAACAGAGGATCAAAAGCAACTGCAAAGCGATTTAGACAAAATTTCTACTTGGTATGAAAATTGGCAATTGACACTAAATAAAGAAAAGTGTGAAGTAATACACATGACCACTAAAAGAAATCCGCTGAACTTCAATTACGCGATAAATCAGTCAAACCTGAAGGTCGTAAATTCTACCAAATACCTAGGAGTTACAATTACGAACAACTTTGACTGGAGAGAACACACAGAAAATATTGTGGGGAAGGCGAACCAAAGGTTACGTTTCATTGGAAGAACGCTTAGACGATGCACCAGCTCCACCAAAGAGACTGCCTACATCACACTTGTGCGTCCTCTCTTGGAGTACTGTTGCCCCTTGTGGGACCCTCACCAGGTGGGACTGACGGAAGATATTGAGAAGGTTCAGAGAAGGGCAGCTCGTTTTGTTTTATCACGTTACGGGAGGGGGGAGCGTCACGGAAATGTTGCACGAATTGGGGTGGAAATCATTAAAAGAAAGACGTTATTCATTGCGGCGTGATCTGTTTGCGAAGTTTCAATCACCGACTTTTAGTTCTGAATGTGAAAATATTTTGCTAGCACCCACCTACTTAGGGAGACATGACCATCCCAATAAAATAAGAGAAATCAGATCGAAAACGAAACGATTTAGGTGTTCTTTCTTCCCGCGCGCTATTAGAGAATGGAACGGTAGAGAAAAGTTATGAAGGTGGTTAATGAACCCTCTGCCAGGCACTTAAATGTGATTTGCAGAGTATCGATGTAGATGTAGATGTAGATGTAGATTTTACCACAGGAGCATGGAAGTTTCTAACACCCACCTTTAGCCGGTATTTAAGAAGCACTCAGACCTCCGACCCGTCAGTCGGCAAGACTCAACAGACGGACGACCTCCGAAGAAATCCGACGCAGCATCGGACGAAACGTCAGGAAGCAGCAGGATTCCAAAAACACGGCCTTACAACCCAGAAGATATAATACCTACATTGTCAACCGGTCGTGAAAGCCTTCACTCTATCAATTAACACTAAATAATGAAAAGTGTGAAGTAATACACATGGCCACTAAACGAAATCCGCTGAAATTCGATTACGCGATAAATCAGTCAAACCTTAAGGTCGTAAATTCTACGAGATACCTAGGCGTTACAATTACGAACAAATTAGACTGGAGAGAACATATAGAAAATATTGTGGGGAAGGCGAACCAAAGGTTACGTTTCATTGGCAGAACGCTTCGAAGGTGCAACAACTCCACCAAAGCGACTGCCTACATCACACTTGTGCGTCCTCTCCTGGAGTACTGTTGCCCAGTGTGGGACCTTAACCAGGTGGGACTGACGGAAGACATTGAGAAGGTTCAGAGGAGGGCAGCTTGTTTTGTTTTATCACGTTACATGGGGGAAAGCGTCACGGAAATGTTTCACGATTTGAGGTGGAAATCATTAAAAGAAAGACGTTATTCGTTGAGGTGAGATCTATTTAGGAAATTTCAATCACTGACTTTATTTTTGAATGTGAAAATATTTTGCTAGCACCCACCTACATAGGGAGACATGATCATCCCAATAAAATAAGAGGAACCAGATCGAAAACGGAACGATTTAGGTGTTCTTTTTTCTCGCGCGCTAATAGAAAATAGAGGTAGAGAAAGGTTATGAAAGTGGCTAATGAACCCTCTGCCAGGCACTTAAATGTGATTTGCAGAGTATCTATGCAGATGTAGATGAATGAAACCACTGGTCGACTACATAATGTTCTGCGAGACATGGATCAAACTAAAATATTAGTCTACTCTACAGTGCATAATATTTCGTAACTTATCAGAACTATACCAACTCAGCAGATAATACAGTGGAAAACAATATGTGTAATCTCCCGATCCTCAGCAACACGCCATCATACACTGTGCAGCTGAATGTTTTTGTTACTTTACCGCGGAAACGTATTACTCGACCCGGCAGCGAGTTAAATATCTTGACGACAGAGGATAGTACAATCCAGTGGCGTGGTGGTTTTACACAGCAGCCACTGAGCCGCCTTTGAGACATTAAAGGTGGTCTCCTTGTGAAATCAGTTGTAGGCCAGGGTTAAACAGTTCCATTCTGACGTACAGGGACCATGGATTCATGACGTTGTCTCCATACCTGTACACACCCATCCGCTGGATACAGTTGGATACGAGACTCGCCGGAGCAGGCAATATGTTCCCAGTCATCAGCAAGCCAATTTCTGTGTTGATGGCCCGCAGTTGAGGCGTAAATCATAGTGCAGTCAGCAAGGGTGTACTAGTGGGCCTTACCGATTATGTTTCGTTGAGTAGTTCGCACTCTGACACTTGTTGATGCTCCAGCACTGAAATCCGTAGCAATAAGCGGAAGCTATGCACTTCTGTCACGTTGAATGTTTCCCTTGAGTCGTCGTTGGTCCCGTTCTTCAAAGATCTTTTTCCGGTTTCTGCAATGTTGGAGATTTGATGTTTTACCAGATTCTCGCTATTCATGGTGAATGGTCCTATTATTTAATACCGCAAATTATATCCCAAGAATTAAAAAAATGTTTATCGATATTGGTCACAAAGTACAAGGTCAGAGGGCAACAGAATCTGTGCTCGCTGGTGGGAGAGGCTCGCTGAATGTAAAGAGTAGAATTTGAAAGATTCCACCGCTCCATTTTATCCAAATATGTGAGAAAACCAGGGGAGCTATAAAAAAGTTGTTTAAATAAAAAGAAAAGTTAATTTCATTATCTACAACTTTCGCGATGACGAAAATTTGCTTACTACAAAACAAAAAAGTTGCAGGTGACTAACTTTTTCATGTCGTAATTTTAATTTCATATAAAATTAATGTTGTTGCTGTGGTCTTTAGTCCGCAGACTGGTTTGATACAGCTCTCCACGCTACCCTGTCCTGTGCAAGTCTCTTCATCTGAGAATACGTTCGGCAACCTACATCCTTTTGAATCTGCTTACTATATTCATCCCTCGGTCTCCCTCTACGATTTTCACCCCACACGCTTCCTTCTAATGCTAAGTTGACAATTCCTTGATGTCTCAGAATGGGTCCAACCAATCTATCCCTTCTATTAGTAATTTATGCCAGAAATTCCTTTACTCCCAGGTTTGGTTAAGTACCTCCTCATTAGTTACGTGATCTACCCATCCAATTTTCATCATTTGTCTGTAGCACCACATTTCAAAAGCTTCTATGATCTTTTTATCTGAACTCCTTATCGTCCACGTTTCGCTGCCATACAATGCTACACTCCAGTCAAATGCTTTCAGAAAGGACTTCCTTTAAATTAATACTGGATGTTAACAAGATATGCTTCTTTAGAAACGCTTTTCTCCCCATAGCCGTTCTGCATTTTATATCTTCTTTACTTCAGAAGTTATCTTGCTACCCAAATAACAAAATTCATCTACTACTTTTATTGTCTCATTACCTAATCTAATTCCTTCGACATCGCTTGATTTTCTGACATTATATTCCATTACCTTCGTTTTACTCTTGTTAATGTTCATCTTATATCTTCCTTTCGCTGGTGGGCAAGCTCTCTGAATGTAAAAAGGAATTTGAAAGGTTCCGCCGCTCCATTTTAATAGTAATAGTTTCAATTATTGTTTTTATACAATTACAATACGTACTGTACTTGCTAAGAACACTCTTGCATTCCTTCAGTATTCAACTGTCTGCGTGAAAAATTTGGTAAATTTTTTGTGTACTAAGGGTTCAAATGACAATGTAATTGAGGCGAGCGCCACTAGAAGAACTACTCATTTATCGGCCCGTTTCTATGCTCATCTAAAATGGCTGCCGTGGCTTCACTGCCTGTACGCTGATTGAGTGAGTGTGTGTGTGTGTTGTTGTTTCCGGCAGAGCCTGTGGCTGCAGCGCGCCTACCGGCAGTACGAGAGCGCGATGGGCTCGGCGGCCGAGATGGGCGACCGGCTGTGCCAGATGGAGGCGATGGACGGCGCCGCGCGCTGCCTCGAGGCGCTGCGCCTGCAGCACAAGATCTGCAACTGCCGCCCGCTCGAGTTCAACACCCGTCTGCTAGAGGTCGCCAGCTCCGTCGGCGCCAAGGTACGCACTGACACCCACTCACCCACCGCGCTGACGTGGGCTGCCCATACCGTTGGGGGGAGCGGATAGAAGAGAAGGCTACCACATTGGTAAGGGCGCGCCGAACTGGTCAGAAAGATATGTACTGGGTGATCAAAATGTCAGTATAAATTTAAAAACTTAATAAACTACGATAGCTAAAATATGACACACATGCTTGGAATGACATGGGGTTTTATTAGAACAATAAATGTTCAAAAATGTCCAACAAATTGCGCTTCATCTGATCAGACAAGCAATAATTAGCATGACAAATTAAGACAAAGCAAAGATGATGTACTTTACAGGAAATGCTCAAAATGTTCACCATCATTCCTTAACAATAGCTGTTGTCGAGAAATAATGTTGTGAACAGCACTGTAAAGCATGTCCGGAGTTATGGTGAGGCATTGGCGTCGGATGTTGTCTTTCAGCATCCCCAGAGATGCCGGTCGATCGCGATACATTAGCGACTTCAGGTAACCTCAAAGCCAATAATCGCACGGACTAAGGTCTGGGGACCTGGTAGGCCAAGCATGACGAAAGTGGCGGCTGAGCACACGATCATCACAAAGCGACGCGCCCAAGACATCTTTCACGTGTCTAGCAATATGGGGTGGAGCGCCATCCTGCATAAAAATCATATGTTCCAGCAGGTGTTTATCAGCCAAGCTGGGGATGATGCGATTTTGTAACATATCGGTATACCTCTCACCCGTCACGGTAGCAGTTACAAAACCAGAATCCCGCGCCATCTGTCGGACATTTTTTGAACTTTGTTTTTGTTTTTTCGTTCTAATAAAACCATCCCATGTCATTCCAAGCATGTTTGTCAATTTATACCTCTCTATCTACATTATACCGTGATTTATTACGTTTTCAAATTTATACTGACTTTTTGATCACCCGGTAGAATTATTAAGGCCTATAGTGTTTTTCAGCCTTTTTATTTACATTTATCAGCGGTTTCGTTGCATCTAGGCACCATCTTCTGATGTAGAAAAGCACACAAACTAAACAAAAGGACTGCATAAACCACGACATCACGTCTTTAGCAATGCATTAATATTTTAAAAATAAGTACATACCTCCACAATCATCTAAAACAAATTGCTGACAATATCTATCATAAAGAACAGATTAAATTTGAAGGATGCGAGCTAGCACACAAAATTTCCTGAAACAAACTAGGGAAAAACACACTAATCTGTACAGGGTGACATAATTTTCTTAGTTATTTCCTTCAGTTGGTTCGATTCCCCAGTGCTACAGCACGAAAAAATAAAACAACACAAATCACCCATTCACAGCCTGTGTTTGCTTGGGGCTTCGTGAAGAGCGGCTGTAGACCCTATTTTATTATACAAACTGGCTGAGTCGTGTCTAGCGGCCAGCCACACCTGATGAAATGACCCCAAAATGCTTAGCTTTAAATAAATGCACTCAGGAATAACAAAATTCACAAATGACACATTCACTTTTAACTAAATTGGTGTTTACACCACGTAATAACCGTCAATGAATATTTGTTACATCTGACTTCAGAGCAATGCAGAGTTCCTTAACACTGCCACACCAAAAAATGGCAACATGACTAAATAGTTTCTGAGTCGCACAGTCGCTAAATAAAACTTAAAGTGTAGCAACAATCCTGAGAAACTCTAAGGTCCACGGTAACAGAATATAGTTAGTGTACGAAGCACCAATGAAGACCTTTTCTAAGTCCCACAGACGCAGAATAAAATCTTCGAAGCACCACAGATCAAATATTTCTAAATTCTAAACTAGAATACTTCGCTGACATTTTACAAATCCTCGAGCAACTCCACAGTCTCCAATCGTAACGACACGTCTTGTCTGTCAAACCGCCAACAGAGTGCCCCTAACAACCCAAAATGGCCGCTTTAAGTACCCTTGAAGTCAAATCAGTATCTTATTTTCACAAAATACCACTTTTACATTAAATACGAATGAAATAAATACATGTTATTATAGTATTTAACGAAAATTTTCCGCTGAAACAGAATATGACATCAAAAACATTGTACATATCGCAGTTTTCGCATTATCAAAAAATTAAATTTTTCTACATTTGCTTTTTCAGTATTTAAATTGAGGTTATTCACTGAACTATTGATCCTGTGGTTTCATTAACTATTTAATTAAGTATAATTTTCCGTACTGTCACTAATACTACAGTTATTATTGTTTGTTTATTAAAAATCCAGCTTTTACACATGGAAACCATGTTACTGGTCTCTAATTACAATTTACTGAATTTGCCCATAAAAATAAATATACATCTTAATAGTACCCACTTAAGTCTATCATTTGACACCTTGTGTGTAATATATGGTTAAGCCGTTTTCAAGATATATCGTTTATAAAATTGTTATTTTATAATGATTTTTGTTTTACTGTAACTCAAAAACTATTCAAGTGACAGAAGGCGCGTTTATATCAGGGCATCCGTATAGTCTTTATCTTTAAAATGAGCCTACGCGCTTCCTTGTATCATATATGGATCAACAGCTATTAATTTTTAAGTGGTTTATTGTGTATTTCTCCAAGGCCAAACAGGGCTTCTCCCGCTGTTCGCCATCGAGTCTCATAACGGCCAGGATTTTCCAGTCACGTATGTATATAGAAAGCGAGCGACCAGACGCTCGTTTGACAGATGAGAGGTGCCGCTATCCATTGACTAACCCCTGAACTAGGACGACTCAGTAGCTGTCGAAACACATCACGATTCCCGCACATGTGCGCGATTTATCACAGAATTGCAGACTTAAAGTGTCCCCACGAAACTGTCCCCTTACAGGAGTCTACTGAGAGAATGAGTTATGCCACTTTGAGGAGAAATATAGATAAATCGAGTTTTCTAAAGCATTGTATTAAGGAATTATTGTACAATAAAGGGGTCCATTTATTACTCTTAACGTATTCCTAGGTAAATTATGCAGTAGGAACAATATAACTTTTAATGGAAATAACAATGATTATGTCCTTGTAGGCTTTAAATAATAAAAGAATAAAAAAACACAAATTTATGCACGTATCAAAAAGTTCTATCCTGTTTTAACTATTCTTACCCAAGAGTAAATCAGGCTTACACACCAACTACAAACAACTATAAACATATTCCATATCTCTTCTGGAGAATCGTCACTGTCCAGTGCTTCTGTGGATTTAAGTTTTTGAAAAAGACCCTGAAAAATTGGAGGAATATATGGCATTTGCGTCATGAGATCTTTTAACTTCAGGGGCTGATATAGGTCTTCTGTGTGGGTAGAGCAGTGGTATTTCCCCAAGAAGTGTAGTCCTATATAAGAATTATCAACCATGGGGTCTCTCCCGTTTTTGGAGCGACGACCTGGCATCTTCTTGAAAAGGGACTTAGAAGCAACAGTTACACTTTTGAACCATATGTTCTTCCCTTGTATCTGATAAACCAATATATAACACTTCTCTCTTGGTAAGTCTGGAACTGAAACCAGGGACGACATCGGTGAGTGGCATAACTCCTCCTCTCACTCAGAATAATCGCAGGGGCGCGATCAAGAGCTTACAACAACTGCTCCAGAAAGAGCGGGAGCTAAGCCACGTGGTTCTAGTTCACAGGGGTAGTCGCGAGATGACACGAGAATACTGAAAAGGCCAAAATTCAATTTCTCATGTTATGTGGCATAGCCCCCTCTCTCACTAGACCCCTCATTTGTCTTATGATAACAAAAAAGAACACATGCATAGCACCAATTTCCGTAATAGAAGTGTTCATCATAGGTATTTTGAGAGAACCATATCACTTTCATCATAATACGTCAGCTGTGGGATGCGCTACATGTAAAGTGCACTCTAATATGGAACAGCTTATCGACAACAATATCAAAGATTGTGCACATGTTAGGTAGAAGCCATAATAAAGTGTCATCTTTGTTTCACAGAGAAGACACATAATACCATATACTTACATAGTTAAAATACTAAAGTAAAAATAATTTATGATATTCTTTAAAAATAAAAATTACAAAATTAATCCATTTAATGGGGGCTTGTGAATTTATAAAACTTTTATCCGTTACGGATGAGGAACACTGCGATTGTGGTGAAATAATGTGTCTTGAACGACAGCAACCAGTCGCCTTTTATGCAAAATGTTGTTATTGCGTTTTTCCCATAACCGGTTTCGAGGTGCCTAGCATATCATCATCAGATGGTGAACGGTCTGTTACATTACAATTTAATGGCGTGTAGTGGGATTTGTGCATCTGTTTCCATCACAAAAACAAAATAAGTAAACATAAGTAAACTATGTGGCGAGCATAAGTGACATAATAATATTGACTTAGACCTAAATGTTGCTACTTACAATTTGTGATATCCATAAATCAATTGCCACAATTGTGCTGCTATGCACTTCATACAGCACAGCTGGTAGCATGCACATATTTACTGTGCTGCTAAACACTTTAGACATGTTATACTATATAGTTTCCACACGATCTTATGCAAATATTTTGTATAGGTATATCACCCTTTGGTTGAAAATTCCATTATTCAGTAATTACATATTTGATTTAGGACATGTTATAAACTTAAGTTATATAATTTCTGACATGTTGATGTTAATTATTTGTGGTACAATAGTTCTAAATTATTACAATTCTTATTTTAATTTTTTTAACGTAATGAAACAGAGCGAAATTTTGTCAGTAATATAGTAGTAGTTTCAAGATGAAGTAATATACGCATTGAACGTTTAGGAAGAAGAGGAGTTAGTGTCCGTAGGGAAAGACAGAGGAGGGAGAAAACAGAAAAAGATAGAAAGGGGGGAGGGGACACAGAGAGAGAGTGAGACAGGGAGAGTGAGAGACAGGTAGAGACAGAGAGAGAGAGATGAAGAGAGAGAGAGAGGGAGAGAGACTGGGGGTAGAGAGAGAGAGAGAGAGAAGGAGGTAGTATCCTTTATATTTATTTCAAAGCATGTACCATTCTCACTCTTTTCCCCCACTATTCACCATGTGTGTGTGTGTGTGTGTGTGTGTGTGTGTGTGTGTGTGTGTGTGTGTGTGTAAATTTCTATATCAGTGTGACGGCTTTGAATGTTCTTTAAAATTTTGAAATAATGGGTTGTTAAATAAATCAGTCTGTTCATTTGAGATTGTGTGGGGTGATTTTTGTTATGAGTGAAGATCTCTAGCTGCTCTAGGAGGTTCATTTTTTATGCCTTTGTCAACTGTGAGTAGAATTTTGAGTTTTTTTATGTCTGTGGTCGAATGTTTATTTTGTGCCACATGGGCTGCGAAACAGGATTTACTTAAGTTATTTAAACGGAGTGCATACTCGTCTTCTTTGTATCGGGTATTAAAGTTTCGTTCGGTTTGCCCTATGTAGTAGCAGACACAACTGTCACAAGTTAGTTTGTATATCCTTGATTTGTGATGTGGTGTACTGGTTGATTTTGTGCTGTGAATTATTTTATTTTGGATTTTGTTGTTTGTGTGGAAATTTATTTTTACGTTATGGGGTTTGAAAAGTTTTGGGAGCTGATATGAAATTTTCCCAAGGAGAGGCATACAAATATCTTTCATTTCTTCCGTTGTTGGTGGTTGGTTCATTTTTGAATCTAATTTGTCAACTATTGATGTGATATAGGCATTGTTGCTGGCCATTGTTCTTGGTTTTTACAGCAAGTTCTGTATGAATTTTGTTAATGTTGTGCAGTGCTGATCTAAAATATGCTTCTATGGATGACATGATGTGTTGTTTATAACAACATTGGTTTTCTATAGACCTCAAATTTGAGTTTGTTGTTTTGGCTTGTGATATTTAGATCAAGAAAATTGATTCCTTGTTGTGGCTGGTGTTCGACTGTGAACTGCGTTTTGGGGTGTATGTTATCGAGTTTCTCAGCTAAGCATTCTATTTCAGTGGTTGTTCAATTGTATAGCATCAAGGTGTCATCAACCTACCGTTTATAATAAATGATTTTATATTTCTCTGTTTGGTATGTTTTGAAAAATTTGGTTTCTAGGTCGTTTATGAATATATCTGCCAGTTGGCCTGCTAGGCTTCTACCCATTGCTAGGCCACCGTGCTGGATATAAACTTTGTTATTATAGGCGAAGTAGTTGTGAGATAGTAACAGCTCCAGTAGATCCAAAGTTCATAATTTCAGCATTACTGAGTTTTTTTGTGGTGCAGTAGATTATATTTTATTATTTGGAATGTTTTAGTTATGGCTATGTTCGTGTATAGGTTAACCATATCCAAGGATGTAAATCTTGCTGAGGTGGGTATGGTGATGTCTTTTATGTCATCAATCAGTTCATAACTACTCTTTATGGAGTAGTTTGATGAAAATTTGTATGATTTAGTGAGAATTTGATGAAGTTTTTTAGTTAGTTTGTATCCTGCACTGTTTATTGCATTCACGATTGAACAAATCAGGTGTCCGCATTTATGTACCTTAGGTTGAGTTTTGCGGCTTTTGTGTTCATTGTAACACAGTGTTTGGCTTCAGAGGTTGTTAGGAAAAAGCTTTAACAAGTTTTGTATTATAGCTTGGTATTTGGGCGTGGGGTCAGTTCCTAGTTCTGTAATGTTGTTATTTTTAAAGAATTCTAGAGTTTTGTTGATATAATCTGATTCATATAAGACCACTGCTGTAACCGTTTGTCAGATTTAACCACAGATGCACCATTGTTGGTTAATTGTTTATTAATTTGTGTCAGTGTTATAGCTTCATCGTTAGTGGTGTTCTGTGGTTTTAATGGTTCAAGTTTATCACGATTATTTTATTGGTTTCATGGGCTAGAGCATTTCGATAATTTTGACTTAGTTTCTTGATAAACAAGTAATTTTGTCCAGAATGAAACTTTCACTCTGCAGCGAAGTGTGCACTGATATGAAACTTCCTGGCAGATTAAAATTGTGTGCCGGAACCGGGACTCGAACCTGGGACCTTTGCCTTTCGCGAGCAAGCGCTCTACCGACTTAACTATCCCGACACATGATTGCGCCTCACAACTTTACTTCCGCCAGTACCTCGCCTCCTACTTTCCAAACTTCATAGAAGCTCTCCTGAGAACCTTGCAAGACTAGTACTCCTGGAAGAAAGGGTATGGTGGAGACATGGCTTAGCCTCAGCCTAAGGGATGTTTCCAGAATGAAACTTTCACTCTGCAGCGGATTGTGCGCTGATATGAAATTTCCTGGCAGATTAAAATTGTAATTATATCTTTAATGGTGTTATCATCACGTTTTGTGGCAGTATTGTGTTTTAGCCCTTTATTTAGTAAGCTTAATTCTATGTTGTTGAAAGTAATGGATGTTATGTTAAATACTCTGTCAGAGAATTTATGATTTGTGGCAGGTAATTTGGACTGGGAAACGGTGGATTTCTTAGCAGACAAGAGCGAGAGCTTTTTCTTATGTATAGATGAAAATTTCTCTCACTAACTGGAAACAAGTACTCACGTGATAAACTCAGAGTAAATTAATTATGCAAGCAGACAGAGTATAACGATGTCCCACATACTCACTGGTGACAACAAAAGCTGTCACAAAAAAGTCTTTCGGCTTTACTTAAAGCTTCCGGGCTGTGATGCGTATGCCGCTTTAGCTCCGAGGATGCCTTCCGTAGACGAGGGCGAAACGTCAGGGGAAAGTTATATGTATGGACCACGGCATCTCAGCTCGGAAGTTTTGAGTAATGACGATACCTGCCGTGAAAGCCTTAATTATATGAGCCTTCCGGCTGTTGGGGCTGCTTGGCAGACGGGGCTTCGCACAGCAGAGGGAGGCGCTAGCCTACCGTATGTCACACCTGAAAGGTAGACGTGTAGTAGGGCCTGCATTGCCTGCTGCTGCTCATCACCCAACACCTGGCAGACGTATTTTCGCCCACCTAATAACCCGCTGTGTGCTCCAGGGAACACAGTTTTAGAACCTATGCTGTATAGCAGTGTTTTTCAACCTGTGCATCGCGTCCCCCATGGGGGTCGCAAAGTCTTGCTCGAAGGGTCACCATCATGGGAGAAAATACTTGCACCATGAAATACCTAACGGTTCAGTGTGCAAAATACCAACATCACGAACCTCTTTAGGTTTGTGGCCTGTGATCAGAATGTGCTCAGTAACAGACCAATTATATATGTTTGTACCCTTTATCCCTGAGAGATGCTCTTTACATCTGACAGAGAAGGGTCCTCCAGTCTGCCTTATGTAATAGGCTGGTCAGGCGTCACAGGAAATTTTATAAACTCCTTTTTTTGTAACGGTGAACGCCTAGGTTTTAAGTTATGGATAAGCTTATCTTTCAGACGATTATTGGTAGAAAATATTATGTTGCAGTCGTATTTATTTCTAAGGAGACGTTGTAATCTGTAACATACAGGTCCTACATATGACAAAGAAATATATACAGGGTGTCCCAGCTATCTTGTCCACCCAAAATATCTCTGGAACAATAACAGTTATTGGAAAATGACTTTCACCGGTATCAATGTACGGTTGCGGCCAATGAATGTACATATTTGGAAACATTCTAAAACGAAAGCAAATGTGTTTTTTAACACAAACATATGTTTTTTTATTTAAATGGACACCCTATATTTTTTTCTTCAGCAATCCATAGCATGATAAATCACATGAACAATGGCGTTGATTGCATCGCAATATTCCAATTACATCCCGAGATATTGCGACGAGAAGTTGACGCTTGAAAAACCCGAAATGTGTTGCTAGCGCACGTCCTGAGTCTCATGCGTGAACCCCATGCTGCCCGTAATCACGATGTGATTGATATGCGTAATTGGTTCGGACCTCTTGGCAAGTATGGAAGTGCGATTCCCTTTATCCAGGGATTTCTATTAGGTCTTATCCTTCTTCCTATATGTTTCTCTGCTGCCTTCACTACCCCATCTCTCAGGGCTACCCATTCTTCTTCTGCTGTGTTACTTTCCCCGTTTCAGCCAATCCTTGCCTAATGCTCCCTCTGAAACTCTCAACCACCTCTGGATCCTTCAATTTGTCCAGGTTCCATCTCCTAACCTTTCTACCTTTCTGTAGTCTCTTAAGTTTTAATCTGCAGTTCATAACCAATAGGTTATGGTCAGAGTCTATACTTTCCTCTGGATATGTCTTACAGCTTAGAACCTAGTTTCTAAATCTATTCCATACCATTATAAAGTCAATCTGGTACCTTCCAGCGTCTCCTGGTCTCTTCCACGTATACAGCCTTCTTTCATGATGATTAAACCAAGTGTTGGTGATCATTAAATTGTGCTCTGCGCAAAATACTACCAAGTGATCTCCTATTTCATTCCTTTTTCCCAGTCCATATTCACCAACTACACTTCCTTCTCTTCCCTTTCCTACTACCTAGTTCCAGTCCCCCATCACTATCACGTTTTTCTCTCCCTTAACATTCTGAATGATTTCTTTTATCTCTTTATCATCGGCCCTGCTAGTTTTGTGCCATATATGGGACACCATGTAGTAAAGACTAATACCTTGTGATACCACTTTTGTGATGATGGTGCACAATATGGAAAATATACTGTAAGATTTACACATGTACTAGCAGAACTGCATTTATATAAAACAATTACAATTTTTCTCTATTCATTATGAAACTTAATGAAGCAATTTCTCTCCTTATTGAAGCACAATGTCGCACTGCACTTCAGATATGCTATATAGGATTTTCCCTTGCATTCTGGATACTCGCAATGACTACAGTTTTCCAGCCAGATAGGCATGTGATCTATCCCATCCTGTCTCAGCTGACGCTGTGAAATATCTGCTGTAGGGACTCTCTTCTTCTTATTGTCAAACTGTTTTTGTATTTCAGTGCTTGGCCTATCACTTTCTTTGATAAGAATTTCCCAGTTTTACAGAGGGCCTCTGAAACAACGATCTTGAAATCTACGGCAGGCATGTAGTCCACATTTCTTCTCCATAGCATAAACACTGGAATCGAACGTTTACTGTAACCGATATAAATGTGTCACCAAACTTAGACATAAACAGCTCGCAACACAAAGCAAAGTTTCATGTCACGTAGTTCCTTACACTCTCAACAGATCGCACATAGTACTTGCACAGTTGTTCTTGACTGCGTGTGATATCTTTCCCACATGCAGTTTGGAAATATATGCCCAGATACGAGTTTGACAAAGAGAAAATGGTATGTGCACTATCTGGCACAGTATGCAGTAAGGGAAAAAAGGTACAAACATTATATAATTCGTCCTTTGCTGAGCACATAACTGTTTCACTTATTCACAACTGATACAAAAGCGGTACATGTTTGCACGTTTTACTGTCCTTCAGTCTAGTCACCAGGGTTGTGTAGATCCCGTTGCCAGCGATGTGGAAGGAGTAGTGTACCGTTATCAGAGCCTGTTCTGTTGATGGTCCGAATGGAGCGGTCTGCTGCCTGTCGAATCTCTGGAACAGCTCTGAAGTGAATGCCACAAAGTGTTCATCTTCGGAATGAGAGAGACAAGGACTTAAATCCGGGGAGTATGGTGTGTGGTACAGTGCTTTCCAGTTCCATTGACCGAACAGAGCAACTGCAGATTGCGTATTATCGTGCAAAGTGTTGGGTGGGTTCCACAGAAAGTGTTGTCGCTTCTTTCACAAAGATGATCACAGGTGATACTCCAAAAACGAACAGTAATACTGTGCATTGACGGAGTGCTGTGGAGGAACTAGTGTGTTACGATAACACCATCACGGTCGTACACAAGAATCACCATAACTTGCTCTTGAAGACGTTGATGACACTGTCGTACTGTACGACCTCTGTTACATTTAATCTTGATCCAACTTCTTTGTTCCTGTTTCGTAAACATAGTGACACCGTCACGTTAGACCGCTCACTCACAAGTTTTTCCGTCAATTGTGTGCACGCTGGTTGTATGGGACAGGTGAGTTAATTTGCTCGGAGGTAAGGTAGGTACGTCAACAACGTGTGCTATCAGCGACAATAGTAGATTCTATTGCATAGTGTCTCCACAGCATTGTTGCCACTGTTTCAGTTCCAAGCTTCATATATTGTATAGGATATCTCGCCTGAGCCCCTAATTGTTTTGAGTAGTTAATAAACTGGATAGTACATTTTTTCCAATAATAGTGTGTGCGCCATTACAAAAAATATGGGGAACATCTGAAGTAGACTTTAAGATTCTGGCCTGTTGTGGCAGATGCTGGCGCTCCGTACAGGAGGCACTGCACCGAGTACTGTTGGCGATTTGCACACATTCAGTACCGGTAGTTGTTGACAACATTAATTAGTCAAGCTTTAAATGTACTGAGGTGACATCCACAGTTAAGAATTGTTAACATTGTCCACATCAAAAATACTGTTAACATTTACTGTTGACAATGCGATTTTACAAGGCTATGATGTCGTACAACAAAGAGAAAGCGTGTACCGCAATTATAATGTATGTAAAAGAACTGAGTTGTTTAGTGTTATTTACTGACTCAAATGTTGCTGTGATATACGAGAGATGAACAAAATTCGTTAATGGGATAAGCGATAAACAAAAATCTCTAATGGAATGAGAGATTAAGTGTAGCGTAACTGAGATTATTAGCGACAGGCAGTTTAGTGCTGCAATATCAGACAACAGAATTAGCAAAACTGTAATTGTAAAACCAGTGAAGTAATTATATTTGGGATGCAAAGATACAGTTAGGTAACAAAAGTAAATTTTTTTTTACATTTTTTTCGTAATCTGATAACGCTGATTCATATTTAGCAGGCACTGAATATTTACATATATACTGCAGGGACTTCCATGTTTCCAAATTACTAAAGAAAGACATGCCATAGTCAATACGCCGTTCACCACTTAAATTGTTAATACGACCACTGTTCCATAGTTGTATTAAAACTGTCCAGAGTTAAAACTCCTCCTGAAAAACTGAATCTGGCAGTCGTTGTGCTTAGAGATTAAGTGAAATAGTGAACACACTAATGCTGTGTGGCTGGTTCATGAAGGAAATAAATCGCAATTTGCGATGTTATGGCATCACTGTATTAGGTTTAGATGGAATACCAAACTGTGGCGAATGAAAATTTGTGCCCGGCCGGGATATATAATTGGTTCATGAAGCTTTGTTAACATATGAATATAGAATGCTGTCAACATGTCAATACTCGACTATAAAAACTAACATCTACGAGAATTTTGAAACAGAAGTCAATGCTAAAAGCAAACTATAATTTCTCGCCATAATTAGTTACATGAAACAGTTCTCAATGAGCTGAGGCGTTACAGGTTATAGGCGACAGAGTCACGACACATACATTGCGAAACGAAGCTCATCGTTTAAACTTAAAGAAATTTTCTGTGTGTACATACCTTCACCGACTGCTAACTGCAAGCATCGGAAAGAGGGTAGATACAACTCATTTCCGAATCACTAGAAGTTTCTGAGGTGGATGAATCGCTGAAAGTAATGATAAGTTCCGTCACACTGTCTTCCAGAAGACCTTCATTTTGCCATGCTTCATCTATTACTCGCTTTGTATGCATCACAACAGCCTTCCAGACATTACGACGACACCAAACAACACACACGCACAACAACAGCAACGAAAACGGTTCCTAAACTGAGACGCAGGCTTCTACACAGAACTAGCCAAACAATGGACGTGAGCTATCCACCTGTTGTCTGGTTCACTGACGGATCAAAATCAGACCAAGGTGTTGGGGCCGGGGTATATGGGGTGCAGCCAAGACTGGAGGGCGTCATCTCTCTCGGAAAACTGGCCTCAGTACTCCAGACCGAAATCACTGCCATCAGGGCGTGTGTGGAGGAGGATTTGCGTAGGTGCTACAAATATCGTAGCATCTATTCAGACAGCCAGGCAGCCCTGAGATCACTGGCAGCTCCTGCAACAAGGTCTAAAATTGTTGCAGAATGTCACAGGGTTCTGGTGGAGCTAGAGGAAAGCAATAGAGTAAACCTATTGTGGGTCACTGGCCACTCGGGGATCAGTGGCAACGAACATGCCGACAGATTAGCCAGGATGGGGACAGAGACTCCATTTATTGGACCAGAACCAGTCCTGAAAATCACCAAGGCAATGATCAAATTGGAGCTACGTAACTGGCTCAGAAGACAGCACGTAGAATATTGGACCAAAGTCCATTAACAAAAACATGGCAAGGTAATGATGCCAAAGCCATGTTTTAAAAGAAGCTCTGCAATCCTGGGTCTGAACAGGTGAGATATTAGACTCATGGTTGGATTGCTGACAGGCCATGGGAATTTCAAAAAACACCTACATACAACGGGAATAACAGAAGAGGACCCTAAATGTAGGATCTGTGATGACGGTGATGAAACTGCATCACATCTAATCTTCGAATGCATTGCATTGGAGAGTAAAAGGCGCAGAACATTTGGGACAACCAGACCCGAAGAAATTGTGTCTAATAAAGAACTGGTATGGTTGGCTTTACTAGGTATACAGGGTGCGATATCGCACAATAAACTTAGTTTCGGTGCGGGCAGTGGCGGGTTGGACCAAGACTCTTTTGGCTTCCCTGGAAAAATCAATCAATCAATCAATCCACCTGTTGCGGCAGCTTGGCAACAGGGAGCAGTCTGGGCGTGACGTTGAGCGCTCTAATTGGAGGAAGGGAGCTCCCCAGCCCGTGAACTGTCAACTAGCAAGTAATTTTAATCAGAGTATAGTGCACATGTTCCACACAGAGGGCGAGGAGGAACAGCAGGCAGTGCACACGCAGCAGGTGGCAGGTGTGAGCTGGTGGGATGTGTCGACAGCTGCTGGTGCGGACGGTGCGCGTGCGGCTGGCGCGCATCTACCAGGCGCTGGGCGACGAGGAGCAGCAGGCGGTGCAGGAGCGGCTGGCGCGCTGCCTCGAGGACGAGCTGGAGCTGCAGTGCGGCGCCTGCAGCCAGCCCTTCGGCCTCGACGACGACAGCCTCGAGGCGCTGCCCTGCGCCCACATCCTGCACGCCAGGTACAGCCGCTCTCCGCCAATAACACCCTGGTCACTGTCCAAACTGCTGCCACATGAAGGACCGAGGGCATCACATCCAATTTTATTTGTGAGTTCCACATTGATCCAAGTTCACATTATTCAAAACACAGGCATTTGGCTAAAACCGCTGCTGCATGCCTCAGCTTGAGTCAGAGAGGACCTGCATCTGTTGTTGCAGTAAACCAACAGCAGCCGGTAGAACCTCTTCAGTTATGTGGTCAGATGGTGATTTAGTCTTGAACACAGCATCCCAAAAGTTGTCGCACATTATCGTATTGCACTGTGCAATCAGCATTCTCTGGAGGTGAAGAGCACAGCCTCCAAGAACATGGTACAACTCTACATAGATGTAATCCTAGCTAGTCAGTCTACCATTGCTAACCAAAACTCACAATAGCAGCAGAAGGAGCAATATGGCGGTTCAATGGCATCTAGTCTGACCACTGTCATAGTGCAGTATCCACATTTATCATAATGTTGTTGTGGTCTTCAGTCCGCAGACTGGTTTGATGCAGCTCTCCATGCTACCCTGTCCTGTGCAAGTCTCTTCATCTGAGAATACGTTCGGCAAGCTACATCCTTTTGAATCTGCTTACTATATTCGTCCCTCGGTCTCCCTCTACGATTTTTACCCCCACACACTTCCTTCTAATGCTAAGTTGACAATTCCTCGATGTCTCAGAATGTGTCCAACCAATCTATCCCTTTTCTTAGTCAGGATATGCCAGAAACTGCTTTTCTCCCCGATTCGGTTAAGCACCTCCTCATTAGTTACGTGACCTACCCATCTAATTTTCGTCATTCGTTTGTAGCACCACATTTCAAAAGCTTCTATCATCTTTTTATGAACTCCTTATCGTCCACTTTTTACTCCCATACAATGCTACACTCCAGACAAATGCTTTCACAAAGCACTTTCTAACATTTAAATTAATATTGGACGTTAACAAGTTTCGCTTCTTTAGAAACGCTTTTCTTTCCATAGCCATTCTGCATTTTATATCTTCTTCACTTCGGCCATCAGAAATTGTCTTGCTACCCAAATAACAAAATTCATCTACTGCTTTTATTGTCTCATTACCTAATCTAATTCCTTCGGCATCACCTGATTTTCTGACATTGCATTCCATTACCTTCGTTTTACTCTTGTTAATGTTCATCTTATATGTTTCTTTCAAGTTACCGTCCATTCCATTCAATTGCTCTTCCAGATCTTTTGCGGTCTCTGACAGAATTACTATGTCATCGGCAAACGCAATGTTTTTATTTCTTCTCCTTGCACTTTAATACCCTCTCCAAATTTCTCCTTCCATTTCTTCACTGCCTGTTCAATATAGTGATTGAACAACCCTGTCTTACTCCCTTCCCAACCTCTGCGTCCCTTTCTTGCCTTTCGACTCTAATAACCGCCGTCTGGTTGTTGTATAGGTTAAATATAGCACTTCGCTCCCTATATTTTATCCCTGGTAACTTCAGAATTTGGAAGAGTGTATTCCAGTCGACATTGTCAAAAGCTTTCTCCATAATCATAATAACTCCATTATCATAATAACAATGTCATTTCACATGTGGCACACAATGTTGAAAACTTCATCGCCCATTACATCGATTAGCACATGGGCCTCCCAGTTCTCCTGGTCACCTACGGAAGATAACGATACAGCAACTACTTCTGCACCTTTCGATCAACATTGCCAATATGGGGAAGTAGCAGGGCCAACTATACTCATTTGTAAAATGACATGTTGAGCACAGCAGTTTACTTTATTAACTCAAAGCTAAGGGTTTCGGTTAATGTGCCATTCTCAAGCGGCAGCAGAGCATAGCCAGTTGGTTAACATATCATGTTACAAAATTGAAAAACTTTAAAATAAATATCTGGCTTCATGCTTCACTTTCTATAGATGTTTTTCCAGTGACAGATTGTTTGTAAGAATCAATGACTGGAAAAACATCTATAGAAAGTGAAGCATGCTGTCAAATACATATTTTAGAGTTTTTCAGTTTTGTAACATGATATCTTAAGCAACTGGCTAAGCTCTGCTGCCGCTTGAGAATGGTACATTAGCCCGTTAGCTTTCAGTTAATAAAGTAAATAGCTGTGGTCAACAGGTCATTTTAGAAATATATAAAAGCTGTTAAACCCCACCTTTTCACTGTCCTCAACTCAACTTATTCGGCACTGATTCATGTAGCAGCAGTTGTATCCAGTAATGGCGGCAACACTCAGTAATCATTTCATTATCTTCCTTGCTTCTCAGATGCAGATTCATTTTCAATCATTTGATCTTTGAACAATGTTTCATATCCCAAATAATCTTGGTTGTGAAATGCCTAGTCCTTCTTCATGTTGCATTTTACGTGGCCAGCAATGCAGTAAAACTATGTAGTATTTCACAAAGCCTTGAAATGTACCTGTTAAATGGCATTTGTGGTAATCTAAATCGAGACATTTAAATCATGAAGGTTTATGTTCTCGCCTGTGAAATGTTCAGATTGACCATTTCAACAGAGCTGCACTGAAAGTCATTAAGTGATTTCACAATGATGATAAATATTGTTTATTAATATTGAACAGAAAACATGCTACTATGTACGTTTATAATACATTCCAAAATACTTGTCGCATCTGTGGCTGAAATCTCTTTTGTGTACTCTGAACGTTCGATGCTGTTTTAATCCTGAGTGGTGCGATTAAACAAGGCACAAACGTAAGATGTGAAATAGATCAGTCTTTCCACAACTACTATTTTACATTCAGATTCTTTGTCATTGTATTCTTGCAAATGAATAGTCAACTTTCAGCGTAACTTATACCACACATTAAACAAATTAAATAATTTAAAAAAAGGACATCAGGTAGATACACTTTGAATATTACACTCTAGCTAAACTTATCAGCATTATTGTTTATCTCAGGGCAAATTAAGTTTTGGAGCATTCGTTGGACCACAGATAGGATATACATCCACAGCAATTGATGTGCTTCAACGTAGTATGATTGTCAGCTAACAGAAGGTACATCACAGAACGTTAAATACTACATTTATTTCCTACATGTAACTACTAGTGGCGACATGTCACTGAAATTGCATCTAAACTCTATAAAGTCTAGGAAATATATTTTTCCACACATCGTTGACTCTTAACCCCAACTTAGGACTTCTTGCTGCAACTTGTCACTGAAATATGAGACAGACTACAGAATTGTGACTCGAAGCTGGGACTGTGACTCGAAGCTGGGACTGTGACTCGAAGTTGGGACCGTGGCCAGAAGTTGGGACAGTGACTCGAAGTTGGGACAGTGACTCGAAGTTGGGACAGTGACTCGAAGTTGGGACAGTGACTCGAAGTTGGGACCGTGACTCGAAGTTGGGACTGTGGCTTCCAGTCAGGATGTGGGTTTGCTTTTGGTACTGTGGCTTGAAGCTGGGACTGGGGCTTGAAGCTGGGACTGAGGCTAGAAGCTGGGACTGGGGCTTGAAGCTGGGACTGAGGCTAGAAGCTGGCACTGGGACTTGAATCTGGGACAGGGGCTTGAATCTGGGACAGGGGCTTGAAGTTGGGACTGGGGCTCGAAGTTGGGACTGGGGGTCGAAGTTGGGACTGGGGCTCGAAGTTGGGACTGGGGCTCGAAGTTGGGACTGGGGCTCGCAGTTGGGACTTGGGCTCGCAGTTGGAACTGGGGCTTGCAGTTGGAATTGGGGCTTGTGGTTGGGACTGGTGCAAGCTGCTTAAACATGGTTTAAATTTGAGCAAGAAGCACACAGTGATGAACCAAAAATGTTACTTGTATTTTAGGTGTATTTGCATTCATATTGACACTCTATATATTTTTTATTATGGAAAACACGATTCCTCACTGATTTTAATTTGCATTAGGTACATCATTTCTTTCTGCTCCATACTATTTGTATATGGAACGACATTTAGCAGTTCACTATAATGTATTGTGTGTGTGTGTGTGTGTGTGTGTGTGTGTGTGTGTGTGTGTGTGTGTGTGCGCGCGCGCGCGCGCGCGCATTCACAGGCTGGCATTACGTGGTACCCTGGTGTTGCAGGTGCGCCCACGAGCTGCTGCGCCGGCGCGACAAGAAGAAGAAGCGACTGTGCCCGGACTGCCAGCGCTCGGTGAGCTCGCGGCTGTACCTGTACTGCGACGACCCGCACCGCTCGACGTTCAGCCTGAGCAGCGTGAGCCTGCGCGCGTCCAGCCTGACGCTGGACTCGCAGCAGGCGACGTCGTCGGTCTGAGCCCGGCTGCGGCCGCCGCCGCCGCCCCCGCCGCCCCCGCCGCCGCTGGCGCGCTCCTCCACCTGCCCCGCGGCGCACGGCTGGCGGCCGTCGCGGGGCTCCCCGAGGAGGCCCCCACACGCCTTCTCGCAGACCTCCTTCTAGGCGGCGGCTCCCGGCAGACCGGACCCCACGGGAACAGCTCCCTACTGGACCGCGGGCGGGAGTGGCGGCAGTACGCGGTACTGCTGAAAGCGGCGGCCTCCTCTGGCGTGTTGACACGAAATTTTGCCCGAGGTGCGAACGTCGTAGGTCCTCCGTGAACGTGGAACATTGAGGCGGGACAGTTCGAATCATTTCGGTGGCCAGCGTACTAGGTGGTATGTTGCCTAATAGGACTGGGCCACAAAGCATTTTAATTAACTCTGACGTAGGATACGTAACTGTGGACAATTCTGGCCACATCTGATGCATCGTGATGACATACATGCTGTGTAAAAAGGACTGCATCACCAGAGCTTGGCAGTCTGAGGGTGTCAAAGTTGGATGTGAATACGTTTGGATCCTCGGGTGTGCAAAGTTTGTCCTATGGTGTGAGTACGTGGTACTCCAGCAACAGTTCTCCTTCGTTTGGGCATTGATGGTTTACACTTGAAAATTTTGGAGTGATCAGTGTATGAGGCAGTATATAGTCCAATGAGATTCCTAGCAAAAGGTAGGATACGTAACTGTGGACAATTTCGGCTACCAATGTTGTATGAAGAATGACATATTGCCTAATGGCACCTTAAGCTTGAGACGCTTGGGCGTAGATGTTGGACGCAGTTATGATGACATCCTCGATTTTGCGAAGACAAGTATTGCCTTAGGTTTAAGGTGGTTGGCAGCTGTAGAACTCCTCACTAGTAAAAAGGTGATGTATTGCCTAATAGGGCTCCAACAACATCTTCTCAGTTCAATCCGGCAATAGAGCACAATCCATTAATGTGGACCATGTTGGCTAACGTACTGCCTAAATGGACTGAGATACAAGAGCTTCACAATGGGTGGTCGTCAAGGTTGGACATGATCATGTGGGGATCCTTGTCTCAAGTGTCAGGAAATGACACAACTGAAAATCTCCTCTTTGATGCTTGACACTTAGAAACTTTTGGGCGACTAGTGTGCAACATACATTGCCCGGTAGAAGGACTGCAATGAGAGAGCTTAGCAATTACCTATGGTCTCTGTTGGTCATCTGCATTGTATGAAAATAACATAAGTGGAGTACCATAGTAGAGCTTTACTCTTCGTGGACATCGAATGTGTTTTGATCTCCAGGTGTGCAGAGTCAAGGTACGGCCTGAGCTGTGCACAGGTTGGATTCCAACAACATAACTCTTCACTAAACTCTGGAATTTAAAGTTGGACTGTGTGGACTGAATGACCAATCTAGGTTCTGAAATATAGCCCAATGACATTCTGACGACAGGACTTCTAAATAACTTCTGGGCGTCGAAACGCTGCTAGCTACCTGCAGTGTATGAAAACGGCATCAGTAGGGCTTCACTCGGTAGGAATCCACGCTGAACGTCAAACTGCACAAAATGCTGGGATCATATAAAGTTTGAAACACTCTGAAATGTGTGACTGCAGCAACGAACTTTCACAGCTAACTCTGGACCTCGAGCCTGACCACTTCAATGTTGTGAACCTTCAGTATTATGTAGGCAATTTTCTGACAAAAAGAACTCCCTTAACCGAGCGTCTCAAGCTGTGAGAATCGAAGCTGCAAGCTTCACAAAAATTGGGAACTTTCATGGTATGTAGGCAATATTTTGGTGAAGAGATGTTATGAAAACTTAACTCGTCAGATAATCCTTGGCATCTAGGCTGTATTCATTACTACACACGGTGTTGGTACCTCTGATTTATGAAGATATTCTCAACAGGATCTCAACAAACAGAGCTTAACTGTCTGATCATTAAACTCTGGTACAAAATTGCAGGAAATTACAGAATGATAAGGCCCAAAAGTAATCTGACAAAATAGCTTCTCAAATTACTTTTGACATACAGGCGGAATGTGCTACTATCAACTATACTTCGTAAGTGAATTTGAGCATCAGAGACTGGCACAAATTGCATAGGCACATATTCAGAACACGAAACTGTAAAAGGTATTGCTTCTCCGACAAGGACGAGGTATAGTCTCAAAAGTGAGCATATTGCGTTTCTAACAAAAGATCTTCGCTGTTAATACTGGACGTCAAACCTGGACATTGCAGAAATTGTTGGCGTCCTCTGGTGAATGTAGTTCATGTATTGCCTCCTTTTCCTCCAATAACTTACCTCTCACATAATCGTCTCTGCAACTGGGAGCAAGGAGGAAACAGACTGATCTCAGGGAAGTGGATCGCTTACTTATGCAATACAACCCCACATAACGTTCGCTAATAACATCTGGGGGCAACAGGCGTTTCGAATTGCCTAAACGTTATCAGTACTGTATGTCGTTCAGAGCAGTGTACCAACAATCTGAGAAGCAGTTGACAGAAGTACACTGATACGTTGTTAACAACACGCTGTCCGTCGAAAAAATGTATAAATCTATGCGTACAGGTGACATAGTGATGGCATTCAAGTGAGCATTATTTTCAAGAAAGTAGAACTGCGTCAGAAGCAAATACAGGAGAAGTAAACGGGTTGAGCGGATTCAGGACATTGCCAGTGAGTGGCTGCTGAAAACGTCTAAGCATGAGTCAGCCGAAAACAAAGCATTAATTCATTTTACTTTACTGAATATTGCTTCGAAGCGTCAGGCAACATAACCGTCTGACAAATTTTAGGTATGATTAATTATGACATTATGAAAGTTGTCTGTCTCTTCGGAGGTGTTAAATCTTTGTAGGTTTCGAGGAGAAAACACGAGAACTACGACGGCTCAATCCTTGCGGATAAATATTACGAAATAACAGATTTGTTTCCTAGAGTAGAGGGAGTACAAAATGCCCGCTGATTGGTTGAAGCATATGTGAGAAACTGGAGTAGTTTAATATTCACTGAAAAATATTATGGATAAAACGTACGCCTCAAGAATTATCAAGAGAAATAACTGATGAACTTGGGCCTAATTCTGAAGGATTTTAACGACACAAGATGCTCTTGCTGAACCGGTTACTGACGTCAGGAACACTTTAAGCCAACGAGCAAGTAAGAGTTGTTATTTGGTACAAAGACATCTTTTGCCGATATCATCTTTATAGATATGCTTTTAACTATTTATCCACTGCTGATACACTATCGTCTTCGACAGAAGATTTTGGCTGATGTAAAACGAGCTGTTAATTCCTCCTCTACAGATGTATGACTCAGTATTTCAAGTAACGAACAATTTAATCGTGAAAAGAAAATATGGCTTCAAATTCAAGACTTTCTCTGTATGCCATAGTGATGCAGACAGTACTAACACCGGATGTGTACGTACCGTCTACAGTCGTCCTCAAGAACATTGATTGTGGAGAGAGTCTTGTTACTGCCTGCCTGTTGCCCATACAGTGTTAAATGCTTTACTAGTCACTGCAGCTGTGGTTCAGCGATGGATTCGAGTCTGTACTGATGGGTCTTCTGACTTATCACTCTGGCAGAAAATTGCATCTACGAAGCACCATTTTTCCATCCAAGAGGAAGAATAACAATAAGCGTACATTTTACGCTGTAACTCGACCATTACATTTTTACATTCATGTAGTGTCGACCTGTGGAAGAAAATAGGAAAATGTCAGCATCAACTGTAATGTACAGTCTCCAACACAGTTCTTGACTCAACATCTGGGATTCCGTAAGATTTATTGCCCACCGAGGATCAGTGTGGATGACTTCCTATAATACGACCACCCTGGGAGTCCAGCACTCTTTGATGGTATTTGTTGTGGAATTCACTTCGAGTCCGCCGTAACATCTCAGAATGGAATATGCCTCTGGAACGTTTCGATCAGTTGGTGGTCCAACTGACTTTGACAATCAACACAGTACGATATACAAACGCCACGGAACAGGTGAATGCTCAGAACGCCAGATAACCCTAGCGAGGTGGATTTGGGGTTGGTGGTTATCTGCACCCGACTGCCAGAAACAGTGGACTGATGATTCGACTGCTCAAAAACAGCTATATACTCGCCGTTTATGTATTAAATGTATGTATGTGTTAGCTAGATCTTTCCAATGCACACCGCACGTCTGTATTCTAAGAGTGGGCAACACACAGTCACTCTACTGTCGGCACGAGCTCACGCGCTTTGTAGACTGTTGGTAGGCTGCGCCGCAAAGTCCGTTATTCTGTCACTTACCAGCGACAAACACACATGAAAAATTATAACAAAAAAAAATAAACATAAATCGCCAGTTCGAGTCAGTCATAAATTTTTACGTAGTCTAGTCGTTTCAATGTTTGTCGTCAAATTTACTTCTAAGACATACGTGTAGCGACAGAATTCTGATTTCTAGAAAAAAAAATCCGTTCTGAGTTAGTCACATAGGTTTTCTCCTTCTAATTGTCCTCTGTCTTTGTGTTGACGTAAGAAGACGGTAACTTCGTTCCGCAGTGCGTTCCCCGCACGGGGGAACGATGTTTGTCCTTAATGATCCCACAAGTCGTACGTACCCTGTGATAAGGTGTTCTAGTGCTCAATTTTTATACTGCTTACGAATATAAATATATATACATATATAGAGTGTTAAATTGGAAAAAATATTTGCGCAATAAAAGAATTCGTGGTTAATAATTCGTCGTTATTGTGTAGTTAATGTTTTTACGGATCTGTTATTTGCGGTCGGCGTTTGTTGTCTGTTGAGATCTGCGTGACACTATAGAGAGCGAGCTCATATATACACACACAAAACACAAACACAGTGATTGTCTGTTGAACTGTGCCAATACGTATTTATCTACAAATATTTATATTACAAAATGTTATTGCTCAAATATAACACTATTGGAAACCCGCATTCTTATTTCTTACAGAAAAAGAATCCACACTCGCCTGCATTTCCGTCCTTTCCTTTGCACGTTCTTCCCTCTCATCCTTTACATCCCACGTTTGATAAATGAATAAGTTTTGCACTAACGAAAGTAATATATTCTGTAACAAACTACCAGTTTACATCACTTGCTTCTTTGTTATTCTACCAGAGCTTTATAATTTTACGATGTTATGGTACAGGTAATGATTGTTTTACTACGACGTATTTCAGTTTCTTAAAATAAACAGCAAGACAATTATTTTCCGTAATTAATATCTACCTCGGAACATACGCATTTTATACAAATGAAACGTGTTCGCGATCTTCAATTTTTTGTCAATAAGAATAACAAACTGTCTAGATAGCTAAATTTGCATTTACTTGTAACGTCCTTTTTTGTCATCTGCCACCATCACAGCTAAAAACGTCTGAACTTGCAAAATACTAGGTAGAGATTTTATTATTACTTAATTTGTAAGTTCAGAGGTTTCTTTTTAGATCTCATTATGGCAGATGTAAAAACGACATTATATATAAAACAATTTTAGCTATCTAGAAGTTTTTTTATTATTAATGACAGATCAGTTTTAAACACAAATAAAATAGATGTGTAAGTCACATGAATGAGAAGAGATAATGATATAACAGGTAAGGATATAACAGCTTCTAACTGGAATGCCTAGTATCTGCCCCAGCGGGAAACATAAGTACTGACTGAAGCTTCTGAAATTTGCAAGAGTCTGTTGGTATGCAGTATCCACATTCTGAGCCGCATTTAATCTCAAGTAAGTTGTGGACTTTGTAGCTTTTAACTTTTTATGTTTAATTTTATTTATTTATAGTGTGAACCTTAAATGGTAGAGAGCTTCCATATGGAGTGGTTAAGCGCTGAGTCAACATTTTGAAAAAAATTAATAGCACTTATACACAATATTGTCTTTCTAACGCTCACAAAATAAACAAGTCAGAAGAAACGCTATAAATATCAATACAAAAACCTCTAATAGATTCAGCAATGAAAATTACAAGACTTTACCAAAAATGTCCTGTGACTACGGCCTGACTAGTACATTGAATCAATATATTAGTAACCTTACATTCTAGTCAAGCTCCAAATCATGTCTAATTATAATATTAACCAAAAACTTTAAAGTTTGTAGACATTAGATTAGATTAGTACTTGTTCCATAGATCATGAATACGACACTTCGCAATGATGTGGAACATGCCAGGTTAATGAAAGGTGTCTTTACAAGTTATTACTTTATGCTAAATATTAAATGACACTATTTTTTATTTTTTTCGAATTTACTCATTTATATCTAAAAATTCATCTATAGTGTAGAAGGAGTTGCCATTCAGATATTCTTTTAATTTATTTTTAAATGCTAGTTGGCTATCTGTCAGGCTTCTGATGCTGTTTGGTAGGTGACCAAAGACGTTTGTGGAAGCATAATTCACCCCTTTCTGTTCCAAAGCTAGATTTAACCTTTAATAGTGAAGATCATTCTTTCTCTTAGTGTTGTAGTTATGTAAACTGCTATTGCCTTTGAATTCGGTGGGACTGGAAGTAACAAATTTCATAAGTGAATATATATACTGTGAAGCTACTGTGAAGATCCCTAGCTCTTAAAATAAGTCTCTGCAGGATGGTCTTGGATCGGCTCCAGCAATTATTCTGATTACACCCTTGTGTCCAATGAATACTTTTTTACTCAGTGATGAATTACCACAGAAAATGATGCCATACGAAAGACGATAATGACAATAGGCATAGTAATCTAATTTACTGAGATGTATATCACCAAAATTTGCAATTACCCTAATAGCATTAGTAGCTGAACTCAAACGTTTCATCAGATCTTCAATGTGTTTTACCAGTTCAACCCCTCATCAATGCATACACCTAAAAATTTTGAATATTCTACCTTTACTACATGTTTCTGATACAAGTCTATATTTATTAATGGTGTCATTCCATTTACTGTATGGAACTGTAAGCACTCTGTTTTATCAAATTTTAATGATAGTCCATTTGCTGAAAACCACTTCATGATTTTCTGAAAGATGTCATTTACAATTTCTTCAGTTAATTCTTGTCTGTCAGGTGTGATAACTATACTTGTACCATTCATATAGAATGGCACATCATTAAAATATATTAAGAACAGCAAAGGGCCCAAGAGCGAACCTTGTGGCACACCATTTTTTTTATTGCCCCCCAGTTTCAGGAACCAGCTGTTTTTTGCATATTATGTGAACTACTTATGTCAATTTTTTGCACTCTTCTTGTTAGGTATGATTTAAACCATTTGTATACTGCCCCATTCATAACACAACACTTCAGTTTATCTAGAAGAATTCCATGATTTACACAATCAAAAGCCTTGGAGATATCACAGAAAATCCTAATGGGTGATGTCCAGTTATTTAGAGCACTTAATATTTCTTTGGTGAAAGTTTATACATTATTTTCTGTTGAAAAGCCTTTCTGAAAACCAAACTGACATTTTGTTAGAACTTTATTTTTACCTTTGTGTGAAGCTACTCTAGAATACATTACTTTTTCGAGAGTTTTGGATAAGGTTGTCATAAGTGATACTGGGCGGTAGTTGTTGACACCAGACATATCCGCTTTTTTCTGCAGTGGTTTAACAATAGCGTATTTCAGTCTATCAGTAAAACACCCTGCTATTTCGGAGAACTATTACATATGTGGCTAAGAATCCTACTTATTTCTTGAGAACAAGCTTTTATTACCCTGCTCGAAATACCATCAATTCCACGTGAGCTTTTGCTCTTGATAAAGTTTATTATTTTCTTAATTTCAGAAAGAAAGGTGGATGGAATTTCTATTGTATGAAATTGTGTAGGTATGTCCTGTTCCATTAACTGCCTTGCTTCTTCTACTGAAGATTTAGATCCTCTTTTCTCAACAACATTTAAAAATAATTATTAAAAATGTTTTCAACTTCTGGCTTGTTAGTTGTAAACTTTTCATTCACTTTGATGGTAATGCTATCTCCCTGTGCTCTTGGCTGCCCTGTCTCCCTGGTAATCATATTCCAAATTGTTTTAATTTTGTTATCAGAGGTACTAATCTCAGACAAGACGCACATGCTTCTGGACTTTTCAATAGTTTTTCTTAATGTAGCACACTGGTTTTTATAATATTTGGCTGTTTCTGGGTCATTGCTCTTTCTTGCTCTTAGATACAGTTTCATTTTTCGGTTACAAGATATTCTTATTCCTTCAGTAAGTCATGGTTTCTTATCATTATATTTAACTATTTTCTTGGGGAAAAAATTTTCAAATACTCTTAGAAATGTATCATGAAATAAGTTATATTTTAAATTAGCATCACCTCGTCCCAATCTAACTGCTGAAGATTTTTCCTGAAATTTCTAATTGCTGAATCGTTAACTGAACACGCAACTTTGGAGGGCTGTTTTGAATTACTGAGAGAACTATGTTACTCACTGTAACTAGCTGTGCACCATGATCAGAAAGGCCATTCTCATCAGGACAAGCATTTATGTTTTTAAACTTATCTTGGTCTATAAAAAAGTTATCAGTTTGCTGTTGTTCTTTACTACCCGAGTAACAAATTAAATTACAGATGACAAATTGAAGGAATGAGTAAAATTTCCAGGTCATTCTTCCTATTACATTACTTTAGTGAGTCAACATTGAAATCCCCACAAATAATACATTGATTTCCCTTGTCTGACAGATAGCACTACAAGGCATCCCAATTTTCTATAAATAATTGAAATTTTACTGAAGGGGACCTATATAGCATTACAATTATAAAAGAAGGACCTTTATTCAGTTTAAGCTGACAGGCACATGCTTCTATATGTTGCTCTACACAAAACTATTGTGTTTCTAAAGTTTTTAAACAGTGATAACTTTTAACATAGATGGCAACTCCTCTTCTCACCTTTTCTCTCTATTCACATGTGCTGCTAGTTTGTAACTGCTTATGTTTACCTTTTCCATATCCGTAACAATGTGATGCTAATATAAGCATAGTATATCTATAACATTCTCTGATTCTATGTCATCTAAACAAACCAGAAGCTCATTTACTTTGTTCTTTAATCCCCAAAAATTTAGTGAAAAATAGTAATATTATTTTTTCCTTTACTTTTGTGAGACTCAACTTTATTATTTAATCCCCCAACATGTTTGTGAAATATGATAATACTACTCCTTACTTTACTTTTGTCAGATTCATGTGAGTTTTGAACATCTTTATCACATGCCTGCCTGAGCTTTCCATTACATTAGATACGACAGCATTAAGAGAATCATTATAAACAAATTTCATAACAATCTCTATATATAAAAATGTTGTGTTGGTTTGTGTGTGTTTGAAAATGTTAGAAAGTTCTTCACCAACTGAACTCCAAATTTGTCACAACGTTGCAGTATAACACAGGAAGGTTTCTAGAAACCTATTTATTTAATATATTACACACAACCTTATATATATATATATATATATATATATATATATATATATATATATATATATATATATATATATATATATATGACACTTTTGCTATTTTTGGCAACAACGTTTCCGCATTTTAAAATTTATATAAATTCATATATGATATATATTTTAAAAGTAACTATGTAAAAACATGTACGTAATCCAGTAGTAACTTGTATCAATATCTCAAAGAATTCCGTCAAATACTTTCGGAGATATTAGATTTTGAGTATAAGACTAAATATGGTTCTAAGATTTCTAGGACGAGATACAGGAAGAGGGGGAGGGGAGATATATACTTACTTTTTTTATTGTAACCAAAACACCAAATACTAACTTTTACAGTTCAGGCTTCAAAACTAACTTATTAGTAGCATTTTTCAAAAATCTTTTCATCGCCTATTTTACCCCCTTTGGGACGGAATATCGAAAAATCACTTCATAAACGATGACAACGGTGTAAGATGAACACCCTCTGTAAATTTCAAGTTTTTAACATCAGTGGTTTCGAGTGGGTGATGATGAGTCATTCAATTAATCAGTCTGTCACTCGGAATATTGCTTTTTTATTTATAGATACTACGCGTTTCAAGCTGTTGTGATCTCTCTCGAAGGTGGCCCATGCCGTGCCCCTTGTTATATACTGAATATTACCAAGCGGAGTCGCTTACAAAGTCTCTTACAACTGGGAGGACGACCCTGCAACTCAACGAATTGATGCACGATGGACAGGCTCCCTCAGTGCCAGATAACAACCGTTGGCAATAAAAAGTTCATTTTACAAGGACAACTGGTTTATTGACAGTGGCTCGTACAAGAACGTATTAATAACAAACCAGGAACTGCATTAGATGGTTATTTTATGGTCAAAAAAGGATTCATTCAAAATATACAATCTGATAAGAATCTCCTTCGAATTACCAGCATGTTACAGAAATTATTGGAAATCAAGTTTTAATTTTACTTCGGTGCTAATGTAATATTTCATAATAAACACGGAAGATTATTAGCCTCACTGTATATCACAGAGTTTTCAAAGAGCAGTCAAGAGATTTCGGTAACATCAGCCGCTGCCGTAAGTGAAATTTTACTGCAATCATTATACAAATACATCGTGAAAAGTGACGTATTGATTTACGATTATACAAAGAGGCCAATGAAACACAATTCAAGAGGCGCTTTGCCATAGATGCGTGCAAAACGATAAATTATGTGTGTACATTAAGAGAGGCAAAAGGAAGCAAACGTTTTCATATCTATAGTCTGATCACACTTTAAATTCTCCAGCTGCCAGTAAGTAAGCGTCGAAAATTGAAGTGGTATTAACTTCTGCCCTGCGTACCGGTCAAGTGCTATGGTAAAAATGCGACACTAAGGTAACAACTTTTCGCGGAAACGCATTTTAGACAGGTTCATGTTTAATGGTTAATTTTCAGTAAGATCAATCATGATATTAGTAATGGAAATAGAAACACCATAGAAACGAATTCTGAACAAACCGTTGTTTATGGGCGTCGTTATTTAATTTAATTTTATGTAACAGTAAGTTTCTGATTGTTTCCAGCAGATGACACATAATTTGAAGCAATTCCCTAATTTTTAATTTCTTCATTTTATATAGGTACGACGAGCGAAAGACGATACATGCATAGAGAGAGATGGAGAAGGAGATTGAAGGTGGATGGAAGGAAAGGGAGTGAAAACAGAGGCCGGGGATTAGATAGAGGGAGGATGAAGAGGTAGTAGTGGGAAAGCAGAAGATATACATAGTGGATGGGAAATAGATGGAAAGAATGTAGAAAACAATAGATTTTTACTAAGGTGAATTACACATCAAATGGTTTAGAGTCGGTAAATTGATCTGTATGTTTGTTGAGGAAACGAACGACAAAAATGTAATCTATCTTATGGGTTTAAAATAATATCTGTGAAACTATGTTTGTTATAATTTTCGTTTTACATATCCATAGTAGCCTAACGAGCGATATTGATTTGATTGAAGCAGTCTCTCGGTGATGCTATGTTCACATGAGTTACATTCCTTTTCTATTTATTTCATATGTGAATGAGCCACAGCGAAGCGCAGCCGGGTTTAGCTAGTAATTCATAAATGAGCCAGAACTTGTCCATCTGAATCTAACTGGGTCTCTACACACGACTCCTGAGCGTAGTTCAAACATCACTCATGGTCTTCAAATCCAAAACTTTTACGCTGAGTAAATACTGAAAACAGCAAATGAAATCTCGTACGCCAGACGATCTTACAAGATTCTTCCAACTTTAACTAAGCAAATTTGTATACCTCGGCATTGTAAGTATTGAATTTTAAGCAATTACTGTAACGACTTAAAGATAAGCGAACAATACACAACGAATCCCTGTTTTAACACATGAGTAATAACAAAAAAACTGTGATATACGATATATCTGTTCCACAATTATATTTATATCCTTGTAAACTATATTTCGACTTCTTAGGCCATCTTCAGACAACTTAATACTGCAGATTATCCACATCACACCAGCTGCAGTGTTTAAGTGCAAAGATATTACAATGATGTCTGTCCAGTCACAGACTATGTAACCTTCAAGTATTTCATAAGAAACAGAGACGCTAAGCCAATTGAAGCAAAACAGTAACTAAGAAATAACTATATATTAATTTTCAATAAATACGGTGAAACAAACATATGGCCCAGTTAGTGTGCCAGTAAGTACAACTTGTATATTAAATTAACTTATATATACGAACAAAAGTAGGAAGGGAAACAGTTGAGTGAAGAAGACATAAATAATTAAATGTGGGTGGGGGACAATTACATTTCTTTGGAAAATATCAATATGGAACAAAGGAGCATATTGAAGTACATAAGGCATATTAAAATTCACTGGTTTTCACAAGAATGATGAGAGTAGTACAAGGAAGGAAAAACATTGGAATGCAGGTGAGAAACATTATTCAGTTTCGAAAGCATAGTGTCAGGATTATACCTAACGGTTGTAACTGTTTACTGAGATTTCGTTTGATAATTGAGAATTAGGCTTGGTTTCTGAGCTTGGTGTTTGTTGATAGAGAGAATTTTAAGCAATGTTAGCATTCTGCCGTTATTCGTTCTATGGGTAACATCACATTTAGTATCAAAACCATGACATTCATTGATGGAATATTCTTCACAGGTAGAATCTCTTGTTTTTAATCTTCAACTGTCCTCATGTTCAGCCAGTCTAGTAGTTATAGCCCTACCTGGATGACCTACATATACTTTGCCACAAAGATTATAAGAGATCCTATATATGCCACTCCTTTCCAAAGGTTGAGTTTTGTCTTTGCTATTGAAGAGCAAGTTGGCAATAGTATTCCTGTTAAAAAGGCTGGAATTTATTTTCTGTATTAAGTTGGCTGGTAAGACTTTCTAATGTTTTACTTTACGCAAAAGTTCTGAAAAACTTTAAATACAGTCCTGAACAATATTTTAAAATTGTTAAAAAATATTTATTGTTCTTTATGAATTCTTCTATCCGATTCAATTAATGTTTTTAATTTTTCGGGTAAACTTTAACCAAAAATTTTATTTTAGTACTAAATGGGATCTTTGCACTGAGTGTCATAATCCATATTTGTAAATTCAAGACTATTTACATATCGCTATTTCTTGAAAAAGTACATTGTGGATAAAAATCAACAACAGTTAAGTAAACTTTTATTTTTCTAATTTCTTTGTATTGCTCGTAACGTTACAATCGCTAGGCAACATGCTGCGTTATGTTTCTGAAACGGTGTTGGTTCTGCTAATAGTGCTATAAATGACATTTTCAGGTTGTAGACAATACTTACACACCAGTACATCTTTAAATAATTTCTTGTTACGAGAAATCAACAAATTTTGTTCACACCTTTTCTCTCCTCCCCCCGCCCCCGGATCCTTAGTGGGCGTTAGTAAAAATACTTTGGTAGTGTGAGGATGAAGACAAAATTTCGTTCGTCTTAAACACTTTAGCTAAAAGTGACGCAGGTTTAAACTGGTAACACAGAGTGTTGATACACATGCAGGCCTGACAGAATTAGTTGTCACCAAATGAAATCTAAGGATGCCAGACTCAATTTCTCTCAACAGATGTATTCACAACTGGCAACATCACCGTAGGTTCTCTAGTCACACATAGCAAACATATCCACTGGCAGTCCTGTATTTTGCTGTGTTCAGATACCAACAGTACAGCACTCACAGACAAAGAATCATAATAGTAATTGAAACAATTACAAATATTATTCGTCCAGGTACATTTGTTGTACGATTAGCAGCAAACATAATTCCAGGACACTTATTATTAACATTATTAAGAAATACAGGACCATCACTAACAACAAGAATTATATTAATCTTAATTATTGGAAGAATAATACTATTCAAAATATCCACGGGTGTACTGCTGGTCTATAGTGTCCAACGGGCATCAAATACGCCGGGAGAAACTGAAGAATCACAATAATACTATTAATTCTAGAATCAGCAGTAGCCATAATTCTAGCATATGTATTCTCAATCCTAAGAACATTATATTCAAGAGAAGTTCATTAAACTTATGCTAACAAATAATAACAACCACCCATTTCATATAGTAGATTATAAACTATGATCTTTAACTGGAGCAATTGGAGAAATAATTTTAGTTTCAGGATCAACTAAATGATTTCACACATTTAATATTAACTTACTATCGGAATGACCACTGTCATTTTAACAATAATTTAATGACGAGACGTATTTCGAGAAGGAACTTTTCAAGGACTACATACAAAATCTGTATCAAAAGGATTTGTGGTGTCGCCCAAGTCTGAAGTGCGCGCCACGTACTTTCGCCGCGCGCCGCCATGCAAGCACAGCGCGGCGTTCTTACGACGTCGGCCACGAGCGCCCTCTGCTGCAACTCCGCTCGTGGCCACCACTGACCTGCATCGGTCAATTGGCACTAGGACAGACACCATATAAGTCTCTCATCAGTAGGCAGGCAACTACCTAGTTAAACTATGTATCTGCATTCCACTAGATCTTCATTTAACAAAGTTAAGTATTGTACTATCTCTACGAAATGCATATCTTATAATAATCTAACTTACTGTTTCTAGTTTCTGCTGTCTCACTGGCTGGTCACCTCAGACTCTGTACCAGCACATGCGTGCATCCTACTTTCCTGTGTCGGTCTCTCTCTACTCGGCCACCGACACCCAGGACAACCGGCGTAAACGAGACACAAAAGGATTACGATGGAGAATAATTTTATTTATTGCATCAGAAGTACTATTTTTCATTTCATTCTTCTGAGCATTTTAATAGACGATTAGCACCAACAATTGAACTAGGAATAAAATGACCACCCATAGGAATACTACCATTCAATCCAATACAAATTCCACTCCTTAATACCGCAATTCTCCTCGCTTCCGCGCAGATTTCTAAGATGCAAATCCCGCGAGCACGAAGACAGAGGTAAGGAATAATGTCTCAACTGTGGTATGTCCGTTTCCGCCCTCCATCTTAATTGGGCAACCTCGATTTTTAAACATAATACCAAACATAGTTAAGTGAACTCTCTAAGAGACTTCGCACTCTCTCGTGAGATGCCAAGCAAGCCATCGTTTAGAAAAGACGAGCTGAGGAGTTCTTTGAGCGACAGAATAATTCTTAATAACATTACTGAGACTCATGTTAAGTAATCTTGGAACTGTTGAGCTGTGCGATCCAATAACAAGGTAAGGATACAGTTTTTCGACCGAAACAACGGTTTCCATATAAACAAATTACTGTTTCCTGGGATCACTATAATTTCAGTGCATGTCAGTCAACAGCATAGCAACAAGCACGCTTATTCTACACATAGTGCTCACAATGATTTATTTTGTAATACTTTATAAAAACAAAAATTTATACAATATAGGCGGGTGCCACTGAACATTACTCAGAGTTATGGTTATATGGGTGCGAAACACGTTAACAGACTCTACAAGCTGGAAGAAGGAGATAATTGTCTTCTGTCCGGAATGGACGGCAAACTCGTCGTAAATTATATGCATAATCCCAATACACAACATATTTATATTCTCTGTTGTATCAAATTCCAAGTTCCCAGCGAGTCAGTGAACAAAATAATGATGGTCCCTGTGCACAAAATGTAACATGATTTTCCAATAGTTGGGTGCACTTATTTAAAGCATTCGTCCACATAAGTAGCATATTCTGGAGGCTTAGGTGTTTAATATTTACACTTTTCGAGACGACTAATCGAGTGCACCTCCATAGGGTGGGGCATTACATGATCGATATTCCACTCTTGAGCAGTGTCGTAAGAAAAATATCTTACTCAACAAGTATCTAAAATTAAATGTCGACACAGTGAGATGTCGATACTCGAATTTACGTCATTTTTTAATGTAACAATATCTATCGATTCCAGCTTTTCCAGTTGTCCTTAAAATCTATCTGTAGTAGAGTCTCCATAAGAAAAAATTTTCGAAACACATCTAGCTCTTCATTTCTTTATTACACGTTTATCAAAATAATACCAAGTGACGCTTTCGGTTGATGTCATTCTGCCCGCTGATTCAGTAAACCTTGCTTTAAACTTATTTATCTGACAAGCAAGTAAAACCACTCATGAAAGGAATGGATTTTCGTGTGAACGAACTGAAACGAAGAGATGCCAATGTTGGTGAATCATCGCAAATACAGGGTGTACCAAAAGTCCGGGAACACTTTCAGTTTTTTATTTCACAAGAAGCAAACATGGTACAGATATCATAAATATGTCACTTTGAAAAGAAAAGTTTTATATATATATATATATATATATATATATATATATATATATATATATATATATATATATATATATATACGAAGGTTGTTTTTTTAAGTAAGGGTCGTTTCTATTTTAAAAAAAGATACAAATACTTTTGTAAAAAAACTTTTATTTTCTGATTCTACACACTTTTACCTATTTTTCTACATAGTTACCTTGTTTATTTAAGTACTTGTCATACCGTACAACTAAGTTTTTAATTCCCTCTTCAAAGAATTCGGCCGACTGCTCCGACAGCCAAGAGTTCACGGCCGCTTTCACTTCATCGTCGTCATTGAAGCGCTGCCCGCCAAGTTGTTTTTCAGGTACCGGAAAAGGTGAAAATCGCTAGAAACAAGGTCGGGGCTGTATGGTGGATGGTCCAAAACTTCCCAGCCAAAAGAAGCAATCAAATCCCGAGTCTTTTGAGAGGTGTCAGGCCTAGCGTTATCGTGTAGGAGCAAAACTCCTTTTGTCAGCATGCCGCGCCTTTTGTTTTGAATTGCTCTGCGGAGCTTCTTTAGATTTGCACAGTAGGCATCTGAGTTAATTGTCGTTCCTCGTGGCACAAAGTCCACAAGCAAAACACCGCGGCGGTCCCAGAACACAGTTGCCATAATCTTGCGCTTTGACAGCGTCTGTTTGGCTTTGACCATGACGGGTGAGGTTGTGTGTCGCAGTTCCATCGATTGTCGCTTGCTTTCGGGTGTAATATGGGATACCCATGTTTCATCTCCAGTGACAATTTGACTCAACATGTCATCCCCTTCTTCCTCGTAACGAATCAAAAAGTCCAATGAAGTGACAAATCTCTTCCCTTTGTGGTCCTCTGTGAGGAGTCTGGGTACCCACCCAGAACACAGTTTCTTAAAGTTTAAGTTTTCAGACACAATTTTGTGCAAAACCGATCCTGAAACATGTGGAAATTCCAAAGAAAGAGTGGAAATTGTGAATCTTCTGTTCTCACGAATCTTTGTTTCTACTGCGTCCACCAAATCATCAGTGATCACAGAGGGCCGGCCTGAGCGTTCTTCGTCATGGACGTTTTGACGGCCATTTGTAAACTCTCTAACCCATTGAAGCACTTTACCTTCACTCATTGCATTCAAGCCAAAAATTTCTGTTAACTGGCGATGAATTTCTGCAGCTGATAGGCTTCTCGCGGTCAAAAAACGTATCACTGACCGTATCTCACACGCGGAGGGCGATTCAATAATGATAAACATTATAAAGCACCACAGCGATGCGTACACGTCAGCAACAGAGCTGCAACTGGCATCGGTGTGAACTGGCAGGATGTCGGCAAGTGGCGCGGCGTCCGCGCGAACTACGGGACTATACGCGCGAACGGTCCTTACTTAAAAAACAACCCTCGTATATACCGCCACAGCGAAGTTCGGCAATTTGTCGATAGTCAGCGCTAGTCGCAAACATGACGAGTTCAGGTGCGGATCGAGTTTTCTGTGTGTTGGACTTCGACAGAAACAAGTGTGCTTCAGCTGTTCAACGGATGTTAAAACCAAGTACGGTAGTAAGCCACCAACAAGGAAGGCCATTTACCACTGGCACCACAAATTCGTTACGATGGGTTGTTTGTGCCCGGCAAAGAGAAGCGAACATTCCAGTATGAGTGAAGTGTGATGTGGAGAGCGTACGAGAGACGAGTCCAAAGAAATCGAAATGGCTACAATAATAGTATGGAATGACCTGCGACAGAAGCTGTCTATGAAACCATTCAAACTGGAGTTGGGGCTGAAGCCCAATGACGACAAAGACAAGCGTTTTGAGGTTTGTTCGCAGTTGCAACAACTGAATCAGGCTGGGGATGGCATTGTTGATCGCTTAATATTTAGCGACGAAGCCACTTTTCACAGTAATGGGAAAGTGAACAGGCATAATTGTCGAATCTGGGGTATAAAGCATCCACACGAATGCATTGAATTGGAGGGAGGTTCCCCAAACGTAAATGTTTTTTGTGCCTTGTCGGATCGAAAATGTACGGGCCATTCTTCTTCGACGAGAACACTGTCACTTGATATTGCAACTTGGACAGTTTGCAGCCTCTTGGGTGCGTTTCCCGGCACACTACCGGGCCGTAAGTGTTGACTGTCGATAGGGACCGTTCCACGGGCTGTGTAGCACCCAAGCCCCTACTACGGCGTAGCGCAGAAGCGAGCCAACTGTCCCCGAATTGAAGCAGCTGATCGCCGCCATTTGCAGGGAACAATCCTGGTACCGGGGTTGTGATTTGAAGCATATGAGACGCAACAAGAGCAAAATGAAGCACAAAATAAATGCATGTTTGTTTAAAGAGAATTACCGATTATTGCACACTTTTTAAAAAGTATTCTTAAATGAATGAAATTTCCTATTTTCCGAAATACGTCTGCATAAGGACACGAAATTTTAAGAATATAAGGCTCTTTTCTGAAAAGGTGGAGCGATTTTGCATCGAGATATTTGCACAAGATGATTGCAAGAAACTTGTAAAGTAACAGAAAGAGCGATTATTATTTAATCCCTGTAATGTTGTATTAGGTCCTGTTTGCTTTTTGCCGACTACTCTGTACGTTTTGCACGTTTATTTTTGTGCACCACATTTTTGTCTACATTCCTTTCCACATTACAAAGAATTTTTCTTTCGACTTCCTCCAATTTTGGTATGAATAATTGTAATAAGTCATACAATTTTAAATAGGTATTTCATTAGCACATTACTTTTATCAGAGGTAGTACTCCACAAAGTGGCTGCGTATGCAACATTTGATCAAATAATGACCATTTACGAAGTACAATCACCACATGTTAAGTGTCTAAAAGTAATTATTCGTCCTACTTCTGCATCATACTCATATATAAGATTAAAAATCTAAATACCTCTAATAGCCAAGTTCTTCATTCAGCTCAACTTAGTATTTTTAGTAATTAATATGCGAATAAAATTTAAGTACTTGACATGCAACATAGTACTTTTCTCAGTTGTCGATAATCATTTGTAAGAGGAAACCTAAAGAAAATCAAACGCTCATAATTTATTATTTTTGCACTATACGATATACAAGTAATGGCTGATCTGTGATATATAACATTGTTTCCATCTTCGTCTCTGCTTCCATTCTTACTGTTATAATTAAAAGCAGCACACGAACGAACCATCTTTACGCACTGTTTCCCTGCAAATGGCGGCTTCTGTCACGTTCAATGTGGGGACGCGACACTAGCGCCATCTAGCGGTCTAGTTTTTATTTACTAAGTCTATGGCAGCACCTGGACTCCCCATCTTTGCGACTAGCGCTATCGCAAAAATACCAAACTACGCTACAGCGGTACACACAGAAAAAAACTCAGTGTTTCTCTTCAAAATGACATATGTATGACATCTGCACAATGTTTTGATCTTGTGCAATGAAGAATGTGTTCCCGGAATTATGTACACGCTTTATTTTCGTAGACTCTGTCTCTCGCGTACACAGCGCTCGCTCGGATGTTGAACTGTTCGACCTCGCACGTTCAAGTAGTGACAATATAGGAACTGAGTCACAAATTAAAATGTTTTTTTAATAATTAAAATAAAATGAATCATTACTATAAACATTCGATGAAAGCTACTGATAAAAATATCAGATGAACAGTAAGTCTTGTGGAATTTTTTTCAATACCCCTAGTTGCAACGACATCCTGGTTCACAGTGATTCGGAGTTGCGACTATTCAATAATTATCCCTGAAGCCTCTGAACGGCTCTCAAGAGGTGCCATGGCATCAGTACTTACGCTGCGTCTTGTATGGAAGTTCATGTAGCTAACTGTGCCATTTCGAAGAGGAAGCACAGTCGGCCAAACCTTGGACTGCTGGAAGAAATGAACACAAGGCTTTTACAATACTTCGGAATTACTGGAAGGTAAGTTCCATATTATTTTTGCTTGTGTGGCCATATTCCGCAGCAGCTGTTAAAATTGATTATAAGAGGTAATCTGTCTTATGCTGACTGCAATTAAAAGATTTATTTTACACCAGACGCGTTTCGATTTTTTATTTTAAAAGCATCTTCTGTGGTCTGTTTTTAGAAAACATTTTGCACGTTAGGCCTAAGTGTTTTTAACTCAATATTCGTCTACTCACGCTGTTGATGTCTCTTGCTTACATCTTACTACTGTTTCTCCGTCTTGTTGGCTGGACTTAGTTTGTTTCTGGCGTGTGTTTGTCGGCTGTGTACAGCACTTTTCGTGTGTTTTTGTTTCTTTTCTTCCTTTTCATCCCAGCACATCACATCACTTCACTTTTTGAAATGTATACAGATTACATATCACCTGTTATAAGTGGAATGCCTGTCTGTTTATTTATCATTTCACTACAGTGTGGCTATGTTTTCGTCTGTTCATTTGTTTATTTTTATGTTAAGTGGTCAATAAGCTTGAAAAGTGTGTTGTTTGCTAGATTGGTTTGGTCATTTATGAGATGTTTCTTTTCTGTTATTGTTTTTTTGGATATGATAGTTTTCTTGAAAGGGTGAGCAGGTGTTTTTTGTTGTTGTTTATTCTTAAGATTTCCATGTCTTTGTCTCTGGTGGTGATTTTTGTTGGTTTTGGTGTACGTGTTCTGTAAATGTTGAGTGACTTGTTTCATACTTCAAGGCTCGTACATGCTCTTTATATCTGGTGTCAAATGTTCTTTAAGTCTGTCCAATGTATCTTCCATCACACGCATTGCATTTCAGTTGGTATATTCCTGATTTTCTGTATGGATCTGTATTTTCTATTGATTTTGGAAAATATTCTTGAACTGAGTAATTAGTTTTGTGGGCTATTTAGATTCCTTGTTTTTTGAAAATATTGGACATTCTGTGTGTGTATTTGTGAGTGTATGTCATTGTATACCATCTGTTGTTACCTTCATTTTTCTGTCTTTGTGTTGTTCTTGTGTGTGTGTCTTGTGTGTTTGTTTGTGTGGTATTATGCCTTTGTGGTGATGGTATTGGTGTGTTTATTTGCTTTTTTTATTTTAGTTCCTAATAAGAACGGAAACCTACATCCTTTTCAATCTGATTACTGTTTTCATCTCTTGGTCTCTTTAGTCCATACACTTCCTTCTAATGTTAAATTGACGATTCTTTTATGTCCTTTCTCTTAGTCAGGATATCCCAGAAACTCCTTTCCTCACTAATTCAGTTGAGCACCTCTTCATAGACTACACGATCTACCCATCTAATCTTCATTACTCATTTGTAGCACCACATTTCGAAAGCTTCTATCACATTTTTTCTGAACTCGTTACCGTCCAAATTTCACACTCATACAATGCTACATTCCAGACAAATGCTTTCAAAAAGGACTTCATATTGTAGATCAACAAATTTCGCTTCTTTAAAAACGCTTTTCTTCCCTTAGCCATTCTGCATTTTATATTTTCTTTTCTTCAGTAACGAACATCCGCATCAAGTTGAAATATGCGAGGGGAAGGAGGCTGGACAATACGTAACATTTACCTCATGGCAGCTGCCAATTTCGATTACACCAACTTATTCAGTGTCTGAAATTGTCGACCTCCATTAACTGTACCGACTTAGTAGACGGAAATACAGTCGTAGCAATTCAGGTTTATACTGAACTCTACCCTGGCAAACAGTTACTTGGGAGTGAACAAAATACTATTAACATCACGTAAGGAGTTGCAACTGCTGGATAAAATTTCTGTAATGGCCCTGTCGCTATTTTTGTGTGTGGTCCACTAGTATTACATTACAAATAATTTATATCAATTGATCCTCTCAGTACTTAAAAGTTGCATACAAAGCACTTGATTGCAGTATCAGGGATATTCCTTATCACTAGGAACAGCTGGAATGCCTGATCCTAATAAATAAGAAATCGGATAATTCAATTTTAAACATTTAATTATAAAAAAGGATGGTGCACAATTCAGGAATGAAATTTCGATACAACAATAATGATTATCCCTACCAACGATGACACAACCTCTACCTATTATAACAATGGTTGAGACTTACTGAACGAATCGGGAAAGTATTGGCCAAGCATGGCGTTGAAACCATCTACAGACCCACGAAGAAGATTAAGGAATATTTGAGATCAGCAAAAGACGCACGTCACCCTCTAGCAACACCTGGGGTTTATAAAATTCCTTGCAGCTGAGGTAAAGTATATATTGGTACAACAAAAAGAAGCGTCCACACTCGCTTATCTGAACATAAAAGAAACTGTCGTCTGGGCCACACGGAAAAATCGGCAGTGGCCGAACATGTTTTTCAAAAAGGAAATCATTAAATAAAATTTAACGAGACGAGTGTTTTAGCTAGGACATCTCAGTACCATGCACGCATGTATAGAGAAGCAATAGAGACCCGCAAACACCAGAATAATTTTAATAGGAAAGAAGAACTGAAGTTAGATAAAATATGGATGTCGACACTGCACCAACAAAACGACAATTTATTATTTTTAATCGAGAATGACGACGTCATCCAAAGATAGCTACAAAGTCAGCATCACGTGACATATGATGGTGCCCTCTATGCCCTCTATAAATGCGAGAGCCCCTCGGCCCACAGTGGCAGTAGCCGGAAGACCCTTGAAGATGTCTCCCGCAGTTGGAGACGAAACGTCGGGAGGAAGTTTTACATCTGGACCACGGCCCATCAGCCCGGAAATTTTACCTGAAGTCCTCATACATTTACTCGATCTCCTCATCATCGGCAGAGCTAGTTGGCATATAAACCTGTATTAGTGTGGTCGGTGTTGGCTTCGTGTCTATCTTGACTATGATAATGCTGTGCTGTTCAGAGTAGTTTACCCGTATTCCTACTTTATTATTCATTGTTAGACCTATTCTTGTGACACCCCCAACTGAATTTGTATTTATAATCCTGTACTCACCTGACCAGAAATCCAGTTCCTCTTTCCACCGAACTTCACTAATCCCCACTGTATTTAATTCAACCTAACCATTTCCCTTTGTAAATATTCTAATCTTCCTACCTGAATGAGGGATCTAACATTCCACACTCTGATCCGCAGAATGCCAGTAATGTCTTTCCTGATCACGACATCCTCCTGATTAGTCCCCGCTCGGAGATCCGAATAGAGGACTATTTTACCTCCTGAATATTTTACCCGAGAGGATGGCATCATCATATTTTCATACAGTAGAACTGCATGTCCTCAGGAAAAGTAACGGCTGTAGTTTCCCCTTGCTTTCAGCCGTTCGCAGTAACTGTATGGTAAAGCCACATTAGCTGATGTTACAAGGCCTGCTGAGTCAATTATCCAGGCTGTTGTTCCTGCGACTAATGAAAAGGCTGCTGCTCCTCTTCAGGAACCACATGTCTGTCCTCTCCACAGATACCCCTCCGCTGTGGTTGCACCTACGGTACGGCTAATTGTAATGTTGAAGCACGCAAGCCACCTCACCTCAGCAGTGTCTGTGATTCATAGGGGTCTACTACATTTCTGCAAGATCTACTGATAGAACCGTAATCTGCTATGGTGAACTTCTAACCCCAGTACCTGTACGCACTAAACATGATACGGACAGAGTGTTCATGTAGTTCCTCCAGACAAGGTCTTCCGCTGCAGCTAAACGCCACGCACTGGTATGTCCTCCAGTGAATTTAGCAGTCGTTCATCCATCTGCGGTGAGCGGACGGACCGAGGCCTTACAATGTTCACTTTGTTGGGTGTTAGAGAACCTGTGTCCCGAAAGCGTTGAGAAAGCCGAATAAACAGCTTATTGGATAGCTCTCTTGCGATTTTGAAAATTTGCCGCATATAGGACACGAGATCGCAGGATACATCCGTTTTATAGCTCGTAACAGAATATCACAACCGCTATCTCATGCTTCCATTTGTAAAATTTCGACGAGAAAAGAAAAGGTCCCATAAGTAAAGGATAGTACATACATCTCAATAACACCGATTAAGTCCTGAAGCCTAATAATCAACAGTATGCGAAGCTGGGACGCATAGCTAACGTGAAAATAAACGACTGTGTATATAATACGGCATGCAACGATCTTACCATACATCCTGGAAGAAAGTTTAGAAAGGTGAAAAGGTGGGATTTAACAGCTTTAAGATATTTTCAAAATGACATGTTGACCATAGCTGTTTACTTTATTATCTCAAAGCTACCGGTTTCGGTTAGTGTACCATTCTCAAGCGCTAGCCTCAAGTAGATGAAAGTTATCAAGTGACTTAGTCAACCACAGACAACATTAATGGAATAGTATGGCAAGTTACATGTGAGATACTTACAGAGTTTAGCCAATAGCTTAACACGTCATGATACAAAGTCTTAAAAAACTGTAAAATACATATTTGTAATCTTGCTGTACTTCTTATAGATATTTTTCCAGTGGCTGATTGCTACAAACTGAAGCACACATTGATGAGTGTGTAGTAAAAATTTTTTAAATCAAAGATAACAAACATGCTTACATTGGATCTCTATTTGTGCGTACAGTTATGCTATGTCTATGACAGTCCTTGGTCTTCACTGGGACCTATGGTTGATGTGAATAATGTGATTGCTATGTTTATCAACATGTGCTATACAACACAATGAAGTGGAAACATTATATATACAAGTGTAATACTAAGCAGCTGTGATGCTAACATACTTTGAAGTTTGTAGCTATACATTACATCAGTAAAAAAAATCGAGTGACAGTATTTAGGTTATGTGGTTAAAATCGTAATTTTAGATAATAAAGAAAGAAAGATAGTAAAGAAAATCGTAATTAGATATCATATTGAGTTAATTGACAAATAGTACAAAGTGTGAAACTGAAAGTATCATAGTAATGTTTTTGCTATTAGTCTGATATAAATGCCTGACGTAATAACATTGATAGCAGATCTTTGTTTTGGTGTAAACATATCACAGTTACAGCATTTTAAGTTAATTGTAAAACAATAAAAAGTGCGAAACTAAAAGTACCATAGTAGTGTATTTTCAACTTCGTATCACGATATGTTAAGCTATTGTCTAAACTCTGTAAGTATCTCACATGTAACTTGCCATACTATTCCATTAATGATGTGTGTGGTTCACTAATGCACTTGGTAACTTTCATCTACTTCAGAGTAGCGCTTGAGAATGGTACACTAACCGAAACCGGTATCTTTGAGTTAATAAAGTAAACAGCTATGGTCAACATGTCATTTTGCAAACATCCTGGAAGGTTGTATTTCAAGGTGTTAGTTTTTTTTTTTTTTTTTTTTTTTTTTTTTTTTTTTTTGTTTTTTTTTTTCCTCGATATGGGTGTACTATGTGTCCCATTTATACTTTCACTAATGAGCAAGAATAAAACCTTGTATTCCCTTGTGTATGTTTTGTCTTCAAATTTTTACTTACTTTAAATAAACTATAAATTTACAATAGGAAAACACTGAAGGACACGAAGGCGTATCTAACGATGGAGATAACAATTGAAACCTTCGGCAGTGAATATTTCTCGTTTTTTATGGAAACCTACTCGCTAGTGTTCTGTTGTTTCTCTTATTCTCTGTAAATCTAGTGACGGGCAGTCCAGAACCGATAACCGCAGAGTTCATCATTACAACGAGTTCTCGTTGTTCACGAGAACGAGCCGCAGTTTTTAATTTTCTGTTCTCGTCTTGCCGTTCTCATGTCTCAGTTATTGCGCTCGTGTTTCTTACAGATGAAAAACAAGAAGGGAATTCCCGGTCCTCGAATTTATACTCGTTTGTCTTTTTCGGCTGCTGCCCCTCGTCATAAGAATAACGCCTTGTTTGTCGGAACAATTTGTCAGATTCAAAATATCTTGAGATGGCACTGACGACTGTTCGCAAGTGAACCCGCTTAATTTTGTTGGTTAAAACATCCTGTAGATTTGCTTATGATGTGGTTGTCTCGCATGTAATGAGCGATTCCAGTACACTACAAACTTTGCTGCTCTCCGGGTTCAGTAAGCCAAATGGCAATAGGTTTGGTCAGACGAGCTGTTTCTCAAAACTCATGATGGTATCGTTAGTAGTATAAAGCTCGCGGTTGCCCTTCGTCCGAGGTTTGAATCTTCCCTCGGTCATGGGTGTGTGTGTTGTCCTTAGTTTAAATTAATTTAAATAGTTTGTAAGCTTAGGGACTGATAAACATAGGGGGACTAATGACCGCGCAGTCTAGTGCCCTCTAAACATCAACAACAACAAGAACTGATAAACACAGTAGTTAAGTCACATAACTTTACGAACATTTGCATTTTTAGTTGTGTAAGCCATAGCGTCACCTTGTTCAAACAGTGAGTAGTTGACTTTTTCTTTTATCCGGCCAATCAACTGGTGAATCATTAAACATTAACGTTCATTGTTCATGGTTTTCATTATCATCATCATAATCTTCTTCTGAAGATTACATCTTGTAGTCTTCCATGATTCACCACCGTATAGAATACTAAGTACAACCATAACTATATAGTATTTCTATTTCTCATCTTCTCATTGTCACAGATAATACATTACTTCATAGTAAATGTAACTGCATACTTGTTCTACAGTTTTACTAAGCGAATAATGGTTCACTAATGTGCTCTGTATTTTGCCACCGATACATAGAGTTTCTGATCATTCATCGACGATTCAACCACCTTACCTCAAGCACCTCTTCATTGTCGGGAATAAACTGTGTCGTGCCTGGACGTGAACCAAAAGAAGAAATGAGACCATGTCTGCATAGAAGGTGGCGTCAAGAACATGGATAGATCGATGATATCTCTGTTAAAAAAAGATTTAAACCATTTGCGGCAACCGATTCGTTTCTCATGATCCCCACCTTTCACTTCATGCCCCACAGGAACTATCTCAGTAATTTATAAACCCCTTTATTGGTGGTTTCAAGGTAAATATATATATATATATATATATATATATATATATATATATATATATATATATATATTTTTTTTTTTTTTTTTTTTTTTTTTTTTTTTTTTTTTTTTTTTTTGTATTGTGCCAACTTGCGCAAAGAATTTTGTGAACTCAGCTGCAGTTATTTTCGGCTCGTGTCCGGGTACTTTTGATAGTGGTTATCCTTTCATATATATCTCCTTAGCACAAAATAATTCCATGTCCGCCCTTTTTCCCGCTGTTCTGTTTTGTAATTATTGTGCTATATCTGTCACGCTGATAATCTGATGATGCCATGTTGAATGGCGAAACATGTCACTGAAGAGAAATATTATACTGTGCAACCAAGAAGGCTTTTATTTAAAATATACTTCTGTAGAACGGAAATGGGGGATGGAGATGTAGTCAAATTAATTAGAAGTTATTAAATTGAATAACATAGACATACATAAATTTTGCCTATAGCAGTATATGGTAATATGTACAACAAGAATAGAATTTCATAATAAATCTTTTATAATAGTAAATGTGTACAGAGTGCCAAAAGATAACTTTGATCCGTTCATAAATAACTTTGAAGCTCTATTGGCCTGCTTGATAACAAAACATATAAAATTAGCGTTGCTGGTGATTTTATTGTAGATTTTGCTGTAAAGTCTCCCAGTAAGAATTTATTAGTAAGTAACATTTTCATTCAATTTAATTCATACTGTCAACTTTTTGAATAGGATAGTTTTGAGCTCAAAACCAGCTATTGATCATATATTTATAGAAATGTCTAATGACCAAAATTATATTATAAAGCCAATAATAAGTAGCCTTTCAGACCATGTCATGAAGTTCCTTTTGCTATATATTTATACTGATCAAGAAATAAAAAATTATCAAATCTGAGTTCAAGAGGGTAGTCAGTAAGCAGAAAATTGTTTTAGAAAACTTGCTTATAGGATGATAGAAATACAACACTTTCGTAAGTATTGTCCTTATTTGAAAACTGATTCCGCCGAAAATTAACCCAGATGAAGCCCAAGTTCATAAAGAAGCTATGGATTAATCAAGGAATAAGATCTCCTGTAAGACAAAAAGGAGACTATATCTACCAATCAGAAACAGTTCAGATGTAAATGCTTTAGATCATTACAGAGATTAGCACATAGCATTAAGAGTGGATGATACACTGTAACAGATGTGTGTAGTGTTGCTGAAATTTTCAATACTCATATCTTAACTATAGCTAAAAAGATGGGGTAATCAGGGCCAGTAAATGCTGCAATTGAATACCTCATATCAACACTAGAAAACAGAACAATTGTGACAAAGATTTGAAGTCCCTTACAATTCAGCGTGCGCATTTTCAGTAACATACCTGCAGCCATTAAAAAAATCTGATAATAAAGCTCAGTTTGAAAAGAGTCTAAAGAGATTTTCTGGTGGCCAACTAATTCTAGTCCATTGATGAATATCTTTGCCGAAGTGATCGATGTGTGTTTGTTATAGTGTTCAATCTGACTTCAGTACTAATAATTATGATATTCACCTAGAATATTCAACATTTACAATGAAGTACGATGTTTCATGTCCTTTTAAAAGTAAATATTATTGCTTTTGTATCCAATTTCACATCCACTGCGGCGATTAAATTTGGGGTCTGTGGAAGATACATTAACACATATGATCTCATTTTCTAAGTATTTATTGTGTATCTTGTTTTCTTCCATGTTCAACATCCACAATGATCTGCTCAATTTGTATCAACAGGAATAAAAATCACATCTAATCTAATCACCTACTCTAATCCAAAAGCCGATTTTTAACATTAATTATACGAGGAACTTATGTAATTCGAAAGGTGCTTTCCATAAGTGTGATGAAAACAGAAATCAAGTGTGTAAGAAGTCGTTAAAAGTGATAAAAGAATTAGATTTGTCACATCCAAAACTCTGGTGTTATTTTTCGTATCACGCACTGACATCTCCAACAATCATAATAAGTGAACAACGAAAATTGAAGTTCTGCCAACTGCCCTGTATACCGATAAAGTGCTGTAGTGGAATGCCGCACGAAAGAAATAACGTTTCTTAAAAACTCATTTCCGGAGACGTTTAGGGGCGCTGATTTGCAGTAACATACGCAAACTAGGCGGTTACCGTGCAGGAACTAGCAGTGCAACTCAAAACGTAATAGCAACGAATTCTGTAGGTAATGTTGTTTATTTGTGCCGTTATTTCGTTTACTTTGCTATTAAAGCAATTTTGTGATCATTTTTCTCCGCTATCACAAAATCTGAAATAAGATCGTAATTTTTAATTTGTTGGTTTTGAATAGCTCCGAGGAAATGGAAACAGTAGAAAGGGAAGGAGGACGTGGACAAAGACGGGGAAGCGAGGAGGATAAGGTCTTACAGAATGAGGAGGAAATAGATAAAGAGTGGGAGTGGAGAGCGTATGGGCAGAATGTAGAAAACATTTGCTTCTGCAGGGGCAGGTATACGCTGTCGTGAATGATAGTGAGGGTCGTGGATTTCATAAGCTTCCCCTGTGTTCGCCATGACGTGCGTAACATAGCACGCTTGATTGCTTCTATAAGAGGGTGAATCTCCTAACACTTGTACCGCAAATATTGCGGAAACGGAAAGTGATGTGTGGTTTTCACAGAATGGATTGGTAGTCAAGGAATCGTATTGTTAGCCAATAAACAGATTGTAAAAATAATTAGAAAGTGTATTTTTATGCAAAAATACAAATTTTCAATTGGAACAGTTGTTGTTTCTATCGTGCACTGGAATTGCTGACACCAGCTGTGTACAAAGAATTTTTAATAACATTTTTATCGTGTTTAGTTTGGCAGCTACAACCATTCAAAGTTTTTGGTTACGACAGCGTAGCTGACTGGCTGGTGGTCATGAGACAGTGGGCCGTGCCACAGGGGCTAGCCACTCGGCTTGTCAGCTACGCTATCGCAGCCTCCGCCCCCGAAACTGTGAACGGTTGTAGCTGCCAAACTAAACTTGATACAAATGTCATTCAAAATTCTTTGTACACATCTAGTGTCAAAAATTCCAATGCATTATAGAAACAACCATTGTTCCATTTTAAAAAAATGTTCGTTTGCATAAAAAATACACTTTCTAAGTAATATACAAACTGTTTGTTGGCTAACAATACGAGCTCCTGACTACCAATCCATTCTGTGGAAACCGCACATAAATCGCACTTTCCGCTTCCGCAATATTTGCGGTGCAAGTGTTAGGTGATTCACTCTGTATATTCGTTACATTTATCACGTCAGCAGCGTACTAAGCGTCGTAGAAAAAATTGTGGATTTTGGAATCAAGGTCTGTCAGTGTATACAACAGCTCCTTTAATCGATCTTTAGAATATTCATATTCATAAGGGTAGTTTAAAAAGAAACCCAATCATTAAACTTCACAATGGGTCAGTTCAAAGAAAAGCAGCAACCAGGTATCTAGGGGTACAAATAGAGCCGCGACCGAGTAACCGAGCGATCTAAAGCGTCTCGCTGCGGAGCGCGCGGTTGCTAGCCGTAGAGGTTCGAGTCCTCCCTGGGGCATGGGTGTGTGCTTTTGTCCTTAGGTTAGTTTACCTAGGCTTAAGTAGTTTGTAAGCTACGGACTGATGACCACGCAGTTTGGTCCGATAGATTTACAAACATTTGAATTTGGTACAAATAGACGAGAAATTGTATTTTATAAAAAATACTAGAATCGTGACTGACAAAGCGATAAAAATATAGCATTTATTGGCCCCACTAAAAACTGAACAATACAGACTACCATGGAGGACGATGCGTCGTACCATTTTGCTCTGTTTGGCTGTATTGCATTTTTCGGCAAGTAGTTGGGCACATAGATTACATCTGTGACACACAAGAATATAGTAAGAAGGGGCCAAAGGAGTATTCTACTAAGGGTGTTGGGGGGGCGGGATCCATACGACATCAGCGGAGGCATTATTTGTCGTATTGGGAGTTTACTCTGTAGACATCACCATTCGACAGAGAGCAGCAGCGTATTGGTTGAAGAGGTATAGACATGATAAGGTGCGAGAAATAACGAGTGAGAACATAACTGAAATGCGCCAGCTACGACACTGGCGTATGAACACATGGTAGGTGGAATGGGGCGATACAGACAAGGGACGCAGTGCCCATACCCTCTTCCCCGAAAAATGCGAAAGGATGAAGTACGTTGATCCGACCAGAGAGATGGTACACTTTTCAACGGGACATGGCTCATATCCAACACACTGGCACCGATCTGGCCTCAGAAACACAGACGTACGTAAAAAGTTGTGCCCTGCGAACTCCAGAAAATGTAATATTACAGTGTGAGAGACTAATGAAATAAGACCACTGTGAAGACGTTAAACACTTCATACGACAACCTGACAATTGGTGAACTTTACATAGTGTAGCAGGCAGGAACGTCAATATTCCATATTTAGAACACGCCAACAAGAAGAAATGTTCAAATGTTTGTGAAGCTTAGGGGACTTAACTGCGTGGTCATCAGTCCATAAACTTAGAAACTATTTATAACTTATACTACGAACTACCTTAAACTAAAGACGATACAAACATCCATGTCCGAGGGGGCTTCGAACCGCCGACGGGGAGTGGCTTCACGCATCAGAGCATAGCGCCTCAATGCGCTTGGCCACTCCGCCGCGGCGCCAACAAGGAACACAACAAAAAACCTGGAACTGTTCAGACACAAATACAGATACTAACACAGTTACTGAAAGTGACACAGCTCATGAAAAAACACCTTAATAAACAAATAGATAACAAGGAAAACAATATGCAAGTTGACTAGAAAGACAAGAGTTATCATTTAATAAAATGTAAAAGTAATAATAATTGTGAATATAGAAACCAAACAACAGTAAGCAAAGGCATTACACAACAAGCAATAATACTATAAATAAAGTAAAATAATTTTAGGATCGTGTAAATAAAAAGCTGCTTCAGGAGGGACGGGCTTGAGGCCTTATAGAAGCCGTCCCGCATGGAACAGACAGCTTAATGAACATAATCAGTTTGTTTTCTAATTTAAATTAACCTCCGTCAATATCCACCATCATGAGTGGTATTTAAAAATAATAAAAATAAAAAATGTTGGAATAATTTCAGATTAAATACAGGCAAGTTCTGGAGGGACAGGCTCGAAGTATTTTCCCGAGACCCTCCCACCTGTAACAGCCAGATAAACAACTAAATGTGTACACTCTTTGTAATGTTTTTATCTTTTTCAATGTGTAAATCTCTATGTTTGTATTTTTTTTCTCTCTTTTCTATTGATTTTTTTCCATTTAATATCATCGCTCCTTAGACTATCTAAATAGTAACGTGAAAGAGTGTATGTCATTGTATGCTATAAGTTGTGGGTAGCAGGTTATAAAAATATGCAATAAATAAGTAAATAAATATTCATAATATAGTAAGGACGGTTCACAACTCACGTAAAGACGTGGCGACGAGCTGCGACAGGCACATACAAAAGAAACACACTTACAACACTTTCAGCTTTCGGCCATGGCCTTCTTCAGAGAGAGAGAGAAAAAAAAAAAAAAAAAAAAAAAAAAAAAAAAAAAAAAAAAAAGAGACATTCACGCAGTCACACAGGCACACAACACAGTCATATAACCGCAATTCGGAGGTGATGGTTGTATGACTGTGTTTTGTGCCTGGGTAATTGTGTGTTTTTTTCTGAACAAGGCCATGGCCGGTAGCTGAAAGTGTTATAGGTGTGTTACTTTTGTATGTGCCTGTCGCAGCTCGTCGCCACGTCTTTGCGGTGAGTTGTAAACTGCCCTTACTATATTATTAATTCCAACCTGAAGTTTCCATTATTAAATAAATATTCATATTCTCAACGGAAACTGTGTCATTAAAATCGTGTACTCGGTTCAGACGCGTGTAATATAAATTCTTTCTCTCGTTTATTAACGTTAACACCGCTGTAACTGATTGTTACCACTAGTATTATCTGTGTTAGATATCGAGAGGTAATAGCAGTTGCCAGTACTCGTCAAGTTAGTTCGGTACACAATCAACAGATGGCAGCACAGCCCATACACTAATTGTGCTCGTAAATGTAGTTAGATAAACAATCGACAGATGGCAGCACAGGCCAAAAACAAATTACAGACGCAGTGCAAACTTTAACATTGCGTTTAAGCGCCAACAACCAACTACAATAGCTGTAAAGCCACAATAACGTAATCAACAACTTTTACAAATCGCAATACAGAATATGTTGTGTGGTAATTGTTCATTGTCTGGCGGTAACGTCACTGCAATGAACCTCTCCTTATAGCGCCGCGTGAAGTGCGTAAAAAATCTTGATGGTCGCAGCAGTAATCGTGGATATCGACCCGGGTTTCGACACCAATTTTTAATGTCAGGAATGATAGTAGTAGTGCAGTGATTTGTAATGTACCACAGTACTTTGATTATAAAAGCACAGAACATATATAACCAAAGGAGTTTACTAGTCACAGCAGTCAAGGTGGTTAGAATTAGAATAAATGGAGATTATCTCTACTGAGAACAGGATTGGTTGAAGCCATAAAGACCAAGCTTTTGTGCCCAAAACAAAGATTTCTCACTTAAAACCTGTGTTAATATGGTTCTCTTTACGTAATGTCACTAAATTGACAGTCATATCGCAGTATTTACTTATATATGACGTACATTTCAACGACTAGAGCTACCGTATACACCCACTACGACAAATGTTTTGGGCACATACAAATGCCGGAGTGCCCTCCTTGTCACAGATATATAAGAAGCAGAGATATTAATATGTTAATTACATCGATTTCCAACATACGCCGCATACTCTAGAGTCGATAACAGACTCATTTGCAGAAAACGATTTAAAAAATTGTCAGTCGACAGGCTGTACAATAAATAATAATTTTTATGAGAAAAAATGTTTTCTCCCATCCGAGATATCCACAGAAACGTAAAGTGGTTGGGCTTAAGTATTTTCACGGTGTCTGTGCTCTCCACTGCGAAGCTTCGCCGGGTCTAGCGACATACATTGAATTCATCAGGTACGACTATTTGCTGCGAGGAACAGTAATGGTATTCCTGATTCGTATCGGGGAATTCCTATCCTTTTCTGTCGTTTACGTAGTACGTTGTGATTCAGACGCCACATTTGTTGCCCACGCGTCAGCATGTTGTCGGGTAGCGTAACGCAGGAATTCACGTGCTGCTGATTCAGGTGACTGGCCCTGACCTCTGCTGGCGTAACATCTTACGAAAGCTTTCAAGCAGCCGACTGCGAGCAGCGTGGCGGTCTGTTCATGCCAGACGTCGTACCTGCTTCCTTTTAGTCTCTTGTCCTTGTTGCTACTGTACTCTAAGAACAAGAAGGCTCTGTCATTTCAAGGTCGGGAAAGTTACTTTTTTAAAGTAAAAAGTTACAGTTAAAGTTGCTTCCCTGGAAGGTAACTTACAAGGTAATGGTTAGACTTGTCGTGTCGAAACCTTTGTTGCTATTTTTACCACTGAGAGTTAACATTGAAGGAAGTCTGTATGCAAACTGTTAGCTGCTGACATGATCTGGAAGTCTGTAAAAACTTTTATGAAGTATGACATTATTGTCGCATGGTTTCCGCGCATATAACTGCCTGCTGTACAGCCCTGACCTCTTTCACTACGTTATACCAACGCAATCTAGGGACAAGGTGGCGTTAGATACGCGCCGCTCTCTTGCCATTAAATATTTCAAATGTTTGTATAGCTTATGGGACTTAACTACGGGGTCATCAGTCCCTAAACTTACAAACTACTTATGAACTAGCTAACACTAAGGACGGCACAAATATCCATGCCCGAGGGGGGGGGGGGGGCGGTCGAACCCACGACAGTAGTGGCCGTGCAGACCGTGACTGGAGCGCCTCAGTCCCCTCGGCCACTGCGGCCGGCCTCTCCTGCCACAACAGTGACAGAGCTGATTCGCCCAGTGAAAGCGATCGTACGATGATTAATAAATACGACAATAATAAAGTCGTTGACAAATGTAGCTGGTATGTTATCTACAACATTCTTTCCAAATAGCTATGAAATAGACACAAATACATATATGGTTTAGAAGACGTCAAACCTTTATTTCTTGTAAATACCATAAAAATGCGAAATATACAATGTTCAAAACATACTTTTTGTGCACCAAGAACATGCAAGCAAAGACGACATATGACAGCCCAGCGAATCACAGACATTGTTAGACGTCCGTAGACAAAACTCGGCCGGTGTTAGGAAGGAACCAGGCCTAATATCGGTATAATTCGAGGCGTGCCATGCATATTTGATCGTATTTTGCAAACGTTGGGAGGAAAACTGATAATATACGACTGATAGCAACTTGAGAATATTGTCACGGTGATAGACAGCAAACTGCAGTGATTTGCACACAATAATTTTCTCTGTTAATTTTCTGTAAAATGCCTTCCACTGCCGGAAAAATTTTCTGTCTAACGGTTGAATTACGTTCATCGTGCCGGGTAGAATCTGAAGTATCTCTACTTCTTTGTCAGGGTGAGCTCTAAATACAGCTTTTAATGAATCAGAACTTTTATGACCTGACCACGAATCTAGAAGGAGATTTGTTCCCGCAGAACGGAAGAAAAGCATGGCGCATGAAAAGTGTAACGTTATCATTTCCCATTTTTCCAGACTTCGATGCATCTACCACAAGATTGTCTGCGTAGAACATTGTTTGTTTGACACGTGGTACAAAACGTCCAGTTGGTTCTTGAAGACACACATATAGTTTAGGCAGCAATGAACCAGCCAGTCTAATTATGGGCATTATAGTGTATGAATGGGTGAGTGCAGTCGTGGACTGCGCAATTGCCTCAATATGTTTTCCCCTTTGAATGACAGTGTTCTTTTCGCACGGATTTCTTTTTTAAAACCTGACTGATCTGCATTGTAAACTTAAGATTCACTAAAACTGGCGATCTTATTTTTTGCAATCGTAAGAAAAGCTTCTATCATTTCCATTTAAGTCACTTCATTTTTCGACCTGTTTCTCGATACAGATTTTGTTATTTTTCGTGCCACAATTTTATGTGTTATTTTGAAGCGACTAATCCAACTTTGAGAAGCTGTAAAATATTTACCGCCTATCGCGTTGGCAATCTCTAACGCCCAATCACGCAAAGTTGTGTCGTTGACACTCAATAACTGTCGTCTGGCATCGGTAAATTGCTCAAAAAGTCGCGCATTTATCTCCGTCGCATTTTCCAGTCGACTCTTACGTCGTCCAGCGACTTTCTTTTTCCATCTATACAATTCACGTTCAGAACAGACAAAGTGATACCTATTTTGAACAATAGACACGTAGGAGTTTCTTACCACTTTCGTTCAACCAATACTTCACTGCTTTTTCTTTGTCTGATAATGTAATTGTAGTTGCTGGTGTTGCTTTCGGAAATAATTGATGATGGTACGTGGCACTATCACTCGAGAAGAGTCTTCATGTGTGCAACTTTCTTCCGTTTCTTCGCCGTCTGTAGATTCACAGTCTGCAATATCGAGTGTTTCAATCGTTTCTAGCCACATGTCTGCGCTATTTACATGCTCGTCTAGAAGTTCAACTACCATGTCGCACATCACATAGCGTTCACGCGTGTTTTCTGTTGATTGCTTGCCGCGGTGGAGTAGCCGAGCGATCTAAAGCGCCTCGCTGCGGAGCGCGCGGTTGCTCGCCGTGGGGGTTCGAGTCCTCCCTGGGGCATGGGTGTGTGTGTGTTTGTCCGTAGGTTAGTTTACCTAGGTTTAAGTAGTTTGTAGGCTACGGACTGATGACCACGCAGTTTGGTCCGATAGTTTTACAAACATTTGAACATTTTTTTGTTGATTGCTTCATTTGGCGTCTGTGGTATATCTCCATGGCAAGCAGCAAAACATTTACAGGGTTTGCCATCACCTGTGAGTGGAGACTGAATGTTCACCATAAATTGGCTTGCGGAGTACAGATGTAGATGTAGAGAACATCTTTCACATCTCTAACCAGTTTCCCACTCCCATGAACCACAGACATTGCCGAGGTGGGGTGGCTTGCGTGCCTCAACGATACAGATAGCCGTACCGTAGGTGCAACCACAGCGGAGGGGTATCTGTGGAGAGGCCAGACAAACGTGTGGTTCCTGAAGAGGGGCAGCAGCCTTTTCAGTAGTTACAGGGGCAACAGTCTGGATGATTGACTGAGCTGGCCTTGTAACATCAGCTAATGTGGCTTTGCCACACAGCTACTGCGAACGGCTGAAAGCAAGGGGAAACTACAGCCGTTACCTTTCCCGAGGACATGCAGCTCTACTGTATGAACATATGATGATGGCATCCTCTCGGGTAAAATATTCCGGAGGTAAAATAGTCCCCCATTCGGATCTCCGGGCGGGGACTACTCAGGAGGATGTGATCATCAGGAAAGACAATACTGGCATTCTACGGGTCGGAGCGTGGAATGTTAGATCCTTTAATCGAGTAGGAAAATTAGAAAATTTAAAAAGGGAAATGGATAGGTTGAAGTTAGATATAGTGGGGATTAGTAAAGTTCGGTGGCAGGATGAACAGGATTTCTGGTCAGGTGACTACAGGATTATAAATACAAAATCAGTTGGGGGTATCACAGGAGTAGGATTGATAATGAATAAGAGAATAGGAATGCGGGTAAACTACTATGACCAGCACAGCGATCGCATTATCATTGTCAAGATAGATACGAAGCCAACACCGACAACAGTAGTACAGGTTTATATGCCAACTAGCTCTGCCGATGATGAGGAGATCGAAGAAATATATGAGGAGCTAAAGGAAATTATTCAGACAATTAAGGGAGAGGAAAACTTAATTGTTATGGGAGACTGGAATTCGGTAGTAGGACAAGGAAGGGAAGGGAAGATAGTGGGTGAATATGGTCTGGGCAAAAGGAATGAAAGAGGAAGCCGCCTGGTAGAATTTTGCACGGAACATAATTTAGTTATTACAAACACCTGGTTTAAGAATCACAAAAGAAGGTTGTATACGTGGAAGAGACCAGGAGACACCGGGAGATACCAGATAGATTTTATAATGGTAAGACATAGATTTCGGAACCAGGTTTTGAAGTGTAGGACATACCCAGGGGCAGACATAGACTCTGACCATAACTTGTTGGTTATGAACTGTAGGCTGAAACTGAAGAAACTACAGAAAGGTAGGAAAATAAGGAGATGGGACCTAGATAAATTGAAGGAACCTGAAGTTCTTAAGAATTTCAGAGGGAGCTTCAGGCAACAATTGACAGAAACAGGGGAAAATAAAACAGTTGAGGAGGAATGGGTAAAATTGAGAGATGAAATAGTGAAGGCAGCAGAGGACAAAATAGGTAGGAAGGCAAGACCTGCAAAAAATCCTTGGATATCACAGGAGATACTAAATTTAATCGATGAAAGGAGAAAGTATAAAAATGTAGTAAATGAAACAGGCAAAATGGAGTACAGACGACTAAGAAATGAGATTGACAGGAAGTGCAAAATGACTAAGCAGGAATGGCTAGAAGGCAAATTCAAGGATGTAGAAGAATGTATAAATAGGGGAAAAATAGATACAGCCTACAGGAAAATAAAAGAAACATTTGGCGATAAGAAAAACAGCTCTATGAATATCAATGACACTGATGGAAAACCAGTTCTCAGCAAAGAAGGGAAAGCTGAAAGGTGGAAAGAGTATATAGAGGGGCTCTACAAAGGAAATGAACTTCGAGACACTATTGTAGGAAGGGAAGAGGATGTAGATGATGATGAAATAGGAGATACTATACTGAGAGATGAATTTGACAGAGCACTGAATGATCTAAGTCGAAACAAGGCCCCTGGAGTAGATGATATCCCGTCAGACCTACTGAAGTCTCTGGGAGAACCAGCCATGACAAAATTGTTTCACATTGTGTGTAAGATGTATGAGACAGGTGAAGTACCCTCAGACTTTAAGAAAAATGTTATAATCCCCATACCAAAGAAAGCGGGTGCAGACAGGTGTGAAAACTACAGAACCATCAGTTTAATAAGTCATGGTTGCAAAATATTAACACGAATTATATACAGAAGGATGGAAAAGCTGGTAGAAGCCGACCTCGGAGAAGATCAGTTTGGGTTCAGGAGAAATGTAGGAACACTGGAGGCAATACTCACTTTACGGCTTATCCTAGAAGATAGATTAAGAAAAGGCAAACCAACATTTCTAGCTTTTGTAGATTTGGAGAAGGCTTTTGACAATGTTGATTGGAATAAACTCTTTCAAGTTCTGAAGCAAGCAGGAGTAAAATATAGGGAACGTAAGGTTATTTACAACTTGTACAAAAAGACAGCGGTTGTCAGAGTTGAAGGGCATGAAAGGGATGCATTGGTTGGAAAGGGAGTAAGACAGGGTTGTAGCCTTTCCCCAATGTTGTTCAATTTGTACATTGAGCAAGCTATAAGGGAAAGCAAGGAGAAATTTGGAGAAGGAATTAAAGTTCAGGGTGAAGAATTAAAAACATTGCGTTTTGCCGACGACATAGTAATTCTGTCAGATACAGCAAAGGACCTGGAAGAGCAATTGAACGGAATGGACAGTGTGCTGAAAGGTGCATATAAGATGAACATTAACAAGAGTAAAACAAGGGTAATGGAGTGCACTGTAAGAAAATCAGGTGATGCTGAAGGAATTAGATTAGGTAACGAAACAATAAAGGAGGTAGATGAGTTTTGTTACTTGGGCAGTAAAATAACAAATGATGGTCGCAGTACAGATGATATAAAATGCAGAATGGCAATGGGTAGAAAGGCGTTTTTGAAAAAGAGAAATTTGCTAACATCGAATATTGATTTAAGCCTAAGGAAGTCCTTTCTGAAGGCATTTGTATGGAGTGTTGCCTTGTATGGGAGTGAAACATGGACGATAAGCAGTGTGGACAGAAAGAGGATAGAGGCTTTTGAAATGTGGTGCTACAGAAGAATGCTGAAGATTAGGTGGGTGGATCGCGTAACTAATGAGGAGGTACTGAACCGAATTGGGGAGAAAAGAAATTTCTGGCATACCTTGACTAAAAGAAGGGATAGATTGGTAGGACACATTCTTAGACATCAAGGAATTGTGAATTTAGCGTTGGAGGGAAGTGTGTGGGGTAAAAATCGCAGAGGGAGACCAAGAGACGCGTATAGTAAGCAGATTCAAGTGGATGTGGGTTGTCGTTCTTATGAGGAGATGAAAAGGCTTGCTCAGGATATAGTAGGGTGGAGAGCTGCATCAAACCAGTCTCTGGACTGAAGACCACAACAACAACAACAACCAGTTTCAGGACGGTATATTTCGAAATGTGTAGCAGAAATGAAAAGGAAGTGCATGCCACAGAAACGAATATTCGTTTCCCCTTTCCACCAAAACCGTGCAACGATATTCCTCATTAGTGAACGCCGCGATAAGACGGCCGCACCTCCCGACCATGCGCACAACGCTCACCATAACAACAGCTTGCGACTCGCCATTTCCAGGGGTGCCCAGCCGTCACCGCAAGCGCCAAGCAGGAAAAACAGCCATTTTCGTGATTTTTTTTAGGTGACTTCCAGGTCATGTCAGCAGCTAACATTCTGCATACAGACTTCCTTCAATGTTAACTAACAGTGCTAAAAAAATCAATACATGTTTCGGCATGACAAGTCTGACCATTCCCTTATTAGTTACAGTTACTACACATCGAAAGTGATTTTATCAGTTACAAGGAACTTGGTGTATCTAAAACAGATCAATGGATTCTCTATACCACAAGTAATCTTTGAAAATTATTATATTGGAAATATGAGTATACCCTTAGTTTTGTGAGTTCTCGAAGTTTCGAGCTCGACGACGTTGTCATGAATACTTAATGCGATATGGACCATTGTAAAGCAAGAAAAACATGTGAATGAGAGATTTACCTTTATTAGATAGGTGGTGAGATCTAATCAAAATTTTCTGACCTACGTGAGGCTGTTTGGTGTTACGGTTACGCTGAAAGCGTTTTCTCCTATCGGCGGCTCTCTTTATATTGTCCAACGCCAATTCAATAATTTCATCATGACGTAAACTTTTGTGCTTAGGAAAAGGTAACAATTCTTTGATGTGATCGGGTGGCTGTTTATTTTTTAGCACCAATATCGGTGAAAGACAGGTGGAATCATTGGGAAGCTGATTTATCACGTTTTGAAAAGTATGATGATATTTATCCGAGTTGTTATGATACCGATGTCAATACAGCCGACACAGTTTCCCGAGTTCTTTCATAACACGTTCACATCACATTCAATATAGGTACAGATTCAGTACAACGCAATGATAATGGATACCACAATTTCAAGTACATAGTCAACAATGCTAATTTTAGAGTTTTTGAAGAGTCAATTGTTAAAGAACTAGAACAGCAATTTCTAAATCAATCTGCCTCAATGACTTTACTCGACATGGACAAAGAATTAAGTATGGTAGCGGAATGGGAAACGAATATCGACGGGTTAGTGACCGACTACGAAGCAGCTATAGACACAGCATGTAAGAATGCCTTCAAAATAAAGGACCCTTTATGTGTGAAATCAAAAAAGCGGTCGGTTCCATGGTGGACAACCGAATTAACGATTCAGAGGAAAAAAACAAATGCTGCCAGGCGATTGTATCAAAGAACGCAGAATGACGAGGTATTAAGAATTCAGCGAAGAGAGTTTTATCTTAAGCAGAAGAAGGAATACACAGAAGCGATTCGTCAAGCAAAACTACGATCTTGGAAGGAATATTGTAGTTTTACGTCTGGCAACAATCCGTGGAATGCAGTCTATCGATTGGCGTCAGGAAAACTACGCAACACTTCATTCATGACAAACCTACAGAAAGAAGATGGCACGATGACAGTAAACCTAGAGGATACACTCAACTCCATGCTGGATTACTTCATTCCACTGGATAACGAGGACGAAGATACTGAATACCATAAAGATGTTAGGTACGTTACCGAAACCATTGTAATTACAAACAAGGATAAAGATTTCACAACGGAGGAAATTCGTACTGTAATGGAACAGCTGAATCCTAAAAAGTCTCCAGGAGAGAATTGCATAAATAGTTTAGTTCTACTGAGGGTGTCTAATATGTTTCCTCAATTTGTTACTACGATCTACAATCGTTGCCTTCAAATGAAATGCTTCCCCAAACTATGGAAGCGAGCTAAAATAATGCCGATAGTAAAGCCTGGAAAGGAACAAAGCGCATAAATCAAGAAGTATCGTCCAATAAGTCTTTTATACACTGAAGCAAAGATACTGGAAAAACTTTTAATAAATCGAATAATACATTTCGTCTACTCCAGAGATCTTCTGCATAAGAACCAGTACGGTTTCACCCCACAAACAAGTACGACTGACGCGCTAATGGCTGTAAAAGAATTTGTGGAGAGTAGTCTCACAACTAAAATGTGTGTCATTATGGTGAGTCTGGATGTACAGGGCGCCTTTGACGCAGCTTGGTGGCCAGGTATTTTAAAGACGTTGCGTGAGTTTAACTGTCCCAAATCTGTATAACCTTACACGTAGCTATTTCAGTCACAGAACTACAACGTTGAATGTCAACAACCTTCTCATAGAAAGATCGGCTACCAAAGGATGCCCACAAGGTTCTTGTTGCGGACCCGGTTTCTGGAATATATTATATGATTCCTTGCTTAAATTGCCTTACTCAGGACACTCTCTTGTTATAGCCTTTGCCGACGATCTGATTGTTCTAACCAAAGGAGAGAGTCCTCTTGCCGCTGAGAACATCTGTAACATAGACATGCAATTAATATCGACTTGGGCCAGTAATAATAAACTCCAATTCAATGAACAGAAATCAAAAGCTGTACTTATCACCAGGAAAAGGAAATTTGCCTCATTGAGAACCGCAATATACCTTAATAACAAAGTGCTTCAACAAGTAGACCATCTAAAATATCTGGGCGTTATAATCGACAGTAAGTTTACATTCAACATACACATTCAACATATTACAGATAAATGCACGGTCTTGATTAACGCACTTTCCAGATCAGCAACACTCAACTGGGGTCTGCGGGCTACCGCACTGCAAACTATTTATAAAGGAGCAATACTGCCTATATTATCGTACGGCTCACCGATGTGGATAGATGCACTGGAGCGACAATACAACCGTACCAAAATTAACAGAGTTCAACGGTTAATCAATTTAAAAATGGTTAAAGCTTACAGAACGACATCCAGCGAAGCACTTTGTGTTCTTTCAGGTCTCATGCCTATAACACTTAAGATACAGGAAATAGCTAAATATTATAACCTGGTCAAAACCAAAGACGCCAAACAGACAATCGACATCGCCCTAGAGTACAGAAGCTGGGCACACCCTGCAGACTTTACAAGGATAATTGAGAAGGACGCCAGCAAAAGCTACGCTGTTGAAGTATACACAGATGGAAGCAAATCAGACGACGGAGTGGATTCGGGGATAGCAATATTTGTTAATAAGTGGCTTACTTACCAGATACAGCTAAAACTGTCTAATGAATGCTCAAACAATCAAGCGGAACAATTTGCCATCGTCAATGCTCTTGAGTTCATAAATAATCTCTCGAATACTGATACAACTGCAGTAATTCACACCGACAGCAGAATTACTTTGGACTCTTTGCGAAATCCGAAGAACCACGACTTGTTGATTGAAGAAATAAGAAGTAATATCAGAAGGTTGCAGACACACAACTGGCTGGTGCATTTCGAATGGGTTAAGGCACATCAAGGGATATGGGGAAATGAACTAGCTGACAACCTTGCTAAAAGAGCAGCTCGATCACGACAGTCAACACGCTATAACAAAATACCTACAAGTGCCGTAAAGAAGAAACTTCGAGAAGAGTTTAAAAACAAATGGGACATTGAGTGGCACAGAACAAAAAACGGTGGAAGCACTAAACCGTATTTTACTACGATCCGACAACGTTTAATGATTAAACTTCCAATATCTCCGAATTTTACAGCTATGCTAACAGGCCATGGGAAACTGAAAGCCTACTATCAGCGGTTCAAAATAATTGAAGACGGAACGTGCACATGTAACAGTGCTGTCCAAACTATTGACCACGTGCTTTTCGACTGCTGCAATTTACTGAAAGAGAGGGACCATCTCAGGAAAAAAAATAGCTGCCAAAGGAGGAGGATGGCCCGTCAGTAAATATGACTTAGTACATAAATACACTACTGACTTTTACAATTTTTGTAATTCAATAAGATTTCCTAATGTATAAAACTTTTACAATTTTTGTAATTAATTAAGATTTCCTAATGTATAAAATTGTTTGTTCCTTTGTAAACCCTGCCAACTTGTATACTGTACTTGTGTTTGTAAGAACATTTGGTGTAACCGCCTGAATCAAACCATCAAACATGTAATATTGCTATGTAATGGGGCATGTTAAATAATAAATAAATAAATAAATAAATAAGGGGTAGAAGCAACATGATAAAGAGATATAAATACAGATTTCATTTTCCTACGCCGCAGCGTATATGTCCAAATTTTAGATCGAAACTGTGGCCCGTTGTCGGAAAGAAATTTGTCAACGTAGCTTCTTTCAGAAAATGTTTGATAAATGCATTGGTTACAGACTTTGCCGTCGCGCGGCGAAGTGAAGTTAAAGATATAAATTTCGACACAAGCCCGACTGTCACAATACGTTGTTTGTCCTTGGTAGCGGACCGAATAAATCAACGGCCGCTAATCCATCAAGTGAGCTTGCGCATTAATTAGCACACTGGATTGTCATTCTGGATGAAACTGGTTCAGACCGATCTCCGGCCATCCAAATTTAGGTTTTCCGTAATTTCCAGACAAATGTCGTGTTGATTCCTTTCCCTAGGTCCATTCCAAAACGATCAGAGTGTGCTCCCTTCTAACGATCACCTTATCGACTGGTCGTTAAACACTGATCATCCGTCTTATCTTGCTATGTCCCATATTGAAAGGACCTTATCAGTTGGCAGTGGCGTATATAAGGCAGCGGGGAGGGGCCTCAGGAAATAATAAAAGAGAGAAGTACAGGATGTGAAATTTTAGGAAATCATGCGGGAAGGATCGCCGTGATAGTCATACTTTCCTGTATTGGTGTCGGAAGTGGGGTGTTACTGGTGTGAATTTCGTGCCATTTTATAAAATAGCTATATTTTTATAATTTAACTAGCTTAAACCCGCGGCTCCTCTCCCGTGTTGGTTGATTATGATAGATAAGCTATCTTTCAGTAGTGTGCTATGAGACTGGTTTTGAAGGATGAAATTAAATACAATACCTTCTTTAGAAACAAACTGAAAACTATTCCTATCCGACTGCAGAAGTCTATGCACTTACCGTTTATCAGGAACGTAATTAGTGTAGAGCAAATCAGACGTAAAAATGCACTCGTTTCGAAGAATCCAATCACGAAATTCAATAATAATGATAGTAATAATATCACAGATAGATCACTTGATGTAATGCGCGGAACGTCAAATCGATTTTTTTTTAAAAGATGTTTTAAAAGAAATTTCTTTTTTATTTCTTTATTTATTTATTCTATAATTCCGTATTCGTTTGCTTATCCTTACAGAGAAAGAGCTTAAAACATTGTAGCACGCATAGACCAAAGACATGGTCTGTGGTATCACGTATCGCTGTATGTAACCTCCTTGCTATAGAGTCGCAAACGTCATGTTAGCCTTCAGTCCGAATTTTTTTATAGTTTGACGACTTTCAACCACCATATCTTTCACCGCCTTATAGCTATCGGTATGTAACTGCTATGGTGTGCAACGGGAGACTTCGGACAACAATTACACAAAAACCATTCGTTTGCGTTCTGTAGTTTTTGCTGCAGAGCGAAATATTAACACACACATACACGTAGAATTTTATATACACCGATAACTTTCCATCCCAATATACTCCACCCTTTTATCATTATCAACCCTCAAGCAACAATGCAACCAATAAAACCGTTTTCAAAGAGTAAATATAATTTTCAAAGAGTAATTATTGTTCCGCATTTTGCGTTATATTCTTAAAATTACTAAATATCTATCAGATTGCTAGAAAACCGTGCCTAAAATCTTCCTCAGGTATAAATTAGTAACTGTACAAATATTTAAGTCTCTGCGTCTTGTCGTTCGGACGTAATAAGCGTACACGAAACAGACATTCACATTAATATATATAGCTATCCTATCGCGATAAAACCGTGTCTAAAGCCTTTCCAGGGTAGACATTAGTAACTGTACAAATCTTTAGCTTTTTATGACTCGTGATAAACGTACACCGAACAGACAGTCACATTTTCAGATATAGATATCAAAAATAAAAAAAGCTTGATCTCAGTAAGGTGCTTCAGCGAAAATTTTCCTCTGAATATGAGCAGCAAAACTGACAGAAAACCTCATGGGATGTGTATTTATCTTTAATCTTGCCCCCTCTCCCATGAAAATATATGCCACATTCGCCACTGCCAGTCACATCAGGTACTTAGCCAGGAATCTAAGCCTGGTCTCAAATATCTGTTACTCGTTAACACATCGTAACAGGACACGGAAAATTTTAAAGCTCTGCGCAAGTTTTGTCACATGAATGTCAGAGATGGAAACAGGGTGCAAATGAGATTTTACGGTGTTCTACGGTTTGTACAAAAATATACGAAGCCAACACAGAGCACGGTAGCACAAGTTAATATGCCAACTTAGTCTGCCGATTATGAGGAGATCAAAGAAATGTATGAGGAGGTAAAGGAAATTACTCAGACAGTTAAGAAAGAGGAAAAATTAACTGTGATGGGGAACTGGAATTGGATAGTAGGAAAGTAGTGTGTAAAAATGGACTTGGTAAAATGAATGAAAGAGTAAGTCGCGTACAGGAAAATAAAAGAGCCATTTGGAAACAAGAAAAACACCTCTATGAATAGAAAAACTCAGATAGAAAACCAGTTCTCAGCAAAGAAGGGAAACTGAAAGGTGGAGAGAGTATACAGAGGGACTCTATAAAGGATATGAACTTAGAAACAATAATGTAGGAACGGAAGAGGAAGTAGATGAAATAGGAGATACTATACGGAGAGAAGAATTTGACAGAGCTCTGAAAGACATAAATACGAACAAGGCTCCTTTAGTACATGACATTCGCTCAGAGCTACTGAGGTCTCTGGGAGAGCTAGCCATGACAATGTTTCACCTGGTATATAAGATGTATGAGACAGGCGAATTACCATCAGACTTTAAGAAAAATGTAATAAACCCCATTCCAAAGAAATGAAGCGTTGACAGGTGTGAACATTACAGAATTATTAGTTCAATAAGTCATGGCTGCAAAATTTTAACACGAATTATTTACAGAAGGATTCAAAAGCTGGTAGAAGCCCACCTCGGGGAATATGTTTGGATTCATGAGAAAGGTGGAACACGGGAGGCCATCCTCACTTTACGACTGATCTTACAAGATACGTTAACGAAAGACAAACCTGCATTTTTAGCTTTTGCAGATTTGGAGAAAGCTTTTGACATTGTTGATTGGAATACACTCTTTCAAATTCTGAAGTCAACAGTGGTAAAATGTAGATAAAGGAGTGTTATTTACAACTTGTACAAAAGCCAGACTACAGTTACTACAGTCGAAGGCCATGAAAGGGAAGAACTGGTAGGAAAGGGAGTAAGGTAGGGTTGTAGTCTTTCTCCAATGTTATTCAATATGTACATCGACGAAGCTGTAAAGGAAAGCAAAGAAAAATTTCAAGAAGAGGTTAAAGTTGAGGGTGAAGAAATAAGAACATTACGTTTTGCTGATGACATCGTAATTCCGTCAGAGACAGGAAAGGACCTGTAAGAGCAATTAAACGGAATGGAAAGTGTCTTGAAAGGATCTTATAAGATGAACATTAACAAGAAGAAAACAAGGGTAACGGAATGCAGTCTACGAAAATCAGGCTATGATACTCTGCCAGTCACTAGAAATCTGATTTGCAAAGTATCCCATGTAGATGTAGACGTAGATGAAGAAATTAACGAAACAATGAAAGTGGTAGATTAGTCTTGTTACCTGGCTACTAAAGTAACATACGATTGTTGCAGTGCAGGGGACATAAAATGCAGAATGGCAATGGTAAGAATAGGAAAAATTTACTTAAATCAGATATTAAAGTGTAAGGAAGTATTTTCTGAAAGCATTTGTGTGGAGTGTTACCCTGTACGGTAGTAAAACATAGACGATAAACAGCTCAAACAGGAAGAGGATAGAGACTTTTGAAATGTGAGGCTACAGATAAATGATGAAGATTAGATGCATAGATCGCATACCTAATGAGAAGGTGTGGATAAAAATTGAGGAGAAAAGGAATTGCTGGCGTAAATTGACTAATAGAAGGGATCGATTGTAGGACACATTCTTAGACATAATGGAAGCATTGGAGGGAAGTGTGTGGGGTATAAATCGCAGAGGGAGACGAAGAGACGCATATAGTAAGCAGATTCAAATGGATGTGAGTTGCCGTTCTTATGAGGAGATGAAGAGACTCGCTTAGGGATAGAATAGGGTGGAAAGTTGCTTCAAACCAGTCTCCGGACTGAAGACCACAACAACAGTACAGAAAGACTCTGTTAGTTCGTAGAGGCGTTTTTATTGAGTTTCCGAATGTTTACAATAATACTGTGAACAGCACAGATAACAGGTCGTCGTCGTTTCAGTGAAGCAGATATGAGTCTTACTGGCCTTACGAGAACAAATATCCGTTCTAGCCTACAACTTCTTCACATATGCGGCACACACGATAAAGAAAGGTAATACAGTCCACGAGTTATGGGAAAGAGATTTTCTGTCACTCTCATCGAACCTTCAGGTTCGCTTACACATCAAATTCTAACAACATTCATGGTCCTGTGTAGGTAAATATAGACAGAGAAGCCCATTTCCCAGTTTAGAGTTGTTTGAAGCTCTTCTTAGCTTTGGAGCTTAATCAGGTGTATTCTTCCACTCACATAGTTCTTTCTGGCTGCTGGCGGTGGGCTGAAACTCTGCTGTTGCTTCCAGAACTTTCTAACTCCGGCCTGCCTGTAAACTGAAAGCCTTTAGCTGTTTACTTTAAAACTTTCGCGTGACTTCATCGCGTTCTTTACCCAAAATTCGCAATTAGTAAGAGATAAATTGTTGCTTTTTAACGCCTACAACCTGTGGACTCACGTACGTGACAACCGCTGAACATTTCCATCAAATTATCAGCTTCGTCATTAAAATCCATACGTAAAGGATGTGTTATCGAAGCGGCTGGCCGCGGTGGATTAGCCGAACGGTTCAGGTGCCTCGCTGCGGAGCGCGCGGCTGCTCGCCGTCGGAGGTTCGAGTCCTACCTGGGGCATGGGTGTGTGTGTGTGTGTGTGTGTGTGTGTGTGTGTGTGTGTTTGTCCTTAGGTTAGTTTAACTTAGTTTAAGTTACGGACTGATGACCACGCAGTTTGGTCCGATAGATTTGCAAACATCTGAACTTCTGAAGCGGCTACCAAACTGCGATAGAAACACCCAGGAAATTTTGTTGACATGGCTTCTTGGTTGGAGTGTACCATGATAAAAGAAGTTCAGTATTGAAAATGGCACACACTAAAACAGGACATGCTATGTCAACAGTCCTTCCTCCTTTCTTTGTAATTAATACAGTATTTCAAAACCAATTTTCTATTTTCAAAATAATTTTCTTTATAATTTCTCCTCCCACAATTAATCTACATCTACATAGATACCCTGCAAGTTATACTGAAGTGCATGGTAGAGGGATTATCGAACAACTTTTATGATATTTCCCTATAGTTGCTTTCTCTAATAGCTCTGAGGAAAAAGGAACACCTAAATCTTTCTGATTCGATCTGATTTCTCTTACTTTATTTTGACAATCATGTCTCCCAATGTAGGTGGGTGCTAATAAAATATGTTCGCATTCGGAAGAGAAAGTTGGTGAAAGAAATTTCGCAAATAGATCTCGCCGCAACGGCTTTCTTTTAATGATTTCCACCCAAATTCCTAAATCGTTTCCCTGCGAAACGCCAGACATCACTTCTACTCGATGACTTGCAGATCACTCCTATTGATTTTCTTTAATATTGGAGTGACCTGTGCAAATTTTCAGTCTTCGGGTACGGAACGTTTCCTGCGCCAGCGGCTGTTTATGATAACTACGTATGGGGATATTGTATCAACATAGACTCAAGGGAACCTAACTGGTATACAGTAGGTACTGGGAGACTTACTTTTGTTTAGTGATTTAAGTTGATTTAATACTCCAGGGTATCTACTTCTAAATCACGCATGTGGCAGTTGTTCTTGATACGAATTCCGGAATATTTTTAAAAAATCTTCATATGTTTGTAAATCTAATGGACTTAACTACGGCGGTCATTAGTTTCTTAGCGTACAAACTACTTACACTGACTTAAAGTAAATTATGCTAAGTACAACACAAACACTCATACCGAAGGAGGACTCGAACCCCCGACGCAGCTGGGCGCCTTAGTGCGCACGGCTATTCTGCCGCTGCTCGGAATATTCACTTCGTCTTCTGCAGTGAAGGAATTTCGGGAAACTGTGTTAAGAAATTCTGCTTTAGCAGAAGTGTCAGCGGTAGCATTACCATTTCTAAGGTGTAATGAAAGTATACTTTATATACAGCCAGAATTTCTTAGGATTCTGTACCAAATTACGTGACAGGATATCGTTGTGGTAACTATTGTAAGCTCTCCGCATTGAAGTTCGAGTTAACTATCTAGATTCGGTGAGGGATTGCCATTCTTGGGGATTTTTGTGTACGTTTAAATTTCACGTGCTATCTTCTTCGCTTTTGCAAGAGTGATTTAATCTGTTTTGTGTACCACGACGGGTCAGCAAAATGTAAATTCTGCAGTTTGTTCGAGGAATTTGAAATTGATAAACAAATGTTTTTTGGGGTTGAGAGTGTCCTGAATGATCAGATTATCGGTAGAAATCAACGGTATGTCATTGAATGGTGTCTAGTCTTGGCATTTTTTTTTTAAATCTTAATAGTTCATACTGGCTTCTCGTTAAAATTTTTGTATCGATTTTGAACTATGTGCAACTATTTACAAATTTCCAAAGATATCCGACTATAATTTTTAACTATAACTGTTTACCGGGGCGTTGTAATCCCAGCTGCTATTAAATTCATAACTTTCTTAGAACCATTATGTTCCTTGATGGTTTTATTAATTGATTTATATTATGTCTAATGTGGCAGATTAGATTTGATTAGATTAATACTTGTTCAATAGATCATATATACGACATTTCGTAATGATGTGCAACGTTTCAGTTTAGTAAATGGTGTCTATAAATTACAGTATTTTAAGGCTTTTTTAATTCTAATTGCATTTTTTAAGTTTTATCTAAAAATTCATCTAAAGTGTAGAAGTAGTTGCTATTCAGAAATTCCTTTAATTTCTTTATAAATACCAGTTGGCTATCTGTCAGATTTTTTATGCTACTTGGTATGTGACCGAAGACTTGTGGCATCATGATTCACCCCTTTCCGTGCCAAAGTAAGATTTAACCTCGAATAGTGACTATCACCCTTTCTCCTAGTATTGTAGCTATGCACACTGCTATTACTTTTGAATTGGGTCGGATTCTTAATAACATGTTTCATGAGTTAATGTATATATTTTGAAGCTACAGTGAAGATCCCTAGATCCCTAAAAAAGTGTCTGCAGGATGATCTTGGGTGGTCTCCAGAAATTATTCTGATTACACGCTTTTGTGCAATGAATACTTTTTACTAAATGTTGAATTGCCCCAGAATATGATCCCATATGGAAGCAGTGAATGAAAAACGGAATAGTAAGCTAATTTACTGAGATGTATATTACCAAATTTTGCAATGATCCTGGTAGCATAAGTATCTGAACTCAAACGTTTCAGCAGATTTTCAACGTGTTTCTTCCAGTTCAATCCCTCATCCAAACACCTAAAAATTTTGAATATTCTACATTAGTTACAGATTTATGTCCAAAGTCTAAATTTATTAATGGTGTCATGCCATTTACTGTATGAAACTGTATATACTGGGTTTTATCAAAGTTTAATGAGAGTCCCTTTTGTAGAGAACCACTTAATAATTTTCTAAAAGATAACATTTACAATTTCATTACTTAATTGCTATTTTTCAGGCTTGATATCTATACTTGTTTCGTCAGCAAGTAATGGCAAGTCATTAATATATATTAAGAACAGAAAAGGACTCGAGACCGAACCTTGTGGGATCCCATTATTGATAACTCACCAATTAGAGCAATTAATTGTTTTTTCTGTGTCATGTGATCTGCGTATTTCAACTTTCTGTATTGTTCCAGTTTAGAATGATTTAAATCATTTGTGCACTGTCCCACTCATACCACAATACTTAAGCTTATCTAGAAGAATCCCATGATTTACACAATTAAAAGCCTTTGAGAGATCACAAAAAATCCCAACTGGTGATTTCCGATTATTCAAAGCATTTAATATTTCATCAATGAAGGTATATACAGGGTGTCCCAGCTATCTTGTCCACCAAAAATATCTCTGGAACGATAACAGCTATTGGAAAACGACTTTCACCAGTATCAATGTACGGCTGGGACCCATGAATGTACATATTTGGAAACATTCTAAAACGAAAGCAAATGTGTTTTTTAACACAAACTTATGTTTTTTTAAATGGACACCCTATATTTTTTCTTCATCATAAACAATGGCGTTGATTTCATCGCAATATTCGAATTACATCCCGAGATATTGCGACGAGAAGTCGCGCTGCTAGCGCACGTCCTGAGGCTCAGGCGTGAGCCCCATGCTGCCCGTAATCGCGATGTGATTGACATGCATAATCGCACTTCCATACTTATCAAGAGGTCCGAAACGAATAATACGGTCTGCTGCCATCAACTCTCATAAGCACGTAATGGTTTCCCTCTTGCGCGTTTTATATGTCTACGTATACAATATGAACCAGTACCGATCGGTATACACCAGTCAGGTTGTCTTATTTATCCTGCACACCCAAAATAAGGTTTATCGAATGTGTTAAATGATCCATTGTGCCTTTCGCGCACTCGTTCATCCAGGGCCTAGCTCTACCTAGACACGTATCCAACGTAGTTCCCACTATAGCCACAGTTATCACTTCGCCTTGTTTGTGATTTGCGACCCATGCAAACTCCTGTACTCCACCACCCTCCGAGCATCCCATTTGTTGTTGCTTTGGCATACAGTACACCGCTTGCCAGTGTAGTCGTGCATCAGAGTAATCTAGTGACGGCACGGAGGTAGTACACATTGTGAATAAACGTTGTGTTGTGTAACTTATACACACATGAAGAGATGGTAGAAATGCTGCTGATCTATGGAGAATGTAGCTTGACGGGAAATACGTTATTAGATTGCTTGTTTGTTTATAGTACTGTTAGAGAACATTATGATTATTACGTTAATATGTCTGTTTTCTACCCTACTCTACATACCTGTACTGTACCCTGTTGTAGGCGGGCGAAATTCTGTTCAGGCAGAACGACTGTACAGAATACGATTCCCTGACAAGACATCGCCTTCGCGCCGGATGTTTGGTCGTCTCACATCTCGTCTACGTGAAACGGGAAGCTTAAATCCAAGACCTAGACATCGTCCTAGAACACGCACAGATGAACGTGCTGAAGTTGCTGTGCTCGCTACCGTAGCTGTGAATCCTCACATCAGCACATGTCAAACTGAACGTGAAGTTGGTGAGTCGAAATTAAGTGCATAGCGTATTCTTCAACGTCATAAATTTCATCCTTACCATATTCATTTACACCAGGATCTTCATGGAAATGACTTCAGCAACGGGGTAACATTTTGTCGGTGGGCTCAACAAAAACTTCTGACTAATCCAAATTTTTTCGCAGAAATTCTCTTTACCGACGAAACATTATTCTCCAACAAAGGAATTGTCAATATGAAGAATATGCATTAATGATTCGCAGACAATCTAAAATGGCTCCGTCAGATATAGCATCAACGTCCGTGGAAAGTGAATGTTTGCTGTATGATTATGGAGATACCATTATCGGACCTTTCTTTGTAAATGGCGTCCAAAATGGCAGACAGTACTCCAGATTTATACGATCTTCCTGTTCTCTTGGATACCGTACCTCTGAACAGGAGAATGGTCATGTGCTATCAGCATGACGGATGCGCTGCACATAACGACTTAAGAGCACGACGACTTCTGAACCGTAAGTTCCCTGGTAGGTGGATTGGACTTGGTGGCCCAGTTAGGTGGCCTGCCCGATCTCCGGACTTTACAGCGCTGGATTTTTTTGTTTGGGGAGCAGTGAAGGATGCTGTTTACCAACATAAACCAACAACACCAGAGGGCATGAAGCAACGCATTATTGATGCTTGTGCAGCCATCAAAGAGGAAGCAGTAGCACGAAGTAGGGCATCCTTGATCCGCAGAGTGACCCTATGTATGTTATCCAATAGTTATCACTTTGAGCATGATATGTGAACGCTATCTTTAGTATGTAGTGCTGGTATCACAGTGCAAGTTTCTACAAAGGGCCATTTTACCCAGTGATGTTTAAAAAATTTTGTTTGAAACAATTTGTCATGTAACGCATTAGATAAACATAACATTGATAATTATGTGATAATAAAACTAATTGATTAAACATGTTTACATGCATCTTCTATGTCTTATCTGAATTTCCCAAATCAAAACATTTTTACCTAAACAACGGTAAAACCTTTAGTCCACTTGCTTGTTTCACTAAAACCATCAACATGAATTTTACTATTATGAGTGAATGATTCACTTTCACTTTCGCAATATCTGCAGTAAAGTTTTAACATTGAACGGCATTACCTTTTTAGTAACGAATTAACGATAAGCTAAGTTAACTTTGTGACTTACGTTGCGGTACACATATATGTTACAGAACCGCATCATCCCTAGCCTATGGGATAAATACCTGCTGGAATGTATGACTTTAATGCAGGATAGCAGCAGACCGTATTATTCGTTTCGGACCTCTAGGTAAGTATGGAAGTGAGATTAGGCATGTCAATCGCATCGCGATTACGGGCAGCATGGGGTTCACGCCTGAGCCTCAGGACATGCGCTAGCAGCGCATTTCGGGTTTTTCAAGCGTCAACTTCTCGTCGCAATATCTCGGGATGTAATTCGAATATTGCGATGCAATCAACGCCATTGTTTATGTGATTTGTCATGCTATGGATTGCTGAAGAAAAGATATAGGGTGTCCATTAAAAAAAAAGTTTGTGTTAAAAAACACATTTGCTTTCGTTTTAGAATGTTTCCAAATATGTACAGTCATGGGCCCCAGCCGTACATTGATACCGGTGAAAGTCGTTTCCTAATAGCTGTTATTGTTCCAGAGATATTTTGGGTGGACAAGATAGCTGGGACTCCCTGTATAGCATTTTCTGTAGAAAAGCTTTTTTGAAAACCAAACTGACATTTTGTTACAACTTTATTTTTACTAATATGCGAAGCTACTCGAGAATACGTTTTAGCGCAACTTCAATTGAAATTTTGGAGGTATTAGCCCGTCATAGTGTAATCTTTTGTTTGGGCTCATAGACTGCATCTAACGCCACCTACTTTTCTGACATCGAATCATTTGCATCTTAGCTTTGACATTATTGTTTCCCCACATTCTACGTTCCGCGGCGGGCTGTATTGATATGTCAGGATTAATAATTGTAAGTTGTAGCATTAAATTCCTCCATCGGTAGTATACACATGCACGAGTTAAGAACAGCAACTTCATAATTAAACATATTTCTCTTTGTACGTTATCTGATGAAGCCTGCTGTAGGCCAAAGGCGTCATTAAAGTATAAAAATTCGCAACCAAGCCTGTTTATTTGTATCTTCTTCTTAGTTGTTTTATAATACAGACCTTAATACAACCACGAATCTCTCACTGACACCATTACTTCATACACAGGGGATTTCTGTTTTACATTTTAATGATCCTTTCATGATTCAGCCATTAAAACTTTACACCTTAACAGGTCGGCAATCTGAAGACAGCAGATAAATCGCCACTCAATCTATGTTTAACAAGTACCGCAGTTTGCGTCATTTATAACTCCTGACTAACCGTGACGCACAGACATGAATCGGAGGGGTAAGGCGAGGTTACTGATAATGCAAACTTAAGTAAGGCATGTGGAAAAAAAACCTATGTAAATCTCTGCCCACTGTTACACAGTCCTAGAAGGAAACTGTTGATTCTTAATCAACCTTAAGACAGGTGCAGCCTTTTCTTGGGAAATCATTAAGATCAATAGTCAACAGATTTTTGTTACAAGGAGGGTCAGTGGTGTTCTTAACTCAGTCATGGTAACTGAATTTGTGATTGAAATCCTTTTCTGTGTATAGGTTTCGTGGTTCATGGTGTGGGTTCCTGTAGTCATGTCCTAGTTCATGAACCACGGGCAACGTATGAGTGGCCAAGTAAGTGGTCCTGACAGTTGGGATACCAGTTACTTTGGAATAAGGTTGGGCATCTCGGACATATTCTGAGTCGTGGCCACCTTTGTGCTCAGACGGCAAAACTACAAATCCACCGGTTAGTCCCTCAACCGTTAGGGGTAAAAACCAGTGGGGCCCTGGACAAGTAAGGCTACCAGCCTCCTTCCTAGGTACTTCATTATCATGCTGGCAACAATCAGAGCAAAATGCCTCGGACCTTTGGATGTGACGGAGTCACACTTCTAATTGACAGTCCATGGACTCCTCCGATACGACTTGGCAAACGATCTGGAATGAGATGGGGAGCTATTAATATCAATGGGGATTACACGGGGAAGAAGGCAGAGCTGGCAGAGGCTTCAAATAAGATGGGATTGGATGTTTTAGCTGTTAGTTACGTTAAGGTAAGGGGAGAGAAAGAGGACAAAGTCGTAGAATACAAGGTCTACCTCTCAGGAGTCATAGCAGGAAGAGCCCAGTGGGGTGTAGGACTCTACAGCAGGAAAGCAATCTAACTCAGCATAACTGAAATTAGGTATGTAAATGAACGACTGATGTGGATGGATTTGGCCATCTCCAAAAAAAAAAAAAAAAAAAAAAAAAAAAAAAAAAAAAAAAAAAAAAAGGATTGTGTCAATTTATTCGCCCTTTGAAGGGACAGATCAAGATGAGATGGACAGATTTTACAACGCACTTATGTTTTTCTCTTGGGTGATTTCAACACCAGGATAGGAAATCGAATAGAAGGGAATGAAAAGGTTATGGGTAATATTGGAGAGGATATGGAGGCCAACACGAACCGAAAACAGCTCTTGGATTTCTGTTTCCCTATGGGCTTCGTTATCACAAACGCCTTTTTTAAGTATAACGACATTCACAGGTACACTTGGGAGGAAGGGGAACCAGATCTATCACTTAATATGTAATAATAGACAAAGAGTTGAGGAAGACAGTCAAGGACACACGAGTCGCGAGGGAATAGCCGAGCGGTCTGGAGCGCCACGTGACGGATCGCGCGGCTTCCCGCTTCGGAGGTTCGAATCCTCCCTCGGGCATGGATGTGTGTTGTCCTTAGTAGAGGTCTGCACCTCGCTCGGTTGCTCGCTCGAATCGCGTGATACATGTCGTTCTATGACAGGCCGACAGGTGTCGGTACTGCAGATTGCGGCAAGGCGTGTGGCCGCGCTCGACTTCCTCCACGCTCTTTCGAGCGGGGCACGCTCGACTGGCCCGACCGTCCACACTGCCCGCTCGCCACTCGAGTCCAAGGCGAGTGTCGGGAGCAAACTAGACGCCTGAGAATAAATCCTGACTGCGAAGTTTGGAATTGTTTCCTTTCCCGGTTGCTTCGAAAGCTGTTATCTCGATCCAGTTGAACTATCCATTCAGTTTCGAATTTTATACTTTACCATGCATGTTATTATACATGATTAATCTAAAGTGATGATCTACGATCATTTACTAAATGAGTTTTCCAGGATCTTTCTTTCTTGTTTCCATTTTGTGGACTGTTAGTGCCTGTTTAGTGGTAGGTGTTACTTGCCTTCTTAACGAAGAAGTGATTGTATTTTATATCCATTCCTCTTATCACTCTCAAGTCCTGGAATACTTTGTCGGTCTTTTATATTGATATTAAATACACGACATTGATGTACACCCGTTAGGTTAGGTTTGTGAATCTCTGTTGTACCCCGTTAATATATATTCCCGTAGCATTTTGGCACTGTGCGTGGTTGCTGCGCCTCTGCCTTTTCCGAGTGAGTCCTTAACGGGAATTTTTCAAAAATGTTCAAATGTTTGTATAGTCTATGGGACTTAACTACGGGGTCATCAGTCCCTAAACTTACAAACTACTTATGAACTACTTACGAACTAGGACGGCACAAATATCCATGCCCGAGGGGGATTCGAACCCCTGACCGTAGTGGCCGTGCAGACCGTGACTGGAGCGCATTACTCTCCTCGGCCACCGCGGCCGGCGGGAATTTTTCCAATTGCAGCATTCATATATCCCCCACTGCCACTGTCGTCTTTCTTATCTACATAATAAAGAACGCATGCAAGCTTTTGTGCAATATATAGGGTCCGCGCTTTCTTCTGTAGTCAGGGTCATATGCCGGTGTATAACTGTTTTAAATCCTCTTAATCCAATTGTTTACTTTACACAGCTGTACGAATTTATGGTGCTCCTGCTGTTTCAGTGATATCTGTGTTTTTTTTTATGCCGTCTGAAGAATGTCAGCTGGGTGCACCAGCCAAAAGAATAAGCTGCATGTTTTCAGATTGGCTGGACAGTGAAATGCGCGAGGCGCAATCCACCATTGAGGTGGACCTTTATTTAGCACGGATTGATGGTGATGACGACGATCCACTTGAATGGTGGAAACACAACAGTACTCTCTGTCCTATGCTTGCTGTATTGGCAAAAAGAGTATTTTGTGTGCCCGCCTCAAATGCACCTAGTGAACGCACTTTCAGTGCGACAGAGAACCTGATCTCTGATAGAAGAACTCGACTTGATCTACAACGTGTCAATGATATTTTATCAGTACATTGTAATTACAGTGCCACCAACGAATAGTTTGGGGATAATGTGTTACTTTTCGATATATAGTTTGTTGTACGGTAACATTCACGTTTGTGCATTGCAATAAAAATTTCGTTCGTTCCGTACTTTCTCTTTGGATCCTTTACATTACATTCAAATGTTGTAGTTGGTAAAAACAACCTTTTGGTCTCGTTTGCGGTATAATGATATTGCGGTTACATGCTACTATGCAGGAAAACACGTCTACAGCATAACTGATTTTAGTTCCTTTAGTTAGAGTGGGTTCGTCAGACGCAACAGCAGCCCACACCACAGAGCCGCTGCCGTAGCGACTGACAAGGAAACCTACCGAAGTGTCACCCTCCGATTTTTATGAAATTTCGATATGTTATAAAACACGAAAAACTGCGGGACCACTATTTTTTTTTTTTTTTTTTTTTTTTTTTTTTTTTTTTTTTTTTTTTTGTGTGTGTGTGTGTGTCTTGAGAAATTTTTGTTGCGGCCATATTTCACCAACGTTCGAAACAAACGATTTCGGGGTAAGTCGCCTTCTCCTGTTGGATGAAGTATTCCACAGCAATTTGGATCGCTTCGGCACTGACAGTGTGAGGAACCAATATCTCTGCTCATGATCGGAGACATTTTCTTCGGACGCTTTCTGATTGGTAGCAATTTGGCCTTTTAACGTCGTGTACAGTTTTGCTACTGGGCACAAAATAAATTACGGGACGATGACAGATTTTTTATGGCGCGTTCTGTTCAGTGACAAAGCGTCATTCACACACAGAGGTAACGTAAACCTGCATAATATGCACTATTGGGCAACGGAAAATCTACGATGGCTGCGACAAGTGGAACATCAGCAACCTTGGCGGATTAATGTATGGTGCGGCATTATGGGAGGAAGGATAATTGGCCCCTATTTTATGGATGGCAATCTAAATGGTGGAATGTATGCTGATTTCTTTCGTAATGTACTACCCATTTTACTACAAGATGTTTCACTGCATGACAGAATGGCGATGTACTTTCAACTTGATGGATGTCCGGCACATGGCTCGCGTGACGTTGAAGTGGTCTTAAATGGACTATTTAATGAGAGTTGGATTGGTCGTAGAAGCGCCGTACCATGGCCTACACGTTCACCGGATCTTACATTAAAAAAAATGTTCAAATGTTTGTAGAGTCTATGGGACTTAACTACGGGGTCATCAGTCCCTAAACTTACAAACTACTTATGAACTACTTACGAACTAGGACGGCACAAATATCCATGCCCGAGGGGGGATTCGAACCCCCGACCGTAGTGGCCGTGCAGACCGTGACTGAAGCGCCTCAGTCCCCTCGGGCACCGCGGCCGGCGATCTTACATCCCCTGATTTCTTTCTGTGGTGAAAATTGAAGGATATTTTTGCTACCGTGATTCACCGAAAACGCCTGAAAACATGCGTCAGCGCATTGTCAATGCATGTGAGAAAATTACTGAAGGCGAACTACTCGCTGTTGAGAGGTATTTCGTTATGCGTATTGCCAAATGCATTGAAGGCGAAGGACATCATTTTGAGCCTGTATTGATGTCATGAAGTAATTACAGGTAATCACACAGTAACAGCATGCGTTCTCATAATGTATGATAATTTCATAAAAGTACATGTATCACATTAGAACAAGCAAAATAAAGTTCAAACGTATCTACGTTCTGTGTTTTAATTTAAAAATCTACCTGTTACCCACTGTTCGTCTAAAATTGTGATCAATATGTTTGTGAATATTACAGCTCCATCTATCACAAGGCGACAAAAGTTTTCCAAATGAAACATTCATATTTATTTACGTACTAGACGAATATGTAATAAAAACTGGGTGTACCTATTTAAAAACATGCAGTTGATACCTGTTTGATTATGGCAGCAGCATCTAGCGGGCCAACAATAGCGCCATCTGTTTTCCCCCTTCAAGCAAGGAAAGCTTTGTTCTTTGTAGTTTTTTAGTTTGATGCTTATTTCGTGAGGCATATCAATGGACCACCCTATATACAGCAGTAGACCACCGGAAAACGCCAGCGAAGGAGTGGCTCCAGGCGCAGGCTAAGTGTAATCTGTCAAGTATCAGTCCAGCCAGCCAAAATCGTCAGACAGCGCCAATTCGAACAGCGAAAATCGGAAAAATTTGTTTCGATAAAGCGGTTTTAATACAAACGCGATTCGGATGAACAGGAGTTTACTGTACTGTGAGTACATATTACCGTTGAGTTGATTATTTATCAAGAACCATGTGATACCTCCCCAACAACAAAAAATATAAGTGATCCCTGGTTTAAAAAAGGTTTGAAACCACTGGTTGGTTGTGCTTTCAGGCACTTGTGCCTGCCCCGTTCATTGAGGCCAAATGCTGGACGCGACTGTATGGCGCGGTTGCTGTCATGCAGGGGACACGAACGACAGCATGGTCTACTTGCATTATTTACGAGGCAACCGTCTCAGTGGCAGGCAAGAAAAAAATGTTTGTACAGCTTATGGGACTTAACTAAGGGGTCATCAGTCCCTAAACTTACAAACTACTTATGAACTAACTAAGACTAAGGACGCCACAAATATCCATGCCCCAGGGGGGGGGGGGGATTCGAACCCTCGACCGTAGTGGCCGTGCAGACCGTGACTGGCAGGCAAGAAAGTACTTGACGAGAGACAGAGGATTTCCAGAGGACACCTACCACATAAGGCAGGCAGCTAAGTCACAGTTACGAGCAGTTGAACGAAGTGATTAGAGAAAAAACAAAACGGGAAGGAGGTTTTTTGTGTGTGTGTGTGTGTGTGTGTGTGTGTGTGGGACAACGGCTGGCTATAGTTATAAAGTTTAGATTTCATTTTTTTATTTTGCTAACGGTTTCGGCACACAAGTAGTGTTAAATTGCCAAAACAATGATATTCATTCCGTTACACATGTTGGCAATGAGGGCGTATTATCGGTGTTCTCAGTTGCTGGTTGTTCAGGTAAATACGGCCTCATTGAGAACATACGTAACAGGATGGACTTCATTGATATTCATTTGAATTGAAGATGACATTACTTGAGTATCGAAACCGTTAGCAAAATACAATAAAATTCAATCCAAACTTTAGAACTATGACCAGCCGTTGTCCCAGACTCAAAGACAGTTTGAAGCAAACTTTACAGAACGGAAGACTGTATATCTCAAAGACCCTACACCTCCAATGCATCAATAATATAAGTAGCCCTGACGTGACTTTCAGGACTCAACAGACAGACAAACCTGTAAGATGGTAAATGGCAAAACTTGTCCTAGAAACAGCCTCTGTCTGTGAGAATTGACAGTTTTAGAAAGGGGGGAGGGGAATAAGCCCGGCTGTATATTGTCCCCACTGATTTTTCAACACCTACCCAGAATAAATCTCTAAGAAATCTCTTGATATGGAGGTGCGAGGACTTTAAGTGGGAAATGGATAAACTTTATTCGGTATGCCGACGTCATGTAAATTCGAGAAATGGTACATAGAAGCTTCGGTAACTCAAATGGGAATCGCCGGAGTGAATGCGACGTTGTTTTGGAGAAACACTGTTGAGAACAATTCTACTGCCGTCAACTTTCGCCCGTTGGACGTCGGGGGTTCGAGTCCTCCCTCGGGCATGGGTGTTTGAGTTGTCCTTAGCATAAGTTACTTTAAGTTAGAGTAAGTAGTTAATAAGCCAAGGGACTGATGACCAACGTAGTTAAGCACCTTACATTTACAAACATTTGACCATTTGCTAACTTACGTTTCGCATGAAGACCACAAAGAAAAGACAAATTACAGGAATTGCTGGTAGTGGCACGAGGCCCCCTCCGCCAGGAGGCCCCCTCCCTTGCGGTAGATTGTGGAGTATGTATATAGATGTAGACGCTGTAATTTTAATCTGTCAGGGCTTTAACATTAACTTGTGAATATGACCTCGCTGTGAATCATCAGAAAGCAAATAGTATTTAGAAATACAGAATCCCTGCATGTCAGGGAGGCCAGAAACTAATTCAAGGAGTACATACATTCACATACCATGGGACTGTGATAGACGACCAACGGGATCATTCTGATCAGGTGCAGTTTCGAATTACAAAAGGCAGAGCAAGTTTCAATAACATTAGTAATCTGCTTAGAAGCCATAGGCTAACACTGAAGTATGAGGGTAACATTAATGTACAATTAAATAATTCGCAGTCTCTGTTATAATATTCTTTATTACATTCAATAACTCGTTTTGCGCTGTTAGTGCATCATTAGACCGGAAACAAACAAATGTTTTATTACAGTTCGTGTACCTGGCGGGCAGCGAATCTAATATGACTAAGGTGAGTAAATTTTGAAAAGTGCATATCATGCACTTACCTTGTTAAGGTCCTATCATATTGTTCAAATGTCCTAGTGTCCTATATAAAAATTTGAGATTAAAATATATTATGATCACACCATGAATACTTTGATCTCTGCTAACTTTATCAGATCAACTATGTAGTTCTCAATCAGTCTGTTTAATTTTGCAAGTATCTTAGGGATGACACCTCTGCGTTCTGTATAATTTATGATTGTGTAACTTTTTAACTGACCCTTCTGATGGTGGATAATATCCGAAACCGGTAAAGTTCTAAAAACAATAAACAGCCGATGATTGACTATGCATTTTTAAAATATATTACGGCTGTTAACTCACATCTAACAAGGAGGTCACATGGGTATCGAATTATAGAATTTATGTTTATGGTACGTGAAGTTCAGAACTTAAATAACAACCAGCCAAAGCCATAAGTAAATATTCCTGTAGCTCAGGTGGTAGCATTCTGGCCTTCCGATCCTGGGGTCGGTGGTTCGAGTCCTGTCATGGAAGATATTCTTTCTTTTTTCCGTTGTGTTTGATCACTTACACAATTTTAACATCTAACGTAATTTTTACGAAAATTGCACGTGTTTTTGTTTATTCGTAATTTTGTATATTTTATGGAAGGTTGTTAATAATGATAGTCAATCGAAAAACGTAAGTTACATTTTTTTTACAGTATTGGCTTCACTATTAGTTGACGACTGTAGTCTTTGATTGTTCAGTTTGTGTAGAGCTACGGTACTGCATTTGGAAGTCATCTCCCTAGCTACTAATGGCTTTCCAAGAAGCTACTTTACTCAGCCATCGTTTTACGTGACAAGGATTGCAACTCGTCTATATACACATAAACAAAAAATGACACAACACGTGGAATTAGTGATGCGAAAATGTTTTATGTAACTTAATGAGAAAACGAAAAAAAAAAAAAATACATGTGTCATTGGGGATTCGAACCTCCGACTCTTTGGTTTTGACACCAGTACGCTATTACTTTTTTTAATTGTCCTGTTTGGAGGGGGTATGCCGTTGCCTTTATTTTATTTTTATTTATTTATTTATTTATTATGCCGCAGGTACAACTTCTTTCGGGTTGAAGGGGGTATTTTTTTTATTTATTTACTTCTTTCATTTTGTGTTTGTAATACTAACAAAATAAAACCATCTCTTTTGACGGACTTTTGTTGTGGATCACCTGACGTAAACCGACAGATGCTACGAACTGATTTACTTACTGATACTTACGTGCACTTTATAAAATTTCAAAGTCGATTTTCTCAAGAATTTTTGAGAGTTGCGTCGAATGGCTTTGGCTGATTCTTATTGAAGTTCTGAACTTCACGTACCATAAATATTAAATAAATTCTAAAATCCAATACCGATGTGGTCTCCTTGTAAGTAAAAAATTTCTACTGCTGATCCTACTTTAGTCTGTGGCTGTGTGTTTAGCCCGACGTTTCTCTGTGTCAGAGCTATATCAGTTTTAATCACATAATGTACTGAGCAGTGGTGGCACGTCTGACGGTTTCACTGGTTAGTGCCAAACACTGGAGAGAGATATGAGCCTGCTATGGACAATAATAACGTATTATGTGTGAAAATCATGATTGTACATATATGAATGTATAATTAGTACTTAGTTTTTATTTGTAATCTAGTATATGTAGGCTGTTAATTAACTACAGATGTAGCTCAGACACGATTAAATAAATAAACTGGTTAGGTGAACGCACGAAAAAAAGAAAAAAAAGTACTGAAACTGTTGTTGTTTGTTGTTGTTGTGATCTTCAGTCCAGAGACTGGTTTGATGCAGCTCTCCACCCTACTCTATCCTGAGCAAGCCTTTTCATCTCCTCATAAGAAAGACAACCCACATCCACTTGAATCTGCTTAATATACGCGTCTCTTGGTCTCCCTCTGCGATTTTTACCCCACACACTTCCCTCCAATGCTAAATTCACAATTCCTTGATGTCTAAGAATGTGTCCTACCAATCTATCCCTTCTTTTAGTCAAGGTATGCCAGAAATTTCTTTTCTCCCCAATTCGGTTCAGTACCTCCTCATTAGTTACGCGATCCACCCACCTAATCTTCAGCATTCTTCTGTAGCACCACATTTCAAAAGCCTCTATCCTCTTTCTGTCCACACTGCTTATCGTCCATGTTTCACTCCCATACAAGGCAACACTCCATACAAATGCCTTCAGAAAGGACTTCCTTAGGCTTAAATCAATATTAGATGTTAACAAATTTCTCTTTTTCAAAAACGCCTTTCTATCCATTGCCATTCTGCATTTTATATCCTCTGTACTGCGACCATCATTTGTTATTTTACTGCCCAAGTAATAAAACTCATCTACCTCCTTTATTGTTTCGTTACCTAATCTAATTCCTTCAGCATCACCTGATTTTCTTACACTGCACTCCATTACCCTAGTTTTACTCTTGTTAATGTTCATCTTATATGCACCTTTCAGCACACTGTCCATTCCGTTCAATTGCTCTTGCAGGTCATTTGCTGTATCTGACAGAATTACTATGTCGTCGGCAAAACGCAATGTTTTCAATTCTTCACCCTGAACTTTAATTCCTTCTCCAAATTTCTCCTTGCTTTCCTTTATAGCTTGCTCAATGTACAAATTGAACAACATTGGGGAAAGGCTACAACCCTGTCTTACTCCCTTTCCAACCACTGCATCCCTTTCATGCCCTTCAACTCTGACAACCGCTGTCTGGTTTTTGTACAAGTTGTAAATAACCTTACGCTCCCTATATTTTACTCCTGCTTGCTTCAGAACTTGAAATAGTTTGTTCCAATCAACATTGTCAAAAGCCTTCTCCAAATCTACAAAAGCTAGAAATGTTGGTTTGCCTTTTCTTAATCTATCTTCTAGGATAAGCCGTAAAGTGAGTATTGCCTCCCGTGTTCCTACATTTCTCCTGAACCCAAACTGATCTTCCCCGAGGTCGGCTTCTACCAGCTTTTCCATCCTTCTGTACATAATTCGTGTTAATATTTTGCAACCATGACTTATTAAACTGATGGTTCTGTAGTTTTCACACCTGTCTGCACCCGCTTTCTTTGGAATGGGGATTATTACATTTTTCTTAAAGTCTGAGGGTACTTCACCTGTCTCATACATCTTACACACAATGTGAAACAATTTTGTCATGGCTGGTTCTCCCAGAGACTTCAGTAGCTCTGAAACTAGCATTCTTTATTTCATTGTGGTATCAGATGACTTTTATCACATGACAAGCTTTCAGGCAGCGTATATCGCCCAGTGTAGGGACAAAGGTCTGCCAGGAAATCCCGGCGGCTGGTGCCCCTGCGGCCGCGCCGTCACGAGGCCTTCCCGAGAGTAGTGGTCGCCGCCACGCCACACGAGTGGGAATTCCCAACAGCTGGCGGCCGCTCTTATTGGACTTTTTCAGGCGGCGCGGCGGGCAGCGGCCGCGGGCGGAGTGTCGAGTGGCGCCGTGTTTGCCGCCGGGCTCTCCGTCCACACACACACACACACACGCGCGCCTGCTCTCTCATAGCGGACCGCGCCTGCTGCACGACCCCTCGGCCTCGTCAGGGGCCGCACAACAAACACAGCCGCTTCTGCTAAGCGGCTCTCCACTTTCCGCCAGCGGCACACCTAATTGCATGGCACTCTAATTTGATGACGTACCACTAGCAGACATATTTTCCACCCTTTCTGTTGTTTCAGGTCCTCGCAGGAGCCGTCAGTATTAATAAAAGGTACAAACACTGCGAAGAAAAAATTCCCTTTTTTATTGCGCAGTTGTTGTTGTAGTTGTTGGATTTTTGAAGAGACTAAACAGCAACGGTTATCAGTCCCTTTTTCCGTTCTGAGAGATAAAACATTGTGTTAAGCGTTCCTAAGGAAATGCATTAACAAGTCAAAGAGTTTTTTTTTTTCCTTTATTTAATTTTATACCAGTAGTATACTGGTAGGCTGGCAGCAGCACCATGGGCTGCTCTTCAGCCGAGAGTAAAATACATATAAGAGTGGAGAATTAAAATACATAACAGGAGATAAAACAACAGAGATAAAGTGACATACACAAGGCGACAGTTTGAAGTACATGACAATAGACAGATGATTAAAACCACATGTAGTTAGTTAAAAATGATGAGCCACAGTGACCTAAAAACAATGTAGGGCAACAACACAGGACGGCGAGTACACGGAGACACTAATTAAAATACACGGTGCGACACTTGGTGGTTGTGGTGGACGCAGTTAAAAAAACACACACTTCACTGGAGCACAGCACACAACACTTGACGTAGCACTGTTAAAACTGTCGGTCCATGACCCCGAGATGGGGGGGGGGGGGAGGAAGCGTGGGGGAGTGGAAAAACGGCGTGGAACGGGGGCGTCAGGGAGGAGCCGTAGGGACTCCAGGGCAGGGAGGGGTAGCCAAGTGGGGAAGTGGAAGGGGAGGGGGGCTAGAGGGCACTTCACCTATGGGTGGGGGATCAGAGCTGGTAGGACGGGTATATGTCGGAACGGAGGACGTCATCAGGGCGGGGGAGGCGGCGGAAAAGTCAAAGTGTAAAAATCACTGATAAATATGAGGAAAGGATATAAGTAAATAACTAAGAAGGAAACACACCACCATTACATCAAATGATAAAAACCAGCTGCGCGAATAAAATCTAAAACACTAGCATAAAAGAAAGCGCAACTGGCAGATGAAAAGATTGTCGCAAGGCAACTAAAAGTGGACAGTTCACCAGAATGTGGACCACTCTCAAGGGGACGCCACAGTAACACTGTGGTGCGTCCTCCCGCCAAAGAAGGTGGCCACGCGTCAGCCACGTGTGGCTGATTCGCAGGCGGCAGAGAACAACCGATTCCCTACGAGACGACCGCAGTGAGGACTTCCATACGACCGTAGATACACTTCACTGCACGGAGCTTGTTGGGTTGAGCAGTTAGCCCACTCGTTACCGCAGTTGTTTGAATCGCATTTGTCGAGTTGTGCCCCCCAGGGGGCTCACGGTTCTTTAGTGAGTATGTGCGTTGCGCACACTCCCAAAGCACAGGAGGCGGCAGCTTCCGTCAGAGAAAGCATAGCCAACCGCTTACTTCGAGCTCGTGTACTTGGTCACCGCCTTGGTGCCCTCGCTCACGGCGTGCTTGGCCAGCTCGCCGGGCAGCAAAAGCCGCACAGCGGTCTGGATCTCACGGGACGTGTCGTCGACCGCTTGTTGTAGTGCGCCAGACGCGACGCCTCGGCAGCGATGCGCTCGAAAATGTCGTTCACAAAGCTGTGTATGATGCTCATCACCTTCGCGAGATGCCCGTGTCAGGGTGCACCTGCTTCAGCACCTTATAGATGGTATAGCTCTCCTTCCTCTTGCGCTTCTTCCACTTGTCGCCCTTCGATATATTCTTCTGCGCCTTGCCCGCCTTCTTCGCGGCCTTCTACTAGTCTTGGGCGGCATCTCGTCGTCTACAGCAGGGATGGGTACAGCTCAGCGTCTCTCCACAGAGTCGTCCTTCCTTCTTTATTTCCCGGACTGCATTTCCTTTCCCCGTCCCCTCCTTTCCTATCCTCACTGCTTCCCCTCCCCACCGGGGGACTGATAACCTCAGTAGTTTAGTCCTCCTATCCCAACCAAACAACCCAACCCAACCCTGGAGTTGTGACAGTTTACCCGTCCAGAGTCTTAGGGGGCCCTCACACGTTCAATGCTTACTGACAGTAATATTGTCAAAGCTTCGATACATTTCAGTGTCCCTCACACCATCAATAATATTGTCACGTATTATGTTACGTTGAGCCACAGTCATACAGATTTATTATCATAATCCGGATTTCGGCTTTTAGGCCCTTATCAAGTGCACACTGTAATTACAATAGTCATTATAGGCATTAGAACACAGGGTGAAAAGTTAAAGCAGTGTAATTATCTAATGTCAAGGGCAATATAAGTTCTTATCCATTTACTCGTTATATGTAGAAGACCAATTTGTTTTACGATAAAATGTATTAGCTCCCATAAATCACAGTTACATACAAAACTGACTATACAACATATACTATGCTGTATTCTCGTAGTTCTTAGCAATTTTCTGGGAATACTGTATATTGAAATAACAGTACTACTTACAAGGAAAGTACATGGGCTCGAGCCGGCCGCGGTGGCCGAGGAGACTAAGGCGCTCCAGTCACGGTGTGCACGGTCACTACGGTCGGGGGTTCGAATCCCCCCTTGGGCATGGATATTTGTGACGTCCTAGTTCGTAAGTAGTTGATAAGTAGTTTGTAAGTTTAGGGACTGATGACCCCGTAGCTAAGTCCCATAAGCTATACAAACATTTGAACATTTTGAACATGGGCTCGAACAAACATATCTGTATGAACGTTTGGTTACAGGATCTCTACGTACACCTCAATGTGCTGGTGGGTGTCGTTTTTCTGCAAACCTCTGCAACCATGCTCTAGATAGCACTGTACATGTAATTGTAGACGCCATACGTAATGCAGATATCTTAACTATAACTTATGTAATAATCATCGTACATGTTCTCTAGCGAATTGTCATCAAAAGCCGTGATGATAGTTGCAACTTTAACCTTCTTCCCGAAAGACTGTTGGTATTCACTGCCACTGCTCCCATCGCCTCTTCCCGCACTTACCGTAGCACTACCGCTTGCAATGAGTTGTTCGTCATTATGATCCCTATAATCATTATTATGTGTTTGTAACAGTAGTATCTAACTTATGCTCATATTTCTGTACCATAACATATACGAGAAAGCATGCAAATGATTCATCTTCTACACTAATACCATATGCACGAAGAAGAGTTCTTCGTAACCTCATCTCAACTAATCGCAATACATTAGCAGGATTCATTAGCAATCGCCGCCCCATCTGACGCTTCACCACACAAATAACATCACAAAACGCAACTTCGGAGGCACACTGCACCGTCCCTACTGGCGAACCGACAGGTCGAAGTGCAATGCGGCATGGCACACGCAGAGGCCTCTAACGGACGACTGCAGAGTTTTGCAGATTAGGGAGTATGACTAGTGCAATAAGGGATCTTTACATTATCTCTCATACGATTTTGGTGTATGTGTTTGTTCGAGCCAAGTACTTTCCTTGTTAGTAACATACACCTTTGTGAACTTCCATCTGCAATATACGATTATTTTTTCATTTATTACGATTACAAGCTTCATCCTAATCAATGATTGCACCATATAATCTCTGAAGTTCTCATTTGTGCCCAATACAGAGGCTGATATTGTGTTCAACGGATATAATCTATAACCTCACTTTGTTAAATGAAAATGTTTATATCACTACTTTTGAACCAAAGTTGTGTACAATTCTGTTTACCCAAGATACATGAACGTATATTTTCGTAGTCTTTCAGAATGTGAGTGTAATATTGTCTATTTTGCTAGTTGTATGATTGATTGGCATACTTTTGTATATTTTATTTAATATGTACATTATGATCTAGAAGTCCATCATTTGTAATGTTAGATAGTGGGAATGGAGTATTGTGTATACAAATAATTGTATAGATTGTTAACTCACTAGTTTGTATTTGGTTAGATGTTGTGAATTGTGTTTGTAAGTCGTTCACACGTAATGTTACTAAATTTACATCACACAAAGATCCACCTCCAAAGATACTCAGACATCCATGTAAACAGGAACTTACAGTCATCTCCATAACATCTTTGAGTTTTGTACTTGGTCTCGATCTGTGCTGCAGTACAAGCAATACTTGCTGTATGATGGAAAGTTACAAGATCACTGGAACGATGTTTCATTTTGCTTCAACATGTGTAGCTTATTATGTTACTGTAAGTATAAGAACGTATATTCCCATTAACATTAGATAATTCCAATGCTTTAAGTTTTCACCCTGTGTTCTAATCCTTATAATGACGTAATTATAATGTGCACTTGATAAGGGCCTAAAAGGCAAAATCCCGATTGTGATAATAAATAGTACAACCTTAGAGTCAAATGGCGGTCCAATCATTTAATCAATAATATAGTCTTTATTTTCAGATTGTGATGCGATTTTGGGAAGGCAATAACTAACACCGGGACGTGACACAAACATAAATAGCATTTACTAGCAATAATAATAAAAAGACAACAGGTAAGTACAAAAAACAGGAAATGGGTTCGTAGAAAAAAGGAGTGATTTTTCGCATATGAAACTGTTGCCGGAAATACAAACCACTGACCCGAAAATTTCTTGAAATTATTTTCGAGTGAGCTCACAATCAAAAAATAAAGCACAGTTATCTTATGAATGAGACCCGCAATTCCAGCCGTTGATGGATTATGTATAACATTACGAATTTTGGCTACAGGATTGTCATTCCAATGTCTAAAGTGGAGCGCAGTTGTGTCCGCTAACACGATTAGTAATTGAAACATACAAGGAAATTACATACTTTATTTTCTTTTTAAAGTATTTTTCGTTCCAGATGCTGCAGGTGATATATTTCAAGTAACTGCTTATAACCGTTCAGCTTCTAGCTTTTATCTACGCTAGTGACCACTAAGATTACTACACCAAGAAGAAATGCAAATGATAAACGAGTATTCATTGGATAAATATATTATACTAGAACTGACATGTGATCACATTTTCACGCAATTTGGGTGCATAGATGACATGTACAGGTACAGATGCTCATGCAGCTTCAACACAACAGCAGTGACTGGCGTATTGTGACGAGCCACTTGCTCGGGCACCATTGACCAGACGTTTTCAATTAGTGAGAGATCTGGAGAATATGCTGGCGAGGGCAACAGTCGAGGAATTTCCGTATCCAGAAAGGCCCGTACAGGACCTGCAACATGCGGTCGTGCATTATCCTTCTGAAATGTAGGGTTTCGCAGAGATAGAATGAAGGGTAAAGCCACGGGTCGTAACACATCTGAAATGTAACAGCCACTGTTGAAAGTGCCGTCGATGCGAACAACAGGAGACCGAGACGTGTAACCAGTGGCACCCCATACCATCACGCCGAGTGATAAGCCATTATGGCGATGACAAATACACGCTTTCAATATGCGTTCACCGCGATATGGCCAAACACGGATGCGACCATCATGATGCTGTAAACAGAACCTGGATTTATACGAAACAATTACGTTTTGCCATTCGCGCTTCCAGGTTCGTTGTTGCGTACACCATCGCAGGCGCTCCTGTCTATGATGCAGCGGCAAGGGTATCCGCAGCAATGGTCTCCGAGCTAATAGTCAATGCTGCTGTAAACGTCGTCGAACTTTTCCTGCAGATGGTTGTCTTGTAAACGTCCCCATCTGTTGACTCAGGGTTCGAGACGTGGCTCCACGATCCGTTACAGCCATGCGGATAAGATTCCTATCATATCGACTGCTAGTGATACGAGGTCGTTGGGATCCAGCACTGATTCCATATTCTGCCAACAGTGATTGTATCGCGACCGACGCGAGCAGCAATATTGCGATACGATAAACTGCAATCGAGATAGGCTACAATCCGACCTTTATCAATGTCGGAAACGTGATAGTACGCGTTTCTCCTCCTTACGCGAGGCATCACAGCAACGTTTCACCAGGCAACGCCGGTCAACTGCTGTTTCTGTATGAGAAATCGATTGGAAACTTTGTAGGTGTCACGAACCTTGTGTAATGCTCTGAAAAGCTAATCATTTGCATATCACAGCATCTTCTTCCTGTCGGTTAAATTTCGCGTCTGTAACACATCTTCGTGGTGTAGCAATTTTAATAGCCAGTAGTTTATGTAATTAACCGCGTTCAGAGAAATGGATTGCACCTATAACATTCGATAAACTGTACCATTAATTATTTACTCATGTTTATTGCCCAATGGAATTTAATTCCGAGCATATCGAGAGAGAAAAGGCAAAAGTAGACACTGAAAAACAATAGTTGTGCGATAGACGCTAGCGCGCTAAGGCTGTTTCGCGAAACACTGTGAACAGCTGAACAATGAGTATTGTCAAACCGGAAAAATATTTTTGGACCCATCAATACTGATTTGACAATATTTACGGTATTGACAATACGTCAATACCCACACACAGACGGTCAAAATATTGAAGCATTGTCAATAAATTGACAATGGTGCATATCGTGTGAGGGCCCTTTACGAGTGGAGTTCCATGAAAATCTTCACAACTCGCATCTTATTGCCTTCCTTTCTCATTGGCAACGTTTGTCCCGCTGTTGTTGCACTCGTTCCCGCTAGATGAATGTTTCTCAACCTTTTCGAACGTGCGACTATCTTGCAAGTAAAAATATTCCGGCGATCCCCTTGCAAGAATAAATATTCTGGAGAACTCTATCCCCGTTATTATTGCTTACACTAAAAAGAAAAAAAATATTTGTGTCTCAAAGGCAACGAATTTAATTTTCTTTCTGTTGATACAACTTACTTCTGAATTCTTGTACCTTGTTCTTGCGCATATTTCGGAATACAAAGAATTATACCTATTCTTTACTTGATTACCAACAGAAACGTAAATTTTGCACGAGTGTTTCGCATTGAAGGCATGAGTCAGTAGCGAATTATGCTGATTAAGGAAGGTTCCACTGCATAGACACTTTGTGGGGAAGTAGATTCTTTTCCGAATTTCTTAGATTTAATTATTGCATCTCGTTCATTTACCTATAGACTGGTTCCTTAAAAGTTTTCAGGCTTTTAGCTTATATATCGTTAACACGATGTGTCTACTGTAAAACAATCTACGTGATATTTAGTTCAGAATTAATGTTGAACAGTGTATTACACACATTTAACATAAAATAGAAATTCTCTTAGGCCTGTGTTACAGAACCCGTAGTATTCAGACAAGCCTTGGTCTTACTTTCAAAAAAATAAAAATTCCAGCAGCAGTTTTTTTTAATTTTTTTTAATTAATAAAGCGGCCGGTTTCAGTACTTTATTGATTAAAAAAATAAAAACATAACAGCTGGAATTTTTTTTTCAGCCTAATATACTATGCAGCTGTTGTCCCTATCCATATAACATGGATAGAATTAAAAACACTTGTCTGGTTGCTGTGCAGGTGGTACCTCTTCCTGAGACCCTCCCCCCCCCCCCCCCACCAAGTCTTTGCAACCCCTCTGGGGGGCGGGACCCACAGGTTGAAAAACACTGCACTAGATCACCGAAGTTACACTTTTCATTCCCAGTGTTCTTCCTAGAGAACACCATATTAAAAACTGTTGTGCACAGTATTTTTCATGTAAGTCCTTATATTTGCATTGTTGTTGAGGAATAAGTTGCTTCTAGAACTAAAATATTCCGGAGGTCAAATAGTCCCCCATTCGGATCTCCGTGCGGGGACTACTCAGGAGATTGTTGTCATCAGAAAGACAATACTGGCATTCTACGGGTCGGAGCGTGGAATGTTAGATCCCTTAATCGAGTAGGAAAATTAGAAAATTTAAAAAGGGTAATGGATAGTTTGAGGTTAGATATAGTGGGGATTAGTGAAGTTCGGTGGCAGGATGAACATGATTTCTGGTCAGGCGAGTACAGGATTATAAATACAAAATCAGTTGGGAAATCACAGGAGTAGGACTGATAATTAATAAGAAAATAGGAATGCAGGTAAGCTACTATTATCATTGTCAAGACAGACACGAAGCCAACACCGACAACAGTAGTACAGGTTTATATGCCCACTGGCTCTGCCGATGATGAGGAGATTGAAGAAATATATGAGGAACTAAAGGAAACTATTCAGACAATTAAGGGAGAGGAAAGCTTAATTGTGATGGGAGACTGGAATTCGGTAGTAGGACAAGGAAGAGAAGGAAAAGTAGTAGCTGAATATGGACTGGGCAGAAGGAATGAAAGAGGAAGTCGCCTGATAGAATTTTGCTTGGAACATAATTTAATCATTACTAACACCTGGTTTAAGAATCATGAAAGCAGGTTGTATACATGGAAGAGACCAGGAGAAACCGGAAGGTATCAGATAGATTTTATAATGGTAACACCAGGTTTTAAATTGTATGACATACTCAGAGGCAGATATAGACTCTGACCATAACTTAATGGCATGAACTGTAGGCTGAATCTTAAAAAACTGCAGAAAGGTAGGAAAATAAGCAGATGGGACTTGGATATATTGAGGGAACCTGAAGTTCTTAAGAATTTCAGAGGGAGCTTTAGGCAACAATTGACAGAAACGGGGGAAATAAAACAGTAGAAGAGGAATGGGTAGCATTGAGAGATGAAATAGTGAAGGCAGCAGATGACAAAATAGTAGAAAGACAAGACTTACAAAAATTCCTTGTATATCTCAGGTAATACTAGATTTAATTGATGAAAAGAGAAAATATAAAAATGCAGTAAATGAAACAGGCAAAATGGATAACAGACGAGTAAGAAATGAGATTGACAGGAAGTGCAAAATGGCTAAGCAGGAGTGGCTAGAAGCCAAATGCAAATCTGTAGAAGAATGTATAACAAGGGGAAAAGTAGATACTGCCTACATAAAAATAAAAGAGACACTTGGGGACAAGAAAAGCAGCTCTACGAATATCAAGAACTCAGATGGAGAACCAGTTCTCAGCAAAGAAGGGAAATCTGAAAGGTGGAAAGAGTGCATAGAGGAGCTCTACAAGGGAGTTTACAGAGAAATTTAACCCACGACATAAAAAACAAAAAACTTTTTTTTTTTTTTGTGCTGCTCATGTTGATACGGAACCGTCGTTCCGCTTCACGACTTTTATTAGTTTTAAAAAAAGAGTCTAAAATCAAAATTAGATCACTTGCCGTTCAAATGGCGCCTATTCAGGTGATCAGTCGGTTGGTCAATCATCCTGGGATACAGAAATGGGTTTTGTTTTGTTTATTTCACCGATTTCTTACTTTTATTTTTTATTTTTTTTTTTTTTTTTTTTTTTTTTTTTTTTTTTTTTTTTTTTTTTTTTTTTACTTGCGTCATACTTCTTTTCCCTTCCCATCCTTTCTTAGGGCGAGAGGAGAGCATGCTGTACACTGAGGTGGTGGTAAGTTGCAAAGAACTGGAGTGGAGCTTGTAGCGATAGGTTGTCTGAGGATACCGGCAGCTAAAGTCGGTGACCGACTATAGCTGGTTCGTCAGGTGCATCTTGGGCGCCGACTTTGGCAGGGAGGCCCTCAGCCAATGGCGTCGCTTGGCGCGAAATCTGGTTCCGTTTCCCGTGAGGACAAGGGAGATGACGAAAAGGGGAGGTCAGTTGCAGGAGGTCAGTAGAAGGGAACGTGTAAGGCGGTCGCCATGTGAGCGTGGGAGCAGTGGAAAGGCAGTCGAGTTACATATAGGAGTCTTAGTTAGTAAAGTATGGAATTTTAAGAATTATTAACCTCGACAGTCTAGTTTCATTTGTTGCTGCCCGCGCACTTCTCGGTGCCTCAACATTAACTGTAATTTTCTTGAGGTAATCACTTAGCTGACTATGTTTGCCCCCAGACAATGCCATAACGTTTTTCCCTTACAAACTTGTTCTTGTCTCCTATAGTCTATGCATTTCTGTGAAATAGTGCTCAACTTAATTATTTTATATCTATGGAGTAATGTAATGGACTTTCGGTCGAAATTTATTTATCTGTGATTTACCTGTGCCTCTTTGTGTCATGCAATCTCATCCACGTGTTGAGCAGCGTAGATGAAGTTCTGTTATTTGGCCATTGTGTTCACATGTTTTGGGAGCAATATTAATATTAATTCATTTAACTAGGGTGTGACCGGAAAGACCGGCGAATTTATTATTATTTCTGTAAGTGGGTTTGTACTTTGAAAATTTCATCCACGTGTTGAGAAGCGTAGATGAAGTTCTATAAATTGGCCACTGTTTAAATACTTTGGAGAGAATACTGATATTTAAGTAGTTTGTGACCGGAAAGACCGGTGATTTTATCAGTATCTTAAATTGGTTTCACACTTAGAAACTTTCATCCAAGTGTTAAGCAGTGCAGTACCTTACTTATTTATTTCGTAACAAATAACAATATTTTTCTAATAACTAAAGTACGTTCCTAAAGAACGAGAATTTGACACAAACAACCACGCCAGTCACTCAATAAGCAGTTTTAGTTATGGTGTCCACGGCGCAAAATATAGTTTGATTATGGTGTTGAAGCTATTGGATACGAACCTGTACCTCAGACATCTTGCCTCTGCTCCTATTTTGAAGTAACAACGATGGTAGGTTGTGCATGCCAGTAGCTTAAAGGTGGTAAACCATTTAAGCGTCCTTTCTGTCCTTTTAGCATGGTTGCAAGTCTTTCATGTGTAAGAGATCAGATAGAGTTACGATTTGATACTGTTTCGGTCAGTAATTCTTACCTTTGGAGCCCAATGTTAAACTATGGCAGCCAAGCCAAAGTTTCTGTTAAATCTATGTATGTTTAATATTTTGTTATTCTGCTTCGTGTTTTAGTTAGCAATAATGTCAAAAGGAAGCCTTCTATTTAAATCTACATCTGCTCTACCCCACTCAAAATTATGAAAAGTTTTAATTGACCAGTTGTTCCCTGGAAATACATTTAGCTCTAATTTTGCTGTTGTCAATCGGATCATCCGATACCTGCCCCTTATTCTGTGGCTGCTCCTTTCATATCTATGTTATCCTTGCTTAAAATCATCTAGTCATGATGCAGGGCCAAAGCTTACTTAATTTGGTAATTTGCAGTGCTGCAGTTACACAAGATAAGGTGCCTGATCTATTCAGACTAGTCTGTTTTATTCTATTTGATACAATAAATGCACAGACAGAATCGATAGACATAGGAGTTGGGACGTAATTTGCACACAGTCATCCAAAATTAAACTATTTCCCAGTTCCGACAGCGCAGGTTCGGTACAAGGTGTCTACAAGAGCCATATCATGATTGTCCAGTATTGTATAACAGGCAAACTGGATGAGCTCTTAAGTTTACGTATAATTAACACCTTTTAGTTTAATTTTTTCCATTGTCGTTTCATTCCAGATAGAGGTAATAGGTTGGAGATAAATTACACATAAAACATGGAGATTTAAAATGGAAAAAATTACGTAAAACGGAGTGAAATATTGACGTCTTAAAAGCTTTGAAATGGCGATGGCGGTGAGTAAAACAGCTGTTGGAGATGCAGAGGCGCACACACACAGTTAAAATAACACTGGGCGGTGGCTACAGATCCGCTATTGTTGAATTAAAACAATAATTACGAGGAAACACCACATATGCGAAGTAACACACAGTTAAAACTTATGAAGTCGTCTGTGGGTTAGCCGCTCACTGTCGTTAAAATAAAACGATGTAACTAAAAGACGCCACATTTAGTGAAGAACTCACACGAAAGCACATTAAAAGGTTCCACATACGGCGGAGCACTCGCAGTACTAAAAATGTGATGTGGGGGGGGGGGGGGAAGGAATAAGAGGAGAGGGAGAAGGAGGGGAGGAACTACAGGGCTAGCGGGGAAGGGAATAGGGGGTATTTCTCAGGAATCCAGGGGGAAGGAGGGGAGGAGCTGGAGGAACAGTGGGGTGGAAGGAGGAGCAGGGGCAGGTGGGGAGGAAAGGGGGATGGTCGGGGCCCTAAGGGAGAGAGGATGGGAAGAGGGAGCAAGAGGAAGGGTAAATTTCAGGTCAGTGGGCATCATCCGGGAGGGGGAGGGTACGGAAGTACCACTGGAAAGGATCTGGAGTATGGACAGGTGTAGAGCAGGGGGAATACAATGGTGGAGGCGCACAATGGTCCATGTGTGGAGAGGAGGGGATGGACTGGAGGATTAGGTGGGTCTAACTTGTGGGATAGGAACGGAGGCGGAGATGTTCAATAAAGAGAACGAGTTGGGGGAAAGGAACGAGATCGCAGAGAATCAGTGTGGGGGAGAAGGGGGTAAAGGGGGATATGGAAGGCGAGGCGGAGGGCACGGCGCTCCAGTATCTCCAGGGATTTGTAAAAGGATGAGGGTGCAGAAATCCAGGCTGAATGGGCTACACAGAGGATGGGACGGGATTTATAGGTAAAGAGGACGGTGGAAGGATTTAGGCCTTGCGTACAAGGAGCGATGTTTACAGCTATTGTCTCAAGCTTTGCTGTAAAATACACTCAGTTTTTCCAATCAGATGAGTGTATAATTGCAATTATTATACACACATTGCTCTGATTCCAAACTGATAACATTTAACTCTTACTAAATATATGGCGACCCTCACTTACCATTCTACATCTTTTGTGCCGCGGCGGAACGGCCGAGCGCATTGAGGCGCTATGCTGCGATGTGCGAGGACGTTCTCCGTAGGGGGTTCGAATCCCCCCTGAGGCATGGATATTTGTGCTGTCTTCAGTACACGTTAGTTTAAGTAGTTGGTAAGTTTAGGGACTGATGACCCCCGCCGTTCAGTCCCATAAGATTTACAAACATTTGAACATTTTTTTCAAACGTAGTTGTGATAATTTATTACATCGGTAATGTCATTTTATAGACACTGTTTTGTTTTTTACTCTTTCTACAACTCAGTTAAAAGGTGAGGATTTTACATAGATCAACATGGCTAGCACAATATTACTAGTGTAATTCAGTTTCAAAACAAACTTATTTCTATTTTTTTTCTTTTGTGCAGTACTCAGTAAAGGTGTAGTTTCAGTTCCTAAAATTCGTAATATGGCACAATATGAAACCACAGTCTAACACAGTCGCGGAACTCCCTGTAGGAAAAAGTGCAGCTGATACGATCCTAACGATTATTATTATTCTTTCTGCGCTGTGTATAAAAAATAAAGCAGCTGTACACATAGAGTACACTTAATTCAATATTAATCATACTTACCGATGCTCTACTTCTAAATAAGGCGAGAAAAGATATTACAAATATGATAATATTATCAAATACGTACATTGAAAAAATCTAACTAGGAGAGGACGCCTAATCGTCATCGCAAAATTCGTCCAAATTTATAGTACATGTAGTGAGACATGAAAGTGCCCAAAGTGGGAACTCCAGATGGCCGAGAGCTTAGGAAATTAACAGAATTTCGATATGGGTCTATCACCATATGCAACTTATCAATTGTCCCTCTAAGAGTGTGTTTAGGAAGCGGTGTTTGGCTTAGCGGTAAGAGATCGAATTCGTATTGAAAGCGTCTCGAGTTCGATTGCACCCGAAGGCAAAAAATTTTGTGCTCCTTTGGACTGACGTCACACTTAACCGAAACATCATACAGGTAGAATTTCAGAACTGCACTCACCTCAACGAGAAAGAATAAGAAATGACTTCCCGAGAAGCTTGCATCAAACTACGTTCCATCATACATCACCAGCTGTCCTCGCAAGTATTCAGCGACATGCTGTGTTGCACGTGGTCCGCGGCTGGACTCTGCGATGAAAGAAGCTGGTTTCAAAATGTCAATCAAGTGTTTTTTTTTTTATTTTTTTTTTTTTTTTTTTTTTTTTTTTTATCTAAGAACACATAAAAAAACCATGTCATTGCAAAAGAAAGCGGTGTTCATAACGTGCGCTAGATGCGCTTAAAGTCATTGCTTCCTCTGTTTCTATCACCCTAGTACATGTATTTAACTAATTGGAAAAGAGTGGAGGTATTGATTTACATATATTCAAATCTATGCGTTAACTACAATCCCCTTCAAAATGTTTACGGTGCCGAATTTAATCCTATATCTACTTTTTGTGGTAATATAAATTGATGACTTAGATGCTATTCCGGTTAATTGAGTCGTCTGTAGTGTACGCATTCCGAAACAGCACAAAAATATTTGATCCCAGGCAGAGTCGAACAGGAGACCTTTTCAATACGAATACGATCTCTTAATGATTAGCCAAACACCGTTTCCTAAAACACGATCACAGGAACAATTGATAAGGTGCGTATCAAAAAATATTTTTATTTCCAAAACGCTTAGTCATCTGGAGTTCCCACTCGGGGCACTTCCATCACGCCCTATGTGTACGAAAAATTTGGACGAATTCGACGATGGCGAGTAGGCGTCTACTCAAATGTTCAAATGTTTGTAAATCTATCGGACCAAACTGCGTGGTCATCAGTCCGTAGCTTGCAAACTACTTAAACCTAGGTAAACTAACCTAAGGACAAACACACAGACCCATGCCACAGGAGAACTCGAACCTCCACGGCGAGCAACAGCGCGCTCCGCAGCGAGACGCTTTAGACCGCTCGGCTACTCCACCGCGGCAGGCGTCTACTCCTTGTAAGAAAATATTAACAGGTTGGAGTTTCGAATCTAGATCCACGCTTTGAGAGTCTAAGCCCCTGACCTCTCGGCCGGCGACGAGTACCCAAATTAGAGCATGAAAACAAACAAAAAAAAGTTAATTACTCCAACGTCATTACCTTTTTACACCAATTATATTAGTAAAAAATGCTCATCTACACACCACCTTTCGATGTATAGCATTGAAAACGAGATTTTGCATCACCAACTTTGATTTTTGCAACAACTACTGTCTAGCAAAAAGCAGAAACAGTTGTCTCTTTATATTCAGTACAGAACGTCCAAGCAAAATTTGATCGAAATCACTGACATACATATCAGAGTCTCTCCTTGTAAACAGGCTCTACTGAAATAGCTTATTAACTTCAGTGTGAATCGTTGAGACATTACTTTTATACAGCAACTAGCTGTAAACCCGGCGTTGGTCGGGTATTCATTTATTCTACAGTCTAGCTGTCCGCCTCCCATTCCCTCCTCTATCTGCATCCATCTCTTTCTCTCCCATCTCTCTGTTCGTTTCCACCTTTCCCTCTATCGGCAAAGTTTTGTACAAGGTGCCCTCTGTCATGTACCATACAAACGTTTATGTACCCAGTGCTCTTCCTCTTGGTTTAAATATCGTGGTTGCAAAAATTCGTAAGGATTGAATCAAAACTATGTATTTTATAAAATTCTGTAAGTACCCTCCACCACGCACCGAACGAAATTTTATACAGGCAGTGATACTCTTCTTGTTTTTAAGGTAGAGTGTGTAAAATTTCATCAATATCGGAACAAAACTACAGAGTTCTATGCAATAGAAACACAGGGTCACATTGAAAAACGCACTTTGTTTTTCTCAAATATTACGTTTTATTTCATACAACCCTTGTTCTGAGAATAGCGAAAACTATATATATATTAAAAAAAAAAAAAAAAAAAAAAAAAAAAAGGATCTGTGAAATCGGTCGAGCCGTTCTCAAGTTATGGCGCGACCAAGGTATTTAGGGATCCATTTTTATGTACCCTTCCCCATGCACCGTATGAAACGTAAGGTAGGCAGTGATCTTCCTCTTCTTTTGAAGGTCAAGCGTGCGAAATTTCGTGATGATCGGAATGGAACTATAGATTTCGTGGGTTTGTAGGAAACTATGCTGCGTCATGCACATATCACAAAATACTTCCTTAGCTAACGTTATCTACCTATAAACTATATTCCTGCCAAATTTCAGCTTCATAGGTGAGGTAGTTTTCGAGATTTCGTGTTTAGTGAGTGAGTGACTTTTCGGTTTTGTGTAGAGATTAAGAAAACAGGGTGTTTAATTTTGGATGCAAGAGGATTAAAGGAGACTTGCAGAAAAAAAAATAGTAACATGCAAATCTGTTATTTTAACTTAATTTGATATAAGGCCATGCATGATACGATAGTTTGACAGCAAAACTTCTTTTCGTTTAATCATTTTGTGGAATGAGGGGAGGGGGTCAATTACAAAACGTTTCATAAACGTCCATAATTATATGCACACTTTGTTGCAGGTTCCGGACAACTCAAATTTTCTAATAATTGACGCATAAATCTGGATATTCTCACGCGGTGACTTCTATTTACTTATGACGTCATATCTACTAAGCTATGTGTCGTCCTCTTTTGAATTAATGATTAAGCATTTGCGATTTTCAATAAGAGCCGAAGTTTCGAAGGGAATGAATTGTTAAAGGTTTACTTCCATGTCTAAAAGTGTAACTAACCAACGTAATTGAACTCCTATTATTCATAACATTCTTCTCTTACTCCCAACAAATCAGAAATTTCCGGGTTATATTTTTTACAGGTGCTACAAATTCTGCTAACTACGATGGTATTTTGAATGTACTGCTGCGCTCCAAACACACATTCAATACACAATAATCAAATGTTCACATGTTTGTAATCCTATGGGACTCAACGACTTGGGTTATCTGTTGCTAGACTTACAAACTAATGTAAGATTTGATAACTTTATATACTTTTTTCTGGAACAGCAATTTTAATCATATATTTTAGCTCTCTGAACTAAAAACAATATCTTCTTTTTGTTGGTATAATATTTATAAATTTTTTACTGTTAAGCCATTTTTATTGGAAAAAAGTAATACAAATTTCCCTGGTTCAGAGAATAAGCCAGATTTTGTCTTGATACTAGTTCAGTGGCCGCTTTTAACTGTTTTATAGCATTTCTGAAAAATTGAATGTTATTGGTTTAGTGGTTTGTGAGATAAAAGGTGAAAAGTCAGATGTCAGAAAATGCGATTAATTTATTATGAAAATTCAGAAATATCTCTTATTATATTACTAAAAGTGTCCAGCAGAGTAATCACTGACATCTTCTAGTTCTTCTTCTTCACTTAGAAGCTTTCTTCTCCTTGCTGCCTTTTTTCTTTTTTTTTTTTTTTTTTTTTCATTAGGTTCAGCTGTATACTGAGGCATCCTTACTCGCATGTTGTCCAGAAGCCGAATACCTCCATTGGTGTTGGTACGAGGAACAATGTCAAGGGTCTACAGACAGAAATTACGATTTTTTTACCATTTTGCGGCTTTCGAACAACCCATAAACTAAGAACGACAAATACACCCATGCTCAAGGGAGGACTCGAACCTCCGACGGGGAACGGCTGCAGATAATCACTGGGCGTTTCGGGACTCTTAAGCCCTTTTTACACGATAACGAAAGTAGACAAGATAGATATTAGTTTACTGGAGCGCTCGTAACGTACTAGTCTCGAACTATAAACTCATGCAAGATTTTGCGGCCGCGTGTTTAAAAGCGTTTACTCTCTCCTTACGTTTGAGTAAACGCTACGGGATAATGTGTCGAGAGTCTCGCTTGTTGTTCTTTTTGCAGGGTTGTACACCAGGCGTACATTTTCTGGAAATCAATTCAATACCGGTAAACGTAACCATAGTGACGGCTGCGTTTGCATTGACTTTCGTTACTAGAAGGCGGATACAGCATCGAAGAAACAATAAGTGCTGGATACGACGTGGCTTCAGAGAAGAGAAGATAAAAATTGAGGCTCATACAACATGGTAATAAGAGAATTAATGCCGGAGGATCCACATGTATTCCAGAATTATATTTAATTTTTCCTCTCTGGCATGCTGTAACATCGTAAAGAAATCTGATGCTACTGTAACTTGAAGCTTTATTAACGAATATTTAGAAGTTTCTGTGACTGTGAGCGAAAAAAAAATCGTACCTTATTACGGTACAGGCTATTCCCACCATCAAAAGCGGCTGGATAGTCGCTATACGCCTCCATTCCAAGTGAAATAGCAGCTTTGTTCCATTTCATAACTACAAAAGCAGTAGTCGTGATTTCACATTAGCGCATCATTAAATAATTATGAAATTTACATAGGTTTATATAGTTGCATGACACTATTTACGAAAAATGGAATACAGTAGTACATGATTAAGTAGAAAGCTTTTAGTGTTATCCACGTCACTTTGTGAGAAAGTTTTATAAATTGTGAACCGTGTAAATTAGCCCGTTATTGACCGTTTCTAATGTGGGAAACCACCTGAAACTACATCCAGGTAGTCGAGCGGTCTTAGGCGTCTCGCTGCGGAGCGTGCGGTTGCTCGCCGTGGAGGTTCGAGTCCTCCCTGGGCCATGGGTGTGTGTTTGTCCTTAGGTTAGTTCACCTAGGTTTAAGTAGTTTGTAAGCTACGGACTGATGACCACGGCCGGCCGCGGTGGCCGAGGGGATTGAGGCGCTCCAGTCACGGTCTGCCCGGCCAATGCGGTTGGGGGTTCGAATCCCACCTCGGGCCTGGATATTTGTGACGTCCTTAGTCTTAGCTAGTTCATAAGTAGTTTGTAAGCTTAGGGACTGATGACCCCGTAGTTAAGTCCCATAAGTTCTACAAACATTTGAACATTTTTTTGATGACCACGCAGTTTGGTCCGATAGATTTGCAAACATTTGCTACATCCAGGCTGACCGATCGTTCGTCGTTAATCTGTAGCGAGTATTTAATCCGCAGCCAGCGCACGTAAACGAAATCTTAATCCAAGGTACAATTTCTTCCTGTACAATTCAGGCGATGCTGAAGGAATTAGATTAGGTAATGAGACAATAAAAGTAGTAGATGAGTTTTGTTATTTGGGTAGCTAACTTCTGATGGACGAAGTAAAGAAGATATAAAATGCAGAATGGCTATGGGAAGAAAAGCGTTTATTAAAAAAATGGAAACTTGTTAACATCCAATATTGATTTACATTTAGGAGGTCATTTCTGAAAGCATTTGTCTGGAGTGTAGTATTGTATGGGAGTTCAGACAAAAATATGATAAAAGCTTTTGAAATGTGGTGTTACAGATGAATGATGAAAATTAGATGGGTAGATGACGTAACTAATGAGCATGTGCTCAACAGAATTGGGGAGAAAAGGAGTTTCTGGCATATCCTGATTAAGAGAAGGGATAGATTGGTAGGACACATTCTGAGACATCAAGGAATCACCAGCTTAGCATTAGAAGGAAGTGTGTGGGGTAAAAGTCGTAGAGGGAGGCCGAGAGACGAATACAGTAAGCAGATTCAAAAGGATGTAGAAAAGACTTGCACAGTACAGGGTAGCGAGAAGAGCTGCATCAAACCAGTCTGCGGACTGACGACCGCAACAACAACAACAACATCAAGATGACGAGCTTAAACCAAGGCTGATGCTGCTCAGGTATCTAATCTTTAATCCAGGTGTCCTTTGAAGTCACCGCTGTTAACATACCACTTTGTCTTCAGTTTGTCCAAAACTACATCCGGTTTTGTATTAGAATGCGAAGCTAGCGTGCTATCACTGCACTAAATCTTCAAAACTGCGAGACTTTTGTTTCATTCGGCGTGTGGTAAAAAGGGATGCCCGGTACTAGAGTCTTTCTACTGAGCCCGAGTTTAGCTGACGAGAATTCATTCACCGCCCCCCTCCCCCTTCCCACACCAGAAGGCTGCCCTGGATCTGCCCCTGTAGGTATCTCCATTGATCCCGTAACTGTTTTAACCAGTATTGTTAATGTTCTCAAGTAGAAATGACATGCGCGACTAGGAGAGGTACTGCACTCATTTAGCACTGTTATTCTGTAATTCGCATTCTCGTCTCTGCGATGTACCTGGTTGATTACTAGTATTCGGAGGCGCGTATTTGCAGAGAGTAGGTAGGCAGGCGTCTGATCGTGTCAACAGGTGCTTACCCCGAGATCACGACGCACCCGATAGTGCTTCCTTTACAAACAGCTGCATCATCCTGCATGACTAGGCACCTCGACCGATTGACATCCAGACGCTCGCGTGATTCTGCAGTCTGCCTGCAGACGTCCTTGAGAGGTTAACGACTCTCCCTCTTTGAACTGGTGCTCTGCAGAGCCTCCTCCTGGGTTTGAGGTCGCTACGATAGCTTGGGATTTTGATATCTTTGCATAACGTTTAACACTTAAGCCCTATCTACGCGGGAAGCTTACAAGATTACCCATGATGCACCGGTCACGCCGGCCGTGTAACATGTAGACGCGTCCGCTTGCACAAGATGCACGCATACGATCGCTAGTAGACGGAATAGGATGGATCCTATTCTCGTGCGTGTGGAAGTGCTTCGCACATGCGCAGACGACCAAATGGGGAATTAGGATGACGAACGGAGCCAAGTCGCAAATTTGTTTGAGAAATGTGTTCTTGTCTCCTGCTCAGAGAAACGTAATTTTTCGACTCAGATATCAAGAGCAGCAATAAATGCTTTAGCAGGTGATACTATAGACGAATTGCATTAAAAATTTCATATAACATGTGTACAATTTTATTCAGTACAGGTATAGCTGTTAATATGAAAGCCAAACAAATTTATATCAAATGTATATGAAGACATTTTCACTGATTTATCCGTCGGTTCTTGGTACTACATAAAACCGACTTCAAAGTAAAAAATTTTTATGTTCTACAAGTTCATTTCCACTTAGTTACACAGTTTTCAGCTTACTAAGTCATATTCAAAGTTTTAAGTGCGTCGAAAATCGGTTATTTAAATAAAAGTCAATATCATGATCTAACAAGAACCGACGAAAGAATCAGTCGAAATATCCAAAACTGCATGTGTTTTAAGTTTGTATGGATTACATACCGCCGGCCGTGGTGGCCGAGGGGACTGAGGCGCTCCAGTCACGGTCTGCACGGCCTTTACGGTCGGGGATTCGAATCCCCCCTCGGGCATGGATGTTTGTGCCGTCCTTAGTATTAGCAAGTTCATAAGTAGTTTGTAAGTCCCATAAGCTATACAAACATTTGAACATTTTGATTACATACCATGAACTGTATCTCTGTACGGTACCCAATAAAAATTGGACACATGTTATACGACATTGTAATTGTAAATCATCTTTATTACCATATCCTGAAATATTTGTAATTTTTCCTGAAACATTTTGTAGTTAACAGATGAAATGTTTGTTTTTCGTGGGCATTATTTGAAGCTTTAACACAGTGAAAAGTCTATGTATAGACACCTGAGTTTGTTCATTACATACATAGGCCCTTCAAACCGCGCCGCCTGAAAGTATGTAATCACATTTTATAATGAGGACGTTTACACATGTAGTTACGCATGAACTGCGCAAAAACAAATACAGTTTCACAGTGGGAGTTTAAAACACAAATGTTTTAATCATTACAATAATCACAATATGACAGTTCCTAAAAGTGACCTTAACTCGGCGATTAATTTGCTCTAAGTTGACAACAAAGCATGTAGATACGTGAAGCAAATGACTCGACAAACACGAACCGTTTGAACGCTTCTTTATAGTTCGTTGGTCTATCGCAAGGAGCGCTACAGCTGACAACGACTTTCTTGTGCGTGTTGCGCGTCTCGTATAGAAAGGGCTTTACTGGACGGTGCCCGTACACTATACGGTCGCGCTCGACCTGGCGTTGCCGACGGCTCCCGTATGGCGTCTTCCGTCTTACACGCGTTTAGCGTGTCTCTCAAACATTTTGGTCACGTAATGTTAAGGTAGTTAATTGTTCTTTCAGTAGACGGCAGCGCTTTTTGGCTACCTCAACCTAGAGGCGATTTATTGCTCGTTTACCAGATGACAGCGCTTGTCGGCTGTCCCAACACGGTGGCGATTGCGAGAAGTGTTCTTTCGCGGGTGTTTATAAAAGTAGAAATAGCACGCAACAAGTTCACAAGAGTCCAAAATCCTACATAATTTGTATGGGTAGCCTGGATCAGAAATTGAAGATAGAGAGGATTCGTACCCTACAGACGAAAGTACAAGTGATGATACATCTATGTCTATGTATCAATTATTTGTAAAGTGATTATTTTATTCCCGCGGTTTCTTATTGTAAGTAGAGTTGGCTATTTCATTTACATTTATCACCTTCTAGTACTGATGTTTACATTTCTTTCTATACCAACAGTGGTACAGACAATCAATCACCACCTCTACTGCCTGTCCATGTGCGTGATCCTAAGCAAAGGGAGTAGGATTGGTCAGAATAGACGATCGGCCACAGCTGCCGGTGTACCAGGAGATGGTCGGCGTTGCGTCGCATTTTTCAGACGTCACTGCAGAATTTCAATATTTTAATTACTTCTTTGAGCCACGGTGGAGTAGCCGAGCCGTCTAAAGCGACTCGCTGCGGGGCGCGCGGTTCTCGCCGTCGGAGGTTCGAGTCCTCCCTTGGGCATGGGGGTGTGTGTGTTGTCTTTAGGTTAGTTTAGCTTATTTTAAGTAGTTTGTGAGCTACGGACATGACCACGCAGTTTGGTTCGAAAGATTTACAAACATTTGAACAATTACTTCTTTGCTGAACGCGTAATCAGACAGCTCAAGAGTGAAAAAATCGGTATGCTGGCATTACTGTAGCAGCAATGAACGTAAAGGCAGCTCTATATGACACAAACGGTCTGCGGTAAAGTTACACGAAATATACAGATTCGGGCTTTGCGTCTCTCAGTGCTTCCAGGATAACCAGATAAATATTAATTACATTTGATCTCCAAGAAAACTAATCACCTTTTGTTGCATATATTTGCTTTTAGACTTCCCAGTACAATTTTCGTAAAAGTAGATACAGAAATAATTGTTCCCCATAACAGAGATCGTAAAACTTTTCTTTTTCACACCTTTCATGTTTCTGACAAATATATCACTTGTTTATATTGTATATTCTAAAATAGATCCATGTTTTTTTCAAATAAACATGCTTTTACTTTTTAAATGACGCAAAAACCAAATTGCTCCCACATTTCTGTACTTTACAATCTGTTTTATAAACATCCTAAAATATGCCAATTCACAGCCAAGAGTCGGGCGTGAATAGGGCAGTGTTGAAAGTGTTAATAGATCTGCGGCCATTACACAACACTACCGGTAACCTTGTGGCGAATCTACTATTCGTAGGCCTACATTACTCTACATACATCTATATTTCACGAAAGGCCAATAGGCACCGTGTTGCACGACTTCACATCAAACCACACATCGAAAACAACATGTGAGTTACCTAAACTGAATTCCCTAGTAACCACGATATCGATAGCTAATATGGACTGAATGTTTCTTATAATCGATTTCGTAAGTTCAGGATAGAAACCAGCGAGCACAGAATAACATAGAGAGGCCTTACAATGACTGTAAAATGAAGCCGGCAGAGAGCGCGACACTCAACCAACATGGCGGCCGCAGAGCATGAGTCGTCATGGTGACGAGAGCCAGCCGGCCACAGCCGCGAGCACAGGAGAGTTTATTGAGTCCGCTGTCTGTTAAATCCTGTTTCACATATTTTAAGGCGTTCCTTTTTAAACAATCTGTTTTTGCCATAAATAATTACAAATTTCAGCTATGGATAGCAAATCATAGTATTATATGAAACAGAAGCACCTTTTCCCTCTGTCTGTCCTTTTAATCTTTTATAACTCAAGGAGTACTGAACGCATCGTCATTCGGCTTCTTTCAGTTTCTTCTTTAGAATCCTGGTATAATCTTAGGCCACTTTTAATGTCAATACGAATATGTGAAAAGATAAGTCATAACGTAGAATCGTTTACCGCTTCTGCAAGCCTCTTCATCTCCTCAATCCGTTTCTGTATGAGTATGCTTACTGTATTTTGGTCTCCCTCGGCTAAATTCACGCCTCCTTGATGTTGAAGAATGTGTCCTACCTATCGGTCCATTTTTAGTCAAGATAAGACGGATATTTCCTTTTCTCCCCAGTTCCGTTCAGTACCTCATTAGTTACGCTACCCAGCGTTCGTCTGTAGCTTCACGTTTCAAAAGCTTCATTCATCTTCCTATCTAAACTATTTATTAAAGATGTTTCATTCATCTTCCTATCTAAACTATTTATTAAACATTTTCATTACCGTACAATGAAACACTCCGCAGAAAAGCCTTAATTACACGTAAATTAATATTCGATGTTAACACATTTCTCTTTTTCAGAAACGCTTTTCTTCCCATTGTCATTCTGTATTTTAAATTGTGTGTGGTGCGACCATCGTATATTATTTAACTGCCCAAGTAACAAAACTCATCTACCAACTTTATTGTTTCGTTACTTAATTTAATTCCTTGAGCATCGCTTGATTTTCTTAGACGGCATTCCATTACCCTTGTTCCGCTCTTGTTAATGTTCATCTCATACGCGCCTTTCAACACTCTGTCCATTCCTTTCAGTTCCACTTTCAGATCCTTCGCCGTCTCTGACAAAATTGCAATGCCATCGGCAAACCGCAAAGTTTTTATTTCTTCATCCTAAACTTTTGCTCTTTATCCAAATTTCTCCTCGCTTTCCTTCACAGCTTGTTCAGTATACAAACTGAATGACGTTGAGAAAAGGCTACAATCCTGTCTTTCTCCTTTCCCAACCATTCCTACCTTTCATGCCCTTCGGCTCTTACAACTGCTGTCTGGTTTTTGTAAAAGTTGAAAAAAAAGCCTTTCGTTCCCTATATTTTACCCCTGATAAATCAGAATTTGAAAGAGTGTATTCCAGTCAACATTGTCAAAATCTTTCTCCAAATCTACAAAAGCTAGAAATATAGGTTTCCCTTTCCTTAATCTAGGTATAGGATGTAACTATTACCTCATGTGATCCTACATTTCTCTTAAACCCAAACTGATCTTCCCCGACGTCGGCTCTTACCAGCTTTTCCATTCGTCTGTTAATGATTCGTGCTAGAATTTTGCTACTATGACTTATGAAACCGATGTCTCTGTAATTTTGACATTTATTTGCGCGTGATTACTTTGGATTTGTAACTATTAAATTTTTCTAGCCATAAAAATAAAAAAGTAAATGAAAATAAAGAAAGAATAAAAGTGTATTATCGGTGCTAAATGTCATTTCCGCGCACACGCAGATAAATTAACGTTAATAAATTCCAATTCAAGAAATGTAACAAATTACACATCATGTATAGCGGGGTGCAGAATTCGTAACATACTTGAAAAGATTGTAGGGGGGACTTCGAAGACAAGGTTTCGGTAAGTCATCGACATCCGCAAATGTAGCGTTTGTAATACACTCTGAGGTTACAAGGGTTGGTACAGATGACAACTGTATCGTGTACACGCGGTATGAAAGGCCGTTGCATTGGCTTGGCTTATTTGCACTCCGCTTATTAATGCGAAATAGCTTCCAACGCGATTGTGCGCACACAATGGAAATTAACAAACACTGCACGCAGCTAGAAGCGTGGTAATTCCGTTTCAGAACTCGTTAGGGAATTTAATGTTGAACTGATATTGCGAAATCCGCAGTGTCATGTGTGCTGAGAAGACGAAATTTCATGCATTACCTCACACCAAGGACAACACAGTGGTTATTTCCCTTAATCACTCGAGTAAATGACTGGATGGTTCCTCTAAAAGGACAAGGTCAATTTCCTTCGCCGAGCTCACAAAAACCAATCTCATCGTGAGCTCCGCCTCTAATGACCACGACGTCGACGGGGCGTTAAACCCTATCTTCCTGCCTTCTGAAAGTTATCTAATAACTAGCTGCGAAACCCGGCATTGCCCGGGTATATAATCATTTTTCCAGTCATTTCTTAGAAACTAAAATAAAAACTCGAAAAAGATTTCATCTTCCTGCATCCATAAAAACAGCTTAGAAATTATGAAACAGTAAAACAAAGAAATGTGCATAATACACAAATTTTAAGTGAACTATCCTAAGAAAGAAAAATAGTAATAAAATACAAATGATGTGTAACAATTTAATTCAATACTTGACTATAAACAGTATTTATTCATACTTGTGAGTGGACAGTTTTTGTGATTCATTGTTTACGGCCTCATATCTCCTGAACTGTGTTGCAGGTAGTTTTAACCCCACAGCGATTGTTGTCTGATAATAATCAATATGTCTACCAAGTTTAGTTGAAATCGGTCCATTATTTTAGGAGGAGATGTGGAAAAGTAGCCCATGATGTAGCAGTTATTCTGAAATTTCATTTTTTATGACGTCATATCTCCTGAAATATGTCGTACTATGATATAAATTCGAAGGAGCATCCAGTGGTATATGCGCCTAATGTCTGTAAGATATGTCGTGAATGGAGTTAGCAGTAAAGACGTAATAAATCGAAACCTCACGCGTGATGCGTTTTTTCATGAACCAAATTGTTTATGACTTCATATCTCATGACCTATACGTCGAAATGTGATATAAAATCGCAGGAGCTTTCAGTGGTATGTATGTGTACTGTCTGTGAATTGTCTGGCGTATAAAATTTACAGTGTAGAAGTAATAACGTGTAACGTCATGCCAAATGCCGTAAGTATACAGGGTGATCAAAAAGCCAGTATAAATTTGAAAACATAATAAATCACGAAATAATGTTGATAAAGAGATAAAAATTGCACACGTGCTTGGAATGACGCGGGGTTTTATTAGACCCCAAAAAAAGTATTGCTAAACGCGTGAAAGATCTCTTGCGCGCATCGTTTGGTGATGATCGTGTGTTCAGCCGCCACCTTCGTCCGTGGGATTATTGGCTTTGGGGTTACCTGAAGTCGTAAGTGTACCGTGAACGACCGACATCTCTAGGGATGCTGAAAGACAATATCCGACGCCAATGCCTCACCGTAACTCCGGACATGCTTCACAGTGCTGTTGACAATATTATTCCTCGACTACAGCAATTGTTGAGGAATGAGGTTGAACATACTGAGCATTTCCTGTAAAAAACACCATCTTTGGTTTATCTTAATTTGCTGTGCTAATTATTGCTTTTATGATCAGATGAAGCGCCATCAGTCGGACATTTTTTGATCTTTTATCTTTTTTCTGGTTCTAATAAAACCCCATATTATTCCAAGCATATGTGCAATTTTTATCTCTCTATCAACATTATTCCGTGATTTATTAAGTTTTCAAATGTATACTGATTTTTGATCACCCAATACATCATGAACATCGAAAAAGTAGTAAGCGATAAACTTTTTTCCTATTATCATTTTGTTGGGGTTGTCAACGAGAATAAATTTCGTAAAGATTTGTAATTATGTTTACAAGTTATTGCAAGCCTGTAAGTGCTCTCATTCTCAAATAGTTGTCGAATAAAATCACGCTATCACACGCCGCAAGATGGGGCAGATATCATTGTTTATGACGTGATATCGTATGAACTATGTATCATAGGTGGTTTTTGAAACCACAGCAAATGATTCCTGACCTTAAAGAATATTTGTACCAAATTTCGTTGGAATCGGTCCATTAGTTTAGGAGCAGTTGTAGAATATTATCACATGATCCGGCCGTTTTTCACAGCTGTCATCTTTTATGATGTCATACTCCAGGGCCGGCTCGAACAAAATCGGCGTCCTAGGCAAATTATTTTAATGGTACCCCATATAATAAAATCGCAATTAAAGTCAATGTAAAACACATTTTGCATCTTTTTTTATTCTAATACATAATCACAAGACATACATTACATAAACATATTTCCCCATTAAAATGGGATTCATCATACACTTTATTATAATAATGTTAGCTTTTCATCGATTTCACATTTTGTCTTTAAAAAAGGTTTTGGTTGATAGTTTACAATAACTGATACAATTATAAGCTACATTATACAAAGAGTCACACAAATTTTATTTTTCTTACATTGGCTTATGCAAAATCTGATTCGATCTCCTTTAAATCAACTTTGTCGGCTGGTACTCGCTTCAGTTGACAAAGTTACCAACCCCACAAGTCTTTCTTGAGTCATTGTGGATCGCAGATGTGTTCCTACAGTTTATGTTTCGAGAAGCTCCGCTCATCACTGGCTACAGACACAAGAAGAGTAAGCAACACTCTTAGTGGAGTAAATAAATTAGGTATAATGTCTGTAAGTCCATTTTTACAAATATAAATCAGAACATCCTGCGATCCTGAGTTATTGGGTACTCTGCTAGCAATGGCTTCTGATTCATTGCATAAATCAGTTGCATCAATATCTTTAGACTCTTTGTGAGTTAGAAACTCTTTCAAATTATCACATTCTTCAAGAATAGCTTTGGGAGTTTTATTTTGTACGTCATTTATGTTGTACAGACATCCAAATAAACCATTTAGGTTGTTAATCTGATGACATCTTTCGTCAAATAACCTTTAAGACCTTTAACAATATTCTGGTAAAATTAAAAAAAAAATCGAAGATGTTCGAGCTTTAACATTTTAAAAAAAATTGGTGATTTGACGTGGAATGACCCTATTTAAAAGTATGGTAGTTTTTTTTTTTTTAATGGAAGTCATTTTGTAATAACTTCAGTGAACATTCATGACTGATGTAAGTCGTGAACAAGTGTTCTTTTTAACTTACATTTACGACGAAAATAAACAAAACGCAGAAGTAGTGTGGCTCTAGCTTTATGATAAATGGATTTTTGCAAAGATGTTTTAACGGTAATATATTCCGATTACTAAATACAACCGCTGCATTTCAAATATATTTAACAAAATAATGACTACTTCTGGGATTGAAACAAAAGACGAGTGAAAAACATGATTCTGGTTTAACTAAAAATTATGTCTTTTAATTCATAAAATGTATCAACCACTTGAACGTAATAATTTATTTCCAACTACGGGTTTCGGGCTCTTGAGTGCCTTTCTTCTGGTCTATTTTAGTATTGTAGCTTAATATATGTACATGGTAGCAGGAGAGTGAATGCTAAGTGCAGAGATTATGCAAGAAATGTATACAATTCTTGCATAATCTCTGCACTTAGGGGATGTATAAAATGTATGGATTTCTTGTATAATCTCCGTACTTAGCGTTCACTCTCCTGCTAGCATGTACATCTCTTAAGCTACAATACTAAAATACAAGTAACTCAGACCAGAAGAAGGGCACTCAAGCGCCCGAAACCGGTCGTTGCAAATAAATTGTCACATGCAAGTGGTTGCTGCATTTTATGAATTAAAGCCTTAACATTTGCTGAAATGGATAAAATATTTCAATTATATATCTAATATCTCACCCTCCACATTTCCTCTCAACCAAGTTGACATTAACGAAGAAGATTTCTGAGCTTCCTCTTCCTTTTCTCGGGCTTTCCTCCGGAATGGCGTCCAGATAGTTTTTTGGCATTTTCCCACACTTCACACGTAAGTAATAGGCTAATAATAGTTATAGTCTGACTTACATCAATCAGAACTCTTTTAGTCAAAAACACTTCAAATGCATTTGTCAAAAGTAAAACATAGAAGGGCCAACAAAGCAAACGTTGACACTATTACGACAAAGAAAGTTGCAGTTCGTCTTTCTGCCACTGCGGCGCGGGTGTCGCAACATTATTGAATGTCCACCTCCGTAGTTTACTGCCGGGCGCCGTGCCTCAGCGCGCCCGGTCAGGAGGCTAAACGCTCTCTGTAATAAAAAAAGCTGAGCCAAACATTCAATGACCAAACAGAACCAACGATCGCGATGCATAGATCTATATGTATTAAAAAATAAATTAAAAAAGTGGACAGCGTGGGAGATTGCCACACAGGGGTCCCGGGTTCGATTCCCGTTCAGGATGGAGATCTTCTCCACTCGGGGACTGGGTGTTGTGTTGTTCCAATGTGTGCGAGGTCTTATGCTACCAAACCCCGCGGTCATCAGTCGCTAGACTTACACACTAATAACTGACTAAACTAACCTAAATTACGCTAAGGACAAAACATACACCCATGCCCGAGGGAGGATTCGAACCTCTGACCGCAGCGTCCGTGCAGACCGTGACTGGCGCGCCGCAGATCGCTCGGCCACTGCGGCCGGCTGTTGTGTTGTCATTATCATTTCGTCGTTATGGACGCGCAAGTCGTCCTCGCACCAAGCAGGCCGAATACGGCCCCAGCTGTGGTTTAACGACTAAAAATACTTTTCTAATCTAAATAGTACGGGTGCAGGGGCAGCTAAGACACTATGTATTAAATAGTAACACACGGCCAGGAGAGCAAATAAAACTACTTACTGCTAATGCAAAGAAATTCATACTATAGCTTACAGTGAATTGGATTTAATTATCATAATTCTCTTTTCAAAAACCATAATTAGTAAAGCTTTTGCCCGGGGCAGCTTGCTCCCCTTGCCCCCCCCCCCCCTCCCCCCTAGATCCGTCACTGGCAGTACCGTACGGAAGCTTTTTGACGTGAGGTGAGACAATATGGCGGCATAAGGCTTCAGACTCAAAGGCAAGTTTGAGTCTAGTAATGTATGTCTGTAATGACAAGTAAACATTTTATAGTTTTCAAAATGACAAGCCAAGATCGCACACTAACAATTTATTAAATCCAGAATGAAACTTCACTCTGCAGCGGAGTGTGCGCTGATATGAAACTTCCTGGCAGATTAAAATTGTGTGCCGGAACCGGGACTCGAACCTCGGACCTTTGCCTTTCGCGGGCAAGCGCACTACCGACTGTGCTATCCCGACACGACTCACGATGCCGCCTCACAACTTTACTTCCGCCAGTACCTCGCCTCCTACTTTCCAAACTTCTTCAGGAGTGCTAGTCTTGCGTGTTTGCAGGAGAGCTTCTGTGAAGTTTGGAAAGTAGGAGGCGAGATACTGGCGGAAGTAAAGTTGTGAGGCGGCATCGTGAGTCGTGTCGGGATAGCACAGTCGGTAGTGCGCTTGCCCGCGAAAGGCAAAGGTCCCAGGTTCGAGTCCCGGTTCCGGCACACAATTTTAATCTGCCAGGAAGTTTCAATTTATTAAATGACGACGGGTTTCGGAATTTTTTTATATAGTGACTAAGTGCAATGTTGCACTTGTTATCCCCAGATGATGGTGACACTGTGCACCGAAACCGGTCGTCATTTAATAAATTGTTAGTGTGCGATCTTGGCTTGTCATTTTGAAACTATAAAACGATTAGATCGCCTCCAGACCCGACTATCTCAGGTAATCTTAACAAGTAAACATCTCAAAATTCGCGAGACGTCATCATCGACCATCGGGCATGTTCGATATATCGATAGGTGCGCGGCTATTTCGATGGAAAGCTTTCTAGTAAATTACCGAATTCCCTTTCCTTGCACGTAAAGTTCCATTGAAAGAACTTGGAACCTTAAAGTGAAAGTCTGGTGCGTTTATATTATGAAAAATCTGTTCGTGTGTGTTAGTGGAACTTGTATAGAATTTGTGAAGATTAGATTAGATTAGTTGGTTCGTGCCACAGATCCGTGTTGAGGTGATCCTCGTGGATGTGAAACATGCCTTTTCTTCTACAAGTTGACAATATAATAATACTAATACAGGTATGTACATTTTTTACAAGCTGATAATATAATAATACTAATAGTTTGAATACAGATAAATGCATCATTTGGTTCTATTTCAGAATTCGTCAGGGGAGTAGAAGCAGTTGGCCACTGGAAAGTCTTCTTGGCTCCTCTTAAACTGATCCTTCATTTGTAGCTAATTTTTATGGTTGTTGGTAATTATTGAAAATATGTGTTCCTGAGTAGTGGACCCCTTTTTTAACTGAAGTAAGTGCTTTTAAGTCTTAGTGTAGATCATTTTTGTTTTAAGATTTTAGGTATGAACTGAGATGTTTGTTGGGAAAAGGGATATATTACTTATGACAAATTTCATTACGGTGTAAATAGTTAATGTAGCTTTTAACTTCAAGAGACTGCAGTTTCCAGCGAGACTTGCATTTTCTATTACGATTTATAAACCACAGGGTAATCTGTAGAGATGGTTTGACATCTCCATGTTTCTCACACGGACAACTTTACGTCGCTCAAGAGTGAGGCTCACAAAAGAAATTATTTGTATTATATTCTGGGAAAGAAACAACAACTGTTGTTTACAGTTAAGTTTTGAATTAAATGAATGTATGAATGTTACACATCAATTTGTATTTTGATTACTATCTTTCTTTTTTCGGATACTGCACTTATAACTTTTGACATTGTGCAAGAAGCCTTATTTCTCATATATTCTCCGATTAATATATTGTTAGAAAAATAAGATTGACAGAGAGAAGGGATAGGAGAAGTACTAACTCAAGGCTTGAATGAATATGTAAATACCTGAGCAACGACCAAATTTGTTCAATTTCATTTTTAAGTAATCGTCCGTTCTGGTATTTCCGTCTGGTAACGTGTGATTCATAAACTTCCACCATTTTCCCAGCACCGCCTACAGGTACACTTGCACTTGTAACAATAACGTAACGTATTTCACGCCAGAACGCAAAATACATACCGTAATGACGGATAAGTCTGTTTCCGCTGCTGTTTTCTCCAAGGTATAGCCTCTGATCCAGCAAGCTTTCAAAATTATATTTGTGTCGATAGAGAATTTCGATGCATGAAATAGTTAATGTACCCAGTTCTTTTAAGAGGCGTCTTCAATATGTCCTTGAAGTAATACCACAAATAATACGTATTACACGCTTTTGGACTCTGAAAACTTTTGCTTGACTTGAAAAATACCCCAAAATATTATACCATATGACATTATGGATCGAAACTACGCAAAGTATGCAAGCTTTTTTTATTTTTATATCTGCTATGTATGATACCACTCGTGTTTCAAATACAGATTTGTTAAGTCGTCTCTGCAATTCTGTGGTATGCTCCTCCCAACTGAAATTATTATCAACCTGTAATACCAGGAACTGTCAACCACTTCTAACTGCTCTTCTTCATACTTTATGCATATACTGGATGGGAATCTGTTACATGTTCTGAACTGCATGTAGTGCATCTTTTCAAAGTTTAATGCCAATGAGTTGGCTTTAAACAATTTATTAATGTTAATTAAAAAATCATTAGCAGACCTTTCTAGAACTACACTCAACATGTTCTATATTGCAATACTTGTATCATCTGCAAACAAACCCACATGTCATTGTGAAGACACATTTTCGAGAATTCTTCCCTGTAAATGTGTGGTGTGGTTTGACAGACTATCAGCTGATTCAAGAAGCTGTGTTAGCGCGTCTTACGGGATCCCGATATCTACACTTTCTTGAAGGTTCAAATCAAATGTTTGTAATCCTAAGGGACCAAACTACTAAGGTCATCGGTCCCTAGACTTACAACCGACTTATACTAACTTGGGTATCGGATTTCAGATATATATATATATATATATATATATATATATATATATATATATATATTTCTGGTAACTGAAGTTCAGAATTTAAATAACAATTAATCACAGCCATCCGACGCAACTCTCAAAACTGCTCGAGAAAATCGACTTCGAAGTTTTGGATCGGTGCATTTGGAGCGTTTCTTGGCCACTTAGGACAGCATACATTACCCCTTTGAATTTTTACTTTGTGTATGGTTGAAAGGCAAAATGTACAAAGATCCGATTTGCTTGTTCTGATTATGAATAACACAGTCCTCACAAAAGAACGGAAAGAGGACCAGATAAGATTTACATGTGATGTTAACAAAAGAAGTCAAAAGTCCATAGAAGTTTGTGGTAGAATTTTTTGAAATCAACTTTGCTCGTCCTCATTTGCCTTTTAAGTTTACTTAGTTTACATACGAACAAAACAAACAAAATTGGACACATGGCCCAAAGACTGGAAAGTTGCACAGGTCACTCCAATATTCAAAAAAAGGCAATAGGAGTGATCCGCAATATTACAGGCCCATATCATACAAGTCGGTTTGCAGCAGGAATCTAGAACATATACTTTCCTCAAATATTATGAGGTACCTGGAAGAGAATGACCTATCGTCCCATAGTCAACACAGATTCAGAAAGTACCGTTCTTGTGAAACACACCTAGCTCTTAACTCATGTGATACGATGAGTGCCATCGACGAGAGATGTCAGAGTCCGTATTTCTAGATTTCCGGAAGGCTTTGACACTGTACCTCACAAGCGCGATTGGATTCGTGATTTCCTGTCAGACAAGATACAGAACGTTGAAATTGGCGGTAAGTCATCGAGTAGAACAGAAGTGACATCTAATGTTCCCCAGGGAAGTGTTATAGGACACCCTATTGTTCCTTATTTTTATAAACGTTTTACGGTACAGTCTGAGTAACTCTCTTAGACTGTTCGCGGCTGATTTTCTTATTTATCGGTTGACAAAGTCACCAGAAGATAAAAAGCAACTGTAAAATGATTTAGATAAGATATCTGAATGGTGCAAAAATTGGCGATTGAATCTTAATAATGATAAGTGTGAGGTCATCCATATGACCACTAAAAGAAATCCGTTGAAACATGTCCACTGAATGTGTGGTCGTGTTCCATTTTGAGTTATTCATTACTCTTTAAGTGTTACTCCGTCATTAATATTGTCTGTTTTAATGTCAATTATTTTATTCGTTTTATTAATGATCAATGCCCCATGTTTATATATGTTTCCAGCCGTGTGATTGAACTTGTGTGTTCATGTGAATGTGGAAGGTTGCTTTTAATACTGGCTGACTGCACCACAATCGCTTACAGTCGCCGCCTCGAGCTTAGGGCCTCGTTTACTTTAGTTAAGAACGCATGGCTCCGCATGACGTCTGCATTGGCGTCTGCTGGGTGGCCAGAGAAGATGGCGAGGTGGTCTGTTCTTAGTGTAGTACCAACATAATCACGGTCGAAAGAGGTGACAAAAGAGCTCTGGAGCTCTAGAAGAGAGTATTATCTTCTTCCGTTTGCGAAGGTTTGGTAGACACTATGCTCTGAACTCGCTCTGTATGGCTTTTAGCGCGTTGTACATCCGGCGTGTGGTGGGAAAGGTTTCTGGCGATGCCTTAGGTTTCACTCTTGCTGCGACCACCGAAGGGAGTACATCGTGGAATCATGCTGACGGGATGGCATGCTGTTAGAACGTTGCTTTCATTGTGATCAGGCAGTCTTGGTTTCTCAGTGGTAGTTTCCTTGAGTAATTCATTCGCCATGCGAGGCGAAGTTTTCTCGAGTAATTCAGTTTAAATTTAGTATTTGCATTCTCATTCTGGTGATGATTTCGTGTCCGGTTTTTCTCAAGTTAGAATACACGTGTGTGGCCTTCAGCCTTTGTATAAACGTATTATGTTTGAATTTTCTTGCTTTTTTTTAGCTAACGTTTCGCCTTGTCTGTATCCAGAAGTATGCTAAATATTTCTCAGATTTTCTGGTTTGATTCTATCTTTCCTGTCTTGGTATGACCGACTGCACCACGTGCTTTCGTAACGGTCTTTACTTTGGCCTTCAGCCATGCTTTTACTAATACTAGCTTTCTTCTATATGAATAATCGCGCGTGCTTTACTCACCTATTCTAAATTACTTTCTTTTTGTAAATCCTATGTAATTCACTACAGTCCCCCAGCACGTGGTACATAAGGATAGTATGCCGCTGCCTACCTCCACATGTGTTCGTTTGGTCCATAGTGTTATTTTAATTTGTGCTTCAAGACACCCCCATCTCGTCAAAACGCCGTCAACACCGACACTTTGCTTCGCCGCGGCTATCGCCGTATGAATAATGTGTCGCAAGCATTATGCATATGTCTGTGAGTTTAATGTGCTTTCCTTTATCCACTTTGTATTTGCTAATTTCTTCCCACGTTACCTCTATATTCATAAATGGCAGAAACAATTTTATTATGGTCAGTAACTTCATGATTTTAATTCACTTTTGTACAAGGTGTGTGCTTTATTGCGCTTAATTTGGTCTCCCCACATTTATTTGCTTGTTCATTTTATTGAACAGATGATGATTTAAAGTCTCAAAGCTCTGCTTTATAATTTCATGATCCCCATCCCATTTTTAATTACCTATTTCTTTTTTAACATTTATTTTTTGTTTGTTAAAACGTTGGCTGTTCCCTTAAGAAGTGAGCAGTTAGATAAATTTCCATTTCACAAGTATTGTGGCAGCCCGCAAAGTAATTTAAATCAGCAGTGAGCCTTTTAACTTGCATTTGCAGATCTCAACTGCCCCAGATCTCACTTAGAAAACTTAACGAGCTACTTTCACTGTTGAACTTCAGTTGCAATATAAATCAAACCTACAGACCATCAATTCGACTAAATACCTATGGATAACAATTACGAACAACTAAAATTGAAAAGAACTCGTATAAAATATTGTAGGGAAGGCGAACCAAAGACTACATCTCATTGGCAGGACACTTAGAAGATGAAACATTTCTACTAAAGTAACTACCTACACTACACTTGTGCATCCTATTTTGGAGTACTGCTGTGCATTGTGGGATCCACACCAGGTGGATCCACACCAGAGAATGGCAGCTCGTTTTGTATTATCGCGATATAGGGGAGAAAGTGTCACGAAAATGATGCACGAGATGGAGGGGAAATCATTAAAAGAAAGACGTTATTTGTTGCGGCAATATCTATTTGCGAAATTTCTTTCGCCAACTTTCTCTTTAGAATGCGAACATACATTGTTAGCACCCACCTACATAGGGAGACACGATCATCATAATAAAATAAGAGAAATCAGATAGCGAGCTATTAGAGAATGGAACTATAGAGAAATATCATAAAAGTGGTTCGATGAACCCTCTGCCATGCACTTCAATGTTACCTGCAGAGTATCTATGTAGATGTTATAGGGCATTTCCTATTGCAATTAGTTTATACTAGCAACACCTAATTAATGTTTGATGTTTGTATGGTCTATGGGACTTAACTACGGGGTCATCAGTCCCTAAACTTACAAACTACTTATGAACTACTTACGAACTAGGACGGCACAAATATCCATGCCCGAGGGGGGATTCGAACCCCCGACCGTAGTGGCCGTGCAGACCGTGACTGGAGCGCCCAAGTCTCCTCGGCCAACGCGGCCGGCAGCAACACCTAAAATGAAAGTTCCTGACAGAAAAAATTGTGTGACGGAACCGGGACTCGAAACAGTGACCTTTGCCTTCCGCGGGCAACGCTCTACCACTGAGCTACACCAACACGACTCACGGTCCGTTCTCACGGCTTTACTTCTGCAAGTACCTTGCCTCCTACTTTCCAATCTTCGAAGTCCCGGTTCTTGCACACAATTTTAATCTGCCAGGAAGTTTCATATCAGCGCACATTCCGCTGCAGATTGAAAGTTTTATTCTGAACACCTAAAATATTTATTATTTATCCTGTTACACAATGTGTTTTAAAATCTGTGGCGGTCACTTTCGGATAAATGAAAAACTGCTCCGTGTTTTCGCGCTGTGTCGGTTCCATTTGCTCCTTGTGGAAATGAAATGTCTGTCATTGGATGATTCCCCTTATGATTGCAAATACTGCTCCTAGAGGAAGTACATAATGGAAATGTGCTACTACATGTATCTGTCATTTAACACAATATCTAGTGATGAGTTTACAAAAACTAATCTTGTTAATCCTCCTACAGTAAACAGGAAAATGAATCCTACCGTAACAGTAACAAAACGTTGAGGCATCAAATAAAACAGAGGTGATATCGGACGTTCCACAGTGTAGTGTTATTGGTCCTCTGCTGTTCCTTATTTTCATAAACGATTTAGGGGAAAATCTAAGTAGCTATCTTAGGTTCTTTGCAGATGATGTCGTCGTTTACCGTCTAGTAAAATCATTTGACGATCAAAACCAAAAGTTGTCCATAAGAGTGCGAAAAGAAAACAGTTAAGCTTTGTTTACAAGATAAATCAATGAAAAGTGAAGGCCGTAAACTCCACAAAATACCTAGGGATTACTATTACGTTAGACTTAAATTGGAAAGAACACGTAGGTAATGTCGTGGGATAGGCGAACCAGAGACTGAGTTTTATTGGCAGAACCCTTAAAAGTTGCAACAGAACTACTACAGAAACGGCATACACTACGCATGACCGTCCTTTTTTGGAGTATTGCTGCCCAGTATGGGATCCTTATCAAGTGGGTTAGACGGAGGACATCGAAAGAGTCTAAAGAAGGGCAGTTCGTTCCGTATTGTCACGATACAGGGGACACAGCGTTACGGCAATGATACAGGGTCTGGGATGGGAATCATTACAACAACGGTACTAACTCCAATCGCCAACATTCTCTTCCGAATGCGAAAATATATTGTTGACTCCCACTCACATAGGTAGAGATGATCATCAGAATAAAATACGAGAATCAGTGCTCGAACGGAGAGATTCAGGTATTCTTTCTTCCCGCACGCTATTCGAGAGTGGAATGGGAGATAAAACAGTATAACGGTGGTTCGATGAAACCTCCGCCAGGCACTTACATGTGATTTGCAGAGTATCCCATGTAGATGTAGATGTACTTGCTCCACACGTTAACAGTAAGATACCAAACTAATGCCCCGAATGCTACTTCTTGAGGTACAAGAGATCTATATCCACGACCATAACTTGTAAAGCCCCCTCGCGGAATTTACGCTCCAGTTTCCATAACCTGTTTACTACCAGAGGTACTGGAAATTCCAGGTCGTCTGAAGATCGTTCAGTGTGTGGAGTGGCAGTCTCAGGTCGGGAGATAACGGTGAGCCGTACAGCAGCCGTGTAAACCCATGAGGAATGCGGTGGAAACACAGATGCCAACAGGCGGCACAAAAAAAGAACGTAAAGCAAAAGCATTACATGACATATCTTAACGGCCGAACCGTAAAAAATATTCTAGCTGGCGTTAGTTTCCGCCTTTTCCCTGGTGTGTACTTAAACTTTATTTATGTCACTTTATCTCCGTCTTCCCCATTTTTCATCGCCTTCTACTCTATATCCGCAACAATTTCTTTTGACGATGTCGTAACTCCTTAACTACGTGTCCTACAATATGTGTTTCAGCTTCGTAGAGTGGAGTATTACGAAACTGTTTGCGAAATGTGTTGCGAATGGATCTGGTAGTTGAGCCGTACCGGCTTGTTTCTTCGATTCACCCTGTCCTTAATTAAATTACTGGCGCAAGTACTAATCGATCTTCCTGTGCCCTCACCGCTCGCGGCGCTGTTAGATCTATCGCGCGCCACTTGTCTTCTTACTCGTGTCATCCTTGCCGCTAGTGGCGCTATTTTCAGCGTGACGCCGAGGCAGTTCCTAGGAGGTCGGTTACCGGGTCAGCCAGTGAGAGTCGCTGCGGGGAACATCTGAGTGTCAATATCGTGCAGTGTTAGTTTGATACACTGCATGGCGTCGCTAGGGCCGAGTTATTTACATCAATTGGCCGTCTGTGGCTGGGCCCATCGCCTGCGCCGAAGTAGTTCCGCGGTAGCATCCTCTGTCTGTTGGAGACATATATGCGACGATATGAACAGCTGAAGAGCTCTGGACACGGAGAGGGAATTGTGTCAAGTTCCAGCATCAGCTCGGCGGGGGCTGTTTACCTCATCTGCCCGGCTATGCGGTGGTGTTCCTAAGCGGCCGTGCGACCCCCCGTTGGTTCCTCGCTAAGCACCGGAGTAGTCAACAACTTGTACTCCGCAGTCAACCCCTGGCTTCGCCTCGCGTCGTTTCAGCTGCTTCCCACCTGGTATCCATGAAATGCTTTCAGGGCGTTTGTTGATATCATCCTTCTACACCATCGCGAGGGTGGCTGCACTTATCTTGGAGTGAGAAAATTTGTGTGTGAGTGTGTATTTATCGGGATCGGTGGTCGTTCCACAGGGACCGTCGTTGCCTATGTCTACGTCTATTAATATTTAATTATGTGTTGCGCCGCACTTCTAGTTCGGCTCAATTGAATTATTCTCTCTCTTCCTCTGTGCAGCAATTATTCAAATTTCACTGTCTTGTTTAACGCCACTGGGAAATTTATCTGGTTTGTGCCCCTCTGCTAGCTCGCATCTGCACGGGCGGTAGTTCAGCTTCATTTTTCTATTATTGTTTTTATCTTCTGCTTCTTTTCCCTCCGTGCTGCATCGCCAAACCACGGTTGTAATTTGGCGCTCACTTCCTTTCAGTATGAGTCCCTACGTGTCAGAGCTGTAGCCCTCGTGGGCGGTTGGGCACCCTACCCCCTCTCCTTCCTGTCTAGAGTCGGATCATCTGTTTTATATGTTGGAGTGTGTATTAAGTTAACGAGTATCCAGTCCTGTTCTTAAATTAATTTTATATTACACTGGAAGTGTTACAGATTGTTAACAAATTATTATCGCCATCGGATGTACGGTATAACCGTGAATAAAATATGAACCAAAACACAAACAAGGATTATTTTTTATGTCGTCGACATATTTGACCACTATATTCGTAATTATTCTGCTACACACTTGTTATAGAAAGAGTCATGTAGTTAGATGTCTTATCAAAAACACAGATCTGATTTCGTTACATGACGGTTTGTTTCTTACCCAAATCGAAGTTGTCGAAACAAATCAACTTTGATTTCCGAAATTCCACGACATTTGCAGATTTCATTGGACATACGCAGTATTGAAGGCCCACGTGTTGAAAACTTCAGAAACGTTAAAAATTTATGTTTTGGCAGGGCACAGAGAAACTATGTGATTGTGAAACGATTGTGACCATTTGTTGCAGCTTAAGTAACGAATTAGTGAAATTACTAAGATTTTGCGCAATCAAATTTAGGGTATGTAGCGAAAGAATTCTCCTTCTATTATAATTTTCATCATCTCCTTAGAAGTGATCACTCTCACATCCTAGATCGGGCAAGGAGGCATATCGCATTAACCTGGCGTAGAACTGAGTCGATAAGAGATTCTTATCATATGACAATTAGTTTCCTTTCAGAGTATGCTAATGCAATAGTCCCAAACCTAGTCACCATATACAATTGCTCGCGCTGCGAACGTTCCGTACACAATGACTGGAAAGTTGGACAGGTTACGCCAATATTCAAAAAATGCAATAGGAGTGATCCGCAAAATTACAAGCGTACATAATTGACGTCGGTTTGTAGCAGGATTTTAGAACATATACTTTCTCTTCGAGGTAGTTCATAATATTTAAGGGAAGACCTATTGTCCCATATTCAACACGGATTCGGGAAGTATCATTCTTGTGAAACACGGCTAGCTCTTTACTCACATGATGATTTAGAGAAAGTTCAGAGAAAGGCAGCTCGTTTTGTACTATCGCGATATAGGGGATAGAGTGTTCATAGAAATGCACGAGTTGGGGTGGAAATCATTAAAAGAAAGGCGTTATTTGTTGCGACGAGATCTATTTGCGAAATTTCTTTCACCAACTTTCTGTTCCGAAAGCGAACATTGTTGGTACCTAACCACATAGGAAGACATCGATAATGAAAATAAAATAAGAGAAATCAGATCTATAACGGAACTATTTAGGTGTTCCTTTTTCTCGCGAGCTATTAGAGAATAGAACTGTAGAGAAACAACATAAAAGCGGTTCCATGAACACTCTGCCATGTGCTTCAATGTGGCTTGCAGAGTATTTAGATGTAGATGTAGACACATACAATAATGCCGTATATAACACACCAGAGGAGGATTTGATTGCCTTGCCTCCTTAGCGTCAAACTTTTGCTGTTCCCATGCGAGAGCACTCTCATTACGCTGGTAACAGAGTAAAAAAGAAATGTTCAAATGTTTGTAAAGCTTATGGGGCTTAACTGCGGCGTCATCAGTCCCTAAACTTACAAACTACTTATGAACTAGAATGAAACTTTCACTCTGCAGCGGAGTGTGCGCTGATATGAAACTTCCTGGCAGATTAAAATTGTGTGCCGGAACCGGGACTCGAACCTTGGAACTTTGCCTTTCGCGAGCAAGTGCACTACCGACTGTGCTATCCCGACACGATTCACGATGCCGCCTCACAACCTTACTTCCGCCAGTACCTCGCCTCCTACTTTCCAAACTTCACAGAAGCTCTCCTGCGAAAACTTGCAAGACTAGCACTCCTGGAAGAAAGGATATGGTGGAGACATGGCTTAGCCACAGCCTAAGGGATGTTGGTCTCTGGGTAACATGTACAAAATGTATGGTTACATGATTACAAGGTAAGTTCAATTAAGTATACTTAGATAAAACAAATGAAATGATAATTTAAAGTTTCTATTACCGCAGAATACCTGCTGTAGTTGGCATTTATATGCTTATTGGAGAACTCCATACATTATTTTAAAATTGTGCTGCTGGATAGTGAAATACAAAACAATATTCAGTTGGTGCATAGTCAAACATAAAATAATAAAATATAAAAACACTAAAACTACCACACTGCACATTTCTGGCTGAGCGACAACATAAAACTGTAGAGCTGCGTCGCAGTTACTGAAAAAGATCTCTGAATGGCGCTAGAGTGCACCACTGTAAGTCAACTTCTTTCTTCATTAATACCTTTAGTTGTGGAAGTCAACTAACAAGGGGTATAATTTTTCTGAACGTCATCCTCTTACCTATTACGTATCATGTAATTTACCAATAGCCAGAAAAAATACATTGATAAAAATTCATTTAAAAGAACCGCAACGGCTGTAACTGAAGTACTTGTACAATGCATTTCCTCTAATTCCTATGTATGTTTTAAAATTGTAGCTCAAGGTGCAGGTGAGCGACTTAAGGACTAATAAAACCACCCACCGCCTATACAGATGTAAATTAAGAAGACAAATCCTAATTTAGAAGACTACACAATTGGTAAGTTCATATAAGTAAACGAAGAATATTTCCCGCTCCCATGAACCAGACATTGCCGAGGTGGGGTGGCTTGCGTGCCTCAACGATACAGATAGCCGTACCGTAGGTGCAACCAAAGCGGAGAGGTATCTGTGGTGAGGTCAGACAAACGTGTGGTTCCTGAAGAGGGGCAGCAGCCTTTTCAATAGTTACAGGGGCAACAGTCTGGATGATTGACTGAGCTGGCCTTGCAACATCAGCTAATGTGGCTTTGCCACACAGCTACTGCGAACGGCTGAAAGCAAGGGGAAACTACAGCCGTTAATTTTCCCGAGGACATGCAGCTCTACTGCATGAACGTATGATGATGGAATCCTCTCGGGTAAAATATTCTGGAAGTAAAATAGTCCCCCATTCGGATATCCGAGCGGGGACTACTCAGAAGGATGTGATCATCAGAAAAGACAACACTGGCATTCTACGGATAGGAGCGTGGAATGTTAGATCCCTTAATCGAGTAGGGAGGCTAGAAAATGTAAAAAGAGAAATGCATAGATTGAAGTTAGATATAGTTGGGATTAGTGAAGTTCGGTGGAAAGAGGAACATGATTTCTGGTCACGTGAGTACAGGATTATAAATACAAAATCAGTTGCGGGTATTACAGGAGTAGGTATGATAATGAATAAGAAAATAGGAATGCGGGTAAACTACTATGAGCAGCACAGTGATCGCATTATCGTAATCAAGATAGATACTAAACCAACACCGACCACAGTAGTACAGGTTTATATACCAACTAGCTCTGCCGATGATGAGGAGATCGAAGAAATATATGAGGAGCTAAAGGAAATTATTCAGACAATTAAGGGAGAGGAAAACTTAATTGTTATGGGAGACTGGAATTCAGTAGTAGGACAAAGAAGGGAAGAGAAGATAGTAGGTGAATATGGTCTGGGCAAAAGTAATGAAAGAGGAAGCCGCCTGGTAAAGTTTTGCACAGAACATAATTCAGTTATAACAAACACCTGGTTTAAGAATCACGAAAGAAGGTTGCATTCGTGGAAAAGACCAGGAGACACCGGGAGATACCAAATAGATTTTGTAATGGTAAGACATAGAATTTGGAACCAGGTATTAAACTGTAAGGCATACCCAGGAGCAGATATAAACTCTGACCATAACTTATTGGTCATGAATTGTATGCTGAAACTAAAGAAACTGCTAAAAGGTAAGACAATAAGGAGATGGGACCTGGATAAACTGAAGGCACCTGAAGATCTTCAGAATTTCAGAGGGAGCTTTAGGCAACAATTGTCAGAAACGGGGAAAAATAAAACAGTAGAGGAGGAATGGGTAGCACTGAGAGATGAAATAGTGAAGGCAGCAAAGGACAAAATAGTTTGGAAGGTAAGACCTACAAAAAATCCTTGGATATCACAGGACATACTAAATTTAATCGATGAAAGGAGAAAATATAAAAATGCAGTAAATGAAACAGGCAAAATGGAGTACAGACGACTAAAAAATTAAATTGACAGGAAGTGCAAAATGGCTAAGCAGGAGTGGCTAGAAGGCAAATGCAAGGATATAGAAGAATGTATAAGTAGGGAAAAATAGATACAGCCTACAGGAAAATAAAAGAGATATTTGGAGATAAGAAAAACAGCTCTATGAATATCAAGGACACAGATGGAAAACCAGTTCTCAGCAAAGAAGGGAAAGCTGAAAGGTGGAAAGAGTATATAGAAAGGCTGTACGAAGGAAATGAACTTAGAGGCAATATTTTAGGATGGAGAAAAGAAGTAGATGAGGATGAAATAGGAGATACCATAATGAGAGATGAATTTGACAGAGCACTAAAAGACGTAAGTCGAAACAAGGCCCTTGGAGTAGATGACATTTCCTCAGAACTACTGAAGTCTCTGGGAGAACCAGCCATGACAAAACTGTTTCACCTGATGTGTAAGATGTATGAGACAGGTGAAGTACCCTCAGACTTTAAGAAAAATGTTACAATCCCCATTCCAAAGAAAGCAGGCGCATACAGGTGTGAAAACTACAGAACCATCAGTTTAATAAGTCATGGTTGCAAAATATTAACACGAATTATTTACAGAACGATGGAAAAGCTGGTAGAAGCAGACCTCGGGGAAGATCAGTTTGGGTTCAGGAGAAATGTAGTAACACGGGAGGCAATACTCGCTTTACGGCTTATCCTAGAAGATAGATTAAGAAAAGGCAAACCTACATATCTACCTTTTGTAGATTTGGAGAAGGCTTTTGATAATGTTGATTTGAATAAACTCTTTCAAGTTCTGAAGCAAGCAGGAGTAAAATATAGGGAGCGTAAGGGGATTTACAACTTGTACCAAGGCCAGACAGTGGTTGAAGGTCATGAAAGGGATGCAGTGGTTGGGAAGGGAGTAGGACAGGGTAGCAGCCTTTCTCCAATGGTACTCTATTTGTACATTGAGCAGGCTATAAAGCAAACCAAAGACAAATTTGGAGAAGGGATTAAAGTTCAGGGTGAAGAATTAAAAACGACGACATAGTAATTCTATCAGAGACAGCAAAGGATGGACAGTGTGCTAAAAGGTGCATATAAAATGAACATTAACAGTAGCAAAACTAGGGTAATGGAGTGCAGTCTTAGAAAATCAGGCGATGCTGAAGGAATTAGATTAGGTAACGAAACAATAAAGGAGGCAGAAGAGTTGTGTTACTTGGGCATTAAAATAACAAATGATGGTCGCAGTACAGAGGATATAAAATACAGAATGGCAATGGGTAGAAAAGCGTTCTTGAAAAAGAGAAATTTGTTAACATCGAATATTGATTTAAGCCTTAGGAAGTCCTTTCTGAAGGCATTTGTGTGGAGTGTTGCCTTGTATGGGAGTGAAGAGACTTTTGAAATGTGGTGCTACAGAAGAATGCTGAAGATTAGGTTGGTGGATCGCGTAACTAATGAGGAGGTACTGAACAGAATTGGGGAGAAAATGAATTTTTGGTATACCTTGACTAAAAGAAGGAATCGACTGGTAGGACACATTCTTATACATCAAGGAATTGTGAATTTAGCGTTGGAGGAAAGTGTGTGGGGTAAAAACAGCAGAGGAAGACCAAGAGATGGTTACAGTTAGCAGATTCAGACAGATGTAGGTTGCCGTTCTTATGTGGAGTTGAAGAGGCTTGCTCAGGATAGGGTATTGTGGAGAGCTGCATCAAACCAATCTCTGGACTGAAGACCACAACAACTTCTTAATTGCATAAATACATACTGCCCAATCCGGCAGTTGTAGCTGACAAGTATTGATTTACGATATAAATTACATTTCGGCTGAAGTACCTCATCATTAGCCGATCAGTGGATGATTGCCGCACCAACCCAGACTTCCATTTTGTTTATATGTCACTTGACCAAAGAACTGCAGAAGGAGCCAAATAAACTGATATATTTTATACGTAAAATGACTAAAAAAATTGAGAAAGTAAACAATATTTCAAAAGTTTCGTACGAACATTGCACAGGGTGTATGTAAAGTCAGCGAACAGTTATTTATTGCACTTCTTTTGATATTTCCTGTACATTACTTCCTTCTTTATTGGTGGCGTCTTACCGTACTTGGATCTAAACATACGTTGAACAGCTGTAGCACACTTATTTTTCTCGAACTTCAAAACACAAAAAGCTCGCTCCGCACATGAACTCGCCATGTTTGCGACTAGTGCTGACTATTGGCAAATTTACGATACTACGCTGTGGCGGTATACATGAAAAAAAACTTTGAGCATTTCTCTTCAAAATGACATTTGTATGACACCTGTACAATGTTTGGTTACTGTGCAATAAATAATTGAAAGTGTCCCAGAACTTCATGTACACCCTGTGTAGTGTTACGCAAGTCGCGTTCTTTTCTCAGCAGTTATTGTCTGTGGTATTGTCTAAATGAGATCAGAGTAATAAGAGACTCTTACCAAATCTTTGTTAACGTCTGTATAGCACGCCACGATTAGTAATTCAAAGTGTGTAATTACGAGATTTACTTCTAAATACAGTGGTTAAAATTGCATTTTTACTTTCATCCAGTAGTTGTTGAAACCCCACACCACATTTTGTGTGGTTTCATTTTACTCAATTTCATTTATTCATTGATATTGCGCACTAGGACAAGGGCGGGGAGCCATCTTGAGATTTTTTTTCATCGGTTTTATATTTCAGAAACAATCAGTTACAGTGAAGGCTAAGTGTTTTTTTTTCTGATAAGACTAGTGCAAACCCAATAGAGGATTTTGTGTTCCAGCCTCGTCGCCGCTTTTGTGTCTCGTTTCCGTCGTAGGTGTCGGTGGCCGAGTAAAAAGAGACCGACACAGGAATAAAAGATGCACGCTTGTGCAGATATGGAGGTGAGCAGCCAGTGGGACAGCAGAAACTAGAAACACTAGAGTAAATTAGAACGAGATATATATTGCACAGAAATTATACAATACTTAACTTTTACATAGTTCAGTACGGCAGAATGCTGATACATAGTTGAGCTAGAGGCCTGCCTAGTGCCTGTCCGATAGCCAAGCCTTCACTCGTGCCCTGATTCCGAAGTGTTAACTGGTTCCTATCTCAGTCCCAAGTGAACGATGTCGTTCAGTGGTGGCCACGCCCGGAGTTGCAGCAGAGGGCGCTCGTGGCTGTCGTCGTAAGAACGCCGCGCCGTGCGTGCATGGCGGCGCGCGGCGAAAGTAGGTGGCGCGCACTTTGTACTTGTGCGACACCACAGAGGATTTTTAGTCTTCTTGCATTTTCAAACTTTATGCTAATATTCTAATATTCAAATTACGGGACCTGGTCTGAAGTGTACCGCAAGTTCGATCTCAATAATCAGCGATAGAAGTAATTCGTATTAAATAATGACAATATGAGAAATATTCTTATTTCTCCCTCCGCGAAGTTACGACCACGTATTTTAAATTTCATTGATAAACTTTTTTAGTTGAGGATCTTGTGTTTTTGTGTCTTATTTACGCCCCAAACCCGCAGTTTATTACAGAAAACAAAGAGAAAAAACTTTTTCTTTCAGATTTTGTTTTATTTAATAAATGAAACAGCTATACTGCAACACTTGCTGCAGATAATTGCATTACTGGAGAAACGAAATATCTACTACCCTAAAGTGCTCGTTGAGAACATTAAGTCTCCCACAGGATGAGACGTTTGCTACAAATGCCGCATACCTTGCTTTGCCTTTGTCACTCCACATCGTCGCTAATAGTTGTACTGAATTACTTCTGTACACCTAGCTGCTGAAACGAACGTTACACCACTAAACAGACCAGAACTGCCCCCCCCCCCCTAAACTGGGACCAACCCCCCCCCCCCCCCCGAAACACACACTAGATATTAGGACCTGGATTCGAAGTAAAAATTCATTTTGTATATAAACATTGGTTTTTTATTTCTCGTTTTGTGAATTGTTTTATAAAGCCCCCCCCCACCCCAGTCTGTCCAAAAGTACAAATTTTTCACACCCCTCCCAGAAATTTCAACGATGCAGTTTGCGTCATGACCACCCTCCCCCCCACCCCCCTCCCTCGTGGGCACCACTGAAACAGGCAGAAAATTGTACACAGCGAACAGACCACGTCAATGGCAGGACGGTCAGTTCATAAATTTGTGCTAGGAAAATGACGGGATGCTTCCTTTCTAAAGGCACGGCCAATTTACTTCCCCACACACAATCAGAACGTTCCGAGCATCTGCTCCTTCGCAAAGGACCGTTTTTCTTCTCTCCTTTTTTTTTTTTTTTTTTTTTTTTTTTTTACGAGACCTTTTTCTCGACGAGACGTTAGACCCTGACCCTCATTTCTCCCCATCTGTAGTCATTCCTTTTTGGTGCAATACAAAACACGCCTCTGCAGTGAATTGAGAACACCTTCGCACATCAAAGACGATCTCGTTAAGGTTGAGAAGGCTATTACTATTCCATTTCTTGTTCTGTGGGAGTGCTCAACATTTGTGAGATGACTCAGACAGAAAATCCAGAGGCTCGAGGTCGGGATATCAAGAAGGTCAAACAAGCAGGCCTTGCTCGACCTGTCTTGCCGTAGCAGCAAAGCATGTCTGCATCGCCTTATATACGTTCCACGTTCCCTAACCGTGGAGCATGAATGAAATTTGATGACGGTGATTCACATATAAATTTTCCTTTTTCAGTTTGTTTATATAAGACAAAATTTAACACTAAAGTCACAGTGTATTTCAACTGTTCAAATGTTTGTAAATGTATGGAACTTAACTACTGTGGTAACTAGGCAGACAAACTAACTTATGCCGATGACAAAACACACACACACACACACATGCCCGAGGTCGGACTCGAACCTCCGACGGGAAGCAACCGAGCGCACCGCAACATGCTTTCACATTAATCTGTGTACTGTACTCAACCCTTCATCTCGGTTTTTATTGAAGTTAGAGGGGATTATCGGATTCTGCTAGTTATTAGTGTTATTTCTTATTTGGATTTAAAGTATAATTATTTTTTCTTGTCTTTAAGTTTATTTCTTTGCGTTTGGTTGATTTCGTATCTTTTGTTGTTCATACAACAATTGTAATGAGGTTTAATGGCTATGTATTGATGAGTCTGTATAGGTTCTCTTACTTTTATAATTGGTCATGCTTTATGTTCTTGTAGTTTGTTTATCTGATATGAATTATGAGCGTTTGTGTAGACGAAGATTATTAATTAATAAAGGTATAATTCTTATACCTAGAATATCACTTTGATGAGTTCTTTTAAGATCATCAAATGGCTGCTCATCCTTCTTTAAATTTGTTGGGTCTCTCGTGAATTTTTAGCCTCCATGCTTATAACTTACTAGCTGAAAACACGGCTATTTATTTATTTATTTATTCCTGCCTTGAGTTAGTACTTCTCCTATCCCCTCTCTCTCTGACCATCTCCGTTTCTCTAAATACATGCTATATTTATCGGAGAATAAATAAGAAATAAGGCTATCTCGCATAATGTACAAAATTATAAGTGCAGTATCCAAACAAAGAAAGATACTAATCAAACTAAAAATGACATAAAATGCGTCCGATCTCTTATTTATTGAGTTAGATGTCGTACAATTGTATAATTTTTCAGGTATATATTCATTTGTATATGTGCTCTGTCTGTAAAATCTGTTGCGAATACAGTTAGTAGTAATCGATTAAAACATGGTGCGTTATGCGACTATTTTTCCATAAACGTTACTGTTTATGTGCTCATCTGTCATGAACTACGTGTCGTACTGTGATAAAAATTCAAAGGTCCATTCAGCTGTATGTGTGTATTTGTCTGTAAAATTTGTAATGTAGAAATTTTAAATTGTAACGTCACGTGTCATTTGTACTTTGATTACTCTCTTTCTTTGTTTGGATACTGCAATTTCGTACATAATGCGAGAATGCCTTATTTCTTATTTATTCTCCGAAAAATATAGCATGTTTTCAGAAAAAAGGAGATGCACACAGAGATAAGAAGCCGGATTTTCAGCTAGTTAAAGATTACCAGGGGTCTTTACCCAATAAAGAAATTGGCCTGAATAACGTTTTCGCGGACTGGAATGGAATTGAGCGTCAAGGTATGTAACGTTACGTTCAAGAATGTTATAGCTAAAACGAAATTCAATTACGATCCAAAACCTAACGTAATAATAACGAAATAGAAATATCGTTACCGGACTGTGTGTACAGAAGTAACATAATCATTGGTAGCGTTACGCCACAAAATGTTCTTTTTGTAAGTTCATGGAATTACGTTCCAGAACGTAACGCAATAGTTTAACAATAAAGAAATAGTGTCTTGCCTAAATAACATTACTGGATTATGAAAAACAAGTAATGTCGTGGTTCGTGACGTTACGCTATGTACCGTCCTCTTGCAAATGGAATCACGTTACGTAAACACACAAAGATAAATAAGCAAATATGCAGGGGCATTGCACATACTTTTTCATGGTGAAACTCCTACTTGCAAAATGAAAAGAATAAATATGCCGATATTGCACTAGAACTTAATGCTGGTGATTGTCGACTGCTATTAAATATTTTGAATAAATCATTTTAAGTCTTACGCTTTATATTATGTACTCTTAAGTGGTTTCGCTTCTTTGAAGCCACAGGAGATAAAAATACGAGCCGCGTCCATAAAGTAAGTTCCGTTTCAATTTATCTCCGACGCAGCGCTGCGATTGCAGTTCCGCGCATGCGCTGTAGACGATGTGTATCAAGGAGAAGAACGTGCACAATTTGGAGATCGCTGTCAGTTACGTACGCTTTGTTGTGCTCGTTTCAAATGTCGGCGTTGACTGAAAACCCCGCAACCTGTGAAATCAGGTCGTTGCTTGTTTGAAATATCAGCGTTGATTGAAAATCCCGCCGCATGTGAAATCAGATCGGTGATTCGGTTTCTGAATGCGAGGAAAGTGAAACCAAGTGAAATTTATCAGCAAATTTGCGATGTTTACGGACCAAATGCGATGAGTGATTCGATGGTGAGAAGATGGGTCCGACTGTTTAATGGCGGGCGTAGTGATGTGCACGATGAAGAACGAAGTGGGCGTCCACCTTTGGTTACAGAACTGGTTCACGCGATTGATGACAAGATCCAGGAAAACCGTAGGTTTACAATTAGTGCTCTCACTATGGACGACGAGCTGAAAGAAACTGTTTCCAACTGGTTGAAGACACAGGCGGCAAATTTCTATGAATAAGGTATACAAAACCTGGTGCCACGCTATGACAAATGCCTGCAAAATTTTGGAAGTTATGTGGAAAAGTAGTTTAAGAGTTGTAGAATTTTGTGCAATAAAAATTTCTTCTGTATCTGTCTATAATTTCATTTTATTACCAAACGGAACTTACTTTCTGGACGCGCCTCGTATATACAAAAAAAATCTATAAATAATAATAAATCAAACATTGCGGTGTCTCTTCTATCACTTTGCGGTAGATGAAGTGGATTACATGGCAAGCGTATACATACATACATACATACTTGAAATAACTTTAAGTGTCTTGACAACAAATTGCAATTTATTAAGGCCTTACGCGTTTCGACATGTCGTCATTACCAAAGGCTATAACAAGACAATGGCATTCAACTTCGATGAAACATAACAAATGAGTAACAGTATCTTCACACTCACCATATCTCTTAAAAATTATTAAATGTAAAACTAAAAATTCCCTTTAAGACTATTACTGTCATAGACATATGTCATACATAAAAAGTTTAAAATCCCCCCCCCCCTCCCAGAACATCCCTCGCGCGCTCGCCCATGAGCTAGGGAGCTCTCACTGGCTCGCGGGGTACCGCATCTGGGCCGTGAGCGTGAAGCATTACAAGCGGTCTTTGACGGCATTCCATAGATAGTTTCCGTGCAGGCCTTCTCCCTTCTTATCCGTGACCGATCGTCACATTTTCTCTATTGTAAAAGGAAGGAGAATGCATTGCTCGTTATCATTCGGATTTTGTTCTTCGATGTATGCCTTTTGGTCTTGGTAGTGGGAGTAAAACGATTAATTGAACTGGCTTTTCTCATTGGACTCTCATTAAGGTATGTGAGTGTGGATATCAATATTTTCGTAAGAACTAATAAAAATATGAATTTGAACTTTAATGATTTCATTCTGTTATTTAAATTCATTTAATCCTCAGTAGTTTTTACTATAGGATCTCTGGATATTGTGTGACGCCATGTTGATTCCTAATACGTACTGGTAACATTTTATAATAATTATTTTAACTAAATAACTTGAAAGGGAAAGTAATTATTTTTGAATATTATTGCAAAACCGAACCTGCAGTTAAAGTTTTTCTCTTTTTGTTCAAAATCTTTATGGCATTTCCGTGTGAGCTTAGGTCAATAATGAGGCACCTAGCAACTTACGTATATCATTCAAAGACGAAGATGCCGTATTATATCGTCTCCTACCGCCCCCAACCAATCTTAATCCGTATCTGTTTTGAACATCTTATTTAAAGTAGAGGCAGATAATCATTTAGTGAAAGCCTTTACTTCATTTTTCACAATTTATTACACCTATACAGGCGGTCAACACCACCTAGAAGACAAGGCCTTACAACAGGCCGTGGCTACGTCACACTTAAAAGAGGCCTGGCCGCCACCTCACTGGCTGTCCGCTGGGGCACGCCCACCGCCGCGCAGCGGCCGGCCAGTGAGGTGGCGGCCAGGCCTCTTTTAAGTGTGACGTAGCCACGGCCTGTTGTAAGGCCTTGTCTTCTAGGTGGTGTTGCTGCGGTGAACGTGTGTGCAAGCGAAGCAGCCGGCTGCGCTGTGACGTCACGAGAAAATGCAGCCCCACTCCAAATCCCGTCACGGACACAAATGTATATGAAGTAAATCTAATTGAGACTGCCATTTTATCTGTGATAGTTCAGGGGAAATACCCTCCAACATCAGGAAAAATATTGTAATTCCAATTCCAAAGAAAGCAAGTGCAGGCAAGTGTGAAAATCACAGAACTATAAGTTTAGTAAGTAATGGTTACAAAATACTAACACGAATTATTTACAGACGAATGGAAAAACTTGTGGAATCCGACCTAGGGGATGATCAGTTTGTATTTAGCAGAAATGAACACGGGAGTCAATACTGTCATTACGGTTTATCTTAGAAGATAGGCTAAGAAAAGGCAAACCTACGTTTTTTAGCATTTGTAGAGGTGGAGAAAGCTTTAGACAATGTCGACTGGAATACTCTTTGAAATACTGAAGATAGCAGGGGTAAAACATAGAGAGCGAAGAGTTATATTCAACCTATATAAAAACCAGAGAGCTGCTTTTAGAGTCGAAAGGCAAGAAATGGACGCAGAGGTTGGGAAGGGAGTAAGACAGGTTTGTAGCCTTTCCGTAATGTTGTTCAATCTGTATATTGAACAAGCAGTGAAGGAATGAAACGAGAAATTTGGAGAGGAAATTAAAGTTCAGGGAGAAGAAATGAAAAATTTGCGGTTTGCCGATGACATAGTAATTTTGTCAGAGACTGCAAAGGATCTGGAAGAGTGTAAGAAAATTGCCTGTTGGAGGTCGTCAAATAATCTCAAAATTTAGATTGCGTAATAGTATACTCTTAGTAATAATAATTTCGTTATTGAATGTTGTAGCAAATCACAACTAATGGGTCGCAACAACACTTTCGCAGTGAAAGTTAAAAATTTTGAATAAAAAAAAAGATATTAATTAAGTTGAAACAATCACTGTGGTAATTAATTAAGCTTAGCCCTATCTGACTTAGCATTGACTACAGCCTCCAACTAGCACCTCCTACGATTCACGAACAGCACAACTTCACTAATAAATGTATCAGCATTCATGTAGTGGTGATGGCGTGTTCGTGTTATAATCAAAATTGTAATAGCAGATAGTCTCTGATTGCAATGATAATAGCTCAATACAGTGAAACTCCGTGGTGCAATGAGCTTCACAAACACTACAGTCAAAGTTCTCAATAATTTTGATATTATTGTTTAAAGCATACAAGTTCCTTATAAAACTTTTCGTAAACTATTTTTTTTTTAAATTGGTTCCAGGGCCTGGGTAGCGTACGCGTGTAACTGGCTGAGCAGAGTTTGGCATTTAACGTATTTCATAAAAAATTACTTCAGTGAAGTCTGGTAAAACTACTATAATACTTTGACTACTGTTAGCCTGGTTACTTTCTACATAAATGAAATCAACTTTACTTTACTTGCAAACTCTGTTGCACTTTAATTACTAGTCTCTGTGGTTGTAACACGTTTAGCAATTCTTTAACTCGTCTAGCAATTTCTTTAAAACTGATCGTAATTACTTTGAAAATGATTGAACTTGTTAGCCAATGTACAGGCTTGCATAATCAACATAATCTAATAATGGTGATAATGGGGTGACTACAACTACTTACAAATTAAGACTGGTTTCAAAATAAGTCATGTATAATTGAACCAAAGTTCTGATTGGGTTGACACTATATTTACATGCATACAAAATAAAATGTTACAAAAGTACTCATCTGCTTTCGTCGTCTTCGTCGTGAAGTCCAAACAAGACAGATATGATTACAATAGGTACTCTTACTACTACAACGATCACACTTGGTGACAATAGACTTGATACCAAACAATTACTTCTTGCACACATGAAAAAAGATTACTCTGAGTATAAATAAACTTGTTTCGCACTTCGTTCAATACATTAAACAGTACGCCTCTCAGGCTTATTGCAATTGCATAAAACTCGCGCCACACTGCGCCTACCGTGCCTCTGCACCATCGACAAAACATCTACGTGTTTACTATAGCGAGTCCGCTTCGCGACTGCATTTATGTCTTTACTTTGGCGAGTCCGCACCGCGATTGCTTCAGCAGCGCGACACTCACAGCTACTACTTCTGTGCCAAAGACAGTCTTTACTACAGGTTCAACATTTTCTCTGGCGCATTGCTAACTTACAGCATAAGAATGTCCTTGCATTCATGCGGGTTTACACTAAATGATTCAATATAGAAAATGACGTTACATAAAAATATATATCTAGCATATAACAAATGAAAAATACATGAAATAAACAAATTTAACACCATATATACATTATGTTAAATCAAACTAAGATACAGCGACAGGTGTACTCTTACAAGAGCAACTGAATGGAATGGACAGTGTCTTGAAAGGAAGATATAAAATGAACATTAACAAGAGTGAAACGAAGGTAATGGAATGGAATGTCAGAAAATCAGGCGATGGTAAAGGAATTAGATTAGGTAATGAGACAATAAAAGTAGTAGAGGCGTTTTGTTATTTGGGTAGCAAGATAACTTCTGATGGCCCAAATAGAAAAGATATAAAATGCAGAAGGGCTATGGGAAGAAAAGTGTTTCTGAAAAAGCAATATTTGTTGACATCCAATATTAGTTTAAATATTAGGAAGTCCTTTCTGAAAGCATTTTTCTAGAGTGTAGCAGTGTATGGGAGTGAAACATGGACGATAAGGAGTTCAGACAAAAAGATGATAGAAGCTTTTGAAATGTGGTGCTATAGACAAATGATTAAAATTAGATGGTTATATCATGTAACTAATGAGGTGCTTAACCGAATTGGGGAGAAAAGGAGTTTCTGGCATATCCTGAATAAGAGAAGGGATAGGTTGGTGGGACACATTCTGAGAAATCAAGGAATCGACAACTTAGCATTAGAAGGAAGGGTCTGGGGTAAAAATCGTAGAGGGAGACCGAGGGACGAATACAATAAGCAGATTCAAAAGGATGTAGGTTGCCAGACGTATTCTCAGATGAATAGTCTTACACAGGACAGGGTAGCGTGGAGAGCTGCATCAAATCAGTCTGCGGAGTGAAGACAACAACAACAACAACAACAGTGCGGGACACTTGACACCAGGTCAGCAATGATATTGTCTTTCGCTGTTGTAATCAACCTTAGCAGCACCACGGTATTTTAGGTTACATGGAGCACCTAGCAAGGGCAAATTTTGCCCGTATTACAATATGCTGTGTCAAACCTTCGTACATTGCTTTACTCTTATTGCAGTACTGCCGTCTTGCATTACCTGCAGATATAGGACCGAAAGTGTTACTTTCGCAGTCTTGTGAAATTTTGTTTATATACTATTATTTACAACAATATTGCAGCAGTTATTAGGTCTGTTAGGTTGTAAATAGCTGGAATATACTAAAATTAGAGGTGATGGACACTGATTTTACAATAACATTTTTTCTCCATGCTTGATGGTTGTACGGAAGACACTAATAATTATAGTCACATGGAATGCCAACCCAGAGCAAAATTTGCCCTGGCTATAAAATTTTCATATCTTATTTGCGGTTTTTAAAATTGTAACAAACTAAATGCGCGGTAGTACTTTATAAAGCGAGAGACAAATAGAAAAAGTGTGGTGTCGCACAAGTCCAAAGTGCGCGCCACCTACTTTCGCCGCGCGCCGCCATGCACGCACGGCGCGACGTTTTTACGACGTCAGCCACCGAGCGCCCTCTGTTACAACTCCGCTCGTGGCCACCACTGAACGACATCGTTCACTTGGGACTGAGATAGGAACCAGTTAACACTTCGGAATCAGATAGGCACTAGGCAGGCCTCTAGCTCAACTATGTATCAGCATTCTGCAGTACTGAGCTATGTAAAAGTTAAGTATTGTATAAATTCTGTGCAATATATATCTCGTTCTAATTTACTCTAGTGTTTCTAGTTTCTGCTGCCCCATTGGCTGCTCACCTCCGTACCTGCACAAGCGTGCTTCCTTATTCCTGTGTCGGTCTTTCCACTCGGCCACCGACACCTACGACGGAAACGAGACACAAAAGCGGCGACGAGGCTGGGACACAAAAGTGGCGACGAGGAGTGATAGAACCTTGGACCAGCCCGCTTGCAGCAGCCAGACAGCAGTAGTCGGAGCACGCAGAAATTGCTCCCGCCCACCCACCCTTATTATAAGAATTTTGGGGGAAGATATTTAGTTCCGTGTTTTGTGGACTTTTTTGTTGCAGAGCGTCCTCTTTCACATTGCATTTGTGTTTTGTTCTAATTTGCTTGTATGCGCGGCGCCTAATCGGTCAGCATGGCCACTACCCCGAACCCAAACTTAATGGAAATTATTCAGTTACAGACGGCGCAAATCACGCAACTACTCCCAGCTAACAGCGCAAGCAGCTAACCAACTACAGCCGTCGCTTCAGCAGCGCGCACCTGTCGCTGCACCGCTCCCCACGTTATGCCAGTTCAACGAACGTGAGGAAGAATGGAGTGACTATTTCGCGCAGTTTCAAGAACTCGTCGCGGCTCATCAAATTACAGGTCAGAGAGTGAAGAACCTTTTCTCATCGGTTGTAGGAACTCCAACTTTTGTGTTACTGCAGAAACCCACGCATCACCTCGTGCTCTAGACTTTGAACAAATAGTAGAGGCACTGAATTCTCATTATGAGAGAAAAGTTCTCGTAGCTGCGGCGCGGTACCGATTTTTCAGACTTAAAAAATTACCGCAGCAGTCACACCAGGAATGGATCACTGAGTTGAAGGGCTTAACCCGCAAATGTAAATTTACTTGCTCTTGTGGACTTTCGTATAGTGACGTGATGTTAAGAGATGCGATTACGCAGAACATTCGGGATCCCAGAATTAGGGCGGCAATTCTGAAACAGTCTGACCCCTCATTAGACAGTGTACTGCAGCTTATAGAAGCACATGATACTTTTGACTTAGCAGATGTAGAAATGCAAAGCCACAGTGTTAATTCAGTGCGCCGCAACGGACGCTTTCCTAGCGGTAGTTATCAGTATAGCACCAGTGATTCTTTAAATTCTACCTGCCGTGATGAACAGACAATGATCAGTAACCAGTGTAAAAGTGCGACACAAAGGTGGCCCCGTCGTGTTAGACAACGTAATGTGAATAACGGGCGCCAACGCTCATTTCAGAAAAAGGTTCGTAAGTCTTGCCCTCAGTGTGTATCTCGCCACAAGCGTGCGCATTGCCCTAGTCGCAACGCAACCTGTTATCAATGTGGCAAATTGTGACATGTACAGTCTGTGTGTATGCAAATTAAAAACTCAAAGAACGATACCGTTAGAAACAGTGCTTCTCCGAGTGCACGAACTCAGTTCATGCTGTCAATGTCATAGACGCTGTGGAATTGAACAGTGCTTTACTTGGTTCTCAATTGCAAGAAAGTTCTTCTGCGCCTACTGCAAAACTGTGTAGTGAGCCACGTAGCAAGCGCCGACGAGCGCGTAAAACTGTGCAACGGAAAAGGGTTCGGGACAAGCAAAATGACAATGTACAGTGCAATCCTGTAGTGAAACTAGTGCCTTCTGCAACTTCTCATTGTAATAGTGCCCAGTACTGTGTAGAAAGTGACAGTAGACTTGATGTAGCTCCTCAAAAGTTTAGTGCAGTAGTTAGTGAATCTGTAGTAACCTCGCATTGCACGGACGCCGATCCGGCCGTAGTGTCATCTAGTGACAGTGATATTAATCTATGTGCCGATTCTGCGCCGCTTCCTACCGCACGCAGCCCGTGCATGCGCAAACGCAGAAAAACTGTAGCAGACGTTGCCCACATTCGCGCTGTCACATTAATAAATAAAGATACTTATGAACTTCTGGGTTCGCCAAAATTGTCGCCGTCTCAAAAATGTTCAAATGTTTGTTAATCTTATGGGACTTAACTACGGGGTCATCAGTCCCTAAACTTCCAAACTGCTTATGAACTACTTACGAACTAGGACGGCACAAATATCCATGCCCGAGGGGGGATTCGAACCCCCGACCGTAGTGGACGTGCTGACCGTGACTGGAGCGCCTCAGTCACCTCGGCCACCGCGGCCGGCATCGCCGTCTCAACAAGTGCTAACGGCATATACAGGAAAAAATATTCCCGTGCTAGGAACGTGTAGCCTACCCGCCTCTTTTCAAGATGTAACAAAAACAGTTTCTTTTGTAGTTCTTCAAGCCAAATCTACACAGAACATTTTTGGACTAGATGCTTTTGACTTGTTTGGTTTATCAATTCAAAGAGATGTGCTTCAAATTTAGTCAATAGTGCCTCAGGACTAAATCAATGCATTGTGTGAAAAATATAGTGACTTGTTTTCGCCGGAACTAGGTTGTGCAAAAGACTTCGTGGCACATGTAACTTTAAAAGAATCTGCAGTACCAAAATTTCGTAAAGCTAGACCAGTGCCTATCGCAATGCGTGATACAGTTGCCGAAGAACTTAAACGTTGGCAGGATAGTGGGGTGATTTTCCAGTTTCTGCGAGTCAGTGGGCCTCGCCTTTAGTAATTATAACCGACAGGAAAACTTAGTCTCCGTGCGGACTTCAAATCAACAGTGAACGGTCAAACAATTGTTGACACTTACCCCCTGCCCAGACCTGACGAACTGATGGACAAATTAGGACAGTCTCGCTTCTTTTCTAAGATTGATTTAGCAGAGGCATACTTACAAAAATTCCGCTTGATGACGAGTCAAAAAAGTTTTTCGTCATTAATACTCACATGGGCCTTTTTCAATTTCAACGCCTACCCTTTGGCAGTTCTTCCGCCCCCGCTATTTTTCAGCGTTTCTTGGAACAGCTGACAGTTTCTGTACTGTGTTGCTCGAACTACTTAGATGATATTGTGGTATCCGGACGTACACTTGAAGAACATTTAGCAAACCTGGAGTGCCTTTTCAAAGTGTTGACTGCAGCAGGTCTACGTTGCAATAAAGCAAAGTGTTCGTTTTTTCAAACTGTAATAGAGTACCTAGGCCATGTGATTAATGCCCAAGAAATCCATCCCTTACAGTCACATCTTAGAGCTATCAAAGACTTGCCTCCTGCTAAGAATGTGCACGAATTGCAAGCAGTAATGGGAAAGCTTAACTATTATTTCAGATTTATTCCCAATGCCTCTCAGATTGCAGCTCCACTGCATCGCTTACGTAGGAAGAATGTTCCTTTTGTATGGTCTAAAGATTGCCAGGTTGCCTTTGAAAAATTAAAGTCTGCACTACTCGGTGATGCATGTTTGATTCCCTTTGACCCACAGAAGCCTGTAGTGCTAGCACTCGATGCCTCGTCGTACGGTGTGGGTGCAGTTTTGTCACATCGCATTGGATCTCACGATCGTCCTATTGCTTTTGCATCCAAGCTACTGACGCCCACGCAACAGAATTACAGTCAGATAGAAAAGGAGCCTCTCACGTCGTTGTTCTTACCCACAAAGCCAATTCCGCCACGTACGGTACAAAAGCTTCAGAGATGGTCCTTAATACTGTCTAATTATCAGTATGAGATTTTGTACCGACCTACCACTAAACATGCCAACGCGGACACACTTTCCCGACTTCCGGTTGGCCAAGATGTGTCGTTTGATTCTTTGGAAATGGCATGTTGTCAGATAGACTCCAGAGATGCTTCTGCTGTCGCAGACTTCCCTTTGAACTCTCGTCGGGTTGCACAGGAAACAGCTGCGTATGCAGACCTAAGTGTGGTAGCACGTTTTGTTCGCTTTGGTTGGCCTGCCAGAGCCAAAGACATTGAGCGGCCTCTGGTTCGACGTTATTTTGCACAACGTCACGCATTATCTTTAAGTCAGGGTGTTCTGTTGTTAAATACGGACAACGACCAAACACGAGTGATAGTTCCTCGTTCCCTCCAACGAGAAGTGTTACGCCTCCTGCATCAAGGGCATTGGGGTACTGTTAGGACAAAGCAACTGGCCAGACGTCATTGTACCTGGGTTCGTATGGACGCTCAGATAGAGAACATGCCGTCACAGTGTACTGTTTGTGCGGAGCATCAAGCGGCTCCTCCGCAACGTTTCTCAGACTGGCCACGCCCCAAGGGACCATGGCAACGTTTACATATTGATTTTGCCGGACCTTTCTGGAATACGCAATGGTTAATTGTTGTAGACGCTTTCAGCAAGTTTCCTTTTGTGATTGCCATGAACTCAACGACGGCGTCTAGTACAATCAGTGCCTTAACATCAGTGTTTTGCATCGAAGGTTTGCCTGAAACTATCGTCAGTGCGGAATTTCAACAGTTTTGTCGTGTGAATGGCATTCAGCATATCACCACCGCACCTTTTCACCCTCAGTCCAATGGTGAAGCAGAACGTTTCGTTCGAACATTCAAGTCTCACATAGAAAAGATGAAAGGTCAGCACTCCAGGCAGCAAGCTCTTCAAATTTTCCTGTGTACTTATCGGTGCATGCAACGTGACGACCCGTCTCCTGCCGAGCTGCTACACGGCCGCCGTCACCGCACTCTCCTTCACCTGCTGCAGCCTCCCACGCACCGAGTCGGTTCGTATGGCGCTACGCGTTTTCAGGTTTCCACGCCGGTGCTGTACAGGGTGTTTGCTGGCAACAAGAAGACATGGTTGCCAGGCATCATTCAGCGTATGCTCGGTCGCAATATGTATGCCGTACGTTCTTCCACAGGGTCGGAGCTGCGGCGCCACGCAAACCAATTGCGCCTGCACAGGCTGCGCGATCCTGTCTCGGGTTTCTTGATTCCAGACCCAGTTCACCGCCAGGGAGCACAGCCACATCGCTCGCCGACGGGTGCAACGTCCCCGGACTTCGAGATCGTCCCGATGGAGATCGACGCGCCTCCGTCGCCGCCGCAGCTGACAGCGTTACCGAGAGGAACTCCGGGCCCGTGCGTGCCTCCGCCGCCTGGGCCACGCACCTCAGAAGAAAATGACCGGCTCCCTCTGGGCGGAGGCGGGCGCCCTTCCGCTGGTTTTGGTGGGTTCCCGGCGGATCGCAAGGTGTATACCGGGGAGCGGACGGCGTCTCGATCCCAGCCTCAGCTACGACGCCCGTCCCACCAGTAACGCCCCCGCCCAGGCCCTCCTCCCAGTGCCGTCGCCGTGGCCCTCAGCCCTACGCCACGACGGCGCGGCGGTTTGGGGGGGGGGGGTGTCGCACAAGTCCAAAGTGCGCGTACCTACTTTCGCCGCGCGCCGCCATGCACGCACGGCGCGGCGTTCTTAAGTCGTCAGCCACGAGCGTCCTCTGTGACAACCCCGCTCGTGGCCACCACTGAACGACATCACTTGGGACTGAGATAGGAACCAGTTAACACTTCGGAATCAGATAGGCACTAGGCAGGCCTCTAGCTCAACTATGTATCAGCATTCTGCAGTACTGAGCTATGTAAAAGTTAAGTATTGTATAAATTCTGTGCAATATATATCTCGTTCTAATTTACTCTAGTGTTTCTAGTTTCTGCTGTCCCACTGGCTGCTCACCTCCGTACCTGCACAAGCGTGCTTACTTATTCCTGTGTCGGTCTTTCCACTCGACCAGCGGCGACGAGGCTGGGACACAAAAAAGGCCTATAAACAAAGGAGGATTTTTAATATGACTTTTAATAAAAGAAAAATTTACGGGCAATTACTACTCGTGCTTGGTGCTTGTAGGGTTAATCTAAAAGCTCTGTGGTCGTGAACGATTTTATTTCATCACTGGGATTTAATAAAGTATGTTTGTGGTGGCTTTATTTTTGATTTTTAAATACCTGTTTCACGGAGCCAACGTAAGGGGTGTTTCTTATGAAGTGTATAACGAATTTTTCCATTATTTTTCATGAAGTTGTTAATTTTTAGAAATTAATGCTAGATTCCCAAAAGAAGGCTTCTACTGCAAGGAGACGACTGTAATGACGTAGATTTTTTTTGGGCAAACAACAGTTTTGTTACACACTATACACTGCGGAATCCGTGAGTGAGGAGATACAGTTCTTTTAAAGAATCAGGTACTGGGCTTTCGCCACTAGACGTTCTTGTTGTCGTAATTACACATTAACGAGTGCTTGAGTTTATTTTGCCCGCCGAGCACTAGCTTGCGTGACGTCTTTCCCCCCACCACCTCAGCTCTCAGCTGGCCTAGTGAGCGCTCGTGTGCGATCCTGCTCGCGGAGCAGCCTGTTGGAACAGTCTGCGTTTAAGCCCTTTCTATACAAGACGTGCAACACGTACAAGGAAGTCGTTGTCAGCTGCAGCGCCCCTTGCGATAGACCGTACAACTACAAAGAAGCGTTCAAATTGTATTCATTTGTTGAGTCGTCTGCTTCACGCGTCTACTTCGCTTGTTGTCAGCTTACATCAAATGAATCGCACATCGCTTTTCGAAACTGTATGATATATTGTGATGATTAAAACATTTATTTGTGTTTTAGACTGCTACTGTGAAACTGTATTTAATTATTTTCGCGCAGTTCATGCGTAACTATGTCGCTCACATGTGTTAACGTCCTCATTATGTAATGCGATTACATACTTCCAGCCTCTGCGGTTTGAGGCGCCTATGTATATGATGAACAAGCTCAGGTGTCTATACAAAGACCTTTGACTTTGATAAAGCTTCAAGTAATACACACCAAAAACAAATATTTCATCTGTTAACTACAGCATGTTTCAGGAAAAATAGCAAATATTTTAGAAGATGGTAATAAAGACGATTTGTAGTTAAAATTTCATATAACGTGTGTCCAATTTGTATTGGGTATAGAGATACAGCTCTTGGATATTTTGATTGATTCTTTCGTCGGTTCTTGGTAGATCACCATATTGACTTTTATTTAAATAACCGGTTTTCGACGTAGTTTGAAGTCTGAATATGTCCTAGTAAGCCGAAAACAGGGTAACTAAGTGGAAATGAACATACACAAAATTCTACTTTTAAGTAAGTGTGATGAACCGACGGATACATTTGCTTTACGTTTGTTTGAGTTTCATATTAACAGTTATATCTCTGTATTCAATAAAAATTGTACACAGGTTATATTACATTTTTAATGCAATTCCTCTATACTATCACCTCCTAAAATACTTAAGACTGTGTCGAAAACTACGTTCCTCTGAGCAGGAGACAAGTACACATTCTCAAACAAATTCCCGACTTGGCTTCGTTTGTCAGCTGGGTTCCCCATTCGGTCGTCTGCGCATTCGCGAAGCACTTCCATACGCGTGAGAAAAGGATCCATCCTATACCGTCTACTAGCGCTCGTATACGTGCATCTTGTGCAAGTGAACGCGTCTACACTGTACGCGGGTGGCGTAACCGGTGCATCTTGGGTAATCTCGTCAGCTTTCACTTCCCATGTAGAAAGGGCTTTAGTCAACACCACCTGAAGACAAGGCCCCACAAACACCCGTGCTACGTCACACTGACCAGGCCGCGGCCGCCAGCTGAATGGCTGGCCCCTGGGGCACGCCCCCTGCCTCGTAGCGACCAGACAAAAAGTTGGCGGCCGCGACCTGGTCAGTGTGACGTGACACAGGCTGTTGTGAGGCCTTGTCTCTAGGTGGTATTGGCTTAGTCCATGCGACCATTCCACGCGCCCCAAGGGCAGTAATCGGCCACCGAGTCATCCTCCGTCCTAAGACGTTGGCTGAGTACATCTTCAAAGTGGAAATCCCACAGTTGTCGCGATTCATTTTAGGAATCTTCCAGTTTGTCAGCCGAAGTATGCCATTTAGATTTGATCTAACGTTAACAAGTGACAGGAAAAGCAGAGCAGGATTCAACACAGGATTCCTTAGGAAGATTAGCTTTAACCCTGCCAGCCACACCATGGGCCTCTGAGGCCCAGATGCTCACTCAGACCTGTCTAATCCCGCTGCAACACAGCTGCACGGGACGTGACTCGCATGTAAGCCTCCTTCCAGTTAGTTGCCTCTGAGCCAGTGTACAGTGCACAACACTTCCGCCCCTGTCGGCCCGTTCAGGTAAACAACTAGGCCTCCGAGACCTCTGGTGTGGCTTACATGTAAATTGTCCCTAGGCCTGAGAGGCCTCTGACGGGTCGAACGTATGTCAGTAGGTAGGTCTCAGAGGCCTTGGTGTGCTTGTCAGCAGTCCATATTTTATCTTACAGTTTTCCTCTTTAGACTTCTTGTTTTTTTTCCCCTTCGTCTATAATAATACACGTATTCTTTCAACAGATAGAATCTTTAGATATTCCATTCTATCGGATGATTAATTATACTGTCTTCTAATGCAGGTGTTCCTACTATTTCCAGAATGGATTCTAAGGGGGAAAAGCGATTCTGCACTGATGATGAAATGTTAGCAGAATTAACACAACCTTTGTCAGATGATGACTGTGCCTCTGAAGTTGAATCACTACTAGGGGACGGAGATTGTGATACCGTGATAGAAGAACGTTCCAATTCGGAATCAGAACACTCTTCAGATGACGATCCTGAATTCATCCCTTGAGATGATGAAGAAGCAGTGAGAGAGACTGTGCGACTGCATGTCTTGCCCGAAACCTCCAAAGATAACACTTCATCACCTTCAAAACATTTACAACCACGTAAAAAGAGGAAGACAGGATGTAACCTTCAGGTACATTGTAAAACACGTGTAGCAGATGAAGTTGAGAGGATGGTAGTGGAAGAGTAAGCTGAGAGCTTGAAAATGTACATCGACGGATCAGAGGTTAAAGGGAAGAAAAGTTATATGAAGTTTAGACTACTATTGTTTAATTTATAAGAGTTTGGTTATTTTGTTTTGTAGTTTCTTAGGGAAATACATATTTCTTTTATGTTATTCAATGTTTTTGAATGTATTATACGCTCATCCTTATCATGACATTGAATGTCTTAGAGTTTTCCATTATTATATATCGTGTGGGCCTCTGAGGCCTATGGTGTGGCCCAGACGTAGGAGCCTGGTGGTGTGACACACAGGGTTAATAACATCAAATTACTTCTGACTGACTAGTACAAGCTACAACAGCAATGAAAACACTTCACGACACAAATAGGATATCATATGTGCAGGTCACAGGTAAGATCGGATTACGATCTGCGCTGCGTGATACAATTCCATGAGGAAACCTGTATGCAAAATGTTGTCGCATCGTCTACAGTACTTTTAAATTGTGAACTGGTCGAGGGGTTTGTGATACACATTAGAACAACATTGGATGACACGAACCCACCCTAACATCGAATCTGACAACTTAAGTGTCTTCATAATTTTAATTATTTGTTAAAATTTACATTACTGTCCCTTTCACTTATGTCTATTATTACTAACAATCTACCGACACATCACTGGGTTACAGAATATGCTCGCTGTACGTTTAATTTGGGGAGGAAGCGGTTCGATTTCAGGTCGTCTCGAGATGGTGTGGTCAACCAGTCTGTGTACGATTTATAAGTCGATTTCCACTTTCATCTAGACGAGTGGTAGCAAAGACGTTTACTTCATGTGTAAACTAACACTAAAATAGAGACACGGTGGGGTCGGAGTTAATTGGCGGATAGAGAGTTTGATAAAAGTAATTGGAAAGTTATTTGTAAGTTATGTCTCTCAAACATTTATTCTGGGAAGTGTTACCACCACACTCGTTCCAATTTCGCAATATTTAATTACGTATTACTGCACGTAAGGGCCGCAGAACTACATACATCGTCAGTGCGTGCAGTTAAACTTTCTGTTCACTAACCTGGCTTCTTCTTTTCTGTTGTCCCCATGCAGAAGCAGCGCACAGGTCTTTCATCCTTGAATCTTGTAGTGAAGTGCTGTGGAACTTTTAAAACTGTGGCTACTCTTTAAATAAGAAGGGATGTCGGTTGTTTCATAATATTTATTTATATGTCGTGAAACAACAAGCAACACAAGCAATACTGTCCATGATCTTCGTACACTTGAATTCTAATGACAGTAGTTGAAAAAATATAAATCTTGAACTGGCTGAAAGACTACTTTTATAGCGCGATTGTCACAGCTGTTCACGCGACAGCCGTCTGTGCTGGACTGCCTGCAACTCGGCAGTGCTCGTCCCGCCTACCCCCAATTTTGACGCGAAGTGCACTTTCTAGAATTTCTACATTCGACTATTTTGTTAAGTAGAGCATAATTACATAAGCGAAACATACCATAATAAAGCATCACGTAAACATATGAATTACACAAAGTCACATAAAGTTAGATACAATATTTTATCTAATATTTATAATTTAAGAAATCATAGAGGGGTCTCATACACAAGTGGCAGCAGCCAATACAGTCACGGCACTCCCACAGTCTTGGTATCCGCTGCGACAGCAGCGCTCCAAGCGGCCGGCAAGCTACATTTCTGAATACGATATCGCAATGGTTGAATAGTCGACCTAGAGGGAGAGGGGAGATGTAATGCTGCTTTCGTATGAAAATGGGTGTTGCGTATTAAAGTTGAGGTTGGGGACCGCAAATGAATTTTTACCAGGTAATGAAATATTTTTAAATGAAAATACTGAGCAATTTTGACAAGGAAAGGGCAATTTAAACAAAATTATTGGATTCCGCCATTAAGTGGTAGTGGTTGTGACTTCGGTAGGAAATACAACACCAGAAAGCAACATTATAGAAGAAGTCGGCGGAATCTAAATTTTACTTATTGAGAGCTGATACTAATATTTCGGTCATATTCCGTAGTGATTCTAGCCGAGATGACTGGAATCTTACTTCGATAAATTGATGCTGGGATTGTGCGTTTCGTTTACTATTGTTCTATGACCGTGTTGGAAATTAATCAGTGTTAGTCGCCAAAAATTGCAAAATTATCTGACTTCATAAACGTCGCGAAGATTTTTCTGCAGGCATTAAAATGTAATAAACCATTCATAGACACGAAATAAATAAAAATTGCACAGAGAATCTTTTAGTTCAATCGCGAAACAAATCGCAACAGTACCCGAGCATCACTTTATGAAGTACTGGATCTGCTGAAAATAAATAACTTTAAAATTAGTGAGAATGGAGAAGGGATTGTAAGTAAGTAAGATATTTCAAATTAACTGTGGGGGTTTACTGAAATTAATAAAAAAAGGAACTAAGCTCATACTTACAATAATTAGGCAAAATCCTGGAACACGTCGTAATACATCTAGGAGAAGACAGTAAGTCACGAACAGTTCCGCTCTCTCCCTTCAGCCTGTTGGGAACTGATGACCTAGCTGTTTAGTCCCCTCAAAACCACAACAAAAACAGCAAAAAAAATATAAAAAATAAATAAATAAATAACTAAATGAACGTGACAACTATCAATTGTTTATCGAAAAGCTGACAGCGACAAGCATCGCACAAGTTACTTTTAATAAAAATTCATTAATTTGTTACTACAGAGAGATAACAATTTTACTCAAGTGAACTGTAATACAGTATTTGATGGCAAATCTGCGGATTCATATCTCCCAAATCAATCAATGAATGTGATAAGGACTCAAATGAAAGAGCTTGATCCATGGACTGTTTTAGCCTAATACGAAGTGTATACCTTAATTAGAACCGAAGATATGCTGGATAGAATGATGCAAAATATGAGTTATGCGAATTCTAACATTTGATGAAAAATCTGTGGATGAATACCTTTCGTTTAAAACAAAAATGAAGGAAATCGGCCGGGTAGTTTGGTCTGGCCGACTGACTTCAGTTTTCGTAGATTCTTTTAATATATAAGATGTACTATAATAAATACTGAAAACAGAAACAGACTTTCTTGCTTTGCGAAAAGCTATTTACCTTTTATTTCGTTAGTATGACTGATTAACACACTTCTCTTCGTTTAAATAAGAAAAACACAATATTATCAAACGCAGTAATCGTATTTCACAAGCAAGCACTGCATATTTAAACCAATGTCCTTACCTTCATCAGTTGCTGAACATACATTCTCCAGTGCATTTACGTGGCAATATTATACCCAGTAATGTTTTTACAGCCATTTAGCATACAGTTGCCACATATACTCAAAAATATGTATTCATGAAACAAAGAAAACACAAGAATTAGTATAAAGTACAATAAAACAAATACAACAAAAATTATGTAATTAACTAGCTGAAAACCCGGCAATGCCCGGGTATTTATTTATTATTCCTGCCATTTTTCAGGTATATATTCATTTGTATAAGGGCTGTGTACCTGTAAAATCTCTTGAGAATACCATTTGGAGTAAAGAAGTAATAGATCAAAACTTGATGCGCGATGGGGCTGTTTTCTATGAACGTTACTGTTTATGTGCCCATATCTCATGAACTATGTGATACAATTTAGAAGGTACACTCAACTATATGCGTGTTATACTGTCTGTAAAATTTCCTGCGGTATACAATTTGTAGTGCACAAATTATAAATTGTAATGCCGTAGTTTCACTCCATAAACAGCAGAAAAGTAGTAAGCGAGAAACTTTTTTCCTTTCATCATTTTGCTATGGTTGTCAGCGAGAAAAAGTTTAATAAAGGTTTGAAATTATGTCTAAAGTTTGTTGCAAGTCGCTAAGTACTGTCATTCTCATACAGTGTATTTCGAAAGTCTCGCCGAATTATATGGCATTTTTTTGCGATTTCTATTGGTTATGACGCAATATCTTTTGAACCATGTGCCGTATGTGATTCTTAACCATGCAGCAACGGTTACCTCACGGTAAGGAATGTGTGTACCAAAGTTGGTTGAAATCGGTCCAATGGTTTAGGAGAAAATGAGCAGCATTGTCGCAAAATGCAGCAGTTTTTCGCGCATCTCATTGTTTATGACATCATATCTCGTGAACTATATATCATATGTGATTCTTACAATTACGGCGACCGTTCTCTTGGATTGAAGCTTACGTGTACAAAATTTCATAAAGATTGGAACAAAACTGTAGATTTGTATGCAACACGTACAAACATACGGACACGCTGCTTTATATATTAGATTTCACTCTTCTCACTAAATTTAAATAATCACCTTAGATAGTTTTAATTCTGAAATCTCGTAATGACGAGAAAATCAGTCAGTCTTCCAATACTTTGACAAAAATCTTGATTTGGAGCTCCCCCTCCTCCTTTCGAGCCCCACGTTGCGTAGGCGCCACTTGATATGACATTCTCTTCGTGATAGTATGCTTGATTAACTCAGAGACCAGCGTAACAGGAGTTAGTGCAGAGACGAAGGGAAAATATTACTTCGCAGCACACGAGGTTCTGTCCGTTATGTTGGCAACACACATGCCTGACATCCCTGATTATATAACAAACATATTCTAGATGTATTATAATTTATTCAGATGGAGAGCATGATAATCTTAATTTCTACTTCTCAGAGCCTTTTGTTGGGTATTACGAAAGAGGTGTCCGTTGCTAGCTCTAAACTGGTTTTAGGACGACTAATATTTCAAAATATGCACTACGTTGCTTATTTATAATGCCTGCTAGTAAAAATAGTCACTCTTCAATAAAATTTCTATCTTTCACTTCCGTAAAAGAATGTACATAAAATGTTATGTTTATGGGTATGATAATGTAAGAGTCGATCTCATTCCACTATCGAACTCTACACTATGTGGTGTTTCTATTTTAATGTTCTTACTGCACAAGCTAATGAAATTTAACTTCGTTCAGAGTCTAAATCGATAAATATTCTGTCACTTTTAGGAAACGTAACAGCAATAAATTTACTGTAAGCACTGTTTTATGAATGAAATGGTATCCAAACTTAGGTCGCGTCAGGGAATTATACACTCGCGAGGTTATGTGAATAGCAAGTTCGATAATTCTAGACCACAGTAAATATTTACTTTTGTGGCCGTTCCTGAATAAACCTTTAAACATTTAAGCAGATAAGTACTTTTGTTCACTGAAATCCTCTGCACTTTTGTCACAATTGGAAATTATTGACTACGTGGAGAATAAAGAAAAATCACAGATACTATTTTTTCAAAGAGCACAAGGTAAATCTCAACTTTAAGTAAGATTGCGTAACTTTTCTAAGTAATCTTCAGTTATATTTTCAGTAATTATAGACATCCACAAGACAGAACTTATCGCATTAAGAGCTCGAACAGAACAACTATCACGATATCTAAAGAACTGCTACGGGACACGGAATACTTCAATACTGCTTGACAATGATCATCAAAACCTTGCTTTGAAAACCATTCTGATACAAAAACAAAAAAAAAACAAAAAAAAACAAAAAAAAATCACAGTACAGCATTTCAAAATTTAGAATCGTTTTATACAAATAAATGTTGTACCTTATTTCATTAAATAATTTTTAAAGTTCTGACGGATCGCTGTACCTACCACGCGTGATGGAAATATGTTACAAACTGAAATCATGTATGTAGTGTATATTGTATGTAGTGTATATTGTATGTAGTATAACATTTCTGTACCATTTTTGCTTCTGAAATATGCCTGAAGCGTATTCAGCATTTAAATGTACCAATCGAAGTGATATACGACAAATATTTCGTACAATGGCACTAAATGTTTTGCCTTGTTTGATCTCAGTTAGTCCATACACAAACAAAATATTCCTGACTTAGGCCACTTAACTGCCCCACGAGTAACGCTTCAAACGACCTATTCAGCTATTCTCTTGAAGTACACATCATAAACATGCTCAATTTTCTTCCTAGTGTCTGTGTGCTTTTCATGTGTTTCTTCTTCCATTACTGCTGTGGTTAATGAAAGAGCATCTTATATATTGAATATTAAATAAACACTTTTGAGTTCCTACTCTTTAAAAATGTTTTCATTTGTTGACAATACTTGATAGAGCATGATTGAGACAGAACCAGTGCAAAGAGTAGACGCAATACTAACTGCCAGAAATTGTTCACTTGTTGACTATCTGTGTTATTTGCAACAATTTTTTACTTATATCGGCGTGGCAAGAACGTAAGTTATTAATGATAAGTTAATTCGGTGTGGAATGCTGTTTTAGCAACTGACACAGGCGCATTTTAATTGCAGCATTCTGTTGTCACTTCCGTCTTTGTGCTCATATTTCGTCTATCAAACAGTACTTGTTTCAGCATGGCAACAATGAAAGTAGGGCACCTGGATCTAGACGGGCATGCGCATCCGCCATTTTCGTTCCTTCGCTTCGACGCGCGATTGTAGAATAGGACAGTCAATATGCTTTCAGCACGTTGAGCTGTGCAGCTCCGAATTGTTCTAATCGTTCAGAATATGGTTTTGGTTTTCTTTTTCGTTTACAATGAATCCTGAAGGGCGTAAAATATGGTTAGTAAATTTTCGTCGTGACAAATGGATACCAACAAGGTGTTCAAAACTATGCGAGATGGATTGACTTATTTGTAGTTATGCACAATTTCTTCACGTTGTAAACGAAAGCTTTCGACACTTTTTTTATTTCATTTTTTTTCAGCGAAGGATTCGACTCTACGCACTAATACAGTAGCAAAATTTAGACAATAACAATACTAATTACTTTTAAATGATGCACACTGTTTTTTACTAGTTAATGGCTCATACGCCTCGTAACGATGTTTGAAGCTACTGCGATATTAATTTTAGTTACAGCTACTGCGATGTTAATTTTAGTTACAGCATCGGCGGCGTAATTTTGCTAATGTTGGCAAGAGAATGTTCGCTTTAGGAGGATAATTTATTTACTGACTGGACAAGTGTACATACAAGACGATGGTAAACATCAAAAATTATTTTCTCTCATTCTCTGTTCGATTTTTCAAAGAGCATTCAAAGGTCGTTGCCAACATCAGTACACTACGCCGCCGAGGCCGTAAGTAAAATTGACCAATGAGAAAGTAAATTGTTAAATGAGAAATTAAAATCGCTCGTTTATATAAATCTTTTACTGCATCCTAGTTTATCATGGTGATATATTTAATGCATTAAAAAAGTATTTTATATGAATTCTGACAAATTCGTCGTAAAAAAGTAGCAACCTGAGAATGTAGGCCTATTCTGAATCAAATTTATGGCATTTGAAAACGGAGATTTCCTGCATGTTATCGCAGCTTTGGTAGTGCATGTGGTATCCCATAAAAATGAGCTGTCGAATGCGAAAGAGATGCTCACAATACACACCCAGGTGGACAAATACCAGAAAATATATGTAACTATTTGTCAAACCATATTACGATAACTTATTACGACGAGATTAATTTTTCATTCAAATATATATTTTCTTTTTGGTATGTGTATTAGAAATTAAACTAGCGATATTTGACAGCAATAACAGCAGAAAACCTCCGCCTTTCACATGCTCACGCTATGGAACCAAAATGGCGGCGGGAGCTGCCGCTATAGCAGAAATTGATGCGCATGGCCGTCTATATCCAGGTGCCCTAAATGCAAGTTATTAAGGACACTATTTCAGAGTGGAATGCTTTTGTCGGTGCTGCATAGGAGCATTTTTACTGCATTTTTTTCCCACTTTCATCTTTGTATTCAAATTTCGTACACCAATCGTAACAACGAAACCCTTTGACAGCAATTTTACTAATATGTGGGCTTAATACGCTTAATAAACAATGGGTAAATGTGTACTAGCCTTTATCAAAGCAATTACTATAACACATTAAGGCTAAACTGCAGACTGTTGCCCACGCACTGCAAATGTTGGCAACACTTGAAATTCGTTAATCAGATTACAACATGGTATAAAATGTAAAATCAGACAAAAACGTCTGAGTGTGTATGCACGTTGCAGTTCTAAGCTTAGAGACCAGCGTTACACATCAAGGGTTTTTAGATATCACTTCAAAATTACAACGAAGGACTACGAAAGTTAATTGCAGTCGAACATTAATCTACGTTTCGTATATATTCCTATTATTTGAAAGAAAGTTCACCTCCTGCTTTCTACAGTATACCACACAATCATAAAAATTATACGAGCCTTCTTATGGTGTATATCCTCATTGCCAAAAAACTATAATCATATAATATCTCTGAATTGCTATCAAATAACTATCAAAAATCGTAATGTAAAGTTACAAAGATCAGTAACTCGCATAAAATACCGTTAAAATGGACTTATGAAATGCAAGTATACTGCAAAAACTAGTAAGAGACAATAACAACTAAAATTACAGACATCAGAATATCATACATACAGAATCACCTAAATGTTTCTGTAGATCATACCTGTGTAATAGGCTACTACATAATATAACGAAAAATTATGTATTTGCGCAGATTAGTACACTGAAGACGGCTCTTCTGCCAAAATGATTAGACCATTGCGCAAACAATAAGTATTGATAAATATTACATTGTTCTGGATAGTACTCGTACAATTATGTCAAACTTCACACTTCTGTTGATCGCTAGGACGTGTCTTTAGATGATTCTTTTTGCCAACTACACTCGTCTTCGTTAGCAAACTTCTGTCCTCTGTGATCAAATGTCTTTTCGGAGATCTTTCATATTTAGTGCACGAGGAATTTAAAGATGTAAATCACATTACTCGGTCAGAGGGAAACAACTTTCCTGAGATGCGCTCAAATAGATTGAACAATTGTATGGTACGACGCGCGTCCAGAAAATAAGTTCCGTTTCAATTTATCTCCGCTGCAGCGCTGCGATTGCAGTTCCGCACATGCGCTGTGTATCAAGGGGAAGAACGTGCGCCATTTGGAGATCGCTGTCAGTTAAGTACGCTTTGTTGTGCTTGTTTAAAATGTCAGCGTTGATTGAAAATCCCACCGCCTGTGAAATCAGGTCGGTGATTCGGTTTCTGAATGCGAAGGAAGTGAAGCCAAATGAAATTTATCGGCAAATTTGCGATGTTTACGGACCAAATGCGATGAGTGATTCGATGGTGAGAAGATGGGTCCGACTGTTTAATGGCGGGCGTAGTGATGTGCACGATGAAGAACGAAGTGGACGTCCACCTTTGGTTACAGAAGAACTGGTTCACACGATTGATGACAAGATCCAGAAAAACCGTAGGTTTACAATTAGTGCACTCGCTATGGACGACGAGCTGAAAGAAACTTTTCCAACTGGTTGAAGACACAGGCGGCAGATTTCTTTGAAGAAGGTATACAAAACTTGGTGCCACGCTATGACAAATGCCTACAAAATTTCGGCAGTTATGTGGAAAAGTAGTTTAAGAGTTGTAGAATTTTGAGCAATAAAAATTTCTTCTGTATATGTGTGCAATTTCATTTTATTACCGAACGAAACTTACTTTCTGGACGGAACTTACTTCAAATGAAAAGGTTCGAAACGTAACAACCTGACTGGTTCAAAAATACATGGGTTGCTTTGGGTTAACATAGTGAGACATGTAGGGGTGAGAACGTAGTGTAACTCACCTCACTCTAAAATTTAAGAGCTGTGCTCTAAGCAACAAAGGTGAAGCTCACCGTCTATTTCAGCGTCCGACGTCCGGTACCCATCGATTTCCGAGAGCACGGGAAGACCATTAGCAGTGACGCGCACTGTGAGACAAGCAAGTCCATCACCACTTCGAAAGTCTGTTAAGAGCAAACGGCGTGAGCTGTTCTCGGTGGCAATGGTTCTACTTTACAATAACATGCGTCCACATATCTCCAAGGGTACACAAACTTCAATTGCCAATTTCAGTTGGGAGCAGCTTGACCATCGGCCCTACAGTGCCCACATGTCCCCCTGAGATTTCCATGTGTTAGATTCGATGAAGAAAACATCTCAAAGCGAAGAGCTTCAACTCGGGCGACGAATTGAAGGACACAGTAAAGGACTGTCACAGTCACGAGAATTCTGGGAACAGGGAATCCTTACGCTCATGAAACAGTGGGGTAGTTGTGTTCAGGCCTCTGGCGATTAGTTTTGAGTTAATATATCTCAGTTACACTTAGTTACACTTAGTGTAAGATACGAGCTTATGGAATAGGTTCACAGATTTGTGACGGGCTGGAAGACTTCCTAAGTAATAGAACGCAGTACGTTGTTCAAGATGGCGAGTGTTCATCAGAGACAAGTGTATTGTCAGGCGTGCCCCAGGGGAGTGTGATAGGACCGCTATTATTTTCTATCTATATAAATGATCTGATGGACAGAGTAAGTTGTAATATGCGGCTGTTTGCTGATGATGATGTGGTGTATGGGAGGGTGTCGTCTGTAACTGACTGTAATAGCATACAGGATGACTTGGACAAAATTTCTAGTTGGTGTGAAGAATGACAGGTAGCACTCAATGTAGAAAAATGTAAGGTGATGCGAATGAATAGGAAAAACAATCCCATAATGTTCGAATACAGCATCAGTAGTGAGCTTCTTGATGCGGTCGCGTCGTTCAAATATCTAGGCGTAACATTGCAGAGCGATATGAAATGGAACGAGCATGTAAGGACAGTTGTGAGTAAGGCAGACAGCCGACTTCGGTTTATTGGGAGAATTTTGGGAAGATGTACTTCACCTGTAAAGGAGACCGCGTATAAAACGCTTGTACGACCACGTCTTGAGTATTGCTCAAGTGTTTGGGACCCGCAGCAGATCAGTTTAAAGGAAGACATAGAGGCGGTTCAGAGACAAGCAGCTAGATTTGTTACCGGTAGGTTCGACCAATGCGCGAGTGTCACAGTAATGCTCCGGCAACTCAATTGGGGATCGCTGGAAGAAAGACGACGTTCTTTTCGTGAATTTCTGTTGAGGAAATTTAGAGGTCCGGAATTTGAAGCTGAGTGTAGTACGATCTTGCTGCCGCCTACTTACATTTCGCGTAAAGTTCACAAAGACAAGATAAGAGAAATTAGGGCTCGTACGGAGGCATATAGGCATTCATTTTTTCCTCGTTCAATTTGGGAGTGGAATAGGAAAGGAAATGCCTAGTAGTGGTACAGAGTACCCTCCGCCACGCACCTTACGGTGAATTGCGGAGTATGTATGTAGATGTAGATGTAGTGTTGTTTCGTACCTTACCATTTGAACCCCTCTCATAGATACATTACACACAGGATAATCAAATAATTGCATTTAGCAAAGACGAAGAAATATTTCTAATTATCTGGTTTTAATAAATTGAAAATTGCGCTACTGGTACAGTTTGGCAACTTTGTATACGAAGATGAGGAAGTGGCAACCCTGTTAGAAGAAAGAACGAGAGAGGTTGAACTGACCTTAGTTCTAGATTGTTAAAACCCGCAACCTTTTATGACTTGGACTTTCTGAGTGGAAGGGAAATTATTCTAATATTAATCGTAAGCCTAAGAATCTTCCTAATTTTGGCCCATTTGTGGTAATGACATCATGCCACACAGGAAATTAAAAATTACTCCGTTTGTGAGGAAAACTTATCATGACTACTTTGGAGTTAAGTGATGACGGCAAGCAGTAACAGAGATCAAAGAAACAAGGATTTTTACTTCTTTAAAACAGAAATTTGAATTTGTCTGTGAGGCTAAACGTAATTGAGGTACTTTTATGGTCCTCTGTTTGGGGAGCTTACGAAAGATTCACAGTCCTATGAGTGTATCGAGAACACAGAGAGGACTGCCGGACTAGCATTGAGATGGACAGTACAACATTTCTTAACAAATACAGGTGCTCAGCGTATGAAAATAGTATCGAAAAACTACAGTCTCTTGGTCCTCTATTGTTAATAAAGATTCGTTTTTTAAGTTCACTTTTAGATCATTTCCCTGATAACTGTGCAAATTATAGTGCGAAGCAGGGTGATCGTTATCATTTTCATAGAGAGAGTGTGTGTGTGAACATGATTGCGGACTTCTGTATTTCTGGTGCTTTCAAGAGACACACTCATACGAAAACCCTTCAAAAGAGCCTTTATTCCGTAAAATGATGTTAATGTATGATCTTAAAAAATGTCCAAATGTTTGTAAAGTTTATGCGACTTGACTACGGGGGTCATCAGTCCCTAAACTTACAAACTACTTATGAACTAGCTAACACTAAGGACGGCACAAATATCCATGCCCGAGGGGGGATTCGAACCCCCGACCGTAGTGGCCGTGCAGAGTATGATCTTATACTGCATACGTAATTCGAGCTTCATCTAAATGTAAGACCACTTTCAGATCAAAACCAACATTTATCTTTCTTTTTTTTAATATTTTAAAAACTGAAATAGTAATAAAATCTGACCTGACTGAACAAAATGAGCTATATTTTCGAACTCAGCGTGTACGAATTAAAGCGAATGAGCTTACAAACGTCGGTCTCAAAAATTTTAGAATTACTTTTTTCTCCAATTCAGTTCAAAGACTCCTCATTGATTTTTCTATCTACCTATCTAATCTTCCGCATTCTTCAGTAGACCCACGTTTCAAAATCATCTATTCTTTTCTTGTCTGAACGGTTTCTCGTCCGTGATTCACTTCTACATAAGCCTATAATCGAATTAATCACATTCACAAATGACTTCCTGCCATTTAACGTTATCTTCTACGTTAGGAAATTTCTCCTTTTTTTTTAAGAAACAATTTTATACTTATCGACATTATATCTTGTATCAGAGTATCACCAGTTTTTGGTGACCAATAGCAAACACTCATCGAATACTTTAGTGCCTCATTTTCTCATCTAAGCCTCAAAGGATTTAATTCGATTACATTCCATTATCCAAGTTGTTCTTCCGTTTCCGTCTCAAATAGAATTACGTCATCGTAAAATGTGAAACTTTTAATTTATTCTCTATGATTTTACATCCTGCGCATAATTAAAGAATGGGAAACGATGAGTGATAATTGGTTATTTTATGTGGATCACATTACGATCTCCTCCTTTCGTTTGGCGACTTTTTTAAATTAGTTATTTAAATTCGCCAGCAGATGTTCAAGTGATGAGTAATGTTGTAAGCTTCATTTTTCAAAGCATTAACGCGAAAGCGGATTTAACATAGTTATAAACGTCATAGAATTCGAAAAATGTTTTTATGTTGTCTCTTCTATGTATTGTTTGTTTCATTTGATTGTTTGTAATGATACTTTGCTTTTTGGCTTGGTGTTGTCTTTAAGGTTAAGGTTAGGTACCGCTATTAATATTTAACAGATCGTTGAAATATTACGGAGAAAAATAATTTTGAAGAGGTGATCTAGCGAACAAAACATGAAAGATACCGCATTCAATGCTTTGCGGCCGTAATAGTTAGCACAAAGACAACACCAGAAAGCATGACTACAAAAGAAAGTGGCGGAATCAGTACTTTATCTGGTTAATGTAATCTGCTACTTTTGCAGTCATTTCTCTGCAGTTGATCGTGTTTAGAACAATTTATTATATATTGTAAAGTGATGCTTGGTTTTCTGATCTCTGGATGCAAAAGTTTTAAGACCGTGGTGAATGTAAGTTAATATCAATGGTAACATTTGGAAAAAAGAAAAGAAACCCACCAGACTTCGTTTACTGACAGATTTCTTGCAGCCATTGAAATGATATGATTGAACACTACGAAAAAGTTTAAACTGTGTCCAGAAATTTCTATCACAATCACGTACTAATTTTCAAGATGGCCCAAGCGTCATTTTACAAATGTCTAATATTGCTGGAAAATATAACGACAAAATTAATAAAAATATGGAAGAGGATTTTGAAATGAAAGAAATACTTCCATTAACTTAGTCATTATTTCCAAATAAAACATCGAAAGCTCACACTTACAATTTTAATAAAGTTCGCTCCCTGGAAGAAGTCTGATCAGTATAACTGTAAAAACAAGAAAGAGCACGAGCAACTCCGATTTCCCTTCAGCCAGTATGAAAAAGTTGAATATAAGGAACAAAAAATAGTGAAAAATATCGTTGGCAGAGAGAATGGGTGCTCGCGACAAGTGTCGCAGATATAATTTTAATAAAAAAAAAAAAATATATTCAATGTAATGCTACATGTTCGTTGTCCATCTTGTTCATATTTTGCACGGAAAAAGTGACTTTGTTCTATGTAATGTGTAAAGGTATAGTAAAACGTTGTGAGACTGACTTACGTTAGCAATTTTCAACAAATTGCATTAAAATAATATGACAGTATTATAGTATATCATTCAAATGTTCGAAAACATATCGGAGCAAATTACTATGGTCATCAGTCCCTAGACTTGCAAACTACTTAAACTAAAGCACACTAAGGACAACACACACAGCCATGCCCGATGGAGGACTCGAACCTCAGACGGCGAGCAACCGCGCTCTACGCAGCAAGGCGCCTTAGAACGCTCGGCCACTCCACCGCGGCGGAATGTCGTTTCTATCTAACGAAGCAGCATTAGCAAGCGTCATAATGTAAGACAAAGATTGCGACCAGTTATTCGAATGCGTTGATCTCTAATCCACCTGGATGTTAATCTTGAGCTATCTGAGTGTGCCAGCCATAGGCGCTCATATTTCGTTTCTTGCCATATTGCAACACAGCCGCTACGAAATTTTAATAGAATATGAAAGGAAAATACGTTTAATTAACGGTCACCGAGCGACGTGGCATAGTGGTAAGACACTGGACTCGCATTCGGAAGGATAGTGGTTCAAATCCACCTCCGACCATCCAGATTTAGGTATTCCGTGATTTTCTTAAATCACTACAGGCAAATGCCGGGATGGTTCCTTTCAAAAGGGCACGGCCGATTTCCTTCCCATCCTTCCCCAAAAATCGGAGCATAAGTTCCGTCTCTAATGACCACGCTGTCGACGGGACGTTAAACCCTAAGCTTCCTTCCTTCCCAATTAACGGTCACATACCAGCCTTTGATATCGCTTATTATGATAAAGTTCAAAACAAGAAGCAACAAGCAATTATTTGTAATGTTCAACATGCCAAATGAGAACATGACTGACAACACAAAATCATGTGCCAAAAATTATGAGAGTGCGGGGACGCTGCTGTTCGATGCTCGAGCCAGAGTTACACCACAGACTGTGGTTACACATCCAGGTCTTATAGAGGCAGTGATCTCTAACTTCGATGTATAACTCTGGTGTCTGAGCGTAGAACCGTAACGTGCACTTATATCAGAAGCGAAAATATATTTCACTACCTGTTGGCATTAGACAAAGATCTAAAACGTTCATGCAGTGTGCATGTAAAGATGCTAGAAAACGACGCTGTTCTGAGTATTCTGTATACACTTGTAATAGAAATTAAGCCGGCCGCGGGGACTGAGGCGCTCCAGTCACGGTCTGCACGGCCACTACGGTCGGGGGTTCGAATCCCCCCCTCGGGCATGGATATTTGTGCCGTCCTTAGTATTAGCTAGTTCATAAGTAGTTTGTAAGTTTAGGGACTGATGACCCCGTAGTTAAGTCCCATAGACTCTACAAACATTTGATTTTTTTTAGAAATTAAACATATCCTTTTAGGATCTCAGTTAACCACACACACACACTGTAATCGTGACATAGTCAGAAACAAACTACCAAATACTGGTGACAAGTAACGAACATCGGTGTAAGCACACTCTCGTAAATCGCGACATATTCGAAACTAATCGGCAAAATATTGGGGAGAAACAAGAAATATCAGCCTTTCCATACCCCCGGAAATCACGAGATATTCGGAAATAAATAGTCAAGTCTATCTGACTATCGAATAGTGTAGGCCTAAATGTCGTTCATACTCATTTCACTTAGTAGAATTTAAACATTCCCATAGGTTTGTCCTTTACCATATTCTCGAACATCGTAACATATTTGGTACAGAGGTCAAATATTTGTAAGAAGGAAGAACATAAATGTCATTGATGATCGTACCACTTGCAGCAGCTATTTCATTCTCGTTCTTCAGTCACACATAAATCAGCAAATCGATGCAAACGCAGGCGGCCTTCATCAGGGTCTGTGTCTGACTGCTGACTGTACGATCGCTTGGTGTTTATATACCAGCGGATGAAGGAGAGGAATGGGGCGTGGGTTATCCAACACCAAGCGATCGTACAGTCAGACACAGACCCTGATGAAGGCCGCCTGCAACAGTGGCCGAAACGTCGTCACAGTTTACAAAATGGCGACGCGGTATATTACCCAGAAGAATTTTATTGGCAGCAAATCGATGTTACTAACTCTTGAGACAGCGCATAAGAGTACTGGATAACATAATACTGTTATGTGAATAAGAAAATCCCACAAAGTGTTGTGGATAAATAACTCCAACAATGCGTTGCAAACGATAAAATACATTTTGTATACCCGTTCCAAAATATTTATTTCTCAATGTTAATATGACTTTAATTGCATTTAGTTACAATAAATTAAGCCAGAGATGATTTTGGTATTTATATTTAATTCGCTGTTGCCCCTAAACGGTTTACTACGAGTTATAAAACCAACCAAAACTGTGAGATATACGGCAAACCAGGATGGCGTCCGTGACATGGAAGGAACAAGTGACTATCGTTTTGACGTCACTTTCCAAGTCGTCGTTCATTGGCTAATGTAACAGCGAATTTCATTGGAGGGAAAGAAATTTTTGCTTTGGGATATAAGAACTCTTAGAACCGTACACCGAAACCGTAGCTTGCCTGCACTTTCATGTGTTTTGCAAACGATTAGATATTGCACGCATTGTGGTAACTAGCCAAACTAATTTCAAAATGTTCAAATTCAAATGTTCAAATGTTTGTAAAGCCTATGGGACTTAACAACGGGGTCATCAGTCCCTAAACTTAAAACTACTTATGAACTACTTACGAACTAGGACGTCACAAATATCCATGCCCGACGGGGGATTCGAACCCCCGACCGTAGTGGCCATGCAGACCGTGACCGGAGCGCCTCAGTCTCCTCGGCCACCGCGGCCGGTCCAAACAAATTTCCATCAGTTAGTACATGACAAATAATTGTTTGAATGCCTCATGTTTTGAAATTTACGTCAACATACAACGTAACAGTCAGTTATCTGAGAGAATTCGAAACGTATTTTCCTTCTTGTTGTACTTCATAGTAGCTACCTTTCAATTAGGCAAGAAACAGAATATGACCAATTTTGGCTGGCACGCTCAGACATCTTTAATTCCTCATCCAGAGATGAATGTACCGAGGTTACTGTTCGAATCTCACATGATAAAGATAGTCCTGCTTAAAAAATAGATTTTTACATTGTTGTTGTTGTGGTCTTCAGTCCGGAGACTGGTTTGATGCAGCTCTCCACAATACCCTATCCTGAGCAAGCCTCTTCAATTCCACATAAGAACGGCAACCTACATCTGTCTGAATCTGCTTACTGGATCCATCTCTTGGTCTTCCTCTGTGGTTTTTATCCCACACACTTCCCTCCAACGCGAAATTCACAATTCCTTGATGTCTAAGAATGTGCCCTACCAATCTATCCCTTTTTTTAGTCAAGGTATGCCAGAAATTTCTTTTCTCTCCCAATTCTTTTGAGTACCTCCTCATTAGTAACGCGATCCACCCACCTAATCTTCAGCATTCTTCTGTAGCACCAAATTTCAAAAGCCTCAATCCTCTTCCTGTCCGCACTGTTTATCGTCCATGTTTCACTCCCATACAAGGCAACACTCCATACAAATGCCTTCAGAAAGGACTTCCTTAGGTTTAAATCAATATTCGATGTTAACAAATTTCTCTTTTTCAAGAACGCTTTTCTACCCGTTGCCATTCTGCATTTTATATCCTCTGTACTGCGACCATCATTTGTTATTTTACTGCCCAAGTAACAAAACTCATCTAACTCTTTTATTGCTATGTTACCTAATCTAATTCCTTCAGCATCACCTGATTAAGAAGACTGCTCTCCATTACCCCAGTTTTGCTCTTGTTAATGTTCATCTTATGCACATTTCAGCACACTATCCATTCCGTTCAATTGCTCTTACAAGTCCTTTGCTGTATCTGATAGAATTATTATGTCGTCGGCAAAACGCAATGTTTTTAGTTCTTCCCCCTGAACTTTAATTCCTTCGCCAAATTTCTCCTTGCTTTCCTTAATAGCTTGCTCAATGTACAAATTGAATAACATTGCGGAAAGGCTACAACTCTGTCTTACACCCTTCCCAACCTCTGCATCCCTTTCATGCCCTTCAACTCTGACAACCGCTGTTGGTTTTTGTACAAGTTGTAAATAACCTTACGCTCCCTATATTTTACTCCTGCTTGCTTCAGAACTTGAAAGAGTTTATTCCAATCAACATTGTCAAAAGCCTTCTCCAAATCTACAAAAGCTAGAAATGTTGGTTTGCCTTTTCTTAATCTATCTTCCAGGATAAGCCGTAAAGTGAGTATTGCCTCCCGTGTTCCTACATTTCTCCTGAACCCAAACTGATCTTCTCCGAGGTCGGCTTCTACCAGCTTTTCCATCCTTCTGTAAATAATTTGTGTTAATATTTTGCAACCACGACTTATCAAACTGATGGTTCTGTAATTTTCACACCTGTCTGCACCTGTTTTCTATGGGATGGGGATTATAACATTTTTCTTAAAGTCTGAGCGTACTTCACCTGTCTCATACATCTCACACACCAGGTGAAACAATTTTGTCATGGCTGGTTCTCCCAGAGACTTCAGTAGCTCTGACGGGATATCATCTACTCCAGGGGCCTTGTTTCGACTTAGGTCTTTCAGTGCTCTGTCAAATTCATCTCTCAGTATAGTATCTCCTATTTCATCCTCATCTACTTCTTCTCCCCTTTCTACAATATTGCCGCTAAGGTCATTTCCTTCACAGAGCCTCTCTATATACTCTTTCCACCTTTCAGCTTTCCCTTCTTTGCTGAGAACTGGTTACTGGTTTTCCATCAGAGTCCTTGATATTCATAGAGCTGTTTTTCTTATCTCCAAATGTTTCTTTTATTTTCCTGTAGGCTGTATGTATTTTTACCCTAAGTAGTGGGGCTGTGGGAGTTTCACCCCACTGAGATTCGCGCGTCTTTTGTTTTTTGGCGGGAAATTTGAATTACGCCCCACCCCTCCTCCCTCGGCCAATTGCCTGACCGCAGATCAAAGGATACCGCCACAGGATGATTGATAGGTCTTCCTGGAAGAACGAAAGATGATTGACAGTTTACATTTAGGTCCTTTTGATTCGCTACTTGTCCGACTGCTTATCAAAGGACGCCGCCATAACGCACTTAAGGATGATTGACAGGTTGCAACATCTCCCTCGGCCACACACGACGCCCCGCCCCCCCCCCGCCCCCCCCCCCTCCACCCCTCGGTGCCGCCACCAGACAAGCGGCACCTCCGACAGGTCCAGACCTGTAGACCCCTCGACATGTCGGTACTCGCACCCTGGACCACACACCTGGCCGGTTCGACGCCCCCCTCCACCCCCCGGCACTGCCGCCAGACAGGCGGCACCTCCGACAGGTCCAGACCTGTAGACCCCTCGACATGTCTGTACTCGCTCCCGCGACCCCTACTCGCTCGGCCGATTGCCGGACCGCCGCCTCCGCCGCCGACAGATGCTACCCCCCTCCTCCTCCTCCACGCTAGCGACCGGTTCTCAAAGGACGCCGCCACCCGCCCTACCCGCGAGAACAAACAATACCGCGACGATTGTCTTGACCGCACCGACACCGCCCCCACAGGCCGACCCCTGCTCTCTTTTTACGGCGACCGCGCCCCGACAGGTCAGCAGCCAATTAAATTGCATATTTATTATTAAGCGCGCCGCAGCGATCCGTACGCCAGATCTCGATTTATGTAACAAGAACAATTTCCGCCGTTTATTATTATTCTTGGAAAAAAATAAAGCTACCATAGTGTTCTTCGTATGCTAAAAAACAATTTAGAACAGAAATGCTTAGCTGGTCTCGTATACTACAGCATGTAGTAGTATTAAATATTAAAACTCGTATGCAAAATTTGCAAGTAAGAATTTACACTTCCATCTCTCTCCACGCTCTTTGCATAGACTACAACCGACAGACGTGTTTAATAATAATAATAGCGCAGGTTACGGTAACGAACGCCACAAACTTACGTATCCATCTTAACATATACTCTTTCGATATACAGAAACAATTCTAACGAAAAGAAAAGAAATGGTCCGTTTTCGGAATTCGACCGCAACCTTAGATCTATAAATGTATCTCTTCGTTTAGACGATGCAAGCAACAGCCATCGAACGGAATGTAACTTGTATGCCAACCACTCTTTCGATAAAACTGCAACAGCGGCAGCAGCAGAAGACGGCATATTGTTTATACAAAAATTCCAAATAACGAAAATCGGCAATGACAATGTCTCTAAATATACATCTGCAAAGCACCGTTAAACTCGTATGCAAAATTTGCAAGTAAGAATTTACATTCCCATCTCTTTCCAGCCGTGTTTAATAATAATAGCGCAGGTTAGATAATAAACGCCACAAACTTACTTATCCATCTTAACATAAACTCTTTCGATATACAGAAACAATTCTAACGAAAAGAAAAGAAATGGTCCGTTTCGGAACTCGACCACAACCTTGCATCTATAAATGTATCTCTTCGTTTAGACGATGCAAGCAATAGCCATCGAACGGGATGTAACTTGTATGCCAACCACTCTTTCGATAAAACAGCAACAACAGCGGCAAGCAGCAGAATACGACATAGTGTTTATACAAAAATTCCAAATAACGAAAATCGGCAATGACATTTAGCACAAAGTCTCTAAATAAACATCTGCAAGCACCGTTAACAATCGTCCAGAACGCAGAGCGCTCTCTCGGCAGACTACATAAAAGAAACATATGCTAAGTGTTTAAACAAAAACACCTAAGTTACATCTCCAAATGATCAAAACCTTCTATGCAGACGCACCATTCTGACAAGGATAGCTCGCAATGCATTTATTTAATGGAGCTGAGCCATGCCGAAAGTTCCGAAATTTAACACTCTCTCTCTCTTTAGCGATCTTGCCCTGTTACATTTCCTTCTTCTTAGATCGAGGTATAACTGCGCATTCCGAGAGTTCGGATATTTTAATTTTACCTCTTATTTCCTTGCTACAGCAGTACACATCCCATCTAAGAAATCTCTATGTCCTGTTACGATGCAATCTACATTTATCTGACACCGATATTCCAGCGCCCCAGATGACATTTAATCCCTATTGTGCCATGGAGAGTCGAAATAAAAGAAAAATACGTGAAATAATTTACCGATTCCGACCGTCTACACTAAAACGTTTCGAAATTATTGGCCTAACAACACCCTTATTCGACAATACAGCAACCACAGAACCGAAGTTACCTGCCCAATGCAACACAGATTTCCAGCTCGACCCGCCCTTTACCCACAAAATTCCTACTCCGAACTAAGATTTATTATTTTAATTACAAGTAGATGTCCACCGCAAACGAAGACGCTAACCTACACGCCACAACACATGATTCTACATAGGACATGGAGTGTTTACAATTTTTGTTTTGTTTATTACAGTACAACTGAGTACATGCAACGTAATGTTCGCAAACATATCGCAACCAACTCCCGCACACTTCGATCATAACCTGCTCTCTAAGGAATGGATGGGAGTCACACACAGTACAAACACGTCTGTCGTGTGTTCCGCTAATTTCGGCCAGTACAACTATGCGAGACCAATCCCCCCGCCTGTTTACTGTAAAAGCAAATATTTCTCCCCACACTATCTGTTTAAACCGGGCTTGCACATATACAATAGCCTCCTTTTAAAAGCATGTGTCTTCGCCATATAACCCAGTTTTCGTTTACCCTTCTTCTTCTTCTTAGGACTTGTGGAATAACGTAGACAATATCTACGTCTGTGGATAATAAAGTCCTGGAATGCTAAAAAAATATATATATATATAGTTCCTTGCTCGACTCTACAAGTAATTTACAGTCGAAACTAAAAAAAAAAAAACGTAATGTCCGAGAGAGCGGTCAATTTTCTGGTACTCTTAATACCCAAGTATCAAATCTAAAAGCATTTGCACAGTACAACAGCGCACTTTGTAAATACCGTATCTTCTCTTTTAGAACACTTAAACAATCTTCTTACACAATCCTCCATCCTGGTAATACCATCTTCTCGACCAGGCGAAAAAATAAAAGTCCTAACAATCAACTGCCTGGACTCTTTATAAAATCGACATCTTTGCTTACACCAGGGCTCGTGATTTTTCGACAAATTTATTTTGGTTCTACAATTCGACGCCAACCACGTTAAGCAGTCGTTTCCTCGCCCGCAACCACTTTGATATTGCTCCTCCCATCCGAAAGTCATGCTCGGATACGAACGCCACTCGGTTAAAGTATTGTCCAAAAATCCAGGAGATAGAAGCCATCTACACGAAGCTGCTGCTGTAGTATAGATGGGAGCGCCTCCATTAAAAAACATCGATTAGCTGCAGTTTATAAGATATATACCCACAGGACGTATATATTTGCCCCCCCCCCCCCCCATGTATTCCAGAAATAGTAACTTCGTCTTGTCTCCAACGTTTGCAGTATCGAACTTGCGGAATTTACTACACACACACACACACGCGCGCGCACTCCATTGGCTACAACTAGCGCACTTTAAGTAACGAAACTATAGGAGTTTTATACAACACGTTGATTTTCGACGAAAGAATTATGATTTACCCCAGCAGGCATATCCGCTACGTAAACGTGTTGCACACCAGCCGTAAAGTAGCCAACACTAGCATACGATTAAACAGACGATGCTTCGACGAAAGATCAATGCACCACCAAAGTCAGTTTTCTTTACAGCTTTACCGTGACGTATATATTTAGGGTATATCGACACTTTTTACTTACATTCCGTCCCATCTAGCCTAAAGCACTCTCTGTAAGCGCCAAACATTTCCAACACAGTAACAGAACTACACCTTGCAGTCAACACGAACCTACAACAACAGAAGAATCTAGCCATTCCAACTCGTTTTTTGTCCCAACTAGCATGCTGCTAGCTATGTATACGTTCGTAACAACCCAGACAGAGCTATCCTAACATCCGTCGCTAACCCAGTACCAACTCTAAACAAGTTACCACAGATGGTGTTATAACCGCGATCAGTAACAGACAAGATGTCCCAGACACACAGCGTTTTAATAAAGTTTCGATCTCGCTCTCTCTCCACCCAATAACTACGTTGGTTGCTTGACCTGTCCCTAACATCCAACCACAACTTTGTTTCCAATGCATAGCCCGGCAGACAATATTTCTGGAACGCTCTCTATCAGCCAATAGACTATATACCTCGAGCATTCGCGCACAAATCACCATCGTATTCCACTCCTTCTAACAAATTATTACTCTCGATAAACATCTGTAAAAAAATGAGCGACGTGCACACGCACAGAACAGCTAACAAGAAAAGATCTAGATCCAAGCCAAGTTCTTATAATCCTTACAAGCAGCAACGCAAAATAGTCTACACCATTTCGAACTAATGCAACACCAGATTTTTTTTAACGATCTCCAAGAGCAATCCTTTAGAGACTAAACATACGATTAAATGCACCTCCAATGTAGGTAACTAATCCTCTAACTCGATGCTTATCGACCAAAGAACATTAATTTACCACTACAATCATCTCTGATACGCTACCGAGAGACGTCCATTCGTAAACACAGCTAAAAGAAGATATAAATGCCCCACATCCATGCTACGAAGTATCTATATGTATTTCCACAATTGTGGACCACATCTGCGTTGCATCGTATCGCACGACTAAACAGTTCAAAATAGGTACTTCGCGCAAGCTAGCATGCATAATCACATTCCATGTTATTTCTGGCTGTAGGCGAGTGCGGACCTGTTGACTCATCGTAGACGCCGGTTTGGAGCGTGTGTACGTCCTATACATGTAAACATACCTGTCCACGCTCGCACCTGACCCGGAGAAGTTTTCGGTTTAATTTTTCCTGGCCGCACCAGATTCCGAATACAAGAGAGCTATTTTCGCGAAGATAGATTTCCTCGCAGCTGACGCAAGCGATGTTTTTACCGTACGAGCAGTCGTTAAACTTTTATACGCAGATACATATACAGACAGTAGGATGTGCGCAAATTTGCGATGTAGCTCTTACAGAAACGAAACATAGTTTTTTTAGAAATTCGATAAGAAGAAGAAGAACGAAATTTATACAAGATGAACCAATGTGCAATAAGTCAAACCCCAATCCATGCAGCAATGTACCGAGCAACATCGATTTAAACGAACGCTTTGCTTAACTGTAGAATAGAACAACACAGAATTACACCTCCCTAACAGATACTTTACCGAGGAGTTACTGCTCTTTGCTAACAAGAAACATGTCTTCTGGTATCTTCTAAAAGTTCAAATGTTTGTTAAGCTTATGGGACTTAACTACGGGGTCATCAGTCCCTAAACTTACAAACTACTTATGAACTACTTACGAACTAGGACGGCACAAATATCCATGCCCGAGGGGGGATTCGAACCCCCGACCGTAGTGGCCGTGCAGACCGTGACTGGAGCGCCTCAGTCCCCGCGGCCACCGCGGCCGGCTGGTATCTTCTCCTAAACCCTATAAGACCGAAACTTTCTACTCGAGAAGCTAGACACAGAATACAAATCGTTCTTTATTATGTCCTCGAACTCCATTACGTATCTTCGTTTCCTCCTGCACCTTCGGGCAATGCTTCTAGACGAGAACAATCGTGTATTTTAACTTTTCCCATTATTTCCTGGTTATAGCACTATGCGTCGCTATGTGTGTACGTTACCAACTCCTGTGGTAATTTCCGTATGGAACACTAGGTTTTACGATTATTGCAAACGATTGCTTGTTATTCCATCCGTTTTTAACTCTGCAAATGACTGTCTCCATTCCACCACATTTGGATGCAATGTAGTCCCTTCTCCAAACGATAATGCAATACGTTTTTCGTGTCTTCCGCTGTTTTCGGCCAGTACACCGACGCGTGACCAATCTCCCTGACTGTTTACTGTAAAAAGCAAATATTTTATAAGTCCCAGTCGTAACCAGATTTCTCCACACCCTCCGTTTAAGCCGTGCTTACACATATGCCATAGCTTCGTCTTTCTCCAGCATTAGTTTGTACTCGTCCTTTATGGCAGTTGCTTTAGCCATATATTCTAGCTTCCTTCTCTTGGTCTCGATATCCGCCATTTCCAGTTTTATTTTCGCGCACATAAGACATTAACTGCACGTAGCGATGTAATTTCTTTAATGGGGAAGACTTAAGCCTATGTGATACATTTACTCTTTTCGCTGGACTTGCAGAGTGACATTGTTTGTAGGTACCAGACCTAATTCGGCGATATCTATATCTGGAGGCAGTGTAGAGAACAATGTTCTGGATTGGGAGAAGTATGTTTCCCCTGCATTAATGTAACTTTTAAGTGTACTACTTGTATCGTCTTTGCCGCTGCCAGTATTACGAATCTCCACCTAATTTACAGGTAAACAATGGAAACTAAAAGCTGACAGAACGTAACGTACAAGCTTTTATCGATCTGGAAGGTTTAACCTGTACACCGATCAATTTTCGGGTATTTTTATTACCCCAGTACACAAATTGCAGGACACTATTAAACACTACAAAGCATCTGTTGTCCCAGGTGTTTGTTATTCGCCCCCCACATGGTGGAGAAACACTTTGCAGATACCGTTTAAAAAACTTGCACAAGATCAAAAACACTCTCCATCCGGTAATCGTATATTGTAATACCCCTGTTCTCGACCCAACGACGAAGTAAGTGCTCATATAGGTAAGAAAAGGGGTTCGCTACGCTTTCAGCTACTGAGTTTCAGCTACTTTCAGCATCATCCAACACACCAACATTCGATACTCTATGCACGTTTAACAGTGTATTATTTTCGCTCTATCTTCCAGTTTTTCTTTTGTTTGGCGTAGCTCTTATAACATCCAGTATAGTTTTAACTTTTAGCTAAAATTTACGTCTATGTCTTTACATTTCTGCCTGCAGCCAATACATAGATAAGTACAGGGAATGTAAGTTTTCGAAATCCAATACGTTCTGATTTGCCAACATCTTTTACTGCTGTAATAGAAACTACTTGAAATTTTTCCAATGGAGCATTTTTACTGTAAATTTTATTTACAACAAAATACGACTATTAAAACAAATCTAGTACGCACTCCACAGAAATTTCTGCTTAGGATTTTAAATTTACATCTTCTACATATAAATGGCCTTTCTAACCAAAGTATACACACACAGATCACAGTAAATAGAGAATTTTTAAGGTTATTTGGTATGTTAGGAAATAAGTACACAAATATTCGTTTACAAGATTGGTTTTATTAATTCCTTGTATATATACATTTACACACAGAATACAAGTCTTTCGTTATGTTTGTTTGGTGTGGTTTTAATAACATCCAGCTTAACTTTTAACTTGTAGTTTAAATCCACATTGGAATCTTCCATTTCCTTTTCCAACCAGTAATTAGATAAGTACAAAGAAGGTACATTCTCGAACTCCATTACGTATCTCCTCTTCTTCCGGTAAAGTACCTCTTTTATAGCTTTAACAATCAATTCTGTTCCTTCTGGCAGCTCTTCGAGTCGAGAACATTTGGTTAGTTTAATTTTTCCTCTTATTTCCTGCATAGCACGACCGTTATAGCACTCCACATCCTCCTGTGTGTACGCTGTCATTTCTTCTGATACGCAATCTTCTGGCAACTCCGTATAGAACTTTAAGTTTACAACTTTTGCAAACGAATGCTGATTAAATATTGTTATTCCGTCTGTTTTTAGTTCCGCAAATGGTTTTTCTGTAGGTAGATGGACAACATCCAACCCGCCACACTTAGATACTACGTAACCACTCTTTTTAAGCAGATCAAAACGGGAGTGTAGCCTTAGAAACACATTTTTCGTGTATCCCTTAATGTAGTAAACGCCATCGTCGGCCAGTACTCCAACACGTGACCAATCTCCCTTGCTGTTTACTGTAAATGCGAGTATTTTATACTCCCCAGTCACAGCGAGATTTCTCCATATAGTGTGTTTAAACCAATAAGTGAGTCGTGCTTGTACATCTGCAACAGCCACCTCTTTTTCCAATTGCAATTGGTATTCTTCCTTTAAAGCAGTTGTCTTCGCCATATAATCCAGTTTTAGTTTCTTAGATTCGATCTCCTCCATTTCCAGTTTTCTTTTCCTAGCACATAAAACGTTAACTGCACTTAGAGGAGTGATTTCTTTAATGGGGAAAGGCATAAGTCTGTTGGTTGGATTTAATCTTTTTCGCTGGACTTGTGGAATAACGTTGCTTGTGGGTACGAGACCTAATTCGGCGATATCGACATCTGGCCGTATGGTGGAGAATAACGTCCTGGAATTTGAGAAATATGTTTCTCCTGCTTTAATGTAGCTCTTCTGCGTAATACTTATATCGTCCTTGCTGGAGTCAGTATTACGAACTTCCACGTAATTTACAGGTAGACAATTGAAACTAAAAGCTGACAGAGCATAATTTATAAGCTTTTCTCGCTCATTTGTGTCTGGTAGATTGACCTGTACACCAGTCAGTTTTCGGGTATTCTTATTACCCCAATAAATAAATTGCAAAACACGATTAAACACAACACAGCAACTGTTCTGTACCGAATTCGTTAAACGCATCCACATGGAGGAGATTGCCACACTTCCTTCCCAATAGCTGCGGAATGCTTAGCACGTCCGAGGAGCCCATGTTGACACTTCCAGCTACCACAGACGACTGATCAGCGGGGGCGATCGCGCATCCTTTTATACTCCACAGATCGAGTCACGTGACCGTACTAGGGAGGAAAGAAGGTAGATTAGAGGCTAACGTTACCCTACGTAAATGTCGACTAGTACAGCTCGGTTAACAGCCGGTAAATTTAGACGCTGTACCCCAACATTGTAGCGGTATACATTGTACAGCATGTTAGCAAAGATAGAAGATTGTTAGTTACTGGTCACGTGACTCGATCTGTGGAGTATAAAAGGATGCGCGATCGCCCCCGCTGATCAGTCGTCTGTGGTAGCTGGAAGTGTCAACATGGGCTCCTCGGACGTGCTAAGCATTCCGCAGCTATTGGGAAGGAAGATAAGACCAACGGACGAACGTTTTGGATTGTGGCTCTTACTGGAAAACCTGGACAATCTTGTTACTGACATTGGTAGCATAAATTACGCCGAAGATGCTACGCTCCTCTGTAAGAAAAACTTGGAGGTCCCTACACCGATTACAGAGCCGTTTTGCGACAATATTATGGTAGTTAAAATCTGCGATCAAGTGGACTGCCAGGAGCAGACAGAGAAGAGCCGGTCTGTAATGTTATAGAAGGAAATGTGCGGGTCTTTCAACTCCTATCTGCGTAGTAAATTCGACAAGTTCGTCACTGCAAGACATGGTGTTAAGGCCAAGTTGCCTTTTCTCCTGCATGGTGGCACTGGTGTGGCAGCAAGAGGAATACTACAAAAACTCGGAAAGGAAGAATTGGAAAACATCTCGAGGAAGTATGCAAATCCTGTGGCAATACGTTATAAAGTGGAATTAGCCGATGTACAATTGGATGTTTTAATGGAGGAGCTCCCTGCTATACTACAACAGCTTCGTGCAGATGACTACTATCTACTGGATTTGGACATCACACAAGATTTTGCAGGGATTTTTAACAAAGTGGAGATGTGCGACTATCTCGTATCCAACCACGACTTTTGTATGGAGGGAGATTGCACTGGAAACCGCAACGTGATTGTGGACAACGATAATACAGTTGGGATAGATTGTTTAACGTGGCTAACATCGAATTGCCGAGTAAAAATATACAATAAATTTATTTGTCAAATCACGAGTCCTGGCGTCAACAATGACATTGGTAACCACATTATCGATTTTATAAAGTGTCCAGACAGGAGACTGCGCGGGACTTTTACTTCTTCGCTGGGACAAGAACATGGAATTACCAGGCTGGAGGCTACGATATACAATTACCGGATGGACGGTGTTTTCGACCCTGTGCAAGATTGTTTAAATGTTTTACTAGAGAACAAACGGTATCTGCAAAGTGCACCCTTGTATAGTGTGGCAATCTCCTCCATGTGGATGCGTTTAACGAATTCGGTACAGAACAGTTGCTGTGTTGTGTTTAATCGTGTTTTGCAATTTATTTACTGGGGTAATAAGAATACCCGAAAACTGACTGGTGTACAGGTCAATCTACCAGACACAAATGAGCGAGAAAAGCTTATAAATTATGCTCTGTCAGCTTTTAGTTTCAATTGTCTACCTGTAAATTACGTGGAAGTTCGTAATACTGACTCCAGCAAGGACGATATAAGTATTACGCAGAAGAGCTACATTAAAGCAGGAGAAACATATTTCTCAAATTCCAGGACGTTATTCTCCACCATACGGCCAGATGTCGATATCGCCGAATTAGGTCTCGTACCCACAAGCAACGTTATTCCACAAGTCCAGCGAAAAAGATTAAATCCAACCAACAGACTTATGCCTTTCCCCATTAAAGAAATCACTCCTCTAAGTGCAGTTAACGTTTTATGTGCTAGGAAAAGAAAACTGGAAATGGAGGAGATCGAATCTAAGAAACTAAAACTGGATTATATGGCGAAGACAACTGCTTTAAAGGAAGAATACCAATTGCAATTGGAAAAAGAGGTGGCTGTTGCAGATGTACAAGCACGACTCACTTATTGGTTTAAACACACTATATGGAGAAATCTCGCTGTGACTGGGGAGTATAAAATACTCGCATTTACAGTAAACAGCAAGGGAGATTGGTCACGTGTTGGAGTACTGGCCGACGATGGCGTTTACTACATTAAGGGATACACGAAAAATGTGTTTCTAAGGCTACACTCCCGTTTTGATCTGCTTAAAAAGAGTGGTTACGTAGTATCTAAGTGTGGCGGGTTGGATGTTGTCCATCTACCTACAGAAAAACCATTTGCGGAACTAAAAACAGACGGAATAACAATATTTAATCAGCATTCGTTTGCAAAAGTTGTAAACTTAAAGTTCTATACGGAGTTGCCAGAAGATTGCGTATCAGAAGAAATGACAGCGTACACACAGGAGGATGTGGAGTGCTATAACGGTCGTGCTATGCAGGAAATAAGAGGAAAAATTAAACTAACCAAATGTTCTCGACTCGAAGAGCTGCCAGAAGGAACAGAATTGATTGTTAAAGCTATAAAAGAGGTACTTTACCGGAAGAAGAGGAGATACGTAATGGAGTTCGAGAATGTACCTTCTTTGTACTTATCTAATTACTGGTTGGAAAAGGAAATGGAAGATTCCAATATGGATTTAAACTACAAGTTAAAAGTTAAGCTGGATGTTATTAAAACCACACCAAACAAACATAACGAAAGACTTGTATTCTGTGTGTAAATGTATATATACAAGGAATTAATAAAACCAATCTTGTAAACGAATATTTGTGTACTTATTTCCTAACATACCAAATAACCTTAAAAATTCTCTATTTACTGTGATCTGTGTGTGTATACTTTGGTTAGAAAGGCCATTTATATGTAGAAGATGTAAATTTAAAATCCTAAGCAGAAATTTCTGTGGAGTGCGTACTAGATTTGTTTTAATAGTCGTATTTTGTTGTAAATAAAATTTACAGTAAAAATGCTCCATTGGAAAAATTTCAAGTAGTTTCTATTACAGCAGTAAAAGATGTTGGCAAATCAGAACGTATTGGATTTCGAAAACTTACATTCCCTGTACTTATCTATGTATTGGCTGCAGGCAGAAATGTAAAGACATAGACGTAAATTTTAGCTAAAAGTTAAAACTATACGGATGTTATAAGGGCTACGCCAAACAAAAGAAAAACTGGAAGATAGAGCGAAAATAATACACTGTTAAACGTGCATAGAGTATCGAATGTTGGTGTGTTGGATGATGCTGAAAGTAGCTGAAACTCAGTAGCTGAAAGCGTAGCGAACCCCTTTTCTTACCTATATGAATGATTGTAGAGAACCGACTGAGCATGAAGACATGCTGCTTCGCTCTGATTGGTCGATGGTCACGTGGTGTGCTCTCATTGGTCGGTTGTAGTGGGGAGGGGGTGGTCGCGGGCTGTGCTCCCAGGTGAACGAGTCTGAACCCATCGCGGTATTGTTTGTTCTCGCGGGTAGGGTGGGTCGCGGCATCCTTTGAGAACCGGTCGCGAGCGTGGGAGGAGGAGGGGGGTAGCATCTGTCGGCGGCAGCGGCGGCGGTCCGGCAATCGGCTGAGCGAGTAGGGGTCGCGGGAGCGAGTACAGACATGTCGAGGGGTCTACAGGTCTGGATCTGTCGGAGGTGCCGCCTGTCTGGCGGCAGTGCCGGGGGGTGGAGGGGGGCGTCGAACCGGCCAGGTGTGTGGTCCAGGGTGCGAGTACCGACATGTCGATGGGTCTACAGGTCTGGACCTGTCGGAGGTGCCGCTTGTCTGGCGGCGGCACCGAGGGTGGAGGGGAGGGGGCGTGGAGGGGGGCGGGGACGGGGCGTCGTGTGTGGCCGAGGGAGATGTTGCAACCTGTCAATCATCCTTAAGTGCGTTATGGCGGCGTCCTTTGATAAGCAGTCGGACAAGTAGCGAATCAAAAGGACCTAAATGTAAACTGTCAATCATCTTTCGTTCTTCCAGGAAGACCTATCAATCATCCTGTGGCGGTATCCTTTGATCTGCGGTCAGGCAATTGGCCGAGGGAGGAGGGGTCAATGACCCTATCGTCGACGGCCGAAAGTTCAAGGTCACTGTGCTGAAACGCCCCCGTTGCACAATAGGGTTAAATGTCTTCTGGGGCGCTAGAATATCGGTGTCAGATAAATGTAGTTTGCATCGTAACAGGACATAGAGATTCCTTAGATGGGATGTGAACTGCTGTAGCAAGGAAACAAGAGGTAAAATTAAAGTACTCGAACTCTCGGAAGCCGCATATATATACCTCGATCTAAGGGCAAGATCGCTGGAATTTTAAATTTCGGAACTTTCGGCATGGCTCAGCTATGTATGTACGCAAGTACATGATCGTCAGGAGGCTGAAGGTGGACAGTCGGCCTGTGTGCCGCGTCTCCTCGGTCGCAGCGGCTACGGCCGGCGGACTGAGGCACACAATAGAGACTGGTCAGCTGCAGAGGAGGGTGGCCAGCGTCTGCACACATGGCTTCATTGTGTAGGCGCTGGGTGGGGGGAGAAGTGGGATCAGAGCCATCTGTTGTCAGCGGTTGGAACTACTGCTTTCAGTCGAATTCAATGGCTTGAAATGGATTGAAAATTCGATATAATTACTAGAGTAATGGGAGTACATACATATGGCATTACAGATGATCATATACATGATTCATCTATATGCACATCTAATTTTGGATGCGATATCAGCTCTAATTAAGGCTCTTTTTTATCATGTTACCGAACATAATGCTCTGATTTGTTGTTATATATAGAAACAGGTGCAGTCTGAGGGTGCTCCACCGGATCGGAGGGGCGAAAGCCTACCAGGACAACCAGAAATCGGTTTTCCCGCCAATTTGTGGTTGTACCGGGAACCTCCCAACTACGTGAGTCAAATGTAATTACCGTAATTGCATCCTTTCCATGTTTCTGCTGTCCCTCTGACACTCTGTGTCTAAATGACTGCAGAATATCTGTTGGGGATGGTCACGTGGTAGGGTGGGGGTGGTGGAGGGGGTGGTCACGTGCTGTGCTCTCATTGGCCGGTGGTAGTCACGTGACTGGTAGGGTGGGGGGTGACGTAGATAGTCACGTGATGCCTTGGGGTGAGCTCAGTTCCACGCCAGACGTGGAGGAGTGAACACGTGCAATTGCAATAACAATAAACAATTACAATAAATAAATAAACAATTACCCTAAGTACATGTAATTACTCTAAGTACATGTAATTGCAATTATGTAATTACTCTAAGTACATGTAATTGCAATTATGCAATTACTCTAAGTACATGTAATTGCAATTACGCAATTACTCTAATTAATTTGATATCAAATTGATATCAATTTGATTATCTCACTGTGCTGAAACCGGCATTACCATACTACTCCCCTATTTATACATTCTTCTACATCCTTGCATTTGCCTTCTAGCCACTCCTGCTTAGCCATTTTGCACTTCCTGCCAATCTCATTTCTTAGTCGTCTGTACTCCATTTTGCCTTTTTCATTTACTGCATTTTTTATTTTCTCCTTTCACCGATTACATTATATACATTATATACATATTTTTTTCAGATATTAAACAAATTATTGCAGAAATAAGAATAACAATGATGATGATTTTATATGTCTTTTCTAAATTAGGAATACTATTATTACCATAACGCCTTTGTGTCTTCTTTTTCAGTTTGAAATAATAACCTTTTTTTATAACTCAGCAACAGAGGTACTTTCCTTTGTTCAAAAAGATTTCGGGTTTGCAGCCGGTCGTCGTAAACTTCATTCCACGATATTTCAACTGGACACCTGCCAGTCATACTCAGGTGACCAACAAGGACTGGCGAAGACGCTTTTTTTCCCTTTATTGTAATTTTAATTCCCCTAAAAGGGGGCGGGCTGTCGGCGCACGCAGGCGCTCTTCAGCCAAGAGAGATATAAAAATACAGAGGAGTATACAAGAAAGTAAACGTGATAAAATGTGAAGATAATTAAAATTGACATTAAGACAGTGTTGGAGAAAAGTACATGACTTTTAAAATGGAGCAAAGATTGCAGGCTTTTTAAAATGGAGATGGTAACAAAATAAAGAGAATAAAATAAATAAAAGGATGAAATAGACTCGGAGATCACATAGCACATAAAACATCTAAAGAAAAAACACGAGTTTGCCGTTCACAGTTCATTAAAATAAAATATCACAGTGAGACGAAAGATCACAGATGAATGGAGAGGGGAAAGGGGGGAGACGGTGGTGAAAAGCACCGGTGATTAAAAACACAGTCGATTTAAAACACACTCGGCGTCGGCGGCAGGTTGGCCGTTCGCTGTTTGTTTTTAAAAAAACACACTTTGTAAAATACACCTGGGCCTAGCACCAGCCCAGAATCAACGGCATAATGAAAGGGAGCTATGGTGGAAGTGGCGGTGGGGGCGGTAGGAGGATGGGGGAGGGGCAGGGAGGGGCCACAAGGGGGAGGAAAGTGAGGCAGCATTTTCCAGGAAGCCTGGAGGGGTGGGAGAATGGAGGGATGCCGGAGGGACAGGGGGAGCGAGGAGAGGGTAGGAGAGACAGGAAGAATGGGGCCCTTTGGGAGAGAGGTAGAGGAGGAAGTGGAAATGAGAAAAAAAGACAATTGGACAAAGATGTACACTGATGAAGACGCTCTCAGCTCCGTCTTATATAGCACGATGTTGGTATTACCGCACATGCTTCGAAGACACGGTAACAGAAGAACCACACCGCCCGGCGGCAGCGCCCTCGCTGGTGGAACTGCAAGGAATAAGCTGACTTCGATAGTGCCGCTGGCCGCAGTTATCGGAGTCTTCTGGCGTCTTCGTCTAGAACAAAACTAGGAGATGACGGGATTCCACACGTTATTCAGCTAGTAGCCTCTGTCATGGTTCATCAGATTTTCCGCAATGCGTATTTCAACGGATTCTTTTATAATGGAGTCCCAGGAGGATGTTGTTGTGGCAAAAGTTGTTTTATCATACTCCATGTCCGTTAGAAATACAATGCTCTGTAACTGCAGACTATCTGGGTTGCAGGTTGCAGAAGGTGAGTGTAACTTAGATGTTCTGTACAACGTTCTTCCACACTGCATGTTGTCTGTCCTATATAGGCCATACCACACACGCAAGGTATTTTCCTTTGGTTTTCTTGTAGTACTTCATAGTAAGCATTGAGGTCCGAGGTCGATTCCCGGCCGCATCACAAATTTTAATTCATTGCTTCGCCTTTATCTTTAATGTCTGACCTGTTCTAGACGAAAAACAGTCAGAGGGTTTGTGAATTTCTGTTTACGTTGATATTTAAATAAATTAATACTTTACTCTTTGTTTATTAAAAAGTAAACTTCTGTTGTCTCTGAAGAATGTATCGCTCCGAGGCTAATCTGTGTTATCAAAGCAATATATGAATACTTCCCAACTCGCTTGTTAAGCCTAACACAAAAAAGGATTTTCTGTCGGGATTTTTCTTAGCCGTTGGAGTTGCTCCTCCACCACAAGGCAGTGGTTTTCTTCTCATTTAATCCCCAGAGAGGAGGTTTGCCTCAACTTCCGATGTTTTTCCTCTCCGCGGTCGTTGCCATTAAGGTCTTCACCCGCAACCCTGGGCACGGGTTCCGTGTTATAACCCTGTGTTATATCTCAGTCATGCCATCACTCCGGCCAACTGAAGTGTACGATGCCCACCCCAAGCGACGTGGACGCGCCAGACAGGAATTGTCCCAGTGGAGGGAAAGGAAAGGAGGGCCCTACCTCCCTGGAGCCGGGCTAATGATTGTGTATGGTGCCACAAAGAGTGTCCATGTTTATTTGTATTAATTACCAAGAAGTCCATTAATATGAATGCATCGACAATATGTATCAAAAATGAACCACTGACTTCCATTTCAACCTGCTTGTCGGATGTATAAGAAAGAAAATAAATATTGTCTTAGCCATCCAAAATGTAACAACAAGAGGATCGGAGACAGCACATCAAAACTAATATGAGAGGTGACACGTAGTACAAAGATTACGTGATAGAAGATACAATCCCATAAAAAAGTGATGAAGAAATCAGTATTGTGGCGAAGGAGGTTAGAATCTCTGGAGATGCCCTAACAGTGAAAAAATGAAGCAAAAAATAAATAAATAAATCGCACTCCGGCATTTGTTTGTACCCAAAACATTTGTCGCAATGCGTGTGTATAGTACATCATTTCTAAGTAAATACGCCAATGAGACTCCCAATTTAGTAACTTTACATAAAGAGGGCAATATTTACACAGGGTTATAAGCGAGAAATCTTTGTTTCGGGCACAAAAGCATGGCCCCCTTTCTCGGCATAGGTAACGTCGCCTCCCTTTATTCTAACCACCTTGATTGTTGCCAACCATGATAGTTATAATTTTTCCTCAGGAAATAAAAAAACAGTTATATTTTTATGATTTAATGTAAACAGTATAAAAGTTTGATCTTAGTAAAGTAAAAGGGGCTTCAGCGAAACTAATCCTCTGAATATGAGCATCAAAAGTGATACAAAACATTATGGGGTGTTTACTTAAAATTACCGAACTTATATTTACAGTACTCTTGCCACCCGCCAAAGCTTCGCAGTAGCTAATGTACGAGGCACGTCCAGAAAGTAAGTTCCGTTTGGTAATAAAACGTAATTGTACACAGATACGGAAGATATTTTTATTGCACAAAATTCTACATCTCTTAAACTACTTTTCCACATAACTGCCGAAATTTTGTATGCACTTTTCATAGCGTGCCACAAGTTTTTGCATGTATCCTTCACAGAAGGTTACCGCCTGTGTATTCAACCATGTGGTAACAGCTCTTTGTCTAAAGCATCTCGCTGCGGAGCGCGCGGTTGCTCACCGTGGAGGTTCGAGTCCTCCCTGGGGCATGGGTGTGTGTGTTTGTCCGTAGGTTAGTTACCTAGGTTTAAGTAGTTTGTAAGCTACGGACTGATGACCACGAAGTTTGGTCCGATAGATTTACAGACATTAAAAAAAATTAAAAATTAACAGCTCTTTATCATCGTTGAAGTGTTGACCACCAAGGACAGATTTTAGGTGTAAGAAGAGATGAAAGTCGCTAGGAGAGAGGTCCGAGCTGTATGGAGGCTGATCAAACAGGTCCCAATGAAATTTCCGTAAGAATTGTTCGGTCACATTCGGTGTGCGAGGTCAGGCATTATCGTGGGGGAAAAAAATCTTTTGACAGTAATCCTCTTCTTACAGCTAAAATCTGTCCTTGGTGGACAACACTTCAACGATGATGACGAGCTGAAAGAACATGTTGCCACACGGTTGAATACACATGCGGCAACATTCTATGAAAAAGGCACACAAAACCTTGTGCCATGCTATGACAATTGCCTACAAAATTTCGGAAGCTATGTAGAAAAGTAGTTTAACAGTTGTAGATTTTTGTACAATCAATATTTTTTCTGTATCTGTACCCGTTCGTTTTATATAACCAAAGGGAACTGGACGCGTCTCGTATATGGGATATATATAATACCCTCATCTCTTTCCTATTCTCCCTCTGTCTATCCCTTCCTCCCCCCCCCTTCCGTTGTTCATCTCCTTCTCCCCTATGTTCAAACCACTCCCCTTACCCCACACCATATCCATTCACTCCCCCCTCCTCTCTGCGTCTTTATCATCCCCCCTTTTTAAATCCATTTCATTCCCCCATTTTCTATTTCCTCCCCCCATCTATATGATCTTATTTATTGTTATTGCAATCGGGGCCTTGATTGGGAATAGAAGTCAAATTGGATGGATAAATCAATAGGAAACGGGTTATTTGACAGACCCGGTAAGCTGCTCTATCTGTGAGGTTAGTAGCGCACTTTTAATGGTTATATTCTATATGAATTTAAGCATAAAACGACTTTAATCATTTTAATGTTAAAAATGACTGGAAAAAGGGAAACAAAATCGCACATTTTTACAGCACAGCTTAACACGTCTTTCTCGCAGCGAGCTGAATAGAAATGCTTTTTATAATATATCTTCTTCAGAGTTTTTTTCTTCAGAGTTTTTGAATTGAAACGACGCACAGGACACCATGCCCACCGGTGCGGTTCCTGTAGGGGGATGCTTGTCCACTGTTGGCCGAGCTGATCTCTACGAGTTTACGAGAGTAACTCGGGCGTCCGATCTTTGATTGTCGTGAGTGCAGTCGTGTTCTCTCGATAATCCGTTTTTAGTCCGGGGCAAGTCCCGGAGATAAATTAAATTGGTCCCAATCCCCCGGTTCCAACCAAGGTTTTCAGGAGGTTTTCCTTGGTTGTAAGGCGTATGCCGGAACTGGTAAGCCCCTCCCACTTATTCCCAATTGGGATTCCCCCTTTGCCCCACTATCAGCTTGTCTGATAATTGGCTGAATAGAACCGCGACTCTTTATGGGCCGGATCTCAAACAGCCCGCTCCATTCCGCGGAGTGGAGAATGAAAAGAAAAAAAAAGAGTTTTTGAATCGACTTTTTTGGCTTTCCCTCCGGAGAGTAAACGAACAGTGCAGACGGTTTACTAACTCTCGAACAGGGGGATTCAAGATTTATTCCGCATACTTCCAACGACTGACCTTGCGCTTTATTAACCGTCATTGCGAATGCAAGGCGAACCGGATCACGTAGTAAGATTGCGTAGCGCGTACGCCGACCGATATTACGACTCCCCATTGTTCTAGAAATAATAAACCACAATCTGTACTCAATCTGTCTGTAACACTAAAAAATATCACGAACTGACATCAATTCTATTTTTGCAACGCTCCAAAGATACGATCACCACCGATGACACCATGGAGATAAGAATAATACGGAGAGGCTTCTAAAGAAACAACGTTTCAGGTTAAATCTGTCTGGTTGTTTTAACCTTGTGTGCATAACGGCATTTCCCTTTATTCTAACCTCCTTGGCGTATCAGTTCACTACGTTACAGCGTTTTTGGTCGCTAGGCGAGAAGCAAATGAATAAGCTGATTGTTCGAGAATCTAGAAAATGATCCGAGCTGGAAGCGTACCCTCAGTTTTTCTCAAATCCTGATGTTTTTCGTTAGATTTTCCAAAAATTTTCTTTCATACAAACCTTGTCCTGAGAATTACGAATAGAACAAAGAAAATATCACCCAAATCGGTGAAGCCATTCTCAAGTGATGCGCTTTCATACATGCGGCAATTCATTTTTATTAATATAGATTCGATCGCCATAGCCGGTCCCTAGCCCGGTTGAGAAAGGAGGAGGGGGAGGAGTAACACCTCGTTCAAAAAACCTTCGTTCGTCTGGCCTGGATGATAGCACCAAATAGCTTATAAAGATAATAGCGGAAACTCAGCCGTGAAACGGGCGACAGCGCACCCGAACGCTTCCTAGCGGCACGAGTTGTCAACTAACACAGGGCACGAACAGCCACTTTACATAGTTACACACGGAAGACTTTCTTGATCGTCGTCTTAAATGATAGAATTAGAAATGGTTGGAAGTATATGTCCTATATACTCATGTAATAACTATAAACAGCAAAGCGTTCAAAAATCATTCTTCAGGTTTCCAAAAGATAAAGTGATGTAAGCATGATAGCTTAAGCAGACAACTATTAGGCCTACTCAGATCATTTGCTTTTACGCTGTGATTTACCTTTTTTTAAATAATTTGTTTATAGATGCAGCCAGTGGATTAGTCTTAGTCGAAGAGCTGACTTAGATGAAGTTTTGAGAAAGAAAAGTCCCGAGCATTTGAATAAAAGCTATGTCGTAAGCTCAGAACATTTTCCAGTTGTAATTACAGCATTTGTCAACCAGAAAAATGATTCGTCATCATCACAAATTATTAAGAGTAGCCTCTTGTTATGGAAAGTAACTCACAAATAGGCCTAAATGCTCGAAGTTTGCGTAGATGTATAGGATTAACAATTATGTTTTGTATTATTTTCAGTTCCAATTCTACCCAACTGTACAGAACCGGTTGCTTTAGTTTCTTTCTAACCTTACACCTTAAATAAATTAGCATCTAACATAATTTCTTAAATGGCGCAACAATATAACAATTGCGCTATAAATGTGGTATGGAGGGAAATAAAATTCGTAGTCACACACGTGAAGTCAGGTACAGCGTACAACTCGAGCCAACAGATGTCACTGCTAGCGGTGTCGCCTGGCAAACGCATGTAAATGCTTCGGAGTTTCCGCTATTATCTTTATAAGCTATTTGATAGCACCTTGTGAGGGCCCTTGACAGGGATACGATGAAGACCTCAACGGCAGTGAAGGCGGAGATGAAAATCATCGGTACGGCGGTAGACACTAGTTTTCATAGATTCTTTTAATATATAGGATTAGTCAATAACAATGATATACAGGATGTTACAAAAAGGTACGACCTAACTTTCAGGAAACATTCCTCGCACACAAAGAAAGAAAATGTTATGTGGACATGTGTCTGGAAACACTTAATTTCCATGTTTAAGCTCATTTTATTACTACTCTTCAAATCACATTAATCATGGAATGGAAACACACAGCAACAGAACATACTAGCGTGATTTCAAACACTTTGTTACAGGAAATGTTCAAAATGTCCTCCGTTAGCGAAAATACATGCATCCACCCACCGTCGCATGAAATCCCTGATGCAGCCCTGGAGAATGGCGTATTGTATCACAGCCGTCCATAATACGAGCACGAAGAGTCTCTACATTTGGTACCAGAGTTGCGTAGACAAGAGTTTTCAAATGCCCCCATAAATGAAAGTCAATAGGGTTGAGGTCAGGAGAGCGTGGAGGCCATGGAATTGGTCCGCCTCTCCCAATCCATCGGAGAAGCGTATGAACACGTCGACTGAAATGTGCAGGAGCTCCATCGTGCATGAACCACATGTTGTGTTGTACTTGTAAAGGCACATGTTCTAGCAGCACAGGTAGAGTATCCCGTATGAAATCATGATAACGTTCTCCAGTGAACGTAGGTGGAAGAACATGAGGCCCAATAAAGACATACTAAAATGAGCTCTAACATGGAAATTAAGCGTTTCCGGACACATGTCCACATAACATATTTTCTTTCTTTGTGTGTAAGGAATGTTTCCTGAAAGTTTGGCCATACCTTTTTGTAACACCCTGTATATACATTGGCGCTAATAAACAGTGTCAAGATTTAGACAATAACAATAGTAATTACTGTTAAATGATGCACACTGTATTTTACTAGTTATAATGGCTCATATGGGCTGAGGAGGAAGAGGAGCAGAGGCGGTGGTGGAACGAGCTTTCTTGGTGGCGCCACTGATGGTGTCCGCGCTGGCGGTCTTTTTAACTGGGTGGGAAGTGGATGGGGCTTGAAGAATGGGGGGGGTAGGGCCTAGCTGCGACAGGCGGTGGTATTCAGGGCTCAGCGATTGGGGTGTGGCTCGGCGGTGTTGAATTTTAGCTGGGGCGGCTGGGAATGAAGGGAACTCATGAGAGATCGTAACAGGGGGAGGAGGAGGAGGAGGAGGAGGAGGAGGTGGAGGAGGAGAGGATGGCAGTGGAAAGGCAGGCGGGGAGGGGGGAGAGTTAATGAGCGGCGGCGGCTGGAGAGAACGTGGTGGTAGAGGATGGAGAGAGGAATGGTAGAGGGAGGATTGTGGGTGGAGGAGGCTCCAAGTAATTGTGGTGGAAGCTTGGGTAGAGGTAGGGAGGTATAAAGAACAGATGTGGTTGTGGTGGGTCGAGTGTCCATAATGGGAATGGATGGGAAAGGTCAGACACTAAAAGAGAAGAGGAGCGAAGGCCGATCTATACGTCCTGTGTTCTGGCGACCCGATCTCGGAGGAGGGCGGGACGTCCGGATGGCGGTGACAAGGCTGGGGCTGCTGTTCCGGCCATGGATGGCGGTGGGGAGGCGACGGTCCTCGGGGCGTCGACGCGGCGGCTGCAGAGACGACGGGCGGCAGCGACGAGAAGAGACTGCAGAGGAGCCGGAAGACGCCCCAGACGCTGGCTGCAGCGGCGGAGCTGCGGAGCACCACAGATAAAAAAATACATATGGGAAACCTCCGTAAGGGCCCGGTCACACGCTCAGGGTTGCGGGGAGGGAAGGTTCCGTACGATGTCCCATGATGCCACTGAGGTCAGAAGCATCCCTTTAAAACTGGCCAGAGCAGGAACACAGACAAACACATACAGAGGAGAAGCCCCCCTAAACCACTGTCCTACGCTTCCCTCGTAGTTCCGTAAGATGGTAGCAGGTGTCAGGCAGTTCCCCGGCTTAGTACTGGTAGACAACACTAGAGGCGCTTCTGAGGGTACCGTGGAGGGGAGGCTGAGGGGAGAGCTCGTGCCGCCTGCCATGAGGCCACGGCTGTGTCCGATGTGCCGGCGTTTGAGGGGAAGTGGTGGTGGAGGTAGCCGCTACCTGCCGCCTGCTCTGGCCATTTTAAAGGGCTGCTTTTGACCGCAGAGCTATCATGGGACATCTTACGGAACCTTCCCTCCCCGCACCCCTGAGCGTGTGACCGGGCCATTACGGAGGTTTCCCGTCTGTATATATTTGTCTGTGGCAGGAGGCAGGTAGCGGGTGTCCCCACCACCACCTCCCCATTAACGCTGGCACGCCGGACACAGCCGTGGCCTCCTGGAAGGCGGCACGAGCTCTCCCCTCAGCCTCCCCTCCACGCTACCCTCTGGTGTGCGAGAGGCACCCTCAGAAGCGCCTCTGGTGCCGTCTGCTGGTACTAAGCCGGGGAACTGTCTGACATCTGGGGGGGCTTCTTCTCTATATATGTTACTCTGTGATCATGCAGTGAAGGGTTTCACGACCGGCTGAAATAATCGCTGTTGAATCTTCCAGGTTATGTGGTCGTGGTCGAAGAAACATATCTGCTCCTGACGTTTCGTCCAGCGCAGTTCTGGACGAAACGTCAGCAGCAGATATGTTTCTTCGACCATGACTACATAACCCGGAAGATTCAACAGCGATGACTCTATGATGTTACTCTATGGGAGCACCCGACAGCGTTGGCAGGCGACCCAGAGAGGGCAGCAGGAGTGGCGGCGTCCACACAGTGTCCACTGGACGAAACGGTCTGATCTGGACCCAGCAGGGAGGCGACTAGTTACCTGCAAGCAAAAGCAGTATAAGCGAAAGCTATTGGCAATGGCTGTAACTCGGCGGGAAGGAGGTGTCTTCATGCCTTACCCTCTTGATATGTGGCCTTCAACTGGTTCCGAAAATACGGGAATATAACAGGCTCCAACACAGATGTAACGCTGTATGGTTACTATAGCCGCCTCAATGCTTGCAAGGAGATTTGGCAGTGGAATCCAATACCATCCGAAATGATGTCTAACATATACAGTTGCGTCACTCACTGCTGTGAAAGTTGTTACCGACTGATATTTGAAAGGACACTAGTGCTCCTAACGGTGGTAAGCCGCCGAAGAAGTGATGATTGATTATAATTATTTTTGTATGTAATTAACGAAATAGTTAGTATAATTTTTACGTTACAATAATTAGTAAAATATCAAGAGACACGCATATTAATGTAAAAACAGCCGGATTTAACTGATTCAGTGGTGTAAAGAACAACTTCGTCATGAAGAAATAGTTACGAATATGTTTATATTTGTAGCTTATTCCGCAGAAAGTAAGTACAATATATAAACATAAATTTCTATTATGGTCTGTTCTTACTATAATAAGTAGTTTTTTGACGCCTATTAATTCGGTGTAGGCTCTAATGTTACGCACATTTTTGTACCTCACTCAACTTTTTATACGCACATATTCTTTTGAGTGCAATTACTTTAACTTGAAAAGAATGTTTTGAAGATTCTTGCCATTTGTGATTTAGTTATGGATTGTTTAAATATTTGCAACTCCTCGAGCACTTCTAATCTGTGGCCCTTCTTTTCAGTGTGCAAAATGTTCAGATCATGAATGGCTTTAGGTGCGTGAATCAAATGTTTGTAAAGCTTATGGGACTTAACTGCCGAGTCATCAGTCCCTAAACTTACAAACTGCTATGAACTAACTTATGCTAAAGACAACACAAATATCCATGCCCGATGGAGGATTCGAACCTCCGACGCGGGAGGCCGCGTGATCCGCAACGTAGCGCTTCAGACCGCTCGGCTACTCTTGCGCGCGTAGTGCGTAACCTGTAATTAGAAGATGGTCTGAAAAAGACGAATTATGGACGCTAGTGCCATACTTTCTCAAAAGATGTTCGTTGAACCTGACTTTAAATGCAAATCCCGTTTGACCTATGTAGTAGGAAAAGCAAGTATCACAAATAATTTTCTAAACTCCACAACTATCTAAGAGAGAACAGGTTGACTTTAAATTGTGAATGAATATTTTCTTCAAATTTATTGGTCGACAAGGCAACGTTGCAGTTATCACTAAGAAGTCGATGAATTTGATAGGAGATGGCCCCAGAAATGGAATGGAAAAATATTTTTTCTTTTGGTCAGATTCAATGGGAGTGCCAAGTGTAGTGACTCTTTTAGCAGTTTTCTTTTTAAGGATGTTGTCAACTACGGCAGGATCGTATTCGTTATTAACTGCTATGGTTTTAATCAAATTTATTTCTTCCTCGAATTTTTCTTTCGAGAGTGGGATGAAAATAGCTCTGTGGATGGCAGAATGAATGAAAGCATTTTTATGACATTGATGGTGCATGGAAGACGCAGGTTCAATCTGAACAATATATGTTTCTTTCCGGTAGATATTGAAAGAGATTTGATAATACGCATGACCCTGCATCTGAAAATGCTAGAGAGGTTGTTCAAACCGGACATTAACAACAGCATTAATGTTTGGGCTAGAGTAATAGGTGACTCATTAATCGGAGTCTTCCTTTTCGTCGGGAGCATTCACAGGAGTGTCATACTGCACCTTTTTAAGTAATGATTTGCACGGTGTATTGAAAAACGATCGAATGGATCTAATTCAGGCTATGTGTTTCATGCATGATGGAGTACTGTCTCATTTTGGCGATTGAAAAACAAATGAGTAGCACCGACACCGTTATCCGCTCTTTCTCTGTTCCTCAATCCATTAGAGCAGTGTTTCACAACCTGCGAACCGCCAAGTCATGCTCGGGAAGTCGCCGTCATAACTAAGAGTTCAGTAGTACTATAGCGGATGCCTAAGTGATATATATATATTGTTAAGATAAAGGTTCCTTGTGTAACATTCAACATGAAGATATCATAGTCTTTTTTAATAATATGGTGAGTTAATAATTAATAAAGCGAAGTCTAAAAACGTTTTTCAGAAATCATCAGTAGGTAAATGAACACGATACAATAAGCTGTTCTTAAAAATTGAAGAAAAATTGTCTATTTCTTCACAAATTGTCCATACAGTGGTACCTTTCTTAAACAATATAATTCGCTTCTGAGTGGTTTCTAAAATACGAAAAAATGTTCAAATGTTTGTAGAGTTTATGGGACTTAACTACGGGGTCAGCAGTCCCTAAACTTACAAACTACTTATGAAATAGCTAATACTAAAGACGGCACAAATATCCATGCCCGAGCGAAGGATTCGGACCCCCGACCGTAGTGGGCGTGCAGAACGTGACTGGCGCAGTGGCCGCAGACCGCTCGGCCACTGCTGCCGGCTCTAAAATACGAAACTGTCGTTAGGCAAATATATTTATCTGTCGAAAATCGTGTTAAAATGGAATAATGTGTTCCATTCCGAAAAATACACAGAAAAAACCTCGTCCAACAATTTAAAAGTGTGGTGTCGCACAAGTCTGAAGTGCGCGCCACGTACTTTCGCCGCGCGCCGCCATGCAAGCACGGCGCGGCGTTCTTAAGACATCAGCCACGAGCGCCCTCGGGTCTGTTTCGCGGAAGTACACACTTGGCTGTTCTGAATTATTTTTACGAAGTCTATGGTTCTGACATTTAGCTGTCGGAAGTTTACGTCACGTTACTGTCACATTGTAAACACAAGGTGGTTAGAATATTTTGCTGCGGTCCTGCTCCTGACGGAAATTTTTGTTGAAACTATTGAAGAATTCAGTTTAACGTGAGCTCTGTAGTTCCCACCTCATGCTGTAGTCGTTCATCTACAAAAACGGGGTAAAAGTAATATGCCGTCATTGCAATTTTCTTAATTTATATTACATGTGCAAGAGGATGCACCAAAATACTGGAAACGTATTTGTTTTCTTTTTCCTTGTGTTTATATGGAACTTTTAATTCATACAATGAAATGTTATTAACATTTCAAAATAAATGTGGCGAAAACGTTGACACTGTCCTACATTGCAGATCTACTTACCGCCGCGACTTATTTCGCATGCATATTTGTTGGCTTCGCCAACTCAAAATAATTGTCACTGTTCAACATAACCTACACTGTGGATGATTGTTAATACATTCACGATTTCAGGTGTGAACTGGGAACTGTCACATTTGGGCAAAACAGGCAATATCCTTAAATGATTAAGAAGTACTTGATTAACTTTTATGCCTAAAATGGGTAAATTCGTAGATGTAGTTATTGAACTTAATGAAGTATAGCAATTTATCTTCTGAATATACAATCGGGCATAACTGAAAACTCGGATATCATCCGTCAGCTTTGACCCATGACGTCAACATGTCGGAAAGCCGGTACACAGGATAACGTAATACTTCAGTATTGTAGGCTAGATAATAAAGAATCTGTAGTTATCCTCGTAAATTACAGACGTTCGTAAATAATCTTGCTGCGAGAGCGCTCGCGCGAAACGTGACAGTTAAACACTGAAAATATCAGACCACTTCAAGGTTTTACACAGAAATTCCGTAACATGACATAATCATCCAATTTTTCGTACTTGGTTCTCAATGCACTGCAGTAAAAACCTGATAGAAATTCCATTACTTTATTTATCATATTTTATCTACAATAATGACAGTATTTCGTTGTCTGGTACAGTTTCATGTTGTGACGATACTGCTGGCCCTCTCATTTCAATGTTATCGGACGATACCGTCTGCCTGGTCCTCTCATCTCAATGTCATCCTACGATACCGTCTGCGTCGGATCCGGAATCGTGTGGTTTAATAGTGATAAAAGTTGCGTGTGAAGTTAGTTAAAAACGATATAGCCAGCCTAGGAATCAGTACAGGATAGTGTCTCGGTGATACTGTGATTAAAACAACTGATAGATTTAATTAATTAAGAGATTCATATATTTTCTTTCCAGACAGTTCTATAAACAATAGTTGCGTCATTATATGTTATTTCAAGACTTAAACAGACGAATTGTAAAATCTATTGTAAAAAACAAAAAGAAATGAAAATTAATAGCATTGTACGTATGTTAGGCTCATAAACAATTTGTGTAGACCAGCTAATTGTGTAATTAATTAATAGTCGAGATTTTAATATTGTTATTCTTTGTTTATATTGACTGACGTAAGACTTCGAACCTATTTTGAGAATGGCCATGAGATTTGATAGTTCAATATATGTTAGGAACATGTAGGATGTACTCATTAACAAATTAATTGACATTTAACATCGCACTTTGTTGTCAACAGAAAGATCGGAAATTTCATCTTAAAAATACATGCGCCATCTAAAATTATTGTATGTATAGATTTCATTTTTATTGTGATTATTTTTGTGTACATGAAATGTTTTATTTGTATATTCGGTAATTGTAAATCAGTATATTCAATTGTTATGAACAATGGATAATGTAATGACATTATTGTCAAGGTTATATATTTGCCCCAACGCCTTGCATGGGGGAGTTCGAGTTTTGGCTTTTCTAAAGTGCACTGGAAGCCATGTCAGTCTGTTGTTTTATAATGGGAGTTCTGTCAGCGAAGTTCTGATGCTTTGTTAAGAAGTTGTAATGTTTTGGTGGAGGAGAAGTTTGATTCAAATTAAAGAAGAAGTGAAAAATTGTACATATCGAGTATTTATTTCTACCACGACGCCGCGGTGGCCAAGGAGACTGAGGCGCTCCAGTCACGGTCTGCACGGCCACTACGGTCGGGGGTTCGAATCCCCCCTCGGGCATGGATATTTGTGCCGTCTTAGTTCCTAAGTAGTTCATAAGTTTGTAAGTTTAGGGACTGATGACCCCGTAGTTAAGTCCCATAAGCTTAACAAACATTTGAACATCTACCACGACGCCCCAGGAGAATAATGTAGCAGCGAGCAGAACCCCCATACATCGCAATGTTGAAAAGAATAGTATCGGTAGAATAAACTGTAATTTATGTAAAATCTATTAAAACATTATAATGTCAAGTAAATAGATGTCACAGAATTACAGGGTAGGACATTATTCGAATGGTGCATAGTGGGTTAACATTTTAAGTAACTGCATCTTGATAATGCATTCCACATTGCGTGGACTCTTCTTTTTCCATTCTTCGATACACGAATGTTCTCAGATAAATGAACTTTATAGTGAGTGTAGAGGTTCTGACGCATATTGAACTCGAAACTGCATTCCTCATACTTTTGGAACGTTTTATGCGAATCACTCATGTTCACCAAAAGACAGAAACAACGAAATAACAAAAAACACCAACAACGAAATAACTAAGCAGTAACGAAGTTAAAACGGAGAGCTCAGTGTGGCAGCAAAGCGCAGAATGAAATAAGATGATATCTAGAAACAAATTGACAGCGCACGTGACGTAAACTTCCGAGAACTACACGTCAGAACAGCCAAGTGCGTAGTGCCGCGGGACAGACTCGGCCACTGCTGCCGGCTCTCGTTAGGCAAAATATATTTATCTGTCGAAAATCGTGTTAAAATAACAATAAGCTTCGTCCAACAATTGTAAAGTGTGGTGTCGCGCAAGTCTGAAGTGCGCGCCACGGACTTTCGCCGCGCGCCGCCATGCAAGCACGGCGCGACGTTCTTACGACGTCAGCCACGAGCGCCCTCTGCTGCAACCCCGCTCGCGACCACCACTGAACTGTATCGGCCTCTTGGCAATAGGACAGGCACTAGAACAGACTCTCATCAGTAAGCAGGCATATACCAAGTCTTCTTAAACCATGTACCTGTATGTCTGCATTCCACTATGTTGTGATAATCAATTAAAAATGTTTATTATTATTATTTTAAAGTACTGTGCTACTGTCTTATGTTTTGTCCACTTTGCAGTTGTCTATGCTTTGGCATAATAGTTCTTTGCAAAGAGTAAATGCATATACAGACTTTTAGTAGATTTACTGCTCTTTGCCTCTTGCCTAATGGTTGTGTGCCTCTTGAGTTAAAGATAACTGTAGCAGTTTTTCTTGTTAATAAAACTTGTCATTATCCTTTTGTGAGAATCAGTGGTATTATATTTAGCCTTTCAACAGGTTATGGGCCCAGTAATCACTGAGTGACAAGTTTTGAACTGACAAAAGTAAAACTGAATAGTGGGTGCATTATTGTAGTATTAAACTTGTGTGAGCAAAAGTTTTAAGGTTATTTCTGCTGTGTTAAAATGATGGAAAACGAAATTTCTAGAATTACAAAACTCAAAGGCATTGAAAATTGGTCTGCCTGGAAATTTCAAGTTCGTGTTACTTTAAGTGCTATGGGAGCTTGGGACATTGTCACAGGTGAAGTAATTAAACCAGAGTGTAATGACAACATGAATACTGAAGCAAGGCTGAAGTATGAAAAAGATCTTGTAAGATGGAATAAGTTGGACAATGCAGCTCAGAAAGTTATTGGAACATCAATTGAAGACAAGCCATTGCTACATATCATTAACTGTGAATCTTCAGCTGCTATGTGGATCAAATTACTTTCAGTTTATGAACAGAAAAACAGTGTAAGCATACATTTACTCCAGCAGCAATGGTATAACCTAAAAAAGGATATTTCAAATGATATGGCTACATATATTTCACAATTAGAAGACCTGGTACATCGGTTAAGGAATCAAGGTGAAAATATTTCAGATTCTATGGTGATCACAAAACTGTTAATGACACTACCAAAAAGTTATAACCATTTTCTGAGTGCATGGGAATCAACACATCCGGATCAACAGACATTAGCAAATTTGACATCAAGATTATTGATGGAGGAAAAACGCCTTAATCTTCAGGAAGACGTGAAGGGGGAAGCATTTGCAGCAGGTACACAAGGAAGAAGTAATCATTTTAAGAATAATCCCTGTCCTACAAATAAAAATTCAAGAAAACAAGGTAAGTGCTTCAAATGTAATAAACCTGGTCATTGGGCTAAAGATTGCAAAACCATTTGTTTCAAGTGTAATAAACCCGGTCATTGTGCAAAAGAATGCAGAAGTACTGTATCAAAGCATCAAGGTCAGAATCAGTGTGAACTAAGAGGGGATGCTTTGATAAGCAAAATTTTTGCAGCCAATCATGTAAATAAAAATGCATGGTTTTTAGATTCTGGTGCTACTGATCACATGTGTAATGAAATTGAATGGTTTGTAAATTACAGTCCATTTGAGAGTGAAGTCCAAATCTGTATTGGTGATGGTAGTTATATTACTTCACATGGGAAAGGCGACATAAACATTCTAGCCTTTGATGGTAAAAGGTGGAATGAAAAGTATTTGTCAAATGTTTTATATGTGCCAGATATTCGGTTTAATTTATTTTCACTTGGAGCAGCATTAGACAAGGGCATACAATTTAAATCTGACAAGACAACATGCAGACTTTTCAAGGGAGAGAATGTTGTTGCAGTGGGAGTTCGTGAAGAAAGGTTGTATAGGATGAAATTTAAGATTTCACTTAGTGAAAATGACAGTGTTCAAGCAAATGTGGCTACCAAGGAAGATCTTAAAATTTGGCACAAAAGACTTGCTCATCAAAATTTTCCCCATGTGAAAAAGTTTCTGAAAGATAGGCAGATTCAATTTAAGGAAGAAGATAAAAGTTTGTGTGAAGATTGTGTCGTTGGGAAAATTCATAAATTACCTTTCCACAAAAGTGATTCAAAGTCAAAAAGGGCAGGTGAACTGATTCACTGTGATTTGTGTGGCCCTATGCAAGTTGATTCTATTGGTGGTTCAAGGTACTTTCTTTTGTTAAAAGATGATTATTCACATTGGAGAACTGTGTATTTTCTAAGACATAAATCTGAAGTTGCGGAACACTTGGAATCTTTCATAAAAACTACTGAAAAACAAATTGAAAATGGCATTAAAGTGATCAGAACTGATAATGGACTAGAATTCATTAACCATGAAGTGCGAAAAATAATGCAGAATTATGGGATAACACATCAAAAATCAGTAACTTATTGTCCTCAACAGAATGGTGCAGCCGAACGTGAGAACAGAACTTTGGTGGAGACTGCAAGAACAATGATTCATGCAAGTGGGCTGCCAATACGACTGTGGGCTGAAGCCATTAATACAGCAACTTATATTTTGAATAGAACAGGTACAAGCAGTGTCAATGGCAAATCACCTCACAAAATGTGGAATGGATTGGATTATGATGTGACCAAACTCAGGATATTTGGAGAGATGGTTTATACACACATTCCAAAGGATAGACGGCAGAAATGGGATTCCAAAGGTGAAAAAGGTTTTCTAGTTGGCTACGATACAGAAGTAAAGGGGTATCGTGTTTGGTTTTCTCATAAAGATCAAGTTAAAATATATCGTGACATTGTTTTCATGGGCAAATTATATAAGGACTGTCAATCAGAGAAAACTTTCAATACTGAATGTGTACCTTTCCTAATATCTGAGACAACTGATGATAAGCAGACTACTCAAGAGGAAACCCTGAATCAAACAGGAGAAGAAATTAGAATATTTGAAGAAGAATCAAATACTGAAGCCAACTGTAGATCTTCTATGCAAAATGACAATCAAGAGGTCATCAAATCTGAGAATAAAATTAGAAGCAGCCTACGAGACAGGTCAAAAATCAAAAAGCCTGTCAGATACGCCAACTATACTACTGTAAATTCTACCTGCATAACGAAGTGCTATGAACCCATCTCATATCAAGATGCAATGGAATGTGACAATGCAGAAAATTGGAAACAGGCTATGCAAGAAGAAATGTATTCTCTTAATCTTAATGAAACTTGGATCTTGACTGAGCCCCCAGAAAACCAAGAAATACTTGACAATAGGTGGGTGTTCAAAGTGAAGAGGAGAACTGATGGAACTGTGGATAGATTTAAAGCTCGACTTGTTGCTAGAGGATTTAGACAGAAATTAGGCATGAACTATACTGAAACCTTTAGTCCAGTGGTTAGATTTGATTCCATAAGAATAATCTTGTCCATTGCAGCATCCAAAGCAATGCATATGAGGCAGTTTGATGTGAAAACTGCATTTTTATACAGTGAAATAGATACTGAAATATATATGAAACAGCCAGAAGGGTTTGAGGATGGTACCAAAAAGGTATGCAAGCTGAAGAAAAGTATCTATGGGCTTAAACAAGCTTCTAGACTATGGAATAAACGATTCACCAGTGTGTTGAACAAATTTGGACTGACAGAAACAAGTGCAGACCCCTGTGTTTTTGTCAATAATAAGGGTGAATTCTTGACCATTCTAGCCATTCACGTTGATGACGGACTAATCATATCAGAATCTATGGAAGTAATTAATTTACTAATGAGTGATTTGGAACAAGAATTTGAGATAACAACCAGCAGTGTTAATCATTATCTCGGTTTGCAGATAGAGCAGTTCAAGGATGGCTCCATCTTCTTAAACCAAGAGGCATATGCAAGAGCTGTACTGGAACGGTACAACATGGAAAATACCAATGCTGTAGCTATTCCTGCTGATCGTGGACAAATGTACTCTGAGGTGGGGAATGACTCAAAAATTATCAATGCTCCATACCGTCAGGCTGTTGGAAGTTTACTATATTTGTCTGTGGCAACCAGACCTGACATCACTTTTTCAGTACATAATGCTAGTCAGCATCTTGAAAAACCAGAAAAGATGCACTGGAATGCTGTGAAGAGAATCTTAAAGTACCTAAAGGGAACTATTTCTTATGGCTTGTATTATCCAAGGAATGAGGATATTCGTTTGTCTGTATTTTGTGATTCAGATTATGCAGGAGATGTTCTTACTCGAAGATCGACCACAGGTTTTGTTGTTAAGTTTGGTGAAGCTACTATAGCTTGGAGCTCTCAGAGGCAAAAAGTGGTGGCATTATCAACAACTGAAGCAGAATATTTAGCTTCTTGTCAGGCTGTAAAAGAAATTGTATGGATACAGTCAATTTTACAAAATATTATTAATCAGAAAGAAATTACTACCACCTTGTATATGGACAGTCAAAGTGCCATCCGGTTGATCAAGAACCCTGAGTATCACAAACGAACAAAACACATAGACGTGAAGTATCATTTCATACGAGAAAAATTTAAGTTGGGAATCTTCAACCTTGAACATGTAAGCTCTACAGATCAGCAAGCAGATATTCTTACCAAACCACTCACTAGAAGCAATTTTGAAAAAATAAGACAGCTACTTTATGTTGGTGATGCTAAAGTTCTTGCTGACAGAAGACTACAGAAGTGTTAAACATTTGTTAATTGAAGTGGGAGTGTTGTGATAATCAATTAAAAATGTTTATTATTATTATTTTAAAGTACTGTGCTACTGTCTTATGTTTTGTCCACTTTGCAGTTGTCTATGCTTTGGCATAATAGTTCTTTGCAAAGAGTAAATGCATATACAGACTTTTAGTAGATTTACTGCTCTTTGCCTCTTGCCTAATGGTTGTGTGCCTCTTGAGTTAAAGATAACTGTAGCAGTTTTTCTTGTTAATAAAACTTGTCATTATCCTTTTGTGAGAATCAGTGGTATTATATTTAGCCTTTCAACACACTAGTCTTCAGTTAACAAAGTATTATAATGTTTCTTCGAAATACATATCTTGTACTAATCTAGCTTAGTGTTTCTAGTTTCTGCCATCCCACTGGCTGGTCACTGAGACTCTGTACCCGCACGCGCGTGCACCCTATTTCCCTGTGTCGGTCTCTCCACTCGGCCACCTAGGACAACCGGCGGCGACGAGAGACAAAAGTGGCGACGAGAAGCGATAGAAGAACCGTGGACCAGCCCACTTGCAGCAGCCAGACAACAGCAATCGGAGCACGCAGAAGTTTCTCCCACCCAGCCACCCATCTTCGCTTATTTTGAAGGTACATATTCTGTTACGTGTTTTGTGGACTTTTTTGTTGCAGCGAGCCCTTCTTTACATTGCATCTGTGTTTTGTTCTAATTTTCTTGTATGCGCGTCGCCTAATCGGTCAGCATGGCCACTTCCCCGAACCCAAACTTAATGGGAATTATTCAGTTACAGACGACGCAAATCACTCAACTGCTCCAAGCGGTGTCCCAGTTGACGGCACAGAAGCTTCACAGATGGTTCTTGATACTGTACAATTATCAGATTTTATAGAGACCTACCACTAAACATGCCAAAGCGGACGCACTTTCCCGACTTCCAGTTGGCCAGGATGTGTCGTTTGATTCTTCAGAAATGGCGTGTTGCCAGATCGACTCCAAGGATGCTTCCGCTGTCGCAGACTTTCCTTTGAACTCTCTTCGGATTGCACAAGAAACAGCCACCGACACATACGACAACCGGTGGTAACGAGACAAAAAAGGCTGAGGCAAAACACAGAAGATTAATTCCCTTTGAGGTAAGTCTTATTACGGTTCATGGGGAAGGGTATCGCCAGAATATTTGGAAGGAAGTCGCCAGAACACTTTTACTTCGAACAGGGTCACAAAGGTTGAAAAACACTGCATTAGACTTACAAGGTCATTTGAAGGCCATTGTGTATGCCTATCCATAACGTGGAATTGCTGCGTCAACTCGTACAATGAGTGTGTCAGCAGATACGACAGACGCCGGAATATGGGAAGAAGTGAGACAGACAACGATGCGGCGCATAGACGCCCTCATTACAGCTCGTGGTGGCCATTTTGAGCACCTTATGTGCAGAACTGTATGTTGTAAATCAAGCTTCATCAACACAAATGACCTGCCTGCATAGTGTAGTGGTCTGTGTTATGTACACCACGTGCCTCTAGCGCGGTAACGAAAGCAAGTAAACCAGATTTGTACCGGACATGTTCCCATCGTTATCAGGTGTCATAGCGAATCCCCAGGCTTTTCCAACATCTTTACGTACACACCTGGTGGTCTTGGGGTAGAGTGTTCGCCTGGTATCGAAAGGTCGCAGGTTCAAAACCGACCTGAACTTCGATATTTTTCTTTCCTTTGCGCTTTAACCCATCCTTCACCTCTCATCGACGTGAGGAGTCATTGGAAACGACACATGGTTCGGATTCCACGTTAAGCTGTAGGTCCCATTTCCCCTGTTGGATAACAGGGATAGGCTAGGGACAGGTAAGTCGCAGAAGTGGCGTCCAACTAAAAGACTTGCACCAGGCCACTGACAAGTACTTAGGCTCGAACAAACAAAAATACACCAAAATCGTATGATAGATAATGTAGAGGTCCCTTATTCCACTAGTGATACTCTCGCATCTGTAAAACTCTGCAGTCGCTCATTAGAGGCATCTGCGTGTGCCATGCCGCATTGCACTTTGACCTGCCGGTACGCCAGTAGTGACGGTGCAGTGTGCCTCTGAAGTTGCGCTTTGTGACGTTATTTGTGTGGTGAAGTGTCGGATGGGTCGACGATTGGTAATCAATCCTGCTAATATAGTGTGATGGTTGAGGTGAAGTTACAAAGTAACCTTCTTCGTGTGGATGGTATTGGTGTAGAAGATGAATCATTCGCATGTTACCTATTATCTATTATAGTGTTTCTAATCTATTCTCATATTTATGCACTATAAGAGATACCAGAAAACATGTGAATGATTCTTCTCCTAGACCAAGAACGTATTCACGAAGAAGGGCTCTTCGGAATTTCAGCCGCGGTGGAGTAGCCGAGCGGTCTAAAGCGTCTCGCTGCGGAGCGCGCGGTTGCTCGCCGTGGAGGTTCGAGTCCTCCCTGGGGCATGGGTGTGTGTGTTGTCCTTAGGTTAGTTTATCTAGGTTTAAGTAGTTTGTAAGCTACGGACTGATGACCACGCAGTTTGTAAGCTACGGACTGATGACCACGCAGTTTGGTCCGATAGAATTACAAACATTTGAACATGACCACGCAGTTTGTAAGCTACGGACTGATGACCACGCAGTTTGGTCCGATAGAATTACAAACATTTGAACATTTTTTTCGGAATTTCATCTCAACCAATTGCAATACATTAGCCGGATTGATTACCAATCGCCGACCCATCCGACACTTCACTACACAAATAACGTCACAAAACGCGACTTCAGAGGCAAACTGAACCGTCACTACTGCCGGTACGGCAGGTCAAAGTGCAATGCGGCATGGCACACGCAGATGCCTCTAATGAGCGACTGCAGAGTTTTGCAGATGCGGGAGTATCACTAGTGCAATAAGGGACCTTTACATTATCTATCACAAGATTTTGGTGTATTTCTGTTTATTCGAGCCTAAATACTTTCCTTGTGAGACACACGAAATTATTATTGTTATTACTTACACATCTGGGGACCGCCAGACTTCTCTCCATTGAAAGTAACATGCGTTCTGTTAGCTCACTTTTCTTTTTTTCAATCGTGGTCTTTGTATTACACGTATTACACATTTGGCTGAGGTATCCCCGTTCCTTCTTGGTGTTGTATTTCGGGTGGCCACCAGTGAAAATTGAAAACGGCATGCAAGTGAGAGGGTGTCCAGTCTGGGAGACGACTTTGGGCGCGGTTTGGTTTTCCTGGAACCGCAGAGCGCCTTCTGCGGTGACAGACGTGTTTTGAGATGGCCAGCTATGCGGCTTTCCCAGAACCTCGGAGCAACTGCAAAGTAGCGGCCGCGGCCCGAAGGACGCCGGCTGGGCAGGTTCAGGTTGAGGAAGCACCGTGTCCACGCTAGTTCCAGCGCCCGCCGCCAGGAGCGGGCCCAGCCGCCGTCGCCCCGCCAGTGTTGTGCAGGAAGTGCGGCTGTCGACACGGCTCTACCCTACCATGGCGGCTCTTGGACAGGTACGTGTGCCAACGCCGGAGAAACCCAACAGCTTCCAGAGGCGACAACATCTGCGTGCTCCCCAAGAATCGGCGTGGGACCATAGTTACTATCGACACATCTTTCGGAAGAAAGAAACCTAATTTCGTAAGCCGTTTTTCGCTGTCGTGTTGAGATGTTAACCCCTTATTGGGAACTACTGCCATCAAACAACATCAAAATTGCGCACGGTTTTCCGCAATTCGTCTTCGGATGGGTGTTGCGCCAAATAGTTAAGCTCTTTGGGCGTGTCCTCAAGTTGGAACTAACGTTGACACCGCCGCCCGCGGTGGCCGAGGTGACTGAGGCGCACCAGTCACGGTCTGCACGGCGACTACGGTCGGGGGTTCGAATCCCCCCTCGGGCATGGATATTTGTGACGTCCTTAGTCTTAGATAGTTCATAATTGAGTTTGTTTATGTCCTAGGAGGCGATCCAATTATTATATAGTAGAAAGATATAAAAAGCTAAGATCGCTGATCATCAATTTTTATTTATGACGACCGGTTTCGCTTAACTATGTCAGTTTGCTATTGACCCCGTACTTAAGTCCCATAAGCTAAACAAACATTTGAACGTTGGCACCAGTTTTGGTACGGCTTCATTGCTTGACGGTATTTTGACCAAACATCATAGGACTTCGTGCCAATATCGGTACGTCATTCACGCGTTGGTGCCAACGTTATTTCATTCTTTTTATACATAGAAACAGTCTAAAGCGCAAGATTGTATATTTATTACCAACTAGTTTCATTCATTCACACTGTATTTTACTGAGAAATACTCTGAAGATGGCCCAACAGTGGGCTGAAACTAGTTGGTAATAAATAACCACTCTGACGCTCTAGATTTTTTTATATATATAAAATTATCGTAAGGGTGCTGTCATCCTAAAAAAACAAAATGTTTCCAAAAATATGTGATTGTTTCATTCGGTTTTTGTCGTCTGCTCGTCTTGAATCTGTTTTCCTTCTTTCGTTCGTTCTTCGTCAACATTTATTTTAAACTTTCAGAAGTATTCAAAATAGTAGAGGTGTATTAGTAGCCGCCCTCGAACATGGATGTTTGTGTTCTGTTTAGCATACGGTAGTTTATAAGTTTAGGGACTGATGACCCTGAAGTTAAGTCCCATAAGCTTAACAAACATGTGTACTTGTTTTGTTTTGTTTTTTTGTATCAGTAATGGGTTCATTTGTGAAAGCAACCACAAAAATCAAAATGGCACTGTAAAATTTAGGCGAGATCAGTGACAACACTGAAGTGAATATATAAAAAGGAAAATAAACTTCTCAAACTTGATTATGTTTTTAAAACACTCGCTTACTGATTACAATTTTAGAAAAACAATATTCCAAAACATTACCTGTCAAGTTTCACATATTGCTCTGTAAACTTCAAGCGCTATCAGTGATATCTCATTGTTATTTTGAAAAGGAAGTATAGGCTTTTGAAATTGTCTACTGCATCAATAAATCGAAGTACGAAATGAACTTTAGCGTGTACCTTTCATTTTTTTTATTTCAGTCTTTTGAAAGAACGGATTCTACATCCACGAGGACCTCTTCAGTATGGATCTATGGAAGGAATAACTGATCTAATCTACACTCCATATTTTAACAATGTTATCGATCAGCTTTTACAGTGTTTCCTTTTTTGTTTTGCAGTGAAAAACTATAATTATTCGCACTCAAACCGCTAATACATCGGCTGCTGTCGCAAAAATATTATTTAATGTTGGCGCCTACTTTGGGACCAATGTTTGGGCGCAAAGTTGTATACAAGGATGTTACATGTTACCTTCAGCAAAACGTTTCGCCGTAGTCTACCTCTTTCGCAGTTGTGCACGTTCCTTCGATATTATGTTACTTTATATAGTTCATGGTGAGTTATGCATATGGATTAGCTAATTCTTATCTGCGACATTGCAAATGGATTAATGTTTACAGCGAGGAGGAGACCTGGCACTCCACTATGGAATGGACATACAGTCAAAAAGGAGGCATTCCTGTGCCAGTGAATGATGTACTATATGACAGATTTGGTCACTTGTGTGATAATGGATCAAAAGGAAGCGTTGTGTTTATCTTCAAGGGTACTTTAAAACATTCAAATTTTGAGACTGTTCTGGGCTTTACACAAAAATAGACTTATAATCAGACATTTCACTTAAATTAACGCGTAATACAAAAATTTTTAGTCATACGAACAAAACTGTAGTATTTATATTTCAGGTAGTATGCGCCCTTTTTTTTTTTTTTTTTTTTTTTTTTTTGTCGATGTTAGTTATAAGCGAGAAATTATGTTTTGAAAAAAAATCATGTTACATTGTTCTTCAGAATTTTACGGCCTCACGCGATTGTTGCCAACTACAACAACAACGTGTTAGAAATCTTTGCCAAGATATTAATATTCTTATAAATCCACAAAGAAGGACTTGGTTCGTACAAACCATGATGTAAATAACTGATGTTCACTCCTCTGTGATTGACGGCCTCTTCTATGTACCCTTGTCCGCCCTGTGAAAGTAATTATTCTTGTAAAACATAATATTTGCATTGTCACATGATTGGCTATTGACAACGTCACATGAGTGCTAACATTATCACACCAGGCCGCCAGGACGTTAAGTAAAATTTAACAGAGGAAAAGTAGAATTATTATACTGATCACAAATCTGTCGCCAAAGTTTAATTGAACATATAATGCCATTACGCCACTATTGACAAACTGCATGTTGAGATACCAACACGATCTCTAGGGCAGGTGGAAAAAATAAAATAAAGCAAAATGTTTGTTTTTTTGTTTGTAAATCTAAGGGACTTAACTACGTTGGTCATCAGTCCCTAGGCTTACAAACTACTTACACTAAAAGAAATGTGTGCTAAGGACAACACAGACACCCATGCCCGACGGAGGACTCGAACCCCCGACGGCGAACGATTGCGCGCACCGCAGATAGCATTCACACAATTTTCATTATAGCAGATTGTCGCTTATAAGGCGTGTTGTCATTTATGTATAAAAACCGGAACACCTGATTTCCAGCGGCCATTTGTATAAAATAGCTGCTAGTCGATAAAATAATTTGGCCGGTCTAGCAAATTCACTTCAGGCGTTAACTGTAAGTTAACGTTAGTAAACTTTTACTAACGGCAGCGGCGGCGTAGTGTGTTGCTCTTAGCAACAGACGTTGCATGCCATTTGAAAATCCAATTCCTCTAGGCATCACGTGACAATGTTGGCAAAGGACGCAGAATTCCGGCAATCGCGTAATGTTGGTATTAGCCAGCCGCGTGACAACTCAAAATGTTCAAATGTTTGTTAAGCTCAAGGGACTTAACTGCAGGGTCACCAGTCCCTCAACTTACAAACTACTTATTAAATACCTTATACTAAAGACGGCACAAACATCCATGCCGCCGCGGTGGAGTAGCCGAGCGGTCGAAAGCGTCTCGTTGCGGAGCGCGCGGTTGCTCGCCTTGGAGGTTCGAGTCCTCCCTGGGGCATGGGTGTGTGTGTTGTTCTTAGGTTAGTTTACCTAGGTTTAAGTAGTTTGTAAGCTACGGACTGATGACCACGCAGTTTGGTCCGATAGATTTACAAACATTTGAACATTTTGAACATCCATGCCCGAAGCGGAATTCGAACCCCCGACAGGGAGCGGCCTCGCGCATCGCAACATAGCACCTCAATGCGTTCGGCCGCTCCCCTGCGGCTCGTGACAAATGTTTCGTCATGAAATCTTCGTAGTACCGGAATAAATTACTTTTACTGATCGGACAAGGGACTAGTCAATCGTAGTGCTTGAACTGCATTATATATTTATTTCTTGATATGTACGCAATACTAATCAAGTCATTATGTGTGGTTCGGATTTCTAATATTAACATCTGGGCAAAGATTTTAGACCGTGTTGCTGTTGATGTTGCCAACATAATAACTCGAGGCTGCCGGAACAGGGAAGGAAAATTTTACCTTTTCCTCCACTGTAAACAATGTCACTCCACAAACGTAGCCGAAAATTTTTACACCAGTGCGCGATGGGACAACCTTAGCAATTATCGAAGAGAATAATAATTTTACATTAAGGCGAAATTCTATTGTGGACGAAATACCAGCGATATTGGCTAATCCATTTACGATATCGGGTTTGCAGAGCCTAATGCTGGCGTCCGAAAATATTTTCCACTGTTGTGAAATGCTACCGACTTTCATTTATCAGTCTTAGATGCGTTCGGATATGATTCTTTAATTTGCTTTTATTGGATACTAGCTGAAAACCGCGCGTTGCCCGGGTATTTATTTATTTATTCCTGCCAGTTTTCAGGTATATATTCATTTCTATAAGGGCTGTATGTCTGTAAAATCTCTTGAGAATACAATTAGTAGTACAGAAGTAATAGATTAAAACTTGGTGCATGATGGGCCGGTTTCCATAAACGTTACTGTTTATGTGGTCATATCTCATGAACTACGTGCCGTACTGTGATACAATTTAGAAGATACACTCAACTATATGCGTGTCTACTGTTTGTAAAATTTTCTGCGGCTCAAATTTGTATTGTAGAAATTATAAATTCATAACGTCTTACCGAATGCCGTAGTTTTAGACCGTGAACAGCGGAACGTTTCTCTTTCTGTACTCATATCTCATGAACTGCGTGTTGTATTGTGATACAATTTAGAAGGCACATTCATTTATATGTATGTATAATGTCTGTAAAATTTCTTGCGGCTGCAATTTATAGTGTACAAATTATAAGTTGTAACATGATACCGAATGCTGTAGTTTTACTCCATAAACAGCAGAAAAGTAGTAAGCGAGAAACTTTTTTTCCTTTTATCTTTTTGCTATGGCTGTCAGCGAGAAAAAGTTTAATAAAGGTTTGAAATTATGTTTAAAGTTTGTTGCAAGTCGCTAAGTACACTCATTCTCAAAGCGTGCATATAAAGTCTCGCTGCATTATGTGGCAGTTTATTGCGATTCCTATAGTTTATGACGTCATATCTTCTGAACCATGTAACGCATGTGATTCTTAACCCTGCCGCAATTGTTACCTCTCGGCAAGGAATGTGTGTACCAAATTTGGTTGGAATAGGTCTAGTCGTTTAGGAGAAAATGAGCAGCATTTTCGCTGAATGCAGCAGTTTTTCGCGCATCTCATTGTTTATGACGTCCTATCTCGTGAACTATGTATCGTACGTGATTCTTACATTTATGGCGACCGTCCTCTTAGATTGAAGCTTACGTGTACAAAATTTCATATAGATTTGAACAAAACTGTAGAATTGTATACAACGCGTACAAACATACGGACACTATATTATTTGATATTCCTTTCAATTGTTTTATGTATGATGTGTCATTTATATGATCCGATTCGAAATTATAGAGTTTAATCTGCAGACGTAACAGTGGCACTCCATTTCATACGAAAATTTGGTGTAGATGAACTGATTGAAAACGTAAGAGTCGAAAATTAGTATAGACGTAATTTTATCTATGTTATGTGGATTGGTACGAGGTCTGCGACTGTATTATAAACTTTTTGAAATAATTTATACTGCAGCAGTCACTTTTTACTAACATTTTTATTAGCACGACGTGTTTCGGCAGTAAACTGCCATCATCGGGTGCATTTCACAGTTATAACACAAAATATAACTAAACAGTAATGAACCTCTAACTGTGGAAAACACAAAACATAACAGAACAGTAATGAACGTGTAACTGTGAACTGCATCCGATGACGGCAGCTTGCTGCCGAAACGCGTCATGCTATAAAAATATTAGTAAAAAGTGATTGCTGCAGTATAAATCATTTCGAAAATTAGTAGCTAGAGTTTAAGCATGATGAAATAACATGTTATAATATGATGATGATATGCGGAGCCAGGGTCTTAGATAACGAGGGCGGGGAGAAAGGGTGTCTAATCTCTAAACTCAAAAAGCATGGACTTAGTCGCTTAGTGTTCAAATTTGAAACTTAGAAACGGCTTTACATAATGGAAGAAAACGGCTTAATTTTGTTGCTCGATCGTTGTAGTAATTGAGAAGTTGTCTTACGTAAAGATAAAGGCGGTAAGTAGAGGTACTTCCCCTCGCCCCTCCCCCCCCTCTCTCTCTCTCTCTGTCTCTGTCTCTCTCTCTGTCTCTGTCTCTGTCTCTCTCTCTGTCTCTGTCTGTTCTCTTGGCCTTGAAGGTACTTTCAGCAATATGAGCCTTGTATCAAAGGTAGGCAGTAACCGAGAATGTTGAATGCTTGTAAGACATTAAGTGTGTGTGTGTGTGTGTGTGTTTCATTAATAATATCAGTAGACCACAATAGTCAACATTCTCTATCATAAATTTTTATTTTAAAAAATTAGGAAACATTGAGAATATACCAATATTTCATACAAATTTTCAAAAACAGTCAAGATCGTAAAATTCGTACTCTGGCCGTCGTCTCCTCACACCACCCGTGGAAACATTCTGAAAATGGTCGTAATTGATCGAAACCGGTCACAATAAATATAAAATTGTTATCATATCTTGACTGTTTTTCTGTAAACAAGTTTATACAAAAAATGTTCAAATGTTTGTTAAGCTTATGGGACTTAACTGCGGAGTCATCAGTCCGTAAACTTACAAACTACTTATGAACTAACATACTAAAGACTGCACAGTCCATGCCCGAGGGAGGATTCGAAGCTCCGACGGGGAACGGCCTCGCGCAACTGGGCACAGCGCCTTAATGCGCTATGTCATTGGGCCGCGGCGAGTTTATACATAAAGTTCAAGACAGTTACATAAAAGAGAAAACAGCTATAGCTTAAATTACAGAAAACCAAAAGTAACAGGATTTTTTTATTATTATTTTTATTATTTTTCTGACTTCAAAATTCTGAAAATTTTGCTTAAAAACGGAAATTATACATTTACCGTTACAAAAGTGTAGGTTATTAGCCTTATTGGAGTACGCATTGACAACTAACAAGAACAATTCCTAAATTTTCCTCGCTACTATGTTTCCAAATTCGAAAGAAAAAGCATCAATTTCGGTAAGAGAGTGCCAGATCGTAGCAGGCTCCTGGCGTTTTAAATCCAAACATAGATAAGACAGCAATGGAACTGAACAACAGTGATTAAAAACAAAATCAGGTCACCAACCTTACGAAGATGACGTCAAATGTTCCTCTCCAACTGTGTTATGTCCCTACCATCCAACTGTGTTATGCCTCTACCATCCCCCTCCCTTTTCCTCCCCCCTCCCCCCCCCCTCCCCCACGCAGCAAGATTCCTAATTCCCATCCTAATCGGCGCTAGCCACGTAATGTAAGCAACAATCCATCTCCAGCGTAAATACTCCCATAGGCCATAGCATAGCTCGGTAAAAGTGTACTTACAGTATTGTGGAGTTTGTAATCGGTCCTGCTGCTGCTGTTTCTCGTGATGAACGATAGGAAGTGAACACGACGAATCTTCAGTAGGATACAAGGAGTTAGTCAAATTGCTATTCCCAATTTTCTATGTTAACTCAATTACGTAATATGTTATTTTGTTTCACTCTAACAGCTGCCACTACGGTCGGGGGTTCGAATCCCCCTCGGGCATGGATATTTGTGCCGTCCTTAGCCTTAGTTAGTTCTTAAACAGTTTGTAAGTTTAGGAACTGATGACCCCGTAGTTAAGTCCCATAAGCTATACAAACATTTGAACATTTAGACGCGGTCGTTCCCCTAACGATTTACTCCTTGAAGTGACTTATGGTCGTCACCACTCTCTTAAAATGTTTTAACTCAAGAAGTTAAAGGAAATTAGAAGCGCTATAATTCGCAGTCGTAACATACGCATTTACTAACTCACAAAGGTAAAATTTTTGCCGCGGCGGAGTGGCTGAGCACATTGACGCACTATACTCAGATGTGCGAAACCGTTCCTCGTCGGGGGTTCGAATCCCCCCCCCCTTGGGCATGGATGTTTATTCTGTCTTAAGTTACTTTATATGTAGTTTGTAATTTTAGGGACTGATGTCCCCGCAGTTGTCCCATAAGCTTAACAAACATTTGAACAGCGTCAGAGGAACAGAAATAGTGGTAATAATAGAAAGTTGCTGCAGAGGAGTTGATGTTGTGTTCACTCCACCAAACGAATTTCATAAGCAGCTGGGTCCAGATACTGTAGTGAGCATGTACTGCCATGCAACACCCACCTGACTTACCCGAAGCAACAGCAATTAATATACGATCAAATAACATAACTCTTGATCAAACACCATTATTCGTTTGATCAGTAGCAATTACAGCTCTATAACTACTACTATCATTACCAGTACTAGCTGGAGCAATTACCATACTACTAACTGATCGAAATCTTAATACATCATTCTTTGACCCAGCAGGAGGAGGTGATCCAATTCTTTATCAACACTTATTTTGATTCTTTGGTCACCCAGAAGTTTATATTCCAATTCTGCCAGGATTTGGTATTATTTCACATATTGTTTGTCAAGAAAGAGGAAAAATTGAATCATTCGGAACCATAAGCCTTTCCGTCATCGCACAATGAATATTTAAGTAATCACTTAGGTAAAGTGTTTTACAGGTAGATTTTCCAGTCCTCTTTCTAATGCACTGATTCGAATTACTGTGCTCATAAATTTAAACAAATTGCGGTCGATAAACAAAATAATTTAGTTTACACAAGGACAACATATTAAAGTAAACAAAAATAATATGAGGGTCACTCCAAAAGAAATGCACACTTTTTTTTTTTAATACAGTTTTCATTCAGCATGTTTGAAAATTTACAGGAAGGTTAGAAGCGGGGCAGACACAGAGGGAGGTGGCTGCAGCTATTGGAGTGTCCCAAAGTGTAATTTCCAGGACCTGGACGCATTTTCAGACAGCAGGAATCGATTAAAGAAGGCAAGGCCGAGGTCGCCTACGGATAACATCAGCAAGAGATGACCGTTATGTCCGGTTAACAGCTCGTCGAGACAGGAGGCTGAATGCAACGCATCCTCCAGGAAGCAACAGGACGGGCAGTATCAACACAAACAGTCCGAAATCGCCTTCGCGAATGTGGCCTCTACGCACAGAGGCCTGTGATGTATGTCCCATAGAAACCACATCAGGGTTGGAGTGTTGGTGCCGTGTTCTGTTCACGTTCCCTCATCTGGAGAGAACGTGGAACGCGGAACAATCGTGCTTATGTGCTGGGACCATCATCATATCATGATGGTGAACGAGGAATCGGCTATGTCATTGAGAATGGCGCTTTGACTACTGAGTTGTATAGCGACGAGATCCTTCGACATTTGTTGTATCCTAAACGTATTCCGTAGCAGATGGGTTCCTTCTAATGGACGAAACGCTCTGCCCCACAGAGCTGCACTAGTGGAAAACATGCACGAGGCTGACGGAATTGAAAGAATGGCGTGGCCAGCTTGCAGCCAGACCAGCCCTCCCACAACAGTTGCATAGCTGGATATTACACTATTGGAAGAAGAGCCAGATATCTACATCTACATGGGATACTCTGCAACAATATATTTTCGCATTCGGAGGAGAATGTTGGCGATTGGAGTTTCGCAAGTAGCCCACGCCGCAGAGATAAGCGCCGTTGTTGTAATGATTCCCATCCCAGACCCTGTATCATTTCCGTAACGCTGTCCCCCTTGTATCGTGACAATACGAAACGCGCTGCCCTTCTATGGACTATTTCGATGTCCTCTGTTAAACCCACCTGATAAGGATCCTACACTGGGCTGTAATACTCAAAAAATGGACAAACAAGCGTAGTGTATGCAGTTTCTTTTGTAGTTCTGTTGCATGTTTTAAGGGTTCTGCCAATACAATGCAGTCTCTGGTTCGCCTTCCCCACGACGTTATCTATGTGTTCTTTCCAATTTAAGTCGCCGGCCGCGGTGGCCGAGGTGACTGAGGCGCTCCAGTCACGGTCAGCACGGCCACTACGGTCGGGGGTTCGAATCCCCCCTAGAGCATGGAAATTTGTGCCGTCCTAGTTCGTAAGTAGTTCATAAGTAGTTTGTAAGTTTAGGGACTGATGACCCCGTAGTTAAGTCCCTTAAGCTTAACAAACATTTGAACAGTTTGATGACCCCGTAGTTAAATCCCATAAGCTATACAAACATTTGAACATTTTGAAAGTTTCCATACAGCAATTAACCGGCGTTGCGTGGTGAAACGTTGTTGTGATGCCTCGTGTAAGGAGGAAAATTGCGTACCATCACGTTTCCGACTTTGATAAAGGTCGGATTGTAGCCTATCGCGATTGCGGTTGGTCGCGATCCAATGACTTTTACCGAATATGGAATCGGTGGGTTCAGGAGGGCAATATGGAACGCCATGCTGGATCCCAGCGACCTCGTATCACTAACAGTCTAGGTGACAAGTATCTTATCCGCATGGGTGTAACGGATCGTTCAGCCACGTCTCCATCCCTGAGTCAACAACCATCTTCACGATCAGTTCGACGACGTTTGCAGCAGCATGGAGTATCAGCTCGGAGACCATGACTGCTGTTACCCTTGACGCTGCATCACAGGAGCGCCTGCTATGGTGTACGGGACAACGGACCTGGATGCACTAATGGCAAAACGTCATTTTTTCGGATGAATCCAGGTTCTGTTTATATAATCATGATGGTCGCATCCGTGTTTGGCGACATCACAATTAACGCACATTGGAAGTGTGTATTCATCATCGCATTACCGGCGTATCACTCGGAGCGACGGTATGGGGTACCATTGGTTACCTCTTGTTCGCATCGACGGCACTTTGAACAGTGGCCGTTACATTTCAGATACGTTACGGCCCGTGGCTCTAACCTTCATTCGATCCCTGCAAAATCCTACGTTTCAGCAGAATAATGCACGACCGCATTTGCAGGTCCTGCACGGGACTTTCTGGATACGGAAAATGTTCGACTGCTGCTCTGGCCAGTACATTCTCCAGATCTCTCACCAACTGGAAACGTCTGGTTAATGGATGACCGAGCAGGTGGCTCGTCATAATACGCCAGTCCATACTCTTAATGAACTGTGGTATTGTGTTGAAGCTGCATGGGCATCCGTGCCTGTACACGCCATCCAAGCTCAATGCCCAAGCGTATGAAAGCCGTTATTAGGGCCAGAGGTGGTTTTTTGGGTACTGATTTCTCAGGACATATGCACCTAAATTGCGTGAAAATGTAATCACATGTCAGTTCAAGTATAATATATTTGTCCAATGAATACCTGTTTATCTTCTGCATTTCTTCTTGGTGTAGCAATTTTAATAGCCAGTAGTGTAGTTTGCACATTTAGCACTGAAAGTACCTTCTAAATTATATCTTAGTTGGACACACAGTTCATAAAATATAGGATCATAAACAAAGAGGTTCATGAAAAACGAGACCGCGCGGTTTGGGGCGCCGCGTCACGAATGCGTGGCTGCTCCCGTCGGAGGTTCGCGTCCTCCTCCTCTTTGTTTGTTTGTTTGTTTGTGTAGTTTGTCCATTAGTTAAACTGATGTGTAAGTGTTGAGACCGATGCCCTCAGCAGTTTGGACCCTTAGGTTCAGAAACGTTTGAACATTTGAACTTGAAAAACTTTCCCATGCGCATTAGGTGTTAATTTATATTGTCTTTATTACCACAGTAGCAAAACATTTCGCAGACATTTCACGAGAGTTAGACCCGTATGAAGTGTGGTGAAGAGAGTGCATTTTCAGAGAAGCAAAAACAGCAGAGCTGTCGCTTGAGTAACATTATCATCGTCCCGTAGAATGTGGTCCAAGTCGACACTGACTGTGTAGTGAAAACACGAAGGATCGTCCGCAGATGAACCTGGAGCAGGCAAGTCATGTTTTGACTGCAGGGGACCGTCAAGAACTGTTTAGGGTTATTTTAAACATCCCATAAACTCTCCGAAAGGGGTAATTCATGAGTTTGAAAGCGATAGCAGCAATCCAGCAACACAATTATTGTGCGTTCGTGCATTGTCGGAGTAGAACCTCATGTTATTATTGTTCTTGTGTCGTGAGACTGGTTTGATGCAGCTGTCCACGCTACGCTGTCGTGTCCAGGCCTTTTCGTCCCGGAATAAGACCGGAACCTTCATCCTTTTGTGCCTGCTTACTGTACTCATTTCGCGGTCTCCCACTGCGATTTTTACCCATCTCACTTTCCTACTATGCTGAATTGACGATCCTTGATGTCTTACAATGTGTCCCACCAAATGATCCCTTCTCATAATCGAGATATGGCAAAAATTTCTTTTCCCCCAAATTCTGTTAACAACCTCCTCATTAGTTATGTGATCCGTCTTATTATGCTTTCCCAGCGTAATAACACTTCGAAATCTCTTCGGGTTTTCTGCCGGATACTGAAATCTGATTCAATATTTCGACGGCACAACTGTCCGTCATCTTCAGGAATCGTCGCTGCTGCTGAGTCCAGCTGAATACTGAATACTGGTCAGCAGCAGCGACGATGCTGAAGATGTCGGACAGTTGTGCCGTCGAAATATTGAATCAGATTTGAGTATACGGCAGAAAACCCGAAGAGACTTTGAACAGTTATGTGATCTACCCATCTAATCTTCGACATTCGTCTTTAGTACCACTTTTCAAATACTTGTATCATCCTCATGCCTGAACTCCTTATCGTCCACGTTTCACTCCCGTAACGTGCTACGCTCCAGACAAATGTTTTCTTGAACTGAACGAGGTGGAGCAGTGGAAACACACTGGACTCGCATTCGGAAGGATGGTCGTTCAAGTTCATCTCCGACCATCCCGATTTAGGTTTTCCGTGATTTCCCTAAATCACTCCAAGCAAATGTCGGGATGGTTACTTTCAAAGGGCAAGGCCGATTTCCTTCCTCACCCTTACCCAAACAACCCGAGCGTAAGTTCCTCCTCTAATGACCACGCTGTCGACGGGACGTTATACACTAATCTTTCTTATTCCTCCTTCCCTTAAATTAATATTGGATGTCAACAAATTTGGCTTTTACATAAATGTTTTTCTTCCCATAGACGTTCTGCATGTTATAACTTCCTTACTTCGGCCATCAGAAGTATTTCATTTTTGCTATCCAAATTACAAAACTCGTCTGTTACCTTTATTGTGTCATTACCTAATTTAATTCATTCAGCATTGCTCATAAGCCGTACTTTTATACATAAATTTCATACCTTCATGCTGGTCTGTAACAAAGAATTATATTAGACTAGCTTAACCCCCGCTGCTTCGCATGCGTAGGATAGCTGGTCTGCACCAGCTGTTTCTCCGTCTTAATTAAATTTTCATACACATAGCTTAAGTACTATCACAATAAAATGTTGTGGTACTAGTTGTAGAATCCACCCAGGGGGCCCACAGCTCTTTTGTGGGTACGTGTGTGGCGCGCACGGAGCCCCGAGCCGAAGTAGCCTTTCTTCCTCCCCAGGCTGCTCCATCCCCCCCCCCCCCACCACCCCCCGGTTCGTGCCTTTGCCCGGAGACGGGTGTCTGAGTAACTGTAGGTCATCTCCTTTTCTACGCTTTCCTTTTCCTACTGGTCCTTCCTTCCTTTCACTCGCTTTTTCCGCTCATTCTTCTTACTCTGTTGTTCCTACCTTGGAGCCATCCATACCATCTCCGCTTCGGCGTTTGAGATTCTCCCTTTTCTCACTTTTCTATCTCTCTCTTTCCATCCTCTATTCTTCTTTCTTCCTCCCTGTGCGTGTCTGAAGGCCGACCCACGCATTCCCATGTGTAGCAGGTGACGGGGTAACGCGTAATTCCCCGCCCCGGGTAGACAAGTAGGGCACGTACGTACCCCCTGGTAGAGGCCAGGCCCAGGGAGGGGTGATTACCCGAGCTGGTACCTTCCGACCATGCCGATTGGTCCCTCCGTCCGTTTCTCGGGAGGTGTGACCTGAGGTGTGAACAATCACTTAAGGCGGGGTAGCCCTCAGTGAGGGTCCCCATTAGGAAGGAGCGCGCCATCGGAGACGCCGGTAATCATGGGGGACACTTCCGCAATGACCTCTCTCTCTTCCCTTTTGACTTCGACCCAAAAACGAAAGTTGGATGCCCCTCAAACAAAGAAAATACTACCAAACGTTCCTAAGTTTCTGATTGTTACCCGTACTGATGGTCATGATTTCTCTAAGGTCAATCCCTTCATAATTCAGAAGGGTGTAGACGCCACTGCAGGTCCGTTGAAGAAATGTTCTCGACAACGTAATGGGAGTTTGCTGTTAGAAACAGATAATGCCTCTCAGGCTCAAAAACTGATCCGAGCCACGCTTTTGCACACTTTCCCGGTAAATGTCGAAGCCCACCGTACCCTTAACTCGTCACGTGGGGTGGTCTACTCTCGATCCCTCGACGGGTTATAGGACGTAGAAATAAAGGACTATTTGACTGATCAGGGCGTCATAGCTGTCCATGGGGTTATGAAAAAGGCTGACACAGGTTTGATACCAACCCAAACCGTATTTTTTACTTTTGACAAGGTGGATCTCCCTTCCAAAATCAAAGCAGGCTACGAAATTATATCGCCCCTATATCGCGAATCCCACACGATGTTACCAGTGCCACAGGTATAATCATACCCGTGCGCCTTGCCCTCATGCAGCCAAATGCGTCACCTGCGGCAGGGACGCTCATGAGGGGGACTGTCAGCCTACATCCCCTCACTGCATCAACTGCATGGGCGACCATGCTGCTTCATCAAGAGACTGCCCTGTTAACAAGGAGGAGCGGGTAATCCCAGAAATAAGAGTACGCGAAAAAGTTTCGACCTCTGCTGCGCGGAACTAGCCGGTCGAAAGCCCGCTGAGCTCCCAGCGGGTAAATACAGCGCTGTCCTTGCCTCTCCTCGCCCTACTAAGGAGGTTGGCACACAAACGTGTGACCTTACTTTTAGCGACACGGTTGTCAGATCGGCCAGTCCAAAGATTGCCCGATCAACTTCTCCACTCACTTCCTCTCACCGAAAAACACAGTCATCAGCAGCTCCTCCCAAATCACGAGCGTCTAAACCGGATGCCGGTACTTCCAAGAAAGAGCCTGTCCCTGAAGATTTCTTAAGATCTGAGCCTGCACAACCTACGTCTGCGCACACATCTCATCGTCATTCCTCTAAGAAGGCACACAGAAAAAAGTGCCACAAGGATCTGTGTTGAGCGTGGCACTTTTCGCCATAGCAATCAACCCAATTATGGATTGTCTTCCGACTGACGTCTCTGGCTCCCTTTTTGTGGACGACTTTGCGATTTACTGCAGTGCCCAGAGAACGTGTCTCCTGGAACGTTGTCTTCAGCGTTGTCTCGACCGTCTGTACTCTTGGAGTGTCGCCAATGGCTTCCGGTTCTTCAGTGAGAAGACAGTCTGTATAAATTTCTGGAGATACAAAGAGTTCCTTCCACCGTCTCTCCATCTTGGCCCCGTTACTCTGCCTTTTCTGGAGACGACGAAATTTTTAGGAATTATATTGGACAGGAAACTCTGCTGGTCCCCATATGTGTCCTATCTGGCTGACCGGTGTATTCGTTCCCTTAACGTCCTCCGTGTCCTCAGCGGCATGACATGGGGAGCGGATCGAACCGTCCTACTTGACCTCTACCGGTCCACTGTCCACTCAAAATTGGATTACGGAAGCTTCGTTTACTCTTCCGCACGGCCGTCCATTTTACGCCGCCTAAACTCGATTCACCATCGGGGTTACGCCTGGCGATAGGAGCTTTTTACACAAGCCCTGTTGACAGCCTCTATGCCAAAGCTGCCGAATTACCTTTACCCTATCGACGCGACATATTACTGTGTCGGTATGCATGTCGTTTGCTTTCGATGCCCCACCATCCTTCCTATCCATCGTTCTTTAACAACTCCCTCGATAGCCAATACGCGATGTCTGCGATTGCCCTGCTCCCTCCTGGAGTTCGTTTTCGTCGCTTACTTCGGCAGCTCGATTTTACTCTCCCTTCCACATTTCAAATAGGTGAGAGCCCAGTGCCACCTTGGCTTCAGGCTCAAGTTCGCGTTCACCTCGAACTCGCCTCACTCCCGAAGGAGAGTACTTTGGATGCTTTTTACTGCTCGCGGTTTCTTGAACTTCGTGCACTGCTCGAAAACTCCGTTTTCATATATGCGGATGTCTCAAAGACCACTGAAGGTGTCGGATGTGCGTTTGTCATCGGGGATGACTGTTTTCAGTACAGGTTTAATGCCCACTGCTCGAATTTCACAGCTGAGCTTTTTGCCCTCTATCAGGCTGTACTATTTATCCGCCGGTACCGTTCTCCTTCTTATGTCATCTGCTCTGACTCCCTCAGCGCCATCCAGAGTCTGAGCGACCCCTTTTCGGCCCATCCTATTGTGTAACCGCTCCCTTCAGTTATTAGCTTCTGACGGCCCCCACGTTCACCTCCTGTGGGTACCTGGCCACGCAGGCGTGCCTGGTAACGAGGCTGCTGATGCCGCTGCCAAGGCTGCAACTCTCTTACGTCGGACAGCTACGTACTGTGTCCCATCGCGCATGATATTTAAGGGCTCTTTCGCGGCGCCTTATATCGTCGTGGCATAATGTGTGGTCTTCGCTTACAAATAATAAGCTTCGGACTATTAAACCGCTCCCGGTGGCTTGGAGGACCTCGTCACGCCGCTCGGACGAGATCATCTTGGCCCGGTTGCGGATCGGCCACTTGCTCACTGATGACCCCGCACCGTTATGTTCCTGTGGCCACCCGCTGTCGGCTCGCCATGTTTTATTGTCGTGTCCCAATTTTACTCCTGTTCGGCTTGCACTAAATCTGCCGGACACACTGGAACAAATTTTAGCTGATGACGCGCAGGCTGTTGCTCGGGTAATGAATTTTATCACCTTGAACAAATTGTCAACGGACATTTAGCTCTTCCCTTTGTTGTTTTTTATTCTATGTTGTTTGTAAATCTTATGGAACTTAACTACGGGGTCATCAGTCCCTAAACTTACAAACTACTTATGAACTACTTACGAACTAGGACGGCACAAATATCCATGCCCGAGGGGGGATTCGAACCCCCGACCGTAGTGCGCGTGCAGACCGGGACTGAAGCGCCTCAGTCCCCTCGGCCACCGCGGCCGGCTTTTATTCTATGTTTTTAGCTGTTTTTCTATAGTGTGATTATCCTTGGGCACCTCCCAGTTTTGTTTCGGGCGCTAATGACCTCAGTAGTTGTGCGCCCTAAAACCACAAAAAAGAAAGAAAGAAACCACTTGTAGAATGGCCACGCGTATTGAGGCGCTGCGGTGCGCGCTGCTGTTCGCCATCTGGGATTCGATTCACCCCTCGGGCATGGGTGTTTGTTTTGTCCTTAGCATAAGTTAGTCTAAGTTAGTTTGAGTTAGTTTAATTAGTTTGTAAGCTTCTTGGGTACTGATGACCCGTAGTTAAGTCTCCTAAGATTTACAAACATTTGAACATTTGATTTTACTACTTGTAACCCTCTATGGCATCGCTTAATAGTTGAATTTCGAAAAATACTCCAACATGTGTCTTTTAAATTCCAACCAAGTATGCAAATATTTTTTCTAACTCTGGGTTTAAAATTGACTTAGTAGAAACGTCTTTTTTAAAAAATGTTACATCCCGTATTACACCCCTAAATGATTAATTTTCTGAAAATACCGAAACACGTGATTTTATTATTATTATTATTATTATTATTATTATTATTATTATTATTATTATTCTGGCCAAGAGTCCATATCCGAAGTTTCGTACTTATAGCTTGAAATTTGAGTAAACCAAAATATTTTTGAAAATCAATTTTTGCATCCCGTTTTTCACTCCCTTATAGCTAGAATTTACAAAAATACCGAAACACGTGTCTTTTAAATTCGAACTCCTCATCCAAATCTGAGTTTTGTAGTTCTAACTTCAAAATTGCCTAAATAGCAACATATGTTCGAAAAACATCCCCTCTAAAATTTAACCCCCTCAATGGTTGAATTTGCAAAAATACCGAAACACGTATTTTTTACATTCTAACGAACAATACAAATATCAATTTTTGCAACTCTAGCTTCAAAATTGTCTTGACAACAATGTGTTCTCTAAAAGAATTTTTGACCCCTAGTTTACCCTCTTACTTGCTGAATTTCCAAAAATAATGAAACTCGTGTCTTTTTTTTTTTTTTTTTTTTTTTTTTTTTTTCAATCCTGACCATGACTCCATATCCGAAGTTTTGTAGTTGTAGCTTAAAATTTGAATTAACAGCAACATACTTTTGAAAATCAATTTTTTTGCTTCCTTTATTTTACCTCCTTATTGGTTGAATTTCAAAAAATGCCGAAACACGTGTGTTTTTAATTGGAACCCTGTAGTTCTAGTTGTAGTTCTAGCTTTAAAACTGCCTAAATAGCGACGTATTTTCAAAAAAAAGTTTCATCCTCTTACGGACCGAATATCGAAAAATGGCTTCTTAAATTACGCCTACAAAGTAAGATCAACACCCTCAACAAATTTCCAGTTTCTATCTTCAGTGGTTCAGGCTGGGCAATGATGAGTCAGTCAATCGGGACATTGCCTTCTATATATAGAGACTAGCTGAATACTCGGCATTGCCCGAGTATTTATTCATTCCAGTCTTAATACCCGCCCCTACCCCTCTCTCTTTCTCTGTCTCTGTTCATCTCCTCCATTCCCTGTATCAGCCCATCTCCGCCTCTCTCCCTCTCTCTCTCTCTCTCTCTCTCTCTCTCTCTCTCTCTCTCTCTTTCTTTCTCTTTCTCCCTCCCTCCCTTTCTATCACCTCAGTCCAACGCCCCCTACCCCTTTCTAGGAAAGATTATATTTACGTGTTAACTTTCATTTGATCAACTATGTCTAAGGTTCCCTAATCATGCCCGTATGAAATATTGTATACCGCGGTTGGAAGGTAAATAGTGGCAACACTGCTGTGGAGATACTATGCAATGGAATCTACTATTGTCGCTGATAGCATACTTTGTTGACCTATCTACCGTACCTCGGAGCAATGGACTCGCCCGTCCCACGTCACTGGCGTGCGCACAATCGAGGGAATCAGTCACTTGTGAGCGAGCGATCTAACGTGAATTTGGATCAAGATTGGATGTGCCAGAAGTCGTACAGCACAACAGTGTCAGTGTCAGTATCACACGTTCTGCGCAACCCTGCCATCATTTTGCATGACAATGCGCGGACGCATACAGCACAAGCTGTGGCTGCTCTGTTCGGAGTCCTTGTCACTTTGATTTGATTCAAAAGGTGAAGGAGCCACTTGGTGGCATTCGCTTCAGATCTGTTCCAGTGTATCGACAGGCAGTAGACCGCTCCATTCGCACCATCAACAGGGCAGGCTCTGCTATCAAAAATATTCAAATGTTTGCAGATCTATCGGCCCAAACTGCGTGGTCATCAGTTCGTAGCTTACAAACTACTTAAACCTAGATAAACTAACCTGACAAACACACACACCCGTGCCCTAGGGAGGACTCGAACCTCCAAGGCGAGCAATCGCGCGCTCCGTAGCGAGACGCTTTAGATCGCTCGGCTACTCCACCGCGGCGCTCTGCTATCGGTATACTACGAATTCCGCATCGCTGGCAACGGGTTCTGCACAACGCTGGTGATTACTTTGAAAGACAGTAACAGGTGAAGACATGTAACGCTTTTGTATCGGCTGTGAATAAATAGCTTCCACTATTTCAGTTCCAACCCTCGTATATAGTTATGCTTCTGTTGTTTTGAAGGTGAGGTTTTAAAAGTTAATCACGGTGTTGTAAGGTACCGTATGAAACCTTACACAGTGATGTTTTATTGTGAAGATCAAGTGTTTAAAATCTCACCAAGATGTCTATACGTAAAGTACACCCTACCGTGTCCTATACAAAGACACCGTGTGTTACCTTCCACTTGGTTTGAAGATCAAATGGGCCAAATTTCATTAATATTGGAACAAAACTGTAGCTTTGAATACAATACAGACACTCACAGAGACACACTGTTTTACATATCAAGATGCCTTTTGCGTGTTGGTAGATGACCTCCCCTCACCCCCCCCCCCTCTTCCACACACACACACACACACACACTGATTTTTAACAGTAATTTTCTACGAAATCATTTAGTTTTCTCTTTGGAACTTCTTAAACGTGCACCTCTTGGCTGTCGTGCCAATGGAGTGAGTTTTGCGCCTGCTAGACCTCCATAAAGAATATCACAGCCGTTATCAAACGGCAGACACCGCTGCTTGCTCGCCTCCCAGGCTCCCGGTCCACGCCTGATCGCAGATGCAGGCCTACCGCGGCCAGTGATATTCCACAGGAAGTGGACCATCAAGCCGTGGCCGCAGAAACCTGTCCTTTGACGTCACGGACCGGCCCTGACCGGCGCACGGCGTTTGTTTACGACCAGCCCGTTCTGACGTCAACGTTCTGCGGGACAGCACTCACTGTGCAATCAAAATACTCCCATCTTCAAAGCTATTTGCGGCTCCTCTCTCATTAAAGCTAATTTTCCTTTTTAATTTTGTCGTTTCGCCAAGAAAAACAGTTACCAGCCAGGTAAGTTGCCTGACGGTATTGTTCACCGTCGTTGAAGCCTCTCTGTAGCCTCTAACGTTCGAAGGGTCAATTGAAGTTCGCGATACAACCCGTCGACTTTGACCAATGACGTCATGTGTGAGTTAAAGATGATAGTTTGTTCACAAGCAGAATATACATTATAGAATACGATTTTGTTTTTGAAGAGTGATCTGTAACTTGTCTCTGATAGGTATGGTTTAACAGAGAGGAGTTTCTTTTCCCCCTTTTCTGCTTCGCAAGTGAGTGCCGAAGGCGAGAATTTTTGGGTTAAGGTCTGTTATCAATAGTACATTCTGTTGTAATCTGTAATTTATGAGAATAATCACAGATTATTTATTATCTACAATACGAAAGTAGTACGATATTATCCCGTATGTTTATATTCGTCGATAGTGTTTGTTTCGTCAGTTGGTACATCTACGTAGCGTAGGTTGTCGACTCGTGCCGTGGTTTACGGGATCGTTACTTATTTAGCCGAAGTGTCCCGTTGTCCCGTCAACGACGGGACGTATATTGTCCCGTTTTTATCTAACCATTCCATGAACTTCCAAGTAACATGTTTCTAAGAAATATAAAGCATATCTAAATGGAGAACAACTGTGGTCATAATCTTCTGATATACCGGGTGATCAAAAAGTGAGTATAAATTTGAAAACTTTGTAAATCACGGAATAATGTAGATAGAGAGGTAAAAATTGGCACACATGCTTGGAATGACGCAGAGTTTTATTAGAACAAAAAAATGTACAAAAAATGTCCGACAGATGGCGCTTCATCTGATCAGAAAAGCAATAATTAGCATAACAAATTAAGACAAGGGGCCGGCCGCGGTGGCCGAGGGGACTGAGGCGCTCCAGTCACGGTCTGCACGGCCACTACGGGCGGGGGTTCGAATCCTCCCCTCGGGCATGGATATTTGTGCCGTCCTTAGTCTTAGTTAGTTCATAAGTAGTTTGTAAGTTTAGGGACTGATGACCCCGTAGTTAAGTCCCATAGACTGTACAAACATTTGAACATTTTTTAAGAGAAGGCAAGGTGATGTTCTTTACAGGAAATGCTCAATATATTCACCATCATTCCGCAACAATAGCTGTAGCCAAGGAATAATGTTGTGAACAGTATTGTAAAGCATGTTCGGAGTGAAGCACTATCAGTTCCGATCGGAAGATTCACTTGAATGCCAATCTTGTTTAAAGAACTGTATTACATCACCGATGCATATACTGTTACCGAAACATTCATTACCAAATTAAACGAGGGTAAAACCTATGACCTAGAATTATTTTAGTAGTAAGAGCTTGTCATTTGCTGCGACTCTCATTAATGTTTTTATTTCGTCTTCTCTCGTTTTTATATTTTTTTAATTGAACTTAGTTTTTTTTTTGTTCTAATAAAATTCCATGTCATTCCAAGCATGTGTGTTAATTTTTACCTCTCTATCTACATTATTCCGTGATTTATACTGACTTTTTGATCACCCGGTATAAAGCAGAGTGTCCGTAAATTTGTATGTTTGTGTGTACGTGTTGCATACAAATCTACAGTTTTATTCCACTCTTTATGAAATTTGGTACACGTAAGCTTCAATCCATGAGGACGGTCGGTGTAAGTGTAAGAATAACGCACGATACATAGTTCACGAGATATGACATCATAAACAATGCGATGCACGAAAAACTGCTGCTTTTAGCGACAATGCTGCTCATTTTCTCCTAAACCATTGGACCGATTTCAACCAAATTTGGTACACAAATTCCTCACCGTGAGGTAACTATATGAGAATGAGAGTACTTAGTGACTTGCAAAAAACATCATTTCAAACTTTTATTAAACTTTTTCTCGCTAACAACCATAGCAAAATGATGAAAGGAAAAAAGTTTCTCGCTTACTACTTTTCCGCCGTTTATGGAGTAAAACTACGGCATTCGGTATGACGTCACATTTTATAATTTCTACAATACATATTGTAGTCGCAGGAAGTTTTACAGACAGTATACACAAATATAGCTGAATGTACCTTCTAAATTGTATTACATTCCGACACATAGTTCATGAGATATGAGCACATAAACAGTAACGTTCCGCTGTTCAAGAACTAAAACTATGGCTTTCGGTATGACGTTATAATTTATAATTTCTACACTATAAATTGTAGCCGCAGTAAATTTTACAGACATTATACACGCATATAGTTGAGTGTACCATCTAAATAATATCACAGTACGACACGTAGTTCATGAGATAAGAGCACATAAACAGTACCGTTCATGGAAAACCGCCCCTTCCCGTACCTAGTTTTAATATATTACTTCTTTGCTACCTACTGTCTTCCCAAGAGATTTTACAGACACACAGCTCTTATACAAATGAAAATATACCTGAAAAATAGCAGGAATAGATAAATAAACACCCGGGTAAAGCCGGGTTTTCAGCTAGTCAAGCAATAAAGGAAATAGGCTTTAACTTAAATGAGTCACTGTTTCTGAATTTCTATAGTTAATACTAAATAATACTTTGACATGAGCACGTTTTCCAACAATAAAATTTTACTAGTTAATTAGTGCACTAGAAAATTGTGTGCCGAAACAGTCTGACTTCTTGGAGATTTGAAGTTCATTGCATGGGACGTTACCACTTCATTCAGTTGGGTTCAACTCAAATATCCTCTTCCTTACAAGTCTGATCAGTAAAGTCTTAACTTTACCAGAATGATATGAATATATTTTGAAAGAAACATGTCAAGATCAGCTTTTTGAGGGTACCTGGTGCAAAAATTTGCTGTTCGTTGCTGGGTTTGTGGCGGCTCTACCTCGCAGTAATGCTGCCGCAGAAAGAACGTCCTCTGTTCGTTTTCGATGTAATTCCTCATGCTGAAATAAATGCTGCATAAAATAAATGAAATAAAATTATATTCTGAATCGAGGTCGGAAACTAGTGTGTGTGTGTGTGTGTGTGAGAGAGAGAGAGAGAGAGAGAGAGAGAGAGAGAGAGAGAGAGAGAAAGAGCTTCTGTTTGTGTGCCTACCTGGACATTCGGGAGGACGGTGGTTCAGTTCCACCTCGGGCCATACAGATTTAGGTTTTCCGTGAATTCCCTGAATCACTCCATGACAATGCCGGGATTGTTCAGTTAAAACGGCGCAGCCGATTTCCTTCCCCAATCTTCCTCAAAAATACGAGTATCCACAGGACTTTTATACAAGTCTTACAAAACGTAAGTTATTTTTCTTAAATTATAGCTTACAAATTATTAAATTTCAAAATGGAGTCACGTAAGTGAGAAAGCTTCGTCATTGGCTTAATCTCTGGTGACGTTACATGAAACAACGAAGACGAAACTGAAATGAAATGATCGTATGCCTTTTCGCGGCCGTACTATCCTCTCAAGAGTTCAGCTGTCTACTGCAAGTCCTATTAAAGCCACCTTGGCGACTTGCTGTTCCTTACTTTTATGAACGATTTAGGAGACAATCTGAGTAGCTCCTTAAGACTGTTCGTGGATGATGCAGTCACTTATCCGTTAGTAAAGTCACCAGAAGATCAAAACCAACTGCAAAACGATTTAGATATCAGCATGGTGCAAGAAATGGCAATTTATCCTTAACATTGAGAAGTATGAAGTCATATACATGACCACTAAAAGAAGCCCTTTAAACTTGATTACACGATACAGGCCGTAAATTCAATTAAATACTTAGGAGTGACAATTTCAAATAACTTAAATTGGAAAGAACAGAAAATATTGTAGGGAAAGCGAACCAAAGACTACGTTTCGTTGGCAGAACACTTAGAAGATGCAACAGTTTTCTAAAGAAACTGACTACACCACACTTTTGCGTCCTATTTTGGAGTATTGTAGCGCATTGTTGGATCCGCACCAAGTGGGACTGACAATTTACAGAAAGTAAAGAGAAGTGCAGCTCGTTTTGTATTATCGCGATGTAGGGGAGAGATATCACTATGGAGTGAAAATTGGCAATTGACTCTAAATAATGAGAAATGTGAAGTCGTTCACATGAGTGCGAAAAGAAATCCGTTAAACTTTGTTTACAAGATAAATCAATCAAAAGTGAAGGCCGTAAACTCCACAAAATACCTAGGAATTGCTATTACTTCAGACTTAAATTGGAAAGAACACGAAGACAATGTCGTGGGGAACGCGAACCAGAGACTGCGTTTTATTGGCAGAACCCTTAAAAGATGCAACAGAACTACAAAAGAAACTGCATACACTACGCTTGTCCGTCCACTTTTGGAGTATTGCTGCCCAGTGTGGGATCATTATCAGGTGGGTTTGACGGACGACATCGAAGGAGTCCAAAGAAGGGCAGCTCGTTTCGTATTGCCACGATACAGGGGAGACAGCGTTACGTAAATGATACAGGATCTGGGATGGGAAACATTAAAACAACGGCGCTCATCGCTGCGGCGTGGGCTACTTACGAAACTCCAATCGCCAACATTCTCCTCCGAATGCGAAAATATATTGTTGACTCCCACTTACATAGGTAGAAATGATCATCACAATAAAATACGAGAAATCAGAGCTCGAACGGAGAGATTCAGGTGTTCTTTTTTCCCGCGCGCTATTCGAGAATGGAATGGGAGATAAATATTATAATGGTGCTTCGATGAATCCTCTGCCAGGCACTTAAATCTGATTTACAGCGTATCCCATGTAGATGTAGCGTGTCACAGAAATAGTGCACGAGTTGGGGTGGAAATCATTAAAAGAAAGGCGTTACTTGTTGCGACGAGCTCTATTTGCGAAACGTCTTCACCACCTTTCTCTTCAGAATGCGAACATTGTTAGCACCCACCTACGTAGGAAGACATGATCATCAAAATAAATGAGATCGAAAACGGAAAGATTTAGGTGTTCCTTTTTCCCGCGAGAAGATTTAGATGTAAATGCCCGATAGAGACGTACGACGGGAGATGCCGCACAATCCGTTACATAGCGCCTCTGACCGAGCGGCGAGCGGCTGTAACACTTCCCTGGGAAATGGTAGGTGTAAGGGCATTGGTGTGGAGACAGGTGATAAGGGATCCAGCCCGTCGCTCTGCCGTAAGTGGAAGCACGCGACATAGTGCAGGTCACCCACCCAGGCACCGGCGACGCCCAACCAAGCCTGACTTGGGTGATCAGGCGGAAACCGGTGTGACCACCTCGGCCTGGCGGCAGATGCCAACCAGGCCTTAATTTCGGCTGGAACGCGTTCTGCCACCTCCCCGAGGTCCTTTCTTTCTTTTCCCGTTCGGGTCATCTAAGAAACAAGCACCAACTTCTGTACTTCTTCCTTTGTTGTGTGTGGGGTCTTACGCTACCATTTATTTACTTATCGTATGTTATAAACACTTGGACCTGTAACATACATTACGCAATGACACTTCTCCAGGTGGGAAGCAGTGAAAAAAAAACGAGTTCTATCAAAATTTAAGTGCATTAATTACAGAGAAGTATACAGGTATACAGTAAAAAGTATTACGATGTGTGATGCAACAGAATTTGAAAAGATATTAATAAAATGTTATAAAAAATTGTTGAAAGATATATTACATCGTACAGTAAGTTGAATAATTGGGGCAACACTAATAAAGGAATATTATGTTAGGAAAATAAAAAGTAATAAGAAAAACAACAATGAAATGAGCAGTAAATTTACACAATTTATGATAACTGAATTAAGTAAGATAAGCAGCGAACATGGTCCTAATATATTGTCTAAACTAGCCAGCCATGAAATTGCGGCGGCCGCGGTGGCCGAGGGGACTGAGGCGCTCCAGTCACGGTCTGCACGGCCACTACGGTCGGGGGTTCGAATCCCCCCTCGGGCATGGATATTTGTGCCGTCCTTAGCATAAGGTAGTTGATAAGTAGTTTGTAAGTTTAGGGACTGATGACCCGGTAGTTAAGTCCCATGAGCTTCACAAACATTTGAACATTTGAACATGAAATTGCATCATCTGTCACTTTATATAGGTCTGTTTTTGGACCTGGGTAAGACCTTATGTTGCAGTCATACAAAATATGGTCTATTGTCTGACGCAAAGCACCACAGTCGCGTTGATGACTTGTCTATATGCCCCATTTGTACAGAGAATCCTGACAGACTCCGTGAGATGTTATGCGACTAAACTGCGTTTTTATCAGTCGCTAGACTTACACACTAATTACTTGACAAACTTAAATTAACTTACGTTAAGGACAACACAAACACCCATGCCCGAGGGAGGATTCGAACCCCCAACCGCAGCGGCAGACCAGACCGTGACTAGCGCTCCGCAAACCGCTCGGCCACTGCGGCCGGCTTTATTTTTCCTCCAATATTCTCTCATACGTGTATTCGTTTTTCCCTCGTGCTGTTTGGGAGTGGAACAGGAGAGCAAGTAACTTGTAGCGGTACTGAGTACCCTCCGCCACGCACCTATGCGTGGATTGCGGTGTATGTAAATGTAGACATCTTCCCGCTATGTATTCTCCTCTCTCGTCAGACCATTTAGACCCTGTCTTTTTCTCCCTCCTGCCTTGATATCTTTCGACACTTTCTTCTTAAAAAGCTCCCTTACTGTTGCATCTTTTTTTAGTTATGTTGTTTCTTTCAAATATTTCCTTATAACTTCTTAAAACCAAGCTATTGTTGACCTATGGTCCCAAAGATATTTTAAAAAACGTTCTTTGGTTAACCTGTTGGAGATCCTTCTGTACAATGTACAAAAAATAGCAGTCGCCTCTTGCGCAGTAGGGTAAGGTGGTACAAATTCGATATAGGTACAATTCCGATCAACATAATTTGTCAGTCTCGTAGTGTTGGTAGCACTTGCCTTTGTGTGGCGTTGTAGTGTAGCAGGTTTCTACAGTTCCCCCTGTCTTTTCCTAGAATACACTGCTTTGCGCTGCGGAGATATCATTTTTTTCCTGTTAAGAGGTACGTGGAGCAACTTCGTCGAACGCGCTCTTATAAATTATCTAGTTTCCACGAGATTGCAAATTCTATATTATGCAATGTTTGTTACCTCGAAGTATGCGTTGGTGACCAAGGGAAAAAGTGCCTTTTATGTGGAAGAAGCCAGTGATCAAAATGGTACGAGGTAGTAATCACAATTGTACCTAGTGTGGTACATTTTCGATCGATTTTTCACACTTCTGTAACCTTTTTTGGTGTTTATACCAACATTTGTAATGGTGTAGTATTTGTGTTACATATTCATTAAACATCCAAGAACAAGTGTCATAGTTAAAATTATCTCTTTTCTCGACATATTTCCAGTACCAACAAGATTTGTCCGATCGCAATTGTACCACCTTACCCTATTTCAGTTATATTTTCTATGTTGAGATAAACTGCTTCATTACTTTTTAATTTCCATACCATTTTGTTTTTCGAATGACTGTTCCTTCTAGGACTTCAAGTTTGTGTAGTTTGTAATTCAATGCTAAACATTCACTTGCATTAAGACATTCTGGTTTTACTGCTGTGTTACGATGCTAGATAAAAAAATTTTTTGACAGAGACTTTTTGTTGTAAATGATTCTCATTATTCCATATGCTCACTGCATTTTACGTACAATTTCTTCTTACAGCAATTTTGCTAAGCCATTTTCTCGAATAATTTCCCCCAAACATTATATTTATCATCTTTATCTACCCAATGTCTGTTACTAGGATATCTGGAGTATTTTTTTGTGTTTGTCAGATTTTTTTTTTTTTCTACAGAAATTCTTAAGCCTGATTTTTGGCCTTTTTTTTAAGGATATTGAGTTGTATTTCTGCATTTGCTAGGTGTTCAGAAATCAAGACAAAATTATCCACAATTGCTAGACAGTCAAGTTCAATACCTTCGTTCTCACAAGAAGAGGATGTCATTTGTGGGTCGCCGATTTCGATCGAACTTTGCATGGATGTTCTATAATGAATATAGAAAAACCACCTGTTTCAGCTCTTTTATAGACATTAGTTTTTAAAAAGAATCAAAGTTGTTCAAATTCTTCTTGGGTTTCCAGCTGATCATACTGACATCTGTATACAATATTTCTACGGTCCAACTGTCCGCCATCGTCAAGTGATGAAGCTAAGCCGCTCTCACCGTGACAGTCACCGCAGAAATATTGTGTACAGGTACCAGTATGATCCGGCTGGTAACCCGACAATAATTTGATCAATTAACACGCCGGGAAAGTCTACATAGTCACAATCAAAGTTGATGTTGGAAAATTGCGTTTTCAATGCTGCAAATCGAAAATATCTTCTAAAGATGAAATTACTAATATATTGGGGTCAAAAGTTACTGACGTACAAGCTAGTAACGTTTTTTATACTGCAGGTTGGTTAGTCATAAACATGAGCGATTTTCCTACCGCCGCGGCGCGCCGTTCGAGTGGTCCAGGACACTTGAACTGTCATACCGCGGATCAAGTTTCGAACCGCAACCATGGCAGTTTTTCGTTAGATTCTTCATTTCTTTTTGTGTGTATTTATAATATTCTCATTACTGAAATGCCTTTTCTTGCCTTATTTTGGAGCATTAGGAAGATATTACACTTTACTTATCACACTTCCAGATGCTCTACTTAAAGAAAAAGGCAAGAGTAACACAAATTTAAGAATATTATCAAATACATCGAAAATTCTAACAAAACATTTCCATGATGGAGGTTCGAACTTTTATCCAAGGTTTGACAGCCCAAGAACGGGACTCTTTTATCGGCGAGTCCCTTGGTAAAGTTGCTCGTCTTTACCAGTTCCCAAGCTGCAGCATGAAGACACAAAACGTTAATTACGTGAATGTCGTTTACTTTTCACCCCTTATACAGGGTGGTTCATTGATAGTGACTGGGCCAAATATCTCACGAAATATGCATCAAACGAAAAAACTACAACGAACAAAACTTTTCCAGCTTGAAGAGGGAAAACAGATGGCGCTATGGTTGGCTTGCTAGATGGCGCTGCCATAGGTCAAACGGATATCAACTGCATTTTTTAAAAATATGTACCCCCATTTTTATTACATATGCGTCTAGTACGTAAATAAATATTAATGTTTTATTTGGAATACTTTGGTCGCTTTTTGATAGATGGCGCTGTAATAGTCATAAACGTATAAGTGCCTGGTATCGTATAACATTTCGCTCCGGCCGCGGTGGCCGAAGGGACTGAGGCGCTCCAGTCACGGTCTGCACGGCCACTACGGTCGGGGGTTCGAATCCCCCCTCGGTCATGGATATCTGTGCCGTCCTTAGTATTAGTTCATAAGTAGTTTGTAAGTTTAGGGACTGATAACCTCGTAGTTAAGTCCCATAAGCTATACAAACATTTAAATTAACATTTCGCCAATACGGACGGTGATACGTTACTCGTGTTAAAAAGGACCATTTACCTCGCAGAAAATGTCGATATGGTATTTATGTATGGCTATTGTGATCAAAATGCCCAATGGGCCTGTGCTATGTATGTGGATCGTTATCCTGGAAGATATCATCAAAGTGTCCGGACCTTTCGTCGGATAGTTTCGTTATTTAAGAGACAGGAAGTGTTCAGCCACAAGTGAAACGTCAAAGACGAACTACAACAAATGATTATGATTTAGCCGCATTTGTGGCTAACCCGCACATCAGTAGCAGACAAACTGAGCGAGATTCGGGAATCTCAAAAACGTCGTTGTTGAGAATTCTGCATCAACATAAATTTCACCCGTACCATATTTCTATGCACCAGGATTTGCCTGACGAAGACTTTGATCGTCGTGTACAGTTTTGCCACTGGGCACAAATAAATTACGGGACGATAACAGATTTTTTTCACGCGTTCTGTTTAGTGACGGAGCGTCATTCACAAACAGAGGTATGCACTATTGGGCAACGGAAAATCCACGATGGCTGCGACAAGTGGAACATCAGCGACCTTGTGGTTTAATGTATGGTGCGGCGTTATGGGAGGAAGGATAATTGGCCCCTACTTTATCAAATAAGTGTTTGTAAAGCTTATGGGACTTAACAGCGGGGTCATCAGTCCCTATACTGCTGCGGCGGAGTGGCCAAGCACATTGAGACGGTATGCTACGTTGCGCGAAGCAATTCCCCGTCGGGGGTTTGAAACCCCCACTCGGGCATGTATATTTGTGTTGTTTTTTAGTATCAGCTAGTTCATAAGTAGTTTGTAAGTTTAGGGACTGCTGACCCCGCAGTTAAGTCCCTTAACCTTCACAAACATGTGACCATTTCTGAGTCCCTAAACTTACAAACTACTTATGAACTTTCTTATACTAAAGACAGCACAAACATCCATGCCCGAGGGAGGATTCAAGCCTCCGACGCGGGAGGCCGCGCGATCCGCAACGTGGCGCTCCAGACCGCTCGGCTACTCACGCGCGGCACCATTTTATCGATGGCAGTCTCACTGCTATAATGTAAGCTGATTTCTTACGTAATGTTCTACGGATTTTACTACAAGCTGTTTCACTGCATGTCAGAATGGCGATGTACTTTCAACATGATGGATGTCCGGCACATGGCTCGCGTGCAGTTGAAGCGGTCTTAAGTGGAATACTGAATGACATGTGGATTGGTCGTAGAAGCACCATACCATGGCCTGCACGTTCACCGGATCTTACATCCCCGGATTTCTTTCCGAGGGGAAAGTTGAAGGATATTTGTTATCGTGATTCACCTACAACGCCTGAAAACATGCGTCAGCGCATTGTCCATGCATGTGAGAACATTACTGAAGGCGAAGTACTCGCTGTTGTGAGGAATTTCGTTACGCGTATTGCCAAATGCATTGAAGTTGAAGGATATAATTTTAAGCATTTATGAAGTCATTAGGTAATTACAGGTAATCACGCAGTAACAGCATGCGTTCTCATAATGTATGATAATTTCACAAAAGTACATGTATCACATTGGAACAACGGAAATAAAGTTCAAACGTACCTACGTTTGTGTTTCAATTTAAAAACCCTACTTGTTACCCACTATTCGTCTAAAATTGTAAGCAATATGTTTGTGAATATTACAGTGCCATCTATCACAAAGTGACATCAACGGAATACAGCCTTCACTTATCCAGCTGTACTCTAATAAAACTTGCAGTATTCCTCTTAGCTGCAACGATTCACTTAAATGTTATAAAGAACAGTCATTTACGATGCAGAGTGAAGTAATTAGTTTATACAATAAAGGACTTTCATTTAGTGGTTTCGGTGATGAAACGACAAGCATCGTAGTCTACGAATCTGATTGGACAGTGATAATGGGTTCGTGTCCTGCTCTGAACATTTTCATTTTTTATTAAAACGGTTTTTAATTTATTCTGGGTGTTCCTTATGAATACATCACAGTTATGTCCTGCAATATTCCAGAGTATTTATATTTCCAACTGAATAGAGAACTCCATGATACCGAAGGGATGTTAAATCCTCATCTTCCTCTCCTGAATAGAGAACGAAGGCTAAAGTAAATACTTCGTTATTTATTGTATATAGGGTGATTTTCTATTGTGTGGTTACTGTACATGAGAAGCAACAGTCATTAGAACAATAATGTCCTACAAGCAAACCATTGTAGTATAAAACTTCCTGGCAGATTCAAATTGTGTACTGGACCTGGGACTCGAACCTGGGACCTGCAAGTGCTCTACCGACTGAGCTATCCCGACACGTCTCACGATGCCGCCTCCCAACTTTATTTTCGCCAGTACCTCGCCTCCTACTTTCCAAACATCACAGGTTCGAGTCCCGGTTCCGGCACACTCCGATGCAGAGTGAAAGTTTCATTCATTGTAGTATAGTTTTAAAATGGGTGATGTCCTTGCAATAAGAGTATTGACAGAGATAAGCTATTCTGTATTTGATAAAGGAAAGTAGACTCTCTCATTGGCGGCGTGTTTAATAAAGAAAAATGGCATGATGAAAAAAAATGTGGCTATGAACGAATCAGATTATAAGAAATTAACACTCGAACTTGTCCAAAAAACTTCGCTGTTCTATAGTGAAATTATCATGATTTTTAAGCATTTGGTTATGTATCAACCTACTAATACATCTTAAATTGTCGCGAGCCGATAGCGCAGCAATGGCATCTATATTCTAGCTTATCTAAACGCGCGGTGGAGTGGCCGAGCGCTCTAAGGCACTTCGCTGCGGAGAGCGGATTTGCTCACCGTCAAAGGTTAGAACCGTCCCTGGGGCACGCGTGTGTTGTCCTTAGGTTAGTTTGTTTACATAGTTTGTAAATCTAGGGACTGATGACCATAGCAGTTTAGTCCAATAGGTTTACAAACATATGGACATTTTCTTGTCTAAAGTAATGGGACATATGTTGGCAGTTTGCGAAAGGTTCCGACTTTTAGCTGCCTTCACAAGCCGGTTCATCATTTTGAGACCAATGAAAATTTGTGCCGGCTCGGAACTCAAATCCGGTTTTTCCACTTTTCGCGAGAGGTCACCTTAACCTCTTGGCTACCCCAGCGCGCTTCACGGACAGGCACAAACTTCTACAGGCTCATTCCCGAAGCTATGCAAATATTTTAATACGGCATTCGACAGGAAAAACTAAAGGAAAAAGTCCTTATAAACATCGATCCGCAAATGATTACTTATGGAGTTACGGCTAACAAAAGATTTTTCCCGCGCTAATGTGAAGCCATCGCAAAACTGAACGAGGTTACAATAAAGCACGATTTCCATTTATCTTGTCATTATTGATCTGGTGAATCTAATAAAACATCTCCCAGACGTGTATCAGTTGACGGTTTCCAGAAATTCCAGTGATTATACAAGTAAATTTCTTTCCATTAAGGATACTAGCAACCGTTCTTGAATAGTTTTAGTCGTTTCCTAATCTTGAAGCGAGTTATTTTTCTGTATTTTTCTCTATATTTTTCAGTGAAAGAACATAATAACAACGGTGTAATAAGTGAAATCGCATACTAACTTTTGTAGTTCGTAGGTTATTTATGAACTAGGGATGTCTTCAATTTTTACGACACAGAAATAAGCCGATATGGCGTTTATTTATGGTAAATGTGATGGTAATGTTTACGGCTGCAGTTTACGAATATCACGTACGTTATCCAACTCTTAGGATTCCGAATGCACGACCTATTAGAGGAGTATTTCGCATGTTACGGGAGATATGTTCGTTACCTAGCGTTCATAAGCACCAGCGCTCGATACGGGAAGACGATGAGGTTATTATGGGTGCTGTTCAACGTAGCGCGGGTACCAGTACACGACGTATCTCTCCAGGATTATTTTTCTCTTTGGAGAATTTCAACTATTAATCGAATCTCTCAAGGATTAATCATTTCACAGCCTAAGGTATGGTGTACAGTGAAGTACAATAATCTGTATGCTTACCATAAACAAAAAGTGCATCATTCACATCCGGGAGATCCTGCATTTCGCATGTAGTTATACAACTGGTTAAATACTAATAATCAGTTACACAATACATTTTATTTACTAATTATTTTCAGAAGTAAAGATCGCTATTTAAATCACTGAAGACCGGTTTCAATGGGCTATGCCGCCATCATCTGGTCGTATAAAATTCTACAATGTGGTCATCTTACGCTATTTAAAATGGAGGTTAAACAGAAAGTATAACGTAGCACTTAGTCAAAACATATAAAATACATGTTATATTATCAACGAATTCGGTTTAATGATGATCTCTGTAGATCTAAACCAATCACCGAATCTTCTAACATATAAAAATGAATGTTTGTGTGTTCGTATTTTATGCGCGGCCGTGGCGTTCAACATGAAACTTTTCAACATATTGCTTGCACTTTCGTGATGGTCATAGGCACCATCAAATGATTGTGTGACGTTCAAATGTTTGTAAAGCTTATGGGACTTAACTGCGGGGTCACCAGTCCCTAAACATACAAAATACTTATGAACTGGCTTATACTAAAAACGGCACAAACATCCATGTCCGAAGGGGACTTGGAACCTCCGACGGGGAACGGCCTCGCGCATCGTAGCATAGCGCCTCAATGCGCTCCGCCGCGGCTTGTGCGACGTATGCTTCTAAACCACTGTACCGATTTCATCCAAATTTGGTACACATATTTCTTCCATGAGGTATCAAGTGAAATAGGGGTAAGAACTGCTTACGAAACATGACGTCATAAACAATTATATGGTTGAAAACCTGTGGCATCATGCAACATGCGAATAAGGACACTTAATTCATCCTAAAATCTGCATGACATTTTGGACACTTGACTTTCAAAACAAGAGGAACGTCACTGTCACATAAAATTTTGGATGGTGCATGACGGAGGGTATTTTCCCTATGGCCTTCGTCAGATTCTGCAGTTGTAATCCGATCCTGATGAAATTTTTGAGTGTGTCTGAACAATTCAGTTTATCATTGCAGTTTTAATACATTCAAATTACCTTCATTTAAATTAATTAACAAGACTAAACAGTTAATTTTTCGATTTCAGCGAAGTTTCGAATGAAATAAAATTTCTGAAAATTCTAGCAGCTCTCTCTAGAAGTTACCTTACATTTTTCAAGGTGACAATAATCAAAGAAACATTCGAAACATAAATATTGTTCGCACCTTGTGAATTTTATGTAAGCAATGTAAAGTAAGAATTTTTATTTTTATTTATTTATTTTATTATTTAATTTTTTTATTTTTATTTATTTATTTATTTTTTGTCAGCTTTGATACATACCAAGTGTACCGAATCATTGGGGGTGAAAACCACCAGCAGAAAGAATTTGTTGATACCAACGCATGGTTTTAATGCGAATTTGAAAATAAATCTAATACATAAAAACTAATGTTTTTTCGACCTTTTATTCATATTTTATGCACGACCATACCCTACATCCGATTGCGATAAAACTTTGTCAACTCATTGTTTCTACTCGCACGAAGGTTATAGGCACACTAAAATTAACTTCGCAGGGCGGAGGATGCTTTACAATTAGTTAATTCGTTACTCCTTCGCACTGAAATGGCTGGACGGAGATTAATGAAATTAGGAACAGAGGTAGGTTATGCCCTGGTTAATAGATGCGCTACCATTCGTAAGCCACATTAGGATGCGTGGCGGAGAATACCTTAGAATCTAATATATTGTTCGTATTTTATGCGCTGCGGTGCCATTCATCCGCTTGAGATGAACGTTTGTCAACATATTGCTTGCACTTTCGCGAAGATCATAAGCCATATTACATAATTGTACAGCAATTAAATACGCGAGACGCTGTTGCACATGTTCTTCTAACCCACTCGACCTATTTCAACAAAATTTGATACACAATTTGCTTACCGTGAGATAAGAATCGCCTGCGACATACAATTCAGAAGACATGATGCATATGCCACATGAAAGATGGAACTTTACCTACAGACCTTAAAAAATCTACAGTTTTATTTCTATCTTGATACAATTTTGCACACTCAATGTTCAAACCAAGAGGAGGATCACTGCCTGCATCAAGCCGCATGGGAATGGCCGCGCGGTCTGGGGTACCATTTCGCGAATTGCGCGGTCACTCCCGTAGACCTAGGTTTGTGTGTGTGTGTGTGTGTGTGTGTGCGTGTGTGTATTGTCCTTAACATAAGTTAGTTTAAACAGTTTGTAAGTCTGAAGATCCAGCTATATCCATTAGCTTTACATAGGTTTTACAACAGTAGTTTACGATACATCCTCACCAATATGTTTTCCAAAATCCAACACCTCCATATTCATAAAAGATACGTGCTCCTACTCCACTTTCCACAGTTCATAAGCAGTACGGATTCTTGCAACGCGAACAGCGTATTGGTTCCGGGCTATCGTTTGCGTTCACTACAACGCCACCCCGTACCGCACGATACGACGAAAACGTATCTTTACGTACGAACCTCAGCCACAATCAGATCAAACACTGTATTTACTTGAATATCACACTCTGTTTCACCTTCATAAATTGTTTTAAGAACACTGACTTCGAAATGAAGATTAGCACTCGACGAGACGAAAAATGTTTGTAAAGCTTAAGCGACTTAACTGCGGAGTCATCAGTCCATAAACTTACAAATTACTTATAAACTACCTTATACTAAAGACGACACAAACATCCATGCCCGAGGGGAGATTCGAACCCCCGACGGCGGTCGGCCGCGCGCACCGCAACACGGCGCTCCAGCACGTACACTCCGCTGTCTTGAGGCTACTTCTTCTTAGCTATGTGGTGTAGGTTTTACTGGTTAGCATTTCCTACATTTTCTGTTTTGAGGGAGAGGAAATAACTTCTTTATTTTTGGAGTTGGCATCTTCGTTATTGCGGGAACTATTTGTTGTCTTATATATTTTTGGTTATTGTCTTGTGTTTGCCTTAATGGCTAAAGAAAAATTTAAAGGGTAAATATACTAATATTACTACTATTCTACAACTGTAATAAGAAGTCTTCTGTCCTTTCCGCCGTCATCCATCAAGTAAGGCTATGGGTTTTCTGTAGGTGTCCCTGGGGTTGTTTGATGCTCCAAGTACTCGGTAGGCTATCCTCTGATGACGGACTCATACTTCTAGTTCTTCAGCAGTTTCATGAAGGTATTTATGTGGGAACTGTGGGTAAACATGGTATATTCTTCTTAGAATTTTGTTTTGTAGAGACTGTAATCGTTGAATGTGTGTCTTTGCTGCGCATCCCCATACTGGACATGCATAGTCAGAGTGGCCTGACGTACATTCGGAAGATTAGTAGTCCATTTTCAATCGAAAGGGCTGACCCTTCGTTGATGATTTGGTATAATGTTCCGATCCTTTAGTTAATTTTGGCTCTAATTTCTTCAATTTGCGGTTTCCAAGTTAATATCTTGTCAAGGATGACTCCAAGGTACTTTACTTTGTTTTCCCATGGTAATTCAACGTCGTATAGTCGAAGTCTTCTTGTAGGCATGGTTCGTTTTCTTGTGAAGATGACCGCTTGCGTCTTGGTGGGGTTGAAGGATATCCTCCATTTTACTGCCCATTCTTCTAAGATGCGACAAGCGCTTTGTAGTCTAGCTACCAGGACTTCCTTCCATCGGCTTCGGGTGTACAGCATGGTGTCATCAGCATAAATGGCTTTCTCTACTCTAGGAATTGTGGGCAGGTCAGCTCTAAATATAGTGCAGAGTACTGGTCCGAGTACTGAACCTTGTGGTACTCCTGCTGTGATCTGGCGGGCAGTTGAGAGAGTATCTTCCACTCGGACGGCAAACGTTCTGTCTTGAAGGTACGACGCAATTAATTTCACGTATGCTCTGGGAATTCCATAGCGGTCGAGCTTCCAAATTAGACCCTTATGCCGTCAAAGGCCTTCTTGACATCCAAGAAGACAGTGCCACAGTATTTTCGCTTGTTGAAGACGGACGTTATGTATTCAACGGCGCGAAGTATTTGTTGGGTTGTTGAATGTTTTGCACGAATTCCAAACTGTTCCGGCGGTAGAATTTCCTGTTGAGTGATGATATCTCGCAGTCTTCGGAGTAACAATCGTTCAAATAATTTGCTGATGCGCGGCAGTAAGCTAATTGGCCTGTAATTTTGTGGGTTGCTTCTATTCTTGCCTGTTTTAGGTGTTGTTGTTATGGTCTTCAGTCCGGAGACTGGTTTGATGCAGCTCTCCACCCTACTCTATCCTGAGCAAGCCTTTTCATCTCCTCATAAGAACGGCAACCCACATCCATTTGAATATGCTTACTGTACGCGTCTCTTGGTCTCCCTCTGCGATTTTTACCCCACACACTCCCCTACAATGCTAAATTTACGATTCCCCGAAGAATTTACGATTCTTTTAGTCAGGGTATGCCAAAAAGTCCTTTTCTCAACAATTCTGTTCAGTACCTCTTCATTGGTTATGCGATCTACCCACCTAATCTTCAGCATTCTTCTGTAGCACCACATTTCAAAAGCCTCTATTCTCTTCCTGTCCGCACTGCTTATCGTCCATTTTCACTCCCATACCAGGCAACACTCCACACAAATGACTTCAGAAAAGACTTCCTTACACTTGCATTAATATTCGATGTTAGCAAATTTCTATTTTTCAAAAATGCTTTTCTTCCCATTGCCATTCTGCATTTTATATCCTCTGTACTGCGACCATCACATGTTATTTTACTACCCAAGTAACAAAACTCATCTACCACCTTCATTGTTTCGTTACCCAATCTAATTCCTTCAGCATCACCCGATTTTCTAAGACCGCATTCCATTATTTTTGTTTTGCTCTTGTTAATGTTCATTTTATACGCTCTCTTCAACACACTGTCCATTCCATTCAACTGCTCTTCCAGGTCCTTTGTTGTCTCTGACAGAATTACAATGTCATCAGCAAAACGCAATGTTTTTATTCCTTCCCCCTGAACTTTAATCCCTATTCCAAATTTTTCCTTGCTTTCCTTCACCGCCTGCTCGATGTACAAATTGAATAACATCGGAGAAAGGCTACAACCCTGTCTTACTGCCTTCCCAACTGATGCTTCCCTTTCTTGCCCTTCGAGTCTAATAACTGCAGTCTGGCTTTTGTACAATGCCTCCTTTCCCTGTATTTTACCCCTGCTGACTTCAGAATTTGAAAGAGTGTATTCCCGTCAACATTGTCAAATGCTTTCTCCAAATCTACAAAAGCTAAAAATGTAGGTTTGCCTTTCCTTAGTCTATCTTCTAAGATAAGACGTAAAGACGTCAAGTTCCTCCTGAATCCAAACTGATCTTCCCCGAGGTCAGCTTCTACCAGATTTTCCATTCTCCTGTAGATAATTCGTGTAAAAATTTTGCAACCATGACTTATCAAACTGATGGTTCTGTAATTTTCACACCTGTCTGCGCCTGATTTCTTTGGAATGGGGATTATTACATTTTTCTTGAAGTCTGAGGGTATTTCGCCTGTCTCATACATCCTACACACCAGTTCAAATAGTCTTGTCATGGCTGGCTCTCCCAGAGACTTCAGTAGCTCTGAGGGTATGTCATCTACTCATGGGGGCTTGTTCCGACCTAGATATTGCTACAATTATTGAGTGCTTCCACGCCGTTGGGTAGATATCGTTAGTATCCATTTGAATATGGCAGTGAGTTGTAATATTGCTACCCATGGTAGTTTCTTAAGCACGCGGCCGGAGATATCATCAGCTCCTGGGACTTTGTTAGTTGGTAACATCCTGATGCCTTCGCCGACTTCTTCAGGCGAAATAGGTGGGATGGGATCTTCTTCCACTTCCTGTTGCAGTATGTTGTCGGTCTCCTGTTCTATGTTGGCTACTCGTTGTTGGTCCACTCTGTAATTCAATGGTCGAAAGTTAGCCTCTAAAGCGTCTGCTAGCATATTTGCTTTGTCTTCTGGGCGGTATGCTGTGCTGTCCCGTGTCGTGAGTGGCGGCATCCTGGATCTTTTGTTGGTGAAAAATTTGAGTGCTGAGGATCCGGGGTAAATGAGCGCAGTTCATCTGCCCATATCTTGTTCTTGTGGGCGGTGATGGCTGCTGTAATATCCCTCCTCTGTTGGTTTATTCTTCAGGTTTTGATCTCGTGTAATTCTCCATTCGCAACTGAGTCTACTTCTTTCTCGGATAATTTGCAATATTTCTTGCGGTAGTCCTGGTGGCTGGGTGCGTGTCGCTTTAGGCGATGGCCTAGCTAACTCCAGTGCTTCGTGAATGTCGGTTGCGAGTTTGCTTGCGGCGTCTTCATTGATTCGTCGTCTTCCTGAAGTTCTTCCACATCGTTAGCACGCGCGGCTCGACGAGACGTGCCTGCGATAGTCGTCAGAGTGCGCTCACTACTCTCCTTAGCTTCGCGCGCAACTACCCATGCGCCACAGTCACTTGTTTTATACAACACTGTCTTTGATCTGACTTAATCAGTTCCAAACAATTCTCGATTTCCCATTTGTTACTACTAAACATTTTACATACTCAGAAGAAAAACAGTCATGACAAGCAGAACATACATTGGCAAAAGAAGAAGAATAAACATTAACATATACATAACACAGAATATACAACAATAATATATAGTGCCTGCATAGAGTACATACGCCGCGCGGCAGTAGCCCAGCGTTCTCAAATGTTCAAATGTTTGTAAAGTTTATGGGACTTAACTACGGGGTCATCAGTCACTAAACTTACAAACTACTTATGAACTACTTACGAACTAGGACGGCACAAATATCCATGGCCGAGGGGGGATTCGAACCCCCGACCGTAGTGGCCGTGCAGACCGGGACTGAAGCGCCTCAGTCTCCTCGGCCACCGCGGCTGGCCCCAGCGGTCTGAAGCGCCTCTTTGTGGTACGCACTGCTTCCCGCGTCGAAGGTTATAATCCCTTCGGTTGAAACTGGACTTTTAAACGGTTAAATTTATTTCTATTTTTTTTATTAGAGGAAAAGGGGATATTTCAGAAAGGATCAATTTTACAAAATTTTTGTAATATAAATTAAGTAGTGCGGAGCTTTAGTCATAGAGATTATAGCTGTAAATCTTTGGTCAAAATACGCTATATAATGGACTAATTGATTGTTGCGGTCTCTTGATTCTAAACATCGTTTGGATAATGCGTATTGCAACAGTTCGCGATTTACTAATAGCGCGACACTCACTGCTGTAAAAGTTGTGACAGTTGCTGCGACATTAGCGCTCAAAGCGGTGGGGAAGCCGCCGAAGTAGTGATGTTTGTTTATAATTGTTTTTGTACGTAATTAACGAAATAGTTAGTATAATTTTTGCGTTACAATCATTAGTAAAATATCAAGAGGCATACATAATACGGAAATTAAAGTAAAACAGCCGAATTTAACTGATTCAATGGTGTAATGAACAACCATATCATGAACAAATAATTAGGATAATGTGTGTATTTGCAGCTTATTTCGCTGAAAGTAATTATAATACAATATAAGAGAATAGTAAATCTTTATTATTGTCTCATCTTACTACGTTATGCAGTTTTTTGACGTGTATCAGGTCGGTGGGGGTCTAATTATCTGCACATTTTTACATGTCACTAGTCTTTCTCATACGTGCATAATCTTTTGAGTGTTATTACTTTAGCTTAAAAAGCCAATGTTCTGATGATTCTTGACGTTTGTGGTTCATATGCAGCAACATTTATGGAATTGGGGTGCCCTTTGTTGGAAAACAGTTTGATTGGTTTTGTCGTTTTGTTGCCACGTCTCTGACGTTTTTCCTTCAGCTACATCTATGGTAGCTGATTTGGTATGTTAAATGCTGTAGTTATTGCATTCTATGTAGGTTTCCTACGTTTCACCGATTTTACTCGAAGGAAATCTTAACGTTCTTCAGTAGAAAAGCGACGTCTCTCTGCTAAAGGTCAGGTCTTCTGGTACTTTCGAACCATTTTTTATTTTTAATAGAAAATTAAATTAGTCAGTTAAAGCCTGTATGTTTCAAGATAATTATAAAGAAACTGTCCTATAAGGTAAGGTACCGCTTCGTACCTTGTCAGATATCTTGGGAAACCTAAGGAAGAGAAATGTGGAGCTATTTTTACAATATTACCTATATGTATGGCACTTCATACGTTCCCTAATGTAAAAAGTATGTTAAAATCAATATATCCGACAGTATTCGCACTGATCCCACATCGTATTCAGAATGTAGCTTTCCGGCCGCTTGGAGCGCTGCGGTCAAAGCGTATAACAAAAGTCTGTGGGAGTATCGTGACTGTATATGTTAGACTGTGCTAATAGTCTTTCACGAAACTATATTTGTGACAGATCGTGGTTACAAGTACAGGTTACGAGATCTTTAATTACATAAAGAATATCTTTGATAGTTACGACGGTAAAGAAATTAATTTCGTATCGTTTAAAACGTAATTCAGGTGATTTGGACTTGAACTCAAAAACGAACTTTAGTGCTAAAATACTGAGCTAACTATTGGGGCAGAGACTATTAATCAGTGAATTCTAAATAACTACAAACCATAATTCAGTGACCGTTCGTACTGTGAAAAACATAGGGAATTGACTGTGACGAACTTAACTGCGTGTGAATACAGAGAAGGGACTAGATATCACTGATAGGACTCACTCACCATAATCATTACTAAAGGTGTCAATATATGTGATTTCATTTAAAGTGACTTGTTTTTATTAGTATTTGTGCTCCTAAAATGATTCATCAAAAGCTATTATCTTTGATTTATAAACTGTTTGGTTTGATGATAGGATCTAAAATGATCACTAACTGTGACGTTAATACTAAAGCTCAATACCAAAGAAATATTCTTAAAGTGATAAGAAGTGAAGTACTTTAACTAATAGAGACGGTAGGTTGTGTTCTAGCTAGAAATACACCGCCAAATATTACGTGTGTATCAGGCCATTGACCGTTGCACGATCAGAGATAATGTACTACTCCTTGGCAGTGAAATCGGTCAGACACTAGCTTCGACAATCAATTTCTCGTGTACGGCTTTCTCTGCTTTGAGTTGGCTATTTTATATCTTTTTACAATATTATAAGTGGATCGCCTCCTAAAACGTAAACCAACTATTATGAAGTAACTTCTTGCTAAATTTTATAATGATATTTCGAGCCTGTTGTCTCAACCTTGATTGCTTCATCCGTCTTTTCATTCCTTATATCATTTACGTTATCGTTTCGGCATTTCCTTTGTCAAAATTGACTTCAGCTGCTATGTATCTAAATGTTTTCACTCTAAATTCATACATATTTTATATACTTAATTTCGTGGATTTTTCCTAATGGACCTAAGCAAACAACAAAGCCAGCGTATCGCTAAACCGACATCTGTTGTGGCCACATCTTCTGACATACGCCGTAACAATATGGCTAGGAAGTAGTCGAAATCGATCTGTAATCAATAATTTACTTGGCAACTGATAGCTGTTTTCCTCTTACAAATCGTCAGCAGTCGCTACTACACACTGGTCGAATTTTCAATTTCACTTACTGAGGTTGATTTCTTTACAGTCTGCTATCTGAATCTGTATAGCCTCTGATGAACTCCAGCATTAAGAAACTTAGAGAACTGATGTTTGAATCGCAGCCTAATATCCACTAAACAACATTCACCAAGAACATCAATGTAAATGTTTGCACGCTATGACCTTTGTTGAGGGAGCCTCTTACACTTGAGTGTATCCTCCGTCCAAGGACGGGTAGTGTAAGAAAAATTACGTTTATGAACTTAAAAAGCAGCCGGAATGATAGCTTTTTTGTGCTCTTAGTTATGACTATTAAGCATTAGCGTGGCTGTGCCGTGGTGTTTACGAAACACGTCATAGCCTTGGAGTTGCAGCCGTTATGTAAACCTCTACGACAGCCAGAGATGAATTTTTATATTTCGCTGGACGCAGCGCAAAGAAAGCGACGCCTGTTTGAAAATTAGACTTCTGTACTTAGGAAGCCCAATTGTGAGCCTTAAAATATCCTGATGCACATCTTCCAGTAAACATTTACAAAAGATCACATTCGTGTTTCTCTCGTTCTATATAGTATTGGAACTTGCAGTAGTACTAGGTACTCTCTGCCGCGCAACTTATAAACTTATAAACTCAAACGTTTATATCCTGGCGATTTGCTAGTTGATAGGTTAAGAACTGCGTGGAGAACATTTATCATTAAAATATTTTTAATGTCCTACTATACAGCTACAACTGTATTTATTTCCTATTGGCTCCCACTTTTTTTAATAATAAAAATCTTCCTTAGAAGACAAAACCATGTCTAGAAGAGTTGTTTTTTCTTACTTACACTTTCCCCGCTTGCGTATGATCGGTAAGTCAGTTATTGTTTTAAGTAATTGGCTGCACGCTATTCTTGTCGCAAGTCCAGAAAAAAGCTGTATAGTTGGATTCAAACTCACTTCAATGTAGGTCACACATTGTACGTTATTCTTCAAATGCATGGTATGTAACTAAGCGCCTATAAAGAGAGGTATTATTTTAGTAAAAATGCGATATTAATATACGTTGCGTGGAATCAGATGTACAAGGTGAAGCTAAGCTGTTCACTTCAAATATTTTCGGCATCGTTTAACATATAGTAATTCTCTTTTAACCCAGATGAATTGTAAGAAAGTCCACACTAAACAAACTATAGTATCTAGTATTAGCTATATTAAATACATAATATCGGTGTAAGGTGTCATACGGAACACCCATCACCCAGTATTTTGGGGTCATTTATATTTATGTAATTTATTTATATTGGTGAGGATGTATCGTAAACTACTGTTGTAAAACCTATATAAAGCTAACGGACATAGCTGGATCTTCAGATTTACAAATGTATCGTTTCTATTGCTTTTAAATTTAATTTCTTAGCTCATTGTAGAGGGAGACCGAGGGGCGAATACAGTAAGCGGATCCAAAAGGATGACGAGGCTTGCACAGCACAGGGTAGTGTGGAGAGCTTCACCAAATCAGTCTGCGGACTGAAGACCACAACAACAACATATTTTGTTTATGCGTATGTACTCTCAAAATGTTCAAATGTTTGTAAAGCTTGTGGGGCTTAACCTCGGGGTCATCAGTACCTAAACTCACAAACTACTTATGAACTTATACTAAAGGCAACTCAAACATCCGTGCCCGAGGTAAGATTCGAACCTTGTAGCAGCCATTCTCCTGCGTGGTACCGCGAACTATAGACGATTGGAATGTTACCGTTTTCAGTGGCAGACGATGCTCTTGATAGTCGCGCAATAACTTAGAGTAGGAATGTCTCTGTCTTCGTAAATACACCTTTATTAACAGTATGTCTAACGTTGATTGTTTTAAGTTCAATTTAGTTTTATCACGAGAAGATACGTCAATTAAATCCATAAGAGCAAGATCGGGCATCTTCTCGTTTTATTATAATGACATGCATGTTTTAAATTTCCGTCTTTCCTTTTTAACAGATTATGGCCTTGTAAAATATTTTATTTGACCTGATGATGCTGACATAGTTCAGCGAAACCGGTCGTCGTTAATAAAAATTGATGATAAGCGATCTTGCCTATTTTATATCTTTTTACAATTACTTCACAATAGTTCACTGGCTCACCCGCTGCAGTATTTGCTGAAAAATAGCAGTAACTTTGATAGATTATTCAATTTATGGTAACTTATTACCGTAGACAAAAGATTACATATGTCAAACTTCACGTAACAATATGTGGAGGACCGTGCAAGAATTTAGTCATGATACGTAAAATAAATAAATTGTCGGACTTCGAGAAAATGTTTAACAGAATGAGTGTTCTTTTACTAGACAAATGAAATTGAATGAGCTGTGAAATTAGACAATGGGGATCAGTGATTACTTGAGGTGCAAAACGAAGCGTAATGATGCCCAAACCTCTTGCTATGGTAAGAATTGCAACTCTGAAAAACAGTATTTAAATAATTATTCAGGATAATGGAAAGTAATCATGAATGAAACTCAGTGCACAGGTTTGAAGATGAACTATGGGTTTATTTTTTAAAAAGACATGCCTTATTTGCTCACACTTCTATGTGTATTGTAGGTCTCGAAGACACAGCGGCATCATAAATCATCAAAAGGTGAAACAGGAAAAACCACTACTGTTTGCATTCTTCTTCGAAGTATGTCTCCATTTCTGGCTGTAATGGCTGCTAAGTGCCTCTGCAGTTTTGTTGCTTTGGGTATAGCAGTCCATGTCGATCCCATATACTGCCAAGGTTGATCTGTTGTAGTAGCGGATGCTGCGTCCCGCCCCTGTCATTCCGCCGTCATCGACTGAGCGGTTTCCATAGGCGAGTGATCAGCAGGTAATGTCTGCATCTACATACATACTCCGCAATCCACCCAAAGGTGCGCGGCAGAGAGTACCTAGTAATACTGCAAGTTCCAATCCCATATAGAACGAGAGAAAGACGAATGCTATCATTGTGGCATTTACACGAAACGTAAGCTGGTGGCAGTATAATCGTCATTCAGACCGCCCAAATCCCGGCCCTCTAAATTTCCTCTACAGTATATCTCGAGGAAGACATCGTCTACCGTCCAGCGACTACCATTTGAGTTTCCGAAGTACCTCAGTAACACTCGCGCATTGATCGAACCTACCGGTAACAAACCTAGCCGGCCGCTTATCAGTTACTTCTGTGTCTTTCTTTGAGCAGTACTCAAGACGGGGTCGCACAAGCGTTTTAAATGCGGTGTCCTTCACAGACGAATCACACCTTCTCAAAATTAACCCAGTTAACTGAAGTCGACCATTCGCTTTCTCTTCAACTGTTATATGCTCGTTCCATTTCATATAGCTGTGCAGCGTTACCCCTAGGTAGTTAATTGACACGACTGTCAAGCAGCTTATTACTAATTCGAACATTACTGGATTGTTTCACCACACATCTGCATGACCTTACATTATTCAACATTTAGAGCAAACTGCTATTCCTCACACCAATGATAAATTTGGTCTTAGCCATCCTTTATTCTACTACACCCAATCAAAGACACCTTCCTGTACACCATAGTACCATCAACAAACAGCCGCAGATTGCGACTCACACTGTCCGTCCGATCATTCGTGTAGATAGAAAATAATAACGGTCCCATCGCACTTCCTTGGTGCACTAGTCTCTGATGAACACTCGTCATCGAGGACAAAGTACTGGCTTTTATTACGTAAGTAGTGTATGAGCGTCTCACATGTTTGGGTACCTCTTCCATATGCTCGTACCTTCGTTAGCAGTCTGTAGTGCAGTACCATGTGAAGCGCCCTTCGAAAATCAAGAAATATGCAGTCTGGCTGTAATCCTTCACAAGAAGTGGTAGTGCTGAACAATGCGTGTCACGAGAGGTCCCGTATTATCCTGTGGCAATGCGATTGTCAGCAAGGTCCAAAGGTATGTGACAACATGCTCCAAAATTAAAGAGGTGAAACATTGGCAGTGCGTAAAAAAAAAAGAAACCTTAACACCCAACGTAGGATCAGTGTGGCGTTGCATAAAGCAATAGTTGAAAATTCTCTCACGACGATATCTTGAGACTCTAATCCGACACTCTTGGCGGTGCAGGCGCAATCGGGATTGATCGGTAGGAGCAATTTCGTTTCATTCGGTTGTTAGTGTCCATCTTTCGTTGCATCACTGCTGAAGAAAATGCTTCTGGCGTTGGCTCATAAGAAGAGCACACCTACTCCTCATCGCCGAATTTGTCCAAATTAATGGTACATGTAGGACGTGCTGAGACATCAGAGTGACCCAAGTGGGAACCCCATGTTGCCAAGAGTTTACGAAATAAAATGAATCTTGTCAATAAAATCCGTCTCGGATTTTGGCCATATTGTCAGTATGTAAAATATCGACGTTGCGGCCACTATTGCAAGTAGTCTTTGTCAAGGTGTTTGGCTGACTGCTAGTACTATGTAATAGTGGGAGAAGCTGTTATCGAAATACCGAGTGATCAAAAAGTCAGTATAAATTTGAAAACTTAATAAATCACGGGATAATGTAGAGAGAGAGGTACAAATTGACACACATGCTTGGAATGACATGAGGTTTTATTGGGGAAAAAAAGCAAAGTTCAAAAAATGTGCGACAGATGGCGCTGGACAGCTAAACGTCAGTGACTGCGCATGAAAATCGTATATAAAAGGAGCTGTAATGAGAGAGAGAGAATCAGATGCAGCAGCAGTCGCAGAATGTTGACGTTACCCGGAAAGGCGCTTTTAGTGAAGCTGTATTATCAGAATGGGGAATGTGCTAGCTCAGCGTTACGATCCTATCGGCGTAGGAAGGGGATTCTAACGGGTAAAGGTCCGTTGACAAATACAGGCGAGAATGATTTCGAAGTTCGAAGCCACGGATTGTTTAGACGATAGACCCCCTAGTGGCCGACCGAGCACAAGGCGTAATGCTGGTGAGAGAGTCCAGGAAGAAATGGAGACTGTAGCGGGTTTGTAACGGATTTTTCACCATACGCACCTTATCAGTTTTTCGTCGGCCGCGGTGGCCGAGGGGACTGAGGTACTCCATTCACGGTCTGCACGGCCACTAAGGTCGGGGGTTCGAATCCCCCCTCGGGCATGGATATTTGTGCCGTCCTTAGTATTAGTTAGTTGTTAAGTAGTTTGTAAGTTTTGTGACTGATGACCCCGTAGTTAAGTCCCATAAGCTATACAAACATTTGAACATTTTTTATCAGTTTTTCCTTTGACAGTGTATGTAGGAAGCGGTGTTTGGTTCAGCGGTAAGAGATTGTGATTGAAATAGAAAGGGCCCCGGGTTCACCTCTGCCCGGCGAAAAATAATTTTGTACTCTTTTAAGTTAACTCCATAATGGAAGTTCTGCCAGCGCACCACAGCATTGCAATAAAAACAATAACATTCTAGCATGCTGGTGCAATATGAAACATTTATTTTTTTTAAAATTACACAGCGATTTCGTTCCCATCAACAGTGCAGATTTCGAGTCATGATGACTCATATACTTCGCATAAAACATTTAATAGTCCGATCCATAAAATAACTACAAAGGTCCTTCTAACACATGTTACACATTAAAATAAAAAATTATGACTTTTTAAACTTATATCACCTACTAGGAAAACCTTTTTAGTTATTTTATGGATCTGACTATGTTTTATGCAGAGAACATGAGTCGTTACGACTCGAAATTCTGCACTGATGGTGTTCCATCATAATGACGCCCCCTACTGACGGTGTACACACATAAATACAGAATAACCAATATGATGTTAGATTAATTATGACGTCAGTAATGTACGAATTGCCAAGGAGCACAAAAAAAAGGAAATTTCCAGCTTGGTGCTGCGATATGAAATTATTCATTTAAAAAACTTACATGTTGATTTCGTTCCCATATTGTTATTATTATTATTATTATTATTATTATTATTATTATTATTATTATTATTATTATTATGGGAACGAAATGGAGATGTAAATTTTTTTTAATAAATATATTTCATATCGCCATACTAAGCTGGAAATTTGTTGTTTTAATTTTTGTGCTGCTTGGTAATGCGTACACTACTAACGTCATAATTAACCGTAACATCATATTGGTTTATCTGTATTTATATGTGTACAACATCAGCATGGAACGTTATTATTTAAAACAAGCGCATCATCTTGCAAACTACAGGATAAGGTGCACACACGAATAATTGCATCTAGTGAGTGTTATTTAAAAATCCGAAATGCACTTACCTCGTCGAGAAAGAAGAAGAAGAAATCACTTCGCGAGAAGCTTGCATCAAACTTGAAAGGAGTACTTTTATTCTTCCTTGGTCACATTTTTGTTGGTATTTTACCTGATATTTTGCCTTGAGAATATTTTTATTGGAATTTACAATGTAATTTCTTATGCGACATTCCCTTGTACTATGATTGTGGCTTCATTTGTTAATATGGACAAGTTTACAATCTGTTCAAAAAATGTTCAAATGTTTGTTAAGCTTATGGGACTTAACTACGGGGTCATCAGTCCCTAAACTTACAAACTACTTATGAACTACTTACAAACTAGGACGGCACAAATATCCATGCCCGAGGGGGGATTCGAACCCCCGACCGTAGTGGCCGTGCTGACCGTGACTGGAGCGCCTCAGTCACCTCGGCCACCGCGGCCGGCTTACAATCTGTCTCATTAGCCAAAGAGTATGCATTATCTTTGGTGTGTGTTACGCTGCTGGTAGTACCGAGCAGGCAGTCTCTAAGTATTTTATTCATCGGGCAACGACAGTTGAAAAGATTCATTTTCTTCACAAGACACCACTTCGACTGTTAAAAATTCTTTATGCAGAACACAAGGCCAGTTTCGCAAAATGAATTTGAATCCTCGAGTACTTATTTAATTCATTTCATAACAATATATTACACTGAGTTGGAACTAGCTGATCCCCAATTTATCTCCGGGTGTAACAAAAAATGTTCAAATGTTTGTAGAACTTATGGGACTTAACTACGGGGTCATCAGTCCTTAAGCTTACAAACTAGCTAAGACTAAGGACGGCACAAATATCCATGCCCGAGGGGGGAGTCGAACCCCGACCGTAGTGGCCGTGCGGACCGTGACTGGAGCGCCTCAATCCCCTCGGCCACCGAGGCCGGCCCAGGTGTAACAAACTTTGCACTTAAAACATCTGTAAACTCTCTTTTTTTCAAATGTTCAAATGTTTGTATAGCTTATGGGATTTAACTACGGGGTCATCAGTCCCTAAACTTACAAACTACTTATGAACTAGCTAATACTAAGGACGGCACAAATATCCATGCCCGAGGGGGGGGGATTCGAACCCCCGACCGTAGTGGCCGTGCAGACAGTGACTGTAGCGCCTCAGACCCCTCGGCCACCGCGGCCTGCTCTCTTTTTTCCGAAAATTGGAGCTCCGGCAACTATGAATTCAAACCTGAATAAAACTCCATTTCCTACCTCCGAAGGAGACATCTGGGGAAGGAAGCGTCGTTATTGCCGGCAACATATGGTTATGACTTGAAATAAGCACGCGAGGATGCAAATTCATTTTGCGAAACTAGTCGTGTGTTCTGAATAAAGAATTATTAACAGTCGCAGCGGTGTATGGTGAAGAAAATGAGTCTGTAAGTACACTCGGCGAGAGGAGATCGTGTGAAGCAGGCCAGTCTGCCAGCTAGACTGTTCAAATGTTTGTAATTGTAAAAATGTTCAAATGTTTGTAGAACTTATGGGACTTAACTACGGGGTCATCAGTCCCTAAGCTTACAAACTACTTATGAACTAGCTAAGACTAAGGACGGCACAAATATTCAAACCCCCGACCGCAGTGGCCGTGCAGACCGTGACTGGAGCGCCTCAGTCCCCTCGGCCACCGCGGCCGACGTTTGTAATACTATGGTCATCAGTCCCTAGTCTTAAAAACTACTTAAACTAACCTAAGGACAACACACACATCCATGCCCGACGGAGGATTCAAACCTCCGACGCGTGGGGCCGCGCGATCCGTAACGTGGCGCTCCAGACCGCTCGGCTACTCCCGCGCGGCAGGTAGTCTGTGATCTAAAGCTTAGGCAGCCACAGTTGTATTTCGGTATGATTATTTTGGATAGATAAAATCTTGCCCTGTGGTGGAAACAATTGTATCGCCAGTTGAGAAAACATATGTTGTTGTCGAACAAGATAAATTTAAGTGCATTTATTATTTTAATTAAATTGTACAATCATTGTTGTTGTAGGTGCTTAGCGTTTTCTTTTTAATGAAGTTATTTATCAAAAATACCAAGTTCTGATTTAACCTGAAGTCACCAGTTCCTCATTCCTTTCATTATTTTGAAAACTAATTTTTGAATTAGAAGACATTGTTATCATGTGTAAGTGCCTTCTGACAAAGCAAGTCACAAATAAGAAGAAAAGTAGTGAAACTGTAATTTTGATGTCTGTTTACGTGATTCATGCGAATAAAAAGTAACACTGAGCCAAAGTGAAATTCGTAAATAGAGAGTTCTGGGAATGAACACCATAGATGAAGCAGCTACAGCGAACAGACGAGATGGTGGGGTCATGTTACACGCATGGGAGAAGCAAGGTTGCCTAAGAGACTCATGAGCTCGTCAGTGGAGAGTAAGAGGAGTCGAGGTAGACCAAGAAGAAAGTACTTAGATTCGGTGCAGAATGATTTTGAAGTAAAAGGCATAACATCAGACGAAGCATCAAAGTTAGATTGAATAGGGGATGATGATGATGATGATGAGAGAGTTCTGTTGCTATTGATGGGAGATCACACTGTTAGGATAATTAATGAGCTTAAAACTTACCGGCAAAATCAGTTGGCTGCCGAGAAAGAAGGGATTTGTATTCATTTGTGATCCTTTGAAGCTAACCAGATTTAAAAATTACGTTCGTACAAATAAGAAGTGTAGCGATTGTTGTGCAAGGCACGTTATCAGTTTCAGTGACATTGATGATTAACCTATTTTGACTAATTATTAATTCACCTAAAGTGATAAAAATATTCCAGTAGCTGAAGTATTTATTTTCTTGGCACTCGCAGCAGAATTGTTTGTGTGTAGCCTTGAAATAATCTTAACAGACAACGTTTAATTTAAAAGAGATTACTCTTCAATCTAATTACGATTTCGATTACGTACAGGTATAGCGTTTTACATTTTATGTTTATTACATGTCACTTTTATTTTCTAACCTATCAATTGTGCTCCCCATGCAATCATAAACCCGTTATTCAATGTCTACTTTATCAGGTTATTTAAAAAGGACCATCACATAATTTTTATGGAACATTTAATATGACCAGTGAGACATTCTTGTGCAACACCTAATTCAATGTCTACTTTATCAGGTTATTTAAAAAGGACCATCACATTATTTTGATGGAACATTTAATATGACCAGTGAGAGACATTCTTGTGCAAATACAGACACAGTTTCACATTTCAAGAAGAATTTTAGTTTCAAACTACCTTCCGTTACATATCAGCTGCTATCCTCGCAAATATTCAGTGACATGCTGCGTGGTTCGCCGCTGGACTGTGCGATGAAATAAGCTCGTTTTCAGAATGTCAATCAAGTTCATTTTTCTATGGTGACATTAAAGAAACTGTGCACAAGATGCGGTCAAAATTATCGCTCATCTATTTCTTCGATGAATATCAAACCGGTAGATGCAGTTGATCGCCGGCCGCGGTGGCCGAGGGGACTGCGGCGTGCCAGTCACTGTCTTCACGGCCTCTACGGTCGGGGGTTCGAATCCCCCCCCTGAACCCCATAGTTAAGTCCCATAAGCTATACGAACATTTTTTTGCAATTGATCATCTACAAAGTATTGGAAGTATCGATATACATACACGACGTTCATGTGTACGCGATAACTATAGTCTCTTTTTAAATGTTAGCAGTATCGATTTTCATCCTATACCTTGTTGTGGTTGTATCAATTAATAGAATAACCAATATGATGTTGCGGTTAATTTTGGCGTGTGTATGCATTGCCAACTCCGACAGGCCTCGAGCAACACCACATAGAGACAAGGCCTTACAACAGGCCGTGCCTGCGTCACACTTAGAGGCCGCGGCCGCCACCTCACTGGCTGTTGGCTGGGGCACGCCCACCGCCGCGCAGCGGCCGGCCAGTCAGATGGCGGCCGCGGCCTCTTTTAATTGTGACGTAGGTACGGCCTGTTGTAAGACCTTAGGTTCGTTCGAGTGGCCCAAACGCTGATAGTTCCTGATAGTTACTGGCGATTTGGAAGGCCTGCACTGCGCATGCGCGCTTTTTGACAGTTTCCAACTCCGAAGCCAACTCGAACGCTTATTTCACCTGTTTCGCAGTTTGGCCACCCATAGCGCTAGTTGACATCTTTGCTCTCTACCGATGTTGAAAGTGAGGTTATGTATTTCTCAATTGAGAAAACTATTTAAGTCGTCATGAAACATTTGCAATTTACCGTTACACCAACGTATAACAATAAAGATTAACAAGACACATTTGCCTGAAAACCGCGTATCTGTCGAGTATAAAATGAAAATAGCGTGACGAAACTAGGTTAACTTGCGAGTTGCGATGTTACCAGACGACCATTCCATCAAAACATTCTTCTTGAGAAAGCTCACGTTGACGTGAGGTGACGGACCGGCGACGGACAGTGTGACTTCGGCCATTAGAAATACATTGTGGAATACATTCTGATCATAAACTTCGACAAAACGCAAAATATACGTAAACATGTCCCCCCATTTATAAATAAAGTAGCCAATTTAACCTGACAAAACCTCATACAAAAATGAGGTAAATTAGGATAGTTGTGTGTGAAAGGAATATTTGGTAAAATACAACTTCATATGCATTTTGTTACAATAAAATTTAAAAAATGAAACATACAAATTAATATACAAAAATTTGTAGGTGTTGTGCAAGAATTATCATCGTACATGATTTTCCAAGAAGTTACACATTTAGTGTCGAAACGCCCACATTGGCACTAATAGATTTCTTTAATATATAACCAAAAAGAGAAACACGGAACAGTAATTGTGAGACGCTATAGTGGCACATACAAAACTGGATGTCGGTTATAAAAATCTGTCACTGCTAATGCCTGTTGTGAACTATATTATTCTTATGTGTCAACCACTTCATTTACAGATGGCCCAGAAAATCTCAGTAGGACTATTTTGACTTCATTTTCAGGCGAATATATCACAATCCAAACTGTAAAAACGTACGCATTCATCTTTAAATTCGTATGTTATGAAAATGTCCACACCTTTAATTTATATTATGTACGGGTGTAATAAAAAGAGGACGAACTGTATTATAAGGCCACATAAGTTGAAAGACTGCCTGTCTAATATACAAAGCTCAGCCTCAATCAAGAGAAAATCGAAGACTTAGAACACAAGCCTCTTCGTAAATGTGCGGGCTTGTCTTTTGGAGGTGGCTTGTTAAACGCTTTGGAGTCAGTCAGAAAACAGTTCGACGAAAATCCGCTAACTTAAACAAACGGTCGCAAACTATCAGCTCCGCCACTCGAACACCTGATTGGTCAGTCAGATATCATCAGAAAGAGTCAAAAGTGCCATTCGAACGCCTCAAACCGTTCCAGACCGTCAGCAGCGCCACTCGAACGAAGCTTCTAGGTGGTGTTGCCTTGAGTGGTCCACAGGGTACTGGGGCCGCCGTGTCATCCTCTGTCCTAAGGCGTCGAGGGATGCGGTTTGGAGGGGGGCGTGGTCAGCGCCCCGTACCAAGAAAACACCTGCGCGCTGCCGTTCCACGTGACGCGAAGTAGGTAGCGATCGCGTAGCTCACTGGCTGGCCGATGTGAGGCAGTGAGCTGTGCGCCATCGTCCAGCCAGTGAGCTACGCGGTCGCGACCTACTCCGCGTCACGAGGCACGGCAGCACGCAGGCCTTTTCAGACTGTGTTGCCCACACTCCCGGCCGTTATGTTAGTTTTCATGACCGGAACAGCTACATCTCAATCAAGTAGCTCCTCAGATGTTCTCTCAAGGCCTGAGTGCACCCCACTTGCCAACAGCACACGGCGGATCCGGACGGTAACCCATCCTTGTGATAGCCAAGCACGACTCTGCTTTGGTGATCGAACGGTGTATCCACTGCGGCAAGGCCGTTGGCGTACGCATTGCCGAGGAGGACGAAAAATCTTCGCCGGCCGCGGTGGCCGAAGGGGCTGAGGCGCTTGTCACAGTCTGCACGGTCACTACGGTCGGGGATTCGAATCCCCCCTTGGGCATGGATATTTGTGCCGTCCTTAGTTGTAGCTAGTTCATAAGTAGTTTGTAAGTTTAGGGAATGATAACCCCGTAGTTAAGTCCCATAAGCTATACAAACATTTGAACATTTTAAGCTTAACAAACATTTGAACATGTGAAATTACTTCGAAAGTTTCTATGAAGTTACCAGTTTCAGTTACGCTTGGCTTTAAAAATAGTACGAAATTCAGAAAACCTGTACTACATAATAAAGCTTCTGACTGGTACTTTCGTGCATAATATGTACATATATCAAATAAAAACCAGGAAAATATAAGAGAAACTTAAAGCAAATAATCCCGCTTAAAACATTATTTCCCGTATTTTACACCATTTTTTGGAATCCCTTAAAAGAAATCGAACTTATGGCTACCGGCGTATGAGACGCATCCAGTTTTGGACCAATTTTTATAGGGGAAAAAATGCGTCTTATACTCCAGCAAATACGGTATAAGAATGGGACTATTTGTACTCGTGATTTTACCTTTGACATATTCAAACTTTTTATTTCAATTTGTTATCAAGTCAACGACGCTTGCAACAGTGGATTGTCTCCAAGGCGTCCATTACTTCGTTTACCACTGACAAGGACTGGATGCCTTCTCGAAATCGACAAATTCGTCCAGATTTGTGGTACATGTAGGGGCGTGGTAAAACATGAAAGTGCTCCATGTGGGAACTCCAGATGGCCAAGCGTTTAGAAGATGAATTTTGATACGGACGATAAGGAGTTCAGATAAAAAAAATGATAGAAGCTTTTGAATTGTGGTGCTACAGACCAATGATGAAAATTAGATGGGTAGATCACGTAACTAATAGGGAGGTGCTTAACCGAATCGGGGAGAAAAGGAGCCGGCCGCAGTGGCCGAGGGGACTGAGGCGCTTCAGACACGGTTTCCACGGCCACTACGGTCGGGGGTTCGAATCCCCCCTCGGGCATGGATATTTGTGCCGTCCGTACTTGTAGGTAGTTCATAAGTAGTTTGTAAGTTTAGGGACAGATGACACCGTAGGTAAGTCCCTTAAGCTTAACAAACATTTGCACATTTTTGAAAAATCTTCGCCTGCGGACGGAGTCGAACCCGCGACCCCTTCAGTATGAACACGCTCTTTTACCGCGGAGCGCAACACCGCTTCCTGAACGCACTGTTTCAGGGACAATTGCTATGGTGCATATTGTGATAGTTGTTGTTGTGGTCATCAGTCCGCAGACTGGTTTGATGCAGCTCTACACGCTACCCTGCCCTGTGCAAGTCTCTTCATCTGAGAATATTTTCGGCAGCCTACATCCTTTTGAATCTGCTTACTATATTCCTCCCTCGGTCTCCCTCTACGATTTTTACCCCACACACTTCCTTCTAATGCTAACGATTCCTTGATGTCTCAGAATGTGTCTAACCAATCTATCCGTTCTCTTAGTCAGGATATGCCACAGACTCCTTTCTCCCCGATTCGGTTAAGCACCTCCCTATTAGTTACGTGATCTACCCATCTAATTTTCATCATTGGTCTGTAGCACCACAATTCAAAAGCTGCTATCATTTTTTTATCTGAACTCCTTATCGTCCGTATCAAAATTCATCTTCTAAACGCTTGGCCATCTGGAGTTCCCACATGGAGCACTTTCGTGTCTTACCACGCCCCTACATGTACCACAAATCTGGACGAATTTGTCGATTTCGAGAAGGCATCCAGTCCTTGTCAGTGGTAAACGAAGTAAAGGACGCCTTGGAGACAATCCACTGTTGCAAGCGTCGTTGACTTGATAGCAAATTGAAATAAAAAGTTTGAATATGTCAAAGGTAAAATCACGAGTACAAATAGTCCCAGTCTTATACCGTATTTGCTGGCGTATAAGACGCATTTTTCCCCTATAAAAATTGGTCCAAAAACTGGATGCGTCTCATACGCCGGTAGCCATAAGTTCGATTTCTTTTAAGGGATTCCAAAAAATGGTGTAAAATACGGGAAATAATGTTTTAAGCGGGATTATTTGCTTTAAGTTTCTCTTACATTTTCCTGGTTTTTATTTGATATATGTACATATTATGCACGAAAGTACCAGTCAGAAGCTTTATTATGTAGTACAGGTTTTCTGAATTTCGTACTATTTTTAAAGCCAAGCGTAACTGAAACTGGTAACTTCATAGAAACTTTCGACGTAATTTCACAAGTTCAAATGTTTGTTAAGCTTAAAATGTTCAAATGTTTGTATAGCTTATGGGACTTAACTACGGGTTATCATTCCCTAAACTTACAAACTACTTATGAACTAGCTAATCCTAAGGACGGCACAAATATCCATGACCGAGGGGGGATTCGAACCCCCGACCGTAGTGGCCGTGCAGACCGTGACTGGAGCGCCTCAGTCCCCTCGGCCACCACGGCCGGCGTTAAGCTTAAAGCACTTAATTGCAGGGACATCAGTCCCTAAACTTACAAACTACTTATGAACTACGTTATAGTAAAGACGACACAAACATCCATGCCCGAGGGGGGATTCGAACCCCCGACCGTAGTAGCCGTACAGACTGTGACTGCCGCGCCGCAGACCGCTCGGCCACTGCAGGCGACGACGTAATTTCATTCATCATAATAGATTTTTTTCGGCAATCCTGTAACGGTGTCATTCATTATTTGAATAATGAAAAGCTGCTCACGTATTTGTCCATGTCTCGCCTGGCGATTTTTGCGAATTCATTCGTATTCTCAAGTGCAAATATGTACACAATTTTTTTTTTTTTTTTTTTTTTTTTTTTTTTTTTTTTTTTTGTTACGTTTGCACATTGTCTGCGTCGCACAGTTGCCCTATTTTTGAGGTTATAACGTGCTGTGCCCCATAGAGTGCGCCGACCAATACACAGACGCAATCCATCCATCATTCTCACAGTTTATGGAACATCATAAATAATTGCGCTTCACAATAAATTCTCAAAACGCCTCATTTTGAACATGAAAACCTATTCGTCGTTCGAAGTTCGCGAACTGATACTCGACGCGATGTTTGAACGGAGCAAAGCAAAGCCATCTAGGTGTCAATGTCGTAAGCCTTTACGACGCTCTCTGCAATCATCGCGTCATAGTCGGCGCGCATTGTAAACAGCGATAGGCGAAATATCCGTTTGAATAAGCGCAAACCGTCAAGAAACTCGACTGCGTAAAGTTTATGAACGCTACTTGAAGGTACTGCCTTAGATATTTGATGTATCTGAACAAATGTAGTATAATTATGTTGCAATTGAGGTATTAGGAATGATTTACTTTTTTCCTAAAAGAAAAGAAGTCTTAAATGGGTGCGTCTTATTCGCCGGTGCGTGTTATATGCCGGCAAATTTGGTTATTCATTCTCAGCGATGACTGGAGAAGACTCATCATTGTGACGCCCCAATATGGTAATATATTTTTTAAGTTGAGCATAGCCACATCTAGTCGACGATGAAGTGAGAGCTTCTGAGGATGGCAGCAAGGTCTGATGAAGCTGGTCATGAAGTGAAATAAAATTGTTGCAACCTACAGTTCCTGGCAGTCCACATAACACATCAATTTTCCATGTTCATGTATTACTTTTGGAGATTTTAATGCGGGGTAGAGAAGGTAACATCAATACACACTGAAGAGAAAGTGAAACAGGCACGTGTGTCTTAGCATCGTTTAGGGCCCCCGTAAGAACGCAGTAAGAGCCTCTACATGACATGGCATGGACTCAAGTAGTGCTTGGAGTAATGGACACCATGCATCTTGCAGCGCTATTAATAAGTCCCTAAAAGTATAAGGCGGTGGATCTCTTCTGAACAAGAACACGTTGTATGGCATCCCAGATTTGCTCAATTACGTCCACGTCTGAGCAGTCTCGTGGACAGCATAGGTGTTAAGGAATGCAACAGTGTTCTTAGCAAGAACAATACGTATTGTGTTTGTATAAAAATAATAATTGAAACTATTACTTGTATATGAAATCAAAATTGTGTTAGTAACTGTTAGTAAACTGTTCGTTAGCAAACACACAATACCTAGGAAGTCGTCCACATGAGTACGAAAAGAAATCCGTTAAACTTTGTTTGCAAGATAAAAATGTTCAAATGTTTGTAAATCTATCGGACCAAACTGCGTGGTCATCAGTCCGTTGCTTACAAACTACTTAAACCTAGGTAAACTAACCTAAGGACAAACACACACACCCATGCCCCAGGGAGGACTCGAACCTCCACGGCGAGCAACCGCGCGCTCCGCAGCGAGACGCTTTAGACCACTCGGCTACTCCACCGCAGCTTTACGAGATAAATCAAACAAAAGTGAAGGCCGTAAACTCCACAAAATACCTAGTAATTACTATTGCTTCAGACTTAAACTGGAAAGAACACGTAGATAATGTCGTGGGAAAGGCGAACCAGAGACTGCGTTTTATTGGCAGAACCCTAAAAAGACGCAACAGAACTACAAAAGAAACTGCGGACGCTTGTCCGTCCATTTTTGGAGTATTGCTGCCCAGTGTGGGATCTTTATCAGGTGGGTTTGAAGGACATCGAAAGAGTCCAGCCGCGGTGGAGTAGCCGAGCGGTCTAAAGCGTCTCGCTGCGGAGCGCGGTTGCTCGCCGTGGAGGTTCGAGTCCTCCCTGGGGCATGGGTGTGTGTGTTTGTCCGTAGGTTAGTTTACCTAGGTTTAAGTAGTTTGTAAGCTACGGACTGATGACCACGCAGTTTGGTCCGATAGATTTACAAACATTTCAACATTTTGAAAGAGTCCAGAGAAGGGCAGCTCGTTTCGTATTGCCACGATACAGGGAAGACAGCGTTACGAAAATGATACAGGATCTGGGATGGGAATCATTACAGCAACCGCGCTTATCGCTGCGGCGTGGGCTACTTACGAAACTCCAATCGCCAACATTCTCCTCCGAATGCGAAAATATATTGTTGACTCCCACTTACATACGAAGAAATGACCATCAGAACAAAATACGAGAAATCAGAGCCCGAACGGAGAGATTCAGGTGTTCTTTCTTCCCGCGCGCTATTCGAGAATGAAATGGGAGGTAAATAGTATAATGGTGGTTCGATGAACCCTCTGCCAGGCACTTAAATGTGATTTTCAGAGTATCCCATGTAGATGTAGATGTAGATGCTGTGATAGCCATGAACGAGTGCCGCTGACTGCCCCGAATAATCGACTTATCCCGATCGCTAGTCGCACAGCGGTAGGCTATGAATTCCACGGGGTTCTCAGATTTGCCCTCCACTATTAACGACAGTTTGCCTGGCAGCCTTGCTCAGATGACTCGAGTACAGGTAGGGGTTGCTTCGATTAAGTGCAGCAAAGAAACATGAAAAGAATATCGAGGCTAAACTCGATAGCGACACCGAAACGAGGCCGCAGCGAGATGGAATGCGTAGATGCCACCAACGTGTTGCACGCCCGCCGATTTCTGTAATAACGCATGCGATCGAGATTACTGTATCTGGTAGTTCCATCCTCAGAGAGAGCGGTTTCAATTAAAGCGAAACACGATATCTGGCGTTCAACCTTTTCAAATCTCGCAATAAATCGTTTTGGTCCAACACAGCTGCCTTGAGAGCGATGTTGCAACACTACAGCATTGTCTCCTATAAAAATGGCCATGTGCATGGACAGTTTATATTATTTTTTCAACGTAATGCACATATTTGCACTTCTTGATTTGTTTAAAATGGAGACATTTAAAAAATGTACTCACATGCCACAGTTGCTATTTTACCTTTTACGGTTTGTCTTTAGTAAGTACAACTACTTTCGGCGAAAGAAAATGTTCAAATGTTTGTAGAGCTTATAGGACTTAAGTACGGGGTCATCAGTCCCTAAACTTACAAACTACTTACGAACTAGGACGGCACAAATATCCATGCCCGAGAGGGGATTCGAACCCCCGACCGTAGTGGCCGTGCAGACCGTGACTGGAGCGCTTCAGTCCGCTCGGCTACCGCGGCCGGCGCGAAAGAAAATGTTCAAATGTTTGTAGAGCTTATAGGACTTAACTACGGTGTCATCAGTCCCTAAACTTACAAACAACTTATGAACTAGCTTATACTAAAGACGGCACAAACATCCATACCCGAGGGAGGATTCGAACCCCCAACGGCAAACTGCCGCGCACACCGCAACAGGGCGCTCCAGTACACACGGCTAATCCGCCGCGGCGGCGAAAGTGTGTCGCCATTCTCATGTATTTATGCACCATCTAAAAAAAATGTACTATTCAATGTAAGGATGTAAAGTTCATGTGTAAAGATACACCCCTCAGTTGTAAAATTCGGAAACATAACAAATGATGTAAATACTACATATAACACGAAATAGGATGTTGGGCATGAATTATTTTATGAATTAGAGATATACATAGTCTTGAATCTATGTGGTGGCCTATTATGTAAACCGAGTAGTCCTCAATCAATGGCAGAACTGGATATTACATTGCCTACAGTTGAACATAGGGCAATTGTGCTTCATGATTAGTCAGTTTGACACAGAGATGCACTGGCGGACAACATGCTTGAAGCTGAGGGAATTGAACCCGACTGAGCATGCCTGGGATGCACTTGGCAGACGCATTGCCGCCAGAAGAGCACCTCCTACAACGGTTGCAGACCTGGATACTACACTCATGGAAGAATGGCCAAATTTCCTCCAATATCTGATTGATAACCTCATACTGTCCACGCCACGCCGTTGTGCAACTGTACTGGCCGTCCGAGGGAATAACACACACCATTAGAAGCCAACGAGAATGACTTACTCACTATTATGGTAACCCCATGACGCCTCTCTCTAAGCGCCATGTAAACCTCAAGTAAAAAGTTGAGAAAGCAAATTATCGTATAGCATTACACACAGAAGTTGTTCAAATGTTCAAATGTTTGTATAGCTTATGGGACTTAACTACGGGGTCATCAGTCCCTAAACTTACAAACTACTTATCAACTAGCTAAACCTAAGGACGGCACAAATATCCATTCCCGAGGGGGGATTCGAACCCCCGACCGTAGTGGCCGTGCAGGCCGTGACTGGAGCGCCTCAGTCTTCTCGGCCACCACGGCCGGCACAGAAGTTGTAACCAATGTATTGTGCATCACATCTCACCTGTAAAAATTCGTAGTGCCTGAAATAAATGTCTACAAGATGATCTTGGGTGGACTCCAGCAATTATTCTGAATGCAATCTTTTGTGAGATGAATTCTTTTTTCACTCAGTGATAGATGACCCCAAAATATGCTACTTGAGATACGTTGTCTTCAGTTCGGAGACTGATTTGATGCAACTCTCCACCCTACTCTATCCTGAGCAAGCCTCTTCATCTCCTCATAAGAACGGCACCCTACATGTATTTGAATCTGCTTACTGTATTCAACTCTTGGTCTCCCTCTGCGAATTTTACCCCACACACTTCCCTCCAATGCTAAATTCACGATTCCTTGATGTCTAAAAATGTGTCCTACCAAGCCATCCCTTCGTTTAGTCAAGGTATGCCAGAAATTCCTTTTCTCCCCCATTCTGTTCAGTACCTCCTCATTAGTTACGCGATCAACCCACTTAATCTTCAATATTCTTCTGTAACACCATATTTCAAAACCCTCTATCCTCTTCCTGTCCGCACTGTTCATCGCCTACGTTTCACTCCCATACAAGGCAATACTCTACACAAATACCTTCAGAAAGAACTACCTTACGCTTAAATTAATATTCTGTGTTAACAAATTTCTCTTTTTCAAGAACGCTTTTCTTCCCATTGCCATTACCTTCCATTTTATATCATCTGTACTGCTGTCATCATGTGTTATTTTACTGACCAAGTAACAAAACTCATCTACCATCTTTATTGTTTCGTTACTTAATCTAATTCCTTCAGCATAGCCTGATTTTCTTAGACTGCACACAATTACCCTTGTTTTGCTCTTGTTAATGTTCATCTTGTATGCAGCTTTCAACACTTTGTCCATCCTGTTTAATTGCTCTTCCAAGTCCTTTGCTGTATCTTACATAATTACTATGTCGTCGGCAAAACGCAATGTTTTTAATTCTTCCCCCTGAACTTTAATCCCTTCTCCAAATTTTTCCTTGCTTTCCTTTATAGCTTGCTCAATGTACAAATTGAATAACATTGGAGAAAGGCTACAACCGTATCATACTCCCTTCCCAACCTCTGCATCCCTTTCATGCCCTTCAACTCTGATACCTCTGTCTGGTTTTTGTACAAGTTGTAAATCACCCTCCGTTCCGTATATTTTACTTCTGCTGATTTCAGAATTTGATAGATTCTATTCCAATCAACATTTTCTAAAGCTTTTCCAAACCTACAAAAGCTAGAAATGTAGATTTGTCTTTCCGTAATCTATCTTCCAAGATAAGCCGTAAAGTGAAGATTGTCTCCCGTGTTCCTACATCTCTCATGAATCCAAACTGACCTTCCCCGAGGTTGGCTTGTACCAGCCTTTCCATCGTTCTGTAAATAATTCGTATGAAAATCTTGCAACCATGACTTATTAAACTGATGGTTCTGTAATTTTCACTTGAGATAAGTGAATAAAAAATAGGCATAGTATGCTAATTTACTGAGATGATTTTCTGAAAGACATCATTTGCAATTTCAACGGTTAATTATAATTCGTCAGGTTTAATTACAACACTTGTATCCTCAGCAAAAAGTAGTAGCTTTTAATCCTGGTGAATACAGTACCGCAAGCCATTAATATACAGGTGAGTAACGTAAGACGTAACACCCGTTTTATTTCGTGAACGGTTACACGTATCGAAACACGGTTTCCGGCACATGCTAGAAGGGCGCATATATTTGTAAGTTATTGTGTGTGTGTGTGTGTGTGTGTGTGTGTGTGTGTCTGTGTGTCTTTTCTTTCGAACGTTATTAAAAGAATACCATCAGATGAGATTCGACTTATTAATTTGCTGGAAAACAAAATTGTAGCAACAGAGGGTATTCTTTCGTCGGAATTTATTTTGCTTGCAGACGCGTAGGTGCTTTGTCATTACAGTCGATATTAGCCTTTCTCCCGAAGTAATTATATACATGTCATGATATAATGAACAGCACCATTCAGAGTCCACAGCAGGTACACAGGATGTTGACAATTCCATTAACTCCTGATGTTTTTTCACACTTCTCTTCCTCGTCCGTCTTTCTAGAATGTCCATCGGCTATGAAGCTTATTAAATTTCAGGTCGAAGCTATCTGCCATTAACCCTTTTGTCAGAGATCGTGATAAACTGATTTCTCTGAAATCTTCTCTGGTTGACAGCTGAGTCAGGGTTTCATTCACCGACAACATTACTTTCTTGCCATCTTCAGACGAAGAGTCGAGTTTATGTCCTGTCCGGCTGAACCCCACAATTTGCCTGAAGATAATTAGAAAGAAACTTGCCGAAACGTTGCCAAAGAACGAAGCACTGACTCGGCCATCAACCCGAGAAGATTTCATAATCGAGCTTCGCCGAGAAAGTCTGCATTCTCATATATCGCAATGTTTTTGCACTGCTCTTTATCTCAGCTGTCTACTGCAGTAATCCACCGTCTGCAAGTTGAAAAACAGCGACATTGTTGGTTACTTACGGAACGTAGATAAAATATTCAATTTAGAATAAAAATAACAGACACAGTGCAAAATTTCATTAGGATCCGTTTAGTAGTTTCTGATTTCGACAAACATTGTGACATGGGATTATATGTGTAAGAAGAAGCACGCTACGGAAGAAGTCACCGAAGACCGTTCGACGCCATACCGAGGAACCACTCCGGTGGTCCAACGGACTCCTTTAACCACCTTCGAAGTGACGATCATTGTAAACAGTGTAGAAGTAGTTTAGTTGTAATAAATTAGTTCATCAAGAAGAAGATTGTGTTCACAATAGCCAGGTTCCTAGTTAAATATATATTTCTTGTGTGGTAAAATCCTACTATTTCAAATATTTGTAAACCTAATGGACGAAACTGCTATGCTCCTCAGTTCCTGGACACACCCACACATGAGCGAGGACGTGCCCAGCGGGAGCCACCGCCCAGTGCTTAGCATGATGCCTTAGACCTCGCACCCCCCCCCCCACCCCACCCCCGCGGTATCCTGGTACTGGTACGTGTCCGAATCCGTGTCATAGCACATCAGCCCAGTAACGGGCCACGTCTAGGGCGTTGTCTCTAGCTTTCCATAAATCGTCAAGAGAGCAGGTCCTTGGGCAGTTCTTGTTCCATATTCTGTTTCTCTCTGATGTCGCTTTCGTCGATGATTCCCCATTTCACTAGGTTCGTCTTTACAGGAGCGACTACTTCGTGATTTCAGCCACCTCAATGGCTCTGGTGCTTCGAAGAGAGGGTGTCTATAATCGAATGCTTGCCTAAATCTTTCAGTACGTTTTACAGCAAGTTGCAGGTGCTTCACAACCAGGCGCTTTATAGAGTTGTCCCAGGGTCGTTGCCTCCAAACAGCCAGTCATAAGTCTACATGTTTCGTTGAGGGCGATGTTCACCTCTTTTGCGTGTGCAGATCTGTTCCACACTTGGCATGCATACTCAGCTGTGGAAAACACACTGCTTCAGCCGTCGTTCCGATCACGTGGGGGCTAGCTCCCCATTTACTTCCTATCAGCTTCTTCAGAAGTTGATTCCTGGTCACTGTCTTTTGTCGGGTCTTTTGACAATGAGACTTGTATGTTATATACTGGTTGAGTATTACCCCAAGGTACTTTGGCTGGGCTGTGTGTTCGATAGAGAAACCATCCCATTTAATTTATAGTTTCCTCCTGGCTTCCTTAGACTTCAAATGTAAGGCACACGCCTGGGTTTTTGCTGGATTGGGCTTCAATGAACTTTCCTTGTAGTAGACTGACACCTGTAACAAGGCTTTCTGCAATCTCTCTTCGACTGCTGGAAAGTTTTTGCCCTGAGCTGCTATGCCCAAGTCATCAGCATAAAGGAAATTTGTATCATTAGGAGTAGGTTGGTCGTTTGTGTAAATGTTGAACAGCACTGGGGACAGAGCACTACCTCGGGGGAGGCCATTCTTTTGTGTTCGCCGCCTGCTCTTCTTTCTCTCTAGAGGAAACCTCCTTGTGCTGGAATTATTTTTCCCGGCATTTACCCCTTTCTTGACCTTTCTCTTCCTGTATCTGGTTTCTCAGGTCTCTGATTAGTCTATTTCAATTACGTGCGTGTCGTTTATTTTTTATTATTTTTTAACTTTTTATTTATTGTATATGGTTTCAGTGACCAGTATATATTGGGAATGAGTTCTTAGAGTCTAGCTTTCAGAAATGATTTATGTTATTGATAGATTTTGTTTCGTAATTTTCTTTACTCCTTCCGTTTCCGTTTTTGTGGCTTCGATACATTTTCCACTGCACCATTTAGGCTTATACTGTGCATTTGAGAGTCATTTTATTTACATCGAATACAGCCAAATTTCAAATGTGTTCCATTTGTTTTAATGCTCTTTGCGGGGCGCGCGCGGAACTGTGTTTGTTTGTGTGCGTTTGTAGGTGGTTACTGTTATTGTGTGCTGTTTGGTATTTCTTTTCGAATGTTTTGCATTGATGACTATCTGCGCTGAGTGATAGCTTTCTACACGTGATAAATTTCTTATATTCTTAAGAAGTTCCGCAAATGATTACTCTGCTTCAGGACCTGGACGTCTGTTAAAATGCCGTTTGATTGGCGCGTGTGTTTGATGGCATGGTCTGCAAATGTTGAGTGTGTGCTATCACTCTTCAGTGCTCCTGACTATCTTATCCTTAAATTTATGGTATCTGTCCGATATACAGCGTGAATCTAAATTCTTGCACTCGGGCTTCTCAGCGCGATTCCTCGCATGCTAGCAATAAAAAAATGTCTGTCACAAAATTTCGTCTTGCACATATTTACGCCAGAAAATGGACGTCGAAGATTGAGTTGGGTGTGTGTTCCATACGCCAGTGTGTTTCAGAATTACACTATTACACCGACAAACTTCTAGGTAATGTGAGAGGTGTCTTGGGGAACAACGTGAGCATAGAAACCTACGCCCGGAAGCGTCATGCAATGACGCTACAGAGCGTCGAAGTTGCTGGACAGGATGTCTAGAGGCAGGAGCTGGTGCCTGTAACTTGGACTCTCCGTAGCGTCGTTGAATGGCATTTCCGAGCATAGGATTCTATACTCATTTTGTTCCTCAAAAAGCATTTTCTTTCCCTAGACGATTCTTGGTGTAAATCTGTCATTCTGAAACACAATGGCGTTGGGAACACACATCGGTTTTCAACATCCATTTAGTGCCGGTAATACGCATGGTTCTGAGTTACAAACGGAAAGTTGAAAGTGGAAAGAGTATAATCGGAGCTCTACAAAGGAAATGAACTGCGAGACAATATTATAGGAAGAGAAGAGGAAGTAGATGAAAATGAATTTGGAGATATTATACTGAGGAATTCGACAGAGCACTGAAAGAACTAAATCAAACAAGGCCCGTGGAGTAGATGACATTTCCTGATAGGTACTGATGTCTCTGGGAGAACCAGGCATGACAAAATTATTTCACCTTTTGAGTAAGATGTATGAGATAGGCGAAGTACCCTATGACTTTAAGAAAAATATAACAATCGTCATTCCACACAAAGCAGGCGCAGACAGGTATGAAAATTAAAGAACCATTGGTTGAATAAGTCATGGCTGCAAAATTTTAATAAGAATTATTTACGGAAGGATGGGAAGGCCGATATATGCTGACCTCGTGGAAGATTCAGGACAAATGTAGGAACACGGAAGGCAATACCTAATTTTCATCTACATCTGCAAAGATTGCAAATCACATTAAAGTGCCTGACAGAAGATTCATTAACCACTTTCATAACCTTCCTCTACCGTTCCATTCTCTAATAGCGCGTGGGAAGAAAGAACATCTAAATCGTTCCGTTTTCGATCCGATTTCTCTTATTTTACTGGGGTGGTCATGTCTCCCTATGTAGGTGGGTGCTAGCAAAATATTTTCACATTCAGAAGTAAAAGTCGTCTTTATTTTCCTCCAGTTGATCCAACCACAGTTTATTCGGTACTGTACCTCGTTTCCCAGTCCTCCGTCCCTCTGTATGTACGACCCCGGGTATTTAAATTTACAGACCGATTTCAGTTCCTCCTCCTGGATCTTGCAAGACCTTATCTGCCCTTCCTTCAGTGTTAAATATTCCGATTTCGTCCTGCTAATTTTCACCCCTCTTTCTTCTAGTGCCTTCCTCCAAACCTCCAGGTTTTCTTCAAGTCTATCGATGCTCTGCTCACAAAGAACCACATCATCCGCAAACATCATATTCCATGGCGCTTCCTTTTTCACATCTTTCACCTGACCATCCATAATCAGGATAAAGAGGTAAGGGCTAAGCCCAGACCCTTGTTGTAACCCCATTTTTACTGAGGACTCCTTTGTCACTGCTGCATACACTTTCTTAAAGTTTGACAAGGTACAGCCTGTGAATAGTCCTGTAACATTAACGTAAACGAACTATAAACTACAGTTACGTTACTGTGTTTCGAAATAGTCACCTCCCATAACTATGCACCGCTGAGCTCTGCGATACATCTCGTCCTCCTTTGGAATGGTGTTCACGTTTCTCTGGATATCAGGAATATCGTCACATCGCCCTCCCGGAGAGTATGGTGGATATTAAGATTGTTCCGCCTCTCTGCCAGGAACTGTTCGACGGTCTTGGCTGAGTGTAGGTGAGCGTTATCCGGTAACTTGAGCATCCACCATACTCGCGGGATTTCAGTCCTCCAGACTTCCTCCCTCAATTCAAACTCGCTTTGAAAGAGATTTCACGATATTCCTGACATCGAACGAAAGGATACGAGAGTCTTGAACATTGTCTCGTGCGAAGTTTCGAGGACATGCATCGCAAAGCTCAGCGGTGCATAACTTGTGGGGGGTGACTGTTTCGAAGGACAGTAAGGTAACTGTAGTTCATAGTTTCTCTACGTTAATGTTACAGGACTATTAACGAACTTTGTTATCGGAGATTGTATAAATTTTTCATGACGTACGTCATCTACCCTCATAATGTAATAATATACTTCACAATTTCAGAATTTTGGCAATTATATAGGGTCACATCAAACAAAATTATAGCAAAACATCAATAAGAACGCACAACAGAAAGCATACAAAGAACATAAAATGAAAAAATAACAAACGGGACAAGGCACACACTACATTCAACAGCAAAATAAATAAAATTAAAAAAAACCGCTAGCCGTCGTGCCTGTACCTCGTCACGTGACCAAGTTACTTCTTGTCGCTTCGCATTACTGGGTAAATACATTTCTACCCTAATGCAACCCCGCCGGTCCTACACAACCACCACCTCCCAAAAGCAGACACAACAATAATATCAATAACTTATTCAATGATGTGCATACTCAATTTATTTATAGTTCCAAATACTTCCATAATTGATTAACTGTGGAATATTTGTGCACTAGAGCAGCAGCCGTTACTAGCTCTGCAAGATGCATGTAGCTGTTAGCCAGGGAAAGACGTCACCGCTCCAAAAACGTGGACTCGGCGAACGCAGTCGTTGGTGCAGCCCAGTGAATGCGCGCATTTGTATGCTGGGCGGGAACCAGACGTTTGCCTTTTCAGCGGAAACAAGGGAACAGTTCACATTCCGCGGCACTGCCGCAGTGGGAAACTGCGTAGTGGAAGCACACTTTTTCATGCGTTTGAATACGAAGATTGCATGCATTTCAGTCTATTCTATCCATCCTACACATACAGTAAAAAATTAGTACATCGATCTATTTGAAACAGTTATTGCTTCATAAATTATTCACAAAACAATAACATTATCGTCTCAATAATGGTTTCAACCAGCGCGATGTGATCTTCAGACTAAACACTCATGCAGCAGCTGGTCTTCGTTTCTTTATTAACGGTAATACTGTCAACACAATTATTTCAGATTATGTAACCGCATTGTCAATTTATAAAATTAACAGATATTTCGACCACTATTGTAAGTCACAGTCTTCGGAGTATTTTGTGATCATAACTTCATAAGTTAACTAGCAGCATGCACTGACTTCGCACGGATACTATGGGACAAATGTTCAAATGTTTGTAGAGTCTATGGGACTTAACTACGAGGTCATCAGTCCCTAAACTTACAAACTACTTATGAACTAGCTAATCCTAAGGACGTCACAAATATCCATGCCCGAGGGGGGGATTCGAACCCCCGACCGTAGTGCAGACCGTGACTGGAGCGCCTCAGTCCTCTCGGCCACCGCGGCCGGCGATAGTATGGGACATATAGGACGTTTTCCACAGACGACTCTCCCACTCTTTGCGAAGCGTGTCTCTCGGAGTCAAAGAGCTTAAATTTCATATAGTGTTGACAGGTCCGCCATGTTTGAGGCAAATTTAACTGGGGGTTATCGGCTGACATCAGGTATGTCACACCACTAGATAATTTTACTTATTTACAGTTCTACGTTTTAAATAAAGATTGACTATTGAATACAGATATGCATCAAATTCCGTCAGACATTATCGAAGCTGTGAGTTGACGAGCCTGCTAGTATATTTCCTAAAAATGTGGTGATGAAATCTCACGAATATGTCAGTAATACAGATCTAATTCGAAATATAACAGTTAGCTGAGATTTGCAATAACAACGAAAGTGCCGCCGTGAAAATATTCGTGTTGATTATGATGGTAGTACATGGTCTAAGCGAGCTGCGAAACATACAGTGTACAGTAATTGTTTTGACGAACAATCTTGATCATACATTTGCATCTGTTGTTAATGTATTGTAATAACAGCTTTAATAAAGTCTAGTATACATTTATCTGGTTTTTACTAAACGTATTAAGTCTAAAAACTTGTAAAATTGCTATCTAATGGTTTGGTTGCGAACTTTGGTGGACGAAATTTGAGTACAAAGACGAAAGTAACAACAGAACACTATATTTAAAAATGCGCCTGGGTCAGCTGCCACGAAAGCTTTCCACACCGATATAACGCTGAAATAAGTACAGATCTATAATTATTAATTTACAAACCCTGAGACTTTCTCGTCTCGAAAATGTCAAATTCAATGCTTCACCTTTAAGTACATATTCGTTGCAAAGAACACGGACATGTTAAAGTGATAAAATTCTGGCTGTTACTACTACTTACAAACTTTGCATTGGTTGCATATCAACCATGCTTGATCAGGTATTGTCAACAACAAATGAAAATTTTTTTTGGAATGTCCAGACACTCAAAAGTGTGGTTTTATCAACCATAGGTACAAGAGAAGAAGAAACATCTCAAATACACAGCAACATACGAACTTTCATCGGTTTCCACAGGCAAAATGAGAATAGTTTGGAGAGTAACCTAGGCTTCAATTCATCAAAATCGGATCAGTGCAAGGAAAGATATCGTAATTTGAAGTTCTATATGTAGACTATCCTTATAAGTATGGTGTAATACAGAAATCTGCGAGAGTACTATATGAACATTCATGGGGTTTCATAGGTCAACTGAGAGTACCTTGGGGCAACATATAAGCTTCATTTTCATCAAAAATGGATCAGGGGAAAAAAAGATATCGTAATTTGTAGTTTCTGGTGTATGCTATACTTGAATTGCAGCGTAGTATAGCAAAGATTCGACAGAGGCGCTGTTATTGACATAGTATACCAAATAACTAATACATGTCGATGCTGCGTTGTTTATTCTCATAACTAATGTATAATACATTGAAACAAGGGCTACGATTTTCCTTGCGGCAGCGGTGTAGTGTATTGATGTTGGCAACGGCCGTTGAATCCTTTTTGAAAAATCAGTCACAATGAGGGGATTAATTCTTTGTGTTGATAATGAAATAAATAATTAATGTTGTTCCGATCAGTAAATTAATGATCCCCCTAAATCAAATATTTCGTTGCCAACGTTAAGATACTAAACCGCTGCCACTCCAAGTAAAATTTATCCCAGGTACGATACAAAGAAATAATTTTTTTACTAGCTAGAGAGGCGTTTTAGTGCACCAAAGAATTAATAGTCGCCGATGCTGCGTAATAAGTGTGGCGTAGTACAGCAAGGAAACGTACGGCTATGTCAGAATTAATAGACGCAATATTATCTCTAAGAATACCAACAAACATTGAACATAGTGTTACTGATTTCGCTTTGTGTATTACATAATTAACGACATTTCTTTGCTTCTTTCAGCACGTTTCATTTATGTTTAAAACATAACGACATTCGTTCCTGTCTCTCAATTGTATTCATTTACATAAGACTTCTTTGGAAGGACAAACCATTGTATATAGTTCGTGATTTCGCTAACCTTTTTTACTGCCTGAGGTCTGGAATCCTAAAATGCCCTTCTTTAACAACCGTTGCGAAGCACAGGTGTATAAGCTAGTATTCAATAAAGGCAGTAGGAGTGATCCGCAAAATTACAGGCCTATATCAATGACGTCTGTTTGTAGTTGGATTTTAGAACACATACCTTCATCAAACATAATGAACTACCTCGAAGAGAACGACCTATTGACCCATAATGAACACGGATTCAGAAAGTATCGTAACACAGCTAGCTCTTTATTCACATGATGTGATGAGTGCTACAGACAAGGAGCCTCACATCGACTGCAGATTTCAGAAAGGCTTTTGACACTTTACCTCTGAATCGGCTTATAATTAAATTGCGTGCTTATGGAATATCGCCACAATTGTGCGATTTGATTCGCGAATTCTTGTCAGAAAAGACACAGCACATTGTAATTGACGGAAAGTGATTAACCAGAAGAGATAGCTGCAATTCCCCAGGGACTTGTTATAGGGTCCTCTACTGTTCCTTATCTTTATAAAGGACTAGCTGAACCCCTGCTGCTTCGCATGCGTAGGCTGGTTGGTCTGCACCAGTTGTTTCTCTTTATTCCTGATGAAGAATCCGTATTTTAAGTGTTGTAGTTATTGCTTGAAATTTGAGTTAACAGTACCATATTTTTGAAAATCAATTTTTGCATCTCGTATTTCACCCCCTTATTGGTTGAATTTCCGAAAATACCGAAACACGTGTCTTTTTAATTTGAACCCCAAATACAAATACAAAAATTTGTAGTTCTAATTTCAAAATTGCCTAAATAGCAACAGATTTTCTAAAAATATCCCCTTTCCAATTTAACGCCCTTGATGGTTGAATTTTCAAAAATTACCGAAACACGTATTTTTTAACGTCTACCCAACTATACAAATACCAATTTTTAGCAGCTATAGCTTCAAAATTGTCTTGACAACAAAGTGTTTTCGAAAAGAATTTTTGATCCCCTCTTTTACCCCCTCAATTTTTGAATTTCCAAAAATACCTAAACTCGTGTCTTTTTAATCCTGATCAAGAGTCCATATCCTAATTTTCGTAATTATATCTTAAAATTTGAGTTAACACCAACATATTTTTGAAAATCAATTTTTGCATCCTCTATTTTACCCCTTTATGGTTGAATTTCAAAAAATGCCGAAACACGTGTCTTAAATTCAAACCCCGAATTCAAATCCGAAAATTTGTAGTTCTAACTTCAAAATTGCCTAAATAGCAACGTATTTTCGAAAAACACCCCCTCTCCCCGTTGATGGTTGAATTTCCAAAAATACCGAAACACGTATTTTTAACGTCTACCCAACTATACAAATATCAATTTTTGCAGCTCTAGCTTAAAAATGGTATCAATAGCAACGTGTTTTCAAAAAGAATTTTTGATCCTCTATTTAACCCTCTTACTTGCTGAATTCCCAAATATACTAAAAATCATGGATTTTTAATCCTGATCAAGATTCCATATTCTAAGTTTCATAGTTGTAGCTTGAAATTTGAGTTAACAGCAACATATTTTTGAAAATCAATTTTTGCGTCACCTATTTTACCCCCTTACTTGTCGAATTTCAAAAAATGCCGAAACACGTGTCTTTTAAATTCGAACCCTGAATTAAAATCCGAAATTTTGTAGTTCCAACCTCCAAATTGCCTAAATAGCTACGTATTTTCAAAAAAACATTTCATCCCCTATTTCACCCCCTTACGGACGGAATATCGAAAACTCGCTTCTTAAATGACGCCTACAGAGTATGATCAACACCCTCCACAAATTTCAAGTTTCTATCTTCACTGGTTTGGGCTTGGAGATGATGAGTCAGTCAGTCAGTCAATCAGTCAGTCAATCGGGACACTTCCTTTTATATATAGAGAGAAGAAATGTGAGAAGCTCTGTTAGACTTCGCTAATCATGTAGTTTATCAGTTTGTGAAGTCACCAAATAATCAAAAGCAACTGCAAAATGATTTAAATATCTGCATGGTGAGAAAATTGACACTTGATCCTATAGAATGAAAAGTGCGAAGTCATCAGCATGAGCAGTAAAAGAAATCCGTTAACTTCATTTACACGGTAAATCAGTCAAATCTAGGGGCCGCAAATTCAACTAAATAGGAATAACAATTACGAACAACTCAAATTGGAAAGAACACACAGAAAATATTGTAGGGAAGGCGATCCAAAGGCTACGTTTCATTGGCAGAACGCTTAGAAGATGCAACAGTTTTACTAAACAAACTACCTACACTACACTTGTGCGGAAGTGATGCACGAGTTGGGGTGGAATTCATAAAAAGAAAAGCGTTATTTTTTGCGACGAGATTATTTGCAAAATTTCTGTCATCACTTTTTCCGAATGCGAACGTATTTTCTTACCACCCAGCCATATAGGGAGAGAATAACAGAAATCAGATCATTAACCCTTGGTTTAGGTTTTCCTTCTCCTACGCGCTATTAGAAAATGGTACTGTAGAGAAATATCATAAAAACGGTTGGATGAACCCCTCGCCGTGCACTTAAATGTGATTAGTGGCCACGCGGGAGTAGCCGAGCGGTCTGGAGCGCCACGTTACGGATCGCGCGGCCTCCCCCGTCGGGGGTTCGAATCGTCCCTCGGGCATGGATGTGTGTGTTGTCCTTAGGTTGGTTTAACTAAGTGTAAATAGTTTGTAAGACTAGGGACTGATGACCAACGTAGTTTGGTCCCATAGGATTACAAACATTTGAAAATTTTTTGTTCATTAGTGGAGTATTTCTGTAGAGGTAGATGTTAATGGCTACAGCACGTATATGACATTTAAATAAGTTATATTTATTGTACTATGTTAGTGTATAGCACTACAGTTACCATTCACACTTTGAATTAGATAAATGACTGTCAAATCAGTGACACAATTACAAACCCCCTACAACCCCACAGGAAATGCGCTATTACCTTAATTAAACCGTTTCAATAAGCTTCCATGTCATTACTTACTATTGCTGTAACATTGGCGTGCTTAGTAAAGAACGAGTTTTTATCATCTGAATGAAGTCGTTATTTTTTCCTTTTATTTTCTTTTAAAGTGAAGAACTGTCTTTCAAAGTACAAATTATCGTTTCAATTTTTTAAATATTAATGTATGGATATCTTGTAACATTTGGTAGGTAAAGAAGAATTGTCAGTTACCTCTAACCTTTTACTACAATAATTCCTTTTCCAAGATACCACTTAGCCATTACTTGGGAATAGAGTTGGCAACACTGGCCAGCAGCATGTGACTTTACACTGAAGATGACCTCTGGCTCGTCGAAACCGGTTGCAGCTTTATGAAATGAACGAACACAAGTAAATCCGCAACCTCAAACATATTGAGTCATTTTTATTAAATATACGACGTTCAAGTATAATCTTGTATCTTTTCTTTTTCTTCTTTATTTTTGATCTTTACCCACTCTAGCTAAAAATAAAATAAAATAACCTTGAAATGCTAAAGATTCGACGTTCATATTCACAGAAAATAATTATACAGTGGTATGTTCTGCAGAATAATCAGCATTTAAAATAGTGTTGGCTCACGGGTTCTACATCTACTTCTACAACTACATCCACATCTACATCTACTTCCATACTCCGCAAGCTACCTGACGGTGTGTGGCGGAGGGTACCTTGAGTACCACTATCGGTTCTCCCTTCTATTCCAGTCTCATATTTTTCGCGGAAAGAAAGATTGTCGGTATGCCTCTGTGTGAGCATCTCTCTGATTTTATCCTACGGTAAAGGTATGTTCTCGAAACTTCGACAAAAGTCCGTACCGAGCTACAGAACGTCTCTCTTGCGGAGTCATCTCCGTAACGCTTTCACGATTACTAAATGATCCTGTAACGAAGCCCGCTGCTCTCCGTTGGATCTTCTCTACCTCCTCTATCAACCCCACCTGGTACGGATGCCACACCGGTGAGCAGTATTCAACCAGTGGGCGAACAAGTGTACTGTAACCTACTTCCTTTGTTTTCGGACTGCATTTCCTTAGGATTCTTCCAATGAATCTCAATCTGACATCTGCTTTACCGACGATTAATTTTATATGGTCATTCCCTTTTAAATCACCCGTAATGCTTTCTCGCAGATAATTTACGGAATTAACGGCTTCCAGTTGCTGACCTGCTACAGTGTAGCTAAATGATAAAGGTTCTTTCCTTCTTTGTATTCGTAGCACATTACACTTGTATACATTGAGACTGAATTGCCATTCCCTACACCAAGCGCCAATTCGTTGCAGATCTCCCTGCATTTCAATAAATTTTCCATTGTTACAACCTGTCTATATACTACAGCATCATCCGCAAAAAGCCTCAGTGAACTTCCGATATTATCCACAAGGTCTTATATATATAGTGAATAGCACGGTCCCATGACACTCCCTGTGGCACACCAGACATCACTGTTACTTCGGAAGACTTCTCTCCATTGAGAATAACATGCTGCGTTATCTAGGACACCTGGGAACCCGTGTCCATAGCCCTCTGAGTCTCGTGGATGAATAGCGCGTGCTGGGTTTCACACGATCGCCTTTTTCGAAAGCCATGCTGATTCCAGCAGAGCAGATTTCTAGTGTCCAGAAAATTCATTACACTCGGACATAATACGTGTTCCAAAATTATACAACTGACCGAGTTAGAGCACATCGACGTCCCTTCTTAAGACGGGGATGGCCTGCACCATTTTCCAATCTTTTGGAACGCACCTTCCCTATCGCGGCTCAGCACCATCTAGCGATACGATGTGCCTGCGGCTCTTTTAGTCGCTAAAAACGAAGGTGTAGAGTGACTTGAGCAGACATGTTTCGCAGAGGTATGCGTGAACCTTACCGTAAAATCGGTGAGTTTGAAAGAAGACGCGTCATTGACACCTTTGGCATGATTCTCTATCCGGGATATTGCTTCTCCTGCAGGGAGTAGTGTTTTGACAGTGCACCGTGTGAGTGCAGAATGGTTCAGGCAAGGCTTTTTTTACACGGTGACAGGGAAATCGCGTCTTCGGTTACTTGACAACCAGGAGACTGGGAGACTGTGCGACTAGAGTAGCCAATCACATTTACACTGTCACGACTCTCGTCTCCCATACTTCCAAGTCGCTTGCGATGTGAAATTTAATCACAATCAGTTTCATTGGTTGAGGTGACAGAAGCCCCCTTTATTTGTGTATTCTGCATTTTGAAATCAGCAGGAGTAAAATATAGGAAACGGAAGGTTATTTACAACTTGTACAAACACCAGACAGCAGTTATCAGAGTTGAAGGGCATGACAGGGATGCAGAGGTTGGGAAGGGAGTAAGACAGGATGTAGCCTTTCTCCAATGTTATACAAAAAATGTTCAAATGTTTGTTAAGCTTCAGGGACTTAACTGCGGGGTCATCAGTCCCTAAACTTACAAACTACATATGAACTAGCTAATACTAAAGACGGCACAAATATCCATGTCCGAGGGGGGGGGGGGATTTGAACCCCCGACCGTAGTGGCCGTGCAGACTGTAACTGGCGTGCTGCAGGCCCCTCGGCCACTGCGGTCGGCCCAGTGTTGTTCAATTTGTACAGTGAGCAAGCTATAAAGGAAAGCAAGGAGAAATTTAGAGAAGAGATTAAAATTCATTGTGAAGAAATAAAAACATTGCATTTTGCTGATGACATTGTAATTCTGTCAGAGACAGCAAAGGATCTGGAGGAGCACTCGAACAGAATGGATAGTGTCTTGAAAGGAGCATATAAGATGAATATTAACAAGAGCAAAATAAGGATAATGCAACACAGTCTTAAATTAGATTACGTGACGAATCAATAAAGGTGGCAGATGCGTTTTGTTACCTGGGCAGTAAAATAACATGTAATGGGTTTAAAATGCAGAATGACAATGGGAAGAAAAGCGTTTTTGAAAAAGAGAAATTTTTTAACATAGAATATTAATTTAAGTGTAAGGAAGTCGTTTCTGAAGGTATTTGTGTGGGGTGTTTCCTTGAATGGGGGTGAAACATGAACGATAAACAGTGCAGAAAGGAAGAGGACAGAGGCTTTTCAAATGTGGTGTTACAGAAGAATGCTGAATATCAGATGGGTGGATCGCGTAACTAGTGAGGAGGTACTGAACAGAATCGGGGAGAAAAGGAATTTCTGGTATACCTTGACTAAACGAAGGGATCGATTGGTAGGACACATTCTCAGACATCAAGGAATTTAGCGTTGGAGGGTAGTGTGTGGGGTGAAAATCGCAGAGGGTGACCAAGAGATGAATACGGTAAGCAAATTCCAATGGATGTAGGTTTCCGTTCTTATGATGAGATGAAGAGGCTTGCTCAGGAGAGCTGGGTGCAGAGCTGCATCAAACCAGTCTCCGGACTGAAGACCACAACACAACTGCTGCCTTTAGTAAAATATCTAGTGACTCTATCAGTGACGATGGTATAATACTTTTATTATTACCGACAGTACATTCAGACAGGCCCAAAATTTGTGCGTGTGAATTTTTAATATCTAGCACAATATACGTAATATTAAAACGAAAAACGTAGCGCACATGCGTTAGACAACTCAAATACGAATACTGCACCAAAATCAATTGCGATTTTGTTGCACTGCAAAGGATATGAACTCTTGTGTTATTTTTCTAATCAGAATCTACCTCCTCCTATTATCTATTCCATACACCCCACGTTTTAGGTTTTAAATTGTAAAAGTTCTGTCATGGCTATTTAAAATTCAGAAGCACAAATTTGTGTGGGGCAAGAAATTTGTTATTCATTAGGAGAGATTATACTTTTTAGTCGATTTTAAAAACATATTTAAATAAAACAACTATGTTCTAGTTTTTGGTCTAGTGCATGTGAATTTTTTTTTTTTTTTTTTGGGTTTCAGACATTCAGAATCGTTACCGCAGACGTTGATAACTTCGGGTTAATTTCAGTTTTTTTGGCAACTATTTATTCCCAACCGATACAAAAGCGTTATATGTTTTCACCTGTTACTGTCAGCGAGCACAGAATAACGTGCTAGCCGGTTACTGTCCTTCGACGTAGTCACCAGCGTTGTTTAGAAACCGTTGCCAGTGGTGTGGAAGGCGTAGTATACCATTAGCAGAGTCTGTACTGTTGATAGTGCAAATGGAGCGGTCTACTGCCTGTCGAATCTCTGGAACATTTCTGAAGTGAATGCCACGAAGTGGTTGCTTGATCTTCGGAATTAAATTCATAAGGACGTAAGTCCGGGGGCTATGGTGGATGGTACCGTACTTCGCAGTCCCATCGACGTAACAGAGCAGCCCCAGCTTGCGCTATATGCGCCCGTGCATTGTCGTGCAAAATGAGGGGTGTGTTGCACAGCAAGTGTTGCCGCTTATTTCGCAAAACTGGTCGCAGGAGGTGCTTCAAAAAGAACAGTAATACTGTACTTTGACGGTCTGCCGCAAAGAAATATAATGTGTTACGATAACACCATCTCAGTCATCTTCTGCTCACTGCTACAATTAGCATTCACCGGCCCAGCGTCCGACGGCGAGCAGCGGCGCGTTCCACAGCAAGGCGCCTTGGAACGCTCGGCCACCGGTTTCGGCACGCTCAGGTACCATCTTCTGGTCTGATATTTTAGAGCACTTCTAGAAAGGCACATATGCCTCAAAGTGCCACAACTAGTCGTCAAAACAATATATATATATATATATATATATATATATATATATATATATATATATTCTATTTTTGCTATCGTGGCATAATATTACTTGCAATATAGAAGAAGATCACCTATCCCAAACATTAACAACTTAAGTAAAACGATTCGTACGATAGGAACAATGTACACTAGCTCATTGATTAGTATTGTATCGTAGTAAGAATTTGACTCATTTCTGGTCTCTAATACAGTACTGTTTTCTATTTGCAGGTGGGTTCTCTCGTGCTGTATCTTCAGCTGGATGCTACATTACGGTAGGATTATCAGGCTGTTTGCAGTAATCTAAGATGCCTTTTTCTGGTTACTTCGTGCACAGACTTCCTGACACAGTGAGCGTTTGTGTTGGCAGTGCGTTTAGCCTGAGTAACTGCCGTTTCGGATTATATCCGTACTACACGACACACCAAACATGTACAAGTCAGGTTAGAGAACCTGTACATGCACGAAGTGGCCTTGAGTGATGTCGCTGCCGATTCACTGAGAGCCCAGGACGCCATGTTTTTACCAGACGTGGCGGGCTTTACAAGTGTGAATGCCTACAGTGTGCCTTTCTGTACTGTAGCCGGCCGCGGTGGCCGAGGGGACTGACGCGTCAGTCACGGTCTGCACGGCCACTACGGTCGGGGGTTCGAATCCCCCCTCGGGTATGGATATTTGTGCCGTCCTTAGTGTTACCTAGTTCATAAGTAGTTTGTAAGTTTAGGGACTGATGACCCCGTAGTTAAGTCCCATAAGCTATACAAACATTTGAGATTTAACTGTAAAGTTATTTACAGATTTTACTGCAGTAGGTACTACTGTACTTTTGCACGTCTTCTGTCGGTTCTTTTCACGCACTCCCTCGGGCATCTACATCTACATAGATACTCTGTAAGTCACATTTAAGTGCCTGGCAGAGGGTTCATTAACCACTTTCATAACCTTTCTCTACCGTCCCATTCTCTTACAGCTTGCGGGAAGAAAGAACACCTAAATCGTTCCGTTTTCGATTCTATTTTTCTTCTTTTATTGGGATGGTCATGTCTCCCTATGTAGGTGGGTGCTAGCAAAATATTTTCACATTCAGAAGTAAGATTCGTGGTTGAAATTTCGCAAATAGATTTCGCCGCAACGAATAACGTCGTTCTTTTATTGATTTCCACTTCAGATCGTGCAACGTTTCCGTGACGCTCCCCCCCCCCCCCCCCCTGTAACGTGATAAAACAAAACGAGCTGCCCTTCTCTGAACCGCGTTCTGCCAATGAAACGTAACCTTTGTTTCGCCTTCCCACAACATTTTCTTTGTGTTCTCTCCGTTTACGTTGTTCGTAATTGTAATTCCTAGGTAGGGTAAAAAATACCTTACCTTAACTTCTAGATATTTGGTTGAATTTACGACCTTAAGGTTTCATTGATTTATCGTGTAATTGATGTTCAGCAGATTTATTTTAATGGTCATGTATATTACTTCACACTTTTTATTATTTAATGTTAATTGCCAATTTTCGCACCATGTAGAGATTTTGTCTAAATCGTTTTGCAGTTTCGTTTGATACTCTGTTGACTTCACTAACCGATACAGCATCTTCCCCGAACAGTGTTAGGGAGCTATTCGGATTGTCTCCTAAATCGTCTATAAACACAAGGAAGAGGAGGGGACCTATAACGCTTCCCTGGGGAACACCAGATATCACTTCTGTTTTAAAAATAAAATTCTTGAATGTCCGTCTCCAAATCGCTTATATTTTCTAAAACATTACCGGTTTCGGGACAGCTGCCCATCTTCAGATCAAACTTTAGAAGTTACAGAGTAACCTGTCTTGTAATGAACGAATGTTCACAGTCGTTAAGAAACGACTGTGAACATTCGTTCATTACAAGACAGGTTACTCTGTAACTTCTAAAGTTTGATCTGAAGATGGGCAGCTGTCCCGAAACCGGTAATGTTTTAGAAAATATAAGCGATTTGGAGACGGACATTCAAGAATTTTATTCATATAACGATCGCAATAACTCCCTAAAGACTAATAAGTCTTGCTTTGATAAACTTCTGTTTTACTCGAAGACTTACCGTCAATTACTACAAACTGTGTCCTTTCTGATAGGAAATCGTGCATACAATCGCACAATTGGGGCGATATTCAATAAGCACGCAATTTCATTAGAAGCCGCTTTGAGGTATAGTGTCAAAAGCCTTCCGGAAATCCAGAAATATGGAATCGATTTGAGATCCTTGTCGTTGGCACTTCTCTTCATGTAAATAAAGGGCAAGCTGTGTTTCGTAAGAATCCGTGTTGACTATTGGTTAATCAGTTTCAAAAACTCCAGATTGGAACGTTTATCAGTTGCAATGCTGAACAGCAATCTCTCGAAAAATAAAAATCATTCAAGGTTCACAGCATTCTGGAATATCCTTAAAAACATGCTCAGCAGTGTCAAGCCAATGTGGCTGAGCAAAATAGACACTCTCAGAAACTAAGTATCCTATGCAGATGCTCGACGTGAATGCTTGGGGGAAGACAATGATGAACTGGCCTGGTTCCTGGACTGTATGGCAAAGGGAGACAGCATGCTGCATGAGCATTGGGGTCGGCACCGTAGCTGTGTCAGATGGCAACCAGATGGTGCGATTGCGGCGCCAGTTTCCCGACGGCGTTCTGTGGTTGTCGGCTATGCCGTACCAAATCTTGGTTGTTCTTGTATGAAGGTACTCAGCCCAAGGCAGGCCATGAGAATCTCTGTACCGCTGCATGTTGTGAATAACATTCCCACTTGAAGGGTTGTACTGTGACAACCATCACTGGCGCAAGAGAACGCAGAACAGAACCACTATTGTTCAAACAACTTACGGTTTGCTGTCGGGTGACGTCGTCAACAGCCATATTTCGACAGGAACACATCCTGCCATTCTAAAGGCACAGCTGCACTCAAAGAAGCAATGTGCAAGTGTATTTAATACCTCGGTTTGCAAATGGTAAACAAGGAAGATAACACACACAGTACAAGTCAATGCAGAGTCAACATAACCAAAGATGACCAAACATGAAAAACATCGATAGTGATTGTTAATCAACAGGTGAGGCAGCATTAATTCTGTCCCTCTGTTTTGTGACGAGATACAGTGTCAGATTCCAGACAGAATTTAAACAAAAACCATCATCTCTGTTTATAAGGTCGCTGCTAGTTTAATTTTAACAGCTTCCTTAATAACACTATCCCAATAGGTAAAAGTGCATGCCCGAATCTCCGTGTTGTTGTATTTCGTACGATGACCGGTGCCAAGACAATGTTCTGCAACAGCGGATTTGTTTGACTGTTGTAAGCGTGTATAACTTTTGTGTTCAATACACCGGTATTCCACAGTCCTGATTGTCTGACCAATATATGACATACCACAACTGCAAGGAAAACGATTTACACCTGCCTTACGCAAAGCAATATCATCATTTACAGAGCCTTTATCTTAGAAGGTGGTCGAAAAACATATTTCACATCATATTTCCGAAAAATACGACCTATCTTGTTGAAATGCTTCCTGCGTAAAGCAAAAAGGCCATAGATTTAGGTGCCACTTCATTACCATCGTCACTCACCCGTTGCACAGTAATCTGATAGCACGTTTTATCTGTCTCTCACTATAACCATTCTGACGAAAGGTGACCTCGAGATGGGACAACTTAGCTGACGCACGGTGTCCTGTCGAAATATCGTCTGTTGCCGACGACGTCACCCGGCAGCCTAACCGTAAGTTGTTTGAACATTCATTACGCTGGGAAAAGTTAAGGTTTCACAGAACCACTATTATTTGTGAGAACTTTCAAATTCCATGGGTGCTTTGCAAATGGGCTATTCTTTGATACAGGGAACCCGGAGCCCCAGCCGCTGGGGTCTATAGAACCAGAATGGACACACATATGAGCCCGGCGTTACACCACATGCTTCCAGAACTGTCCCACCTCAGAAGCAAGCGGCTCCGTTGCTTAAACCACATGGCCATTGTGTTCCTTGCAATCCGGTAAAATGCACTGAGAGCCATGCTTCGACCCTTTATAATACATTCTTCATTTTAATCACTTTTATCTCCCTGTGATGAATCATCTTCATGCGTGCCTGGCACAGGTAAATGACTTGTATAGTAATACTAGGACAGGGCCAACAAGTACAACACAGTACGACATTCTTTTATTTTTCTCGTAAAGTGACTATCAACCAACCAACATTTTGCATCTTTTTAATCCTTCTAATATTGTAGTAAGTTTCGACGTGCCCAAACTTGCCTTACATAGGTCAGCATTACGTCGCGCACAAATTGTCAAGCTACTCTCCTAGTAGTATTGCAGTCAGATATATTATTTTAGTAGCCCGATACGATCTTTCATTTTTGTAGCCCTCTGTTAGTACTGAAGGCAACACACACATCAACCAGTCCCGTTGCACTATCCTAAATGTGAACCACTACGGTGGAACCCTATTTACAATAAATAGACACGAAAAGATATCCGTTAAACTTCGTTTGCAAGATAAAGCAATCAAATGTGAAGGCCGTAAACTCCACAAAATACCTAGGAATTACTATTACTTCAGACTTAAATTGGAAAGAACACGTGGATAATATCGTGAGAAAGGCGAACCAGAAACTGCGTTTTATTGGCAGAACCCTTAAAACGTGCAACAGAACTACAAAAGCATACACTACGCCTGTCCGTCCATTTTTGGAGTATTGCAGCCAAGTGTGGGATCCTTATCAGGTGGGTTTGACGGAGGACATAGAAAGAGTCTAGAGAAGGGCAGCTCGTTTCGTATTGTCACGATACAGGGGAGACAGCGTTACGGAAATGATACAGGATCTGGGATGGGAATCATTACAACAACGGCGCTTATCGCTGCGGCGTGGGCTACTTGCGAAACTCCAATCGCCAACATTCTCCTCCTAATGCGAAAATATATTGTTGACTCCCACTTACATAGGTAGAAACGATCATCAGAATAAAATACGAGAAATCAGAGCTCGAACAGAGAGATTCAGGTGTTCTTTCTTCCCGCGCGCTATTCGAGAATGGAATTGGAGATAAATAGTATAGTGGTGGTTCGATGAACCCTCTGCCAGGCACTAAAAAATGTGATTTGCAGAGTATGCAGAGTATGCTGACGTGGACCCCGTTCAGGTTGAAACAGACCCCTGGGGGTCTATATAGACCACTTTGGGAGTCACTGATCTAAACGAACGTCCCGCGCGCAATGAAGTAAAAAAGTGGCGAGCACCTGCCGGTTGTCGACTCTCGCTGTAAATGCCAGTGAGCCTGCCCTGTGAACCTGCTGGTCCGCGCGCGCGCGGCCCCCGTGCTCCCAGAGTCTGAGCCGCTGCCAGCTGCCTTCAGTTGCCCAACCGGCCGGCGACGCTGCGTCTGCGCGTTACGCAAGCGCGGCCTCGTCCTTCGCCGCCGGCAGACACGCCATAACGGCTCCCACACCGCGCGGTTACCGTGCCACGCGCTATCTCAGGCCACGCTTCCTACACCACACTCAAATTTGTCTCCACACCACACGAACCACATTTTTCCGCCGTCTTCTTCGGTTCCCCTCTGTCCAACATCTGGTTGGGTTGGGGTATCAGTGGTACTTCTCCGCTCTCCTCGATATTTCCACCATTCTTCTTCCACTGTTTGGTTTCATACCAGGTTCTATCTCCTTAAACGTATCTTTGTCGATCCATCTTGTTCTCGATCGTCCTCTTGCCCTCAGTCATCATTATTCTTCTAGGTATTATTCCCTCTGCTAGGGTTACCAAATTTTCAAAAAACAAAAAAAAACCGGTGAGAATTTATTTTACAAAATTTTCAATGTAAAAACCGGGGGGGGGGGATATTACAGATAATATTTATTTCAACCACAACAGGTGGTTTTTTTTTTTTATGATATATCTGACATCCTCGAATTATCTTAAGTAATTCTTTGTTGAATCATAGAATGTAGGCTTTCACGGCCAACGTCTTCATTAATTATAACTTCCGAGCTAAGTTGCCATGGTCCACCAATAAAACTTCCTACTCCCGACGTTTCGTTGCCTACTGCAAGCAACATCTTCAAGGGTGAGTCGACTCGCACTTGAAGATGTTGCTGCCGCGGTGGAGTAGCCGAGCGGTCTAAAGCGTCTCGCTTCGGAGCGCGCGGTTGCTCGCCGTGGAGGTTCGAGTCCTCCCTGGGGCATGGATGTGTGTGTTGTCCTTAGGTTAGTTTACCTAGGTTTAAGTAGTTTGTAAGCTACGGACTGATAGATTTACAAACATTTGAACATTGAAGATGTTGCCCGCAGTAGGCAACGAAACGTCGGGAGTAGGAAGTTTTAGTGATGGACCACGGCAACATAGCCCGGAAGCTTTAATTAATGAATTCTTGGTTAGTTTTGATACTGTCATAAAACTGAGATCAAGTGATATCTTTGTAGTTGTAACTGATGATCAACAAATCCCTTACACATTGTACAGACATTAACTTCTTTCATCAGTCCATTGTATATTTAATAATGAAAATACCCTTTCCACAGTGTCTTTGTGGGCTGGGATTGTGACAAAGTAGTGAACAATTTTTAAAAGTTCTAAATTCTTTAACGATGATTCATGAACTCACACCATCTATCGGATACAGTTTTTTCCAAAAATGTTCGTCCAGTTTCGGATTTGAACTGTTCACACAGAAACGTCATAGGCGAGTTACTTCAATGTCATTCACAATAAATTTTCTGTTTCCCAAGTAGGCAACAATATTTTTCACACTTTCTCAATCAACTTCCTTGTTTAGAGTTAACCAATTGAATACAGTTAATTCCTCATACTGCCTCATCCACTTACTGATGTAATTACTACATACAGTATAAAAATCATCCATGTCTTTCCTGAACATGTGAACAATCTGGTCATTGTCATATTTAGAGATGACATCTCTTAGGGGAACGAAGTTATTTTTAGTTCTCTCTTGTAGACTTGACACAGTATCACAGAGGACAGAATACACTTCTACGACAGTCTTATTTTCATCTTCATTACGCAATATTTTTTATTTGTGTAGGTAACTGGAGGCACTATGTAGAAACTTGTAATTATGCCGTGTAATTATGCCGTGCCGGCCGCGGTGGCCGAGGTGACTGAGGCGCTCCAGTCACAGTCAGCACGGCCACTACGGTCGGGGGTTCGAATCCCCCCTCGGGCATGGATATTTGTGCCGTCCTAGTTCGTAAGTAGTTCATAAGTAGTTTGTAAGTTTAGGGACTGATGACCCCGTAGTTAAGTCCCATAAGCTTAACAAACATTTGAACATTTGATTTGAATTATGCCGTGTGCCGCGATAGACGACATTCATCTAGTTGTCAGCTTGTTTTATCTCTCCAGTTTTACTCCGTCAAAACACACTTGACACCACAGAACAACAGATTGAAGACCGAAAAAATCGGGGGATTTTTACTGTTTTGGATGTTTGCAACCGGGGGACTGAAAAAGAGCTTAAGAACCTGGTGGACCCCCGGAAAACCAGGTGATTTGGCAACCCTAGTAACAACTCGCCTTAAAGTGGCCCGCTGAGCTGCTGACAGACACGAAAATAAATAATCATATTCACACAACTTAAATTTTCGGCCATGGCCTTCATAATAAAAAGAAACACATACATTCACACAATCACTCAGCCAACTATCATGTCCGGCCACTCCAGCAACACAAGCTGTGTTGAGGAGGGAGTGGATGGGGAAGGATGCTGGGTAAAGGTGGTCCTGCTGAGCTGGTCGTCTAGCCGATTTCTTCGGATTTTGCAGCAACATGTCTCGCATTATTAACGTTTCCAGTCTTTGGAAACTCGTTGATGAGCTTTCGTACAGCATCGTGGTTAGGCATCTTACCTCCTGAGAACTTTACTGCAAATGCAGCTTCTTCTGTTGTGTCTCCATTACGGAACACATGCTCCACAAGAAACATTCTTTGTTCAATCGTCTACATGAAGACCTAGATCACAACAATGTTGTGTGTATTGAGCACAAAAGTTACACACGCTTACAACAGGCAAACAAATCCGCTGTGCAGTACACTGTCTTGGCACCGGTCATCATATGAAATACAACAACATGGAGATTGGGATAGTGTTATTAAGGAAGCTGTTGAAATTAAACTAGCAAGCGACCTTATAAACAGAGATGGTGCTTTTTGTGTAAATTCTGCTTGGAATCCGGCACTGTCTCTCGTCAAAGAACAGAAGGACATAATTAATGCTGCCTCACCTGTTGATTAATATTCTCTATCGACATTTTTGATATTTGGTCATCCTTGGTTGTGTTTGCAGTGGTACTGTGTTATCTTCCGTGTTTACTTTTTGCAAACCGAGGTATTAAATACGCTTGCACATTGCTTCATTGAATGCAGTTGTGCCTTGAGAATGGCAAGGTGTCCTCCTGCCGAAATATCGGCGGTTGTCGACGACGTCACCCGGCAGCAAACAGGTAAGTTGTTTGAACAACAGTGGTTCTGTCGTGAGTTCTCTTGGGCCAGTGATGGGTGTCACAGTGCCAACGCTCCATGTGGGAATGTCATTCACAACATGCTGTTGGTACAGAGATCCTCATGGCCTGTTTTAGACTAAATACCTTCACATAGGATCCTGCAAGCAAGATTTGGTACGGCATACCCGGCAATTATAGCAAGACGTTGGTCTTCAATCAAACCGGATCTCCGAACAAATACAAACACCTATTTATAGTACCGGTATACATAGGTCAAAGACAGAAAAAAATTGTATTGCACAAAAATTTACAACTGTTAAACTACTTTTCTACATAGCCTCCGAAATTTTGTAGGCACTTGTCGTAGCGTTGCACAATTTTTTATACCTTTTTCATAGAAGGTTGCCGCATGTGTATTTCAGTTTTTCGGTAACAAATTCATGAATTAGCGATCGTGAGATTAGCAAGGGCACCAAGGGTAAACTTACGGTTGTGATTAATGTTCTTCTCCATTGGTGTGAACCAGGTCATCAGTAACCACAGACGGGCGTCCACTTCGTTCTTCATCGTGCACTTTATCACGTCATTCATTGAACAGTCTAACCCACTGAATCACTATAGCATTTTGTCCATAAACCGCGCAGATTTGCTGTTGAATTTCCTTTGGTTTAACATTCTTTGCATTTAGAAAACGAATCACAGACTTGATTTCACACGCGGCGGCATTTTTAATCACGGCTGACATTATAGATAGTACAAACCACGCGTCGGTAGCAGCGATCTGAAAATGGCGTTCAGTCCTCTCCTTGAGTCAGAGTAATTACCGCGCATACTCGCAACTGCGATCGTAGCGCTGCAGCAGATAGAAATAGAAACGGAACTTACTTTCCGGGCGATCCTCATATAATGAGTTGTGCCACTGCATAATTGTTCATATCTTTTGAAAATGACAGACTCGTTTTAAGTAGTTGCCCTGAGCGATGAGAGTATGCTCTCATTAGGGAGTATGAGAAACAACTCGGGGAGGTTGCAGAGCTTCGTGCTCATAATGACACTTGCAGCATCTACAGAGGATTCGTTTCCGGCCTCATCCTCTAACTACAGGAAAAGAAAAACTGATGAGCATGCAGCAGTATAAAGTAAACCGGACAAAATTATGGCAGCTTTTCAACAGAAATTCCTATAGATATCTTCACTGATGAAATATGAAATGCTTTGAATAACCGGACATCAGCAGTTGGGATTTTTTGTGATCTCTCAAAGGCTTTTGATTGTGTAAATCATGGGATTCTTCTAGATAAGTTTAAGTACTGTGGTATGAGTGGGACAGTGCACAAATGGTTTAAATCATACATAACTGGAAGAGTGCAGAAAGTTGCAATAATCATTTCACATGATTTACAAGAAACAATTAATTCCTCTGACCGGGGAGTTACCAAAAATAGAGCCCCACAAGGTTCGGTCTTGGGTCCTTTGCTGTTCTTAATATTAATGACTTGCCATTCTACATTCACGAAGATGCTAAGCTAGTTGTTTCTGCTGATGATACAAGTATAGCTATCACGCCTGAGAAACAGAAATTAACTGACGAAATTGTAAACGATATTCTTTAGAAAATTAAGTGGTTCTCTACAAATGGAGTGTCATTAAATTTTGATAGAAGTTTCATACAGTAAATGACACGACACCATTGTTAAATTTAGACTTTGAAACTTACTGGCAGATTAAAATTGTGTGACGGAACTGGGACTCGAACCTGGGACATTTGCCTTTCGCGGACAAGCGCTCTACCGACTGAGCTATCCCAACACGACTCACGATGCCGCCTCACAACATTACTTCCGCCAGTACCTCGCCTCCTACTTTCCAAACTTAACAGAGGCTCTCCTGCGAACCATGCAGGACTAGCACTCCTGGAAGAAAGGATATGGTGCAAACATGGCTTAGCCACAGCCTAAGGAATGTTTCCAGAATGCACTCCACTGCAGAGTAAATGTTTCATTCTGGAAACATCCCTTAGGCTGTGGCTAAGCCATGTCTCCACCATATCATTTCTTCCAGTAGTACTAGTTTTACATGGTTCGCAGGAAAGCTTCTCTGAAGTTTAGAAAGTAGCAGGCGAGGTACTGGCGAAAGTAAAGTTGTGAGGCGGCATCGTGAGTCGTGTCGGGATAGCTCAGTCGGTATAGCGCTTGCCCGCGATAGGCAAAGGTCCCAGGTTCGAGTCCCGGTTCCGGCACACAATTTTAATCTGCCAAGAAGTTTCATATTAGCACAAACTCCACTGCAGTGTGAAAGTTTCATTCTGGAATTTAGATTTTGTTCATAAATCTGATGCTAAGATAGAATATTCAAAATTTGCAAGTGATTGCATTGAAAGGGATTGAATTGGAAGAAACACATTGAAGATCTGCAGAAACGTTTGAGTTCAGGTACTTATGCTATCAGGGTCATTGCAAAATTTGGTGATATACATCTCACTAAAGTTGCTTACTATGCCTATTTTCATTCACTGCTTTCATATGGGATCGTATTCTGGGGCAATTCAACATTGAGTAAAAAAGTATTCATTGCACAAAAGCGTGTAATCAGAATAATTGCGGGAGCCCACCCAACAGCATCCTGCAGACATTTATTTGGGGCTCTACGGATCTTCATTCTAGATTCACAATATATATATTCACTCATGAAATTTGTTATTAACAATATGATCCAATTCAAAAGTAATAGCAGTTGCTACACTATAGCAGGTCAGCAACTGGAAGCAGTAAATTCCATAAATTATCTGGGAGTAGATATTAGGAATGATTTAAAATGGAACGACCATATAAAATTATAAAACACTTCATTCAGCCAAGATCGCTAAAAAATTATTTTTGTCTCTTAACCGGTTTCGGTGAGCTCAGTCACCATCTTCAGAAAGTCCAGTAAAATCACTTAGCGTCATATGTAAGAGACTGAGTCTCCTGTTTGCTTGGGCAAAGACCACATTTTATTCGTTATGACAAACCACCCTGTGATGAAATACGTTAACAAGATGTTTAGAAGGTTAGAAGGTTATGTCTCTATTTTTACATATTTCCAACAATATGTTTAAAAAAATTTTTCACCGACATATCACCTCATATTATTAAACTATAGTTTATTATGGATACTTTAACGTACAATACGCATTCTTTGTGACATAGTAAATATTTATATTTTTCTATTTTATTTAGGCTCAAGTTAACCTTACGGTTGGTTAACATGAATCCAGACTGTAATTCTCATACATACTAACATTTGAAGGCAGTTTGGGTCCAAGTAGGTTGATGGATATTTGAATAACATAATTTCTCAATATCCAGTGAACTTCCAAACGTTTCTTTTAAGGACAAATATTAATTTTGAACAACATTTTTTTAGATATCGTACAAACAATAGAATTGAGGGATATAACAATGTTTAGAGTCCAGTTAAAGAAAACAAACTACTTTTTAATAATTTTGTGGGTTCTATTTTCATTATCACATCTTCAAATTTATACAATAAGACATCCTTATTTTTGAGCCACCTCCAGGCTTTTAGTGTAGGCTCCATGCAGTCGACTGTTAATACCTGCTTTTATAGCGAGTTTGACTCCTGGGTATTCCTTCTCGTTCCATTTTACCATAACAAACTTGCTTATTTCTAGGTCATCTTTCGTTACAGGCGCCGGTGATGGTGTTTGGTTTGGCCAAAATTCATAGACAAGTGTCCTATATGTTCCTCATCACCATTGCTGGAGGCTGATGCTGTCACCTCCTGATCTCAAACTGAATGCGTCATCTTCTGACGTGGAGTCTTCCAATTTTTGTTTTTTCGTATGGCACTTGGACTCTAGTAACAAGTATTTGCAGGTAAAGTGTACCAGTTGTAGTGAACCACATGTTGTACAGTCCTCGGTTCGCTTGGATACATGCAATACATGAAATACTAGCTGAAACCCGCAGATCCGCTCGCTTGTTGATTATGATAAATAATGCGCAAAACGTCAAATTGTTTTTTTTTTTTTTTGTTTTTTTTCTTGTTTTTTTTTAAATGTATAAAAAGAAATTTCTTTTACTGCTTTACTCATTTATTCTTATATTTCCTTATTCGTATGCTTATGCTTACAGAATGAGAGCTGAAGACATTGTAGCACGCTTAGACCAAAGATATGGTCTGTGGAATCGCGTTTCGCTGTATGTAACCTCCTTGCTATAGAGTCGCAAACGTCATCGCTGGCCTTCAGTCCGATTTGTTTAATAATTTGACGACTTTCAACCACCATATCTTCCACCTCCTTATAGCTGTCGCCATGTAATTGCTATGGTGCACAACGGGAGACTTCGGACAACAATTACACACAGACCATTCGTTTGCGTTCTGTAGTGTTCGCTGCAGAGCGAAATATTAAAACACATACACACACACACACACACACACACACACACACACACACACACACATACTCCACACTTTTATCATTATCAACCCTCAATCAACAATGCAACCAATAAAACTATTTTCAAAGAGTAAATATAATATTCAAAGAGTAAATATAATTATCAAACATTAATCATTGTTCCGCATTTCGCGTTATATTCTTGAAATTACTAAATATCTATCAGATCGCTATAAAACCGTTCCGAAAACCTTCCTCAGTTCTAAATTAGTAACTGTACAAATATTTAAGTCTCTGCGTCTTCTGGTTCAGACGTGATAAGGGTATACCGAACAGACGTTCACATTAATATATATACCGATCGCCATAAAACCTTCCCCGGGTAGACATTAGCAACTATACAAATTTTTAGCTCTTTATGTCTTGTGGTTCAGTCGTGATAAACGTACACCGAACAGACATTCACATTTATAGATATAGATATGCGGTTACCTCCAGTTTTAGGCTATTCATGATATCTATACGGGCGAAAGTTTCCAGAGTGAAACAAACAACAAATACGTGTGTAGGTAGCATAACCAGTGCTATTATTAGTGGTGACCTCCAAAACCTCCTAGACCCACGCTATGGTCTGCTTACTGCTGCCGCCTACCAGCGAAGCAGTGAACTACGATGTTAAGCTGATGTTGAGAGTGCACAGAGAGCCAAACTACATTTTTCTCTTTTGTCAGAAGTTAGCCTCCAGAGCTCAAGTAGCCCGCGTCTACGGTATGCAAATGGTGTGGCCCCACGATGAGTGGCAAAAAAGGAAATTCCAACTGTGCAACCGAAGCTGAAAATGATGTGTCACCAACTCAGCTCGCCTTTGTACAGGGCAGTCACAGTCCCCATCCATGACTATAGTACCCACAAAACTAACGAATATAAAGATGCGCTACAAGACACTACAGTATGTAACTACACCAACGCGAGAACGCCAAGAAGTCGCAGCTGCCGTTTCGACAAAATCCTCTGAAGCCTCTAAACGTCCCTGCTTCTGAAACTTCCTGGCAGATTAAAATTGTGTGCCGGAACCGGGACTCGAACCTGGGACCATTGCCTTTCGCGGGCAAGCGCACTACCGAATGCTATTCCAACAGACTCACGATGCCGCCTCACAACTTTACTTCCGCCAGTACCTCGCCTCCTACTTTCCAAACTTCACAGAAGCTCTCCTGCGAACCAAGCAAGACTAGCACTCCTGGAAGAAAGGATATGGTGGAGACCCTTAGGTTGTTGCTAAGCCATGTCTCCACTATATCCTTTCTTCCAGGTGTGCTAGTCTTGCTTGGTTCGCAGGAGAGCTTCTGTGAAGTTTGGAAAGTAGGAGGGGAGGTACTGGCGGAAGTAAAGTTGTTAGGCGGAATCGTGAGGCGTGTCGGGATAGCACAGTTGGTAGTGCGCTTGCCCGCGAAATGCAGAGGTCCCAGGTTCGAGTCCCGGTTCCGGCACACAATTTTAATCTGCCAGGAAGTTTCATATCAGCGCACACTCCGCGTCAGAGTGAAGTTTCATTCTGGTCCCTGATTCTGATTGCCAGTGATGTGGCGCAAAACAACATATTTTCCTCTTCCCTAAATTCTGGGTAGGGATTTGTCACGTTGATTCGTGACTAATGTCCTTCCTTTCCTAACGACCGCGGCGGAGCGGCCGAGCGCATTGAGGCGCTATGCTACGATGCGCGAGGCTGTTCCCCGTCGGGGGTTCGGATCCCCCCTCGGGCATGGATGTTTGTGCCGTCTTTAGTATAAGGTAGTTCGTAAGTAGTTTGTAAGTTTAAGGACTGATGTCCCCGCAGTTAGGTTCCATAAACTTGACAAACATTTGAACTTTGTCAATGTTTTCGTCATTGACCACGGCCGCCGGTCGTCCGCTACAATGGTTGTCAGAATCACTTTCCTGGCTTCCTCGAAAACAAGCGGGTGAACCACTGTACACATACTTCATGGTCAGTGCTTGATGCCCATAAACTAGAACCAGCATCGCCTGCGTTTCCTTAGGTGCCTTGTCAAGCTTAAAACGCAATTTAAAATATAACTTATTTCATTATACATTTGTAAGGGTATTTTAAAACTGTTTCCCAAAGAAATTAGTAAATATAATTGTAAAAAAAACAACATGCAAAAACCATTGATTACTAAAGGGTTAAAAATATCTTGTAACCGAAAAAGGGAACTATATCTATCCGCAAGAAGAGTAAGAAACCAGAAAAAATATAATATTATAAAAGCTACCGTGCTACATTAAGAAAATCAAGAAGCATGTGCATGGTGTCTGAGATTAGTTCCTCTGATAATAAAATTAAAACAATTTGGAATATTATTAAAAAGGAGACAGGGCAACCAAGAACAGAGGACGAGGGTATTACCGTCAAAACAAATGAAAACTCTAGTAACAAAAAGTCATAAGTTAAAAACATTATTAATGATTATTTTTTAAATGTTGTAGAGAAAATAGGATCTAAATATTCATTAATAGTAGCAAGAAAGTTGAGGGAAGAGCCACACAATTTGATACAATTGAAATTCCACCCACCTCTCCTTCAGAAATTAGGAAAATAATAAACACTCTCAAAAGTAAAAGTTCATGTGGAATTGATGGCATTTCCCAAGAGATAAATAGGATTCTCAGTCATGTATGTAATAGCTCTTTCCTGGATAGACTGAAATACGCTATCGTTAAACCTTTGCATAAAAAACGAGATACGTCTGATGTCAACAAATACCGCCCCATCTCACTTCTGACAGCTTTATCCAAATATTCACGAGTTGCTTCACATATTTGTAAAAATAAAGTCCTTACAAAATGTCAGTTTTGTTTTCAAAAAAAGCTTTTAAACAGAAAATGTTATATATACCGTCACTGATGAAATATTAAATGCTTTGAATAACCGGACATCACCTGTTGGGGTTTTTTGTGATCTCTCAAAGGCTTTTGATTGTGTAAATAATAGGATTCTTCTAGATAAGTTAAAGTATTCTGGTATGAGTGGGACAGTGCACAAATGGTTTAAATCATATCTAACTGGAAGAGTGCAGAAAGTTGAAATAGGCTGTTCACACGATATAGAAGAAATAGTTAATTCCTCTCACTGGGGAGTTATCAAAAGTGGGGTTCCACAAGGTTCGGTCTTGGGTCCTTTGCTGTTCTTAATATATATTAATAACTTGCCATTTTACATTCACCAACATGCTAAGATAGTTCTTTTAGCTGGTGATACATGACAAACAGGAATTAACTGATGAAACTGTAAATTATGGCTTTCAGAAAATTATTAAGTGGTTCTCTAAAAATGGACTCTCATTGAACTTTGATAAAACCCAATATATACAGTTTTATAGAGTAAATAGCATGACACCATTAATAAATTTAGACGTTGTACATAAATCTGTAACTAAGGGAGAATATTCAAAATTTGTTGGCGTTTGCATTGATGAGGCATGGAATTGGAAGAAACTCATTGAGCTACTTATGCTATCAGGGTTACTGCAAAATTTGATAGTATACATCTCGGTAAATTAGTTTACTATGCCTATTTTCATTCACTGCTTTAATATGGGATCATATTCTGGAGCAATTCAACATTGAGTAAAAAAGTATTAATTGCACAAAATTGCTGGAGCCCCCCAAGATCATCCTGCAGACATTTATTTAAGGATCTAGGGATCTTCGCTGTAGCTTCACAATATATATATTCACTCATGAAGTTTGTTATTAACAATCCGACCCAATTCAAAAGTAATATCAGTGTACATAGCTACAACTCTAGGAGAAAATTCAAAAGTAATAACAGTGTGGATTGCTACAACACTAGGAGAAAGGGGGGATATTTACTATTCAAGGTTAAATCTAACTTTGGCACAGTAAGGGGTGAATTATGCTGCCACACAAGTCTTCGGTCACTTACCAAGTAGCATTAAGCTGTAGGTCCCATTTTCCTGGTTGGATAACTGGGGTAGGCTAGGGAGACGCAAGTCGCCGATGTGGCGTCCAATTGAAAGACTTGCATCAGGCCAATGAGCCACAGCAAATTATTATTATTATTATTAGTAGTAGTAGTAGTAGTAGTAGTAGTAGTAGTATAAAAAAAATGACAGCCAACTGGTATTTGAAAAGAAGTTAAAGGAAATTCTGAATGGCAACTTCTTTTACAATTTAGATGAATTTTTAGATAAAACTTAGAAAAAATTAAATAATAATAATAATAATAAAAATATTGATTGTTGTATAGACAACATTTTTTAAACTGACGCGTTCCACATCATTACGAAATGTCGTATATATGATCCATGGAACAAGTATTAATCTAATCTACTTTAAATTTATCCTTTTATTGTTCATTGTTCTGCTCTCAGTTCAGAACCAACGCACTAAACCAGCACTTCGTCCAACAGGTCTAACACGGAACCCACACGATGCTCAACTGAGCTACAGTGGGGACAGGGTGTGAACACCAGCCGATACGCAGCTTCAGCGTTATGATTGTCACCTGATCGACAGTTCTGACTTCATTCGCCGAACTTTATTGTCATAGTTTGTAAAACGATGTCGCAGTATACCCGATGCAAATACACAGTAATCAAACCTTGCTGTTTACAAAAACGCGAGTGTGGACCTATTAACCTCTACTAACTGCAACTATGTTCAAAACAAAACCAAAAGACTGCCTCGATTCACACGGAGGAAGAATGTACTGTCACCTGAAAGCGAAGCTGAGTTTAATACAATAGATTTAAAACCTGACAGAAAAATGCTCATAGCAAATTGAGAATACTGTATGTCGCTTCTAGTCAGAAGCCGGTTACACTCAGCGACTGTCTTGAACATCTACCAACGGCTACTATGTTCAAAACAAACTGTGTTAGTAAGTTCGGCCCTCCCTTTTGCATTGGAACATTTATCAGTTCAAGGTGACAACGTAGTTCACTGACGCCCCTTACTGGCAAGGAATAAAATCAGAAACTGAACTTTCTGAACTGACAGTGAAGTCATACAACAGACATGCTAACTGGTAAAATTGTTTCAGAACCAGTCGCAGTAGATAATGTGCGCCTAATGTGCTAGTACCCCCACTACCGAAAATTGTAATATAGTATGTGTCAGTGTTCCTTAAGACTTTTCAATCTGGATTGATTGCTACTTCAGAAATATTTATTACGGTCTCCGTTAAGCACGCCTGGAGATTTCAGGCTTGTGCTGTTTTCATCGATCCGTAAAGAAACGTGCAACCCTCTCTGAAATTCAGGATACCGCCGGGGCAACCGAGGTCGTGTCAGCTCTCTAGACCTAACCGGAAATCAATGGGGGTTGAAATGTTTACGCGTGGAGGGTAGCGTGCGGCCAACCCGACAACGGTGGCAAAGTAGCCAACTCTAATTCATTTACAGCGCTAAGGCGTTGCATTGTGATATACCGGTCGTAATCTACCTTTATGAGCAATTGTTTCGATGAATATGACATCAAAGTGGTTGGAATTCTTAAGGATATCTTTTAACACTACACCATTTCAGATGAATTGCGTGATCGTTAGCCGACGGCAGTGGCCGAGGGGACTGAGGCGCTCCAGTCACGGCCTGCTCGGCCACTACGGTCGGGGGTTCGAATTCCCCCTCGGGCATGGATATTTGTGCCGTCTTTAGTATTAGTTAGTTAATAAGTAGTTAGTAAGTTTAGGGACTGATGACCCCGTAGTTAAGTCCCATAAGCTATACAAAGATTTGAACATCAACATTTTTTTGTGATCGTTACCGAAACGATGCACACCACATGCTACCTCATTAGCGGCCACGTGAACTGGTTTTCCTACTCTGATGATCATAATGACGATTAAGTGACACGCACAAATTAGTTCACTTTCCCTTCTTACCGTTACCGTAAAAATACACTCCTGAAAAATGAGATCAAATGTTCAAACGTTTGTAGAGCTTAAGGGTCTTAACTACGGGGTCATCAGTCCCTAAACTTACAAACTACTTATGCATTACCTTATACTAAAGACGGTACAAACATCCACGCCTAAGTGGGGATTCGAACCCCCGACGGGGAACGGCCTCTCGCATCGTTGCATAGCACCTCAATGCGCTCGGCTACTCCGCCGCGACGAGAAGAGAACATCACGAATTCGTTGCCGCAGCAGAGGTGAATTCTATTGACACATTCTTGAGGATGTATACGACCGGGGTCACTCAGTACAGAGTGTGTGCAATGTCGACGCTAGTACCGTGTATGTTCTGCTTTTGCAGCAAAAAAAGCTGCAGTTTTCCCATGGAGGGATCGTATAGTAGCCCAATGTAGTCTTGCAGGTTGGCCGGCCATGCAGTTTCCATCTGGTGCCTCCGTTTGACCAGAATTTGTACCGGGCATGCAGACCGCGCAAGGTGACGCTTCATCCGGTCCCAAACATGGTCAATGGGGAAGAGAACCGGAGATCGTGCTGGCCAGAGTAGTTGACCCTTGAAGAGCTCGTTGCATGGTACGGGATACATGTAGATCTGCATTATCCTGTTGGAAAAGCATGATGTCGGGTGTCGGCCCCGTGTGCCTCTGTCGTATACACGGATTTGTGACTGGCTGGGAGACTTCTTAAGTAATAGAACGCAGTACGTTGTTCTCGACGGCGAGTGTTCATCAGACGAGTGTATCCTGAAGCGTGTTCCAGGGGAGTATGATAGGACAGCAATTATTTTTATCTATATAAATTATCTGATGGACAGAGTAACTTGTAATTTGCGGCTGTTTGTTGGTGATGCTGTGGTGTATGGGAGGTTGTCGTCTTTAACTGACTGTAATAGCATACAGGGTGTCTTAGACAAAATTTCTAGTTGATGCGAAGAATGGCAGCTAGCTCTCAATGTAGAAAAATGTAAGGTGATGCGCATGGGTAGGAAGAACAATCCCATAATGTTCGAATACAGCATTAGCCGTGAGCTTCTTGATGCTATTGCGTCGTTCAAATATCTAGGTGTAACATTGCAGAGCGATATGAAATGGAACGAACATGTAAGGACAGTTGTGAGTAAGGCGGACAGCCGACTTCGGTTTATTCGGAGAATTTTGAGAATATGTACTTCAACTGTAAAGGAGACAGCGTATAAAACGCTTCTACGACCACGTTTTGAGTATTTCTCAAGTGTTTGGGACCCGCAGCAGATCAGTTTAGAGGAAGACATGGAAGCGGTTCAGAGACGAGTTGCTAGGTTTGTTACTGGTAGGTTCGACCAATGTACGAGTGTCACGGAAATACTCCGGCAACTCAATTGGGGGTCGCTGGAGGAAAGACGACGTTCTTTTCTTGAATTTCTGTTCAGGAAATTTAGAGGGCTGAATGTAGTACGATCTTCCTGCCGCCTACTTCGCGTAGTGATCACAAGACAAGATAAATTTGGGCTCGTACGGAGGCATATACGTATTCTTTTTTTCCTCGTTCTTTTTGGGAGTGTAATAGGAAAGGAAATTCCTAGTAGTGGTACAGTGTACCCGCCGCCGCGCACCTTACGGTCGATTGCAGAGTATGTATGTAGATGTCGATATACACATCACATTTTATCGCTCCCCTGCAGTGCGCCACATACGACTATGATCATCAAAGGCACCGCGGCAGAAGCGACTCTCTTCACTGATGACGACACATCTCCATTCGTTCTTACATAATCGCCTATCACGTCACAACTGGAGAGCGGCCTGAACGATGTTGCGGCGTGAGTGGAAGACTTCCTAACGACACGTATGATCGTGAATCATAGTGTAGGGAGCCATGTCTACTGTGGCGATTCTCCTCTGATGATCGTCGAGGGAAGATTGGAACAGTGCATTGTACATTGAAACCGTCGTACAATCCGACTTGCTTTCGTTCATGCACAATGAAGGCGATATGCTTTTTCCTACAAGACACTGCATGCCAACTTGTATCCCATTCCACCCAACGCGCTCTTTTAAAGTTTACGTCAACTGCTCTGGCCAGCATGATCGCTAGATCTGTCCGACATTGAGCATGTTTGGGTCCGGATGAAACGCCATCTTGCGCGATTGGCACGAATTCTGTCCCAACTGAGGCACCAGGTGGAACTTGCATGGTAGACTATTCCACAAGATTACATTCGGCACCCATACAATTGTCTTCATGGGAGAATTTATTTAAATTATGTTTTAATGCCACAAATTCGCTAGCATATAGGCATTCTGACTTCACTGGTTTGTTGTAACACCTATTTTTTTGCATTTTTGAATACACTTCATGCCAAATTCTCGAATTACTTTACCTATAGTTTCTCTGTCAACAGAATAAAAAATAAAAACTTTTATTTTTAAATCTACAAACATAGCTACAATGTCCTTTGAATTAAGTGGCGAATTATTTATTTATGTTTAAATATTTGTTCTGAACATGAACATTATATTCACTTAAATAGGAGTCTAATGTCGATTCTATTCTACATAATAAAATCTTGGAAAATATTTGAAAGCTACTGGAAGTAAAGAGGAACTTCTGTAAATAGTTTGGATGAAAGTTAATCAAAATATCCACGGGTGTACTGCCGGTCTATAGTGTCCAACAATATTTCGGCGATCATACGTGTCGCCATCATCAGGTGAACTGACGGACTGAGCTCCTGGAAACGCGCCGGCACAGAGATCCGCACGCTACGGCTGCTCGAAGGGAACTGGGTTCTAGCATCGGATCGAACGGAACGAGGGAGAAAGGCTACCCTCAAGTGTCAATGGATGTCGCAGCAATTGATTGCTTTTCCTCTCAGAGCAGGGGGTGAGGGGAGTGGGCTTCACAGGTGATTGGCTTCACGGTGTTCGATGAGTAGGAGGAAGAAGGATCGTCCTACCGTAGTAGGAGGTGCGGCCAACGTGTGGTGGCCTTGCGCTGGATTTTATGCCCCAGCGCTCGGATGAGGCGGTTCCGAGAGCGACCCGCTTTGTCGTAAAAGGAGTGGGCGGTGCGGGTAATGTAGTCCCGAAGTCGAGGGACACCTGCTAGTTCATGCAGCGGTGTGGAAGGAAAATCTCTTGGGAGATGAAGGGCAAGCTGGAGGGCACGGTTCTGAACAGTTTGTAGTGACTTCAGGTGCATTTCTGCAGCAGAACCCCAGACGACGGCGGCGTACACTAGGACAGGGCGGATGACGGATTTGTAGAGGGTGACGCCGACATGGGGAGGGAGGCGGGAAGAGGGATTGAGGATAGAGTTTGAGGAGGCGGGAGAGAGCCTTGCGGCGCATGGAAAGGATGTGGTGTCTCCATGTCAGTAAACAATCCAGGGTTACGCCGAGATATTGAGCAGTGGGGCGACAGCGAACCGGACTTCCACCGACGCGCAGAGGCGGTAAGGAAGTTGGAACGACGCGGCGAGTGACGATGAGAAACTGCGTCTTCGCGTAGCGGGTGATTTAAATACCCTCGACCCGCGGAGCGACCCCTCCGCGGTCCGCGCCACGGCCGCGCAGTGGAACCGATTGCGGCGGCGTCTGAGATGACGTCGGTGTGAGGGCTCTGTCCGTCGTGGTCGTTACTTCGTTACGTTTGCTAGATTTACTCTTAATTAAAGCAATCGCTGGTTCCCTAGCTTTGCTAAGATTATAGTCACAGTCACGGTTTATGGCCTCTCTAACGACGCAGTCCCAGTATCTCGACGTCTGTACCAGAACCCTAGTGCGTTCATACTCCATCGCATGATTCTCCGACAAACAATGTTCAGCGACCGCCGACTTGCTCGGATACATCAATCGTGTGTGGCTCTGGTGTTCAACACATCGATCCTCGACGGTACGCATCGTCTGTCCAATATATGACTTTCCACACTGACACGGAATCTGGTACACGCCGGCCTTCCTCAAACCGAGATCATCTTTGGCGCTCCCCACCAGTGCACGAATTTTATTCGGCGGACAAAAAACAGTTCCAACCTGCTGTTTTTTCAAAATGCGGGCGATCTTCCCCGAGAGTGCGCCGGTATATGGAACGAACGCAGTGCTACATCCTCCCTCGTGTTTTCATCCGTTTCCACAGGTTGTGCTGTAGTGGTTGGGCGGAGACCTCGGTGAATCTGCCACTCTGTGTACCCATTTTTTCGAAATACAGTTCTCAGGTGTTCCTGGGGTAGACTCTCTGCGTCGGAGATAGTGCGCGCCCTATGTACTAGAGTTTTAAGTACCCCATTCCTCTGTAAAGGGTGCTGACAGCTATCTGCGTGTAAATACAGATCAGTGTGCGTTGTCTTCCGATATATGGATAAAAGTTATTTCAGACATATGTAACCACTGTGTAATAACTCAATTATGAAAAAATATCCAAAAGAAATAGCAAATGTGACTGTCACCATCATATCTAATGACGGGATACTATCAAACTAGGTATGGTGAGACTGTTTGGTGACGCAGTATTACATACAGCTATTGAATGAAAGAAGATTTTTGCTGCCTTTTTCCCATGTTATCATTGGACCCAATTTAGCAAAGTATAGAAATATAGCAGGACAATTTTCTTCGATTCATTGGCTGAATGTAAACCTGCGTCAGCAGATTATTACTTACAATAGTCACATTTGGTATTTCTATTGAATATTTGTTTCATGACATATATCATTGCAGGCATATATGATTGAAGTAACATTGGTCCAAACTACGTAAGACTGATTTTTTCATGTCAGAATTTATTTTGGAATGAATTAGTTTAAATGCATTGGTGAACGGTGACACTTCGCTGAAACTAGTTATGCAAATTAAATAAGCTATTGAAACTGTGACTTTCTTATGACCACATTAGTTTGGTGTAGTTTAAATTTACGAAATCAAAACTAGTCACGTCACTGAATGAAACGTCAGAAATAAAAGTAATATTATCAACAAAGCTCTACAAACTCCGGAGTAAAACGATGGGATACAGAAAAGATATAAGGGGTTATTGTGTTATTGACTCTCTGGCTGTGCCACCACAGTGTAAAATATTTATTTATTTATTTATTTATTATTTAACATGCCCCATTACATAGTAATATTACATGTTGAGTCGCGACACTCATTGCTGTAAAAGTTGTTACCAACTGACAGTTGCAACGACACTTCTAGCGGTGGGCAAGCCGCCGAAATAATTAATTTTGTAAGTAATTAACGAAACTATAATTTTTGCGGTAGAAGCATTAGTAAAATATCAAGACACATATACAATACGAAAAGTAATGTATAAACAGTCGAGTCAGCTGATTCCGTGGTATAAAGAACAACTTCGTCATGAATAATTACTTACGAATATGTGTATTTGCAGCTTATTCTGCTGAATCTAAGTAGAGTATAAACACAAGCGAACAAATTTCTTTTGTGGCCTTTTCTTACTGTGACAGGCAGATTCTGACGAGTATCAATTGGGTGTGTAGTCTAATGATTCGCACATTTTTACATCTCACTCGCCTTTCTTAAATGTGCATCTTCTGTTGAGTATAATTACTTTAGCTTAAAAAGCCAATGTTTTGATGATTCTTGCCATCTGTGGTTCAGTTGCAGCACCAGTTGTAGTTCATCTCTATCGGAAAACAGATTGATTGCTTTTGTCGTTTTATTGCCACATTTGTGACGTTTTTCCTTCAGCTAAAACTGTTGTGGCTGATTTCGTACGTTAAATACTGTATATATTGCATCCTTCGTCCCATCCTCACCGATTTTACTGGCATTGCAATGAAGAAATCTTAACGTTCCCGCCTAGAAAAACGACGCCTCTCTGCTAAAGGTCAGGTCTTCTGGTTGCTTCTGAGCCAATTTTTTTTTTTTTTTTTTTTTTTTTTTTTTTTTTTTTTTTTTTTTTTTTTTTTCAAATAGAAAATGAAATTATTCATTTAAAGCCTGTATATTACGAGATAATTTCAATGTCCTGTAATTCAACGTTTCGAACCTTCTCAAGAATCTTAGGCGACCTAAGAAAGACAAATGTGGAGCTATTTTTAACCTACATTTTTAGCATTTGTGGATCGGGAGAAAGCTTTTGACAGTGTTGACTGGAATACGCTTTTTCAGATTCTAAAGATATCAGAGGTGAAATAAAGAGAGCGATGAGTTACACTCAACTTCTACACAAACTAGACAGCTATTATTAGAGTCAAAGGTTATGAAAGGGTCGCAGTGGTTGGGAAGGGAGTAAGACAGTGTTGTAGCCATTCTCCAATGTTGTTCAATCTGTACAGTGAGAAAACTTTGAAGTAATGTATGGAGAAATTTGGAGGGAATTAAAATCCAGGGAGAGGGAATAAAAACTATGCGGTTTGCTGATGACATAGTAATTCTGTCAGAGACACAAAAGACCTGGAAGAGCAATTAAACGGGATGGAAATTGTCTTGAAAGGAAGGTATAAGATGAACATTAACAAGAGTAAAACAAGTAACGGAATGCAGCGTTAGAAAATCAGGCGATGCTGCAGTAATTACGTAATGAGACAATAAAAGTGGTAGATGAGTTTTGTTATTTAGGTAGCAAGATAACTTCTGATGGCCGAAGTAAAAAAGAGATGACATGCAGAGTGGCAATGGGAAGAAAAGCGTTTCTGAAGAAGCGAAATTTGTTGACATCCGATATTAGTTTAAATGTTAGGAAATCCTTTCCGAAAGTATTTGTCTGAGGTGTAGCATTGTATGGCAGTGAAACGTGGACGATAAGGAGTTCAGACAATAATGTTATACAAGCTTTTGAAATGTGGTGTTACAGACGAATGATGAAAATTAGATGAGTGTATCAGGTAACTAATGTGGATGTGCTTAATCGATTTGGGGAGAAAAGGAGTTTGTGGCATATGCTGACTAAAAGAAATAGGTTGGTGGGACAGATTCTGAGAGATCAAGGAATTGTCAACTTAGCTGTAGAAGGAAGTGTGTGGGGTAAAAATCGTAGCGGGAGGCCGAGGGACGAATACAGTAAGCAGATTCAAAAGTATGTAGGTTGACGTAAGTATTGTAAGACGAAGAGGCTTGCACAGGTCAGAGTACCGTGAACGGTATCAAACCAGTCTGCGAACTAAAGACAACAACCACAACTTATTTATATTGCACTACATAGTTCTCTAATTAAAAAATATGTTAAAATCAATTTAACAGATACTATTCGCACTCATCCAATATCGTATTCACAAATATAGCTTGCCGGCCGCTTGGAGCACTGATGTCGCAGTGTATAACAAAAATCTGTGGGTGTGTGGTGACTGTATATGTTAGACTGTGGTGCATCTGTACTGCAGTATTGCCACATGCTCCTAAAAATCGGAGGATCTTCCAATTTTTTAAATTATTCCAGAAAATACGAAATTTCGAGTCCGAATTATTCCGAATTCTCCTAAAATTCCAGATAAATCTTCCGTATTTTTCCGAATCTTCCTGAAATTTCGAGTGAGTCTTCCGAATTCTTCCAAACTTCCTTTTGCAACATGCCAAGCCATCTGTGAGACAACCCTGTGAACATAAACTGAGGTTGCGCTAACGGAATAAAGGTTAAATTGATTACAAGAGACTGTCTTAATTTCACTCCTCTAGTTCTGAAATAACTGCTTTCTCTCTCTCTCTCTCTCTCTCTCTCTCTCTCTCTCTCTCTCTGTCTTATATATACAGGATGAATCACCTAACACTTGCACCGCAAATATTGCGGAAACGGAAAGTGCAATTGATTTGCGTTTTTCACATAATGGATTGGTAGTCATAGGCTCGTATTTTTAACCAACAAACAAATTGTAATATTACTTAGAAACTGTATTGTTACGCAGACATACAGTTTTTTTAATGGAACAATGGTTGTTTCTATCATGCACTGGAATTTTCGACACCAGCTGTGTACAAAGAATTTTGAATGACATTTTTATCACATTTAGTTTGGCAGCTACAACCGTTGAAAACTTCGGGGGCGGAGGTTGCGATAGCGTAGCTAACTGGCCGAGTGGCTAGCCCCTGGGGCACAGCTCATTGTCTCATGACCACCAGCCAGTCAGCTACGCTGTCGTAGCCTCCGCCCCCAAACTTTGAATGGTTGGAGCTGCCAAACTAAACGTGATAAAAATGTCATTCAAAATTCTTTGTACACAGCTGATGTCGAAAATTCCAGTGCATGATAGAAACTACTATTGTTCCATTTGAAAAATTGTATGTTTGCATAAAAAATACTTTCTAGGTACTTTTACAGTCTGTCTGTTGGCTAAAAATACGAGCCCCTGACTATCAATCACATTATGTGAAAACCGCACATCAATCGCACTTTCCGTTTCCGCAGTATTTGCGGTGCAAGTGTTAGGCGATTCAACCTGTTTATGTCCTCCCACTACGACCACTGTACTCCACAGCTCGCGGCTGCCCCTGTATTCCGCCAGTAGTTCGGTCATGGTGTGCGTCCGCATTGAAATAACCATGAAACTGTGGCTAGGCGGAGTACAATTAACAATTGCGGTGACTGTTCTTTCGGACATTTTTATGTTAACCTCCTCGATATTTTATTTTCTGCAACTACTCACTACTTTTGTATGTTTACGATTTACTTTCAGTGCGTGTTCTGTACTCATTATTCCTTTTCAATAGAACCTGTAATAATTCTTTTCTTTCACTGAGAATAGCAACGTCATCAGCGAATCTTATCACTAATATAATTTATCTTTTCACCCTGAATCTTTATCGGTCTCTCGAACCTTGATTTCCGTCATTGCTTCTTCGATATATATAGACTGAACAGCAGTGGCGAAAGACTGCATCTAGCACTTCGTTCCTGCAGTCTTACTATCCCTTCTTGGTTCTTGTACATACCGCACTTTACACGTCTTTTCTTATAAAACTTACTCCTACTTTTCCGCTGAATTTCGAAAATCTTTTACCGTATTACACTGTCTAAGCCTTTTGCTAAGTCAACCAATTTTGTGGGCGTGTTTGATTCTGCTTCTGTCTTGGCTTCCATTATTAAACGCAATGATAGGACTGCCTCTCTTATACCTTTGCCTTTCCTAAAGCGAAGTGCTCGTCATTTGTGGTCATTACAATCTAATTGTTGGCTAAAAATATGAGCCCGTGACTACCAATCACATTCTGTGAAAACTGCACATCAGTCGCACTTTCCGTTTCCGCAATATTTGCGGTGCAAGTGTTAGTATATATTGCATATCTTCCGCTTCTTTACTACATTTTCCGATATTTTTAAGGTTCATCTTCCGAAATAAAAATTTCGGATCTGGCTTTACTGCAGTGTGCTGCACCGTTTGTTTGCTTGCTGCGGGACCTCGACTCAGCACCGACAACAGCAGGACTGCATTCTCGCTGCCGATGCGCAGCTATTCCGTTCTTGTGACGTTCATTTGTGGAATTTGAACAGAACAGTGCAAACATTAAAGGTATGGAATTCGGCCATTAACATGAGATACGCCAACACATAATTAGCGGGAGCTGTTTGCGCTGTAAACGGGAACTGGATGGCGTCTGCTGTGTAGGCGGACCGCCGCCAGCGTCGATAAACTGCCGGTCTCCCTGAGCGGCGGGACGGGGGGGGGGGGGGGGGGAGCTGGTGGCAGGGGCACGGGGCTCTGCGACCGACCTGTTTCTAGCGGGGACAATGTGGGCGAGCTCAGTACTGTTCCAAGAGTACCTGCCGGAACTGTCTTAGAGCGCGCGCCACATAACTTGGCGGGTGAGGTCTGGATGCGCAGAAGCACAGGCAGGCCTACGTCACGCCACGTGACCTGCTGGCCAATAGCCGTCAGTCAGCCGTTGCGCGCGGTCGAGTTCGTGTCGTACTGTGCGGAGCGACAACTAGTTTTTTTCATTCTGCGTTGTGTTTTTTTTTTTTTTTTTTTTTTTTTTTTTTTAGAGTTATTTCGGAGTATTCAGTTGACTATGAGTAGCAACAGCAAATCTCAACCTGTATTCCACAAACAGGCAAGAGAAATAGTGTTTTGCGTATATCAATTCTTTAGACGGGAGTCGGAAGCGGCTGAACACAAAGCCTCTACTTATTACCACGTTAAAAATTATTTTGTGGCAGTTAAGCTTCTATTGTGTAACTTTATACTACGTGTGCTTCCCTGGCAAAGGAACTGTAACACGATTTTTGTTCTTACTTATGCTGTTTCGTTGTGGATTTTGTTTAAAGATTGTCTTCCGGCTTCAACAGCATTGACGATTTTGTTATGAACTCTATTAACGTTGAGTATTATCCGTTTCCTGACTGTGCCTCGACGATCGTCTTTGCGGTGTGTAGCAAGCAATCCTCATTTTATTGTTATTACAACCTGAACTTTCCACTGTAAAATATCTCTGTTTTATTTATGCTAGTGGGACATCTATATTCACTTTTGAAAATATTGTACGAAAATCGCTAGACAAAAATGTTTTACAAAAGCTTTTATTCATGGCCGATTTCGGCAGTACTTGGTTGCCATCATCTGATCTTTATTGCATGGATTTCAGTATTTTTCATTTATCTGTACAAAATCAATTTTACAAAAAATAAATCAGGAAATGTGAAACACCTTGCTTTGATCAGTAAGCGCTTGCTTGATGGGCATCAGTACGAAGACTGAACATGTGTCGCTTGTAACGTTTTTAGATAGTCTCCTTGCCTTGTACAATGTCAAACATATACAATTATTCTATCATTTCATATGATATGTCACTTAAGTCATTGATAGACTATTTTAATAACTGCTTCGAAAAATCCAGATTTCGAGATACAATTGAGGGAAAAATCTAAAATTTGTCAATTTCTAATTTATAACTTTTTATGTTCACAAATTTACTTTGAATTCGTAATCTAATGTGGTTCTTCAGTGATAATGGATAGAGTGATATCCCTAGAAGAACTTTGTATACAATTTACAGATATTTTGTGTTAATCGACTGAGCTACGATATGAATTTCTGTGCCACTCAGAAAATTATGCCCGCCGGCCGCGGTGGTCGAGGAGACAGGCGCTCCAGTCACGGTCTGCACGGCTACTACGGTCGGGGGTTCGAATCCCCCCTCGGGCATGGATTTTTGTGCCGTCCTTAGTGTTAGCTAGTACATAAGTAGTTTGTAAGTTTAGGGACTGATGACCCCGTAGTTAAGTCCCATAGACTTTACAAACATTTGATCATTTTTGAAAATTATGCCCTGCCATAAAAACATGATAGATAGAAGAGGAAAAGACTCATAAATACTCGTAAATGCGCCACAGTTTTCCCAACAATCTTTTCTGCATTACATTTTTTATGCGGCCGTGTGTGTTCAAGACTCGCAGCTTGACATTTCCTTGCTCTTGTATGCGGCCGTAACTTTAAAGCCAAGCGGCAGTCAGCAGCTGACTGCGGAATGGAACGGAGCGCAGCTAACGCACAGTCCGGCTACGCTGCGACAGTTGGTCTCCCCACCACTACACAGCTACCTGCGCAGCAGAGCCAGTCCACCCGCCAAGTTACGTGGCGCGCGCTCTAACAATTACAGAGGTGGCCAAATTATTACGGTAAAGATATAGCGTTGTGGTGCGTCATTTATGACTTTCCGGCTAATTAAAATGATAGCTCAAAACATATTTAATACGTATGTCAAAGGGGCACAGACAACCATAGAAAATTTAATGGTGATATTTACAACAAAATCTGTGATACAGTATTGGTTTATCTAAGATTGTAATATGAAAGGGCACGACGCTATTTTATCCACACACTTTTTCCCCCCTTGTCTTTTCGAGTTCCGAATGTATGTGTATGTACTTCATGAAATTTTCCTTTTAATAATCTAAACTTAATTGTTTTACTTTCTGTCTGCATTAGACTTTTGTGAGACATAGTAGGCATTTGGATATGCTTCAAAATAACTGTCTAGACCAGAGGTCGGTAAATAATCTTAGATGGGGTCCGGATACTTTTCAAAAATTTTTCGAGATCTGCAAGTAATATCTCATATGCCTTTTTTTTTAATTTTTATTCACAAAAAATTTGAAAAACAACAAACAGGCATATTTGTATTTAAAAAATCCAGGAAAGTACTATTCTTCAGTATTTTTTTTTTTTTTTTTTTTTTTTTATTTTCAATCTTAAACCATTATGAAATATTTTGGTGAGGCGAGTGTCAACAGCCGTAATATATTTCATAAAATGCAGCCGCGGTGGAGTAGCCGAGCGGTCTAAAGCGTCTCGCTGCGGAGCGCGCGGTTGCTCGCCATGGAGGTTCGAGTCCTCCCTGGGGCATGGGTGTGTCTGTTTGTCCGTAGGTTAGTTTACCTCGGTTTAAGTAGTTTGTAGGCTACGGACTGATGACCACGCAGTTTGGTCCGATAGATTTACAAACATTTGAACATAAAATGCATCTTTTAAAAACCATCAGCTGTTTATTAAAAACCTTATACATCTACCAATGGTAAAATGCATCAACATCAGTTGGATGTATTTTATTTCATGCATTTTACCATTCTGTTTTAACACCTTTTTATCCATGAAGACCGAAACTGGTAGATGTATAAGATTTTTAATAAACAGCTGATGGTTTAAAAAAAATGCACTTTATGTAATATGAAATACAATAGATGTAAAATAGAAATGTACGAGGCGCGTCCAGAAAGTAAGTTCCGTTTGGTAATAAAATGAAATTGTACACAGATACAGAAGAAATTTTTATTGCACAAAATTCTACAAATCTTAAACTACTTTTCCACATAACTGCAGGCATTTGTCATAGCTTGGCACCAGGTTTTGTATACCTTCTTCATAGAAATCTGCCGCCTATGTCTTCAACCAGTTGGAAACGGTTTCTTTCAGCTCGTCGTCATTGGTGAAGTGATGACCGCCAAGGAAAGACTTGAGATATCCTGGATCTTATCATCAATCGCGTGAACCAGTTCTTCTGTAACCAAAGATGGACGCCCACTTCGTTCTTCAACGTGCACATCACTGAACTGCACATCATTGAACTGTCGGACCCATCTTCTCACCATCGAATCACTCATCGTATTTGGTCCGTAAACATCGCAAATTTGCCGATAAATTTCACTTGGTTTCACTCTCCGCGCATTCAGAACCGATTCACCGACCTGATTTCACAGGCGGTGGAATTTTCAATCAACGCCGACATTTCAAACAAGCACAACAAAGCGTACGTAATTGACAGTGATCTCCAAATGGCGCACGATCTTCTCCTTGATACACATCGTCTACAGCGCATGTGCGGAACTGCAGTCGCGGCGCTGCAGCGGAGATAAATTGAAACGGAACTTTCGTTCTAGACGCGCCTCGCATAAAAAATCCCAAACACTTACATTATTTTGCAAAGTATCTTCACGCTTTCGTTCGTTAGGAGCACAAAAATGGTGTTTACATGGATATGCCCTGACCGCTAAGGTAGAGGTTTCGTAGAATGTCAGAGTAGGAAGTCGATTTATAGAATTTGACTGTTCATTAAACGAAGTTCCGGTGCTGCATTCGTCTCTACAGAGCTTTTACACGGGATCACCCGCCACCAGCATGCTCCATTCTGACACCACTCGTCAGTGTTGTCTCATGACAACAATTTATTTATCATCAAAATATCCACGGGTGTACTGCCGGTCTATAGTGCCGGGCACAATATTTCGGCGATCAAACATGTCGCCATCATCAGGTGAACTGACGGAGTGAGCTCCTGGAAACGCGCCGGCACGGAGATCCGCACGCTACGGCTGCTCGAAGGGAACTGGGTTCTAGCCCGGTAGCGGGTCATTTAAATACCCTCGGCCCGCGGAGCGACTCCTCCGCGGTCCGCGCCCCGCGCCGCGGCCGCGCAGTGGAACCGATTGCGCCGGCGTCTGAGATGACGGCGGTGTGAGGGCTCTGTCCGCCGTGGTCGTCACTTCGTTACGTTTGCTAGATTTACTCTTAACTAACCCAATCGCTGGTTCCCAAGCTTTGCTAAGATTATAGCCACAGTCACGGTTTATGAGGTCGTCACTTGTGCGAATTTCAATGGCCTCTCTAACGACGCAGTCCCAGTATCTCGACGTCTGTACCAGAATCCTAGTGCGTTCATACTCCATCGCATGATTCTCTGATAAACAATGTTCAGCGACCGCCGACTTGCTCGGATACATCAATCGTGTGTGCCTCTGGTGTTCAACGCATCGATCCTCGACAGTACGCATCGTCTGTCCACGACACGGAATCTGGTACACGCCGGCCTTCCTCAAACCGAGATCATCTTTGGCGCTCCCCACCAGTGCACTAATTTTATTCGGCGGACAAAAAACAGTTCCAACCTGGTGATTTTTCAAAATGCGGGCGACCTTCCCCGAGAGTGCGCCGGTATATGCCGGTATATGGAAGGAACGCAGTGCCTACATCCTCCCTCGAACCGCGGAGGGGTCGCTCCGCGGGCCGAGGGTATTTAAATGGCCCGCTACCGGGCTAGAACTCAGTTCCCTTCGAGCAGCCGTAGCGTGCGGATCTCTGTGCCGGCGCGTTTCCAGCAGCTCAGTCCGTCAGTTCACCTGATGATGGCGACATGTTTGATCGCCGAAATATTGTGCCCGTTGGACACTATAGACCGGCAGTACACCCGTGGATATTTTGATTATGAAATACGCCGGGAGAAACTGAAGAATCACAACAATTTATTTAGTCTACCTATAATAATCATTACGCTTTCTCATTATTCAGCAGTTAATTGTAAAATTGTAGAAAAAATACAAGGGTATTATCTACAGATGATAGTTTCTTTTTAATATTTTCTGTATGTAACTTATACTTTGAAAATAGTTTTGGCGGTCCAGTTCCTGGCCTTCTGCGGTTCGGGCCTGGACCGCGGTTTGCCAGTTGTCGACCGCTGGTCTAGACCAAACTTAACACTATTTTTGCCTCACACGTTTCGACTGTTCGTCATTTTCGAAGGCAAAAATTGTGTTAAAAAATCCCCCTTAAAATTATTTGTGTCACAGGTGTATGTCATTACATAATTAAAGAGATGTTTCAAATATTATTATTGTAAAAGGGAATTTTTTTAAATAAAACTTCGCCTTCGAAAATGACGAAAAGTGGAAACTCGTAAGACATAAAAAAAAGTGTTGAGCGTGGTCAAGACAGTTATATTTTTTTAAGTTAATTGTGTTAATGAAATTATTTGTGCCGCAATGGAGTGCCCGAGCGTTCTAAGCCGCCCAGCTGCGGAGCGCGCGGCTGCTCGCCCTCGGGCATGGGTGTATTTGTTGTCCTTAGCATAAGTTAATTTAAGTAGTTTGTAGGCTTAGGGACTGATGACTAGATTAGTTAAGCCCCATAGATTGATAAACATTCAAAATTATTTGCGAACATTTCCAAAAATTTTCTTATAATTATCCTACCTAAATAGTATCTATTCGCAAATACTATTTTGCCTGTGAGAACAATAATCTAGATTGGTGTGTCGAGGTGTGCAATCGAACGGCTCCACCACCTATTTACCCGCTGGTGAATACCCACTTTAAAAAAAAATGTTATCTCAAATTGAATAATTTAGTCCGATGCCAAATAATTCCATTAGTTTCACAAATGTTACAATTTCACGTGTTTGAAAAAGCTTTAACTAACCGCCATTTAGACACACCAAGACCAACTATTGCTCCGGATTCGACTCGAGCTGGATAAAAGCAGCAACAACAGAAAGATTTATTTAAATTTGAAAACATTTAACAAAGTGAAATATCCCGTTCACTTTAAAAATATTACATTCGGGGATGATTAATTATTACGAGAAGATTTTTTTAATATCTTCTCACAGTGAAATTCTTTGAACTAAAAGTGAAAGTAATCAAATATTCACTTAAAATTAACGTTTCATTATAATTAATTTTAAGAAATACAGAATAGAAGCAGTTTATCTTCAACGTTAGTTCACGAATTCTTTAATGTGGATTTCACAATCAGACCATAAAACGTTTTCTAAGCTAAATGTGAAGTGTCCTAAGTTTGAACATTTTTAGAGAGGGTTGCTTTTTGTAGGTTGGGTTCGATGACTACAATATGTTGACAGTTCAGACACATCTACAACGCCGGAAAAAGCAAATAAGGAAACACTATTTTGATTCGATACGGAAGATGCCCGATGGGGGGGGGGGGGGGGGGCTGTAAATCTACATCTTCATGGATACTCTGCAAGTCACATTGAAGTATATGGCAGAGGGTTCATCGAACCATTTTTATGATATTCTTCTATAGTTCCATTTTCTAGTAGCTTGCGGATAAAAGGAACACCTTAATCTTTGTTGCGATCTGATTTCTCTTATTTTATTATGATGGTCATGTCTTCCTATGTAAGTGGGCGCTCACACTATAAGTTCGCATTCGGAAGATGAAATTGGTGAAAGAAATTTAGCAAATACATCTCGCCGCAACAAATAACGCCTTTCTTTTAATGATTTCCACCCCAACTCGTGCATTATTTCCGTGACACACTCTCCCCTGTATCGCGATAATACAAAACAAGCTGCCCTTCTCTGAATTTTCGCCAGACGCGGTGGCCGAGGGGACTGAGGCGCTCGAGTCACGGTCTGCACGGCCACTACGGTCGGGGGTTCGAATCCCCCCTTGGGCATATTTGTGCCGTCCTTAGGATAAGCTAGTAGATAAGTAGTTTGTAAGTTTAGGGACTGATGACCCTATTGTTAAGTCCCATAAGCTATACAAACATTCGAAACATTTTTTGAGAAAGTGAACCATCTTCAATTTATTAATTGAGAACTGTGTAGCGAGTTGGTAAAAACTGATCTCTCATTTTAAACGTATTTGCATCTGAAGATATGTGGAGCAAATGCTTATGTGGAGCCGCGCGGGAGTAGCCGAGCGGTCTGGAGCGCCACGTTGCGGATCGCGCGGCCTCCCGCGTCGGCGGAGCGGCCGAGCGCGTTGAGGCTCTATGCTACGGTGCGCGAGGCTGTTCCACAAAATTCAAATGGGTGAGATTATGGGACGTAACTGCAAACTACTTATGAACTAGCTTATACTAAAGACGGCACAAACATCCATGGCCGAGTGGGGATTCGAACCCCCGACCGCAGCGGCCGGGCAGAACGTGACTGGCACGCCGCAGACCGCTCGGCCATCGTCATGTCGTTGCGCCTACACCGACAGATATTACGACGCCACAATGGAGGCATTCTTCTAAAAAAAAAAAATTAATAAATAAATAAAAATAAAAAAATAAATTACGACCTATACTCAATTTGTTTGTAACACTCAGAAATACTACGAAATGACATCAATTCTGTCTTTGCAACGCCCCAGAGATCACACCGATAACACCATGGAGGTAAGATAATACGGAGAGGCTTCTAAAGAAACAACGTTTCAGGTTAAATCTGTCTGGCTGTTTTAACCTTGTGTGCATAACGGCATTTCCCTTTATTCTAACCTCCTTGGCGTATCTGTTCGCTCTGATATAGCGTATTTGGTCACTAGGCGTAGCGAATGAATAAACTGATTGTTGGAGAATCTAGAAAATGATCCGAGCTGGAAGCGTACTTTCCGTTTTTCTCAAACGCTCATATTTTCCTGTAGATTTTCCAAAAATTTTCTTTCATACAAACCTTGTCCTGAGAATTACGAAAAGAACAAAGAAAAGATTAACGAAATCGGTGAAGCCATTCCTAAGTGATTCGCTTTCATACATGCGGCAATTCATTTTTATTAATATAGATACTCGTCCCCAAATGATGATCTCGAGGTTTGTGGATACGGCCTACACGACTAGAGGTAAATTTGCCAGTGAATATAACTTAAATGTTTTAGTAATGTAAATTGAGGTATTAATAAAGAGGTTGAAATTTTCTTCTTCTAGACATTTTTTAGCTTTTGATCACAGAGGAAATCAATCAAGAGGATGGAATCTGAGGAGTTTCATCGATATGTAACACCGAATTTTGAAGCATCAAATTTCAGGGTACAGGAAACCAGTACATTGTTAAAGATTCTATGAATCAAAAACAACATCTCAGAGCGTTGAAAAGAGGTGAGGTGTCTACCTCAGATTAGGAAATGGTTTAATGGTGAAAATGTTTTTATGCATATATGTATGTCATAAGCCAAACAATATGGGGAAATTTATGTAATCCGTCTATGCAAGTGTATAATTAAAGTTTTATATTGCGATATGCATTTCGCCTTTATTTGTAAGGCATCATCAATAGTTGGCAACACCACCCAAAGCAAAAACACAATACAAACAAAATGACATGTGCCTAGCGGCGAAGTGCTAAAAACAAAACACCAAGGGAATAAAATTAGCACTACATGTAGACCAGCAGCCATCATAATGTAAGTAATAACATCATTAAGTATACTTATATAACGCACTAGAACCGTTTTAAAACCTAAAATACTAAAAACGTAAAAAACTAAATATTGTAAAACATGATCATATATATATATTACAGGCCACTAATGACGCCTTACAAATAAAGGCGAAATGCATATGGCAATATAAAACTTTTATTTTACAGTTGCATAGACAGATTACATAAATATCTATATCACAATATAAAAAAGCAGATGTGGGAAGACACAACAAAAAGGAACTAACAATATGGGGAAGGTTTTACTGGAGTACTGTTGTCCTGCCATTGACTGAGGTCAGCACAGCCATAAATCATTCGAATACTTGTGGGCAAGCCTTACAAAGAAAATAAGATTGTGGAAGGTCACAGCAAAGGATGGTTTGATTGAATTCCTGACACACAATAACTACATGACCGCCGGCCGCGGTGGCCGAGGGGACTGAGGCGCTTCAGTTACGGTCTGCACGGCTACTACGGTCGGGGGTTCGAATCCCCCCTCGGCCATGGATATTTGTGACGTCTTTAGTTGTAGCTAGTTCATAAGTAGTTTGTAAGTTTAGGGACTGATGACCCCGTAATTAAGTCCCATAAGCTCTACAAACATTTGAACATTTTGAACTACATGACCGAGATATTCAAAACGTAAAATAGAAGAGCCGAAATGAGTACAGATATTAATAAAGGCTAAAGAAATGTAAACAAAGTATTAAAACAATTCTGAACTTACAATGTTACGCATCTATATTAATTTTCAATAAACATTTGGTTTACAGTAGCTCTATCATAATATCGCCACCTCTGTCTGTATCACACCGTGAGACAAAACTGTGACTGCCTTATTACAAAGACGTTTGGAGTTGCCATCTTCCTTGAGTAAACCTGTCTTCAAACCGGTATTAGCTGGACGTCCTCCAAATTTGTCCTTAGCATCCTCCTTTGCACGCTTGTAACACTCTTCATCTCCTTTTCCTTCTCTTTGTCTATGTAGTAGACAATTCCCACTTAATGCGTCTCCCATCCATGACGATTTCCTCTTCTGTATCATCCTCTGCGCCTCCTAATTGATCATTCTGTCAGTCTTTCACCCTCTCCATTCTTCTCCATAACCGCATTTAAATATGTTCTAAATATGTCTGTTCTATCTAACAGTCCACATTTCAGAACCACAAGACACCACGCTGCACACAATACATTTGGCTAATCTGTTCCGGAAATGAATGATTATGCATCTGGCTGTCACGAAATCTTTCAGTTTCCCAAAAGCTCTATTTTCCATGGAACTTATGCGTCTCAGTTTCTCTGTACAAATTCCACTGGCAGTTATTTAGATTCGTAAATATGGGAATTATTGAATATAACACTTTCCTATATAACGTCATCAACTTTGCCGATTTTCATCACTTTGATCTTACCACTATCCACTTTCATTCCAAACACGTTACCTACGCTCATAGCATTCTCCAGAATTACTTGGAGTTACATCATCAGTTGGCTTTTATTAATTTCTATTGAAAAGTTGTAAATGCGACATAATGTCGTTGAGGAGGCAGGCGACCATGATGAAATGATTGGGTAGTACTGCTGTGAAGCTGATTAGGCCGCAAATTCTTCATTATAGGTCACACTTCATGTATAGCGTGCCCTCAAAAATGACGCGTTTCGGCTTTACCATCATCAGATTAGCATCTCTTCCGTGCCATGTGCACACGTGAACAGATGTAAGAAGTTAATTACGTTGGCTTCCGCGGCCAGATGACATTTCATCATGTAATAAGTTGTTTGATACACATACAAAAGCAAACTGCTTTTGTATGTGTATCAAACAACTTCTTGTCTTCAACAAATAATTATTTCTTAACTCAATGCTGATTGGTTGCAAATTGGTTTAATTGATAACTTTATTACCGGTTTAGGGCGTTGCCCATTATCAGATACACTGTGAATGAAACACACAATCATGAGCAAAAAAGGGTAGCTGCATAAAAAGTAGATGATATCAAAGGTTAACAAACAGCACAGTACACAAAAATACCAACATCAACAGAACAAACCTTCGGCATACAAACAAGAAAAGTGAAGACAGAGAAACCAATTACGTGACTGAGCACGTCATTGTGTTCACTACAAAGTAAACTTTGGCGCCACCAGATGGCGTGCTATACATGGTGATTAATACAATTTTATTAAAAAGGACTAAATTAAAAAAGCCCAAATGACAAAGAGAGCTTTTTTAAAAACAGATTAACATATACAATATATTGAACGACTTACCCTTGTCATGCCATAAAATAAAAACAAAACAAGTGACAATCAAAGATACAAGTAGCCACCAGATGGCGTGCTGTACATAGAGTTTAATACAACATTATTAAACGGTATTAAATTAAAAAATGCTCATCTGACAAATAAATTTAAGAGTAATATATACAGCATAAAATAGAGCTTCACCCATGTCATGCAATAAAAAATAAATAAATAAGGAGAGACTAAAATACAATTGACAATCAAAAATACAAGTAGTGTATATGTTACATAACCAGCATTATTTCAAAGATTCATAACATAGGAACAAACAGTAAATAAAATGAATGTGACTTGAAATTACGACATGAAATCGCATAATGGTTTGCAAAATAAGCTCAGATTGTCATGTCGAGCGTTTGTAATAAGAACAGAAATAAGGAACAATATAAACAAAATACCTCAGGCAATACAAAGTACATCCACAATAGTTGTTTACAAATACATGTGGTGATTGTTTAAATACAAATTAAAATTACAGTCGTATATTGTGGGGGAAAAAAGTACGGGGAGCATAAGAGAAATGTAACGGGGCGTGGTGCAGGAAAAAGGAGTACATCAGACAGCATAAAATAGATCATTAAGGCGACAAATCATGAAACGTTAAGAGGCCTAGATAGACTAGATGAATCTTCCTGGTACTAGGAAATACAAGAACGTAAGGGAAGGGTATAAATCATGGTAAAAACCCTAAATTTAACACGTATGACAAGCGGAACAGAGTCCAGGTTCAAACTTAAAAATGCGCGCTGCTCTCAGACCAACAGGTCCGGAGCACACACTTTAGAAAATAATGTAAAGCGCCCGAAACCGGTAATAAAGTTATCAATTAAACCAATTTGCACCCAATCAGCATTGAGTTAAGAAATAATTATACATTAAAAAAATGGTTGCTCACCTCATGAATGATTTTAAATCGTCTTTGGAATTTAACAAATAAATTTTCATATATTAGATACGATTAGTGGCGGCGTTTGAACTTTAGAAGTGGGGGGAGGGGGCAAATAAAACCTAAAACTAAAAATGGCACTGTAAGAAATTGTTTCATGTTTTATTTTTGCACCTACAGGCCTATAATGCCAAATGCGAGGAAAAACTAAAGACAATATACAATTGTAATTACCATAAGTTGTTTAATTAAGTTGTCTAGTAAAACACAACTGTTACAAACAAAGGAAGATTAGTTTAATTATAAACAAAAATAACAGACAATAGCGTAATTTAACATGATGCGTCTTGTCAAAGCATAATTGCTTTATAACAAAGCTATGTGCCTTGGTTTCCGCCTGGCATAAATTTCTACACATTCTTCTAATTTGATGTTTTTAGCCGCATCTTTTTCAATTGCTAGTATAGCTAAAGGTGTTAAACGTTCTTGAAGCATAGAATTCCTCAGGTAGTTTTTGATCCGTTTGAGGACATTGAAAGATCGTTCTACCGTTGCAGTGGACATCGGGATCGTCAAAAACAGTTGCAGTAGCTTGAATAAATTAGGGAATACATACTGGTTGTGAACATTTTCAGACTTAAATTGTGAAACCAAATTTGGCACAAGATGACGATCTATTTGGTCTGAATCATGCTTCTTTCTTGAAAATACATCGATTTCTGAGACTAAATTATCATTTTCCAAACCAAATGGGAAACTCAACAGAAAAACATGCTTCTTTGATAACAAATCTTTTTAAAATTTTTAACTATTGGTTTTCCCACTCATCGGACTGTAATTGCTAACATCTGTATAGGCTGGAAACATTCCCAGAAGGATGTGTTGCTGTGCAGAATGGAACTCTTCATTCGTGCACGTAGTCATCAAAAGTCCATAAACTCATCCGAAAATAATTAAAAACTTAAATCCCCTTAATTCCTCAGAAAGGACAGAGAATGCATTCACTTCGTCTATTCTCGTATTGATTGGATGAACCCAATGCAACCTTTTTCTTCTTCTTCTCTTCAAATGTCTGTACAAGACAAGCCACGCTAATAACTGATCGTGCTCCATTTGCAGTCTGGGAAGGCAACTGCAGACGGAAGGCTGTCACGACACGGCACGGCATGCCGTGTAGCTGTTGGGTGGCTGTGAAGAGGCGTCGATCTCGTGTCGGCCCGACAAGAATGCCGGCTTGTCGGCTGCCGTGTTGATGTGAAGGAAGCGGACCACCCGCTCACCAGAAGCCAAGTTACAGTTTGCGTATAGCACTGGCGCGCAGAGAGATATTTACGATGAGGCAGTGCACGTGTCACTGGGTTTGGCTACGATCGTCAACTGTCGTCAGATGTCGTGTGCGAAGGCGGAGCCTCCTTCTGTACTACAATGTCGCGCCGAGCATGTGTACCACCATAATTCCCACTTATAGCTATGTTACAATTATGCAAATCAGTTTTAAAAGTATACAAGCGTTACTACGCTAAAAAAATCGCACTGACGTGTTTTACGGCCCACTTTAGATTTATAGTTTTATAAGTTTTTGCAAACATTTTGGACCAAAACAATAATCTAAATAATAATAAATTAATTAATAAGAGTGTCTGAAACCCTTTTAGGAAAAAAATTTAGTTAGTGGCGGGTTTCGAACCACTAACCGTCACAGTCCAGCTACTTGGCCACTACGCTACGGCGATAAATTAAATCAGAAGCTCTTTAATCTCATACTATTCACTGATGTTAATATGGCATTTGTAGACATTAGATTATCGTTTATCGTACGAAGAACAATGTGTTTTTCTTAATTCCTCAGTGTGCCGTTGCTTTGAAATGACAACGTGTAAGTTACAATAAGAAAATCATCAAATACGCGAGGAATGTCACGCGACATCTCCCAACGGCTGGTTTTCGTTAATTCAATGGAGGGTGTGAAATCTCCGTTATTTTTGCAAATATGTCTGGAACTATACGAGATATGAAATAAAACATAAGGGAGCTAAGTTTTAGAGAATTTTCTCCTCTACCAATTAGGTTATTCAATTTTCGTGTCAGATGAACGGTTCGTTTGCAATTAGAATTATATTAAAAACGGCTTTTTTTGTTTTACTACCGTATTTTTTGTCCGAAAAATTTGAAAAAGGGAGGTTCTGGTGTCTGGCGGCCTACAATTATGTCTGTAAAATTTGATACTGATCGGTTGAAAGGTTCGTCTTAAAACAGGGGAACACGTTACGGACAGACAAACAGACATCCCAAAATCACCGGTATTTTTGCAAATATCTTTGAAACGCTACGAGATATGAAAAAAAAAACATAAGAGATAAAATATGTAGAAAATTTTCTCCTCTACAAATTCGGTTATTCAATTTTCGTGTCAGATGAGTGAGTAGTTAAGCCGTTATTTTAATTTTAATTTCGAGCTGTCAAAAGACGATCACAAAGACACACTTTTGGTGTTACTACCGTAACCTAAAGTGGACCAAAAGTGAATAATTCAATCATATTTTTCCCAGAAGGTAGGGGGGGGGGGGGCAACTGCCCCCCCCTGCCCCCCCCCCCTAATCGCCGCCACTGGATACGAAGACTGCAAGACACGAAGAATAGAAAAAAAGTGCAAATCGGAAAATGTTAGGGCACTAGTTCTAACTGCACCTTAGAAACTAGCGTGAATCACAGGGATAACAGCAAGACTGCCTGGAGGTGGGCGTACTATACGCTGCTAAACGGGCGTTGAGTGGAGCCGTCGCAATAGAAAGGGCACCGCCTCTTTGTGCTGTAGGGAGCTGCCCGTGCTTGGGCACACAGGGTGCGGAGCGAGCCGCGATAAAGAATTTAAAGGGCTGGTGGGGAGGGAGGACAGCGAAAGCGCATTCTGGCATTCTGCACCACGCCGTGACCGGGTTAAGGGGGGGGGGGGGGGTTACAACAGGAAAATGTCCACAGGGGGTATGTTAACCGGTCCTGTATCATTTTCTTTCCTCCTCCATATTGTTATGGTTGACGCACAACAGTTTGCGTTTGTACCGCCATGACAGTGTATGCGAGGGTTGTAGTAACTCCCCACTGCACTGGGTGAAGAGTAGAAACTCTAGGTGTTCACCAACGTGACGTCTTCTATAGACGTCCCCACGCCACGCAGATGGTAGCACGCAGGTCAGAGTTCTTGAATGAGGCTGAAATTGCTAAACTATTGGCAGGAACTGATCTAATTACGGAATAAAACTGTGGTAGCTCGGAATGCAAGCTGATTTAATTAAAGGAAGCAAAAACCAGCAAACTGCATAATAACATCCACTTGACACACATTGTCTTAACTGAAAGTAAATATAAAGTCATTTCCCTTAATCTAACAAGGCACGTATTTGGGCTCGAACAAACTAATATACACCAAAATGGTATGAGATATAATGTAAAGATCCCTTATTGCACTAGCGATACTCCCGCATCTGCAAAACTCTGCAGTCGTCCGTTAGAGGCCTCTGCGTGTGCCATGCCGCATTGCACTTTGACCTGTCGGTTCGCCAGTAGCGACGGTGCAGTGTGCCTCCGAAGTTGCGTTTTGTGCCGTTATTTGTGTGGTGAAGCGTCAGATGCGGCGGCGATTGGTAATCAATCTTGATAATGTATTGCGATTGGTTGAGATGAAGTTACGAAGAACCCTTCTTCGTGAAGATGGTATTAGTGTATAATATAAATCATTCGCGTGCTTTCTCGTATATGTTATGGTACAGAAATATGAGCATAAGTTAGATACCGTTGTTACACTAACACATAATGATGATAATTGGTATGATAATGACGAACAACTCATTTCAAGCGGTAGTGCTACGGTAAGTGCGGGAAGAGGCGATGGAAGCAGTGACCGTGAATACCAACTGTCTTACGAGAAGAAGGTTAATGTTGCAACTATCATCACGGCTTTTGGTGACAATACGCTAGAGAACATGTACCATGATTATTACATAAGTTATAGTTAAGATATCTGCATTGGGTATGGCAAAAATGTTTGTATAGTCTATGGGCCTTAACTACGGGATCATCAGTCCCTAAACTTACAAACTACTTATGAACTACTTACGAACTACGACGGCACAAATATCCATGCCCGAGGGGGGATTCGAACCCCCGACTGCAGTGGCCGTGCAGACCGTGACTGGAGCGCCTTAGTCTCCTCGGCCACCGCGGCTGACTTGGGTATGGCCCCTACAATGCTATCTAGAGCATCATTGCAGAGTTTTGCATAAAAACGACACCCACCAACACATTGAGGTGTACGTAGAGATCCTGTAAGCAAACGTTCATACAGGCATGTTTATTCGAGCCCATGATTAAACAATTTCTTATGACTGCCAATGAATACGACATGTTACTCCTCCAAGTGCCTGTTCTGAACTGTGGCGGCTCGATGCAAGGCAGCCTTCGCTCCACAATTTGGCGCGCAAACGTGGCTGCCGTGCATCGTCCGTCTTAAATTAATTATTTTGTTTATTGAATTAGCAATTATTAATGTTTTGCCTACTCAGGTCATAGCTCAGCTTTGAGGGTGTTTTTCTAAATTGATATGATATTGAATAAATAATTAGTTTAATAAATATTAACAAAGATATGAATGCGTTTTGGCGCGTGACCGCCAGTGCTACAGCCAATCGGCGTCCAGTGCCTGCCGCTCGGGAACTTCCCTAGAATTCGGGGAACTTTGCCAGTGCTCTTTCCCATGAGAACCCGACCTATTGTACCACCTGTCGTGGTTCTCACCAGCTCTCACCAGCTTTTACCATCTGTCGCCTACTGGTCCTATCCGGATGCACTGAAACAATACTTCGATCTTAATATGATGACTTTAAGCCAGAAATATTACAGGGGGTGCGCTCAAAGTTGCGATCGCGGTGACCCCTACTGGCGAGTTGAAAGTAGCCTGAGCTGGGCTGGGAGTAAACGACGCTATGACACGATGGGTGATCCACTACGTTTACGCGTAGCGTAGGGACTGCACAATGCCTATGACGCACTGAGCTGACGCAAGTGACGAATCACCGATATCCACAGTTATAGATGGCACCAGTACTGTGTACACACCCCTGGTAAATTGGCACACATGTCATTTGTACAGTGATGATTCATGTGGAAAGATTTGTCACCACAGGAATTAGCAGCCGTTGTCCGCCTCCGTAGTCCAGTGGACAGCGTGGGAGATTGTCACGCAGGGGCCCCGGGTTCGTTTCCCGGTCCGTGCGGAGACTTTCTCCACTCGGGGGTTGCGTGTTATGACGTTCTCATCGTCATTTCATCATCGACGCGCAATTCTCCCGAGTGGCGTCACCTAAAGACTTGCACCAGGTATCCCGAACATGATCCCATCCGGGGTATAACGGCCAAAAATGCCACACGAAATCGTCAACAGACGTTGATCGAGCAATGGTAGTTAGAGCTACTCGCAGATTTATTCAAATGTTTGTTAAGTTTAAGGGACTTAACTGCGGGGTCATCAGTCCCTAAACTTACAAACTACTTATGAACTACCTTATACTAAAGACGACACAAACATCAATGCCCGAGGGGGTATTCGAACCCCCGACCGTAGCCGCCGTGCAGACTGTGACTGGCGCGCCGCAGACCGCTCGGCCACTGCGACGGCAGCTACTCGTAGGAAAAATTCCATTTTGGAAATTGTTATAGTTCGAGCCACGAAACATGGCGGGTAGCGCATCTCTAGACAAAAATGGGAAAAGTCCCTTTGCCGGTTTGAAGCGACATTTGAAGTGCGCTTTAGCCTTTTAATAATGAGTTTCGCTTTCTTGGGCAGATGACAACTAGCAACAAACAGAATATAGATCACTAAATGGCTCGCTACAATCAAGTTTAATTTTGGCAATACCTGCGATATTCGCAGCAGAGTTTTCAGAACAATACTGAACGTTCCTTAACTGTGGGAGAATTGGGACTAAACTCGAAACGTTCCTGGTTCCAAAAATAGTGAATTCAGTATTCAGAGTTTCAGTGTCGGGAGTATGCCGAGTAAAATTTCAAGCTTCACCTCAAATATTCAAACGTTCAAATGTTTGTAAATCTATCGGACTCAACAGCGTGGTTATTAGTCCGTAGCTTACGAATTACTTAAACGAAGGTAACACAACACAAACACCCATGCCCGGGGGGGGGGGGGGGGCGGCGGCGGCTCGAACCCTCGACAGCGAACGGCAGCTCGGCAAGCTTTGAGACATGACAGATACATATTGTGATAAAAAAATCTCAGGTATTATTAAATACAAAGTGTATCTTCAAAAGATCTAACTACCTTCACCAATACATAAACTCCTCCATCAGCAGACACCTTGCTTCTATTTCTTACAAACTACTTATTAAGTAACTTATACTAAAGACAATACAAACATCCATGCCCGAGGGAGGATTCGGAACGACGCGGAAGGCCGCGCGATCCGCAACGTGGCGCTCCAGACCGCTCGGCTACTCCCGCGCGGCCTTCTGCTTCTTCACCTCAAACATATTGGTTTACCTGTCCAAATATACGATATCCCATAATCACGATTGGGATGTCTTCAATACTCCTCCATGCAATAATGTCCCTGGCTAAGAATGATTCTAGGCCACCCTTTTTAGCATCTCCTGTCGTTAGAAATGCTGCAGTGAGCCATTCAGAACCGTAAAATACCTCAGTAGTTTTTTATACTGAAATTAAATACAGCTACGACAAAAGGAACAGAACCGCTGAAAACTCCGTTATCAGAAGTAGTAGTAACACCCTCCTCTTCTGATATGGACTCAAGGCAACCCACTGCCTTACAAACAGGAGAGCGCGAACGCCTATATCTCCTACGGTAGCGAGGCATCTCTATAAGCCGTCCAGTGCTATCGCACACACAAGCGTGCAGAGTTTCTAACACAGAGTGTCCTTGTCACTGCACATAATTATTCCAGTTGTGGAATTCTATGGAAGGACAATGCGTGCAGCTCTCGTTCAGGAGAAGTAACCGAGCGATCAGCCGTTCGGGTTTCGCCAAAAACGCTTAAGAGTGAGTGGGTAAGACTAACAAGCTAGAATGTCATTTAGACAGGTCCGCCATGTTTGAGGCAAACTGAACTGGCATGCGCCAAGTTATTTGGGGTATCGGTTCACAGATGGTATGCCACACACACTAGAGAATTTTACGCATTAACAGTTATACTTTTTAAATGAAGACTGACTATTGAATACGGATGTGCAACAAGTTCCGTCAAACTTTATCAAAGTTGTGAATTGACGTGACTGGTAACGTTTCCTAAAAATGCGGTAATGAAATATCACGAACCTGTCAGTATAGATCCAGTTCGAAGTATAACAGCTGAGGTTTACTACAACAACGAAGATGTCTCTGTGAAAATACTTGTGTTGAATTTAATGCAAGTACATGGTCTAAACAAGCTGCGAAACATACAGTGTACAATAATTATTACGATTAACAATCATGACCATGGATTTACATCTATGGTTAATGTGTGCAACAACTACGTTTATAAAGTCTAGTATACATTTATCTTGTGTTTACTAAACATACTTAGTCTACAAACTTGTCAAATCGCTGTCAAAGGATTTCGTTGTGAACTTTGGTGGACGAAATTTGAGTGAGTACAATGACGAAAGTGAAAAAAAAAACGCAGTTAAAAATGCGCCTAGGTGATCTGCCACCAAAGCATGCCGCGGCGCCGTTCGCCGTCCGGGCTTCGAGTCCTCCCTCAAAATGTTCAAATGTTTGTAGATCTTATGGGACTTAACTACGGGGTCATCAGTCCCTAAGCTTACAAACTACTTATGAACTAGCTAAGACTAAGGAGGCACAAATATCCATGCCCGAGGGGGGATTCGAACCCCCGACCGTAGTGGCCGTGCAGACCGTGACTGGAGCGCCTTAGTCCCCTCGGCCACCGCGGCCGGCAGTCCTCCCTCGGGCATGGGTGTTATCGTTGTGCTTAGTATAAGTTACTTTAAAATTAGTGTAAGTAGTTTGTAAGCTTAGGGGCTAATAACCAACGTAGTTAAGTCCCTTTGATTTGACAAACATTTGAACATTTCGATTTGAACACAAAAGCATTCCACGTCGAAATAAGGTGTCGTTAATAACTTTCCTTGCTGCCACGCTGAAACAAGTAACGTTTGGTACGTCACATTTCAGAGCAAAGGCAGAATATTGCAATATTCGGGGGGGGGGGGGGGGGGGGGGGGAGGGGGGAGCACAAGGGCACGTGCCACCCCCTCCCTCCAGATATCTTGACAAAAAGAAAAAAAACGATCGAGAGAGATAGTGGGAGGGGGAGGGAGAGAATATCAACAATAGTAAATAACTTTTACTCACAGGGAACACGTAATTGTGAGTTTAAAAATGCAAAATCCCTGTAATTAATATGACATAAATTGACTTTTTGTCATGCTTCCATTTAATTGCTTCGTGCTCTTTTTTGTCAGTAATTTACGATAAAATTAAGTACAGCATTTATTGTTTCCTGATTCCTTGGATAAAAGAGCTATTGGGTATGTTTTATACATACGTTAATGAAGTTAAGTGATTTAACTTGATAGTGGGGCTCCCCACCTCCATATCTCCCCGGATCTGATGGTAAGATTTGGCAGCAGTGACAGGAACATCTACGTATATCTCGTTCCTGAAACATTTAACTGCTGGACGCAACTGCAGCTGTCACCGCGGGTGAACATTAATGTGTCTCATCAACACATGATGACTTATATGTTTGTGTGGGGGTTGAACGGCTTCCTCATTGATACTTTCTTTTTCAAAGGAAAACTTATGCTAATTTGTCGCACTGTACCAAAATAGTTACAATACTTGTAATAGTTGTGCTATTTGTAGACTGGCCAAGATGAGAAACATTTACAAATCGATTGAATTCAGAGCCTGAATGCCCAGTGTTCATACGTTATTCGTCGGACTAAGATTTGTACTATTTTGAGCCAATGATTATTTCGTGTTGTGAGATCGCGAAATGGACTACTGTATGAGCGTCGTCAATGCTTAGTTAAGCTGTTATTCTCATAACACATTTAACGCATCTGTTCTGATAATTTAAAGAGATTTATTTATTGTGTTTATGTAGGACCACTTCCAAAGGATCAGTACATATGTTTGAATAACCTTTATTCAGCTGATTTATCTGGCAGTGCTTATATCATTTGCAAACTTCAGAATAAAACCTCTTTTATTAATTAATCATTTATGTATATTTTCTATTCCATTGTTCCGCAAATATTAGGCTATGCATAGTGTGTTTGACTGTAGGATCATGGGTACAAGGTACTAAGCATGCGTGTACGGTTCGTCCCTAAAATTTCATCGAGACATATTTCGTTAACAGTGGCGTACATAGAAAGATCAAAAATAACATTGCTGCAAACCGAATTTAATTTTCTACCAAAACTTTCTATAATAATAGTCAATAGTACTGTTAATACATATTACTTTTCAGGTACCGAATGTGTCAAATATTTTTTATGTAAACAGCCAACCGGTTGCGTAAGATTTTAGGGTTCTTAACCTGGTTTCGTTACCACTATGGATTACTTTATCACAAGAAATTAAAAAGATTGCATGAGAAAGATGACATTAAAATTAAATCCTACGAGCAAGGTTGCTTAGGTTGAAAATGGTAAAAATTGACATCAATTATTTAGGATGAATAATTAGATCAATAATCATCAGAAAATATTTGAGAATTCTATTTTATCATTTACTCAACATTAAATATAATCATTATTATAATACTCAAAACAAATCTATTCTTCTTAAATCAATTATGTTCAACATGATACTTTAAACCAGAAGTCAAATTTATAATAATATCAATATTGTCCTTAAAAATACATTTTTAAATACAATGTTATTATTTACCATTTTCAATCTAAGCAACCATTCTCGTAAGATTTAATTTTGACGTCATCTTTCTCATGTACTCTTTTTAATTTCTTCTGATGAAGTTACCCATAGCGGTGACGAAACCAGGTTAAGAACCTTTAATTTTTACGCAACTGGTTGGCTGTTTACATTTAAAGAAACAATGTATTACGGTTGCTGTCATACGGCCATGTTTAAAATTGTAATATAGATTTACACAGTTTTTCTTTAACCTTTTGCACCCTGCTCACCTCTGCTCACAAGTAAGAAATCAGTATGATCCCCGGTCTACAAAAACGTCAGAATCCAGTGATGAAAGGCAACAGCAGTTCAAATATGTGTAGCTTGAATTCTGCTCCAGCTAAATACTGGAGGTGAATGCTTGGCAAAGAGAAAGTTCTTGCTAGAGATGTTCCTGTAGTTGAGTGCTACGGTTTGATTGGGGTATGCGGCTTGGCAGGAATCACTCTCCCCCCTCCTCCTCCCCTCCACACCCCACCTCCTTAGGTAGCAACACTCACCGTTAACCGAAAGGCAGTCAGTATTCGCGTTCGCGTTCCAGCGTGCTAACGAACGCACTTTCGGACCGTGACAGCGAAGTTGAATGGCGAAGGTTCAGAATGCGGTATGTTAAGATTACTAATTTTTTCAGGATTGTTTCAACTATGTAATGTTGCGACCATCATTTTCTGTAAATTTTCAGACAAATTTAGTTGTAGATTGCTAATATATCCTTTGTGCTCAATTCAAGGCCATCGGTAGTAGTTAAGTCGTGTCATCAGGACGTTTATCGTATAACAAACTCAGAACTATGTGTGCTTATGCTTATTCACTTGCAGTAATTTTTTCCGCGCCATTTTTAACCAATTACTTTGAAATTGCGTGCTTATGAAATATCGCCCCAATCGCGCGATATTTACGATTTCCTATCAGAAAGGACACAGTTTGCTGTAATTGACGGTAAGTCATAGAGTAAAACAGAAGTGATATCTGGCGTTCCCCAGGGAAGCGTTATAGGTCCCCTACTCTTCCTTGTGTTTATAAACGATTTAGGAGACAATCTGAATAGCTCCCTTAGACTGGTCGCGGATGATGCTGTCGTTTATCAGTTAGTGAAGTCAAGAGAGGATGAAAAGCAATTGCAAAGCGATTTAGATAAAATTTCTACATGGTGCGAAAATTAGCAATTGACACTAAATAAAGAAAAGTGTGAAGTAATACACATGACCACTAAAAGAAATCCGCTGAACTTCAATGACGCGATAAATCAGTCAAATCTTAAGGTCGTAAATTCTACCAAATACCTAGGAGTTACAATTACAAACAACTTAGACTGGAGAGAACACACAGAAAATATTGTAGGCAGGCGAACCAAAGATTACGTTTCATTGGCAGAACGCTTCGATGATGCACCAACTCTCTCCAGGTGGGACTGACGGAAGATATTGAGAGGGTTCAGAAAAGGGCACCTCGTTTTATCACGTTACGGGAAAGGGGGGGGGGGGGGAAGCGTCACGGAAATGTTGCACGAATTGCGGTGGAAATCATTAAAAGAATGGTGTTATTCATTGTGGCGTGATCTGTTTGCAAAGTTTCAATCACCGACTTTTACTTCTGAATGTGAAAATATTTTGCTAGCGCCCACTTACTTAGGGAGACATGACCATCCCAATAAATTAAGAGAAATCAGATCGAAAACGGAACGATTTAGGTGTTCTTTCTTCTCGTGCGCTATTAGAGAATGGAACGGCAGAGAAATGTTATGAAAGTGGTTAATGAACACTCTGCCAGGCACTTAAATGTGATTTGCAGAGTATCTATGTAGATGTAGATAAATGAGGCCTTTGTCCACTGAAAAACAAAGTGGTTGCAAATGGAGCAACTTCTATAATTATTCCAAGTTTATTTGTGTGCATGTGTGTGTGTGTGTGTGTGTGTGTGTGTGTGTGAACGCTATGACATTTGCAAGTATGCGTGTGAATTTGATTTCATTTACGGGATTTTCAATGGCCTTTATCTCCATGTGAGCATAACTGATTAGATATAGAACCACATCCATCGCCGCGGTGGAGTTGCCAAGCGTATTGAGGCACTATGTTCCGATGCGCGAGGTTATTCCCCGTCGGGTTTTCGAATCCCTCCCTCGGGCATGGATGTTTGTGTCGTCTTTAGTATTAAGCACAGAGTACTGTGGTATAAGGTAGTTCATAACTAGTTTGTAAGTTTAGGGACTGATGACCTCGCAGTTAAGACCCTTAAAACATTTGAACATTTGAACCATATCAGTCCTAAATAAGCTGAGGTGTTGTAACAATCCCAGAACAATCCACATGATGAGTAAATCATCAGACTTTCATCAACCGACGTGATGGTGGCTGTATGCACTACGTTTACGTGCAACACATCTTCTGGAAGACGAAAACCGATTTTCGTAAACCGTTTTTCTGTCGTGTTTACATGTCACAGCCTGAACCGGATTTCCTATCCCACTTAAAATGGCGGCTGATTCAGTTCCTGATTTAGTCAGCACAAATGCTATTTTTCTTTACTCAAATACACATTCTCTAACATTTATACTTTTATTTCACGGTAGAAAATGTCATTATGTTCGTATGTACCGAATTTTCTTAACAAGAAAACACAAACTGACAAGCCAAGAACACTTCAGAAAACGGTTGCGTTTAAATAGGCACGAAAATCGATTGTGGAACTGGAAAACCGCTTTACAGAAGTGGATTCCAGAATCGATTGTGGAGTGTTTACATGACCAACCTAATGCGGATTTGGGAAATCGGTTTACGAAATCCGGTTTTGGGAGCCCATGTAAACGGGGTGAAAGTCAGTAAGCCTAGATCTTCGTGGTGTACTTTCAAAAATCAAACATCAAATGTTCAAATGTTTGTAGAGCTTATGGGACTTAACTACGGGGTCATCAGTCCCTAAACTTACAAACTACTTATGAACTAGCTAATACTAAGGATGGCACAAATATCCATGCCCGAGGGGGGATTCGAACCCCAGACCGTAGTGGCCGTGGAGACTGTGACTGACGCGCCGCAGAGCGCTCGGCCACCGCGGCCGGCAGTGTACTTTCATCTTAAGTAATATTTTGTTACGTGTGTGAGTTTATTACGAATCCATGAACGCTATGCCTGGTTAAAGAATTTCTATTGACTTCGACCCACTAAAGAGGTGAAGGCGGCGTAATCAGCACAGGTCATTCTTTGCCGTGTCGGTCAATATGTGTAAATGTGTATAAATTATTAAGGACTAAGAGTTATAAACTACCTTATTGTCCGGTTGACACCAGTTTGTCCGTATGAAAGTGATATAGCATGACCGTAGTTACTACCATAACTAACCAGGCTCATGTGTAATGGGTTCATCGTACTCACAAGGGCGAACTTCAACCTCGAATGTTCGAAACCATGCTTAACATAATACCCAAACAGAAGAACAGTAGCATCTGTCATCTGCATGCAAAAAAAAAACTCATTCTATATAAGTTTATATTGTAATAGAGAGAGAGAGAGAGAGAGAGAGAGAGAGAGAGAGAGAGAGAGAGAGAAATAACAGCACGATTGGAGGGAATTATGTAAATAAATGACATCAGTGTATCATTAAATTTTCAGTCAACAGCACCAAAACCCCTTGCTTAAAGTAATTGTATCCTACGTTGTATTATACGGCAAAATGTCATTGTTGTGTGATGGTAGTAGGATACGAGATGATTTAGACAAAACGTCTACTTTGTGTGATGAACGTCAGCTGCTGTAGAAAAACAAGCGTATGATGGATAGGAAAAACAATACCATAATGTTCGGAAACATCATTAGTAGTGTTTTGCTCGATAGATCGTGTCAATTAAATATCTAGGGGTAACGCTGCAGAGGGGTGTGAAATGGGACGAGCACATAAGGAAAGTCATGGGGAAGGCTTCTGGTTTTTGCGACGATGTAGTTCACCTGTAAACTAGAGAGCATATACAAGGGTTAAAACTTACCAAAAAAATGTTCAAATGTTTGTACAGTCTATGGGACTTAACTACGGGGTCATCAGTCCCTAAACTTACAAACTACTTATGAACTAGCTAATCCTAAGGACGGCACAAATATCCATGCCCAAGGGGGGATTCGAACCCCCGACCGTAGTGGCCGTGCAGACCATGACTGGTGCGCCTCAGTCCCATCGACCACCGCGGCAGGCAGGACTTACATAGTAGCAGCTATTTATTCATAACCGACACAAAAGCGTTAAAAGTTTGCACCTATTACTGTCATTCAAAGTAGTCGCCAGCGTTGTGTAGAACCCATTGCCAGCGATGTGGTAGGCGCACTATATCGTGAGCAGAGCGTGTTAAGTTGATGGTGCGAATGGAGCGGTTTACTGCCTGTCGAATCTCTGAAGCGATTGCCACGAAGTAACAAGTCTCGGGAGTATGGTTGATGATACAGTATTTCCCACACCATCAAGCGAACAAAGCAGCCAGAGGTTGCGCTGCATGCTCCCGCGCACTGTCGTGCAAAATAATGGGTGGGTTGAGCAGAAATGTTGCCCATTCTTTGGCAAAGCTGGTCGCATGCGATGCTCCAAAAACGAACAGTAATACTGTGCATTGACTGTCTGCCGTGGAGAAACGTAATGCGTTAGGATAACACCGTTAGGTTAGACCGCTCTCTCAAAAAGTGACTGTGTTTCCCTCGATTGTGCGCACGCCGGTGACGTGAGAAGGGGGAATCCGTTTGTTCGGAGGTAGGCCAGATACGTCAACAACGTGTGGTATCAGCGACAATAGTAGATTCCATTGCATAGTGACTCCACAGCTGTGTTGCCACTGTTAAAGTTCCAACTCTCGTCGAACGATAATGCAACCCACTCTTGAGTACTGTCAGGTGTTTGGGATACTCGATTTAAAGGAAGACATAGAAACAATACAGAGGCGGGCTGTTAGATGTTTTGTTTGGTGGGTGATGATTCTGGATCTGAAATCCCTGCAGGTAAGACGACGTTTTTTTATGAAGAATACCACTGTGGAAATTGAGAAGGATGACATTCGAAGCTAATTGCATAACGATTCTGCTGCCGCCAACTTAACGTTTCACGTAAAGACCGCGAAGGTAACAGTAATTAGAGCTCGCACAGAGGTAAAAAAGCATTCGTTTCTCCCTTGTTCCATTTGGGTGTGAAACAGAAGAGGAAATGGTTAATTGTCATACGAGATACTGTCGGCCAAGCATCGTATGGTGGCTTTTCGAATATGTATGTAGATGTACATCCGATAGTTACAAAATTTGGATACAATACACTACTGGCCATTAAAATAGCTACACAAAGAAGAAATGCAGATGATAAACGGATATTCATTGGATGAATATACCGTAAGTCTACAGTGGTAGAATTTTGTACAATAACTATTTTTTCTATATCTGTACATGTTTGTTTTATATAAGCATACGGAAATTACTTTGTGAACATACCTCGTATATGCCTAAATCATGAGGGACCTTATGATATATACCGTAAGCTTCTTCTGAGAGTTTCGATACGCAAATCCGGTTGTTTATAGGAACCTATGAAAACGATGATTCATCGGACAATACCACATATTTCAGTCATCGAGTGTCTAGATTTTACGATAGTGGCGCCACGGCTTTAGCAACTTTGCGTTGGCTTCCGTTATTAAGGGTTCAGTATTGTTCCGTACTATTCTTATCGAAACAGTATTACTGAAGGCCACGGCGGATTAGCCGTGTGCACTGGGGCGCCGTGCTGCGGTGCGCGCGGCCCTTCGCCGTCGGGGGTTCGAGTCCCCCCATCGGACATGGGAGTCTGCGTTATCCTTAAGTTAGTTTACCTTAGCTTAAGTAGTTTGTAAGCTACGGACTAATAACCACGCAGTTGAGTTCGGTAGATTTACAAACATTTGAACATTTGATGTTTTACTGTCACTAGTGAAACGTTGAACAGTGCTGCCGGTTTCGTCACACACCCCTGAAGTCAGGAGGGGTCAAATAAAGGGAACGGAAGGTTATTTACAACTTGTACATTAACCAAACACCTGTTATTAGAGTTGAAGGGCATGTATGAGACACAGCGGCTGGGAATGTTATTCGATTTGTACATTGAGCAAGCTGTGAAGGAAAGCAAAGAGAAGTTTGGAGAAAACGTTCAGGGCGAAGAAAGAGAAGCATTGCGTTTTGCTGATGATACTAATTCTGTCAGACCTGGAAGAGCAATTGAACGGAATGGTCAGTTGTGCGAAAGGAGCGTATAAGATAAATATTAACGCGCAAAACAAGAGTAATGGAGTGCAGTCTTATTGTTAGAAAAACAGGCGCTGCTGAAGGAATTACATTAGGTAACGAAACAATAAAGATGGTAGATGGTAGACGAGTTTTGTTACTTGGTCAGTAAAATAAAGTATGATGGTCGAAGAACAGATATAAAAGCAGTATGGCAATGGGAAGAAAAGCGTTTTTAAAACGAGAGAAATTTGTTAACATCGAATATCAATTTAAGTGTTAGGGAGTCTTTTCTGCCAGCCGAGGTGGCCGAGGGGACTGAGGCGCTCCAGTCACGGTCTGCACGGCCGCAACGGTCGGGGGTTCGAATCCCCCCTCGGGCATGGATATTTGTGCCGTCGTTAGTATTAGTTAGTTAATAAGGAGTTTGTAAATTTAGGGACTGATGACCCCGTAGTTAAGTCCCATAAGCTATACAAACATATGAACATGAGTCTTTTCTGAAGGTATTTATGTGGACTGTTGCTTTGTACGGGAATGAGACTTGGACGATACATAGTTTAGACAGGAAGAGGATAGAGGCTTTTGAAATGGAGTGCTACAGAAGAGTAAACGTTAGGTGGGTAGATCGCGTAACTAATAAGGAGGTGCTGGAGTGGGGAGAAAAGTAATTTCTGGCATACCTTGACTAAAAGAAGGGATCGATTGGTAGGACACAATCATGAAGGAATCGTGAATTTAGCATTGGTGGGAAGTGTGTGTGTGGGGGGGCGGGGAGGTGAGGGGGGGGGGAGGAATCGCAGAGGGAGACCAAGAGAAAAATATAGTATGCAAGTAAGCAAATAAAGACATAAAGATGGATGTGGGATTCCGTTCTTATAACTAGATCAAGAGGCTTGCACAGGATATAGTAGGGTGGAGAACTGTATCAAACGCTTGTTATCTTCTCAGGTTTGCAGCCGGATACTAAAGTCAACTTGACACAATATTTCAGCGGTGCAACTGCCCGCCATCCTCAGGTGAGCTTGCTGATACACAATCTCGCCGGAATTCAGCAAGCTCACCTGAGGATGGCGGGCAGTTGCACCGCTGAAATATTGTGTCAAGTTGACTTTAGTATCCGGCTGCAAACCCGAGAAAATTACAAACAGTTATTACGCCGGGAAAACCTTTGTGTATCAAACGCGTCTCCGGACTGAAGACGACAACAAGAACATTTAAACCACAGCAACAACAACTGTGTACTATCGAGGTGGCCTCTTCGGAAGTCTGAGAAATCACGCATTTGAGTCATCGTTTGTGATACCATGACGTAACAAAACATATACAGGGTGTCCCAACTATCTTGTCGACCCAAAATATCTCTGGAACAATGACAGCTATTGGAAAACGACATTCACCGGTATCAATGTACGGCTGGGGCCCATGAATGTACATATTTGGAAACATTCTAAAACGAAAGCAAATGTGAGATTTTTTTTTTTTTACATAAACTTATGTTTTTTTAAATGGACACCCTATATTTTTTCTTCAGCAATCCATAGCATGGCAAATGACATAAACAATGGCGTTGATTGCCTCGCAATATTCCAATTACATCCCGAGATGTCGAGTCGCCCAGCGGACGTCGTCCAGAGCACACCTCTCCAGTGGTGTAGCAGTAAATTATCAGTTGTAAGTGTAACCGGCTTCTCTCTAGAAGCTACATATTTTTACTTTTCAGTGCGTTTTCCCTTCAGTTCATTAAATTTATTGTGTGCTCGCGTTTTTATTTGATTCATATTCGCGTTAAATATCTGGTTAGTTTATTATTCCGCCGTGTGAACCGCGTCGCGACAGTCGTCTGTCTTTATTTTCTGATTAGAAGCGACTTATAGTATTTTGATTTTCGTCTACACTTTCTCGTCTCAATTTGTAAAGTTATTCTGAGCTGTCGTGCGTATTGGATACACATCCACGTTTTAACGAACAGTGTAGTTTTCCTTTGAACGCATCGCGACTGTAGTTTTTGTTTTTGTTGCCACTGTAATCATGAATAGGGACTGTGACTGCTGTGTGCGGATGCAGTCTGAGCTGGTGACACTTCGCTCCCAGCTTCAAGCTGTGTTAACCTCGGTTGCACAGTTGGAAGCTGCGATCGATGGGCGTCGTTGTTGTTGGCCGGCGGTGGGGACCGAACGGACTCCCGTCGTCTCCACCGATCGGCCTGCGGCAGCGACATGCCCTGAAACTGCTTGCAGTGAGGCAGACATCCCACCCGTGGTTGCGTGGGAGGTTGCTCCAGTGCGTGGCAGGAGGCGCAAGACATTCCGGTGGACCGATCGCCATCGGTTGGTGTGTTTCCGGGTTCCGCTGAATAGGTCAGGAGACCACTATACGCAGGAAGCGGCTACATGGGTAGCGGGGGCTGTGTGGCGAGGACTGGGCGGTGTGTTAGGATAAAGAGCTTCGGGGAAATAGAAAATGGGCAATCTCAAAGGGTTCAGGTGGATCACAGGAGAAATGTAGATCCGGAAACTATCGGTATAACAGTTGTAAATTGTCGTAGCTGTGTCGGGAAAGTTCCAGAACTGCAAGCGTTAATAGAAAGCACCGAAACACACATCATTATAGGCAGCGAAAGTGGCTCAAGCCGGAAATAAGTTCAGAAGAAGTATTTTCAAAAGATCTATCGGTGTTCAGAAAGGATAGATTAAACAAAGTAGGTGGGGGCGTGTTTGTCGCCGTCAAAAGTAGTATTTCATGTAGCGAAGTTGAAGTTGATAGTTCCTGCGTGCTATTATGAGGTTGTACCCGAAAATCGTAAGAAGTTAATGATCGGTTCCTTTTACCGGCCTCCCGACTCTGACGGTACAATAGCAGAAAGGTTCAAAGAAAACCTGAGTCTAATTACAAAAACGTACCCGACTCACACGATAATAGTAGGTGGTGATTTTAATTTACCCTCGATCTGTTGGCGAAATTATATTTTCAAATCAGGAGGTAGGCATAAAACATCGTCCGAAATTGTACTCAACGCATTCTCTGAGAATTAATTCGAACAATTAGTTCATGAGCCAACTAGAATTGTAAATGGATGTGAAAACACACTGGATCTCTTAGCAACAAATAATCCTGAGCTCATAACGAGCATCAAAACGGATACAGGTATTAGTGAACACAGAGCTGTCGTAGCGAAATTGAATATCGAAAGTCCCAAAGTTACCAAAAATAAACGCAAAGTATATTTGTTCAGGAAAGCAGATAGAAACAAAATATATTGCTTCTTGAAAGACACCTTCCACTCGTTTCTAACACTAAACGTAGGTGTAGACCAGATGTGGCTCAAATTCAAAGAAGTGGTATCGACAGCAATTGAAAGTTTTATACCTAATAAATTAATAAAAGAAGGAGGCGATCCCCCTTGGTACACAAAACAGGTCAGGAGGCCGGCCGCGGTGGCCGAGGAGACTGAGGCGCTCCAGTCACGGTCTGCACGGCCACTACGGTCGGGGGTTCGAATCCCCCCTCGGGCATGGATATTTGTGCCGTCCTAGTTCGTAATTAGTTCATAAGTAGTTTGTAAGTTTAGGGACTGATGACCCCGTAGTTAAGTCCCATAAGCTTAACAAACATTTGAACATTTTGAACAGGTCAGGACACTGTTGCAAAAGCAAAGGAAAAGGCATACTAAATTTAAACGAACACGAAATCCCCAGGATTTGCGATCGTACTCAGAAGCTCGAAATTTAGCGAGGATTTCAATGCGAGATGCCTACAATATTTATCACAACAAAACTCTTTCTCATAATTTGACTGAAAACCCAAAGAGATTTTGGTGATATGTTAAATATATTCGGAACAAATCACAAACAATACCTTCACTACGTGATAGTAATGGCGATCCTGCCGATGACAGCGCTACTAAAGCAGAGTTACTAAACTTAGCTTTTAGAAACTCATTCACCAAAGAAGACGAAACCAATATTCCAGATTTCGAATTACGAACAGATGCCGTAATGAGTAACATAGAAGTAGATATCATCGGAGTAGTGCAGCAACTAAAATCACTGAACAAGAACAATTCTTCTGGTCCGGATTGTATACCCATTAGATTATGCTGAAACGATAGCTCCTTACTTAACAGTCATCTACAACCGCTCTCTCATAGAAGGATCTGTACCAAAAGATTGGAAAGTTGCACAGGTCACACCTATATTCAAGAAAGGCAGTATGAGTAACCCACTAAACTACAGGCCTATTTCATTGACGTCAATTTGCAGCAGGGTTTTGGAACATATCCTGTATTCAAATATTATGAATTATCTCGAACAGAACGATCTATTGACCCAAGGGCAACACGGATTTAGGAAATATAGTTCATGCGAAACACAACTAGCTCTTTATTCACACGAAGTGATGGGTGCTATCGACAAAGGTTCGCAAATCGATTCCGTATTTCTTGATTTCCAGAAAGCTTTTGACACCATACCTCACAAATGGCTTTTAATCAAATTGCGTGATTATGGTATATCGCCCCAAATTTGCGATTGGATAGGGGATTTCTTGTCAGAGATGACACAGTTCGTAGTAATCGATGGTAAGGCATCGACTAAAACAGAGGTGATATCGGGCGTTCCACAGGGTAGTGTTATTGGTCCTCTGCTATTCCTTATTTACATAAACGATTTAGGGGAAAATCTAAGTAGCTCTCTTAGGTTGTTTGCAGATGACGCCGTCATTTACCGTCTAGTAAAATCATCTGAAGATGAAAACCAACTGCAGAACGATCTGAATAAGATATCAGTATGGTGTAAAAATTGGCAATTGACTCTAAATAATGAGAAGTGTGAAGTCGTCCACATCAGTACGAAAAGAAATCCGTTAAACTTTGTTTACAACATAAATCAATCAAATGTGAAGGCCGTAAAATCCACAAAATACCTAGGAATTACTATTACTTCAGATCTAAACTGGAAAGAACACGTAGATAATATCGTGGGAAAGGCGAACCAGAGACTGCGTTTTATTGGCAGAACCCTTAAAAGATGCAACAGAACTACTAAAGAAACTGCATACACTGCGCTTGTCCGTCCATTTTTGGAGTATTGCAGCACAGTGTGGGATCCTTATCAGGTGGGTTTGACGGAGGACATCGAAAGAGTCCAAAGAAGGGCAGCTCGTTTCGTATTGTCACGATACAGGGGAGACAGCGCTACGGAAATAATGCAGGATCTGGGATGGGAATCATTACAACAACGGCGCTTATCGCTGCGGCGTGGGCTACTTGCGAAACTCCAATCGCCAACATTCTCCTCCGATTGCGAAAATATATTGTTGACTCCCACTTACATAGGTAGAAATGATCATCAGAATAAAATAAGAGAAATCAGATCTCGAACAGAGAGATTAAGGTGTTCTTTCTTCCCGCGCGCTATTCGAGAATGGAATGGGAGATAAATAGTATAATGGTGGTTCGATGAACCCTCTGCAAGGCACTTAAATGTGATTTGCAGAGTATCCCATGTAGATGTAAAGCGTCTCGCTGCGGATGTAGATGTAGATATTGCGACGTTGGACACGTGTCTAGGTAGAGCTAGGCCCTGGATGAACGAGTGCGCGAAAGGCAGAATGGGTCATTTAACGCATTCTATAAACCTTATTTGAGTGTGCAGGATAAATAAGACAACCTGACTGGTGTATACTGATCGGTACTTGTTCATATTGTGTACGTAGACACATAAAACGTGCAAGAGGGAAACCATTATGTGCTTATGAGATTTGATGGCAGCAGACCGTATTATTCGTTTCGGACCTCTTGATAAGTATCGAAGTGCGATTACGCATGTCAATCACATCGCGATTACGGGCAGCATGGGGTTCACGCCTGAGCCTCACGACGTGCGCTAGCAGCGAATTTCGGATTTTTCAAGCGTCAACTTCTCGTCGCAATATCTGGATGTAATTGGAATATTGCGAGGCAATCAACGCCATTATTTATGTCATTTGTCATGCTATTGATTGCTGAAGAAAAAATATAGGGTGTCCATTAAAAAAAAAAAAAACATTTGCTTTCGTTTTAGAATGTTTCCAAATATGTACATTCATGGGCCCGAGCCGTACATTGATACTGGTGAAAGTCGTTTTCCAATAGCTGTTATTGTTCCAGAGATATTTTGGGTAGACAAGATAGCTGGGACACCCTGTATATATACTGCAAGGTAACAGCAAAGACTGCCTACGTCGGCTCACGGAATGGCCGCCAAATCTAGGCGTCATGCTATGGATTGTGCGGCCGCTCCCGGCGGAAGTTAGAATTCTCCCTCTAGCATGGCTGTGTCTTGACCTTAGTATAACCTTTTAAGTCTAGGGATTAATTACCGTAGCTGTCTGGTCCAAAGGGCTTACAAACATTTGAACATTTGAACTTCGTAGTCAAAATTGTGCACTGCCGTCGCGTCTCGACGTTAACTCGTACGCAGTACTGCCAACTTCCAACAGGACGTAGTATAACGAGTGGCGATCGCGTTATTTTGCCCGCACTCCGTATATCTGCTGAAGAGCTGATAAATTAATGAAATCTGGACAGTAAAGAACATAAGCATTTTTCGACTGCTTGTAACGACGTTCTTGAAAATAACCTAGATAACTGCCTAGGCTAGCTACCAAATGGCTGGATTAGGGATTCCAACTCTTGGTGGTTCGCCGCATAGCCCTCATCGTTAGCTAAGAAAGCAAGCCTTTCGCTATCTAAAATGAGATCTACTTGTCGGAAAATAAAACGCATTCTCTTGAAATGTGGCGCTCGTAAATCCAACGTTAATTTCTGCAGGAATGCATTAATGTGAAAGACAGGAAATGCAGATAACTGCTCGTAGTATTTTAATACGTTATTCATATTTGCTATAACAGCGATACCACTGAAATCACAATCTTGATGCCAACAACTTCTAAACGAAAAGACACTGTTGTGGTGTTGCGACGTCGTTATCACGAAGGAAGGCATTCACGAGATGTGCTTGATGAGTGCGAAAAATGTCGTCCGGAAGACTCATTCCTCACCGAAATGCTGCCGTTGTGATTGCACTAAAGAGTGTCATCCTTCTACCGTATAGCACTAGACTTCCTTCCACATTCACCTGTGTGGTGGCCTCACAATGTCATCCAAAAACATGGAACCACCATCTTGCTGTATTCGCTGAACGGTGTGTCTAACAAGGAGACCATATGGGTGTCGGATTTTAGAATGTTTTCATATTTACGGTACATGAAGTATAGAACTTAAATAACAATCAGCCAAAGCCATTCGACGCAACTGTCAAAAACTCTCAAGAAAATCGACTTTGAAGTTTTGCAGGTACACGTAAGTACCAACAATTAAAACCATTATTCAGTCCGTTGATGTAGCTCAGGTGGAAGCATTCTCATTGCACAACCGTAAGGTCGGTATTTCGAGTCCTGCAGGAATACTTATATTTTTATTTTTGTCGTTCTGTTCGAATACCTACATAATTTTAATATCTAACGGTAATTTTTATGAAAACTGTACGTATTTTTGTTTATTCGTAATTTTCTATATATCATAAAATAATAATTTCAATCAAAAAACATACATTACATTTTTTACAGTATCGTCTTCCACTGTTAAGTTTGTGAAAGCTAGTTTTTCGTCGTTTGCGAATTCAGTTACCTAAAACATTTAGGGATCTCTAATTCCATGTGTTGTCAGTTTGTGTGTGTGTGTGTGTGTGTGTGTGTGTGTGTAGACGAGCTGATCATCTTGTCGTCGACTAAAACGATGATTGAATATGTTAGCTGCTTCGAAAGCCATGGAGAAGACTTTCCAAAACAGCGTTGCAGCTCTTTACAAACTTAACAATCAAAGACTACCGTCGTCAACTAATAGCGAAGCGAACACTATTAAAAATGTAACATATTTTTTATTGAAACCATCATTATTTTATAAAATATAGAAAATTACGAATAAACAAAAATACGTGCATTTTTCATAAAAAGTACCGTTAGATATTAAATTGTGTAGGTATTCTAACACGACGAAAAAACATAAATCAGTTACTGCAGGATTGGAACCACCAACGCAAGGGTTGTGAGGCCAGGACCTATCACCTAAGCTACATCAACAGATGCGACAAAGTCATGTAATTACTTGAAAAACTTCAAAGTCGATTTTCTCGAGAATTTTTGATAGTTTCGTCAAATGACTTTGGCTGATTGTTATTTGTGTTCTGAACTTCACGTGCCATAAAAACATTTAAAAAATCTAAAATTCGATAGCCACGTGGTCTCCTTGTAAGAGATTCAGACTCACCAGGCTGCCTCCACAAAACGTCTCCAACAATCGTCTGCGTAAAGGCAGATGCGAGTCTCATCTGTGAATAGCACTTGTTGCAAATTCTGTCGAGTCCATTCTTCATAGTGTTGAGCCCATCTGTAATGTACTGCATGTGTGTCAAAGTTAGAACTCGTCATTGACATCGGTAGTGAAGTTGTATGTCATGGAGCCTGCGATGTACTGTGTTTTCATAGACTTTGCCGGCGTAATAAATCTCCGTAGTTTCTTCCGTTTTCTACCGGATATTAAAATCTTTCAATATTTCGACTGTCGCGTGCACGGCGCATGCGCCGAACGTCACAGTTGCTGCTTCCTAGACAGGACTGGTGGCGCCGCCGCTAGTGGAACACGGAACAACGATATATCGCACCTAACGTAAATCAATGACTGGTACTGGTATCGTTGTGTAACACTGCAGTCTGCTATTTTTAATAGTGGATTTCATATCTTATTCAGTGGAAATCCCATGTCTCTATTAAATTGTCCGTCAGCCTGATTTCAATAGCTTCTCTGTAAACGGTGTTTCAAAAACGGAAGGTGCGGGTTTCGTCATATATCACCTCGTGTCCTTCCATTAAACAGTGTTCTGCTACCGCAGTAGTTTCGTGTAGCGGCAATGTTCCACGCATCTATCTTGTCCAGTGCGAATCGTACGGTCGATGTATGCCTTGCCACACTGGTACGGTATTTTGTAAACATCAGGTTTCCTGAATGAAACTTTCACTCAGAAGAGGAGTGTGCGCTGATATGAAACTTCCTGGCAGATAAAAATTGTATGCTGGAACCGGGAGTCGAACCTGGAACCTTTGCCTTTCGCGGGTAAGCGGACTGAGCTCCTCACAACTGTACTTTTGATAGTACCTCGCCTCCTATTTCATTCTGGAAACATCCCTTAGGCTGTGGCTAAACCATATTCTTTCTTCCAGGAGTGCTAGTCCTGCAACGTTCGCAGGAGAGCTTCTGTGAAGTTTGGAAAGTAGGAGGCGAGGTACCGGCAGAGGTACAATTGTGAGGATGAATCGTGAGTCGTGTCGGGATGGCTCACTCGGAGAGCACTTGCCCGCGAAAGGCAAAGGTCCCAGGGTCGAGTCCCGGTCCCGGCACACAATTTTAATCTGATAGGAGGTGACATTATCTTGGAAGGCAGACGAAACACAGTCTTGATGTTAAAACTTTTTAAAAGTCGTCTAATTTTAAAAGAAACGCCTCCAGAGTAGGGAATGAAGGCTAGAGCCCCATACTCATCTTCACGCACTTTTGGAGATGGGCCAAACTCCATAGCATGACGAATTCAGAGTACCCGTTTTCCTTGAAAACAGCCGTCAATGTTCCAGTTCTGATGCTAAACTCTCCGCGTGTGAAATGGCTTATGCTCTGCGTATCAGAGTTCGAAGGACACCGTTACGTTGGTATTGTCGATGGCAACTATAGTCGGGCTGTGTAGACACACAATGATCCGTGGCTCCGCCTACTGGGCTGACGGCTGACCGCCCCCATCTCAGAAACTGTATCAAGACACGTCGCCAAATAGTTCGCTGCCGGACAGTGTAGCTAAAACGGTCGCTGTTGTGTCACAGAACTGGCAAAAGCGGACAGCAGAGCCGGACGTGCGCATGCGCAGAGGAACGTTCCCGTTTGACTTACTCCAATGGTCTGCTGCCGCAGCCGGCGCTCAAAGCCAATTGACGCAAGCACCAGGGATCATCGTATTTTGGCTCGACTATAGACTGGCATGCAGATACCGATCAGTATATGTCGCCTTTTGGTGAACACTATGTCCCAGGGCGCCATCATGTTGTTTATAAACCATTACATCAAAAAATGAAGTTTGCTGTCACTTTCGACCTCCATAGTAAATCTAATGTTTGGATGAAGGCACTTAAAATGGTCAAAAAATCTATTGAACATGAGGCAAGATGAAAAAAAGTAGGTAAATTGGCGACTATGGGTGATAAAGTGCTGCCCATAGTCACTCCCTCCTTTTGCTCAAAGAAGTTTCCACAAAAAGAACGTCAGCACACGAAGAAAGAGCTTCACCAAGTCTTCATCCAGTTTTCCACTAATGCCCCGTGCACGCGACTCACCCTTATATAGGACGCAGAACTTCGGTTTAGCATCAGTATTCAGCGGGACTCAGCAGCAGCGACGGTTCCTGCGGACGACGGACAGTTGAAATATTGAATCATATTTTAGTATCTGGCAGAAATCCCGAAGTGACTACCGTGACGTCCTGAAGGTGCGCGAAATTCATTATTGTGCATGGGGGCGTTCGTCGCAGGACTCCTGCGACTAAAATCCGACATAGCAGTCATCTGACTAGAGCGAGGCAAGTAGAAGACGGTTTCCGTATCTCTGTACCACCTCCATGTCCGAACAACATCGCTTTGCTTCACTCCGAGACGTCTGGAAACTCCTTGATGTCCCTAGTGACACGAGTAACAATTCGGATGCGATCAGACTTTGGATTTGACCTCGTAGGTACGGCAGAACTGTTCAAATGTTTGTAGTGCTTAAGGGACTTAACTGCGGGATCATCAGTCCGTAAACTTACAAACTACTTACGAACTACCTTATCCTAAAGACGACACAAACATCCATGCCCGAGGCGGGATTCGAACCCCGGACGGCGGACAGCCGCGCGCACCGCAACACGGCGCTCCAGCACGCGCGGCTAATCTGCCGCGGCAACTACAGTCAACACATGCAGTGTACTTTCTTCCTGGTGTCATGACCGATCGGCCGTCTTAGCCACACCGTCACATTGGCACTGTCCATTCTTATTTGTTCACATCTTTGAACGGGTTGAGTGACATTTATGAACAATCTGTGTCGTTCATGCAATATACATATTCAACGCCGGTGTTCAGGAGACCTTGGACACCAAGGTAACGCAACACATTCCTTCATATGTGTAATTTTGATGCGAACAGTCGCGTAAGATTAAATTCATAGTTTTTATCTATTAATTGTAAGGTTTTACAAGTATACAACTATATATCGAATTGCCCAAATTTGACAACCAGTCAATAGCACTTTCTATCACTTGATGCAAACTCTCCAAGTCACTGCTAAATGCTCGCAGCGGACACTGTTTGACTATGTGTTCTATGGTTTGCTCTTCCGCTCTGCAGTCACAGTCAGAAGATGGAAGGAAACCCCACTTCTTCATGTTGTAAGCACACCTCACTTGACCAGTTCTGATGCGGTTCAGCCACGACCAGGTTTAGCGTGGTAGATGGAATCCCTCAATCTTGTTTGATGGATCTTGCACGACGTGGGCGTTGTGCGGTAGATGTTCGTTCAAGCGTTTTTGACACTTGGAGGTAACATCGAAGGAACTGGTACTTTCTGTGTCACGCCAGGGAGGTTTTCGTGGCTTTAGACGACATGCTCATCTTCAGCTCTGTTCCAAGTAGCCCTCTCATACACGAATTATCAAACCGACAATGAACAAAATTTCTGATACATTACTTGCTAATTCAAGACCTATATTATGCAGAATTCATTATAATCTATCTAAAAAATAGTTTCATAGACGAATAGGGAGGTGTCCTCAAATGAGGATACTGGGTGCGAAAACTGTTACATTTTATATGGTACGTCTATTAATAATATCGAAGAATACATGAATAGTGTACAGTATTTTTTATTTATCGTACAATGAAATTGTTTCCGGTACTCAGGGCACACAGCAAGTTCATACTTTTCTCATATGTAACGTGTTTTTCATTGGCAGTCCCGATAATGACACCTCTTGGCAATGGATCACTTGACTTTGCTGGCCAATGTTATATTCCATCAAAGCATAATTCATTGGGTACCGAATGACAGGCTTTTTTCCGATCTGCCGACAACTATGAAGACCTGTCTCTGTTCTTTCTTGTAATCTATACTCTCCATTTCTTTGTTACCCCATTGACTAACACTGTCTAGGAGACATTCCAGCATTCATTATTAGTCCTCATATGAGGTACCTGTGCTTTTACTGTCACCTCAGATGTAAAAGAATACAGAAATGAGCAGTGTCGCCTGATGGCAGAGACAGAAAATACCTACAGTCTCACAAAAATGTACCTACGTTTTCCCTACTTTCTCCCTACCACTTCTTTAAAGCCCCTACATCAGGGTCGTGGCCAGGATTTGGGTCTGGGAGGGGCTGAATCCAGGAGTTCGGCCAGCAGAGGTTAACCAGTTGATTAATGTGACATGTTACAATTTTGAAAAACTTTAAAATAAATATTTGGCATCGTCCTTGATTTGCTTGATATGTTTTTCCAGTGACTGATCGTTACTGATGGAGTCAAGTAGATTATGCCGCGAATTCCAAGTGCTCTGTATCAAGGAGATTACTGATTTATCGATCGGACAAGGATACATCAAGAACCTGGCAACCATAGAGAGGAACAGCATTAATTAGTTTCCCCAAATATACCGCTAATTTCGAGTGCACTGTTACACGAGGATAACTGATTTATTGACCGCACAAGGATACATCGAGCCACTATCAACCATAGAGTAGGAACAGTAGTAGTAGTTAGTTCACAGTCAGCACAAAAAAGGAAGCCCGTCACTCTACATGATTCGATTTTCAAAGAGTAATGCTACGTTGGTAACAAATATCTAGCGCTTTGTTAATTATAACGTTGACTATCGCAAATGTTTTAGCGTTTTCTTGTCAGCATCTTCTCTAAGTACTTACTAGAATATCGTCCTGTCGTAAATAAATAACAGTCAATAAAACGTGTTTCGTTCATGGAAACAATGAATTTTTCTTCTGCTGACATTTTCTAACACTATTTCAGAATCGACTCTCCATTCCACTGATATACATTGAAATCATTGTAATTCAAATGTTCAAATGTTTGTAAATCTTATGGTACTTAACTACGGGGTCATCAGTCCCTAAACTTACAAACTACTTATGAACTACTTACGAACTAGGACGGCACAAATATCCATGCCCGGGGGGGGGGGGGGGATTCGTACCCCCGACCGTAGTGGCCGTGCAGACCGTGACTGAAGCGCCTCAGTCCCCTCGGCCACCGCGGCCGGCTCATCGTAATTCGCATCACTTTTAGTGTGTTTGAAACTAGATTTTCAAATTAATAATGTTTACTATGAACAGAAAACAACTATGCCGTCTAAAATATCATTGGCTACTTCAAACTTTGCCACAATTGATAAGCTTCATTCCGCCTTGCTAACAGCTCTTCTGTTGCCAACATTACCCGCTAGGTCTGTGTCGGCGATTGTAAAATTTTACCAAAGTACCTTCGCGTTGGGGACTTTGGGAGCCGGCCGCGGTGGCCGAGGAGACTGAGGCGCTTCAGTCACGGTCTGCACGGCCACTATGGTCGGGGGTTCGAATCCCCCCTCGGGCATGGATATTTGTGCCGTCCTAGTTCGTAAGTAGTTCATAAGTAGTTTGTAAGTTTAGGGACTGATGACCCCGTAGTTAAGTCCCATAAGCTTAACAAACATTTGAACATTTTGGACTTTGGGATGAAAATTCCCTACATGATTTTAATGCTTAAAACTACCTACATGTAGGGAAAATTCGCTACGTCTGGCAACACTGGAAATGAGACAAAATTTAAGTGGCCTCATTTGAGGACGCGACGCATGAGGGGGCTAGACAATGGCGGATGCTTTGACTTCGCCACGCACGTCAGATGGTCGTACTACACGACACTTCCACCAAGGAACAGGTCTGGAGATGACCTCTCCGATCGAATCTGGCCGTCTTAAAAAACTTGATGACGACTGTTTGTATCCATAAATCGGTTTTAGTGAAGTTTCTTCACGAACCTCCCCCTGTCTCCGGCTAACCTTCACTCTTGGTCCTGCTGTCTCACCTTAGCCACTATGATCCGTTCTGTACGCGAAGATGCGCTGGCCTCCGCGTGGAAGATCAATGGCAGCGTGTCTGGCGCTGAGGCGCGACTGAAAATAAAACCTCGCGCGGTCTCCATCCGTCAGGGCGCTCCCTCATTCACGCCACGGACGCCGATAACAGCGCCGCAGTCTGAAAGCGCCCCCTCCCCCTGCCACCCTCCCCCACAGCGCGGATCAGCCGGCGGTCGACAGGTCAATCCCTCACCCAGGCAAGGACATCGCCGCGGGGTGGCTTTTCTAACGGAGCGCAACTCACTAACCGAGTCCGCCACTGAACTGTAGACTGGTTTCAAAAGTAAATAATGCTGAGGAGGGGATACTGAAGCACACGTCAAAAAGCCTCGATCGCTGTTTATTATTTTACTACGTATATACAGCCAAGCATAGAATAGTTTTACAGATACATACTCCATCTGTCACGTAATTATTCTAATTATGGAATTGTACGGGAGGCAGGGCGATGCGCGCTGGAGGTGGAGGCGAAACGACAGCTACCTGCGTTTCGCCCAAGCAAACAGCTTTACCTCCTCAGTCCCAGGAATTTTTTATCCTCAATATTTTTTTCATTTTTTTAAAATTTCTTAGTTAATAATATTCCAAAAAGGTCTAAAAAATACGAGGCGCGTCCAGAAAGTAAGCTCCGTTTGGTTATATAAAACGAACGGGTACAGATACAGAAAAAATATTGATTGTACAAAAATCTACAACTGTTAAACTACTTTTCTACATAGCTTCCGAAATTTTGTAGGCAATTGTCATAGCATGGCACAAGGTTTTGTGTGCCTTTTTCATAGAATGTTGCCCTTGTGTATTCAACCATGTGGTAATATGTTCGTTCAGCTCGTCATCACCGTTTGTTGTCCACCAAGGACAGATTTTAGGTGTAAGAAGAGGATTACTGTCGAAAGTTTTTTTTTTTTTTTTTTTTTTTTTTTCACGATAATGCCTGACCTCACACACGGAATATGACCAAACAATTCTTACGGAAATTTCAATGGGACCTGTTTGATCATCCTCCATACGGCTCGGACCTCTCTCCTAGCGACTTTCATCTCTTCTTACACGTAAATTCTGTCCTTGGTGGTCAACACTTTAACGATGATAAAGAGCTGTTACCACATGGTTCAATACACAGGCGGGAACCTTCTGTGAGGGATGCATGCAAAAACTTGTGGCACGCTATGACAAATGCCTACAAAATCTCGGCAGTTATGTGGAAAAGGAGTTTAAGAGTTGTAGAATTTTGTGCAGTAAAAATTTCTTCTGTATCTGTGTACAATTTCATTTTATTGCCAAACGGAACTTACTTTCTGGACGCGCCTCGTACGTACCACAACAGTCAGTATGTGGTGTGATATTTAACTAAGCCGTTTATATTATTAATGTTTTTATTTATTCGTGTTAATAATAGTATAGTTGATTTTAGCTCAGCAAAGCACCTGGAAGATCAATTAAACGGAATGGAGAGTATCTTGAAAGGAAGGTATAAGATTAACATTAACAAGTGTAAAACGTGGGTAATGGAATGTGATGTCAGAAAATCAGGCGATGCTGAAGGAATTAGATTAGGTAATGAGACAATAAAAGTAGTAGATGAGTTTTGTTATTTGGGTAACAAGATAACTTCTTATGGCCGTAGAAAAGAAGATATAAAAAGCAGAATGGCTATGTGAAGAAAAGCGTTTCTGAAGAAGCGAAGGCCGCGAGGTAGTAGCCGAGCGGTCTAGAGCGTCACGTTACGGATCGCGCGGCCTCTCGCTTCGGAAATTCGAGTACTACCTCGGGCATGGATGTGTGTATTGTCCTTAGGTTAGATTAACTTAGTTTAAGACTACAGAATGATGACCAACGTAATTCTTCAGTTTCTTCCGGCGTATTTGATAATCAAAATATCCACGGGTGTACTGCCGGTCTATAGTGTCCAACGGGCACAACATTTCGGCGATCATACATGTCGCCGTCATCAGGTGAACTGACGGCCTGAGCTCCTGGAAACGCGCCGGCAGGGAGATCCGCACGCTACGGCTGCTCGAAGGGACCTGGGTTCTAGCCCGGTAGCGGGCCATTTAAATACCCTCGGCCCGCGGAGCGACCCCTCCGCGGTCCGCGCCCCGCGCCGCGGCCGCGCAGTGGAACCGATTGCGACGGCGTCTGAGAAGACGTCGGTGTGAGGGCTCTGTCCGCCGTGGTCGTCACTTCGTTACTCTTAATTAACCCAATCGCTGGTTCCCAAGCTTTGCTAAGACTATAGCCACAGTCACGGTTTATAAGGTCGTCGACGGAGGCGACGACCTGTTTCCGCGTTGCTTGGCAGGCGATTGCTTGAGCAATCTAAGATTTTAACAAGTTTCTCTGTCACAATCTTGCTTTGTAACAAGACAAATGACAAAAATATACTGCAGTATAATCCTCATGAGCTGATCAACTAGATCCATCAATAATACTTGAATATTAGTCCACAGTGTAGAATCCGTAGCATACGAGATAGGAAAAGGAGATGGAAAAGATCCAAAATACAGGTTGATTTAGCAAGCGTGATAGTTTCACGAAGACGATCGGCAACGCCAGTGGTACTCTCTGCAGGAGAAGCGATATGCATCACTGTATGGTCTCCCGAGAGCTACGTTTCTTGAAAACTAATATATTTATACTGTTGTGTATATTTCGCGAGAAGACTACGAGGACAAAATCGTAGAAATTGGAACCCAACAAGGTGGCTTGCCTTCAGAGCGAACCCTGAGCGACAGAAGCAGAAAACGTAGGGGCTGACAAAGTACCCCGGCTTGCGGAGAAGATAGAGATGAATTTTGTACCTGAAATTAACTTTCAGATGTTTCAGTACTGACTAGGAGACCACAAGGCTATCGGATTTTAGAATTTCTTTATATTTATGGAACGTGAAGTTCAGTACTTAAATAACAAACAGCCAAATTCATTCGATGCATCTCTCAAAAGTTTTCGAGAAAATCGACTTTGAAGTGCTGCAAGTACGCGTAAGGAATAGTAATTAAAACACTTGAAGTAACTGTCAATGTAGCTCAGGTGCCAGCGTTCCTAGCCTTGCAACCATGGAGTCGGTGGTTCGAATCCCACTGTGACAAATATTTTTTCTTTGTTTTCGAATCCAATTACATAAAACATTTTGGGATCTCTAATTCCACGAGTTGTATCAGTTTTTGTTTATGTGTATACAGATGAGCTGAACACCTTGTCACCTAAAACGATGGTCGAGTACGTTAGCTGCTTGAAAAGCCATTATTAGCTATGGAGATGACTTTCCAAAATCAGCGTCGTAGCTATTCAGAAACTGAACCATCAAAAACTACCGTCGTCAACTAATAGTGAAGTCAATAATATAAAAACTGTAACTTATGCTCTTTGATTGATAACATCATTATAAACAAAAATAAGTGCATTTTTCGTAAAAATTACTGTTACATATAAAAATTTTGTAAGTATTCGAACACAACGGGAAAAATAAAAATAACTTTGTCTCTATAGGATTCGACCCACCGACAGTATGGTTGTAAAGCTACAACGCTAGCGCCTAAGCTACACCGACATGTGTTGCAGCTCCTTCAATTATTGGTACTTTCGTGTACATGCAAAACTTCAAAATCGATTTTCTCGAGAATTTTTGACAGTTGTGTCGAATAGAATAGCGTTGGCTGATTGTTATTTGTGTTCAGAACTTCATGTACCATAAACATATAAAAAAATTCTAAAATCCGATACCCATGTGGTCTCCTTGTGAGATCTCCCATGCAGTTTGCGATAAAACCGAAGATTAATTTAGTTGCTAGTAAATAAAGAAAATTATCAGTTTGGCACACAGACAAGATAATAATGCTTCTGAATTTCTGTCCAGTGGTCATATAGAGAACAAGTAATTTCTTTTTACACAATTATCCGTGAGTGGTGCATCATGATAGTGCCGTCCGTCGTAATTGCCTCATCTCGTGACGTCACACGTGTCGTCTGCGATTATAGCCTCGCTGAACTCACAGATGTAATCTGTGGGCGCGATAGACCCGTCCAGGAATCAATTCGGGCGGAGCTTTACGATGCAAATTGACTGTCACTTCCGCCTGCGATTAAAGGTGACAGCACACGCGGGCCACGCAGCCAATCAGATAACTACATCAATTTGACGATTTTGAATAAATTTACAGCTGCTTTCGACTTCTGAAACTAATCACTGGAAGATACATTATTTGATTAGCTACAGTTGTGATGGAAGCTTTTATCGTAACCTTTTACGTTGTTTTTTATTTATTTACTTATTTATTTAAAAGTCCTTCTTATGAACAATCGTATCCAAGAAACTACCAACCCGACGAATTATGACTGGTCTGTTACTTGTTTACGCATGAACAGTTCTCTTTTCTAAAAGAAATAAAAAAAAAATGAGATGGCTCAGATTCCGTAGTGACAGAACGGACTATTGACCATTGACTATGGGTGTTATAGTGTAACGGTATGGCGTGTAAACTCTTTCGTTCTGAATTCGCCTACCTTGACAACAGTTGAGTAAAACCGTTGACGCTCATGTTCGATCCAGAACTTCGTTCCCCAGCTCAGTATTTAAATGTTGTGGTTTTTTTAGATTAGTTCAAATGTTTGTAAATGAAAGGGACTTAACTGCTTCGGTTATCAGTCCCTCGGCTTACAAACTACTTAAACTAACTTATATTAAGGACAACACACACACACACACACACACACACACACACACACACACACGACCCAGAAAGGACTCGTACCTCCGACGGTGAGGAACCGTGCGCGCCGCAGCAAGTCGCCTTAGTGCGCTCGGCCACTCCGCAGCGGCTTTTATATTAACCTCTTTATGAAATTCTGACTCTACGAATAAAACAAATGCCACAGTCACTTTCTTTATTAACATTTACGTGACTAGTTTCGACAGACTACACTGTCATTTCCATATGTTTGTACTAAAGTGAAAAGAAACGAGAAAAACTTTTATCATACACCCAAATTGTTTATGTATTTTGTTACCACAGACTAAGCGTGTACAAAGTTTTACATTAGTATGAGAATCAGTCTCTAATTTATCCAGTAACAGCTGATGGCCGGCCGCGGTGGCCGAGGGGACTGAGGCGCGTCAGTCACGGTCTTCACGGCCACTACGGTCGGGGGTTCGAATTCCCCCTCGGGGATGGATATTTGTGCCGTCCTTGGTGCTAGCTAGTCCATAAGTAGTGTGTAAGTTTAGGGCCTGATGGCCCGTAGTTAAGTCCCATAAGCTATACAAACATTTGAACATTTCGTGTCACCAAGCTCGCTGCCTGTCAGCCACTACTGCAGCAGTGTATTTCGTAAAATTTGCAATAATTTTTGTATCAACATTAATACCTTGCATGTTGATTTAGGGAGCGTAAGTCCATAATCGGTTAATGCCCATTTATTTTATTTGCAAGATTATTGGTTCTTTTACTCTTGTTGGCATTGCAAAGTAACCATCCTCTAGATAAAATATTACTCTCAAACCTAACTTTAAAACGTATTAACACGTACTGAGTGAGGTGCCTTATGATATACTGAAATATTGCCACTGCAAATAACGACTTCACTACTAACATTAAATTGCTGTAAAATAAATAAGCTAGTATATCAGTACGTATTTTAACTTACCATAACGCTAGTGGACGAATGAAAGTCTGTTTTTCTCTTTTTTCTTGTTAATAACTTATCCATAATTGTAAGCTATCTTAAAGGCAGCAGTTACATTACATACCTTCGCCGCGGTGGAGTAGCCGAGCGGTCTAAAGCGGAGCGCGCGGTTGCTCGACGTGGAGGTTCGAGTCCTACCTGGGGCATGGGTGTTTGTGTTGTTCGTAGGTTAGTTTCCCTAGGTTTAAGTAGTTTGTAAGCTACGGATTGATGACAACGCAGTTTGGTCCGATAGATTTACAGACATTCAGACATACCTTCAGCTAAAGTTGTAGGCCAACAATACACATACTAAAGAAGCCACCATTAATGGTGAAATGAAAGGCGGTGTATGGGATTACAGAAAAGAAACAACATTTCTCTAGATGGCTGTTACTATTTAACTAAACCTTTTGTATACAATTTTCGCGCTCATCTTGTGAATGCGTTCGTTCATGATAATGACGTCGTAAGAATCACATCATTGCGACAGACTATACATTGTTCATTTATTTATTAATAAAATAACGTTAATCTTCACGTAAATTTTAGTTACATTTCGTGATTTCTGCTGTTTTCTTTTCGTGTACAACTGGCATTTCAAATGAAAGCAAAACTGGTTTCTTTGACTGAGAGATATTATTATTCACATAATCGCAGAAGGCTAAAATAATATTATCTGCAGTAGTTTTCCTCAATTTGTACATAAAATACTGCAGTATTTGTAAGGAGGTCTTACAGACGTAAACTATGTACATAAAATATAAAATATATGTTAAATTTCGAAAAACTTACGGGTATGCTGCCAGGTACCAAAATCGACGACGGCCGATATTTCGGCAGAAGACCACCCTGCCATGTTCAAGGCGAAACTGCAATAAGGAAGCAATGTGCAACGATCTTTAAAACCTCGGTTTTCGATGAGTAAACAGGAAAGACAATACACACCGAGCAAGTAAGCACACAGCGCCGACATGACCAAAGATGAAACTGGTCAGAATATCGATAATGAACATCCTCGACAGATGAGGTCGGATTAGTTTTCTCCCTCTGTTTTTTGACAAGCGAGAGATCAGGATCGCCGCGGTGGAGTAGCCGAGCGGTCTAAAGCGCCTCGCTGCGGAGCGTTCGGTTGCTCGCCGTGGAGGTTCGAGTCCTCCCTGGGGCATGGGTGTGTGTGTTTGTCCTTAGGTTATTTTACCTAGGTTTAAGTAGTTTGTAAGCTACGGACTGATGACCACGCAGTTTGGTCCGATAGATTTACAAACATTTGAACATTAGAGCAGGATCCCAAGCGGAATTGAAGCAGAAGCCTCCATTCCTATTCATAAGGTTGTCACCTAGTTTTATTTCTATCGCTTCCTTGATAACACAGTCGCACTAGTTGGAAGTGCATGCCAGAATTTCCGTCTTGTCATATTTCATAGGGTGACCTGTGTCAAGACAGTGTTCGGGCACAGCAGATTTGTTTGGCTGTTGCAAACGTGTGTGACGTTTATGCTCAATACAACGGTCCTCAACAGTCCTCATAGTGTGACCTACATATGACATGCCACAGCTACATGGGATACGGTAGACACCCGCCTTACGCAAACCGAGTTCATCCTTAACGGATCCCAACAGTGGGTTAATTTTTGAAGGTGTACGAAACACACATTTGACATTATTTTTACGCAAAATGCGACCAATCTTCCAATAAGATTGGTCGGTTGTGAGAGTGCCAGTGTTTGGCTCCACCGGGTCCGGCAGAGCACGGTGGACGTACTACCGGCGCCCCACCCAGTAAGCGCCGCGCCGTCCAAGGAGGCCTGAATTATTGAGGGGTCGCCGACCACTCAAGCCTCAAGCGGAGCGCGCCTTCGCCGCCTCGGCACGAGTCTGCCGAGCCGCTTGCCAAGCAGCGAGCACAAAAGCTCTCACCGCCAACGCATCACTGCTCCCGCGTCATCACATCCGCCACCTCCTTTCCCACCCGTACTCTGTCCCTTGTGTTTCCCTAAAGTGTTACACTGTCAGAAAGAGTGCAGTGCGTGTGACTAAAATATATAAAACTAAGAGCAAAGAAACAAATTTTATCCATTTGAACGTATTTCATAGTATGTTTTATGTTACGTTTAAACTGAACCGTAATTATTAAATTGTGCTCTCTCTCTCTCTCTCTCTCTCTCTCTCTCTCTCTCTCTCTCTCTCTGTGTGTGTGTGTGTGTGTGTGTGTGTGTGTGTGTGTGAGTGTGTGTGTGTCTTTCTCCTCATCTTTCTGTTTTCTCCCATTCGCGCTCTCTTTCCGTTTTCTTTACTGTTGCTTACATGATGGGATTTCTGCTTAATTCATTTGTAGAAAATGTTCAAATGTTCGTAAACCTATCGGACCAAACTGCGTGGTCATCAGTCCGTAGCTTACAAACTACTTAAACCTAGGTAAACTAACCTACGGACAAACACACACACCCATGCCCCAGGGAGGACTCGGACCTCCACGGCGAGCAACTGCGCGCTCCGCAGCGAGGCGCTTTAGACCGCAACATTTGTAGCAACTATTACGATTGCACAGTACTTATTGCCCATATGTCACATATTATCAGTTTTTATTTACCTTGCGTATTTTTTCTTATGTGGCTTTTTCCTTTTGGACTATGATACCTCCAATTTGTCCTATATGTACCTTGCTTAGTTGAACGCCTATTTCTTTTAATTATAATAATTTGACAATGCAACATATGCTCCAGATTTGCCCAATTTTTTTTTATTGCCTCACATCTGAGCTTAGCGATTGATGTCTTTGTCCATGCTATTTCACTATGTGTTGACTACTGATGTTTAATCGCCCTAAGAATTGCTGGCTAAGATGAAATTTTTCTAGTATGTTTTGCCCATATCTTCCTTTATATGGCATCTTGCATATACCTGTACATAATGTAGTTTTATTTCAGATGTTGCCATTCTCTGTGATTCTCACCTTTTCCATACATCTCAATGCAAAACATTATATACGGACACATGTCACACCAAATTCACAAACATTACCCAACAGGTGACAAAGTAATTTATTACACATTTATTTTACAATTACTACTTGTGGTTTTTTTCCGCCATAAATACCTAAAGGATGCAAAAAATAATAATAATAAAGAATATCTCGTTCAAGCCAAAATTACCGCATAAGACAGAATAAAGTGAACCTAATTCAGTGAAAAAAAAGACAAAGTAATAAAACAAGGCATTAATGCAGTACTGTCGTTAAAAAATAGTTCAAAAATTTTTTTCTCTCTTTCAGGAATACTAAGAATAATAAAAAACACTTGAATATAAAACAAAATAAGAGATGTAAATGTTTATCACATATAATGACGAAATGTAATACACAAAAGAAACGCATGTAAAATCAGTGTAAATGTTGTTATTTGCAAAGCAAATTTTAATAAACGTTAAAAAAAGTCTCCGTCAACCCTTAGCCGCCTCACGTGTATTTCAGATACACTACCACATGACGGCGGTCAATAGGACCGCTTGAGTATTGTAATTTTCATGTCAAACTATCTGTTACCCGGCGCCTTGCTACCACGGAAGAAATAATTGTGCAAATAACATTTGAAACTTTTAATCACTAATGATAGAAATAAAATACGAACAAGCGAACAATTATAGTTTCCAATCTTCCATTAGTCCATCTCCTTTCCCTTCTCTCCGTTCACTTGTTCCTCCCCCGTCTCCTGCTGTCCCTTTCTGTCCCTTTCCAGCTCCCCTCCCCTGCTCATCTCCTCACCATCTCCCCTCTCTCATTCTCCTCCTCTCCCCTCTCTCTATCCGTCTCCTCCCTCCCCTTTCTGTCCGTCTCCTCCTCCACCTACTCCTCTCCCCACTATATACGAAAACTTACATATGTGCGCCAGGTTTCATGTGGACTGGTCAAAAAGAGTCAAAGTCGCAAGGCACCCTCCGCCATCCTAAAATCACTCGGTTTTTCTAGTTCGTGAAAACAGACATTTATATCCTGACTTTCATGGTGACCAGTCAAACAATTTTGATGTCAAATCAATTCCCTCCAGCCGTTTTAGCCTGAATAGTAACAGACGTGTTAACCCACTCCGCCATACATCGTACGGTGGCTTCCTAAAGGTAGCTCATGCGTTAATTCAGGATATAATCTATCTGCATTCAAATGTGGTTCAAATCCGTCTAGCTGTTTCAGCATGAAGAGAAACAAATGTATTAACCCATTGTAAGGTACCCTCCGCCACGCAGCGTACCGTGGCTTACGAAAAGCAGCCCATGTCTTAATTAAGGATATAAGCTATCGTCATTCCAAATTTCATTCCAATCTGTCCATCCCTTTCAACATGAAGGAGTAGCAAATATATTGACACATTGTAAGATACCCTCCGCCACGCACCGTATGGTGCTTCACGAAACGTAGCTCATGTATTCATCAGGGTATAAGCTACCTCTGTTCCAAATTTCATTCATATCCGTCTAACCATTTCAGCGTGAAGGCATAAGAAACGAATTAACTAATTCTAAAGTATCCTCCGCCATCCACCATACGAAGTCGCTCATGTGGCGTAACTTAAAGACTTTAATCAGGCAGGTCGAACAGGATACCAGCTGTGGTCTAACGGACGACAACGCCACACGAGATCATCATCACTAGTTCCATTGACGTGAATCAGCTATCAGTCGTCACATTTCTGTGCTTACCTTCTATATACGTTATTAGTCGCAAAACTGAGTTAGTAGGTTGGCAGACCTACCTCAGCTGGTAGACCTTTGCCATCAGAATCTTCAGAGGCGTCCAACAGATATCCAGTTTGAGCATCAGTGACGTCATCCCCCGGAAAATCTTGTACGTCACTACAGACTTCATTCAGACGTTCTGGTATTTGTAAGAAGTATTCAGAATCTATGGCAACTTCGTCTAGCCCTCTGACTATATATCTCTCCATTTTCTCCAATTGAGACACAAAAATAAAATAATTGTCATTTAGCTAATTTTACGTAACCTCCTGACGTCGGTCACACAGACCGCCAGCAGAAAAAAAAAAATTACCTTAATTTCTTAGAACACACGCATCTGGAGCTGCCATCTGGAGCTCACCATTAACTGGCAGGGGAACGCAGAAAGTACATTGACTCAAGACAGTTTCACGAAAATAACAATGGAAAAAAATTAAAACAAAAACGCGAAAGTGTCTGGGAAAATGAATTTTCGATTCTCGGAATTTTGATGGGTGGGGTGGTTAGGGAAAGGATTGGTGCATCTTATTCCAGAAAGAGAGGTCGCCATCTTCGATACCTATCGAGTTACGTCAGTTCAAAAGTGACCTTCGTCGAGAGCACACGCGGCGCTGTAAAAGCAAGGCAGATTTACTCTCGGTTTGTGAGTGAATATTATGGTAGTGAAGTGAAGAATTTCATTTCTACAAGATGGAAACGGTTGCTACAAGTATGTACAAAATGTTCGTACACTAAATCACTAAATCGTTATAAATTTCATGGTTATCCTATTTACTACCCTCATGAATCACAGACATTGCCGTGGTGGGGTGGCTTGCGTGCCTCAACGATACAGATAGCCGTAACATAGGTGCAACCACAGCGGAGAGGTATCTGTGGAGAGGCCATACAAACGTGTGGTTACTGAAGTAGTTACAGGAGCAACAGTGTGGATGATTGACTGAGCTGGCCTTGTAACATCAGCTAATGTAGCTTAACCACACAGCTATTGCGGACGGCTGAAAGCAAGGCGAAACTACAGCCATTACTTTTCCCGAGGACATGCAGCTCTGCTGTATGAAAATATGATAGCATCCTTTCGGGTAAAATATACCGGAGATAAAGTAGTCTCCCCATTCGGATCTCCGGGCGGGGACTACTCAGGAGGATGATGTCGTCAGGAAAGACAATACTGGCATTCTACGGATCGGAGCGTGGAATGTTAGATCTCTTAATCGGGTAGGAAAAATTAGAAAATTTAAAAAGGGAAATGGATAGGTTGAAGTTAGATATAGTGGGGATTAGTGAAGTTCGGTGGAAAGAGGAACAGGATTTCTGGTCCTGCGAGTACAGGATTATAAATACAAAATCAGTTGGGAGTATCATAGGAGTAGGACTGATAATGAATAAGAAAATAGGAATGCGGGTAAACTACTATGAGCAGAAAAGTGGTCGCATTATCATTGTCAAGATAGATACAAAGCCAACACCGACAACAGTAGTACAGGTTTATATGCCAACTAGCTCTGTCGATGAGGAGATTGAAGAAATGTATGAGGAGAAATATTCAGACAATTAAGGGAGAAGAAAACTTAATTGTGATGGGAGACTGGAATTCGGTAGTAGGAAAATGAAGGAACGGAATGAAAGAGGAAGTCGACTGGTAGAATTTTGCACTTAACATGACAAACACCTGGTTTAAGAATCACGAAAGAAGGTTGTATACGTGGAAGAGACCAGGAGACACAGGAAGGTTCCAGATAGATTTTATAATTGTAAAACTTTGGAGATTGTATCATTATATTATTGAATTACAATGTATGTAGTATCGAAGAATTGTTTTCCGATATATTTTCCACAAATATTATGTTATTTTGTTATAATGAACAAATCACCTTGGCAGTGTATTAATTATTAGTGTGTAAATCCTATATATATATATATATATATATATATATATATATATATATATATATATATATATATATATATATATACGCTTTTATTAATAAATTATTGTGGATTTTCATGGGTCACGTTGCTATATTAGCTCCGCCATTTTGTTTAGACAATTTTTACCATCAAATTCCTAACCTCGGGTGAGGAGTTCTGTGTGAATTAAACGTCTTCTTGGGGTTTTGCCACGTTTTGGGGATTCTGTCCCACTGTGGGAAGTCAGGTAGTTAAGCGTTAATAAAAATGTAAATGTTTGTGCATAACCGATAACCACAGAAAGTTTTTGACCGATTAGTTTGAAATTTTGACACAACGTTGCACTCTAATAGAAGAAGGATTTTAGCTACCTATTTCCTTAAAAAACTGAAGAGAAAAAGAAACTGGTACACGTGACTAATATCGTGTAGGGCCCCAGCGAGCACACAGAAGTGCGAAACATAACGTGGCATGGATTTATATATGAAGTAGTGCTGCAGACACTTCATGGATCCTGCAGGGCTATCCATAGATTCGTGAGAGTCTTCTGAACAGCACGTTGCAAGACATCCCAGATACGCTCAATAATGATCATAATCAAAATATCCACTAAAGCAGTGGTGTGTCATCATTTTATTTTTGACAACATGCATTGTGTGTCTTTCACTTAACATCAAAAGAACCACCACTGAACATGTAACAACAGCTGATTTGAAGTTGCCAGCAGCAATTATACGACATGGCCAACTGTTGTCTCACCCCCCTCCCCTCATTTGCTACTGGTCGGCCATTTAGTAAACCACGAATTCGAGTTTTCCTGCACATGTGCACTGTAGTTTTTCATGTAGGCCTGTTACTTGATAATGGCAACAAGTATTGCCGAAACTAGTAGTGAAATAAAGTAATTTTGCTTTAAATGTGATCTAGGTTACTCTTCTTTAAGAAGTGTTTCATTTTAACCATTTAAGATCACTCTCCTACCGACAGATGTCAGCTGTTATTAAATAAGGGATTGATTGGTAGTACACATTCTTAGACATGAAGGAACTGTGAATTTAGCGTTGGAGGGAAGTGTGTGGGGTGAAAATCACAGAGGGAGACCAAGAGATGAATACAGTACGCCGATTCAAATGAATGTAGGGTGTCGTTCTTATGAACAGTCTTGCTCAGGATAGAGTAGGGTGCAGAACTGCACCAAACCAGCCTCTGGACGGAAGACAACAACAACAACAACAACAACATTTAAAAAAAAAAGATGTATAGAGAGAGAAGGGATATCTACATCTACATAGATACCCTGCAAATCTCATTTAAGTGCCTGGCAGAGGGTTCATTAACCACTTTCATAACTTTTCTCTATCGTTCCATTCTCTAATAGTGCGCGGGAAGAAATAACACCTAAAACGTTCCGTTTTCGATCTGATTTCTCTTATTTTATTGGGATGGTCATGTCTCCCTAAGTAGGTTGGTGCTAGCAAAAGCCGCGGTGGAGTAGCCGAGCGGTCTAAAGCGTCTCACTGCGGAGCGCGCGGTTGCTCGCAGTGGAGGTTCGAGTCCTCCCTGGGGCATGAGTTTGTGTGTTTGTCCTTAGGTTAGTTCACCTAGGTTTAAGTAGTTTGTAAGCTACAGACTGATGACCACGCAATTTGTGTTGGTAAAGCTTATGGGACTTAGCTACGTGGTCATCAGTCCCTAAACTTACAAACTACTTATGAACTACTTACGAACTAGGACGGCACAAATATCCATGCCCGTGGGGGGATTGGAACCCCCGATCGTAGTGGCCGTGCAGACCGTGACTGAAGCGCCTCAGTCTCCTCGGCCACCGCGGCCGGCGATGACCACGCAGTTTGGTTCGATAGATTTACAGACATTTGAACTTTTTTTTTTTTTTTTTTCACAATCAGAAGTAAAAGTCGGTGATTGAAACTTCGCAAACAGATCACGCCGCAATGAATAACGTCTTTCTTTTAATGATTTCCACCCCAATTCGTGCAACATTTCCGTGACACTTTCCTCCCTGTAACGTGATAAAATAAAACAAGCTGCCCTTCTCTGAACCTTATCAGTGTCTTCCGTCAGTACCACCTGGTGACGGTCCCACAAGGGGCAACAGTACTCCAGGAGAGGACGCACAAGTGTAATGTAGGCAGTCTCATTGGTGGAGCTGGTGCATCTTCGAAGCGTTCTGCCGATGAAACGTAGCCTTTGGTTCGCCTTCCCCACAATATTTTCAGTGTGTTCTCTCCTGTCTAAGTTGTTCGTTATTGTAACTCCTTGGTATTTGGTAGAATTTATTACTTTAAGGTTTGACTGATTTATCGCGTAATTGAAGTTCGGCGGATATCTCTTAGTGGTCATGTGTATTACCTCACACTTTTCTTTATTTAGTGTCAATTGCCAATTTTCGCACCATGTAGAAATTTTGTCTAAATAGCTCTGCAGTTGCTTTTGATCCTCTGTTGATTTCACTAATCAATAAACGACAGCATTATCCGCGAACAGTCCAAGGGAGCAATTCAGATTGTCTCCTAAATCGTTCATAAACACAAGGCAGTGTTGGGGACCTATAACGCTTCCCTGGGGAACGCCAGATATCACTTCTGTTTTACTCGATGACTTACCGTCAATTACAGCGAACTATGTCCTTTCTGATAGGAAATCGTGAATCCAATCGCACAATTGGGGATATATTCAATAAGCACGCAATTTCATTAGAAGCCGCTTGTGGGGTACAGTGTCAAAAAGCCTTCCGGAAATCCAGAAATATGGAAACGATTTGAGATCCCTTGTCGATGGCACTTAACACTTCATGTGAATGAAGGGGAAGCTGTGTTTCGCAAGAGCGATACTTTCTGAATCTGTGTTGACTATTGCTTAATAAGTCGTTCTCTTCAAGGTAGTTCATAAGAAGAAGCAACTCAAAGCTTGAAAAAAGGTAACGCCGAGTTTTCAGCTAGTAAATAAATGAAGTATTCTTTTCTGCCACTTGTCGCTAGTCGGTGCAGTGTCATAGTGTGGTGTCGACGTGAATGGTGAACAGCTGTGTTGCTACCTGTTGCAGGCGCGGACTCATCCCGTGAGGCGGAGCGCGTGGCTTGTGCTGGCGCTGGTGGCGAGCCTAGTGGTTGCAGTAGCCGGCCAGTTCCGCAGCAGCCGGCAGACGCAGGGCCAGGGCCAGGGCCAGGCGGCGGCGCGCAGACACCCCGCGTCGCCCTGCCCGCGCGTCTTCACGTACGAGGGCTCCGAGGCCGAGCCCGACCGCTGGTACGGCACCGTCATGCTCTCCACCGACGAGCCGCTCATCGGCATCCGGCTCGACGTCCAGCTCGACCGGCCGGCCAAGATCCTGGGTGTGAGTACACAGGATATCTCACAGATGTTGAACTCAAGGAGAGGCATTTGGAACGTGGGGCATAGACAGCGGTTGGGGGTCAGAAAGGACTGGCGGTTAGGCCAGTATTACAATATCAAATAATTGGACAAAGAATAAGATAAGATAAATCAATCGAAACTACAGGCCGTACATTGAACTAAATGCCTAGGAGCAGCAATTACAAACAACTTAAATTGGAAAGAACACATAGAAAATATTGTAGGGAAAGCGAACCCAAAACTACGTTTCGTTGGGAGAACACTTAGAAGATGCAACATTTCTATTAAAGAAACTGCCTTCACTACACTTGTGCGTCCTATTTTGCATTATTGCTGCGCACTGTCGCATCCCCACCAAGTGAGACTGACAGACGATTTAGAGAAAGTTCAGAGAAGGGCAGCTCCTTTTGTACTATCGCCATATAGGGGAGAGAGTGTCCCAGAAATGATGCACCAGTTGGGGTGGAAATCATTAAAAGAAAGGCGTTATTTCTTGCGACGAAATCTATTTACGAAATTTCTTTCATCAACTTTCTCTTCTGAAAGCGAAAATTTTGATAGCATCCACTTTCATAGGAAGACATGATCATGAAAATAAATCAGATCGAAAACTGAAAGATTTAGGTGTTCCCTTTTCCCGCGAGCTACTAGATAATGGAACAGTAGAGAAACATCATAAAAGCGGTTCGATGAACCCTCTGCCATGCACTCGTGGCTCGTAGCGTATTTATGTAGAAGTGCAACCCTTCCACAAATTCCTGTACATTTCAATTCTGGCTCATTAACAAGTGTGAGCGTGCGAACCATTCAACGAAACGTCATCGACATGTCGTTTCGAAGGCGAAGGCACACTCGTGTACCCTTTCTGACTGCACCACAAAAAGATTTACGTCTCCCCTGGGCCCATCAACACCGACATTGAACTGTTGATGACTGGAAACATGTTGCCTGGTCTTGTAAGCAAATTGCCTGTTGGAGGTCGTCAGAATAATCTCAAAATTTAGAATGCGTAATAATATACTCTAGTAATAATAATTTCGTTATTGAATATTGCAGCAAATCACAATGGGTCGCAACAACACTTTCGCAGTGAAAGTTAAAATTTTAATAAAAAAAAGATATTAACTTGAAACGGTCACTGTGGTAATTAATTAAGCTTGGCTCTATCTGACTTAGCATTGACTACAGCCTCCAACTAGCACCTCTTACGATTCACGAACAGCACAACTTCACTGATAAATGTCTCAGAATTCATGTAGTGGTGATGGCGTGTTCGTGTTATAATCAAGATTGTAATAGCAGATAGACTCTGATTGCAATGATAATAGCTCAGTACAGTGAAACTCCGTGGTGCAATGAGCTTCACAAATACTACAGTCAAAGTTCCCAATAATTTTGATAATATTCTTTAAAGCATTCAAGTTCCTTATAAAACTTTACGTGAACTATATATATTTTTTTTTAAATTGGTTCCAGGGCCTGGGTAGCGTACGCGTGTAACTGGCTGAGCAGAGTCTGGCATTTAACGTATTTCATTAAAAAAAATACTTCCGTCAAGTCTGGTTAATCAACTATAATACTTTGACTACTGTTAGCCTGGTTACTTTCTACATAAATGAAACCAACTTTACTTTACGTGCAAACTCTCTTGCAAGTTAAAATATTTTGCTTAATCATTGATTGCAAAACTTAGAACAGCACTGCACTTTAATTACTAGTCTCTGTGTTGTAACACGTTTAGCAATTCTTTATCTCGTCTAGCAATTTCTTTAAAACTGATCGTAATTACTTTGAAAATGATTGAACTTGTTAGTCAATGTACAGGCTTGCATAATCAACATAATCTAATAATGGTGATAACGGGGTGACTACAACTACTTACAAAATTAAGACTGGTTTCAAAATAAGTCATATATAATTGAACCAAAATTCTGGTTGGGTTGACACTACAATTACATACATACAAAATAAAATTTTACAATAGTACTCATCTGTTTTCGTCGTCTTCGTCGTGAAGTCCATACAAGACAGATATGATTACAATAGGTACTCTTCTGGTTCAAAATATTTTTATCGACAGCTCTTTGTTCAGCTCGTCTGGCTGTAATCCCCATGCATTGATATCACCTCGATGAACCTTCTAATTACAGCAACGATCACACTCGGTGACAATAGACTTGATAACCAAACCAATACTTCTCTTGCACACATGAAAAAACATTACTCTGATCACTTTCGAGTATAAATAAACTTATTTCGCACATCGTTCAATACATTAAACAGTACGTCTCTCAGGCTTATTGCATTAAACTCGCGCCACACTGCGCCTACCGTGCCTCTGCACCATCAACAAACCATTTATGTGTTTACTATAGCGAGTCCGCTCCGCGACTGCTTCAGCAGCGCGACACTCACAGCTACTACTTCTGTACCAAAGACAGTCTTTACAACAGGTTCAACATTTTCTCTGGCGCATTGCTAACTTACAGCATAAGAATGTCCGTGCATTCATGCGGGTTTACACTAAATGATTCAATATAGAAAATGACGTTACATAAGAAATATATCTAGCATACAAGAAATGAAAAATACATGAAATAAACAAATTTAAGACAATATATACATTACGTTAAATCAAACTGTAAGATACAGCGAGAGGTGTACTCTTACAGTCTGACGAGTCTCGTTTCCAATTGTATCGAGCGGGTGGACGTGTACGGATATGGAGACCACCTCATGAATCCAAGCTTCCTTCATGTCAGCAGGGGACTGTTCAAGCTGTTGGCGGCTTTGTAGTGGTGTGGGCGTGTTCAGCTGCAATGATAAGGGGCACCTGATTCTCATGGCCATGCAGTTCTAGGCGCCATTTCAGGGGGAGGTTCGAATCCTGTCTCGGGCATGGAAGTGTCTGATGTTCTTATGTTAGATATAGTTTAAGTAGTTTGTAAGTCTAGGGACGATGAGCACAGTCCCGTAACCTTACAAACATCTGAACATTTTTGAGACACCTGATGCGTCTACATACAACTGTGACAGGACACACACACACACACACACACACACGTACTCATCCTGGCTGATCACCTGCATCCAGTCACGTCCATTGTACATTCCGACGGACTTCAACAATTCTAGCAGGACAATGCCGCACCCCACACGTCTAGAATCGCTGCAGAGTGGAACCAGAAACACTCTTCTGATTTTATATACCTCCAATGGCCAACAAACTCCCCAGACATGAAAATTTTTGATCATATCTGGTGCTTCGAAACGTGCTGTTCAGAAGACATCTTTACCCGCTCGTTCTCTTACGGATTTATGGATAGCCCTGTAGGATGCATGGTGTCAGTTCCCTCCACCATTACTTCAGTCGAGTCCACGACACGTCCTGTTGCGTGCTCGCGAGAGCCCTACACAATATTAGCCAGGTGTACCGGTTTCTTTGGCTTTTCAGTTTACATTGTGTTTCATATCGTAAATGGAGTAATGGAGTAACTGAATCTGGTGAAATGGACCTTTCCTGAAATAACAGATCGAAAAGTGCCGAAATTCACCCAATCTCGAAAAAGAACAGAACATAATACGTATTGTAAACACGACAGCAGGAAGAAGACCGCTTGCAACAGTGCTAGAAACGTCGGTTGAGTTTGGTATATTGATAATGTGCTCCAACGCCAATAAGACTGAAGGTGTACTTCTTTGAGTGCCAGAACTTGATAGTGGCGTCCCCCCCCTCCCCCTCGGGCGCGTCGATGTTGTTTCGGAGCCCTCTCCATCCCCCCCCCCCCACCCCCCCGCGCGATCTGCGTCAAAGAGGCATCGGCCTGCCAAGTTGCATTATTTCACACTGATCCTGAAATGCGTTCTTTTTTCTTTGATAATAAACACGAAGTATGCGCATGATCACTAAGACACACTGTTAAGTGACTGTAACAAGATTAATCTGAAACTTCCTGGCAGATTAAAATTGTGTTCCGGATCCGGGACTCGAACCTGGGACCTTTGCCTTTCGCGGGCAAGCGCACTACCGTCTGTGCTATCCCGACACGACTCACGATGCCGCCTCACAACCCTACTTCCGCCAGTACCTCGCCTCCTACTTTGCAAACTTCAGAGAAGCTCTCCTGCGAACCATGCAAGACTAGTATGTTGGTAGTGCGCTTGCCCGCGAAAGGCAAAGGTCCCAGGTTCGAGTCCCGGTTCTGGCACACAATTTTAATCTGTCAGGAAGTTTCATATCAGTGCACACTCCGCTGCAGGGTGAAAGTTTCATTCTGGAAACATCCCTTAGGCTGTGGCTAAGCCATGTCTCCACCATATACTTTCTTCCAGGAGTGCTAGTCTTGCATGGTTCGCAGGAGAGCTTCTGTGAACTTTGGAAAGAAGGAGGCGAGGTACTGGCGGAAGTAAGGTTGTGAGGCGACATCGTGAGTCGTGTCGGTATAGCCCAGTCGGTAGTGCGCTTGCCCGCGAAAGGCACAGGTCGCAGGTTCGAGTCCCGGTTCCGGCACACAATTTTAATCTGCCAGGAAGTTTCATATCGGCGCACACTCCGCTGCAGAGTGAAAGTTTCATTCAAGATTAATCTGTTGCGATGAAGAGACGAGCTACCTTCCAGTCACGTGACACTAAGCAGCACCCCCTCCTAACTTTACGCCTGCGCAAAGGCTGCTCTCCCCCACATCTTTTCGAACAGTTAAATATTTGTTACAACGAAGAGTTTCATTTACCCTCAAAATCGCGATACATTTGCTAAAACGGCCAAAGATATCTGGCAAATTAATACAAAAGTTAAAAAGAAGAATGGGTTTAATAAAATTGCTTGCAGTCGGTCGCGAATCCACTGCCTTCTACGGCGCAGCGCGATGCCGCTAACCACACGGATAGTCTTACTAGATGAAGAGTAGTGACGTATTACTAATGACCGGATCTTCTGAAGGCTTTTACATTTCATGCGTCCTTATAGTTATATTTTACCAAATATGATGCGTTGTTGAAGAATCTTCAATGTGCAAAAAACAAATATAAAGGGCGGATTGTTGCCTTCATGGAGGATTTGCGCATGAGCAAGGCGATGTGTCAGCCAGATTGTTGCCTTCATGGAGGATTTGCGCATGAGCAAGGCGATGTGCACAGTAGCTCCATTGTCACATATTAGACTGTGCCATTGTCTTGCTTCGGGACCATTCGTGTGTAACCGCCAAAGCCCGAGTAGACAGGAGCTGGTGTCTCCACCACCTCCAACGTCAAAAGCGGCGTTTCCCCTCGACCCTCCCTGCCGCGGGAGCGCCCATAGCCGGCCGCGGTGGCCGAGGAGACTGAGGCGCTTCAGTCACGGTCTGAACGGGGGTTCGAATCCCCCCTCGGGCATGGATATTTGTGCCGTCCTAGTTCGTAAGTAGTTCATAAGTAGTTTGTAAGTTTAGGGACTGATGACCCCGTAGTTAAGTCCCATAAGCTTAACAAACATTTGAACATTTGAGCGCCCATATTCTGCCGCCACGGGGGTTCAGAAGAGAATTTGAACCTCAGCCGCGCATGTGCAATGCAACGCTGCGGCCACTGGTGCCTATATTGGGCGGTCGCGCTACGTCTCGTATAACGGCGCTGCTATCGCGGGATGGTTCGAGCCTCCGGCCGGCCGCCATGATGGTGGCGGGCGTCAGGTGGATGCGAGTGTTTTGGGAGATTGGTTGTGTTGCGTGGCTAGTGCGATGTATGTTCTTAGTTGGTGATCACGTCTGTGCTGTTTGTCTGTTACTTTGTGCATGAGGCACGATGGTGAGGATGCTCGGCGATTGGGCGCATGGGTCGATTTGGGAAGGGAGTGGATGTAGATGTAGAATTTTATTGACAATACCGTATTGTCGAGTAACTTTTTTGCATTTTTAAAAAATTTTTCCTCTTTCATTAATTAAAAAAAAAATCAAATGTTTGTAAAGTCTATGGGACTTAACTACGGGCTCATCAGTCCCTAAACTTACAAACTAACTAATACTAAGGACGGCACAAATATCCATGCCCGAGGGGGGTTTCGAGCCCCCGACCGTAGTGGCCGTGCAGACAGTGACTGGAGCGCCTCGTCCTTTCGGCCACCGCGGCAGGCTTCATGAATTTCTTGTATGCCATAAAGGATATCTCGAAAATGACGCATAATATGAAAAAACGTTCTCGTTGAAAACTTAATACTTTCTGTGTCAAAACTGCGCATTGCCTAACCAGTCATCCTGAGTGGCAGGAATCAAATTCGTATTGCAACAGTGGGAGCTCCCATTTTATTGCATACTATTGCCCTGGGAAGAAGGCTACTTATTCGATATATTAGTGCACCTTTTTTCCTCTCTTATCTCCTCCTGTCCAGGTCTCTTACCATTTCACATACATCTCTGGCGCACTTTCGTTTTCACGCAGCTAAATCCTTATGTTGTATCTCCCGAACAGTATGTGCTGTAATATATAATTTTCCAGGTTCGGTTACTTGAGTATAAGGTGTCAGCGGAATATGTGAATCCGTATAAATACCTGGTGCTTTATGAAGCGGTTTTTCGTACGTGTGCTGTTGCTGTCGACGGGACGTTAAACTCCAAGCTTCCTTCCTTCCTTTCCTAGGTCACATTGTGAGGTCATATGTTCAAAAAAATATAATGTTTTTAAATCTATCGGACTCAGTTGCTGTGTTATTGGTCCGTAGCTTACAAACTACTTAAACCGAAGTAAACTAACCTAAGACCAAACACAAACACCCATGTCCGAGGTGGGGGATGGGGGACGGGACTCGAACTCCCCGACGGCGAACGGCCGCGCGCACCGCAGCACGGCGCCCCAGTGCGCACGGCTAATGCGCCGCGGGCAATGAGGCCATATAACCTCAGCTATGTGACGTACTACGATCCAGTTTTGAAGTTAGGATTCAGTGGTATATGTGAATAGTATATGCATGATAGTGCACGAATACATTTAGTAATGCAGAACTAATAAATTGTAATGTCGAGGAAAATGCTGCAGTTTTAGTGCGTGAACAGCGGAATAATAGTAACTGATAAATATTTTTCCATCCATTATTTCGAAGGGATTGTCAGAGAGAAAAAGTTTAGAAAAGGTTTGAAATGTTACCATTTGTGTAATTAAAAGTCCGTAAGTGGACTGGTTCTCAAATAGTGAATAAATTCAGATTACTCACGTGTCACGGTCAACCCTTATCTTTCACCCCACCATAAACGTCCACCCCGTGGAATGACACACACACACACACACACACACACAAACACACACACTTCTTCGTACGATTTGTTTCGATTCGTTTCCTACTCCAAAGACAGATATAGTTTCCTCAGAACATTGTTTTCCATTCGTGGTAGACGGCACGATGATCCACTTGTATCAAAAAAATAAATAAATAAAATAAAAATGTTCAAGTGTTTGTGAAGCTTATGGGACTTAACTGCGGAGTCATCAGTTCCTCAACTTACAAACTACTTATGAACTAACGTATACTAAGGAAAAAATAAACATCCATGCCCGAGGGAGGATTCGAACCTCCGACGTGGGAGGCCGCACCGTAACATGGCGCTCCAGACCGCTCGGCTATTCCAGCGTGGCGTTCCACTTGTATCAACCGTGACACTTAAGAACCGAAGATTTTGGTTGTAACTATCATTTACGACTTAAATATAAACCTTGATTTACCAACGCTTGATACTCACATTCAAACTACTGCTAAAGAAAGTTTCGAAATATTGTAACATGACCGTTGCAGGACGTTGAAATAAATTCAGTGGCGACGTTGAACATTTGTGTATGTTGTCGTTAGCATAAGTGACTTTAAGTAGTTTAAGGACTGACGACTGCAGAAGTTAAGTCTCCTAGATTTACAAACAAACATTGAAAATTTGCTCTGGGCCGAAAGAACAGACTACAAATCAATAATTTTATACACCCCCTTAACAGGCAATTGACAATTTCTGTGCGAATACATAATTACTCTCGATCCCTTGCGGGAGTCCAGTATAGGCTGAGAGCAAGAGGAACTAATTTTGCAGGACGTGAAGCGTTTGTGGTTAGGCCTAATAATCGCTCGACGCCCTCTGTAATAAAAGAAACTGAGCCAATAACGCAAAGCACAAACTAGAAAAATAGAAAAGAACGACCGAAAAGAACCGTTCTACCGGAAGAAAGAAAAGAAAGAAAAATGGGGGGAGGGGGAATCTGGTTAAGGCGATCTGTGATCCGAAGCTGTAAATCGGGATTCGAATCACGGGCCAACATCATTTTTAACTTCGTCATTGAATTTATTTCAGTGCTCTGAAACGGTCGAGAATATTTCCAATTTGTAAACTTACGGCCGTTAATGACAACCTGCGGTGCCTGTTCTTTCAAGGGCACGATAAATTTCCTTCGTAAAGAACAGATGCCATATCAATAATTGAACTCCAAAAGATCCAAGTAGGCAATGAATCGGGAATTCAGTGTTCACTGGATAGAAAGAGATAGTCTAGTAACCTGGTCTCACAGATAATTCGTCCTTACGTCACCTAATTTTTTTTTCTTGTAGGGCTATATGAAGGACAAAGTATACGCAGAAATACCAAGTATTCAACGCAACATCACTTGCCGGAAATGCTTGCGCAAACGTTACACCAGACATACTTTTATGTTGCGTACATATCGGTACATTCCAAACACAAATTAGTAGTAACTGTGTATATGGTTGTCAGTTCGAGCATTTACTGTTAATCACAATTGTTATGAGAGGCATGGAGAGTCAAAGCTATCAAGCATCACGGTGGGAACCGAAAAGTATAACGTTTACGCCATTGTTCCCCTTACCGCGATAAACGTAATTTCTAAACAGACTTTGAAACGAGTAACCCTACGTATTCTACTGTGCAGTGATTTGTTCAACACTAAAGTAAAATTCTAATCTAAATATTCTTATCAGAAGAGAAAATATAAATGATTACATTTGTAAATGAATTATAGAATCAATTGCATCAATTCTTAATTGCAAAAACAGGCACAACTGATTCTTTTTTGTCGTTTACAGTACTTGCTACCACGAATGAAAAGCAATGCTTTGCTTAAGCCGTACGTATTTCTTGGTGTACAATAAGAATATGTCATGAAAATACGGGCATTCCCATTTGAAAATACACCACCCACTCAGGAGGTCACCTTTACTAATTTAACTTTCCACCTAAAACATTTTTTTCTTACCATGCAAAAAGGAAGAAGGAAGATTAGAGTATAACGTGACGTTCTGTGGTCATTAGAGACATGATGGTTTTTGTCAGGGATGGATAGGAAAATCAACCGTGCCCTTTGAAAGCAACCATTCCGGCATTTGGAGTGACATAGGGAGACAACGGAAAACTTGAATCAGAATGTGCTTGCTTAATTTCTCCTAGCGAATAACAACTTCGAAAAACTTATGGGTATGTAGCCAGATATCAGGTATTGGCCGTCGTCGATTTTGATACCTGGCTGAATACCCGTAAGTTTTTCGAAGCTGAATCAGGATGGTTGGAAACGGGTTTGTAGCACCGTCCTCCGAATGCGAGTCGTGTGGTACCAGTTGCAACCTAGCTAGTTTCTCATGGCGCATTTCTTGACATACTTGGTTAAGCTGAAACAAACGTGGAATTAATTGGAGAAGAAAAAGAGTAAAAATAAAAATATGTAAAGACAAATGTTCCACAAAACATTGTTCTTTACTGCCGCTTTTCAGTGGCTTTTTTAATCGATATTGAGGGATAGTCGTAATATACTTTTTTTTATCTGTTTCAGGAAAAGTCCATGTAAACAGTTGCGTAACGTAATGATACAAACACGAACTTGTACTTCATTTAAAATATAAAGCACAATGTATTAGATAATTTTTTATAAAATTAAGCGAGAAATTATGGGAGTTAATTAATTCACAATGTGAATTAGATCTACTCCAGTATTAGAATACAAGCCAATACACTTTAATTTTAACTCTAATGAGAGAAATGCGAAGATAATGTAACATAATGAAAAGTCCTCAAATTTTAAAGTTTGTCTACTTTGCACTGAATGTCTGAGCCAGGTGTTGTCGAAAGCTCAGTGAAAACTGAGATAGGGTCAGATCATGTTGGCACCACATCCCTTTATAAATAACAAGTGGGACGTTTACAAGGAATCTGGGTAGTACAATCTCAGTAATAACAGTAGCGTGTTTGTGTGTTCCACTGAGTATCAGGGCGATTTCCACTTACACCTTTTGACTCATTTCTTTTAGAACCAATATCTCTTTCCCCAGTGTGCTACACTTATCTTTACGTTGATCCTTGAAAGTTTGTTGTCGACACGGAATCTTCCCAAATGCCGCATGTCATTCTCAACAGAAACAAGTCTTCAGATGTTAAATTGATCTGAGGCGTGCCGCAAGGGAGTGTTATAAGACCGTTGTTTTTCACTATATGTAGTGAAAAACAACGGTCTTACAACACTCTCTTGGGGCATATATATGACAGTAAGAAGATGCTGTGATATGCAAATGATTAGCTTTTCACAGCATTCACAGAAGGTTGGCGCCGGTAGCGGCACCTACAACGTGCTGACATAAGGCAAGTTTCCAATCGATTTCTCATACACAAAGAGCAGTTGACCGCCGTTGCCTGGTGAAACGTTGTTGTGATGTCTCGTGTAAGGAGGAGAAATGCGTACCATCACGTTTCCGACTTGCTGGATCCCAATGGCCTCGTATCAGTAGCATTCGAGATGACAGGCATCTTATCCGCATGGCTGTAACGGATCGATCCCTGAGTCAAACGATGGGGACGTTTGCAACTGTACGAACGGTTGCACCTGCATGGACTATCAGCTCGAAGACCATGGTTGTTTTTACCCTTGACGCTGCATCACAGACAGAAGGGCCTTCGATGGTGTACGCAACGACGAACCTGGGTGCACGAATGGCAAAACGTCATTTTTAATGATAAATCCACGTTGTGTTTACACCATCATGATGGTCGCATCCGTGTTTGGTGACATCGCGGTGAACTCACATTGGATGCACATTCTCCAGATCTCTCACCAATTGAAAACATCTGGTCAATGGTGGCCGATCAACTGGCTCGTCGCAATACGCCAGTCACTACTTTTGATGAACTGTGGTATCGTGTTGAAGCTGCATGGGCATCTGTACCTGTACACGCCATCCAAGCTCCGTTTGACTCAATGCCCAAGCGTATCAAGGCCGTTATTACGGCCAGAGCTGGTTGTTCTGGGTACTGATTTCTCAGGTTCTACGCACCCAAATTGCGTGAAAATGTAATCACATGTCACTTCTAGTATACTCGTTAATCATCTGCATTCTTCTTGGTGTAGCAAGTTTAAGGCCAGTAGTTATGTGGTGTGTGTGTGTGTGTGTGTGTGTGTGTGTGTGTGTGTGTGTGTGTGTGTGTGTGTGTGCGTGCGTGTAAGCGAGCGCGCGCACCTGTGTAGATAACATCACAGATGATGCTGTAGTGAATCAAGAAGTCGCAACACTGGAAAAGTGTAGCGGAATGCAGGATGATCTATAGGGTATTGACTCTTGGTGCAGGGAATGGCAATTAAGCCTCATCATAAACAAGTGTAAAGTCCTGCGTTTACATAGAAAAGAAGATCCTTTATTATATAACTAAGCAATAGCAGGACAGACAATGGAAGCAGCTACTTACATAAAGCATCTGGGAGTAGACGCGAGGGGCGATTAGAATGTAACGACCATATAAAATCAGTCGTAAGGCAGATGCCTGAGATTCATCGGAAGAATCATCAGAAGTGGAGTCCGTCAACAAAACAAAACTCTCGTTCAGCCAGCGTTTGAGTATTGTTCATCTGTGTGGGATCCTTACGTGGTGGGGTTGGTACAGGACATAGAGGGTATCCAACGGAGAGCAGCACGCTTGTTACGAGCTCATTTAGTAAGCGCGAGATGTTTCGAAACTCCAGTGGTTGACGCTGCAAGAGAGACGTTCTGTATCGTGGTACGGGCTACTGTGGCGAGACGGCACGTTCCTCGTAGAGTCAACCAATATATTGCTTCCGGGAAGCGACCGCAAGGATAAAATGAGAGAGATTATGGGCCACATAGCCTATTTTTCCCGAGAACCAATGGCGACGGTATTAGGAGGAAATACCCTCCGCCCCATACCGTGAGGTGGCTTTCGGTGAATGGATGTAAATGTGATACATGGATTAAAACTGTGTGCCCGACGGGGATTCAAACTCAACTTTGCGTTTCGCAGGAAAGCACAGTACGGACTGAGATATGTGTACACTCCTCACGGTTCTTCGTCACTTAGGTGCACCAGTACCTCCTACGCTCCAAACCTCACAAAAGTTCTCCTGTGAAACTTGCAAGACTGGAGGAAATATGGAGATACGGGTTAACCACAGCCTATAGGATTTCTTCATAACGAACTTTTCACGCTGCAGCGGAGTATGCACCGATAAAAAACTTCCGGCCAGATTAAAACTGTGCGACTGACTTCACGGAAGTTCTCCTGCGAACTTCGTAGGACTAGGATGGAAGAAAAGATGTTTTAGGAGAACTTCTATGAAGTTTGGAATGTACGAGGCCATGTAATTGTGGAACTAAGGCTGTGAGGACGGACAATGAGGCGTGCACCGGTGGCTCCTTAGACAGATCGGAACGAAGGAAGGAAACTTATGGTTTAACGGCCCGTCGACAGCGTGGTCATTAGTGGTTTTTCGGTAAAGCTGGGGAAGGAAATCGGCATTTGCCTGGAGTGATTTAGGGAAATCACGAAAAACCTAAATCTGGATGCCCGGAGGTGGATTTGAACCACCATCCTGCCGAATTTTTACTACTGCGCCACCTCGATCGGGCGATAGATCGTCTGCCCGCAGATGATCCTAGGTTCAAAGCCCCTTCTGGCACAGAGTTTCAAGGAAGAACGATAGAAGTGAGAATCTGACAACCCGTCGACAGCGTGGTCATTGGATACGCAGCTCAGGCTCGGACAGTTTTTGTCAGGGATGGTGAAGGAAACCGGCTTTGTCCTTTGAAAGAAACCATACCAGAATAAGCCTGGAATTATTTAGGAAAATCACGGAATACCTAAATATGGATGGGTTACACTCTGGCTGACACTTGATGAACACGTTGCAGTTCGGAAGAACAAGAGGCACATTCTGTCTTGTGTCGACTATTACGTATCGGCCAGTGAGGATTCGTACTGCGCGGCCTCTTATGGCAATGTGTGAAAAGGCAGAGCACTCCCGTGTTCCTACTGACATTGGATCAAAATGTTCAAATGTTTCTAAATCTAATGTCCCTAGACTTACAAACTACTTAAACTGACATCCACTAAACACAACTCACCCATGCCCGAGGGAGGACTCGAAACTCCGACGAAAGCAGCCTCGCAGTCCGTAGCATGATGCCTTAGATTAGATCAGATTAGATTAATACTTGTTCCATAGATCATGAATACGACACTTTGTAATGATGTGGAACGTGTCAGGTTAATAAAAGTTGCCTGTACGAGATATTGAATTACACAAAATATTGTATGACCAAATAAATTTTTTATTTTTATTTATTTTCTATTTTTCTTTTTTTTTCTCTCTTTTAGATTTACTAATTTATATCTAAAAATCCATCCAATGATTAGAAGGAGTTGTCATTCACAAAGTCTTGTAATTTACTTTTAAATAATAGTTGTCTATCTGTCAGGCTTCTGATGCTGTTTGGTAGGTGACCGAAGACTTTTGTGACAGCATAATTCATCCCTTTCTGTGCCAAAGTGAAGATCATCATTTCTCCTGGCGTTATAGCTGTGCACACTGCTAATACTTTTGTACTGGGTTGGATTATTAACAACAAATTTCATAAGTGATTATATATACTGTGAAGTTACTGTGAGGATACCTAAATCCTTAAATATATGTCTGCAGGACGATCATGGGTGGGTTCCAGCAATTATTCTGATTACACGCTTTTGTGCAATGAATACTTTTTTACTCAATGATGATTTACTACAGAATATGCAATACGAAAGCAGTGAATGAAAAAAGGCATAGTAAGCTAATTTACTGAGATTGTTATCGCCAAAATTTGCAGCAACCCTAATAGCATACGCAGCTGAACTCAGATGCTTCAGTAGACCATCAACGTGTTGCTTCCAGTTTAATCTCTCATCAATGCAAACACCTAAAATATTTGATATTTGTTCCTTAGCTACGGACTTCTGTGCAAAGTCTATATTTATTACGGAAGTTGTGCCATTTACTGTAAGGAACTGTGTACACTGTGTTTTATCAAAATTTAATGAGAGCCCGCTTGCTGAGGACTACTTAATAATTTTGTGAAAAACATTATTTACGTTACAACACTTAGTTCTTGTTTTTTGGATGTTATTACTATACTTCAAGAAAAAAATAAAAAAATAAAACTAACTTTGCATCTTCATCAATGTAAAATGGCAAGTCATTCATGTATGTCAGGAACAGTAAAGGACTCAAGACCGAACCCTTTGGGACCCCATTCTTGATAGCTCCCCATGAGGAATCAGCTGGTGTTTTGAGATTACAAGAACCACTTATTTCAACTTTCTTCTTTCCTGCAGCTATGTATGACCACGTGCTCGATATTGGTGTAGTTATTGTTGTTTCGAGGAGTTGGAGGGGACTGAACAGCTCGGTCATCAGTCCCTAATGGTGCCTCACAATAAGCGATAGTACAAGATGTTCTTTTTAAAATGATTTCTAATCCATAGTCTACAGAAATAAGTGAGAATAATATTCCTTCAATAAAAAAACCGTCTTGATTGAGATTGTTTTATTCTTTAATGACGTGTTTCTTTCTTTAGCAGGGCGTCCTCAGATTATCAGTGTGACAGATACCTCTCCTAGGTAATCTATAAACTACAACATATAGGACAGAAAGGCCGGGCTTTTACAGTACGTTTTACCGCGCATCTTCTTACGAGAAAAAGACCATCTCAGAAAAAAAAAAAAAAAAAAAAAAAAAAAAAAAAAAAAAAATTCCCCTTTTGCGGAACATACAAGAGCCTCCGAACATCAACGTCCTATCATTGACAACATGCAAATTTTACACAATGCACAGAAGGGGCGAAAGTTAAATTTACTGGAAGAGTTTGAGATAGCGAAGCGCACTTACTTTGGACACCCACACCTCCTTAACGATCAGTAATTCTTTTATTTAAAAGTACCAACACAATCTGTTAACTTGTCCTGCTTAATAACCTCCCTCTCGTTAAATTTGCATTCAAATAGCTAGAGTCATCTGTCCCGTCTTATACACCGGCTTCCTGCGTTACTCCCTACCCACATTCCCTTATTATCTGTACAAGTCGGCGGAGCAGCACACCACGCCCGCCCACCGCCCGTGATCGCAGTTGTAAACATGAGCTTTTCTTGTATCATCAGACACTGCCGCTTCTATTAAGGTAATTTTAAAAATCGGGTTGTTTGCTTTTCACATCATTACCGAGTACGTTCCAACACTAATTCGTCGTCACCCTACCGTTTGTAGGGCTACAGGGAGTCCACAATTCCAAAAACATAGAAACATTGCAAACCAACCTACGGTATCACTTCACGGAGACCGCCTTGTAAGCTTTATTATTTATACTATCTACTTACCACAAGCCCATGTCCCATTACCCCCATTTTGTAATCCCTCCTTGCAATTTTGTGTAAAATTTTGCCACGCAGATAATATGAGTATGCCCTGATAAAGAGCGAAACGCGTCATTAAAGAATAAAACAATATGCAATCAAGACGGGTTTTTTATTGAAGAAAGATTTTTAATTGTGGTGCCTTAGTTCTTGTTGAACAAGTGTTTCGAGAACCTATAATACTATTGTAACACGTAAGGAAACATTAGCTGAAAATGCCCCGAATCGTCTGTAATCATCTTCTACTGTTGGTTGAATTATTTAGACACACAACCTCAGTCTCCATGCACACCACCTAAACGCAAAGAGGAGGAGTTGTTAAATGTGTCTGACACCATGCAGAAGAGCCCAGCAAAATGCATCTGGTCGTGCACGTTATTCCAAGGAACCAACATTGTATTGGGTTCCGTGTGCTCTTCATACGTGTGTGAATCACAGTTGCCTCGCAGCCGTTTTGGACAGTAATACTTCGCCTTGTACAGTATGCACGGAAAGAGTTTACAGACATAGTCACTTAGCAAATGCTTCCACCCTTGGCCAGAAATTTAGTGATCATGTCCTTCATCCCCTTTTAGAACCAAAGATAAATCGCTGCACTCCACTCCAAATTCATTCCCAGACACTGTTTATAGACACTTCGCTACTATAGTGCTGCCACCTGCAGCTTGTCAATAAACATTGCAAGTTGATGTGGAACATAGGCGGTTCAAATGTTTCTAAAGCTATGGGACCAAACTGCAGTGGTCATCAGTCCCTAGACATACAAACCATTTATAATAACGTATGCTAAGGACAAAACACACACACGGCTGAGGACTCGAAGCTCCGGCGGGAGTGGCCAGTATATCTATTTATTGCTGATATAGAAACTACAGACGTGCAATTTTTTTTCCTGTTTTTTGTAACTAATTTCCGAATTTATAAATTTATACAGCTGCATGTATTACATATAGTATCAACACTCGCGTATTCAGTTGCAACATTGTTTGAAAATTTCAAAACTTTCGGAGATTTGTAATTAGTAGCATCTATATTTTATATAAAGTAGAAACATAAATGTTCATTTCTAGAAAATCTGTTGACTCTGAAAGTTCTTAACACATTTCGATGAAACTTCATATGATGTTGCATTGTAATAAACCGTTATGTGTAATAATGGGGAACGTTGTAAAAATGTTCTTTCGTTCAGAATCGTTAATATCCTATTGTTCTTGACGGGTTCCTTTGAAATTTTAAGCTAACGTTACATTCAAATACGGGAGGTTCTTTCATGTAGATATTTGTTTAGTTTGGAATATATAACCTACATGGGTCATTCTCAGAATTTGTGTATCTTTGAGTTCCAAGTCAAAATATGTTTTTTTTAAATGCATTTAAGTATTTCGTAGATATCTTGAATTTAGTTAAAAACTATATTAAATTATACATTTACTTGTTTTTAAATAAAATTGTTTAATTTTGTTAAAATTTGAGTAAAAGTTTGTGAGATCTCACCTCCGTTACTTGTCCCCTACACCAACTTTGATTACATTAAGTTAAATTGTAAAAGGTATGATAATTTTTAAACAGTTTAACTGTTAGAAAACTTATTATCAAACATTACTGAAATTTTTACTTAAAATAATTTTTAACGTGCTTTAAACATTATTATATCCCCGTCTCATGCTACAGCCTCACCACCGTGAATAAAAGTAATTACTTCAATAAATGTCTCATAGTGTGCTCTGGTAGCTTTCTTCTTCATGTAAGGAGAACTGCAAGTGGCCACCTTGATCCTTAGTCAGTAAGATTGTAGTGCTTAAGTTTAATTATTACAGTGTCAAGGGAATACGTTAACATTAATGATCCTCTCCTCCATTACTCCATTTTTCTGAGTAAGTTGTAATCATTTATAGTTGTTATTTGTATCAATTGATCACAAATTATTGTAAATTGTCACTAAGGAGATAGGAAACGCTAACCTCAAAAGAATCAGCTCAGTATCTGATTTTGTTAAGGTTTCTCACCTCCATTACCCTCACCTCAGTGAAAACTAATCTTCACGGAGGTGAGCATGTAGTAATGGAATGGTGGCTAATGACTAAATGTTGAACTAAGCTCTTATTTATCAAATGAGAAAAGTTATGTCCATATATACATATAAGAGATATTTACCTTATGTCTATATAGCTAGGCAGTCATCTTTTTAAAAATGATTTAGACTGTAATTTGAAATTTATTTTCTTTTTGAAAAACAGTAATGGAGTTATGGGGCTTTCATAACGTTAATAAGGCATCAGTTTAACGAATATCAAGGTATTATAGTGTATTCTTTCAGATGTATTAGCTGTGTACTCATTTTCATGATTATATCATGGAACAAGTAAAAAAGCAATCTACGAAAGCCAACAATGTAAAGAAAAGACAATGTGTCAGCCGTTAGAGAAAAGAAAAATTGATCCATTGTCGTATGAAGAAGCGAAAAGAAAGATATCATGCTCGTAAGCAAGCCTGAAAAATCAACACTATTAATCAGTTGACGAATAGAAAAAAAGAAAGATGAAGAAAGACTGGCGTCGACATAGCAAACTATGCTACAATTTGAAGAAAAGATCGGATGACTTAGAGAACATGATTGAAGCAAACACTACTCCAGGTAGTCCTGGAAGCTTACTAGGTGAAAGTCTAGACAATATGCCTGCTACAAAGGAAACTGCAGGAAAAATGAAAAGGCGCAGAAACGGAATCAAAAAATAAATAACTTGTAGAAAGCCTTAAACAAGCTGTAACAGGGCTACTAAATATAAAAAATAGCTCAGCTATTAAGTACCTTTAAGAAAAATACTTCGATAAGTAGTAGATAAGAGTAGATGACATACCCTCAGAACTACTAAAGTCTCTGGGAGAGCCAGCCATGACAAAACTATTTGAAATGGTGTGTAGGATTTATGAGACAGGCGAAATACCCTCAGACTTTAAGAAAAATGTAATAATCCCCATTCCAAAGAAATCAGGCGCAGACAGGTGTGAAAATTACAGAACCATTAGTTTGATAAGTCATGGTTGCAAAATTTTAACACGAATTATCTACAGGAGAATGGAAAAGCTGGTAGAAGCTGACCTTGGGGAAGATCAGTTTGGATTCAGGAGGAACGTAGGAACCAGGGAGGCAATACTCACTTTACGTCTTATCTTAGAAGATAGATTAAGGAAAGGCAAACCTACATTTTTAGCTTTTGTAGATTTGGAGAAAGCATTTGACAATGTTGACTGGAATACACTGTTTCAAATTCTGAAGTCAGCAGGGGTAAAATATAGGGAAAGGAGAGTTATTTATAACTTGTACATAAGCCAGACCGCAGTTATTAGACTCGAAGGGTATGAAAGGGAAGCATCAGTTGGGAAGAGAGTAAGACAGGGTTGTAGCCTTTCTCCGATGTTATTCAATTTGTACATCGAGCAGGCGGAGAAGGAAAGCAAGGAAAAATTTGGAATAGGGATTAAAGTTCAGGGGGAAGAAATAAAAACATTGCGTTTTGCTGATGACATTGTAATTCTGTCAGAGACAGCAAAGGACCTGGAAGAACAGTTGAATGGAATGGACAGTGTGTTGAAGAGAGCGTATAAAATGAACATTAACAAGAGCAAAACAAAAATAATGGAATGCGGTCTTAGAAAATCGGGCGATGCTGAAGGAATTAGATTAGGTAACGAAACAATGAAGGTGGTAGATGAGTTTTGTTACTTGGGTAGTAAAATAACATGTGATGGTCGCAGTACAGAGGATATAAAATGCAGAATGGCAATGGGAAGGAAAGCATTTTTGAAAAAGAGAAATTTGCTAACATCGAACATTAATTTAAGTGTAAGGAAGTCTTTTCTGAGGGCATTTGTGTGGAGTGTTGCCTTGTACGGGAGTGAAACATGGACGATAAGCAGTGCGGACAGGAAGAGAATAGAGGCTTTTGAAATGTGGTGCTACAGAAGAATGCTGAAGATTAGGTGGGTAGATCGCATAACCACTGAAGAAGTACTGAACAGAATTGGTGAGAAAAGGAATTTTTGGCATACCCTGACTAAAAGGAGGGATCGCTTGGTAGGACACATTCTTAGACATCGAGGAATCGTAAATTTAGCATTGGAGGGAAGTGTGTGGGGTAAAAATCGCAGAGGGAGACCAAGAGACGCGTATAGTAAGCAGATTCAAGTGGATGTGGGTTGCCGTTCTTATGAGGAGATGAAAAGGCTTGCTCAGGATAGAGTAGGGTGGAGAGCTGCATCAAACCAGTCTCCGGACTGAAGACCATAACAACAACTTCGATAAAAAATATAGGGAAGCTTGTCAAAAATGACCGTCTCAACACAAGTTAGGAAACATTTATTTTTTGAGCAGGTACTAATAAAACAATTAAAAGAAAACCTTCAAAACAAACAAACGTATAGAAAATTAATAACAGGAGTTGCCGGAAAAATCATAAAAAAAGAACCAGACTGATTTCTACTCTTCATCTTGTACTGTCACTATTCTGAAGTTGACAGTGACTCCGGAGATGAAGTGTGATAGAAGTGTGGAAAAGTAAATGTGAATGACTTTGTCATCACAATGATCATAAGGAAAAGGAAAAAAATTCACTATTATGTGGCAATGGTTAAGACGAACATCTTATAAGCTTTTTGATAAAGTCTAGAAGCAATTTCTTTGTATTTCATGAAAAAGAAGATGTATCTTATGTAAAAGGATGTGAGATTGTGCCAATTTTAAATTCGCGAAAAGATCAACAACTGTGGTCAATACAACTTCGATTATTTGATAAATTATAATATTTCAACCTGATATACTGTATTTGTATCACGATATATTCTAATTTTAGTAGTACAAACAATAAATAAGATTCATTTTATGTTTCAATAGCAATTATATCCTCCATTCTATACAATATTCAAATATATGAGTCAGTTGTCACCTCCGAGATATATATATATATATATATATATATATATATATATATATATATATATATATATATATATATATATATATATACATGGCAAGAAAAATCCATCATGGAATGCCAAATTGCGACACTACACAGCAACTGTAAGAAGTGCTGCACTTTATGCATCAGAAACGATCACACTCGGTAAGAGAGCTTGTATATAGTTGGAGAAGGAGAAGCGGAAAATTTTAAAAGACATATGGAGATATCTGGGTGCACAGAACACGAGAGGAACTGTACGAAACTTTTGAACATATATCGATCGAGATACGGAAAAGGAGGTTAAGATTTGTTGGGCACATCATGAGGATGGACGATGAGAGGTTGACTAAGAACATATGGAATGCAACATGTCATATGGCGAACAAGTGGGTGAAAGAAGTCAGAGATGACTGGAAGACTGTAGGAATAATCTGCAGGCACTGGTGCAGGACGGGGAGAAGTATAAACGGTTGGTGGATGGTCACAAGTGGCCAGACACCAAAATCAAAGTCATCATAACAGAAGAAGAAAGAAACAGAAAAAGCGAGAGAATGAAGAGGTGTTGGGAAGAAAGAAGACGTCCTAAACAAGCCACACGTGATCCTGGAGGGTCCTAACGAAGCAGACGAAGAATGAAATATATATATATATATATACATATATATATATATATATATATATATATATATATATATATATCATTTAGTTATTTTCTAAATTTAAAAATGAATAAATTGTTTTACTGTATATGCACTTTTTCTGAGAATGACCCACATATATACGTACAACTATTTTCAGTTTTTGAAACAACGTTTACGTATTATAAAATGTAAACGAATTCTTATATGGCATACATTAAACCATAGAATACGTAAATATAAGGGCGTATTCCAATGCAACTTCGTGTCAAAATTTTATATCATTTGGTTAAGAACTTTCGGAGATAGAACATTTTGAACATAACACTAAAGAAGGCTCTAGGTTAGACATAATTGTAAGAGGAAGGGGAGTAATTTGACAAAGAGTTACGAGGAGGACATGGAGAGGTTGGCGAGATAGGCAGGGTGAGGGAGGATGTGAAGATGCACAGAAAGAAAGGCGGAGCAGATTGACAAAGAGATGGTGATGAGGTATTCAGGGGGGGGGAGGGACATGGGAAGGAAGAGGGGAGGAGGATATGGACAACGGGGGACAGAGAGAGAGAGAGGACGTGAGCGAAGAGTGGGGGCATAGAGAGAGGGTGACAGAAAAGTGAAAAAATTGTTCAAATGTTTGTAAATCTATCGGACCAAACTGCGTGGTCATCAGTTTGTAGCTTACAAACAACTTAAACCTAGGTAAACTAACCTAAGGTCAAACACACACACACCCATACCCCAGGGAGGACTCGAACCTCCACGGCGAGCAACCGCACGCTCCGCAGCGAGACGCTTTAGACCGCTCGGCTACTCCACAGCGGCAGAAAAGTGAGACCAGGGGGTGTAGCAAGTATATCAAATTGCCACAGCATTATCAAATTACACGTGTTAAAATGTTAGCTTTCTCTTTTCTTTCTTTCCAATTTCACCTAAACAAGCCGCAGGAATGCGTAACTGGGTACAGCTAGTAAATAATATACTAGCTGAAAAACCAGCGTCGCCCAGTACTTACTTATTCGAGTCTTAAGAGTTAGTCCATTTCTCCTTTCCTTTCCTCTCTCTGTCTACCTTGTTTCTGTCCATCTCCCGCCCCCTCACTGTCCTCCTCCTCTCTCTTTCTGTTCATCACCATCTTTCGTCTCTCATTTCCTGCTACCCCTCTCTCTGCTCATATCCAGGTTCCCCTTTCTCGTTACAAATGAGAAACCTTCAGCCATTACTTTTGGATTTTAATTACTAGTTTCGAGAATACACTATTCTCTTCTTCAGATCCCGTATCAGACAATAACAGTAGTTAACAACGTAGATGTGTGGTATCGTATATATTCTTTCTCATCGGTGTTTCTTTGTGGGTGCGCCATATCTCCCTTATTACATATGGGATCTTTCTCCATTAATGCCGAAAAATACACAGATAGTTTAAAGTTATTTGTTTCACAAAAAAACTTTATTTTGAAAAAGTTTGTACGGTTCGTACAATCTAAGTTGATACCCGGCGAACGATCGTAAATGAGACATGTATTTACGGTTACTCCCATCAACCATCGCATCGACTATCAACTTAGTTTCCGCGGCAGATATAAAAGCAATGTAGAAGGTGCCATCTATTTACAATCTGTTTAACTTACAGGAACGACAGCTCATGCGGTTGTTCAAATTCTTTATGCAAGCCAAACACCTTCTTTGATATAAGCATAGTTTATCACACGATTTCGGTTATACACATATAATTTAACTAACAGGCACGACAGCTCTTGCAGTTGTTTAGATTCTTTACGCAAGCTTAGTTTATCACGAGTTTCTGTTTAATACGTCGATGCACAACAGCCCAAGGTCAAACGCTTCAAAGGGCAGGATTATATTTCGCTTCAAAGGGCAGGATTATATTCCGCATGGACAGTTATACGTCGCTCATTCAGTGAAATTTATGTTTGTGCTAAAGACACATACAACCAAAAGTAAACGATGATCACACAGTAACTACTAACATTGTTTTCAAAGAAGTTTTGTAAAATAAACAAGTTTTCAAAAAATAATAAAAACATGAAAAAGTCAATAGGTGAATTTTATATATGTTTCACCATTAATCATATTGAATTTATTTATATAATTTTTCTTACAATGAGACTGATATTTTTACTACTATTTAAAGTTTATTGTCTTTTATATACATGTACTTGCATCTGCCTTTTCTCAATTACTTTCTTACCTATCTGTGACTGATCAGGTAGAGTACGAATTATTCGCATGGGTCAACTAGTTAAATATTAAGTTACAAACATGACATCAGTTGTTTGTAATGAAATAACTTTGAAATATTAATATTAGTCAAAGTATGGGTAAAAATTTTATAATACAGGCATTAATTGCATGGTTCATATGAAATTAACGATCGCCAGTAATCGTCATTACGATTGATTGGGTGGGTGTATCTATGATAGCAATGCAGATAACTGAATTAAATGCTTATAAAATAAGTAATTAGCTGTAATCGGCTTAGGGACGGTTGTAAAAAGTCTGACATTTGCAGAGTAATATAAGTAATAAATGTCATGGTTAATGTTAATGTAGAATGGTTATAGCACAACGTGCCTTGACGGTAATATTATCACTGTATAGTTAAGTTTTACACCATTTCTTTTACAAATAAACTGTAATGTTCATAAAGGGAGAAGGATTACTGTTCAGCAGGCGTTTTTGGAAGCCAAGTGTATAAAAAAAACTATGATAATGAGTCTAACGTCCATGCATAGAAAATAAATATATTTGTGAAAATTAAAACAAAATAAGGGATGGGGGTTGTAGGGGGGATGGGAAAGAGAGGGAAGAGGGAGAAGAGGGGGAAGAGGGGAGGAGTATGGTCTATGTACCTTCATAAATATAGTTCCGAATATGACAGTGGATTAAGGTCTCGACATAATATTATTACTTCCCTTTCTCTGTCAGCCAGCTGTCTGTCGAGCTCCTGCGGCGGTTAGCCGTGCGCATTGGGGCGCTGTGCTGAGGTGCGCACGACCGTTCGCTGTCGGGGGGCCGGCCGCGGTGGCCGAGGAGACAGAGGCGCTCCAGTCACGGTCTGCACGGCCACTACGTTCGGGGGTTCGAATCCCCCTCGGGCATGGATATTTGTGCCGTCTTAGTTGTAGGTAGTTCATAAGTAGTTTGTAAGTTTAGGGACTGATGACCCCGTAGTTAAGTCCCATAAGCTACACAAACATTTGAACATTTGCTGTCGGGGGTTCGAGTTCCCCCTGGGGCATTGGTGTTTGCTTTGTCCTTAGGTCAGTTTACCTTAGTTTAAGTAGTTTGTAAACTACGGACTAGTAACTCAACAGTTGAGTCCGATAGATTTACAAACAAACATTTGGTAAAAACCTGTCACATCATGCACCACATATTCCAGTCAGCTTAAGGAAATTCATGAAGAGCTGACAGGAGCAGTGGTGCCAATAGGGGGGGGGGGGGGTTATTACGCATTGAAATTTCTAGGTGGTGGTGGGGGGGGATATTAGTACTTCTTATCAGACTGAGGTGGGGGCGGGCTTTCTAAAACAATTTACAAAACGTGAAATAAAATGTATTCAATTTCAATATCAAATGGCAGAATTGGACCTGATATCTCGGGTGTGTGTGTGTATGTCCGGACAATAGTGTTCACAATTGTCCAGATAGACGTCTGTAGAGTTGTAAGGAAAGGAAGAGAATGAGACAGAGTACATCCAACCAATACCTATTATTTACGACATATCTGGCTTTTCACTTCAAGAGAATACAGTTTCCAGTGAGTCTTGCATTTTCTGTTACGATTATTAAACCCTCAGGGCAATCTATTCAATACTGTGGAGTGGATTTGACATGCCCACAGTCTCACGCGGACAACTTTGTCACTCGCTCATGGGTGGCCTTTCCAAAAAAAAAAAAAAAAAAAAAAAAAAAAAAAAAAAAAAAAAAAAAAAAAAAAAAAATCATATTAGATCCTGTACAAGTAACAAATATTTTTATACTAATGTTATGAATTTAATTAATGTTACATGTCATTTGTATTTTGTTTACTGTCTTTCTTGGTTTGCGTACTGTACTTAGAACTTTGTATATTATGCAAGACAGCCTTATTTCTATATAAGGAACACATTGTTGGGGCGATCTAAAATTGTTTAGTAAGAGGTTTTCAGCCAAGATCGCTTTCTTCTTTTAAATATATGACCGGTTTCGGCGTGCTAGAGGCCATCTTCAGACCTAATACGTCGAGTTTTTTTTACAATATGAGCTGCATTATATACAGCAAAAAATCTTATCTACAATTACATACCTGTCGTAATTTTTTTACATCACTGCTATAACAACAATTTCTAATATAGCACACTGGTACACATCAATATTGATGTGTCACGCAAATAAAATTTACATATCAATAATAAAATGACAGAATCCATCCTTCTCAAGGTTTACGTTGGAGGCTCTTCAGAATCAAGCTCAGTACTGACTTAAGTGAAGCACAATATTGACTATTAGGCGGGAAATCATATACAAAGATGTTACGTAGATAAGCTATTGTACATTACCTACGGTCTATGCCTGTGAGGCAATTGTGTTTTTTCCCCCTGCACCTTTTTTTATTTAAATATGGTATATACATAAATTACATTATTACATAAAATAACATTTCATATACATTGCATGTCATACATAAATATTTTGTATAAAGTACAATGCTATGCACCACAGTGTAGGGGTGCTTTGTCAAATATAAAAATAAAGAAGTCAGTATCATATCAGATGGACAAGAAGGGAATTTTAAAATTGTTATATTATAATAATAATTTTTTTAGTAAAACTATGATTAAAACCAGATTTCATATAAGTGAACATGCCTTGGAAAATAGTTTTCATGTGCAAAGGAATCAATTGTATAGAATGTGCTATCCACATTCTACCTTTGTGTGGCATACAATGGCATCAAGAGCTTAGGTTATTGTCCTAGATGGATTGTAAATAAGGTATGGTATCACACGTAAATATTATTTGCGTGACACATCAATATGGATGTATATTAGAAATTGTTGTTATAGCAGTGATGTAAAAAAATTACGACAGGTATGTAATTGTAGCTAAGATTTTTTGCTGTATATTGTTATACTGTCATATTGTAAACAACTCGATGTACTAGGTCTGAAGATGGCGTCTAGCACGCCGAAACCGGTCATATAATTAAAAGAAGAAAGCGATCTTGGCTGAAAACCTCTTACTAAGTCTTATTTCTTATGTATTCTTCTATAAATGTAACATTTTTTTAGAAAAAGGAGATGGACAGAGAGAGGAGGGATGGAAGAAGTATTAATTGAAGGCAGGAATATATAAATAAATACCCGGGCACCGCCGGGTTTTCGGCTAGTTTTTATACATATCGGCTGGAGTGGTGAAGCTGTGCGTTGTGGGTGCCGGCAGAACTGGGAGGGCGAGGTGTCGACGCGGGACAACGTGCGCTACACCATCCTGAACCTGCAGACGAGGCTGCGGCCCGGCCCGCCGCGTGCCGTGCGCATCTTCGTCAGGTACGGGGAGCGAGACCCGGTGCCGCGGCTGCGCTCCATCGCGCTCAACGGACGACGCATCTGCCCAGAGGACGGCGCCGCCGAGTCCGGTGAGTGGCGCCAGACAGCGCTCTGCCCAGCAGCTGATGATCCGCGTGTCTTACACTGTTACACACATTAAATGAAGCAGCACTGCCCGCAAAAAATCTTGTGCATTTACTGTCGCAAATGGATTTCAGTATTAAAAGTTCAAATGTCTGTAAATCTATCGGACCAAACTGCGTGGTCATCAGTCCGTAGCTTATAAACTACTTAAACCTAGGTAATTAAAAAATGTTCAGTCTCTGTTGCAATATTGCAACAGAGACTGAACATTTTTTAATTATTCAACACTGTTGCTGCACCAGCCGCCACCACCACCACCATCATGGAAGGGAATGAAATACTTAAACCTAGGTAAACTAACCTACGGACAAACACACACACACACACACACACACATGCCCCAGGGAGGACTCGAACCTCCACGGCGAGCAACCGCGCGCTCCGCAGCGAGTCTCTTTAGACCGTTAGACTACTCCACAGCGGCGGATTTCAGTATTACGTGGTAACCAGTTAACAAGGAAAGTACTTGGGCTCGAACAAACACATATACACCAAAATTGTATGAGAGATAATGCAAAGAACCCTTACTGCATTATTGCACTAGTGAAACTTCCGCATCTGCAAAACTCTGCAGTCGTCCGTTACAGCCCTCTGCGTGTGCCTTGCCACATTGCACTTTGACCTGACGGTTCGCCAGTAGGGACGGTGCAGTGTGCCACCAAAGTTGCGTTTTGTGATGTTATTTGTGTGGTGAAGCGTCAGATGGGACGGCGATTGCTAATCAATCCTGCTAATGTATTGCGATTAGTTGAGATGAAGTTACGAAGAACCATTCTTCGTGAAGATGGTATTAGTTTAAGATGAATCATTCGCATGCTGTCTCGTATCTGTTATGGTACAGAAATATGAGCATAAGTAAGATACTGTTGTAACACTAACACATAATGATGATAATAGGGATGATAATGACGTACAACTCATTGCAATCGGTATTGCTACGGTAAGTGCGGGAAGAGGCGATGGAAGCAGTGGCAGTGAATACCAACAGTCTGCCGAGAAAGAGGTTAAAGTTGACCCTATCATTGCGGCTTTTGATGACAATACGCTATAGAACATGTACAATGATTATTACATAAGTTATAATTAAGATATGTGCATTACATATGGCGTCTACAATTACATCTACAGTGCTATCTAGAGCATCATTGCAGACTTTTGCATAAAAACGGCACCCATTGAGGTGTACGCAGAGATCCCGTAAGCAAACGTCCATACAGATATGTTTCTTCAAGCCCATGTACTTTCTTTGTAAGTCGAAGCAAGGCCCCTGGAGAACAGGACATTTCCTCAGAACTACTGATATCACTGCGAGAGCCAATCATAACAAAACTATTTCACGTAGTGCTTAAGATGGATGAGACAGTAGACATACCATCAGACTTTACGAAAAATGTAATAATCCCCATTCCAAAGAGAGCAGGCGCACACAGATGTGAAAATTACAGAACCATTAGTTTAATAAGTCATGGTTGAAAAATTTTAATACGAAGTATTTACAGAAGGATGGAAAAGCTGGTATAAGCCGACCTCTGGAACGATCACTTTGGGATTCAGGAGAAATGTTGGAACACGGGAGGAAATCCTCACTTTACAGCTTATCTTAGAAGGTAGAATAAGGAAAAGCTACATTTCTAGCTTTTGTAGATTTGGAGAAAGCTTTTGATAATGGTGATTGGAAACCACTCTTTCAGATTTTAAAATCAGCAGGAGTAAAATATAGGGAACCACTTGTACCAAAACCAGACAGAGTTGAAGGGCATGAAAGGGATGCAGAGGTTGGGAAGGGAATAAGACAGGGTTGTAGCCTTTCTCCAATGCAATTCAGTTTGTACATTGAGCAAGCTATAACCGAAAGCAAGGAGAAATTTGGAGAAGGAATTAAAGTTCAGAGTCAAGAAATAAAATCATTGCGTGACTTTGATGATATTGTGATTTTGTCAGAGACAACAAAGGACCTGGAAGAGCAGTTGAACGGGATGGACAGTGCGTTGAAAGGTGCATACAAGATGAACATTAACAAGAGCAAAACAAGGGTAATGGAGTGCGGTCTAAGAAAATCAGGCGAGTCTGAAGGAATTAGATTAGGCAACAAAACAGTAAAGGCGGTAGATGAGTTTTGTTACTTGGGCAGTAAAATAACACACGATGGTCGTAGTACAGAGGATATAAAATGCAGAATGGCAATGGGAAGAAAAGCGTTTTTGAAAAAGAGAAATTTGTTAACATCGAATATTAATTTAAGCGTAAGGAAGTCCTTTCTGAAGGCAATTTGTATGGAGTGTTACCTTGTATGGGAGTGAAATGTGGACGATAAACAGTGCGGAAAGGATGAGGATAGAGGCTTTTGAAATGTGTTGTTACAGAAGAAGGCTGAAGATTAGGTGGGTGGATCACGTAACTAATGGGGAAGTACTGGACAGAATTGGGGAGAAAAGGATTTTCTGGCATACCTTGATTAAAAGAAGGGATCAATTGGTAGGACACATTCTTAGATATAAAGGAATCGTGAATTTAGCATTGGAGGAAAGTGCGTGAGGTAAAAATCTCAGAGGGAGACCAAGAGATGAATACAGTAACCAGAATCAAATGGATGTAGGTTGCCGTCCTTATGAGGAGAAGAAGAGACTTGCTAAGAATAGAGTAGGGTGGAGAACTGCATCAAACCAGTCTCCGGACGAAGACCACAACAACAGTAACCATCTTCATGCAGATGTTAAATCAAAATAAAGAAATATGCAAAGTCAAAGCTATATCAAAGAAATTCAATCTCCAATGGTTTCTACATACCAGAAATTCACGAGATGCTACATGAATTATGGCGTTACACCTATATCTGATCTATTCCATAACACAATTTCCAGTTATTGCATGATAATCATTTTCTGTGTCAGGTGCACATTATACTGAGCCAACTATTAACAAGATCTGTGCAGCTGGACTCTGTAATAGGCGGTGCCTAGCACCCTCTTTATTGCATCTTTAAGAAATAACAAAATACAAAATTTTCATATATTACACAAGTAAGAAATAACATGGAAAAACAAAATCATTTCATCCAGACACAGTATGTATGGCCAAGAGAAAATATAATCTTCATAGGTCGGAACAAAACTTTCCTTATTACTAATAAAAACTGTTTTAAAGTATTGGATAAAACAGCAAAATACAAAAATGGTAAAAAAAATTACAATATTCGGTGGAGCAGATCTTACATTAAAGTTGTGAGGAGGAATCCTGAGTCGTGTCGGGATAACTCATTGGTAGAGCGCTTGCCCGCGAAAAGCAAAGATCCCATGTTCGAGTCGCGATCCTGGCACACAATTTTAATCTGCCAGGAAGTTTTATATCAGCGCACACTCCGATGCAAGGCGAAAGTTTCATTCTGGAAACATCCCTTAGGCTGTGGCTAAGCCATATCTGCACCATATTTTTTCTGCCAGGAATGCTAGTTTGGCAAGGTTCGCAGGAGAATTTCTGTGAAGTTTGGGAAGTAGGAGGCGAGGTACTGCCATAATTAAAGTTGTGAGGATGGATCGTGAGTCATGTCGGGATAGCTCAGTGGTAGAGCGATTTCCCGCGAAAGGCAAGGTCCCAGGTTCGAGTTCCGGTTCCGGTTCCGGTACACAACTTCAATCTGCCAGAAAGTTTCAGAAGTTACATTGGTCAAAACAGTTAGGGGATCAGTTGAGATATCTATGATCTAAAGTATTCTCATCGGAGAGTGAACTAAAATGGTTCGACGTCTTTCTGTCTGTTCTACGGAGTGTAGGCGACAACATTACGGCAACCGAAATAGTGGTAATGACAGAAATTTGCTACAGAGGGGCTTGGTGTAGACTGATGTTTACTATACCGAACGAATTACACAAGCCGTTGGGCTAAGATAGCGTAGTGAGCAGGTAGTGCAATGTTACTACTACGTCACTCATTCAATGCTATGGCACGGGGAGCCATAGGAAGTTTGGAAGCGGGACAGACGCGCACCGAGATGGTTACAACTATTGGAGGCTCCAAAAGTGTATTTTCCAGTACCCGGACTCGATTTCAGAAAACATGAACCGTTTACAGAAGGCAAGGCCAAGGTTGTCCATGGATAACATCGGCAAGAGCTCACCGTTATCTCCGTTAATAGCCCGTCGAGATAGGAGGTTGAATGCAACCCAGCTGCAACGCATCCTTTAGGCTGCAGCAAGACACGCAGTATCAACACAAACAGTCCGAAAGCGCCTTCTGTAATGTGGCTTTTTCGCACATAGGTCTACCATGGCTGTACCATTAAGCCGGACAATTGTCATTCCCTTACCTGGAGAGGGGGGGGGGGACGTGGAACAGGAAACATCACCGTATCATGATGGTGTACGAGTGGTGTGGGCAGGAGTCATATTGGCAGACGTAAGGACCTCTATGTCGTTCAGAGAGGCGCTTTTAATGATCAGAGGTTTAGAGACGAGATTCTTCCATCTTGTGTCCTACGCTGATGCCATAAGAGATGAAATTCTTCTGGCTGGACGATAACGCTCGTCGCCACAGAACTGCATCGGTGGCCAACATGCTTGAAGCCAAGGGAACTGAACGAATGGAGTGGGAAATTGTACATCATCATTAGAGACTGATTATGCCTTTTAGCGTTCAGTCTGGAGCAGGGTACCTCTAATAAAATTCAAGATCCTCTATTCAATGCTAACATTGACGCCTCGTCTGATGTTATGCCTTTTACTTCAAAATCATTCTGCACCGAATCTAAGTACTTTCTTCTTGGTCTACCTCGACTCCTCTTACCCTCCGCTGCCGAGTTCATGAGTCTCTTAGGTAACCTTTCTTCTCCCATACGTGTAACATGTCCCCACCATCTAAGTCTGTTCGCTCTAACTGCTTCATCTATGGTGTTCATTCCCAGTTTTTCTTTGATTTCCTCATTATGGACACCCTCCTTCCTTTGTACCCATCTATTAGTACCCGCAATGATTCTTGCTACTTTCATATCTGTAACCTCTACCTTATGAATAAGGTAACCTGTATCCACCCAACTTTCACTCCCATAAAACTAAGTTGGTCGAAAGGTCGGTGGTTCATGGTGTGGGTTCCTGTAGTCATGACATAGTTCATGAACCACGGGCAACGTATGGGTGGCCAAGTAAGTGGTCCTGACAGTTGGGATACCAGTTACTTTGGAATAAGGTTGGGCATCTCGGACATATTCTGAGTCGTGGCCACCTTTGTGCTCAGACGGCAAAGACTACCAAATCCACCGGTTAGTCCCTCAACCGTTAGGGGTAAAACCCAGTGGGCCCCTGGGCAAGTAAGGCTAGCAACCTTCTTCTCAGGTACTTCAATATCATGCTGGCAACAATTAGGGCAACTTGTACACCGAACTTAAATCCGATTGCACATGTCTGGGATGCACTTGTCAGAAGCAACGCAGGCAGATCAGCACCTCCGATAACGGTTGCAGAACTGGATAGTGCACTCATTGAAAAATGGCCAAATATCCCTCGAGAGCTGATTGATAACCTCATAGTGTCCATTCCACGTAGGTGTGCAACAGTACTGGCCGTCCAAAGTGATCACATGCCATATTATAGGGGAACGAGAGTAACGTTTCCGCTATTACGTTACCCCATGGTGCCTCGCTCTAAGTTAACGCCATGGAAACCACAAGTAAAAAGTTGAGACAGGAAAATATCCTACTATGTCACACGCCAATTGCGATATTTCCAAAAAATACGTTACCACATGTATATTCTCTGTGTATATTCTACAGGGTGTCCAGAAAAGGGCTCCCTGATTTCAAAATTAAATATCTCGAAAACAAAGACCGATAGAGGAATGCGGTAAACGGTATGTTTATTGTGAAGGCTGTAAGAAATTTATAAAGCAGTTTTAAATAATAGTTACGAAAGCTGCTAACAGATGGCGCTGTACGCTGTACAGCTCATATCAGCATACATAAGTGAAATAATCGTATGAAAACACTCTTTGCAAACAATCACATCACAATGTTTTCAAAATGTTCACCATTGGCACTACAGAGGTGGCGCAAACGAAGAATGAAATTCGCCATCACATTTCGTAGTGTCTCAACCGAAATGGATTCACATGCCACAGAGATCGCCGATTCAAGCTCGTACAGCGTGGCGAGATGCTTCGGGTAGACCATGTCTTTCACTGTGCCCCACAAAAAAAGTCACAGGGAGTCAAATCCGGCGAATATGGAGGCCAATCTATGCCTGCACCAGTAATTTGGGATATTCCAAAGCAATGAGTCGATCCACGAAGTATTCCTCAAGAAAGCGAAACACTTGTTCGGTGTCCGCCTCCGTAGTCTAGTGGACAGCGTGATGGGTTAGCACGAAGGGGGCCCGGGTTCGATTTCCGGTCGGGTTGGAAATTTTCTACACCCGGGGACTGGGTGTTGTGTTGTCCTCATCATCATTTCATCATCTTCGACACGCAAGTCGCAAGATAAAAAGACTTGCACCAGGCAGGCTGAACACGACCCCAGTTGGGGTCTAACGGTCATTAATGCCACACGATCATCATCATCATCACTTGTTCGGTCCGATGTGGTCGGGCTCCATCTTGCACAAAGCATTCAGTACCTGGTCGATCCTCTAACACTTGCTGTGTGGCGACAAACTGTTCCATAATTGCAACGTAACGTGCACCAGTGACCGTTTCTCGAATGAAAAAAGGGCCAATAATGCGTCTGCTGCATACTGCAGCCCACGCAGTAACTTCAGGAGAATACAGGGGTTTCGCTTCACACCAATATGGCTTTTCGGAACCCCAAAATCGCCAGTTTTGCTTATTCACGTGTCCATTCAGGTGGAAGTGTGCTTCCTTCTGTAAACCAGATGCAGCCAACATCAAATCCTTCAAATCATTGTGAGCATCTGATTAGCAAAGGCAACCCTTTGTTGCACAGCTCGTACGGGTATGGCCTGGTGCGTTTGAATTTTGAATGGAAACATGTGTAGGCTCTTTCTCAGTATTTTCTGCGTGCTGGAACGCTTCAAATCAGTCTCAGATGCAATTCTACGGACGGATGATATTGGATTTCGCTGAATAATTCCAGAAACTGTGGCGATATTTTCAGGCGTAACTGCGGTTTGCTTGCGGCCAACATGCCCCACTAGATCATCAGTTACGCTGCCTGTTCTTTGAAATTTTGCGAAGAGCGTACGAATGGTTTTCGTTTCGGGTCCTTTTGAACATTAAGTCGTGCCTGAAAACTTCGCCTTGTTGTCGTAGGACGTGTTGTTCAATGGAGTACATGGTTTTAATCTCTTTCTTCAGTACTCTAACCTCCTTTCACGTTTCAATAGTGGAACTGATCGCTCTAGGCTTCGGATCAGTATTTATACTAGGCATTACGTATGGCGATTACAGCGCCATCTGGTAGCAGCTTTTGTAACTATTATTTCAAACTGCTGTATAAACTTCTTACAGCTTTCACAATAAACATACTGTTTACTGCACTCCTCTTTGATTTAGAGATATTTAATTTTGAAATCAGGGAGTCCTTTTCTGGGCACTCTGTATGTGTTATTAATACAAATTTATGATTTTTTAAATGGACGCCCTATGTTATTTTATCAGCAATCTATAGCATGACGAATCACATAAACAATGGCGTCGGTTGCATCGCAATACGCCATTTACATCCCGAGATAATGCGAAGCAAAGTTGACGCTAGATACGCGGAACACGCGGCTAGCGCACGTCCTGAGCAGCATTAGAAACGTTGGCGCCAGGAAACAATCCCTCGCCAAGCCCCGCCCATTTGCCTCCCTTCCTTCCGACCCCCACTGCCACAAACCCCACCTCCTTGCTTAAAGCTCTGTACAATAAATTTTCAAGAAAGCTTACACTCCAAGTTGTACGGCCTGAAATAATATATATCGAACGTACAACTTTAAATTCTGAACCGGAGATTCGGGCGCTACGCGCTCTCGCGCACTGAAAAAGAAAAATCTTCTTTTACCTATCCTAACCAAACTTTCACTTTAGAAAATCTGTAGCATAGCCTTAAGAAGGTTAGGTATAGGTTAAACAAGAGGTTTTTGTTTTAGTACGTGAGGGAACGTAGCGCCAAAATTTACGGTTCATAAACACTAAATTGATTTACAGTTGTATATTCGATGTACGAGGCGCGTCCAGAAAGTAAGTTCCGTTTCAATTTATCTCCGCTGCAGCGCTGCGATTGCAGTTCCGCACATGCGCTGTAGACGATGTGTATCAAGGAGAAGAAAGTGCGCCATTTGGAGATCGCTGTCAGTTACGTACGCTTTGTTCTGCTTGTTTGAAATGTCGGCGTTGATTGAAAATCCCGCCGCCTGTGAAATCAGGTCGGTGATTCGGTTTCTGAATGCGAGGAAAGTGAAACCAAGTGAAATTTATCGACAAATTTGCGATGTTTACGGACCAAATGCGATGAGTGATTAGATGGTGAGAAGATGGGTCTGACAGTTCAATGGCGGGCGTAGAGATGTGCACGATGAAGAACAAAGTGGGCGTCCACCTTTGGTTACAGAAGATTGATGACAAGATCTGTTCTTACGTCTCAAGTGCGAGGGGACTGCGGCGCGCCAGTCACGGTCTGCACGGCCACTACGGTCGGGGGTTCGAATCCCCCCTCGGGCATGGATATATGTGCCGTCCTTAGTTCATAAGTAGTTTGTAAGTTTAGGGACTGATGACCCCGTAGTTAAGTCCCATAAGCTCTACAAACATTTGAACATTTTGATCATCAGAATAAAATACAAGAAATCAGAGCTCGAACGGAGAGATTCAGGTGTTCTTTCTTCCCGCGCGCTCTTCGAGAATGAAATGGGAGATAAAACACGAGTAGTATAACGTTGGTTCGATGAGCCCTCTGCCAGGCACTTAAATGTGATTTGCAGATTATACCATGTAGATGTAATTGTAGACGAGGAGCATGGGGTTCTCGCCTGACGTAAGTGCCTGGACGTGCGCTAGCCGCTCGTTTCACGTATTTCAAGCGCCACCTACTTTTAGCAATATCTCTGGATGTAATAGTCGTATTGCGATGCATTCAAAGCCATTGTTTACGTTATTTGTCATGCTATAGATTGCTGATAAAATAATATAGGGCGTCCATTTAATAAATCATAAATTTGTGTTAAAAACTGCATATGCTTTCGTTATAGAAAGTTTCAAAATATTTATAGTCATGATGCCCTGTCTCACATTGATACCCGTGGTGTCTTTTTACAATAGCTGTTATTGTGCCAAAGATTTTTTGGGTGGTGAAGATAAATAGGACACATCGAAAAAAAAAAGGTTTTACAACTGCATTAGGAAACGCTTAAATTCCGTAGTAGTAATTGAATATTTTCAGTATGTCTGCAGAGTAATCGTTACTTTAAAGTAGATCATGAAATGGATACTATTAACTCATTTTTGGTATCATGGGTAACATATCTTCGATTTAATCGACTTTGAAAGAGGCGGGGCTTAGCTTATCAGAGGCGGGGCTTAGCTTATCAGAGGCGGGGATTAGCCTCTATAGGCGGGGCTTAGTAAGGGATTGTTTCCTAGCGCCAACGTTACGTGAGCAGCATGGGCTTCTCACCTGACGTAAGTCTCTGGACGTGCGCTAGCCGCTCGTTTCACGTGTTTCAAGCGCCACCTTCGCTTCGCAATATCTCGGGATGTAATAGTCGTATTGCGATGCATTCAACACCATTGTTTAAGTGATTTGTCATGCTATAGATTTCTGATAAAATAATATAGGGCGCCCATTTAATAAATAATAAGTTTGTGTTAGTATCTGATGCCAAAGTATCTGATTGATAAAGTCAAAATGCTATACCAAAAGTGTTATAGCTGTGTCCAGATAAGCAACGGACGATCAGAATGGTTCGAAACAAAGAGAGGTGTCCAGCAAGGAAGAGCCCTATCACCACTCCTATTTGTAATAGTCATGGACACAATTATAAAATCTATTAAGAAAATAGACAGCGAACCTAATGCCCTTGTTTTCGCCGATGATTTGATGGTATGGGAAGTGACAGAAGCTGAGGCACAGAGGAAAGTGAATGATTGGAACAACACATTCAAAAATTTCGGACTAAATATAAGTAAAACAAAGACAGTAGAAATGACCATCAACAGGCAAGGAACAACATGAAATATATTTCTAGATGGTGCTAAAGTAGAATCTGTTTCTCATTTCAAAAACCTAGGAAGTATGATCTCTAAAGACAACTCAGTTAAGCAGGAAATACTCAGCAGAACACAGAAATCATTCAGTTTTTACAGTCAAATAAAAAATCTTCTCTGCGATGATAAAATGTCACAAAAAGCAAAAGAAACCATACCTATTTCGTTCCAATCCTTACATACGGCTTAGAAACATGTACCCTACTAACCAGAGACATCAATAGAATTCAGGCAATGGAAATGAGATTCATTAGAATTGTGAATCAAACAACCAGGCAGGATAAAATTAGGAATGAGGTGAATAGAAAAGTAGCTGGTATTGAGGTTCCTGTCACCAGCATCAAATGAAATCGTAGACTTCAGTGGTATGGGCACTTAATGAGAATGAACAGTGAAAGACCTGCTGAAAAGTATTTCAACCTCAACCTCATAGGAAGAAGACCTCGGGGAAAACCAAGAAAACGCTGGATAGAGACTGTAAGATCAGATGTGGAGGAGAAAGGACACAAATAGGAAGACATTCTGGAACAGAAGATGTATGAAGACAGGAGGAGATGGCGAGCGCTTGTACATCACACCCGGGAAACTGGAGCTGGAAACATGATGATGATGATGATGATGAAGTTTGTGTTAAAAACCGTATATGCTTTCGTTATAGAACGTTTCAAAATATTTAGTCGTGATCCCCTGTCTCACATTGATACCGGTGGTGTCTTTTTCCAGAGATTTTTTGGGTGGTGAAGATACATAGGACACATAGAAAATTCTTCGGGAATGAAGTTGGCCGTGCAGCGTTTCAGTTATGTTATGTGTGTCACGACGTTGGCAGGATGGAATTCGCCCGGAGCCGGTGAGGCGGGCTCCGCCGCTGGAACATCCCTCGGCTGTCGGCTCTGGCCCGCAAATCCCCTCCCAGCCCCGCAGGCAAAGCCGATCTCCGACCTGTTCGGATGGCGCCATCGCCAGCAAGCCGATGCTGGCACAGGGAGGCGACGCCAAGCCATGCAACACTCCCACTCCAAGCCGTATTTGGAGCACACGCAATTTATTTATCTAATTTTCTTTTCGTTGATAGAATATTCCGTTGGTTCTTGGTAGAATATTTTCTACATTTACATACATACTTCGCAATCCACCATAAGGTGCGTGGCGGAGGGAACACTGTTCCACTACTAGGCATTTCCTTTCCTATTCCACCCCCAAATCGAACGACGAAAAAAAAAAAAAAAAAAAAAAATGCCTATCTGCCTCCGTACGAGCCCTAATTTCTCTTACCTTTGTGGTCACTACGCGAAATGTAAGTAGGCGGCAGCAAGATCGTAATACACTCAGCTTCAAATTCCGGCCCTCTAAATTTCCTCAACAGAAATTCACGAAAAGAACGTCGTCTTTCCTTCAGTGATCCCCAATTGAGTTGCCGGAGCATTTGCGTGACACTCGCGCGTTGGTCGAACCTACCAGTAACAAACCTAGCTGCTCGTCTCTGAACTGCTTCCATGTCTTCCTTTAAATTGATCTGCTGCAGGTCCCAAACACGCAATACTCAAGACGTGGTCGTACAAGCGTTTTGTGCGCGGTCTCCTTTACAGATGAAGTACATCTTCCCAAAATTATCCCAATAAACCGAAGTCGACTGTCCGCCTTACTCACAACTGTCCTTACATGTTCGTTCCATTTCATATCGCTCTCCAATGTTACCCCTAGATATTTGAACGACGCGACTGCATCAAGAAGCTCACTACTAATACTGTATTCAAACATTGTGGGATTGTTTTTCCTACTCTTGCGCATCGCCTTACATTGAGAGCTAGCTGCCATTCTTCGCACCAACTAGTATCCTGTATGCTATTACAGTCAGTTAAAGACGACATCCTCCCATACACCACAGAATCATCAGCAAAGAGCCGCAAATTACAACTTACTCTGTTCATCAGGTCATTTATATAGATAGAAAACAATAGCGGTCCTATCACACTCCCCTGGGGCACGCCTGACGATACACTCGTCTCTGATGAATACTCGCCGTCGAGAACAACATACTGCGTTCTATTACTTAGGAAGCCTTCCAGCCAGTCACAAATGTGTGAACTTATTCCATATGCTGGTATCTTCGTTAGCAGTGCAGTGTGGCACCGCGCCAAACGCCTTTTTGAAGTCGAGAAAACACAATCCGCCTGTTGCCCTTCATCCATGGCTAGCAAGATGTAATGTGAGAAAAGGGCAAGCTGAGTTTCAAATGAACGATGTTTCCTAAACCCGTGCTGATTCATAGAAAGAAGGTTTTGCGATTCAAGGAAATTTACTATATTCGAACTGAGAATACGCTACATGATCACTACTAAAAACACGACAATATTGCAATATTCCACAATATTTATTGTTTAGTACAAAGTAGTTTTCGGCTGTTACGCCATCATCAGGTACAACTTGTGCATTAAAGAATGACATAGATTAGGAAAGGTAAACGTATTGGTCCAAAATTATTAATTATTGACTAAGTAGCTAAGAAAGTGATAGTATGAATAATAGATTACATGGTATTTGTTACAAAAATAAGCGATAATTTGGAAAAGTTAATAACATGACAATTGGTACACTGTTGTTTGATTGTAAAGGAGGTTACATGGAACAATTAGGCCTATAGTGCCAGTTATCAAACCCACTTTCACATATGCAAGTGAAACGCTCTCACTGAACAAAAAACTAGATTTAATTAAGAAAGTAGAGAGAAAAATTATTAGGAAAATTCTGTGACCACGATACACACAAGATGGATACAGACTGCAGACCATCGAGACAACCGAAAAATTATCAAATATCGAAACTGACATCAGAAAGAGACGACTCAAAATTTTATGGACACCTATACGGATTACCTGGAAACAGGTTAACGAAACGTCTACTGAACTACGTGTCATCACTTAAAGCAACAATACCCTGAGTATTTGAAGGTTTTGACATAAGCAAAAATTGACACATCGGATAGGGATACATTCATAAGAAAAATTGACAAGTGGAAGTTTACTTCGGAGACGGTACCAAAACCATACCGACCAAAGTGGACGGAAGAAAGAAAGAAAGAAGGCCTTTGGGGAGAAAATAAAGAAATATTGGGAACATAAGAAGAACCTTAAGAAATATTCATAAATCACCTGCTTATCGTTCTCCCATGGGGGCATTCGCTAATAATAACTAATTACCTAACTAACTTAAACTGGAAAGAACACGTAGATAGTGTCGTGGGAAAGGTGAACCAGAGATTGTGTTTCATTAGCAGAACCCTTAAAAGATGTAACAGAACTACTAAAGAAACTGCATACACCGTAGTGTCGTTTTTTGGAGTATTGCCGCCCAGGGTGGGATCCTTATTAGGTGGGTTTGTTGGAGGACATCGAAAGAGTCCAAAGATGCGCAGCTCGTTTTGTATTATCACGATACAAGGGAGATAGCATTATGGAAATGACACAGGATCTGGGATGGGAATCATTACACAACGGCGTTTATCGCTGCGGCGTGGGATACTTTAGAAACTCCAATTTCCAACTTACATAGGTAGAATGATAATCAAAATAACATACGAGAAATCAGAGCTCGAACGGAGAGAATCAGGTATTCTTTCTTCCCGTGCGCTATTCGAGGATGGAATGGTAGATAAATAGTATAAAGGTGGTTCGATCAACACTCTGCCAGGCACATAAATGTGATTTGTAGAGTATCCCATGTACATGTAGATGTAGCTGTAGATCTATTATATCATTATTACCATTAAAATATACTATCATGTATATAAAAAAAATTGCCGCGGCGGAGTAGCCGAGCGGTCTAAAGCGTCTCTTTGCGGAGCGCGCGGTTGCTCGCCGTGGAGGTTCGAGTCCTCCCTGGGGCATGGGTGTGTGTTTGTCCTTAGGTTAGTTTACCTATGTTTAAGTAGTTTGTAAGCTACGGACTGATGACCACGCACTTTGGTTCTATAGATCTACAAACATTTTGAACATTTAAAAATTTTAATTTTTACTGAATAGGGTGGACACGTAGGGTACAAGAGATTACCTGAAGGCTAAATCTTCTTGGATGAAATAAATGTGCAACGTAAAATAATCCCTTTAAAAACTATCCATAACGACATGAACTTATCACAAGAGTGACGTAAATAAGATATCTTCACCACTACGACTACCACCAGCATTGCAATGAGTGACCTGGTTGTTCATTTCTTCTGAAAAATGTCGGTTCATTACTACCATCACCAGGCCACAAGTGCCACAATTATGATGTTCGTGACTACCGCAATGAGGAATCACTACCACAACAAACACTACTACCAATAAAAACAACAACAACAACAATAGCAGCACCACCTCAAGTACAACCACCACCACTACAGTGAACAGAACAAAAACAGCAGCCATGTAAATCTTAACTGCCATCAATAACATGATCACTAGGATTACCACCACAACCACCATCATCACTACGATCAGCACCACGGCTGCCATGATCATCATGACTATCATGATCACTGTGATCTTCACCATGACCATTACGATCACCAACATAACCACCATAATTACCATTATCACCAATGGGACGTCCATAATCACAAGGATCATCACCACAAACATCATCACCACCTCCGTGACAACAATTACTGCCGTGACCAGAACAATCACAATAACCATACTGAACACCACAACCAGAATAATCACCATTATGGCCATCGCTGTCACTATGATAAATACAACAACAACTACTGTATTCCTGATATAGATTGGCTGTACCGCCGATATCCACACAAAAAAAAGGAAAAGGACGAAAAGTAAGACTAGCTTTCAGAACAGGTTTCCTTCATCAGGTAGTAGAGAAGTGAAGGAAAAAATAAAAGAGAAGGGGAAGGTTATTCACAACCTAGGCCATGAGGCGATGATAGGTGATGTCTCAGCATTGTGGAAGTCAGGATTCCAGAATCCTGAAACACTCTTCTACCTGATAAACGGACCCTGTTCTAAGAGCTAGTCCTACTTTGCATCCTTTTCTTTTTTGTGTGACTATCGGCAGTACAGAACTAAAGTAAGTACTGGCCAGTCAATATGTTCAAATGTTTGTAAAGCTTATGGGACTTAACTACGGGGTCATCAGTCCCTAAACTTACAAACTACTTATGAACTACTTACGAACTAGGACGGCACAAATATCCATGCCCGAGGGGGGATTCGATCGCCCGACCGTAGTGGCCGTGCTGACCGTGACTGGAGCGCCTCAGTCACCTAGGACACCGCGGCCGGCAGTCAATCTATCTCTTTTGAAGAATATCATCTTGGTGGCGAATTTTCAATTAGTAATCTAACACAACCAGTACAATCACCACTACAACCACTACGATAACTTATGACTGTGATAACGACCATGATCACTATAACCACTTCCATGACTACCACAATCTCTGTGATCACTACCATGACTACAACAGTCACTACATTAACCACCACGATCACCACCATGACCACTATGATTACAACCACAACCACTACAATCACAACCACGACCACGACGATCAAAACCACGACCAATACCGTCACCACCGTGACCAATACCATCACCACCGCGACCAATACCGTCACCACCGCGACCAATACCGTCACCACCGCGACCAATACCGTCACCCGCGACCAATACCGTCACGACCGCGACCAATACCGTCACCACCGCGACCAATACCGTCACCACCGCGACCAATACCGTCACCACCGCGACCAATACCGTCACCACCGCGACCAATACCGTCACCACCGCGACCAATACCGTCACCACCGCGACCAATACCGTCACCACCGCGACCAATACCGTCACCACCGCGACCAATACCGTCACCACCGCGACCAATACCGTCACCACCGCGACCAATACCGTCACCACCGCGACCAATACCGTCACCACCGCGACCAATACCGTCACCACCGCGACCAATACCGTCACCACCGCGACCAATACCGTCACCACCGCGACCAATACCGTCACCACCGCGACCAATACCGTCACCACCGCGACCAATACCGTCACCACCGCGACCAATACCTTCACCACCGCGACCAATACCGTCACCACCGCGACCAATACCGTCACCACCGCGACCAATACCGTCACCACCGCGACCAATACCGTCACCACCGCGACCAATACCGTCACCACCGCGACCAATACCGTCACCACCGCGACCAATACCGACACCACCGCGACCAATACCGTCACCACCGCGACCAATACCGTCACCACCGCGACCAATACCGTCACCACCGCGACCAATACCGTCACCACCGCGACCAATACCGTCACCACCGCGACCAATACGACCACCATCAAGACCACTACCACCATGACCACTACGATCACCACCGCGACCACTGCGATCACCACCACGACCACTGCGATCACCACTGCAACCACTGCGATCACCACTGCAACCACTACAATCACCACTGCAACCACTACAATCACCACTGCAACCACTACAATCACCACTGCAACCACTACAATCACTACTGAAACCACTACAATCACCACTGCAACCACTACAATCACCACTGCAACCACTACAATCACCACTGCAACCACTACAATCACCACTGCAACCACTACAATCACCACTGCTACCACTACGATCACCACCACAACCACCATGATCATCACCATGATCACCACCACGACCAATACGATCACCACCACGACCAATACGATCACCACAACGACCAATACGATCACCACAACGACCAATACGATCACCACAACGACCAATACGATCATCACAACGACCAATACGATCATCACAACGACCAATACGATCACCACAACGACCACTACAATCACCACAACGACCACTACAATCACCACAACGACCACTACAATCACCACAACGACCACTACAATCACCACAACGACCACTACAATCACCACAACGACCACTACAATCACCACAACGACCACTAAAATCACCACAACGACCACTACAATCACCAACACCACCACTACAATCACCAACACCACCACTACAATCACCAACACGACTACTACGATCACCACCGTGACCACTACGATCACCACCGTGACCACTACGATCACCACCGTGATCACTACGATCACCACCGTGACCACTACGATCACCACCGTGACCACTACGATCACCACCGTGACCACTACGATCACCTCCGTGACCACTACGATCACCACCGTGACCACTACAATCACCTCCGTGACCACTACGATCACCACCGTGACCACTACAATCACCACCGTGACCACTACGATCACCACCGTGACCACTACGATCACCACCGTGACCACTACGATCACCACTGTGACCACTACGATCACCACCGTGACCACTACGATCACCACCGTGACCACTACGATCACCACCGTGACCACTACGATCACCACCGTGACCACTACGATCACCACTGTGACCACTACGATCACCACTGTGACCACTACGATCACCACTGTGACCACTACGATCACCACCGTGACCACTACGATCACCACCGTGACCACTACAATCACCACCGCGACCACTAAGAATATCACCACGATCACTACTACAACAGGAACTACTATTAGTACTATTAGTACTACTGATGGCCTGTTGGTGCAGGAACAGGCAGTAATCGACCGACGACCCGTCCACCCTACGTGAGCTCTGGCGGCGGCGGCGGCTCCAGCGGCCTGGGCGGTGGCGGAGGCGGCGGCGGGGGCGGCGTGGTGTACGAGGAGCCGCAGCCGGTGCGGCCCGCCGTGGGCGCCGACCCGCTCAACAACGAGGGCGGCCGCTACACCACGCCGAGGAGGCCCTCGGACCCCTACGGCAACCAGCGGCCGGTCGCGCCCGACCCGTGAGTCTCACACTTCCATTTCATCGGCGCCACAGTTTATCTAGCATAACAATAAAATCTCAATGTGTGTTCATCTAAAATGTAATCAATAAAACTGCTCAGTTTACACCGTCCAGATACATTATAAACATTTCCCACCATTTGAGTAATGGTTCTTTATCAGACTGATTGTGATAGTGTACTTGAAACAAAACGCCAAGAAAAAAGTAAACTCATGCAGCAATATAGGGGGCAGTTATATTGCAAGTTGCCTCACAATCATGTAACCATTTGTAGTATTTTTACAATAACTTGGGTCAGAAACAAGTGTGCTGATTTTTATCGTTTATCCTATAGTCGGGTCGGTATAAGTTGAAGCCTGATAACTTGCAGTGCTGCTGAATGTTTTCAACAATGAAACACAATTTGCTTCAGACGAACACTATAGTTCTCCTATAAACATATACAAAATACTATTAGAGAACTGGTGACATTAGGTGCACGAACCTGTAGCGGCCAACGTTTTGTAACTGTCAGGGATTACAGCGACTCAACTATAGTGGAGCACTTGAAAATGGTGTAAGGTCGAAAAATAGGCAGTGAAGGACGACCTAGGACTCCGGAAATCGGGAGTTTATCACATTCCATGCGAGTGCGGGAAAGCGTATATTGGCCAAACAATTCGAACAATTGAAGACCGGTGCACTGAGCATAAGCGCCACACCAAACTCCAACAGCCCACAAAATCAGCAATTGCTGAACATTGCTTGGAAACAAAACACAAGATGAAATACGAAGACACATAGGTTCTACACAATACATCGCGGTACTGGGACTGTCTGTATAAGGAAGCCATCGAAATCCGGCTACGCGAGAATCTCATAAACAAGGACAGTGGATTTCAATTAAGCCAAGCGTGGAATCCGGCACTAAAATTTTTTCGATCGCAGCGCAAGCAGAACACCGAGCACGGCGAAGGCAGAGCGCAAACTGAGGTCCGCCACTCTAGTCCAGAGCAGGAGCTACCCCCACCACCGCAGCATCCCGCTGTCCGCACACGCGGTCAGTGGAGGGGGGGGGGGGGTGACCACAGGTTTATATAGCACAACCGCCGGGCCAGCGCCTCAGTCAGAGGGAGTAATCTGATGATGATGGCACGTTACGCTTCGAAAATTCGTTCCACAACGATCAATCCATCCGGCTGCACGCCCGAGAGATCTTCACTTGTACGTGAATGTTTAAAGTTGAATCTATCGTTTAATCAGGCAAGAAAAGTACTTTATTTTACTCATTCAAAACCTGATCTCATATTAGAGCAGTCCAAATAGTTGTCAAGTAGTGATGTCTAACTGTCAAGAACACTAAGTCATCAGACAACTTCAGCAAAATTTAACTAAACACATACATTGTTCATTAACACAGTAATTTGATTTAATTATGGCCCTGATGTGGTGTATATACTGTTAAATGATTAACAGTGCATTAAACTGATTATGTGCGCAACGGTTCTTTTAACAAAGCAACTGTGACATGTAACCTACATGAAACATACACACTGACTATACTCAAAAAATTTGACTGCGAGAAAGATATTAAAAACACAAACCACTTTCTTAATGTTCGACTACGAGAATTTTATGCAGTTCAGTACCTGATTATCAAAACTCAGTTTCATACTCAATTAACTACATTGTTGCATAATAATCATTTACTACGTTATCAATAAAGAAATCTGTTCAACAAGATTACCAAAATCAATACTGCACTTTAAATCCACAAATAACTAATTATCAAATAAAGGAAGTAGGTTTATCTTCTTACTACGTAGATGAAACTGGAAAGAAAGGTCAACTTTGTTACTTATTATTAATAATCACCATTACATTACCTAAATGATACAACCTTCTCATAATTACATGAAATGCTATTACCTTCATTCCAGAGGTGGTACAACCTTTTTCACAATTATATGAAATGCAATATATTCCAAATACGAGGCGCGTCCAGAAAGTAAGTTCCGTTTGCTAATGAAATAAAGTTGCACACAGATACAGAAGAAATTTTTATTGCACAAGATTCTACAACTCTTAAACTACTTTTCCACATAGCTGCCGAAATTTTGTAGGCACATGCCATAGCGTGCCACAAGTTTTTCATGCATCTTCACAGAAAATTGCCGCCTGTATATTCGACCATGTGGTAACAGCTCTTTATCATCGTTGAAGTGTTGTCCACCAAGGACAGATTTTAGGTGTAAGAAGAGATGAAAGTCGCTAGGAGAGATGTCCGAGCTCTATGGAGGATGATCAAACAGGTCCCATTGAAATTTCCGTAAGAATTGTTTGGTCACATTCGGTGCGTGAGGTCAGGCATTATCGTGAAAAAAAAAATCTTTTGAGAGTAATCCTCTTCTTACACCTAAAAATCTGTCCTTGGTGGACAACAACGATGATGACGAGCTGAAATAACATGTTACCACATGGTTGAATACACAGGCGGCAACATTCTATGAAAAAGGTACACAAAACCTTGTGCCATGCTATGACAATTGCCTACAAAATTTCGGAAGCTATGTAGAAAAGTAGTTTAACAGTTGTAGATTTTTGTACAATCAATATTTTTTTCTGTATCTGTACCCGTTCGTTTTATATAACCAAACGGAACTTACTTTCTGGACGCACCTCGTACAATCAATCCAATTTGCTGGCACTGTAGTCTCTGCTCTACCTCGGAGCTACATACACAACACAACTGCTCTCTAAGCGAGTTGAACCACAAGTCAGACTCTCTGTCTCACCGCACGAGCTACAATGCTATGCGATACATACTCTTTTCCAAAGATGAAACTTCACAACTTCACAGATTTATGTACTCATATCGATACACACAGTAGATGCAATATTATACATTTTCTTGCAAGTAAGTTACTCGACACAAAACAGGAGCCGGCCGCGGTGGCCGAGGGGACTGAGGCGCTCCAGTCACGGCCTGCACGGCCACTACGGTCGGGGATTCGAATCCCCCATCGGGCATGGATATTTGTGCCGTCCTAGTTCGTAAGTAGTTCATAAGTAGTTTGTAAGTTTAGGGACTGATGACCCCATAGTTAAGTCCCATAAGCTATACAAACATTTGAACATTTTTGAACAAAACATACTCTTTGCACAATATTAGACATTTTCTTAGAAATTCAGCAATATACATTTTCTATGGACACGTTTCAAGTTTGTGTTTCCGGACTTGGGTTTATGGGACTAATTTTTGTTGTTTGGACGTGTACAGCCACCTCTCAAAGAATTCAACACTTTCTTTGTTGTTGGCAGGCTGTCGGAGAGCGGCCTGCAGCGGCCCTCCTCGGTGGACCGGGATCGGGACCGCACCACCAGGAGGCCCACGGTGTCCGTGCTACCCGTCGGAGGGGTTGGAAGTGGAGACCGGAGACCGCCCGCCAGGTGAGGAGCTGCAGCCGCGCCTCTAGTTGCTAGTCGGCACCTGGAGTCCCTGTGAACTCCAAAACCATACAGACTGAAGAGCCAAAGACACTGGTACACCTAATATTGTGCAGGGCTCCCGCAAGCAGAAGTGCCGCAGCACGACTCGACTGATGTCTGAAGTAGTGCTGGAGGTAACTGGCACCAGGCATCCTGCAAGGCTGACCATCTTCTCTCTCTATATATATATAAAACTAGCAGAACCCCCGCTGCTTCGCACGCGTAGTCTGTTTGGTCTTCACCATTTCTTTCTTTTTAATCCTGACGAAGAATCCATATCTTAAGTTTCGTAGTTATATCTTGAAATTTGAGTTAACAGCACCAAAATTGGCTTAGTAGCAACGTATTTCCAAAAAATGTATCATCCCCTATTTCACCCCCTAATTGATTAATTATCTGAAAATACCGAAACACGTGTCTTTTTAATTCTGGCCAAAAAAACATATACCAATTTTTGTCATTGTAGCTTCAAAGCCGGCCGCGGTGGCCGAGGGGACTGAGGCGCTTTAGTAACGGTCTGCACGGCAACTACGGTCGGGGGTTCGAATCCCCCCTCGGGCATGGATATTTGTGCCGTCCTTCGTTGTAGGTAGTTCATAAGTAGTTTGTAAGTTTAGGGACTGATGACCCCATAGTTAAGTCCCTTAAGCTTAACAAACATTTGAACATTTTGTAGCTTCAAAATTGCCTTATTAGCAAAAGATTTTTGAAAAACATCCCCTCTCCAATTTAACCCCCTTGATGGTTGAATTTCCAAAAATACCGAAACACGTATTTTTTTAAATTCTAACAAATAATACAAATACAAATTTTTGTAGCTATAGCTCCAAAATTGTCTTGACAACAATGTGTTTTCGAAAAGAATTTTTGACCTCCTCTTTTAGCCACTTAGTTGTTGTATTTCCAAAAACACGTGTCTTTTTAATCCTGATCAAGAGCCCATAACCTAAGTTTCGTAGTTATAGCTTGAAATTTGAGTTAACAGCAACATATTTTTGAAAATAAATTTTTTGCGTCCTCTATTTTACCCCCTTACTGGTTGACTTTCAAAAAATGCCGAAACAAGTGTCTTTTAAATTCGAATCCCGAATCCAAATCCGAAAATTTGTAGTTCTAACTTCAAAATTGTCTAAATAGCAACATATTTTCGAAAAACACCCTCTCTCCAATTTTACCCCATTGATTGTTGAATTTCCAGAAATACCGAAACACTTATTTTTTAACGTCTAACCAACTATACAAATATCGTAACGTCTTTTGAAGTCAGTCAGTCAATCAGTCAGTCAGTCAGTCAATCGTGACACTTCCTTTTATATATAGAGAGGAAGTGTCCCGACTGACTGACTGACTGGCTGACTCATCATCGCCCAGCCCAAACCACTGAAGATAGAAACTTGAAATTTGTGCAGGGTGTTGATCTTACTCTGTAGGCGTCATTTAAGAAGCGATTTTTCAATATTCCGTTCGTAAGGGGGTGAAATAGGGGATGAAACGTTTTTTGAAAATACGTAGCTATTTAGTCAATTTTGAAGCTAGAACTACAAAATTTCGGATTTTAATTCACGGTTCGAATTTAAAAGACACGTGTTTCGGCATTTTTTTTTAATTCGACAAATAAGGGGGTAAAATAGGTGACGCAAAAAATTGATTTTCAAAACTATGGTGCTGTTAAATCAAATTTCAAGCTATAACTACGAAACTTAAGATATGGATTTTTCATCAGGATTAAAAAGAAACAACTGGTGCAGACCAACCAGCCTACGCATGCGAAGTAGCGGGGGTTCAGCTAGTAAATCTGTAAGAGTACGACGGGTGGAGATCTCTTCTGAACAGCACGTTGCAAGGCCACGAAACTCAAGAGACATGAACATCATTGAGCACATCTGAGATGCCATGCAACGTGGTGTTCAGAAGACATCTCTATCCCCTCATACCCTTACGGATATATGGACAGCACTGCTTCACACGATAGTCGGGTCCCTGCCACGTCGTGTTTCGGCACGTCCTAGTGCCAGCTGGGGCCCTCCACGATATCAGGCAGATGTACTTTGGCTCTTCAGTGTACGAATAAACTGACGCCGGGTGGAATAGCCGAGCGGTCTAAAGCACCTCGCTGCGGAGCACGCGATTGCTCGTCGTGGAGGTTCGAGTCCTCCCTGGGGCATGGGTGTGTGTGTTTGTCCGTAGGTTAGTTTACCTAGATTTAAGTAGTTTGTAAGCTACGGACTGATGACCACGCAGTTTGGTCCGATAGATTAACAGACATTTTTTTAATAAACTGACTTGTAATGAAATTTACTTCTAATGAAATAAAAGGTTTCAGCTTGGTAGGCGATGTGAGATGTTTATTAAAATTCGCAACATATCGATTTCGTCCCTATGATGGGACATCATCAGTGCGTGCTGTTAAAGACAAGGTACCTTAGTCAGACGTTGAAATTAAGATAAAATTACATACACCAAGAATGTTACAATTATATAATGGAGTTACATACCAGAATTGCAAGTCATGATGACCTATGTGCTCTGCTTAAAACATTTTTTCGTCATGTCATAAAATAAATTTAAAAGGTCTCGCCGGTATGAGTCACTACAGAGGAGTCGTAGTTATTACTTTACATTTACTATTGTACTTAGTGTTCTCGTATTTAGTGTTTTGTGGAACAACAAAACCGATCAGTAGAAAATTGTAAAGTTCTCTTACGAAAACTGTGATTTTTTTTCGTAAGTGTTTCTTCACTGGTTATCTTGTCTCTGCGTGAAAACCAAAGATTTTAACCACCTCGATACAAACGTGTATGACTACAGGTGCCCGCTCCTCTCCCCTTGGCCAATGACTCACCCCCCTCCCCGAAACTAACCAACACAAACATCCATGCCCGAGGGAGGATTCGAACCCCCGACGGGAAACAGCCTCGCGCATCGGAGCATAGCGCCTCACTGCGCTCGGCCACTCCGCCGCGGTCGGAATGTCCTGCAACAGAAACACGACAATGTAGTTCTTGTTGAAATAGCAACAGAAAGCAAGTAATTGTGTATTTGTGTGTTTTAGGCCGACGGCGGATCCATTCGGCGGCGTCGACCGCGAGGATCGCACCACACGCCGCCCGGACCCCTTCGATGAGGACCCCTACTCCAACCGCAGGTGGGTCTACGCGGCCTCCGTGGCCAGCGTCCACAGCTAGAGGCAGGTTAAGGATGGCTGGTTCAGTGTCTAAGGAACAGGCTCAGCAGACCCCTTGTTTGTTGTTCTGGTCTTCAGTCCGTAGACTGGTTTGATGCAGCTCTCCACCCTACTCTATCCTGAGCAAGCCTCTTCATCTCCTCATTAGACCTGCAACATATGTCCATTTGAATCTGCTTACTGTATTCATCTCTTGGTCTCCCTCTGAGATTTTCACCCCACACACTTCCCTGCAACGCTAAATTCATGATTCCTTGATGTCTAAGAATGTGTCCTATCCGTCGATCCGTTCTTTTAGTCACGGTATGCCAGAAATTACTTTCCTCCAAAAATGTTCAAATGTTTGTAAAGCTTATGGGACTTAACTACGGGGTCATCAGTCCCTAAACTTACAAACTACTTATGAACTAACTAAGGACGGCACAAATATCCATGCCCGAGGGGGGATTCGAACCCCCGACCGTAGTGGCCGTGCAGACCGTGACTGGAGCGCCTCAATGCCCTCGGCCACCGCGGCCGGCTACTTTTCTCCCCAATTCTATTCAGTACCTCTTCATTAGTTACGCGATCCACCCACCTAATCTTCAGCAGTCTTCTATAACACCATATTTCAAAATCCTCTATCCTCTTCCTGTTCGCACTGTTCATGTTTCACTCCCATACAAGGCAACGCTCCACACATATGCCTCCAGAAACGACTTCCTTACGCTTAAATTAATATTCGATGTTAACAAATTTCTCTTCTTCAAGACGCTTTTCTTCCCATTGGCATTCTGCATTTTACATCCTCTGTACTGTTATCACATGTTATTTTACTGACCAAGTATCAAAACTCGTCCACCACCTTTATCGCGCGGCGGAGTGGCCGAGCGCATTGAGGCGCTATGCTGCGATGCGCGAGGCTGTTTCCTGTCGGGGGCTCGAATCTTCCCTCGGGTATGGATGTCTGTGTCGTCTGTAGTTCATAAGTAGTTTGCAAGTTTGGTGACTGACGACTCCGCAGTTAAGTCCCTTAAGTTTAACAAACATTTGAACCACCTTTATTGTTTCGTTACCTACCGTCCTTAGTATAAGGTAGTTGATAAGTAGTCTGTAAGTTTAGGGGCTGATGACCCCGTAGTTAAGTCCCATAAGCTTAACAAACATTTGACCATTTTTGATTAGATGGGTGGATCACGTAACTAATGAAGAGTCGCTGAACAGAATTGGGGAGAAAAGAAATTTCTAGCATACCTTGACTAAAAGAAGGGATCGATTGATAGGACATATTCTTAGTAAGGACTTGTGAATTTATCGTTGGGGCGAAGTGTATGGGGTAAAAATTGCAGAGGGAGACCAAGAGATGTATATAGTAACCAAATTCAAATGGATGTAGGTTGCCGTTCTTATGAGGAGATGAAGGGGCTTATTCAGGATAGAATAGGGTGGAGAGCTGTATCAAACCAGTCTCTGGACTGAAGACCATAACATCCATATTTGAGTAACAAGATTGTAAACATTGTAATCATAACGTATGTCAGCAGGCATGTTACGCAAACTGCCGTTACAACTGAGATGATAATAATAAGCCGTGACAAAACATTTAGCTTATATAAACTTTGGCGTCCATTTCATGGGCGAATTCTGAGTACATTTAATGTTTAATTAATCTGTCAAAAATGGACAGGCATATAATTATAGTTCCGAAAGTAATATAAATTTTTATTTTACTTTTTAAATGTCATGGAATTCTGGTACACGTAAAGAGTTGTGGAATGCAAATAGGATACAAAACGTACTAGTGTAGTTGTCATAACCCAGTCCTTCTAGAAATTGGTATATAAGAAAAAACTCGATCAAAGGTTGCTATGGAAAGCGAATAAAAGCCACAAAAGAAGGCAGTGTTTAAAGTAGGCCTACATGAACTTAACACTTTTTCTGCCTGTTTGGCGATTGCATGAATAAGAACGTAAGAGCACAACATGAGACACTGGACACAGCGCACAAAACTGCGAGTAGTGGGCAGGTCGCACAAGGGAAAGGAAGAGGTAGAGGAGGCGCGAAGAGGGGGGAAGGGGTGCGGGAAAGGAGGGCGTAAGGACTCCATGGGAGGGGATGGGGAGGGGGAGAGGGGCGAAGAATTAGGGCTGGTAGGCGGGCGTCTTCCGCGAGGGAGAGGCGGCGAAAGTTATCCTCGGAAAGGATGTGGTGGGTGTGAAGGTGTAGGCAGGGAGGGATGTATATACATGCGGCGCCTATTCCGAAAGAACAGACGTCACTTCTGACAATGCAGTTGTTATTCTTACATATTCACAGAATATATAACATCAACTGCGAATGGGCAAAGCCGAAAATGTGTACCCAGCCATGATTGGAACCCGGATCTCCCGCTTTCTAGGCAGTTGCGCTCACTCCTACACCACTGGGGAGACAGTGATCACCGTACATGCAAGGGCTACCAAAGCATGCCTTCCGGCAGACACAAATTTCCAGCTTTACCCTGCCCACAGTTCTCAAACTCGTAGTCACTTTGTACTAATTCCCGTAAGAGTAAGGGCTTCAGGTACGGTGATCGCTCTGTCCCCAGTGGTGTAGTGGTCAGCGCAACTGCCTAGAACCCGGGAGACCTGGGTTCGAATCCCGGCTGGGTACACATTTTCAGCTTTGCCTATTCGCACTTGAAGTCGTATATTCTGTGAATATGCAAGAATAACAACTGCAGGCTCAGAAGTGACGTCTGTTCTTTCGGAATAGACGCCACATATAATATGCCAGTGACGGGCGATAATCCTCTCGTTAGTGGGGAAGGATGGCCAAGTTTGATGCCCTTACTCTTGCGAGAATTAGTACAAAGTGACTAGGAGTTTGAGTTCTTTAGGCACGGCAACGCTGGAAATTTGTATCCGACGGGAGGCGTGGTTAGGTAGTCCTTGCAGGTGCGGTGATCACTGTGTCCCCAGTGGTGTAGTGGTCAGTGCAACTGTCTAGAAAGCGGGAGACCCGGCTTCGAATCCCGGCTGGGTTCACATTTTCAGCTTTGCCCATTCGCGGTTAATGTCATATATTCTGTGAATAAGGAGGGATGTGTTGGTGTCGGCGTGGCAGAAGCCAGGGTTTCAAAACGAGGGGGGAGACCAAGGAGGTACAGGACTCTATTCAGAAATAAAGGTACAGCAGTCAACAACCCGAAGATTGGTTTGAACACCACAGTGCTTTACTAGGCATGGTCCTGTTTGGAGGTGGTATGCTGTTGCCTTTCTCCGACTTTCAAATTGACTTATCCAATACTGTTTAACGTGGAATCTCACATTTATCTTCTCATCGCTTGGGCGTTCCAGCTGCAAGGCGGGTCGTGAAAGGCAGTTGGAAAAATATTGCTGGTACTTTGGGTTACGGGTTAGGACGCACTGTCGTTCATTAAGAAAGTTCCAGTAACCGAGTACTGATTTCTCAACAGGATCAAAGAGGTATCAGATCGTGTGGTCACGAATCCAATTTACCGAGTGTGTTTTGGTGGTGGGGTAGAAAGTCTCCCCCGGAAATAAGAGCATGTTGATGTCGATTTGGGCGGGTGTTTGGCGAGTAAGGAACGCCAAAATTCGCCGCGCGAGCGTGCAGACATCGTTTGGCTGACCACAGTGGAACCTGTGGCCGTCTGTGTCGTCCACTCCGCAGTGAATGCAGAGGGGCGAATCGGCGAGATGTATCCGATGCAGGCGATGTCGTTTTACTTGTTTTCCGTTCACAGTGAGGTACCGAGCTGGCTGGACGTTCGTAAACAGCTTTCCATATATGCCGCCACACATACTGTGGATGCTTAATTTCCGACCTTGGAACTGACTTACCCAGCCAGTTATAGAGGGACCTACAGTTTAATGTGGGGTCCGAACCACTGTGCTACTCGGTATTTTCCACACGAGCAATACTGCCAGAGGTGAAAGAAGTGAAAAGTGACAGATAAAAATCCTAGGACCTGGCGGTGATCGAACCCGCGACCGTTGGATTTGTCTGACACTCTACCACTGTGCAACCGAGTACGGTAGTTATTTCATTTAAACGTATATGTTTCAGTGTGTGTATTTAGTTACTGGTTATTTAACTTGTATATTTTGTTGCTTGATATTTAACACTTTTCTCACATTCGTGGGCCGCATATTTGAGCCGGAGTGCAGGTGGTATGTAGGTGTGTGTGGTGTTGTGGCGCAGGACGACGGCAGCCACGCCGCTGGCGACGCGGCGGCCGACGACTGCGGCGCCGCTGCCGTTCCACAACGTGTGGGAGGAGTCGGGCAGCGAGGAGGCGTCGCGGCGCCCGCCCGCCGAGGGCACGACGCGCCGCCCCGGGCCCGGCCAGCGGCCGCAGGACGCAGAGTGGATCACGCCGGAGCCCACCACCAGCACCAGGCCGCGCCCCACCACCACCGAGGGCCGCCGCACCACGCGACAGCCGCAGCACGACGACAGTGAGCAGTTACCTACTGTCTGCCGCACCAGTCTAATCCACCACACCAGAATTAACGTTATCCACTCCATGGTGTACAGCAATCAGTGAGAACAAATATTTCTTCAGTAAAAAACCGTCTTCACTGCAAATTGTTTTACTGATTTTTTTTTTTTTTCTATTTTTAAGAACGGTTGGGACTTAACTACGGGGTCATCAGTCCCTAAGCTTAACTACTTATGAACTAGATAAGACTAAGAACGGCACAAATATCCATGCCCGAGGGGGGATTCGAACCCCCGACCATAGTGGCCGTGCAGACCGTGACTGGAGCGCATCAATCCCCTCGGCCACCGCGGCTAGCTTAATTACGCGTTTCGCGGAGCAGCACACCACGCCCGCCCACCGCCCGTGAGCGCAATTGTGAACATGGGCTTATCTTGTGTCATCAGAGACCACCACTTCTATTAAGGTAATCTTAAAAATCGGTTTTATGTTTCCCCCATCTTTACCGAGTATCTTCCAACTGTAATTCGTTGTTACCCGATCATTTGTAGGGCGACAAGGAAAACGTGTCATTAATTAATAAAATAATTTGCAATCAAGACGGTTTTTTACTGAAGAAAAATTAACGTTTGTTTGTTCGTTAATGGAACTCTTCAACGAGATCATTGATGAAGGAAAACTACAACTGATTGGTAACTAAGTACCACCTTACCTATCTTTAAGAAAGGAAATCCTGCTGAGTCCAGAAACTACCGTCCAATTAAACTTCTCTGCCACACCATGAAAATCTTTAACCGTGTTCTATATTAGATTAGTTGTTTCTTCTATAGATCGGTGTTGAGGAAATCTTCATGGATGTGGAACAAGTCAGTATTTTCTTTTTTCTTTTATGAGCTAATAATCTAATAACACCCCCCCCCCCCCAGGGGGCCCACAGTTCTTTTGTGGGTACGTGTGTGGCGCGCACGGGGCCCCGAGCCGGAGCAGCCTTTCTTCTGCCCCAGGCTGCTTCACTTTCCCTCCCGGTTTATGCCTTCGCCCGGAGACGGGCATATTTCGTGAGATACGGTGGTTCTTGTTGTGGTTTTTCTTCCTTCGTTCCTTCCTTTCTTACCCTTCGTTTTCTGTCTTTCTCTCCTTGTACTCTCCTAGCCTTCTTCTCCTCATTAGTCTCCGCCTCGGCGTTTGAGACACTTCTTTCCTTCTTTCTCTTCCTTTCCTATCCTCTTCTTCTTTCCTCCCTGTGCGTGTCTGAAGGCCGACCCACGCATTATCGTGCGTAGCAGGTGACGGGGTAACGCGTAATTCCCCGCCCCGGGCAGACAAGTAAGGCACGTACGTACCCCCTGGTAAAGGCCAGGCCCAGGGAGGGGTGATTACCCGAGCTGGAACCTTCCGAACGTGCCGATTGGTCCCTCCGTCAGTTCTCGGGAGGTGTGACCTGAGGTGTGAACAATCACCTAAGGCGGGTAAGCCCTCGGAGAGGGCCCCCACTAGGAAGGAGCGCGCCATCGGAGACGCCGGTAATCACGGGGGACACTTCCGCGATGACTTCCTTATCTTCTTTCGTGACGTTGACCCAGAAACGTAAGTTAGACTCGCCTCAGCCTAAAAAGACTCTGCCTAATGTACCTAAATTTCTGGTTGTCTCTCGCACCGACGGAAAGGATTTCAATTCTGTCAATCCTTTCGTTATACAGAAAGGTGTCGATGCAATTGCTGGCCCTGTTAAAACCTGTTCACGTCAGCGCAATGGCACATTGTTGCTGGAAGTGGAAAGTGCCTTCCAAGCCCAAAAACTGATACGTACTACGTTGTTGCACACTTTTCCAGTTAAGGTAGAAGCGCACCGCACACTCAACTCGTCACGGGGGGTAGTTTTTACGAGATCCCTTGACGGGTTGTCTGATGAAGACATCCAATCGTATATGTCCGATCAGGGTGTGACAGCCGTCCACAGGGTGATGAAAAAGGTCGATAACCAGCTGACACCGACTCGTACTGTGTTTTTGACGTTCGACAAAGTTGACCTCCCGTCGAAGGTCAAAGCAGGGTATGAAGTCATCTCCGTCCGCCCTTATGTACCTAACCCAACGCGCTGTTTTCAGTGCCACAGGTACAACCATACCCGTGAACATTGCCCAAATGCAGCAAAGTGTGTCACTTGTGGTAGGGACGCCCATGAGGGGGATTGCCCACCTCCGTCCCCTCACTGCCTAAACTGCAACGGTGACCATGCGGCTTCCTCTCGCGACTGCCCTGTATACAAGGATGAGAAGGTAATCCAGCAAATTCGGGTTACGGAGAAGGTATCGACATCTGCCGCTCGTGTTGGCGAGTCGAAAGCCCACTGTCCTCCCAGCGGGTACATACAGTAAGGTACTCACCTCAACTCGACCTACCAAGGACTCCAGTACCCAGACATGTGACTTCACTTTCGCTGACACAGTTGTGCGATCCTCCAGCCCGAAGATTGCCTGTTCCACGTCCTCGCTTCCTCCTGCTGCTTCTAGAGTACAGTCTTCGTCAAACTCTAGTAAACCGCGAGCACCTAAACAAGATGCCCGGACCTTGAAAAAGGAACCCGTCCGTGAGGATTTTCTGCGTTCTCAGGCTTCCCAACCGTCAACTGCCTCTTCCCGCCGTCACTCTTCCAGAAGAGCTGACAAGAAAAAGAGTTCCTCTCCTTCCCCGCCGAGGCGTGACCCATCCGTCACGCCGTCCAACAGTTGCCGGCCTCGGCCGTCTTCTGTTTCACCGGGTCGCTCCGTCTACCGGGCCCCCGGCCCCCTACCGGCGGTGGAAACCGCCCCTCCTGATCAACTCAGGGAGGTGGCAGGAGCGTCGGTCGAACCTATGGACCACGACCCTTTGCCCCTGGACAGCGATAGCAGTGCTCCCTCGAAATCGGGTCCTCAGCGGCCGTCGAGGTGACCCCGCTTGCTAGTTGGTTTTTATCCTTATTTCTTCTCTCATTTTTATCATGGCGCTCCTTCAATGGAATATTCGCGGCATTCGTTCTAATCGGGAGGAGTTAAAACTACTCCTTCGATTGCACTGCCCGCTTCTCGTCTGCCTCCAGGAAACGAAGTTGCGTCCGCGTGATCGTGCAGACTTTCCACACTACACCTCTGTGCGGTTCGACTTGCCACCCATGGAAGGTATCCCAGCCCATGGAGGGGTTCTGATGCTCCTGCGAGACGATGTCTATTACCATCCCATTTCATTGCATACTCACCTACAGGCAGTTGCCGTCCGCATCACCCTATCCACATTTACCTTTTCCCTCTGTAATATTTATTCGCCATCGTCATCTGCCCTTACTAGGGCAGATGTGCTACACCTTGTTGATCAGCTCCCTTCACCCTTCGTGTTGATAGGCGACTTTAATGCCCACCACCCCTTATGGGGCTCTCCGGCACCTTGTCCGAGAGGCTCCCTTTTGGTGGACCTTCTCCAACACCTCGATCTTGTCTGCATCAACACCGGTGCACCGACCTTCCTTTCTGACACAACACACACTTACTCCCATATAGACCTCGCAATATGCACTCCTCAGCTTGCCGGTCGGTTTGAGTGGTATGCACTTTCTGACACGTACTCGAGTGACCATTTCCCCTGTATCATCCACATTCTGCATCATTCCCCATCTCCTCGTCCCACCAGTTGGAACATTTCTAAAGCCGACTGGGGGCTTTATTCTACCATGGCTGTTTTTCACGATCGGGATTTTCCCACCTGTGACAGTCAGGTCGACTACCTCACAGAGGTTATTCTCACAGCTGCCGAACGTTCCATACCTCGTACTTCCTCTTCTCCACGTCGTGTCCAGGTCCCTTGGTGGACTGCAGCCTGCCGCGACGCGCTTAGAGCCCGGCGCCGTGCTTTACGCACCTTCCGCCGCCACCCGACCTTGGAGAATTGCATACATTATAAACGTATGAGAGCGCAATGTCGTCGTATCATGAACGACAGCAAGAAAGCTTGCTGGACTGCTTTTACTAGTTCTTTTAACCGTTTTACTCCCTCCACGTTTGTTTGGCGTGGCCTACGCCGTCTATCCGGCATCAAGGTCCACTCCCCGATTCCTGGCCTGACCGTGGAGAACGCAGTCCTCGTGGACCCCTCTGACGTTTCCAACGCATTGGGCCGTTTCTTTGCGGAGGTTTCGAGCTCTGCCCATTACCACCCTGCCTTTCTCCCTCGCAAACAGGTAGAGGAGGCCCGGCCGCCTTCTTTCCACTCTTCTAATCGTGAAAATTATAACGTCGCCTTCACCATGCAGGAGCTAGACCGTGCTCTCGCCCTGTCCCGATCTTCTGCTCCCGGGCCCGATTCCATTCACATTGAAATGCTGAAGAACCTCTCTCCTGCGGGCAAGTGCTTTCTTCTCAGTACCTACAATCGCATATGGACTGAAGGTCATGTTCCCACAAGTTAGCGTGAAGCCATTGTTGTCCCCATCCCCAAACCAGGGAAGGACAAACATCTTCCTTCCAGCTATCGTCCTATTTCTCTGACGAGCTGTGTCTGTAAGGTGATGGAACGCATGGTTAACGCTCGGTTGGTCTGGCTCCTCGAATCTCGCCGCCTCCTGACTAATATCCAATGCGGTTTTCGTCGACACCGCTCTGCTGCTGATCACCTCGTTACGTTGTCGACCTTCATTATGAACAACTTTCTAAGGAAGCGTCAAACAGTAGCAGTGTTCTTCGACTTGGAGAAGGCATACGATACCTGTTGGAGAGTGGGCATTCTCCGCACATTGCACAGATGGGGCCTTCGGGGCCGCCTTCCTCTTTTCATTCAAGAGTTTTTGGCGGATCGCAAGTTCCAGGTACGGGTGGGTTCTGTTTTGTCAGATACCTATTGCCAGGAGAATGGGGTACCACAGGGCTCCGTCTTGAGTGTGGCACTCTTTGCCATTGCAATCAATCCGATCGTGGATTGCCTTTCAGCCGACGTCTCCGGATCTCTTTTTGTTGACGATTTCGCAATTTATTGTAGCGCCCAGCGGACGTGCCTCTTGGAGCGTTCTCTTCAACGCTGTCTTGACCGTCTATATTCCTGGAGCATCGCAAACGGCTTCCGATTCTCCACTGAGAAAACTGTGTGTATAAACTTCTGGAGATACAAGGAATTTCTTCCACCCTCTCTACATCTCGGCCCTGTTGCTCTCCCTTTCGTGGAGACTACGAAATTCTTGGGACTCATGTTGGATCGTAAACTTTGCTGGTCCACGCACGTGTCCTACCTGGCTGCCCGTTGTGCCCGATCCCTTAACGTCCTTCGTGTCCTCAGTGGCACGTCATGGGGAGCGGACCGTACCGTCCTGCTTCACCTTTACCAGGCCATTGTTCAGTCGAAGCTCGACTACGGAAGCCTTGTATACTCTTCTGCACGGCCGTCGATTCTCCGCCGTCTCAACTCTATCCACCATCGGGGATTACGTCTGGCGACCGGTGCATTTTATACCAGCCCTGTTGAAAGTCTGTATGCCGAAGCTGCTGTATTACCCTTGACCACTCGGCGTGACATACTTTTGTCTCGGTACGCATGCCGCCTGCGGTCGATGCCCAACCATCCATCTTACCGATTATTTTTTGACGACTCACTCGATCGCCAATATCAGTTGTCTGCGATTGCCTTGCTTCCACCTGGAGTTCGGTTTCGCCGCCTACTACAGCGGCTCGATTTTACCCTTCCTTCCACCCTTCGGTTGAGCGAAAGCCCATTGCCACCGTGGCATAAGGCCTCGGTTCACACTCACCTCGAACTTAGTTCGCTCCCCAAGGAGAGCACTTCGGATTTGGTATACCGCTCGAGGCTTGTCGAACTCCGTTCGCGGTTCGATAGCGCCATATTTATTTACACTGATGGTTCCAAGAGCACTGCCGGTGTCGGATCTGCCTTCGTCGTCGAGGACAACCGTTTCCAATACAAGCTCCCTGACCGGTGCTCTAACTTCACGGCTGAGCTTTTTGCCCTCCACCAGGCCGTTTTGTACACCTGCCGCCACCGCCAACCTTTCTATGCCATCTGTTCGGACTCCCTTAGTGCCCTGCAGAGTCTTAAGGACCCTTTGTCGCACCATCCTCTCGTGTATCGGATCCAACGCTCCCTCCAGTTGCTAGCAGATGACAGCTGTCACGTTTCTTTCCTGTGGGTCCCTGGCCACGTAGGTGTGCCCAGGAATGAGACGGCCGACATAGCGGCCAAGGCCGCAGCTCTTTTACCTCGCGTGGCTACCTTTTGCGTCCCATCTGACGATGTTCAACGGGCTCTCCGCCGGAGTATCGTGTCGCAATGGCACAGTGCGTGGTTTTCAATGTCCAACAACAAATTGCGAACTGTAAAACCGATCCCGACCGCTTGGAGGACCTCCTCACGTCCCTCTCGGCGGGAGGAGGTTATCCTGGCCCGGTTGCGGATCGGTCACTGCCGTTTCAGCCACCGTCACTTGCTGTCCGCCGACCCTGCACCGCTGTGCCCCTGCGGTGAACTGCTGACCGTGCGACAGGTTTTACTGTCTTGCGTACTTTTTAATCATCTCCGTGTAGCCCTTCACTTTCCGTCTACGCTGGAGGAAATTTTAGCTGATGACACACGAGCAGTTGCTAGAGTTTTGCGTTTTATCAACTTGGCCAACTTATCCAAGGATATTTAACCCTTTTACTCGTCTTCTATCTTTCGTTTTTAGCCTCTTCTGGATGTTCTGACAGTCCCCATTTTTTTTGAGGCCATAGCGAATCTATGTTTTTGACTGGGCGCTAATGACCATAGAAGTTGTGCGCCCTAAAACCACAAAATAAAAAAATAAAATAAAATCTAATAACACTAATAGTATGATTACAGATACATGCACAATTTGGTTCTATTTAAAAATTCGTCAGTGGAGTAGAAGGAGTTGTTGTTTGTTAAGCTTATGGGACTTAACTGCGGGGTCACCAATCCCTAAACTTATAAACTAACTTAAACTAAAGAGAACACAAACATCCATGCCCGGGGGAGGATTCGAACCCTCGACCAGGAACACTTGGCCAATTCGCCGTGTCGTAGAAGGAGTTGGCCACTAGAAATTCTTTTAGGCTTCATTTAATGTGATCTTTATTTCCAGCTAATTTTTTTATGGTTGCTGGTAATTTATTGAAATGTGTGTTTCTGAGTAGTGCACCGCTTTTTGAAATAAGTGCTTCTAAGTGCTTTTGTAGATCATTTTGTTCCTAGTATTGTAGGTATGAACTTGAGTTGTTTGTTGGGAAAAGGGATATATTATTAGTGACAAATTTCATTAAAAAATAAATATACTGAGAGGCAGTAGTTAATATGCCCAGTTCTTTGAAAAGTCTTTTCTGCAATTCTGTGGTGTGCTCTTTCCAAATGAATTTATTACCAAACAGTAATCCCTGAAATTCAATATTGTAAACCTCTTCTATCTGTTCTTCTTCATACTTTATGCAATTACTTGTTGGAAATCTCTTACATGTTCTGACCTGCATGTAGAGAGTCTTTTCAAAGTTAATACCAATGAGTTGGCTTTGGATCATTTATTAATGTTAATGAAAAGTATCCGTGAGATGGCACAGATTTTCAGAAAGCAAGCTGGATTTGTGAAGAACTGCAGAACAATTGATGTGATTTCTGCCACAAGACTCTTAGTAGAGAAATATAATGAGGAAGTGAAGCTGCTGCAATTAGCATTCCTGGACCTCGAAAAGGCCTTTGACTGGGTGCCATACAGTCTCATCTGGGGCTAGCACTGTGACAGCATGACGTGCCAGAGCAATTTATCAACTGGGCACAGCCAAGAAGCCGTGTCCATACAACTTCAGGACTACCCAAGGGACTCCCTTATCACAATTGGCGTCCACCAAGGTCCTGCTCTATCGCTGCTTCTGTTCATTCTCATAATGGTCACCGTGACAGTTGACCTGCTATGGCCATTAACATGGATCCTACTTTATGTGGATGACGCTGAAGGAAAAGAAAAATGTTTGTTTCTCTTTTTGTTCGTATTTGATGCACGGATCTACCGTACATCCCATTGACATAAAACTTTATCAACTCATAGTTTGCACACGCGTAAAGGTTGTAGGCATACTAAAATTAACTTCGTATGGTGCATGGTGGAGACTGATTTAAAATTAGTTGATTCGTTTCTTACACCTTCACGTTGAAATGGCTGGACGGATATGAACGAAATTTGGGACAGAGGTAGCTCATATGCTGATTAATACACGTACTACCTTTTGTAAGCCTCCGTATGGTGCATGGGGAGGGTAGAGCTTGTGCAAAAAGGCGTGGCTCCTGCCTTCTCAACTTTTGTGTGAGTTAAAATATTTTAATATATTTTTAGTAAATTACAATCTATTCTACCGATACTCAGCTTTTTAACGTTACGATGTATGGGGGTTCTGCTCGCTGCAACATTATCTCCTGGGGCGTCGTGGTAGAAATAAATACTCGGAGGTACAATTTATCACTTCTTCTTTAATCTGAATCAGACTTCTCCTCCAAAACATTACAAATTGAAAACATATACAAAGCATCAGAACGGTAGTACTTCCATTTCAAAACACAGAGCGACATAGATTCCAGAGCACTTGACCAACGACTAAAACTCGAACTCCCCCACACATGGCGGTGAGGCAAATATATAACATCGACAATAATGATGTTACATTACGCATTGTTTATAACAATTGAATATACTAATTTACAATGAACAAACACACAAAGAAAACATTTCATGTACACAAGAATAATCACAATAAAAAATGAAAACTATGCATACAATAATTTTAGATGGCACATGTATTTTTAAGACGAAATTGCGGTACTGTTTGTTTCACAACAAAGAATAAAAATAAATGTCAATTAATTTGTTAATGAGTACCATCATACATTTTCCTAACATATATTGAACTATCAAATCTCATGGTCATTCACAAAATATATTCAAAATCTCACGCCTGTCAATATATACAAAGAATTCAATATTGATAATTACTGTAATAGTCGAAATAACACAATTAGCTGGTCTACTCAACTTGTTTATGAACCTGGCATATATACAATGCTATTTATTTTAACGTCTTGATGTGGATACATAAGTGTTTACCATTCGTCTGTCTATTTATTGAAATTATGTACAGTGACAAAAGTATTGTTTATAGAATTTATCTGGAAACGTCTTATACAAATCTCTTAATTAATGAAATCTATCACTTGTTTTAATCACAGTATCGCCAAGACACTGTCCTACATTGATTCCTAGGCTAGCTGTATCGTTTTTAACTAACTTCACACGCAACTTTTATCACTATTGAACCACACGATTCCGGATCCAGATCCAACGCAGACGGTATCGTAGGATTACATTGAGATGAGAGAGTCAGGCAGACGGTATCGTACGATAACTTTGAGATGAGGGGGCCGGCAGTATCATCACAGAGTCCATTCTATTGTTTTGGTGGGGCGGCTGCCTCAGTTGTGTGTTGCCTCCCGGTCACGGGGCGCAGCTGACAACTACAGCCCAACAGAAATAAAGAAATAAAGGAATTGATTCACCCTGTCACAGCTCGAGAATGCGTTACTACACAAGGGGCCACAACTTGTTGCGCGAAGTCGAACACCGAATGGGTGGAGTTGTTTGCCGAATGGGTGGAGTTGTTTGCCGAATGGGTGGAGTTGTTTGCCGAATGGGTGGAGTTGTTTGCCGAATGGGTGGAGTTGTTTGCCGAATGGGTGGAGTTGTTTGCCGAATGGGTGGAGTTGTTTGCCGAATGGGTGGAGTTGTTTGCCGAATGGGTGGAGTTGTTTGCCGAATGGGTGGAGTTGTTTGCCGAATGGGTGGAGTTGTTTGCCGAATGGGTGGAGTTGTTTGCCGAATGGGTGGAGTTGTTTGCCGAATGGGTGGAGTTGTTTGCCGAATGGGTGGAGTTGTTTGCCGAATGGGTGGAGTTGTTTGCCGAATGGGTGGAGTTGTTTGCCGAATGGGTGGAGTTGTTTGCCGAATGGGTGGAGTTGTTTGCCGAATGGGTGGAGTTGTTTGCCGAATGGGTGGAGTTGTTTGCCGAATGGGTGGAGTTGTTTGCCGAATGGGTGGAGTTGTTTGCCGAATGGGTGGAGTTGTTTGCCGAATGGGTGGAGTTGTTTGCCGAATGGGTGGAGTTGTTTGCCGAATGGGTGGAGTTGTTTGCCGAATGGGTGGAGTTGTTTGCCGAATGGGTGGAGTTGTTTGACGAATTGGTGGAGCTGTTTGACGAATTGGTGGAGTCGTTTGCTGAAATGGAAGCGTTGTTCTCTTTTTTTTTTCTCTCTCTCTCTTTTTTTTCCCCTTGTGGATTGATGTGATAGCTTTGACAGAGTGTGGGGAAGGTTTGACAGGATGAGGTAGTTGCTAGTACTGTTGTTTTGCAAACTAGTACTGTTGTCAGAATGAAACCTTCACTCTGCAGCAGAGTGTGCGCTGATATGAAACTTCCTGGCAGATTAAAATTGTGTGCCAGGAAGTTTCATTTTAGTACTTTTGTTTTTGCAAACTAATGACTTGGTTATATGATTCATCATTTAGAGGAGGTGCCTGCCATGTAGGAATGGCCGTGCGGTCTAAGGTTCCTTGCTACAGAATGCGCGACCGCTCCCTGTTGGATGTTCCAGTCCTCCCTCGGCCATGGATGTTTGTTTGTGTGTGTGTGTGTGTGTGTGTGTGTGTGTTGAAATTCAAATGTTTGTATAGCTTATGGGACTTAACTATGGGGTCATCAGTCCCTAAACTTACAAACTACTTTCGATCTAGCTAACACTAAGGACGGCACAAATATCCACGCCCGAGGGGGGATTCGAACCCTCGACCGTAGTGACCGTGCAGACCGTGACTGACGCCCCGCAGTTCCCTCTGCCACCGCGGCCGGCTGTGTGTGTTGTCCTTAGGATAAGTGAAGGTAGTTTGTAAGCCTAGGGAGCGATTACCCAAGCGTTTGATTTGACCACTGGCAGTGAGTTCCTGAGTTGCAGAGGCCATATGTCGTGTGCAGGTTCTGTGCGGTGCGGCACGGTGACGACGCAGGCGACGCCGCTGGTGACCAACGGGCAGCGCACGACGCGCGGCCAGTGGCCGTGGCACGCTGCGCTCTACCAGTCCAAGAACATCGACCTCAGCTACAAGTGCGGCGGCTCGCTCATCAGCCGCAGCACCGTCGTCACAGGTAGCCCACACCAGGGCCGCACGATACGGAGCATACAGGAGGGGAAGCTCCTTTCATCTGTATGGGGCCAAGCGTTGCGCTCGACGCCATATTGAAAGATAGTAAACGCGGAACTATAGCCACTTAGTACTACCGGGTGATCAAAAAGTCAGTATAAATTTGAAAACTTAATAAATCACGTACTAATGTAGATAGAGAGGTAAAAATTGGCGCACAATGCTTGGAATGACATGGGGTTTTATTAGAACGAAAAAAAAAGTTCAAAAATGTCCGACAGATGGCGCTTCATCTGATCAGAAAATCAATAATTAGCATAACAAATTAAGACAAAGCAAAGATGATGTTGTTTACAGGCAATGCTCAATGTGGCTAAGCCATGTCTCCACCATATCCTTTCTTCCAGGAGTGCTAGTCTTGCATGGTTCGAAGGAGAGCTTCTGTGAAGTTTGGAAAGTAGAAGGCGAGGTACTGGCGGAAGTAAAGTTCTGAGGCGGCATCGTGAGTCGTGTCGGGATAGCAAAGTCGGTAGTGCGCATGCCAGGAAGTTTCAATGCTCAATATGTTCACCATCATTCCTCAACAATAGCTGTAGTCGGGAAATAATGTTGTGAACAGCGCTGTAAATCATGTCCAGAGTTATGAAAATTCAAATGTTCAAATGTTTGTAAAGTCTATGGGACTTAACTACGGGGTCATCAGTCCCTAAACTTACAAACTACTTATGAACTAGGACGGCACAAATATCCATGCCCGAGGGGGGGATTCGAACCCCCGACCGTAGTGGCCGTGCAGACCGTGACTGGAGCGCCTTAGTCTCCTCGGCCACCGCGGCCGGCCCAGAGTTATGATGAGGCATTTGTGTCGGATGTTGTCTATCAGCATCCCTACAGATGTCGGTCGATCATGATACACTTGCGACTTCAGGTAACCCCAAAGCCAATAATCGCACGGACTGAGGTCTCGGGACCTGGGAGGACAAGCATAACGGAAGTGGCGGCTGAGCGCACGATCATCACCAAACGACGTGCGCATGATATCTTTCACGCGTCTATCAATACTTTTTTTTTAGTTCTGATAAAACCCCATGTCATTCCAAGCATGTGTGTCTATTTTTACCTCTCTATCAACATTCCGTGATTTATAAAGTTTTCAAATTTATACTGACCTTTTTTACCACCCTGTATAGCTGGAAATGGACTTTTTACGAGCTGTAGCTACTCTCACCGACTTTTACGAAAGGAAACGGCTTTTCATTATGCTCTCTTCTATTTTGCGGCCTGTTTTTGCACCTAATTGTAATCCAGCTAAGAAAAAGTTGACCTAAATTTTAATTCAACTACCAAAATGTACGATGGAATGAATGATCGTTTTATTTGGTGCTTATCTCTAGAAAAATCCCAAGTAACGCGAAATTATGTTTGGAAAATAGTAATAAACAAGAAAGTGGCTTTAAAATTGTCAGGTTTTATTTGACACGAATAAAATTGCACAAAATATTGAGTCAGACTTAGCAGTACAACGTGATTACACAGAATTAATGACGTCTGGTCATATACAGGATGGTCCATTGATAGTGGCTGGGCCAAATATCTCACGAAATAAATAAACTAAACAACCATATAGAAGAAAACTTTTCTAGTTCGAAGGGGGAAAACAGATGGCGCTATGGATGGCACGCTAAATGGCGCTGCCATAGATCAAACGGATATCAATTTCATTTTTAAATAGGTACCCGCATTTTATTACATATTCGTCTAGTATGTAAATAAATATGAATGTTTTATTTGGAACACCTTTTTTCGCTTTTTGATAAATGGCGCTGTAATAGTCACAAACATATAAGTATGCGGTACATTTCGCCAGTGCGGACGGTATTTGCTTAGTGGTACATTACTCGAGTTAAAATGGACCGTTTACCAATTGCAGAAAAGGTCTATATGGTATTTATGTATGGCTATTGTGATCAAAATGCCAACGGGCAAGCGATCAACAATGCATACGAGAACATTACTGAAGGCGATTTACTCGCCGTTTAGAGGAATTTCGTTACGCGTATTGCCAAATGCATCGAAGCTGAAGGACATCTTTTGAGCATTTATCGAAGTCATGAGGTAATTACAGGTAATCACACAGTAACAGCATGCGTTCTAATAACATATGATAATTTCACAAAACTACATGTATCACATTAGAACAAACGAAATAAAGTTCAAACGGACCTACGTTCTGTGTTTTAATTTTTTTTTTTTTTTTAATAATAATAAAACCTACCTGTTACCAACTGTTCATCTAAAATTGTGAGCGATATTTTTGTGAATATTAAAGCGCCATCTATCACAAAGCAACAAAAGTGTTCCAAATAAAACTTTCATATTTATTTACGAACTAAACGAAATGTAATAAAAAATGGGGGTACGTATTTTAAAAAATGCCGTTTATATCCATTTGACCTGTGGCAGCGCCATGTAGCACTCCAACCATAGCGCCATCTGTTTCCCCCTTCAAGCTAGAAAAGTTTTATTCTTTGTGGTTTTTACGTTTGATGCTTATTTCGTGAGAGATTTGTCACGGTTACCATCAATGGACCACGCTGTATAAAACTATTAATTTGCTGATCGGAGAAGGGCACATAGAAGAACCTGTCAACCATAGAGCAGGAACAGCGTATAATAATTATTCTCCTCATTGTTTGTTTGAGTATCCGAAGAGCATTCGTTGCCGACATTAGCACACTAAGCCTCCACTGCCGTAAGTAAAATTTTACCTACCTAAGCAGCGTATAACAATGGGAGGAGGCAGGATGAGTGTCAACGATTTGGCTGGTTCAGTTTTACTTACAGCAGTGAGGAGTAATGTTTTAATGTTGGCAACATAATGTTCGTTTTACGAGGACAATTACTTTACCGATCAGATAATGATAAATACAAGAACCTGGCAACCATAGAGCAAGAACATCAAGATTATTCCCCTTATTCTGTTTGTTTGAATATCCGAAGAGCATTCAACGGTCGTTGACAACATTAGCACACTACGCCTCCGTTGCCGTAAGTAAAATTTTACCGGAATTATGTGAAGGTGAGCAGGTAGATGAAGCCTTAACAATTCCTGAAATATGTCGTCTATGTGGGCAATAGGAAAACAAAACAAACACGCAAAGGACTTAAGTCACGCTACTTATGAACGAATCTTTGAGTTTCATTTTATATTATTCCCTTCAACGTTAAACTTGTTATTATAAAATATAAATGTACTTCAACATTTCGATGCTGTTGAATTACTACAGCAACAGCAAGAAGCAGCGAGGCTACTTATAATGATTATGCAGACATTGCTCTGATTCGAAATTGATAACATTTAACTTTTACTAAATACATAGTGACGTTCACTTAGCGTTCAACATCTTTTGGAAAGGTGAAGAAGCTTATGTCTTTTTTTATTATTGCGGCAATGAGGTAGTGAACACCATAGGCCGCCGGTTTTATTGCTCCTCATAATAAAAATGGAACAGCTCCAACTATTGACACATATTTCTTTTCGCTGCACTTCACCATCAAATACTTGTTTACTTTTACGCGATTCAAACAGTTAAAGTACACTTAACAAAACAAAGGAAACTTATGTAGTCCCGTCTCGCTTCAAAGACAGCGCATTACCACGCCACAGAATAGGGAGTGACCATGTGTGGAACTGCCTGCCACCTCCCAGTGCCGTTCTCGCATACTCTTACATTTGTCGGAAAGCGCCACTTCCAGTGGCAGCTGGTGACAATGTGCTAATGTGCTGCAGCACACTGTAAATATATTACTAAAATTATGCCATTTCTCTTCGAATGCAAACGAGAAATCGCTGTAAAATTGCATCCTTTCTCTTGGTATGCGAGCCAGATATTACAATAAAATTATTCCAATTCCCTTCCAATGCGTATTAGAATGCTAGTAATAAGGATGAAAACGCATTTTGGAGCGCTCTCGCCGCTATAGCTGGAAACTAGCTCCGTGTGCTGAAGTGGGATTCAGCCGCGCTGGTAGGTGCGCAGAGAGGCGGCGCAGTCGTCTGTTCGCTAGTGCGCATGTGCAGCCGTGACGTCAGGCCTGGCGACTCCTGTGTGCTGAGACCGACTGCAGCACAAGAGCAATATTACTCTTCGCGCTGCGTGTAACGGCTGCGGAAGAATAGTATATGACGAATATTGCGGCATACAGAGTCAAATAGCACGCTGACTCAGGCGTCTTGCGCGTTGTCTCTCAAACCTACCTGTGTAAGGCTCGTATTCAAATACCTATGACTCTAAATTTTTATTTTCTGTAAATGAAATTAATAGTTTTTAAACGTTGTATTTACTACCTGCAGTGAATACATGCAGTTGGGAACGCTGTTATAAATTACCCTGAAGGTGTTACTGTCAATACAGTATTAATTGGTATTTAATTAAAGGCAATCCTACAAAGGTTGACGTGTTTGACTTAAAACTTCTATCACAGACAACATTAGTAATGTTTAGCCAACATGCGAGTGAAACTGCGTTTTTCAGCCAAGCAGTTTCATCGTTGGCTTGTGTAGAACGCAGATGACGTGGTGGGGATGTTGCTAAGCTCCGTTATTTCCATTGTCACGCTTTGTGCGTTCACTGAAGAAGTGTTTCGCGGTGTATTTCTTCGTGAAAGTGCGCGTTACGTACTGTGCGAGCAACATGGAGAATTCTGTCGAGGATCCGCTACAGAGGCCATTTTCCAATAGACCTTTGGAAGAGAAACTGAAAGTGAAAGAGTTAGGTAGACCTACTCCAGTTTTAAATATCAGTCAAAAGGCTACAGGAGGTGGAAAGAAAAGTGAGTACACGAGGAAATTTAGAACGAAAGTGTATGAAAACAGTTGGATTGCGGATGTGATATTCACAATGCACTTTTTTGCTTTCCATGTTGTTTGGGAACAGTGATGCATGGAGTACAGGGGGAGTGAAAGAAAAAAAAAACATAAAGGAAATCATAAACATATAAATAACATACTTGAACTTAGTTCATTAGGTAATATCACAACAATTTTAAGTCGTGCTTTTTATTTTAGTGTATTTTGTATCCTGTATATTTTTGTAATACTGTAGCACACTGGTCAAATTTTGTACGAGCCGCCACTGGCCACTTCTCCAACATAGTTATTCATTTGCTTCACATAATTAAAGCATTTCTAAATAAACAAAACACGCCATAATAAACCTTATTCTAAACATAATATTGACAATAAATCATATCAATTTCTATACATCAGTATATCTCATTTTTATTACTACAGAAACGTAGAGGGGACCTTACACGGAGGTGGGGGGGCAGCCAGTGAGAATGTTTCTGGGTATCGTTGGCGCAATTTCCCACGTAATGCAGTATGCTACACCATCTGCTATTGTTTTCCCACCCATTCCACTTGTGATGTGTCCTCCCAGCTACAAAATTTCCTAACACCTGGTACCTTATGGCGCTAAGCCAGCCATCCTGCAACATGCTGAATACTTTTTTGATATATACAAATTATAAAATAAGATCAAGTAGGGAGAACTTCAACGAACCACGTCCATAGTACACAAAAGTTTTTATTGGGTTGTTATATTTATCAGGATGTATGAAGTCGGGACATGAAGATGTTGCAGACAGAAAAACTAAAACATGGTGTGAAAAGTGTGGTGTGTTCATCTCTAGGAACAATTTCAAATAACTGTATGTCGCCAGATACTACATTATTTTTTTTCTTAGTATTATTTTTAATTGCATATATTGAATCTGTCCACTGTCAGAAGGTAAAAACTGAAAACTGATGTGAAAATTTCATAATTCCTACTGATAAGTTATTTGACCATTAAATATGTGAAAATTGTTAATAAATTTGCCTCATCATAAAAATTATGATGTATTTAGAATGAAACTTTCACTCTGCAGCGGAGTGTGCGCTGATATGAAACTTCCTGGCAGATTAAAATTGTGTGCCGGAACCGGGACTCGAACCTGGGACCTTTGCCTTTCGCGGGCAAGCGCACTACCGACTGTGCTATCCCGACACGATGCCGCCTCACAACTTTACTTCCGCCAGTACCTCGCCTCCTACTTTCCAAACTTCACAGAAGCTCTCCTGCGAACCATGCAAGACTATCACTCCCGTGTCGGGATAGCACAGTCGGTAGTGCGCTTGCCCACGAAAGGCAAAGGTCCCAGGTTCGAGTCCCGGTTCCGGCACACAATTTTAATCTGCCAGGAAGTTTCATATCAGCGCACACTCCGCTGCAGAGTGAAAGTTTCATTCTGGAAACATCCCTTAGGCTGTGGCTAAGCCATGTCTCCACCATATCCTTTCTTCCAGGAATGCTAGTCTTGCATGGTTCGCAGGAGAGCTTCTGTGAAGTTTGGAAAGTAGGAGGCGAGGTACTGGCGGAAGTAAAGTTGTGAGGCGGCATTGTGAGTCGTGTCGGGATAGCACAGTCGGTAGTGCGCTTGCCCCCGAAAGGCAAAGGTCCCAGGTTCGAGTCCCGGTTCCGGCACACAATTTTAATCTGCCAGGAGGTTTCATTATGATGTATTGTTTCGTAATATTACAATTTATAAATGGGAAAATGTTGTATTTTATATTATTATCAATTTTTGTATTTGGGTTTTATAAGACCCCCACCAGTACGTTAACTTGGAAACACCAGCATAGTTAAGGGTTAATGGCGCTGTAGTGAATGAGAGTTGTGACGGCTAGTGTGTGTGTTTTGTTTGGCACAGCGGCACACTGCGTGACGACGAGACCCACGGACCGCCCGGTGGAGGCGGACAGCCTGCTGGTCTTCCTGGGCAAGTACCACCTCAAGCTGTGGAGCGAGGGCGGCGTTCAGGATAAGCAGGTACGAGCCGCGCACCTGCCGCACACTAAAGGGATCTGCCGTGGCAAAGCGATGGAAAACATTACTTTGGTTGCATAAGCGAATTGAAATTTCTCATCTCTGTATATAAAAGGAAGTGTCCCGATTGACTGACTGACTGACTGATTGACTGACTGACTGACTCATCATCGCCCAGCCCAAACCACTGAAGATAGAAACTTGAAATTTGTAGCGGGCGTTCATCTTACTCTTTAGGCGTCATTTAAGAAGCGATTTTTCGATATTCCGTCAGTAAAGGGGTGAAATAGGGGATGAAACGTTTTTTGAAAATACTTGGCTATTTAGGCAATTTTGAAGCTAGAACTACGAAATTTCGGATTTTAATTCAGGGTTCGGATTTAAAAGACTCGTGTTTCGGCATTTTTTTGAAATTCGACAAATAAGGGGGTAAAATAGGCGACGCAAAAAATTGATTTTCAAAAATATGTTGCGGTTAACTCAAATTTTAAGCTACAACTACGAAACTTCGGACGTGGAATCTTGGTCAGGATTAAAAATCCATGATTTTTAGTATTTTTCGAAATTCAACAAGTAAGAGGGTTAAATAGAGGATCAAAAAATCTTTTTGAAAAGACGTTGCTATCGATACAATTTTGAACCTAGAGCTGCAAAAATTGATATTTGTATAGTTGGTTAGACGTTAAAAAATACGTGTTTCGCTATTTTTGGAAATTCAACCATCCATAAGCACACAAATTTTTCGAAAAATGTTGCTATTTAGGCAATTTTGAAGTTAGAACTACATATTTTCGTATTTGGATTCGGGGTTCAAATTTAAAAGACACGTGTGCTAGTATAATATACAAAGCAGAGTATCCGTATATTTGTACGTGTTGCATACAAATCTACAATTTTGTTCCAATCTTTATGAAATTGTGTTCACTTGAGCTTCAATCCATGAGGACGGTCGCCGTAAGTGTAAGAATCACATACGATATATAGTTCATGAGATATGACGTCATTAACAATGAGTAAAACTGCTGCATTAAGCGACAATGCTGCTCATTTTCTCCTAAACCATTGGACCGATTTCAACCAAATTTGGTACACACATTCCTTACCGTGAGGTAAGAATTGCTGCATGGTTAAGAACCACATACGGCACATGGTTCAAAAGATATTACGTCATAACCAATAGAAATCGCAAAAATACCATATAATGCGGCGAGACTTTCGAAATACACTGTATGAGAATGACAGTACTTAGCGACTTGCAACGAACTTTTGAACATAATTTCAAACCTTGATTAAACTTTTTCTCGCTGGAAACCATAGTAAAATAATGAAAGGAGAAAAGTTTCTCGCTTACTACTTTTCCGCTGTTTATGGAGTAAAACTACGGCTCTCGATATGACGTTACAATTTCTAATTTCTACACTACAAATTGTAGTAGCAGGAAATTTTACAGACAGTATGCAGGCATATAATTAAGTGTACCTTCTAAATTGTATCACAGTACGACACGTAGTTCATCAGATATGAGCACATAAACGATAAAATTCATGAAAAAGCGCCCCATCAAGTTTTAATCTATTACTTCTTTACTACTAATTGTATTCCCAAGAGATTTTACAGACATACAGCACTTATGCAAATGAATATATACGTGAAAAAGGGCAAGAATAAATAAATAAATACCCGAGCAACGCCGGGTTTTCGGCTAGTAATATATACAGAGGAGTCCAAAAAATGTATCTACTATTTAATGGTCCATAACTTGCAAACTAATTGACGGAGTTCTCTCATTTTTGGTAAAAGTGTAGCTTAAAGTCCAACTTAATAGATATCATTGTAGGTGTTCGAAGTGGTCACCATTTACATCCACACACAAACGATGCCAACTAACTGCAGCACCAACTACTGACTGCAACATGTTCATTTGGATATCTGCACATGAATGTATGATGGATTCTCGAAGTTCATCCAATGTGCGTGGCTTTTGTTGATAAACAACGTCCTTTGTTCAAAATGTTCAAATGTTTGTTAAGCTTATGGGACTTAACTACGGGGTCATCAGTCCCTAAAATTACGAACTACTTATGAACTACTTACGAACTAGACGGCACAAATATCCATGCCCGAGGGGGGATTCGAACCCCCGACCGTAGTGGCCCTGCTGACCGTGACTGGAGCGCCACAGTCACCTCGGCCACCGCGGCCGGCCAACGTTCTTTAGTGTTCCCCACAGGTAGGAGAGACCAGGATAATCGCGCCACCCCAGTTTTATGACGAACGATTTGCAGTACGAGTACACTTGCCAGTGTTCTATCTCCGTTACCTACCGCGGAACTAATTCCTGTGGTCGCCATCCGTGATTGTTGACAGATATTAATAGTGTGAAAGAAATTGTTAGTTTCGACGGTATGGATCTAATTTTCAAGCTTGTATGTTATTGAAATAAGTGCCTCAATAGATTGTCAATGGTTCTTAACACTCGTATTAATTAATCTCTAAATATTTAGCTTTGATTTCGTATCTCTAACAAAATTGTGTCACAAAATCGTAAGGTTTAAATTGACATTCTTAGCCATATACAGGGTGTTTCACTAAGAGTGTTTGCCTCTGTAACTTATAAATAATAGGTGACGGGAAATTTTGATGCGGTAGGTCAACTTAATAAATGTTACACTTTCTGTGGAGCTATGAACATAGTTTATTGTATGATTTTCCAAAGAGTTACAGCACAAAGATATAATTTTTTACATGGAACAATAGTTTTTCTATCGTGCATTGGAATCGTTGAAACCAGCTGCGTCCAAATCAATTTAAACTACATTCCTATCACTGTTAGTTTGGGGCAGTTTCAGGGGCAGATACCACACTCTGTACATAATACATGGCTGTGTGGTGGGTGACGGATGTTACGGCGGTGGGAAGTTGATTTACATGAGATGTTCAAATGTGTGTCCATGTTCCTCAATGCATAATGCAATGCACCGTCGAAAGGATCTGCGGAAGAGATGTAACATCGCCGGTGTGACGGAGCGACATGCGTCCTCGATGCGCCGTTTTAGATCATCTGGGGATGTGGCCTCAGTGACATAAACACGATCCTTTAGATATCCCCACAAAAAGAAATCTACTGGTGTTAAATCGGGCGACCTTGTGGGCCATGAATGAGGACCATGACGCCCCAACCATCTTCCTGCAAACCTGTTGTTTACTTCTTCCACAACAGCACTCGCAGAATGGGCTGGGTGACCATCATGCTGCATCCACATATGGACTCTCGTGTGTAGACACACATGTTCAAGGCGACCACCCAAACTGCCGGCTATAAAAGTGCGATATAACTCACCTGTCAGTGTACCTGGGAAGTGTGAACCGATTATTTCATCCCCAAGGATTACACACCACACGTTAATAGACCACCTACGTTGACGGTCGACAGGTCGTACCCACCGAGGATTGTCTGCGGCCCCGTAGTGCGTCATAATTTGTGAACGTGGACTTATCAGAGAACGTGACACTTTGTAAAGACTCCAGCGTGAAATTACGCATGGCCTACTCACAGAATGTCACTCTTGCACGGAATTCGTTCCCATGCAGCTCCTTGGTCAGTGACAGGCGGTACGGGTGAAACTTGTGGCCGTGTACTATACGCCACACAGATGTGAGACTGACACCAGCGACTGCAGCAATGGCTCGTAAGCTGACATGAGGATCGTGGTGTAGTGCAGCTAAAACAAACACCTCCGTCTCCTCACTCCTTGCAGGTCTTCGTCTGTTACTTCGGCACATTACCAAGCTGCCTGTTTCCCAAAGTCGTTGTTCGGCACGTAAGAACGTAATGGCTGCCGGGGCTTTTTGCCTAGGATATCTCACGGCATACGCCGTGGCTGCTTCAGTGGCATCGTGTCGGCACTCGCCGACCATCAGCAAAATGTCAACGTACTCGTTGTTCGTGTATGCCATCGTCATCCGATGTCAGTAACTGTGGTATATTGAGCCCCGGTTGTTTGTGTTGCTCCAACTGTCGGGTATACGGCCGTGTGCGACGACAGTCGGCAGTCTAACAGCGCATCGAGGAAGCTTCTCGCTCCGTGACACCGGCGACGTTACAACTCGGCAGCACAACATTTAGAAGGCGCATTGCATTATGCGCAGCGTTTGTGGTATCTGCCCCTGAAACTTTGAAGGGTTGTAGTTCCCAAACTAACAAAGTGTTCAAATGTTTGTATAGTCTATGGGACTTAACTACGGGGTCATCAGTCCCTAAAATTACAAACTACTTATGAACTACTTACGAACTAGGACGGCACAAATATCCATGCCCGAGGGGGGATTCGAACCCCCGATCGTAGTGGCCGTGCAGACCGTGACTGGAGCGCCTTAGTCTCCTTTTTGATATTTTTATTTTTATTTTTTTTTTATTATTTTTTTTTTTCCCCATGTGTGCTTCTATGACAGCAGAGAAAAAGAAAATGCACAAGTCGACGTATTTCCGTCTTGAAAATAAGGGATTTTTTTTGTTTGCCTCAGTCTCCTTTTTTTACTTTATGTTTTTATTTTCTTAAGTAAATAAATGTCTTCTTTCAAGAAAAAAAAAAAAAAACTAGTTCTGCCTCCATGTAAATGTTGACCTCAAAGGTCTTATGGCTCCATTGCCGTTTATAACTTAAAACCTTTTCTCTTGGTAATGTTTCCATTTAACTGTTCAAAATAAACCAACAGAAATTAAAATCATGTCCTATCTTTCGGTAAATCGTGGGGACCATCCTGTCCTCAATCTTAAAACATAATACTTTGACCCCTGAACTGAAGGAATGGTAAAACAAAGGCGATATATAAATTTGGCTTCGAAACAAACATATAAGGAATTTGTGTAAATAAAAATTTCCTTCCTTCCTTGTCATGGTAATGTGTTTAGTAAGAAATTAGCGAAATGTTTCTTGTAATGTCTTGTTTTTATCAGCTTGTGATGCTCCGCAGTAAGGTATACCCAGAAATCTTCCAATTTCATGTCCGTGTTTGAAAAAATGTAGTGGACCGATGCCCCCTTTAGCCAGTTGATGGCGTTTCTTTTTGTTTTGGGGAACGGTACGTCTTCTGGGAAAAGAAAATCGGAAGCTGTTATGTAGTTTGGCGACGTTCTGCTGATGGATGCCAATTTCCGTCGTATATACATCCATATTTCTTTGATTTTGTCGCACCCGAATCGGTGTTCTTCCGTATCTAATACGTTGCACGTGACACAATCTGGTGAGTTTGCCAGGTGGATGTTGTAAAGTTTAGAGTTAGTTGCAATTTTGCGATTTACAACTAAGTACCACGTAGTCTTCATCGTGGAAGGTAAGTTACGACAATGTATATTTTTCCAAATCATCTTCCAGTTGTGAGATCTGTATTTGTCTTCTATGATGTTTTTCTTTTTATCTTTCATTAATTCACGGTATATATCTTTAACTTTCTTCTTTCTGACATCGGGGATTCGTGCTTGTAAATAGCTATACTCTAATAGAAAGTATTTCAAGTGATAAAGTCCGTTCGGGACATGTTGTACACTGATGGGTGGACTGAGGTCAGCCGGAGCTATTTCATCCAACAAGTGTGCAACAAGACTGTTGGTACAAGTCTTCCATAGTTCAGAAGTTTTAGCGATGTATAACGCCTGTGCCTTCTTACCAATGTCTGTGAGATTGAGACCCCCACTTATTGGCGGAAGCGTTAGGGTGTCATAATGCACTTTGAAAATGTGACCGCGACTGACAAAGTGGCCAAGTGCGGACATGAATTGTTTTGTCATAGTTGAAGGTATGGGCAGGACTTGAGCGACATAATTAAGTTTTGCAGTTAGGCAGATGTTGGCTACTGTTACTTTCTGGATTTCATTGAGTTTCCTGATGCTGTATGTCTGTGCACAGGCGCGTAGTTTATTTAACAGTCCCTTGTAGTTTGCTGCTATGGTACGACGGATAGTATTGTGAAAGTCAATACCTAGGCACTTGAAAACCGTCAGCTCACGTAGATGTCCAGAAGTTTGTGGCCCTAAACCACGGCCGATATTAAAAATTCCAGATTTTGTCCTGTTGAGCAGCGCGCCAGATGCACGTTCATACTGTTGTACGATTTGCAAAGCAGTCTCTATTTCAGGTCTGTTAATGACAAGGAAACCCACATCATCCGCATAGGCCTTGCAAACTATTTTGTTTCCATGTATTTGTAATCCTTGTAGACGTTGCATCAGTGTGGCAAGCAGGGGCTCGATCGCGATGGAAAAGAGCGCCATAGAAACTGGACAACCCTGTCTCACAGAGCTGGATACTTCTATTTTCCTGGTAGGGTGTCCATTGATGATGATTTGGGATGTATTGTTCGTTATCATATGTTGCAAAATGGTTACGAACCGAGGCGGAAAACCCATCGCATGCATAGTACGGAGGAGATACTGGTGATTGACCCTGTCAAAGGCTTTGTCAAAGTCTAATGATATTATGGCACATTGAAGTTTACAGACCTCAGCCGTTGATATGAGGTCGCGGTAGTCGCACAGGGTGTGGAAGAGTCTCCTATCGTGGCCCACACCCGTCTGGTAGGGTCCAGTTACGCTGTTAATTGTCGATTTAAGCCTGTGTGCTAAAAGTCGAGCAAAGATTTTGTAATCACTGTTTAGAAGAGTGATAGGTCTCAAATTGTCAATTTTTTTACTAACAGGATTTTTTGGAATCAAAACTATGATGCCTTCGCGAAATTCTTGTGGGATCCCATTTGTGGGCTCCAACAGTTCGTTACAGAGGAGTGTAATTTTTGTTTTGATCTGATCCCAGAACACTTGGTAGAATTCCGCTGGGATGCCATCCGCTCCTGGAGATTTATTTTTGGCACTTGCCCGAACGGCGTATTCCACGTCTTCTTCGGTCGCCTGTGCTACGAGTTTCTCTACTTCCGTGTGGTTGACTCTGCCTTGCACATTTTGCAATAGAACATTTTGTGCTTCTTCGTCCACTTCTTTATGAGACATCAAGGCTGTGAAATGGCTTAGAATTGCTTCCTTTATTTGTCTATGTGTGGACAAAGTTGTACCATCTGCCGCTGTTAGTTCTGTCAGTATCTTGCTGTGTCCACGTTTCCTTTCTTGTATGACATGATAAATGGAGGTATTTTCTTGTTGTGCCATGGTTTGGATCCGTGATCGAACTATGTATCCTTCTAGTTGTTTGCGACGCAGGGCCAAAATTTTGGCCTGTATTCTTTTGATTCGTTCGTAGTATCCAGTAGCCGAAGTGCCTAGCATGTAGATTTCTCTTAAACAGTGAAAATAAAATTCTATTGTTTTTTTGTGCCATGAATATTTAGCTTTAGAGTAGTTAATAAAACATCTCCTTATTTTAGGTTTTGCACACTTTAGCCACCATTCTATTGCCGAAGTATAAGAGGCGAATCTGTGCTCGCACTCCCTCCAGGTGTTGAGGAAGGCCTCTTGACATGCCGGGTCTTGTAGGTGTGAAACATTTAATTTCCACAGGCCTCTGTATCTGCATGTGCCTTGTCGTTCCATATTTACGGTACATAAATATGCTGCGTGATCTGAAAAGGCCACTGGCAAACTTCAGACTGCAGAATATGAGTGCTCAAGGCAGACGTGACATATATCCTGTCCAAACGGCTTGCTGAATGATTGGTGATGTAGGTAAAACCAGGTGCCACTCCATGTTTGTACTCCCACGAGTCAATGAATCGCAGGTCTCGGACTATGCGCTCCAGATCAATAGATTTGTTCATGTTGGGAATTTGATCTTTAGCGCTGAGGACGCAATTAAAGTCACCTCCTAAGATGACGTGTTCGTTGTTAGTACCAAACAGGGGAACAATGTCTTCCTTAAAGAATTCTGCTCGTAATCGTCTATTACTGGACCCAGATGGAGCATAGATATTTATTAGCCTGATGTTATGGAAGGTGCCAGCAATACCTCTACTATTGGGTAATTTCGTAACATCCTTGATAATGATGCCTTCCTTCACAAGTAAGGCTGTACCCATTTCAGAACCCATACCAGGATTAATGAAGGCATTATAGCCTGGTATGCAGTCAAGCCTGATTTCTGTTACTTCTTGCAGGAATGCTATGTCAACGTCTGCAGCATGTAAGAAGTCTTTTAGATGTTGTAATTTCAGCTCACTACGTATCTTATTAAGATTTACCGTTGCGAGCCTATAGGCCTGTAGTGGAATGATGGGTGGCTATACGCAAATTAAGCTTAGAAAAAGGGATCGTGATACTAACCATGAAGTGGTACTAACCGTGAAGTTTCTAAACGCATATAGAAAGATGCTTGTGCAAAAATCTACCACCAGGTACATCAAGAGCTGTTTAATAGTATTCGTCATTAGGGAATGGATCAGTAGAACTTGCTTGTTGTGCGTTAATTTCTGTAGAGCCATCGTGGAGGGATTGACAGTCGCCGTCCGTTTGGAATGGACCTGCGGGGGTCTCGGTTACAGCGGTATCCATCTCCTCTTCCGTACTAGACCCCATTTCTTCGGCCCAGGTAGGTGGTACTAAATTTTCCGACGTGCTGGGTACCTTGTCAGGAGAACGTTCGGCGACATTCTGGTCATCAAGTCCGGAATCGGTGTGTGAGGTGTATTCAGTATTGAATATCACAGAAGTCGTGGCCTTTTCCATTGTTCCTGACACATTGGTGAACGTGTGTTCTGAGTTCCTAAGTTGAGCACTTATCTGCTTTGCCTTTTCCCGTAAGGGCGGTGCAGTGACCTCCGCTCCCTGACGCGCAAGCCTCCGTTTCCGTCTTCTCTTGGGAGATGAACCTCTTGGCGGACTTTGGTCATTTCCAAGCGGAGCTTCTGTCGGTGTAGGAGTCTCTGCTGGTGGGTGCTCTACAGTGTTTGGGACAAAGAGCTGTTCCTTACTACTCTCAAGAGGTGTTAGTTGTTCCAAAACTGACGGTGCGGGTTGTACAAAAGTTGGAGTAATTTCCATAGGGGCCTCTGGTGGGACGTCGGAGGTTGTCGATTCCGTCGCTTGTATTGCAGGGGCCTGTTCTTGTACGACTACAGCAGGTAGCGGTGGCTGAGAAGTCTGAGGGAGGGTCTGCGCAGTTGGTTCAGTCGTCATCTCTACCTCAGGCACGTCAAGACAAGCATTGACTTCGGGGCCCGCAGAAGCAGGGAGACCGCGCGCCGCGGCCGCAAACGTCACCGGCAGAGTCGACAACACGGGCGGCCTGGCCGCCTCGCCGGCCGGCAGCTGCGCCACGCGCCGCTGCATGCACTCGGCTCTTACGTGGCCCGTAGAGTGCACGCGGCACACGTCTTAGGCTGGTCATCATACCTCACAATTGCTCGGTATCCGCAGACCTGAATGTATGACGGAATGTGCTTATGCAAGTCGACTTTCAGCTGTCGTACCCCGTTTAGTACCGGAAAGCGATGAGCAGTAGACCACCTTTCAGCAATATTACTAATCACTCTACCGTATGGCGAGATCACTGCGTCTATATCGGTACTTGTTATCTCAAAAGGCAGTTCAAAAATGCGCACAGTTCTTATTCCAAGGCCTGCATGAGAAACGAAAACCTTTCCAACATTGCCATCACTGTATTTATACTTCATAACTCCACCACAGGATTCGACTATTTTGGCACACATATCGGATCTAGCGAGTTTCACAAAAACCGCGCTGCTAACAATCGATAGATGGATGCCAATAATATCCTCGATTCCTATTTTAACGCATTGTTCTAGCCATTCCTCAATTTCAAAAGATTTCGGTCGGGCAAATTCTCTTTCAAAAGTAAACTTCAGGGTATCCTTTCTATTCCTATCAGTCATCACTGTTCCGTATTCATCTTCTACAACTGAACACGAATAATTGCAAGTCGCAACAGCAAGCGCAGAGACTTACCACGCGGAAGCAGCAAGTAGCGCAGCGCACAGCACGGCGTGTGTTGCCTCCACGCTGTCCGCCACTAGACTGCAGTCTCCTGGGCCACCGCGGCCGGCCCAGACTAACAGTGATAGGAATGTAGTTTAAATTGATTTGGACGCAGCTGGTTTCAACGAAACCAAATGCACGACAGAAAAAACTACTGTTCCATTTAAAAAATTATATCTTTGTACTGTAACTCTTTGGAAAATGATACAATAAACTATGTTCATAGCTCCGCAGAAAGTGTAACATTTCTTGTGTTGACTTACCGCATTAAAATTTCCCGTCACCTATTATTTTATAAGTTACAGAGGCAAACACTCTTAGTGAAACACCCTGTATACAGAGGGGGTCCATAAAGTGTATCCACTGTTTAATGGTCCATAACTTGCAAACTAGTTGACGGAGTTCTCTCATTTTTGGTGAAAGTGTAGCTTAAAGTCCAACTTAAAAGATATCATTGTAAGTGTTCCAAGTGGTCACCATTTACATCCACACACAAACGATGCCAACGAACTGCAGCACCAACTACTGACTGCAACATATTCATTTGGATATCTGCACATGAATGTATGATGGATTCTGGAAGTTCATCCAATGTGCGTGCCTTTTGTCGATAAACGACGTCCTTTAGTGTTCCCCACAGGTAGGGGAGACCAGGAATAACGGCGCCACCCTGGGTAATTGTGCCACCCCAGTTTTATGACGAACGGTTGGCAGTACGAGTACACTTGCCAGTGTTCTATCTCCGTTACCTACCGCGGAACTAATTCCTGTGGTCGCCATCCGTGATTGTTGACAGATATTAATAGTGTGAAAGAAATTGTTAGTTTCTACGGTTTGGATGTGATTTTCAAGCCTGTATTTTATTGAAATAAGTACCTCAAAAGGCTGTCAGTGATTTTTAACACTCGTATTCACGTAATCTCTAAATATTTAGCTTTGATTTCGTGTCTCTAACCAAATTGTTTCACAAAATCGTAAGCTTTAAATTGACATTCTTAGCCATATATATCAAATGGGGCAATGACGCCATGAAGGAAAATTTTGGCAGAATGAAGTGTAATACAGATGCATACATTTTGTGAAATGGGCACTTGCAGAATGTAATAGTTTTGAAGTGCCAAAAACTATATTTCTGACTTTTGCGTTATCTTAATGAAGCCTAAATTATAAAATGTATTTTTATTCCACTTTTACATCGACAATTACTTGCAGCCTTCTAAATGTCTAATACAGAAGAGTGAGTGATAAGTATAAATTACAATAGTTGTAACACTTATTTACTACTACTCATTCATCGTGTAGGTTTATCCTTGATTTTTAAATGTATGGAGTCATTATCCCAGAACCCAGGGTGATGGTGCCACTGCGTATACTTCCATAATATATTTTTAACAATAAAACTTAACACGATACATGGCTGATAAAAATTTTAATAAAGTGGTGTTAGCTGGCGAAACTGTAGTATCATTCTGTACGAAAAAGACACGCTTTTAGTAAGGTAAAAAAACTGGTTTCCCTTTAAGTGACGCCATTCCCCTGGTCTCCCCTAAAAGTCCAGAGGAGTTAAGTCTGGGGAACGTGGTGGATACTCCACAGCATCTCTACGGCCTATATATCTTCCTGGTACATTTTCGTCGAGATAAGCCCTAACACGATTTTGGTAGTACTTGGGCACCATCTTGTTGAAGGTAAGATCTTCCGTCTCCATACAAGTATCGGATGGCAGATAAAATGGATGTCTGAAGCTTCTGAAGCTACACTTCACCGGTAACTGTGCCGTCAAAGAAAAATGGCCCAATCAAGCCTCGGTAAGACGACCCACACCACACATTTACACCTGGCAAATTCACGGCTTTGTCAACACGGACGTTCGGATTTTCGGCGGCCCAATAGATGCAATTGTGGAGATTTACTGTACCATTGAGTTTGAACTGTGCCTCATCAGACCATACAAGCATCTCTGCAAACTCTTCATCGTTGCGCACCATGTAAGTAAACAACTTGCAATACTCCATTCTACGATTTGGGTCGCCCTCGTTCGTTGCGTGTGGTAATCGTGGGATGTAGCACTTCCACTTTGCTGTCTTCAAAATTCGCCGAACACTTGAGCGACTCACTCCAGTTTCACGGGCACACTGTCTCACAGACTTCTGTGGTGAGCGGGTGAATTGTTGTAACACACGACGAATGTTAGCTGGATTTGTTACTGCTACAGGTCGTCCAGATCGTTGTTTGTGTACATCTTTAACACAGCCTTCGGCTTCAAATTTGTCTCGAATGCGAAGAATCGTTAAACATGTCAGTGGCTCTGTTTGATACTCATTTCGCCATTGCTGTTGAACTTCATTAATGTTTCCGTACGTAAACTACCACTTCAAAACTGACTCCCTTGCATCGAATGTAAGCCTTGCGCCAGCCATGTTTACTTGAGTAACTAGGTGCAACTAAAACAAAACATGACTATCCGGCGAGTGTCATCTGACAAAACAACGCTTGTGTGCCGATTGCTGGAACTACAAACTATTACACTACCAAAGATGAGACAACTCCGTAAATTAATTTGCAAGTTATGGACCTTTAAACAGTGGATTTAGATGTTTTTGACCCCTCTGTATAAAAATTAAGGTGTTTGCGCCTACAATGAGTCTAAAATGTATTCGTCTAGTTGTAATTAAAAAAAACACTAAGCATACATGTCACTTGTAGGAAAGGGAACATAAAATGTGGACATCCAGTCATATGCAAAGGATATTGGTAAGTCATTTTTGATGATACACAAGGAAATAAATAAATCCATGTTGTTGTTGCCTTCAGTTCGGAGATTAGTTCAAAAATGTTCAAATGTTTGTATAGTCTATGGGACTTAACTACGGGGTTATCAGTCCCTAAACTTACAAACTACTTATGAACTACTTACAAACTAGGACGGCACAAATATCCATGCCCGAGGGGGGATTCGAACCCCCGACCGTAGTGGCCGTGCAGACCGTGGCTGGAGCGCCTTAGTCTCCTCGGCCACCGCGGCCGGCGGAGATTAGTTTGATGCAGCTCTGCACCCTACTTTATCCTGAGCAAGACTCTTCATATCCTCATAAGATCGACAACCTACATCCGTTTGAATCTGCTTCTGTATTCATCTCTTGATATCCCTCTGCGATTTTTACCCCAAACACGTCCTTCCAAACCTAAATACACGATTCCTTGACGTCTAAAAATATGTCCTACCAATCGATCCCTTCTTTTAGTCAAGGTATGCCAGCAATTCCTTTTCTCCCCAGTTCTGTTCAGTACCTCGTCATTAGTTACGTGATCAACCCACCTAATCTTTAGCATTCATTGTACCACATTCCAAAAGCCTCTATCCTCTTCCTGTCCGAACTGTTTATCGTCCAAGGCAACACTCCACAGAAATGCCTTCAGAAGGGACTTCCTGACGTGTAGATTAATATTTGATGTTAACAGATTTCTCTTTTTCAAAAACGCTTTTCTTTCCATTGCCATTCTGCATTTTATATCCTCTGTACTGCGACCATCATTTGTTATTTTACTGCCCAAGTAACAAAACTCATCTGCCTCCTTTACTGTTTCGTTACCTAATCTAATTCCTTCAGCACCGCCTGATTTCCTTAGACTGCACACCATTACCCCTGTTTTGATATTGTTAATGTTATACGCTCCTTTCAACACACTGTCCATTCCGTTCAACTGCTACCTGCTCTTCCAGGTCTTTTACTGTCTCTGACAAAATTGCTACGTCATCGGCAAAACGCAATGTTTTTATTTCTTCACCCTGAACTTTAATTCCTTCTCCAAATTTCTCCTTGCTTTCCTTTATGGCTTGGTCACTGTAAAATTTAAACAACATCGGAGAAAGGCTATTACCCCTTTCTTACTCCCTTCCCAACCACTACATCCCTTTCATGCCCTGCAGCTCTGGTTTTTGTACAACTTGTAAATAATCTTTCGTTCCCTATATTTTACTCCTGTTTGCTTCAGAATTTGAAATAGTGTATTCCAATCAAAATTGTCAAAAGCTTTCTCTATATCTACAAAATCCAGAAATGTGGGCTTGCCTTTTGTGCGGCTCCGTAGCACAGTGGTAGAGTGGCAGACTACAAAATCCAGAGGTCGCGGGTTCGATCCGCGCCAGGTCCTGGGATTTTTATCTGTCACTTTCCATTTCTTTCACCTCTGGCATTGCTGCTAATGTGAAAAATACCGAGTAGCACCGTGGTTCGGAACCCACGTTAAACTGTAGGTCCCCCTATAACTGGCTGGGTAAGTCAGTTCGAAGGTCGGAGGAAGGCAACGGCATACCACCTCCAAACAGGACCATGCCTAGTAAAGCACTGTGGTGTTCAAACCAATCTTCGGATTGTTGACTGCTTTACCTTTAGGCTTGCCTTTCCTTAATCTGTCTTCTAAGATAAGCCGCAAAGTGAGTATTGCCTCCCGTCTTCCTACATTTCTCCTGAATCCAAACTGATCTTCCCCGAGGTCAGCTTCTAACCAGCTTTTCCACCCTCCTGTAAATAATTCGTGTTAAAATTTTGCAGCCATGACTTATCAAACTGATGGTTCTGTAATTTTCATACCTGTCTGCACCTGCTTTCTTTGGAATGGGGATTATTACATTTTTCTTAAAGTCTGAGGGTATTTCGCCTGTCTCATACATCTTACTCATCAGGTTATCCATAACGAAATAGAAAATTTAGTATTCGTCCACTCATTTTTTTTTTTTAATTTACAATATGAAAACATTATTTAAATTACAAAAAATAAGATTTAGTGTGATTTCCCTTTGCAGCTATTACTGCATGAAGTCGTCTCGTTATAAATGTGTCTTCTTCTGACGCTATCTTCTAGTACCTTCCAAAGGTGTTCCTTAGGATTAATGTCTGGACTCTGAGAAGGAGTGTTAAATTGTTTTAGGGTATCGTATGGGAGTCACAGCCTTGTATTTCAAGCCGTATTACATAAAATTAGCAGTAAAATAACAGAATTAAAGGGGCAAGAAGTACACTATATATCAGGCAATGCCAACATTTCCGCCCGGCGGAGTATGCTGTAGTTCACCGCCCCGGCCGCGACCCTGTGTCGCTAGTGTCGGCAACGGAGCGAGAGAGAGAGAGCTGCGGAAAGAGTGAGACCGCACAGCACTGCTCTGCGCTGGACTGTCCCGCGATCAGATCCAGCGTAAACCAAGTAACAGAGGAAGCGCAGCTCTGTAATGTGGTCGAAGAGCAGTAAAACAAGATAACCATTTACTGTTTAGGTAACAATTAGTGTTTGTATGGCAGAATCACTACGCAAATCGGAGAAAAACTTAGTCATTTTGAGGCACAAATTTAATTATATTAGTATTGTACATGCACACTCGTCATATATAGAGCAGGCTTATTCAGAAAGATATGTTTCTTAAATGAACTAGTATCACTAATATACTATTTTTAAAAATAATTTTGTGTAAGGGCTATAGAGTCTCATTCTTACAAGTAAATATTCTTTGTTAAAACACCCAAAAAATCGGTTTTAGGTGCATTTTCCCCCATTTCCTCTGAAAAGATGCTAACGCACTTCGGGCGCATGCTGTTTTGACGGGCGCACTACTTGAAGAGAAAGGATAATTTTCGACACCTCAAGCTCAAAACAACAATGATATTACGTAATGTAAATTACATCACCGCGAAAAAAAATTGAAGTGTAGAGTTATATGATCATTTTGTATATAGCTAACACATACAAAAAAGAAATGCAAATTCTTTTTAAACATATATATGAATGGTGTGAATTGTGCTGTCAAAATGTAATAAGTGCACAAAACATAGAATTTGAAAGTATTAAAAAGCATAAAACTGGGAAAAACTTATAAAATCACCACTCCAAGACACATACTGTGTCAAAAACGTAAATATATAGACTGATTGGCTGCTCTGCCGTTCCTAGCCTAGCTAGAGCTACCCAAAGACACGAGGCATTATGCATAGCAATTTCAACTGACACTGGGAGACCTGATTGGTTGTTGGTAGGAGCCAATGAGATGCTGTATATTTCTTAACCGGAGATTCGGGCGCTATGCGCCCTCACGTACTAAAAAAAAACTGTGCACTTGAAGTTCAGTGTTATTACACAATACTCTGTGTAAACCTATAGAGCACAATTAAAGTAAGTAACAAAACATTTTTCGTTTATATGAACTTAATACTTTCTATAGTTCCTTATTTGGTCAATATGCAGTAGAGTGACGTGTTAATATTTCACATTTTGTCACTTTTCTAGAAAGCTTTATATACAGTGTTCGTCTTGCCTCTTTAATTCTGTTGTAGTACAGCGAATTTTATGTAATATTTGTTTTTGTATATTATTAACTATTTCCTATACAGATACCTGAAGAAGGCCAATAATTGCTCGAAACCGCTTGTGAATAAATCTGCAACCTTGCAACTGGTAGCTGCTTTCTTTTCTAACCTAAAACATAGTTGCTGCAATGGATAAAACATCTGTAAAAATTAATGTTTGTTTGTCTTTACAGGTCGTATTTTATGCACGGCCATACCTTCCATCCGATTGCAATAAAACTTTTTCTACTCATTGCTTGCACTCACTTCGTATGGTGCAAGGCGGAGGGTGCTTTACAATTAGTTAATTCGTTTCATTACGCCTGCACGCTGAAATGATTGGACGGATATGAATGGAACTGGGTTACCTTTCACGCTGTCAATAATCCCTATACATACAAATGTTCTGTTGGTTTGTGCATAGCCGTTAATCTCCGATTGTTCTTGACCGATTGCTTTGATATTTTGACACAACGTTTCACCGTAATACGGGAAGTTTTCTAAGTACATATTTTTTGAATATCTAATCTATAAAGCAGAGTGTCCGTATGTTTGTACGTGTTGCATACAAATCTACAGTTTTGTTCCAATCTTTACGAAATTTTGTACACGTAAGCTTCAACCCATGAGGACGGTCGCCGTAAGTGTAAGAATCACATACGATATATAGTTCACGAGATATGACGTCATACACAATGAGATGCGCGAAAAACTGCTGCATTTTGCGACAATGCTGCTCATTTTCTCCTAAACCATTGGACCAATATCAACCAAATTTAGTACACACATTCCTTACCGTGAGGTAACAATTGCTGCATGGTTAAGAATCACATGGTTCAAAAAAATATTACGTCATAACCAATAGAAATCGCAAAAAATGCCATAGAATGCGGCGAGACTTTCGAAATACACTGTATGAGAATGGCAGTACTTAGTGACTTGCAACAAACTTTAAACATAATTTCAAACCTTTATTAAACTTTTTCTCGCTGGCAACCATAGTAAAATGATGAAAGGAAAAAGTCTCTTGCTTACTACTTTTTCGCTGTTTATGGAGTAAAACTACGGCATTCGGTATGACGTTACAATTTATAATTTCTACACTACAAATTGTAGCCGCGCGAACTTTTACCAACAGTACGCACGCATATAGTTGAGTGTATCTGCTAAATTGTATCACAGTACGACACGTAGTTCGTAAGATATGAACACAAATACAGTAACGTTCATGGAAAACCGCCCCACCACGCACAAAGTTTTACTACTAATTGTATTACCGAGAGATTTTATAGACATACAGCCCAAATCAAAATGTTCAAATGTTTGTAGAGCTTATGGGACTTAACTACAGGGTCATCAGTCCCCAAACTTACAAACTACGTATGAACTAGCTACAACTAAAGACGGCACAAATATCTATGCCCAAGGGGGATTCGAACCCCCGACCGTAGTAGCCGTGCAGACCGTGACTGAAGCGCCTCAGTTCCCTCGGCCACCGCGGCCGGCCATACAGCCCATATACAAATGAATATATACCTGAAAAATGGCAGGAATAAATAAATAAATGCCCGGGCAAAGCTGGGCTTTCAGCTAGTGTTGTATAAAACCTATATGTTTATTACTTTTGCCATTTTTCGTATCAATATTTATGTAAATTAATATAAGACACACTGAAAACTATGTATATAAGACATGCGCATATTCCAGTACAACGTTGTGTTAAGAGTTCAAAACATTCGGTGAAGAACTTTCGGAGATACGAGATTTTCAACATAACACTAAACATGGCTCTAGGTTAGATAAAGTTCTAAGAGGAGGCGGAGGAAATTGATGTAGATTTAGAGAGGAGGAGGAGGGTTGGGAGGTACGAACAGGTAGAGAGTTAAGAGACAGATTCGTAGGGACAACCGTTTCAAAAACTTTTCTGTACTTTTAGTTCTATTTCACTCGCTGTAATGCAGTGGTGGACTAAGGCTGTTGGAGGCCCATGGCGGCGGCAAAACTAAATCAGCCCCCCCCCCCCCCCTGCCACTTGGTAATACATGTATTAATCCGCAAGGACTTGCACGTGAGCATTTTGCTCACAGTAATTTTAAAACAATCGGCATTTTACCAGTTTTAAATAGTCAAATATTTGTGTTTTCTTATAAACGCAACTAGAAATACTTATTTAGACATATTGAGTACATTACAAACTTTTCTTTGACTGTCATAAAAATGCTATACATGCTATAGATCGCGTAACTTTTAAAGGCGTCAATTCTTACGGGTTAACATACAAAAGAATTGGAGGCCCCTCCAGGACGAGAGGTACGGGACAGTCTAAAAAAATAGCTATCGAGATTTGGAGGCCCCAGCAGAACGAGATGTCAAGTACACGCGCGGAAAAAAAAAAAAAAAAAAAAAAAAAAAAAAAAAAAAAAAAAAACCGCTTTCGAGGTATTTGGAGGCCCCCCAACAAGATCGGATCCCAGAGCGGTCCGCTCCCTCCCCCTCCCCCTCAGTCCGCCTCTGCTGTAATGTATGGTCTTAAAATGCATCGAACAATGATCTACCCCCTATCGAACTTTTTGAAGAAATTACATACACATACTTGAAAAAAGGGTCATTTTAAAACGACTGTTATGAATTAATAAAATGTTAATGTTTTATTAGAAAGCTAAGATTCTGTACTGCCACGTGTAAAAAAAATCAGATCTTTAAACCGTATGCTTCCTTCAAAATAGAGTGAGAAGCGTTATGAAACTAAAAAGTCACACAGAATGAAAATTATTATAATCTGCAAGTCAGTGAATTTAGCATGGTGGAGGGTACCTTGCGACTTTGACACCGTTTGACCAGTCACCGTGAAACTTGGCATATGTGTGTATGTTTTCATATATAGGAGGGAGAGTAGATGGGGAAGGGGATGGACAGAAACGGGAGGGAGGAGTGGGAGAGAGAGAGAGGGCAGAGGAGAAGAATGTGAGAGAGGTGAGATAGTGACCGACAGGTGAAAGGAGATAAACAAAAAATTGACAGAGAAAGGGGCAGGAGGAGATAGGGGAGGAGCAGGTGAACAGAGAGACGGGATAGGAGGAGATGGACTAATTGGGAGAATGGAAATCTCATATGTGCTGGCCGTGGCTAAGCATGTCTTGGTGCATGGCCAGCACATCTTGGCACAGTGTTACACCGTCCGGGTTATATAGATACTTCCCACTGACACCAACCTTTCAGAACTTCAACATATTCTCTCTTCCTGTTGCTCACCTGGCCTCAACCTTCATTAGTTTCAAATTCCCACCCACCATTCTACAACATCTTTGCCTCCAATCTCTGGACAGAGCCTCTGCCCCAACTAACATCTCTGTCCAACTTCTTTGCATATGCCTTTGTGTGTGTGTGTGTGTGTGTGTGTGTGTGTGTGTGTGTGTGTGCGCGTGTGTGTGCATGTATATGTGTGTGAGTGTGTGTGTGTGTGTGTGTTTACCTATCCTTTTTCCCCAAAGGTAAGTCTTTCCTCTCCCAGGGTTGGAATAACTCCTCATCTGCTCCTTTAAACCCACATCCTTTCCTTTTCCCTCTCCTTCCTCTCCTTTCCTGCCTGAAGAAGCAACAAATGGTTGCAAAAGCTTGTGTTTGTGTGTGTGTGTGTGTGTTGTGTGTGTGTGTGTGTGTGTGTGTGTGTGTGTGTTATTTATGTTACTGTCAGTACATGTAATCCTTCGCCTGGTAAGTAAACTTCATCTACTTTATATATTTTTCCTGTTAGGAATTCTTCCTCTATGATCATCTATATATAAATATTTATATTAAACAAGCTAACACTTTCACATTTGAAATGTTATTTGCATAATTATTTCTTATGTGGCAGTAACACACTGGGTACCAACTAATAATTTAGTTTAAAAAATTCGTGCTGTGATATGAAACTATTTATTTAAAGAAATAACATATTGATTTCATTCACATGATTGAACATCATCAGTAGTGTAAAAACAAATTCCTTGAGTTATAAGTTAAAACAACATTCAAAAAGTGTCACCCACTCATCCTCCACAACATCCTAGCCCATCCCTATGCCACTCCAAACCCCTTACCACAGGGATCATATCCCTGCAGAAGACCCCAGTGCAAAACCTGTCCAATCCAACCACCCAGCATTTCCTATTCCAGTCCCATCACAGGCTTACCCTACCCATCAGAGGTCTGGCCACCTGTGAAAGCAGCCATGTGATATACCAACTCGGCTGCAATCATTGCACAGTGTTTTATATTGGTATGATGACAAACCAGCTGTCGATCAGGATGAATGGCCACCGCCAAGCTGTGGCAAAAAGCAAGATAGATCACCCTGTGGCACAGCATGTAACTGAGCATAGCACTCTGGATTTCAATGGCTGCTTCATTACCCGAGCAATATGGATCCTCCCCTCCACCACCAGCTCTTCTGAACTGCACAGATGGGAGTTTTTCCTTCAACACATTCTACAGTCCTACAACCATCCTGGCCTGAACCTAAGATAACTTCCCATCCCTGCACCCTATGCCTAACATCTCCCCCCCCCCCTCTTCCTTCCCCACTCATTATCCGGTATCTCATGTCTTCCTTGCAATTGTGTCTCAAGTTACAATATACCTTCAATTAATTACTTTTTCTTTTTACTTTTTTCTAACTTTATTTTTTCCCTTTTTTCTGTTTTTATCTTTCCTTATTATTCCTATCATTTCGAATCCCCCCACTCCCTCTCCACACTCCTCTACACCTCCCTTTTATCCTTTCCTGCCCCCTTCCCTTCAATGTACTCATTGCCGCAATTCAAATTCCCGCCTATCAGAACCTTTAAAATCCATCACGCAATATAGGACTTTTTATCCCCACCTTGTCCGGCATCCTTCCCCCTCCATCCCCCCCCCTCTAGATGCCAGTGTCACTGGAGTGGCCAGAGATGATGATCATGTATGTATAGTTGTCTGAGTGATTGCGTTAATGTATGTGTTTATTTTTCTGAGGAAGGCCGTGGCTGAAAATTTAAGTTGTGTGAATGTGATTACCTATTTTCGTGTCTGTCAGCAGCTCAGCGAGCCTCTTTATGGTGAGTTGTTACCTATTGTCCATTGTTGATAAACCAGTATACTGTAACTTTTTCTGTGAAAAATAGCTATGTGCTGAAAAAATTAACTTTCTTTAGTCATATTTTATACAGGTTGAGTCAGGAGTAAAGGTACATGCTTTGAGAGGTGATTCTTGAAAAAAACTTCTAATAAACATATGCCCTTTACTTAACAGCTTGCAGGTAAACCAATGAAAACAACTAGGAATGGGAAAAGTGCAGATGACAGTAAATGAAGATGCTGTTATGTTATGGTTTCTTTAATTGTGTATATTTGCACAGAAAAGATGTTTAAACAGTCCAACATCAACTTCCTTGCATGTTGCTGCTCTTGTAGACAGGTGTCGTGTTATTGATCGGAGCTCAGTTCTGCATCACTGCAAGACAAGTATTAGTGAGAGGTCTCTTACTTCCACTTTATGCTTGTACATTCTGCTCTTCAGCCACCCCTCACCCCAAAACAGAATCCATTGGGGTGAGACTGCCTGACCTCAGTGCCCAAGCAATGACTCCATGGTGATTGTTCCAATGACCTGGATAAGTTGTGTTGAGATACTGTGTCACTGGCTGTATGGAATGTTTAGGAGCTCCATCATGCTGAAAGTACATATGAGCTCATGTTGCCAAAAGGATATCCTCCACATATTGTGGTAACACATTTTGAAGAAAATCAAGATACCATGTCCCATTAAGATGGTTGTTAAAACAACTAGGCCGATGCATTGGTCATCCAATAATAATGCACCACACAATGACTGAGAAGCATCTTTGAAAATTGATTTCCACAGTAGCGTTCTCTGTGCATACATGACAGTTCCACATGCTGTTGATTCCATTGTGAGTAAAATGTTGACTCATCAGTGAACAGAATGTGTGGAATTAATCAATCATTGGCAATGATCTACTGACAGAATTCTTGCCAGGCAGCAGAATATACTTCATACAGATATACACTCTGCTGGTGAAATGGATACAGACCTTGCTCATGTACTGTGCACATGTTTGTGGAATACCATGCTGGGCAGCAGCTGTTCTAGAGCTCAAAGTTGGGCTGTGTTCCACTACTTGAAGAATGTTCTCAACTTCGTTAATATTTTGTTGTACAGGACATTCAGACATAACATTTACACTGGGAAGTGTACCATGCTCATACAGTCTGTGAAAAACCCTGCTATCTGACACTCTACGATTCAGAAATTGTTGTTGGTATTCTTGTGCAGCAGCCCTGAAATTTAAAATTGGACAAACGTCATGTCAGCATATTCTGCATGGGTGAAAATCTGTGGCATTTTCTCTACACTAAACTGTGTTCTTTGTTCAAGTAACAACACTGTAATATGGTGCACTATGACAAGCCCCGTCAGACTGAGACTTGAGGTAAACAATTGTACCATGTGCAAGTGATCTGCCTATTGACACAGTTAGCGAAGGTGTTGCTACACTTTTTCCATTCTGTGTTGTTTATTTCATTGTTTACCCAGAAGCACTTAAGAAAAGGGCAAATGTTTATTAGAAGTTCTTTTGTTCGGAATGACCAGCTGCATCACCCCTCAAAGCATGTACCTCTCCTTCCGACTCACCCTGTATAAGGAGCAGCTGCTGTTGATAAAATATTTCAATACCCCCCCTCCCAAATCTTCCCATTTTTCCTGTCAGAAATTACATACACTACTTTAAAACAGTTATGTTTTTGTTTGCAATGCTGAACCTCATGCTGGAAATTTTTCTAGCTGTTGTTCACTATTTTACAGGTGTCTTCCGTGTACGTCCATCCAATGTACAACAGTTCCACCTTCAATGCAGACATTGCTCTGCTCATCCTGTCAAGTCCTGTGGACTTCACAACATTTGTGAGGCCTGTCTGCCTGTGGGGTCCTGCTAACACAGACATCCAGTCTCTGGAGAACACGGAAGGATATGTGAGTCACTGTCACTCATGTTTTTGTTAATAAGTATGATCCTGTACCAACTTTCTTATTGTATAAGTATTCTTACTGTACATGTATTGTTATTTAAACAAGGACTATATATAAATTGAAATCTTTACATATGGCATAAATTGTAGCATGTATTCAGCAAGAGAGACTGTGGAGAGCACTTTGGTAAATGCCTTAAAAGTTTATACATGATGAGAACTAGGCAATCTCATTAGACTTTGCTATCTAAAGGTAAAATATGTTAGAGAAACCTGGAGATTAGCCTTCTGTTCAGTGATCAATGAGTGACATGGTAGTTACATCTTTTTTTCTTTATTTCTTTTTTTGTGTCATGTCAAATTCTTATATAATCAACATAGAGTATGTAAATGCTTCTTACACACATTGGACACTTAAAATTAAGGAAAACAGGCAACATTTTGAACATGAGCTTCCACCCAGAAATACATTTTTTTCATTCAACAGGATCATAGCTGTAAAATATTTTGTCCATTACTCTTGCCTTTGCGATATGAATGAATGATTAAATTCAGTTGCACTATGGGCTGCATCAGATAATGAAGATACTATTGGTATGCAAATTCAAAGTCCATATTTTAAGTTTGTTCCCCCTTATTTGAGGGAAATTTTCACTCTGCAGCAAAGTGTGTGCTGATATGAAACTCCCGTTTGAATTAAAACTACATTTCAAACCTAGATTTGAGATAAGGTATTCACCTATCTTCTTGATGCAGGTGACAAGGTACTGGTGAAAGTTAAGCTGTAAGGAATCGACATAATTCATGCTAGGATAGTTCAGACAATAGGGCACTTTTCCACAAAAGGTAAAGGTTCTCAGTTAAAATTTAGATTTGGCACACAATTGTAATCTGCTGGGAAGTTTCAGTAACTTCAAATTACAATATTTACCAGAATTTCAATAAATTACTGTTGCTGTTCCACCCATGACATTTGTCAAACTGTAATATATTATTTCACATATAAATGTAGAACTCTTAGTCATTGATGTCCAGAGTGTGAGTTATCATTTGAAGTAAAACTTACTCATTTCTCATTATAAACTGTCTATGTATTTATCAAACGTATACACAACTGAAAAGAAAACATTAATCCTGTGGCATTTTATTTTGATTACAAAATACAACCAGCTTTGTGGATGTTTTTATTCCATAACTAGTTTTCAAGCCACTGCAGGCTCATCATCAATGGATAAGTTACAGGAACATTTATTATCTTACGTCAAGTGTAGGTTTATGCTGTCATGGAGGTTCATGTTTTTATTATAGGTAGAAACATGCTGGTAACCATGTTGTGCATTGGGCACTGAAGTTTTTCACACATGTCACTCTTTAATCCATATGATCCTATGCCATGCAAAGCTGCTTACAGGCTACTGTGTTGGGCTTTGTTTTTGTCATGGTTTCACTTCCAGATTCACTTTTGCACTACTGTTCAGTGCAGTGCTGTGCTGTGAGCTGGCCCCTCTTGAGGAGGGAGGTGTGCTATATTCAATATTCATGCTGTAACAATTGTTTTATAATTGTTAATACATCACCCTTTATTTCTTTTCCATGTTGATAGCTCACCTGTCGTAGTTGCTACTAAAAAGTTTCTATTTTATCAAGGTAGAAATTCACATATTTAATGGCAGGTTCTTGATGGTCAGTTGAACTACAAAAATATGACATGTTGTTGAATACACTTCTTTTTTATTACGTACAGGAAGACACACAGAAATAGATTGACATACTGAGACTTCACAAAGCAATGAATGACTGTACAAAGACTGTATCAAGACATTCTAGAATGACTGTAACAAGACTCCTCCTGTGCTTGCCAATTTGCACGTGTTTATACATTGCGTTATTTTCTAGAACATTCTGGAACAAAACTATTACAACATAACTTCTTGAAAATCTTAGCAGTTAAACATAAAAGAAACTTTCATAAGCAACAAATATATAAAATTATTACAATTATACTAAAAGTATTTTTGTGACAAAACAAAACAGAACTTAAGTCTTTAAATAGATATTTTTAGAGTGGTTATGTGCTATGTTTACAATGTTTAGAATGGCCAGATTATAATACACAGTTTTAATGTAAGGAGAGCATCACAAACAAATCAGTACATTGCAAAAGACATTGCATAATGTTAGAAATATAATTAGCAAAAACGTTATTATTGCACAACATCATGACTTACAACAATAAATTAATAAACTTAGTTTATCAGAAGATCCAAGTAATGAAATTAATTTAATCAATGTGACCAGACAGTGTTGGGTATACTGGAATATCAATGGATAAAATGTCGATTAAAGGTAGTATCGCACACTTCATCTTGGTATTTTTGGGTACTAAAACCATTATAATGTGCCATACCTATGAAAACCGGCATTGGCTATAAGTTAGCGGGCTGCCATCAGGCATGCCACTGGCCCCAATCAGAGCGTGCTCAATCTCAAGGCCATGAAGTGTCAAGCAGAGCCAGGCTCCACCATAGTTGTTTTCTGTATTGTCAAGTAAGCTTCTCTCTGTGAGGATTTGCTTTATGCAGTACAAAAATGTTTTATCTATTCAATGTCCCATGTTTTGTAATTCTGATTACTTGCACTCAGAGTGTGATTTCAATAACTGTGTGTCTAGTAGAATAATGCACACAGTGAAGGAAATGTGCCTTTGTACAAGCCCTAATTTCTCTCTTCTTATCTTCACATCCTTACACAAAATGTACATTGGGGGGAGTGGAATTGTTCAACAATAAGCTTCATAAGCTGACTCTCTAAATTCCCTCAGTAGTTCTTCATGAAAGGAAATAATCTTCCCTCCCTGGATTCCAATTAAGTTCAGAAGCATCTCCCTAGTTCTTGCGTGCTGATTGAAATTCCCAGCAACAATTGTAATAGCACACCTCTTAATTGCTTCCGTGTCTTCCTTTTATATGACCTGGTGGGGATCCCAAACACTCAAACAGTACTCCAAAAAGAGTTGCATCTGTAGTCTATATGTAAACTGAAATGGACCATTGATCTGCACCATTCTTATTCTCAGATGAAGATTCTTGCACAGGACAGGGTAGCATGGAGAGCTGCATCAAACCAGTCAGCAGACTGAAGACCATAACAACACTATTTCTTATGTAATTGTTCAATTTCATATCACCTTGCAGTCTAGATGTATAATTAACGAGATAATATTACAATTATTCTATTTGAACAACTAGATTATTTTTCCCATTCTGTCAAGCTGCCATTCACCACACCAACTTGAAATTTTGTCCAAATTGTCTCATAGCCTAGTACAGTCATTAAATAAGGACACCTTCATGTGCATCAGTGTCATCAGTAAATACAGCCCACTGCAACCTTCTGCAGCCCTTCTAAACATGGCAACAACCTTGGCAAACCATGAAAATAACTAGCTGTTACACATACATCAAGATTCCTATATTTTGCAGTCATTCCCCCTTGCAAACTCTGCTCCATCTGCCTTTCTACCCCCACTTACTCAAGCCCAACAAAACCACCCATCCCCCTCCTTCCTCATTGTTAACTACATTACTGATTTAAGCTCAACTTTATATTTCTTTTTAACACAACTTATCAATCCACCACTTCAATTAATTTTCAACTGTAGTACCACAGTACATATCAATTTCTTATATTGGACCATCTACATCTCTCTCAGTCTACAATCTGAATGACTTGTCCCTTCATTTCATCCTATTCCTGCTCAGAGAAAGTAACTTGCAAGTTCTGGTAGGTATGAACAGCACAAACATCCATACTTGAGGGGGTATTTGAACCCCCAACAGGGAACGGCGTCGCACATCATAGCATAGTGCCTCAATGTGCTCGGCCACTCCACTGTGGCACAATTTAATAATTACTCAAAAAATACCTCTTAGTAATGTTGAAAATTACTTTCCAGGTTGTTGGCTGGGGCTTTGATGAAAATGGTAGAGTAACAGAGGATCTGATGATGGCTAAGATGCCTGTTGTGTCACAGCAGACCTGTCTCTGGAGTCATCCTCAGTTCTTCTCTCACTTCACCTCCAACAGGACGTACTGTGCAGGCTTCCGTAATGGTAAGATCATGTATTTTTCTTGTAAAATATCTTAGTAAGAGATGTACAACTCACCTTTAGTCTTTAGTGTTCAGCAGTGGGATCTCTAGAATATGCTGACATGAATATGGTATAAGCTTTGAGGTAGGGAGCACTTATGGTAATACCTGATTTCAATACATTTTTGACACTGAATACAAAACTAGGTAGTGTACTGCATGTACCAAAGTCACTAATAACAACAGTTTAAGTTCAGTACTGTAATCTCTAAATCATAATAAAATCCGAATACATTGGCAGAATTATCAGTAAAGTTAAACACTTAATACTTATAGTTTCTTAAATACTGACATAAACACAAAGCCAGAACAGAACTGAGCTCTGGCTTGGAGAGTGCAAAGGAAAGATATTTAAAGAGCTTAAAATAATTACCATAGGTCTGGTTTGAACTGGTGACTTTCAGCACTTCAGTCAGCAACATGAACCACAATTCATACACTTTATGCAACACAGCTCATGGCATTGCTCCCTATCCTGAAGAAGCAGTGATCCATTGTTTCTATAAAACCCTGACTCTAGATCTTGCCAATAGCACTCTGTATGACTGCACTGACAGATCCTTGCAGTTTGGTCAAGTTGTTACATTCCCATCAGTAGCATTCCCATTGTAGCTGTGTATAGCCCTTCCCATTGGAACTTCAGAATTGTCAAATGGGTCTTCAATTTCCTTGATCCTCTCATCATCATTCTGAGCCTCTGGACCACAGTAGAGCTTCATATGGAGACCATGGATGATGTCTCAGTGATTTTATCTTTTGAAGAACTATCATGATTATAGAGTTAATATCAGACAATCAGCTAGCAATGAGCAGCTCCATCTCACTGATGGGTCCATCCACACTTCTGTCCATATTAAACCAACAGTACCTACACTCTGACAGTTGCCACCCTTATAGCCTGGCCACACCCACGGATGGTGCAACTGTAGTGATGATAACTCCAATTCTTAGTATGCTGAAGGTCTCACAAAGACCTTCACAGACAGAAACTACACCACAGACCCAGCACACAAACAGATCTCCTGTACCGTATACCCACGAAGACGGCACGTAGAATATTGGACCAAAGTCTACCAACAAAAACATGGCAAGGTAATGACGCCAAAGCCATGTTTTAAAAGAAGCTCTGCAATCCTGGGCCTGAACCGGAGAGAGATTAGACTCATGGTTGGATTGCTGACAGGCCATGGGAATTTCAAAAAACACCTACATACAATGGGAATAACAGAAGAGGACCCTAAATGTAGGAACTGTGATGACAGTGATGCAGTTTCAACACATCTAATCTTAGAATGCATTGCATTGGAGAGTAAAATTCACAGAATGTTTGGGACAACCAGACCCAAAGAAATTGTGTCTAATAAAGAACTAGTAAAGGGACTCCTTGTACTGTTCAAGGGCATTGGTTTGCTTTACTAGATATACAGGGAGCGATACCGCACAATAAACTTAGTTTCGCTGTGGGCAGTGCCGGGTTGGACCAAGACTGTTTTGGCTTCCCTGAAAAAATCAAATCAAATCACCGTATACCCACACACCCCAAATCCTCCCTCTAGTATCAGTAACCATCCGCGAAAGAGCACTCCCCTTGTTGCCCAGTACTATCCTGGTCAAACAACTAAATTGCATCCTTCGCAAAGGTTTTGATTTTCTGTCCTCATGCCCAGATATGAGAGACACCCTGGCCAAGATCCATCCACCCCTCCTAATGTGGTGTTATGTCACCCACCCAACCTCCATAACATCCTAGACCATCCCAATGCCACCCCTAAAACCCAGTCCACTGCCACAGGGGTGATATCTCTGTGGAAGACCCTGCTGCAAGACTTGTCCAATCCATCAACTCAGTGCTTCATATTCCAGTCCCGTCACGGGCTTATCCTACCCAATCAGAGACCAGGCCACCTGTGAAAGCAGCCATGTAATTTGCCAATGTGCTGCAATCATTGCACAGCTTTCTATATTGGCCTGGCCACTAACCAGCTGTCCATTAGGATGAATGGCCACCAACAAACTGTGGCCAAAAACGAGGTGGACCACCCTGTGGCACAGTATCCAGCAGAGTATATTCTTCAGTTCATTGGCTGCTTCACAATCCAGGCCATCTGGATTCTCCCACCCACAACCAGCTTTTCTGAACTGCACAGATGGGAGTTATCCTTACAGTACATTCTCTTTTCCCAAAATATGCAGGTCTCATCCTATGATACCTCCCCCTTTTTTCCACACCCAACAGTTCCTACATCTATATCCTAAACCTGTCCTATTTCAATTAGTTTGTGTGTGTTGTTGTTGTTGTTGTTTTGCTTTCCTCCCCTCACCCACCTCCCCACACCATTCTTAAGCTGCATCTCTTACATGCTCTGTAAGGGTGTGCTTTATCCATCCTCACCACTGTTATGCAATCTTCCTATCCCCCTTCCCCTCCTGTTCTCGTAACATAAAGTGCGATTTGGAGTGCATCAGCTAGAGATGATGGTTGTGTGACTGTGTTATGTGCCTGTGATTGTATGAATTTTCAATTGTTGAAGAAGGCCGTGGCTGATAGCTTAAATGTCGTATGTGTGTGTCTTTCTTCTATGCCTGTCACAGTTCATTGTACATCTTTGCAGTGAGTTGTTATCAATTATTACTATATTGTTAAATTGCAATTTTAGTATGACTTTCTCAGTTCTACAGTCAGAAATGAACCATTGAACTAGTGTAGAGTAGTGTGGTGGTAAGTCATATTAGTTTCATAAAAAGAGGAGGGAGGATAAATAGGACATAATTCCTTAAAAATGAAAGTCAAAACTGTTTATTACCTACCAGACATAATAATATCATCATTAAACTATTGGCAGCTACTACCTACTGAAAGAGTATAGTTTATATGAAATGCAACATATTATTTTGCTAAAAGATAATGAACATCTGAATGCATACATTAAGAATATAACTCACGGAACCTTAATCTGATGATTTTATTAATAATAAACTACCATTACATTGCTTAATAGTATTCATATATATGACTGCTAAATTTGAATCATATGTAAAGTAAACTGCTACTTTTAAACTAGTTACTTCTTCCTAAGCACAGAACATAGTTGCCATTTACTTACAATTGGTAGTTCAATATTTAATATGATTTTTTCCCTTAATTATGGAGCTGCCGATTTCATTTTCTTACATGTTGCTCATCAGATGTAAGGATGTTCAAAATTTAGTAACCTGCAGCTACAAGTTGTGTATGCTTGTGTGTGTACCACTATATAATGTAACATGTGGCCATTGGTTACTCACTTTCATAATATCTATTCCCCTTGTAGGTATTTGCTTTCTAAATTTAATATCCACTTGATTACAATGTTATTTTCCAAGGTAAATTGTCACCTCTTGTGAATATTGAGGCCTATTTCTAAAAGTTATGCAGAGCTACAATAAACACTGCTACTTTCCATGTAGCTAACAGAACTCTCCAATCTCTGAATCTAAGTAGTCAGATGATTTATATAAAGTGTGGCTAATGGGGTACATGTTTAATTTTCTTCTGACTTTTTTGGGATTCCAAATTTCTTGATTTATGGTATTCAGTAGTTTATTGTTTATTTTGTAAGCATAAGTGTCAGCAAGGAGGACAGAGTGTATGATGCAATCCACTTCAGCTGAAAGTGATTCCAGTCCCAGAAACAGATCTTTAAAAATGATTCCACAACACGCACACATTTATGCATTTCCTACAAAATTTTTAATTCTCTCTCTTTCTGAATAAACTGTGTACATATCTTAGGTACACAGCCCAAGAATTTAATTATGTGAAGTAGGGAGTGAGAAGTTTGAAAATGAACCAACCTTCTCCTCTTTAAATCCGTACAATAAGAGATGCTTCTAAGGGCATAACCACCTGAACAGAGTTTCTTGATTAGTTGATTATCTAGTTGCTCCACATGGGTTTTTCCAGTGTGTTTCATTTAGATGATGACAATGCATATCTACTTCTAATGCAAGATAGATTATTACTGCTTGTTTGTAACTTCATAATTTTTGTCTTTCAGAGATTAAGGCTTAAACTATTAGCTTCAAACCACTTGTTTGTTGAGTTTGGAGCCTTGATTAACATGTGTACCTTGTCATCAGGAAATTTTATAGCTTTTGAGCTGCCCTTTATAATAACTGGATGATCAATCATGTAGGTTAAGAGAAAGTGTCTGTTTTGTACTAAATATCTGGGCACCCCATAACAGATCAAATGTTCTACTCTGATGATGGTGTGCCTAATTTTTTAGAAATAATGTGTAACTACAGTACCTGACACTATAGAGCAGCAACATATTGGCTTTGAAAACTGAACTGTATTAAAACATATTAAATTTTTGCAGGAACTAGTGTATGCAATGGAGACAGTGGTGGGGGCATGGTGTTCCCAATGACAACTCGAGATGGTGCACGAATTTGGCAGCTCCGGGGGATTGTAAGCATAAGTGTCAGCAAGGAGGACAGAGTGTGTGATACAAGCCACTATGTTGTGTTCACTGATGTAGCTAAATATCTGGATTGGATCCGGAAATATATAAAATAAGTAAATAAGAAACAATAAAATTCACTTCCATTGTTTGATAAATACATGGACCTGATTTCAGTCCAAAAGTCACAGCCCCAGAACAAACTTTGATAAATGTTTAAACAGCCAATTGCATTGCTGATCATCTCAGAGGATAATAAATTGTAGGAACTGTAACATGGAGTTTCCATTTGTGACAAATAAGGTGCATCCCTGGAAAACATTTGTTACATTTAAAAGTGGTCCTCTTCAGCCACAGTGAATATAGTCCATCTGCGTGGATCGCAAACAGCTTCCAGTATAATGTAAAATTGTGATGTCTGTTTCTGAAGTGAATAGTTGGTGACAGTGATAGGTGAAGCTATTTTTCAGGTACAGGAAGTGTGCAGTACTAGAATTGTGTTCACATGAGTGCAGTACTAAAATTGTGTTCTCGTGAGTGTGTGCTTAGGCATTCTCCAGTTTTCTGGATGAGTGAGCTTTCAAGACTCAGTAGTGACAGCCTTTACATCAGATGCTGGAACCAGTTGCAACTAAACAGCAGTAATTCACTAAATGAAACAGATTTGTCGAGGTTGAATTAAAACAAATACATTGTGTCCAAATAAATCTGAGTGTTGTGTTTTTGTGAGACTTTTTGCCTTTATTATCTTACCTCTGTTTGTTTTGTTACATGGACTGAAAGTTGTATGAACACAGTTGGGAGACAATCTGGTATGTAAAAACTACCATAAATGTGCTAGACCTAATACATTCCAGAGGCTGTCCTTCAAAATATTTGTGAAAGTAGTTGATTGCTACAAAACATTGATTACTGAATTAACCCTTCTTTGTAAGTTATGAAACAAAGGCAGGCTGATGAGCCCTGATCTGATTTAATAGCATGGCATATAATAAATAAATAAAAATTTATAATTTAATTCACAGAAGAGTAGGACCTACATGGCTTCAGGTAGCAGCCATAAGTGTGAATTTCTGCAACACCATGGAACCTTCAAGGCATGAATGAAAGAAGAGTTGGGGAGTAACATGTTACTTGTAATGCTACTAGTAGTAACAGTTAATTTCCAAACATAATGGTTGGAAATCCAGTTATTATTTCTATAAATTAACTTAAACTGTAACTAATTTACTTTGATCAGTAAAGATTCAACAAAAGTGTCAATAACTTTTGTATACAGGATGATTTTTTCCCACCATGTATTAACTCTTGGGATTGAGCAAAGAATGGAGAGGGAATAAAAAAGTTATAATGTACTTATATCTGGAAATTCATGGTTTTCAGACCTTTTATTCAATGATACTTTTATAGAGACTGAGGTTATAGAGACTGTGGTGTAACGTTCAATAATTGTATTTCCTTAGGGCCAAAATTATCCACACTAACTGGTATTACCTTCATACATCAATCTCACACATGTAGGAGACACTACATTGTACCAAACACTTCACTGAATGTATTTTCTCATTTTCAGACAATGGTTCTATAATACACAAATAGTTCACTGGCACATCAGCCCACATTATCTTTCCTGTTCCTTTCAGCATGATATCCCATGACTTACTATAAGGGACCTAGTACAAAGTTTAGACAGTTTACTCGGCATCTTGGACAAACATTGCAACTGTAATGGTATTCTGGCAGCAGAGCCTAAACGAAACAATGCCCTTTCTAGTTCCACTGTACACTGTTCATCATTTGTGTGATGTACAATGAGGAAATCCAATCAGGAAATGACATCATAGCAGTTGCCCACTGTGGGAAGAAGTCTCATATCAACTGGAACTAAGTTCCCCAATTGCAACTTCAGGATTCCTGGCCCGGGTGCACTAATGTGACCTATCCACTTAACATCCAGAGTGATGCATTTTATGCTTTCTTCCCAGATATGCCCTACCCACCACTGCTACATGTGAATCAGTATCCAGTAAACATGTATAATTTATTTCCCACATAGCCAGTCAGAAAAACGTCTGCCACTAATTTTAGTGTAGCACAGTGGACACCCTGCCCCCTGTACGGTTTAATGGCTGAGAGCGAAATCAATCCTGAGAATGGCCTCAGTGACTTCGTCAGTCCCTACTCGCGCAGTTTTGTTCAACATTCCCAAACCATTACACTGTCTACATTGCAGTTTCCCATTGTCTTTTCATATGTCTCCCTTCCAACCACACTTGTAACACTTGGCATCTGTAGTGAATGCTGTCTTTCTTTCATGAGTCTTTGTGATGCAGTTGACTTCTTCCAATGCCAGCACCCCTCCCAATATTTCATCTAATATTTTTGGAAACTTCCTTTTATGCTTTCATAGATATATCTAGTTGCAAACCTTGCAAGAATGCATTTAATGCTCATTCCTCAGCTTCCCGCTACATGGACACTGTCATCTGGTGAAAGTTCATATGTGTTGACGTAAATTTTATGGGTACAATCCACAAAACCCTCAATTCATTCACCATGCTTCAGGAGAATCCCATTAAGTTTCCCTTACTATACTTTATCATATTTTTCTGCTGAACTCTTTCTACCAACCCTTCCTGAAATTACTCAAATGATTTGGCTAATCTCAAATTATCATGACACATAGCAGAAGTCTTGGCTTTCCTTGTTAAATTAAGCTTAGCTACATTCAATAATTGTTCCTTAGACCATTTACCTAATTTAGCAGCTGTAGTCACATTATTACAAAATGCAAACATATCTTCCTCTGATTTTCCAGAAAATGGAGTATCGAACGTTTTGGCTGTAGTGTCTACTGGTGAAGGGCCTGAGGGTGACTCTACCTTCTTTATCATTACAAAAGCCATCTTTATTCTCTCAAAGAGAATGATACAAAGGTGAAATACAATAGATTTACAATAATACTCTGTTTTGGAAGGAAACTTTCCTGGTGGGAAAAATGTGTATAAAAAAATAGAGATCGCTTAACTTACCCACAGCTCAGGCTCGTTGACAGATACAAAAACACACACAATCACAAAGATTCAAGCTTTTGAAACCGTTGGCTGCTTCATCAGGAAAACAGGAAGACAGGAGGGGAAAAAAGTGAAGGATGAGGGTTCTAAAGAAGTGGATGAGGAGTCATTAGAATCCAGAGAGTGGAAGAATTTACCTTAGGTGAAAAAAGTAAAAGTAAACAAGCACGCACGCGCACACACAGACACACACACACACACACACACACACACACACACACACACACACACAGAGGTAGAAATTTGTAGAAAGCAAAGAAGTTGGACAGAGATACCAGCTGAGGCAGAGACTCTGTCCACAGCACCGAGGCAAAGATGTTATTGAATGGTGGGTGGGTATTTGAAGTTAGCAGAGATTGAGACAAGGTGGGCAATGGGAAGAGAATATGCTGAAGTGCAAAGTTCCCATCTCTGGAGTTCTGAGAGATTGGTGTCGGTGGGAAGTATCCAGATAACCTGGACGATGTAACACTGGGGCAAGATGCTGGCTGCGCACCAAGGCATGTTTATCCACAAGGTGAACGTCATGCAAGTTTAAAGGAGTGGATGAAGAGTCATTCAACTCCCGGGAGAGGAAAGACTTACCTTTGGGGAAAAAGGATAGAAACACACACACACACACACACACACACACACACACACACACACACACTCCAAGGCAGTAGAGATGGGCAAGAAATCACGTACTCGTGAAAAATCACAGTGATTGAAAATTCAGTTTTCACTGTCGCGGCGATCTGGAATCTGACCGTGATTTCAGTCACGGTCTCGGTTGGGTAGCAACGAGCAGGAATAGCAGCGAACAGCAGTACAAACTACAAAGAGCCATCTGGTGGCCAAAATGAGTACTAAATGCAGCAGTGAATAGCAGATGTAGCAGCGAATAGCGAAGAGGAGGTGAGGGAAGAGAAGCAGCAAAGGCTAAAAGAGCCATCTGTGGGTCGAAATCTGTACTAATATCAATGCAGCAAATAGCGGGTATAGCAGCAAATCACCAATAAGCGAAGAACGGGTATAGCAGCGAATCACCAACTAGCAAAGAGCGGGTGTACCGGCTAAGAGCCGATTATGGACAGTGACCAGTTCGCATACACTTGTGCGTTTTTCCTAGAAAATTGCCAGGGCCCGGCAGGGAGAGGTTCAAAACTGAAAAACATATCTCATCCATTTTGCCGTTCATCATCTAAAAGTGTATATCTTGTTTCTGCCAAGATGAAGCAATCGAGGACGAGCGAGAAGTGTCATTTCACCGCTCTTAATAGCGACTATGCGAAATGTAATTTGTGCTGCATACAGTTGTCGCATAAAACTTATATCTCCAACTTGAAGAAGCACCCTGAATAGGCGCATGTAACCAAAATATGCAACGACTTCTTCGAGAGCCATAAAACCTATGGTGCCAGGGCAATGTATGTTGCAGTCACATTGTTTTATAAGTAATTAAATTTTGTCTGTACTCTATTTTCAAAACTGCTGTAATAATAGTAGGCGGTATGATGTTTTAATACTTTGTTAGTGTGGAAAGGTAGACTCCTTCAGCACTGAGTATTGTTCTAGCAATAAAGAACGCAGTTGCGGCGAGCAGAGCAACAAGTAAGCTCTACGAACATTTGAAATGTGAGCGCTTGCACTCCGCTACAATGTTGGCAATACCACATGGTAGCCAATCAGAGTCCGAGTTGTACACTCTCTGCAGCCGTTACCAACGCATGAGCAACTCGAAAAAACATGTGCATAAAATCATTACCCATGGGACTTGCGCTGGAATACTGATATCACATTAATTGCTTCAATTATAGTAAAGATCTCAGCTTTTTATTTCATATGTTTGCATAAAGTTTGAGTTAAAAGTGTATGGCACTGGAAATGAAACTGTAGTAACTTTTTTTTTTCTTATTTAAGCATCCAGTTAGCTGTGCATGATACATCTTAAAAACATATGGCACCTAACTGTAAAACTGATACTATATTACTGTAAGTAAGTGAAGCATGTAAAGTAATATGATAACTATTATAGGCCAGTGTATTTAAATAACAGCACTCTCTAATAACTGCAGTATCAATTACATTAAAGAAACAAGTTATTAAAATTGAGGGCATATATTCATTGACAATGAAATAATTTTTACACTTACTAAGAATATTTACTATTCTTTCATTGTCTTGATGTGGTTAGAAAGTTTATTGTACAGTAATTTAAACTGTACTTACTATTGACTTATTTGTTGAGATTTACTTTTCTCGGTTCACAACATAACTTTCATAACAACAAAGAGACGATAAATTAGTAACTGGCGGATGAAACATTATAACAAAAGTATCTAACTCAATTTTTGTCAGTTCCATGATAAATCATACAAGTCGCAGGAATTGCGGTGATTCAATCATGGAAATAGTGAAAAGAGCAGAAATCACGGAATAGCGGAAAGAGCTGAAATCACAGAATAGCGAGAGGAGTAGAAATTGCGGAGGGATACATGTCGTGAAAACCTCAAACAGTGACTAATCACGGTTTAGAATCACAGTGATTTAAAAGTAGCAATCATGGAAATCACTGTTAGTGGAAAATCACGGTTTAGCCCATCTCTACAAGGCAGACATATGTAAAAAGCAAAGAAGTTGTACAGAGATGCCAGTTGAGGCAGAGGCTCACTCCAGAGATCAGAGGCTAAGAAGTTGTTGAATGGTGGGCGGGAATTTGAAATTACCAGAGGTTGAGACCAGGTGGGCAATGGGAAGATAGAATATGCTGAAGGGCAAGTGCCCATCTCTGGAGTTCTGAAAGGTTGGTGCCTGTGGGAAATATCCAGGTAACCCAGATGGTGTAACACTGTGCCAAGATGTGCTGGTCATGCACCAAGGCATACTTAGCCACAAAGTGATCCTCATTACCAACAAACACTATCTGTGTCCATTCATGTGAATGGATAGTTTGTTGCTGGTCATTCCCACATAGAATGCTTCACAGTACAGGCTTTTAGTTGGTAAATCACATGGGTGCTATCACAAGTGGCTCTGCCCTTAATCGTGTACACCTTCCGGGTTACAGGACTGGCGTAAATGGTAGTGGGAGGGTAAATACGACAGGTTTCACACTGGAGGCGGCTACATGGGTAGGAGCCTGAGGGTAGGGAAGGTGGTTTGGGGATTTCATAGGGATGAACTAGGAGATTATGAAGGTTAGGTGGGCGGCAGAAAGACACTCTAGGTGGAGTGGGAAGGATGGATCTCATTTTGGGGCAGGATTTAAGGAAGTCCTATCACTGCTGTAGAGCCACATTCAGAGTTTGATCCAGACCCGGAAAGTATTTGGTGACAAGAGGGGCACTTTTTTTGTGGAAGTTTCTGGGTTTGGAAGGATGAGGAAGTGGGCCTGGCAATTTTCTTCTGTACCAGGTCAGGAGGGTAGCTGAGGGATGTGAAAGCTTTTATCAGGTTTATGGTGTACTGGTTCTGGAATTCAGGTCTGGAGCAGACTCGTATGCCATGAAGACCTAAGCTGTAAGGAAGAGACCGTTTGATATGGAATGGATGGCTGCTGTCGTAATGGAGGTACTGTTTTTTGATAGTGGGTTTGATGCAGACGGATGTGTGAAACTGGCCATTGGATAGATGGAGGTCAACATTGAGGAAAATGGCATGGGAATTGGAACAGGACCAGGTGAATCTGAAGGGACCAAAGGAGTTGAGGTTGGAGAGGAAATTCTGGAGTTCTTGTTCACTGAGAGTCCAGATCATGAAGTTGTCGTCAATATAGGTAATAACCCTCAACTTCTTCACCTGTGAGGGCCAGACATACCAACAACTAAATGGAACAGCAATGGGAACCAGGATGGCCCTATCGTACGCCAACTTATTTATGGGATGCTTAGAAGAAGCCTTCTTGGATACCTAAGCCTGTCAACCCAAAGTTTGGTATAGATTCATCGATGGCATCTTCATGATCTGGACTCACAGTGATGAAGAACACCAGAATTTCATCTCCAGCCTTAACTCCTTTGGTCCCATCAGATTCACCTGCCCCTATTCCAAATCCCATGCCACTTTCCTCGATGTCGACCTGGATCTATCCAGTAGCCAGCTTCACACATTTGTCCACATCAAACCCACTATCAAACAACAGTACCTCCATTATGGCAGCTGCCATCCATTCCATATCAAACAGACCCTTCCATACAACTTAGGTCGTCATGGCAAACGAGTCTGCTCCAGTCCTGAATCCCTGAACCGGTACACCAATAACCTGATAACAGCTTACACATCCCACAGCTATCCTCCTGATCTGGTACAGAAGCAAATTGCCAGGGCCACTTCCTCATCCTTCCAAACCCAGAAACTACCACAAAAAAACTCCAAAAGTGCCCCTCTTGTCAACAAATATTTTCCGGGACTGGATCAGACTCTGAATGTGGCTCACCAGCAGGGATACGACTTCCTAAAATCCTGCCCTGAAATGAGATCTATCCTTCATGACATCCTTCCCACTCCACCTAGAGTGTCTTTCCACCGCCCAGCTAACCTTTGTAACCTCCTAGTTAATCCCTATGAAATTCCCTAACCACCTTCCCTACCCTCAGGCTCCTACTCATGTAACCACCCCCAGTGTGAAACCTGTACTATTTACCCTCCCACCATCAATTACTCCACTTCTGTAACCTGGAAGGTGTACATGATTAAGGACAGAGCCACTTGCGATAGCACCCATGTGATTTACCAACTAACATACCTGCACAGTGAAGCTTTCTATGTGGGAATGACCAGCAACAATATATCCATTTGCATGAACGGACACAGACAGACCGTGTTTGTTGGTAATGAGTATCACCCTGTGGCTAGGCCTTCCTTGGTGCATGGCAAAGCACATCTTGGCACAGTGTTACTCTGTCCGGGTTACCTGGATATTTTCCACAGACACCAACCTTTCAGAACTCCGGAGATGGGAACTTGCCCTTCAACATATTCTCTCTTCCTGTTGCCCACCTGGTTGCAACCTCTGGTAATTTCAAATTCCTGCCCACCATTCAACAACATTTTAGCCCTTGATCTCTGGACTGAGCCTCTGCCTCAACTGGCATCTCTGTCCAACTTCTTTGCTTTTTACATATGTCTGCCTTGGTGTGTGTGCATTGGTATGGCTGTATGTGTTCGTTTACCTATACTTTTCCCCCTAAGGTAAGTCTTTCCTCTCTCAGGATTGGAATGATTCCTTATCCACTCCTTTAAAACCACATCCTTTCCTTTTCCCTCTCCTTTCTGAAGAAGCAACCCAGGGTTGCAAAAGCTCAGCATTTCTGTGTTTGTGTGTGTATCAATAAACCGGTGTCTTTTTGCCTGGCAAGTCAAATTATCTTATACACACACACACATTCCTGGCCATTAAAATTGCTATACCTAATAGATGATGTGCCACAGATGTGAAATGAAACTGAAAGGAAGAAGCAGCTCATGTATGCAAATGATTAGCTTTTCAGAGCATTCACACAAGGTGGCCGCTGGTGGCGAAACCTACAATGTGCTGACATGAGGAAAGTTCCCAACCGATTTCTCATACATAAACAGCAGATGACCAGTGTTGCCTGATGAAACTTTGTTGTGATGCCTCTTCTAAGGAGGAGAAATGCATACCATCACGTTTCTGACTTAGATAAAAATTAGATTGTAGACTATCGTGACATTGCTGCTCTCATTAGTCGTGATCCTATGACTGTTAGCAGAATATGGAATTGGTTGGTTCAGGAGGGCAATACAGAATGCCATGTTGGAATCCAACGGCCTCATATCACTAGCAGTCGAAATGACAGACATCTTATCCGCATGGTTGTAATGGATCAAGCAGCCACATCTCCATCCCTGAGTCAACAGATGGGGACATCTGCAAGACAACAACCATCTGCACGAACAGTTTGACGACATTTGCAGCAGCATGGACTATCAGCTTGGAGACCATGGATGCGGTTACCCTTGACGCTGCATCACAGACAGGAGCTCCAGCGATGGTATACGCAATGTCGAACCTGGGTGCACGAATGGCAAACCCTTATGTTTTTAGATTAATCCAGGTTCTGTTTACAGCATCATGATGGTCACATCCATGTTTAGCGACACCATGGTCAACGCACAACAAAGCATGTATTCTTCATAGACATACTGGTGTATCACCCAGCATGATGGTATGGGGTGCCATTGGTTACACGTCTTGGTCACCTCTTGTTCACATCAATGCCACTTTGAACAGTAGCCATTAAATTTTAGATGTGTTACGACTGTACCCTTCATTCAATCCCTGCAAAACCCTACATTTCAGCAGAATAATGCGTGACCGCATGTTGCAGGTCCTAGTACGGGCCTTTCTGGATACGGAAAATGTTTGACTGCTACCCTGGCCAGCACATTCTCCAGATCTCTCACCAATTGAAAACATTTCTTCAATGGTGGCCGAGCAACTGGTTCATCACAATATGCCAGTCAGTACTCTTGATGAACTATGGTATCGTGTTCAAGGTTCATGTGCATCTGTACCTGTACACGCTATCCAAGCTCTGTTTGACTCACTGCCTAAGTGTATCATGGCTGTTATTACGGCGAGAGGTGGTTGTTCTGGGTACTAATTTCTCAGGATCTATGCACCCAAATTGCATGTAAATATAATCACATGTCAGTTCTAGTGTAATATATTTGTCCAATGAATACCCATTTATGATCTGTATTTCTTCTTGGTGTAGTAATTTTAATGGCCAGTAGTGTATATACATAAAACTCAACAACACAATTGACAAAGGTAGCTACTCCCTTTTTGCAACAGAAATACAATAAGCAGATGGAAGCTTTTCTGCCAGGGAGACAAGGAAGGAAAAGGAAGGGAGAGAATAGATGGTATTGTCCCTGTTGATAGACCCCAGGGGTCAAGGGAGAAAAAAACCCGATCTCTCAGCTAACATTGACATGGCACAGTGACCTGTTTGGCGTCATTTTTTCAATTAATGTGAAGCTAGCTAATGTTCCGATGAGGATCCTGGTTCAATGTTGGAGCGGTCCCAGGATTTCAGTCCCAGCAGGGTAAGGTGGTCGGCAGATGGAGCCTAGGCCCATAGCTAGTCAAATGTTATGCTTGAGAACTGGTACTCCCCTGCCACAGAGATGTGAGCTCTCACCACTCCTCTGAAACATCATATTTCGCCATCTTCTGATGATGGCACCAGTCGAGGTTGAGGTGATCTCTGATTCCTTGGGCCTCCAACCAGTGGCTTAGCTACTACACCAAGGGCCCCGGGGCAAAAATGACGTTGGGGCCCCCTCTAAACTAAAACTATACCGCAGGATCCGACTTTTGAAAATGTTGGGGTATGCTCAGTGCCGTTTCCAATAGGGGGGAGGTGGTTGCCTGCCTGCAGCCCCCCCCCCCCTCAACAGGTATTTCTGGGGAAAAAAATCTTTATTATATTTTTCCAATTACAGGTACAAAGGAAAAGTAATAATTTCGTTTTATTTTAGTAGTATTTCTTTTTTGCTTCATCTGGTGTTAATTTAGGACCATTTTAATCTCTGAAAGGAGAAAAGTAATTTTTTGACATACAGTAAAGAAATTAACAGCCATTAATTTCTGTTTCAAGTTTCAGAACTACTGGGCGGCATTTGCGGCCATTTGAACCTGTTTTCTCGTTGTAGTGAGTACAGAAATCATTTTCAGAGTTTTCGTCTTCTAAGACATGCATCTCAGATAATGATATGGCTGTATTGTCAATACTGTGTTCATTATCGCAAAAACTAACATTGGATGGCCTTCCTGCCTTCTTTCTTCTGCAGATTTATTTTCTATACAGTATTACGAAAATTGTCCATAACCACTTCTGCTGTCATACCATGTCTGTCAATACCAATAGGTTTACAACCCATTGTTACATCACACACCAATTCAGTAAACAGGATGAAAAATGTCACGATTTAAAGGCGGGTCCACAGTGAGCACGCCGTGCCGCGCTGCGAAAAACTGGTGTGCGCATCCAGTGTGGACGGAGAACCGCGCTGTGCTGCGCCACGCCGCGCACTGTTCCGGCTGTTGTCGGTACATCAAAGGCAGTGGCGCATTTGCGCGCACTCAGATTAGACGGGGCTTGGGCTGGCAGGCGCGCTAGTTTATCGCGTGCATCAATTCGCGGTGACAGGTCGTGTGTTCTCGCGTAGGTGTCCTCGTTATGGAGTGGGACCGGAAGTAAATTGAGAACCTCATAGAGAAGATACATCAGACTTGTAAAGGAATCTCCAGTTGCCAGAAAGAGCAAAGTTATTGCTAGTCTCTCTTTGGTCGATATAGCACGTCTACAATTTGTGTCTTTCTTCATTATGTCTGGTTTGATCACTTTGAACATAGATTTGAAGTATTTGAAAGACATTCGATAAAAGTTTACGAACTGTCCACTGTCCCCTGCAAGTAGTTCACTGAAAAGATCCTTTCCACCGTACAATGTCCTACTCTATTAACACTGGGGTTACCCAATGACGATGATTCTTCCTTAAACTGATGGTACAGCACAATAAATGTGGCACTCACAATCTCGGCTCGCTCCATCTTGAGATGTGCGTTCAGTGTGGACCCTCCTTTAGAAGTCACAGCAGAGACTGTGAGTGCCGTAGCATAGTGGTTCCAGGTGGAGCATGTCTCACGATGGGGGCAGCCAAGGTTGTGAGTGCCGCATTTATTGTGCTGTGCCATCAGTTAAGGAAGAATCGTTGTCATTGGGTAACCCCAGTGTTAAAGAGTAGGGCATTATACGATGGAAATGATCTTTTCAGTGAACTACTTGCAGGCGACTGTGGACAGTCCGAAAGCTTTTATCGAATGTCTTTCGAAGACTTCGAATATCTGTTGAAAGTGATCGAACCAGACATAATGAAGAAAGAGGATGAGGGCTGATAGCATTACATCAAAGAAAGTTCCTTACAAACATTTATTGACTGCAGTTTTGTTATTCGTTACAACCTTAAGTACGTAAATATCTGCATACAAATAAAATGACAAACACGTTTTTGTTAACAGAATGTGCTTAATCAAATGTATTTATGAAGCACTACAAAAAGTATATGATGGAGGTTTTTGGTTTTCATGTAGTTATCTTTTGGGTCCCTCAGTTCCCGCCTTTGCCTACACATCTCTGAGGTTCTCACTTTGCTTCCGGACCCACTCCATAAGAGGACCCTAAGCGAGAACACGCGACCTTTCACCGCGAATTGACGCACGCAATAAACTAGCGCGCCCGCCAGCCGAAGCCCCGTCTAAACTGAGCGCACGCAGACGCGCCGCTCCCTTTGATGTACCGACAACAGCCAGAACACTGCGCGGCGCGGTTCGCCGTCCACACTAGACGCGCACACCCGTGCACACCGGTTTTGCGCAGCGCAGCGCGGCACGGCACGCTCATTGTGGACCCGCCTTAAGAATACATAAATGTTAAATTAGTAGTACACACATTTTCATCGTATCGTTCCAAACCAACTTCATTTCTAGTTATTTAATACGACAATTAAAGGTTACCGCCTTCAGTTTACGATATTGAACTTACAAACAGCATTCTATTAACATTCGGACTATTTAGAAAATGATCACTTCACTCACATGTCAACATGAATTTTGATGCCTACGAATTTTAGATAATCTGTTTATAGTGGTGTATTAGAAAAGCCAGCTGCCCATCAATGAAATGACAGCTTCGAATTTAATTACAATCAAGAAATATAATGTAAAGAAAAAATTAATACCAAAATGTTCAGTGGGGTATGCCGAGCATACCCACTCAAATTTTGGGGTATGCTTGAGTGACCGAGCATACCCGTAATCGGCGCCTATGAACTATATAGATGCAATACTACTTCATCAGGTCCTTACCGCTTACTGGAAGAAATAATAAAGCAAACCTAAATACTCTTAAGTAAATTACTGTGTGTCACACAGCAGATAATATTTAATCGTACTCTGTAATATAATTATAACTGTGAAAGTTAATTATGCTTTCAAGCAGAAACTACTGGATGGATTAGGATGAAATTTTGGAGAGGGACAGAGTTGGGCCTGGGTAGGACATACAGAAAAAACTACATGGAATAGTTTTCGAAGTTGCCATACTAGGTGAATGAAGTCGCAGGCAGAAGCTAGTAAAAATGAACAAAGAAATTTTACTTAACTATGAAAATATGGCCCCCAGCCGCGAATCAAACCGTGATAGTAATTCAGCAAGTGGCAGGGACTTCTTAGAGGACAAGCAATACCTTTTTATGTTTATATTCTGAGATGGAAATAATTTTTGGATTTCACTCTTGTTGGCAGTGTTCAAAACGTTAAAAGTCGAAAATCCTTCATTCAACTAAAATATTATATACAGTAGAACGACGATTATCTGAAGTGTAATTGGGGCACATGGATGTTCGGAAAACCGATTACTGTATTCATATAATCGAACTGTACACTTCCACTTGCCAATAAGAAGTACTGTACACTAAATGTATTTTTACAGTATTTGGGAGTTGCGCGATCCTTCTCATTGCACCGAGCGGCACGCCGCAACATTTGGAAGGTGCAGCTGTTGCTGTGAACAGCTCTGATGCTGCAGCTACTTCTGCCGACTGGAGTGTGCCTATTGTTGTACTCAGCGACTGTCGGCTTGGCCTGTCACAGGCCCCACTAGAAGCAATGTTCCATCACCCTGTGTCCCAGTGTGGCTACTGTGGGAAGCTTAGTTTGACGGGAGGGGGAATTGATGGACGGTAGGGTGGGAAGGTAAAAAAAAAAAAAAAAAAAAAAAAAAAAAAAAAAAAAAAAAAAAAAAAACACGACGCTCTACTGTAACTTTTTCCGAACTTTTCTCACGGAGGCCGAGGGGCCCCTTGATCTCGGGGGCTCCGGGGCACTGCCCCGCCTAGCCCTATGATAGCTATGCCACTGCCTTCAACAGTTGCGCAATCCCATCCTTGACCAGTATGATGTTGGGGTTCCAGAGGCTGTTTGGTGTGTGGAGGTTGGGTTCCACAGAGATACTGAAGCCTTTCTGAGCCAGGCTGAGGGGGACACAGTTCACAACTGTGTTGTGACATTGGTTGCGGACCCAGCTCGTTTCCCAATAAGCCTGCATAGCATGGTAGGCAGTCTTGATGGTGTTGCACCTGACCTGACCCATCTTTTTCTGCCACGGGATCTCTGTGCCCTGTTGGGAAGAGTATTGAATCACATCCGCACACAAAGTCCCACCTGGAGAGAAAGTGACTGGTGTCACTCAGCCAATGGTGCTGCCCTGGTGTTCTGGGCAATGGGCGAAGCATGGCTCCATTGATGGTGGAGTAGAGGTGAGCGGCCCACATCTCTCCAACCTGGGATGATGTTTCCAGCAGCCTATACTACCACATCAAGCGTCCCTCCAGCACTGCTAACTTGTGACCTACCTCCCCTAGGTCTGTGTCACTGGCTGGTGCACCGGCTTGTCTGTACCACTTGAAATGAAACTAGAGAGGTCCCAATCTATACTCTTAAGGTTGAAGTCTCCACGACTAATATTGTATGGGCCAGATACCTACGCACTACCTGGTGTAGACTTTCTTTGAATGACTCTACAACTTCTCCACGGGAGGGAGCGGGTGGAGGGGGGGGGGTAAAAACACTGAAATATTAACTTTACTTCTCTTGTTGTTGTTGTTGTTGTGGTCTTCAGTCCGGAGACTGGTTTGATGCAGCTCTCCACAATACCCTATCCTGAGCAAGCCTCTTCATCTTCACATAAGAACGGCAACCTACATCTGACTGAATCTGCTTACTGTACCCATCTCTTGGTCTTCCTCTGTGATTTTTACCCAATACACTTCCCTCTAATGCTAAATTCACAATTCCTTGATGTCTAAGAATGTGTCCTACCAATCTATCCCTTCTTTTAGTCAAGGTATGCCAGAAATTTCTTTTCTCCCCAATTCTGTTCAGTACCTCCTCATTAGTTATGCAATCCACCCACCTAATTTTAGGCATTCTTCTGTAGCACCATATTTCAAAAGCCTCTATCCTCTTCCTGTCCGCACTGTTTATCGTCCATGTCTCCCTCCCATACAAGGCAACACTCCATACAAATGCCTTCAGAAAGGACTTCCTTAGGCTTAAATCAATATTCGATGTTAACAAATTTCTCTTGTTCAAAAACGATTTTCTACCCATTGCCATTCTGCATTTTATATCCTCTGTACTGGGACCATCATTCGTTATTTTACTGCCCAAGTAACAAAACTCAACTACCTCCTTTATTTCCCAATCTAATTCCTTCAGCATCACCTGATTTTCTTACACTGAACTCCATTACCCTAGTTTTTCTCTTGTTAATGTTCATCTTATATGCACCTTTCAGCACACTGTCCATTCCGTTCAATTGCTCTTCCAGGTCCTTTGCTGTATCTGACATAATTACTATGTCGTCGGCAAAACGCAATGTTTTTAATTCTTCACCCTGAACTTTAATTCCTTTACTTATCTTAGAGCTGTTATATGTACTCAGATAACTTCATAGTTGCTCTCAACCTCAACCTCAGTAGGTACAATATTTTTGTCCACGGTGATAAACACTCCCCCACCGGTTGTGTCCAACCTGTCTTTCTGATATACATTCCATGCCACGCTAAATCTTTCTGAACTTGCCACATCATGATTTAGCCAGGTTTTGGTGCCTAAAACTATCTGAGCACTATCTAAAACTATTCTGAGCACAATAATTTCCATACAGTGGGGTAAATTCGGGAACTTTGAAAGTTTACGGCTAATATTTTGAAAGTCGAATTTTTTTACTGAATGCAACCTGAATTAACTGTCTGAATGTTGACAGGTGATTGCTCATCAGAGCTAGTGCCTAGTCAAAAAAAAAAAAGAACCATGTGTACTCCACAAGTATTTTGCTACCCGAGTAGCCACTTCCTTAGTGAAGTATCTAGGGGTGTCCTACAATTCCCCACGGTATAACGCAGATCCAAAAATCTGCAACCATGACTGTCACAGAGTTGGCAAAGACTCTGGTTCAGACCCTCCACTCAGCTCCAAACCAAAGGACCCCGATCAACACTGGGAACAATGCTACAAATCGACCAACAAGCTCTGCTTGCACCCGCATGCAAGGCCAGCAATCTTCAGCAATTCCGCCAGCTGCCCATAAGAACTGAGGATGTCCTCAGAACCCAAGTGATAAGTGTCATTGGGGCCAACATGAGCCATTACTTGTAGTCGACCACACCCCTTACACCCACCAGCAAGGCCGCCTCCACATCTTGGATGAGGCCTCCCAACAAACACACCGAGTGCACATTGGACTTCTTTCCAATGCTATCTGCCTAAGGGGCTCCATCATGTGCCTAGCATTGGAGCTCCCAATAACTATTAATCGCCTCACCTCCACCTCCCCCCCCCCCCACCCCCGTGCACCTGCTCGGACCCTGCTGAAGGAGTGGCGTCTCAGGCGACGCGAATGCTGTTAAACCCTTGTGGAGAGGGCGGTTCGACCACGTCCGGTACACCTGAAGGTGCCTCAACAGCAGGGACAGAGGACAAAGCATGAGACACCTGAGGTGTCCCATTCAATTTACCAGACTTCCCACCGCCGCTGCACCCCGAGACAGCAGCCTGAAGACGGCTAACCATAGCCAACAGCAAGCTCAGCTGTTTGCGAACTGTGGCCAACTCCTCCTGTGTCTACACACTGCAGGCACACATCCTATCCATCCTATTGAAACAATCAACTGTAGAGAGTAGAAAACTAAATAGTCAACTTGTAACTAGTCTAGTACTTTAATAAAGGTGGCTGGCAGCTGACTGAACTGTGTTCAATGGATACCTTCAAAACAATGAAACTGCCTCTGGTTGTTTTCAAAATAAATAAGAAAATCTGTTGAATACAGTATCTACATCTATATGCATATTCCACAAGGCACCTGACAGTGTGTGGCGTGAGTACCTTGAGTACCACTATTGGTTCTCCCTCCTATTCCAGTCACGTTTTGTTCACGGTAAGAAAGATTGTCAGTGTGCCTCTGTGTGGGCTCTAATATCTCTCATTTGATCATCATGATCTCTTCACGAGATATATGTAGGAGGGAACAATATACTGCTTGGCTCCTTGGTAAAGGTATATTCTTGAGACTTCGAGAAAATCCCGTACCAAGCTACAGAGCATCTCTCATGCACTGGAGTTTATCGATCATCTCTGTAAGTGTGCTGCTCTCCATTGGATCTTCTCTACTTTCTCTATCTACCCCACCTGGTACGGATCCCACACTGGTGAGCAGTATTCACGCAGTGGGCGCGCAAGTGTACTGCAACCTACTTCCTTTGTTTTCAGACTGCATTTCCTTAGTATTCTTCCAATTAATCTAACTCTGGCATCTGGATGATTGATTTTATATGGTTATTCAATTTTAAATCACTCCTTATGCCTAGTCCCAGATAATTTATGGAATTAACTGCTTCCAGTTGCTGACCTGCTATAGTGTAGAAAATGATAAAGGATTTTTTTTCTGTGTATTCGTAGCACATTACACTTGTCTACATTGAGATTCAATTGCCATTCCCTGCACCATGCATCAGTTCGATGCAGGTCCTCAGGCATTTCGATACAATTTTCCATTGTTACAACCTCTCTATATACTACAGCATCATCCGCAAAAAGCCTCAGTGAACTTCCGATGTTATCCACAAGGTCATTTATGTATACTGTGAACAGCAATGGACCCACGGCACTCCCCTGTAGCACACCTTACGTCACTCTTACTTTGGAAGACTTCTCTCCATTGAGAATGACATGCTGCATTCTGTTATCTAGGAACTCCTCAATCCAATCACATGATGTGTCTGATAGACCATATGCTCTTACTTTGTTCTTTAAACGACTGGGGAACTGTATCAAACACTTTGCAGAAGTCAAGAAACACAGCATCTACCTAAGAACCCGTGTCTATGGCCCTCTGAGTCTCGTGGACAAATAGTGCGAGCTGGGTTTCACACGATCGCCTTTTTCACCTATTATCAAACACACTAGAATAAAAGCTTTCTTAAAGCAAAACACAAAATAAGGAAGTGACAAATTGATACTTAAATTGCGTAGCTTCCAGCACAAATGAAATCTACCAAGTACATGAGAATAAACCTCTTATAAAAACAGAAGCACTAACGAAAATTAAGAAATTGACTGGCAGCAAAATTTCATGCAATTTAAATTATGATACTTCACGCCCTGAATGATGTTACAGTGACAGCTTCTGGCACTGGACTGACTGCTAACTAGCTATAGTAAAGGTATCTGTCTTGTTTTGAAATACACAAGTCATATGTGAGAATACTCTCTTGAAACAGTAGCACAAATGAAATCTGCCAAGTATGTGAGAATAAACCTCTTATAAAAACAGAATCACTAATGAAAATTAAGAAAGTGACTGACAATGAAATTTCCTGCAAATTAAATTATGATAGATATTTAGTGACATGACAGCAGCAGGTTACTGGACCTTCTCTTCTGAATGCGAACAAATTTTGGTAGCACCCACCTACATATGGATACATGATCATCATAATAAAATAAGAGAAATCAGATCAGATTACAAGAGTTAGTTGTTTCTTTTTCTCATGCGCTATTAGAGAATGGAACGGTAGAGAAATATCATAAAAGTGGTTCACTGAATCCTTTTCCAAGCGCTTCAGTGTGATTTGCAGTGTATTTGTGTAGAAGTAGATCTAGATGTACCACAAGCAGCGCACCCAGGCACAGCTTCCCAAAGACAGCGCAGAGCCAAGTGACGTCAGCAGAGAGTGGGCAGCTCCTACCCTGGAGTGCAGACCAGAGTGGTCTTGGCAGCTCTCAATATTGGCAGTAGGGTTGGCTGCCAGGTACCAGTCCAGGGTCCCCGATTCAGGACCCTGTCACGCCATGGGCACCTTGAAGACGATGGCAAATGATACAACCCGGACAGTACATACCACCCAGCTGCATCCATTGGTGGTTAGCTGATGTTGACCACAAGTGACACAAATTGGGTGCATGTTTGTCACCCAACTACACTCTCCTTGACAAGCTGGCTGGTGGCCCTTAAATATTTCATCTCCTCACTGTGTTTTGCAACGTGACAAGCTGGTTGGTAGCCCTTAAATATTTCATCTCATCACTATGTTTTGCAGTTTCTTTTGGTTTTGTAGGGTGTCACACTCCAGTGTCAGAAGATTGCCATAATCATCCCTGTTTGCTCATGCAACCATGCCTCCAGTCTCATAAACACACAGCAACGTCCTGGTTAAGCAGGTCTTAGTCAGCTGTCTGATTGTGCCAACAATCCTAGATTCTGTAACACAAAAATTTTATGCTGGTTCTTCTCTTCTGTTAAAAACTAAGCTCACTGCTTAACTTTTTATAGCATTACTTATTTGTATTTTTTTCCATTTAATCTTCCCTCAAATTGTCTATATTACTGCAGTTTGCATTTTTGACATCTGATGGAAAACATTAATCCTTTTGTTGCAAACTGAACACGGGTTGAAAAAAAAATACGAAAACAGACAGAATTGTTGGTGAAATTTGGACACATGTTAAAAGAGAAGTATATTTATTCATATTTAACTTTAAATAACTGAACAATAAGGTTTTCACAATCACAGTTCTAGCTCACTCTTGCGCAACTTTTTACATAAATCTATTGAAAGTACAATGATTTACTCTTGGAATAAACAGAATGTAATTTGTTTAATAATGCATATACATGTTCCATAGTCCCATCCATAGCTTCTAGCATTCCATGCTGTTGCAGACCAATTAAATACACTCTCTGACCACTTTTCTGCACGTCATACCACCAGAAACTGCAACACACAGACATTCTGATGGCATTAACAATTCAAGTGTGGTCAGAAATTGTCCAAAAATGATAGGATAGGAGATGTTGGATTATCTCAAGGTAATTTAGGCCTATGTAGCAGTTTGTTCCACTACATATAACCCTCCCCTCAGCCTTGAGATATCCACAAATCTCATAATGCCTACAACGAACATTATCTTTCGCAAAGGCAAAATAATCAATACAGCAAAGGCAGTACATATGAGTTTAACCATTCCTTATCTTGCCCAATGCCTGCTGCTCAAGGTTTTGGAAAGGACAATAATAAAAGTAAGACAATATTTGTCTTTGGTTAGACACAGATAAAAAAAAATTGAGTACCGAGCTCTTAGCTTGTCCCTTTCTGACTGAACACCCCTCCTAAATGTTAGGTTCTATTAATAGACACCTAACCAGGTGGTAACAACCTCACTTTTGAGTCTGTTACTTCCAAAAACACCACACACTTCCATTTCCTCTTCCACCAAATCAAACCAATCTATTTCTCTCCCTCCTAAGCCTTTGCATTGGATCAGGTCTGTTTAGAGTCACACTCCCACTCTCTTTTATTTATTGAAATGCAATTGTTAACTATCAATATTGGAATATTGTGCACTCATGAACCACCTATTCATCTTTAACATGCTCCTCCTATTACCCCCTTTCTTGAAATGAGTGTAAAAGATCTAAATCACTATCTTATATTTCATTCTAACATACAAACCAGGTTGTATGTGTATACAAAACCAATGTAGTCCTACCTATGATTCCATGTGTAACAGTGTTCCAGAAATATAGGACAAATGACATAAAAACCAGAAGAAGAAATAATCTACCTATGCGTAAGTGTGTATTACATGTATTATTGTAAATTTAGTGTTAAAGTTGTAGAAGTGTAGATAAATATGTTCATAGAAGAACGTGTGTGTGTGTGTGTGTGTGTGTGTGTGTGTTGAAGTGTGTATATGCGTATAGTGTGTGAACTAGACCTAACCAACTAACCCAAATACAAAATTTATAAACCTTTCCCCATTTCATCTTAACAAAAGTAGAAAAAGGTTTATAAAAGCCCCTACAAAACTTACTGACTAACAAAAATAAAAAAAAGGTAAGCAGCAGGTGTAGCAACTGCTACACCCATACTGTCAGTTGGAATTGCTTATTACATCCAACAACGTATCCATAACTTTCTCTTTTGGAAAACCATTGGTATCAATTCATATAAACACGAACATACATAAATGAAATACATGAAAAGGAGAAAATCTTAAATCTACCGGTAAGTAAAATAAAATCAATGTAAGTATTGTAATAAAAATGCTTAATTTGTCACAATTTGGATAATCATTGTACCAAATTCCATGTTGAGTATGTATTGCCCAAATAATCTTTCAAGGTCTCGGTCATGAATGAGTTGAGACTGATTCACTCAACACAAACCATTCACCATTTCTTAGACCTTATACCTGCTTACTGTACTCCAAACTTGCCAAGAACCATAATAGGAAATTATAAAATTATATTTATTCAGCAATCTTTTGATTGTCATCATGAATAATGAATAAATTAATGAATGTCATGACAAGGGAAATCCAATTCTGTAAGCTGAATTTCTATTTACGGTGATTCAGATGTGACTAGAGACACATGTCATCTGTAATATATATGTGATGAAACATTGTAATTGGTAATTCGACTTATCTTCTGTCAAGAACATCAGAGATTACATGATATCAAATATAAGTTGTAATTACATGCAATTTTTCACCTCTGACTTGTCGATATCTTACAAAATCTTGTCTCAATTGGTGTAAAGTATGAGAATGATAATGAAAGGACAGAAAGAGGAATAGCTATGTGTTGTTGAAAAAAATTTAGATGAAGAAAACAACACATAGAACTCGGGACCCAACAATCATTAATTGTTTAGCTAACAAAGCAGTAACTCCCTACGGGTGTGATATACGGGTGATAAGTAACACAAAGTAAAATCAATTTTTTGTGTGTCAGACCATGTATTTGGGAGAGTTCTTGAAAACACTTGAATAAAATGATTGGGATGGACATCATCTCCTGGTTTGAATTTAGGCAACTGTTTTGACAAATTAATTCTCTGACTGAAATTAAATGTATCATAATTAGATTGAACTGGAGATTGTGCATGGTTTTTATTAGCAGTAACAGGTTTATTTGTGAAGCAAGATGGATTATCTCTATTTGAATCCTCACAAACTGTATCAAAACGATGATTAGGGAAATCTACATCTGATAAAGTATCACTAGTTTTAAGTTTATGAAATTTTTTTCTCAATTAGTTCCGAAATTTGTTGTTCACAAACGTTGGACAACTCAAGGGAACCCTTTTCACTTTGACTGATTGTGATTGTTTAAGTGCCTCTAATTCTGATTCAGTAGCCCGAACCCTTTCACCAATCTGGGCGATATCAACCCTCTCAAGAGATGTTAATTTACAACAACACTCTGATAAAACCTTGTTCACTGACAATAATTTATTACCAAGTTCTTGATAACTAGGATCTGTATCAGTAGTAGTATCTTTAATAGTTTGTACCACATCTGAAACAAGATCTTGTTTGTAGGGAAGAAATTTGTCATTTAAAAGATCTGTGACTATATTAAAAACCTCATCTTTAGATACTAGTATTTGTTTCATTGATGTAATTTCTGCATTTAAATTATTGTAGTTAACCTCACATTTTTCTGCATACAATTTCCAGGTATTTTGGAAAGAATCTAATTTTACATTAAATTCAGAATTAATTTGTGACTTTGACTGATCAATTTTGTCTGATATTTCCAACTTATGGCTGGAAAGTTGATCTGTTAAACTTGTCTTTGGAGCATTAAATTGAATGGAAAGATCAGATATTTGTTTTGAAAAATCATTTTTGAAACTTATCTTTTGATCAGACAATTGTTTAGAAAAATCAGTTTTGAAGCTAAGGAATTGGTCCTGAATAGCTTTTAACATGTTAGTGACATGACATAAAAAACTGTTTGCTCAAAAATGCTAAAACACATATTTTGATGTTTAGTGCACTGTATTATTACAGAAAACACTGAATTTTAATTTTTCCAAAGCTGAATTCAAAATGTAGGGCTGAAAGGATTAAGCATTTTGGCTTGCCGTTAGAGTTTGGGACAGTAAACTCTTGATTATCAGTTGTAACTGAGGACTTGAAATCCACAGATAATCCACATTAAAGTACTCAATCAGGGGATTTTTAAAAACTGATGGCCTCATAAAATCAGCTAACACTGTGTTGCCATACAGTTACAAACAGCTGAAAAGGGAAAACTACAGTCATTACTTTTCCTGAGGACATGCAGCTCTACTATATCAATATATGATGATGGCATCCTCTCCACTAAAATATTATAGAGGTAAAATAATCCCCCATTGGTTCTCTGAGCAGGGATTACTCTAGAACAGTGTTTTTTCGACCTGTGGGTCGCGACCCCAGGCGATCACAGAGTCTTGCTCAGGTGGGGGGGGGGGGATGGAGTGGGGGTTACCATCACAGGAGGAAGTACTTCATCTACATAGGATACTCTGTAAATCACATTTAAGTGCCTGGCAGAGGGTTCATCAAACCACCTTTAAACTATTCATCCACCATTCCATTCTCAAATAGTGCACAGGAAGAAAGAACATCTGAATCTCTCATTTTGAGCTCTGATTTCTTGTATTTTATTCTGATGATCATTTTTACCAATGTAGGTGGGAGTCAACAATATATCTTTGCATTCAGAGGAGAATGTTGGCGATGGAGTTTTGGAAGTAGACCATGCCACAGCAATAAACACCATTGTTGTGATGATTCCCATCCCAGATCCTGTATCATTTCCGCTGTACTGTTACAATGCAAAATGGGCTGCCCTTCTTTGGGGTCTTTCAAGTGCACTGTAAAATAACCAGGGATTTAGTAATACAACAAAAAAGTGAAATATATGTAATGTTAAAATTATGGAGTTCCTTGGGTAACATCCATTATGAATTGAATAGATTATAGATTGTTTTAATACAGTGAGTTATTGATGAATAACTGCAAAGTCTTAAAACTGTTCTCAGTAACCAATCAATAGGTAAAAGGACATGATAAAATAAGTTATTCTGAAAAATTCATAAAAAAAAACATCTACTTCTTTAGAAATTGTCTTTACAATGGAATCTTTCTTAATGAGCATGAATCACTTCTTTGTCTTTCCAGAAATGCAAAATACTTGTTAAGCAAAAATGTATTTTTCTGTCAGAAATTATATAAGAATCGGATAATGTCTTCCTTCCAAAAATACATTAAAAAACTTAGTCCAACAATTTAAAAGAACGCTTTAGAAAAATAAATAAGCTTAAAATTATTTCCTTTGAGATTCCCCCGAATATTTTTACTTGGAAGGCAGTCACATACTTGAAAAGGTTGAAAAACACTGTTCTAGAGGACGTCTTCATCAGGAAAGACAATACTGGCATACTGTAGATCATCAATATGAGGAATGTAAGATCCCTTAATTGGGCAGATAGGTTAGAAAATTTAACAAGTGAAATGGATAAGTTGAAGCTTAGTATAGTGGCGATTAGTGAAGTTTGGTGGAAAGATGAACAGGATTTCTGGTTAAGTGAATACTGGGTTATAAATACGAAATAAGTTAGGGTATTACAGGAATGGGTCTAATAATGAATAAGAAAATAGTAATGCTGGTAAAGAACTATGAAAATCACAGTGTATGTACAGTTCCGTTAGTGATGACTGAGGCAGATGTGGGTGCAGAATACACAGTAGTCAAGATAGATATGAAACCAACACCAACCACAGTAGTATAAGTTTATATGCCAACTAGCATTTCTACTAATGAGGAGATCGAAGAAATGTGTGAGGAGGTATAGGAAATTATTTCAGTAGTAGGAAAACTTGCTTATGATGGGGCACTGAAAATTGATAGTAGGAAAAGGTCACGAAGGAAAATAATAGGAAAGTATATACTGTGGAAAAAAAATTAAAGAGGAGGCTGCCTAGTAGAAGTTTGCACACAACATAATTTAATCATCACAAACACCTAGTTTAAGAATTGTGAAAGATTGTTGTTTATGTGGAAGAGACCAGGAGCCAGATAGAACTGAAATAAAAATTTCAGAATCAGGTTTTAAACTCTAACCTGTAGCCAGGGGCAGATGCGGACTCTATCTTATGGAAGTTGGATGGGAGTTGGGTCCCATTAACAACACCATGTAAAGTAGCAATGCTTTATTCATAGGAAGACAATACAAAGACTAACTCGAGCACAAAGGCGGCAGGTGAAGCCTCTGCACCCAAATATCATAGAGGAAAGAGATGATTTTTTTATGCATTTTCAGTGTCAATAATAGCTATTGCCACCACACAGCCCCCCCCCCTCCCTGCAGTATGGAGTACTCCTGTTGAGGTGGGGGGGGGAGGGGTGCGGGTGACAGGGACAGCCTCGTCGAGGCCGCGAACTTGGGTCAAGGGCAGCTTCATGGCATTGTCTGGGATGTTGACACATGGAGGCCGATGATGTGGAGGCATCAGATTTGGGCACTAAGTGAATAGTTCATGACCAACTGCTGGAGGAGGGATCAATGACACCTGTTTTTAAGAGCTCAGAAATCTGCTCCTTGACAGCAGTGTGTTTCTCAGGGCGAAGTCAATGGGGTTTGCTCGAGATTGGAGTGTTGTCTGTCAAGCGAAGTGGATGTACAGTTCCATTAGTGATGACTGAGGTAGATGCGGGCGCAGAATTCACAGTTCATTTGCATACACATGCTGTGTTTGTCTTGGTACATTGTGGTGGGGCAAGGTCACACGAGGCAGTGGAGGACATAGCCGCTGGCACGTACCGAGGCAAGGCAGAGGAGTGAGGCTCAGGTCTGTCCACAGTGGCTGAGTATTGCCAAGTGGGCCATCGAGTTATGACATTGGCTGTTGGTGCATGTGAGGGCGACACCAGCGAGAGAGTACAAGATGGCAGTGTGCAAGAAGTAGCAGAGCTGGCTGCCTGAGTGTATGAGGGTGACACAACCACACTCATACAAGAAGGTGGGCTGAGAGTGATAGGCCGAAGCAAGAATGTAACTTGGTGTTGTGGCTTCTTGTGAGGTGTTTGAATCAAAAAACCTGGTGGAGAACCGGGAGAAAAGACAAGTTCTGCACCACGAGCACGAGAGTGTGATTTAACGCAAGTCTGGGGTGGAGAAGGTAATGTTCCAGAAACAGTTTTGCAAATGACACAGACTCAGATGGCAGAGGTGGGAGGGGGGAAACAGTACATGTGGTGAGTATGACAAGGTGCTGAAACAGAATCTCAACAAGGTGTTGGCATGGCAACTGGGCACTGTTTATAGACACTGGGCACATGTGGTGAGTATGACAAGGTGCTGAAACAGAATCTCAACAAGGTGTTGGCATGGCAACTGGGCACTGTTTATAGACGTCCATGTAGGTGTGGCACAACCTTCTGGAACTGTCACATACACTCTAGAACTTGCACCTGAGTGCAACATCACTAGTAACAAATGTGAGTAAAACACCACTACTAACCTTAGTCTGTGTGTTTGTATAGGCGGCACATAGAGTTTTTATGTCCTGTTGCACAACCACAAACTGAGACTCTGCATCTGTGAGGTGATGAATAAGGTCCTCTCTTTGTTTACAAGATAAAATCAATCAAATTTGAAGGCCGTAAACTCAACAAAATACCTATGAATTACTATTACTTCAGGTGGGTTTGACGGAGGACATCGAAAGAATCCAGAGAAGGGCAGCTCGTTTCGTATTGTCACAATACAGGGGAGACAGCGTTACGGAAATGATACAGGATCTGGGATGGGAATCATTACAACAACGGCGCTTATCACTGCGGCATGGGCTACTTGCGAAACTCCAATCACCAACATTCTCCTCCGAATGCGAAAATATATTGTTGACTCCCACTTACATAGGTAGAAATGATCATCAGAATAAAATACGAGAAATCAGAGCTCGAACAGAGAGATTCAGGTGTTCTTTCTTCCTGCGTGCTATTCGTGAATGGAATGGGAGATAAATAGTATAATTGTGGTTCGATGAACCCTCTGCCAGGCACTTAAATGTATCCCATGTAGATTTAGATGTAGATGTCTTTCACATTGGAGGCTCAGAACTTGTTCATGTTCATCTAACCACTTCAAAATGATGTTAGATAACTCATCCACAGTATGTAAATACTTGCAGAGGCACTTGATATGAGCATCCTTGGGAACAGGAGCAGAGCTCGACGGAGTACATGGAACCTGTTTATTGGAAGGGTGATGAAGCACACAGCGTTGAGCAATGTCTGGAGAAAGATGGTGGTCAGATAAGAAATCAACACCCACAATTAGCTCTGGAACATTGGCGACCGGAAAGTTCCACTGGAGCACAAGGTATGGAGTGAGATGAACTTTGAAGTTAGTGGAACCTGAGCATGGAAGAAAAGTGGCATTTACAGTTTGTAGGAAAGATTGGTGTGGCAGAAGAGTGCCCGTGACCATCAAAGCAGGCAGGATACAGACATCCTCACCAGTGTGTACATGGAAAGGGGCACTGGAGACCCTATCTTGAAGATAAAGTGGCAGCCAGCAGGCAGTGTCCCAAGGACAGAGTCAAGAAGCAGACCAGTGGAGGTGAGTTGTTGTCAGTTTTCCCAGAAGATGCAGCCGTGATGTGTGATGTTGGCAAAGGTGGTTGCGGCAGCTCGGTCAGAAGCCATCAAGGGATCCATGTGTCAACATCCCAGACAATGCCATGAAGCTGCCCTTGACAAGTTGTCAGAAACACCTACCAATCTTGGATGAAGGGCAAAACACCAATTGTTGATACTGAGCAGCATGAGCAAGGCAGGACTCACGAAAATGAGCCTCATGCGCATGGTCAGTAATGCGGATCCATTTGCTTGTTGATTGTAGCACATTGTATATCAAGGCAGTCAGCACCAGAGGAGGAAGCTTGCTCGGCCAGATAGCTATGAGGGCGGCATTGGACATGTTGTTTTCATTGACAAGAAGACATAGGCGGCACCATAGCCATTACGGCTTCTTGTCACCCAGATGCTCCTCATGAATCATGTGCAGATCAGCTAGTCAGGTGTGTGGGAGACCCGCTCCATGACTAAGTTTATTGGTGGTGTATCAGATGGCAGATGGAGGTGCCATGACCAAGTCACAGAGCAGGTTAATGTGCTTGTGCAAGTGGGTTATGAGACAGAGGTACCTTGTGGCATCATTGAGAGCATAGTGGTCGAAGATATGTTCTACGAGTGCAAACCAAGTTGAGGGTGCCTCGAACGACAAAGGTGGAAGTTATGGTAGGCGTCCCAGTGACCGAGATGCATCGACTCCGCCTGTGATCATTTATTGTGAGGCACCAATTGTTGTGAAGGAAGTACATCACTTGATGGGTCAACTGACAAATCAATGCACTCACACACTGGTGTGTGTCAAAAATGAGTGGTTGTATGGGTGGTACCGGTCACAGAAGTTGCAATGTGAGTGCCATGTGTGCATGCGAAAACAGCTGCTGTGAGTCCGGCGTAGAAGGCACATCAAATGACGTGACACATGGCTGCACATTGGAATTACTATCACAAATTACTATAACAAAATTACAATCACTCGGATAAAAGTTCTGATTGTTCACAAATTCACTGTTAGCACTCGAAATATGTGCCACTGCTGCCACTGTCACATCAATCAAAGCACTAAGTATCATAATTTAATGTGTGTGAAATTTCATTGCCAGTCAATTTCTTCAATTTAGTTAGTTCTTTTGTTTTTAAAAGGTTTTTCTCGTGCATTTTGACTTATTTGTGTGCTGAGAGTGTTAATTTTTATAAACTCGCACTAGTAACAAGTTGATACTTAACTCTCTACAGTCAATTGTTGATTTGTTACATGGGATAGGATGTATGACTGCTACTCGCACTAGTAACAAGTTGATACTTAACTCTCTACAGTCAACTGTTGATTTGTTATGATGGATAGGATGTATGACTGCTGTGTATGGATGCAGGAGGAGCTGGCCGCTGTTCGTAAACAGCTGAGCGTGCTGTTGGCCATGGTCAGCCATCTTCAGGCTGCCTCAGAGTGCTGCAGCAGTTGGGATTCTTGTGCATCAAATGCAACACCTCAGGTTTTGCATGCTTCACCCACAGTCCCTGCTATTGAGACATCTTTGCATGTACCGGACACAGTTGAACCACCCTCTCCGCAAGGGGTGTGACCAGTTCAATGGCATTTGTGTCGCTCGAGGTGGAAGGTCACTGTGGAGGATGGCCAAGCGGTATCACCCATTCTGACTGTGAGTGGACATGTTTCTGCTCCTACAGCAGGGTCCAAGCAGACACATAGGGGGGGGGGGGGGGGGGTATTATTGATTGGGAGCTCCAATGTCAGGTGGAGCCCCTTGGAGAAATAGTGGAAAGGTCAGGGAAGAAGGCCAGTGTTTACTCTTTTTGCTTGCAAGAGTGTCTCATCCGAGATGTGAAGGAGGCCCTTCCGGTGGTAAAAGAGAGCATCTGACTGCAAATTGTTGCTCATGTTGGCACCAATGGCTCCTGCTGTCTGGGTTCAGATGTCATCCTCAGTTTATGTGGGAGGTTGGCAGAGTTGGTGAAGGCTGAAATCCTTGCTCATGGGGTGGAATCTGAGCTAACTATTTGTAGTGTCATTTCCAGAACTGATCACGGTCCTCTGGTTTGGATCCAAGTGGAAGGATTAAACCAGAGGCTTAGACGATTCTGCGTAGATCTGGGGTGCAGATTTCTCGACCTCCACTATTGGGTGGAGAAATGAAGGGTCCCCCTGAATAGGTCAGGTGTGCACTACACATAGGAAGTGCTGCAAGAATAATGGAGTATGAGTGGAGTGCACATGTGAGCTTTTTAGGTTAGAGAATTCCCTCCCTAGGCCCTATAAAATGCCTCCTGAGCCGCAACAGGGTAGCAGTACGGAAAATGCAACAGGGAATGAAAATATCAATGTAGTGTTAGTTAACTGCAGGAGTGTCGATAGAAAAGTCCCAGAACTGCTCTCATTACTAAAAGGTCACAATGCCCACATAGTTCTATGAGTGGAAAGGTGGCTGAAACCAGATGTAAACAGTAATGAAATTCTAAACTCAGATTGGAATGTATACCGGAGAGACAAGCTGTTCATTGAAGCGGGAGTCATGATTATAGGTATAAAAAGTGCAATAGTATCGAAGGAAATTGAAGGAGATTTGAAATATGAAATAATTTGGGTGAAGGTCATAGTTAAAGCAGGCTCAAACATGGTAATTGGATGTTTCTATAGGCCCCCTGGCTCAGCAGCTGTTGTGGCAGAACACCTGAAGAAAAATTTGGAAAATATTTTGAGTAAATTTCCCAATTATGTTATTTTTTTGGAAGGAGATTTTAATTTACCAGATATAGACTGGAGAATCAAACATTTATAATGGGTGTCATGGACAAGGAATCCAGTGAAATTGTTTTAAGTACATTATCTGAAAACTACATTGAGCAGTTAAGCAGAGAACCAATTTGTGGAGATAACATATTACACCTTATGGTGAAAAACAGACCCAAACTAGTCAAATAGTTAATGCAGAACAGGTAATCAGTGATCAGAAAGCATTTACAGGATCAATGATTTCAGCCATAAATAGAAATATTAAAAAATATAGGAATATTTTTGTATTTAACAAAAGCGACAAAAAGCAGATTTCAGAGTACTTGACAGCTTAACACAGAAGTTTTAGCTTAAGTACAGATAGTGTTGAGGAACAGTGGACAAAGTTCAAAATCAGCATACAGTATGCATTAGATGAGTAAGTGCCAAGCAAGATTGTAAGAGATGGAAAGGAGCCACTGTGCTGCAACAACTGAGTTAGAAAAATGCTAATGAAGCAAAGGGAACTTCAGTGCAAACATAAACATAGCCAAAGCATTGCAGACAAACAAAAAATACACAAAGTGAGATGTAGCAAGTAGAGGAGAGGTGTTCAATGAATTAGAAAGTAAAGTTCTATGTACTGACTTTGCTGAAAATCCTAAGAAATTTTGGTCTTATGTCAAAGTGGCTGGTGAATCAAAACAAAATGTCCAGACACTCTGTGATGAAGAAGGTACTGAAACAGAGGATGACACACTAAAGGCTGAAATACTAAATGTCTTTTTCCAAAGCTGTTTCACAGAGGAAGACTCCACTTTAATCCCTTCTCTAGATTGCTGCACAGATAACAAAATGTCAGATATCAAAATAAATGACAAAGGGCTGGAAAAACAATTAAAATCCCTCAAAAGAGAAAAGGCGGCTAAACCTGATGGGATAACAGTTCAATTTTACACAGAGTATGCAAAGGAACTTGCCCCCGTTCTTGCAGTGGTGTACTGTAGGTCTCTAGAAGAGCATAGTGTTCCAAAAGATTGGAAAATGGCACAGGTCATCCCCGTTTTCAAGAAGGGACGTCAAACAGATGTGCAGAACTATAGGCCTATATCTCTAACGTCAGTCATTTGCAGAATTTTGAAATATGTATTGTGTTCGAGTATAATAACTTTTCTGGAGACTAGAAATCTACTCTGTAGGAATCAGCATGGGTTTCAAAAAAAGAAATCATGTAAAACCCAGCTCACGCTATTCATCCATGAGGCTCAGAGGGCCATAGACACGGGTTCCCAGGTAGATGCCATGTTTCTTGACTTGTGCAAGGTGTTTGATACAGTTCCCCACAGTCATTTAATGAACAAAGTAAGAGCATATGGACTATCAGAACAATTGTGTGACTAGATTTAAGTGTTCCTAGATACTAGAACACAGCATGTCAATGTCTCAATGGACGTCTTCCGAAGTAAGAGTGATGTCAGGTATGTCATAGGGAAGTGTTGTGGGACCATTGCTATTCACAATATATATAAATGGCCTTATGTGTAACATTAAAAGTTCACTGAGGCTTTTTGAGAATGATGTAATATATTCAGAGGTTGCAACAATTGAAAATTGTATTGATGTGCAGGAGGATCTGCAACAAATTGATGCATGGTGCAGGGAATGGCAATTTAATCTCAATGTAGACAAGTGTAATGTGCTACAAATACATAGAAAAAAATATCCTTTATCATTTAGTGACACTATAGCAGGTCAGCAACTGGAAGTAGTCAATTTCATAAATTATCTGAGAGTAGGCATGAGGAGTGATTTAAAATTGAACGACGATATAAAATTAATCATTGGTAAAGCAGAGGCCAGACTGAGATTCATTGGAAGAATCATAAGGAAATGCAGTTGGAAAACAAAGGAAGTAAGTTACAGTACAGTTGTTTGCCCACTGCTTGAATACTGCTCACTGGTGTGCAATCCGTACCAGGTGGGGTAGATAGAGGAAGTAGAGAAAATCCAAGGGAGAGCAGCGCACTTCATTACAGGATCATTTAGTAATCGTGAAAGCATTATGGAGATGATCAATGAACTCCAGTGCAAGACTCTGCAAAAGAGATGCTCTGCAGCTCAGTACAGGCTTTTGTTAAAGTTTCGAGAGCATACTCTTACTGAGGAGTCAAGCAGTATATTTCTCCCTCCTATGCTCGTGAAGAGATCATGAGGATAAAATCAGGGAGATTAGAGCCCACACAGAAGCATACTAACAATCTTTCTTTCTGCAAACAATATGAGACAGGAATAGGAGGGAGAACCAATAGTGGTACTCAAGGTACCCTCCACCATACACCGTCAGGTGCCTTGTGGAGTATGGATGTAGATGTAGATATGTGCAATGTTATTGTTTGTAATGGACATTGCACTCACACAAAAAGGTGTGCTGGAAGCACATGAAAACTTACTAGAATTGAAGGATGAAGTCATAGAAGAGTAGGAGATTGCACTGGAAGGAAACATGGGTTGCATCACAGGGTTCACAAAATTGTTCACAGGAGTTGATTGTGCAGTGTGCTGGGTGAGCACAAGGTCCACGGAGGGCTACATGTTCACCACAGGTGGGGCCATATGCAGCCATTAATTTAAATTTTGCAAATTGAAATAGTTAAATTAACAGCAGGCCTGTGGTGTAAGCACTGTACGAGGTTCTGAATACCAGAAATCCCAAGGTTAGCATTCATCCCGATGATAATGTTCAGTTTGATGAAGCCAGAGTCCATTGAGTGATGGTTTGGAATTGAGAACAAATCATGTGAATACATCAGATTAATGTTACAGATAGTAATGTTACATCGGATTAATGTTACAGACATGAATCCTCTTCTATTTACTTTACCTTTTTCCTTATTCTCACAATGATGTGGGGTTATCATGGATGCCACTGTTATGGTATGGTTAGTTTACAGGATATCCATATACTACAAATTTGATGTGAAATGACATTAGGGGGCCATGAAAATATAAGCTAAACATTTCATTGCAGATGAAAGACCAAAGACTTGCCATCAACAGGTTGGACACAAGTCTGTAGCAGGCATTGTGATACAGAAAGCCATAATGAAAATAACCCTACACTAAAACTGTAACCTAGTGTTATTAAACAAGGGCAGGTTGCACACTGCCTGAAAAAAAAAATGAAAAGATTGTATGGCATTATTGGCCGGGGGACCCGATCTGATGGAGTTTCGCGGCTGCCTAGTGGATGTCTTTTTATTTGATGCCATGTGGGCAACTCGCATGCAGATCATGATTAAAATGATGAGGACATACACTCAGTACCCATTCACCTGCATTCACCATGCAGGTGCTGTCATGTGTGACAACATGGGTCAAACTGTATAATTTACCGTTTCACACCCATAGGCAATTTTCAACAGACTCCAAAATTGGCATGATTAGTGAACAGAATGTGATGGATGGACATGATGAATCCAGATATACTTTAGATCTAAAAACTTATTGGAGATAGCTTAATAAATTTCAGGAACCAGAAAGGTAAGTGAACTACCCTGGCCAGCACAATCCCCAGATCTGTCCCCCATTGAGCATGTTTAGGACAGGATGAAATGTCATGCCAACACAAAATCTGGTCCAACTGAGGCACGAGGTGGAAAGTGCATGGAAGGCCATTCTGCAAGGCTACATTCAACACCTTTATGATTGTCTTTGAGGGAGATTTGCAGCTTGCATAGCTGATAAAGGATGTTATACACGGTGTTAGCATTGAAATTGCGCATACTCTGGTGACTGTACTCATATGCGTATGGCTCTGTCTGTGTTATTGTGTTGTATGTATTCTCAAGAATGTGTCAATAAAATTTCTGTCTACTAGGTCAATGAATTCATAGTGTTCTTTCTTCACTTTCCATGAGTGTATTATAGTAATATGATGACAATATTATGTAGCATTTTTTGTTTGTTTGTGTGCAAACATCCTTTATACACTCCCACACTTAATCTCAAGTAAAGACACTCATGGAAGGATCTTTACTATAAGATGTTAGTTAGCTCATGTAATAAGAGTGATACCAACAAAAGTTTTTCTCGGTATTCTATATAAATTGTATCAAGGAAGGACAAGATGCAATCGATGGATAATGAACTTGTTATACAGTGATTCTGTAGTGTTTTGGTAATCAGCAGAAGGCTTCTAAAACAATACAAAAATGGAATACAAGAACAATTGAAAATGCATTAATTGAACTGAATGCTCAAAAACCTGCATGTCTTGAACTGAAAATGTTGGCTGTCTTTTAAAATTGTTTTAAATGTCTGATTGTAAATTGATAATTTAAAAAAACTGTAATGTCATTTTTCTTCTGTGGTTTGTTAACAAAGTCTGATCATCAGCATGACTAACAAGAAGACTAAGAGGCACTGCATTGTAGGTCCTCACCTACATCAAGTTTTTTTATGGCAACCAGAAGATCTTCAAGCAAGGTAAAATCAAACAATGGAAATTCTAGGAAGGATTGAAAAATACTTTTGAGAAGGCTATGACACTGCTCACCAGTTCCTGATGAAACACAGACACAGAAAGGCACACATCTCTCTCTCTCTCTCTCTCTCTCTCTCTCTCTCTCTCTCTCTCTCTCTCTCTCTCTCTCTCTCTCACACACACACACACAGAGAGAGAGAGAGAGACACACACACACACACACACACACACACACACACACACACACAATCAATCGTCTTCTCCAGCCACTGTAGCCAGTAACTAGGATCGCTGAGACAAAAGCAACTAGTGGTAGGGGGTGAGGAAGCAGCTTGAAGAGGGAAGCAGGAAGGGAGAGAGTGGATACATAGCAGGGATGGGAGAATATGCCAGTGCTGTCTGATAGACAGGGAGGAAGAGAACAGGAGAGCCTGAAGTATGTGGCAGAATGGAAGATGTGTGTGAGGCTAGAGTGTGGCAGGGAAGAAGAGTGGAGGGTGGTGGGAGCTGAAACTAGTGAAGGTTTAGGCCTGGGGATTGCAGGAGTGGAGGATACATATGTGGGAATTTCAGGGAAGCTGTTGTTTATGGTGAGAATCCATATGGCAAAGGCTGTGTAGCAGTCAATAAAGTGAGCCACATATAGCAGGACTGAATGTTCTGCAACAGCATGGTGCAGATGTTTCCTGGCTACAGTTTGACTAGGGTGTTTATGCAGACAGCCAGATTCTTACTGGTCATGCCCATATAGAAAGCTGCACAGTGGTTGCAGCTCAGTTTGTAGGTCATATAACTGCTTCCAAAATTTGCCTTGCCTTTTATGGGGTAGGAAATGCATGTAACAGGACTGGAGTAGATGGTGGTGGGATGACAGATAGGTTTTGCGTCTATTGTAGGTATATTAACTATGGAGCAAGGAGTGCGGGCAGAAATGGAGTGGAATGAAATAGGACATTACATCGGTTTGTTGAGCAGTAGAATCTCAACTCCTTTCCCTGTGGCTTATATCCCTGCAGTATACCTAAATGCAAAACCTGTCTTATCCACCATCCTACCACTACCTACTCCAGTCCCATCACATGCATTTCCTATCCCGAAATAGGCAGGGCAACCTGTGAAAGCAGTCATCTAATCTACAAACTGAGCTGCAATCACTGTGCACCTTTCTACATGGGCATGACCTGTAACAAGCTGTCTGTCTACATAAAATGCCATCCTCAAACTTTGTCCAGGAGACAACTGGACCATCCTGTTGGAGAAAATGCAGCCCTGCATGATGTGTCTCACTTCAGTTACTACTCCCCACAAACAACAGCTTTTCTTAATTGCACAAGTGGAAACTTTGCCTACAATACTCTCCTCTTCCACAATCACCCAGGCCTAAACCTTCACTACCCTCATGTAGGTCTTCCATTCCACCACACACTCCAGTCTCTTTCCTTCCCTTTCTCCCTGTTTGTCAGACAGCACTTGCATATTCCCCCATCCCCACCATGCATTGATCTCCTTCCTGCTTTCCCTCTCCATCCTGCTTCCTCGTCCCCCCAACCCCTCTTCTCTGGTTGCTTTTGCCTCAGCCATCCTAGGTCCAACAGTCTGCTTACAAAGGCCAGAAACAGTGGTTGTGTTTGTGTGAGTGTCTGTGTGAGAAAGAGTGTTTGTTTATCAGACTGACAATAGTTGTAAAGGCCAAAGGCTTTGTAGTATGTTTTATCTGTTATGTGTGCCTTTCTGCAGTTGATCAGGATGTCTCTCTGAACAAGGTCATTAATTCTACATCTCTTTCTGCTGGCAGATCTAATGAGATGATGTCCAGTGAGCATACACGCTAATCACATACAGAGGGGCTGGAAATATTTTAGCAGTTGATCCACATAGCCACTTACTCAGCTGAAATGCATTGAAGTAGTGTTAATGAGTGATGGACAAAGTAACAGTTTGCTATTGGCTTAGTGTAGGACTTCCATATAAGGGCATGAGTCAGACAAAAGCTCATAACCAACTGGAAGGGCTTTACATGAGAACCACTAGCTCCTGGCAAGATGCCCAAATAAGGGTATGAAAAAACGCCAGCCAACATTGAATGAAATGTTTAGAAGTGAGACAAGTGAGCACCGCAGCTTGGCAGTTGGAACAGATGAGAGCAATAGGAATTGGTCACATTAAAGGTGGATCTTGGAAGTTATTAGGAAAATTAAATATCGTGATTGTCAGTAATGTAGGATAGATAACAAGTCACCATAAAGAGGCTCTCAGCTGCTGACAGGCACAAAAATAATCTCACACAAAACTTAAATTTTCTGCCATAGCCTTCATCAGAAAAAGAAACACATACATTCACACAATCACCTCAACTATATACACAGCCACCATGTCTGGCCACTCCAGCACAACAAGAATGTAGTCTGTGAGTGAGGTGGGGAGTGGAGGAGGAAGGATGCTGGGTAAGGGTGGAGATGGAAAGCTCCATGTTGCATGATGGATTGTAGAGGCTCTGATAGATGGGAATTTGAATTGTGGCATTGAATAAAGTGAAGGGAAGGTGGGAAAGGCTCAAAGGGAGGTGTAGAGGAGTTGGAGAAGGATTAGGGGGTTTTGAGATGATAAAAATTAAATAAGGAAAAAATAAAAATAGGAAAAAATGTATATAAAAAAATTTTTTTAAAAAGTAATTAAGGGAATATTGAAAGCAGTGACACATAGTTGCAAGGAAGGCATGAATTGGAGGTATACTGGATAATAAGTAGGTAAGGAGGGGAAAGTGTTAGGCAAAGGGTTTAGGGATGGGAAGTTATCTTAGGTTGAGGTCAGAATGGGTGTGGGACCTGAGTATATGTTGAAGAGACGACTCCCATCTGCACAGTTAAGATGATCTGGTGGTGGAGTGGAGGATCCAAAGGCATCAGGAAGTGAAGCAGCCACTGAGATCCAGACTGCTGTGTTCAGCTGCATTCTGTGCCATAGGATGGTCCATCTTGCTTTTCGCCACAGGTTGATGGTGGCCATTCATCCTGATGGACAGCTGGTTTGTCATCATACTAATATAAAAAGCTCTGCAATGATTTGCAGCAGAGTTGGTAAATCACATGGCTGCTTTCATAGGTGGACCGACCTGTGATGGGGCAGGATAAGCCTGTAACAGGACTGGAATAGAAAGTGCTGGGTGGTTTAGGCAGGTTTTGCATCAGGGTCTTCCACAGGCATATGATCACTGTGGTAAGGGGTTGGTGTTGGGAGTGGCATAGGAATGGACAACGATGTTGTGGAGGTTTGTTGGGCAATGGAACACCACTTTAGGAAGAGACAGAAGGATCTTTGGTATGATGTCTCTCATTTCAGGACATGATGATAGAGAATCAATGCTGTGACAAAGGATGTGATTTAGATGTTCCAGTGTGAGGTGGCAGTTATATGTTGTCATTTTTTTTTATTATTCTTTTGTTTTTGGGCAGATGGAGAAGTTCACTGTCATTTTGATACACCATCTTTTATTAGATTTGTTCCCACTGCTGTTTCTATGGGGGCATATCGTCTAAAGAAAAGTCCTTCAATTACAGTGGTTTCTTATTGAGTTTTTCTATGATTCTTTCTGATATCTACTGTCCAGTGGACAGGCTGGCGATGGCAAGGGGAGGACTGACATGCTTTCCTTCATGTAGCCTCAGCAGTTGGTATGTTTGGGCATTTGCTTTCATGTAATTTCTCTTTTGCAAAACTGTCAACTTGGCTGTGGAAGGGGGGCATCCTGTCATGGCCTGGTACCTGTGAGATCCCATTCGGTGGGCAGTGGATGCAGAGAGCAGTCGACCAGGGCCAACCGCAGCTACCTGCGAGGTTTTGTTTGTTATTAGTGGTAGAGTAGAACAATGGTCTGCAGACACAACGCAGGTCGTTCTGCCTCAAGATTAAATTCACAGAGATCTGAATAGCACCCTCTCCAGAGTAGCATGTCATTTTTATGGTTATGAATGTTTGGACGGTTTCTCTGAATTTATGGCTGTGGGTGGTTGTGGGACCATTCTTCTGCATGACAAATGTTAAGCAGTTTCTTGGGTTGTCTAGGCCGGTGGGAGCCTGGCGCCTATGGCCATAAAAAATTATGTATTTTGAGGCAAGCCAATAGGTCATGGACCTGAGTACTGTAACGTCTCTGTGGGAACTTAGCTCATGTGGGAGGAGCTTGTAGGAGCGTCTGCAGAATGCGCTGTGATTCACTAAAGCTTAGGATTGTGACAGTTTTGTAATTTGTCAGCAGCTTCTCTCGATATCATTGGGCAGGCTATTGGCTGTATGAGGTAATTAGAGGACTTTGGCCACATAGGCGGGGTCACATGTCGTGACCAGAAACTCTGGCTAGAGATTTTCTTTGGTAGGTGTCTGCAGTGTGCGGATCAACTTAGGCCATGCATCAAGGACTCCTAAGTGTTTTAACGTCTTGATTTCATGGTTTACTTGTGTTGTTGTCTGAAATTTGATTTTTGTCCTGTGGGTTCGCTCTGGTGACCACAGTTGACAAAGATCTTTTGGAAGTCTCTTTTTGAGCATTCGCACTTTGCAGATTGCACATATATTAAGATTTTGTGTCGCAAGTTTGACTTGGTGATTTGCCCTTGTTAACACTGTTTCACAAGTTCACTACAATCAACTTGTCTGCTCGAGGTATAAAATTGTGCAGCCATTGTCTGTCTAGCAGTGCCGACGCTAGAGAGACTGTTAGTTAAATATCATTTCTGCTTCACAGAACGAAGTGAGAAGATGGTCATGTTTTATTTCAGCTTTATTCTGCAGTCTTCATCTGCCACTGTTGACTCCTATCTACTCAAAACATTTGGTAATGGTCACCTACATAATTGCTAGGGCCAGTATATTGCTGTTTTGAAGGACTTTTATAACTGGGGTTATTTGTTCAAATTGGTAAACATAATCTGACCTTTGAGTTTGTGTATCTGTGGTAGTAGTTTGCATAATTATTCTTCCTGGATAAGTTCCCTTATTCCTTGAGTCAGCCAGTCATTTGTTGATGAAAGTATATAGCCAATGTAACTTGTAAATTTTCAAATACTTGTAATTGTTGCATACAGAGTCTCATTTTATTTCAAAGTTTGTGTAATGTTTCATTAGCCTTGTCATGTGACAGGATGAATTGTTTATGATAAATAAATTGCACCTGAAGTATTATATTCTTTCAATTGAAAATTAGCCAGTCATTCTTACTTTTGGAGGGACAACCAGATGTTAGTTAACGCAAGGGTGTACTGAGTAAATTGAGTCTTCATTGATGGTACCTTTCATGGTGATATTGGTTAGAAATTTATAAAACAGATGTGTTTGACTATATCATATGTAACCGAGCAAGTGAGGTCAATAAACAAATAATTTTCTATGTGGTTATAAACATGGTGGCAGCCCATATATCCAAATGCAAACACACCTAGACAGACTCCTGGGATTGGAATGACTCCTTTTCCACTTCCTTAAAACCCAAAACCCTTCCTTTCTCCTCTCCTTCCTTCCTCTTTTCCTGAAGAAGTAAAAGCTTGTATGTGTGTTTGTGTTTGATTTTATTTGTGTCTGTCGACGAGCCTGTCCTTTCGGTAAGTCATCTGTTTTCTAGGGTGTTTCACTAAGTGTGTTTGCCTCTGTAACTTATAAAATAATAGGTGATGGGAAATTTTAATGCTGAAGGTCAACACAAGAAATGTTACACTTTCTGCAGAGCTATGAACATAGTTTATTGGAATGGTTCCTTACCCACTCCCTTAAAATCCTCATCATTTCCTTTTTCCTCTCCTTCCCTTCTGCCTAAAGAAGCAGCTGTTGCTCGGCGAGTGCTGACACGATGCCACTGAAGCAGCCACGGCATATGCCATGAGATATCCTAGGCGAAGAGCCCCGGCAGCCATTATGTTCTTACGTGCTGAGCAACGACTTCGGGAAACAGGCAGCCTGGTAATGTGCCGCAGTAACAGTCGAAGACCTGCAAGAAGTGAGGAGACAGAGGTGTTTGTTTTAGCTGCACTACACCACAATCCTTATGTCAGCTTATGAGCTATTGCTGCAGTCGCTGGTGTCAGTCTCACATCTGTGTGGCGTATAGTACACAGCCACAGGTTTCACCCGAACTGCCTGTCACTGACCAAGGAGCTGCAAGGAAAGGATTTCCGTGCAAGAGTGACATTCTGTGAGTGTGCCATGTGTAATTTCACGCTGGAGTCTTTACAAAGTGTTATGTTCTCTGATCAGTCCACGTTCACAAATTATGGTGCAGTGAATCCCCATAACATGCACTACTGGTCCACAGACAATCCTCGGTGGGTACTACCTGTCGACCGTCAACGTAGGTAGTCTATTAACGTGTGGTGTGGAATCCTTGGGGATGAAATCATCGGTCCACACTACTTCCCAGGTACACTGACAGGTGAGTTATATTGCGCTTTTATAGCTGGCAGTTTGGGTGGTCTCCTTGAACATGTGTGTCTACACACAAGAGTCCATATGTGGATGCAGCATGATGGTCACCCAGCCCATTCTGCACGTGCTGTTGTGGAAGAACTAAACAACAGGTTTGCAGGAAGATGGTTGGGGTGCCATGGTCCTCATTCATGGCCCGCCCGATTTAACACCAGATTTCTTTTTGCGGGGATATCTAAAGGATCGTGTTTATGTCACTGAGCCCACATCCCCAGATGATCTAAAATGGTGCATCGAGGACGCATGTCGCTCCCTCACACTGGTGATGTTACATCTTGTCCGCAGATCCTTTTGATGGCACATTGCATTATGCATTGAGGAACATGGACACACATTTGAACATCTCATGTAAATCAACTTCCCACCGCCATAACATCCATCACCCACCACACAGCCATGTATTATGTACAGTGTGTGGTATCTGCCCCTGAAACTTTGAAGGGTTGTAGCTCCCAAACTAACAGTGATAGGAATGTAGTTTAAATTGATTTGGACGCAGCTGGTTTCAATGAATCCAATGCACGATAGAAAAAAAAAACTATTGTTCCATTTAAAAAATTATATCTTTGTGCTGTAACTCTTTGGAAAATAATACAATAAACAATGTTCATAGCTCCACAGAAAGTGTAACATTTCTTGTGTTGACCTACCGCATTAAAATTTCGCGACACCTATTATTTTATAAGTTACAGAGGCAAACACACTTAGTGAAACGCCCTATATATATAAAATAGATGAAGATTACTCACCAGGCAAAGGAGCACAGGTAGTGATAGTAGCACAAATAAATAAAACACACACACACACACACACACACACACACACACACACACACACACACACACACACACACACACACAAACGCTAGCTTTCGCTGCGTAGCTGCTTCTTCAGGCAGAAGGGAAGGAGAGGGAAAAGGAAATGATGAGGTTTTAAGGGAGTGGGTAAGGAACCATTCCAATCCCGGGATAGGAAAGACTTATCTTGGAGGGAAAAAAGGAGGATAAACAAATACACACACACCCACACATATACACAAACCCAAACGCACGTAGGCAGACGTTCTGTAGAAAGCTTGTTGTGGAGGTCGGGAGGATGGTGGAAGGTTACTCTGGGTGGTGTGGGAAGAACAGTTTGGAGTGATGATCTCATCTCAGGGCATGACTTCAGCAAGTCATAGCCCTGTCTGAGGAATTCGTTGAGACATTCCAGGCCAGGATGGTACTGGGTGACTAAGGAGGTGCTTCTGGGTGGTCTGGGGTTAGGAACATTGTAGTTGGAAGGAGGGTAATGGTCATCTCGAGAGATCTGCTTGTGGATGAGGTCTGTAGTGTAGTTGCGGGAGATGAAAGCATTGGATAGATTGTTGTTTTAGGTGATGAGGTTCCTACAACAACCATCCTGGCCTGGAATGCCTCAAAAAATTCCTCAGACAGGGCTATGACTTTCTCAAGTCATGCCCTGAGATGAGATCATCACTCCAAACTGTTGTTACCACACCACCCAGAGTAGCCTTCTGCCATCCTCCCAACCTATGCAATATGCTCATCCAGCCTTACAACATCCCAAAACCACCCTCCCTACCTAATGGTTCCTATCCTGCAATCGATCCCACTTCAAAACCTGTGTAATGCATTCTCCCATTACCACATACTCCAGCCCCACCACAGGCAAAACCTACCCGATTCAAGGCAGGGCCACATGTGAGACAACACATGTCATATATCAACTGATGTGTGTTCACTGTGCAGCCTTTTATGTTGGTATGACTACTAATAAACTGGCTGAGCAGATGAATGGTCACAGACGGACTGTTCGTCCAGCATGACTCCAGATACCTTGGCACATGTTACACCACACGTGCCATTTGGATACCACCAACAAACACCAGCCCCTCAGAGCTACGGAGGTGGGAACTTACCCTCCAACATATCTTCTCCTCCTGCCACCCCCTGGCCTAAATCTATGCTAACCCCTCCCCTCCCTCATCCTCAGCTCACCTATTCATTATCCTTTCTTTACCCCACTCCCCCTCTCTCTTTCTGTGTGTGTGTGTGTGTGTGTGTGTGTGTGTGTGTGTGTGTGTGTCTGTCCGTCCATCTTTCTCTTTAAATCAAAAACGTTTTAGACAACCCCCCCCCCCCCTCCACCCACCCTTCCTATAACCCTCTGCATCATTCAGTTCACTCATCTTCCCTTCTCTTTACTGCTTGATCTTTCCTCTTCGGTCATATATATCCTCTCTGGCTTGCCTCAGTACAAATATGCAGTATCTCTGACTTCCACACTCCTCAAACATCACACTCCTCAAACACCACCCTCATGACCTAGGTCATGAATTACCTTTCCCTTCCATTTCCATCCTTTTTTTTTTTCTTCCCTTCTCTCCCACCTGAAGGAGGAACTGTGTTCCAAAATCTTGTCCTTTCTGTCCATTTTTTTTTTTCTTTTTCTTCTTTTGTGTCACTATCAGCGATACAGCACAAAGGTAAGTACTGGCCAGCCAATCTATCTCTTTTGAAAAATAATTTATGAATTCTAATTTAAACAACTACATTAAATTTCTTCTGTATTAGTTGTGCAAAAAGTGTTCTGCAGTGACTATGAACTGATACATAATATTTGTGCCTCACTACATGTACATCTCAAGAACTTTTGGCAGGTTAGGAGTATTCCACACATAAAATGTATAAATCGTGTTATTGACATGTGGAAAGTGTGTTCTGGGTTGTAGTGACTGTAATTGATGAGACTTGTATGGTGGTCATAAAAGGTTACAACTGGACACTAATGATTCATTAAAGTGTCAATGAATTGCATTTCTATGTGTCACCTACATTATTTATAGTAGACTAGTTTTGCCCCATGATATTTCAGCCAGTCATTACTGAGAGTGCCAATCCATGAGAATCTACAAAAGGCAACTAACTACGACTCAGGAATTGACTTGTGTTTACTATACCAAACGAATTACATAACTATTTGGGTTTATATAGTGTAGTGAGCAGGAAGTGCAATGCAACATCAATGTGACTTAGCTGAAGTTATGGCATGGAGAGCCATAAGAAGCATGGAAGTGGGACAGGCATGGAGGAGGTGGCTGCAGATATAAGAGTGACCTAAAGTGTATTTTATATGACCTGGATGCGTTTTCAGACAATAGAAACCATTAAACAAAGGCAAGGCCAAGGTCATCCATGGGTAATATCAGCAACAGATGACAGCTATCTACAGTTAACAGACTGTTGAGACAGGACGCTGAATGCATCTCAACTACAACACACCCACCAGACAGCAACAGGATGTGCATTATCAACAAAAGCAGTTCAAAATCTCCTTCAGGAATGTGTCCCCTACACATGGAGGCCTATGGTGTGTCCCCCATTAAAATCTCAACACTGTTTAGCCCACAGAAACTGGGCAGAGGAACATCAGGATTGAAGTCACAATGGGTTCTGTTCACAGTTGAGTCAAGACATTTTTTGTTCAGCCAGACAATCCTCATTCCCCCATCTGGAGAGAACATGAAACTCAGATCAATCCTGCTTATGTGCAGGAAACATCGCCATATCATGGTGATGGACAAATGGTGTGGATAGGCGTCAGTATTGGCAGATTATTCAGAATAGTGATTTGACTGCTTGAAGGTATACAGACAAGATCCTTCAACCTTTTGTTGTGCCAAACATTGGTGCCATAGGAGGTGAATACCATTTGGTGGACAATAACTCTTGTCCCCTCAGAGCTGCACAGGTGGGCAAATGCTTGAAGCTGAGGGAGTTGAATGAATAGAGTGGCCAGCTCATTCACCATACTTAAACACAATTAATCATGTCTTGAATGCACTTGACAGAAGCACTGCAACCAGACCAGCACCTCCCACAATGGTTGCAATATTGCACTCATGAAAGAATGGCCAAATATCTTGTCAAGAACTGATCAATAACCTCAAACTGTCCATGCCATGGATGTGTGCAATTGTACTGGCAGTCCCAGGTGATCACACTCCATATTGGAGGGCATTGAGAATGACTTTTCACTATTATGGTAGCCTCACGGTGCTTCACTCTAAGTAGAGTTGAGACAGCAAAATATCATACTCTATCATGCACAAATTACAATTGTAACCAATATCTGTATAAACTACATCATCATATATTCCATTTGGTATCTTGCCTGATCCCCAAACTGTTTTTATCAGTGTACTACCCATCAGACTATTTACTGCATTGGGAAATTTTCATTGGAACTGTCAATTGAAACAGCACCACCTCTTGTTGATTGGTTGAATCTGCCACAATAAATTTCTCTTGAAACACAGAGAATTAGTTTATTGTAACAATCATCTAATCAACCAAACACTTCAGATAGGTAACAATAAAAGTTTACTTATCTTCATTCTGGGAGATGGACATTACATTGATGTCATATTCTTCAATCCACTAAATGCTAACATATGTTATAGGAAACTTGTCAAAAATAAGAAGCACTTGATGAAACTTTTAGGGACATGATTTTATTTCCATTTTTTGAAACATTTTAAACACAGACATTTGTTACACTATGCCTGCAAATAAAATCCAGCAGCAGACTACAGAGCTGCTCACACCTTCACAGCCAAATAAAAAGTTAGTTAACATGGGATCTCTCCAAACATTTCCAGCCATGCCACCATAATCAGGAAATAATTGCATTATGCAATTTTTACACACATGTTAAACTACATTTGGAATCGGTTATGAATATTATTTTTAGTTCTTATTTGTAATAATTAGGTACTTATTATGACCACATGGATGCACATAGTTACAATAATTTCATTTAAACTACTCATACAAATAACAAACATATCTTTGACTTTATAAATTTGCGTATTAAACTTAATCATTTGATTAACTGTATTTATGAATTTTATATGTGTTGGTCTTTGGTTTGTAATTAGTGTTCAGTGTATTTAAAATTGCAATTTTAATGTGTTTCAATTTGCAGTTTTTTTTTTTTTTTTTTTTTTTTTTTTTTTTTTTTTTTTTTTTTTTTTTTTTTTTAAATGTGGATTTGTTTTGTGTCATAGTATTTTTGTTATGTTCTGCAATAACTTCATATTTTCTGAAAGATTATTGAAATGACAAACTTAATAGTACTTACTATTTGGTTTATGATCCAGGGATAAATAAAACTTGATCTGCCCTAATTTATTAAAAAAAAATACGGTAAATATGTAATAATGTTGTGCAATAGTTACAAAATGTAATGTTGTCAAATTTATATTGGTAAATGAATTTTTGGCAACAGCATATTTCATAACTATGGATAATGAATTCTTAGTGGTTGTGATTGTTATTTACGATGGTATCAAAACACAACATTATAACGAGATGGCAAAAGGTAACACGTACTTTAAATAAACATTATATGAGGCGCGTCCAGAAAGTAAGTTCCGTTTCAATTTATCTCCCTTGCAGCGCTGCGATTGCAGTTCCGCACATGCACTGTAGATGATGTGTATCAAGGAGAAGAACATGTGCCATTTGGGGATCGCTGTCAGTTACGTACACTTTGTTGTGCTTGTTTGAAATGTCAGTGTTGATTGAAAATCCCGCCACCTGTGAAATCAGGTCGGTGATTTGGTTTCTGAATGTGAGGAAAGTGAAACCAAGTGAAATTTATCAGCAAATTTGTGATGTTTATGGACTAAATGCGATGAGTGATTCAATGGGTCCGACAGTTCAATGGTGGATGTAGTGATGTGCACGATGAAGATCAAAGTGGGCGTCCACCTTCGGTTACAGAAGAACTGGTTCATGCGATTGATGACAAGATCCAGAAAAACCGTAGGTTTACAATTAGTACTCTCTCTATGGACTTCCCCCAAATTTCACAATCACTGATGCATGAAATTGTTACCAAACAGCTGAAATTCCGTAAACTTTACTCACGTTGGGTACCAAAGATTCTCACTGAGCAACACAAAATACAACGGATGGGTAGTGCACTTGAGTTTTTGACCCATTATGCTGAAAGCGGCGATGAATTTCTGAGATGGATAGTCACAGGAGATGAAACGTGGGTTTTTTATGACACTCCTGAGAGTAAGCGGCAATCAATGGAATTGAGGCACTCTTCATCCCCACCAAAGGTAAAGCAGAAGCAAATCATGACACCTCAGAAAATGATGTGCACAGTGTTCTGGGACTAGAAAGGGATCCTACCCATTGATTTCTTACCACGTGGTCAAACAAACAAAGCAGATGCTTATTGTGAGACACTTCGGAAATTGCTCCATGCAATTCAGAATAAACGCTGAGGACTGCTGTCAAAAGGTGTTGTTTCGCTTCACGACAACGCACGACCACACACTGCAAATGTGACGAAAAACCTCCTACAAGGATTTGGCTGGGACATGTTTGACCATCCTCCATACAGCTCTGACCTCGCTCTTAGTGACTTTCATCTGTTCTTGCATCTCAAGTCTTTCCTTGGCGGTCATCACTTCACCAATGACGCCGAGCTGAAAGAAACTGTTTCCAACTGGTTAAAGACACAGGTGGCAGATTTCTATGAAGAAGGTATACGAAACCTGGTTCCACGCTATGACAAATGCCTGAAAAATTTCGGCAGTTATGTGGAAAAGTAGTTTAATAGTTGTAGAATCCCATGCAATAAAAATTTCTTCTGTATCTGTGTACAATTTCATTTCATTACCAAACCGAACTTACTTTCTGGATGCACCTCATACTATCAGGTAAATGTGGTTGAACAATAGTATACTAAACAAAGTATGAGAAATCACTGCCATCAGGGCGTGTGTGGAGGAGAATTTGCGTAGGTGCTACAAAGATCGTAGCATCTATATCTATTTAGACAGCCAGGCAGCCCTGAGATCACTGACAGCTCCTGCAACAAGGTCTAAAATTGTTGCAGAATGTCACAGGGTTCTGGTGGAGCTAGGGGAAAGCAATAGAGTAAACCTATTGTGGGTCCCTGGTCACTTGGGGATCAGTGGCAACGAACATGCCAACAGATTAGCCAGGATGGGGGCAGAGACTCCATTTATTGGACCGGAACCTGTCCTGACAACCACTAAGGCAGTGATCAAATTGGAGCTACGTAACTGGCTCAGAAGATAGCACGTAGAATATTGGACCAAAGTCTATCAACAAAAACATGGCAAGGTAATGATGCCAAAGCCATGATTTAAAAGAAGCTCTGCAATCCTGGGCCTCAACAGGAGAGAGATTAGACTCATGGTTGGATTGCTGACAGGCCATGGGAATTTCAAAAAACACCTACATACAATGGCAATAACAGAAGAGGACCCTAAATGTAGGATCTGTGACGACAGTGATGAAACTGCATCACATCTAATCTTCGGATGCATTGCATTGGAGAGTAAAAGGCACAGAACATTTGGGACAACCAGACCTGAAGAAATTGTGTCTAATAAAGAACTGGTAAAGGAACTCCTTGCACTGTTCAAGGGCATTGGTTGGCTTTACTAGATATACAGGGAGCGATACCGCACAATAAACTTAGTTTCAGTGCGGGCAGCGCCGGGTTGGACCAAGACTGTTTTGGCTTCCCTGAGAAAATCAAATCGAGTATGAGAATATTACAAATTACACATCTGGTGGTAAACATTTGCTTAAGGTTCCTAATTGGTTGTCTCTGTAATGTTGGCAATACAACAAATTGTAATGTAAGGAATGTGCAACATATAATAAATGTTACACAGTGTCCAGATGACCTCTCCAGAAATGGGCACATTGGGAAAAGCCTTGCAAAGAGAATGGCAATCATATCAAAAAGAAACTGTTGACAAATTATGTTACTCTACATGCTTTATCACTCTTCAGGATACTTGGTCTCCATACTCATTTTAGTCGTGATTCATCAAACTGTCAAATCCATTTGTTATGTTTCCAACACACTCTACAACACTCCTTCTCTTTACCATTCCTTCACTTTCTTGTTACAGTAAGCACTGGCCTCACAAGATACAATATTTTTGTTATGGTGTCTAAAATGTTTGTTTCCCCAATTCTTCTCAACACCTGCCCATTCCTTAACGGGGACTACTGTGACACTAAAGAATTTTGGGACACAGCTACACACTTACCAGCCTGAGAGCAGACAACTATAGACAAATTAATCTACAAATGACCCAACACATAAAATCAAAGTGTAGTGAGACTCCAGAAATTGCTTACTGATGAAACAGTGTGTAAATTAAATTGGCTGTATGTGCCATTGTTAACTGAGAGCCAAATAGTTCCTGGGATTTCATTTATACACACAAATCAAGTCAGCAGGCAGGTTTGAGCCAGTGGCCATAACCAGTTAACCGCTTTGTAGCTGGATCCTTCAGCATACACTGGATAGCATCTTCATCAACTCACCACTTGTAAGCTAAGGTCCGAAATTTGGGGTTCGACTGCCTTCTCTTAGATACCAGTGGCTGTGCTAAGTACAGTCATCCCAGACTATAGAAATGCTAAATTAGCGTAAGTTGACCAGTTAGGCCATCTTGACAACCAGAATAATGACTCCCCATCCAACCATAATGTTCATATCATGATCGGACAGCTACAATTAGGTCACCATCAGCTCTGACTCTGCCTTTTGACTTAACTTTCCAGCAGGTGCACCTAACATTGTCACACAAGGAAGTGTGTGTTTTTATTTTTACAACGCAGACATTTTTAAGTAAAAGCAATTCCACACTGAATTAACAATTAAATATATTGAGAAAAACACTTCACATGCACTATCATACCTTAACAAAAAGTTAACTCTCTTAGTTCTTTTGAAATCATTTTAGCCAGTTATTTCAATATACATTCAATTTCATAACTCATATCAATTTGTTAAAATCTAATAATCGAGAATCCATGTTGGAATTAAATAATATAATAATGACAGTTATAATGTTTACTAACTTATTAAGTAATTACAGTTTCAGTCTACCACTTTCAAACATAATACTCAGCTTTTCAACATTACAATGTATGCAGATTCTGCTCGCTGCAACATTATTCTCCTGGGGCGTCGTGGTACAAATAAATACTCGTAGGTACAATTTTTCACGTATTATTTAATTTCCAATCAAACTGTTCCTCATTTCACCAAAACATTACAACTTCAAAATGTTCACAATGCAACAGAACTTAGCTGATAGTACTTCCATTTTACAACGCAGACTGACATAGCTTCCAGAGTACTTTGTAAAACCCAAAACTCAAACAGGCGGTGAGGCAAATATATAACATTGACAATAATGACATTACATTATGCATTGTTCATAACAATTGAATATACTAATTTACAATTACCGAACAAAACAGTAAAACATTTCATGTACACAAAAATAATCACATTATAAAATGAAAACTATACATACAATAATTTTAGATGGCACATATCTTTTTAAGTGGTAATCTCGCTCCTTTTTGTTTCACAACAAAGAGTTATGCTAAATGCCAATTAATTTGTTAATGAGTACATCATACATGTTCCTAAGATATATTGAACTATCAAATATCTTGTCAATACTGAAAATATACTCAAAATCTCACGTCAGTCAATATATACAAAGAATTCAATATTGTAAATCTCAATTATTACATTAATTAACACAATTAGCTGGTCAACACAACTTGTTTATGAGCCTAAGATATATACAATGCTATTTATTTTCATGTTTTTATGTTTTACAAAAGTTTTACAAAAGTTTTTACAATTCATCTGTTTAGTTATTGAAATAATGCACAATGATGAAACTATTGTTTATAGAACTGTCTGGAAAGAAAAATATATGCATCTCTTAATTAATGAAATCTATCACTTGTTAACTAATCACAGTATCACCGAGACACTGTCCTACACTGATTCCTTGGCTGGCTATTTCGTTTGTAACTAACTTCACACGCAACATATATCACTATTAGAACACACGATTCCGGTTCCGACGCAGATGGTATCGTACAATAATATTGAGAGGGCCAGCAGTATCATCACACAGTTAACATCTCACGGCAAAGATGTACTGACAAGCTGTGACACACACATAATACACGTAAGCTATCGGCCATGGACTTCCTCAGAATAACAACATTCATGCAATCACACAGGCACACAACACAATCACATAACCGTCATTATGGCTGCTGCACTCTGAATCCAGTTACTTAGTCTGCTATTTACAAGTAAAGAGTTCACTGGCAGATCGGCCCAGATTACATTTGCTGCACATTTCCCATGAGTAAATTCTAAGGAACCCAGATGAAATTATTCAAATGATTATGAGAGAGGAAAATTGATTGTGATAGGAAACTGGAATTCAGTAGTTTGAAAAGGAAGGCCAGGAAAAATATTACTAGAATATGAACTGGGTAAAAGGAGTTGAAGAAGAAGCCATCTGATAAAATTTTGCATAGAACACAAATTTAATCATAATGAACACTTGCTTTAAGAATCATGAAAGACAGTTGTATGTGTGGAAGAGATCAGGAGACACCAGAAGGTACCCGTTGCCCTAGTAGAGTTGAATTGAATACTATTTGATCCCTTGGGAATACTTTGTGTGCAGTAAATGTACGTGTAATATAGGACACCTCAATAACAAAATATTTCAATTATTACTTATCTCCTAAGAAGAACACATAAATCTTGAAATTTTCTTTCCATCTGAAAGTCTGAGTATTTTTTACTTTGTTCATGTAATGAATATTATAAAACATGTAAATAACAAAAAAGTACATTTTTCACTTATTCCAATAAGTGTAATAATAATATGTGCAATATTAATTCAATAAGTACTCCTCAGTGCTATCGAATTCTTTTTCCATCAGATAGTCTTTCAATTTCTTTGAGTTTTTGTTATGTATATTATCGTGCAGTTTTTTAGGCAAGTTTCTTAACAACTTGATGCCCAAGTACTGAGGTTGTTTTTCAAGGATTCTCAGTCAATGTGGTATGCTTCTTATTTCATTCTTCCCCGTGTGTTGTGGGGATGCACACTAGCATATGTATCCCACTTTGAGATCTCTTTTGTGATGTAAATTATTGTTTTATACATGTAAAAAAATTTTTAAAGTTAAGATTCCTAGACTTCTGAGGCAGTTTCTGCAGGTATTAGAATTCCTTCTTCTTAAGATGATGCTGATTGCTTTATTTTGGAGCAATGTTATACCAGTCAGGGTGAAGAGCAGGGATCCAGTTTATCAGGTAGAAGAGCATGTTTCACAAATTCATCACAAGATGAAAGACAAGCGTGTCCCTCATGGCGCACAGTATTCTGATGGTTTCATTATTATGATGTAGGAGAAAAAAAAAGTCCAAAGGCATGCTAAAGTTAGCACTGAACACTATTGCAACACATTGTTGAGGCTCAACCAGACCATCAAGAAACAGCATAGTATACAAATGTGACCATAATGGTGTCGATACAGACAACGATGATACACAGAAGGCCAAAATACTAATGTCCTTTTCCAGAGCTGTTTACAGAGAAGAATTGCATTGTAGCTCCTCCTCTAAACCATCACATGAACGATAAAATGGTGGATATTGAAATTAGTATCAGATGGATAGAAAATCAATTGAAATTGCTCACCAGGGGTAAAGCCATTGGACCTGATGAGATGTGAATTTGGTTTTAGCAGACAGTGTTTGTTGGTAATGAGGATCACCCTGTGGCTAAGCATGCCTTGGTGCATGGCCAGCACATTTTGGTACAGCGTTACACCATCCAGGTTATCGGGATGCTTCCCACAGACACCAACCTTTCAGAACTCCAGAGACAGGAACTTGCCCTTCAGCATATTCTTCTTTATCTCCAATCTCTGGACAGAGCCTCAGCTCGACTGACATCTCTGTCCAACTTCTTTGCGTTTTGCAAATGTCTGCCTTTTTTTTATATAAATATTTTTCTGATCAGGAATGTTTCCATGGTAATTGAGCCTCAACATAAACAAATAAATTTAAATTGATGTGTTTACAAAGAAATAAAGATCCTTTATTACATAACTATACAGTAGCAGGACAAACACTGGGAGCAGTTACTTTCATAAAATATCTGGGAGTAGACATAAGGAGTGATTTGAAATGGAAGGTCCATATAAAAATATCCGTGAGTAAGCCATATGCCAGACTGAGATCCATTGGAAAAATCAACAGAATGTGTAATCCATCAACAAAGGAAATAGGTAATGAAACACTTGTTCGGTTAGCACTTGAGTAATTCCCATTATGGGCTCATTTAGTATGTGCAAAAGCATGACAGAGATGATTAGGAAACTCCGGAAGTAGATGCCATATGAGAAATGTTATATATTTCGGTACGGGCTTTTGTCAAAGCACCAACAGCACACATTTCTCAAAGTATCAATCAATTTATTGCTTCCTCATACATACATCTTGTGAAAGAGACCATACTGATAAAATGAGAGCAATTAGTGCCCACACAGAGACTTACCAGCAACTGTTTTTCCCATGAACCATATGCGATTAAAATGGGAGGAGGAAGTGACAATGGTACACAATATATCCTGTGCCACACACCATGAGGTGGCTTTCAGATTATGGATGTAGCTGTAGAACTTTTAGTTTGGATATTATTGGTCAATACCAAGAATTACTATCAGAAACATTCTACATCTGCATCTACATCTACATACATACTCCGCAATTCACCGTAAGGTGCGTGGCGGAGGGTACACTGTACCACTACCAGGCATTTCCTTTCCTATTCCACTCCCAAATAGAACGAGGAAAAAAAAGAATGCTTATATGCCTCCGTACGAGCCCTAATTTCTCTTGTCTTCGTGATAACTACGCGAAATGTAAGTAGGCGTCAGCAAGATCGTACTACACTCTGCTTCAAATTCCGGCCCTCTAAATTTCCTCAACAGAAATTCATGAAAAGAATGTCATCTTTCCTCCAGCGATCCCCAATTGGGTTGACGGAGCATTTCTGTGACACTCACGCATTGGTCAAACCAACCAGTAACAAACCTAGCTGCTCGCCTTTGAACTGCTTCTATGTCTTCCTTTAAACTGATCAGCTGCGAGTCCCAAACACTTGAGCAATACTCAAGACGTGATCGTACAAGCATTTTATATGTGGTCTCCTTTACAGATGAAGTACATCTTCCCAAAATTCTCCCAATAAACCGAAGTCGGCTGTCCACCTTACTCACAACTAGCCTTACATGTTTGTTCCATTTCATATCACTCTGCAATGCTACGCCTAGATATTTGAATGACGCAACTGCATCAAGAAGCTCACTACTAATGCTGTATTCAAACATTATGAGATTTTTTTCCCTACTCATGCACATTACCTTACATTTTTCTACATTGAGAGCTAGCTGCCATTCTTCGCACCAACTAGAAATTTTGTCTCAGTAATCCTGTATGCTATTACAGTCAGTTAAAGATGACACCCTTCCATACACCACAGCATCATCAGCAAACAGCCATAAATTACAAGTTACTCTGTCCATCAGATCATTTATCCAATCACCCCCCCCTGGGGCATGCCTGACACACTCGTCTCTGATGAACACTCGCCATCGATAACAACATACTACGTTCTATTACTTAGGAAGTCTTACAGCCAGTCACAAATCTGTGAACCTATTCCATAAGATTGTATCTTCATTAGCAGTTTGTAGTGTGGCACACCGTCAAATGCCTTTTCGAAGTTGAGAAAAACGCAAACCACCTGTTGCCCTTCAGCCATGGCTTGCAAGATGCCATGTGAGAAAAGGGCAAGCTGAGTTTCACATGAACAATGTTTCCTAAATCCGTGCTGATACATATAAAGAAGCTTTTCTGCCTCAAGTAAATTTACTATATTTGAACTGAGAATATGCTCCAAAATTCTACAGGAAACTGATGTCAACGATATTGGCCTGTAATTATGTGGGTCAGTTCTCTTTCCTTTCTTATAAACGGGAGTCGCCTGCGCTTTTTTCCAATCACTAGGAACTTTGTGCTGAATTAAAGATTCACGATAAATGCAAGCTAAGTAAGGGCCCCATGCTGCAGAATACTCTTTGTAAAACCGAATTGGTATTCCATCCGGACCAGCAGACTTTTTCATATTTATCTCTCTCAGCTGCTTCTCTACACTGGAAATACCTATTACTATGTCCTCCATTTTAGAATTAGTATGTTTATCAAATGATGGTACATTTGTGTGGTCCTCCTGCATGAAAGATTTCTTAAAGGTTAAATTTAGAACTTCAGATTTCTGTTTGCTTTCTTCTGTTACTGCCCCGGAATGACCAACGAGTGACTGAATAGTGGGCTTTGACCCGCTTATCGATTTTACATACGACCAGAATTTTTTCGGGTTCTCAGAAAGATCTTTTGCTAAGGTATAGCTGTGGTAATTATTTTTTGCTTTACACATCAATCTTTTTATAGATGCACGAATCTCTACTAACTTTTGCCTGTCCACAATTGAGTGTTCTTTTTTGAATCGAGAGTGCAACAGTCTTTGCTTTCTCAGTAGCTTTCTAACATTATTATTATACCACGGTGGATCTTTTCCATCCTTAATCGACTTTACAGCCATATATTTCTCTAACCCTTTATGTACAATGCACTTAAATTTAGCCCACAATTCCTCTACATCCTTAGTACTGGAACTAAATGATGCCCATTCATTTTCTAAGTGCGATCCTAACAATTGCTTATCAGCTCTTCCCAACAAAAACATACTCCTAGACTTCTTTATTGGTTTGTGAACTTTGGTCACCATCGACGCTATGACTATAACATGATCACTAATTCCTATCTCTACACAGACATCGTCAATAAGATCAGGTCTGTTCGTAGCTATAAGGTCTACCATATTTCTATTGCGCGTGGGTTGCCAGTTTAACTGCTCAAGACAGTTTTTGGAGAATGTGTCTGATAGTAGCTTCCAAGACTGCTTGTCTGTACTGCCTGAAATGTAACCTGAGAGGTCCCAATCTATACTCTTAAGGTTGAAGTCTCCCCTGACTAATATTACATGGCCCAGATACCTATGCACTACCTGGTGTAGACTTTCTTTGAATGGCTCTAAAACTGCTACAGCAGCACTAGGAGCCGGTAAAAACACCCAACTATTAACTTTTTTTTTTTTTTTTTTTTTTTTTTTTTTTTTTTTTAAGACCTGTTATACGTGCCCAGATAACTTCACAGTTATTCCAATAGATTTAGGTATCAAGCCACACATCAGATCATTTTCATATGCATTTTGTAGATCTGGATTTGGCTGGTAGTTGTTGTAACTCCCGACAACAAGCAGCAATACATTTATACATTCACAGAGTTTAATATTACATACATTACAAAACAGATCAAAAATTGCTGTAATTTCTGATGATTTAACTAGAGACCATAGAGAATAATAACAAAAATATATTTCCATCTTAAAAAATTTTCAGAATTCAAGTGAGTTCTGCGTTGATAACATCATTCTCATCCATTAGTAACCACACATGACAAAACCAGGCACATCTGTTGCTTCAACTACATGCTCCAGGACAACATGAAAGATTTCCTGCTATTTTCCCATAAATCTAAATCGAACAAAACATTCATAGTTGAAGGAAATAGCTGAGAGCATGTCCTACAGGGTTTCTTCTCATACTAAGATAAAGCACAATGAAAAAATAACAGTTTAAATTACTCTGTGCATACTGTAATTATTTGCTATCCTTACTGGAGTGAAATGTAGAAGGCACTAAACTATTACAAATATCTCACTTAAATCTGTTGGTTTATTATTATTATTATTATTATTATTTTACTTAGTAACGGGGTTCTGTAGGATATTCTTCCTGTATAGTGGTGAAGGCAGAATCAAAATTTGTCAGAAAAAACAAAGTAGAATGATATTTTCACTCTGCAGTGGATTATGCACTTACATGAAACTTACTGGTGGATTAAAACTGTGTGTCAGAACCAGAATTCGAACCTGGGACCTTTGCCTTTCCTGAGTAAGCGCTCTAGTGACTGAGCTTTTTAGGCACAATCATAGTCCATCCGCACAGCTTTACTTCCACCAGTACCTCGTCTCCTACTTTCCAAACTTCAAAGAAGTTCTCCTGTAAATCTTGCAGGATTAGCACTCCTGGAAGAAATGGTATGATGGAGACATGGCTTAGCCTCAGTCTATAGGATCTTTCCAGAATGATATTTTGAGTCAGCAGTGGAGTGGGCAATGAACTGAACTTCCTGGCAGATTAAAACTGTGTGCCGGAACCAAGATTCAAACCTGAGTCCATTGCATTTTTGCAGGCAAGCACTCTACCGATTAAGTGTCCTGCTAGAGAGTGAAAGTATAATTCTGGAAACATCCCCTAGGATGTGGCTAAGCCATGTCTCACCATATCCTTTCTGTCTCTAATGACCACACTATCAATCATAAGGTGAAAAAAGGGGAGGGGGGAGTCCATTCTTTCATAGAAACTTGCCATACTTATCAAACCACCATTGTACTAACATCTTATCCTTTATATACACTCAGTATCTCATTTGTGAAAGACTGCAGAGACAGTTTTTGAGGACATATTATATATAAAGAAAAAAAATGGGAAGTCACAAGTTGCAGGGGGTAAAATGAAAATTAAACACCATCCTCAAAGTCCTGAAGAGTGAGATTATAGCAGGTTCAGAGATTAGTGCTGCTAAAAAAACTTCTTTGGGAGGAGTATAAATAATACAGTAATGTATATTAGGTATGAACCTAATTAGGTTTTGCTACATTAAGCAGACTGGCCTAATCTAACATGTTTGCTTTTTCAGATTTCCTCAAATTATTTTAATCCAGTGCTAAGGAGATTCCAAATAAAAGATGAAGGCCAACTATCTGTCCCATTCTTCTCAAACTAAATCTGTAAATGCTTGAACATATTAATTTTATGTTTGTCCTTCAATTATAATACTATGACATTTCCAAGAATCTTATACAGACAATCCATAAGGTGAATGAACCACCACTACCTGTACTGCCTACAAAGAGGGCTGCTTCTTTTGAAGATACACATGTCTATCGCGGCTTTTCTCTGTGTGCTAGAGTAATTATTGGGTATTTAATAAAGTAACAAAAACTGTGATATTTAAGTCTTTAGTTTTGTAAAAGTATTGTAAACCCCAGTAATGGATTGAATTTTAGGACTGTTGTGATTGCTGCTTACAAGCTAGTAAAAGAGTGATACACAGTTGTGGGATGCATGACCAGTATGCCAATGCCTCCAGCTGTTATAGGAGGTGAATCTTGATGATGCCACCATCTGCCTTTTAGCCTTACAATAACCCCATAACTCATTGCTCCCAAACTAAGGAAAAAAAAATCTGAGGAAGTACAAGAAAGCACACCCAGGTCCTCCACACTAAATCCAGGGATGCTCACCATTTGGTAATGGAGAAGGTCCAGAGTTATGTTGAATTGATGTTAATATACGATTAATGATGAAAATTCTCCTCAGAGATAATAAATATTGTTGAAATGAGATAGAATGGCTGGCCAGTACTTACCATTGTGCTGTACCGCCGATAGTAACACAAAATGAAAAAACAGAAAAAAAGGGACAAAGGGACAAGCTTTCGGAACAGAGTTCCTTCGTCAGGTGGGAGAGAAGGGAAGAATAAAGGATGGGAATAGAAGGGAAAGGAAAAGTTATTCTTCCCTTCTCTCCCACCTGACGAAGGAACTCTGTTCCGAAAGCTTGTCCCTTTTTTTCTGTTTTTTCATTTTGTGTTACTAATGATGTTAATATACGTAACTTATTCCCATTTATCCACAATTAACACATTGGCTACAGTCAGAGGTGCACCAGAGCCACATGTGGCCGCCGGCGGCCACACGGCAGCCAACATGTTAAAAAGACTCCCAACGAAATGAGAACCGCACAACATGCCAACCATGTTTTGGGCTTTATGCAGTTGTTGCATTTCTTAATCATTTAACATGTTATATCTCGGGCCCACAGTGTTAGAAATGTCATATATTGAAAGGATAGTCCAAAACACTGTAATTATTATTTATTTATAAATCACCCAAGATATCTTTCGGCATTAAATGCCATCGTCTGGTGTTTGGTATTTAGATATTGTAAGTGCTTCAACTGACTATTTATTAGGTGATGTTTTACATTTTTCTTCCCTTCTCTATTACCTGAAGAAGGAACCCTGATCCGAAAGCTCGTTTATTTTCGCCCTTATTTCTTTCTGTGTGTGACTATTGGCGGTACAGCAAAAATGTAAGTACTGGCCAGCCAACCTCTCTCTTTTTAAAAATAATTTATCATCTCTGTGGAGAATTTCCATCATTAATCAAATAATAAACTATGTTCAGTGAAACCTCCTGTTTGTCCATGACTTACCTCCCTCCACCCTTAATGGGCTGAAGTAGTAGCCCCAACACTTCTTAGGCGACACTCCATTGACTTGGGGCTTTCTTTTATGTCGCATGGAGCCACTTTAGTCACACACCCACCACCACATGTCACATTTTAACTGTGCCTATCTTGGCATCTTATTACTGGTTTTATCTAGTGGCCGTGCTTAGTTTTTCTACTTTTTATGGTGCGTCTCTAATAAAGGATGTGTTTCAACACCGTGTGCAATTACAACTTGATTTAACATGTTTTCATATGTATCTATTTGAGCAAGGGTCCTGATGAACTTGGTATTTAGCACCTTAAACAAATAATAATGATGTGAAAAAACTTAATATTTTGATAAATTTATTACCTGATTTACCTTGATGCAAGATTTCTAATGACGACAGATAATTTATATATAAAAATAACAACATTGGGCCCAATATCAAAACTTGTAATATATTTCTATAGTTGGAATCAGGGGCGAAGGCGGATGAGTTTAGGCTTGCTCTGTGCATCTATGTCACGCATTTTCCGACAGCCAATGAGCATTCAGTATTGATATTTAAGTGCAAAGCTCATATATACACATGCCTCAACTGTAAATTTAAAATGGCAAAGATGCTTTTCCCATCTTTGTCTAGACATGTGCGACCCATTATCATTCGTGGGTTAAACTAGAGAGGTTATTCCTCATTTTTAGAAGCTGTTTTCTTGTGTACATTTCCTGGCTTAATTACTCTACAAGAAAGTGAGAGCTGAACAATCAAATGTCATTGAAGAGCTGCTGAAAATACCACTTGGACAACTTGTACAGCCTGATCTGTTAATGGAAATATAGCATGTTCTGTCTACAGATCCTTTTTTAAGTCCAATGTAAGATTAGTATTGTTACAGCACAAAATTGTGACAGAGAAACTTGTTCAAATCTTAGATTGCTCAAGCAATCGCCAGCTAAGCTAGGCGTAAGCAGGTCATTGCCACTCTCACCAAAACGGCGCCAGTCATTTGTGAGGAAAGCAGACGCTGCCTCGGCGAGTTGAAAGCCTACAGTCATCAGTCTATTGTGTGTGATAGACAACCAGCAGAGAGAGGGTATAGTCATCAGCTTGTAAACAGTTCATACCTACACCTAACTTTGTCACAGATGTGAATAAGACCAAGGATATGTCAGCGGTTAAATGGCTCATTGAGTGAATGCTGTACTCACAAGTAGGACACATTCGGTCATTACGAACCATCCCATATCCTCTTCAGTCCCGAGCACATATTGGAACTGTAAATGAACTGCTTTTGTGCTATTTGGTTTATTTTAATGCTAATTAACAATACATTACAGTCCAAAAAAATTTTGCAAGCATACTGACATTTTTATAGTAGGTATCATATATGATACCTCGGGACTTGAGCAGGACAGTTCCGCACAAAACTCTGTAGTTTCATGTTGCTTTATTATACAACATTACACTTGTGGTTCTTAATTGCTGTAGCATTTAATAATATTTCAAAATACAAAGTTGGTAACAAAACTTTTCATAATGGTAAAAAAGCAATTCAAAATTTTAAAAGATTTTGTATTACAAGTCCTAATTAATTTTATGTTTTGTGGAATTTGTTGAAACAATTTCTGTCAGTAGTGGAGAAACGGAAGACTCTACACTTCTCACGCTGTACAAACGTAAGACCTTTGCAGCCTTCTGACCTGCATTTTTACCTTTACTTTTGACCATGGTTCATCATTTCAGGCAAATGATGCATACTTGCTTGCCTTATCTCCATTGGCAGTAGTGGAACAGGACATCTTGGCCCCTTTCTTTCTTGGGAACAATCTTCATTGGAGTCTGGTTCTTGCTCCACACAGGTTCCATCTGCAAACTTGATCTTTTGTGGAAATGTATTAAGTTTTCAACAATATCAAGCTTGAACTGGTAGTATGACATTGTATGTTTCTTTGCAAAACCATTTTGCATTTCACACTCCCTGCATTGCAACCATGCAGCAGCAAATGCAAAATAAATAAACTACCCAGTGTGAAATAATTAATTCCTTTAATAATGAACTTATTCTTACTCATTTGTATGCCTCCAGAATGTGTTTGTTTCTCAAATTTGAGCAGGAGGAACACCTACAGCTTCTGATGAACTTTCTTCAGTTTCATTTCTTTGCAGTAAAACATCATCATCAAGATTCATCAATTTCTATGTCAGAATCATCTGGATTAATTCTGTTCACCAACTCAAAGATCTCATCATCAGTCAGCCCTGAGAATCAAGGGAGAAAAAAATATAACCTCACTTCCACTGACGTAAACGAAGTCGGCATTGAATCCCGAGGTGTCGTATGTGATACCTGAAAGTTTAAAGCTTTATAATCTGGTATGTCGATTTACAGTTAGATATTAACTGAGGGATGTCTGTACACTTTCAAAAAGTTATTTAGGCAAGTAGAAACACATTTAATTAGGAAAAACCATCTCTTTACCTTTATTTCGTCGAGACATGTTGTAGAGCTGTGGAATCCAAAGTGTCAGATGGTGCTGCCACCTTTTAGCATTCAGGAGTAGGTTGAACAAATGAGCTGCAGCAAGCACAAGCTCTATAGTACATGATACCACAGACCAGAAAATGTTCAGCTGGGTGGCTGCCCAAGAAAAAAATAAAACCCAGAGGTATCATATATGATACCTGGTGACTGAAGAGGATATGGCATAGCTTCAGCCGATTCTGTATATACCGTATATTTCTGCTGAAAAGACAACCTTCAGATAAGATGAGGTACAAATTTTCATCAAAATTTTATAGTTTAAGCATATACCTGGCCTATAACATGACCCCCCAAGTCACCGTATTTACCCAAATGTAAGCTGTACTTTCTTTCCAGTTTTCAGTATCTAAAAAAACACCTGTGACTTAGATTCAGAGACAAAGCTTCAGGAAGTTCTGAAAAATGCCATTAGAAGCTGCCATACATAGTTTTTGTGATTGGTACACCTGGATTTCACCGTTTGTTGCAGTGTTTGCAGTCTGCTTTTTAACTTCCATGCATGTAGTGCTACATTATATCCGATTGTGAAGGAGCATTATTATTATTATTATTATTATTATTTGTTAATACCGCAAAGTTTAAGAGAAAAGTGATTTCTTTCGCCGAGACGACATTTAATCATGCTGATGCATGTGGGTGAAAACACACGAAACTGCCTAATAACAGAAGATAAAGGATTTCAAAGGAAGCCGCAATTGTTGGGTGTAGTGTTGAAATATTTTAACCCTTTCATTGCTCCATACATAAATATATGCCAATTGTTTCAGTGCTACTCTGGATACATTGAGAAATTATTTTTCACAAGCGAAATTGTAAAATCAAGCTGCATTGTAAACAATTAATTCTATTCCTGCTCTACGGTGTATAGTTTATCATATGTATCCTTGTCCACTCAGTAAATTAATAGAGCTTGTAAAGCTCACTCCCCCCCCCCCCCCCAGCCATCGTCTTATATGCGGAAATATACGGTAAACTTCCACTTTTAGAAGTATAGTCACTTGGTCTTTGGAATCAAAAATGCTCAGGAGAGTAGTGGTTGATCCAATGATCTGATCTATGTATTCACCCCACATCTCAGATAAAGCAGTACAGACTACTAGCCACTAGTCACAACTAGGAGATGGAGTCTAGAGACAACTACTACTCTTTGAAATGACTATCATCTGGCAAGATGGTGAACAGCTGTCTACCATCTTCACAACAATGAATACGTTTGCTGCCTGAGGCCAGCTCAGTCTCCATGGTTGGTTTCCTAAAGGCCAATGAACCTGCCAATGCATAATCACTCTGGTGCTAACCCTGCCAGTGGTATCAAGAGGTAAACTGTCACCACACATCAGACTCCAGCGGTTACAAGCCAGAACCCACGAGCAGCTGCATAGACAGGAGGAGGGATCAAAAGTACTCCACCTTGCAGTCTCTGCTTTGAACCCTAGACGTCATGGCGCGGGCACCTCCTTTCGAACTGTATAGCAGCTGGCCCATAGAAGCGGTGAGACAGCAAGCTAACATAGGCGAAGGAGACTCCCCTGCTGATCTAGTTCCTGCCAAGCTAGCACCTACACCATGGAATCTAGTATTCTGTTGGACAAACTTGTAAACTCTAATACTGTTTTACTAGTGCCCAAAGGAGCTCCACCACGTTCCACAACTCATCCTGATACTAAGCTGGGGACCTACCACTCGACCCCAGCAGTATTTTATTTTGAGGGGGGCGGGGGCACTTTATAGTTTTATCATTTCTAATGGCCATGTTGTTCACAGAACATTTAATCTTAATCTTCCTTTCTTTTATGGTTGTTTTATATTCATTATGATCAGACAAAAAGAACATGCTTGAGGAGATAAAACATCCAACAAGAGCTGATAAGTGCCACTTGGCTGTATAAGAAACATTAATTAATAACTTCCTGGATGTACTCAATTAACATAAATGTGCCAATCAATGAATTTTTGTCACTTTTCTTTGTAATCACATTCGACTGAATGTACAACCTATCATGCAATCATGGGTCATATAGCATTTCCAATCTCTTTTCAATGCCTTACTTCCTCTTCTGTACTTCTATTTGATAATAAAATTTCCAGTTGCTTAGTTTTAATTTCCATTACCAACATCCACAGCGACTAACAGATGGACTGTATGCAGTGTGTATGTTATTTTTGATGTGTCAATCGGGGCACACAAACCATTACCCTCAGATAACTGTATTTCATTAAAGTTTTATATATCTGCCAAAGAAAAAAAAATCACATTTATTTTGTGGAAATGCAATGTCACTTACACTTACCTTTTTATGGTCTCAAACCATGTCAATACACTCATCTTTAGCGAAAACACAACACCTTGAAAGACTAATAGATATGAAGTTCATATTAAAAAAACCTGTATATGTTCTGCAGAAATGATTAGTATCTGAACCACATTGGGCTGCAGGTTCAATGTCAGCATCAATAAACAGGTACAACACAACCTATTGTTAAAACATGCTTGCAGCTCTCATTGTCACTATAAACCGAAGGTAGTGGATCAGTGTAATTTGAGAAGACACGAGTATGCATTATTAGCATGAGATACTATGATACGTCCATCCGGGTGACTGCTGGTCACATTAAAGTGTTTTGGCAGTGCATAGATGTGAGCAAAATGGTTCACAAAAAGCCACAGAACTTGACCAAGATGGATCAGATCCCACCAACTACACCACCTCCCTCGAGAAGATTGAAATCTCATTCAAATGACACTGCAGGACAGATCTGCATGTTTCTCAGTTCTGGTGTAACATTGGAACATTTTGTATGGTATCAGATGTGACAGTATGGCAGAATTTATTATGGCAAAGGGTATGTGCATGTCATACACTTCCCAATAATTATTGTCGTATTTTCGTCCACCATATACAGTGGGAACAGGATCACACTGATTGCATTCACACAAGACATAAGGCACCAATTCAATGCATTATGGTGTGGCATGCTGTTGCGTACAATCCTAAATCACAGTTCGCATGTATGCAGGAAAATGTGATCAGTTTTACCTATGTGAGTGACATATCTCTTCTGCATGACATCCAAGTCACCATTTTTCACCATCACCACGTGTTGTCACATGAATACATGCCTCTTTGGTGTCACAGAATGTCAGCCTTTTCCTCTAGTTCATCAGATCATCCGACTTGTTGCCTATCGAAAATGTGTGGGATATGGTGACCCAATACCAACCACTGCAGATGAACTTTGTAACCATGTATGCAGCACAGACAGTTATGCCATATGACGCCATCTGCACTTTATACATGTTGATGCCATCACATGTGGAACAAGTTATCAGGACCTGTGGTGGATCCAGTGCTTATCAAGTAACAGGCCACATGCTGAACAAAGGCGAGTGAAATGCTAATCATTTCTTCAGAACATACTAATGAATATTTATGCGAATATTAAGTTTCCTATCCATAGTTTTTCAAGGTGTTCTATTTTTTCTGGACATTGTCAACATGACTTTGAACCTTAATCTTTCATCCTCTTTTCTAAACATGAGTGTACTAATATTATTGATATTAGGTAGCCACAGCACCTAAGTACCATGATAGGTTGCAATGCACTCAAAGTGTGTAACTAAACAAACTGTATGTAAAACTATATTCTACTTGACTGCCTACCAGACTTTTGTATTCTTCTGTGAATGATTCCTGCTGATGAAATATTTCAGTAATGCATAGAACTCTGTCATTTATAATGAAAAAAAGGGACACATACAAATACAAGAAGTTTACTAGTTTCGACACTGCTATCAGCTATAAGCAGATGTGAGTTCAATCCCCTCCCCCTTCCCCCTTTTGGTAGGTTTGTATTTTTATCTTACATGGATGCACACACAAAACCTCTCAAACAAAGCTCCTGAGAATGTAAATCCATATTTAGTGTCTGTACCATAAAAGCTTCCCCAAATGATACGCCTGCACTATAAAAAACTTCCATAAATAATAGGCTTCACACTTATTTGAATAATTGTCAATCAAATACATATCAAAGTTTTCTCCCCCCCCCCCCCCCCCTTGCCACCCAAAGCAGCACCATTACTTTCCATCTCTTGCTAAACATTCTTGAAAATGTACCTATTTTCACTTGCTTCTCTCTATTCTTAGATCTTTCCATGCAGCCAGATTAATTTTTCTCATCCCTACCCTTATTCCCACTTCATCTTTTTAAACTTAAACGCTTCCACGTGCATTTAAAATTCTAGCTGTTTAACAAGCCTTCATCTTAACTACTTGTGTGACTTTCTGCTACTCATCACTTTACCTTAACTATGGTTAGTGGCCTAACCTTTCCATAAGACTCACATATTCACTAAATACTTTAGCAAGTAAAAAGCTGTTTATTGTAACTCTGGAAGAAGCAACCTTTAGTGTTTTGTTTTTCTCCTATCATTTAAAGCACCATAGGCAGCCTCAATTTAACACACAAATAATTGTTGGTTCTTAAAATGGCGCATGGAGCATATTATATCAAGTCTTTAGTGTAAATTCTTAACACACTGCATATACAAATTACAAGCAGCTCACTTGAAATGACAATCACCAAATCAACTGGCAGCACACTGATTTTTTGTCAGAAAAAATTTAATGACATCTTTTAACCTATATTATCGTCACATAACCACATGTAGAGAAAATATTTCAGTAATCATTTCAATATGCTGAATTTTAAACAACTTGCGCTATATCCCCATTACTATGCTATGATCTGCATGATTTAATGGGACAATCAAGTTATCTGAGACCATAGACTAACATGACAGCCATTTGGAGCCTTACAAAATTTGATATTCCCAAGGTTAGGCACTTATTTCTTGAAAACATTCCTGAAGTATGCCATTTTAGTGAAATTATTTCAAATACACCACAGATTCCCTCCTTCCTACACCACCCCCACTCCCTGTTTTCGCCGAACTATATTTTACCTAGATACTGTGATGATCTCAATGACTCTGTTATGTATCTACACATTATTGGTACAACTTATGACTTCTAATAGCTGAAACCAAAAGCATCTATACATCATCAGATCTAGATTCCTTGAATTGATAACAATAGGGACACGGATGAAAACAACATGGTATATCAATTAATTAGTCACTGACAGTATAGGTTACGAAAGTTTACCAAAGTGAAATTTTCTGACAGTTCCGGGATATCCAGACACAGTTTTAGCATTTTTCTGAATTTGTGAATATGTTTATAAACTTTAAGCTATTGTTTCCTTTAAAGTATTTATGATGTAAATGTTAAGAGAACAGAGGTTGTGTATGTAAAAGCCTTTGATTAATAAGGGATTTTGAATTACCCTGGTGAGATAATGTGTTGGATCAGGCAAGAAAGAAAGTAATATGATTAAAGGTCTCTTGTACGTGCTGCTTGATAGACTGATCATTGTGGAATGAAGCAGCAGGAGGAACCTGATGAAGATGATGATGGCACATTATGCTGTCAAAAATTTGTTGCACAATGATCAATTTATCTCGCTGCAAGCCTGAGAGACCTTCAACAATCACATTCACCGGAAAAACCTATGAAAACACATTATGTAATATGTTGTATGACTTAAAATTATTAAAAAATAAGCACAACAGAAATGTGGTATTATGTATAGTGACTTCTTCTGTGCCTAATAATACTTGGTGTTTTGTCAAACATTAAAAATTCCAACAATCAATTAAAATTAATCAGTGAAAACCAGTCACAGCTCCATTGTGAGAAAAGTATCTCTTCATCAATTTCAAAGCTTGGTGACACTGTAAAGACACACAATATCCATTGAGCCAAACAGAGATGGTCTAGTAGGTTTTTATATAATTTTTTTCTTGGACTGTTGACAAAATCGCATACCCATTACAATGTTGTGATGATAATGAGCCCTCCCAAACTGTTTTCTCTTGTTCTCGTAGAAAATAGCACTAAAATTTTGACAATTCAGTAATGTGCAGTAGTAACAAAAGAACAGATAATTAACCTGTGTTCTGTTAAAAACAACAGCCAAAAGAACTGTTACAACAAAACTGAGTTAAGTAAAATCCTACAAGGGTTGTATGCCTTTCATATTCAGTAAACTTCAAAGCATTTAAGAAAATTTTGCTGAGAAATAAATAAGGTAATGAGTATAAATATACTTCAATACACTGCTAATGACCAAATCAAAAGATTTTTAAATAAAAGTAATTGAGTGGAACACAAACAAGGTGAGGAACTTCACGCAGTTTGAGACTTCCAGTCTTCTATCGAGACGTGATTTTTATTTTCAACAAAAATAACAATTTTTTCAATACATCAAAGAGTGCTACAATATTGTTACTACGTTAAGACGATTCTGTTTCCGTTGGGATTTCTTAAAATCCCAATGATACCATTAAGCTGGACACCATTATTTTAAAAAAAATGAATGTAGGGGGGTAATGAAACACTTGTTTCCTCAACCCAAGCGCTGCAGATGAGAATGCGTATGCCCTGTACCAATGTAGTATGCAGTCAATAATTCAACATAAACAATCAACATTGTCACTGATTTAAATTTATATTTATTTCACTGCGTTTCCTCGCAAAGGCTTCACTTAACAGAGCTGAATTTACAACTGAAATACGTCAGTCATTATATTACGAAGTAGAACAGTTTAGCCTTCAAAACACACAGCGTTTGCATTAAATTTTTGCATGTTCAACATTACATTCTTAGTGTAATTATGTTCACACTTGTTAGTCAAAGAACATTAACCTGAGTATTTCTCTTCACTTCACTATTTTCTTCTCTCTCCTCTCACCTTTTCTCTCCCTCTCTCCCTTCACACACACACACACACACACACACACACACACACACACACACACACACAGGCAAAAGCATGCATTCACAACAGGGAAATGTGTATAAATCATTTCACAACATCGAAACCCTCAAACCGCTTGTGTTACAGTCTTCATATTCACTTATCATTAAGTCATTTTCAAACAGTCAGTAATTTAAAGAACTGTTGAGTACCATTTACCAGTAGAATTTTAAAGATACATAAGTAACCAATAATGGTTACAGTCATTCCATTTTAAATCATAGTGTAATGTCAGATTTACAAGTTACATTAACTTCAACATCCACTTACAAACAAGTACACACAACAAATACAGCAAACCAAAGAGAGAGGGGCAAAAACCAATTTGAAACAACCAAATTTACAAAAAGTGTCTACTTAATAGTTTAAACGTAGTACCCCTACCTTGCAACTTCCATACCACAAAAATAATATCTCCATTAATGCACATACACAAACCTGAGACATTTCTCAGAGCTATTGTCAAATGGAAAAGTTGAAATGTAAAAGCGAAGGCATTTAGTTTCTCAACTTGCCAGTGTAACGTGAGCGGTACCAACAAAGCAAATCAGTCTTCATCAGACAGCGGATCGTACTGGTCCGAGAGCAGAGGCGCAGGCTCCGCCGCACGTGGAGCAGATGCATCTGCGGGAGGGGGGGCTGGAGAGCTGGGCGCAGACCTGCGTCCTACGGCAGGACTCTGGGCTGCAGGATTGGGAGACAGCACATTCAGTGCAGAGAAAGGGTACACATACGTACTCGACGTGGGAGGGGCAAATGTCGCAGCTGCTGTCGGCGTTGGTGAACGAGGGGGTTGAACTGCAACTTTCTCATCTATCACCATTTCACCAGGACTTTCACGATCACGGCCCTTCTCATCCTCTGAGGTTCGCATCACCTCAACAATGCGGTTTTTCACATAGTCGAGAGGAGAAAGGTGTGGAGGCTTCTCATAGTAGCGCTGCTGCCAACCGTCTGGAGATTTTGCAGCCACACGTATTATCTGCCTCTCATCCTTTGCAGGTTCTGGCTGCAATGCATGGCGCAGTTTCCAACTGTGTTCTGCAGCCTCCTGCTGCTGGTACAGTCTTTGCTGTTGCTGTTGTTGTTGTTGTTGTTGTTGCTGCTGCTGCTGCTGTTGTTGCTGCGGATGTTGCTGCTGCTGCTGCTGTTGATGTTGCTGTTGTTGTTGCTGCTGCTGCTGCTGCTGCTGTTGTTGTTGTTGCTGCTGCTGCGGCGTGTGCTGCTGATGTTGTTGATGGTGCTGCTGTTGCTGCTGATGCTGTTGCTGCGGGGGAGGCTGATGCTGCTGTGGTGGCTGATGTTGTTGAGACTGATTCTGCGAACTTTGTGTGGGTGGCTGACTAAAGTCTTTATTTATAATGGAATCTATGTGCTCCCCTAGCGTAATTGCCTTCCCCGATGTCACCTGTTCGGAAGCTGGGGGCATTGGACTATGAACTGCTGAAGCTTTTAGAGGTGATGCTTTCCCATTTGTTTCATGTTGAGGTGGTGGTGGAACTGGATCCCGAAAACCCTGCAAAATATCAGAGTTCTGATGTAATTACATGTTAAATCACAATTCAGACAGTAAATTTTGTTTAATATTAATACACAAAATTCTGCCAAAGTCATGGAAGCCAATAATAAGTCTTAAGTAGTTGAAAAACATTCATGATTCAAGCCCTAGCCAGAATAATTAGACCTTACAGCCATGATAAGCTTGACTAAAACCTGAAATTTAGCTGTTCTGTCACAGGCTGTAAAATCTCACTCAAATGACTCTCACTCTCTCTACACTGCATTTACTTTAGTTCCTCCATTTGGTTTGCCCTCTTACGTTTTCACAATTTTATAACTGCAAGAAAAATGGGAACTACGAAAATGGCCCCAAATTATTGGTCCTGCCCAGAAGTTGTTTTACTTGTGATCCAAGGAAGCACCCTTTCCAATAACTAACACAACATACAAAATTATTCATTCACGAACAGAAAATTATGTTAATTAAATTTAAAATGTGTTGATTTAATTAATTTATGTCAGTAAATACCAGTTTCAAGCTAGTTTAGGTGCTTTCCAGAACTATCTTGATATTTTTTTTCCAACACATAAACAGCTTTGATTTTGTTGACTCACTACCATATCCTACAGATTTTTCTACCCCTCACATATATTGCATTGTTGTCTTAGTTACTGAGCAATTTCAGAAATAATCTTACACCCATTAGCTGAAATGATGTTTGATCCAAGTGAGTTCAAGTTAAGTAGCAGCAATTTTCCAGTCTAGTGAATACAGAAAATTATTATAACTAAAAATTTTACCATTAAAAATTATAGCTGGCACTCTCATAGTTAATAAATATTTTTATCATGCCACTGATTTTTACTGGTCAACAGACCTTTCAACTTGGCTGACTGACAACTGTAAAACCATAATTCTAATTCTAGCCTGTTTGAGAGGATAAAATTGGCTTTCACTGTGGCAGGTTGAACACAACTAGAGAGCAGAAGAGCATAATTTAGTTTATTCTTAAAACTGTCTACAGTATATTCTCCTTAATTAATGGAATGAAGCTGCAGCTACCTTTTTATTGATCTGCAGTTCTTGAAACTTAAACTTTATGAAAAATGGCCATACTCAAGTTTTTGTTATCATTTTATAATAGTTCTCAGTAGGTTTCTCCAAATATAAATTAATTCCATGTGTGCATTTAAGTTTATAAATAAATTTCTGAAATGTGTTTTAACCTAAGTGGCAACAATACATGCATCAAACATATTCTGTGTTGTTTAGTTTTAGAGTATTCTGTCCACAGCAAATACACTACAATACCATTTTAACCATTATTTAACAACTGGAGTTATTGAGTTCAGAATGCTGTAGGAAGTCTTTGTAAGTTATCGTGGCTTTTCATTTTCAATCCACTATCACAAATGACTTATTTTGGCATTTCAGTAATACAATTATATAGTCTTTCCAACCTGGACTTCCATTGTTTGATTTTAGCATTCAATGTTCTCATTTTACTATGCTACAGTCTCCAGTTTTGTACACTTCGAATGTCATTTTCACAGTATTTATTCATTTGGTATATTTTCATTGAGAGAAGAAACACAGGCAAATATCACAACTTATTCTGGTTTACCATCTTCTATGCAACATTAACTCTTAGTTTCTTTGTGAAACATGAGTCACAGGCAAAATAATTTTATATCAGTTCACTAAAGAACAACACAACATACACCCTCTAACTAAGCAGAACCACACAGGGTTGAGTCTCAAGCAACAGTGCCACTCTTAGTTCACTGATGCAACACCTGAGCTGTATAACCTATGTCAATGCTCCCATGAGACACCACACTTCACCTCTTCCACTCATTATTTTACTCATCTTTTACATTAAATTAACCTAGGATAATTTATTGTGTACTATCCATTGTAAAATGGGAATAGTAAGATTTTATTGCAGCACAAAATGAAATTTGATTATGAGGTGAGCTAGTTCCTTTATCCAAATATCTACATACCTGGAAGAGACGATCTCCGGGTCTTGTAGGACCTTGACCAGGAGGGCCAGAGTTTGGACCATTGTCCGTAGAACTCTGGTTTATCTGATGTGTGATAATGGCATCAATCAAACTCGCAGCTGTCAGTGTAGAAGACTGAGAGTCTGAGCCCCCTGAAGGTGTCCGTGAGCGACCTTGGTCACCACCTGAGTAAAAAATTGTAATTAATTTAAATGGCTTCTGATCTAGTTTTTGAAATATAAAATTACAAACAAAGGTACACTTAAATTATGTAATGCATTAACTGAAGCCTCATTTAGGAATATGATTATTTTTGTCCATTTAGTTTACAGTGTGCTTAAAATTAGTAGCAACTTTCAAAGTTTGGCTTGCAGGAGGGGAAATGAAGGAGCTACATAATGCTGTTGCTGGCTTTCCCTACCACACCATCAGTGGTTCAACTGGTTGAGTGGCTTTGTAGACATGCCAAGATTTGCATTAATAATGCCTGAACAAGAGCTCTGCAATTATAATGGTCATTCAAGAATACATTCACCAGTTGAGTGTTGGAATGTGAATTCCCAGCCATGTATAATGCTGCAAATTTGCTTTGTGAGCATTTACTTTGAACACAAGTGTAATAGTAGCAGTCCAATTCACCTAACTACAGCATGAGGAATTTGGGAAGAGAAGGAAAGAAAGTACAACATAATTGATGAAGCAATTGCCACCATTGCCACCATTGCCAAAGTAATAAAAGCAATTCCAACAGATTGGCACACAAGATGGATACATTAGAGCAGGATACAAAGCACAGGTGTGTGTGCTTTATTAACAAAGCAAGGAATACCCTACTTTAAACTTTTTTAGTTTCAAAGAAGCAGAGCTGTTAAAAATCTAGTAGTTCATCACTTTGAAACTGTCTTCAGAGCTTGGTTTCTTTGTACAGGAAGTTTTCACCTCAGAAATTTATTTATGAGGGAAGTGACATAATGGCCTGAAGTGGCCAATTTCTCATGTCATGAAGACTATTGCATTCAAAGGCATTGTGTGGCTTAGAGATGTGTGGTTTAAAACTGTCACACACTGACAAAGGTATGGACGGACCACACAGCATAAGGAATGACTAAAGCACCATTAGGCAAGGGTATGAGGATAACTGTCCTAAATGCAGACTGTGCTCAAGGCTACTTTATGAGCTTTTTACTTACTGCTGTTCCTAAAACAAGGTGACTTATCAGGATATGGATGCCAATGTTGTAATAATGATTTTTAATGTACTGTTGCAAAAAATTCCTCCAAATTCAACTATAATAATGGTCAAAGCACCAAACCCCTTTGCTGTGAGGAATACAGCTCCAAAAATGCAGTGGAGGAAAGAGAATTTCTGCTCTAAGTATAAAGTAGTGTTCCATAATATGAAGTTACACCTGGTATGAATAAGGTACAGTTAATGAACGCAACACACAGTGCTGTGCAAGCCAAAAACTTCCAACTGCAAAGTCTGCAAACTAATGGCTAAGAGCACAGTGAAACCCCCTATCATAGTCACTTGAATATGACTGATCATGTATGGTAAGGGCATAGATAATGAGGGAAGAAGGAGATGGAAGGAAGGATCACCCCCCCCCCCTTTCTGGAGTTTGATCCATGAAGAAGAACCCTCCCCTCACTCACAATGCCACCTGTATTCCAAATCAAAATGTGCAAAAAGATTGACAGAGTGCTCATATGTTGGAAAACATGTGAATGGACAGGACTGATCTCCAGTTGTCATCCCTAAAAGTTGGTAGCTGAGGAAACATGGATCCATAAAGAACTGCAGGAAGAATAGATGGTTATTTCGGTCAGCTTCAGTGTGAGGAAAAGGTCAATGACCATCATTCTTCCCTTGGGGTCATTCCACTTACACTGTAATTGTGAGTACATATGAAAGATTTGAGTGTCTGGTGGAAATTCTCCATAATTTATAATTTAATTTTTTTATCCACAGTATGAATAAAAGAAACATTAATGTAACTACTCTGTTTAAAATTGTTTCTTTACAGCCAACTAATGGCCACAATCTATGGTAAGTGCTGTATTACTCAAACCTGTTGCTGCACTCATCACTTGCTGGCAACTGCACTCTTCTACACAAACTCTGTACCGAACTGTCAAAGGTTGCAACATATTTTAAACACACTGTGGTACTACTTTTTCCCTTACCTTGCTGTCGCTGCCTCGGCTGTTGTTGGTGAGGCTGTTGCTGCTGCGGCTGTGGTGGCGGCTGCTGCTGCTGAGGTGGTTGATGGTGGTGGTGGTGTTGCTGCTGCTGCTGCTGTTGTGGTGGTTGTTGCTGCTGCTGCTGCTGATGCTGCTGTTGTTGTAACAGCTGTGGTGGTGGTTGTTGTTGTTGCTGCTGCTGCTGCTGTTGATGGTGATGTGCCTGCTGCTGTTGCTGGTGGTGGTGGTGTGGATGTGGTTGGTGTTGATGAGGATGAGCAGGCACATCCCGTGAATAACCACTAACGAGAATGCGAGCAGGTTCTGGATGGTGCTGATCACGGTAGCTGGACACGTGTCGCTGCTGTTGCTGGTGTGGTTGTGGTTGTTGCGGTGGTGTCGGTGCCGGTGGCTGTTGCTGGTGGGACTGCGGCTGCTGCTGTGGCTGGCGAGCTTGGTGTTGTTGGATTTGCATTTGGCGGTGCTCGTAGCGAGCCCGCTGCTCCCTCTCGTGCTCCACTACTGCCTTTCCGAGCCCTTCGTGACGTGACGATAACTCACGTTCCTCCTTAGGAACTGGTAGGCTAGGCTGTTGCACAGCAACATCCACCAGTGACGAAAGTGCCTCGTGACCAGGTGGATACCTCACTGCTGCCCCGTGCCTCTGTATGACACCTTGACGGGGTGCAGGCGGTGGTGTTGCATTCGGAGCTGGTCGTTCACCTGAAGGTGGTCCTGCTAATCTTGCTTCTCCATATACATTTGCAGTTGTTGAGGGTCCAGTTGCATATCCGTCAGGTGCACGCCTCTGTGGATTTTGCATTTGCTGAGATGTGAAATAATCGTTAATGATAATTTGTCGTGAACTCATCTGTTGTTCAGTTGCATAGGCGGGACGTGGGTACGCAAACCCTGGAGCAGCCTGATACGTAGGTGGCCCATAGGCACCACTACTCGGTGAAGCCCGTTTGTAGTACTCAGCATAAGATGACGGAGTGCGCCGGTCGTGATGAGGATGATGATGAACTGGTGTGCCTTGCGTGATTGATCCACCTTCCTTATGTGGAGCAGGAGGTGGCTGCTGGGGTGGTGTGATTTGTCTTAACAAACCACCAGCCTCATATCGTTGCCCAGGAGTTGACACGGGTACGGGGGTGCCGTGGGTGATTGAACCTCCTTTAGCTGGCACAGTCGGTGGCAGTTTAGGGGAAGGCATCGTCACCTGCAAATTACAAATTTCTAATAAATTTACTGATAATTTATGGATAATCATAAGCTATTACAAAGGCAAAATATTCATGATTCACCCAAAATTAAAGAATTCCATCTACAATTCACAGATCAATTAAATGGTAGCCTGCAAAAATTATGGGAAACCATTCACATCACCTGGTTTCAAGTGCAACAGTTCATAAGTCAGAAATAAATTTAAAAGGAAATTGTGAGATGATATATGGAAATAAAGTCATGAGTGGCAACAGTGGCTGCCATCAAATAGGTATACCAAATTATAAAAATGAAAGAAATGCAGAGCAAAGTGCACAGGATCAAGACCTGAGCAACATGCTTTTAAACTTTACATTTCCTTATGTGACAGTCAATTCTGACTATCTTCACAACTGGAAAATCTGTATTTAAAATCATAATGAAAGCATAAATTTAGAAATGATACAAGAACTTCATGAAAATTTTATGGCAGTTACAATATTCACATTAGCAGACAGAGCAAAAACCAAGCAAATGAAAAATCTAAAGTAGTGTTAAAGTTCTGAAATTAAAATTAAGATTGATGAACTACAGATAGATTATAAATTGTAGTTGCTGCAGACTAATATTGTTGTTTTACTTGAAATCGTCAAGAAACCAAGTGGCGCAATTAACAGAAAGATCCAGAATGGGCAAGTTTCGCAACAATGAATTAAAAAACTTAATGGAGAAATGCTAAATGAAGAAGAAAAGTTGTATTTGATATAAAATATGGTGAGCTCAGGCACATTAAACAAAATGCACTACTGTTACTTAAATAATTTGTATAAATTTATTTTCTTTGTTAGGGTACTTAATAATCTTGCTATTGTACACAGTGGATTTCTGTTATTGTAAGGAAAATTGAAAAACACATACACACCTTGGTAACCTTATTCTGCTGTGGAGATGGCCGAGTCTGTTGATTCATGACCAGGTGTGGTGTAGGGCCACGGCTATCACTGCTATGCGGCACAGTGGACACGTAGACCGATGGTGACTTGTTGGTAACATTGCGGGATTCTGTTGAAACCACCTGCACCTAAAAATAAAAAATAAAAACATTAAATTGATAATGCATATGCTTGGAGCAAAACAATTTGTTGTCAAAGACAAACATTAATAAATGTTAAGCTTCTCTTAACATGCCCACACTTGTAATTCCAGTTACACCTTGAGGTTTTCAGAATTGGGTGCAAACAGACACTATCAGTGACACTTCTACAACATGAAACAATTTATAGTGGAATGATCCTATAGTTTGGAACTGTTAATATTAGTAATGTTTCAGTAAATGAACAGAGAATCTTTTGTAGTCTGGCAGTGATGGTGACATGCGTATTCAACAGCTTATCGAATTTTTCAGAATATTTTCATTTCCTGAGGTGGCAGATGAACTAAATAGGGTCATGACCTGTCAGAAATGAGGTATTATAAGGGCAATACAAAAATAAAAGTCACAGACTCAATTCTGCAGTCATTAATTGAAAATATATTCTAGATTCCCAGGGCACTCTAGGCTCTCAGGAAATGCATGAAAATATTTTCCAATATAGCCTAATATAAGCATATGTCAATTATTGCTACACTATTAGTCACTAGTGTTTGGTTTCAATTAGTTATTTAGAAACAACAGTATCATTTTCAACTGCACTATCATCTATTATGGTACTATCAACATTCAGAAGCCTGTTAAATGCCTTGTAACTTCCCTTCCTTCAATTCAACAATGCAAAATGTGTCACAGCAACCACTGAACCTCTAAGAATAGACAAAATATCATCACAGATAAATACTATTAAGCTTTTGGTAACTGTTTAATTGCAAAGTTATTGTAACATGTTAAACAAAAGTTTCATTGTCTTAAATGCAAGTGACTTGTACCGTTACTTGGACTACACACAGCATTTTATTACGACTTTGCCTTCTCCAGTTGTTCATATAAAGAGGATCTCTTCAACATATAAGAGTATATTAATCAAATGACTTGGTAATTGCAGTGAGTGATGTAATTCATTAAATGATATTTTAATAGACACAAAATCTCCCTCAAGGAGTAGTCCTCCATACTATGAAATATTAAAATTTTGTCTCCAGCATACATCAATCAGCAAAACTAATCTACAATTCTCCCCCAAACTAGTTACTTTTTCCTTGTAAATACATTAATTTCTGATCTTGCTACACCCACCCTGGCTCTGTCATTTTTACTTTCACCATCTGCCCTTTCTTAAAATGTATCCATACATATTTTCCCACATTCCTGGCAACCAGATAACTACATATTACTTTTGAAGGTTATACCATAATTAGTGTTGTATCAGTTACTAATTAGAAAAATAAAATAACAGTACAATACCTGATGCTGATAGTACTGGTCAGGAGCTGTTCGGTACACTGCTGGAGCCTGCGCTGATGCATGGTGTGGTACAATCGGGTGTTTGCTATGGGCAGGAGGTGGAAGGTGATAGGGGGAATGAGGAGCAGGTGACGGACCTCGAGATGACACTGACGATGCAGATGTCAATGGGCTCGGGCTGCACTCCCGCGGCTTCTTCAAGCTCAGGTCAAGTGTAACTGGCTCTGGTTCAGGTCGCTCTCGTATTGCCTGCTGTACCTGTTGAAATAACAAGTGTTTCTAATTAAGTGCAACACTTTCCTAAATATGTCTTAATGGGGGTGAGTGGGGGTAGCTATTTATACTGGTTACAAAACTATCTGTAATGGTTGGGATACTGTTGTAAACAAAATACAAACATCACCTGTTATGTGTGTGCCACTAATGACGATGAAATTAACAGACTTTGTAATATAGTGAAGGATGACCTGTGCTGTGCTGTATTATTGTTGATGTCATCAAGGTTGCTATGTGATAGAACTATAGCACTGCCAACATCCTTCCAGAAGGAATAGAATGGTGGCTTAGTTTTTCATTCTTGTAGTTTCGAAATTATGCGCAGTGTTGTATTTCCTTTCTTTTAATTGCTTGCTTCCATTACAGATCAATTTTAACTTGTACTGTTGATTCGAAAGTAGTTGGACATGACTGAAGTTTAGGTTCATACAGAAGATTCTGAAGACTTCCTCGTATTTGGGTTTGTATTTTTTGAACACACTTTAATTTCTGCAACATTTATCGGGTGATCAAAAAGTCAGTATAAATTTGAAAACTTAATAAATCACATAATAATGTAGATAGAGAGGTAAAAATTGATACGATTAATTGTAATGACATGGGGTTTTATTGGGGGGGGGGGGGGAGGCAAAGTTCAAAAAATGTCCAAAAGAAACCACTGGACAGCAAAATGTCAGCGACAGCGGATGAAAATCATGTATAAAAGGAGCTGTAATGAGAGAGAGAATCAGATGCTCCAGCAGTCGCTGCATGTTGACGTTACCTGAAAAGGCACTTTTAGAGAGACTGTATTATCAGAATGGGGAATGTGCTAGTTCAGTGTTACGATCCTATCGCCATAGGAAGGGGATTCAAATGGGTAAAGGTCTGTTGACAAATGCAGCTGTGGCAAGAATAATTTCGAAGTTCGAAGCCACGGGTTTTTTTAGACATTAGACCCCTTAGTGGCCGACCCAGCACAAGGCATAATGCTGCTGATACAGTTCAGGAAGAAATGGAGACTGTAGCGGGTTCGTCTATGCATGGGGAAGTCAGTGTTCGTGCAGTCGCACGTCGCACTGGAATTCCATATACTACTGGTCGGTTGGTACTTTGGCGTACCCTCTGATGCTATCCTTACAAAATTCATCGGTGGCATTAACTGTTACCTGGCAATTTAGTGGAGCGGAGGGCATTTGCAGTGTGGGTATTTTAAAAGATGGTGGAAGATGATTGGTTGAGTAACGTGTTATGGACCGCCAAAACTAATTTCATGCTACGAGCGTCTGTCAATGCCCACAACTGCAGAATTTGGGCTACCGAAAATCTTACAATTGTCGTGGAAACTCCAGTGCATGCCGAGAAAGTCACACTATGGGTTGGATTTACCACATCTACCATTATCATACTTTTTTCTTCGAGGAACTGTTTGATACTGGTTTTGTAACTGCTACCATGAGGGTGAGAAGTATGCCGATATGTTAGAGAATCGCATTATCCCCAGCCTGGCTGATAAACGCCTGCTGGAATGCAAGATTTTTATGCAGGATGGCGCTCCACCCCGATATTGCTAAACACATGAAAGATCTCTTGCACGCATAGTTTGGTGATGATTGTGTGCACGGCTGCCACTTTCGTCATACTTGGCCTCCCAGTTCCCCAGACCTCAATCCTTGCGATTATTGGCTTTGGGGTTAACTGAAGTCGCAAGTGTATCACCATAACTCCAGACATGCTTTACAGTGCTGTTCACAACATTATACCTTGACTACAGCTATTGTTGAGGAATTATGGTGAACATATTGAGCATTTCCTGTACAGAACATCACCTTTGCTTTGTCTTAATTTGTTATGCTAATTATTGCTTTACTGATCGGATGAAGCACCATCTGTCGGACTTTTTTTTTAACTTCTCCCCCCCCCCTAATAAAACCCCATGTCATTCCAAGCATGTGTGACAATTTTTACCTCCCTGTCTACATTACTCTGTGGTTTATAAGTTTTCAAACTTATACTGACTTTTTGATCACCCGGTATATGTATATATTTCATCTTAATGCTATTTTATTAATAATGATTCATCATATTAACATTCTAAAACATTATTTTTGACGTCCTTCCAGGCAATAGTGCAAAACTAATGGTGCAATTGTGAAATGAAACACCTTTGTGCACTCATATGAAGGTAATTTATACCTTTGGAACAAAAATTAAAACAAAAACTAATTCTGCTTTATCTGGGTTAAGCCCTTCTCAGGATACTTGTCATATCAAAATGTCTCAATGAAATGAGTCTCTTGTCTCCTCAGCTAATCACAAAGGACATGTATGTATGAAATTTTCAAACTGCAATGACACATTAGTCAACTATAATTGACTCGAATGAACAGGGAAAAACGTTGTGCGCTGGAAAAGATGAGAGGGTAATTAGGCTGTCAGTCACGATTCAGAAGGTGAGGAGCTCACTGAGTTTTCTTCATAATAATAGTCCCTAAACAATGAAAAAGCCATATACTGCAAGAACAATCCTAATATATTCACAGCACACCATTTTTGCATCTCAACAGGCACTACACATCAGCCTAAAAAACTACCCAAGCAGAATTCAATTGAACCACTTTGAAGTGTCCCCACACAGTCCTGAAATACTCCACATGCCAATTGTATGTTTAAACCTATGAGGAAGGCCTTGGGTTGCCTAAAATTTTGTAATGATGCATAATGCATGTGCAACTGGCTGTTGAAAGAATCAAATAGCTGGTCTTTGGTGGAAAACATATTTCTGTTGCTTTATACTACACATAAAAATAATACTGTAGAAAATACATTGTTATCAGCTTACAATTATCTCACTTTATTGTATTAATATCCTACATAAACTCAAAATAACAACAACCAATGTGCCATTTCCAGTAACACACATAAGTTACAAAACTTACCTGGACGACTACAAGACCTTCCTTCGGTATGTCGACTGGCGTAATGGTAGCTTGCGAGTGCTGCAGCAGCTGCTGAGGTGGTGGCGGTGGATGCCCGTGTTGGTGGGGCAGGCTATGTCCATGTGGTGGAGGGGGCACCAGATGGTGCTGATGCGGCTGCACTTGTGATGGGTGCGAACTGACCACCGAGAGGGTAGCCAGCTGCGGCCGTGGGTACTCTCTGACGAAAGATACCTCTGGGCCAGGTGACGAGGCAGACGCCACTGAAGGTGGTGCAGGTGGCCCATGTTGCTGGACAGGCAACTGCGGTCGCAGTTCACCACCACCAAGTATTGATGAAATTGTTGGTGTCCCGCCGACAGAGCCAGTAGGAGCGCATGAATTACTGCTCCCACCATTGCTTTTGGCAAGCTGTATTTCGATCATACCCAGCATCAAATCCTTCACAGATCGTACAGGTGATGGAGAGGTAGGACCATTTTCAACCGAAGCTGGTACCTGCAGCTGCTGTTGCGACACAGGTGGCACCTGTGGTGTCACTGTTGGTTGTGGCGGCTGCTGTTGGGGCGCAAAACTCTTGCCAGGGGACTGTCGGTTACTAGCACCTGCCTCAGTATCTGCTCCTCCTTGACCCTCATCTGCTGTCTCCTGAAATGGAAAACAAAGAAAAAGGTTAACAACTAAAGACTATTGTAAATGTGACACTCTACCCTTAAGGATGGAAAAAGAGTGTAATTGGTACACTGAACTGAGGATGGTGACATATTTGATATAACAAAGAAACATTAAATAAAATTTAAATCCTCAGATAACATTCAAGGACACTATTTCTTCCTTGATGCATAATTTGATAAAATTAAAGAAATAATACATAGAGCAATAAATAAAAGACAATGTTCAAAGTTCTTTCTTCCACTTTTAATTAAAATTGTCTGTGCAGATTTTTGGCTGCAGTATGCTGAAAACTAAATACAAAATCACAGCTTAGAAATAAATAAATAAAATTAAGAAAAGCACCTTGCCAAATGGGTTGTACTTTTCTAAGACTTGCCCAACATGCCTCAAACATAATGCAGAGTTTTAAGAAATTATGTATAAATGAGTAAGGGAACAATAATTGAACACCTCTTTAAAAGAAATTTGAAATGCAAATTAACAAAAACTAAAAATATAATTGAGGATATTTACAACTCACTAATAAGACATATGTCGAGCTGTGATAGACACATAAAAAGACATTCATATACATAAAGACATCAGCTTTCAGCCATTTGCCTTTGTCAGAAAAAATACACCAATTTACACAATCACATAGGCACACTTCATAGACACATAACTGACATCTCTGGCCCCTGCATTCTGAACTGCTGGTTCGGAATGTAGCACCAGAGATGACAGGTGTGGTTTATTAAACCTACATCATGACCTTTTTTTTTTTTCCCAGACGAAGGCAAATAACTGAAAGTTATTCCATGTGTGTGTCTCTTATGTGCTTGATGTATGTCTTTGCTATTATCCTCATCATATTGTTGAAATCCAACCTGGACTTACCAGTTTAGATTTTGTTAACAATGGCATCTGCTTTTTACAACTATAAAAAGTAAGTTTTGATATCTTTTAATAATCAATACTGAATTATAGTTATAATATAAAAACGTAGTGGCTTTATTTAGGGATCCCAAAATTGGAAATTGCACATACTGTGGCAGAACTGTCATAATCCTCCTTTGTGGGGGCTGGAGTCGATGCAGTTGCAGCAGTTGTAGACTGCTGCTGCTGCTGTTGTTGCTGCAGTTGTTGTTGTGACTGTTGCTGCTGCTGCTGTTGTTGTTGCTGTGGTTGGGGTTCATCACACCGATTTGCAACACTAACTGCCGGTGTGACTGTCCCTGTGGGAGCGGCCATCTGCGCTGGGGATGATGGTGTACTTGACTGTTGCTTTGGTCGCTCAGCAGTGCTTTCATCTTGGGCACTGCCACTATTGCTGGGTGTGGGACCATTCTGTTCACCTACAAATAACCCTTGTGTTATCACTCTCCACTGAACATAATAATACAAAGTACAAAAATAACTGCTTTAACACATTCACTTCAAAACGAGCCTACCAAATTTTTCTAGTCTACTCATCTAAATTTAGTTTTCCACTGTCTGAAATATGACTGTTCCAATTTTAAATATACTTTTCAGCTCTTACTGCCAACTCATGCTTGGATTATTGTTTGATTTTTGAGAACTCACCACATCTTTCTCACATACATCTTACAGTATAATTTTCAATAATTTGGGTAATTATAATGGATTTTGGTAGCAAAGATATGCAGTAAGTAACAAAACACAAAACTGTAGAAGAAAAAGGAGTAAAAATCAAATACACACAAAGGCAATTGGCACACCTTCAATGAAGGATGATTCTTATAAAATGTAAGTGCTTAGAACAAAAATAAATAAATAAAGCGAAGTGGGTGGGATGTTCTATCATTTTAATCAAGACAACCTCTAGACATAATTTAATTTTTACACACTTTTACTTCTTATCTTCTAGGGACCTAACATTTGAATGTTGGCCACGATTTCAAAGTGACAATTAACATTACCTCCTTTTTTTTTTTTTGCATCAGCCAATGATAAATACTTTGTACAACAAATTGTATGCATTATATAGTGAAAATTTGTTTGAAACCAACCTGTTGGAGAGGCAGCACTGTCTGTGTCACTATTATCCAGTGGAGGTCCTCCCACTGGTTCATCACAGGAGGAAGTACTCGATCCCGATTCTTCTTCATCAGTTACCGTAGGTTTGCGTTCTTCTCCCAGATGAACCTGCAAAAATGCATTTGCTACTTAGGTAAAGTTTTGTTAGGATACACTAATGTATTATGGTGGCTCCTAAAATGTTTAAAACTTATTACATTACAATACTTTGTACATAATAAAAACATTTTAATAGAGATGAATATAAGAATAACTTACATCAAACCTAATAAAGCCAAGGAAGGGTAAACTAATTCTATCTTTCACAAATATGTTTCATCATTCCAATGATAAACTGATACCAAAATGCTAGCATAACAGTTCAAAAAATCTGAAATTCAAATTGAAAAGACCGTACTAAATGCGCAGACTGATGACTTATCTACATGGAATTTGATAAGAACACTCCAAAAGAACATGGTTTCTTCTTTTGTCTTATGACGACACAGAAAGAAATCATAATAATGTTCACCAGTCTGTTCATAGAAACAGGTTAAGTTTTATTACTACGCCTTGAGCATAAGAATTGGTCAGTGATTTAGGAACTGGCTTTCAGAATTGTGTAAAAATAAATAAAAATGAGAAAACAATTAAGAGAAAATATTATCAAGTATATCAATAAAGGAATGAACTTCACGAACTATCTGTATTTTCGTATTACCTTTATGCATTTCAAAACCGAATCTCTAGGATTCACAAGTTGCAACTGTAGATTCCCCCACAAAAAAATTATTACTACAGCCAATTTTGGACATTTATGGGTTTAGAGAAACAGAAAACGAAGACCACACAGTTGGGGATTGTTATAAACTGTTTAACATTTCATGCATGAATAGTGTACAATACTATTCATTTATTTTAATAGATTTTTTTAATGTTCAGCAATTGTGCATATAAATGTTAAAACACATTGCATCTGGTCCTGTTCCATTTGTATAACATCAATTTTACAAAAACATATATATAAATACCAACTTCTGCAGTAATGAAGAATTTACATTATTTCTCAAGAGTATTTTTGTGTAACAACCAACAGTACAATATACATTGTCCAAAAATCCAAACTAAAAAACAGTGTTATGCTGTTTCGCAGATACTTCATTCCATTCCTAATGACAGAACACCTACCTTATTGTACTCCTGGACAAGAAGGTCAAGATTAAGCTTTTTTCGGTAATTGTTGTAGAAGTTTCTGCACTGTTGTTGTGTGCGTGAGCTGCCGACACATTCTGCCACTTTGGGCCAGTTAAGGCCATGTTCACGAAGACCTCGCTTTAAGCTCTCTGTCTCTTCTTCTGTCCACCGCTGAACACCACTGTCCGATTCTTCCTGCTGTGGCGACAGACGGCGGGAGATGCGGGTAAAGCACGCTGAACAGCACTTTGTAACATTTGGTGGAATCTCTGTGGATGCATACAATGACATTTTTATCAGTTCAAAGATTACAAACAACAGCAAAAAAGTTGACTTTTTTTCAACAAATATAAAAATAAAAACAGTAGAAAAGCAGAATACCTGCTAAGTCTATGAGGTAGAATGTATATGCAGAAATTTTCTTAATTATGGTACAAAACATGTATGTTCCATAACTTTGAATACTTTCAATTCAATGATTAGTATCATTTACAGAACAGATCACACAACTGAGAATGAATGCCCTTAATGTTTAAAAAAATAGGTTTCATTGATTGTACATCACAAGTTCAAACTGTTTGTAGGAAAGGAGCAGTACAAGTTAAAGCTTTGGATCAGTTTGCAAGTCATAAACTTATGAAAATACTGTAGTCCCCGTCCGCAATATTTTAAAAATGTAGCATGGCATCTATTGGTTCTTTGGTATACTATGCCACGCGACAGCAGAACAGACTCCTAAATTACAATATCTTCTTTTCCCACAATATGATTTTCACGGAATAATGCCTGTATGTTACCCAAAACCATGCTCAGTTTTGGAACTGTACGCGTTCAGAATAATAAGAGATCCACAGCCACAGAAACACAGCAGCCAGAGATGATGGTTGTGTCTGAGGTAAGCCAATGGGCTTTTACAAATAAGAGTGTGCATCTTTTCTGATGAAGGCTGTAGTTGAAACCTAAGTAACTTGTGTACAAATGTCTTTTTTATGTGCCTGTCGTAGCTTGATGGATATCTGCAGCAAGTTACAAACTGTCCTCACTGTTTGATACTAAGATAAAAAAAATGCATCTTCCTAAGACAAAAGGAAGAAATGAAAATTATGGTTTACTTCCAGTTGACATTGTGGTCATTAGAGATGGAGTGCACATTTAGATAGATTTTGTAATGGTTGGAGAAGTTAAACTGGGCATGCCTCTTAAAGGAGCCATCCGGAATTTGCCTGGAGTGATTTAAGATAATCACAGATAACTTAAATCAAAATGGCCACATGATGATGATTGTATGATATCTATTAACCAGGAAATCTGAAGCCACGATTCAGCTGCCTTGTTGCAAGGCTTTCTTCTTGACACCACTTTTGGTGTCTTGAGGGTCAATGGTGATAAAATGATGATGAAATCAACAAAGACCACTCAGTCCCCTGCCAGGGTTTGAACCTGGGTCCTCTGCATGGTGGTCAGTGACACTGTCAACTAAACTACAGAAGTGGGTTTGTACTGTGTCATCCAGAGAAAGGTATAGTCCCAATATAACTGTATCTCAAATAATTATAAAATGATGCGAAATCTAATTGAAATTTAAGCTATGGCCAAGATTCTAATCTGTTTCTTCTGCTTACTAGGTAAAGGGGGTGGGCAAAATAATATGAACACCTAAAATTCACACAACATTTATTTATTAGCAAGGAGTTGGCCACCATCAGTTATTTATCAAAATATAATGGTTCATTTATGTCGAGACATGGTGAATTTGCTATCCAGGGGATGTTTGATAGTTTGCTGATTCTGTACAAAGCACACCTGAACCTTACTGGCTGTACATATGGACATCGTTTTGGAAAATGGCTATGTTTCTTATGAATAGTGTAAGATTGTTGAGATACTCATTCACAGTTATCCAACCAGCAAGGGTAATGATAGAAACAGTTGAATACCACAACATAGACTTCCAAATCATGATGCAACGTTCCCATGCTTGACTGCAAGAAGCAGGCATGCCATATCGTAATCTCTTTTGGGGTTTTTGACACGTAAACCCAGTTATATGTAGAAAGCAATGTAAATGATGATTCATTTCACCAAACCATATACTTCCTGTCATCAACTGTCTAGCTTTTATAATCATGGTACCCCTAGCTTCACAGCTTTGCATTATTAACCCTCTGCTGACCACGTGGGAGCATGGAGTCTGTCCATACTCCACGCACAATTTTAATACTGGCACCATAAAATTACACTGTAGTGGCATCAAGCCATCAAACAATTAACTAAGGGGTTCCTCCTTTGTGCACATACTCCAAATTACAATCCTTAAGAACCAGAATCGAGGCTGGTAAAATGGAAAAACAAGTAAAAGGCATTAAGGCCTTTTTCAAAAAACCAACAATGCAAGACAATAGCATGAAATTGATACCTTGTCGTATAACAAAACGAAGAATCCGAAACTGGTATTGACACCAGAAACACATACAAACTTGATGGAACCCTCAATTTGAGAAGAACCTTATTTCTCGTGTAAGTAGAGATATATACAAAATCACAAATTTTTGTCAGAAATTCAGAGCTGCAGTTCCTTATTTGAAACTTTCTTGATAACTGACATCAGAAACAGATTAATGACTAACTAACCTATAGGAAAATACATATACTCTAAGTATTGTACAGATACCACAATAAACTCGAGTAAAAAGAACAGTTCCTTATTCCCAGTTTTATCAATACCATAGACAACAAAAATAACACTTATATGATTTAAATTCCTGGAAATTGAAGAAACCGGTTTTGACACATGTCAGTTTTTTTAATGTGTTTGCCCATGTGGGGTCTGTGCAGTTCCTAACCACAGTACTTGTACAAACAACATAAAAATATACCGGTTACACACCTCCTGGATTCTTCCAATCTTGTCACCATCTCAAGTACTACTGAGGAGGCTATTGGAGGAGGGGATAACGGGAGGCATGATGGTGAATGGGGAGGGAGAAGAAAATGCACCAGGACTCCACGTGGTGACAGAGGGTTAGCAGTTTAGCAACTGCTTGCTTTCCACGAATAATAGTCTCCAGCTGTAGCATTTTATCAAAACAATAGTATTTGTCAAGTGTCAAGTTTTGCATTCACTTTTGCCTAGGTAATTTTATACACTCTAGCCAGAATTGTTCTTAAGGCTGACTGGCTACTGTCAGTTGACTTTTGGTTTCGCACAAGATTCCTCATCGCCACTGATGTTTAACCTCATTTCGTGTATGCTGTCATTACCGAGGATAATGTCACAATTGTTAGAACTGAGAACGGACGGAGATTAGACTCAGTCTGCGCATCTACGTCTCATTCTCCGACAGCCAACGAGTGTTCGGTATCATTTCAAACACTCTGCTGCCACTGTTGTTGGCATTGACAAAATTAAACTCGATTGTAACGAGTTATTCACTTGATTTTATTCGGTATGATGAAGTTGTCATCGCTGACGGTGCTGGCACGCAACAAATTCGGGCTAAGCAATGTAGAGCCATTATTCACAGGCTATAAGGTTTATTCGAGAGTAAAAAATGCAGATACTCATACGTCAAATGATGCTCGAAACAGCAAAAGTGCTTTTCCCATCTTTGTCTAGATACGAAAAACGCACCATTTTTTGTGGGTCGATATATAGTTAAACAGTGTAGCTCCCAGTAAATGCACACCACCTATGTGGCCTCTTTTGAAGTCTGTGAGGTCACATTTCACTGTTCATTCTGTGTCGACTGTCACAGAACAAAAAGTACAATAAACTGCAAAGTAACATCCAAGACTCCGTACGTCAGTCGCAATCTGCGGTGGCGGCAGTGTGTCGACACATGAGCAACGGTGCTGAATTGCGACGAGATGGAGTACACTGCACAGTGCTCGCACAGTTGCTGTTGTCGATGGCGAGTGTTCATCAGAGACCAGTGTATCGTCAGGTGTGCCCCAAGAGAGAGTGATAGTACCACTATTATTTTCTATCTATATAAATGATCTGATGGACAGAGTAAGTTGTAATTTGCGGCTGTTTGCTGATGGTGCTGTGGTGTATGGGAGGGTGTCATCTTTAACTGACTGTAATAGCATACAGGATGACTTAGACAAAATTTCTAGTTGGTGCGAAGAATGGCAGCTAGCTCTCAATGTAGAAAAATGTAAGGTGATGCGCATGAGTAGGAAAAACAATCTCATAATGTTCGAATACAGCATTAGTAGTGAGCTTCTTGATGCTGTGGTGTCATTCAAATATCTAGGCGTAACATTGCAGAGCGATATGAAATGGAACGAACATGTAAGGACAGTTGTGAGTAAGGCGGACAGCCGACTTCGGTTTATTGGGAGAATTTTGGGACGATGTACTTCATCTGTAAAGGAGACCACGTATAAAATGCTTGTACGACCACGCCTTGAGTATTGCTCAAGTGTTTGGGACCCACAGCAGATCACTTTAAAGGAAGACATAGAGGCGGTTCAGAGGCGAGCAGCTAGGTTAGTACTGGAAGGTACGACCAATGCACGAGTGTCACGGAAATGCTCCAGTAGCTCAATTGGGGATCGCTGGAGGAAAGACTACGTTCTTTTTGTGAATTTCTGTTGAGGAAATTTAGAGGGCTGCAATTTGAAGCCGAGTGTAGAACGATCTTGCTGCCGCCTACTTACATTTTGCGTGGTGATCACAAAGACAAGATAAGAGAAATTAGGGCCCGTACGGAGGTATATAAGCATTCTTTTTTCGTCGTTCTATTTGGGAGTGGAATAGGAAAGGAAATGCCTAGTAATGGTACAGTGTACCCTCCGCCAGGCACCTTATGGTGAATTGCAGAGTATGTATGTAGATGTAGATGTGTAGTAAGCAAAGAGCCGGGTAGGATACTCACGGAATTCGTGGACGAGCGGCTGGCGCAGCTCGGGCGGCAGCTCGGCCCAGCGCGCGGGCAGCGAGCGCAGGCGCTTGACGCGACCGCGCGGGTTCGGGCACGAGGGCAGCGGGCACTGCGTGTAGCGGGAGCGCACCGCCTTGCAGCGGCACGAGTTGCAGACGCGCGCGCCCGCAGACACGTCGTCCTCGCGCAGCCCGTAGGCGCCCGCCTGCGCGCGCGGCAGCGGCCGCGACTGCGGGAACTGCTCCAGCTGCGCGCGGCACACCGCGCAAGGGTGCGCGCCGCCCTTGTCTGTAACACCGAGCACACCAGTCAGATAAAATGTTCAAATGTTTGTAAAGCTTATGAGACTTAACTAAGGTCTCATCAGTCCCTAAACTTACAAACTACTTATGAACTACTTATGAACTAGGACGGCACAAATATCCATGCCCGAGGGGGGATTCGAACCCCCGACCGTAGTGGCCGTACAGACCGTGACTGAAGCGCCTCAGTCCCCTCGGCCACCGCAGCCGGCGCACACCAGTGAAACACAAGTGGCGTATACAACAGCCGCCACCACATAATTAATACAGAGGGGGAAAATAAGTACGATATCTCAATTATTTTTTAAGGAATTTACGTAAAAACATCGCCGTTATACAGTCTTTCTTACATGTATTGGTGACGGGATTGGGACATTAGTGGTATGAATTTCGCGCAAGTATTTTTTTAATAGTTATATTTTTCATGATTTGTTGTTGTTGTTTTCAGTCCGCAGACTGGTTTGATGCAGCTCTCCACGCTACCCTGTCCTGTGCAAGTCTCTTCATCTGACAATACCAGAGGTTCCAACTTTTGAATATGGCACATAGTAATGCGACTTAATACGTATGAGCGGGTAAAGGAAAGGGGTAGTAGAGTTTTTGATCAAATTTGTTTGAGTTTCATTTGAGGCTCTAGCCTTAACATTTTTCGTATGAACTGTTGCTTTTGTGTGTTTCCGGCAGTCATCTGGCCGCCACGTGATACCGAAATATCTCTAGAACACACTACACAGAAAACATGATTTTGAGAGTTCGTCGAAGCCTTGAAACGAGGATATGCTTCATTATATACCTTGCGATGTTTTTCACAATGATACATAAATCATCATTTTCAAGAGGATTAGCTTTTCTTGCAACAAAAACTTCTTCACTTTGAGAAGGAACGATGAAACGAGATAACATTTATTGGTGATTTTCTCATAGAACTCTATTTTACAAATAAGAAATGTCCATCACACATTTCTGTACAGCACATCACACACACGAAATACCTAGGTTTGCAGATACAATTCAATAAAAAACAAAACCAACACAGCGTCAACTCCTGAACTCAGATTAACGAACTAGGACATATAATGAACGTTTTTTATTACTGCCCAACACTTCACGATTTTTCCTGTAGTTGCGCTATTATGAGTCAAGTGACATGCCGCAGTTTCATTGGCTGCGTCTAGATTCCACATTGGCGCGCCTTTGTGGTTTCATCTCGTATGCATCATTACGCAGTTATCGAGTTCGTAGATGTTACTGTCGATACTGGCAATTTCCACAAGAACATGCTAGAAGGTGTTGTTCATAACCAGTTTCTTTTTGTCGATCACATCACACGAACGATCTCAAAATCAACAGTTTTTGCCGACGGAAAACAAATTACACTAATTTGTTATTGAAACCTGAAAATCGGAATTCTAACCACACCAATCGTAGACTCGTAAATTTAAACAATTTTCGTAACAATTACGATTAAATCGTAATGGTTGGAACCTCTGCAATACGTTCGACAACCTACATCCTTTTGAATCTGCTTACTATATTCGTCCCTCGGTCTCCCTCTACGATTTTTACCCCACACGCTTCCTTCTAATGCTAAGTTGACAATTCCTTGATGTCTCAGGATATGTCCAACCAATCTATCCCTTCTCTTAGTCAGGATATGCCAGAAACTCCTTTTCTCCCGAACTCGGTTAAGCACCTCATTAGTTACGTGATCTACCCCTGTAATTTTCATCATTCGTCTGTAGCACCAAATGTCGGAAAACCCAAATTTGGATGGCCGCAGTTAGATTTGAACCGCCGTCCTTCCGAATGCGAGTCCAGTATGCTAACCACTGCGCCATCTCGCTCGCTTGTAATGCAAACAACTTTCCCCTAGCACTTTCTCTACATTGAAGAGTACGTGCCCCCTCTTTAGTTCCAATTAGAGACGTTTCAAATTTCTTCCCTATTCACGAGCACACCCGTTCTCGTCAAAGCGTCAGCTGTAATCAACGAAGACTCGGTCGGCGAACACAAAACTAGGTGCAGGCAACCGTCTCCACGTCCAGTTGCGCTGGCCACTCAATTATTAAACCTTACACACCGCACGGGCATACACAGGAAAATCTTTTTTTCCCCTCTCTGCTCTGCGCCATGTAGAACTGGAAGGGCGGTAATTTTTAACAAGTACCAGCAGTCAGTCACATGTACTACTCGAAAAGAACAGGCGGGGGAGGGGGGGGGGGGGGGAAGCTGCAGCGAGCGTTTGGTTTTAAATCACTTATTATCGACGCGCAAAACGGCGGGAAAAATCGCGACGGCGCGTTACAGCCCATACGCCGAACCAGCTAAAAAGCGAAAAAAAAGAGCGAAATCTGGCGGCGGCAAACAGCGGTGTAATGCAATTAGGGCGGCCGTGAGCCCGCGAGCGCGAGGCCCGTTTTTAATAATTGGCAGCGGCCGCTGGCCCCGCCGGTCACAGGGAATAACGAAACAGACAAACAGCGCCGCAGCCAACTTCATTTGCAGCGTCAGCCGCATCGGCCCTCCGCTCAATTATGCAGCCTCCGTCCGCTGTGACCCGAGTTGTCACTCGCAAGGCGACCGTTTCCCACCGACGCGTCGAGCAAACACCGGCAGTCCGCCGGTCGGCGCTGCAAAACTGACTTTCGTCCTTCTGAAAAGCGCCATCTCACAGGATAAAAACTTCGTAACGGTTTGGGCCTCTCCCCCAGTTGTACGAGCCCAGATGTGCAACCTGCGCCGCCCTTTGCGTATTTCCATGTTAATCCATATTGCCATAGATGGACTCAAGACAATTGTTTTTCAACACTGGGTCGTCGAAAAGTCTCGATCCATTTCTAAGAAATAATGGATGCATTTACATAATATGCTAACATGTTTGTCGTCTAAGTACACAAATTTTTCCACCTTGTTTCACGTTAACAAAATAAGGATGCTGACCATTTAAGTGCTATCCCGACACGACTCACGATGCCGCCTCTCAACTTTACTTCCGCCAGTACCTCGCCTCCTACTTTCCAAACTTCACGAAAGCTCTCCTGCGAAACATGCAAGACTAGCACTCCTGGAATAAAGGATATGGTGGAGATATGGCTTAGCCACAGCCAGAAAAGAGAGTGTTTATTGTCGTTCTACGCATTGTCTGTATACTGGTCATAACTTAAGGATAAAATTACGAAATTATCGTACTTTCCATTGTCTTTGACACGTATGCAAGGACATCAGCGCAAGCGAAGCCACAGGTTGTGTGTTTCAGATGTTTGTAAGTCTAAGGGACTTAACTGCTGCGATTATCAGGCCCTTGGCAAGTAAACTGACTTATGCTATGGAACACACACACACACACACACACACACATTCCCGAGGGAGAACTCGAACCTCCGACGGCGAGCAACCGCGCGCTCGGCAGCAAGGCGCCTTAGGCCCGCCACACACGTTCCGGTATACCTGTCAGGTAAACCTGCACAGGTATACCTGGAGCACACACACGCTGCGGTAAACCGGAAGAACTCAGTCGAGAAATGGCGAGCAGACAAGAAGTGTAAAAGGAATCCAATATGATCGCACTGAATCGTCTGAACCACGGGAACATGACGTCTGCTGCTGAAAAGCTCAGAAATCTGTTCACTTCATAATTCATGAATGAAGGCAAATTTCCATGGCAAGACAATAGGGTTCTTTGAAACAAAAAATAGACTAAAAGCAGCAGCTTGGCCTCAGTATGTTAATAATTCACACTGTTAAATCATTTTGCATTAATATTAATAAAAAATATGGACTCTAAATATAAACTTCCCATTTGTAAACGCATTAAATGGTATGAGTATTATAAATTATTTCATCGATCTCACATCCATCATCATCCAAGTTTGACACAGACGCATCAGGAGTATCTTGATCGGCAAGAAAATCGAACAAATCTAAGTACCAGAATTTTGTGTGTAGATGTTTGTTGAAGCTCCAGATTTCATTGACATGTAACGCTTCTTCTTTTCTTTACGTAAATTACTTCTTAAATCATTTTTTCGCTACTGATTGCTTTGTAGCGTCGGGTTCTAACTCCAATTTAATAAAAGTCTTTCATATGCTTCATCTCTCTTTTCCCGATCGTGGTACTCTTTACTTTTCACCTGCCACAGACGAGGTTCCAACCGACACATTTCGATAAACTCTTCTATCATTTGCTTCCGTTTCCGATTTGACATTTGGATTAGAAGAGTTGAGCATTACCGTGCGTGCAGTCACTAGTTAACATTGTTGTGCACGTAAATACAAAGACAACAGGCGCTCTCTTCTCGAGGAGCTAGCTCCAGCTAACCAAAAACCTGTACAGGCGTGCCGGAGTGACAAACACACGCTCAGATCTACACACCTGCGCATGTAGAGAGAATTGATTTTTGATTCTTCTCCGGTCGCCTGCGCAGGTCGCTATGCCTGTACAGTTTGGCCTGAAGTGACTGGCACACACGCTCCGGTTTACCTGTACAGGTTTACCTGACAGGTATACCGGAACGAGTGTGGCGGGCCTTAGAGCACTCGGCCTCTCCACCGCGACAAAGCCACAGGTAATACCACGTAAATAAATGAAGATAACAACAAACCACGCAATGAATCGACACACAAAGAATGAGAGAAAATATTGTGAAGCGAGCTGAATATACGTTCTGTAACCTCGCCTTCATTTCCCATAGAGATTGCGTGTTACCTGGTAACAGATACAGCAGGTTTTCCGTGCGGTGTGGCTAAGCACGCTGCTCCCCGACAGCGCGCGTTGTGTCAGTTTATTAATTCCAGTCGCCCCCAAGAGAGTCGGTCGACAGAGGCGGCCGGTGACGAGGCAGCGGGCAGCGGGCACCTGCGCACATTCTGCGCGGCCAATAATCCTGTACAGCGAACCGTCTCCCGTGACAGCCGTGCGCTGCCCACGGGCCGAGCCGTCACTCAGACGCCTAATCGAGGCCGCTTTTTCCGCCCTGCATTATTAACCGTGCCGCAGAGGGCCCAGGCCGCGGTGGCTACCGAGCTCCCAGCCCTGCCCGAGTCCGGACCACTGATGAGCAAGCGCCCACCGGGTGGACCGTTCCCACCTACTCCGAACGAAACCCTGACACACACTGCGACAAAATGTGGAGGTGGTATGCATAGGTACATTCTCCACCATTTATAAAATTCTCGAGTACTGGTGTAGTGGTTGAGTAGCGTATCTTGATATGTACAGTGAATGTTTAGGAAGACGCTATTTATCAACTGGTTTTTCCGTGTAGTCTTTTGTTCCATTTCAGAGACGGACAGCTTTTGTTGAGAAGTGCCTCAACTGAGATAAAATATGGATATCAAATTTGCGCCAGCAAAATGACAATCGCTTACTCTTAATCGAGAACGACGACGGCATCCAGAGATTGCCACACGCCGGCATCACGTGACGAATGGTGGGGCCCTCTATAAATGCGAGAGCCTTTCAGCCCAGTGGCAGTACCTGAAGTACCTCAGAAGATGTCTCTCGCAGCCGGAGACGAAACGTCAGGAAGAGGTTTTATACATCGACCACGGCCTCTCACTAGGAGACCACCTGGGTATCGGATTTTAGAATTTTCTGATATTTTATGGTGCGTAAAGTTCAGAACACAAATAACAATCAACCAAAGCCATTCGACGCAACTCTCAAAAATTCTCGAGTAAATCGACTTTGAAGATTCGCAAGTACACGGAAGTACCAATAATTAAAACAGTTGCAGCATCTGTCGGTGTAACTTAGGTGGTAGCGTTCCAGCTTGACAACCGTAGGGTTGGTGGTTCAAATCCTGCAGTAACAGTTTTTTCTCGTTGTGTTTTGTTCATTTGTAATTTTCTATATTTTGTAAAATAAGGTTTTTTGTCTTAACAGGACTGGCTTCACTATTAGTTGACGACGGTTGATTCTTCAGTTTGTGAAGAGCTACGTCACTTATGTTTGGAAAGTCATCTCCATAGTTACTAACGTCTTTCCAAGCAGCTAACCCACTCAACCATCGTTTTAGGTGAAAGGTGCTCAGCTCGTCAAGACACACATAAACAAAAACTGACAACACGTGAAATTAAAGATACCAAAATATTGAACACTAAAAGAAATCCGCTTAACTTCAATTACGCGATAAATCAGTCAAACCTTAAGGTCGTAAATTCTACCAAATACCTAGGAGTTACAATTACGAACAACTTAGACTGGACTGGACATAGGCGAACCAAAGATTACGTTTCATTGGCAGAACGCTTCGAAGATGCACCAGCTCCACCAGAGACTGCCTACATCACACTTGTGCGTCCTCTCCTGGAATACTGTTGCCCATTATGTCACCCTCACCAGGTGGGACTGACGGAAGACATCGAGAAGGTTCAGAGAAGGGCAGCTCGTTTTGTTTTATCACGTTACAGGGAAAGGGGGGGGGGGGAAGCGTCACGGAAATGTTGCAAGAATTGAGGTGGAAATCATGAAAAGAAAGACGTTATTCACTGCGGCGTGATCTGTTTGCGAAGTTTCAGTCACCGACTTCTGAATGTGAAAATATTTTTCTAGCACCCACCTAATTAGGGAGACATGACCATCACAATAAAATAAGAGAAATCAGAACGAAAACGGAACGATTTAGGTGTTCTTTCTTCCCGCGCGCTATTACAGAATAGAGAAAAGTTATGAAAGTGGTTAATGAACCCTCTGCCAGGCACTTAAATGTGATTTTCAGAGTATCTATGTAAATGTAGAAACCGCAACCTTAGGATTCATGGGTCCTAATCTCTCTAATTTTATCTTTACGGCAGTTTAGTGATATATGACCAGCTAATTGGAGCATACTGGGCTGCAGACGAAACGTCCGGAAGAGGATTTACGTATACACCAACCACGGCGTCTTAGCCCTCAAGTTTTAACTGAATATTCTTTCTTCGCGCGGTTTTTCGGTGTGCCTAATGAAGGGTTAATGCTACCAGGGAGTTGCAAATCCACATATAAATCCACATGCAAGCCACTTAACGTTGTGCCGCAGTGGAGTAACCGAGCGGACTAAAGCGTCTCGCTGCGGAACGCGCGGTTGCTCGCCGTGGAGGTTCGAGTCCTCCCTGTGGCATGGGTGTGTGTGTGTGTGTGTGTGTGTGTGTGTGTGTGTGTGTGTGTGTGTGTGTGTGTGTGTGTCCTTACGGTAGTTTACCTAGGTTTAAGTAGTTTGTAAGCTACGGACTGATGACCACGCAGTTTGGTGCGATATATTTACAAACATTTGATTTTGAACTTAACGTTGTGTGGTGGAGAGTATTTCGTGTACCATTGTTACATCCTTCCACTCCAGTCGCGAATGGTTCGGGGGAAAAATAACTGCCGGTAAGCCTCCTCATGGGCCCTAATCTCTCCAATTTTATATTTGTGGCCGCAAATCAGAGCATACTGGACTGCAGATGGTAAAGTCATTCTTGAAATTAGGTCAGGTAATGAGATTTCTTTTTTCAGAGGTATATGACTTGCAGCTGCTGCCGTTACAATCTGTAACACAGTAAGTCGTTATGAAGGCAACGTCTGAAGCAGCGACTGTTGAAATAACGCGCCTTCAGCGATTCGGGAGCGGCGCGGGCGGTGGTGGTGGTGGTGGTGGTGGTAAACGCCGGCGACGTGTTTTTTCGGGCGGCGGGCGCGGCGCGCACAGCACGGCAAACACTGCATAATTGAGCCGCGCTCGCAAAACACAACGCTTAGCCCGTAAACAAAGCTCATTGTGCGGCCGCTACCTGCGCCCGGCCCCACCCCGCCAATTTATTCCAATTGTCTCTGAATAATTGATACTTTCATCACGAGCACAAACAATTAAGTCGCCAGAGCGCGGCCGCTTTGCGTGCTCATGAATCGTTTGATATGCGCCACGCAGCGCTTCGCCCGCAAGCCAGTGTCCGCGAGGGGAGGGGGGCGCACCGCAGATTTCTTTGGCGCGAGTGATCGAAAGTCAAATCCGCAGAAAGGGGGGCAGCGAATGACCCCGTGACACCGAGGTCACGAGAGACGGGGATGGCACACGGTTTTTACAGGGGTGCCCGAAGGTAGCAGAATGGCACCCCGATGAAGTGATTTTGCAAAGACGCGGATATTATTTTTGTTCACTTTAGAATTGCTCGATAAAATTTCTGAAAGTACGAGGACGAAAAGCGCACTGAACCGATAAAACTGATTAGCCAGAACATCAAGACCACCTTCCTAATAGCCGATATGTTCTCCTTTGGTACGGATAATGAGACTATTACGAACACACAAAACCGTGATTCCACTATGTTATAACGACTGTTTGTTTCCTGGAGAATAATATACACCGTGGAAAATATATGTCAATGGAACATAAATGTAGCAAAATTTATAAAATTAAAAAAGTCAATCCCAAACATCCTCCCCACCATGGTGAACTTCAAGAGGAATGACCAGTTGATCAGGCCGAGAAATTATGGCCCCCTGCGAAGTTCCTAAGATGACACTTCGTAGCTTCGCATCTCTTCCCTCATGCAGATCTTCTATCCGCACATTCTTCCACACGTGACGTGCACGAAGATATTCCTGTTACTTCATCACCCAAATGTAGCCTTCCAGAACTTTTTTTTTTTTAAATTGTGGTTTTAGGGCGCACAGCTGATGAGGTCATTAGCGCCCAACACTGGCCATAGTAAAATCAAACCGGGGTTATAACTTAAATGGCTTTTGCCATATTTGCACGATGTATAAAAAGTAAAACTCTGTTAGCAGAATGCGGAACATCACCTAAAATATCAGACATTTCAAATGGTAAACATAGATCATGACGGAGACTATTAAAAAACGGACATTGCACTAAAAGATGGTACACAGTAAAAGGTTGATCACAGTGCTTACATAAGGGAGCAGGACCAGCACGTAGTAAATACTGGTGGCTGTAACGCCAGTGGTCAATACGAAGTCGGGCCAGAACGATCTCCTCTCGGCGAGAGGGTCGGGATGACGTTGACCAGAGATCAGGCACAGGTTTAATGGCTCGCAATTTGTTCCCTGACAGGGATGACCAATGTAAAAACCAACGGGAGATAATAAGCTGGGAGACACCAGCGCGAAGGTCATCAGAGCTAGTAGAAAAGGTAGACAGCCGAGGAAGGAGAACTGCCTCCTTCCAAAACCTGTCCTACGTTGATGAGTTTCGTGGAAGTTTTTGGACAGGATCAGATACTCTTTCTTCCACATGTTCAAGGAGTGCTCTACCGTATGTTGCTGCCGTTGGAACTTCTTGGACAAATCCTTCCTGACTGGTTGTTCTGGATCTGTGGGCAACATTGTGAGTCGCTCAACTACAAGAAAATATGCAGGTGTCAGTGACTCAGTTTCTTCTTCTTGAGTAATCAGGATTCTAATGAGACGTTTGTCCAACTGTGACTGTCCTAAAAACCTTCTCAGGCAACGTTTGTCGGACCCCACCATCTGTTTCCAAATGAGACCTTGGTGAGTCGCTCTGTAAGAAGTTGTAACCACTTTTGCACACGCAAGTCACCTTATTTCCTGTAAATTCCGGTGCGATGAGTTCTTATGCCACGTTCAATCACATCCCAGATGTTAGTTATCTACTTCATTTACTCAACAAGGCTGAAATAGAAAAGAGGTAGAGCTGCAATGTTTTTTTCTAAACAGTGCAATGCTCGTGAACGCTCAAACTCTGTTGCTGATAAGGCTTAGCAGGAGAGACAGGAACTAATGACTCTGGAGAGAGAAAGCGAAATGTTGGAGTCATCTTTGTGAACTCTGGAGAGGCGAGTCGTTCCCGGTAGGCCGCTTGTATCCACAGTGCTTTTGTCGCTACTCCCCAACCACCCACGCACTACCACGCCGCGCACGGAAGTGGTGTCGACACGGCGGAGTTTCTCTGAGCAAAGCTGCAGAAACTGAAAAACTCGCCGGCTGCGGCGGCAGCGGCAGCAGCGCAAGTGGCTGCTCGCGGTCCATCGTGCTCTGCCCGACCAGAAAAAGATAATCGCATCGATTGCCCTCTCTCTCTCGCTCTCGCCGCCGCTATTTACACGGCGTTTCGCGATATTTTCCTTAATTTGGCGAGTAGATTTATTCGGTGTTTGCAGAGTCTCTCTGGGCCGGCGCCGGCCAATTATCCATATTACGCAGACGGCGGTGCTCGCCTCTGCGCCGACAATTAGGCTGCCTTCTTCCGGCAGGCAAACACGGCAGCCGCGCTCTCGCCGGATTAACCCAGCCGTCTCCTATGCGCGCCTTTGCCAACTCTGCCGTGTCCAGAAGCCACAGCATACGACTAGCGGCAATCGCTTTTCACCTTGTATCTTGTCGCCCCGTCCTCCAGCTTCTCGAAATACGCCATAAATAATTTATGTTAGACTATCTTAACGCCCGCTGTATCACATGCGTAGGCTGGTTGATCTGCACCAGTTGTTTCTACATATTAATAATAAATTTTCATACATATAGCTTAGGTACTATCGTAATGAAATGTTGTGATACTACTTGCACCCGCGGCAGAATGGCCGTGCGTATTGAGGCGCCATGCTGCGGTGCGCGCTGCTGTTCGCCGTCGGAGGTTCGATTCGCTCCTCGTTCATGGGTGTGTGTTGCCCTTAGCATAAGGTAGTCTAAGTTAAGTTAGTTTGTAAGCCTTACGGACTGATAACCCCGTAGTTAAGTCTCTTAAGATTTACAAATATTTGAACATTTGCGTTTACTACATGTAACCCCCACCTCGGTTGCACAGTGGTAGAGTGCCAGACTACAAATTCAAAGGTCGCGGGTTCGATCCCCGCCAAGTCCTAGTATTTTTATCTGTCACTTTCCACTTCTTTCACCTCTAGCAGTATTGCTCATGTGAAAAATACCGAGTAGCACCGTGGTTCGGAACCTACGTTAAACTGTAGGTCCCCCTATAACTGGCTGGGTAAGTCAGAAGATCGGAGGAAGGCAACGGCATACCACCTCCAAACAGGACCATGACTAGTAAAGCACTTTGGTGTTCAAACCAATCTTCGGATTGTTGACTGCTTTACCTTTTTTACCTTTACCCCCAATGGCACCCCTTAATAGTTAAATTTAGAAAAATACCCCAAAATGTGGCTTTTAAATTCCAACCAAGTATGCAAACATTTTTTGTAATTCTGGGTTCAAAATTGGTTTAGTACCAACGTATTTTCAAAAAATGTTTCATCCCTATTTCACCCCCTTACGGACGGAATATCGAAAAATCGCTTCTTAAATGACGCCTACAGAGTAAGATCAACACCCTCTACAAATTTCAAGCTTCTGTCTTCAGTGGTTTGGGCTGGACGATGATGAGTCAGTCAGTCAATCAAGTGAGACATTGCCTTTTATATACAGAGATTTCATCTGCCTCCATTTACCATACGCATAAACCTGACATAAACAATGCACTAGGCATTCTTCCGCGTCTGCTAGATTCTCAATTGTTTTCATGTAGAGCGAAAACCAAGCAGCCTCCAGTACGGTCAAGAATAAGAATACGTCTTATCCCTTTCAGGTCCTGTAAGTACAACTGTGCGGTTGTGGTTTTGGTCGCTTTATTTCTTTGTGATTCAAGTGGACGGATCGTGGTAACGTGCGCAACGTGTATTTGTTCCATGTTTCTACACTGGGTGATACCAGCAGTCTGCAAACCTCCAGTACACTTACAACGGCGACAACAAACACTTGCTGACAAAGGTTGATACCCTTGATTTCACATGTGTAGCTATTATATCTGACAGCCAGTTGATTTTACAAGATCATGTGATGTTATTTCTTTCAAATGGTTGTTACAGTAAGATGGTGCAGAGCATAAAAATTTGTAGTGAAGGTCCAAAACAGAATTGTGTGGGTACAAAATTTTTGAAAAATGAATTTTCTTTTTTGTAATGAATTACAGTATGTATTTTGTATCTCTAAGCGTCCCTCTCTATATTAACGACACATCATATACAACCTTGGGTCTGAAAGGCATGTGTTGTGCGCTACACGCACATCGAGTCAGCGATAATACGAGACAGCTTTACCTGCTCATTTAAGTTCAACAGCATTAGCAATCTCGCTGGTCCAACTAAACTGCAGTAACGTGAACAGTTGCAGTTTAAACATAGAAAGAGACGAGTAGAGGAACAATATAGCTCCGAATGTCGCTTCTTTTGTAAACGTTCATGAAGAAAATAAATGGGTTAACGTACAATATAATTTTAAGCGTGTACAAGTACCTTCTGAAAGAATGAAACGTGTATGATAAAGCGCATAAACGAGTAAAATTGAAACTAAAAACAACAACAACAACAACAAAAAATGCTGATTTCTTGGTAAGTAGTTCGGCTAACTAATGTTGAAACTAAAAACAACAACAACAACAAAATGCTGATTTCTTGGTAAGTAGTTCGGCTAACTAATGTTGAGAAGATAGTGAACCGAACCGACCCCTGGAGAAAATAAACTTATGCAGAGAATAACCAAAAGGTGGTTTTTAAAGGATCCTGAAGAAACAAGGAATACGAGATTTGGTATGAAGGGAATGTTTGTGTGTGTGTATGTGTGTGTGTGTGTGAGAGAGAGAGAGAGAGAGAGAGAGAGAGAGAGAGAGAGAGAGAGAGAGAGAGAGAGAGAGAGAGAGATACTGAATTCTACGTTATATATTCGATTAATTGATTTCGCCCTTCATTATCATCATTTTAGTCGGGACCATAGATGGCGTCGTCAGGGATGACAGCCTAATAGTATCAGATGCTGTTTATATGCGCCATGCGCTGTGGATAGGATCGATTGGGGAACACCCTAGTCGTATCGTTGTAAGTTCGACGTTCATACTCATCCTAATTCCCATATCGCCTTGGCGCATAAAAAGATGCTCTGTCTACGTATCACGCAGAGAGAAGCGGGTGGGGGATTCGGTAAGGCGGGAGTGGCTATGCGGTTTGGACACACGGACGTGACGCACGCGCGCGGACGCGACGTGCTCGTCGATAGACTCGCTGTTTGTGCCAATTAGCCGGGGCCATCTGGAGACTGTCGGCTGAGAACAAATTCCCAAGTATTGGGCGATTGCCCACATCACTTCGATTTCTCTTCTTGCCCGGGAAGAGCCCTTGACTGCGGGCTTCGCTGTGGTGGGGTGATTGCTATTGCCCCCCCCCCCCCTCCCGCCGTTACTCTGTTGTTCCGGGTCCGTACGAAGCTACACGAGCCGCTAACAGCGATTGCGGTCGTCGCCGTGTGTTACGCATAAATGAAATGAATATTTACCTAAATATACTTCATTGTGTTCCCTCTGTATCACTAACATAGTACGTCAACATTTATTTCGTAGGGCATGGAAATTATCCTTAGTTTTGTGTAAAATGAGTTGTTATAACCGCCTTTTTTAATTTTTTGGTTATATTGACTGCCCAGACCGCTTATGTCCAAACAATTTATTTTATTACTCTTTTCAACAGTACTAGCTCCGATTCTCATATGCTCTCTGCTGAAAGTGGTAATGAAATAAATTGTATCAACATTAGCGGTCTTGGCAGTCAATATAGCAAGTCACACCAGATCTCCCCAACAAAGTTAAAGGTTTCTATTTTTTCGGCGTGACAGGCGAACTTAACTTCGAGATGTTACCAGTTTCACGTCTGAACTCTGACTCCATTGTTTTCCTCAGTCTGCGTGTGTCCTCCAGACAAGTGCTGTATTCTAATTAACTGAGGAATATTAGTAACCGATCGTCTTACGGAAAATACCGCGCAATCAATGTTCAAATGTTTGTGAAGCTTATGGGACTTAACTACGTGCTCATCAGTTCCTAAACTTACAAACTACTTATGAACTACCTTATACTCAAGACAGTACAAACATCCATACCCGAGGGGAGATTCGGCGTCGCGCATCGCAGCGTAGCGCCTCAATGCGCTCGGCCGCTCCACTATGTCACCGCGCAATCCCTTTCTTTTCTAGGAGCCAATCAAAAACTGCCGAAATGTTAATAACAAAATTTAAAAAATTATCAAAATAAAAATTACTAAACTTCAAATAAATATGTTTATATTAATCGCGCGTTTCCTCGTTAACATAAACTGACGAAACGTTTATTTACAAGTTTCCCGCACTATTCACACACACACACACACACACACACACACACACACACACACACACACGCGCGCGCGCGCGCGCGCGCGCGCGCGCGCGCGCGCGCGTTAATCATGCAGCTCTAAATAGATTACTCTAGTGTAAATAACGGTTTTGTTCGTTAGCTTACTTCCCCATCAGACATTCACACGCGTGACTAAACATAGAAATCTAATTAACTATTAATAACTTTAAAGTATTTCATACTATTGTGTCTTTATCAATATTAATTTCTTGACTTCAGTACCTGCTTCTGCATAGTGCTGTCGTCTACACTTCGAAACGTACACTACGTACGGCGAGGCCGCTTGCTACTGTACAGGCCTTTCTGAATACGGAAAATGTTAGACTGCTGCCCTGGCCAGCACATCCTCCAGCTCTCTCACCGTTTGAAAACGACTGGTCAATGGTGTCCGAGCAACTGGCTCGTCACAATACGCCAGTCACTACTCTTGATGAATTGTGGTATTGAATTGTTCATGGCCATCTGTACCTGTACACGCCATCCAAACTCTGACTCAATGCCCAGGCGTATCAAGACCGTTATTACGGCCAGAGGTTTTTATTCTGGGTACTAATTTCTCAGGATCTATGCACCCAAACTGCATGAAAATGCAATCACATGTCAGTTCTAGTATAATATATTTGTCCAATGAATACAGGTTTATCATCTACATTTCTTCTTGGTGTAACAATTTTAATGGCCAGTAGTGTCGTTCGCAAGTTATGGAACATCAAACAGTGGATACATTTTTTGGACCCCTCTGTATAAATTGAAATAAGGGAGAGATGCAGGACAGTTCATAACGGAGTTCACACGTCGTTATTTTAGAGCGGTAAGACGCCACAGGGCTGCACAAAGCGAGTGATGTGCAGGGGCTAGTAAGGAGGCGCGCAGTTCCCCGGCCCCGGCGCCGTGTGAATTCGTAATGCGGAAACCGCGGCCGCTTTTCTGGCGCTAATCGTACAAACGCGCCGCTGCTGCATTATTCACCGGTCCCGCTGCTGACGGGCCCACCACAGCTCGCTCCTACTCCGGCAATGACGGCGGACGCACTGCCCGACACCTCACTCGCTTCCTTTACACTCGCCGATCCGGAAACTAATGAGGCCCCACTGCAGAGGGCAAACAAATTTATGCCACCCACGGAGGTAACAAAAGTCATCGGATGGCAATACGCACAGATCCAATGGCGGTAGTATCGTGTACACACGGTATAAAAAGATCGGTGTAATGGCGAAGCTGTCACGGTTATTTACGTGAAAATGTTTCAGACGTGATTATGGCCGCACGGCGGAATTTAACAGGCTTTTAAACGCGGAACGGTAGCCACGGTGGAGTAGCCGAGTGGTCTAAAGCACCTCGCTGCGGAGCGCGCGGTTGCTCGCCGTGGAGGTTCGAGTCCTCCCTGGGGCATGGGTGTGTGTGTGTGTGTGTGTGTGTGTGTGTGTGTGTGTGTGTGTGTGTGTGTGTATTCGCACTTAACCCGCGAGGACTCGCGCTTGAGCATTTTGCTCACAGTAAATTTAAAACAATCGGCATTTTACCAATTTCAAATAGTCACGCCGGCCGCGGTGGCCGAGGGGACTGAGGCGCTCCAGTCACGGTCTGCACGGTCACTACGGTCGGGGGTTCGAATCCCCCCCTCGGGCATGGATATTTGTGCCGTCCTTAGTATTAGCTAGTTCGTAAGTAGTTTGTAAGTTTAGGGACTGATGACCCCGTAGTTAAGTCCCATAAGCTATACAAACATTTGAACATTTTTCAAATAGTCAAATATTTGTGTTTTCTTATAAACGCAACTAGAAATACTTTTTTAAACACATTAAGTACATCAAAAACTTTTCGTTGTCAGAAAAATGCTATACACGCGACCGATCGCGTAACTTTTAAACGCGCGATTTCTCGCGGGTTAGAGACAGAGAGCAGCAGCGTTTGCGAAGAGTTGTCTGGGCTAATAGACAAGGAACACTGACGACGTAGTGTTTCACGGCGAAACATCATATGATACTCTTCTCGGGTTTTCTGCCGAATTAAGACTCCTATAAATTAGGGCTGAACTGTCCGCCATTTTTTCCCCAAACTGTATAGAGTTGCCATGGTCCGGACGAAGCTCACGCGTTATGTTGCGTTTCATTCAACTCGCTCCAACTCGCAAACTACTCACTGTATGAACGTGGAACTTTGATCAATGTGTTCGTTAAGAACTACACTACATTTTCATTTCAGGTTTATTCATCGTCATCATCATCATCATCATCATCATCATCATCATCATCAGAGACTGATTATGCCTTTCAGCGTTCAGTCTGGAGCATAGCACCTCTAATAAAATTCCTCCATGATCCACTATGCACAACTTGTTAAATTTAAAAGTAGCAAATTACGAACGTGCTGTGTATATATTTCTATGTAATATTGGATTTCAATTTTTCAGTTACATGAAAAGATGATTCTAAATCTTTCAATACAGAATGCTTTTATTATGTCAGGAAATTAGAATAAGTCAGTTCATTAGATAGTGAAGAGATCCTTGGTATCTATCATTTTCTAGTATTCTCGCATAAAGCCCTCGTTAAATCCAGTAAGTTTCGTTCTCTCATATTCACAGAATATATGACAACTGCGAATGGGCTAAGCTGAAAACGTGTACCCAGACGGATCTCCTCCTTTCTAGGCAGTTGCGCTGACCACTACACCACTGGGGACACAGAGAGCACCGTACCTGCAAGGACTACCTAAGCATGTCAGATTCAAATTCCCAGTCTTAACCTGCCCACAGTACTCAAACTCTTAGTTTTGAAACTAATTCCCAGTAGTGTAGTGGTCAGCGCAACTGAAAGCAAGAGACCCAAGTTGGAATCCCGGCTGGGTACACATTTTCAGTTCTGTCCATTCGCAGTTGGTGTCATATTCTGTGAATATGAAAGAATAACTGCAGGATCAGAAGTGACGTCTGTTCTTTCGTATCTGACGCCAGATGTGTATGTATAAGTTTCGTTCTTTTGATGTCAGGCTATAAACTAAAAGGAATGTAGGCCTATTCCTACTACTTCTTGAAAACGGAGTTTTAGCTCCGAAAGGCGTTGGACAACAAAAAAGGAAATAAACATTTGTGACTGATGAAGGAATACGCTGTACATCAACTAATAAATCCATAAAGCTACTTTTTTTTTCAATAAATTAAATCTACACTTCCGTGGATAACGCGATAGTTAATGAAGTTTCGCATAGCAACCATATGGCGAAATACGCCCTTCTTTGCATGTCATCATTTGCCAAAATATCATTTTGATAGTCTAATCATCTATAAGATATCTTACTACCTGTGAGTATTAACAAAATGACGCGCACTTCATCACATATAAAGACACACAAAGTTTTAAGTAACGTAAAAATTAAATTTTTTTTCTCGAGTAGTTTTTAGTAAATCGTTTGTGAAAGATGGCAGGGCATGCGCCTCTATGCTGTTAGCGGAGCGCGATTTTAACCATGTTGGGGAAAACATGGCAGACGATTCAGCCTGGGATTACCAGACAAGCAACACTATGTGAAGTAAGCATAGAAATTACGTGGGACTTAAGGCTAACCTTTCTCTTTAGGAGAGAGCGGCGTAATTCGGCGTCAATGGGCTGTGGCAGCTAAAGACCGCCTCTGCTGGGCTCGTGAACATCACAGTTGGATCCTAAACGACTGGAAAACGGTGGCTTTCAGTTTATAAAAGCTGATGGTAAGGTTCGAGTGTTGGGTATACCCTACGACGCCATGCACATAAGTTGTTGACAAGGCACTGTGCAAGATAATGGTGACTTCATAACTGTGTGGTGGTTTGTCACCATTCGGTTTCATCACAATGGAGGAATACAGAGTTATTTTCACGATCTTATAGATATGTAAGCAGGACAATGAAGCTGTTATGATTATTATTCGGTGTGAGAGCGTCACGTATGTACGAAGGCATGACTGCGTCAGGTGCCACAGGCCTGCAAATTCGATACTCTGAGAACGCACACCCCAAGAGCTAGGCTACATAAGATGTAGACGTGACTATACCAGTAAAAATCATAGGAATCCTGATTTGTACAGTGGTATAACCGATACGCTTGTTTCTATTCATGAATAGAGCAATCATAAATGATAGTGGTTATTTTTTATGGAACAAATGCTAGTGTACTTTAGTACTCCCTCTCATCCGCGACCGTTGCAGTATTTCGTTTTTGACGAACAATTTAGTAGAAATTTTTTTCAGGACACAAGACAATAAGTGATTAAATGAAGCAGCGAACAAGTCGCAAGAGCTCTATTTTACGTCTAGGCGCTCAGCAGGTTGTTTAGGCAGTGTTTCAGCAGAGAGAGACAGTTGAGCCCCCTTCCAGTGGCTTCGGAATACGCACCCAGAGAATGTAATGCAGCCGGTAGCAGGCCGGCTCGGCGTCGAGCGCATAGCTTTGCCTGCAGGCCACGTAATTACTGCCCTAATACATATTTGATTTTCATTTTTAATGCCATCAGCTCACAGGCCCTGGCGTGTCATTATCCAAACGAAGCGCACCACGCCACTATCGTAAGATCGAAAAATGAAAATTACACTAATGACGGTGCGGACGACTGGAGCAGTTTTTGCCGTTTCGTGCGCACAGCGTCCTGGCTACGACAGTGACAATTGTTTTTCCGTGTAGTTTAACATGTGCCCGCTATGGTTATACCTCTTCGACCCCTTATGCTTGGTGCACGCTGTGAGCTGTCCAGTGTGGTGATAGCGCGATACCTGAAATGGAATCACCCGACCTGGATGAGACTACGTAATTCCCTTAAAGGCGTTGGAGATCAAACAAAAATGGACGACCTCAGGTAAATTATAACCCGCTGGGTGGTAGACGCGTAATTCAGACAGTAATTTTGTTTAATGTTCATAATTTATTCTCGCTTTTTCGCCTTTACGATGGAGTTATCCACACTGAACATGGGCTTGGCTACCTACTAAAAGATTTGAATCACCGAGCGCACATCATCGCGATAGCTGGGGCTCAGTTTTAGTACAGATAGTGGCGTGCACACATCGTAGGTAATCCAAGACTCAGTTTTCCTTACATGATTCTTTTTTTTTTTTTTTTTTTTTTTTTTTTTTTACACGATCTTAGTCTGATAGACACCACATACCAATTATTCCACTTCCTGTATAGTGGTGGCACTATGGAGTATATTATTTTATACATTGCTCATTATTTCCAGTCAATGTAGCGATTTTTATTGTCATTCGATACATATATTTTTACTTGAATTCTGTAACCAATTTATTGAAGTTCTCACTCATAAGACTTTTCAGTTTGCCATATCTGCCTCGCGACTACTTCTAATGATAACGTTAACTGAATAACCGTAACAATATTTAAGCGTGCTAATCACAATTTCAACTCTAATATGTGAAACGTTGTCAATTCATGAGAATTTGATTATTCATCTTTTTTTTTTTAAATATCCTAATATTTTGTTCGCGCGTCTATTACTCCTGGACAATGAAATCATTGTTTACATAGACACTTTTTTAATTCACCTGTTTCAAGTTTTAAAATTTCTACCATTTCGTTCAATTCCATATTGGAATTCATTCAGCAGTGCTGTTGCGAGGTAACATCCGTCCTCCAGTATCTCTACTTCGTCAATTTCATTCATTAATGTCATTTTTGTGATAGATAAGATTTTAGGTGTGCAGCTAAGATAGTCACCTTTACTCGGATTTCTAATTTTAATCCTTGAGGTACCACCTTTCATGGGCGATCTGCCTATGCTGCGATCGGGAATTGTTGGTATAGCGCCCTCAGCCGAATTCGCTGCAGACCATTCAACCGATCCATCTATCACACAGTTAATTTCGTATCACGATTACTGTTCTACATTCTTTTTTCATGCAATTCCTAATGTAGGTGGCAAGGGCATATCATACTGGTTTCAGCACCAGATACAGGTGTTTCCAAAAGATATTCCTTCAGAATTTCTCATTCTACCATTGTATCTGACCAATAGCAATCGCCTTTGTGCCCTACTCTTCAGTAATACTGTAATGGCGGTAGGCAGCATGGTAGCATTGTATTATCGTTTTCTGCTGTTCTTGGAAATCGCCGCTGTGGCGCCCGGCATAGTCATTCTCGGTGACTGACTTTAGTCAGGCTCACTCCTATCTCGTCACTGCGGATAGATAACGGGAGCAGTTAATTCATTACAGCAGAGTGAACGTCGGTGTCGCCGTGGGCTTATTATTGCCGGACCCGTTCATTTCCATAATTGTTAATAATAGAAAGTGAATGGTTGCATTATAGAAGCGTCTGCATTATCTTGGCGCGTTTTGGCAATCGCTTGAGCTTTATCAGATAAATAAAAGAGTGCGCTTTGTCGCCGTGTGTGTCACGCTAAGGCACGTTCAGTACAGGCACCGCCAGGGAGCTACAAAAAAACATTCCAAATAATGCACGGCTAGATCTGAAGGCTGCGTGACTTCATACCAATTAAACTTATCGTCGTTTACCCAAGTGTGTACCAATTTGCCTACCCAGTATTGTCCGTATACGAAACATAATGCGGAAAACTTTTTTTCACTTTCATTGTGCAGGGGAGTGTGCGGTGATATGAAACTGTCTAGCAGATTAGAACTGTATGTATGGGTGTGTCCATCGTCCTTAGTATAAGTTAGTTGAACTCTATCGCGGGCACACTTTTTGTGCCATCTCAGCAAAGCTAATTTTTTTTTGTTTTGCATTAGAAGTGTGATCAATTTATGCTTAAAGTCTGACAATTTTATTTTTGTAATTTATGCCGAATAACTATGGTTGTACGTATACCACCACAATGCCTTTGTGAGCTATACTGTGTTGCCATTACAATATTTTAAACGTGATTTTTTTTTACTTTATTTAAAAAATACATAGATTTCAAGTTTACTATTTACAAGTAGTATTTCCTTCTCAACGAAATGTTCAATTTGTCGTCATAATCTGATGATTGAGTGAAGGCTTTCACGACCGGTTGACATATCTATTCATAAATCCTTTGGGTTGTATGGCCATGTTCTAAGAAACTTGCTGATTCCTTACGTTTCGTTCGATGCTGCGCCAGAAGATATACGAACAAATATCACCACAATGTCTTCCGATAACAGTAGTGATCCTGCGATAGGCATTGTTGTAGCAGTTTTCCTACACCTGCTACAGTGTATTACCCCAAAATGCCAGGCACATACACATATGGTGTAACTTTGAGGTATTCCTAAGATGGTTGTAAATATGGTTCCTAAGGACCACAAGAGACAATGTGGTATATGTATGCCTCAAGGCCCTTTCAATACAGACTTTGGTGCTAAGCATACTCCCCAAGAACACCGAAAAACAGTTATTTGGTGATAAAATATACTTCCCACAGCTCTAAAGGCTATATTTAACAACAAACGGAAACCAGAGGTAGTGCAGGCCAAGGGACTTAAGACCATAGCAGTTTGGTAGAATGGGTTTATAAACATCTGAACATTTTGCAGTAAAATAGATTCAAAACATTGTGGAAACGCCGCCACATGCAATATTCACTAATATTGACGATCTTAATCTTTACGTATGTACCGTTCACTAGGATTTGTCCAACACACACCGCTTTCTCTCTATCAATAATTAGACGTCCGAACAGGACCTACCATGTAACACCACGTTGTGGTCTTCAGTCCGGAGACTGGTTTGATGCAGCTCTCCACCCTACTCTATCCTGAGCAAGCCTCTTTACCTCATAATAACGGCAACCCACACCCATCTGAATCTTCTTTCTATATATTCGTCTCTTGATCTCCCTCTGCGATGCCCCCCTCCCCCCCCCCCCCCCACACACACACACACACACACACACACACACACACACACACACACACACACACACACACACAAACTTCTCTCCAGCGCTAAATTTACGATTCCTTGATGTCTATCCCCTCTTTTAGTCAAGGTATGCCAAAACTTCCTTTTCTCCCCAATTCTGCTCAGTTGCTCCACATTAGTTACGCGGTCTACCCACCGAATCTTCTGTAGAACCACATTTATAAAGACTCTACCCTCTATCTCTCTAAAATATTTATCGTAAGTGTTTCACTCTCGTACAAGGCAACACTCCACACAAATGCCTTCAGAAGAGACTTACTTACACTTAAATTAACAGTCAATGTTAAGAGATTTCTTGCTTTCAAAACCGCTTTTCTTCCCATTGCCATTCTGCGTTTTATATCGTCTGTAATGCGACCATTATATGTTATTTTACTGCCCAAGCAACAAAACTCATCTACCACTTTTATTGTTTCCTTATCTAATTCTTCAACATCGCCCGATTTTCTAAGACTGCATTACATCACCCTTGCTTTGCTCTTGTTAATATTATTCTTACACGTTCCTTTCAACGTACAGTCTAGTCCGTTCGATTGCTCTTCAGGTGTTTTGCTGTTTCTGGCAATTACTATGTCATCCCTAACAATTACTATGTCATCAGCAAAACGCCATGTTTTTATTTCTTTACCCTAGCAATATACAAGGGTTTACCTCTCTTACTTGCAAGCGCTAAGCCAAAAATCACCGGGTTTGTGGTATTTTTTTAACTGCCAGTGTATATCAGGAGCTTAATATGGATTGTATTTCTATGTTAGTGTATTTCAGTTATAACACGTTTCGCTGTGACAAGTCTGACTATTAACTTACAAGTACTAACCAGGTAACTGGCTGGAGTCACAGTCAATATCATAACAACGGAGCAAGACGCGTGGAGTTAGTGAGGCGCGGTTCAGGCATCTCCAAGGGATGCCACGTCGTTAATTCTCTGCAGGTTCATCGCGGTGTGTCCTGTAGCGCCACAATCTAGACAGATTCGTAGTCTGGACAGCGGAAGTGGGCGGAGAAGGGGAAGACGAACAGAAGCAAGAGCGGGAGCGAACGGTTGGCCGGAGACAATTATTGTTGTTTGTCCAAGTTCACAGAACGAATTATGAGTAAAGGCACCGGCGCCTTCTGTTATTTGTCTTTGTTATTGGAGTACCTAGACGGCAGATTGTTTTATTTCTAAATGGCCGAGTGTTTAACAAAATAGCTGGCAGCAGGTATGGGCGAGCAACCGCGTGCAAAGAAATAGGCCTCCCCCGAGAAACAACGCAAGCGGCGGATAAACACGCAATTTCCAAGATTAACCGCGCTGACCCGACGCGACAAAGCCACAGCTCTCTCCCCAGCGCCAGTCACCCCGCAAGATGCGCCGTGCAAGTCCCCAAGCTTCGTCTGCGTCATTTCTCTAAACCGCGGCAGTTAATTAAAGCTTCATGTTTGCTCGAGAGACAATAAAAGCGTATAAACTAAAAATCTACATAGTGTTTCCGTATGAGCGTGCAAAAACATTAGCAGGACAGACAGGTAGGCAACCTAGAGTCGGAGAATCCGCATCATGAGAGTTGGGAGTGAACTACTATTCAGTTTTTGAATTCCGTACAGGAGCAATAGCGTGGTGTATCAATGATGTCCAATAGTTACACCGGACTACCTTCAGCCAGGTTTACAGGTAAAAAGAAATATTAATATTCGGCATTTTATTTATTCTTTATCATGCTGTAAAGAATATTATAAACCTAATGTATTCTTTCTGATCGAAAGAGGAGGGAGGACGGTGGTTCAAATCCACCTCCGCCCATCCAGAATTACGTTTTCCGCGATTTCCCAGAGTCACTCTAGGCAAATGCTGGGATGGTTCCTATGGAAGGGCACAGTCGATTTCCTTCTCCATACTTATGCAATAATCCGAGCGCTCCGCCTCAAATGAACACGCTGTTAAAGAGCGTTAAACCTTGATATTCCTTCCGGCCGCGGTGGAGGGGCCAAGCGTTCCCAGGCGCCTAGCTGCAGAGCGCGCCGGTTCTCACCGTCGGAAATTCGAGTCCTCCCTCGAGCATGGGTGAATTTTTTGTCTTTAGCATAAGTTACTTTCAGTAGTTTGTAAGCCTACGGACCACGCAGTTTGGTCCGATAGATTTACAGACAGACTGATAACGAGAGTAGTTAAGTCTCATATTTACAAACATTTGAATTCTTCCTTCCTTTCTTTTTAATATACATATATATTTGTGAAATAAATTACGCTGTTCTTTGAGTGTTTAAGACGAGCTTACTGTCAAAGTCTAAAGAGTGTTTATATCTTATAACTTTTTTTACGATGTTGGGCTGAGCGATATTTGTTACATGGGGACAGGCGATTCAACATAATGAATACAACGCACACACAAGACGTAAAAGTCTTCAAATGGCCCAACCGATTTAGATGACTTTTTAATCCTGCATAATTCACACGTTGTATAACGTATAGCTTCTTCAGTCATCGGTTTATTCGTGATGTAACAGTTTCTTTTCGTATTTAATGTCTTTATTTTGACCTCGATAAAAACGAAAGAGGGGGGGGGGCAGTAATTTTCCGTCTTCAATGCACGGTTTATATTTAAACCAGAAAATTGGAAACTTTTATCCTGATGATCCTGGTCATCATTTAACAAGGTTGCGAAATTATTGTACTTGCGATGGTATTTGACACGTATGCAAGGACATCAACGTGAGCGAACCGCGGATAAAAGCGTTTTCAATATTTATAAAAAAGTTATTAGTAATGATGACTTCAAAGAAATACAGATTAGAAACTAAGTGTTTGGAATAATATTGAATAACCCTTCATAAAATTAATAAGCAAAGGTAACCGCTGTCGCTGTCAGTTAATAGGAAGTACATACCGTAAGAACATTTGTGTGTTTATAATTGAAACTTTGCATAAAATATTGAAAATTAAAGAGATACAGAAGACGTGCATTTCTCGTCAAAAATCTTACGATGAACTTTGAACCGCGTAAGTATACAACGAAAAAACAAGGGGAAGGGGGAAGAATAGCATGATTCGAATCATCGACCCGTAACTCAAGGGAACCCACGTCCTGAGAGGTATTCTTCTGTGGTCCATCTATAAAACTTCTTACTCGCGAAGTTTCGTTGCCTCACCTCTGAAGATGTTGCCCGCAGTAGGCAACGAAACATCGCGAGTAAGATGTTTTATAGATGGGCCACGGCATCTTAGCCCGAGCCGAGCGCTCTAAGAGCCTGGCTGCGGAGCGCGCGGTTGCTCGCCGTCGGAGGTTCGAGTCATCCCGGGGCATGGGTATGTGTGTTGTCCGTCGTTTAGTTTACCTAGGTTTAAGTAGTTTGTAAGCTACGGACTGATGACCACGCAGTTTGGTCCGATAGATTTACAAACATCTGAACATGAAATTAGCCCGAAAGATTTAATTAATGAAGACATGTGTTTGTAATTATTGCCACACAGACCTGCCAGGTCATTGCGCGTCCCCTTAAAATTTTTAAATTGCGAGTTACGGAGGGTTAAAGGTAATTTGTTGTCAATCCACCCCGATACGCCGCGGCGATTGTCGGGAATGTTCTTTCTATAACACGTAACTAAAAGTCCTCTAAAAAAAAAAAACTTCCAAATCTAATTTCTCTTGAATCTTTAAGAGTTGCATCGAATGGCTTTGGCTTATCGCCATTTGTGTTCTGAACTTTGTGTACTATAAGTATGAAAAAATACAAAAATTTGATACTCGTGTGGGCAGTTTGTCAAACCAAGTACATTCGAAAAATCCAGTTTTCTTTCTGGCGCCGCAGAAGCTGGGCGCTGATCCTCCCCGACGCTGACAGAAGAGCGTCGGCTTGGCGTTATTGGTTTTTCAAAAGGCGGCGGCGTCGTGACCCGACGGTAACGCAATGAGCCGGCGGCTAATCACATAGGCAGCGGCAGCGGCGGCGGCGGCGGGGCAGCGCCAAAGATCGCATCACTCGTCGATTGCGCCGGTACTCAGATTTATTATTTATAAGTAATACACGCGGACGAGCGCAATATCTTTAATGCGCTCTTTGATCAGGCGCGGCGACGCGGAGCGGTAATCCGCCGGCAATCACGATAAAAATGCAATCATAGCGGCGGCCGCTGCGGCGGTCTTCGGCGAGGATTACGCTTAATGGATTGAAGACACAACCGTACACGGTGTGTGCGCGCCGCGCCGGCTCGCGTGCGCGCTCTGCCCGCTCCAAAATATGTTACGATATCCGCCACTGCCACTGGCACTGCCGCTGCACAGCACACGTTGTTGATCAAATCGACGGGACACGGCCCAGTAGCCGACGAGTCTCAACTCCAAGACCCACGTTATAGCATTACATTACGTATCGACCAGGGATAAGTAGCAGAGAGACACTCGAGTTTTTCCCAGAAAGATGAACGAATTTCGGAATAGTAAAACAAAATCCGTACGTAGTGCCAGATTTGTAAGCTATACCGTTCGCCACATTATCGTGACTCCTTGCTGACAAGTTCTACATCTACATACATACTCCGCAATCCACCATAAGGTGCGTGGCGGAGGATACACTGTACCACTACTAGGCATTTCCTTCCTATTCCACTCCCAAATAGAACGAGGGAAAAAAAAGAATGCCTATATGCCTCCGTACGAGCCCTAATTTCTCTTATCTTGTCTTTGTGATCGCTACGCGAAGTGTAAGTAGGCGGCAGCAAGATCGTACTACACTCAACTTCAAATTCCAGCCCTCTAAATTTACTTAACAGAAATTCACGAAAAGAACGTCGTCTTTCTTCCAGCGATCCCCAATTGAGTTGCCGGAGCATTTCTGTGACACTCCCGCATTGATCGAACCTGCCAGTAACAAACCTAGCTGTTCGCTTCTGAACTGCTTCATGTCTTTCTTTAAATTTAACCGACAGAAAGAAGATGCTGTGATATGCAAATGATTAGCTTTTCAGAGCATTCACACAAGGTTGGCACCGGTGGCGACACCTACAACGTGCTAACACGAGGAAAGTTTCAAACCGATTTCTCATACATACACAGCAGTTGACCGGTGTTGCTTAGTAAAACGTTGTTGTGATGCCTAGTGTAAGGAGGAGAAATGCGTACCATCACGCGATCCGCAATTGAGTTGCCAGAGCATTTCCGTGACACTCACGCATTGGTCGAACCTACCAGTAACAAACCTAGTTGCGCGCCTCTGAACTGCTATGTCTTCCTTTAAACTGATCTGCTGCGGGTCCCAGACACTTGAGCAATACTAAAGACGTGGTCGTAGAAGCGTTTTATACGCGGTCTTCTTCACAGATGAAGTACATCGTCCCAAAATTCTCCCAACAAACCGAAGTCGGCTGTCCGCCTTACTCACAACTGTCCTTACATGTTCCTTCCATTTCATATCGCTCTGCAATGTTACGCCTAGATATTTGAACGACGCGACAGCATCAAGAAGCTCACTACTAATGTTGTATTCGAACATTATGGGATTGTTTTTCCTACTCATGCGCATCACCTTACATTTTTCTACATTGAGAGCTTGCTGCCATTCGCACAATGCTATCGAGACAAATGTGTAATGTTACAAAGTTCTTCAGTACGCCAGCGTAATACGGCGCAGGAAAGAAACGAGGCGGCTGATATAACAATATAGGTACTCAATGCCCTTCTCCCTAGGTGTATGATTTTGTCTTTTTTACGACCCTCTGACTTTCCAGGCAAGCTGCTTGCAATTGCACATCATTATCTACACATCGATGATCAAATCGACGAACGCCCAGTTGAGTAACCCACAAGTTTTAAATCGAAGACCCACCTCATGTCAGCATGAATGTTTTACATTACATATCGACCAGTGAAAAATGTTCAAATGTTTATAAACCCTATCGGACTTAACTATTGCGGTTATCAGTCTCTAGGCTTACAAACTACTTAAACCAAACACACACACACACACACACACACACACACACACACACACACACACACACAACCTACAACGCTACCAAAGTTTCGCGGCAACTAATGAAAATCTTGTTTTCAAAACACATCAAAGTCGATTTTCTCAAGAATTTGTGGAGCTGCTTTGGCAGACTATTTGTATACCAGTAGTCGGCACTGTCCGAGTAATCGGCGCTTTAAATGTAGATTTTAAAATACGCATTTAATAGCTAAATAAATATGTCTTCTATAACTAATAACAGGGTCTCGACACATTTTGCACTGGCGATCACTGATAAGATATGTGCATATTATAAAAATTGAACTGATCGTCATAACATGGACTTGCGCATACCCTTATGGAACCGGATGGATTTACGTGGCATGTCATAATAAGTTACTACCAATATTGCAGAATTAAATAGGATTTAAATATCCCATTAATAAGTCGGTAACTGGTACACCTACCTACCCTACAACAAACAGAGATACAAAATTCTGAGACCCATGTGGTCTCATTCTTAATGAATTCCAAGAAGCTTTCAACGAAATTTACGACTATTTCTCCACTTTTTCTCAATTGCACGCTTAAATTCAAATATCCGACACATTAACTCAAAATCAAATGTCTGTGAATCTATCGGACCAAACTGCGTGGTCATCAGCCCGTAGCTTACAAACTACTAAACCTAGGTAAACTAACCTAAGGACAACACACACAGCCATGCCCCAGAGAGGACTCGAACCTCCATGGAGAGCAACTGCGCGCTCAGCAGCGAGGCGCTTTAGATCGCTCGGCTACTCCACCGCGGCACACATTAACTCACGTGTAGTTAATCAGACATGGGATTTCGAATTTTTATGGGTGAACTAACTAAATTACTGTCCATTAATAACGAAATATTTCTGTTGTTGTGGAAGGCCACCAAATGAAAGAAGAAACAGCTAAATTCGATTGCATTTAAGCAATAATAAGCATAGAAGTATAAAAGGCGAGACGATGAATTAAAGACTGTGCCACGGCCGGATTGAAGTCCGGGATCTCCTGCTTACTAGGCAGTCGTTTGGATAACCTAAGCGAGGCCTCTTTCATAATACTCGGCGGATTCGAATTTATCCAGTATTCCACAATGAACCCCCAGGTTCGAATCGTGGCCTAGACATAAATATTAATGCCTCGCTTTATGTTCATCACCTTCCATTTGTTGAGACTACATGTGTGTCTGGAAAATTAATTTATTGTTTGATAAGTATAGAAGAATAAGAAACCTTTTCACCGCCTCATAGAGATGAAAGATCTCGACTAGCAGGTCATTCGGTTCACGAGAAGTACACAAGCTACTAGTTACACAAGAAACGGGAGAGAGAGAGAGAGAGAGAGAGAGAGAGAGAGAGAGAGAGAGAGAGAGAGGGAGGAAGGTAGGGGTTTGCAAGTCGACGAGAGCAGAGCGGTGGAATGAAAGATGTCACAAAGGACAGAGCGTGGGCACAGGCGACGGGCTTACCAGTACAAGAATAAGGGCAGCGGCCGGTCTGAGGCGAGCAGGTCCAGGTAATTGCCTTGTATCGGCGAAGTAAAAGCAAACAGCTCAGAAATGTATGGGCTCGCGGCGGCCAGCATACATTTTTCAGCCGCAGTATATATATTTCGCCCGCTGCGAGTCTATTACGGCGTGTTTGCACAGACCGCCGAGATGGCTTATGCAGTACACCAGAGAGAGTTCTCCCGCTACACACACACACACACACACACACACACACACACACAGGGCGGGGAGGCCGACCTCACTTCAGGCCGAGTCAGAAACGACCGCTTCTATTAAATTGCAGGCAAAGAGAATAACGTAATGTAATATTTCTTTCTGTGGGCCGAGCCGCATAAAGAAAGGAGGGGGGAGGAGGAAGAGAACAGAGGCAGACGGGTTTTTCTGCCCCGTTTCGGCGGAAAGGTTGGCCAGGCAATTTGAGCCCGCGGCTTGGCCACTCGTATTGAGTGAGGGGGCGGCGAAGCGCGGTGCCCAAAAAAAGGAAGAAAAAAAACGCATCGCTGCATAAGTCATCACAGGGACCACCCCACCCCACTACCAACAGAACGCCTATTCCCCTGATAATTTGAGAATTTGTAACAGATTTCAACGCAACTGCGATACGTTACCTACGTTCGGAACGGATATTTAAAACAACATCAATGTCAAGAAGGGGAAAGGGCGGCGGTAAATGTATTTCTGGAAAAAGAGGGATGTCCCTTTGAAAATAAAGGCGCCGTTTCCAAAGTTACCACAATCGACTTCAATGATGCACGACTTTCGGTGAAAGGATTTCAGCACACGGGAGGGACAACAGACCCATATTAAGGTGATGAGTACAAGCATACAACGTTCAGAAGGTCGCTTCTTCACATGGGGCACCACACGTAAAAATGCTTTTTTTTTTTTTTTTTTTTTTTTTTTTTTTTTTTTTTAGGGCGCACGACTTCTTAGGTCTTTAGCGCCCAGATCGGAACAGAGATTCGCTAGATCTCGAACGTAAAAATGTGTCGATAGGAGACATTTTATCCAATAAACTCAACTTTGTCCGAACAGTCCTTGAGGGCGAACGGCACCGACCAACCGCCCAGTCATCGTCAGCCCATAAAAGCCAATGGATGCGGATATGACGGAACTTGTGGTCAGCACAGCGATCTCCCGACCTGTGTCAGTTTTCGTGACCGAAGCCTCTGATTCTCTATCAAGTAGCTCCTCAATTGCTCCTAAAAAGGCTAAGTGCATCCTTAATAAAACTTACACTTCTCTGGCACAACCAGGTTCGTTTTACGAAACCATTTTTCCAAGTGTTGAGCCGAAAAATGTCACTAAGCATATCGTAAATAACACGTTACATTTATCACGTTGAAACTTCAGAAACTCAAACAAGGAGACCACATGGGTATCGGATTTTAAAATCTTTTGATACTTACGGTACGTGAGGTTCAGAATTCAAATAATCAGCCAAAACCATTCGACGCAACTCTAAAAAACTATCGAAAAAATCGACTTTCAAGTTATTAAAGTACACGTAAGTACCAATAATTAAATTCGTTGTACCATCTGTCGGTGTAGTGCAGGTAGTAGCATTGTGGCCTAACAACCATGGAGTCGGAGAGGGATTTTATATTTTTTCGTTGTCTTCGAAAACTTACGCAATTTTAATATCTAATCGCAGTTTCTACGAAAAATGCACGTATTTTTGTGTATTTTATACAATTTCATAAAAGGTTCTTAATAAAGATGGTTTCATTAAAAAAAACATAAGTGACTGGCTTCACTATTAGTTGACGAGGGTCGTCTTTGATTGTTCAATTTGTGAAGAGTTACGAAGCTTTTTTTGGAAAGTTATCTTCATAGCTACTAATGGCTTCCCAAGTAGCTAACCCACTGAATCATCGTTTTAGGTGACGATAACGTGTTCAGCTCGTCTACATACACTAAAACTGATACAATACGTGAATTTAACTTCCTAATATGTTTCATATAACTGAATTCGAAAACAACGAAAAATATGTCATCACATAGCGGGAATCGAACCACCGACTCTACGCTTATGACGCCAGAACGCCATCACCTGAGCTACACCGGCAGACAATGCAACTGATAAAATTATTGGTACTTACCTTTACTTGCAAAACTTCAAAGTCGATTTCTCGACAATTTTTGCGTCGAATGACTTTGGCTTATTTTTATTTAAGTACTGAACTTCACGTAGCATAAATACAAAGCAATTCTAAAATCCGATACCCATGTGGTCTCCTTGTTAAGTAGTAATCGCGCCCGACGTTGCGAGAAACTGTCTGTCTAAAGTGGCACGACTGTTCATTTACACCCTATCAATATGGGTGATAAAACTGGTAGGAACCGATTATACTCACGTATGTGCGTCAGCAATTTGTAAACCACGTTGAACGGTATTCACCATTGTTATGTTCCACTGCAAAATATTAACTGCGACAGCTGAGCAAATCCATTAATAATTAATCTTGACGTCCATATTGACAGTACAACATGGTATTACAATTATCAATTCCTTTTGAGACAAACATAGACATCTCCGTAATGCAGGCGCAGTGAAACTCATTCAAGATTTAAGAAAACGTGTGTAAATGACTATAATAAACTGAAACCAGTTGTATATGTAATGTATCAACAAATATCTCATAATGAATGTTACAGCCTGAGTGAAAATATACATTTATTCCGATGGTCCAGCTCCGTCATATGGGAAACCACTAGTTCCGCTAAGCAATTCATCGCAGTTTCAATACCATCTTAATATAAATTATCCTGTCAGGCCATAAAAGACGTTACCTAAACAGAAATCAACAGAAGTTATAGATGGACGTGTACTAATTCTGTGCAAGGAACGAATTTCCATCGAGGTTGCGAGCGGGATTGCATATCTGTGTGGAGCAAGAAGAATGTGGTGCTTTAGGTCCTCCACACAACTAAAATTAAACTGAGACCATTTTATTTATACACAATGGTCTTACATTTAAAGTGACGACGACATTGTACCGAATGTACCTGCCAACGTTACTGTATTCATGTACAAATATCAGAAGACGTCAACGAGCATGTCAAACGTGTCAAATTATAAATAAATATTACGTTAAAAAGTGATCACATGAAGGTATGCGATTACATAAACCGTTTTTACACTTTTTTCGGATGGATGAGCCATCTGTCCTACCACAGTGCATATACAGCCTTTCGGTAAGTAATATTCACAGTTGTCTTCGTTGACAAGTTGGAACCCCACCCTACCACACCGTTCCCATACACATACCTGTTTTTGAATGGATCAGGCATTTGTTCCACCTTTAATCAGATCACAACAGTGTATATACAACAATTCGGTAAGTAATATTCACAGTTGTCTTCGTTGGCGGATGTGAGTAGCTGTGTTCGTTGACGGATGTGAGTAGCGATCTTTATTGGGAGGGGGGGGGGGGGGGCAGGGGTTTGGAGAGGCGAAACTACTGACGTCATAAGCGTCCATGTCGGAACCTATTAAAAGCAAGAACTAAGCAGAGGCAAAGGCGAAAAGGCACAACACAGTCGGTCAACGTTAGGAGTAGACAAAGACAACCCTGGGGATGATGCCTCGCGGAAGTAGCCACGTTGATACAGATTGGACGGCGAAACCCGCCGGAGATTCGAGTCCTCCATCGGGATGGGAGTGTGGGTTGCCCTTAGCGTAGGTTGGTTTAAGTAGTTTGTAGTTCTAGGGACTAACGACTATAGCAGTTTGGTACAATAGGTTTACATTCATCCATCTATGGAAAAGAGTAGTCTTCAATCAAATCCAGAAACGATCGGAAATTGGACACACATTGACGGGGATTTTCACAAGTAGAGTCACCTCACAAATTAGACACTTTCCTTTAGAGCGAAGGAAGGGGGAGGGAGCGACCAAGGACTAAATGCAGTTTACAATGAGGGGGCTTTTTTTTTTTTTTTTTTTTTTAGCTTAATATTTAAAAAAAGTGAAAGATTCGGTGCTGACTTTCAGTATAATCTCCTTTAAGTGTATCACCAACAACTTTACATGCCGTCAATTCCTTGATACAATGCGCGATTCAAGAGGAAATCCACTCCACTTGCCGATCAAATGGCATTTAACCCGCGATGACTGCGCGTGAGCATTTTGCTCACAGTAATTTTAAAACAATCGGCATTTTACCAATTTTAAATAGTCAGATATCTGTGTTTTCTTATAAATGCAACTAGAAATACTTAGACACATTAAGTACATTACAAACTACTTTTCTTTGACTGTCAGAAAAATTATTGATACATCTGAAACATTGAATTAAAATTTGTGGTGCGGCCGGGAATCGAACCCGGACCTCCATGCTTACTAGGCAGACGTCTTAACCGTTAGACTACCACACCACTAACGATTAAAGCGCCTCGGAATAGTCTATGTACGATTTCCCTCCACAACACAAACTTTAATTCAGCTTCTTTGTTCCAAAGATAATTTGCCACTACTGCCAAGGCTCTCCATGCAGCGGAATAGCACCTCAGCAATGGACATGGTGGAACAATCCTGTTACAGTGATATAAATATCAATTAATACAATTAAAGAATCCCTGAGACGGATTTACGTCTCTAATATGTCAAAGACATTATTGATAGATCTAAAGCATTGAATTAAAAATGTCAGAAAAATGTTATACACGCGATTGATCGCGTAACTTTTAAAGGTGCCAGTTCTCGCGGATTAAAGTCTTCCTCCACTAGGATTCGAATCGTTTACGTCCAACTCGGTTACTACAACACGAAGGCGCGCTGAGGGTTGTGGTCTTCAATTGCTAACCCTTCACAATTCCCCGATACCACCCTCACCCCCTTCTTAACTGTACAGTTTTTTTCAGTTAATCTTAGGTTTCGTTTCCTGTGTTACTAATAAAACATCGACGGCTGGCTAACCCACGGTTAATTTACGCGCGCGAATCATCTGCCTGTGCCGACTGTTTCGGTTTGGAGCAGCAGGATTTCAGAGTCAGCTATAAAAACTTTATCGGCGGCGAACGCGGTGTACTGTACAAAAGCGAGCTTCTTGGCGTCCGGCGACGGCAGAGGACTCGGTGAAACGAGCCTTTTTTGTGGCGTGTCCGTGCGACCGACTGGCAGGGCGGCGGAGCCCGGCACAGAGGCGCGTCGCGCAGCGAAAACCGTCTGCAAAGCGGCGCACAGCGCCAGATTTAATCATCTCCTCTAATTAGCGGTGTGCAAACAGCTCGGGCCGTTCGCTCGCTCGCTCGCTCGCTCGCTCCCTCCGTCGGTCGGTCCGTCCCGACGCTGTTTGCCCGCGCCGCTAACAAGGACCCGCGAATCTGCTAGATTAGCGCTTACACTCTTCCCGCCGCCAATTACAGCGTTACTCAAACTAATCTCAATCAACAGCGGCCTCTCGCACAGCCGCTCCGAGGTCCGTACCGTATTAACCCGCCACGTCCCTCGCGGGAGCAAGCGTCGCTGCTTCTCTTTCCAACTTACAGTTGCAAACTGGAGAATTAAACCCCTTTAAAACTGTAAAAGAATGATACCGCGGATAGGAAGATTCTCCGGCTTCCTCTATTTGGCAAGAAACTTGTGCCAAAGGGTAGAATATATCCTGCTTGACGAATGAATGCCGTACAGAACTTACTATTTTCCACTTAGCATTAAACGCTAGAGAGAAGGTGGTGGTTGTTATGGTCTTCAGTCCGGAGACTGGTTTGATGCAGCTCTCCACAATACCCTATCCTGAGCAAGCCTTTTCATCTCCTCATAAGAACGACAACCTACATCCAGTTGAATCTGTTTACTATACGCGTCTCTTGGTCTCCCTCTGCGATTTTTACCCCTCACACTTCCCTCCAATGCTAAATTTACGATTCCCCGATGTCTAAGAATGTGTCCTACCAAGCGATCCCTTCTTTTAGTCAGGGTATGCCAAAAATTCCTTTTTTCACCAATTCTCTTCAGTATCTCTTCATTAGTTATGCGATCCACCCACCCAATCCTCAGCATTCTTCTGTAGCACCACATTTCAAAAGCCTCTATCCTCTTCCTGTCCGCACAGCTTATCGTCCATGTTTCACTCTCATACAAGGCAACACTCCACACAAATGCCTTCAAAAAAGACTTCCTTACACTTAAATTAATGTTCGATGTTAGCAAATTTCTCTTTTTCAAAAATACTTTTCTTCCCATTGCCAGTCTGCATTTTATATCCTCTGTACTGCGACCATCATTTGTTATTTTACTACCCAAGTAACAAAACTCATCTACCTCCTTTATTGCTTCGTTACCTAATCTAATTCCTTCAGCATCACACGATTTTCTTAGACTGCACTCCATCACCATAGTTTTGCACTTGTTAATGTTCATCTTATAAGCACCTTTCAGCACACTGTCCATTCCGTTCAATTGCTCTTCTAGGTCCTTTGTTGTATCTGACAGAATTACTATGTCGTCGGCAAAACGCAATGTTTTTAATTCTTCCCCCTGAACTTACATTCCTTCACCAAATTTCTCCTTGCTTTCCTTTATAGCTTGCTCAATGTACAAATTGAACAAAGGTATCACGTTAAATAGCAACTCATTTTAGTTTCATTGGTGGCGACCGGTTTCGGTTGTTTTAACACGTTCGCTGCCGTTCACGCTCTGGCGCGATGATGCTAGGTGCCACTTCACGCTCTGGCGCGTGATCGTATTTTGACAGCATCTTTTCATAGTTTTTAGCCACTGAATGTTTTGGTTTTAGTTTTCAGTTTTTATATGGTTTTTTATTTGCATTTCTATTTTTGTGAAAACACCAAATGAACAATATAAACAGTACATACAAGGTATTTCATAAAACATATGCTTATTTCTATATCGTCAGCAATATAAGTATGAATAATATAGAAACTAAGAAGTATTTTTTATAAACTGGTAACTAATCGAAATAAAATAATCAAAAGCTTGCTTGCTCGTTTACATAAGAATACAATAAATCTATCATGACATCATGAGAAGCGTGTGTGGCTCGTAGTCGGTAATGCAAACGCGGAAATCTGGAACCACGTACGTGTGCATATCACTTATATTCTCCCCTGAGTGACTACCAGAGTATACAGCTTTATTAGACGATGCCACTTTACAACAGCCCATAATAAGATGCTAGGTCGTAGCACGCGCTACAGCGTGAGCGTCACCTGACAAGTAATGTTTACACGCGTCAGAGCGTGAACGGCAGCCAACGTTTTAACTAGTGTCTGTTCAAAATGTTCAAATGTTTCTAAAGCTATAGGGTCAAACTGCTATAATCACCAGTCCCTCTACTAACAAACTACTTTAACTTACGCTGAGAATAATACACATATCCATGCTCGATGGAGGAGTCTAACCTCCGACGGGGAACAACCGCTCACTCCGCAGCAAGGTGCCTTAGGCCGCGCGACTGTAAACGCAACTGTTTTTGAAACGTGCTTGGCTTGTCAGATTACGACTTCTAAAACAATTTTCAATTAGTATGCACAGAGTGCCTTTTTCTACTGGGAAAGAGAAGTATAAATATTAGATTGAGCATTAATCTGTATATTTTCGTAAAGAAAAATAGCTATTGTGATGACTAAATCAGGAATTGTAACACCTGTTTTTCAGCCGTCATATTTGAGTGGCTAGGAAATCCCCTTCAGGCTTTAACATGTAAACACGACAAAGAAAAACGGTTTATGAAATACAGTTTTCGTCTTACGGAATGTGTGTTGCATGTAAACCTAGTCTCTCTCACAAATTGACCACACGCAAACTGTGAAACTTATGTCACTTCTCGACGTCAGAGATAGGCGCACTTCAAAAATATGTCAGTGCTATTGTGGCTGTTGCTGCAACCATATTTCATGTAAATTTATCCACCTTGTACGTTAAATTTCACAGCTTCATTCTTTCTTGATTAGATTATCAAGACGCATATCTAGTATCGGAAATGAGCTAATTCTAAAACGGTGTACAGGAGTTAAAAACTGTGATTGTTTAAACTTTCTGTTAAGTTCTTACTGTCGCGATCGTGCAAGATAGGACCACACTTCTATTTTGCAGTCTACATAGGATTTTGACGGATGTCCTGCACCCAGTGCTACTTTCGAATACTAACACTGTCCGGGTTTGACGCAAAATCTTTTTAACGCTGATATAATGCATTATTTCAAGGTCAGTAATAACCCGTTTTCTTAATATAACTGTGCATAATAAAAGTAGGCCTGAAACATCTTCCCAAACTTATTTTCCAAATTCTGGGAATGCCACAAAAGGGGCGAAGAGCGTTAATACCAATAAATTGCTGCAACAATACCCTGTGTTCTACTGGAAATCATATTGCTTTCGTTGCTGTACCAGAAGGCCTGATGGAATGGAAGCATTTTTTTTTTAATTATTATTATTGATTTCAATTTCAGGTTGTATCACCACATTGGAATACTACATTGAATTAGCGGCCTATCTTATTTAAATGTGTCGTCAAAATCAATAAAATAAAAATTACTTCAGTTGTCATTTATCAGCCTATTCTACCCTCACTTTCGACGGCGTTTGCAGCAGCATGGACTATCAGCTCGGACACCATGGCTTCGGTTACCGTTGACGGTGCATCACAGACAGGATCGCCTGCGATGGTGTACGCAACGACGAACTTGGATGCACGAATGGCAAAATGTCATTATTTCGGATGAATCTAGGTTTTGTTTACAGCACCATGATGGTCGCATCCGTACATGGCGAAATCGCGGGGAACGCACATTCGAAGCGTGTATTCGTCAACGCCATACTGGCGTATCACCCGGCGTGAGGTATGGGGTGCCATTGTGGTTACACGTCTTCTTCACATCGACGGCACTTTGAACAGTGGCCGTTACATTTCAGACGTGTTACGATCCGCGGCTCTACCCTTCATTCGATCCCTGCGAAACCCTACATTCCAGCAGAATAATGCGCGACCTCATGTTGCAGGTCCTGTACGGGCCTTTTTGGATACAGAAAATGTTCGACTGCCGCCTTGGCCAGCACATTCTCCAGATCTCTCACCAACTGAAAACGTCTTGTCAATGGTGGCCGAGCAACTGGCTCGTCACAATACGCCAGTCACTACTCTTGGTGAACTGTGGTATCGTGTTGAAGCTTCATGGGCATCTGTACCTGTACACGCCATCCAAGCTCTGTTTGACTCACTGCCAAGGCGTATCAAGGCCGTTATTACAGCCAGAGGTTTCTGTTCTGGGTACTGATTTCTCATGATCTATGCAAACTGCGCGAAAATGTACTCACATGTCAGTTCTGGTATAATATATTTGTCCAATGAATATCATCTGCGTTTCTTCTTGATGTAGCAATTTTAATGGCCAGTAGTGTATGTGGCCAAACTACTAAAAAATAATAAACCCGTAATATCAGCAAGGACTTCCGTAAGGCCGTAACTTTACCCTAGAAATCGCGATAATTCGTAAAAATCGTAATACTTGGCATGTATGCTCTACCACTGCGCTACCGAGCCACGAAGTAATATTTCAAGCTGGCGAAACAGCCTCTGGCGGCCACATTTGCGGGTTTTCGCAGAAGGCGGCTGGCTGCAGGTTTAGCGAGGAGCTGGCCATTAGGGCAGCTTAGCGGTGACGGGGTCCGTCCTTCCGGCACAAAGGTAAGCCAGCACCAGCGCAGCGGCGCGCACTAGGTTAGCCGGCGTGCATTATCCAGCACCTGGGCGGCCCGCCCAATTACCCGCGACCAACCGACTCTCCACTACTCACGATTTGCTCCGTCGTCCATCTCACACTCGGGAACCTGTCTAGCCCCGCTACTCTTCCGCCTTACATCTACATGAACAATCCTACTGCACTCCCGTACAGAGTGTAGAAAGAAAAACAGCTCAGTACACCCTCCATTTGCGCCCAAATCTAGTACCTTATTTCGCGAGATGTAGAAACGACGTACATGAGACATACAACAGTAGCATCACGGAACCTGTCCTATTGCACCTTATGACCAAGCTGTGAAGGAAAGCAAGGAGAAATTTGGAACAAGGAAGGAAGCTTAGGGTTCAACTTCCCGCAGTCAGCGTGGTCATTAGAGTCGGAGCTCACGCTCGGAATTTTTGGATAAGAATGGGGAAGGAAAACGGCTGTACCCTACCTAAGGAACCATCCCGACACTGGCCTGGAGCGATTTGGGGAAATCACGGAAAACCTAAATCTGGATGTCCGGAAGTGAATTTGGACCACTGCCCTCCCGAATGCGAGTCCAATCTCCCACTGCGCCACCTCATTCCAGGAAAAAAACCCATGAATATTAACAAAATGTATTACAATGCGACTTTTTTTTTTAATTATATTATCCTTAAGTGCTGCTACGTAGTTTTATTTGTTCAGGCAGGATAGTATGTGGGCCCATTTGTCAGAAAGCCGTTTTAACGATTTGTTCAGTCAGACTAATAAACTGTAAGAAACTACTTTCTAAAGTCTCACGGAACTTCCATTCTCCACGAGGGTCATTCAATGATCAATAATTAAAACGATAAAATGGTGTGGGGGGAAAAACTGTTGGTAGGCCAAGTTTAGTACTTTTATGGCTTTAAGTTGGTATCACTGGGATGAGCCCTATCAACATTGTTTCGCTTATCTATATCTATGAATGTGTGTGTGTTCGGTGTACGTTTATCACGTCTGAACCACAAGACATTAAGAGCTAACAATTTGTACAGTTACTAATGTCTACTCGGGGAAGGCTTTAGGCACGGTTTTATGGCGATCGGATAGCTATTTATCTATATATATATATATATATATATATATATATATATATATATATATATATATATATATATATATATATGTGAATGTCTGTTCGGTGTACGCTTGTGACCTCTAAAATACATTTCAAGATGGCGAGTCCGCTTGTAAGTTCCACATTAGTTGTACAACATTCTGTCATTCCGTACTTGCTGAAGGCGAGAACCAGTGAATCTATACTGTAGAATGTCGAAAGTTTGTGGTGAAGGTTGTACGAATAGTTAGTAGAGCAGCAGAAATGGTTGCGACTCGTTGACTGACTAACACCGTTCTGGCCGACCAGTTACAGTGTCAACGCCCTCACTTGAAAATTCCTGTATATTTTATTTATTTTTTATTACCTCGATCAGCTGCGTACAATGAACAACCAAGACTACACCAATTTGCTTTTAAACTAAATGAAGCCAGTCATGAGACAAACGTCGTGGATCTCAGAGGAGAGGTGCGATTCTCCGGCAAGACACGCCCTCATATTGCTCAACTAACCCGTGAAACCATCGACAAAATCGGCTGCCTCATTCGCCTTACAGTCCTAATTTAGCACCTAGTGATTGCCATTTGTTTGGTGCACTGAAGGAGGCATTACGTGGGAAGAGATTCAAGGACATGACACATTGTATTTCAAGATTGTATTGGAGGCACTGCTCGATAATAGCTGACTTACTTAAGCGTTTTTAGTAGTGCCCAGATGGTCCTTGCATTGTCCCTCAATTTTCCAGATAGTCTTCCCAACGTGAGGCGTGAAAGATTCGCAAAACATAAGGTACATAATAAACTAGTTGTTTTTAATATTGCAAAAAATACTTTTGTAACTGTGTTGAACGGAGCAAAATGACTGGATGCCAGATTTCCAAAGGAACATACCAATTACTCCGGATATTGGGTCAGTATTAAACATAATTGCGATTCTTGAGTACTCTGTCTCTGTCTTAACCTCTTTATCAGGCGTTCTACATTTTCATACATACTCCGCAATCCACCACAAGGTGCGTGGCGAAGTGTACACTGTACCACTATTCCTATTCCACTCCCAAATAGAACGAGGTTCTTGGTTTTGACTGCAATGCCTGTTCAATTTTACGATCTAAATACCCACCCCTTCGAAACATTATTCGTAAGTTGTAATTGTCTTTGTCAAAGTCGTTTTCTTGTGTAGACTTACTTCGGATAGGTCCACTTTTTTCTTAACTAAAAACATAGATGTATGGTATGTCGGCCTTCCTTTTCAAGTTCCTTTGTGAAGTATTATTAAAACTTACAATTTTTAAAGTATTTATTGAATTCTTCCAGTCCTTCCGTTTGAAGTGACCACAAAACGAACGGTGTCGTTCAAATATAGATAAAATCACTTTGGTTTGATCTTGGCGAATAGTAGTGCCATTGCTTGGATGTGTTAAGGTTCGCCACATTTTTGTTCCTGTAATATTTTACGTCTAAAAGGAAATAGGATGGCATCAGAATTTACTTAGAAAGTTCATTACAGCAATAGTCGAAGTTTTTATGCCATTAGTTCCAAAGATTCAGGTACCGGAACTTTAATAACGAATAAGACTACACCAAAACTAACCACGATTGCACTATCTCGAAGATGGCAGATTTGTGAATATGGTGTTCGCACTGCCCTAAATATAAGCTGACTGCAGAGCTTGCAGGCGACACGGTGACGTGAAAAAGTTTGTGGAAAATTGGTTTCAACATCGAGATAAAGAGTTCTATGCAGCAGGAATATTATATTGAAAAAGCATTGTTTTGTGAAAATAGGACAGTTTTTCCGCCACACCAATCTGTCTCTTTAATTCATGATCCCTCGTACTACATCTACATAGGATACTCTGCAAATCATCTTTCAGTGCCTGGCAGAGGGTTCATCGAACCACCATTATACTATTTATCTCCCATGCCATTCTCGAATAGCGCGCGGGAAGAAAGAACACCTGAATCTCTCCGTTCGAGCTCTGATTTCTCGTATTTTATTCTGATGATAATTTCTACCTATGTAAGTGGGAGTCAACAATATATTTTCGCATTCGGAGGAGAAGGTTGGCGATTGTAGTTTCGTAAGTAGCCCACGCCTCAGCGATAAGCGCCGTTGGTGTAATGATTCCCATCCCAGATCCTGTATCGTTTCCGTAACCTATCTCCCCTGTATCGTGTCAATACGAAACGAGCTGCCCTTCTCTGGACTCTTTCGATGTTCTCCGTCAAACGCACCTGATAAGGATCCCACACTGGGCAGCAATACTCCAAAAACGGACGGACAAGCCTAGTGTATGCAGTTTCTTTTGTAGTTTTGTTGCATCTTTTAAGGGTTCTGCTAATAGAACGCAGCCTCTGGTTCGCTTTTTCCCACGACATTACCTGCGTGTTCTTTCCAGTTTAAGACTGAAGTAATAGTAATTCATAGGTATTGCGGAAATGAAGAAATACGGCGACTACCTGGGAGCCTGTATGCACGGCTTTCCGCGACTGGTGGGCGAACAGAACGAGCCGGGCTTGACGCGATCGCCGCGTCCAGCTTTGGGAGTTGGCAGCGGCCGCGGCCGGCATATCGACGCCTACAGGTAGCAGCTCGACGCGTCAATCGCAGAACCGCAGCGGCAGCGGCGGCCCCAGAGACGCGGCTAACTCTGACAAACGACGCGTCGCTCTGCCGGAATGACAGCGCCTGCCATTTGTCAGCATTAATGCCGACGTGTGTGCCGGCCACTTCTTTTCCGCGGGCAGCGCCGAACACATGTGACCCACCGAGTCCCGAGCCTCTCTTAACAACAGTGGCAGCTACCGCAACTGTGGCGCGCGGATCAACTACACCGCCATCCAATTCGTCAAAGGGTGCGTGATACGCGTCACGAGGCTCACACCTACCTACGCAGCTCTCTGGCTATCCGCTTATTCCCAACTAGTGTAAAAACGGGAACAGAAAAGAAACCAAGCGGTCGAGATGCGGCGATACACAAGGATGTTGGCAATTTACCTCTTCCCATCCCAAATTTTACTAATTTGTGGACAAAATATTCCTTTGCATATTAATGGCTGGAATAGGAATTATTTGTTAGGACTTTTTTAAGTTTTTGGAGGTAAATTTGTGATGGCTCCATATGTCATAATTGGGCAGGATATGTTTCCTTTACTATAACTGATATTCTCAGACTGTTCACTACTAATTCTGACATTTTGACACTTTATTAATGCCTTATTCAAATTACTTTGTTTCCTTTATTTTAGATATACGAGGGGTGTGCAAATGGAATGGTACGTAACGACACTGTGGGTATAAATGAAGTCTTTATTCAAAAGTAATCACCCGAGGCCTGAGCACTAGTCTTGTGTAATTCGCGAACGACCTAGTTCGCAAGACCGCTCCCACACGCGAACTACGCGAACTAGTTCGCAGATCCCTCTCCTCTTAGTTCGTCCGCTCCTTTTCCGTAGACTGACGGGAACAGTGAGAGTATGCGAGAGCGCGCAGAATCGCGTGATTCCCTTCTGCCAGTTACCTTCATTTCGAGCCGAGATGCAGCTCAGCTGTTCATATTTTAATGTTCTTTTCTTATATTTCATTTTCAGAAGTAATTATTTATTTGAAAATAAGAGAAAATTGTTATAAAAATTGATTCTGTAGATGACATAGTTCATCGACACCGGTTTAAAAAAAAAAAAAAAAAAAAAAAAAAAAAAAAAAAAACCTACCGATCTTGGCTGAAGTAAGTGTGTTTTATATAAATTTTGATCGCTCTCCATCGGCATAATATGCAACTTAACTATTAATATTGTGGAACAGAAATACCAAGTGAAGTTTTTGTATTACCACATGCGTTGCTCTTCTTACCTCGCTCCTCCATGCCAATTTCAAATACCAGTTTCATATACCGCACACTCCGCTGCAGAGTAAAGGTTTCATTCAGAAAACGTCCCCTACGCCATAATAACCTTTTATCAATGTTTCGGGAGTACTAGTCCCGTAAGGGTCGCAGGAGAACTGCTGTGGTGTTTGGAAGGTGGTAGATTAGGTACTAGTCAGGAAACGTGCCCGGGTAGCTCCTTCGGCAGAGCTCCTGTGTTCAAATCCCGGACCGACACAGTTTCCGTCCTTTCCGTGATACAACAGTATCTAAGCGGCGAGATGCCTCCCGCTCTTCAGCAAGAGGCGGCAGCGCTACTTCAAGACGCGAGTCCGTGTCTGCGGAAGGGAGCGTAGACAATGGGGCGTCGCAAGGGACGGTGCAATAATTAGCCGGGAGAGAGAGAGAGAGAAACAGCAGGACAAAGAAGGGCGGCCGCGCGGGACCGAAAGAAAACACCGACGCTAATAATTAACGGCAGCGATACACGGCAAACAGCCGCGATTAATTAATTTTTTAAATTACCACCGCCCTCCCGGCCACCGCATGTCGACCGGCCAGCCAGCGCTTCTTTCTCCGTACGTGCCTCTCGGGCACGGCAAATACCGAGGGGCCGTAATTATGCAATCCATCTGGAAAGGACCCCGCTGTTTGCGGAGAGGCAGCCGGGCAAAGAGAGCGCCAGAGAAGAAAAGATACAAAAAGAGCCCGGCCCGTCGCGGAGACAGGGGACTCGTCCTGTGTCCGCGATCGCTCCTGCCACAGCTACTCTCTGCTCCTGCGCACCGTCTCGCCTCTGGACACGGACTCCCCACCGCGAACGCGGTTCCCAACCCTTCGGTGCTCTTAAGCTAGTCTACACGACGACACTAGGTTACGAAACTCGTTGCATGTATGTTTGTAGACACGGCGCCAATACTACACACTTCAGTTTCGTTGTTTTGTGAGTGCCGTAGTCGCCGTAAAGTGAAAGTGTTGGTAGCTGTAACAGTTGTGGCGGATATATTGCTTGTCTGTGTGAAGTCGTTGCATTAGACTAAACATAAAAAGAATAAGAAATTTGTTTGTAATCTTCTCGGGTCTGCAGCCGGATACTAAAGTCAACTTGACACAATATTTCAGCGGCGCAACTGCCCGCCATCCTCAGGTGTGCTTGCTGATAGACAATCTCGCCGGAACTGAGTTACCAGTGCAATCGGCGGCTCCTTTATACATCGAAGAAGGCCCATAGCGCGTGCGCAAGAAGTGACAGTGACTGCCCTCTGGCGCACAAGACGTACAGCGCTCCGGTGGTAGAGTCCGGCGAAATAGATAATCGATGAAAAAATTATTATTCAGATTTATGAAGTACCAACCGTTGTTTTTTAACATCTGATAACACCGGGTTCCAGGATTTACTAAAAAGGTAGCCTTTGTCTCTGTTAATCAGATTGTCAGATAACCGAATTTCTATGGATTCCTTTAAGACACAGTCCCAGTAACGAGATGCTGAAGCAACCATGTGAGTTTCGTTATATAACATTCTATGTCCCTCATCGAGACAGTGCTCAGCTACCGCCGACTTCTCGGGCTGGAGCAAACGTGTGTGACGATGTTCAATACATCTGTCCTGAATGGTGCGGATAGTCTGACCAATATACGATTTCCCACATTGACAGGGAATCTTATATACCCCGGGCTTCCTCAGACCCAAATCATCCATCACAGATCCAAGAAGTGCTCTCGTCTTTACTGGCTGACAAAAAACACTCTTAATGTCATTTTTTTTTTTAATTCTTCCTATCTTCGATTAAATACTCCCGGCAAAAGGTAGGAAAGCAACTGATTTATGGGTCTCATTTAATGGTTCAGGTGAAGGACCAAACTGTAAAGCACAGCGGATCTGTGTCAAGTTGACTTTAGTATCCGGCTGCAGACCCGAGAAGATTACAAACAGTTATTACGCCGGGAAAACCTTTGTGGTCAATAAAAAAATTTGTTTGGGTTCATGAATAGATTAAAAAAGACGTCAGCTCGGTTGCTCAGAGACCTTGCTGGAAGAAATTGTGATTGAAGACCCTAGAAATTAATCTAATCAACTTAGAATGTCACCAGAGCTGTTTACATTCCTTTTAAACGGAGTTAGTAATACAATAAAGAGACAAGTTACTGTTTTTGCGGGAAGCATTGTTACCAGAACTGAAATACAAATTGCATTACGTTTCTTGTCAAGTAGATATTCGTCTCTGCAGTACTTGTACCGTATTCCGAAATCCATACTTCGTTTGTATTGGTATTTCGAACTGGATGTATTTTAGTCTGTAATTGATTAATCGTCAACCCGTCAATATTTAATTTCACGAATAATTGCACGAAGAGCACTAACACACCGTTAAAATCGCACCAAAAAAAAAAGAGAACACAAACACCTATGCATCGCATATATGTTCAAAAACCGAATTATTTCTTCCGCCCCCCCCCCCTTTATGTTGTATTTTGTTCTGTATTGGTTATAACCTAGCCTAAAAACACACGCAATCAGTTTCGCCAAAGTTTGAAGTTGCTGAAACTGTTTAGTTTCGTCAACGAGTTGCGCGAACGCCTGCCGCGCATGCGCACTGGCCAGTAGAGCAGTTTCATGAAACCTAGTGTTGTTGTGGAAACTAGCCTTTACTTACTTTATTGCAAATTGGCAAACGGGGCGCACTTGGTGGTGCCGAACGGCTTTCATCTTCTAGGCAACGGCAACATGTGATAGTTCACATGACGACGACTACCGCATCACAAATGACATCTGACAGTAACATCTGACAGTAACATCAATGCCGAAACAAATGAAATATATACACAATATCTTTACAGACTAAACGGAGAAATTGAAGTGGCGCAGTAGTAACACAGTGGACTCGCATGCAGCCATCCTGAGTTGGATTTTCCGCGATTTTCCTAAATCACTCCAGCCAAATTTCGGCATGGCTCCTTTCTAACAATTTCCTTCCCCATCACTGACAAAAACTCTGAACGTGTGCTCCGCCTCTAATGACCAGTATGTCGACGGAAAGTAAAACCCTAATCTTCCTTCCTTCCTTTTTAAACGTAGAAAGAGTAGCACATAGACTAAATAAAATAGAACTCTAGCAGTACATCAAGTAGTATAAACCGTACCCTCATTAGGCGCCCAGTTACACCTGTAATGAAAACTAGAGGGACACAGAATAACTGTAAAACACACACACACACACACACACACACACACACAGCGAGAGAGAGCGAGTTTTTGTGCCCTTTAACAAAACCTGGACATTAGAACAGTTAAGTCAGGTTAAGACTACTCGTGAAATCCGTGACGCATAGTGTATTCTTGTATTAACAACGTTAACTGCCAAATACCTCGGAAGTCTCTTTAGGCATCTTTTGTTTTACTAACATACCGAATGATAAAGTGTTAGTATGGAAATGTTTTCTGAAAAGTGTCGGTTTGCACTCACCAAGCGAGGCGTGGTTCTACTTTTCCCAACACTCAGGGCAGAGGGTTTCACTAAGATTGGTGGCTATGTAATGTCAGGAATCTCAATCCCTTATTTTACCCTGATAAGTAAAATGTGGGTCGAAAAAGAAAAACGTTTAAGGACTTTTGCACTTGTTATTAACACTTACCTAGAGCACCTGTGCGAATACTTCGCATCGTTAATGGATGACAAAAAAAGGAGAAAAATGGAAGTTGAATGTTCACGCATACCTGTCTGCGGAATGTTTAAAAGCGCAATTGAAAGAGCTTGATCCGGTGTCATTAGGTCAGTAAGACAAACTGATTAAAATAATCAATGCAAGGACAGGATATCGCGTGTGAAAAAAGTAAATAAATAATAAACGACGGGGAGACTTAATTCTGATACTTGATGACAAATCTGCGAATGAATATCTTTCGTTTAAAGCAAAAATAAACCAAATCGGTCGGATAGAAAAGGTCTCACCGGCTGACTTCAGTTTACAGCAAGAACATCCCCATAAGAAATCGCGTTTGAATATAGAAAAAGGCGGGAGTTATGTAAATTCTGATGCTCGATGACAAATCTGTGGTTGAATACCTTTCGTTAAAAACAAATATAAAGGAAAGTGAGCCGCGAAGGGGTAGCCGAGCGGTCTGGAGAGCCACGTTAGGATCGAGCGGCCTCCCGTGTCGAAGGTTCGAATCCTTCCTCGGGCATGGATGCTTGTGCTTTCTTTAGTATAAGTTAGTTCATTAAGTAGTTTGTAAATGTAGGGACTGATGACCCCACTGTTAAGTCCCATAAGATTTACAAACATATGAAAGGAAATCGGCCGGGTAGTTTGGTCGGGCCGACTGAGTCTAGTTTTCGTAGATTCCTTTAATATATAAGATAGTGAATGAACACCAAGTTCTTGTGTACTTTACAGGTTTTATGACCCAAGGATAAGTTTATTTTTATACAGAAAAGGTGATGTTTTTCATCCGTTGAACCGAAACGTCAATTTTTCAGATCCTTTTTCTCTCTTTAATTGCATAACTTCGCCGACATGCTTGAAATTCCATGAGAATCCGCGATTTCCAGAACGTGAGGCGACCCTAGGTGTATGGATGGCATACATTTAATTGTTCATTTTGATGGAATCCAAAATGATTTGGATTACGAATAACAATGTACTTTTATTTCAATGAGTGAGGATAACACAAAATACATATACCAATTTTTCAAATATACGAATACTAATAAGCGAGGTCTAATTCAATATGTTTATTTGTAAGAGACAGGGTGGCTTGGTGGCTGAACAGTACTTAGATCACCTTTAGAAACAGTAGATAGATGAAGAAAATTGTAGTTTGCGGAAAACTAATTTTCCTTCACCCTTCACCGTCCTATCTCCCTTCTAAAGATTCTTGCAGTGAATCTCCGACTGACGTCTGCATTTCTTCATCTATGTCCATACTCCGCTAGCCACCCACGGTGTGTAGTGGAGGGTACTTTGCGTATCATTGGCACTCCCTATTTTTCCTATTGAAATCGTGTGGAGTTCGCGAAAAATAAAAAGGAAGAAGAAGGATGCGGTATGCTTCTGGGCAGGTTCCAATGTCTTCATCTTCTCAGTCTTTTAGCGATATACGTGTAGAACTTGGTTGACTATCATGAAAGGTATTCTCTCAAACTTAAAAGTTCACAGCGTGAAGCAGAACATCTATTGCACAGCGCTTGCACTGGAGTTTGACACAACCAAAAGGATTTCGCGTTTTCTAAGTGAACTTGTAATGCAGCGTGCAGCTATCCGTAGGATTTTCTCTATCAATCCTACCTGATACGGATTGCACGCTAATGAGCAATATTCAAGTATTGACGAAACTAGCGTTTTTTACGCTACTACCATTCTTGATGATTTCTTAGAATCGTTATCACAAGGTTTGCTTGTAGTTCCGTCAGATGATAACAGGTGAGAATTGCAGCAATACTGCAAAATAGGACCCACAACTTTAGGGTAAGGCAGTTTGTTTAATAGAACTGCTGCATGTTTTAAGTGTTCTGCCAATAAAATGTAGCCTTTGGTTGGCCTTCTCTACACCAACAGTTGCGTGCTTGAATAAATTACCTGGCAGTTTAGTGACACTGTATGTTACACTCTAGATGTTCTACGCCAGTGTTTGTCCACCGTTTCTCGCACCAGCGCCACCATAACGAACTGCTGAAAACTCCCCACCCCGCCCCCTGCTGGCGCCGGTCTGTAGTGCTAGCGGCCAGTTTACACGGCACGCGCGGCGTGCCCGATCGTTGCCGGCCGTACAATGCGGGCTTCGGAGGCGTCAGCAGCAAGAGCTGTGGCGCGTGCCGCGGCGGAGTGAGTCGCGGTGAACGACAAAGGCCTGGAGTCCCGCGGGATCGCCGTCAATTTGCTGCGGCGGGCTGGAGCGCTCCGCTTTCCAAAGACTGCCGGCAAGCTCCCGGGGGACGCGCGGATAAAGTGCCTGCTACCGTCATCACATCAACGCCCAGCGCAAACCACAAAGCTATTCCCGTAACCAGGCGAGACCGGAAAATGTCATCGATAAATATAACCACAGCGCCGCTTAAGGCTATTCAACAATCCCTTGGACGGGGATTAGCCTAAATGCCGCCTCTCTCCGCAGCAGTTATACAAAAATGACTACCTAAGCTAAGGCCCTCCAGTCTCTTAGGGAGAATTCGCTGCAAGAAATGACGAAGCCCAGCCCATGATTATGGTTATTCATTATCCTTCCCCCCCCCCTTCTCTCTCTCTCTCTCTCTCTCTCTCTCTCTCTCTCTCTCTCTCTCTCTCTCTCTCTCTCTCTCTCTCTCTCTCTCACACACACACACACACAAAACTGCGTCCTATCCCATTACTATATTCCGAAGCCAACTTTAATTCGTTTACATCAGTCAGTAGCGAACAGACTTTTTTAGGGGGGTGGGGAGGGGTGGGGGTAAAGTAATTTTAAGTAAATATACCATGATGTATGCCAGTTTTGATGCTGATATTCGAAGGATAAGTTTCCCTGAAGCCTCATTTACTTTACTGAGCTAAAGCATTATTATTATTATTATTATTATTATTAAATCACGAAAATATAGCTTGTTTCTTTATGTTTCCTACTCATGGGGGTAGGTATTGTTTTACCTAAAAGGGTTTCAGACACACTTATTAATTTTTTATTACTTAGATTATTATTTTGGTCCAAAATGTTAGCAAAAACTTATAAAACTACAAATCTGAAGTGGGCCGTAAATCACGTCAGTGGGATTTTTTTTTTATTGTGATCATTTTTCCCTGCTTGGGAGTCGAAATTATATTTTTGTATTGGAATAATTGTATGTATGGGGGAAGCAGTAATTGGTAATGCGACGTAGGTACACATTAACCCTCCGTTGCTTGCGCATATGACGCCCGTCATCCACTTGATTTTTGCACTCCATTTTGTCTGACTGGGCTGCAATGAGTTCGCGCCACTTTCAGTGGCTTTTCATTACTTGTTCCCCTGTCAGCCGCAGCCGTCGCAAACTTTCGATTGCTCAATTCGCAGTGTTTATTAATCATGCAGTGAAAGCTTTTACGACCGTCTGAAATAATTACTGTTGATTCTTCCGGGTTATGTGGTCGTGGTCGAAGAAACGTATCTGCTCCTGACGTTTCGTCCAGAGCTGCGCTGGACATCCTTAGAGGTGCTACTGGTAGCGGTGAGTTTCAAATGTTCAAATGTTTGTAAATTTTATGGTACTTAACTACGGGGTCATCAGTCCCTAAACTTACAAACTACTTACGAACTAGGACGGCACAAATATCCATGCACGAGGGGGGATTCGAACCCCCGACCGTAGTGGCCGTGCAGACCGTGACTGGAGCACCTCAGTCCCCTCGGCCACCGCGGCCGGCGCGGTGAGTTTTGCCGACTCCCACGTAGGGAAATATTGGCCCACTTTAGGTTACGGTAGTAACACTAAAAGTTGGCCTTTGCGATCGTCTTTTGACAGCTCGAAGTTTAAATGAAAATAACGGCTTAACCGTTCATCTGACACGAAAATGGAATAATCGAAGTTGTAGAGGAGAAAATTCTGTACGACTTTGCTCTCTCATGGATTTATTTATTTATTTATTTATTTATTTTCATATCTCGTAGCGTTTCAAAGATATTTGCAAAAATAACGGCGATTTTGGGATGTATGTCTGTCCGTAACGTGTTCCCCGTTTTTAAGACGAACCATTCAACCGATCAGCACCAAATTTTACAGACATGATTGTAGGTAATTTCGACTCCCACGTAGGGAAAAATGATCACAATAACAAAATAAGAGCAATCGGAACCGGATCGTAGAGATTTAGGTGTTCTTTTTTTTTCTCGCGCGGTATTCGCGAATGGAATGGTTGATATCAGTGGTTCGACGGACCCTCTGGCAGACAGTTAAGTGTGATTTTCAGAGACGGGTGAGCGGTAAGCAGTAAGTACAGGGAGCACCTGCGCAGAACGCGCCAGACGGCAGGCTGGGGCGCCGCCTCAGCAGCCAATCTTTTTGCCGCGGCCCGATGAGCAAACAAGCCGGGGCAAACACGCGGGATCTCGCCGCTGCGCCACGGGAAATCGTCCGCCCCCCCCCCCCCCCCCCCGGAGCGACGCTTAATGTAATGCATTTCTATCGGCGCGCTGCGCACCGCCGGCTATCTCACCGGAAAGTATTTGCCGTATTTAAATTTAAAAGCTTTTCCTCAAACATAACAGAGTCTTGTTTAATTTCGTGTGACTTCATGAAACATCAGCACAAACAAACACAATCTGAAATATGAAAAGAGAGCGAAAGGTAGACAGAGAGGAAAGAGGAGCCACCACCACCGCCACCGCCGCGTGCTCTCCCGTCAGTCAACTCGAGTAATGAAATTAAAAATAAGCCTTTTCGCGGAGGGGCTTTTTTCAAACGCTCTGCGAAATTGTGTATAAAAACGCAAAGACGCCGGTTTAATTAAATGAACCACAGAGTCAACATAATTGTGTAAAAGGGTGGTGGCCAGCTCCTTCGGTGCAGCTTGGCTTTCCCGCTCCGCCGCCAGGGGCGCCACGGTCGCGACCTGCGCAGCTAGGCGACTTGGGGATGCCGGGACCACCGACGTCCTCAACTTCGACGCGAGGCGTTCTCGACTCCCTGACCCGCGTCCACTTGCTGCTCTAAGATCTGTTCACAGATACCTGCATTTCTAGCGTCGAAGACACATACCGACGAGTCTAGCTGCGTCCAAAGACTGCTTCTCGAGCTCTTACTTGTTTAACCCTTTCGGACCCTCTGGCTACAAATGTGTACACAACTTCTACGGTGTTTAAGATGGTTCAGAACATCTATACGACACCTGAGTGTTCAATCATTTCGTCATGCACAATTACTGACACCTGCGGAAGATCACTATAAAAATATTAAAATGCGAGTGTTGCAGAGCGCAGCAGTTTGAGAACTTCAAAGGACACGGAAATTGTGTGTTTCTTGTATTCCACTGTATAACTGAAGTAGAAGTTATTTTGCGATGTAGATATTGAACGATCAGTTTATTTAGTACAACAGTTGGTACTACAAGATTAATTAACTTAGTTCGTAAAAAAAAAAAAAAAAAAAAAAAAAAAGAGAGCCTTGTTTCTCAGTACACGCGGTGTTGTAGAATGAAAATGGGTGCATAAAATGGCATAAATCTTGCTTCTAAAATCATCGAAAATTTAAGTGTAAAAAAGTCAGGTCTGAAAGGGTTAAGGTGTTGATTTATGAGAGTAAAGCCCTTTCTGTATGAGACGTGCAACACGTACAACGAAGTCGTCGTCAGCTGCAGCGCCGCTTTCGATAGACCGTCGAACTACAAAGAAGCGTACAAACGGTAAGCATTTGTTGAGTCGTCTGCTTCACGCGTCTACTTGCGATTGGATAGGGGATTTCCTGTCAGAGAGGACACAGGTTGTAGTAATCGATAGTAAGGCATCCACTAAAACAGAGGTGATATCGGGCGTTCCACAGGGTAGTGTCATTGTTCCTCTGCTGTTCCTTATTTACATAAACGATTTAGGGGAAAATCTAAGTAGCTCTCTTAGATTGTTTGAAGATGACGCCGTCACTTACCGTCTAGTAAAATCATCTGAAGATCAAAACCAACAGCAATACGATCTGAATAAGATAACGCTATGGTGTAAAAATTGGTAATTAACTCTAAATAATAAGTGTGAAGTCGTTCACATGAGTAATAGAAGAAATCCGTTAAACTTTGTTTACAAGATAAATCAATCAAACGTGAAGGTCGTAAACTCCACAAAATATCTAGGAATTACTATTACTTCAAACAAACTGGAAAGAACACGTAGATAATGTCGTGGGAAAGTCCAACCAAAGACTGCGTTTTATTGGCAGAATCCTTACAAGATGCAACAGAAGTACTAAAGAAGCTGCATACACTACGCTTGTCCGTCCATTTTTGCAGTATTGCCCAGTGCGGGATTTATCAGGTGGGTTTGACGGAGGACATCGAAAGAGTCGAAAGAAAGGCAACTCGTTTTGTATTGTCATGATACAGGGGGGACGGTGTTACGGAAATGATACAGTATCTGGGATGAGAATCATTACAATAACGGCGCTTATCGCTGCGGCGTGGGCTACTTACGAAACTCCAATCGCCAACATTCTCCTCCGAATGTGATAATATATTGTTAATCCCACTTACATAGGTAGAAATGATCATCAGAATAAAATAAGAGAAATCAGAGCTTGAACGGAGAGATTCAGATGTTCCTTCTTCCCGCGCGCTATTCGAGAATGGAATGGGAGAAATAGTATAGCGGTGGTTCGATGAACCCTCTGCCAGGCACTTGAATGTGATTTGCAGAGTATCTCGTGTAGATGTAGATGTACTTCGTTTGTTGTCAACTCAGAGCAAATGAATCGCCGCGTTAACATCACTTTTCGAAACTGTATGATATGTTGTGATGATTAAAACATTTATTTGTGTTTTAGACTGTCACTATGAAACTGTATTTGTTTTCATGCGTAATTACGTCGCTCACATGTGTTAACGTCCTCATTATAAAATGCGCTTATATACTTCCAAGCCCATGCGGTTTGAGGCGCCTATGTATATGATGAACAAGCTCAGGTGTCTATACATAGACCTTTCAGTTTGATTAAGCTTCAAATAATGTTCACCAAAAACAAATATTTCATCTGTTAACTACAGCATGTTTCAGGAAAAATAGCAAAAATTTTAAAAGATGGTAATAAAGACGATTTGCAGTTACGTGTGTCCCATTTTCATTGGGTACAGAGATACAGCTCTTGGTATGTACAACAAACTGATTTGGATATTTTGACATTCTTTCGTCGGTTCTTGGTAGATCACCATATTGACTTTTATTTAAATAACCGGTTTTCGACGTAGTTTAAAGTCTAAATATGTCATAGTACGCGGAAAACCGGGTAACTAAGCGGAAATGAAGCGTAGTACACAAAATTCTACTTTTAAGTAAGTGTGATGTTTTACTACCAAGAACCGACGGATAAAACAGTGAAAATTTCTTGATTTACGTTTGCTCTACGTTTGTTTGAATTTCATATTAACAGCTGTATCTCTGTATTCAATAACACTTTACACAGGTTATATTAAATTTTTAATGCAATTCCTCTATAGTTTCACCTCCTAAAATAGTTACGACTGAGTCGAAAAACTACGTTTCTCTGAGCAGGAGACAAGTACACATTCTCAAATAAATTCCCGACTTGGCTTCGTTTGTCAGCTGGGCTCCCCATTCGGTCGTCTGCGCATGAGCGAAGCACTTCCATACGCATGAGAATAGGATCCATCCTATTCCGTCTACTAGCTATCGTATGCGTGCATCTTGTGCAAGTGGACGCGTCTACACTGTACGCGTACGGCGTAACGCTGCATCATGGGTAATCTCGTAAGCTCTCACTTCCCGTGTAGAAAGGACTTAAGTGGAGAGATTATCGGATGGAAGTAAGCTTAGGGTTTAACGTCCCGTCGACAGCGTGGTCATTAGAGGCGGAGATCACGCTCGATTTTGGTGGAAGGAAATCGGCCGTGCCCTTTCAAAGGAACCATCCCATCATTTGCCTGGAGTGAATTAGGGAAATCACGATAAACTAAATGTGAATGCCTGGAGCTGGATTTGAACAACCGTCCTCCCGAATGCGTGTCCTCTGTGCTTCCACACGGTCACGCTGGTCGTCATAGATAGTTGATACACGCACAACGCTTATAATTCGACACAAAATCTGAGCGACAAACATAACGCAAACATGTTGTATAGTTCTGAAGTGTCGCCTACTCATTTATTCCCCAGTTCTAAAAACTTCGGGAGGTGCTCTCGGTTGTAAGTCAAATGCTGGAAAAACTAATTCCTCTTCAAAATATTCCCAACTGGCGCTTCCTGCGCCCCACTATCAAAGCCTGCTATTTGGCGAAAAAGACCATCGCTGTCCATTGGGCTATTACTCAAAAAGATCGATCTACCTTTATAGGTTGGAAACGAGAAGTATTACAAGATGTTAGTTTGAAGAAACCGTGCTGAACTAGACAAGATCATACTGGACGTTGTATGCTTTCATCCTATCATTTGTAAAGACATACACAGCTAGTCATAGCAGTCTTCGTTCCAAACCACATTGCAACTTCCTCGTCACATAAATGAATTACTTTCCGTAGATGAATCACGAGGTAAATAAATATAACTCTTAGAATACACTGAATTTGTAATCTAGCGTTTATCCAATGAATAACCTACCCTACACATGGTTTAAATCGTCGCTTTATATTAATAGCTCCACCATATATCCTTGCATTCTCTTTTACACCAGCAGAACGGTGCAGATTATTTTCTCTGAATTAGCATCTAGTACTCAATAGAACTGAACCCCCACCCCTCCCCAGGTCTAGAAGTAAAAAATAATTCTCGTCTTCTTGGCTGTTTCAGGGCATTGAAATACATTCAATGGTCAGACCTAGACTCGAACTCTAATTTTGCCTGAGTAATTTCAGGGGAAAAAAGGTAAATTCAAAGCTGGTTCGCCAGAAGCGGGTTTGAAACGCGAGTCCAGTATGCTAAACACCGGCACCATTTCACTCGATATGGACGAGGAAACACCACGAAAGTAATGTGTCAAAATTTGAGAATTTTGGGTCGAGAAGCGGTCAAATGAAAAATTTAAAACTAAATCCAATAATATATATGTTTTAAACTTAATTATTTTATCAATCACATTCCATAAAATTGATAAAATAATATTTACAGAAATAATTAGAAACACAGATCATAAATATAAAATAATTAATTTTAAAGAAATGGCCGAAGCGGATAAATGCGACCGCTTGCGAGAAACCGAAAATCCGGGTTCGAGACCCGGTCCGAGACAAATTTTCAACTTTCGACGATGGATATATTTCAATGCACAGGAACTGCCCTTATTAACGAGCTCTATCTGTGGGATACGAATTAACGCGGGACGTGTTCATTACTTTAGTCCTGGCGAACGGTAAGTCGCCTTTTATCCATTTTGAAAATTAAAGTGTTTGTAAATCTATAGAACTGAACAACTGAGGTTTTCAGTCCCTAGGCTCACAAACTACTTAAACTAACATAAGGACAACATATACACCCATGCCCGAGAGAGGACTCTAACCTTCGACGGGCAGCAACCGAGAGCTCCGCAGCAAGGCGCCTTAGAGCGCTCGGCCATCCCACCGCGGCGATCCAGTTTGACACTGGATTAACCCATGATACTGAAAAAGAGTAAGTAGCAGGTGCTGCAGGAAAATCGGTATGCGTCAGAGGTAGCCTTGTTCTCAAATTCAAGAGAGCGCACGAAATGTTCAAATGTTTGTTACGCTTAAGGACTTAACTGCAGGGTCATCAGTCCCTAAACATACAAACTACTTATGAACTACCTTATACTAAAGACGACACAAACATCCATGCCCGAGGGGGGATTCGAACCCCCGACGGCGGACGGCCGCGCGCACCGCAACACGGCGCTCCAGTATGCGTGGATAATTCGCCGCGATAGAGAGCACACGTTCTAGAAGACTCGGGGATTATTGTTTTTACTCGATATTCATATCGCCTAACAACTACGACGACAGAGGTGGGAAATTGTAGTTTATGGAGAGGGACACTGAAAATTACTTTCTCCTACCATCTTGAATGGAACACGATAGAGGAGACAACTGAAAGGGATTTTGAGTATGGCACACGATGAAACCACCACATCGGATACAGAGATCATGTCTAAAGGAAGCAGCAGTTGGTCATAACAAAAATACGCCAGGTGTATGAATAACGTAGCTGATATGCCTAGTTTACGCCGCAAATAGCAGGCAAAATGTACGTTTCGGTGACCATTGAATGCTTCTGTCCGTTAATGAGAGAGGAAGATCTCTTATCTAAATCCGACAAGTTTCCTTTAAGGACTACTGTAAATAATCACCGCGTTCAAATATCTTTAATTACTGTACTGGAAAGACGTCATATTTGTTAAGTGCAATTAACGACTGCCTTTGAAGAAACCGAAGATCAAAGGAATACCACTGTTCAACGCCAGTGAGTGTTCATCAGCCAAGATACCGAGAGACTATCAGGATACATAATAACAGCAGTATGATAGCGATATCGGGCGAACTCCGTTTAATTCAGTTATCTCTCTTTGTGCAGACACAAAGCAAGAAAGTTAAAAAAAACCTTCCTGTTAACTAATAACGTCGTTTGCATATTGCAAGTAAATTCGTTGTAACTAAGAATGGAAATACTATTATAAAACAAAACTGTTTCCTACACTTTGTTCAACCGTCTCCAATACTGAGTGGTTTTAAGACGACCTTATTCCTTTAGGAAAGTGTTAACAACGTAGGGCGCACTCAGGTATTGTTGTAAGCGAACCCTTACAATTTTCAAACATTGTTACATATTTGTGCTCAGCAGTATGCTTCAGAGTAAGCAGTTTACTAAATGTTTTAGGAAGTAGCTATTGTTTGTGAGGTTAAAACAGTACAGGGCGTCCTAACATTGAGTTGGAACGATGGTACAGGATTTGGCAACGAGTTTTTTGAGACAAGGAACTACTGGTTGGAAATGTCCAACTTATTTGCGATGAACACCTACACCTTAGCATCTAACTGTACAAGCCCGACGCCAGCAACATTAAGTATATTAGTACTGCCTCTGCTCGAAATTAGCCCAATTATGTTTAGAGAGGTACAAAACTTCAAAATTATACAAGTTTCAATCGGCCCGTTGCCCGTTCTACCGCTAAAAGGCTGTCGTGCTAGACCCAGCGAGCACAGAATAATGCTCGCTGGCTAGACCTGTACCTCTCGCCTTGGATCGTTGTGTAACACCCACATTACAAATGAAAACTTCAAATTAAAAATTAAATTGTTTGTAAATCTATGGCACTTAACTACTGTGGTTATCAGTCCCTAGGCTTACAAACTACTTAAACTACCCTAAGTACACACACACACACACACACACACACACACACACACACACACACACAGTGGAAGGACTCGAACTTCCGACGGGGAGCAACTGCGCTCTCCGCAGCAAGGCCATTTCGTCGTCCTTCAATCCATCCTTAACGGCTGCGTACAAACGTGATTTTTGTTTTGTGCACAGCTATGGCATAGCCGCCAATTCGAATGTTATAAGCTTCATTGGCATGCCTTGTATAATTAGTATTAAAAAGAAAAAAAGACTTAAGTGACATTTGTGGTTTTTTTTCAGGCACTAAGTCGGAAGTGTCTAACTTGACCGTCAAAAACATTGACTGCGAGGCTCAATGCACAACTCTTCATCCACATCTACATGGATACTTGTACCTGGCAGAGGGTTCATTAAACACTTTCATAACCTTTCTCTACAGTTCCATTCTCCTAATAGCGCGCGGGAAGAACACCTAAATCGTCCCGTTTTCGATCTGATTTCTCTTATTTTATTGGGATGGTCATGTCTCCCTATATAGGTGGGTGCAAGCAAAATATTTTCAAAATAGATAAGTAAAAGCTGGTGATTGAAATTTCGCAAACCGATCTCGCCGCAACGAATGACGTTGTTCTTTTAATGATTTCCATCTCAAATCGTGCAACATTTCCGTGACGATTCCCCCCCCCCCCGGTAACGTGATAAAACAAAACGAGCTGCCCTTCTCTGAACCTTCTCAGTGTCTTCCGTCAGTCCCACCTGGTGAGGGGCCCACATTTAACAGTACTCCTAGATGACGCACAAGTGTGATGTAGGCAGTCTCTTTGGTGGAGCTGTTGCATCTTCGAAGCTTTCTGCCAAGAAAACAACCTTTGGTTCGCCATTCCCACAATATTTTCTGTGTTGTCTCCAGACTAAGTTATTCGTAATTGTATTTGGGTATTTGGTAGAATTTACGACCTTAAGATTTGACTGATTTATCGTGTAATTGAAGGTCAGCGGATTTCTTTTAGTGGTCTTGTGTATTACTTCACACATTTCATTATTTAGTGTTATTTGCCAATTTTGGCACCAAGCAAAAATTTTATCTAAATCGCTTTGCAGTTGCTTTTGATCCTCTGTTGACTTCACTATCGATAAACGACAGCATCATCCGCAAACAGTCTAAGAGCTATTCAGACTATCTCCTACATCGTGTATAAACACAAGGAAGAGCAGAGGATCTATAACGCCAGATATCACTGCTGTTTTACTCGATGACTTACCGTCAATTACTACGAACTGTGTCCTTTCTGATAGGAAATCGTGAATTCAATCGCACAATTGTGGCGATATTCCATGAGCATGCAATTTCATTAGAAGCCGCTTGTGAGGTACACTGTCAAAATCGTTCGTCTTCACTTGCTTATGATACGGGTATGGATACTGCTATGTCATTTTCTGCTGATTCTGAGAAGTGTGGATTGCATTAACAAGTTGTCGAGTGCTGACCGATGCATCTTCTCCCATATCACTCATACTATATTAACAATTCTCAGAATAGAAGCTGACCAGCCCTCTGCGGCGAAACGACTAAGTCTCTGTTCACAGCACTAAATACGTGACAACTCGAGTGACACTAGCCCATGTTCGTTTGGCTCTCCATACAACTACATCCTACTGTACCGTACGTTAAACACAAGAATGCAGGTACTTTGGTTCGTGCTTCCGAACTTGGGCAGCGTCGCGAGATGTCATTCATTCTGGATAGAGTAGGGTGGATAGCTGCATCAAACCAGTCTCAGGACTGAAGACCATAACAACAACATTATTTGGGATTGAAACAGAAAGGAAATTACTATCATATATGTCTTGCGAGGTGTGGATGCAGTCTTGTTTGGCGACGAATTTTATGGAAGCGCTCTTATTTAAGGCGTATGTTGTCGTCCGCTCGCCCGTAAGCATAATAAAAGCTGGTACGTGCCGAACGATTTCATTCACATCTACAAAGAGAGGAAACATCGTTAGTTTTCGCAGTTATCAATGGGTTCCCGTTACAGTAAACCACACCTTAGCGGTGTAATTAATTTGACTGGTTTGTACCTTACGAAACAATGACCGCCCCATTTCCTTTTGAAATACGCCGTCTTCACCAAACGACAGCCATATTCTCTTTTCCAGAAAGTAAAGGGTGTACTGTAATCGACAGGTGATGATTGTAATTATAAAAAATTTAAAAACAGATGAAATGGATTGAAAGAGAGATGTTGCTTGCAACAAATGATGAACTCTTGACTCGTTTGATATCAAACGTAAATTATTGTAAATTTTACTAAGTCATTAATGAAACAACACAAGTTCACGTGTTGTAAATATAACGGAATATTACAGCTCTGAGTTTTTATTTGGTAGACTTGGAGATTTCTTACTTCCCAGTCGAAGTTTCCCTGCATAGTAGTGACGTGGAACAACGGAGGAAACAGACTAGCGAGGTCCTCCTCCCTATAAACACGAACATGGATTACACGGACGATTTCAAACCTTCAAAATAAGGTATGGTAGAGTGGAAGTAACTACGAGATACACGACCGTACTCGGAACAAATCAGATTCATACTAAGGTCTCTGAAAAAACGACAAGGGTGGCACTTGCTTCTACAATGACTAACCATTAAAGTTTTCGCTGTAACCCAAGCAAGATGAGTTAAAAAATATCTTGCTTTGGTTAATGGTAAGTCATTATAGAAGCAAGTGGCACACTTTACTTTCTGTAAAAAAAGAATAATCGCTGTATTTTGGTGAAGATAGGCTCTCCTGCCGGCCGCGGTGGCTGAGGCGCTTCAGTCACGCACGGTCTACACGGCCACTACGTTCGGGGGTTCGAATCCCCCCTCGGGCATGGATATTTGTGCCGTGCTTAGTTGTAGGTAGTTCATAAGTAGTTTGTAAGTTTAGGGACTGATGACCCCGTAGTTAAGTCCCATAGGCTTTACAAACATTTCAACATTTCAAATTCATTACAGCGCTAAGGTGTTTTCTGAAACTAGGAGACATTGATAACTGTAAATAGCCACGAATTATCGTTTCTTTGTAGGTGTAAATGAAATTGTGCGGCACGCCACAGCTTCTATATGCATACAGGTGAGCTGACGACACCATAAGCAATAAGGTTGCTCCACTACAACTTATTTCAAGCGCCAACTAAGCTTCGCAATATCTCGGGATGTAATTGCGTACTGCGATGCAATCAACACCATTGTTTGTGAGATTTGTCATGCTACAGACTGCTAATGAAATAATATAGGATGGCCACAAGTTTTGTGTTAAAAACACATATGCTTTAGTTTAAGAATGTTTCGAAATATTTACATTCATGAGCTGCTGTCTTTCATTGATACCGACGAAAGTCGTTTTACAATATCTGTTGTTGTTTCGGGGATATTTTGGGTGGTCAAGATAAATGGGACATCTGTATAACAGCAAAAAAGAACGGCTGCACCTGAAATGTATGCTACAATAGGCAAGCGCCCCTTTTTGGCCACCCCTGATCACACGTCTCACGATGTACGCTTTTTTCCCCCCTTTCATTTTTTTAATATTATTTTGTTTAATGCCGATAACACGCCACATAAAAAGGAAACAGAAAATTCTTGAAAACGAAAGTGCTCCTGTGCTATAACGTAACATAAATGCAACGATTGTATATCAATATGTAAACTTCCTCTGCCACAAAAGGAAAAACCCAAACCCTACCGGTAAGCAACTTTTGCAATACAATGTAAATCAAATCTACATTCGAAAGCGGAACCATTAGCGAAACAACGAGCGTAAAGAAAAAAAGATTTGTAGCAAGGATATACGAGGCGCGTCCAGAAAGTAAGTTCCGTTTAGTAGTAAAATGAAATTGTACACAGACACAGAAGAAAATGTTATTGCACAAAATTCTACAATTCTTAAACTACTTTTCCACATAACTACCGAAATTTTGTAGGCACTTGTCATAGCGTGCCACAAGTTTTTGCATGCATCTTTCACAGAATGTTGCCACCTGTGTATTCAACCATGTGGTAACAGCTCTTTATCATCGTTGAAGTGTTAACCACCAAGGGCAGATTTTAGGTGTAAGAAGAGATGAAAGTCGCTAGGAGAGAGGTCTGAGCTGTATGGAGGATGATCAAACAGGTCCCATTGAAATTTCCGTAAGAATTGTTTGGTCACATTCGGTGTGAGAGGTCAGGCATTAACGTGAAAAAAAATCTTTTGACAGTAATCTTCTTCTTACACCTAAAATCTGTGCTTGGTGGACAACACTTCAACGATGATGACGAGCTGAAAGAACATGTTACCACATGGTTGAATACACAGGCGGCAACATTCTATGAAAGAGGCACACAAAACCTTGTGGCATGCTATGACAATTGCCTACAAAATTTCGGAAGCTATGTAGAAAAGTAGTTTAACAGTTGTAGATTTTTGTACAACCAATATTTTTTCTGTGTCTGTACCCGCTCGTTTTATATAACCAAACGGAACTTACTTTCTGGACGCGCCTCGTATCACAACTAAACAAAACGGGATATACCTCCTTCCTAATGGACCGTGAGTGAGTAGAAGAAGAAAACACAAATCTACCTTCTCCAGTGGGTCTTGAAGCAAATGAGAGTTCCACTTATCGCGACATGAAACACGGCAAAGAAAGAAAACGTATGACACTTTTTATACTTAACAGGTATTGCATTAAATGACTTAGGTGCGAGTTATTGTCCGATGGCTCGTCGGTGGCCAACGTGAGAAAAATGGCGTACAGTTCGTCATAAAAGCAGAGTTCTTTCGCCTGTTAGTGGGCATTCGATACACAGGGTGTTTCACTAAGTGTGTTTGCCTCTGTAACTTATAAAATAATAGGTGACGGGAAATTTTAATACGGTAGGTCAACACAAGAAATGTTACACTTTCTGCGGAGCCGGCCGCGGTGGCCGAGGGGACTAAGGCGCTCCAGTCACGGTCTTCACGGCCACTACGGTCGGGGGTTCGAATCCCCCCTCGGGCATGGATATTTGTGTCGTCCTAGTTCGTAAGTAGTTCATAAGTAGTTTGTAAGTTTAGGGACTGATGACCCCGTAGTTAAGTCCCATAGACTATACAAACATTTGAACTTTCTGCAGAGCTGTGAACATAGTTTATTGTATCATTTTCCAAAGAGTTACAGCACAAAGATGTAATTTTTTAAATGGAACAATAGTTTATTCTGTCGTGCATTGCATTCGTTGAAACCAGCTACGTGCAAATTAATGTAAACTACATTCCTATCACTGTTAGTTTGGGAGCTACAACCCTTCAAAGTTTCAGGGGCAGATACCACACGCTGTACATAATACATGGCTGTGTGGTGGGGTTGGGGCGCCATGGTCCTCATTCATGGCCCGCAAGGTCGCCCGATTTAACACAAGTAGATTTCTTTTTGTGGGGATATCTAAAGGATCGTGTTTATGTCACTGAGCCCACATCCCCAGATGATCTAAAACGGCGCATCGAGGACGCATGTCGCTCCGTCACACCGGCGATGTTACATCTCGTCCGTAGATCCTGTCGACGGCGCATTGCATTCTGCATTGAGGAACATGACACAAATTTCAACATATCATGTAAATCAACTTCCCACCGCCATAACATCCATACAGCCATGTATTATGTACAGCGTGTGGTATCTGCCCCTGAAACTTTGTATCGTCAGGCGTACCCCAAGGGAATGTGATAGGTACGCTATTATTTTCTATCTATATAAATGATCTGATGGACAGAGTAAGTTGTAATTTGCGGCTGTTTGCAGATGATGCTGTGGTGTATGGGAGGGTGTCGTCTGTAACTGACTGTAATAGCATACAGGATGACTTAGACAAAATTTCTAGTTGGTGCGAAGAATGGCAGCTAGCTCTCAATGTATAAAAATGAAAGGTGATGCGCATGAGTAGGAAAAACAATCCTATAATATTCGAATACAGCATTAGTAGTGAGCTGCTTGATGCAGTCGCGTCGTTCAAATATCTAGGCGTAAGGATAGTTGTGAGTTTATTGGGAGAATTTTGGGAAGATGTACTTCACCTGTAAAGGAGACCGCGTATAAAACGCTTGTACGACCACGTCTTGAGTATTGCTCAAGTGTTTGGGACCCGCAGGAGATCAGTTTAAAGGAAGACCAGAGGCGGTTCAGAGACGAGCAGCTAGATTTTTTTACCGGTAGGTTCGACCAATGCGCGAGTGTCACGGAAATGCTCCGGCAACTCAACTGGGGATCGCTGGAGGAAAGACGACGTTATTTTCGTGAATTTCTGTTGAGGAAATTTAGAGGGCCGGAATTTGAAGCTGAATGTAGTAAGATCTTGCTGCCGCCTACTTACATTTCGCGTAAAGATCACAAAGACAAGATAAGAGAAATTAGGGCTCGTACGCAGGCATATAGGCATTCTTTTTTTTTTCCTCGTTCTATTTGGGAGTGGAATAGGAAGGGAAATGCCTAGTAGTGGTACAGATTACCCTTCGCCACGCACCTTACGGTGAATTGCGGAGTATGTACGTAGATGTAGACGAAGTGTTGTAACTCCCAAACTAACAGCGATAGGAATGTAGTTTAAATTGATTTGGACGCAGGTGGTTTCACGATAGAAAAAACTATTGTTCCATTTAAAAAATTATATCTTTGTGCTGTAACTCTTTGGAAAATGATACAATAAACTATGTTCATAGCTCCGCAGAAAGTGTAACATTTCTTGTGTTCACCTACCGCATTAAAATTTCCCGTCGCCTATTATTTTATAAGTTACAGAGGCAAACACACTTAGTGAAACACCCTGTATGTCGCATACTCAGAGGTTCCAACATTTGAATATGGCAAATAGTAATGCGACATAATACGTATAAACGAGAAGGGAGGGGGTGGGGAGGTTAGAAGGGGTCCAAGAGGAATAAGTGAATAAGGAATCATCGAAATTGAGAAAACAGTTTTTGTAAGGTTGCTAATGAGATAAAGGCAGAATATTACTTACATGCTTCTGATGGTTACAGGAGGAATGTGTGTGGATAGACGGGGGAGAGCAAAACTAATAATTTTCTTTTTCAGAATCGAACATCTTACATTTTGTTATTTCCATACATCATATACAATAATCTACTCATTAAAATTGCCCACAAACACAAGATAACGTAAAATCGTAACTCACCACAGCAACAGTGTAGGTTAACATATTTCGGTGATGTACAGGTTAAGAAAACTAAGTGGCATGCCTCATTTCCATTGGCTGCTGCTAGATTCCACTGCGGCACGCCTTCATGGAGTCATGACATATACCGTATTACGCAGTTTTCGAGTTAGTAGAAGTTACTGTCAATACTGGTGATTTTCACAAGAACATGCGAGAGGATGCTGCTCATAACCAGACACCGACAAATGGCACCGATTTGTTATTTAAACCTGAAAATCGGAATCTGAACAATTCCAATCGTAAATTCTTAATTTTAAACAATTTTCGTAACAATTACGATTAAATCGTAATGGTTGGAACTTCTGCATACTCCATACGGTCCCCGAGACGGAGGGCCTATAGGAAGCCAGTGTTATCTCGGAATAATCAGTTAGGAGGTTAATAACTAAATACGCACGAGGTTTCGTTTCTTTGTCGGTGCAAATGAAATCGTCCGGTAGACCCTAGCTTCTATAAGTATAGGGACGAGCGGACGACACCACGAGCAATAAGCAATAAAGCGCGTCGGCGAATAGTGTGAGCGTTTACTAGGTGATAGAGAGTGTGACACCGCCTCCTTTGGCGGCGGCGGGATAAAAAGAGGGGCGTTATCAGTTATTCGGCAATTAATAAGCGAACATTTGCGGCGTCAGCGGCGAGGCCCCGCCCCGCGGCCAATGGCAGGCGAGGCCCCGCCCCCGGGCCCGCCCGGCACGCGCGGCCGCGCGGCCCGCCGGCGGCGGCACGCGGCGCGGCACTCGGCGCGCGGCTGGCGGGGCACCATGTACTCGCTGTACCGCGCCTGGCTGATGCGCGACGCCGTCGTGGCGGCGGCCGCGGCCGCGGCGGCGCAGCCCGCCGACGTCGTCGTCAGCGTGGGCGGCGCGGGCGGCGCCGAGGCCCGCCAGTTCGCCGCCCACCGCGCCGTGCTGGCCGCGCACAGCGGATACCTTAAGGCGCTGCTCGCCACCGCGGGGCCCGCCGTCTGCCTGCCCACCGTCGCCGGGGACGCCTTCGCGCCGCTGCTCGCCTTCATGTACACCGGCGTGCTTGACCTCAACAGGTACTCCCTCCTCACAGTGACGACAAACCTCCCCCCCCCCCCCCCACACTCGCTGTACTGTTGCCCGGCGAATTTCCTCTCCGTCGGCGAGGCAGCTAAGACGCGGTCGTTCGATAACGAGTTCGCAGGTTGAAACCACGAATCGGACAATGTGTGGTGTCCGTGTGTCAGGGACGTCTAACGAACGGACAATGCAGCAGGCATGTCTGAAGGGCATTTGCGCTGCTACACACGCCTGTAAAATCGCTTTTCAGCATAATGTTCAAATGTTTGTAGAACTTATGGTACTTAACTACGGGGCCATCAATCCCTAAGCTTACATACTATTTATGAACTAGCTAAGACTAAGGACGGCACAAATATCCATGCCCGAGGGTGGATTCGAACCCCCGACCGTAGTGGCCGTGCAGACCGTGACTGGAGCGCCTCAGTCCCCTCGGCCACCGCGGCCGACTCGCTTCTAAGCCAAAATAATGAATGGGACCTATGTAATAAACGTCTCACCCTGTACGCAATTACATACATACTCCGCAAGCCACGTCAGAGTGGAGGCTTCTTTGCGTACCACTGTCACTCTCCCCTCCCTCCCCCATTCCATCCGTATAAACGTCACGGAAAAATGTACGATTGCCGGTATGATCTAATCTCTCTAATTTTATCCTAGTCATTTCGCGAGATATCTGTAGCAGAAAGCAATATATTGGTTGGCTTCTCAAGAAACGTATGCTCTCTGAACTGTCGACAGAAATTCGTACCACTAGCGTAGTATAACATCAATACCATAATAGTGCCTAATCCCTAATACCAAATACGCTAACTTGTACACCCAAACTTTGGAAAGCCACCTCACAGTATGTGGCAGAGGGTACTACGCCTAACATTTTCCCTTTCCCTATTCCAGCAGCGTATGCTTCGCGGAAATAATTGCCGTAAAGCCTCCGTGTGCACTATAATATCTCTAATCTTGTGGTCGTTTCGCAAGATACACGTAACACGAAGCAAGATACTAGTTAAGTCCTCGAGAATCGTATGCTCTCAAAACTTTGACACAAGCCCACACATCAGGAGCCTACTGTTTGAGTTTCCTAATCGACTCTGCGACGATTTCGCACTTACTAAATGAGCCCGTAATGGAGCGTGATGCTTCTCCGTTGGATCTCCTTTATGTCTTCTGTTATTACTGATTACATAGTGGAATGTACGAGCACGAATGAGTAGTACACAATGTGTGGCATAAGGAAGTTATACGTCGGTTCGGAAAACGTGTACTGTATTAACGTGTCTGCTCGCGAAAATTGGGAAAATCGGTTTCTAATCCTGGTCCGGCACAAATTTTTGCAATACCGAAGGTCCCGATACCACCAGTCTCCTTTGAGCCATACTAAACGGAAAAAACGCAGAAAAACAACACCAAAGTCATAAAATAACTTTACAATGCGCGCAAAGGAACTTCCTTTCGCCACAGTGCTCTGCCGAGCAGCTGTCATTACGATCGAAGTTTAGTGGGATTACTGTTTTTTTTTTTTATCAAATCATGGGGCTCGGATAAGTAGATAGTTGAACGTAAATTGATCAGTTTGTATTGTAGAAAGTAATGACACATTCGTAACACGAGAAAAATCCCCATTGCAAAGGATCAATGTTTCGAATCGTGCAACACATCACGCTGACGTCAGACCGGTGGTATTCCCCCAAATTTTCAGTCACCAATAAATAGTGCAGCTGATGCTCAGTCATATTCACAACTGCGCATAAATGTCACATTATCGAAAGAACCAAGCAGTAATCGTCCTAACTCGAAAATGTATGCGCGAGAAGTAAACGGTTTATTCATTCTCTGTACGACAGAAAACAACAAATAAAACTGCGATCAGAAACGTCGAAAGTCATTAACAACCTTCTCCCTTTCTCCCATTATCCAGCGGTTACTGCTGCAGAGAACTTGTAAACCTCGCTTCTAAAAATGTCTCAAATGTTTGTAAAGCTTATGGGACTTAATTGCGGGGTCATCAGTCCGTAAACTCACAAACTACTTATGAACTACCTTGTACTAAAGACGGCACAAACATCCATGCCCGAGGGGAGATTCGAACCCCCGACGGAAAACGGCCTCGCGCATCGTAGCAAAGCGCCTCAATGCGCTCGGCCGCGGCAACCTTGCTTCTTCAATATGTAATATGACCCCCAAAATCTACACCTGTTCGCTCTAACTGCTCCAACAATGGCGCTCATTCCCAGTTTTTTTCCGGTTTTCTCATTATGGACACCCTCCCGACATTGTTCCCATCTATCAGTACCTGCAACCATCCTTGATACTCACTACATTAGCTTGGTTCATCTTTAATTCCAGTTGTTATACAATGTTACTATCTTGTGTGTGTGTGTGTGTGTGTGTGTGTGTGTGTGTGTGTGTGAGAGAGAGAGAGAGAGAGAGAGAGAGAGAGAGAGAGAGAGAGAGAGAGAGAGAGAGAGAGAGGGGGGGGGGGGGGGGGGGGAGACCATTACGTAACTCAGTATCGCCGACAGTTACACAATAAAGTCGTAAATGAAGCCAAAAAGGAAATTAATTGGCTCGTCAGGTAGGAGAGTGGATGGAGCAGATAGACGTTATAAGGTAAAGGTAACTTACAATCTCATGAAGCCCGATTCTGTCCACTCATCCAAGTCCCTCCCTATGCCATAGATGTGTGACCTGTCAAAAGGCTTAACATTCAGTCTCACGCCTACATTCGAGCACACTGTCCTGGTAACCCAGGTTGTGAGTAGCCCTTACCCTCCCCTACTGATTCCTCGCGTCCACTTGGCAGGGACAACATCTACTCGGTGCTGCTGGCGACGCACCTGCTGCACATGCCGCGCGCGCTGGACCTGTGCCGCGCCTACCTGCAGCAGCCGCCTCCGCCGCCGCCCCCGCCGCCCCTCGTCAAGCCGGTGCCCAGCCGCAAGCTGCCGCTGCTCGGCCTGCCCTACTGGCCGCCGCCGCCCCCGCCGCACCACGTCGCCGCCGCCCCCCTGCCGCCCCCGCCGCCGCTGCTGCCCCACAGTGAGTACCCACACCTCCCCACCCTACACTTACTTTCTTGTCTCAACTCACCAGTCGAGGGGAGTGGCGTGTTGTTCCCGTATACTCTCTCCTCTGTCGTTTTCTTTTTGGAGGTGCAGTTTAGCACTCGGGCGGTGAATTGATGTTGTGAGGGCACTTTTTACTCGGGAACAAGTAATGAAAACAATTTGTGGCCAATGGAAAATAAAAGAGGATGTTCTCGTCAAAGGCTATGAGGTATAATTTCTATTCCAGAACTGAAAAAAATTGGGAAGTATCATTCATAAATTTCAAAACATACACATTTATCCGATCAAGATTATATGTAAGGTAAAGCAGTCAACAATCCGAAGATTGGTTTTAATACCACAGTGCTTTACTAGGCATGGTCCTGTTTGGAGGTGGTATGCCGTTGCCTTCCTCCGACCTTCAAACTGACTTACCCAGCCAGTTATAGGGGGACCTACAGTTTAACGTGGGTTCCGAACCACGGTGCTACTCGGTATTTTTCACATGAGCAATACTGCCAGAGGTGAAAGAAGTGGAAAGTGACAGGTAAAATTCCTAGGACCTGGCGGGGATCGAACCCGCGACCTTTGGATTTGTAGTCTGGCACTCTACCACTGTGCAACCGAGGCGTGTACCTCCCAATAAATCACTAAATATCCAAAACGTAGTAAATAAAGCCGTTTTACTCCATTTTCATGTCTTTGTCCTGCTACACTCAGATAATTTCTAAAATTATTTTTCGCGTCTAATAATATATTGAAAATTTTCTCGTTTAACAATTCGGACTTTTTCACCGTTGATATAGTGTTAATTAAAACACGTTGATGTATTTACTTCCTTAATTATGCATTCTGCACGTTTTTTTCTGCGAAACGTAAATATTTTCCTTTAAGATATTTAGACACTTTTGAAGAAATGCTAGTTGAAAAAATGCTAGTTCCCGGTGACAAGAAAGGAAAAAACAGAAAAAGATGATGCAACAGCGTAATTATATACTTGGAAAGAGCTCAGTTCACGCGATAGATGCACTCCGCGATGTGATACACGCCTGATTGACACGCACTTGGAGTAGTGCATTTTGAGCAGAAAGTCACCCGTATATAACGGGCTTCGCACAGTCCTCCCGCCACACACACCGACGCAGAGGACACCGCGCTCCCGAGTGCGGTTCCTCTAGGGAGACGCTTGTCCACTGTTGGTCGATCTAATCTCTACCACTTTACGAGAGCAACTCGGGCGTCCAATCTACAATTGTCGTCAGTGCACCCGTGCTCTCCCGATAATCCATTTTTAGTCTGGGGCAACGTCCCAGAGATTAAATTGGTCCCAATCCGACCAAGGTTTTCGGGAGGTTTTCCTTGGTTGTAAGGCGTATGCCGGAACTGGTAAGCCCCTCCCACTTATTCCCAATTGGGATCTCCCTTTGCCCCACTATATCAGCTTGCCTGATAATGGGCTGAATACAATCTCGACTTTTTATGGGCCGGATCTCAACCAGTCTGCTCCACTCCTCGGAGTGGAGAATGAATTTTTATTTTATTTTATTTTATTTTGTGCTCCCGCTGAGGCGCGTCCTTGTGGCCGACAGTGCACGGCGAGTCGCCGTTCCGGTGCGTGGCGGCGCGTTCGCCGCCCGCGTCGCCCCCGGCGCCCGCCGCCGCCCCCGCGCCGCCGCCCGCCGCCGCCTCCACGTCGTCTGCCTCCTCCTCCTCCGCCCCCGCCGCGGCCGCCGCCCAGCCCGACCGCCAGCGGCAGCCGCCGTCCCCGTCGCCGTCTCCGGGCAGCCTCTCCCCGTGCCTATCCGCGTCTTCCCGATGCGACTCCTCGTCGCCCTCGAGAGGACCGCAACGACCACCGCCGCAGCATCACAAGCCGTCAGGCAGCAAACACCGCTCCAAGAACGACGACGCCAGCTCTTCGTCGTCAAGCAAGGTGAGTCCCCCACTAGCCGCCATGGCATTCGTTGGACGATCGAGAATCCGTGTAACTAGAGGCGCCGACTTCTAATCATTATTTGTTGATGGTGGAGGGGGGGGTGTAGCGGTTGGAAAGGGGGGAAAAAAGTCGCCATATATGATACTACATTTTACAGATAAATTTGCGTTTGTGTCCTTGCGCCCAACATTTTTTATAGGCGTTCTAAATGCTGCCGACCAGCCAGTTTCGACTAAACACAATATTAGCGCCAGCAAAAGGTGTGCCAAGTCATACTGTGGTTGAACATTAGGCTGTAGGGACGAGACCCCTACTGCAAACTATTGGGAGAGGGGTGAAAAGTACCTCCCCTCACACTCCACAAAGTGGCAGATCTGCGTGTAACCAAACCTGGACTAAATCTTTTACTTGGCTGGCACGTCATGCCTTGGAACTGTCTCCCGTAAGAACGCTTCTCAACGTCATGCGTGGACCGTCCGCCGTTGTCAAATCGCAAAAAGACTGCAAGAGATTGCAGCACTCTTGCCTTTATATCTGTCGCCGACTGCAGCTGACAGTAGCTGTTATCCCACCCGTAATAAGATACACAGTTGACAGCTACTGTGCTAAATCTATTGTCCAACAAAACTAAGTATTCATTTGAGTTGCCAAGTCTTCCGTATTTGCCGTGTTATCCCGTATTTTGAACCACTTTTTTTTTTTTTTAATCTCCCGTATTCCATTCTAATACATTATTGTGAGGCTCAAGAGAGCCCTTTGCGAAACGCTCAGCTGTTCAGATAATTTTTGAATGCTCAATAACATGGAACATCCTTGCTTGGATACCTATGGATGTATTATTTTCTTATTCGAGGCAGATCACTTAAAAGAGCAATGGGGTAGATAGCTGTAAATCCTGGGAATCACATTTTCTGAACCACGCCAAGACAATTCCACGATGGTTCCTTTAGTGGATAAGAGGTCAATTAAGTTTCTCACGTTTCCTAACTAGGCTAGTACACAAGTCTGGACAAGGAAAAATAGTGTATTCTAAACGACCTCACGATTTTTTTCGCGTCAAATGACACTGCCGATACCAACTTGTCAGCCAATGGTGTTACGCCAGGAAGCAACCAACAGGAGAAAATTAAACAGTCTGTACTAAATCTTTCCGATTTTCGTAATAATATCTAAAATCCTCTGTACCTTCAATAACGATGTTGTTGTTGTTGTTACTGTCTATTCACAGGAAAATGGGCACGCCAGGGAAATTTGATAATGCAGTGTTAATTATCACTAAAAATGAAAGTTATTAAATGCTGCATACATTAATGATATGTAAAATAAAAGTAGATATGTTTATATTAAATCACGTCCTGAACAAGGAGAGTGGGGTCCAACTCACAATGACCAAGTTTTCGTGTGATAAACTAGAAAACTGACGTTCTCTTGCATAATTATTACCAATTTAATGTTTAAAATACAAGCAGACACCACGAATAGCATGCAATTCATTCACATTTACATAATTTGTAAATTCCTTTGAAACACAGGGTCTTGCAAAGAATCCACAACCTGCAGTGTTTAAGTGCCGTTTTCGACTGCACACTACCAGGACGCTGTTCCTTAATGTTCTGGCACTACGTAGGCAATGTCAAATGGGGTACGCAACAGGTGTGTCAAAATTGGGTACCTAGGCGGCAGGGCTGTACGCTAGCAAACAATTGGGTGGCAAGTGAGGTCACCTAATGGACAAAAGGCGGCAATGACTACGAAGTCGCACGCTTACAAGCGACACATGTTCCGAAAGACGAAAACCGATTTTCGTTAACAGTTTCTTGCTGTTGTGTTTACTTACTAGCCTTAAGCAGATTTGCTAGCTCAGTCAAACACGACGTACAGAAAATAGCTGTTTCCCTTCCTGATTTATACAGCAAAACCGCTGCTTCTCTAAAGTAGATTCGTGCTTAGTCTAATATTTATACTACTTCTTCACTGCAGGAAAAGTTACTTGTCAAAATCAGACCGAAAAATCCTTAACACGGCGCACCCATGACAACCCATGCTCGTTTCCAAATGGTGCACTCACATTGGCACGAAAATCGATTGTGGAAACGAACAACTCTTTACAGAAGCGGATTTCCAGAATCTATTTTGGAATGTTTACATGGATAACTAAAACCAGAATTGGAAAATCAGTTTACGAAAACCGGTTTTGGGAGCAGCATGTAAACAGTGTGTGGGAAAAGTAAAATACTTTTTGGCGAAGGTATTGCGAAAAGCGTCTTCATTGATGAAATGACTTTTTTTCGTGGTAGAGTAAAGAATGACTGCACGTGTTCACAGGTCATTATCGATGTGGCGTGTTGCGATGGACCGGTGCGTTTCCACCGTGTGCTCAACGACAACTACGGCCTGCTGGAGGCAGACACGGCTCCGGCTGAGGTGGCGCCAGCAGCAGAGGGTGCCGCCCCCGCTCACCACCAGCAGCAGCACAAAGCGTCGTCATCCACCGCCTCCACCTCCACCGCATCCTCGTCCTCGGCGAGCGGCAGCGACGCAGTCTACACGTGCGTCTACTGCAACCACACCTTCAAGAGCCACTACTGCTACCAGAAGCACGCGCGCCGCCACATCAACCCCGTGACGTCACTGCACGCAGCGCAAGCCCGCAAGGTGCGCCCGGTGGGACCTCGGCGGGAAGCGCGCCTGCTGGACATGAACGTGCAGTACTATCCGTGCAAGACGTGTGGCTCCAAGTTCCCAAGCTACTACTTCGTACACAAGCATCGCAAGCTGTGTCACGCCTCCGAAGACAGCGATTCGGCACCGGGACCTACCAGCGACGAATCCCGCTCGCAACCCTCTGCGCCTGGGCCAGTTGCAGCCTCGTCCTCCGCCGCACAGTAAATGGGCAACTCTAGTGACACTCCAAACTTACATATACAAACTGATTTGGGAACACAAGTAACAAGCTGGCTGTGCAACCACTAAACCTGTGATCAAGCTTCGTACTGAACGTGGTGGAAACGGAAGGATGAAAGCAGCTGGGAAAATAACCACCAGCAACCTTAGGTCTTCCGACTTTTATAGGCTCAAAATTTTCGGAGACAAGTGCTAAAACAAACATTTGGGAAGGGGATGGGGAGTGTGGTGTATACTAATAAGTGCCAACTCATCCAAGTAGCAGTCGACACTTCATTTGACATGTCAGTGACAAGTGAAGCAATGTGATGTGATGTGATGTGATGTGAAGTGAAGTGAAAGTGAGAAAACTGTGTCAACGTTTAAGTGATGAAGCATGTAACACTATTCTCTGGAAAGAGCAGTTCTTACTTGAAACAGCGCAGAAAGCATCTAACAAATTCAGCCCTCTGTGCTAAAACTTTATCATATCTCCAGATTCATACATATCAACAACAAAAAATGTCAAATACTGCAAACATTTAAGAAAACTGGGCCTTAGCACACACAACTTGGAAAGCAGGACAAATTGCAATGTTCTGATACAAGTCTTTAACTTCAGGTATGTTACATAAATGTCTGCCCTCTGCTGACTTCATTACATTTTTATATGCATTTTTCACTTGTATTGACAGAGTAAGTGAATTTAAATTAGTTGCTCCAACATTGCAGTTGAAGCTAGTAGAGACTTTTCAATACTATCATTTATAAGTGCACATATTGAGTAGCAGAATACTGTCAATATTGTTACAGATCTTTCTCAGTTTCTTGGACCTGTTATCACACAATTGAAAATGTCAAAAACTGTAACACCTCAGGAAATAAAAAAAAAATGTTGTCATTACAATGATTTAAGTTACTACATTTATATCCTACTGCTCTCTGATGTGGGAAATTATGGAACTATGTCATCTCAGAATAAATGGCCTCAGAAAGGACAATAATAATAATAATAATAATAATAATAATTTTGTGTGGCTCATTGGCCTGGTGCAAGTCTTTCAATTGAACTAACCTACCCCAGTTATCCAACTGAGGAAAGAGGACCTACAGCTTAACATGGCATCTGAACCATGTGTCATTTCTGGTGACTCCTCACATCGTTCAGAGGTGAAGGACAGGTTAAAATATGGGCTGAAAAAATTGGAGGTCTGACCAGGTTTCGAAACTGCGACCCTTCGGTTTCCAATCGAGCGTTTTACCCCAACACCACTGGGCCCAACATGAAAATAATATACTAGCAACTTTCTGCAATGTTATAACAAGACTCAACATTCAGCATGGGTCACACGAGTCTTAACAATTTGCACAAAAATTACAAATTCCCAGCATTTGTATTGTGGTCAAAAGTATGATGTAGTGCTGCCGCAGTAGACAGACACTGTATTTATAAGAGAATGATGAAAATAGATGGCACAGCAGGTAAGACACTAGACCTGTACCTGGAAGTATTAAGAGCCAATCACCCAAATTTATGTTTTCTAATTCTTTTAAATCACTACACACAAATGTAGTGGTCATTCATTAAACAGATCATGGTCACAACATTTCTCTAACATTACCCAAACTGAGGCAAAGTTCTGTCACTAAATATAATGATTAAAATCTGTATGATTACAGTTTAAGTGGACAATGATTTTCATTGAAGATTGCAAAAGGGTGGGTAAGGCACTAACTACAAGGAACACACAAAAACAGAGCAGTAATAACTCAGGGTTTTTTCAGATGACTTTCCAATTCATTACATTCAGTTTCTTTCTTAGACTTTTCCTACTAAAGCCAATATTTCAGTGTGTTCAAATTATCTCATGATTAGTGTTGAACTAAGCAATATAGCAATTAATTTTACAGCAAACCTGGTATTCATTCACAAGGGTTTGTAATGATTCATCACTTCTTTTATTAACTTTTCCCATCTTTCTGCCAATAAATGAAGAATAAGTTTCTAGTTGGATAATCTAGTGATCATGCATTTTCTTTGACCAACTATTCGCAGGATGTCATCAGCTAGTCTGTGCTTGAAAGCCTACATCGATGTCGCAAGTTCATTAATTCCGGCAACACTGGTAGCTTCACTTTTAGTATTTTCAGAAGTACAATTTTCAATACCACAGCTATCTGTATCCTTCATTTTTAAAACCAAATAACTGTTACTAGTTTATTCTGATTCTTTCACACAAATGCTCACAATATGCAGAAATTTCCAGAATGTTAAGAGCTAACATGTGTTCCCTCCCTCTTTGTCAAAGACTCATTCTACAATTTGAGGGAAAAAATTTTAGCAATAGTCTCAAAACATCTTGAGCAAATTATATTTAAGTTGCGTTAAATTTTCATCAAGACCAGATACTAAAAAGCAGTCTCATCACAGACGTTAGGGAGAAGGAAGGAAGGAAAGAAGATTAATGTCCTGTTGATATTGAGGTCATTAAAGATAGCATGAAACAATGGAGTATTTAAATGATGGGAAGGAAATGAGCCATGCCCTTCCACAGCGCCATGCCCTTCCACAGCAACCATCCTGGCATTCTCTAAAAACAGTTTACAGAAAACATAGAATATGTAAATATGTATGACCAGATGGGGATACGAACTGTTGTATTACCAAATGCTAGTCCTATGTGTCAACCACTGACCTACCTCTTGGTTGTGTATTGTGGAGTATGGGCTATTTGATTTAAGTCCTTATTAATATTCCTCTCCCCCAGTACATGTATTTCTAATTTTTCATGGGTGCTATCTTTAGAGCCAGCATCACCCAAACAGACCTATTAAATTGTACATTCATTTATACACCACACACTATCAATTATGTTCAATGTCAATAACAAATAGGCTTCGGAGTCAAAGTATTGTAGTGCACCAATAAGATTTGACAAAATCTAAATTGAAGTAAAAAGTCTCAGATGTATGCAGCAACTTTCCATGAGAGGAAATTCAAATTGCAACTCTCTCTCTCTCTCTCTCTCTCTCTCTCTCTCTCTCTCTCTCTCTCTCTCTCACTCTCTCTCTCTCTGTGTGTGTGTGTGTGTGTGTGTGTGTGTGTGTGGCGCACGCGCGCACACACACCAAAATACTATTTTGTTAGAGGAAATGAAAAAGCTAGCTACACTTAACTTCCCTCTCACCATCTGCATTTGCCTTAAAAACTGGATAAAAATTGCACCAACAATACTCCTTGTAGGTTAAACTACAGCAAGTATATTTCAGAAATGGCAAAAACGTAAATGATTGCTAGTCAATTTCCATTACACTTAACAGCTGCTGTCGCTTTGGGGTATTCTTGCTGTACTCATTACACTTCTCTTCATGAGATAATAGTTGCTTCTGGAAATATCACCAATTTCATAAGAAGTGTCTAATGTGGATCACCATAACTACTGTTTGATATGACATTTTAAACATTAATTCAGTTTTACAAAAGGTTATATTGCAGAAAATGGCAGAATGACTGATTCTCGTGTCTCAATGATGTTTGGATAGTAAGAAACTAAAATATTTTGTTTGGTAAAGGAATCGAAGCTACCATTACAGAGCATTTTGAATGCTATTATCTAGGATCCACGATAAAAATTCTAAACATTTTACACCTGATAGTCATGTTATCCACTTGATTGCACTAACTGCTCATTTCTTCAAATTTTGGATAAAATTATATTGCAACCTAAATCCCTGTTGGCACTCCAACTTTTAGAGTGTTCCTGAAAATAAAATTACAAAAACAATAGTACCAATTATGTAAGTGAATGCTTCCAGTACTCACCCTGAGAGTCCGTGCACTCCTCATCACTTGATTCATCATCATCTTTCTTCTTCCTGTCTTCTTTTCTCCTATCTTTCTTTTTGTTCTCTACCTTCCCATCCCTGTAAAGACAAGAACAGTAGCTTGTTCTAAGAAATGGATTTCAATAAAATAGGCAATATTAAAGGTTAAAGCTCAAAAATATTTACAAAAACTAAAATACCAAATTGAATGTCATGTCCAGATACTAATCTTGTTAATTACAAATCATAATCATGGTTTCCAAACCAAAGTAAGTAGCATGTACAATGTCAAGAAGTACTTCATGTGGAAAGTTCTTATATAAAACTCGCATATGAAAAAATTAAATGAATCACTTTCATACAGTTGTGGTTAAATAACTGTCAGATTCTTCTACCCAAGTGAACTCCTCATCCAATATTTTTCAAACGCTGGCTCACATGTTATAACATAAAAGTCTGTACACATATTGCATGTCAATTTGTCAATATTGAATTCAGGGTATTGAGTAAAGCCAGAGTCAATATTAATCACCAAATACATTCATCCCCATACAGCTTAATCCTGGCATACACTACTAATTATTAAATTGAAAACTCTGGACAAATATTTCTGCACAATAATTAATTACAGTCAGTCTGTGTGCACCAACAAAGTACCTCCACTGCTCCGACCTGATGCGGCTCAAATTATCAATGTTAATTATGGCAACGATATACAAAATTTATTAGAAAACTTAATAACATCAAAATGTCCAACAGCACTTCGAAATCACATCACTGGTGTTTTAAGTGTACTACCTTTAACTTTATTAATGAATTACAGAATGAGAGGGGGATTAAAAGAACACCTCCTTCCCATCCTTAACAGTAAGAATTTTAAAAAAGGACTTCATGCATTAATTGCGGTCTACGATGTGTCTACTCATAAATCAAAGACTGTAATTAATTCACTAAGTGAAGGAATGACATGAGCAAAAACATTGTACGTAACAGTAAAATCAGAATTACAAATCCACGATCTATAATACGTTATCACTGAAAGTCTTTCCCCGCTGCAGTATTACAAAAAGTGGTATGTTGGATTAGTTTACATAACTGATGGATCCATTAGTTAAATGAGCTTCACATTCGAACCTCTCCCCTTCTCATTGAAATGCACAAATCAAAGCAATTGCAGCAAGAGCACTGATGGATATAAGATTGGCCTCCACCACCAGTTTTAATTTGCATAACAATTGGAGGAGAGATCTGAACACAGAATAATGTTGTTTGAACATTCAAATCTCTTACAGCACTGCACAATGCTTTTAGTCAACAGAATATTTAGAATAGCTTTTGAGAGTGGGAGGTATTCATTTCAGAGAAGAACATTCAAGTATTTCACTACAACCATACCATTAATTACATTTGAGAACAGTGATGTATACAGTGAAACAAGGATAAAACTAATGAAATCTTGACATATCAAATGAAGATCTAAATATTACGACAATTTCTAACTTTGCTGCTACAGTTAAAATGGTGGGGAAACCACAGCGACTATTTACCACAACAAAGACTTTAATGCTGAGCACAGTCAACTGTATTTGTTAACAAAACATGAAAGTGTTACCAATCGGAGTGATCATAACAAATGTCAAAGCATACTACATTAACAAAGAAGGATTTACATTATTGTTAAATCCCATAAGTTATGATTAAACTACACCATTGTCATATCCCATTTACAATGAATAGTCTGTCCTTCAGAATTTGAAAAATGATTCTTAAAAGATCAGAAAAAATGTACCTGTAGGTTGTGACTTTTGGTGAAGTTTCATTTCATTGGTTGGGATCTGAGATTCTGTCTGGTGGAGGAATCAGTCCTTTGATCAAGAGGTACACTAGAATATCAGTCAGATTAAGGAACCCTGAAATAGGTCAGAACAGAAGGGATCTCCCTGGACTCAACTGTGGTGAGAAAAACTTCACCAGTATCTTACCCCTGCCAAGAAAATTATAATTACAGAGAAAAGAATGTCTTCTAGCTGAGAGATCTGTAACAGTAGTGGTGAAAGGTTAAAAGCACAATTGACATCACTTGTACAGACAATAATAAAATGAGGTGAGACACACAAGCAGCTTAGTAGGTTGACGGCGTCATGTGGGTGAGACCATGTGGTTTGCCAAGACTCTGCATAAAACACCCAGGCCGTCCCTCCACAGCTGTCCTATTAAAAGTACAGTTGGTAACGATGGTAGGGCCAACCTACTACCATCTGCCATATATGTGAGAGGTTTGAAAACTTATGTACATTGACACTGATGTTGAATGTTCATCAGACACAGGGGTATCATCATGAGTGCCCCAAGCAAATATAAGACCGCTTTCCTTTTCCTCCTCTTTTCTATCTACATAAACAATCTGATGGACAGAGTGGATAGCAATCTGCAGGTATTTGCTGATGATGCTGTGGTCTATGGACAGGTGTCATCATTGCACCCTTCCACCACCACTTACTCCAGTCCCGTAACCCAGAGGGTGTACACAATCAAGGGCAGAGCCACTTGCGACAGCACCCACGTGATTTACCAACTGACATGCCTGCACTGTGAAGCATTCTATGTGGGAATGACCAGCAACAAACTGTCCATTCGCATGAATGGTCACAGGCAGACAGTGTTTGTTGGTAATGAGGATCACCCTGTGGCTAAACACGCTTTGGGGCACAACCAGCACATCTTGGCACAGTGTTACATCTGGATACTTCCCACCGACACCAATCCTTCAGAACTCTGGTGATGGGAACTAGCCCTTCAGCATATTCTCTCTTCCCGTTGCCCACCTGGTCTCAAACTCCGCTAAATTCGAATTCCCACCCACCATCTTAACATCTTTGCCTCGGTTCTCTGGACAGAGCCTCTGCCTCAAGTGGCATCTCTGTCTAACTTCTAACTTCTTTGCTTTCTACAGTTCTACAGTATGTCTGCCTAAGTGTACTTGCGTCTGTGTAAATGTGTGGGTGTGTGTGTATTTGTTTACCCTCCTTTTTTTTTCCCCTAAGGTAAGTCTTTCCTGTCCCGGGATTGGAATGACTCCTTATCCACTCCCTTAAAACCATCATTTCCTTTTCCCTCTCCTTCCCTTCTGCCTGACGAAGCAGCTAGGCTGCAAAAGCTTGCGTTTGTGTGTGTGTGTGTGTGTGTGTGTGTGTGTGTGTGTGTGTGTGTGTGTGTGTGTGTTTATTTGTTGCTATCACTGCCTGTGCCCCTTCGCCTGGTAAGTGTACTTCATCTATTTTTCACGTATTATATATATATTTATATTATATAAAATCAATCTCAGTTATATTGCTCAAGTTAAAACAGAGATGATGTAGTTTGAATTCACCAGAGTCAACCAATGTATTGCTTCCTCCTTTGTATATTTTAGACAGTATTTATGTCATTCTCCAATGTCCAACTCATCAGTCAGCAAGACTTAGCAGTGCCACGAGGACATCTGAAGATGTCCAATGCAGCTCTGGATGAAACATCAGGAATTGAAATGTTTCACCAACCACAGCCATACAACTCGATACAATCACCAACAACTACAGCTGTCTGCCACTCTTTAAGTGAAAGGTAACTAAAACAAGGTCAGTGGAATTTTTCAACCACATCTAGCTTCTACCACTGCTCTGAAAATATTTTGACAACTTGGAATTTACTAACTTCATTTATACGACCATATGGATCAGTCAAACAGGACAAGTATTCTAAGACTGCTGCACCTAATCCAAAAATTAAATACTGCTGATATATATCTTCTGAGTAGGTGATTGTATAACAAATTTTATTGAAAGACTATTGATATTAGTACTGGAAGGTTTATAGCATCCAGAAAAGAAGAAAGAATTGGGCATTTCATAACAGGATTTCAGAGTTCACAAAGTACATGCATTAGGTACAGATATCACCAGACAAAGAAGAGGTGCAAAATCAAAGTGTCACCTTCCAAAAATGCAGGACCTGTACCTCTACAGCAGAATGGTCAACCAGCACAAACACTATTTGAACTCAGATCTCAATCTGAACAAGAAGTATTAACTCTGCTGTTACTAGTGGATGGAATTCTAGTTAACATAATGGTATTACTATGGGAAGTTCAGCTTGCATTAGCAACAATATCATGAATAAGATGGCTTGTTACTTACACATCACACAAATGGTACGCTAAGCAAACATAAAGGAATAAAGAAATAAAATTAATTGATTTTTCGATCGGTACTTGACAGACCATGATAATAATATCAAAAGGAACAACTTCCTGATGTTCTGCAAAACTTATTTATTGCTCACAAACCAGCTTTCTGCTTCTTAGGCCATCATCAGGTGACAACAGCTGTCACCTGATGATGGCCTAAGAAGCCGAAAGCCGGTTTGTGACCAATAAATAAGTTTTGCAGAACATCAGGAAGTTGTTCCTTTTTGATATTAAAAAAGAAATATTTACATTATGCCAGTCTGTGACTCAGTGCGACATTCTCATGATGGAAGGCAAGATTATTTCCACAGACAAGGCTTCAGCTAGTGACGCGCAGAAGTGAAATCAGTATTACTTAACTTTAGGGCAGGCATGTTGGTGTATTTTATCCACTAATCACTTATGCTTTCTACAACAACAAAAACATCAAGCCTTAAATTTTTGAACCCTTTTCTAGTTATTGTTTCACTTAGGTTTAATTCTGAGTGACTGCAGTATTAACACACCAAGGGCAACAATAGGTTATGCCTGGAATTACAAGAGCAATGTACAGTTTACAACATGCTCCTGGGCATGTAAGTACATTTACTTTAAGCAGTATATTTTACAGACATTCATTATTATTTAATTAGCTTGTAACAGTTTGTGTTTCTAATTTTAGGTTCAAAAAATACTTGACAGAGCTGGAATCAGAGCAGACTCCTTTAAATGTGCAAGTAAAACAACTACCAAGTTATTGATGACTGTTTTCTGACAGATATAATGAAGTAATATTATTATGTGACCATGACGGTGAATCCGAACTGTGTCATGAAAGAGCAGCTTACTATGATACTGATATTTAGTGGTAGGGATGAAATATAAAGATAAATCCCTTGTACCAGTAACAATCTTATCAAGACCTTCCCAGCTCTGAAAATGATAGCGTGATGAAATTGCAGAGGTTATTTAATTGTCACATACAATCATCACTACTGATGAAACTGTGCATTTTATAAATTAGTCAATCACAGAAAAGGCGAGAAGAAAATTATTCCAAAGAAAGGGAAGATAAGGTGACAGATTGAAATGAAATGTTTGCACTTCTAGGATAATATTTTCTTCAATAAAACTGAAAATTTATGAATGGTGTTTCTGCAGATTTTTAATTATGTTATTACCTGGAACTTGTCCCAAAAGTTCCTGTACTTTTAATCTCTTTAAACTACTCTCTTAATCAGTCCCCCTCCCATAAATCCTATTATGCTCCATCCTCCCCCACCCCAGCATCTACTATCACACTCTCATTACTATGAGAAACATTGTGTACGTGGTGTGAAATCACAGTATGACAAATTGAAAACAGTGTAATTTATGCATTATATTGTAGACAGTGTTGTTGTTGTGGTCTTCAGTCCTGTGGTAACGTGCGGCGCATATCTTTGAATGGCGCGCCGCCCGTTACCAGGGCTGGTCGTTGTTCGGTGCTGGCTGGGCTATCACACTGCACCATGCCCGTCTTGCAGCCATTAAAGAGAGCTGCCGGGCCCAGCTGCGGCCGTTTCTATCCAGCATGGTTTCATCAGTGTTTATGAACTACTATGTGCTTTGTGCTGTTTGCATGGACTGGAGTGGTAACTGCTCGCATCATAGGTCCCCAGACCCAGAATGAGACTATTCAAGACTTCTGTACTGGTCACAGCTTACATAGGTGAGTTACTCATTATAACACAAGTGGTGATGAGTGTGGTATTTGACTTGGCGTGGGCTACGTCATGGACAATATTGGAAAACGAGTGACTGGGTCCGATAGACTTTCAGCTCCCCCCAAGGGGTCAAATTCTGTTGTTGTTGGTGGTGGTTTTTGAGGGAACTAAACAGGAAGGTCATCAGTGTCCCTGGGGCCAAATTCTCCAGCAATCTCTACAGACTGTGGTCGAGTCCATTCTACGGTTAACTACAATCGTGTGGGGTCAGGCGGAACGTTTTGATTCTCTTGTATCAAGGTTGCCGTCGGCTTCTTTGCTGGCGATTGATCCAGTTCTGTGTCTAATGCTGCGCCAGCAATTCCTTGTGTTCAAAGTGTCAGACCCGGCTTTGTGTAAGGGTTTATTTCTCTCATGGGTCTCCCCTCACCTCTATCAACTATTGTGTCAACTTGCCCCCCTGCAGGAACCGACTGCTTTGTCTTTTGATGAGATGCGTCATTTGTTGTCGGCCCATTACCGCCCGCATACACATGTTATTGCAGTGTGGGTTGAATTTTACTGGTCGCATAAGAAACAGAATCAGTCCTATCGGTCTTGGACTGCAGAGCTGCATGGTCTTAGCCATCGTTGTCTGTTCATTATTCCAACCCAGAAGGACACGTATACGGACGATATGGTTCGTGATGCAATTCTCAGGCTTCTTCCAGATAGGGAAGTTCACCAACACACCTTACAATTGGAAAATTAAACCTTGACAGATATTCTAAACATTGCGCAATCTTTTGAAGTCTCATGGGTTGCAGGGGAGCAAATTGAATCTTGGGGTAATGTAGCTGCAGTTTCTCAGTCTGACTCGGCACCTTCAGATTGGGAGGATGTCACAAACGTATGGGAGCACCTGATTCACTGCACGCACGGCCGTAAACAGGCTGCGGCTTCGCAGCAGCCGCAGGCTGCATCTCACAATCCTGCTCGTACACAGCTACCTTTACCATCTTGCCCCCTTTGTTTTGTACAGCATGACAGGGCACACTGCCCCAAGCATTGGGTTGTATGTCACTCGTGGAAGAAAAATGGTCACATGGCTTCTGTTTGCCGTTCCCGTCCGATTGAGCAGGACGATGAGATGGATGTTCATTTTGTCCAGAATGTTCACTCTCCATCTTCCAAACTTTTTGCTGAAGTTCAGATTTTCAACAAGAAGGTCACTTTACTTGTTCCATTTCTCTTCTTAATTATCTTACGCACATATGGCTAGGCTCGCCCCTCTTGGCTGCAGTCACCGGTTCTTTACGTGGCTACAGCCGCCAACGTATTCCTCTCTTGGGTCAATTTACAGCCTCCACAGTGTATAAATCTGTCATCAGGCTGGTCACTCTTCTTGTTGTTGAGGACACTGCAGCTGCTAACATCTTCAGCCTTTAAGCCTTTAATGTTTTTGACTTTACTATCAACTATTCTGTCATCTTCTTTCCCAGAGTTGGCTGCCCTTTGTCGGGAATTTGCTTTGTTTTCTGGTGGGATGGATTGTGCCGCGGGCTTTACCGCCCACATTACTATGAAACCAACAGCACGCCCCAAGTTTCAGCTTCCTTGGGATGACAATATGAAACATCTCCTGGTCGTCAACACTCCTTTCAGTTTATACCAATATCAGCAGCTTTCCCTTCGGGATCACTAGTGCACTTACTATTTTTCAGCGTTTCTTAGAGCAGCTCCTCCACCCAGTTCCGGGTTGTGTTATTTAGATTATATTATTGTGACCGGGGCTTCACCCCGCAAACATTTACAAAACCTACGGGCACTTTTCTCTGTTCTCCAAGCAGCCGGCCTCCACTGCAACCTGGCCAAGACACTTTTTTTCCAACATTTTATTCCTTATTTAGGGTTTTAAGTGTCTTCAGCAGGCATCCGCTCTTTGCTGTACCGCGTGGCCACCATAAAGTATCTCCCACGTACCGAATATGTCAAAGATGTAGGCCTACAGGTTTTTTTGGGCAACATTACCCAATACCACCGCTTCTTAGCAGGGGCTGCCTCAGTGGCACACCCCTTAAACCGTCTGCTTCACAAAAATGTTCCCTTTGTCTGGTCTTCTGAGTGTGAACGTGCGTTTTGCACCTTAAAGCACTTGTTGATTTCTGCCCCTTGTTTGATGGCATATGTTCCTGGGCAACATTTGGTTCTGGCTACACATGCTTCCCAACATGGCATTGGTGTTGTTTTGGCTCATAAGTATTCTGATGAGTTGGAACACCCTATCACATACACATCTAAGACACTGACGGCTACCCAGAAATGATACTCTCAAATTGAAAACAGAAGCTTTAGCCATTGTGTATACTTTGAAGAAATTAGTCAGGGGTCAAATTCCATCTCATTACTGATCATAAGCCCTTGGTCTCCCTATTTCATCCTACAGTGGCTCCTGACAAAGCAGCTCATAGATTGCAGCTTGGGCTCTTTCCCTCTCATTATAATTATGAGATCCATTTCCGTCAGACAGCGCACCTGCCAATGCGGACGCATTAACTCACCTTCTGGCAGGTACTGATCCTGACTTTGATAGAAAAGAATTTTTGTGCTTTTATCTGACTGAGGAAGCTCAGGCTACTGTTGATGGTTTTCCTATTACTAAACCGGTCTTGATTAAGGCAGTAACGTCCGATCCGGTGCTGCAGCGCATTCTTCACTACATTCATGTGGGCTGGCCAGACACCACTCCATGTAGGGCATCAGATCCCCTGCACAACTATTATTCTTTCCATTTTAGTCTGTCGGAATGGGACGGGATTCTCCTTTTGACTACAGATGGACAATCTCCGCGGGTACTGATCCTGGCAGAGCTACGTTCAGAAGTACTTCCGATGCTTCATGAAACACACTGGGGAGTTTCCTGCATAAAAACATTGGCTCACCGACATGTTTTGGCCCAGTATCGATGATGACATTATGAGGATAATGGCTAAGTGCTCATTGTGCGCTTCGCAACAGATGGTGCCTCAGGAGTGTCTCTCTTCTTGGCCACTCCCCCAACAGCCATGGGAACGAGTGCATATGGATTATGTGGGACCCTTCCTTAACTCTTATTGGTTTTCTCTTGTGGATGCTTATTCAAATTTTCCATACATTTTTCGTTGTAATACCACGTCCACTGCTGTAACTATTCAATCGCTGTCTAAAGTTTTCGCCTTGGGGGTTTTCCGCATACACTTGTATCGGTTAATGGCACTCAATTCACTACTTCTATTTTCAAGATTTTTTGTACTTGTCTGGACATTCACCACATTATGTCCTCCGTTTCATCCTCAGTCTAATAGTGAGGTGGTACAGCTTGTGCGTACTTTTAAAGTTCAAATGCGCAAATATGTGACAACCTGCTCTGTGGACAATGCCATTATCCGTTTCTTGATGTCCTATTGATTCACACCGGCAGGGGAATGCAGCTCATCGGAATTGCTGAATGGCAGGCAACCTCGCACTCTCTTCCATTTGTTGCTGCCCCAGCCGTTGAGTGCACAGGCATGACCACCAGGTCGCTATGTTCCGGGTTCTCTCGTGTGGGCATGATGTTTTGGCAGTCATCCTCATTGGCTGCTGGATAAGGTGAAGACATGTCTCGGCCGCTGCCTCTACACTGTGGATTCTCCTCTGGGCACTCTTTGTCGTCACTTGGATCAGTTGCGCCCGCAACTCCCGGCCGATATGAAATCGCCACCTCCGCCCACGCCACCTTCAGGGCCTGTTCCACCGACATGCCCCGTGCCGACATCTTCGGTTGGGCCAGCTCCTCCACTGAGCACTGTGCCCGCCCGAGCACCGTCAGGTGTACATGTGCCTTCTCCTTCTCCTGCAACGGCACCAGTTCCAGCAATCACACCCTCGGGATCATGGGCAAAGCAGCCTCTGGAACCTTTGTCTGAGCATTCAGCGCCCGACGGTGGGAGGGGATGGGAGGTTGGGGGGGGGGCACCTCTACCAAAGTCATGGACACCCTGACACCCGAAATGGACTTGAACCAACCTGAGAGTATTGCAACCATTCCTGTTTTAACTCCAGTGCTGGGATCAGATGGTGCACCCTCAATACCGGTGATTGTGAGAAAAAATTCAAAGATGTACCAGCCACTCCCGGCAAGTAAGATCAGGACACTATCAGCCTTATGGGTTAGTGCCGGCCCAAAGCTGGCAGCCAGATATGGACGATGCATCCCCCATGGACGTAGTGTGGGTGCATTCAGCACCCCTGAAGAGTACACCGTGAAGGGAATGTGATAACGTGTGGCGCGTATGTTTGAATGGTGTGCCGCCCGTTACCAGGACTGGCCATTGTGCGGCGCTTACTGGGCTATTGCGCTGCACCCTGCCTGCAGCGCGGCCATTCAAGAGAACTGACAGGCCCAGCTGCAACCACTTCTATCCAGTAGGGTTTCATCAGTGTTTACATAGTGTGTGCTTCGTGACTGTGCTTTGTGCTGTTCGCATGGACGAGTGGGAACTGCTCGCATCGTAGGTCCCCAGACCCCGAATGAGACAATTCAAGACTTCTGTACTGGTTGTGGCTTATCTCCTCATACATTTCTTTGATTTCCCCATCGCCAGAGCTAGTTGGCATATAAACTTTTACTATTGTGTCGATGTTAGTTTCACGTCTATCTTTGCTACGATAATGCATTCTCTATGCTGTTCATAGTAAATTACCAGCATTTCTATTTTCTTATACATTATCAGATGCACTCCTATGTTACCACCAACTGATTTTGTATTTATAACCCTGTACTCTCTTGACCAAAAATCCTGTTCATTCTGCCACCAAACTTCACTAATCCTCAGCATATCTAATTTTAACCTATCCATTTCTCTTTTCAATCCATTTCTCTTTTCAAATTTTCTAGCTTACCTACCCAATTAAGTGATAGAATGTTCCACACTCCAATCCGTAGAATGCCTGTTTTGTTTTTCTTGATGACAACATCCTTCCGAGTAGTCCCCACCCAGAGATCCAAATAAGGAACTATTTTACCTCTGGAATATTTTACCCAAGAGGATGCCATCATCAAATATTCTCACAGTAGAACTGCATGTCCTCGGGAAAATTAACATATGTAGTTTCCCCTTGTTTTCAGCCGTTCGCAGTAACTGCATGGTTTTTTTTTTTTTTTTTTTTTTTTTTTTTTTTGTGGTTTTAGGGCGCACAACTTCTATGGTCATTAGCGCCCAGCCAAGAACATAGATTCGCTATGATCTAAAAAAATGTAGACTGTCAGAACATCACCAAGAGGCTAAAAACGAAAGATAAAAGACAATTAAAAGAGTTAAATATCCTTGGATAAGTTGGCCAAGTTGATAAAACGCAAAACTCGAGCAGCTGCTCGTGTGTCATCAGCTAAAATTTCCTCCAGAGTAGACGGAAAGTGGAGGGCTACACGGAGATGATTAAAATTAACACAAGTCAGTAAAACATGTCGCACTGTCAGCAGTTCACCGCAGGAGCATAGCGGTGCAGGTTCGGCGGATAGCAAGTGACGGTGGCTGAAACGGCAATGACCGATCCGCAACCGAGCCAGGATGACCTCCTCCCGCCGAGAGGGGCGTGAGGATGTCCTCCAAGCGGTCGGGATCGGTTTGACAGTTCGTAATTTATTGTTGTACAGTGAAAGCCACACACTGTGCCATTGCGACACGATACTCCGGCGGAGAGCCCGTTGAACATCGTCCGATGGGACGCAAAAGGTAGCCATGCGAGGCAAAAGAGCTGCTGCCTTGGCTGCTGTGTCGGCGGCCTCATTCCCAGGCACACCCACATGGCCAGGGACCCACAGGAAAGAAACGTGACAGCTGTCATCCGCCAGCAACTGGAGGGAGCGTTGGATCCGATACACGAGAGGATGGTTCGAGAAAGGGTCCTTAAGACTCTGCAGGGCACTAAGGGAGTCAGAACATATGGCATAGAAAGGGTGGCGGTGGCGGCAGGTATACAAAACGGCCTGGTGGAGGGCGAAAAGCTCAGCCGTGAAGTTTGAGCACCGGTCAGGGAGCTTGTATTGGAAACGGTTGTCCCCGACGACGAAGGCAGATCCGACACCGGCAGTGCTCTTGGAACCATCAGTGTAAATAAATACGGCATTATCGAACCGCGAACGGAGTTCGACAAGCCTCGAGCGGTATACCAAATCCGGAGTGCTCTCCTTGGGGAGCGAACTAAGTTCGAGGTGTGTGTGAACCTGGGCCTGATGCCACGGTGGCAATGGGCTTTCGCTCAACCGGAAGGTGGAAGGAAGGGGAAAATCGAGCCGCTGTAGCAGGCGGCGAAACCGAACTCCCGGTGGAAGCAAGGCAATCGCAGACAACTGATATTGGCGATCGAGTGAGTCGTCAAAAAATAATCTGTAAGATGGATGGTTGGGCATCGACCGTAGGCGGCATGCGTACCGACACAAGAGTATGTCACGTCTATTGGTCAAGGGTAATACAGCAGCCTCGGCATACAGACTTTCAACAGGGCTGGTATAAAATGCACCGGTCGCCAGACGTAATCCACGATGGTGGATAGAGTTGAGACGGCGGAGAATCGACGGCCGTGCTGAAGAGTATACAAGGCTTCCATAGTCGAGCTTCGACTGAACAATGGCCTGGTAAAGGTGAAGCAGGACGGTACGATCCGCTCCCCATGACGTGCCACTGAGGACACGAAGAACGTTAAGGGATCGGGCACAACGGGCAGCCAGGTAGGACACGTGCGTGGACCAGCAAAGTTTCCGATCCAACATGAGTCCCAAGAATTTTGTAGTCTCCACGAAAGGGAGAGCAACAGGGCCGAGACGTAGAGAAGGTGGAAGAAATTCCTTGTATCTCCAGAAATTGATACACACGGTTTTCTCAGTGGAGAATCTGAAGCCGTTTGCGATGCTCCAGGAATATAGACGGTCAAGACAGCGCTGGAGAGAACGCTCCAAGAGACACGTCCGCTGGGCGCTACAATAAATTGCGAAATCGTCAACAAAAAGAGATCCGGAGACGTCGGCCGAAAGGCAATCTACGATCGGATTGATTGCAATGGCAAAGAGCGCCACACTCAAGACGGAGCCCTGTGGTACCCCATTCTCCTGGCAAAAGGTATCTGACAAAACAGAGCCCACCCGTACCCGGAACTTGCGATCCGCCAAAAACGCTTGAATGAAAAGAGGAAGGCGGCCCCGAAGGCCCCATGTGTGCAATGTGCGGAGAATGCCCGCTCTCCAACAGGTATCGTATGCCTTCTCCAAGTCGAAGAACACGGCTACTGTTTGACGCTTCTTTAGAAAGTTGTTCATAATGAAGGTCGACAACGTAACGAGGTGGTCAGCAGCAGAGCGGTGTCGACGAAAACCGCATTGGATATTAGTCAGGAGGCGGCGAGATTCGAGGAGCCAGACCAACCGAGCGTTAACCATGCGTTCCATCACCTTACAGACGCAGCTCGTCAGAGAAATGGGACGATAACTGGAAGGAAGGTGTTTGTCCTTCCCTGGTTTGGGGATGGGGACAACAATGGCTTCACGCCAACTTGTGGGAACATGACCTTCAGTCCATATGCGATTGTAGGTGCTAAGAAGAAAGCACTTGCCCGCTGGAGAGAGGTTCTTCAGCATTTCAATGTGTATGGAATCGGGCCCGGGAGCAGAAGACCGGGACAGGGCGAGAGCACGATCTAGCTCCTGCATGGTGAAGGCGACGTTATAATTTTCACGATTAAAAGAGCGGAAAGAAGGCGGCCGTGCCTCCTCTACCTGTTTGCGAGGGAGAAAGGCAGGGTGGTAATGGGCAGAGCTCGAAACCTCCGCAAAGAAACGACCCAATGCGTTTGAAACATCAGCTGGGTCCACGAGGACTGTGTTCTCCACGGTCAGGCCAGGAATCGGGGAGTGGACCTTGATGCCGGACAAACGGCGTAGGCCACCCCAGACAACCGTGGAGGGAGTAAAACGGTTAAAAGAACTAGTAAAAGCAGTCCAGCAAACTTTCTTGCTGTCGTTTATGATACGACGGCACTGCGCTCTCATACGTTTGTAATTGATGCAATTCTCCAAAGTCGGGTGGCGGCGGAAGGTGCGTAAAGCACGGCGCCGGGCTCTAAGCGCGTCGCGGCAGGCTGCAGTCCACCAAGGGACCTGGACACGACGTGGAGAAGAGGATGTACGGGGTATGGAACGTTCAGCAGCAGTGAGAATAACCTCTGTGAGGTATTCGACCTGACTCTCACAGTTGGGAAAATTCTGATTGTGAAAAACAGCCATGGAAGAATAAAGCCCCCAGCCGGCTTTAGAAATGTTCCAACTGGTGGGACGTGGAGATGGGGAATGATGCAGGAAGTGGATGATACAAGGGAAATGGTCACTCGAGTACGTGTCAGAAAGTGCATACCACTCAAACCGACCGGCAAGCAGAGGAGTGCATATTGTGAGGTCTATATGGGAGTAAGTGTGTGTTGTGTCAGAAAGGAAGGTCGGTGCACCGGTGTTGAGGCAGACAAGATCGAGGTGGTGGAGAAGGTCCACCAAAAGGGAGCCTCTCGGGCAAGGTGCCGGAGAGCCCCATAGGGGGTGGTGGGCATTAAAGTCGCCTACCAACACGAAAGGTGAAGGGAGCTGGTCAACAAGGTTTAGCACATCTGCCCTTGTAAGGGCAGATGCGGATGGCGAATATATATTACAGAGGGAGAAGGTAAATGTGGATAAGGTGATGCGGACGGCAACTGCCTGTAGGTGAGTGTGCAAGGAAATGGGATGGAAATAGACGTCGTCTCGAAGGAGCATCAGAACCCCTCCATGGGCTGGGACACCTTCCACGGGTGGCAGGTCGAACCGCACAGAGGTGTAGTGTGGAAAGTCTGCACGATCACGTGGACGCAACTTAGTTTCCTGGAGGCAGACTAGAAGCGGGCAGTGCAATCGAAGGAGTAGTTTTAGCTCCTCCCGATTAGAACGAATGCCGCGAATATTCCATTGAAGGAGCGCCATGATTAAAATGAGAGAAGAAATAAGGATAAAAACCAAGTAGCGAGCGGGGTCACCTCGACGGCCGCTGAGGACCGGATTTCGAGGGAGCACTGCTATCGCTGTCTGGGGGCAAAGGGTCATGTTCCATTGGTTCGACTGACGCGCCTGCCACCTCCCTGAGTTGATCAGGAGGGGCAGTTTCCACCGCCGGTAAAGGGCCGGGCGCCCGGCAAACGGAGCGTCCCGGTGAAACAGAAGACGGCCGAGGCCGGCAACTGTTGGACGGCGCGACAGATGGGTCACGCCTTGGCGGGGAAGGAGAGGAACTCTTTTTCTTGTCAGCTCTTCTGGAAGAGTGACGGCGGGAAGAGGCAGTTGACGGTTGGGAAGCCTGAGAACGCAGAAAATCCTCACGGACGGGTTCCTTTTTCAAGGTCCGGGCATCTTGTTTAGGTGCTCGCGGTTTACTAGAGTTTGACGAAGACTGTACCCTAGAAGCAGCAGGAGGAAGCGGGGACGTGGAACGGGCAATCTTCGGGCTGGCGGATCGCACAACTGTGTCAGCGAAAGTGAAGTCACATGTCTGTGTACTGGAATCCTTGGTAGGTCGAGTTGAGGTGAGTACCTTACTGTATGTACCCGCTGGGAGGACAGTGGGCTTTCGACTCGCCAACAACTTTCGAGCGGCAGATGTTGATACCTTCTCCGTAACCCGAATTTGCTGGATTACCTTCTCATCCTTGTATACAGGGCAGTCGCGAGAGGAAGCCGCATGGTCACCGTTGCAGTTTAGGCAGTGAGGGGACGGAGGTGGGCAATCCCCCTCATGGGCGTCCCTACCACAAGTGACACACTTTGCTGCATTTGGGCAATGTTCACGGGTATGATTGTACCTGTGGCATTGAAAACAGCGCGTTGGGTTAGGCACATAAGGTCGGACAGAGATGACTTCATACCCTGCTTTGACCTTCGACGGGAGGTCAACTCTGTCGAACGTCAAAAACACAGTACGAGTCGGTGTCAATTGGTTATCGACCTTTTTCATCACCCTGTGGACGGCTGTCACACCCTGATCGGACATATACGATTGGATGTCTTCATCAGACAGCCCGTCAAGGGATCTCGTAAAAACTACCCCCCTTGACGAGTTGAGTGTGCGGTGTGCTTCTACCTTAACGGGAAACGTGTGCAACAACGTAGTACGTATAAGTTTTTGGGCTTGGAAGGCACTGTCCACTTCCAGCAACAATGTGCCATTGCGCTGACGTGAACAGGTTTTAACAGGGCCAGCAATTGCATCTACACCTTTCTGTATAACGAAAGGATTGACAGAATTGAAATCCTTTCCGTCGGTGCGAGAGACAACCAGAAATTTAGGCACATTAGGCAGAGTCTTTTTAGGCTGAGGCGAATCTAACTTACGTTTATGGGTCAACGTCACGAAAGAAGATAAGGAAGTCATCGCGGAAGTGTCCCCCGTGATTACCGGCGTCTCCGATGGCGCGCTCCTTCCTAGTGGGGGCCCTCTCCGAGGGCTTACCCGCCTTAGGTGATTGTTCACACCTCAGGTCACACCTCCCGAGAACTGACGGAGGGACCAATCGGCACGTTCGGAAGGTACCAGCTCGGGTAATCACCCCTCCCTGGGCCTGGCCTTTACCAGGGGGTACGTACGTGCCCTACTTGTCTACCCGGGGCGGGGAATTACGCGTTACCCCGTCACCTGCTACGCACGATAATGCGTGGGTCGGCCTTCAGACACGCACAGGGAGGAAAGAAGAAGAGGATAGGAAATAAAGAGAGATAAGGAAGACGTGTCTCAAACGCCGAAGCGGAGACTAATGAGGAGAAGAAAGCTAGGAGAGTACAAGGAGAGAAAGACAGAAAACAAAGGGTAAGAAAGGAAGGAACGAAGGAAGAAAAACCACAACAAGAACCACAGTAGCTCACGAAATATGCCCGTCTCCGGGCGAAGGCATAAACCGGGAGGGACAGTGAAGCAGCCTGGGGCAGAAGAAAGGCTGCTCCGGCTCGGGGCCCCGTGCGCGCCACACACGTACCCACAAAAGAACCGTGGGCCCCCTGGGGGGAGTAACTGCATGGTACAGCCATGTTAGCTAATGTTACAAAGCCAGCTCAGTCAAACATCCAGATTGTTGCCCCTGTAACTACTGATAAGGCTTCTGCCGTTCTCCACAGATACCTCTCCACTGTAATGCACCTACGGTACGGCTATCTGTATCGCAAGCCACCCCACCTCAGCAATGTCTGTGGCTCACGAGGATGGGATTATCGACACTACCCAAATTATTTATCTTTGTATGTTATATTACTTTTTTTTTACTTGAAAAATTATACTTTTATTTTAGGAGGTTTAACCCTTAAACAGAAACACCATTCTGGGAGACTGTTAGGGTTTTTAAATGTAGCCTGTGGCAACACTGTTCTACTTGTGACCATCCCCTCCAACAGTAATGTTAAATGTTTGTAAAGCTTATGGGACTTAACTATGGGGTCATCAGTCCCTCCCTCCACAGTACCTTCACATTGGCAAATAATATACATGATAAAAGCATTGTAGTCCATTTTATGGCTTCCGATTGTCAGGTACGCATTAATTTTATAAAACCTGCAGGTCTGTCGGACCAGACGTTTCGTATTACGTTCATTTTATTTTTTCTATTATGTCTTTTCTTGTGTGATATGCCCTTTTTTGTATGTTTTATGAGATGCCATGATGGATAATGCTTCAGAAGGCACTTGTAAATCTCCAAGAGGCGCAAAAAAGGAGAGAATGTGGTGTAGTGATGCCAACTTTGAGAAAAACTTTCAGATTGGTTGCAGGAGAGTGTTGTTGAATCCGAGATGGAAAATGATTACTCAGATGCTAATTCTGACTGTACAATTACTGATACAAGAGAAGACAATGAGTGAAGAAAAAATGATACTAACAGGCTGATAGTAAGTTACAGCAGCGATGAAGATGATGATGACGATGATTATTACAATCTATTGGAAGATGAATAAGAAATAATTGGTGACAATACACGTGGAGAACAAGATGGCATGCCTGATGTTTTTTGTTGGAAAAAAGAACAAAAAAGATTTTTTTATGGGAATCCGTGGAACCAAGAAGAACACCAAGTGATAACACAGTGAGAATTACCTGGACTGACTAGGAAAGCTACTAACTTAGGTAATCCGAACATTCGCGCAATTTGGGAGTGTTTGTTTGACCAAGCTATGATTGACAATATTGTTTTACACACAAACAGCAAACTTTTGTCAGTGAGAGCCAACCTGAATGACACAACAAACTTATCTAATTATCGCAACACTGATTCTGTAGAAATTCATGCCTTGTTTGGTTTGCTAATGTTCACATCCATTTTCAAATCTGGTCATGAAAATGTGACCTATATGAACTTCTTTTAGTAACTTTGTCTATGGTTTACTCTGTTGTGTAACATCTCTGTCAAAGACTATGTATGTGAGTAGTAGGTGAACAGAAGGAGAGAGTCGGTGTGTAGCTCTGGTATTGAATGGATGTGCTTTGGTTGGCTGCTGAGGCAGCAAGTTTTGTACGAACTGATGGAATAATTTTGTAATATGATTTTCACAGACCCTGTTCTATCTTTATAAGATTTCGTATCATTCATATATGTATCAGTCTGTGATGTTTCTTGTTGTTCTTCAATCATAAGGTAATGTAATGATTGCTGCTAATAATAATTGAGAAAGTTAAACTTATTTACCTGTTTCACTTTTGTAGTTAAAAAGCTAACCCTCTTCCTTTCATTGAAAGTTATTGATTATTGAAGTCAAAGGATAGTATTGATTAAGCTGAATTTGATTAACAGATTTTTTATTGGTGTGACATTTAATGATAATAGTGATTGTTGTGCAATGCTACATAGGTGAACAAGATACTAAGTCAGTCAGTAAGTGCGATAAATTCTCCCAGTCGCATTTCCATTGCACTTTCAAGCAGTTTAAACGCACTGTTTCTTAATTAACTGTGCAGTTATTAATATTAGGGCCATAATCAAACAGAATTACAGTGTTAATGAATAATAAATGTATTCAACTAATCTTTAATAGGCTTGATTGAAAAGTTAGTTATTGAGAGTTTTAACTACCAGATGATGATGATTATTAGTGTTGCATTTAACATCAGATCAGTTCTGAACAAGTAGCTTTAAAGCAGATCTTTAGCTGGCTCACAATTGCCAAATCCCTATATCGACCCTCTTTTTCCTATCAATAGGACAGCCTTACCTTATACCACCAAGAAACATACCTGTTTTAAGCTGCCATATCTGAAATATTCAATAAGTTTATATATAATTCTCAGCAGATGTATTGCCTTAGTGAGAATGTGACAGTTGTTTCTTTCAGACAGAGGTGCGGATTTCCCATGTATATGCGAAAGAAACCCGCCAAATATGGCATCCAGTTACCATGCACGTTTGACTCATTTACTTCATACCTTTTCACTGCTTACTTTTATACTGGAAAGGACAGTAATAGTATTGGTTTAGAAAGTTTCTTTTCATCTTAATTTAGTCCAACTCAAGCGACATTGCACTTATGCAAACCCATTGAAGGTTCAAATAGAAACATCTTTGAAGATAATTGCAGAACGACATGTTGACCATAGCTGTTTATTAATTCTCAATGCTACCGATTTCGGTTATTTACCATTGTCAAGTGTTAGCAGAGATTAGCTATTAGCTAATCTCTGCTAACACTTGACAATGGTAAATAACCGAAATCGGTAGCATTGAGAATTAATAAACAGCTATGGTCAACATGTAGTTCTGCAATTATCTGAAAGCTGTTATGTCCCATCTATTCACCTTTATCTTAGAAGAGTACTGGTTTTCATCCACGGAGCTCATAGAAGAACTGAGAAAAACATCTCTGAAATTTGTTAGAACCAAGAAAAAAATCAAACAGTTATTCCGCCAAAATTGTAGTCTGATAAATCGAGAACAGTTGGATCAGTTCTCTATGGTTTCGCAAATTATTTACCTGTTAATTAGTTGTCTGTTGTTCCTAAAAACAAATCTGTTGTTCTGATATCTTCTATGTATCACATCATCGAAACTGATCCTGACAAGAAACTATCTGCTATTATGACAAAACAGAAGGTGGGGTAGACTTTCTGGACCTGAAAGTGTGCCCTGTACTCTTCCAATAGGAGATCCAGAGATGGCCACCGGTTATTTTTTACACACTTATAAACATAAGTTGTGTAAATAGCTTCATTCTCTACTTGTGCTATCGACAAAACCCTATTGTCAGAAGGGTGGGGGGGGGGGGGGGGGAATCACCAAAATATTGGCACACTCACTGATAGAACCACACATCAGAAGATGCCTCACAATACCCTACCTACCTCGTGATATGAAGGACCTCATATGTCAAAAAATCCATGAAGAGGAATCTATTGGTGAAGGAGATGGTCAAGTTCCAAGCAATAAACTTGAGAAGAGTTTATATATAATTATATATATGCTCAAAGTGTCCATCTCCAAAGAGCAGAAGACTTCCTACAAATGTATACAATGCAACTATCCAATATGTCTGGAATGTAGCAGAAAAGTGTGCACCACATATGCCATCAGAAATGAATGAATGCTAATTTTCATAAACAGTTACAATATTAGTCGCCACTAACAATAAAGCATAATATTTGTGTAATAACCTCATTAATTTTTAACAATTAAAACATATTTAATACTCAATTTTATGTTTCGTTTGAAAACCACAAAATATTATCCTAAACACATTAATAAATTATAAAAATGATAAATATATGAAAAAATATTGAGGAGGAAAAATACGGTCTATCAGACACGATGTTTCTAATAATGTACTATTGACTATGTTTCCGTTAGGAGTTAATTTTAATGGTTCTTATCGATGTCTGTCTTTCCTAATTATGTTTAATCTAAGGATTTATAATATAACAAACATGTGCAATTCATCTATGAAGTTGAATTAGAAGAGATTTTAACTACTATCAGATTTTATATCAAGGACACCATTCCCATACCTGAACTCTTTAAATCATAATACTCTATATAGTCTTCCTTACTCATATCCTTGTATGAATAATAATTAATTTTATATGAACCTGAAATTGCTTTGTCAGTAATGGAGGATAGGAAACAACTCACCTTAAAGAGGATCACAGCTGCTGTCACGCAAAAAAACAGACAATCACATTCACTCAAATTTTCGGGCATGCCCTTTATCAGAAAAATAAACACACACAATCACGCAGACAACTATACACACACAACCACCATGTCTGGCCACTCCTACGCCACTAGCATCCCGACTGAGTGAAGTGGAGAATGGAGGGAGAAGAATGCCGGGTAAGGTGGGGATGAAAAGTTCTGTGTTGCCATGATGGACTGTAAAGGCTCCGATAGGTGGGAATTTTAATTGTGTCATTGAATACAGTTAAGGGAAGAGGTGGTAAAGGGTAAGAGGGAGGTGTAGAGGAGTGTGGGGAGGGAGTGGAGGGGGATTTAAAACTTTCATAATGAAGACCATGGCTGAAAATTTAAGTTGTGAGAATATGATTGTCTATTTTTCGTGCCTTTCAGCAGCTCAGGGAGCCTCTTTCCAGCAAGTTGTTATCTATCCTCCATTATTGGCATTCCAATCTGATTCTCCATTGAAATTGCTATAATACTCGTACTGGAGGTATTAAGCCAAAAATTAGTAATTTAATGTTTTTATTTTGTTCTCTGTAAACTGTCATCTTAATCCGTCTGCAACCACAAATAACCCCAAATCTCCTTCTCCCTTACTCATTCCCATCCCTGTAACTCAACTCTTACAGTCTACCTCTATGTAATGCCAATATAAATGGAAATTCTTTTCTATGTTCAAAAGTTTGTACAGTTTATGGGACTTAACTACGGGGTCATCAGTCCCTAAACTTACAAACTACTTATGAACTAGCTTATATTAAAGACAGCACAAACATTCATGCCCAAGGGGGGATTCGAAACCCGACCAGTTTTCTATGTAATAGAAATCGATAAGTGATAAATGTGAAGCATAGTACAATCTTGTGTATGATGGGAACCACCAATAAGTGATGTTTGTAGGTTGTATAGTGCTTGGTGGCAGTGGCGGACTAAGGCTGTTGGAGGCCCGGGGCGGCGGCAGAATGAAAGGAGCTCCCCCCCCCTCCCCCGTCCACTGGGAAATACATGTATTACTATAAAAAAGAATTGGAGGCCCCTTCCAGGACAAGAGGCACAGGACAGTCTGAATAAATAGCTTTCGAGATTTGGAGGCCCCAGCAGAACAAGATGCCAAGAAGTGCGCTCCAAAAATAAAAAAAGGCCTTTCCAGGTATTTGGAGGCCCCCTGAGATGGAGGCACAGATTGTCCGCCCCCCCCAGTCCGCCACTGCTTGGTGGTTACTCTTCTTTCAGAAATATGTATGCATACTATTCCCCTATCACCTCCCCCCTCCTCCTTTTCCCCTCACCTGGATTTATTTCAAAAGACTGATTTTGGTGTGTCTGAGCAGTAGTTTTACGTAATACTATCTGGCCTGAAAGACATAAAAGTAAAATGTAACAGAAAACTCTTTTTACAGCACTCAGTTGTAAAGTTACTAGAAATTGCTCCATATAAGGTCACACACTATATTATGCATTTCATTAATTGCTTTCCTATGTCTAGGAGTTGAAACCAAACTAACGACTCTTGCCTGCTTTTACAAAAACTCTTTTGCCAGCTATGTTTTACCTTCTATATCTTGTACACTGTTGATGCCTTCCCATATCCATATATCCAACTTCCCAAATACTTGAATGCTCTCAACTGTTCTAGTTTTAAGAGCACTCTTCTTCCCTTGAAGCCAATGACCACGCCTTTCGTTTTCTTTTTATTTTCATACTGTATGCTGCACAGCTTCATTCATGTCATTTAGCATCTCAGTTGGTCTCCCTTGATTTTATGCAATAATCAACCAAGTATTATGCATTAAATTTTGCGTCCACCTATCCTGAAGCTTGTTTTTACATGCAACATTTCAGTATTTCCTCCAGATTAATGTTAAATGGGATTGGCAAGAGCAAACAGCCCATTTGTAATCTTGATTTTTGAGGTCTACGATGAAAGCAAGTATTTCTTTGCCCTTTTCTATATACATATCACCAATGGTCCTTAGATGTCCAATGGCATTCATTTCCACTGTAATTGTAAACTAACTAAAGAAATAAATGGCATAACATGGTTTTTCTTCTTTTTTTCATTACATCAACAGATATCACAGATAAATGAGAGGAAATATACTATTTACTGACTATGGGTGCTCCATAAATTTTATGGAATTCAGCAATACACTGTGGTGACAGAACCCATGGAATACCTCTTAATAATGTGTCAAACATCCATTTGCCGTACAAAATGCAGCAACTCAATGTGGTCCAAATTCAACAAGTAAAATGATTTCCAATCCATGGTGTACCATTATAACCATTTGTAATTCCGCCTTGTAATTTTGTGTAAATTCTGTCGCGCAGATAATCTGAAGATGCCCTGCTAAAGGGCGAAACGCGTCATTAACTAATAAAAAAATTTGCAATCAAGATGGTTTGAAGGAATATTAATTCAACAATTTGATGGAAGTACCTTCAGGAATATTGGACCATTCGGTTTCTATAGACTTCCACAATTGTGAAATGTAGGATTTTGTTGATTTGTGTCAGGTGAACTGGGTGACCAAATCGTTCACTGGAATTGTCCCAAATGTACAGGATGAGAAAGAAAAAATGTGAACATTTCCACAATCCAATGAAACTAGAACTGACGAAGGAAACAAATTTAATTCATAGTAATTGAAATCTTACAAATTTGCCATTTACGAAACATTCATTTTTTTTAATTAATTAATTAATTAATTTTTTTAATTACGTCCTTTAGATGGTGACCTCCTGTATTAATACATTCATGAAATGTGTCCTGGAGATTCTCATTGACAGCTGCAACATCTTAGCTGGGATACTGTTAATTTTATACCAAATTCTCTGTTTTAACTCATCCAAGGTCTTGTTTGAGTCGTGTAGACTTCGAACAAGAAAAAAAAACTCAAAGGATAAATCTGGCAATCTCAGGGGCCAGGGAATGTTATGAAATAGTGAGACCACACAGTTACCGAACAATTCTTGACCACATGCCATTTATTGTCGAGTGTGTGATGTCGCTCCATCCTGCCGAGATCAGGCATCTTGAACGTTTGGAAAGTTATTCAATGCAGGTGCAATGAAAGTTGAAACATCTCCACATAATGATTGACATTGACGATTGTTGTGTTTCCTTGTTCATTTGCAAAAAAATAATAGTCCAATAATCCCATGAGATTAAACATCACATCATACTGTCACTTTACTAGCATGTAAAGGGCACTCACGAACACCATTAAGATTTGTGTTTGCCCAATAATGGTAGTTCTGCATTCGCATGGGAGGACATCATCTAAAGGACTTAATTTTTAAAAACTAATAAATGAAATCAATGGCTTGTAAATGGTGAAGTTGTAAGATTTCTTCAACGTTTTTAATGTGCAGCTCTTATGATTGCCATGCTTGCAGCTAAAGATTCTGGACATAAAGTCCGCCTGATATGCAAAACAGTATTGTAATTTTCCAGCCAAACATGTTTCAGCACCTCTGTGCCATCATCAGTAAGTTTGTTTATTTATTTAAATAAACAAACCCACTGATGATGACACGGAGGTGCTGAAAGATATTCGGTAAGAAAGTAAAAATAGTATTTTTGATATTGACGGAGTTCTTATCCCAAAATTTTTTGTAACATTTCAATTACTACGAATTAAATTTATTTTGTTCATCACTTCTAGTTTTATTGGAGTGTGGCAATGTTCCCATTTTTCTGTGCCACCCTCTACTTAAAAATCAAATGCAAACAAAGAGGTCCAGTGATATGTTGTACCGTCACCCATAAAAATAGCAAAAATCCATGAATGGCTGCAAATGGTTTCAAAGTAGCCAAATATAACCATTTCCAATCAATGATTGGTTCAGTTGGACCAGAGTACTTGTTCACCTCATTTAGAAATATCCCGCACCATTATGGAGCTACAATTAGCTTGCATAGAGGTTGCAAACTTGAGTCCAAGACTTCAGGGGGAATGCACCATACTCAAATCCTACCAATAGTTCTTACCAACTGAAATCGGCACTCAACTGATCTAGCCACAGTTTCCCAGAGAGCAATACATTTGGTTATGAGCCCAGGAGAGGAGTTGCCAGTGGTAGAGTGCTGATGGCAAAGGCATTGGAGTTGACAGCCAATTAACACAAATTGTGCTACACCATCCTTATGGATATGTTCATCAAACATTCTATCTTGATTTATGAAGATATTTTAGACAGTGTTGTTTGTGTGTTACAACTGCCAACTACAAACAAAGACCACTGCTCTCTATCATAAGGTGCAGGCTATCAACCATTGCAGTGTCCATAGTGACAGGTGATGCCAGAAATTTGGTGCTCTTTGACATTGCATATCACAGAATGTTGAATTGCCTTACTGTTTACAAAAATTGAATGTCTCAAGCATTTAATCACAATAATCATGGCAAATTCAAAGTCTGTCTATTCTCATTGTGTGGCCTTATTCATGCCGGAAACCTCTTCAAATGAATTACAAGGTACAAACAAACAGTTCTGTCACTGCTCTGCCTTTTATACCTTGTCCAGCAGTACTACCACATTCTGTATCTGTACATATTATACCCCACGAGTTTTGTCACCCCAGTGTTCATCTGTAAATGGGATTCATCAACAAAATCTCTCTCTCTCTCTCTCTCTCTCTCTCTCTCTCTCTCTCTCTCTCTCTAAGGCATTGAATTAAAATTTGTGGTAAGTTCAGGACTCAATCCCAAAGTCTCCCATTTACTATTCAGTCACTTCATCCACTCAGCCGTCTTTGTATTAAGGACAATGCAGCTGCACAAACCACTCAAGTACAGCTGCCTCCCCAACACAAAGGAATTGAAGTTTGTATTGGGGACAGGGGCATATTTAGATGGTTGCATTATCTATAATGTCAAGATGGATTAATGGGTAAAGTGACTGGCTAGTATGCACGAGCCTTGGATTTGAATCCACAGCCATGGCACAAATTTTAATTCAATGTCTTGTGATAAAAAGGTAAAGCAGTCAACAATCCGAAGATTGGTTTGAACACCACAGTGCTTTACTAGGCATGGTCCTGTTTGAAGATGGTATGCCGTTGCCTTCCTCCAACCTTCTGACTTACCCAGCCAGTTATAGGGGGACCTACAGTTTAACGTGGGTTCCGAACCATGGTGCTAATCGGTATTTTTCACATGAGCAATATTGCCAGAGGTGAAAGAAGTGGAAAGTGACAGATAAAAATCTTAGGACCTGGCGGGGATCGAACCCGTGACCTTTGGATTTTGTAGACTGGCACTCTACCACTGTGCAACCGAGGCGCACTGTCATATCTGCCATAAAACCTGTATTTTATCTTAATAGTATTTGACTGAAATTGGACTTAAAGAAAGAATGCCATCTAACAACTGTAGCATGTAGCTTTGTCAGCCCCGACGAAGGTTGCGTGTGATTGAATGTCTGAGAAAACTTTAGTATTAAATGCAAAAATGAATTAGTCTATCCAAGATAAAATTTCATAGCTAATTGCTTAGCCAAGATAAACTAAAAACCATGTTGATAGAAGTGAAAAAGGACACAATCATTAAACTACATGATCTGTAAGAATAAGGAACACTTTCAAAAATGCTGTAAGAGAACAGTAATGCATATCCATACTAGTATTAGAAATGCGAAAGAAGCTCTGCCTGTTGCACTTTCACAACTAAACTGATTAACCGATTTTGATAAAACTGAGTATGGAGATAGCTGAATAAGAACATAGGCTACTTTGGAAAGTGTGTAATTCAAGGTATTTGTTAATTTAAAGTATATAACTTGAAATAGTAAGCAGATTCAAATGGATGTGGGATGCTGTTCTTTTGAGGAAATGAAAAGGCTTGCTCAGAATAGAATAGGGTGGAGAGCTGCATCAAACCAGTCTCCGGTCTGAAGACCATAACAACAACAACTTGAAATATGAGCAACAATGTTTTCCTTACATCTTCTGAGAACTTTAAGATACCTTGGAAAAGCTATTTATTCTTTGACCTTTGAAATTTATTGCATTTTTTAAAATATAAAATACTTTTGATGGTAGATGTGTTGAACATGATATGATTCAACATAACGAATGCAACGTTTACTCAAGACATCAATGTCTTCAAACTGCTGAACAGATGACGACGACTTCGGAATCCAACATAATAAACAAGTTGTATACAGTACAGCTTTTATAGTCAGATTTCTTTTTATATTTAATAATACATTTATTTTCATCTCAATAAAGGAGAGCATTATTTACCATCATTCTACACACAGTTTATATTTAAACCGGAAAACTGGAAACTTTTCTTTTATCCTGGTCATAACTTAAGAACAAAATTATTGGTCTTTGACATGTATACAAGAACATCAACACAAACGAAGCTGCAGGTAAAAGCTAGTAGGCTTGTTGGTAGGGAAAGAATAATTCTCGCTTTCACCTAATCCTCATTGTCATCTTAAAACAATAACAGACAATGCCATTTAGCCACGGTTATCTTTGAAGTGGTATGCCTTTGCCTTCCTCCAATCTTTGAACAGACTTATCCAGCCAGTTACAGGTGGACCTAAGTTTTAACACCGATTCTGAACCCAAGTGTAAAGTGGCATTTTTATAGTTAAAAAAAGAATATAATAAATAATTAGCAGTAATGGCACAATAATACTGATACATAATGAACAGGAAGTCTTATGGAATACAAGGAAAGGCTACATAAAGCTTTTTAAATAATATAATGAGGATAGAATACAACTCACTACAAGGACGTATGAGGAGCTGCGTCAGACACAAAAAAAAAAGGACACACATACAACACCTAAGCTATTAGCCATTGTAAAAAAAGAGAGCATTCACACACTTCACAGTCACAAAACCATCATTTCCAGCTACCTCCAAATCATGTTCTGCCATGAGGGTATAAGAGATGAGGGATGGGAGGAGGGCGGACAGGAAGGTTGCATGTTTGTGGTAGGGATGGATACTGCATGGTTTTATGGAACATGTATGTACTAATGGGTGGAACAAAATGCAGCTCAGGAATGGAGTGGGGAAGTGGGACAAGGGGGTGAAGCAAAAAAAAAAAAAAAAAAAAAAAAAAAAAAAAAAAAAAAAAAAAAAAAAAACCACACACACACACACACACAGCACAGTAAATGGAATGGGAGAGGTGTAGGATAGAGTGAGCATGAACTGTTGGTGTGGAGAAAATGGGGTTATCCTAAGTTGGACTGTTGAAATTAAGCAATCTCCTTAGCATTTCATAGGGTGGTCTACTTTGTTTCTGACCACAGTGTGGCAGTGGCCATTCACCCTAATGGACAGCTGGTTAGTGGTCATACAAATATAAAGAGCTGTGCAACGATTGCAGCACAGTTGGTAAATTATGTGGTGCTTTCAGAGGTGAGCCCAGAGTCAAGGATGTGATCTCTATGGCAGGGGATTGGGGGTTTGGATTGTCAAAGGGATGGACTAGGATGTAATGGAGGTTCGGAAGGTGAAAGAACACCACTTTCAGAAGGGTGGGGAGAATCTTGGGCAGGATGTCTCTCATTTCTAAATAAAAGAACAGAAAATCAAAATTTAGGTGAAGGAAGCAGTTGTTCCAGTCTAGGGTAGTAGTGGGTGACAAGTGGAGTGCTCTTTTGTGCCCATTACTGGTGGCTGAGGGGAGGATTTGGGGTGTGTGCAGATATGGCACAGAAAATCTCTGCAGACTAGGTCTGTGGGGTAGTTTGTGTGTGTTAGGCCTTTGTGAGTCCTTTAGCATATTGAAAAAGGGAGTTCTTGTCATTGCAGATATGCCATTCCATGGGTTGCTAGGCTGTAAGGAGGATGTCTTTTTTATGTGGAAGGGATAAACTGTCAAAGGGTAGATACTGTTGGTGGTTGGTAGGTTTAATGTGGATGGAGCCATCAGTGAACGGGAAGTTAACATCCACAAATTTGGCATGGTGAGTTGAGGAAGACCAAACCAAGCAGATGGGGGAGAATAAGGAGTTGAGAGTTTGAAGAAAGGAGGACAAGGTGTCCTGGCCCTGAGTTGAAGATATTTTAATGATCTGGAATGCAGTAGATAAGGAAGGAGCTAGATGTAGCAGAGTTCTAATATTCATTCTGTAAAGTAAAAAGCAGTGATTGAGAACATAGACAAAATTGGAGAAAGAATGTTTTCTGAGAAGGAATAGAAATTTGAAGATTTGTCAATGACATTGCTGTTATGTCAAAGACGGCATAAAACTTTGAAGAATAGTTGAATGAAATAGACAGTATCTTGCAAGGAGAATGTAAGATGAATACCTACAAAAGCAAGGTAATGGTAGTAAAATTTAGTCAAACTGGGAATTAGATCTAGAAAGGAGACAACAGAAGTGCATGAGTTTTGCTATGTCCTGTGGTAAAAAAATGGATGATGAATAAAGTAGAGAGAATATAAAATGGAAAAGGCTGTTGCCAAGGAAAGCATTTCTGGAAATGAGGACTATGTTAATACCAAATACAAATTTAAATGTTAGGAAATCTTTTTGTACAAAAGTGGAACCATTAGATAAGAAGAGAACAGGGGTATTTGAAAAGTGGAGGTCATTAGGTGAAGCTTAGATGGGTGTATCAGGTAACTAATGAGGTGGTTGGGTTGTTTGGCTGGGGACTAAACTGCTAAGGTTATCAGTCCCCTTAAGAAGGTGGCAGTGAATCAAAATGAGAAGAAAAGAAATTTATAAACAACTTGACAAAATAAGGTAGTGGTTCATATAACACATGTTGAAGTATTGAGGAATTGTCAATAGGATATTGAAGGGATGTTCAGGAGGTGGAAGGGGGTTGAGCTAAAACAGATGATGGAGAGGTCACAGAATGAACAATGTAAGCAGATTCTAACACTGTTTTCATTCCAGCCAAGACATTCCACTATCATATAAGTATTAAAATTATGGAAATTCCAGGAAGGTTTCAACAATATTTTCAAAAGGACAGGTTGCCACTCACCACAGTGATATCTTGATGATTCACAGAAAGGCACGCATCGAATATGACAAATACATTTAGTTCTCTGAGGTTATAGCCTTCTTCAGAAATAGAAAAAAATTCTCTCAGAGAGAGAGAGAGAGAGAGAGATTCTCTGTTTCTGAAGAAGCTGTAAAAGCCGGAAGTAAAGCCCTCTGAAGATGGGGATTTTTGTGCCCGACTATTGATCGCATACACACCTTTCAGACTTCAAACAATTTTCTCAACAATGGTTGGAGATACGACAGTGATATTTGGTAGTTTTTCTATTAAGACATGTAGGTACCTGTGTACCAAAAATGATCAAATTCTGAAATGGTCACCTTATCACTCCCGTGAGTTTCCACAGAATGACCCATACCCATAAGCATTAAAACATGTATGTGAAAAGTGTGTAATTGGTGACATAAAGAAAGTGTCTAAATGTGTAACACAGAAGTACTTCAGTACGAGAATTCTAGTAATAAGCACAAATCAAATGCAAAGAAATTTTATATCCACCAGAGAATCTAATGCTCACCCCGAAGACTTGTCCTTGTCTGATGCCGTCTGTTCCTTGTCAGCTGGTGAAGCGGTTGGAGTAGGTCGACCGTCCTTGACATCTAATGTCGTAGATGCCGTGGTAGAAACTGCTAGAGGCGTGGTTGCGGACGGAGCAGGTGACGAGGATGGTGCAGGTGCAACAGGAGGTGGTGAAGGGGGAGGTGGTGCCATCTCCTGCTTCTGCTGTTGCTGCTCTCGTTGGAGACGAGTCGTCACACCACCGGGAACATCAGCAAGGGACTGAGCACCACTACCACTTCCGGAACCACTAGCGCCACCTACTTTCCCGTGAGGGTTATTTCGTGAAGCACGAGTCCGTTGTCGCGATTTGCGCAGGAGCTGTTTGTAGTTTTCTGTCTTCTTACTCAAGTAATAATACTGGACGCAATCACAGACACTCTTGCGCTCCAGGTAAGAGGCGATGAGGCCAAAGTTCTTCGGATGCTGCAAATACTTCTCTTTAAATAACTCACGTTCCGATTCAGTCCAAACGTTCAGCAATTGTCGCTCCTTATATTCTGCCGTAAAGTCTTCGATGCGACCATTGTCATTAGAAAACGTCACACGCCTTTGCCTCGCATCCAAAAGTATCGGGGGGATTACAGCATACGATCGCATCTTCTTGTCTTCCATCTGTGGTGAAGAAAAGTAGTTTATTAATCTATTTCCTAAATAAGTGACTGAATATAGTAATAGTAGTAGTAGTAGTAGTAGTAGTAGCAGCAGCAGCAGCAGCAGCAGCAGCAGCTATCACTTCCTCACACCAAAATGGCATGAAGCTAATGTGAGTGAATAATTTAATAAGTAGAGTAAAATATCCATTCCAGAAATCAAAACTGACTAAATGAAATTAGTCACGATACAGTTTCTGAGAACAACAATTAATGCTTCTACAGATCCTACTGAAAATATTAGCTCTTTCTTTTTTACTTTCAAGTCAAATTATTTTCAATAGCATAACTACTATACTAGAGAATCAAAAATACCACAAAATGCCATGCTACGAATAGAAGCACCACATTCACATAAAATAGACACAAAAATTGAACTGCTATCAAGAGCAAAGTTTATACTGATACTCTGGCTTTCATAATTAATGAAAAAGAAAATGAAGAAAAGGATTTGCAACGGGTAGGGAGACTTGCACTCATGTCGTCTTCTGAAGATTTGTCACAGAAATATCATGCCACTAAACCAAAGACAAACATCACAGCAAAATATATTATTGCGAAGAAATTTTTACAGCGACTGGAAGAAGTCACCTCAGCTAAAGAAAAAAACACAGTTTTGTAAACAAAATACAGGGATAAACAGGTACCTTGTACAATGCTGATGAAAGAAGCCTTTTTACAACATTTTCCATTCAAGAATATTAGCTATCAAGAATGAGTAGAAAGCTAGTGGGTACAAACAACAGAAGCAAAATGTGATATTAATGGTGTGTTTCAATGAAAATGGGAATCAAACTAAATGCATGGTTAAGTCACAATATCCAAGTTGTATTAAAGTGAGAATACCCTACACACCAGGGAAATGAGCTTAGAAGAAAGTGTGGATGGATGGAAAAATACTCTCTGGTGGATCCACAGAACCATGAGGAAAGGATTTAATAAAAGATTCCACTGAATGCTATCTTTGTAACTTACAACAATCTCATTCATCCTTCACATGCAACAGAGAAGTCCGACGGTATAAAAATAAAACACACTCTCTTCCACCCTTGGTAACAACTCTGTTGTCCATGGAGCAGGGAATTTTGAAATCAGTTAAACAAAATTGTAGACACATACCTCTTGTCTCCATAATTAACAAATGAAAAAATGGTGATGTTTCCCAAACTGCAGAATTATGAGATACCATAATTAAGAGCCATTATAATGAAGACCTGGAGAAAAGTGTGGCCATCCATTGATGCCGAGTTGCTACAAGTAATGAGTAACAGTTATGAGACAGTCCTGAGATTATGTTCTGCAAGCTTCCAGGAGGAGGAGAAATAAATGCAGATTATGCTGTTAATTGGATGGACGAAGAAAACTGAGATACGCCAATCTTTAACAGATGAAATTTATGAAAAATAGTACAAAATCTTCATCAAAGCAGTCTGAAGACTGAAAACAACAACAACAACAACAACAACAACAGGACAAAAGAGTAGAGAGCTTTAAGATTTTCACTTCTGCTGGTGCCAGAGCTGCAGAAAAATTCATGAGTACATTATGCAACAACCAGAAAAATGCAGTACCAATGTAAAAAGTGGTTGCATGACAAAGCTTATGACCACAACAATGGCTAAAACTTCAGGAAATTTCTTAGTGAGTGAGACTACCCCATATGTATAAACTTAAGAACAAAGTTTTCTTTGAACATGTAAGTATCTTTACTAAATACAAACTATAGTCCCTATGTATTTAAATTTCAGACTCAACTCAGTAAACTGGCAATTCCACCAATTTAGCACCCTTATGTACAACTACTGGCTAGATTAAGGAAGGTCTAATGTATCTCAAAACGTAGAAAGAATTTCAGAAGACTAGATATACAGATAATGGTGAATATTGGAAATGTCAGACAAGTATGCAGAATATTTCTTATAGTCAGTAACAAAGATAAAAGCCGAAGGTGGTTGTAGAGTAACAGTCGTCGAAACTTATTACAAACAGAAACATGGAAATCAAAGTTTATAATCATCATGTAACTACTGTAAAATCCTTTAATGATGGAAATCTTTTAAGAAATTGATGGACTGCAGGAAAATCAAGTTTTTAAATAAATTATTTGACAGACAAAAATTGAAAAACTGTATTTTCAAGCATAACATCATCATCATCATCATCATCATCATCATCATCATCATCATCAGAGACTGATTATGCCTTTCAGCATTCATCAGGCAAATTTGAAGATCATACATTATTGTAGGAGTGATTCACACAAATGTGACAGTGTTATTGTAAAGAAAAATATAGTGCATAAATTCTAACTATAAGGAAGTTCCAGCAATCGAATTTATAGCTGAAAGACAATAAATAGTAACAGCTGTCACACACATGATTGAAATGAATAGAAAAACCAACAAAACAAAGAAAAGTATGGCAACAAGTTTGTGATGTGTGTAGATATGTAATTAAAAAGAAAAAAAGTGTTCTGTAGGGGACCATCATAGAGAAAAATGAAGGAATGAAAGTAAAACTTTCGGAAAAGAAGATTATTCCCCCCCCCCCCCTTTTTTTCTTTTTGCATATGTATAGTGTCATATACACCCTCGTTGGCTCAGCAGATGTCAATGTAAGTCAATATAAATTGAGAATTTTCTCACTACTGTTAATCTCTGTTATCAACAGTGAATAGCACAAAGTATTTTCCTTGGGCTATGTTGCAAGTAAAGTATGTTGCCACACAGCTACTGTCTCCTGCTCTGATGGTGTTCTATACAAAATTTACAAACAGCATACCAATTTTTATTTTACAGGAAAAAATTTTAAGCAATTTTGAGTGTGATATAACTTTGTTGAATTGTGTAAATCATAGCAACAACACATCACTATACCATTTACTTCCCACATTTGTATTACAAAATTGGTAGACAAAGAAAAGAAAAGCATCTGAACTTTGTACCATTGGCAACATATAAACACAGGTACCTTATATACTTGTCACAAAAGTTTAGTTGTGACTCCTACTATGACTGCAAGAAGTGATCTTGCTCAAAAGAAATGCAAGGACATTTATTTCTATGAATGAACATTGTTGTTTATTGTGACTGGTGGAATGAGGATCTAAATAGTTTTGAGTTTATTTTATTATTATCAAACTCCTCCCATAAAATGAAAATAATTTGTACAATACATTAATTCACTTTGTTTCAACCTTAAAAAGTGTGGCAGCCGGAGGTGATGGTTGTATGACTGTGTTGTGTCCCTGTGTGATTGCGTGAGTGCTCTATTTCTGAAGAGGGCCATGGCCGATAGCTGAATGTGTTGTATGTGCCTGTCGCAGCTCGTCGCCACGTCTTTGCGGTGAGTAGTAAACTGTCCTCACTATATTATATATAAAAGTCTACAAAATATACACATAAAAGGAGTTAGTGTTCACATACATTATATTTCATTCAGAAATAAAATGTTTTATAAAGTTTCAACTAGATCAGAATTAAACTTTTATATCTCATATTGCAATGATAAAACTGCATATGGTACATAATCATTTATTAGCAAAATACTTTTTCTACTGTACCAGGAAACTCCAGTGAGGTTACCTTGTAAAATTCTAATATCTGTGGTTGGAAAAAGCCTTTACAAGAGTTTAATAATTATTTTAGTGAACTTACGCTCATCTCAACCTTTAATTAGACATTAGATGAAATTTAAGAGAGAATTGGAAAAGTCAAACACTGACCTCCTTGGGTCAAAATTCAATAAATCTGATAGTTGAAAAATTAGGTGAGAACAGATGACGACAACCATATCACAGAGTGCCACAAAGTGGCCCACCACACAATCACAAATTTCATTAATGAGGCAATGTTTATGTAATTGTAAATGGAAAAACATTTACAGTATATTACAGACATTTTAGTATGCCCAACAGCCAATATTTATAAAAGTCTGTAGACTTTGTGGATTTTAATCTATCTTTATTATTTAACAGTATTCCCAAACACTTAATTCAATTTCACATTTTTTACTTCAAACAGGACAACACAAAAGCTACTTTATTATGCATTTTCATATTGCCTTGTTACTTCCAACTGATGTGTAATCTTTCTGCTACAGCACATGATTATTGAAAAGTGTACTGTGTTTACCCAAATCCAACCCAAATTTGAATCTTAGCTGCAACCGAAAAATAAGACTACTTTCAAAAGGGAGTTGTTAACTGCATTTCAAATTTTAGTCACTCAAACACTGGATACAAATTAGGTACATGGATGAAGAAACAGCTACAGTAGTTGTGTTCCAATCATCTAGGCAGTCGTTGGTAACAGCATGATAAATCACGGAAAATGTGCACGATCAATCATATGCCATTGCAGACAGTCATTGCGACTTCTCAAATCTAAAGATATCTGCATTTCCATATCACTTTCCTGTGCTATTACGTGGGGCGTTTCAAAAGTCCACGCAAAAATAATAACTACTAACAGGTTTGGGAAAAACCATTTTTATTTTTCGAAATATTCTACTTTTAGACTTATATTCATCCAATGCTGTTCTAATTTGTTGAACTCTTGCAAATAATAGGAACAGTCCAAGCCTGCAAAATAGTTATTAGGTTCTGCAATCACCTCCTTATTTGAATTAAATTTTCACCCCGCCAGTCATTTCTTCAAATTGGGGAACAAATAGTAGTCCGAGGAAGCCAAGTCTGGAGACCGGGGAAAGGGGGGGGGGGGGATGACACTTGTTGGAATCCTATTTCCAATAATTTTGCAAACAACTGTTTAAGTGAGAGCTAGTACACTGTTGTGATGGAAAAGGACTTTTTTGTGGGCCAATCGCCAGTGTTTTCCTTGCAGCTGTTTTCAAACAGTCCAATAACGATGAATAATATGCACCTGTAATAGTTTTACTCTGTTCCAGATAGTCTATGAGGATTATCCCTTGCAAATCCCAAAAGACCATCACCATAACCTTTCCAGCCGAAGGACCCATCTTCGCCTTTTTCGGTGCAGATACTCCCTTAGTAATCTTGTTCTTTGGTCTCAGGAGTATAGTAATGTATCCATGTTTCATCCACAGTGACAAAACAACACAAAGTCCTGTGGTTTCTTCCTGAAGAGCTGCAAACCTTTCTTGCAACACTTCATACGATTCCATTTGTGGTCAAGCGGCACCCATCTTGCAGATATCTTTCTCATGTCCAAATGTTTATGCGAAACATGTACCTGTTCATTCGAGATGCCTACAGTACTAGCAATCTGAAACACCTTAACTCTTCTGTCATCCATCACCATATCATGGATTTTATCAATGATTTCTGACCCAGGGCATCCAAAACGTTCAGTGTCACTTGTGCCCATATGGCCACTCTGAAAATTTTGAAACCACTTATAAACTGTTCTACTCAAAGAGTCACCATAATGTTTATCTAGCTTCTCTTTAATCTCTCAAGGCGTTTTGCCTTTCATAAAATAATGTTTAATAACCAAAGGAAATTCTTTTCCGTCCATGCTTTGACAATAACTTGACTTCTTTGATTCACACGAATGCCAAACACAAAGAAATACACCTATATGGACGAAACTTTGTCTACATTCTTTCCAAAGATGCTCCTAACTAAATATGACCTCAATACATGTGGTGGTGCCATCTTACGAACTCTTCAACCGCCCCTCATATGTTCAGCCTAGCCACTATCTCAAAATTCATGAAATATTCTTAAACACACATTAATAAATTTACAAGAAGCAAGTGGGTGAAAGCTTCAGTTGTTTTATGTTTGTAATAAGACAGAAGAGATATATGGTGTTCTGAAGAAAAATGCAATTAAATGTGAGATTTTGATTATGCATGAAGAAAACTTATTGCGGCACAACAATTTTCAAGGATTTTTAATTTCTAATTATCAATGTTTTAAATGATTAGTCAGTAGATCAGGTTATATTGTCGCCACCAGGGATTACAGCAATCACAAACACACACTGCCAAAAACCCCAAACCAAACATTCACTTATATTTCTGTGCTATCAATTCTCTCCATCTTTTCTTGCATCTCATTGATCATGTGAATACATAGAAACACATGAGAATATTTATGAGATGCAAAATTATGTATTTTAAAGCTGTTCTACATAGTTCCTACATATTCACATATTTTAAATTTGTGACATTCAGAGCTACCAACTTGCACAAAACTCCTGATGCTTTGTGCATCATTGGTATTGATGTAAATAAATTTATTTTTGTTGGTATGAATATTTGAAAGGTTGTTACATTTGAAGATGAACAATACTGAATTTTTCTTTCCTTCGTTGTTTTATGTATTCGAACTCAGTGATTGAAAATTGGAAGAAAATATTCTCTTTTTCTACTGTGTTTTTAATTTTTATTTTACTAGTGCATTATTTTTGGCATCAGTATTTATTTTTGTATCTACGAATCATGCTTAGTGCTGCTTATACTCGACAGAAAAAGTTAGATGTGATGGCTCCTAGAAGCAATTTTTCAGAACTTTCATTTCTTTTGCAACAGATTCAAAGCCACAGGCAGCTTTTTTGGGTCCCAAGAAATGGGGGGAAAGTGTGGCTTAAATTCAGGTAAATAAGGCATTTGTCAGCATAGTCTATTCACCGAGAGCTGAGATGAAACAATAACAGTGTCACGTGAGTGACTACGCTCGTTTCCATAGAAAGGGGTATTGGAAAATCCTTAGCACGCTTTGCAGCTGGCAGCGTTGACTGGCTGTCGAGCTGACGTCACAGCGGACTGTGAGAAGCCTGGGCAACAATGTAACGAAATACAGTGAGAAAAAAAAGAAAAACACAGACAGTATTGAAGATTCAAAGCCAGTTTGTTAAAACTGTGATGAGACTGACATTTATTTTCATACAGGTGGCTAACAAAATGCTCCATTCAAACAAAATCAATTTTTAATTATAATACCAGTATTAGTAATGGATGACAAAACAAGGTTCACTCTATTGAACTTTAAATGTTTTCACTAAGGTTTATAACAAACCGCTCCTCGATAATGCAGTCTAGTTTTCACATTCGAGTTTCAACTTTTTCTACGACATGGAGGCCGCACTTGTTCCAATCTTCCGCAGTAACTGTTCTTACTGCTTCTTCTAGCAGTTCTTTAACTTCCTGCATTTTGTATGTTTTGCTTTTCACTGCAACATAGCCTTTGATTCTGGCCCACACTAACTCAATGGCGTTTAATTCGCAGTAGTACAGAGGAATTCTAAGAAAAAGTTTTTCCTGCATTCTTCACCATATCATCTATCGTGTATTTGTTATGTGCTGTTCTGCGATTTTTAACTACATCTAAAATTCTTTCTTCAACATACTGTCTTGAAAATTGATGTTTTTAGATTTTAGCCACTTGGATATTTTGTACTTATTGGAATTAGCATTGGGAACTTTTTCTTTTCTACAAGAATGTTACAGCGCATTATCAGGAACAATAACTGCATTTTCCTGAAGCTGAGGAAGAACAACTAGAAACCACTTTTCGAAGGTTTCGGCGCACACCTCCTCATGATAATCTCCACTTTTCTAGAATTCTTCAACAAACCCTACTTCACTGCCAATGTGCGAGATAATTAGACAGTTTCCTTTACCTGTTGGCCCTTACTTCCAGTGGATAATCTGGACAGAAATGCTTGTTTTGATGACTTCAGGATGTCATCTACCCAGAAGTTACTTCAGCCATGTCCTGCATTCACCCAAGTCCCGTCCAAATAGTAAATACGTCCAACACCTGTAGCCGCAACTGTTTTCAAAACAATATCACTCACTGACTATTCTGGATGTAACAGTTCAATTTTATACACATTAAGAACAATGTGTTTCTATGAAGAACTCAATTAGTTCTTCTTTGATTGCTTCTTTGGTGGACTCAGAACTGACACGTCGACCTTGCTCACTGTATCCGTGGATGACGGAACAAGGTCAGCCATATGCGATGCTAATGAAAGAAATACATAAAATAAGAAACCATGTGATGCGCAAATGAACAGTGAATGCTCAGCCTGACTACAAACACACATACTTACTCTAATAAACTTTAACTAGTCTTTCAAGCCTCTTTAAAGATGAACTTAAGAGATCCCGCAGTACAATGCGCACTAACAAGCTCACACCTGCAATGGAGACAGCCGCGCTGACTGAGCGCCCCCTGCCTCCTACACCCCTCGACGGCAGCAATGTGGTCACGTGGCTTCCCGTGTTTACGGTATGTCATTTCGATGAATGGAGTATAGTGCATAAAATGGGCACTGATTCCCCCTACACCATTTCTCACTTTTCAAAAGTATATATTAACCTTACCCACTACCCACCAATGGTGGTAGTTTACTGTAATATTTGTAGACTGCACATTTTACTTTCAAATGTAGAAATAACTGGTATTTTATTATTTTAAGAGTACTGCAGTTGACTATCAAAATAAACAAGAATATTATTATTGTCAAGCTGTGATGTTCCATATACACTGAATACCAAGAGTGCAATTAAAATATTTCATCTCATGCTTTATATTGTGTAGCTGCAACAGTATGTCTGAAATAGGATAATGTGAATGTCTGACATCCCATGTGAAAAGGTATATTAGGGACACAAAACACCAAGGCCTAAAAATGCGACAGCATTAATTAAAATATATGCCTTTTTTCTTTACTGTTAACAGTACACTTGAAATATATGCCTGTGTTGTTGCATTTAAAGGTTACTACTAGATTTAGTTATGACACCACCACCTACTTTAAAGCCATGAGATATCCAGATACCTGCTGCCATCTTTCACTGTGATAATTTTGATGAAGTTAAGTTGGTAGGGGATTGTAAATTCCCACAAACATATTGAATATAGCATATCTTTGCTTCATTCTATCAAAAAGTGTTAACTTTACCCAAATTGATTTTTGGGTAATACCTTCTTTTGAAGACACTTCTCAAGGTAGAAAACTGATTTGGTGCAGACATGCCTTACATTACACATTTGCTTGTGGCAATAATGAAGTTGAAAGTCAAGTCTTACTGCTGGAAGTGCTTGAAAAATGTTTACAATCGTTCTTACAGACAAGAGGGAGTTGAATTAAAAGAAACACTAAACAAAGTTGTTGGGTCAAATTATGATTTTCAATTTATGTTGTTGACAAAAACAATATTTTGAATCAAAAATGTAAAAGATTTTCAACTTGCAGAGATTCTGTCCGTGACAGAATACAGATTTTCTATGTACAAAATGTTATGATAAATAAAAAATGAAATTAAGTACAATTAGGGGTATGTTTGTTGTGCACTGTTTTAAAATAAAAATTCGTATCACATGTTATTGTTGTTTTGGTGCCTCACTGTGTACACATGATTGTATGTTATACTATTTGATTGTGGTTAAAACTTTGGTTCTATCACACCAGAACTTTGAAACAGAAGTTAAAAGCATCACACTGCAGAACATCAATTTTCAACTTGTGGGTCGCAACCCCGGGGGAGGGGTCACAAAGTTTTGTACAGAGGATGGTTGCCATCATATGAGGAAGTAGTTGCAGCATAAAACAACCAGACTACCTCGTGCCTGATTACTAGTGGTTCCGTGTTACAAAAACATATGCCTAAGAAAACTGAAATGTGTTTTATATTAAAAATATGTGATTCTTAGTTGATCATCAATTCTCAGTTGAATAGAACAATGATTGTTTAATAATAAATACACCATGTTAACAATGAAAAAACAAAAGACCTGAAAACATTTTACCAAAGATGTGTGTAGGAAACAGTCAGCTGCTTAGAAGCTAAAATATTACTTTTCAGTATGTATACTGACAGCTTTATATGTATTAAAATGCTTTATACACAATTAGAAAAGTCTGCTACAACAACTGGAAACCATAAAAATGACAATTTTCACATTTTGTGCTCAGCCAGTTTCCTCATGCAGAAAAAAGTATTGACAGCATTATGTTAAAGAAACATTTGTTGTCACACACACACACACACACACACACACACACGCGCACACACACACGCGCACACACACACACACACACACACACACACACACACACACACACACACACACACACACACACACACACACACACACACACACACACACGCGCGCGCGCCTGAGCCCCTACCATGGGCACTTGCATGGTGCCCTCTTCATCAATCTATTTATGTGGGGCATCTGGAGGAAATCTTGCTAGCCTCCCAAAACTAATAACCCCTGGTGTTCATCAGTTTCATTGATAATATTTATGAAATAGATTCAGGGTAAAATCATCCTCGTCCAGTATGCTGAAGGTCTCACAAAAACCTTCAAAGCCAGGTGGTATTCCTACCCCTCCCTCTCTCTCTCTCTCTCTCTCTCCTTCCCTCCTCAGAGCTCTAGACAGAAAACAAGATTTCTTATGCTGTATTCTCAAATCATGCCGCGCCCCCCCCCCCCCCCCGAACTACGTACAAAGGAGCACTTCCCTCATCATCTCGTACCACCCTGAACTGGAACAACTGATCACATTATTTATTAGGACTTACATTACACAGTGTATAGGCGATAAGTACAGGAGGAGGGGGGGGGAGAAGATTCCAGGATTTCATGGTTGAAAATGAACTTTTTCCCATATGGAAACACTTTTCTTCCCTGCAAAATTCATATTTTCTTTGATGAAAATACACTTTTTTTCCAGGTGGTTTAAAACTTATATTTGTGCTAGTGCTCTGACACACATGAATATGGTATTACTTGTTAAAATACAAATTTGGCAGAAATGTTCTGCTACATAAGATGTCCACAACTGTTGCAGTGCAAGCCGTGTGCAATGGTGAGTCTTGCATGTCTATGTACAGATATAATGCTAGTTCCAAGTGACAGCTGCAGTTCATGCATATAACTGCATTGTGCTTCAAGAAAACACACAGCCTGTAAATTATGTAGAATTTGTTGCATGCCATCTCCATCAACAGTGATCTCACAACAGACGGAGGAAATTCACTAAATAATTTGTTACAATCATGTTTAATGCTCACAGAGGCTGTGACACTCAGAGAAGAACAGTTAAATCTGGCTGCCAGAAGTGCACAATATGACCCTATATCTGAATGCCATTATTCCTGGCTCCAACTTAAGTTAACAGTGTATATATATCAATATGTGGCTCTTAAGTTTGAGCGCAATTCATAAACACACTATGTAGTAGTTAATGAGTGCTTCAGAGTCTTACGGCAACATAGCTAATGTATTAAATGTTAGCTTGTCATCTGGGATTGTCAAAGTTTGATTTCACCTACAGTGAACATTTTATTTTTGTTATTTGTTTTAAAAATTAAAATAGTTCTTAAATAAAATTAATGATATAAAATATTATTAATTGCATCAAAAAGAACTTTATTTTGTTTATAAAATGCTGGTTGCAGCTAAATAAAATTTTAATTACCATATTTTCTTTTTAAAAGGTTGAATAATTCCAAAAATATTTTACAATTAATGTATATTATAGAAGGAAACTTTCCTGGTGGGATAAATATGTATGAAAAATAGAAATAGTTTAACTTATCCAAAGCACAAACTCATTGATAGACACAAAAACACAAAAAAACACACACAAACATTCAAGCTTTCGCAACCGTTGGCTGCTTCATCAGGAAAGGAGAAAGAAGGAGGGGGAAAAAGGGAAGGACTGGCCACATAACAGGCCAACACAAAACCACCTGCCATCTTGCAGCTCAGACTTCATTGTCAAGCCTATATGACATATATGTGCTGCACTTAAAGCTTTTAGAGACCTTTTCCTTGGAATTTTCTGAATAGTGCTTAAGGATTTCTTTGAATTGACATCCTAAAGGTATAGTACTATCCTGCAAAGTCCCATTCAGAGCTAAATTTCTGAGACCAGAAGGTCACCTTGTAAGAGAAAAAGAGAGTAAAAAAAAAGAAAAACAACTATTACACTTTACACTTCAGTCGGTACTGGCTAAAGTTAATAGCACTGGAATCTCAATTTGGAGCAGGAAACCACACTGACTACAGAAGGTGTGTCGTCATGTCTCAGGACTTTACTTTGAAATCTACTAAGGTGGCTATTCGTGACAACAGCAGTATCAATGGGTTCAGGCAATTAGTTTATCCCTACAATTGTATTGTAGTGCTCACATAGCGAAACCAAAGAAATCCTACTACTTTTTTTTTCTCTCTTTCTTTGAAATTGAAAAGTAATGGATTACAATGAATAACTGTCATTTATTGGATTTATTGGTTATATATGATGTTTCATCAGGTATGATAGCCACAAATTACATATTCTTAATTTCATTACAAATTTCATCTCTGAAAACAACCACTCTTGAATTTATTAAATCATTCTGAATATATTCTAATGTGCCACACAAAGACAAGATGTGACTAAATTCTCTTTCAATGAAGGATGAAACTCTGCATTTGCAAGAAGAAATTGCATATAATTCTTTGTCCACATATTTTACGTTTTCTTTGTGGCTTGGAAAGTATAGTTTCTTTTTTGCTAATAGCAAACAGCATTAATTAATTTAATCTGTTCAATATTTCACTGATCTTTCTTCCTTTCTCATCATTCATTGAGAACTCAAATGAACAAAAACTCTAGCAGGGCATGCAATAAAATATGCTGTATGAAAAAAAAAAAACAGTAAAAAGGTGAATTTGAAACTAATCATGTTTCTTCACTGCAATACTGAGATGGTTTAAATCACAATATCCTTTCTTATTCTCAACAGTTTTCTTTGTACCAAAGAACAGACATGTCCAACAATAATATCAGTTAATCACATCACAACTGCAAAGCTATTCTAACAAGCCATACAATTCCTTACAAAAATGCCTCTCAAATCACTTTCCACATGTCGTCATCCAATTTTTGAATATGGCAAATACTAATGCGTCCTAATATGTATGAGAGGGGAGCAGACGGGAGGGGGGTGTTAGGAGGAGTCCAAGGGAAGTAAGTGAATAAAAAAACCATCAGATGAGATAGGGGCAGCATATTACTACATCATTCTGATGTGTACAGGAGGAATGTGTGTGGTTGGGCAGAGCAAAACTTAATAGCTATTTCTTTTCTTCCTCAGAATTGTACATTTTAGATTTTATGATTTCCAGATTAATATTTATTTATATAGGCAATATACATATATCTAAAAGAATCTACTTATTAAAAATTGTACACAAACACAAGATAAAGAGTAAGAGTGCAGGTTAAGATATTTAAAAATGGTCGAATTTTGATGTCTCCGTCTACATCCTCTTCTTCGAGCATCATTCTCCCTCTGTTTTGAAACATTCATGAAAGTTCCAGAAATGGGTGAGAGAGAACCTGAAGTGACAGTGGAGCTCTTAAAACTTTAACAGTACAACCTAGTCGCTTTATTGGCACCACTCAACTGCTTTCCGGTAAATTGATGGCATACTTTTTTTGAAGAAATCATTTTAATTTGTTTCCACTAGTAATGAATTCAATGTTGAAGTGCTAAGAGTTTGTTGGAATTCTATTTTGTTTCTTTGCCCAAAGCTAAAAACTCTTTCAGTGGCTACATTACTTTCGGGCACCAACAGTGTTGTCATAATCAGTTTGGACAATCCTGCAAAATGTGTTTTGCCAAAGAATTCTTAAAATAGGAAATGTTGCACCATGTGATATATGCTCGTTCATGGATTACATGTTCCAAAGGATAAAACTGAAAATTACTAAACTCTTCTTCTAGTCCTTCAATCTCATTGAAGGATAAGACACTTGGAAACTGAGCGAAGTAGTATTCCAAAGATGCGAAGTCCTTCATCTTCCTTTTTTATATATCAGCTACCTCAGTATATGGCGTGCCTTTGGAGATTCATCCGGTATTCCATATTACACAGTTTTTTTAGTTTGTGGAAGCTACTTTCAATATCGGTGATTTCCACAAGAACATGTTAGAAGGTGTTGCTCAGAACCAGTTTATTTTTGTTGATGAAATCACACGAACAACCTCTAAAGGTGCCGCGGCTGAGTGGCCGAGCGTTCTAAAGTGCCTTGCTACAGAGCGCGTGGTTGCTCGCCATCAGGGCTTTGTGTCCTCCCTTGTTTGTGTTATTCTTAGCATAAGTTACTTGCATTTATATCATCAGTTTGAAAGCCTAGGGACTGATGAGCAACATAGTTAAGTCCGTTAGATTTACAAACATTTGAACATTTTTTTGAACTCTAAAGGAACGGAGGTTCACCAACGGAAAATAAATGACACCAATTTGTTATTTAAACCTAAAAAAATCTTAATTCGAACCACTCCAATCATAAACTCATAATCCTAATGATTGGAACCTCTGCATTATCAATAATTTGTTTCTTCTCTGTACGGTGTGAAATAAAGTGTATGAGGCATACTGTACTAGGGAAGTAAGGAAGGAAAGAAGATCAGCGTTTAATGCCCCATCAACATTGCTGTCAATAGAAAGACATTGTACAAATGAAGTAAATTTTATTAGCGACATTTCAAATTATAAGACATGTGGTTAAGGAAAAACTTAGGTCATCTAATAATACTTGCTTTCCCCCCACATGAAAATTGACCAATACTTACTCAAGGTGTAAACAGCAGTTGCTTCCTTTTGTGTGTTACTTGAAAAAGTCACTTCAAGCTATGCAAAATAGCTTTCCAAGATCGTATGAGAAGGACTTTTTATAGTAATATTTGTCCTCAATTGCTCAACTTTAATTTCACAAAACACAAATAGTTATGTTTCCAAGTAAGACTGAGTCTTTTTTCCCCTTTACAATTATTAACAACAGCGTTGGTTGATGTCAATGATACTCTAACTACATCCTCCTCCATCTGGGGTCATAGTAGTGTCCCCCCAAGTCAAGCGCACACAGTCGCACAATCCTTAAGTCGTTCACGGCACTTTTTACACCCCTTCACCTTAGATGTTGATAAAATTAGAAGCCTACATTTTCAGTGACCAATAAACCTAATATAACTAGCTATATTTCCAAAATATAGTATTCTACACCTTATAGTTTACCAAATATTGCCAGTCGAAAATCACTATTTCTGTTACTCGCTCACAGACCGGTCATCAACATTCTAAGATTCTTGTAGCAGACATACAGATCTCAAATGTTGTATTTAGATAGTGTTTAGATTGTAATGGAAAGAAAAATTCAAACATCCATAAATATAAATCCTATTTTCAAACGAATTTTAACTTGACAAAACATTATCTCCAACCGGGACTTTGTTAACAATGTTTTGGTAATGGTCTTGTCACAAAGCACTGGACTCCTACTGGAGATATTGCAGGTTCAATTTCCTTGGGGGTGAAAATTTTTCTCTTCACTTTTCATTTTAACCTACTCACCACCACAGATGCATTTGCCATCATCAAACCACCTATGCCACACCTTATCATAATTTGTTGTTCAATTAGTTATCTACCAACATTTACAGCAACTATATTAATATTATACATCTCCATTTCTATAATAAATATAATGACTTTGCAATCAGACCATAATATAATGTCATAAGAATAAATATTAATTGCACATCAACATCACGACATATTTTATATACCATTATTCAACCAAACATAATCACATAAGAATGAAGTACACTCATATATGCATTCAGTATTTTAAAAGTTAGTTTATGTTGCCATGCAATTGCTAAGCCATTGTATTTATTACAGAAATAAAGATGTATAATATTCATAGTCACTATAAATGTTGGTAGATAACTAATTAGATGATAATTTATGAGGAGGTCTTGAATAGGTGGTCCCATTAACACTATCTGAAATAAACGACTGTTTCCCACAACATCTCTCAACTTTTTACAACTGAAGGAATTTGTTGTGAGACTTGCATTTTTGTACATTTTATGTTTTGATGGGATTTTTCTAATATGTAGCAATGAACAAATCATTGCAGCAATGTTTATTTGTGAATGATGAGCAGGAATCATTTACAAATAATTATTTGTTATTGCATACCTAGATTTCAGTTGTTGTGCAACCATTCTCAACGCATTGAGAATGATTGCGCAGCAACTGATTGCTAATCATCATTCACATATTACAACACAGTTGCTGAGCCCAGTGATCCAATATGAAATCAAACTTGACAATATTTATTTGATTTCATAACCTCTTACATTTTTCTTACAGAATAATATCTTTCACTAGGTTCTTCCTTTATTTTATTCTTTCTGCAACCTCAAAGAAAAATTAAAAATCAAAATCTGCCATTTAAAATAATGTACGAGATATTAAATTAGAACAATTTTCTTTGCAAAAAGCATGTTTTCAGATCAAAAACATTTTGCACAAATGACATTTTTAGTACAGTAAAAACTGATTATTAAATATAGACAGTACCTAACCCAACATGTAAAAAGTATGGAAAAGAAACCACTCACCACAATTTAATGAAATATATACAGCAAAGTAAACAACTGCACTCACTTCTTGTTCTTGAAGGCCATCCATAATTTCCTCCAAGTCTGCTTCGCTCTTAATCCTGGCACCAACTCTATTAAACCTTTCTCTATCTTCCCGTTGTTTCCTAAGTTCTGGAAACACCTTCTCAAAGAATTCACGATTCTTTGCTTCTCTGGCTTTCCTTTTCTGAGAAGCTTCCGCTTTCTCCACCTTACGCAACCACTCCTGCATCAGTTTCGAGTACGTTGCCGTCAGAAACTTCTCACGATTTTCCCGCTCAGCATGCTGTCTTCGAAAATGCTCTACCAAGCGTTTCTTCAACAACTGATACCTGTCAAAAGAACTGTAAATTAGATCATGTTCTAAAAGTCAAGCAATGAATATTACATTTCAGTTGTTGTAACTTTTTAATAACATGCAGTACACAAAGCCAAGTTTTTACTAAATAGATACAGGTAAGTTTATTGACAAAGTGGCAACAGTTGGAAATGTATAAAACCACACAAAAGTTGGGAGTAATGTGCTGTTTTTATTTTATTTTATTTTTTCCCAAGCACAAAACATAAAGATCTCTCCATGTAAATGGTCACGCACAGACTGTAGCTATAAAGCACAGCTAACTAAATTACATGTTATTTGAATCCTTGACCCTCCCCTAGGTCCAATTCATCTGAAATATCATGTTGAGAACTGTACTCCGTACTCTATTCACACAATCTCCTTTGACCAAACATGCACTAGTAGCCACCTACCCACATTTACCAAATAAATGTTTACCTCTTTTTATTATTATTATTATTATTATTATTATTATTATTATTATTATTATTATTATTTTCTGTTGCCCTTAGTTGCTTAGCAAATTAGTCGAGGTGTATAACTGTCTATACCAACTAAATGAAAGGCATTTTTTGTGCCAAATGTGTTTCGCTACTTTAGTTTTTTTTTTTTTGTTTTTTTTTTTTTTTTTTTTGTATAATATTGCAGTAAGTTAGAAATATTATTTTGCTATGTATTACAGTTGTCAATTCGAAGTGCGGTAGCCAGAGGTGATGGTTGTATGACTGTGTTGTGTGCCTGTGTGATTGCATGAGTGTTCTACTTTCTGAAGAAGGCCATGGTCGATAGCTGAAAGTGTTGTATGTGTGTGTCTTTTGTATGTGCCTGTCGCTGCTCGTCACCACGTCTTTGCGGTGAGTTGTAAACTGTCCTTACTATATTATTAATTCCAACCTGGACTTTCCATTATTATAATTTTATTTTTGATATGAAGACTGAAGGTAATTGCAAAAATATTGTACTACTATAAGTACACATTCCAACTTAACCACATGAACAGATTAGGCCATTATCTAAAACACTAGCCAATGAAGAAGGAAAATACAGGCTATATCTATTACAGAGGGAAACCTTCCTGGTAGGAAAGATTATATATGACCTAGGTCGTGAACCACCTTTCCCTTCTATTCCCATCCTTTATTCTTCCCTTCTCTCCCACCTGACGAAGGAACTCTGTTCCGAAAGCTTGTCCCTTTGTCCCTTTTTTTCTGTTTTTTCATTTTGTGTTACTATCGGCGGTACAGCACAATGGTAAGTACTGGCCAGCCATTCTATCTCATTTCAACAATATTTATTATCTCTGAGGAGAATTTTCATCATTAATCGTATATATATATATATATATATATATATATATATATATATATATATATATATGCAGTATGTCTGCCTAGGTGTACTTGTGTGTGTGTGAATGAGTGGGCATGTGTGCATTTGTTTACCCTCCATTTTTCCCCCAAGGTAAGTCTTTCCTCTCCCAGGATTGGAATGGCTCCTTACCCCCTTCCTTAAAACCTTCATCATTTCCTTTTTGCCTCTCCTTCCCTACTGCCTGAAGACGCAACTGGGTTGCGAAAGCTTGCGATTGTGTGTGTGTGTGTGTGTGTGTGTGTGTGTGTGTGTGTGTGTGTGTGTGTGTGTTCATTTATTTATTTGTGATGCTGTCACACCTGTGCTCCTTCGCCTGGTGAGTAATATATATATATATTATTATAGAGGAAAAATTCCTAACAGGAAAAATATACGTAAAAAATAGATGAAGTGCACTTACCAGGCGAAGGGGCACAGGCAGTAATAGCAACAAATAAACACACAGACACACACACACACACACACACACACACACACACACACACACACACACACACACACACACACAATGCTAGCTTTCGCAGCCTAGCTGCTTCATCAGGCAGAAGGGAAGGAGAGGGAAAAGGAAATGATGAGGGTTTTAAGGAAGGGGGGCAAGGAGCCATTCCAATCCCGGGACAGGAAAGACTTACCTTGGGGGGAAAAAAAGAGGGTAAACAAAAACACACACACCCACACATTTACACAGACGCAAGTACACTTAGGCAGACACACTGTAGAACTCATATATATATATATATATATAAGTGTACTTGCGTCTGTGTAAATGTGTGGGTATGTGTGTTTTTGTTTACCCTCGTTTTTTCCCCCCAAGGTAAGTCTTTCCTGTCCCGGGATTGGAATGACTCCTTATCCACTCCCTTGAAACCCTCATCATTTCCTTTTCCCTCTCCTTCCCTTCTGCCTGACGAAGCAGCTAGGCTGCGAAAGCTTGTATGTGTGTGATTTTATTTATTGTATTTGTTTCTATCGACGAGCCGGTCCTTTTGGTAAGTCATCTGAGAGAGAGAGAGAGAGAGAGAGAGAGAGAGAGAGAGAGAGAGAGAGAGAGAGAGAGAGAGAGATGCTTAAACTTACCAAAATCACAGGCTCTTTGACAGATACATAAATAAAAATACACACAAACACAAAAATTCAAACTTTCGCAATCGTTCTTTGCTTCATCAGGAAAAGAGGAAGGAAGGAGGGGAAAAAGGAAAAGATGTGGGTTTTAAGGGAATGGATGAAGAGTCATTTCAATCCCGGGAGTGGAAGGACTTACCTTAGGGGAAAAATAGAAAGGTGTAAAAAAAAAACACACACACACACACACACACACTATATGTTGTTGTTGTTGTGGTCTTCAGTCCGGAGACTGGTTTGATGCAGCTCTCCACAATACCCTATCCTGAGCAAGCCTCTTCATCTCCACATAAGAACGACAACCTACATCTGTCTGAATCTGCTTACTGTATCCATCTCTTGGTCTTCCCCTGCGATTTTTTCCCCACACACTTCCCTCCAACGCTAAATTAACAATTCCTTGATGTCTAAGAATGTGTCCTACCAATCTATCCCTTCTTTTAGTCAAGGTATGCCAGAAATTCCTTTTCTCCCCAATTCTGTTCAGTACCTCCTCATTAGTTACGCGATCCACCCACCTAATCTTCAGCATTCTTCTGTAGCACCATATTTCAAAAGCCTCAATCCTCTTCCTGTCCGCACTGTTTATCGTCCATGTCTCACTCCCATACAAGGCAACACTCCATACAAATGCCCTCAGAAAGGACTTCCTTAGGCCTAAATCAATATTCGATGTTAACAAATTTCTCTTTTTCAAAAACGCTTTTCTACCCATTGCCATTCTGCATTTTATATCCTCTGTACTGCGCCCATCATTTGTTATTTTACTGCCCAAGTAACAAAACTCATCTACCTCCTTCATTGCTTCGTTTCCCAATCTAATTCCTTCAGCATCACCTGATTTTCTTACACTGCACTCCATTACCCTAGTTTTGCTCTTGTTAATGTTCATCTTATATGCACCTTTCAGCACACTGTCCATTCCATTCAATTGCTCTTCCAGGTTCTTTGCTGTATCTGACAGAATTACTATGTCATCGGCAAAACGCAATGTTTTTAATTCTTCCCCCTGAACTTTTATTCCTTCACCAAATTTCTCCTTGCTTTCCTTTATAGCTTGTTCAATGTACAAATTGAATAACATTGGAGAAAGGCTACAACCCTGTCTCACTCCCTTCCCAACCACTGCATCCCTTTCATGCCCTTCAACTCTGACAACCGCTGTCTGGTTTTTGTACAAGTTGTAAATAACCTTACGCTCCCTATAATTTACTCCTGCTTTTTTCAGAACTTTAAAGAGTTTATTCCAATCAACATTGTCAAAAGCCTTCTCCAAATCTACAAAAGCTAGAAATGTAGGTTTGCCTTTTCTTAATCTATCTTCTAGGATAAGCCGTAAAGTGAGTATTGCCTCCCGTGTTCCTACATTTCTCCTGAACCCAAACTGATCTTCCCCGAGGTCGGCTTCTACCAGCTTTTCCATCCTTCTGTATATAATTCGCGTTAATATTTTGCAGCCATGACTTATTAAACTGATGGTTCTGTAGTTTTCACACCTGTCTGCACCTGCTTTCTTAGGGATGGGGATTATAACATTTTTCTTAAAGTCTGAGGGTACTTCACCTGTCTCATACATCTTACACACCAGGTGAAACAATTTTGTCATGGCTGGTTCTCCCAGAGACTTCAGTAGCTCTGAGGGAATATCATCTATTCCAGGGGCCTTGTTTCGACTTAGGTCTTTCAGGGCTCTGTCAAATTCTTCTCTCAGTACAGTATCTCCTATTTCATCTTCATCTACATCCTCTTCCCTTCCTACAATATTGTCTCGAAGTTCATTTCCTTTGTAGAGCCCCTCTATATATTCTTTCCACCTTTCAGCTTTCCCTTCTTTGCTGAGAACTGGTTTTCCATCAGTGTCCTTGATATTCATAGAGCTGTTTTTCTTATCTCCAAATGTTTCTTTTATTTTTCTGTAGGCTGTATCTATTTTTCCCCTATTTATACATTCTTCTACATCCTTGCATTTGCCTTCTAGCCACTCCTGCTTAGCCATTTTGCACTTCCTGACAATCTCATTTCTTAGTCGTCTGTACTCCATTTTGCCTGTTTCATTTACTGCATTTTTATATTTTCTCCTTTCATCGATTAAATTTAGTATCTCCTGTGATATCCAAGGATTTTTTGTAGGTCTTTCCTTCCTACCTATTTTGTCCTCTGCTACCTTCACTATTTCATCTCTCAATTTTACCCATTCCTCCTCTACTGTTTTATTTCCCCCCGTTTCTGTCGATTGTTCCCTAAAGCTCCCTCTGAAATTTTTAAGAACCTCAGGTTCCTTAAATTTATCCAGGTCCCATCTCCTTATTTTCCTACCTTTTTGTAGTTTCTTTAGTTTCAGCCTACAGTACATAACCAACAAGTTATGGTCAGAGTCTATATCTGCCCCTGGGTATATATATATATATATATATATACACACACACATATGCACACAAATGCCTTGGTGTGTTTGCTTGTATGTGTGTGTGTTAGTTTTTCCTCCAAGGTAAGTCTTTCCTCTCCCAGGATTGGAATGACTCCTTACCCACTACCTTAAAACTCTCATCCTTTCCTTTTCTCTCTCCTTCCCTGCTCTTTCCAAAGAAGCAACGTAAGGTTGAGAAAGCTCAGTTTTGTGTGTGTGTGTGTGTGTGTGTGTGTGTGTGTGTGTGTGTGTGTGTGTGTGTGTTTATGTTTTTATTTATCTGTGTGTCAACAAACCAGTGCCTTTTTGCCTGGTAAGTCAAACTTTCTTTACATTACATATGGCAAGTCTTTTCTTCCTCATTTATCTTATTTATTTTCAATGAATAATAATATGTATTGATGGGTTTGCATATGTATTCTAAAAGGCTTCCCAATATTACTGAAGTCAAGTACAAGCAGAGATAATATTCAGTAGCAGAGAGAGAGAGAGAGAGAGAGAGAGAGAGAGAGAGAGAGAGAGAGAGAGAGAGAGAGAGAGAGAGACCATATGTAGTATTCACTGCAGTAACACTGGGCCTAAAGCTAATTCCTTTCATATCAACTGACAGGCTGTTTATAACAAACATACTTCTGATGGCTTGGCATAATTCAAGTAAGGATCACAGCTGCAATCAGAACAGGATACTAATATTTCAATAGTCAATCATCAGAACTGATTCCATCTGTATTCTCATATACAAATTAAGGTGATACCTGGACTAAGATCATTCCCACAATAAGAGTTCAAAAATTACAATAACTAATTTTTTTAAATAAGTTAATAATATAGTGGACTACAAATAAATTTAGTTGTTGACATTTTTTTCTAAATATTTCCTCTGTTGATAATGCAGAATAGATAACTCATTGTGAAGAAGCTGGCTGAGCAGCTGCCAAGCATCATGACTGTGAGTAAGATGGGAAGTGGAGGGGGGAGGAAGAAGGGTAGGGGTGCGGAAGGAAAGTTTCGCGTTGCACGATGGCCTGTAATGGCTCAGATAGGTGGGAATTTGAATTGTGGCATTGAATACAGTAAAGGGAAGGGCCGGGAAAGGATAAAATGGAGGTGCAGTGGAATGTTGGGAGGTAGTGAGGGATTTGAAACTATAAAAATGATAAGGAAAAAAATAAAAATGGGGAAAAAAAAGTAATTAACTAGGGGATGTTGTAAGGGGTGACACTTAGTTGTAAGGAAGACATGAATTGGAGAGATACAGGATAATGAGAGGGGAAGGAGGTGGGGCAGGGAAAGATGTTAGGCATAGGTTGTAGGAATGGTAGATAGTTTACCTTCGGTTAAGAACAGGATGGTTGTGAGACCTTAGAATGTGTTGAAGGGACAGCTCCCACCTGCGCATTTCAGAAGAGCCAGTAGTGGAGAGGAGGATTCAAATGGCTTGGGTAGTGAAGCAGTCATTGAAATCCAGAATGCTGTGTTCACCACAAGCTGTGCCACAGGGTGGACCATACTGCTTTTCACCACAGTTTGGCAGCACCCATTCATCCCAATGGACACCTGGTTTGTAGTCATACCAATATAAAACACTGTGCAATGACTACATCAGAACCGGTAAATCACATGGCTGCTTTCATCAGTGGCCCAATCTCTGTGTAGGATAAGCCTGTGACAGGCTTCTCTCTTTTATTTATTTTTTTCCCTATTTTTATTTCTTCCTTATTGTTTTCCCTGAACTCCCTTCTCACAAACCTCTACACCTCCTTTTTATCCCCTTCACTTCACTGTATTCCATGTCACAATTCAAATTCTCACCTATCAGAGCCTTTACAATGCATCATGCAATGCTGAACTTCCCATCCTCACCCCTACTCGGCATCCTTCCCCCTCTACTCCCCACCTCACTCACAGTCTGGATGCTTGTGGCACTGGAATGACCAAACATGGTGACTGTGGGTATTTTGTCTGATAACTGTATGAATGTATATATTTCTCTTTCTTAGGAAGGCCATGGCCAAAAATTTAAATCATGTGAACGTGATTGTCTATTTTTCATGTCTTTCAGCTGCTCAGCGAGCCTCTTTACAGTGAGTTGTTACATATCCTCCATCATTGACATTCGAACACACATATCAAGAGGAAGTATCAATGAAATTGCTTAAAAAATAAAGGGAAGACCTACAAAAATCTTTGGAAATCACAGGAAATAATAAATTTAATTTCTGACGGGAGAAAACATAAAAAAAAAGCATTATATGAAATGGGTAAAAATGGAGTACAGATGACTAAGAAATGAGTTTGACAGGAAATGCAAAATGGTTAAGAAGGGGACCTTATAGGGCAAAAACAAGACTATATAAGAATTTATAACTAGGGGAAAAATAAATACCGCTTTCAGGAAAATAAAACAGACATGTGGAGACAAGAAAAGCAGCTGTATGAATATCAAGGAAGAAATATACAGAGAGGCTCTACAAAGGAAATGAACTTCAAGACAATGTCACAGGAAGGTATAAGGAAGTAGACGAAGATGAAATATAAGGTACAATACTTAGAGATGATTCTGACAGAGCACTGAATGACAAAGTTGAAACAAGGCACTTGGAGTATATGACATTTCCTCAGTGTTACTGAAGTTTCTGGGAGAGCCAGCAATAAATAAGTTATTTAACCCAATGTGTAAGATGTATGAGACAGACAAAATACCATCAGACTTTAAGAAAAATGTAATAATGCCAATTCCATCAGGCAAGGACATATTAAATTATGATTATGTAATTTTCGCAAGTCATGGTTGCAAAATTTTAACACGAATAATATACAGAAGAGTGGAAAATCTGGTAAAAGCTCACCTTGGGAAAGATCAGTTTGGATTTAGAAAAAATGGGGAAATATGTGAGGCAACACTAACCTTACAACTTATCTTCTAAGATTACGAAAAGGAAAACCTACATTTCTAGCTAGCTATTGTAGATTTGGAGAAAGCTTTTGACAATGGTGATTGGAATACACTCTTTCAAATTCTGAAAGTCAGCAAACAATAATTTAATGAGTGAAAGGCATGAAAGGGAAGCACCGGTTGGAAAGGGACTAAGAAAGGATTGTAGCCTTTCTCCAATGTTATCAATTAGTACATTGAGCAAGTTGTGAAGGAAAGCAAAGAAGTTTGGAGAAGGAATTAAAGTTCAGAGTGAAGAAATAAAAACATTGCATTTTGCTGATGACTTTGTAATTCTGTCAGACAGCAAAGGACCTGAAAGAGCAATTGATCAGAATGGACAGTGTATTGAAAGGAGCATATGAGATGAACATTATCAAGAGCAAAACAAGGGTAATGGAATGCAGTCTACAAAAATAGGATTATGCTTAAGTAATTAACATTGGGTAATGAAACAAAAGTGGTAGATTTGTTACTTGGGCAGTAAAATAAAATATGATGGACACAGTAGAGAGGATACGAAACAGTATGGCAATGGGAAGAAAAGCATTTTTGGAAAAAGAGAAATCTGTGAACATTGAATACTAATGTAAGTGTTCAGGCAGGATGAGGATAAGAATATTTGAAATGTGGTGCTACAGAAGAATGCTGAAGATTAGGTGGGCAGGAAAGGGAGACCAAGAGACTAATACAGTAAGCAGATTAAAATGGATGTGGGTTGCCATTCTTCAGGAGAGATGAAGAGGCTTGTGCAGGACAGAGTGGGTGGAGAGCTGCAGCGAACCAGTTTGTGGACTGAAGACCACAACAATAACACCAACAACAGTCAGTATAAAAATGAAGATATATACATAGTTTATTATGTGTGTTGCAATCACTATAAAGGAAGTGCAAAAATAATTGATGTTCAACTCTGAATTCAGTCAATAGTAAACAATTTCAAGAACAATGACTGACTGACTGACTGACTGACTACAGCAAACAAGATATATCTGAAAATACTCCAATTAAAGTGATAATGCTTGATCCAGTAAACTGTCTGATGTACATACTTAATAAATGTAACTTGCAATGGTCATTAACGACATCACCAACAGATAAGTTTGGAAAGATCTGCAAGTCAAAGTCACCACATCCATCTCTTATAGAAAGAAATGCATTTTGCACCATGTAAACACAATTTAAAATTAATGTAATGAACTCCTCTGTGATCCCCAAAATCACTTCTTGAGATTATTAATACTTGAAGTGCTTTAGGAAGTAGACAGTTTTGTTTCAGAAAATCCAATTAATCATATAGAATGGATAAATTTTGACTTTAAACGAAAAACTTATGAACTTTTTATCAATAGAAATTTATAGAACCTTACTATAAATTAGTATAATGAGATTAATAGATACAATGGCTAGAAATAATTTACGATAATTTACCTTAATATTACCAAATAAAGGCATGACCACATTTTTAATGAGCTTAATGGATACATCATGCATGCAGAGTAAATATGTGAAAATGCTTTATTTCATATTATTCTCAAAAAAAATTTTAAACCCTAGTGTCTGCATGCTGGATATTCAATAAATTATTACCTTCTCTTGTTCTCATGGTAGACAGCCGTATCCGATGGCTGGTTGTACAACGGCTAGAAAACAAAATTATCATTGTCAGTAATAAACATTTTTTTTTCTACAAAATATGCAAAATAGTCCATGAAACTTTATAATTCAGTATCAATGTCATTATAGCTCCTGGTAATGGCAGTTTTAACATAATACCGTATTTGCACGAATATAGACTGCATGCAAACATAGGCCACACCTAAACTTTTGACATGCGATTATAGGAGGGGGAGGGGGGGATCTCTAGTATTTTTAAATTTTTATTTTATTTGTTTTTATTTTTTATTTAATTTTTGGTATAACCGAACTTTTTGATAATCAGAAACACAATGTTAACGAAAATCACGTTCTCTTTTCAATAAGCTCAAAACCTATATGGAAAACTGTAAATCAATGAATAAGAAAGTGAGATGACAGGCCGATCCGGGCGTTTCAAGTGTTGTATAGCGTAGGCATGTGTTGCGGAAATATCGAGTTTTTTAGGTGTGTGTGTGTGTGTGTGTGTGTGTGTGTGTGTGTGTGTGTGTGTGTGTGTGTGTGAGAGAGAGAGAGAGAGAGAGAGAGAGAGAGAGAGAGAGAGAGAGAGAGAAACACGATGTTTTGGCTGGTAGTGGGAAAATAATGTATGAGTTACACCGCCGAATGTAAGCTTCAGGTTATGCTGTCACCCTAATGGACACGGAAAGAAGGAAGTTGGTTGTAAATTTGACGCTTACGACAAAATGTTCACTGCTAGAGTTTGAAGACAAACTATTAAAATGTTCGAAGAGTCATCGCGCATCTCGAGGGATAAAATGTACATATCTGCACTTCGTAATTCAATATAGGAACTGTGGTTTTGCTGTTACAACAGAAATGATTCAGTTGCAAAGTTGTACATTGTTTCCTGAAAATTACCCCCAACGAATGTCAAACCAGTGAATCTGGTCATAATGAAATACGTTATTTTAAAATGTAGTATTTGAACTTAACATCGGCATTAGCTACACAAATAAGTTGTTCCGCTGTCTCAACCTCCCATCACCACTCACAGCAGGCGTTACCGTACCAACATAAACGTAATGGTAAGATCTCTCGTGACAAACGCTAAAATTTTATTGTGAAGACTAGCTTCATTGACTACATCTGTGCTTAGGAAGTGTGTGGTATGTACTGGTTTTGTTCAAGGCCATGCGAACGTGTTAAAATCAGTTGTCTGCTATGTTTGGCTGCGATACAGATTGACACCGTTCGATTTATATCAAAATATCGACTTCCAAGAATTGCTGCATAGTTTCCGTGAATGTGTGAAAGACGTAGATACAGTTCTGCAAAATAGTTACTGTAGTATTTTTTAAGACAATCTGGTTTATTACATTTCTCAAAGCAAAATAAATCTAAGTATGTAATTTTTGAAACTAATGACTTTGGGAAAGAAGGGGTTGGGGGGGGAGGGGGATGGACTTTCGATTATAGGCTGCACCATGATTTTATAAGCCAAAATTTGGTAAAAAAAATGTGTGGCCTATAATCAAGCAAATATGGTATTTGCACAATAGAGACCTAAATCTAGTTATAAACTGAAGCAAAAACATACCAGTTCAATTTTTGGACCCAACTTCTCCAGCAAGCTATGGGCTTCTTGAGCTTTTTTCTGGAAGTGCAAAATAAATGTTTATTAATAAATGTCCATTCCATACCATCATAAAACATCATTAATCTTAGTTATCAAAAGAATGGAAGTTCATAAAAATGTTGTAACCACATTTTACATTCTGCATATTTCACACTACTTTATGCTGAATGTAACAATTACAGAATATATTCAGTATTAATTTTAAGACTCCATAACCAAATGGGTAAGCATATCAGAAAAGAATTTCACTGTTTGTAAAGCAATAAATATGCAGGTTGACAGATTAAAACTTGGAAGTGATTCTCGATATTTCAATGCAACTGATTAAAAAAAATTACCTTCATTTTCTTCCAGCTTGACAGATTTATTTATTTTTTACAGTTAACAATATTCACATATTTTCTTTAAAAAATGCACTGCCTGAGGAAAGAAGTTATGCACCCAGAAAATAAATAAGTGATATGACTGAAGAAAATATTCATAACAGAAACTGAGAAAGAAATGTCCAAATAATTTTCCGCTACTTTCCTGTATGATAATAGATTTTTTTCTTCAGGAAGAGCACTCAACAAATGAATCTATATTTAGTGCAAGTATTCACAGTGCTTTCAACTGGCAGAGCACTGCAAAGTTTCACTAAGATGTTAACTGAACAATTTAAGAAACTGTGCTACAGTTTGATGAGTTTCATAACAAAATCAGTCTTATTTCTTCAATAACAACTTCACAGCTATGATTATGCTAGTATTTTGCTCTACCTTTGTGTGTGAGCAAGTATTTCCCACAATGCAGAGACTGAAATATATCTCCAGAAGCTCAGGGCCAGACTTAACTTAAAAATTTTTCTTCAAATAAGCACTGCTCACAAAATGGTACAATGCTTTGCGTCTTTAGGGAAAAGGAAAAAAGTAATACTCATTGAAATTCTCTGTTCCTGTCTTAATAAAATGATAATATATAAGAAGTGTGTAAATTTCAATTTTGTTCTAAACAGAAGTACGCCACAAGGCTGCAGTGATTGAAAGCAATATCATGTTTCACACTTAGCTGCTTCATTTTTACTATTCATAAAAATGTTAAAAGTAGGTGCATCATTTCACTTTCATTTCTCATTAATACAACAGCCTTGGGAAATAGCCTTGGGAAATGAATTCCCAATTAAATACATTAGTAAACCACCATGACACAATATATATTAACAGGACGTTATTAACCATAGAATTAACACTCAGTGTTAAGTATCTTCTCCCAACCTCTCCCTTGATACAGTTCCCTTAACAGTTCCTTCTCCAACATAAGAGGTCTGTTTAAAAAATTCCAGAACTTTTAAACAAATTTTTGTTAGCTTTCTTTATACTTAATGTGCATTGTCTATTTTGAAATAGTCCCTCCACAATTGATACATCACTCCCAATGGCATTTCAAATTCCGGAGGCAATGTTAATATGCCCCATACAGTCATACTGCATCGTGCAAGTGCCATCTGGAATTTTCTTTCATCTCGTATATCACAGCAAATGTTCATCCTTTCTAAGGTATTTCAACTTTGGAATTAAAAGAAAGTACTCAAGAGCCAAATCTGGAGAGTATGGAGGATGAGGCAGCACTGTGATTTTTTTGTGCAACAGTCGCACACCAATAGGAATGAATGTGTGTGGGTGTGTTATTCCGCTGCAAGATACATAAATTGTTGTGCCACAATTCAGGCTGTTTACTGTACACATCGTATTGAAGGTGCTAGTACCACTGATTAACATTTTGTTTCTGTGGCACAAATTCATAATCAACTAAGCCTTTAAAGTCAAAGAAAACTACCAGCATGGCTTCTGACCTGACCGTCTGGTTTTTTAAAGCATATGAATCTTTCATAACAAGTACAGCTTAAGCACTCATCACTGTAGGCTTCCTGCATCATTTGGTATGTCTCTGTAAAGGTTTTCTAGATTTTTCAGAAAATTTAGTGCAGACTTGTTGCTCCTCTAATCCTGCCATCTCAAAATTCACTGAGAGACATGGTACACTACTCAATACAGCACTGAACAGAAACTAAGAAAAATACAATACTGAAACTTCCATTAGTTAGAAATTGAACACAGGTGTGTTCAGTAATGCCAACTGCATTTTGCTCATACTCTCCTTTGGTGAGAAATTACAAATGTTCCAGAATTGTTGCTTACTGCTGTAATGTAAGAGCAAGCCAGCTCACTAGAACAGATTGATTAGTGTGAATAAACACTTTTTACAATGTTATGTACTAATTCTCCCTGCCATAAAGCAAAAACTGTGAAACAATGCCTTGTTGACTGAAAAGAAATATCATTTCTGGAAAGCATGGCTTGCCCAGGAACCCCAGCTGCAACTACATAGCTCATTAACTGACAATTTCAACAAATGAGCAAACTGATAGCTGCTGTTCTAAGTCATTTAGTTGCTTATTCCAAGTGATCACCAACCAAATGACAAACTTTTCCATTTAATATACTCACTCTGTTCTCCGCGTAGATTTTTTGTGCCGGACTCTGATGTTTGGGCAGAGCAATATCTTCCTCCTCCTTTTTAATGGCAGGTTTACTTGCAGCTTCCTCAAGTTCTTGCTGAAATGACATAAAACACACACTTATCCAAAAACCTATAGCTATGAACAGAATCAAGTGAGATTACAAAATAAATACACTCATACTAGAAAGAACAAATGAGAAGATAAAATCGCAACTTTTCAGAATGCTTAGTGTGGGTTTTAATGAGTTCTGAATATTTTAATCATTCTAAATTAACTTACATTGATTATTACCCTGACATATGAGTTTCATTTAATTGGCACTCTCTAACAAAATGGAAATGTAAAAAAAATGGTGATACCTCAATCATCTGAAGACTCTTTCTGCTATGTATGGAAGATTAGTGTATAGTCTAACACTATATTTATGCTATAAGAAAAAGGGAGGTAATTTTATGAATTTGATTTAAAATTCATATTCTTATACATTTCCTTTAGAAATAAAGAATTTCTTTATGACACAAGACAAGAAGTTATAAATATGCAAAGTGACAACTTCTCATATCGGCTGTATGCAATTCAGTTATCTTGTATAGGTACAAAAGTCAAGCATAATCCAAAAACATGAAGAGAAAAGATGAGCAATCATCTAACACCACCAGAAATATTTACTTGTGACTTGTGTTTGCTCTGTATAAGAAAAGAGCACTGTGAATAGTGGTGTAATTGAAAGCTGAACACAAACAGTGCCGAGACCATTCATACCTAGCTTTGTTTGTCGGTTCAGAAGAGAACATAAGTACAGGATAGGTACAGGTGAAAACACTATTAAGAGATACTTCCATTAATTGTGGTGCTTTAGCAGAATGCTGAAGATTTTGCTTTGGATGAGACAATGAGAGAGAAGAGGTACAGCACTTTATTAAGGAGGGGTAAAATTTATGTTAGAATTTTACTAAAAGAAAGGATAGGTTTTCAGGACACATGAGGAGAAATCAAGTAATAACTAATTTGATTATGAAAGGAAGTACAGATGACAAAAACTGCACAAGAAGACCAATGATTGAGTACACCAAATTATTTCAAGAGAATGTAGGTAGTAGCAATTCTGCAGAGCTTAAGAAACTTGGACAGAACAGATGAGCATGAAGAGCTGTACCAATAGCACTACAACAAGATGCAGAAAAGCTACTTGTACAGCACATGAATAGTCAATTGTACTTTTATAATTGCTCAAGAAGCTGGAGGCAAAAACTGTTGTACATACAGTAAAACTTCGTTTTTACGTTCCCGGTTTTTACATTTTCCTGTCATTTACACCATTTTTTGTCGGTCCCGTCAAATTTCCTATGTTCACAATGTTAATTCGCCCTCATTTTTGCATTATCATATTTACACTTTTCCTGCATTTTACACTATTTGAAAGCATGTTCGTGAAGAAAAAATGACGTATTCTACATAAATTGATTCTAGCATGGCTTTCCCCTTAAAGTAAATATATAAAGTATATCAGAACCAGTTGCTTTGTTGATGTGAGAATAAAGAGTTGCATTGTTTTTGTGATGCATATTTCTGATTCATAAAGAACGTTATCTGTCAAAGTTTGGTATCATAAAACTCACAACCTCAAAAAAGCGGTAATAGTGTGAGATGCCAATCCAATGCAAACATCACAAAAATAGTTATGCATATGTTTGCACTTGAGAACATGAATAAATTCTCTAATATTGTCGAGTAAAACATCGGAAAATACAAAAAGAACGGAACTTTAGGAGTTTTACTGCGTAAATAATTAATGCCAGTAAAAGGCAGTAATTTTGAAGATGTGTCACATAGCCTGACAGCGGCGTCCAAACGATATCTATCGAAGTGTTTCAAGTAATTTTGAAGATGTTTTACATAGCCCAGCAGTGGCGTCCTCAATTATAATGAATGAAATTACGTCAAAAATTTCTACTTCCCATAAAATTACCAGTTCTTCCCTGTGCTTAAAATAGTAAAAATTTGGATAACCTTTATTGTATAATAATCTTCCTGGCGAGTATTTAGATGCTTATTACGTACATATATCACAAATAAACTAAAAAAATGCGAGGCTGATCCAGTAAGCACATTTTACCATTTAAAGCATTACTTCCTGCATTTTACGCTTTCCTGCATTTTACACTATTTTACTGAAGTCCCTTGAAAAGCGTAAAAATGAGGTTCTACTGTAATACATTTTTGTGTGTATAATTTTTATTTTACTGTTTTTATTTAAAGCAGTCCCTTACAACAATCATATCTGAACTGAGGAATCACTTACCTGTTTCTTTTTGAGTTTAAGGATCTGAGATTCTGCCTTCGCAATCTCACGGTCCACTTTTCCAATCTGCTGCAAGAGTTCATCCTTTGTAGAACGAAAGGCGGTATCCTCCTGACACGAATCCGATGGCAGAGTCGGCGAGATTGCCTCCACCTGCGGAGTGTAAGCTTGCGGCTGTTGCTCCTGGAAGAAAGAATTATCTATATTATAACAGCACTTGTTATCATAAGACATATTCATACAGATAATTTTATTGTATTCCTAACACAACAGCACTGTTCTGCTTCATGTAACAACATAACACTAAACTTCATAAATATTTATATCACAATATGGCTCATGTACCCAGTTCCAGGAGGCCAAGCTTTTTCCCTTCTTCTTCTTCTTCTTCTTTTCCTTCTTCTTCAATATTTCCTACAGTTACTGAATGAAATTACAAAGCTCTTAAGAGGTATAATTTTATGTTAATGGTTTAAAACAGGAAGACAAGTATTACAGCTAGAAACTGTTAATGTCCTGAGGCAGTGTAAATCATAGTGCATAAATTAGTCCAACTAAATTCAATCAGTATTTGTAAATGAGAACACTTTGAGAGTTTCAACTAACTTGTACAAAATTTTGAACCTTTATGAAACTTTTTCTTGCCAACACTTGTTCATCCTCCTCTCCCTTGATTACTATATTTCGCTGTTCATGCAGTCAAACTGCAGTATCACCATGACACTTTATCTATTACTTCTCTACTACTAACCATTTGCAAGACATTTTGCAGGATATGCCAATTAATATCCCTGCCCAATTACATTTCCTGCATAATATATATTTTCCATCTCCAGCCGTTGTAGCCCAGATTAGTCTGATCTAGGGATTCAGTAAAACATTAGACACAGGACAGGCCGCCACTAACAGATTTTTCAACATTTTAGAGAACTCAGGATTCATACTTAATTAGAGGATCTATGCGAATACTTCACACCATTAGTGGACTGACAAAAAAGTTGGGGAAAAAATGGAAGTTCAATGTTCATGCATAGCTTTCTTCAGAATCAATAAATACAAGTGTTTAAAAATGCAAATGAAAGAGCTTGATCTGCTGAGTGTTGTTAGGTCAAAAAGACTGCATACCTTAATTAGAAACAAAGATATTGTTAAAAAATTGTTTAAAATATTTAATGCAAGACCAGAAGGATATCACATTTGAATAAAAATACCAGCATCACATGTAAAATATAATATTGGAAAATCCTGGTTAGAATGTCAATCAAGGATAGATAAACAACTGATTGTAAAGATTTATAATTTTATATGTTAATTTGATGGCAACAAAAAAGGATGGAATTACAGTGGATTATGTGTAGTGTGATGAACTCAAATAACTAGATACTGACAGGCACTTAAAATAATCACATTTATACAACTAAAATTTTGCCAGGGCCTCTATCAGAAAAACCACACACACACACACACACACACACACACACACACACACACATATTCAGACAATCACTCAGATATAACAGGTCACTCGTAGGACACAACTACACCTGTCATCTTTGACCCACGGCATCAGTGTTTTTGGTAGTAGACTATGATGTGGCGAGGGCAATTACTTTTACTTAAGTGGACAAAGGTACATAAAGAACCATCAACCATACAGCAGGAACAGCATTATTTACCATATTTATTTTATGGTCTCTACAGAAAACCAACCAAGTCATTTTATGATGTTTGAATTTCTAAGATCATAAACATATTGGCAAATCAGGCAAAGTCATTGGGATGGGAAGTAAAACTTGAGCCCTGTGATTTTATTAAAAGCACAAATCAGTTGCTACATTGATTATTTGCAGTTTGGTACGACTAAAACAGAAGTTTTCTGCTATGTTGTTGGACATCAAGGGTCAAAGCAGGTGGGTGAATCGCATCGTACAATTATATCGACATAACTATGCATACATGACCACCATCTCTGGCTGCTCCAATGCAACAACCATCCTGATAGCCACTGTCTGTTGTTATCTATACTCTTTATTCGCATGTAATCTGTAGTTTCTTTCACAATCAAATACGTTATTCCTTGATTTCTTTCCATGTGTCCTAAAACATATCCCTATACCTTCTTTTGGTAAAATCCTCAGGTTGCTTGAGACATGTTTGCAACCCTGCAGCCCCCCCCCCCCCCCCCGTTTCCAAATTATTGGAAAAACTTTAACAAGACCATATGAGTTCTGTGTTAAAAGTTTTCTCTGAAAAGAATTAAATTCTATAAATATTCTGAAAAGGTAAAAAGTAAATGTGGTGTGTAGTTACAGGTGTATTCTAAGTTAAGCCCCGGAACAAAAAGTTTGGAGAGTTTTTTTCCAGGCAATAGAAAACTCCCACAGCATTTTCCGTAACACTATCACACGCCATTTTTACCAGCACGTTTTCCTTAAATCATTGCAAAGTTCTTTTCTAATGATGTCTAACAATCACCTTTGTTGAGTTTTAAGCTCGATTTAGAATTTGTGGTGAAGAAATTAAAAGGTTCAGTCGATTCGACGCAAAAACATGTAATTAAATCGAGAATAATGGTTTGTTCTCGATTCCTCCGGTGTAACGTAGCATTGTTCATAATTCCTGACAACTAAATTATGCCTCCAGTTATTTGACTTTCGTCACACTACACATAATCGATTGTATTTCAATACTTTTTTGCCAACAAATTAACATCTAAATTTATGAATTTCATTATTCAATGCCCTACAGTTTCCAATCGACACGATAATCTGCGCTATAATATCCCGAGCAGCGATGAAAATTTCTCTCGCGATACTCTACGGTCGTACAAGGACATTCCTTTGTGTGGGTGCCCTCGATCGATCTTGTATTGACGTCGTTTCCGTTCTGCACGGTTGCACAGGATTTCAGCTGAAGTTGTGACCATGGAAATAACTACGTAATTTAGTGCCAAGTTAATTTTTGATGTACTAGACAACTTCCACTGGGTTTATTTTACTTCGTGCTACCACAGTGAAGATACAATTCCTTTCTTAATACTTCAAAAATATTGTGTGTGTTTCTAATGGAAAAACAAGGGTGAAAAAAAAAAGAGAGAAATCAAAAGTGTAAACGATACTGGCGTATAATTCTTTAGTGAAAATAATTACTCTCGAGAGAACGAAAGATGTGTAAAAACAGCTAGTTCAACATGATACAACAAATAATACAATCTGGCCCTTAGTAAAATAAATAAAATGAAGATTAAGGTGTTTCCTCCCGTCGACATCGTGTTTATAGAGACTGACCACACAATCGTATTGTTTTGTAAATATGGGAGAGGGAAATCGACCGTGCCCTTTCGGAAGAACCATCCAGGCATTTGCCTCAAGCAATTGGGGGAAATCGCGGAAAAACCTTAACTAGCCGGAGCGGATGTTAACCGCCGTCCTCCCAAATGCGAATCCAGTACACAAAAATAAACTTAATTTTGTCGGTATATGGTAGGCGGAGAAAAGTCCAGTGAAGAACACAATCGTCGAAGTTTTAAACTATTTCCGTCCTGCCCGACTCTGGGACACCTTCACTGAAATCATAACGACGTGAGACTCCTGGTTCGTTACCATGGTTAAACGACAACTTAAAAACTGTTCAAATGTTTGTAAATCTATCGGGCCAAACTGGTCATCAGTCCGTATAGCTTACAAACCACTTAAACCTAGGTAAACTAACCTAAGGACAAACACACACACCCATGCCCTAGGGAGGACTCTAACCTCCACGGCGAGCAACGCTTTAGCCCGCTCGGCTACTCCACCGCACAACCAACACGAATACGAGATTACAGCCATCTGGCAGCAAAGTTGTAAAAATAAATATTTGCACTGTATTTCTATAAAGTGTTAACTATAAATTGGGACGTAACTAATTTCGAAATTTTTGTACAATTGTTTAGGAATTTCATAAGAGTCAGGGTGTCCCCCCCCCCTCCGTAAATATAAAACAGCGAACACACAGGTTCCAACAACACGCGACGATACTTAGTACGTACTATTCGCAGGTGTTTCTTTCGCAGTTTAACCGTATTTCCACAGCACTAAGGACGGAGAGACAACTATCGGTATCAGTTGCAAGTAACGTCTGGTGTGATCCAGAGAGTGAGACGTATTCATGATCCCTTTCTGTTCATGTCGTACCAGGCAGTATCGTTACTAACCTCAAATTTCTCGCAAATAATTCTGTTACCTATAATGGATTACTATCTCAGAGAAACTGCACAAATATTCAGTCTTGATAATATACCAAAACTGTACAAAGATTGGTGACTTACTTTAAATCTTTAAATGTTCTTAAATATAAATGTGAGCACTCACTCTTACAATCAACTCATACAAATACTTGAGGGTAACATTTTGTAGTGGTATGAAATGGAACGAACATACAAGATTGTGAAAATCAGGTAACAGACTTGGGTTTATTGCTTAAATGATACGGAAATGCTGTCAATGAATAAATCACTCGTGCGCCCCAACCAAGAATACTTCGAGAGTGTATAATCCGTACCAAACATAAGGTGTATTATATATTCATTGTAAGGCAGCACGGTTTGTTTGACCTGCACTAGTGTCACAGAGATGTTGAAATAACCAACCGACTTTGTAGCCTGTTGATGAAGAACGAAATACATTCCTAAGGAATACTTACAAAGTTTCCAGAATTGGCTTTAAATGAAGACTAGGAATATACTAATCTCCTACATATCTCGTGTATGGTTTGTGAGCACAAGATTCGATTATCTTGGCGCGTTGCCAGCAGTAACCACTGTACATCCAGCGAGAATTATTTTTGCGTCTCGAACAAATATTGAATCTATTTTAACAGCTCTTATTGTTACGAAATATTATTCTCTCTGACAGACACAAGACCACCTCAGAACATCTGACTACTTGTTCCATTCCATTTCGTTTCGTCGTTAACAGAGAGCAGCTCAGTTACAAAACATTAGCCCCGCGCTCCGTACCGTACATCGGCAAGAACAGTGACCCAAAAACATCAAAGCGACACTGTTTCTGTAGTGTTGAAGCATGAACTTTCTTACAACGACAATCAAACCACTGTGGACAAGTTGCGAAAAAGAATTGTGACGTTCTTCCTGGAGGTAGGGGGTTCGTCAGTCTTATTTTTCAGGCAAACTAAAAATCGCCGTGGTTTTTTTTTTTTTTTTTACTTGTATCGCTTTTCTTGCCGGGGTGCGAAAATGTAAATGAAAGGTAAAAGGAAAATCCCAACAGATTGTTGCAACGAACGAACCCTCTGCTATGTATTTAAAAGTGGTTTGCAGATTATGGATATGATGTACATGTACTCTCTGTAAATCGAAGTCTGCCACATGCTTCTAACGTGAATGAACAACTACTATCTACATCTTATCCTTACACTTTCTTAATCTCATGAGATAAGTGAAGTATTGCTGCTTTTAAGTCATCAAATAGTTGAGATGCAGACCAACCCAAAGCCCGAGTGGACACTCCTGGGAATTCCCAGGTGGCACTGGGGTAACATTACTGACCCCGGCGGGAATCGAACCCGACAACTCCAAGAGGCATACGCAGCAACGCTAGCCACTAGCGATTCTTGATCTCAGTTAACAGACATATTTAGGTGCCGTGTCGCTCCTAAATTAATGTATATGCTTCGCAACTTGTCGCCAGATGGCTGTGTCCGCACAAGAGAACTTCATAAAGTCCTGGCAGATTGCAACTACATACCGGAACGTAATTCGATCTCGGAACTTTGCGTTTCGTCAAGATTTAATCAACAATAACATATCAATGGAGACACAATATTCAGCTCTCTTAGGTTGTAAGATTGTTTCGTTATTTCTCATGCACTTTTCAATTCGCTCTGCTGTACACCATCTTTATGATATTTGAGCATAGTGACTTGCACTTTCAATTAATTTGGCTATTAACTTCCTACAAAAAAATGGCCCCTATTAAAATGTAACGACTTATATAAAAGACCAGTACACCAGCTTTTAACTACCCCGTTCTCGTGGAGATTTCTTCTTCTTTATGGTATTTCATTCTTGCAGTATCCTTTTATGATTTCTTTCAGGCATGAAACAATGACACATTAATATATTTTTTTAAATACAATTAAAACTGTTTGTTGATAAATATCGTGAAGTCATTAATAAAAATGAACAAGTTCCACTTCTTACTTTGATCCAGGCATGCTTTATTTTCGTGACACAGTTTCACTATTTTAGTACGTATCCACTTCGGAAGTGTTTTTGAATACCACAAAAATGTTCAAATGTTTGTTATCCTAAGGCACTAAACGTATGGGTCATCGGTCCCTAGTCTTACAAACTTGTTACAGTAACTTATAGTAAGGACAACACACACATACCCAAGCCCGAGGAAGAATCTAATCTACGACGCGAGGGGTCGCGCGCATCGTTAAGCGACTCTTGATAAACACTTGATAAGAGCAATTGCCAAGAAAAGCAAGGATCCGGGATCGAGTTCCACTCGGCCCAATTTTTATAAAATAATTAATGTGAACACGACAGCACACCATAGGAGGTGGTATGCCGTTGCCTTCCTCCGACCTTCGAACTTACCCGGCCAGTTATAGGTGAACCTACCGTTTAACATGGGATCCGAACCACAGTGCTTCTCGGTATATTTCGCATGAGCAATACTACCAGAGGTGAAAGAAGTGGAAAGTGACAAAAATCCCAGGACCCGGCGGGGATCGAACCCGCGACCTTTAGATTTTTAGTCTGGCACCCGAGCCTGTGCAACCGAGGCGCACTGAAAATCGCATGAGAGTGTACCCTCCGCTGCAGTGCAGCGAAACAGCAGACAAGCGGCTGGTTATTGGGCACGTAATGGAGGTTAATGTATTCAGGTGGGCTCCTATTCAGTGAAAACTGTGTCACACCAAATGAATTATATTTAGAGCACAGTTCTAACTCCTTTATTTCCCACAGTAAAGTGCGGCAAGATGAGCAGAATCAAAAGTGCGAATAGCTTTTTGTGCAAATCAGGGTAGTGGAATTCTACCACGTCTGGCGAAAAATTTTCGCTATCAAAAGGCTGCCGCTGAAATGATGACGTCGTGCAGCAATAGACTGGCGGGTTGTTGCAGCTGCTGACGCGACCTTGGGCGAAGCCGACGGCGCGCTTTCTGGCTCTACACTTTCTTCCACGTGGCGCTCGCTGACGCTATCTCCTTGGCACTTCATCGTAGCAAAGAAATCTTGATAATCAGAGTTCTCTAATCAGAAGCCAAAGAAACAAACCAAATCCGAGAAAAAGTTACTTATTTGTTACCAACTGTAGCCCCCCCCCTTGCTCTAGAGGTCTTCCATTCCGTTGTTCGCGTACGTCAATGATGCACACTTAGTTGCAGTTACTTATAAACGTCGTCATACCAAGGATCAATATGTCAACTTCCATTACTACGCTCGCTGTGGCCATTCATACGCAGACGGCCTTCCACACTTCAGTACACAAATCATTTGAAACTTTTTACTGTATTCAAATCCCTTTCAGATTTAACATGTTAGCACTGGAAGTAGCGTGGAATATGTGGTAATATACTTCATAAAATCTTACGGCCGAATTAATAGCATTACTTACAGTTGTTAGAGTACATATTTCAGGCTCAAAAGTCACACTGGACAACATGGGTTATGTTCGTCAGTATATCAACTTCATAACACTATACACACTTTGATACAGGTAATAACTCCCAAGAACTATATTAGACAGAAACAAAGAGTGCAACTGCTTGAGCTATTGTTCAAAGATTGTGTGTGTTGGAGCACAGATTTTTCCATCGTTTTTTTCTGTCTTGTCACGGTACGAAGGACTTAAGAACTGCCCCCCTCCCCCCTGGTCATAGTTATAGTATTTGTAAATCAGGGCTCGGAAAGGAATTTCTCAAAACATTTGCAAAATTCACATCTGATGGGCAGAAGATTTACAGTTGATATTAACCCTCCTACAGTTGCTCTTTCCAGCAGGGGAAAGGGGTACCTATATTGTGGTGATTTACCAGTTTTTACCGTCTTGGGGTTTTATATATACCCATCGCATTTTATGTAAATTATGAACTTAGTAACTGATAGGCAACAATAGATCAGTATCCTTCGTATTCTTCTTCTTACAGTGCCAAAAACAGAGGTTTGCACGACCTGGACATGACGATTTAGCATGAAAAGCCTCTTCTGAAGTACAACGGGACGTCTCTTTAACGTACTTCAGCTCCGAATTCCTTCATCTTTACTACAAATCTTTAAGCTTTTGGAAGTGTGGTAAGAATAACGTACACCAAAGTCATATCTTATTAATGCAATATTTTCGTGTTTCACTAAAAGAATGTAAACCTTCGAACCAACTACGTCACATTTATTGCACCAAGCCGTTCAAAGAATTAAACAGCAGGAGCATCCTGGTAGTATATATAATGCAGTCATTTCATAATTAATAAATTGTTCCAAACAAGTACAGGCAAGAAAGCACAGAAAAATATGTTGTAACACAAACATAAAACGTTTATGTCCCATACTGACAAAATTATCATGTTTGTTTTCGCGGACTTTAGCTGTGTCCAGCACAATGTAATATCTTGTAACATCAATGATTTTGTTTTATGGCCCTCATGTTTCCGGATTTTCTATTCGAGTAAATTAACCGCTGTAAAAGGTACAAAAATCACTTTATCGTTTTTTTTAAAAATGTAGGGTGTAGTGTTGCATTGAACACTACTACCTTCTTAGGATAAGAAATGTATAACGAACAATGTTAATGCACCAATATTCAAATATATATGGTGTAATAAATAAAAATATGAATGTACATCCCCGCTGGCCGAATAGAACGCATGCATGTTCTCAACCGGCCCTCTCTATCCCCTTCAGGGACAGACTTGAGATATCTACATATGAATTAAGTTGTTATTAGGCTGGACCAGAACAGAAACTGCCGCCAGAATCTATGTTGCAGATTCTGGGGGCGAAGGCCAGCGCACAGTAATCACAGATGACATAGGACATAATACGAAGCTGTTTCTCCATGATTTAGGAATAACACTGAAAAAACAATTGAATTGTTCTTGTTAATTTTACATGTATGTTCTTGGCACTACTGTAATATTATTCATTCACGGTTTGACTGATGTCCAATGTATTCGCCCATAAGGCAAATAAATTGATTTAAGAAGTTTCTCAAGAAAAACGGAGGTGTTCTTTATATTTTTATTTATTGTGGACATCTTAAATATCGAGTATCAAGAAGAAGTTTATTCATTATGTTTGTTCTTGCCGTTTGAAGATGAGATTTTAAACAGCGGCGAGAACATTTCAATCTGTAAATCGTGAAATAGTACACGACTTCAGATCCACGACGTCAAGGAACATTTCAAGGGGTTCCCTCATATCTTCTACACGTTAAAATTTACATCCACGCGAGAAAAAGAACACAATGACTAAATGTAACAGTTTCGGAGGAGCTGACGACAGCTCTTTGGATCTCTGTGCCATTTAAATTACCTTCACTGAAAAGACTGTCATTACACTAGTGAAAACCACCTTCCAGTTACCCATTATTGATACGTAATCTACACAACAAACTCTGATATCGGATAATCTGTACTTGAATGCCTTTCTAACTTCATGTGATAGGTTTTCAAAAACACGGCAAATAAAATGGCAGTAAGCTTGTTTTAAGTCGCCGGTCGTGAACAAATTCCTCGCCAGAAATTGCTCAGACGATTACAAACGTCAGTCACATAATTAGTCCAGAGGAGGAAATGCGGTCAACTCTAGTGTCAACAAAAATATGACTTTCTGTTTGAAGTGCTGGAACGGCTACTTTGTGGCAATGAACGGGCTAAGTGGCCACCTGAAATGCTCCTCGCACAACGCAGGAGTGTGCTCTGCCTTCTCCTATTTGCCATCTGACGGGGTCCTTGAATGACCACCTACAGGTCTCGGTTCGGCGTCTCTGGTTCGCAAACACCGCACTGCGTTCGTCGACCCGATGCAAAAGCAAATCTTGGAAGTCCACAGCAAGCGCGTTAACTGGCCATGTGCGCACACAGTAAAAACGGCTCCGGAGAAAAAGGCGTCATCAAACCTCGTGTTGAAAACCAAGACATGAACGAAATTTTATATTTGTGAACAGAGAGAACAAGGGTATTTAGCGAATGATTAAAGGATTTTTACAAAAAATGTTTTTCCTGTAGTTTTGTAATGATAAATTGTGAAATTAAGCAATTAATTCCCTAATTTGAGTCTTTCACTCTCTTTGCCCTTTCTTTCACCTGTTGTCATAGCATTCGCATAAAATATTTATAAATTTTCGTGACTTTGCAAACACAAATGGTCGAATTTCGACCAGAGGCAGTACTAGTATTCATTAATAAGGTAGATAGCAACCAGATTGACGAAAGTATGCGTTACCTTGTAAAGCGTACTTTTAGTTACCATTTAAGAGGTGACAGGTTCAGGTAGAGCATGCTGTAGTTAAAATTTCGGGGTTGAATCGAAGAAGGAATTTAGTGCTAAAATGACACTGTGTATTAGGGTAAAATAAAATATTTCACCCCAGTGTGAATTAAAGTTCTTTAATAATAATTACGTTATTTTTTGTAGTTGTTTAAATTTAACAATAGCAACCCCTATGTAAAAAAAAAACTTAACACAAACGTGAAAGGAAGAATGTTTTGAGAAGGAAAAAAAAAATCAAAGATGAACCATAGTTACGCTAAGGTAGATTGTACAAACAAGACGTTTCTGAAGACAACAGTGATACTTCCAGAGATTGTCACTGTACTGGACTAGTCACATTCCAAACCCAGAATACACTGATTAAGATGCCAGCAGTGTAACTTGTGGGCAGATGCTGAATGTGCTGGAGTAAGCTATATAGAAAAATCTGACAGGTTCGATTGCTGAGAATAATTTTTCAATAGAACTCTGATTTTTCTTGAATGGGTTACAATTTATTTCCATTTCCTCCTCCTCGTTTCAAATGGGCATACTTTGGACCATGCTTATTGAAGTTTTGGGTTTTGACCTTTTCCCTGCACTGTCGCATCCTCTGCCAGTGTAACCCTGTGTATCTTCTGTCCAGGTGGTACCTTCCCCTTCGGGGCTTTTCCTGCAATCCTCTGACTTCCTCCAGGGTGCGTTTCACAGACTGTCTGTTCTGTTCAGATATTTGTAAATGTAAGAGACGTAGCTACGTTGGTTATCTGTCCCTAGACATACAAACTACTATAACGTATGCTAAGGACAACACAAACACCCATGCCCGACGAAGGACTCGAACCCTTAACGGTTAGCAACCGTGCGCTCAGCAGCAAAGCGCATTAGAATGCTCGGCCTCTCCACCGCGGTCGTCTGTTCAGGAGATCAGTTATTCCCAGTTCTTTAATGTCCTCATATTATATTTTAACTTTTTGTAAAACTGAACAAGTGAACTTTAAGTGATATTGTTGAAGAATCATACAGGAATAATAGTTTAACGTCTCTTAACCGCAAATCTATTGAATATATCAAGTACTTAACTTCTGTTTTTTTAAGTATTTTAGACATGTGTGACGGTAAAATGACATATGCACTTTTTATGAGAATGTATGTCTTCTTTTAATTTAAAAGCGAGCACCAGGTTAACAGTCCGCTATAACTAAATGAAACAAAATCCTGATACTAACTTTAATATATTATGGTTTATGAAACAATAGTGCGCCTCGGTGGCACAGTGGTAGAGTATCAGACTACAAACCCAAAGGTCGCGGGTTCGATTCCGGCCAGGTCCTAGAATTTGTATCTGTCATTTTCCACTTCTTTCACCTCTGGCAGTGTTGTTGCTGTGAAAAGTATCGAGTAGCACCGTGGTTCAGAAACCACGTTAAACTGTAGGTACTCCTATAACTGGCTGGGTAAGTCAGTTTGAAGGTCGGAGGAAGGCAACGGCATACCACCTCCAAACAGGACCATGCCATGTGTTCAAACCAATCTTCAGTGTTGACTGCTATACCTTTTTATGAAACTGACTTGAAAACAAATTTGTATATAATTTAAATCAGACTTCCCCTAATTGCAAGCGATTTTTCTATCCGGTCGAAACAATACCACACATCACACTGTAAGATTCGAAATATGGTGCTAACCCTTATTCATTACAAACTTGATAGCTGCCTGTCAGGTGTCTGAATCTTCAATCTTCCGGCTGGTTCGATGCACTCCGCCGGCAATTCCTCTCTTGGGGCCAACCTCTTCATCTCAGACTATCACTTCATCCTAATTTGAAATAATTGTATTCCAATCTGTCTTCCCTGGCGGCCCTCTCTAATAATGCAGAAGTTTATTTCCTGATGACTTACCACGTGTTCTCTCATCTTGTCCCTCCTAATTAGGAGTGTTTTCCTGAAGTTCTTTCCTTCGCCGACGCTGTGGAGATCCTCACCATTCTTTCTCCTTGTTAAGTTCACCGAATTTTACAACATCCTTGTGACGACAGTACGCAATATGTAAGTCACATTCGTCCAAGAAAAACAGTTTCTATCTGCATGCCTTCTGGTAACAGCATCGAATTTTGTAATACTAATTGTCAATAATTCTAGTTTACTCATCTCTGAATACACGTCTGGAGACGTAATTACGCGCAAGGTTAATGTTCTTTGTGAAGCGCTTATTTACCGTCGCATGGGATACTGTTCGTACGAGGTAGTTCTTAGACTGAAGCATTTCGAGAAAATTTTAAATCAGGCAAACTATCCAGTATTGCAACCCACTCCGTTTAGAGCGAATACAGCCTGCATGTACACTTGCTCCAACTAAAGTCTGTCATATAAATAATCTGTTGTCTAAGTGAACCCTATACTCAATCTTTATCTGTGTAACCACTGCAGACGAAATGAGTGCCTCCATTCCTCTCTCTCTCTCTCTCTCTCTCTCTCTCTCTCTCTCTCTCTCTCTCATTTCCATTCTCGACGGCTCTTCTGCTAACATCCGCATAGCTTGCAAGCCTTCGAGAAACGGTGACTAGAGCCGGTTTTACAAGGCAGGCTAACAAATTAGCGAGTGGCCAAGAATCGCGGCTGTTGGCTACGTCCACCGCGCTCATAGGCCTTTGCTGTATCGAAGTTATGACCCGGCGGCAAGGTTTACGAGGTCAGTTCAAAAAATCTGGAACGTTCGCAATTTCGCGTAATGGTGTGTTGGAGCGAAATGCGTTTGGCATCTTTCCACACGCCTGTGCTTAATGTGTACCGCCGGACGTTTCATTATTGTATGCCTGTTCGTTACTGTTCAGTGCTGTATTGAGTAGAACATTTGGTTTGCGAATTTCCATATTGCAGAGTTAGAGGAGCAACGCGTCCCCATTATATTTAGCGCTACGTGATGAGTACTACTGACAAGGGTTCTCAAATTTATTCCGTATTTCTTGATTTCCAAAAGGCCTTTGACACTGTACCTCACAAACGGCTTTTAATCAAATTCCGTGGTTATGATATATCGCTACAAATTTGCGACTGGATAGTAATCGATGGTAAGGCATGGACTAAAGCAGAGGTGACATCAGGCATTCCACAAGGTAGTGTTATTGGTCCTTTATAGTTTCTTATCTACATAAACGATTTGGGAGAAAATCTAAGCAGCTCTCTTACGTTGTTTGCAGATGACGCCGTCATTTACCGTCTAGTAAAATCATCTGAAGATCAAAACCATCTGTAGAACGATCTAAATAAGCTATCAGTATGGAGTAAAAATTGGGAACTGACTCTAAATAATGGGAAGAGTGAAGTCGTCCACGTGAGTAAGAAAAGAAATCCGTTAAAACTGTTTACAAGGTAAATCAAAAGTGGAGGCCGCAAACTCCACTAAATACATCAGGAATTACTATTACTTCAGACAAACTGGAAAGAACACGTAGATGTCGCGGGAAAGGCGAACCAGAGACTGCGTTTTATTGGCAGAACCCTTACAAGATGCAACAGAACTACTAAAGAAGCTGCATGCAATAAGCTTGTCGTCCTTTTTTGGAGTATTGGTGCCCAGTGTGGGATCCTTATCAGGGGGGTTTGACGGAGGACATCGAAAGAGTCCAAAGAAGGGCAGCTCGTTTTGTATTGTCACGATACAGGGGAGACAGTATCACAGGATCTGGGATGGGAATCTTTACAACAACGGCGCTTATCGCTGCGACGTGGGCTACTTACGAAACTCCAATCGCAACATTCTCCTCCGAATTCGAAAATGTATTGTTGACTCCCACTTACATAGTTAGAAATGATCATGAGAATAAAATACGAGAAATCAGAGCTCGAACGAGGACTATTCCAAATGTCCAAATATTTGTAATTCTATGGGACCAAACTACTTTGGTCATCAGAACCTAGACTTACAAACTACTTAAACTAAGTTAAACTAATCTAAGGACAACACACACATCCATGCTCGAGGGAGGATTCGAACCCCCGACGCGGGAGGCCGCTCGATCCGTAACGGCGCGCTCCAGACCGCTCGGCTACTCACGCGCGGCTCAGACTATTCACAATAAGGGAAAGCTAAGCGTGGAAAAAAGTTTTCTAGACAAAGGTCCGTAATTTACTGAGCAGATCTCGTACTACGTTTGTTTCATAAACACAGCTAAGTCATATCATTAATCTTCTTGCTCGATTAGGGTAAAAATCTTCTCAGCTCTCATGCTCTGTACAAGCCGTTTTCGGAAACGTAATAATCAAGATATGGTGCACCGAATCTTTTAAGACAACCTAACTCTGTTCAACTTAATAACAAATCAGATCTCGGTAAAACCGACAGTGAAAAATTTATTTCTATTCCATTTTTTGGAAACGTGTCCTTCAGATTAAAACGTCTATTGGTGAGAAAAATTACTGAAGAGCAGTTTTATCCACAAACAACAACTAAATGAAATATCTGGTCAATACGTCGAAAACCGTTGTGGACCCAGTCTCTAATTCTGGAGTTTACAAGGTAATTTGCAACAACTGCCCCGGTTACTATATAGCAGTGTTTCTCAACCTGGGCGTCGCGGTCAAAGGAAGTACTTGCACCATGAAACAACCGGACCACTGCACGTCTACATACTCTGTTGTCCTGCAATACCAAAATTGCCTAAGGAAAGTGAAATTTATTTCATACGAAACTTACGAAGGCTAATTGTTATCAATTATGATATCAATATAACAGACTTTTACAATAAATACGCCATGTTAACTATGAGTAAACAAAAAGCCTCAATACTGTTTTCAGGAACATACAGTGGGACAGAACGAACATAATTCGCTTCCAAATCTTATCTGCAACACGAAACATTCGTCATGCAACTTTATTTTTCTGCCGAAATTAATGTAAAACTGGGATAATGTGTTCCATTCCGGAAAAACTAAAAAATTCATCCTAAAATGAATACTGTACCCTTTTTTACAAGAATATTTTATCAACAGAAGAAAATATAAAATTCGCTGTCTTTGAATTCTTACACATAGTTGTGTTACAGTACGGTGAGGACGGGGTAGAGGAGGGGGGTCGCATTTATTTATTTTTTAACTTGCAAGAGGGGTCGTTGAAAACACTGTTATAGGACATACAGGTAGGGCGATTAAAGTAAGGTATAAAGAACATCTGTCTGGGGAAAAAAGTGACAATGTACATAATTCGATCTTTGTTGAGCATTTGCTTATTACCGATCACATTCCCAGGCCTTTGGAAGACACTGTAATATTACACAAGGAGGTTAAAGAGGAAATTAGATTTGTGAGAAGAGCTTCAAATTTTTAATCATCTTGTTCTTAATGATAGCAATATTCTTAATGAACAACTCCAGCTAGCAAGTAGGCAGTACCTAGAAGGCTTCAAAAAAACCTATATTCTTTGTGTGACTTTTTGCTAGTCAACATTGTTTCCTGCACGATATATGTTACCTTCCGAATTCTAACTGTATTCCCGTCGATGCTGCATTTTATTTTAAATGTTATTGATACATTTTCCTACAAATTGTATATTGTTTGGCATATTAGTGTTCTTAGGGACTTGTGAAGAAGACGAAATTAATTTCGTCGTAATCTAGCTAAATGTTTTAATTAAACCCATTTTAACGCAACTGGTTGACTGCTATTTATTATAAAAATTTAAACGTAATAATCAATTAAGATTGTCAAAGAATAAAATTGCGGCCCTTGGTCGCAAAATTAAAATTATTTAACCTGGTTTCGGCAATAACTATGATTGCCTTCATCAGAAATTATAAATTAAAACAAGTCACATAAAAGTTATAACTCAGCTGTAAAAAGCTGTATAAAGAAATATTTAGAAAGAGCTAGTCAGGATGTGCTGTACGCCTGCACGGAGGCATCAGACTGACATGTGCTAAGTGAAGTTGTGAACAGGTAGACGTTACCTCAGTAGTGCCATCTAGTAGCCGCAATTACAACTAGCCTACTGTACAGAGAGAAACAGTATTGAGAAAACAATTGCTACAAAAAGCTTTGTTTAGCATGAGAGATGGCTTAGGCGTCATTTTGGCAATACAATATTAGTAGAGAAAATTAACGAGTGACAAAATTGTAATAAGCAAAACCGTTAAAATTAGCTTTTGGAATACAAATTTTTGGATCAGGTCGGAAGTAATATTTCGACGCAGCACGAAGTACAACATCAACGACCGAGTAACGGCTTAATACCGCTAAAAATGTTTCTATTGAGGGGTTGTAACTGTGTATTTAGAATAAGACCGTCATTACGAGAAAAATGTTTAAATATTTGCAATTCCTCGAGCACGTCTAATCTGTGGCCTTTCTTTTCGGTATGCAAAATATTCAGCTCATGAATGGCTTTAGGTGTAATGAGAAGAGGGTCAGCAAAAGACGAATTCTGGGGATTAGTGCCATTCTTTCTCAAAAGATGCTCTTTAAACCTGACGTATGTAGTAGGAAGAGCAAGTATCACAAATAATTTTGTATATGCCAGAATTATCTAAGGGAGAACAGGTTGATTTTAAATTGTGAATGGAATTTTTCTTCAAATTGGTGTTGGGCGAGAAGGTAAAGTTGCAGTTATACTTATTACGAAGTAGTCGTTGAATCTGATAGGAAATGGGCCCCAGAAATGGAATGAAGAATTTTTTTTTTTTTCTTTTGGTCTGATTCAATGGCAGTGCCAAGTGTTTCAACTCTTTTAGCAGTTTTCTTTTTAAGGATGTTGTCAACTATGGCGTATCGTATTCGTTATTAATTACTACGGTTTTTATCGAATTTCTCTCTTTCTCGAATTTTTCTTTCGAGAGTGGAATGAAAATGGCTCTGTGGATGGCAGAATGAAAGAAAGGATTTTTGTGACGTTGTGGGTGCATAGAAGAGGCGGGTACAATTTGATCAGTATATTTCTTTTCTGTAGATAGTGAAAGAGAGTTCATTTTCTTCTACTGTTAAGGTCAAATCGAGAATGTTCAGCTGACGAGCCTCGTTTTCAAGTTCACAGGTGAAGCTTTTTGTAGAAATTGTTTTCTCAATACTGTTCTCTCTGTACAGTAGCCTAGTTATAATTGCGGCTACTAGATGACACCACTGACGTAACTTCTACCTGTTCACAACTTAGCACACGCCAGTCTGATGCCTCCGTACAGCCCATATTGGCTACTCTTTCTAAAAATTTCTTTTTAAATTTTGTGACATAAGCTTTACAGCCGAGTTGTAACTTTTATTTTGTGACGTGTTTAATAATTTCTGATGAAGGCAATCATACTTATTGCCGAAACCAGGTTAAATAAATTTAATTTTGCGACCGAGGGCTGCATTTTTATCCTTGACGTTGTAACGGTGGCTGACAATAGCAGCTATGTTCAAAATTTTAATTAAGGATATGATTGGATTATTAAGTTATAAAATTATAAATAAATTATTATAAATAAAGTTATAAAATAAACGGTCCAAAATTTAACAATTTACCGAATCCCCTCTCATTTTCATCTACTGCATGATTACATGAAGGAATTGAGAAGTTATCTTTATTTGAAAAGTTGGACGAACCAGAAAGTACATGAAAACGAATTGGTGTCAGTCGAATGAGCCCAGGGCAACAGCATCAACAGCGAGCGACTAACATGTGTATGTGGAGCTTCCGAAAGAGTTAAAACTGTGTGCCAAACCGAATGTCTAATGTGGGACGTTTGTATTTTGCCAGTCAATGACGCACGACGCATTAAAAACAGCAACACCAAAAATTGCACTACCCCAGTCAGATAGCTCTCAATCCAGCGAAAAGCAGAAATCTTAAATTTCGAATTCAGGTCTGGAATACAGTTTTAATCAGACAGTAATATTTTAATCAGCACAGCAACGCCACCGCGGAATGAAAACTCATTTCCGAAAGGCACTGGTTAAACAGGAAGTCACAGCAAATACAAGTACTTTAAATAAACTTTAGAGTCTTGACCACAAATTTCAAATTTATTGAGGCCTTGCACGTTTTGACGTTTCGTCATTATCGAAGGCTACAGCGAGACAATGTCATCAGACATTTTGATAAAACATAAATGAGAACACACTCTTTGCACTCACCATATCTTTTAAAACTTATTAAAAAGTGAAACTAAAACATTCACTGTCAAAGACCTATGTCAAACATAAAATAAATTTAAAATTCCCCCCAGAACATCCCTGTAGGATGGTCAAGTGCATACTAAGGTTAGCAAAGCGGTCAGTTATCAAGTGGAGAATCCGCCAGATGGCGATGTTGTCATTCTACTTCTCTCTCGCTCACATATGCCCACTCACTCCCTCTGTCCTATATAGACCTTGGTCCGTTTGCAAATTAGGTAATTCACAACAGTTTGAAGCCGATTTTACTCATTCGTAGAGTACGGTTAGCCATACAATGACCTTTCTCATAGAATGACCTTTGTGACAAATGGAAAACTGGTGGAGGATCATTACTCCATCGAGTCCTACGTCAGAGGATCTCATATAGATTTCAAATGAGTTTCCTCTGCATTTGGGACCTAACGCCACATTTAGGCCCGGTTCGTCCATCTCTCGTTTACCTTCTCGTTAGTAAAGGAGAAGATGCCTTTAACGTCCAGTTAAATGTGTTCGTTAAGTGCATTGCGTTTGCTGACCTGGAGAAAACGAGAAGGTACGATATATTTCGACTATGCTGGCAATAGAAACAAATGAACGTGCCGTCTGAATAAACAGCTGTTCACCATATTTGACTAGCAGGGAAGAGGTTAGCAGATAGTTGTTATTTGGCGCTATGGAAAACAAACGTGAAACGAATTTTAAAGAAGTGAGTGCGAGAGTCTTGTATTAGAGAAAGATAAGGATACATTGGACTGAGTGTCCAGTGCCAATGTCACCTCTCAAACAGCTTTCCAAACAGATGTTTTGCAGACCCCAACGAAGTATATTGCCAAGTGCACAGTACTTTAGTGCAAGCAATAACTTGCGCATAGGCGAAAGTGCACCGTTCCTGTAGCTCGTAGGAAGAAATCCCATTTTAGGCCTTACACTAGGCGCAACAAGCATTATTAAATACTGAATTAATAAGCTTGCATACGTAAGTACTGTATTGTTTTCTATTACGACAGACCTATTACAAAATACATGTCTGTTGGACTCTTCAGATGGTCGTAGAGTTTGTCATGCAGCGTTTTCACAGTGGCCTTTCGAAGGCGAATCGCCTAACAAATTCTGCATCATCCCAACATTCAAAATGATTCGGAAGGACATAAATACGTTTAGGACGCCTTATTGGGGCAATGACCTCCAGATTGTCCAAAATATTGACATCCTCTTCATTGTCAACCAAATCTCTTATTCCAGACATTTTCATCATACCGCTTCTCACTTAACTAGCCGTTACCCGTAAGTTTGTATTCTGATATCGCAACAATAATTTTAAGGTTATGGAACATATCTGCAATATATGAAACTCGTCTAATCGCTACCAACACGGATGGGAGCGAGAAATATGACGATAAAATTTTCAAAAAGCTGCTTTCCACACTAGTTTTTCATTATGTAGGGCTTCTGTTATTTTGTTCGATAAATAGGTCTTTACCACGTGAATATATTGCGGTATTTTAACTCTTTGTAATCCTGGCATTTTCATAAAGAATCTTACTTGTTCGTTAGCTGTGTAACGAGCAGAATTCTACTCGTTAACTAACGGCCAGTCTGAGGTCTTTTCACGTCAGGTTAACTGATAACGAAACATTGACAAACGCAATTCTCCGCTAACGACAAGTTAAAATCTTAAGTGGAATTAACGAGACATTGACAAACCGGACCTTAGTATTTGCCTGGTCCTAGTGATCTTTGGTGAGCGCCCTGGTAGCTTTTACTTACGAGTTACGAAACATTTTCGCTACAGCTCCGTTTGATTATTCTTCCTTAGGAAAAAAGAAAAAAAAGTTAATGCAGCATTATGATACTTTACACTGTTCACCTATGGCGAAGGTGAGTGTTAATGGTTATCTTACCGTGGCGTTGTTACTCTGTTTCAATTAGCATCATCATCATTAATGATTTTAATTTTACAGCTTCTCACCCTTGGTGGTGGTGGTGGGGGGGGGGGGGGAGGCAACCGGCTTCCCAAACCTACATTGATCTACCACGTGTATCCGTCTTGTTATGTGGCATACAGTGAACTGCTGGTATAGTTGTGTTCTGTTGTGATGTGAAACCCAGCGCTAATGAGTGGAAACGACCAGGCCATTACAGAAGTATAAGGCGACCAGTGCCCACAAAAAGCACTTCTCACTTAACTGCAACTTACCATTGTTGCCAGGCGAGAAGCTCCAGTAGTTGCTGGAACAATATTTTCTTCCATATCATTTTTCGTACTCCTTCAGTCCTGCTCACTTCAGTTTTATTTTTTTTTATTTTTTTTTTAGCTTAGATATGCTTTGCCAGGAAAGTCGCAGTAAATCGTCAGTCACCGAAACTTGTGATACATAATAGCACCAATGACACGTATTTCAGGGTACGGTGCTATTCGTGAATGGCACAGGACGAAGCGAAAAAGATACTGTTGTAATACGTATCCTATCGTACAACTGCTTCGGGGCTTGGTATATAGATATAAATGATTTAAATGCTGAACTGCACCATTGTAGACATAGGAAGACCAAATTATGATTAAATATATGAAACAGATTGTTACAGATCACGAATTAGCGTTTCAACTGTGCAAAATTTGTCTGGAGCGCCACGTTACGGATAGCGCGGCCTTCCGTGTCGGAGGTTTGAATCCTCCCTCGGGCATGGATGTTTTTGTTATCTTTATTATAGGTCAGTTCATAAGTAGTTTGTAAGTTTAGGGACTGATGACCCCGCAGTTAAGTCCCATAAGCTCCACAATCATTTGAACATTTTTTTGCGCAAAATTTCACTTCGGCAACTCGTGGAAAAACTTGTAGCAGTAAGTAATTAGTATCCTAAGCACTGTTTTTCTTATCCCAGATGTGTAGGCTATCGAAATGCTATCAAACGATGATTTAGTATGGTACCAACTGAACCAAATAAAGTGCCTGTGTATGTTCTACTGTGCCACTATGATCAAGGATGTCTTTCTTTCAGTAAAATTGCGACTACGTTTCAGCAGATGGTCGTCCGATGTTAAACAACTCAAGCAACGTGTGCAACAAGTTTACTCGTCAAGTACTAGAATCAGTCTAGTAAAAGCTAGCCGTAGTGAATGGCCGAACGCTCTAAGCTCCTTGCTACGGAGCGCGCAGTTTTTCGTCATCGGAGGTTCGAGTTCTCCCTGGGGCATGGGTGTCTGTGTTTTGTCCTTAGGTTAGTTTAAGTTAATTTAAGTAGTTTGTAAATCTAGAACTGATGACCATAGCACTTTGGTCCAATAGGCTTACAAACATTTCATTTGTAAAAGCACGTCTCGCTTTTCTCCCCTCCAAACATTGATTCTTAGAATTTCACTTATCTTAGATATGCCATATTTTACGATAATATTTGCCCGCAATGTCATCGCCGTCAACACTGCTGCAATGTGGCTGGAAAAGACGGCAATTATGCGGTATGAATTCACAATATTGCAGAGGTTTCAGAGTTGCCAACGCATTGCCACAACTGGACAACTCTTCCATGATTTTGTTAGTACACTCATTTCTTTTACTGATTGTGAGTCATCTTTGTTGTAAGCATTTATCTCGCGAAGTACAAGCGATAACTTCTGTTCCCTGACCGAATGATTTCGGAAACGTTTTCTTGAAATAATCGATAATATTCTCGAAATCTAGTATGACGGGGTGGCTCAGAGAAATGCGAGAAGCGGATAAGGAATGACATCGCCTTACATCAAAGGTGAGTCTTATCACACGCTTTTGCACTGGAACATCTCTCTCCGTTTATAGGATTACTAAATATGATACCGTATAATATGAACTAATAAAAGTGACAAAATAATAACACTGTCCATACACATATATCTCCATTTTCACCCGTTCCAGGAAAATGTAGTAGGTCACTTCCGTTTGTTCAGCAATGTAGAAATGAGCAATCAAAAAAAAATAATGATTTTTTTTTTAGTTATTCACCCACAGAAGCTATTGTATGTCGAAAGTAAAGTTCACGACGGTGGAAAAATATGAAGTCGACAAGCAGTTGCGCAAAGGCTACGAGTTTCAACTATCTACATACAGCGTCGATTGATAGTGTAATAGTGATGTGTGTTGCTGAACAAACTTAAAATAAAAATTGTATTCTCGTTTCAAACTTCTCTAAATGAAACGTTAGCACTGCACATTTTTGATACCTTGACTGTTTTGATACTGAATTTCAAAGGCATTTATATTTAAGAATCAGTCGGCAACTAAAAACTGAAGTGTGACCGCCAATCGGATTGTAACTGATTATATATATACTCTCCTTCGAGTAAAGTACCGGTACTTAAAAACGAACGCATCCACAAGTTTGATTTCTCTCGATCTTTGTTAATTGAATCATTGTGTGATATAAAAGCAATTACCCGCTCTCACTAGCTCGTGTTCGTCCATTGAGTGGCAACACACAACAGAGTTGACCCTTGTAAACACTTCTGATACGAAAACGTATCGCTACTAAGATTGCCGGGAAATACTGTGCAGTAATGTTGTAGCACATATCAGTGCAATCCGTGAGACAACGTTGCCAGCCTACGATGATTGTATATATCGTCAAGAATGAACAACTTTTAAGGCTCATGTAAACGTGCATTTGTGTCAATCATTGCTGAGCTGTCACGAAAGTTCTTGGCAGATTACAACTGTTTGCCGGACCGGGACTCGAACCCGGATCCTTGCCTTTCTCGGGCAATGCTCTTTTCCACTGAGCTATCCAGCTATGCTTCACAGCTTGAACCCGCCAATGTCTTGCTGCTGCCGCTACTGCTACTACGAGATATCCTCGGTCCTTTTCTTTCTCAAGCCTTGTTTCCTTCACAGGTACATAATTTACTTCGAAATTAATGTGTAAATGAACAACGCTCAATCTACTCAATAAACTACGAAATTATTCACAGAGGCCTACTACGAGTCTATCAGAAAGAATAATGTTCTTACGTGTATTTTCACAATTGGAAACAAAACCCAAGTTTAGGTAAAAATTACTTTCTCCCCCCCCCCCTCTCTTTTGGTTCGTTAATTTTCGGAACAATGTGCCACTAATGGTCGCGCGATGAGACAGTGATACAATGTTGTTCACAGCTGTTTCGGATAGGTGTCATTCAATTCGTGCAGGTCATCTGGAAATAAAACACAATCGTGGCAGACCAAAGTGACAGGGTACTATTTAGGCGCAAATGACAAATGGTTTATTCTACCACTGCAGAAGAATTTTAAATTACCTTTGTCACTTTCTCAGTTGAAAAGGCTGTCTACGCATAGGCGGTCAACAGATAAAAGTAACGGATACGCGCGAAGTGCCCAACAAAACAAGCTCTGTGCTGAGACGAATATTTCCAGCAACGAGAGAGAGAGAGAGAGAGAGAGAGAGAGAGAGAGAGCCGCTAGCGTTGCGCGCGGTTGCCATATCTCCGTGGGAAGTCGTGGCAGGAGGGGAGGGGGAGGGGAGTCACTGACCTTCGGGCGTCCCCTCCCACTCCTACTACTTGGCCGCAAACTCAACGGACAGGCCTGCCTGGTTCTGTGAATGTGTGTCCCACTTGCGTGTCTTCGTAGAACTGGCAAAGGGGAGTTCACGACCGCCACAACGTTGTTATGCACTCGTGGCGCAGACGTCGGTCGAACGCCCGCTTCGCGAATGCTGTCCCTGATGAAGAGAAGGGCAGCTCGCTGGCGAAAGGACCCCCGATCGAAGATTTCCAGATAACCATTTAAAGCAAATGCCGGAAGCAATCCTGCGCGGAGAAGTCTTAACCACTTGCCGCGACGGCAACTTGTGCCCCTCTAGACTCCAATATTTGCATAACGTCGTCCTAAGGGTGCTACTAAAAGATCTACGTACGCAACAGTTTTGACAATACATTTTCCCCCCGAGTATCTTCTATTCGAGGGTAAAATTCTACCAAGTCCCATAATTTGGAAATATTTCTCCACTTCAGTTTTGAACGTCTATGTCGAAAAGTACTAATAAATTTAAACAAAACCCACATCTACTATAAAAAAATGCAACAAATAGAAAAGCACACATAGTAAGTTTGTCCCACTGTCAATGCCATGATGCCTACCAGGAGACAATCCATTGTCACAAGTGTAGCTGATGTGATAGACAATTATTTCAAGAATTGTACAATATAGTGAACAAGGTGGTGAATATTTTGTAATCCTCTAACAAACAGAGAGAAGTCCGTAGTACATGAAAACAACGAACTTCCCCAAATTATGGTTTTGCAATGCCACCTTTGTGTTCAAATATAAATCGAAATTTTTATGAAGGCGTATTCAAATGATTCTTTAAGATGAAATGTGCACCCCTGCGGGGCATCTATACATTGATTTTTGTTACGAGCTTAATGCACACGAAAAATTTGTACAGAAATAAAATTACTAAGGGATGTACCAGTATCAAATCACATTACAATGACAGCAATTTACAATTGTTTTTTATTAGATAAAAATGGCCACAACAGGTCTAAACTGACAGGAATAATAAATGATGTGGTGTTTAAGTGACTCACACAGCTGAAGTCAACCATTAAAACAGTCCACAGAATTACATATCGTTAAAGATTTAACTAATGCTGTTGTTAGCCATATGGCTTAATTTAATTTTCAAATGAATCATCCTTGACATGAATTAACCTTAGTTTTGGATTTCCTAAGACGAACAAATAAAATAAAAGGCGAAGTTATAAACCTAGGTCAAGCAACCAAACAAGAAAACAACTGGAATACTGCACAGGCTCTGCAGTATCATCAAACCACTGAAAATCCTTATTAACAGAATTCATGGCTTGCTACTGACAACTATGACATGCCATTACTATATGTAAAACAATATTTTGCTGCATGGGGGGGGGGGGGGTAGACGACAACACTGTCTGGCAGCAGCTGACCATACTCTGAATGAATGTCATAATAATGACATTAAATATGTAACTAAGTACAGAAAACCAACATCACTACAAGTTCTGGCTTATTAAACACCAACAAAAGAATTCTGACCTAGTACTTAATGATCAAACACAATTACCATATTACTATTCAAAATTTTAAAGTAACAGAAGCTTGTTAATATTTGTCTCATATGGTAATAATTCTGTTCCATACCCAAATTCCACAATTATTTTCTGTCTTCTGCCATCATTCCTTAACACCTCTCACCCTTTTTTATAACTTTCAACACAGTCTCCATTTTATCAATACAACACACTGCTCACCACTACAACAAATTTTCTCTCATAATTCCTTGTCCTTTTATTAGTATACTCTAAGTCATATAAGGTTAATTTATTCAAATGCTTCTGTTGCATTTCCATTTTCCCTGTACCATAACTCATCTGGACAATATTTTATCTTATACTAGTACTATAAGAAGCATTTATTTTGATTCTATTTGTGCTTTTTGGTACTGATACACAGCCAAAAAATTCACAGGTCTTTGGGAAACCATCTTTTCATTACTATGTAGGCACTTCCACTCATGTGTGGACTATATTTTCAGTGTTAAGTTACCCGAGGACAGCCTCAAAAGCCACAATTCAGTTCATAACATACTAATAAATAAATATTGAGAACATAAACACAATGTATCCAGATTTTAGTAATTTGTTTCACTACCTAACAGCTTCCAGGGGCAACAACAATTTCATGCTCCGTGTTGCATACTGTTACTGATCAAATTTAAAAAAGCTGTTATACCGTACTCGTGAAGAAGTATTATCTTACATCAGTCATTTAACACATTAAGTGAAGTGGAAGTTATTTAATGCGTATACACCTTGAGACACAGTAACTCACAGCATTTACATTAATCAGACTACAGTTATATTATTTCAGCATGAGAACATTTAATAATTTACAACACACATAACATAAAATTTCAAACCTTTTTCAAAAGTTTTCCTGTTTATGCCCCCCCCCCCCACACTAAAGAGAAAAGTTTTTCACTTACTATTTTTTAACACTCCACCATCAGGCAAGACATTTTAATTTAAGAACTCTATTTGCAATATATTTTGGATACAGTATATTCACAGATACAATTGTAGGCATCAGAGCTTACAAAATCATATCATTGTATGAAACTTAGTTCAGGAGATGTCATAACCATTGAGACAAGTGATAAATCAGAGTTGAAATTAACAAACCTATACTCATTCATTGATTAATACATAGTTATGTGAGAAGAAGATTGAAACTGTTAAATATGTGAAAAATTCCAGGTCCCAGGTTCGAGTCCCAGTTCCGGCACACAATTTTAGTCTGCCAGGAGGTTTCATATCAGCTCACACTTCGCTGTAGAGTGAAAGGTTCATTTTAGAAATACCCCTTAGGCTGTGGCTAAGCCATGTCTCCACCATATCCTTTCTTCCAGGAGTGCTAGTCTTGCAAGTTTCGCAGGAAAACTTCTGTGAAATTTGGAAAGTAGGAGGCGAGGTACTGGCGGAAGTAAAGTTGTGAGGACGGGCCGTGAGTCATGTCGGGATAGCTCAATGGTAGAGCACTTGCCCGCGAAAGGCAAAGGTCCCAGGTTCGAGTCCCAGTTCCGGCACACAATTTTAGTCTGCCAGGAGGTTTCATATCAGCTCACACTTCGCTGTAGAGTGAAAGGTTCATTTTAGAAATACCCCTTAGGCTGTGGCTAAGCCATGTCTCCACCATATCCTTTCTTCCAGGAGTGCTAGTCTTGCAAGTTTCGCAGGAAAACTTCTGTGAAATTTGGAAAGTAGGAGGCGAGGTACTGGCGGAAGTAAAGTTGTGAGGACGGGCCGTGAGTCATGTCGGGATAGCTCAATGGTAGAGCACTTGCCCGCGAAAGGCAAAGGTCCCAGGTTCGAGTCCCAGTTCTGGCACACAATTTTAATCTGCCAGAAAGTTTCATGTAAAAAATTGCTTCTTTAAACTATTGTGGGTCAACAGAAGGGATTACATGTGAGCACAAGTGTAGATATTTTTACTAGTACACCATGTTTACCTATGTTTATATGAAATGTTTCATTTCCTACATATAATTTATTGTGCAATGTAACAGTGATCTTCAATGACATTCTCTGCAAGTACCATGTAATTCATAGCAGGCAGCTTTTGGTTGATCTATCTCACTTTTAACTGTCAAACTGTATCCATTTACAGATACAATAGGTACATTTTTTCAAAAAATATCCGACTCTGCGTCTACTTTACAGCTACTGCAGAACACATGTAATGCCAACCTAAATAGATGACCTCTGTAACTAACCAATAAAAGGAATCGGGCTACATTTATTATTTGGCCCTGTTGAAATCAGATTGCATAACAAAACAGAAAGACAAGGCAATATACTGCAGCTTTGTGGAGATGAAATGTAGTAAACAACCCAACGTTAAACCTTGCACATCCAGCTTGATAAGATAAGGAACATCTTCCTCCTTAGCAGCTATAGCTGTATGGACAGAAAAGTGTGTGTGTGTGTGTGTGTGTGTGATATCACTTATTATTATGGGAGACAGATCAAAAATTAAAATCTGGATGTGAACAAAGGATATACAATAATAGCGTTCTTTTGCATTGTTTAACTAATAAAAAAACTTACTTTTGGTGCTCATCTGTAAAAGTTGTGAGAGATCTTAGAATAAATAATGAGACTGTAGCGTGCCTCCACAGCTGAGTACCATAGAGGAGGCAAAGTCTAATTCCCAGCTGGGTTGGAGATTTTAATCGCTCATGGACTGGCTGCTGTGTCACTCACAATATAAATACATTTTCATTGACACGCATGTCACACTCAAATAAAGAGACTTGGAATAGATGGTTGAACAACCCCAAATACGATCTCCTGGCCAAAAATGTGATTCAATAATTTGATTTGATGAAACTGTATTGTCACAAAATGAAATGACAAAGCAGAGTGTTAAGCAAGTATCCAAGAAACTATTGTCAACCTATCTTGTAAACAGTACACACTATTTCATGAAAAATATAATAATATGCAGAAAAATGTGAAGTTTAAGGAAAAGAAGAGAGAGTTATGAAGATGACAATGCCCGTGAAGATGGAGATGGGAGGGGCATGCTTACAGTTCCCAATATTTTACAACCAATCCAATGTGAAGGATCATCATCTCATATGTGTAGAGATATCTTACATACTGCAAATTTTAAGTTTAATTAACTGATTTCTTGTACTTCACTCCTGGTCTCCATGCTATGCAGCCTCTTTTCTTTTAAACAATTTTACAAAGTCTGAAGGAACTGAGGTACCAACAGCCGTAAGTATAATGAAATATTTATTCTATTACAACCAGTTTCGGTATTTCACTATGCCATCTTCAGGTCCCTACATCGGAGCATGATATCCAAAAGTAGGGATACTAAACTGGATTTGTGGATTTCTTCTCTTAGTTGGAAACAACAACAACAGCAGCAGCAGCAACTGTGACACCAAAGAGCTGGTACCTCAGTTCCTTCATACTCTTGACCAGCTGCTGTCCCGATGATGGATTCAATAAGATTTAATTTAACAAAGTGTTTGTGTCCATGATACATTGTTATGACTTTGGAGTTTTGAATTCTCTTCCTTCCTGATCATGACACACACACACACACACACACACACACACACACACACACACACACACACACAGAGGCAGGCATGGGATACAATTTACTGCAGAATAATTACTTAAAGATATTTACGGGAAAAATGTATAAATAAGTAACCACTTCATAAAGAAGTTGTTCAAACAAGTCCAATATATCGGACTTACCCTCGTGTCGATACGGAGAGGTTGCTGCACGTCCGTCTTAGCCTCTCCAAGCCGCATTCTCTTGTACGGTGGACCGACATCATAATGGACAGTGGGTGCCGATGCCACCAAGGGCATCGCTTCACGCACCTGGTCGGCCCTAAAAAGAATGAACTATGTGTATTACACTGCAGTAGAACATTAAGTTTGTAATGTGAAACACGTAACAATAATACAATTAAAATGTTTGTTACAATGACCATTCTAACTTCATGGTAAATGTTATTTACAAAAACGCAACACCACATAACTATGAATGGCCCAATATAAGATTTTAACCAAGTAAAGTAATTGGTATGATAAAATTTATCAATGGAAAATTTAGTTCATTATGTATAATTATAGTTGAATAAAACGGCAGCTTGTTTCAATCAAGATACGTAACGACTCTACAGAAAGAGATTTACTAAGGAATTGCCTAGAACAAGTAGAGAACATAAAGCTTTTACAAACCTATTATGAACAGTTTAACACACAAATCCTATACCACCCTCCCACAGAAAGGCTCCATTTACATACTACACAACGAATGACAAGAATTTTAAAATATGAAACAGAGTGCTTTTATAATCAGAAGCACATGTGTATATGATGAAAGAGATGGGTAATTAATAATTGTTCTGTAGGCAAAATTAGAAAGAAAAAAATAAGAAATATATTTTGTATATTTGAATGTGTGTGTATGTTTGTGTGTCTCTATCCGGCGAAGGCCTAATCAGCTGAAAGCTTTGATGTTGTATTCTGTTATTTGTGCCTTTCTGTGGCTCATAGGATCTCTCTGTGGTGTGTAAGCTACCTATCCTTCTCAAAAATATTATTGAATCCTTCTGGAACTTCCATTGTGTTGATATTAGTCTGCTGTAACATAACCATAAGTACTATTCAAGTACCCAGTTTTTTTAATATAGCAGTAACACAATTAAACTTTGCTTAAAAAGAAAAATCACACTGGGTAAGAGATATACATATTGAAGTGCACACAGCATCTATATGGGTACATATAAAATAGACTATTTAGGCATAATTTTTTCACTTTCAGATTTCATATGCTGAAAGCCTGCATAGACTGTTACTTTGATTAATTACAGCATCGAGTTATTGTGTTATTAACAATTGACTATTTTCATTTTGGTGTTAAGGCCATTTTTTCATCATCATCATCATCATCATTATTATTATCATCATTTAGTATTACAGGTTGCCTGTGGTTCCTGAAGAGGGGTAGCAACCTTTTCTGCAGTTGCAGGGGGCAACAGCTTGGATCATTGACTGACCTGGCCTTGTAATATCAGCTAATGTGGCTTTTCCATGCCGCTACTGTGAATGGCTGAAAGTAAGGGGAAACTACAGCCATTACGTTTCCTGATAACATGCAGCTCTACTATATGAATATATGATGGCATTCTCTTGGGTAAAATATTCCGAAGATAAGGTAGCCCCCCATTTGGATCTCTGGGTGGGAAATACAATGACAAGGCATCATCAGGACACTAGAATTCTACAGATTGGAGTGTGGAATATTAGATCCCTTAATCAAGTAGGGAGGTTAGAAAATTTAAAAAGGGAAACAGATAGGTTGAAGTTAGATACAGTGGATACTAGTGAAGTTCGGTGGAAGTATGATCAGGATTTCTAGTGAGGTGAGTACAAGGTTATAAACACAAAATAAGTTGGGGTATTGCAGCAGTAGATGTAATAGTGAGTAAGAAACTAGGAATTGCAGGTAAACTACTAAGAACAACACAGTAATTACATTATCACTGTCAAGTTAGAAACAAAGCCAACACAGACGACAGTAGTACAAGTTTTATATAATAATGGAAAGTCCAGGTTGGAATAAATAATATAGTGAGGACAGTTACAACTCACCGCAAAGACGTGGCGACGAGATGCGACAGGCACATACAAAAGACACACACATACAACACATTCAGCTATCGGCCATGGCCTTCCTCAGAAATAGAGCACTCACGCAATCACACAGGCACACAACACAGTCATACAACCATCACCTCCGACGGCAGTCGGAGGTGATGGTTGTATGACTGTGTTGTGTGCCTGTGTGATTGCGTGAGTGCTCTATTTCTGAGGAAGGCCATGGCCGATAGCTGAATGTGTTGTATGTGTGTGTCTTTTGTATGTGCCTGTCGCATCTCGTCGCCACGTCTTTGCGGTGAGTTGTAACTGTCCTCACTATATTATTTAGTAGTACAAGTTTATATGCCAACTAGCTCTGCCGATGATGGTATCAAAGAAATGAATGAAGAGGTAAAGGAAATTATTCAAACAGTTAAGGGAGATGAAAACTTGATTGTGATGGGGCACTGGATTTCGGTAACTGAAAAAGAGAAGGAAAAATAATAGGTGAATATGGACTGGGGAAAAGGAATGGAAGAAGAAGCCATGTGGTAGAATTTTGCATGGAGAATAATTTAATTGTAACAAACACTTGGTTTAAGACTCATGAAAGACAGTTGTATACATTTAAGAGACAAGGAGACAGTGGAAGATAGCAAACTGACTATATAATTGCTAAGACATAGATATCAGAGTCAGACATATATAGGAGCAGATCTTATTAGTTATGAACTGAAAAAAACTGCAGAAAGGTAGGAAAATAAGGAGATGGACATGGATAAACTGAAGGAACCCGGTTTCTTAAGAGTTTAAGAGAGAGCTTTAGGCAACAACTGACGGGGGAAAATAACACAGCAGAAGATGAACAGCAAGCTTTAAGAGTTGAAATGGTGAAGGCAGCAGAGGACCAAATATGTAGGAAGACAAAGCCTACAAGAAACCCTTGGATATCACAGGAAATACTGAATTCATTAAAAAAGAAAATTTAAAAATGCAGTTAATGAAGTAGGTAAATTGGAGTATAGACGACTAAAATGAGATTGACAGGAAGTGCAAAATAGCTAAGCAGGAGTGGCTAGAGAGCAAGTATAGTTATGTAGAAGAATGTATAACTAGGGGAGAAATAAATACCACCTACAAGAAAATAAGAGACATTTGGTGACACGAAAAACAGCTGTATGAGTATCAAGCAGTCAGATGGAAAACCAGTTTTGAATAAAGAGGAGAAAGCTTACAGTTGGAAAAAAATATGTAGAGGGGCTCTAAAACGGAAATTGAGACCATATTGTAGGGAGGGAAGAGGAAGTAGTCAAGATAGGAGATACTAAGAAGAGAATTCGACAGGACACTAAGACCAAGTCGAAACAAGGCCCCTGGAATAGACAACATGCCCTTGGAGCTACTAAAGTCTCTAGAAAAGCAAGCCATGAAAAAACTATTCCACCTGGTGTGCAAGATGTATGGAACAAGCTAAATACCCTCAAACTTGATGAAAAATTTAATAACCCATTTTCCAAAGCAAGCAGGTGCAGACAGGTGTGAAAATTACAGTACCATAAGTTTAATAAGTCACAGTTTCAAAATTCTAACTCGAATTATTTACAAAGAACGGAAAAGCTGGTAGAAGCCGATCTTGAGAAAGATCAGTTTGGATTTAGGAGAAATTTAGGAACACAATAGGCAATACTCACCTTACGACTTAGAAGACATATTAAGAAAAGGCAAACCTATATTTCTAGCTTTTGTAGATTTGGAGAAAGCTTTTCACAATGTTGATTAAACACACTCGTTCAAATTATGAAGTCAGCAGGATAATGTATAGGGAATGGATGGCTGTTTACAATTTGTACAAAGACTGGATAGGTCATGAAAAGGAAGCATTGGTTGAGAAGGGAATAAGACAGGGTTGTAATCCTTCCCCAATGTTATTCAATCTGTACACTGAACTGGCTGTGGAGGAAAGCAAGGAGAAATTTGGAGGAGGAATTAAAGTTCAGGTTGAAGAAATACAAAATTTATTTTGCTGTTAAGCAATTTATCAGAATAGACAGTATGTTGAAAGAAGAACATAAGATGAACATTAACAAGAGCAAAACAAGGTGTATAGCTAAGACTTTTCACAGATCAGCGCAAGGGTGTAATGAACCACATAGCCAGCCTTTGGGGCAAAGAGAGTGGGCATAAATAAAATAATTCTTAAATTTATGACAACGAATTCGAATCTAATGAAAAATGACGATTTGTTTGAAGTATTAGAAAGTTAGGTCTGATTAATATTCAATAAGTTGGTAAAAATTAATCGCCAATAAAATTATATAAAACTATTTTTCCCCGACAATCTAAAATTACCATTGTCTTGCCTGAACAGAGGATACCATCTCAAGGGGGCGAAATAATTTTCTGCATCCTGTATTAATTAATATATTAAATGGACAAGATGGCGATCATCCACAAAGGCCATAAGTTCAAATCCGAAGAGCCAACATCTTCGCAGAAGGACACTTCTGTTCCCGCCGTCTTTGACGAGTTGTTGCGAAGGCAGGCCGCCACCCTAGGAATCATGAAACCGAGCCTTGTGGGCTAGAATGAACTCTAATTGTACTTTGGGTCAGCTTGGTAACATGTCACTAGTTTTGCTGGCAGAAGAATCAGCGGTTCAAAATTCGGGTTAACAAAACTGGCGTGAGCGACTTGGCCACTCTCAGTTGGCAGTTGCTTCAGATGCTTGCAGTTCTTAGGAGGACAGGTCCACGACCGCCTATTGTGCTGAAGCCGCCATGCTCAGTCTTGGTGATATTTTGTTGACTGACGGGAACTTCACACTTCCACTGAGCAGGTATTCTCGATTAAAGTATTGCATTAGGTCAAGAGTTTAATAAATATGCAACGGTGTGCATATCGGATGATAGGCGCGATGATTACTAAGATGTCCTTTAGTTTTTGTACTGCTCGTGTTTCGGGCTCAGTCTACTGTTCTCATGACCAACGGAAATTTCCATGAAACTCAATACGCTCAAAGAGAGGCTGGTCAAACTATTTGAATGTGCTCTATTTTCAATGTTTGCTCTATATTGTTTGTCTTGGCCTGCAGAAAGAATCAGTAACCGTTTAATAAGATGTAACAGGCTACCTCGTAATTCTATGTGCTACTTTCAGAATACAAAGATTATTTCAATGAACTGTCCCTGTTGCTATCATTTTTATTCATTTACAAAATAACAGAAACCCCTGCTAGAAGAGAGGAGGTCTGATGCTGGCCACAGTCACAGCAACAGAAGATTAACAGGCAAGTCACCTGTTAAATCAATCTGCCTGACTTCGGATTGCCAATTAAGTCATAATCTCGTTTCTCTCTTCCCACAGTCAACCATAGGAAGTAACAGGTGCTACAAAGGGTAAGGGAATTTAGTCTAAGAAATTTAGGTGATACTATACGAATGAGTTTAGGTAATGAAACTATAAAGGTGGTAGATGAGTTTTGTTACTTGGGCAGTAAAATAACGTACGATAGACACATTAGAAATGATATAAAATGCAGAATGGCAACAGGAAGGAATGTGTTTCTGAAAAGATAAAATTGTTAACACTGAATACTAATTGAAATATTAGGAGGTCTTTTCTGAAGGTGTTTGTGTAGAGTGTCACTTTTTATGGCAGTTAAATATGGATGATAAATAGTTCAGACAAGAAGATCAAATAAGCTTTTGAAATGTGGTGCTACAGAAGATTGCTGAAGATTAGATGCAAAAATTGCATTTATAAGTAATGAGGACGTACTGAACGGAATTTGGGAGAAAAGAAATTTCTGCCAATCTTGACTAAGAGAAGTGATCAATTGGTAGGACATATTCTTAAAAACACCAAAGAATCATCAATTTATCACTCGAGGTGTAAAAATTGTAGAGGGCAACCAAGAGACAAATACAGTAAGCAGGTTCAAATGGATGTGGGTTGCCTTTCTTATGAGGAGATGATGAGGCTCATTCAGAATGGAGTAGGGTGGAGAGCTGCACGAAACCAGTCTCAGGAATTAAGACCAAAACAACAACATTACAAGTGGTTATCAGAATGACCAGCAAGGCATCTTATTACCAAAAGATTTTATTTTAGAGCCATTAATAATATATTACTCACATTTGAAAAAGATGTTATAGCACTTCAAAACTTGTCACGTAAGAGCAAAAATAATAATTAAAAAAAAATCCTCATAGCGACTGTGGCTGTTATCTTTGGGTGACTTTTTTTGTTTTGCCATAACATTTTACAGTCAAACTTCACACCATAATATTGACAAACAAAGTTGTCTAACAGGTCCTACATGTTCTCTATTGAAGCCAGAACATATTGTGAATGCCCCAATTGAAACATATTGTGTTTTCCCAATACTATCAAACTGAATTACTCAGTTTGAAATATGGAGAAGCATTTTTAGTTTATTATCAGTTATTATAGGATACAAAATAAAACCATGTGTTAAAAAGTGTGACTCTCAAGGCATAGGCAAATTTGAAGGAATGTTTCCCAACTGGAATAAATCCATTCCACATGGATATTATTCAACAAGCTGCAGTGCAATGCTACAGAGAGCAATCTTGGGAATAGAAACATCAGATCGACAGTGAAGTGCAGAAAAAGGTTAAAACACTATGCAATGAATAATCTGTGAATAACCAGTCACATCACAGCACATTGCTAACTGGGTGAGAAGGTTTTACACTTGGTAACTTCAGATAAATAATGTTATCACTACAAAATTTCTTACTGGTTTAAAACTGTGCTGGACCAGGATTTAAAGACGGAAATGAAAAGCAAAGTATCAGAGTTCGAAACCCAGTCCAGCACATGGTTTTAAACTCCCAGGAAGTTTCATATCAGCCTCCATTCTGCTGCAGGGTAAAAATATCATTCTGGAAACAATCAATATATATATAATTGTCGTTTAATCTTTTACTGACTCACTCTGTAATTTATATTGACACAATCAATAAAAGTTTTCAGTCCAGGTAACTTTTACTGTAACTCCTGACTATAACTTTCAGACTTTATTATATTGGGATATGTCTTAAACAGATGCGTATAACATGCTGAAATCAATATAGTCTGACAGGACAGCCTGGAATTAGGCGGGGGAGGGGAGGCATTCTTTCATCTGTGCTAATCTGAATAATAAATTTATATTCAGCACCTAACTGATTGTAACTACACTGCGACTTGTTTATATCTGTTAATTTAGGACTGGTTTAAGGTCCAAGTAACGAAAGCTGCCACCTTGGAGAAGCACCCCTCAATGAGCACCAAAGAATGCCATACACTATTTGTAAATGTGCAACCCATAACTGGCAATTAGACTGCATCAATGATCAATGGAAATAAAATGATCACAAATGAAACTGGCAAACAGCTAATATAAAAACCATTACCAGTATATACTAAATCCCCACTAAATACAAGAAGATTAAGGCAACAATAAGAAAATTACAAGGTAGTGAACATCTCTGTGCTTCATCTACATCTACATAAATACTCTACAAGTCACCTTGAAGTACATGAACTCTCTCTCTCTCTCTCTCTCTCTCTCTCTCTCTAATCTTTTGGCAGAAAAGAAAGAGAGAAAATAGTTTAAGGGCACAGAACTCCCTAACTTACACTTTCACAACAAATGTAAAGGAACATTGTGACATAGCTACATCTATGTCCTTTACATGTGAAAGCATATTTCCTAATGCAATGTAGTTTTGAAATATTTAAGTTCACATTCATCAATTTTGATGAAGTTAAACTATCCATTTTAAAAATGAGCATCACTTACGGAGCTTGGAGGCGTGTCCCCTGTGGCAGGGGTCTGAGGAACTCCTGAGGATGTAACAACGAAATTCGATTACGAGGCTGCGAAGGTGGAGGCAGGTACTCGATCTGTGCCTGAGGAGGTGGTTGTTGTTGAGGTGGCGGGGGAGGCTGCTGCGGCGGCTGCTGCTGGGGAGGTGGCGGCTGAGGTGGTTGTTGCGGTGGTTGCTGCGGTTGTGCTTGCTGCTGAGGGGGTTGCGGTTGTGGAGGTGGGGCCTGGCGAGACGTCTGCTGCGACGGAGGAGGCGGCTGGGGCGGAGGCGGCTGAGGGGGCTGTGCCGGCGGTGGAGGCCGTTCCGGCTGCTGGGAGAAAAAAAATTTGTCAGTCAAATATCTTAATAGTTTTATCTGATTATTTTAATTATAGTTTAAACAGCCAACATATTTTAAATATTATTTCACTTATTAGTTCTTCCATTAATTCATTTATTCATTGTGGCTTGCAAATCATCATATGAAGTGGGAACTTTTCAGGACAGAGCAAGGAAGGAAAATGAAAAGTTTCACATCCCATATACAACAATGTCATTAGAGATAGTTGACAAGACCAGACTATGAACATATGGGGACGGAAATTGGTCATGTCCTTTGCAAAGTAACTATTTTGGCATCTGGGTGGAGTGATTTAGAGACATGGAAAACCTAAATCTGCATACCCAGATAGGGATTTGAACTGTCCAACTCCTGATCCTTAACAGTTGTAGAATTTGGATTATGCTACTCACCACAAAGAGGAGCTGTTGAGAAGCAGACAAACACACACAAAAATAGACTGCTGGGTGCTATTTAGCTAGCAAACAAAGTCCTTTGTAATATTTAACATTCACACGCATACCTTACACACACATGGCTATCAATGTATTTGACAGAAAAATGGCCTCCAGCAATATAGTTTTAAACATGCTTGTTTGCTGGTTAATACCATCTCTATGTAATTAGTATCCATGTATTCCTCTCATTATTCCTACCCAAATTTTCCATTCTTTGATAACGTGCTATAAACTATCATTTCCAACTAACAGTGCTGATTCCTTAGCTAAACTAAATAGCTGCTTTTATCTCCTATTATAAATTTAATTTCTATATAAAGACATTAATATTTATCACAGAACACTTGGCTATGAGTCATAAGAAATGCTGCTGCTGCTGCACTGTGCAGCTAATGGCCATTTTCAGTAATATAACTTAGATAGATTATTTGTGTAAGGAGTAGTTAGTAAGATAAGTTGTTACTCATCTTGAATTATTTTGAATCAGTGGAGGATTTAATTTGTGTCTGTCAGGTAACAGTTTGCCAAATTTATAATTATAGGCATAATATTTTGAACAATTTTCAAAACTTCCTGTTTAACAGTAACTAAAGTGGTTAAAATTTTGATTAATGAATGCAGCACTCATGACAAACTTAGCAGATACAATAACTTAAGTCTGCGTTTTTCAATCTTTTGAAACATGCGACTCCTTCCAGGAAAAAATGCTGTGGTGACCTCCTTCCTCAAAACATAACACAATTACAGTATGTGTGTGATTGAAAGGCAATGAATTTCATTTTCTATTGGTGATGAATTCCGACAGAAAAATATTTGTGAATTCGAAATACTGAAACATCTCAACCGTTGCAGGTGAAGTTCAAAATTTGTGCATGACCGGGATTTCCCCACTTTGAGTCAGCAGTCATCTTAACCGATTAGACTATGCAGGGACGCTTGCATCCTGCCCAATTTCTCAACATATTTCATACTGCTCTCCAGCACAAATTTATCTCAGTGTCCTATAACAATTGAGATATTTCTATATTTCGAATACATAAATTTATTGCCATTAGTATCAATTGTGTCTGTTCTTTTGGACATGTCCAAGGAGAACAGACACTATCACGAAGAAAAGATTTTTTTACATAAGTGTTTCATACTGCAGAATGGAATAACGCTTGTTAAGCAAGGTCTTACTGTAAAGTCAATTTGTAAAGGTGGTCTTTTTCTTTTTTTTTTAACTGTCTAAATTACTCACTGCACTTTTACTCTCAATTTGTAATAAGGTAGAACTTTTTTTCCGTATTTACTTATTGCAGCTTTTTAAATTAACTATTGATTGGTTTCTGAAAACAGTTTTCAAGCTTTTCATTTATTCACAATTAACATGGAATATTTATTATGATGAACATGCTTCTAATGTAAAATAAATTTCACTTTTATTAGGCATTTAATTTTTATTTACTGAACCCTACTACTTAAATACACACTGGTCTGGTTGTTTTCTGATGGAAGTACTTCCTCCTGTGGTGGAGGCCCCTATACAAGATTCTGCAACCCCTCTGGGGGGTCACGACCCTCAGATTGAAAAACACTGACTTAAGCTAATGAACCACAATTGCTGTACATTACAGTTGTCATTAAACACAAATTTTAGTTTGAAGAGATACTCCCCAGATTTCATCACAGTGCATTCATTAATCTAGGAATCACTTTAAAATACATGGCCTTCATCAGAAAAAGAATAGCTGTCTCAGTGATTGTGTGAATGTACATGTTTCTTTTTCTGACGAAGGCCATGGCCGAAAATTTAAGCTGTGTAGATTATCTATTTTCATGCCTGTCAGCAGCTCAGCGATCCTCTTTATGGCGAGTTGTTACCTATCCTCCATTATTGACATACCTAACAGATTTTCCATTGTTTAAATCACTTTAAATTATTATTCTAAGTAGCAATATAGTAATAAGGACAGTTTACAACTCACTCATGATGAGGTGTGACAGGCACATAAACAATAATAATAATTTCATGTGGCTCAATGGCCTGGTGCAAGTTTTCAGCTGGATGCCACTTCGGCGACTTTAGTGTCCTTAGACTATCCCAGTTATCCAAACCGTCAGCTCTGGCAGCTGGAGCTAATTGTTGTGTGACTGTGTTGTCTGCCTGTGTGATTATGTGAGTGTTCTATTTTCTGAGAAGGCCATGGCCAATAGCTGAAGTGTTGTACGTTTGTGTCTTTTTTATGTGCCTGTCGCAGCTTGTCATCACATCTTTGCGGTGAGTTGTAAACTGTCCTTATATTACTATACTTTTAATTCCAACCTGGAATTTCCATTATTAGATTTATTATATTATTCTATTTCAAGGTGGAGTTCACATGCTGTTCTCTTTCTGCAGAGCCAAGTGAACTTTTAAATAAACACACCTAAAAAGGGTGGGGGATTTCTCTTCAATTGTGGTACTCGTGAATTTTTGGCAGTGCATACATTAAGTTTATCTGCATATGATACGTGTTTATGCAGGCAAATAAATGAAAGGAACACTCTTCCCTCTTTTAGAAGACCACCTTAGTCAAGTCATTAGCTTGCAGAGAGTGCACACTCCTCCCAGAGGCAGTGCCAGCACTAGACCTGTTGTGAATTTTGATTGTGCTGGGTCACTGGCAAGAAGCACATGCTTGCCAAGGATGAATGTTAGCAGCCCAAGTTGACGGTCTCTATTTCGTCTAATGTGCATCATTGCAGGTTAGTAGCAGCAAACAGTTATTTCTTACTTTCTTGTTGTTGCCATTATAAATGTTATAAAAATCAGCTTGGGTTTTATATACTATAAAAACACACCACACAAAGAAAGCATTACAAGAATATTAAATGCTGCTACAGTACAAATCTGAAAGGTCTAGTATTGTATGCAATAAAAAACCTTAAAACATCTCTGGTGTGTTGCCCTGGATTCCAAAACAATAACTGCTGTTGTGAAGCTATATGAAAGTGAAGCTTTTTACAATTTTTAGTTCTCATTTATTTTATCTTCAAAATCAACTTTTTGAATAATTTAATGCTGTATATAATTTATTGGTATTTTACAGAATTCTCTAAAGAAACATTCTCTTTAATTTGTGGACATATCTCAATACATGTCTTCTCTCGTTATTTATGCTCTTGATATCTCTCTGTAAATCAACCAGGAAGCTTTGAGGTATACTCCACTTATTACATTCTCCACTTTTTATGTTAAGAAGAGAAGGGATCATTTACTCTCAAAGGTACTCCTTTTTTGTTTATATTACCCAAAGTGTAATCATAAGCTGCAACTATTCCTGAAACATACAGCAGGGTAAATATTTATTAATGAAAAACTTGTTACTCTTTAGTGTATCTCATTCTGTTTCTGTTTTGTGTATTTTATATGATACAATTTTTTTTTCTTGTTACTCTACAGTATCTGGTAGAGTACCTGATTCTGAAAAATTACAATTTTTATTCTACCTACTACTGCATTCTCTTCACCAAGGCTGTTCCTATTATTTGTATGGTCTTTTTATTTTGTTTCTCTGTTTTGTAGGCTCTTGAGTAGAAATATTTGATTTTTTTATTCATTTCTTAACTCATCTGTAGCTTAAACCATTTTCTTTATCTTAATTTATTCTCTAATTGGCTAAGAGGGCTGCTACCCCAAAACGTTTGTGTTCTAGGGCAAACTTTTCCTTTGTGACTTGTTTACAATTGCCCTGAAGTACTATTCTTTCACAACAGATTTAGTTTTTCACAATCTTCCTTCGCAACTTTCAAATTTAGATATTTTCCCATACTTGTATCGTAAATATGTATTAAGTTTCATTATGTATAAGAACATTCCTGTTACAAGTGTTCTTGTCCATTGCTATTTAAATCTGTATGTTTGCAATCACAAGATGGGATATATGAGGCTAGTATGGAGGGGTCCATGTCAAACACTTCACAGAATTTTGCTAACAGGCAGCCGTGTTGTTAATAATGATAGATCTTTTACAACTAGGAGCTGCTGCACCAACTCATAAAGGACACATCAATTCTGATAAATACATATCAGATCAGAAACTTATAGATGAACTGCAGAACTTCAGCATGGAAAATCATTGGATCATTCTCTTCCTATATATGATACCAGCTTCACACTTCCAGTTTATGGTATTGAATTCCACACTTCCTACTGATCAATTTACTCCACACACTAGAATCTATGGTACCTTCCATTAAATCACCATTTTTAATGGCTGACATGAAACTGGTCAGTTTGTCAAGGGCTTCATAGATTGGAGGTGTTCTCCCATTGTACTGTTTCAGTTAAATCTTTGCCGATTTAAAAGTATGGCCTTCTTATTAACTTTCTTGTTGTATTACATAATTTACATATATGTGTAAAAATTTTTGACTCCTTGAAACTTAATGGCCCTATATTTCATAGTACTTAATTGTTAAAAATTTCCATTAATTTACTGTATGAATCAAAATTTTTATCAAGTTAAAATGTCATCATTCTGTCTTCTCCAACATGTACTATTTTACAAAGTACCTCTCCAAATTTTACACTATTGCTTTATCTGCATGAAAAAAGAAAGAAAAAATCTCAGCTTCACTACTAGATACAGAAAGTTGTAGTTTTTACAAGGTCTTATCAATACAGCCAGGAAAATGGAAGAAAAATATTATTCTTATTTGCAACTAAAAAGGCCAGTGAGAAAAATAATAAAAATTAAAAGGAATAGCTACAAAGACAGCAAAGGAAAAGATGGGACCCATAAAATACCCTAGGTCATAAAAATATGACATGCAAGCGTTGAAGAACACAATCCATAAAATTATGTTCTTAACTACCAATCAGGGTTAAAAGAGCAGATAAGTCTGTATGCTCTTAAGATGAAGAGGAGTGTCAGCTGACCAAAGGGCAAAGATAAGGGTTCAGAACGCAACTACGGACAGACAAGGAGGGCAAAGATAACAAAACTAGAGACACATAAGTTGCGGAGAGTCTACACTGATTACAGCATCGGGATTCTTGGGCGGATATACTATGACAAAAATATTCTAGGAGTGCAAGATAAGTGAAACTAGTAAAATATTGTTCAACTGCCAGAAATATGTAACAATCCTAACTCCAAAGGAAACAGGTGGGAATATCAGTGAATATCACAGAATTATCAGTCTGATTAGTCATGGCTGCAAATTACTTGAAGAACCAAAGTTCGTAGAAAACAACCTCAGCAAATTGCAGTTTGAACCCTGAAGCAATATAGGAGCTGGGGATCAACCCTATGATTTGACTTAGAAGATATGTTGAAGAAAGGGAAATCTTTTTAGAGGACACATTTTTAAAGTGCTGATTGACTGGTGGCAGGATAAAATACAGGAAACAAAAGCTTATGTACAACTTGCAAAGAAACAGGCAGTAGTTATAAGAGGAAAAGACATGAAAGACAGCAGAGGTTGAAAAGGCAAAAGTGTTGCAACTTATTCTTGATGTTATCCAAACAGTACATTGCATAAGTAGTAAACAAAATAAACATAAAATGTTGAATGAAAATTGAATATGGATTTTCAGATCATGATGCATAGTTAGTCACATTATGTATCTTAGCTCCAAATACAATTTGGAAAGAGTCTAACAATATTGTGAGGCTTATTAACCATGAAATTACTGAAGATTCTGAAGTAAAAATTAAAAATTTCAATACTACTAAATGAGAGTTCTCATACAAGCAGTTCTATAAGTATGGTTATTGGTAAGTAACTAAAGAAAGCAAGTATCTTGACAAAGATGAAAGAAGTTTTGGGAAATTGTCAGAACAAGTAATGAGTTAGAAATACTTCCTAATTATTACTGGTACAGAACAAAAAGGAAAAACACTGTAAAAACTTCAAATAGTATGTACAACTTGTTTGAAATTAAGAGAACAGACAATAAAATAAAATCAGTATGAAATAAAGATAAATGATAAACAAGAAAGAAGCCATTGTAGATGAGAATAATTTTCTTTAAAGAGAATGGGGGCATTGTAAGAGACATTTAATGTGTAACAGACTTTTTTTCAATAACTAGTAATTAAAATTGGTGAGTAAGAAGATACAATTGAAGAGCAAAACATTACACTGAGGATACAGAAGACCTTTAGTCTATTAAAAATAAATGTCCAGCCACAACTGAATAAAGGGTGATCATACCAACTACGAAGCACAAGTTCATCGGCTGCCTCTTGACAAGTGTGTGTGTGTGTGTGTGTGTGTGTGTGTGTGTGTTTGTGTGTGTGTGTGTGTGTTTTGTTCTTAGGACAAGTTAGTTGAAGTATTTTGTAAGTCTAGGAGCTGATGCCCACTGCAATTTGCTCCCAATGGATATCATCTCCGATACATCACTATAATAATAATAATTTCATGTGGCTCACTGGCCTGGTGCAAGTCTTTCAATTGGACATCACTTCAGCAACTTGTGTGACCCTAGCCTACCCCAGTTTTCCAACCGGGAAAGGGGGACCTACAGCATGTGTGTGGAATCCGAACCAGGTGTCATTTCTGGCAGCTACTAGAAACGACTGCTCACATTGCTGAGAGGTGAAGGATAGTTTAAAACACATACTGAAAAAATCCGAGGCCCGATCGGGTTTCGAACCCGCAACCTTTTGGTTTCTAGTTGAGCACTTTACCCCAAGACCACCGGGCCCAACCAATACATCACTAAATAATTGTGGCCTTATGATATGTCACATCCTTGGTCAGTTGTAATATCAGTAACTCAGGACGTTCTCAGAGACATTAAAATATTCCACTATTAGGCTTCTCCATAAAAAAAGATAATATCACAAATGTCAATAACTACTTGTACTGTCAGACAATGAATCCCAACCAACTTGACAAAAAGAAAGGTTGTGTTGAAAGGACATCCAGAGTCGTCAAAGAATCTTAAATTTGCTAATGTCTAGAAATGGGGGGAGGGAGGCAGGAAGTGCAGACAATGTAGAGTGAAATTAAGTTTTGAATACACCAAGCGAGTAAATGTAGGCTGAAATGAATTTGGACAGACTGTAGCCACCGGCCTTCAGACTGGCAGTCTGACACTAAAAACATACATAATCATGCAACAATTGACTTGATAATTACAATAAGTTGACAGAAATCGTGGGATAGAATGTACAAAAAGGAAGTGAGTGGACAGAACTGTCGTTGGTATGCTGTATTTCGTGTAAAACGATTTCCAATGTGATTATAGCCATTCAATGAAAATTGACAGACTTTCATAGTAGAATGGCAATTGGAGATAGACACATGGGACTTTCAATTTATGAAACTGTTATAGAATTCAGTATTCCTAGATCCATAATGTCAGGGTTTTGTGCTCTACCAAATTTGTCATTAACTCTCACCACAGGAATTTTAGTGGCCAATAGCCTGTACTTTATGACCAGCGATAATAGCACAGATATGTCACTAAAAGACAAGCAACAGTCCATGAAATAGCCACAGAAATCAATGTGGGATGCATGACGAATATATCAGTTAAGAAACTGTGGCACAATCTGGTATTAATAGCTACAACAGTAGGTGACCAACTTGAGTTCCTTTGATAATAGCACTAATGCCTCCAAGGCCTCTCTTGGGCAGATTTTAGGATTGTGATTTGGTCAGAAGACTTTTAATTTCAGTTGGTAAGTGGTGATGATAGGACTCAAGTGTGGTACAAACTTCATGAAGCCACAGATTCAAGTTGTCAACAAGCCACTGTACATGGTGGTGACGGTTACATAAGGGTTTGGACTGTTTTTACATGAAATTGATTGAGTCCTCTAGTCTAACTGAACAGATCACTGACTGTAAATGTCTACATTCGGTTACTTGGAGACCATTTGCAGCAATGACTTTCATGTCACCAAGTAATGATGGAATTTTTAAAAGTAATCATGCACCAAGTTAATAGCACAAAGTTTTTTCTAGTTGGTTTAAGGAGCTTTTTAGACATTTGTAGTGAATGATCTGTACCTCCAATCATCCCCATGAAACCCCCTCAAAAATTCATGGGACATAACTACGAGGTAAGATCGTGCACAAAATACTTGACCAGCAACACTTCCGCAATTATAAACAGCTATAAAGGCAGCAGGGCTCAATATTCCTGCAGACTTGGAAGACTTGTGTTGCTGCCTTCACATCAAGTTGCTGCACTTCGGCGGGGATGAGACACTCCAACAAGATATTGGGATGTATCTTAAGACTTTCATCATCTCATTTTATGTTAGAGTTGTAATATAGATATATTCTAGTGTGAATTGGCTTCAACTATCACATGTAGATATGTAAGGACAAAATGAAAAATGTGATGTGTTTGATATGATGTAATAGTAAACACAATCATATTAAAACAACTTCAAATTTTTGGCCACAGTGTTTGAGATACACATACTTCCACACAATCACTTGCCCATGACATATCAACGTACTATCTGCCTGTGCTATTAAAGTCCTGAGCAGCCAGAGATGGTGGCCATATGTGCTGAGTTATGTCATAGTGATTGGGTGAATTTAAACGTATCTCTCTCTGATGAAAGCTGTGGGCAAAAATTTTAAGATGTGTGAATGTTACTGCATTTCTACATGCCTGTCTGTGACTTGGTGATTCTAGTGATTCTCTTTACAGTAAATTGCTACCATGTTCCGTTGATGACAAGAAATAAAGAATAAATAACTGATAGATGTTAGTTGTACTCCGATTAAAATTACTTTGTGACTGCCGTTGTCCAATATTAATCAACCTTATTTCTAGGATCAAATAACTAAATGCTTCTGACACAGATACTATTATCTAAGGTAATGAATGTAAGGCAGAAAATTGAATTAAAATTGAATGTCGAGGTCAGGATTCAAACTGGGATCTCCTGCTTACTGGTCAGTCACTTTATCCACATTTTTTCCTCTTTTCCCTGGGCATTATGAGTAATCCTACCACACAATTGACCTAAGGATTTGTGACACTAACACAAAGAGCAATTCGGTATCAAAGTTCCACTTCCTAGTTTGTATCAATGGAGCCAATGCTCTCCAATATCAAATAGCACCCCAGCACTGAACATAGTGAGTTCAATTCTGTATGTATCTTACATGTAGGCGATATAAGATCAAATTAATACATGATTGTCAGGACACCCGTTATATGATGCTAAAACTGTTCTTAATATGCATTTTGTCCGCCTCCCACCCCTATGCCTCATATGCTGGTAGCTGTTGCGAACATGAAACACGGACATTTAAAAATTTGTGCTGGGGCTGGGATTTGAACCCAGAACGTCCTGATTATTACACAAAAAGTTTTGTATGTCACAGATTTATGTCCACAACACCTCCCAGAAGTTAAAAATGTATACTTTTTAAAACAGTACAGTCTGGTTTCAATTCTGGGTGGTGGGTGCAGACAATGCAGGGGTAGGCACATACAATTAACAGTGGTGTTCTTACATAGTTGAGGTTATGTATATATATATTTTATATATTTTATTTTTCCTGCTAGGAATTTTTTATTTTTCCTGCTAGGAATTTTTCGTTTTTATATTTTATATATATATATATATATATATATATATATATATATATATATATATATATAATGTAAAAAATAGACGAAGATTACTCACCAGGCGAAGGAGCACAGGTGTGACAGCATCACAAATAAATAAATGAATACACACACACACACACACACACACACACACACACACACACACACACACACACACACACACACACACAATCGCAAGCTTTCGCAACCCAGTTGCGTCTTCAGGCAGTAGGGAAGGAGAGGGAAAAGGAAATGATGAGGGTTTTAAGGAAGGGGGTAAGGAGTCATTCCAATCCCGGGAGAGGAAAGACTTACCTTGGGTGAAAAAATGGAGGGTAAACAAATGCACACATGCCCACACATTCACACAGACACAAGTACACCTAGGCAGACATACTGTAGAAAGCAAAGAAGTTAAGTTATTGAAGTTAAGAAGTTAGACAGAGATACCACTTGAGGCAGAGGCTCTGTCCAGAGAACCGATGCAAAGATGTTAAGAAGGTGGGTGGGAATTCAAATTTAGCGGAGATTGAGACCAGGTGGGCAACGGGAAGAGAGAATATGCTGAAGGGCTAGTTCCCATCTCCGGAGTTCTGAAGGATTGGTGTCAGTGGGAAGTATCCAGATAACCCGGACGGTGTAGCACTGTGCCAAGATGTGCTGGCCGTGCACCAATGCTTGTTTAGCCACAGGGTGATCCTCGTTACCAACAAACACTGTCTGCCTGTGTCCATTCATGCGAATGGACAGTTTGTTGCTGGTCATTCCCACATAGAACGCTTCACAGTGCAAGCATGTCAGTTGGTAGATCACGTGGGTACTATCGCAAGTGGCTCTGCCTTTGATCGTGTACACCTTCCGGGTTACGGGACTGGAGTAAGTGGTGGTGGAAGGGTGCATAGGGCAGGTTTTACAACGGGGACGGTTACAAGGGTAGGAGCCAGAAGGTAGGGAAGGTGGTTTGGGGATTTCATAGGGGTGGACTAGGAGGTTACGGAGGTTAGTTGGGCGGCGGAAAGACACTCTCGGTGGAGTAGGAAGGATGTCATGAAGGACGGATCTCATTTCGGGGCAGGATTTAAGGAAGTCGTATCCTTGCTGGAGAGCCACATTTAGAGTCCGCTCCAGTCCCGGAAAGTATCCGGTGACAAGAGGGGCACTTCTGGGATTCTTCTGTTGAAGGTTCTGAATTTGGGGGGATGAGGTAGTAGCTCTGGCAATTTGTTTCTCTACCAGATTAGGAGGATAGCCGCGGGATGTGAAAGCTGTTAATAGGTTGTTGGAGTACTGGTTCAGAGCTTCAGGACTGGAGCAGACTCGTTTGCCACGAAGACCTAAGCTGTAAGGAAGGGAACGTTTGATATGGAATGGATGACAGCTGTCATAATGCAGGTACTGTTGTTTATTGGTATGCATTATGACAGCTGTCATCCATTCCATATCAAACGTTCCCTTCCTTACAGCTTAGGTCTTCGTGGCAAACGAGTCTGCTCCAGTCCTGAAGCTCTGAACCAGTACTCCAACAACCTATTAACAGCTTTCACATCCCGCGGCTATCCTCCTAATCTGGTAGAGAAACAAATTGCCAGAGCTACTACCTCATCCCCCCAAATTCAGAACCTTCAACAGAAGAATCCCAGAAGTGCCCCTCTTGTCACCGGATACTTTCCGGGACTGGAGCGGACTCTAAATGTGGCTCTCCAGCAAGGATACGACTTCCTTAAATCCTGCCCCGAAATGAGATCCGTCCTTCATGACATCCTTCCTACTCCACCGAGAGTGTCTTTCCGCCGCCCACCTAACCTCCGTAACCTCCTAGTCCACCCCTATGAAATCCCCAAACCACCTTCCCTACCTTCTGGCTCCTACCCTTGTAACCGTCCCCATTGTAAAACCTGCCCTATGCACCCTCCCACCACCACTTACTCCAGTCCCGTAACCCGGAAGGTGTACACGATCAAAGGCAGAGCCACTTGCGATAGTACCCACGTGATCTACCAACTGACATGCTTGCACTGTGAAGCGTTCTATGTGGGAATGACCAGCAACAAACTGTCCATTCGCATGAATGGACACAGGCAGACAGTGTTTGTTGGTAACGAGGATCACCCTGTGGCTAAACACGCATTGGTGCACGGTCAGCACATCTTGGCACAGTGCTACACCGTCCGGGTTATCTGGATACTTCCCACTGACACCAATCCTTCAGAACTCCGGAGATGGGAACTAGCCCTTCAGCATATTCTCTCTTCCCGTTGCCCACCTGGTCTCAATCTCCGCTAAATTTGAATTCCCACCCACCTTCTTAACATCTTTGCATCGGTTCTCTGGACAGAGCCTCTGCCTCAAGTGGTATCTCTGTCTAACTTCTTAACTTCAATAACTTAACTTCTTTGCTTTCTACAGTATGTCTGCCTAGGTGTACTTGTGTCTGTGTGAATGTGTGGGCATGTGTGCATTTGTTTACCCTCCATTTTTTCACCCAAGGTAAGTCTTTCCTCTCCCGGGATTGGAATGACTCCTTACCCCCTTCCTTAAAACCCTCATCATTTCCTTTTCCCTCTCCTTCCCTACTGCCTGAAGACGCAACTGGGTTGCGAAAGCTTGCGATTGTGTGTGTGTGTGTGTGTGTGTGTGTGTGTATTCATTTATTTATTTGTGATGCTGTCACACCTGTGCTCCTTCGCCTGGTGAGTAATCTTCGTCTATTTTTTACATTTTATTTTTCCTGCTAGGAATTTTTCGTCTTAATATTCGTATCATATATATATATATATATATACACGAATATTATAGAGGAAAAATTCCTAAAAGGAAAAAAAATACGTAAAAAATAGATGAAGTACACTTACCAGGCGAAAGGGCACAGGCAGTAATAGCAACAAATAAACACACAGACACACACACACACACACAAAAATGCTAGCTTTCTCAGCCTAGCTGCTTCATCAGGCAGAAGGGAAGGAGAGGGGAAAAGGAAATGATGAGGGTTTTAAGGAAGGGGGTAAGGAGCCATTCCAATCCCGGCACAGGAAAGCAGCTAGGCTGAGAAAGCTAGCATTTTTGTGTGTGTGTGTGTGTGTGTGTCTGTGTGTTTATTTGTTGCTATTACTGCCTGTGCCCTTTCGCCTGGTAAGTGTACTTCATCTATTTTTTACGTATATATATATATATATATATATATATATATATATATATATATATATAGTATGTCTGCCTAGGTGTACTTGCGTCTGTGTAAATGTGTGGGTGTGAGTGTATTTGTATAACCTCCTTTTTTTCCCCCAAGGTAAGTCTTTCCTTTCCCGGGATTGGAATGACTCCTTACCCACTCCTTTAAACCCTCATCATTTCCTTTTCCCTCTCCTTCCCTTCTGCTTGATGCAGCAGCTAGGCTGCGAAAGCTAGCGTTTGTTTGTTTGTTTGTTTGTTTGTTTGTTTGTGTGTGTGTGTGTGTGTGTGTGTGTGTTCTATTTATTTGTGCTGCTGTCACACCTGTGCTCCTTCGCCTGGTGAGTAATCTTCGTCAGGAAACGGATGACTTACCCAAAGGACCGGCTCGTCAATAGGCACAAATAAAATCACACACAAACACACACACAATCTTTTGCAACCGTTGGCCGCCTCGTCAGGAAAAGAGGAAGAAAGGAGACGAGAAAGGAAAGGATATGGGTTTTAAGGAAGTGAAAAAGGAGTCTTTCCAATCCCAGGAGTGGAAGGACTTACCTTAGGGGGAAAAAAGGAAGGTAAACAAATAAACACACACTCGCACATATCCAAACGCAAACATACCTAGACAGGTCTCAGGTATTTGTTTAACTTCCTTTTTTCCCCTAAGGTAAGTCCTTCCACTCCTGGGATTGGAATGACTGCTTTCCCACTTCCTTAAAACTCATATCCTTCCCTTTCTCCTCTCCTTTCTTCCTCTTTTCCTAACAAAGCGACCAACGGTTGCGAAAGCTTGTACGTGTGTTTGTGTGTGATTTTATTTGTGTCTATCGACGAGCGGGTCCTTTGGGTAAGTCATCCGTTTTCTATTTTTTATATTTGTGTATCCCACCAGGAAAGTTTCCTTATATAATTTTCGTTTCATGCAAGATACCACATCCTCAAGGAACTGACCTACCACAGCAAGGAAAAAAGTGGATAAAGTGAATGCCTTTTAAGCAGAAGAGCCGGGTTTGATTCCCGAAAATTTTAACTCAACGCCTCATGCCAGTAGCGAAGCCAGGTTATGGGTGGCGGGGAGGAAGACAGAGGGGTCCCAAACTGTACCCGATTTAAAAACAAAAAGTACAGAATATCGATTTTCGTGTAACATTAAATTGAGCCCCCCCCCCCCCCCTCCCCGGCTTCGCCACTCGCGCTGCGGCGACAGTGTGTGTAGAGTAGGTTGGTACTGACGGCGGCTCGGACGCTGTAGAGGGCCTCCCGGAAGGGCACGTAGGCGGCGGCGGCGGCGGCCTGCTGCACGAAGCGGCCCGGGTAGGCGGCCGCGTAGGGCGCGGGCCGGCTGCCGGGGGACAGCGCCGCCGGCCGCCCCGCCTTGTACGGCACCGGCCCGTCCGGCTGCGCCGCCCTGCAACACGTCACCACAACATTCAACATCGAGGGCGGCGGCAGGATGAGGAGGAGAATCAGGAAACCAACAACCACAGGACGCCCAGGCTCCATTCACCGAGACGAGAGACATACGATTTGGCCACGATAACTTGACGATTCTGTTGTTGCTGCCACAAGCGGAGAAAACCGACACCAGTTGAAAGTTATTCTTTTATTTACATACGCTGCCAACCTTACAATGGTCCTTGACGCGAAGAATTAATGTACACATTGTTAGGGTAACGGTTCCAGCACTGCAGCAAGCAGCCGACAAGCTCCCAGCAGCCACCGCGCGAATCAAGTTCTCGTGGCCAAATAGTACTGTTAACACACTGGGGCGCGTGACCAGGGGTGGACAAAACAGGGTCGCTCGCTCAGTTTCGCTGCATCTGTTTAGGTGTAAATGTTCAAATGTTTGTTAAGCTTATGGGACTTAACTACCGGGTCATCAGTCCCTAAACTTACGAACTACTTAACTACCTTATACTAAAGACGGCACAAATATCCGTCCCCGAGGGGGGATTCGAACCACCGACCGTAGAGGCCGTGCAAACCGTGACTGGAGCGCCTCAGTCCCCTCGGCCACCGCGGCCGGCTTTCAGGTGTAAGGTCGTGTGTTACGTTATGTGTGTGTTATGGTCTTCAGTCCGGAGACAGGTTTGATGCAGCTCTCCACCCTGCTCAGAGCAAGCCTTTTCATCTCCTCATAAGAACGGCAACCCACATCTTCTTGAATCTGCTTACTATATGCGTCTCTTGGTCTCCCTCTGCGATTGTTACCCCACACACTTCCCTCCAATGCTAAATTTACGATTCCTCGATGTCTAAGAATGTGTCCTACCAAGCGATCCCTTCTTTTAGTCAGGGTATGCCAAAAATTCCTTTTCTCACCAATTCTATTCAGTACCTCTTCATTAGTTATGCGATCTACCCACCTAATCTTCAGCATTCTTCTGTAGCACCACATTTCAAAAGCCTCTATTCTCTTCCTGTCCGCACTGCTTATCGTCCATGTTTCATTCCCGTACAAGACAACACTCCACACAAATGCCTTCAGAAAAGACTGCCTTACCCTTAAATTAATATTCGATGTGAGCAAATTTCTCTTTTTCAAAAATGATTTCCTTCCAATTGCCGTTCTGCATTCTATATCCTCTGTACTGTGACCATCGCATGTTATTTTACTACCCAAGTAATAAAACTCATCTACCACCTTCATTGTTTCGTTACCTAATCTAATTCCTTCAGCATAGCCTGAATTTCTAAGACCGCATTCCATTATTTTTGTTTTGCTCTTGTTAATGTTCATTTTAAACGCTCTCTTCAACACACTGTCCATTCCATTCAACTGCTCTTCCAGGTCCTTTGCTGTCTCTGACAGAATTACGTCATCAGCAAAACGCAATGTTTTTATTTCTTCCCCCTGTACTTTAATCCCTACTCCAAATTTTTCCTTGCTTTCCTTCACCGCCTGCTCGATGTACAAATTGAATAACATCGGAGAAAGGCTACAACCCTGTCTTACTCCCTTCCCAACTGATGCTTCCCTTTCATGCCCTTCGACTCTAATAACTGCGGTCTGGCTTTTGTACTAGTTGTAAATAACTCTCCTTTCCCTTTATTTTACCCCTGCTGACTTCAGAATTTGAAAGAGTGTATTCCAGTCAACATTGTCAAACGCTTTCTCCAAATCTACAAAAGCTAAAAATGTAGGTTTACTTCGCCTGTCTCATACATCCTACACACCAGTTCAAATAGTTTTGTCATGGCTGGCTCTCCCAAAGACTTCAGTAGCTTATATAGCAGTGCTATTAGTCGCCAAACAGTTAAAATTAATTTCTTTTAATCCTCTATAAAATGTGATTTTCCCCGAAAATTTCCCAAATCTGCATTTTCGCTTACCACAACAAGCACTTTGTCAAGTGTTGGAAATTTCTTACGAAAAACTTTTCTTCGTATCGTATTTCAGTCAAAGTCGTCACGACGTTGCCGGCCGCGGTGGCCGAGGAGACTGAGGCGCTCCAGTGACGGTCTGCACGGCCACTACGGTCGGGGGTTCGAATCCCCTCTCGGGCATGGATATTTGTGCCGTCTTTAGTATAAGGTAGTTGATAAGTAGTTTGTAAGTTTAGGGACTGATGACCCCGTAGTAAAGTCCCATAAGCTTAACAAACATTTGAACATTTTGTCACGACGTTCTGAAAGCTTTGTTGTAATTCTTTTTTCTCTTTTTTTCCTTGGAGGCTTCAAAGAGTGCGTGGATTTCATAACAATATCATTGACTGTTCTGGACACAACAGTTGCGTTTTATACAGGCTAGGAACCATGTCTTGCTCTGAAGAACTTTATTACTTCTTCTTTGATCGCTTCTTTGGTGGACTCAAATTGAAGGATGACATAATAAAGTTACTCTTACGCGTCACTAATGAGAGAGAAAAAGAGACACATAGACTATGAATGCTGAATATTATTGTAAACACAGTTACTATTCAGCACCTGGTACTTTAAGATGAACACCTATTATCACTGCTATATAACAAAACACACAACGACTTTACACCTGAAACGGATGCAGCGAAATTGAGCGAGCGTCCCTGTTTTGTCCACCCCTGGTCACGCGCCTCAGTGCGTTTACAGTACGTCTCTCGTTTCGGTGAACAGAGTATAGACACGTCATCGCTGAACTGGCCCAAATGTATGGTATAAGTAGGTCGGGGAGAGACCTAAAAAAGGTCCAAAGTGTGAACTTCAGATGTATAAGCCTTTACGATATAGAAGGAAAACTGATACGCATCTATCACCTCATGCACCTTAGCAGTTGTCCCTGTGACAGTGTGTGTGTGTAGGAAGCAGTGTTTAGCTAAGCTGTAAGAGAGAGGACTCTAACGGTCCGCGGTTTCGATTCCACCCGGAGGCAATGTGTACAGTAATGACGTCACAAATAACCGCTACATCGTATAGATTCTTTTATATTTATATGTGCACAACGTCAGCACGGGATGTCATAATTTAAAACGAAATGATATGAACAAAGTAACACATTCCTATAGAGCACTATATGCTATGAGCCTTACAGGAAAACTATTGGCTCGTGTTTCCATATGCATACAGCAGAGTACTGGCGCTTTTGCATCGAGGGTTAGAGAGACAGCTATCGTCGCAAGTATTCAGTGCTGGACTGTGCTGTTTTCAGAATTTCAATCAAGTTTGTTTTTCTATGGAGGCATTAAAAAACATGTTAGTGCAACGAAGTGGACTTTATATCATGCACAAGATACGCTCTAAATTATTCCTCCCCTTGTTGCTACGATGAATATCACCCCGGTACAAGTAATTGATCAACTGTAAAAGAATGGACGTTTCTATTTACATATACGAAGTTCCCGTGTGCTCGTTAACTACAATCCCTTTTAAATGTTTGCAGTCCCGAATTTCATCATATGCATATACTCATTTTGCTTACATAAATTAATAAAATAACATATATAATGCTGCAGTTGTGACGTCAGTAGTGTGTCCATTGCCAAGGAGCACAAAAATATTGGCTGTCTGGCGGTGCCCGCGACCCTTTCTATACAAATCCGATCTCTTACCTCTGAGCAAAACACCACTTCCTAAACACACACTCGCTGGGACAATTGATAGGTGCATATGGTGATAGATACGTGTCAAAATTCCTTTTATTTCGCAAACGCTTGGCCATCTGGATTTCACACTTGGCGCATTTTCATACCATAAAATTTGATGAATTCGGCGATGACGTAGGACATTCACTATAAGAAGCAAGATTGGGATCAGCAAATGGAACGCATTCAAAACACGGTATTTGCTTTTTGTCGTCGCATTTGCACATTTATTGGTCTGAATGAGTGACTGACTACTACCTATTAGTTTTGTACACTTACTCAAGTCCATTTTCGAACACCTGCCTTTGCTTCGTAATATACATGGCGTACCAAAATGAATATAATGGTTATTCACTAAGGCGACCTTACCATATTATAAATAAAATGAAAGAGCAACTCAGTTTGTCCTACAAGTGTTCTCATTCGTCTGCCTTCGTGGGCGAGTGGTTGAACAAAGTTGTTCGCGACCGCTTGATTGGCCGAAAGGGCCAGAATGACAAGAGCTTGTTTCGCACGGTCTCCACATTCACCAGATCTGACACCTTGCAACTCTTACCTTCGGGGGTTTGTAAGGGATTTAGCGTATGTGCCACCGCTACCAGCTGACCTAACCGACCTCCGACATAGGACTGAAGCCGCAGTAGCATCAATAACGCCAGACATACTGAGCCAAATTTGGTGAACGTGGAGGCCTTGCGAAACAAGCTGTCATTTGGCCCATTGCGGACAACACAGCGGGCAGTCGGGGGCAACGTTGTTTGAGTAATCGCGTACGAAGGCATGCCACCATCTTGTTACCAAGGTAAAAAGTTCTCTGGTCAGATTAGTGTAATTGAGGTAAGAGCCGTTGTTGTTGCATTTCAAGATAAGAAACACAGTTTACAACCGCTTCAGGGTATAAGAAAAGGCCCATAAGTGCTGCCCATACACTTTCCACCGAGATATGGCACAAAAAACATTTGAGTAACGTAACACGCGCACGTACACTTCAAGAAGAAACTACTTTGCTCATTCAGTTGATGTAGAACTTGTAATGGTAAGGTCAACGCAAAACTTTAAAACTCTTATACTCATTTTGGTACACCCTGAATATTACTGTTAAGGCAAAGGCCAGGTATTTAAAAATGGAGGGATTAAGAGTCCGAAACTAGTCACGCAATCCAATTTGACCAATAAATGTGCAACTGCGACGGCAGAAAGAAACAATATTTTTAGGAAATAAAGGTACAATGACTAATGTAGCAAAATTGTGTAATGACAAGAAAAATTATCAACAATTAAAACGATTTTTACAATTTAATGAAATTGAAAAATGTTAATACATACTCTCCTTTTTTTATTATTTCTTCCAGCAGTTTATTAATATATTTGAATATCTGTCCCCTATGAGGACGCTCCTGTTAAATGCTATCTGATACTATCTTTGGAGGCTCTTCCACGTAGCAAATAGAATACGTAAGGTTTGTAAAATGTATATAAAAATGAAAGTTGAAAATAGCATCCGCTTTATAATAGTTATGATTATGGATAAATTTATACCACTCTAACCACAGCCGATAAGATAGTAATAATAATAATAATAATAATAATAATAATGTTTTGTGCAGAGCCCTTATATCCGAAAGTTAATGACTGCTTTGAAGCTTTGATACAATGGTGCATTCTAATACAGAAAGGTTTTAGATATATATTTCTTAAAGATATATATACGGCCTACTTTTATGTAATTTTTTGGGATTTTTTTTTAACGACGGTGCCCAATTATAAAATATATTATGAATTAATCTCTAACATATATTAAATAATTAGTTACACAGAAACACGCACATATAACAGGCGAATTGTGTTAAATTTTCCAAGCATTCGGTCAAGAACTTTCGTAGATAAGAGTTTGAACCTACCACTGAACAAGGCTCTTGGTTCGAGTTGGAAGAGGAGATAGAGGAGGGGATGCCCAGAGAGGGGGGGGGCGGGGGGGGGGAGGAGATGGAGAGACTAACTATGAGATGGAGGGGGAGATGCAAAGAAAGAGGGGTAAGGAGGCTCAGACGGATGAGGTAGGGGAAGACAGGGAGAGGATATGGACAAAGAGAGGAGGGACAGAAAAGGAGTGTAGTGATAGTAGAATGTATAGCCAACTCCCATTCACAAATCATTATGAAGTACACGTACTACAAGTTTGTGTTTTCTCTTTCTTTTCCATTTAATTCTGCGGAACAGTGCTTTCCTTAATAAAATTGGTTGTGCCAGAGAACACAAGCACTGATTGAGAAGCATATTAAACAAAGAGTTCTATTAATGTCTAACGCTGATTAATGGTATCATTTCCCGGTATAGGCCTACACATTGCCATCCGCAAAGCAGATGAAAGAGGGTGGGGGGGGGGCACTTGCCCCCTTTGTAATCTTGACACATTCTTCTTCTCAAATACGTTGGAGTCATTGTTCACAGATTTAAGATAGCGAAATGAAAGACACTGCGATTTTTGCAGTAGTTACATCTTAGGTTTTCTTAATCCTCAGTTTGTCCACGGGAATTTACACCATTTACTTGGTAAGGCGGTGAGATGCAGTCGAGGTAGATGCTAACCTATACAGAACCGTATCAAAGTAACTTTTACAGTACACAATTATTATACCGCTCTCTCAAGATCACGGCGATGTTACGTTTAAGAACTGTACATTTATACTTAATCCCAGGAAATCAGTAAAAAAATGGGCAATATCTTCTGCGCTAGAAGAGAGGACAATTGTGCTATGGTCGTCACTTTGATACAATCATTAGCTGCTAATTGTTTATTGTGGCTGCCAATCCGAAGATCGCTTTGTGGGATTTATCATGCATTTAGTTGTAAATTTGTCATTGGCTACTTTTTAGTTATCACAGAAGGGTGAATAAGTTATTTTTTTATTTAAAAATCCAGTGTAATTTCATTATTCGTAAGACACCCTGGATTTATTCAATCACTTTAAGTATGTAATTTCAGATAACTGAAATTAAATACATGAAAGATGTAGGTTCCACATATATGCTTAGCATTTAGGAATCAAAGTAATCTACCTAGAAAATATTTAGCAGGGTCAGACTTCCAGTATATTCCGCGTGTTTTTTTTTTTTTTTTTTTTTTTTTTTTTTTTTTTTTTTTTTTGTCGAATTTAGTTCTCGTTTTCAAACTCACTGAATCCCTTCTATAAAAACTGACAAGATTTGAATCTTGTTCCTTCCAGGAAAAGTCTCACAGTACGCCCATGGATGATATCCTAACATACCCATGGGAACGTAACTCAGCTAACGATACATCGCCGTTAAGGTAGTCCTTTGATAAGTTATTATTTGGTTGAACCGATCACTTGTGAAATTATTCAAGTAAAACCTGCTTTCTTGTGGAATTATTCAAGTAAAGCCTGCTTAACTAGGTCGTAAAACTGATGTATGGTTGCAGAATGTACGGACAACAAATCAGCCACAAAAGCACAATGTAATAAAAAGTCTGCATTTTTTTTTAAGATGAAATGGGCAACAGAGGACAAACATTTCAGAGGTCTCCTGCAGCAGACTTTTGGGTAAAACATGAGTCCCAAACATAATAGTCTATTCTAAAAGGGAAAAAAACCTAATTGTAACATATTACTTTTAATAGTTCAAAAATCTGCGAACTATGCAGACTAAACCGCAAAAGAAATTAATACGGCATTCAGGAAAAGAATACAACCAATAATGAAATATTCGAAGATATAAACACAAAACTTATATCTCTTAGCTATTTAGCGCCACTCATACTGGACGTTTTTTTTTTTTTACATTTTCTGTTCCGTACTACCCTCTGAAAGTTTTCTGGTCGAGTTCTGGTTCAATGCTGCTGAATGCAGTATAATATCGATAAACACAAAAATAGATGACGTGGCAACAGTCCGGCTAAGTTGTTCAGCTGACCCAGTAATAATAATTATTTCACACGAACGGTCACGTCTTACGTAATATACAGACGTTCTTGTCGCTTCCGTGGGACTGCGAGCTTAGTTGGAATATCATGAGAGGTGGAGAGAGGAAAAAAAAAATGTGTACAGTGTTCTGCAATTATACACGCCAGGTGTATTATAAACAACTGTAGCAGAAAACATTAACTTAAATGTGAGAGACTATTCCAGCTGCACAGATAGAAACAAGAACAACTGAAAATTATGCATATGGCCGCGGCGGAGTGGCCAAGCACTTTGAGGCGCTATGCTCCGATGCGCAAGGCCGTTCCCCGTCGTGGGTTCGAACCCCCCTCGGGCATGGAAGTATGTGTCGTCTTTAGTATACGGTATTTCATAACTAGTTTGTAAGTTAAGGGACTGATGACCCCGCAGTTAAGTCCCATAAGCTTACCAAACATTTTGATGCATATGTCGAAGGGAAACTGCACATCCTTGGTCTTTATTCCTATGCGCATTTCGACTTTAAATTGTGAGAGTACTTACATTTGAGAGCTATAAAGCTTGCTCTTGATAAATCCACTAAAAATAGCTGTTTCATACTAACTTTATTCCCATTTATAGGCATATGGGTAAGAAAAGTAGCAAGCAGTATCGAACAGTGGTATAACGGGATCAATGTGCTTGAAGACTGTCACTGTGAGCAAAAGCTACACAACAGGCAATACATTTACAAATAAGCTTGACTAGGATCGATGCATCTGACTTTCAGCAGAACGCAGTTTTCGACACCACACCTCTACATAAAACAACAAATCAACTATTTTTTTCTGTATTTTGAGACCCACTAACAGTTCACTAAGAAAATTATTCGTATTCCTCCACCCCACCCTAATACCAGTACTGTGTAATTGTGAAAGGTGAAGAGAGATAATGAACTACAATTCGCATAGACATTATCTGAATTCACTCGCAAAAGGAAGAATAAAACTGTTCGAAGAACGGACCTTGTATGAATAACACGACACGATTATTCACATCTAAGTAATTACCCTGCAAACAACATTTAAGTGCATCGCCCACGAACGGTACGCCTAGTTATAGTCCTACTTTTCTGTAACGTGCAAGTGCTTGAAGTTAGACAAAAGAAATATTCAAGGAAGTCCGTCGTTGCTATTTTCACGTAGATCCGGAGTTCAGTGCATAGCCCACTTTTTTACTGATGAAACTATTCCACTTTTCGTAACGAAGAACAATGTTTATATTTCTGCGAGCTGTCATTCGGCTCCGCGGAATATTTTGCATCCAAAAATTGTGACGTACACACTCCCACTACATTATTCCTTGAAAAGAAAAGAAAAAGAGAGAAAAAAAGTTTGCACCACTTGCAAACGCTAAGTCCACAAGGAGAGCGACGGTTAAAAGTCCAGCATTCCCCAGTTCCTGCAGGCAAGACCTAGAGACTAATCTAGAAGCGTACGTTTATCAAGAGGTCACTGCTACGAAAGAGGCAATGAACTGAGTGTGCTCTTGTTTGATAACGCACAATGAACTTATCAGCAGAAGCTTAAACAACGGCGCTTAAACTGTTCCGTATGGACAAGCTACACCAAGTACTTATGTAGGCCTATGTGCCTTTTATCGCACCCGACGTTCTTTTAAGCATCCATAACTTTGCCCGAATTTCATTCAGTAAATGTGACTGAAGAGACTGCTTGCTAACTGTACTCTTACAGTAATTGCAGATGTTGAAAATGATCGATGCCACAGTTTCACTCCTTTCATATATTAACACGAACTACATTTTTATGTTACATTTAATTCAACATTAAGTGAAGTGAGGAAGACTGCTTTAGTGCCTCCTATTAGCATAATATTGTCTACGGAAGAGATAAGAAGGAGAAGAGAATTATTTCTATAATTCTTCATTTCATTATAATTCTTTCGAGATAAAATTGTCTATCTGTTTGATTATTTAGGTTCATTACTCGCTTAACTAAAAGTACGTATCACGTCCTAGTCTCCGCGAGCCTGGAACGTAATCTAAACCTGACATTACTGAAAACTTCGTTTTGATACATAAAATCTTCAACTATGGATTAGAACTACACGATAATAATTTTCCAATTTTAAACGATTAATCTTAGGTAACGTTTTAGACAGATTGCCTTATTTGTATAGTTGTTAAACCAACATTTCTATACCAATCCCATTGCGGCAACATGATGTTATAAAGCAATAGAAGCTACGAGACCAATACATTATGACCTGCCTGGGAACACTTTTTACCAGTGGAAGAAAACCTACACTGTACAGGGGATAACATATTTTAAGGGAGATGACGATACTGATCACAACACTGCTAATATCAGTCGTATGTTCAGCAAATGAGCTAAATAATAAATACCACCATACATAATCGCACGTCTAACTCTACAAATGGGAAGTAAATGAACGTAAAAAGTGCAATAAATCAGCTGCTAGAAGTCTATACGCATGCTACTGTGATCTATGCCGATAAAATTAAATCGTACATACACACATACACAAATTAAATCTGAAGTTAAGGCTTATTAAAACGTTTATACGATTGAAACAAATCTAGTCCCGATATGGCGATAATCAAGTTTGGTTCCGCTTTACAGACATTTCGTTACGGTACTTTATGTTGATTCAGACTAGCATATTTACCCTCCACAACTCTCCAAAATCTTTGGCAATGCAGTCATAATTAGCATCCACAGTTAAACATAAAATATACTAACAATGGATAAAAATGGACACATCATCAACAAAGATGTCTAAGGTGAACATTGTCGGTAACGACGTAACATACCTTACCGCAGTCCCCTAACTTTTATGGTCCCATTGTGCGAATTCGGTAATAACTTTGTTACGAGTCAAAACACAACCAATACTTTTCCGACTTCCAGGCAAAATTTCAAGTCAACATACGTTTCCTAACCATGTGAATGTCCATATGAATGAACTAACGTTGAACCAAAGACATTAGTTACTCTTGTATTTTTTTGTAATGTCTCCACCAAAACATAAGAGTGAAAACAGTACTGTGTCATCCCTGATTTCTAATTTCAAACAAATGTTATGGACAGCTCAGTAAAATATTAATGCGTACAATATAACTTGACAAATATATTTTGTTTTTTAACTTGAGCGGGAAGAATAAAATTTGCGGTAATTCTGGGGCAAAGAATGAATTCTGTTCTTGCAAGATAATATTCTTCTAGCTTTCTCGACACAGACTATTCAAGTTGTCACAGAACAATCGCAGAGCACTCTCTTTAAGCAGTGCAATCCTAATCTTGGTCACACAGATTTAATAGTTTTCATGCATTCTTTATATCGTAATTTTGTTGTTATGTAATCTTTCCTCCTCCTCTTTTTGCTACTCGACCCTGAAAATCCCCGTTTTCTGCCTGACCAGTGTACGGATTTTAGTTTGGGAAGCAATTTATAAAGCATGTATGCCCTATTCGCGAATGAGAAAACTTCACAAGCGAACTAAAAGAGAAGTGAGCTTAAAATTTCAGAAATAGCATCAGTCTGTCTTCACTCATATTTAAATTGATTTGTGTTGCTTTTTCGCACTTTCTTTTTTAATGTATATGCTCGTCACTTGTTTCTGAGCTGGCTACAGAAAAAAAGTTCCCTCCTTACTCGCTTATTTATTCACAGTCAGAGGTTTTCCTGCTCTCCCTTCTGTAAACAAATGATGCTAAGTATAGACCAAACCGATCAATTTAAGCGCCACGACCCCTCAACATTGCTGCTAACGCTGCATAAAATATATTTCGCCTCCAAGTGTTGGTCATTAGTTTAATAAATAAACTACTCTATACATTACTTTTCGCAATAAGAAATATCTTAGAGAACACTTGTGTCAGCAAGAAAACACCACATTACTACTACAGCTGTATAAACGATTATCGAATTTCTTCGCTTCCTGAGCTGTCCTAAGCGATAAAATACTTATGTATAAATCGCCACGGTTAAAAACGTGTTAACCTTTTCTTTCTGCGCTTGAAGAACACGTAAAACTACTTCTTTTTAAGTTTTGCTATTGTTGTTACATCCAATAAACGCACTACAGGATATGTTGCGTGAACGTTTCCCAGCTGCTGCATTACATTCACCAAAAATTTGCTCCATGAAAGCCGCTTTACATGCTTTAAGTTTGGTGTTACATGAGAACAGACGACAGATTTCTTTTCCCACGTGCTACTATCATTGTCAGCCAGATAGATGTAGAATACATCGTTATTTGCCACCAAGGGATAAGGGAGCGCATAACAATTTCAAAAACGAGTTATAACGTCTGTCGATGTTGCGAGAGGCGACGAAACAAAATCTGTTAAAATACAATGCGGACAATATTATTACGGTAGGACAATTTTGATCGGTTTTTCATTTACAAATACACAGAGAAAGTGCTTATAACAACAAAGATGCATAAGAAGGAAAATTACACATTTCTTTGTGGAATATAACAGGCTTATATTCCTTCTCAAAATGATGATAGTCTACGATACGCATATTCAGCTTTAGCGTACGATTCTTTTCAGAAATCCTTAGCATACCGTCGGATACGCCCCTGTCTGGTCAATTGACATGTTTCCCGACACCATCTTCGCTGACAGTGTCGCTTATAAAGTGTTTTAGTCCTATTGCCATTATCATACGTGTAGTCTTAACTGATGTGGAAAACATATTTATGACAAATAGTCTTCCTTAACACCTAAATTCTTATTTCACAGGAGCACTGGTGAAGTGAGATCATGATGGTTCTTGTACCCATCTTGTCTCACGAACAGCCCTCAAGCAGAATTTAATTTTCAGCCAGAAGATTTTGCGCTCTAATCTCTTTCTCAGAATGGGCTTCGAATTCTGAGGCGCTCATTGACGTAAGAAATAAAACAAAAAACTCATAAAAGAAACAAATTATACTTCGATAGTAAATTGCATAAAAATTTCCAAAGTCACAAAAAGGTGTAATTATAGGTCTAGAGATCACTGCGTAAATCTGTGGCTTGGTTCTCAAAGGACCAATGGCAAAAATCCTAGTTTTACGGTATAAACTTGTTAATATTTTGTCACTTTCTGAAAAATATTAATATATTTGGGGCTATTTCTTACTATCATTATGGTAAATCAACTTAACTAAGGCTAATTTTTAAATAACAAATTTCTAGATTAAAAGTTAAAGGACTTAAGGCGACATTGGCCTTTCTTAATATCATGAACTCTCTTAAATTATTTGACATTGGCCCTTTCCACATCAGGGTCAAGTACACTGGATAAACAGAAACATGTAATTTCAAGATAAATATTTCCCTGCGTTCATTAATTAAATCACTTTATTCATTCCTCGAGAATTCAAAAATTGACGGCAACTATAAGATGTTCCTGAAATCAAATTTTATCACCGTAAATCATGAAAACACTGTTTAGTCTCATAATTCACAATTCTTAATGCCCGACAAAATAATTTGCTTATATTAGGGTTGATGCTGTAAAACAGGATAGAAAAAATATACCACACGTTTCCATCATCAGCACCATCCCCATCCTCCCCTTCATTAGATATCAGGTCATGTCTTTCATCTGTGTATTGGCTCTCAGGTGATTGATGAACTGCATGTAAAATGGACGACTGCTTAAATTGGTGTATGGAAGGAGATCCCCTAAATCCTTTAATTCCTTTTCTGAAATGGATATGATAGCATCAGAAATAGGTGTAAGTATTGGTATTGGCAAGCGTGAGTTTTCTTTCTGTTCGGATCCATCATCTTGAATGGTTCTTCTGAGGAGTAACGGTGTTTGTAGGATACAATACCCGGCATACCTGAGTGATACTTCATCCATTTTATTTTGTCCCAAACAATAGAATTCCCTTTTGTGTTTATTTTCTTGAACAGGTAATGACTTCTCATCAAGTCTTTAAGCTATAGAATTCCTTTTCTTCCAACTCTATTGCAGGTATGGGTGGCTTTCGGGAAACCATGCATATTAATTTGGCGCAGTCTCTTGACAGTTTTACTTCAACAGTTGTTATTTTCTTTGTCTTCTCAATGGCTGCGTGAAATGAGTCGGCTTCCAAGAGAGTATGTCCAACTTCAAGAAACTTGTGATTGATTTCCAAATGTCTTCCCTGAATCCTGAATTCTTCCACTACTCTCAAAAAGATGATGGAAATAAAAATATTTCTGTTTTGTCCGGTACACCAATCACTATACAGGTGTATATCAACAATTTCGTCATCCAGTTTCATCAAATAATCATATAGACAACAAGCGATCTCTTGCCCATATCTTCCTGACACTGTTTCATTCCAAATGCTCCTGACACCAGTTTATTTTACAAAATTTACCTTCAATGCAAATAATAGCAAATAAGAAACCGAACTACAAACATTTAATCAAAATGAACGTAATTGCTGTATTATAGGTGTAAGACAAGTGATTAGTGGCTATTATAACGAACAGATTTACTCGGCACTGACGTCAAACTCTGTGAAACATGATGACTGTTAAAAAAATAAATATATATACATATAATTAGATAAAAATGAAAAAATAAAAAAAGGAATTAAGGAAGATAAGTGTTTAACGTCCCGTCGGCAGCGTGGTCTTTTGAGACGGATCTTACGCTCGGAGTTTTCGGATAAGGATGCAAAGGAACCATTCCGGCATTTGCCTGGAGTGATTTCGGAAAATCACGGAAAACCTAAATGTGAATGGCCGGAGGTGGATTTGAACCACCATCCTCCTAAATGCGAGTCCAGTATGTTACCACTGCGCCACTTCGCTCGATCAGTGTGCCAACCAAGACCTTCTTGACTTCTGACAGTGCGCCGAATTCTTAGGGGAGTTGTTGAAGAAACAACTCCCTTCACATTTAAGTCCAATGTCACAGCACTGTTTCAATTGTTGAAACCACCTGTCAGTAAAAAAGGGCCAATGTCAACACTGGTCCTTTTATGCTGTTTGGAAACTTGAGAAAACACTTTGGGACTTACATCTTAAAACTGCAGGATCTCTCATCCACCCATTTTAGAACCAAGCCACAGTAACAGCATCTACCTACAGTCGTATGTGTAATCACAGCGGGAGAGAGAGAGAGAGAGAGAGAGAGAGATTCTCTATTTTAAGACCGTAACAAACCGTTCAGCTGAATATCTTCCGATTAAACCCAATCAATTACGACGCCAGTGGGCATCGCCCAACATGAAAACGTTTTAACTATTTCTTAGATGTTCCTCCCGAATTGTGGTGTTCAGTTAACACACACCCATACATCTACGATACTCATGCCCGGGGGTAGAGGCACAAAAGATATCATATCGTTATTGGAGTAGTGGATACATATTTCATCCAAGCTCATGTCTGCTAATCTTATCAAAACAAATATGCCTGGCCCCTGCCCGACGCCCTCCATATTTCTATACATTTGCAGCATATGACTTTATAGTCCATAACAATGCAAGTGATTTATGAAAATTATTGAGTCGAAGCCTGTAGTTCAAAATAAGCCGGTAATGCCGTTATACTTCCTTTATTTATAACTTTCTGCAGGACCGAATTGAGGAGCAAGTCTTCATGGTCATGAAACGAATCAGTAAAGCATATTGTAAAAAAAGAGTAGCAACAAAGTGAAAAGAATTGCAATCCTATGCAAACGACAGGCCTAAGCATAAGTGAAAAGGAAGAACGTACTACACAAATTAATTTTTTATACTTTTCCAGGAATTCCTCGACAAAATATAAGTAGTGAGCTTTGAGGATACTTTTCTTTTTAGCCTTGGAAGTGCGTGTATTATTACCTAGTTTCTTAACTCCTGTGGCAGCTTATTAAAGCTTGTATAAAGAGTTAACATCCCACCGGAAATTCCATTCCTATCAGTATCTTTTAACGTTGAAATTATTGTACACCTTCGAGGACTCCAAGCCCACTCGACACTTTCAAAGAGTTTGTTCACACTTTTTTTTTTTTTTTTTTTACCCTTGAATATAAACGAATGATAGTTATGCATTTTTATGGATAATGGCTAGAATAATGTTTGTAAAATACTTTAGTCGATCCTACCGCTATTAAATAAATAACACTCACCACAACATGTCCTAAGGTACATGACAACTTTCCATATGTTGGGAAAGTAAATATATAAATAAAATAAAACTAATTCAATTTTTTTAATAGACTTAGTTCCGTTTCTTTAGAAACACGAACTCCTAGGGTAGGTGCGACGTTGCACAAGGAGCCTCCTTTCTTATGCCAAACAAGTAAGCTGTCGCAAGTCAGTATTCACATCAAGACATCCAATTGGTATGAGTAGCGAATGGGAACATTAATGTTCGAAGCGTTGAGAATAACTACAGAGGTTGGGCATAACTACACGAACATCGCGAGAAATGAATGTTTGAACATAAATGGAGGATGCTAAACAATCCTTCAAGTTACGCTGTTGCACCTGCGGAAAGAAAACGAAATATTTACACATAGCGACCGTTGCAATGCATTGACATAAATTCAATTGCCGAAGCTGTTGTCCTGGACCGGAATCCGAACCCAGATTTCCTGCTTGGGGCCAACGGTCGCCTTAACCCCTTCAGACCCTCTGCATAATTATTATGCATAACTACTATCTACATCTACATCTACATCTACATGGGATACTCTGCAAATCACATTTAAGTGCCTGGCAGAGGGTTCATCGAACCACAATTACACTATTTATCTCCCATTCCATTCTCGAATAGCGCGCGGGAAGAAAGAACACCTGAATCTCTCTGTTCGAGCTCTGATTTCTCTTATTTTATTCTGATGATCGTTTCTACCTATGTAAGTGGGAGTCAACAATATATTTTCGCATTCGGAGGAGAATGCTGGCGATTGGAGTTTCGCAAGTAACCCACGCCTCAGCGATAAGCGCCGTTGTTCTAATGATTCCCATCCCAGATCCTGTATCATTTCCGTAACGCTGTCTCCCCTGTATCGTGACAATACAAAACGAGCTGCCCTTCTTTGGACTGTTTCGATGTCCTCCGTCAAACCCACCTGATAAGGATCCCACACTGGGCTGCAATACTCCAAAAATGGACGGACAAGCGCAGTGTATGCAGTTTCTTTAGTAGTTTTGTTGCATCTTTTAAGGATTCTGCCAATAAAACGCAGTCTCTGGTTCGCCTTTCCCACGATATTATCTACGTGTTCTTTCCAGTTTAAGTCTGAAGTAATAGTGATTCCTAGGTATTTTGTGGAGTTTACGGCCTTCACATTTGATTGATTTATGTTGTAAACAAAGTTTAAAGGATTTCTTTTCGTACTCATGTGGACGACTTCACACTTCTCATTATTTAGAGTCAATTGCCAATTTTTACACCATACTGATATCTTATTCAGATCGTTCTGCAGTTGGTTTTGATCTTCAGATGATTTTACTAGACGGTAAATGACTGCGTCATCTGCAAACAACCTAAGAGAGCTACTTAGATTTTCCCCTAAATCGTTTATGTACATAAGGAATAGCAGAGGACCAATAACACTACCTTGTGGAACGCCCGATATCACCTCTGTTTTAGTCGATGCCTTACCATCGATTACCACGAACTGTGTCCTCTCTGACAAGAAATCCCCTATCCAATTGCAAATTTGGGGCGATATACCATAACCACGCAATTTGATTAAAAGCCGTTTGTGAGGTACGGTGTCAAAAGCTTTCTGGAAATCAAGAAATACGGAATCGATTTGCGAACCTTTGTCGATAGCACCCATCACTTCGTGTGAATATAGAGCTAGTTGTGTTTCGCATGAACGATATTTTCTAAATCCGTGTTGACCTTGGGTCAATAGATCGTTCTGTTCGAGATAATTCATAATATTTGAATACAGGATATGTTCCAAAACCCTGCTGCAAATTGACGTCAATGAAATAGGCCTGTAGTTTAGTGGGTTACTCCTACTGCCTTTCTTGAATATAGGTGTGACCTGTGCAACTTTCCAATCTTTTGGTACAGATCCTTCTATGAGAGAGCGGTTGTATATGACTGTTAAGTAAGGAGCTATCGCTTCAGCATAATCAGATAGAAATCTAATGGGTATACAATCCGGACCAGAAGATTTGTTCTTATTAAGTGATTTTAGTTGCTGCACTACTCCGATGATATCTACTTCTATGTTATTCATTACGGCATCTGTTCGTAATTCGAAATCTGGAATATTGGTTTCGTCTTCTTTAGTGAATGAGTTTCTAAAAGCTAAGTTTAGTAACTCTGCTTTAGTAGCGCTGTCATCGGCAGGATCGCCATTACTATCACTATAAATTAAAAATTCATGAGTATACTATTTTTGACTTCCGTGAACCGATTGTGGACCTCAGCAGCATATCTATGATCACAGAGAGGAACTAACTGCATTTCTGTGCAAGAATGGCGGGAAAGAATTCAACTGTTAAAGGTATGCCTCATTATTTCTGTTCCTATCAAGACTACGAATTATTTAGGCGCATTTTCTCTTCTAATATTTAATTAAATATTGAAATAACTGATAGAGATTATCAGTTACATATAATGTAAAAACGCTATACCAGGTAGCTGAAAATTGATGTGCATTATTATGCACAAACAGCGTTAATGGTTGTTAAGTACTAGATCATAGATCTCTATACACTCTGGATGTTGAACTTCAGCTGTCTTAGCGTGCCAGCCATAGATATTCATATTTAGTTTCTTGCCAAATTCAAACATGGCTGCTAAGTAGCATTTCAAGAAAAATAGAAGAAAATATGTTTCGATTCCGCTCCGATATCAGCCTACAACATCGAATATTGAATTAAATTCCAAATCAAGAGGTAAGGAAGCAATTCTTTGTCACGTAATAACTGATGGAAACTCGTTTGCCAAATTTAAACATGGCAGACAATGCGAAATCGTGTGCAAAACATATGAATGTGCAGGCACGCTGCAATTCTATGCTCAGACACCAAAGTTATTCATCCAGTTAGTATAGAGATCACTGTACTAGATGAATGTTAAGATATATTGTACCTCAGGAAGTCACAGATGAGTTAGAGACTAAATATACTTTTAGCTAAAATGTGCAGAATTATGAAATAGCATAATAATCTGTAATTATTAATTAATAAGGCAGTTAAGTACGATACTGTGTAACATAGAGAATTGAAATTTATCATCAACTTTACAGATACTTTTCAAATGTTCAAATGTTTGTATAGTCTATGGGACTTAACTACGGGGTCATCAGTCCCTAAACTTACAAACTACTTATGTACTACTTACGAACTAGGACAGCACAAATATCCATGCCCGAGGGGCGATTCGAACCCCCGACCGTAGTGGCCGTGCAGACCGTGACTGGAGCGCCTTAGTCCCCTCGGCCACCGCGGCCGGCAAAGATACTTTTCAAAATGTTCAAATGTTTGTAAAGCTTATGGGACTTAACTACGGGGTCATCAGTCCCTAAACTTACAAACTACTTACGAACTAGGACGGCACAAATATCCATGCCCGAGGGGGGATTCGAACCCCCGACCGTAGTGACCGTGCTGACCGTGACTGGAGCGCCTCAGTCACCTCGGCCACCGCGGCCGGCCGATACTTTTCATCTGAGTAAGAAAGAGGGTATTCAGGCTGTACTTCAACTTTTAGAATCTGGTTGTGGTTCTGATATAGATCTGAGTAATGAAGAAGAATCTGAAAATTTACGTCAATTGGATCCATGTCCACGAAATGAAATGAAATTGGGCCCGATGTGGCAGATATCGCAGACGATGTTAATCCTCAAAATTGCAGTTCTGACCCTCAAGTGTGTGGGATGAAGAATATGGTGATGTAATCACACAAAGAATATAGTTGAATGGAAGAAAAGTGTGTTTATCAATCCAGATACAACATTTCATGGAAATGCAGTAATGGATGATGATATTCAGCTTCCTGAAGAAAGTGGCCAAAATGAGTAATGAGATAGGAGCCTTTCTTATTCTGAAAACAGTTCTTTCAAAACTCAGTTATTTTCATTGTTAGAAGCTACCAAATTTATTCAAATATTTGAAAACTCGCATTCTGCGATGAAACTGTTATAACAAAACTCGCCTTCTGCAACTACCTTCTGTAGGCTGTGTGGTCTTTGAAATTTTTTATAGGCAGTTTAATTGTTCATGTTGGCAACATCTGTGGAAGTAACAAGACCGGCTCGTAGTAACTGATTTCTGTCTATTTGCATTATTGTCAGCTTACTGTTGGTTGCACCAGTGCCTGTCTGACACAACAACAAAAGTGCTGTAATTATTCTTAGTCTCTGTGTAGTTTATATTAAATAAAATGGCACAATAATATTCTGAAGATGTAATACAATATGAAAGGGCCAGGAAGAGAAGAAAAGTGCCACATATAAGAACCAGTGGAACATACCGTGAAGAAAATGCAGGGTCTTTAGATGCCAGATGTGGTCACAATTTTCGAAGGGAAAGAGTTCGAAACAGAGTTCTAAGACTTTTCTCCGACTCATGCATTTCACAGAACAGTATTTTAATGGCAACGTTATAAAGATTCCTGGAAAAGTCTACAGTTTTCACAAATATTGGCCATTACTTTCCAATTCGGAGGCACAGTTATATGCCTCCTGATCGAGTGTTCGGGAATGTGTAAAAAAATACAGAGAGAAAGAAGAAATTGTATGCTCTAAGCAATATCATGACTTCTGTTGTATCTACTTACTTCTAAAGTAACAGAAGTTACCATTACGAAATCAGAAAACTCATCTTAAATAGGCCAACCAGTTTGGATAGAAACAATATTCAGTACCTGGTACTGCAGCAATATTTATTTTGTGATACAGATTGTTACGTCCTGGGATGCACTTTATTTGGAACTAAAATCATAAGGCCTTATTAATAGATCCTACTGAAAAACTTAACATTTTGTCACGCTATATAGGCCTGGCTGTTTACAGCTGTAAATACGAACTACAAACAAACGGGTCAAACATGCAGCTGAATCCACTTGTGTTTCATTTGTATGCCGGTAATGCAAACTCTTGACATCACACTCGTCACTGTGTGAAATGCTTTGTCACGATTTTTCTGAAGGAAGCTACTCAATAATTTTTTTTTTATTTGCATTAACATTTTAGTTCCCCTCGTATTTCTGCAGACTACGTATAAAGGAACTTGTTTTACCTTCTAAGCAATACAAATTTTGTCATTTTAATTATAAACCACAGTGAAGAGTAACTGTAATAGAATTTACTCAGATCGAAGTATACTAGAGAGCTCACTTCAGAAAACGAAGAATGTTCTCCGGTCTTAAAACTTCTCTCGTTTTATTCCCACGAAATCGGAGAATGTGCTCTGTTGTCAGCAAGTTCCCCCACTCTTTTACTCACGCTGAGAATATACTCGGTTGAAGTAGATTCTCCGACAAGCTTTATTAATGCGAACCTGAGAATGGTGTAAAGTTCCCTTGAAAAGCATACACGGCCTCACTGCACCCATTCAGAGACGAGAGGAAATTGTTTTGGATGCCTACATAAGTCATGAAATGTTTTGGCACTTGAGTGTTATGATATTTTTATGCATTTGCTGTGTGATTAGATTCACCAGATCAATAACAAAGTAATGGAAATCGTGTTTTACTTTAACCTCGTACAGTTTTGCGATGGCTTTATATTACCGAGGTTGCTAAATTTCGGGTAAAAATATTTTATTATCCGTAACTAAACAATTGCGGAGCTATGTTTGTATCTTTTTTCTTTAGTTTTACTTTTAGAATAATGTATTAAAATAATTGCACATCTTCGTGAATCACCGGGCAGTCTATATTACAGCAGACGAGATGCAAAAATTTTTCAAAAGCCAGTCACTCGAAAAACACGACGGCGCAGAAATCTGGTTGCATCCAGTTTTCGTATGCGCAACCAAGACGGGTTCTCCCCTCGCCTAACGTCAAACGATAGACGGCGACACTGCATTCCCTGGTGTCATTAGAATTCATACGTCGAGAAAATATCGTGTACCAGGATGTAATTTCCGAGGGTTAAGTCGCCGTATGCACCAGCCTCTGATATTACAGAGGCGTCTCTCGGGATAGCCGCGGTTGGTGGTTGCTAATTCAAAATTTGATATTCCACGAGTTGGTAGCCTCCAAAGGTAAACTAATACTCTCCGTACAACGTAACAAACTGATTGCCATAACGAGCTTCTAAGTACTTACTAACGGGATCGTCGCGTGCTCGGCGCTAAAGTCATTAATAACGTCCGCAAAACATCAATCACACATACCGTGGCAGACAAACTGCGGTATTTGAACATTTTGGTTTATTAACTTTCTCTTTAGACACTGCCTTCCCAGCATACCGCTAACAGTTTCTACGTACTGCAACAGTTTTCAGAAACACGATGAGCCTCATTTTCAACCAAAATGTTAATGGTAACGTAGTTTAGTTGGTAAGTACAGGCGTAACTAATGGAGGGTGTAGAATCCCCTTTCCCAGGGTCATATCAATGAAGAATTTTTTTATTGCTTATATTACATGACCCCGTTTTCAACTGTAAATATTAGAACAGATTGGCAGTTCAGCAGCAGATATTATTGTATATTTTTTATCTGTGTGTACTTCTTGGACACTAACAGAACTGAACACCGCCTCCACCATAAGAATAAATTATGCTCTTGATAAAATATTTAATATTTTGTTTGAATCATATATTACATAGGCCTGATGCGCGAATCAGCAGTTCCTTCGCTTAGAAAAGTAACCAAAGACAGGCGTTTACACTTTACCAACATTTAAGAATGTTTCTTGGGGTAATTTACCGGGGACGGACGAGGGAGACAATGATGCCATACTATCACCTGGTTTTAAGGTACAGATCAAAAGGATCTATCGAGTTGTGACGTCACTAGTTTTGTCCCCCTTTTTTTCCTTTAATAATTGGCAGCTAAAATAAAACTACAAGAACTGACACCAGTCGACAGTGTAGAGAAAGTCTTACTGTCTGCAAAGTGTTTTGGTTCGGCACATCCTGATTTTCGCCCGTTAAATGCTTGCCAGACAAAATATTAGTCATCCCTAGAAAGCGCACACTGGTCGCTCTAGTGAACGGTCTGTGGTACAGATCTGGTAGACTGGGCAGCCATGTATTTCTCTTCTGCTGCCCTAGGTCATGGTAGGCACGCAATACGCATGGGCGCACAAAATGAAGACTCATAAAAACTACGTACCCACTTTTGGTATCTTCCTTAGCACCAGGATGTGTAGCGTCTGACACAGTACTGCATAGTTAACAATGGCAAGCTTATTACCGGACGGATTCTAAGCAGACTGTTGCAATCGCCACCAGGTGGTAATTATGCTGAGCCGTTCTTGTCTGTTGACAATGTTAACATTTGACACAGCATAACGGCACAAAGAATCATGTTTGTCATTACAGACGTAAGGTCTCATAATTCGTCGCATACAATCACAACTACACGGTATTTGGCGGAGGGGACTTCGTGTGGCAAATCAGTTACTCTATCACCTTCCCTGTTCCAGTCGTGAATAGTGCATTCCACCACGAGTGACATTTTCATAGAGAGAAACAAAGCAACAATAATGATATTTTCACTCTGCAGTGGGAGTGTGCGCTGAGGTAAAGGTCCCGGGTTCGAATCCCGATCCGATACAAAGTTTTGATGTGCCAGGATGTTTCAAAGTAACAAGATATCAATCGATATAGGAAATTTTACACAATTCAATGGCAGTGTTGTTATTTCAATTAACAGTGCCAAAATTATCTGCTTAAGTTACTTATCAAAAGCAAAACTAGTTACATTTTCAGTGGTGATGTATGTGAATGTCACAATGCCTCTAGCGGAGTATATTGCAACATAAACTTATACTTTGCTGCAGAGACCTGTCTGTAAATCACACAGTGAAGTTTGATCATGAGATAACAACCATGTGTCTCTTCAACATTGTTTTAACCACTTGATCGAAATCCCTCATCTACACTTTGAGGTCTAATATAACGTCGGCTTATACTGAAAACTTCAAATCACAAAAAAATCACCAACATTTAATTTGTATTTTGGGTAGAAAACCTAGTTTATTAAAAATTAGTACATCTATGAGAAGTTGTGACATCTGTGCTACGCTCTAATTGGGGGGGGGGGGGGGGGAGAAACCAGTTACCACTTATCCTGCGAGGCACCTAATTTACGCAAGAAAACCACGCGTAACTTTTCCAATACACGTGGTTTGTAAGTCTCTAAGACAACGATAACCAATAACAACTATCGGGTGTGTCTAGTGTGTTTTGCACCTGGTATAATAAGTTCATACCAAGAGGTTTTTGGCACTGTTGACTACAATGTACTGGTACACCGACACAATAGAGTTACGTAAAATTTCCTTCCTGCGGTAGTGTAACTTTCTTTCCTCGCTATTAAAATGTCGCTACCGGTAGTATAAAATGTTTTGCATGAAAATGACATATCAGTGTTTATGATCGAGTTTTATTCTAAACGGGTTGCGTGCAGTTGCGAACTTTCAAGGATAAAGGTATCCCTTGCAGAGTACTGGTTGCCTTGTCAATAGGGAACAACTGAATACGATGCATTCTTTTATAACATGTCATGGTTATAGTGGTGGTCACTTTCGTACTAAACGCAACGGCATTTAACATTAACAAGGGATATCTGCTTCAGACAGAGGAATATGTGCGCTCTTCCTATCTCCACGCAACCCTTTCCTAGCTTTTAAGCAAAAAAACGTTGATACTACGTGGAAGAGAGAAAAAGAGCTCTTCAAAAAATACAAAACTCATTTGACATGGTCATGGCAGCTCACCCGTAACTGGTGATGTTGGGTGTCTGATACCCAGTTAAATTTTTGAAACCCCATTGTGACCAGATTGTTGTCAGTGCATCATTGTTGGTTCCCACACCTTCAAGTCAGTTTGTTGCGAGTCGGCCTGAAGGCGGTACTGAACACAACGGTGAGTGGTTTGATTATATACGCGATTTTTTAAAATACTTGGTATTTTTAACCTAGTTGGGGAACTTTTTTTTGGAACATTCTCGTATTCTAGTTTATAGGTAGTATGGCATCTAGCAGATTTCCGATGATAACTAACAACCCTGGCGCATTTTTCGTCCAAGTTGAGTTTATTTGATTCATTGTTACTAGAAACTCTGCTTATTGACAACCACGTCAGTTACCTAACCATATTTTTCACTCTCATGAACATTAGCCTAGTGAATCTCAATCGTCGACTTCAAAACAACCTTTTGCCACGTGAAATGCGGCTAAACTTACTAGAGTACTCCAGATACCAGTTCCATATGAAGTCAGACGAGACTTGGACAAACAAGTGAGGTGTAAGAAGTGACCACCAGGCTCTGACAGAGGAAAAGAAGAAGAAGAAAATCTGTAACAGCTGTAACGTACCGATCTGTAGAGCCTGCACAATTCCTGTATGCCGAGATTGCACAGAGTAATGGCTTGCAAGTTCTTGTGCGAGTGTGTGTGTGTAAAAATGTGTCAAAGAAGGTGTTTTTATAAAGGTTCATTGTTTCTTTATACAGTAATACTAAAATTTCGCTTATTTGTTTATAAAAAATTAGCAGTTATGCGGATTATGTAACACATTGCAAAAAATTTTATGGGCTTACAAATATTTGAAAATTTTTCTATACTGTTTTCTCCTGCCAAAAGTTGTTCAGTGTTGTCAATAAAAGTTACTTTTGAAATTTAAGTAGAAACTTTTCCTTTCCCTTTCACCATTGAAGTATGAGGGTCATGGAAATTATTAGGTGTCTATAACCCGACCTCACCAGTTGCGTTACAATAAAATCACATCAGTTACATGTTATGGTTATATGCAAGGTTATTACGAGTATGGGGTCGATATGTTCTGTTCAATAAAGGTAATGGACTGCAATGTCAGAAAATCAGGCGATGCTGAAGGAATTAGATTAGGTAATGCGACAATAAAAGCAGTAGATGAATTTAGTTATTTGGGCAGCAAGATAGCTTCTGATGGTCGAAGTAGAGAAGATATAAAATTCAGAATGGCTATGGGAAGAAAAGCGTTTCTAAAGAAGCGAGACTTGTTAACATCCAATATTAATTTAAATGTTAGGAAGTCCTTTCTGAAAGCATTTGTCTGGAGTGTAGCATTGTATGGTAGTGAAACGTGGACGATAAGGAGTTCAGATAAAAATATGATAGAAGCTTTTGAAATGTGGTGCTACAGACGAATGATGAAAAGTATCTGAACGGCCACTACGGTCGGGGGTTAGAATCCCCCCTCGGGTATGGATATTTGTGTCGTCCTTAGTATTAGTTAGTTCATAAGTAGTTTGTAAGTTTAGGGACTGATGACCCCGTAGTTAAGTCCCATAAGCTATACAAGCATTTGAACATTTTTGATGAAAATTAGATGGGTAGATCACGTAACTAATGAGGAGTGCTTAACCGAATTGGGGAGAAAAGGAGTTTCTGGCATATACTAAGAGAAGGGATAGATTGGTAGGACACATTCTGAGACATCAAGGAATTGTCAACTTCGCATTAGAAGGAAGTGTGTGGGGTAAAAATCGTAGAGGAAGACCGAGGGACGAATATAGTAAACAGATTCAAAAGGATGCAGGTTGCCGAACGTATTCTCAGATGAAGAGGCTTGCACAGGACAGGGTAACGTGGAAGGCTGCATCAAACCAGTCTGCGGGCTGAAGACCACAACAACAACATGTTCTGCGATTGCGCTTTTCGTAGAAAAATTATACAAGTTATATTTTGTTTTTCATTTGTTGAATAAAATGAGTAGCGAATATAACGTCTCATTTCACTCTTTAAGACAGACGACGACTATATCTCGCAGTGTGTTCTGCATCTGCATCTACCTATATAATGGGAATTATTTCGTATATATGAAACGACTGGAAGGAAAACAGGATCCGCATACGATTACTGGAAAGTCCATAAGGAGGTCCGAGTCGTTAGACAAGCACATCAATAATACTCATCACCAGAATACAGTGACATAAAAACACTACCAAATAACCACGATAATTTGCCTCAGACCACCCAACGTCAACGACGATCGAAGCACTTCAATCAATGACGTGAGAATGGCATGTCGGTTTTGTTGTTATTTGTTTTTCAGTTGCCATCCTTACGGAGCAAGCTCTAACAGTACAACTGTATTAAGAAGAAGAAGAAGAAGAAAACATAACGAAGCACAACTTCTGAAATAATATAAAAGGTGGCAGTTCAAAAAGTGTTCATTAATTATAACGGCAAGATTCTTCAGCTGATGTTCCTGTTCCGTTCATGACGTAGACCAACAGTCGTCGTGGCGGAAGCAGGACGGCGCAGGAACAATGGGTTGTTTACCCGTGCCAGGCTGACCGATACAGAAGAAACCTAATGAGGAGGACGGGGGGGGGGGGGGTAGCGACTGCAAGAGGGGGGGGGGGGGTACCCTGGCGGGAGGGGAAGGGAGGGTAGGCGCTGTGCGCGATCAATACGGGCGGTAGCGGCGCAGCGTACAGCGCTGGCCAATTACTGCGACACTACGGCCTGAAGCAGCCAAGTAAATACCAACTATCTGCAGAAGAGTCGATAAGGCCACCAATAAAGCTGTACTCCACACAAATGGAGATTTTGTCCCATCTGCTGTGAATGACATGTCGAGAGAAAAATGTCGCCACCTGTCTCAAGAGTAGGCCGATGCTGCTTGTTGATATGACACGAACTATTGTTCATCGCTGCGGTAATATTCCCGCACTGATCTACAAGATCATAATGTGAACTGCAAACAGTGGCTCAATAAACTTCTAAGCACGCGCCGTACAAAGTCGTCAACATGTCTGTCCTCGTTCTTGCTTTAGAAAACTATCTGCAACTTTCGTGTTGGTAATGCCACAGACTGATGTTGTTATACACTGCGACACCAGCTATCCAAGCAGCGGGCGAGCTACATTTCTGAATAAAATATCGAATGAGGGAGGATAGTATCATTTATATTGATCAGTAACCTAGTTTTTACAATAGGGAACGTATGTAATGCCATAAAAATCGGGAATAATAATTCACCATTTGCCTTTCTAAAGTTTCATAAGATCCCTGGGACGGTATGAAGCGGTAAGTTACAGTGCAGTTATTTTTGAAGAACTTTAACCTACTGGTATGCACTGAAAAATGTCATTTTCTTTTACGAACAGAAATATAGCTAGTAATTACCAGAAAAATGTCGCTTTTCACTCAGAACCTCACGTCTAATCAGTGTATATGGAAAATAAACCACCACAGCTGTAGTCCAAGGAAGAGCTTCACAGGCGTGATAATATAGCGCCAAAAGCAATAGGAACAGTTTTAAGCACAGAAACCACATCCACATTTGTCAAATACGGCGAGAATCTTGAACACATTCGCTTTTTAAGCAGAAGCAATTACAGTTACATAAATATTCGTGTATATAAAAGTCGACTGAAGTGTAAAACATGCGAATCATTAGACTCCATACAGAATAGATACAAGTCTAAGTGCCAGTCATAATACGAACAGATGATGTTTATATTGTCTTACTTTCAACGGAGAAAGCTGCAAATATACACACAATTCGTCAGTATTTCTTCATGAATAAAGTGTTTATATCATGGAATCAGTGAGATTCGACTGTTTTTACATTTCACGATTATTATTACTATTATTATTGCTAAAGCTTGGAACGCAAAAATTATAATTAATATTTCTTTCATTGCGTAGAAAAATAATTAAAAACAAACATTACTCTTACGACGGCTTACCCATCGATAGGAGAGCTAGTGTCGTGACTGTAAATGTTAGACTGCGATATGATGTACTGTGGTAATATTGTTTAGTCCTTTCGGTGGCTTTTATTCAACATACAATATTGTAGAATGATTTTCGGATTCTCGCGTTAACAAGCACTCAAAATCAAGAACAACAAACCGTTTCTTAACTGTTTTAAGAACATCCCGTTTACACACACAATGTATTTCCTTAGTTGAATAGCATATATGTTTGTAAAGCTTATGGGACTTAACTGCGGGGTTATCAGTCCATAAACTTACAAATTAAAACTACTTATGAACTACCTTATATTAAAGACGACACAAACAGCCATGCCCAAGGGGGGATTCGAACCCCCGACCGTAGCGGCTGTCCAGACTCAAGATTAACACACCATAGAAATAAACTAGGTTATTTTTGGGAGTACTTGTCTATACAATTCCTGACCTGTCACAACATCAGTAATGCTGGATGGAGGCAACGTCTGCCACCAACACTTGATGGAGTTCTAATTCAAGCGACGTCATTGAAGAATGTGAAGTTAGTTGACACAGTATTAGACAAGCATGAAGTTCACGAGATACAGGAAGTTGTCGACGGAGGCAGTGCATCATGAATTCATCAAGGGCGAATATCACAATGTAATACTAGACCACCGTGTAATACGAGTGACTCCTTTCCAAAATAGCCTACTAATAGTAATGACAAAATTCTTGGTGGGTACTTCTAAGGCCTTTTCACAGAATTAAAAAATGTCATACAGCCTGCTAAGCTAGTTGGTAACTGTGTTACAAGGACCTACTACTGTATTCAGAATAGTATTCTTCCATGAAGGGTATGCACTGGGAAAAAGAGACAATGAGGTCGTTAGTTTAGCCAAGAAACACATTCCAGACTCGTGGATATTTCTAGAAGCGGCGAGCAATGTCATTACATAAAGACCAGAATAATGAACGCCTGTGGGTGTCAACGTAGCGGCATTTCGTAACAACTGAAGCCCTTCGGCTATCTTTGGAAGTTTCCACGGATCTACAGTAAATGGAGCTACGCAATGTGATGCCCCACTTTACAGATCACGAAGGATCCTTCTGGAATCTTTGAAAATGAATCGGTCTACTCTCATTTCCAATTAGGGTAAATGAAAAATATCGTATAACCTAAGTGCGGGGAAGTCCGTAAGTAACAATGGCCGAAAATTCTTTCCCTGGCAAGAATTGTCTCCTTTTTACTGAAGACAACATTACCGATGTCTGAAAATTATACGAGAAGACCGGAAAAATTTTCGATGCAGTTTGTGCATGGTATGGGTGCGCGCTGTGAGTAAACAATGCTCAGGCCATTATAGCCGAGTTGGCATTCAGGTCAATTCCAACAATTGTCCCCACGCAAAGACTATTGTAATGTTCAATTCAGTTTCTTGCAACAGTGAGTGTTCTATTGTTGTTTTGCATGGATAAACCTGTGAGAAAAAGGCGTGAAGTCACAAATAGTAATTGATAGTCGTGTATTCCAGTTCGAATTCCAGGCTACAACTTCAAATTAAATCCGTTAAAAACATCGGTATTGCAACTGACGTATTAGTGCAAATAGTGACCCTCTTAAACTAATGGCTGGGATGTATGGTAAAAATTATGGTTAGTTGGTTGTTTGGGATAGGGGGACTAAACTGCTAGGGTTATCGGTCCCCCGATGGGGAGGGGAAGGAGTGAGAATAGGAAAGAAGGGAAAGGGAAAGGAAAGGAAATGCAGTCCAGGGAGGAAAGAAAGGACAGCATTAGCTCGGGGCCCCGTGATCGTCACACACGTACTCACAAAAGAACCGTGAGCCCCCTGGGGGCGTAAAAATTATATTTGAAAAAAAAAATAAATAGCCCCTGCCTTTGATCAAATTGTCGCAGGAGTGTCTGTACAGTTCAGATATAAACACGACGGAGTTCTAATGAGAGCAAACTGCATATTGAGCTAGCTTTTATTAAAGGGTTCAATACAAAAGCAACTTTGAAGTCCGCAAAAATCTCAATGTTTTACGTCAATATATCAATACTGGTACTATTATTGGTAATGCTGTACTGCTACTACTGTAAATACAAAACAAAATATAAAATAAAGTCTGATTCGAACACTGGTGCAACACCTTTCACTAGCATTCTTCAGTTTATTGTCTGTTGCTTTCAAGTCTTTCAGTAGAAAAGTGAACATTTACGCATGTTTATTTCAAGATTTTAAGTTAATTGCAGTGGCCTATATCAACATCTTAAACAACTACATTTGATACTTAAAATTCTCCGCGTTCATTGGTTACAAACTTAAGGATTTCATTCATGGTGGCGAGCTTGCAACACCATAAGAACTAATTTCAGAGTTATGAAGCGAAGACATCACCCGCTTCGTTTGGAAGCCCATTCATGTTCATCGAGAATGTTTGAACAACAGGTAGAGGCCACACCGCACAGAGGGATTAAAGATTGGTGAGGGGCGGGGAGAGGGAAGGAGGCCATAGGGGAGCAGTAGAGTTTTAAAAATGAGACTAACAGTCAAGTTCGCAAAGGGTTTTAAACATTTATTTGGTAGGTTTAAAACCTTTAGCGAACTTGACTGTTCTCATTTTTTAAATGTGTAGCAGTTCCCTGTTTTTTGCAAAGGGAAAACTGTTTTCCAAATTTACTGAACTGTAGAGTGTAGATCCGGGCCTCCAGGTGGATTTTTTTTAAAATGCATTTGGGAAGTCCCGTTAACTGCACATCAATTAATGCATGGCATGGTTGATGTCCCAAGACTGTGGTCCCTTAATTTCCTATACTGCCCTGTAATAGAAATTTATTACACATACATGAAGTAGGCGGAGGCCTCTGATTTCTTCCTAGCCCAGACCCTCCAAGATGGGCTAATCCAGCCCTTAACATAAGTCTTCAGTATCTATTTAAATCGGCCCGCGAAATCAATATCAGTCATCATAGCACTTGATCAGATGTGACTGTCAAACTGACCCAGTAAAAAGCGTCTCTAGACTAAGACTGAATGGATCAGAAAAAAAATACAGCATAATGATGGTGATACTTATCACTGTACGCTGAGAATTCTCAAAAACTACAAGATTATAACAATAGATGCTAACATATTCGAGGTAACTAAAGAAGTAGCAAAGTTTTCGTGCAAGAGCTTTATGCAAGACCTGTATGACAACAGGCAACTAAAATACAGCAATAGTTTATACTTTTTTTCCCGTACATTCACGTTTGAGAGGGAGTTGTGGGGTATAAAATTTTAAGCCACAGTTTTCAGTGGGATATTATAAGTTCAATTTTATACCCCTATCTTCCAGTCAAACGTAAATGTGGTCACGTGACTTTTAGTTTAACCAACTAAGACTTCCCTATAACAAGTATGTGTTACATATATACGTACACTGTTAGTATGGAGCTATCGCATTAAGACACTCTTTAAAAGAAATATTTTGGCCTCCGCAACATGAACTTCGTTATTTACTGACGTTGAAGGGAGGTAGTGTGATCTTGTAGGATAAAGAATGTTGGGACCTGCGAGAAATCGGTTTAGCTGTTGCTGGCAGCTTTAACTTTACTCTGACGGAATACAGTAGTCGACAGGCTCTACAAGTGGTTTCCTAGACTGTCGGAAAAAACAATCAATCATATTGGATCACATTTTGCGTGTAAAACCGCTTTAATAATCCTGGAGATCGATGAACATCAGTTCTGACCGGTCATCTGTAGGAAAATTGGAATTATACTACCGATGCTTGGAGGGACATAACGTGTCCGCAATATTTTTTCCAGCAATTGTCTCAACACCACAGTGTCATTAATGTTAACTGTGTACTGAAATGCTAATCAGATACACCTTAATCATTACCAACTATGTGTGGTGAACTATGTGTGTGGTGGCCTTAACAGCTTGCAAGTGGTCATCTAATGACAACTGTAATTTGTGTACACTATTTTGCTGCCTCAACTCTTTAACTTGGCGTATACTTAGGGCGAGGCACCATGGGACTACCATAATAGTGAAAAAGTCACTGTACTTGCCCTCTAAGATAGTGAGCGATCACCTCGGACGGCCAGTATAAATGCACATCTCCGATGGACAATATGAGGTTATCAATCAGCTCTAGAAAGATATTTGGCCATTCTTCCACGAGTTCAATATCTAGCTCTGCAACCGTTGTGCTGGTCTGGTTACAATGCGTCTGCCAAGTGCATATCATTCATTATCAATTGAGTTTAAGGCCAGTGAACAAGTTGCCCAATCCATTCGTTCAATTCCCTCAGTTTCAAGCACGTTGTCCGCCTGTGCAGCTCTGTGGGGATAAGCGTTATCGTCTAAGAATCTCGTCTCTATACCTCTGGGCAGTCAAAGCGCCATTCTGGACGACACAGAGGTCCGTAAGTCCGCCAATACTCATTCCTGCCCACACCATAGGTTATGATATAGTGTTTCCTGCACATAAGTAAGATTGTTCCACGTTCTATCAAGAACCTGATGTTCCTCCGCCCAGTTTCAGCGGGCTCTACGGTGTCGTGGTTTTAATGGAACACACACCATAGGCCTCCGTGCGTTGAGGTCACATTAGCGTAGGCAATTTCGGACTGTCTGTTGAAGTCACGTTGTTCTCGAATTGCACTACCTGCTCACTATGCTATCTGAACCCAACTGTAATTCTTTTGGTAAAGTAAACATACATCAACACGAACCCCCTCTATAGCAACATTCTGTTATTACCACAATCTCGGTTGCCGTAATGTTGTCTCCACTTCGTAGAAACGACAGAAAAACGTCGAAACATTGTAGTTCACTCTGTCGATGACAATACTTCGGAAGGTATCTCAACTAAGCCCCTAATTGTTTTGACCATTGTTTTAGGAAGCAGCATGGACTGCTATAAAAGTAAGATACCAGTCGCGACACTCACTGGCGTAAAATCTGTTACCGCCTGATAGCTAACACGACACTAGCGCTCCAAGCGGTGAGCAAGGAGCCGCCTGTTAATGTCATATATATCGTATGAATAACACTATTCTCGCACCCTTTTCTATGTAATTCACGATACGATTGTTTTATTTTAGATACAAAGGTTTGCCTAATATCTGACGAAACGGATGATGCATAAATAGTAACGGAAATAAAACAGATGAATGAAACGATGAAAGCTAGAACCTACTCAACGCGGAAACACGTGCCTCCGAATATTTTTGCAGCTTCCCCCATTGAAACGGAAATAATGTAAGCCTAAGAAGTGTACCGTGTAGCTCCAAAGTAAACGCGTATGGCACGCACGAAATTTCTTTTAATTTCCTTTGGTGTTTTAAAATGTTCAAATGTTTGTAAATCTTATGGGACTTAACTACGGGGTCATCAGTCCCTAAACTTACAAACTACTTATGAACTACTTGCGAACTAGGACGGCACAAATATCCAAGTCCGAGGGGGGATTCGAACCCCCGACCGTAGTGGCCGTGAAGACCGTGACTGAAGCGCCTAGACCGTGACTGAAGCGCCTCAGTCCCCTCGGCCACCGCGGCCGGCTTGGTGTTTTAGTTCTTAGAACAACTGTTAGCAAAACTACGACTTTCGTCTTTCTTATTGTTCTGTGTCGGGCGAGATGCTTCCAACTAACGTATGAAATACGTAGAAAATTTGTTTAGAGTTGAAAGTTTACGAACTGCCTTCCTAGGTTTACGTGCATATTTCCGGAAAAAAGGATGTGTATCACCACTGACGCCCAGATTTGAGTTTGGTGTTAATATTTTCTACAAATATTGGGTATTTGCCTATTTCCGTAGATGTTTTTCATCTTATTTTCAGAAATTTCAATTTTTTACTAAATTATAACGTTTCAGAGTTTTGCAGCATAATCTTCAGAATGTTGCTTTATATCTTAGGCCTATCATACGCTTTTTTCTGTATCTTTGGACATCCAGACTGCAGTACATAGTTGCCTATATACACTATGAGCTATTTTCTACTTCTAAAATGGTCAAACAAACACCATTATATATAAAATATGCAATTTTCATGTGAATCGCGACGGAAAATTTTCAGCAGAATGATTGTTACGTACCTCTCTGTGATCTTAAGAAATTTGGAAACAGACAAATGAGATATATTTTCTTGTTGTTGCTACATTTTATTGCGCTACAAGCGTTCCCCGTCCCGGAAAGCACTGCGAAAACGAATATAAGCTACGAGTAATCAGACGTACAACGCACGAAATACCGCCAACTCAGTAGTGTCCGCTGCTGACCGCTTGGTGCGCTGCTGACGCGACGGGCAGCAAAAATTCGCTCGAGTGTCGTGACTGGCATGCTAGACTGCGGCTACAACAGAACTTTTGATTCAATTCCCAAGCCTGTAGAAACGGTATAACCAGCAATGATAGCAACACTCAATACCGATTTAAACATCTTCCTCACTTCAGATGGGGCTGTATTTTCGATCACGTGATCTTTGTACAAAGTGTTCTCCCCACAAAATAAATTTCAACGTGCTGCATTTTCAATGCCCAGCAGTGCACTACAGTCCAAAAGTTCACTCCTGCCTTACAACAGGACTGCTACATTTTGAATTTGAAAAGATGGTCACAATCTTTGCGATACTAGTAGTTAATAGATGTAACGAACCTGCACGTGCATTCTATATCGCGACTCATTTTCGGGACAATCTCGTTCTGACACGAAACGAGCGGCCAACGACGCTGCTACCTCTGGAGGGAATGCAGCGGAGCGAAGCGGCCAGAAGAAAATCTTACCGGTTACGAAAGTAGCACAGCGACCGTCTACTGCGCACTGCTGTAGTGGCCGCCGAGAACCGGTCCAGCGCGATTCTCTGGACAAGCAATGCAAAAAGTTGGCGTCGCAGATGTATGCACTCAGCCATCGTGCTGCGCTTCCAAATCATCAGAAACGCACTAAAGTTAGCTGTCATCTCAGGATTGCTTTAAAATGGAGATGGGGGTAGTAGTTACTCTATCAGTCTAACGGAAACGCTCCTTAAAGAGATGGTGCATCAAGTGAACTATATCAGTGGCTCGTAATCTGTTTTTAACCAGGCACCACTGTTTTCGCCCACTTTAGTTACGGTAGGAGAAAATTCTCTACAACTTAGCTCCCTTATGCTTTTTTCATATCTCGTATAGTTTGAGACATATTTGCAAAAATGACGGAGATTTGACACCCTCCACTGAATTAACGAAAACCAGCCGTTCGGAGATGTCACGTGACATTCCTCGCCCAAAACTCTCTCTGGCATACGCCATCTTGCGTTGCGTATTTGATGATTTTCTTATTGTAACTTACACGTTGTCATTTCAAAGAAATGGGGCACTGAAGAATTAACAAAAACACATCGTTCTTCGTACGATAAATGATAATCTAGTGTCTACCAATGCCATATTTGCATCAGTTAACAACGGCCATCAATAGTAAGAGATTAAAGGACTCTTCTTTTGATTGAAAGGCGTAGCGTAGTGGGCAAGGCATTGGACTATGACGCTAAAGGTCGGTGGTTCGGAACCCGCCACTACCTAAAATCTTTTTCCCTAAAAGGGTTTCAGACACACTTATTAATTTTTTATTATTTGAATTATTATTTTGGTCCAAAATGTTTGCAAAAACTTATAAAACTACAAATCTAAAGTGGGCCGTAAACACGTCAGTGCGATTTTTTCTTTGTTATAAGCAAGGACCAAAAACCAACTGCATCAATCTAACAAACTTTAAACATAACATTTAATATTTTTTTCAGTATTTCAAACATGACTGCGCCGCAGCAACGGTTACAGGATAGCAAATTAATGATCAGCCATCAGGGTTGTAGCCTTTCCCCAATGTTGTTCAATCTGTACATTGAGAAAACTGAAGGAATGCGCAAGGAGAAGTTTGGAGAGGGAATTAAAAGTTCCGGGAGAGGGGATAGAAACCCTGCGGTTTGCTGACGACATAGTAATTGTCAGAGACAGCAAAAGACCTGAAGGAACAATTAAATAGAATGGATAGTGTCTTGAAAGAAAGGTATAAGATGAACATTAACAAGAAAAATACGAGGGTAATGGAGTGTAGTGTCAGAAAAACAGGCGATGCTGAAGATTAGATAATGAGATGATAAAAGTATTAGATGAGTTTTATTTCGGTAGCAAGATAACTTCTGATGGCCGAAGTAAAGAAGATATAAAGTGCAGAATGGCTATGGAAAGAAAAGCGTTTCTGAAGAAGCGAAATTTATTGACATCCAATATTAGTTTAAATGTTAGGAAGTCCTTTCTGAAAGCATTTGTCTGGAGCGAAGCATTGCATGGGGAAACGTCGACAATACGGAGTAAAGACAAAAAGATGATAGAAGCTTTCGAAATACAGACGAATGATGAAGATTAAATGGGTAGATCAAGTAACTAAAGCGGAGGTCCTGAACAGAATTGAGGAGGAAAGGAGTTTCTGGCATATCCTGACTAAGAAAAGAGAGGGGTTGGTGGAACGCATTCTGAGAGACCAAGGAATCGCCAACTTAGCATTAGAAGGAAGTGTGTGGGATAAAAATCTTAGAGGTATACCGACGGTCGAATACAGTAAGCAGATTCAAAAGGACGTAGGTTGCCTTAAGTATTCTCAGATGAAGAGACTTGCACAGGGCAGGGAAGCGTGGAGAGCTGCATCAAACCAGTCCACGGACTGTAGACCACAACGACAACAATCAGCCAACAAGTTGCAACAATAATAATCTTAGTCCAAGGTTCCGACGGATATAAACCAATCTTCTTCAGAAATACAAATATGACCTAAAGGCAATGTGACGGCATGATCATGAGTTTGTAATTTATGCTGTCAACTTATGTTTATGTCACACTTATATTTTCGAAGACGACGGGTTTATACCCGTCGAAACCTTGATCAGAGTATCTTAAACCGTTATTGTTGCAACTGGTTGGCTCATTACTGGGTGGACCATACTGCCAAGGTCATCAGTTCCCCGGTGAGCAGGGGGAGGAGTGAGGATAGGAAAGGAGGGAAAGGGAAGGGAAACGAAATGCAGTGCAGGAAGGAGAGAGAAAAACTGCGTATGTCGAGGCCCCATCCTCGTCACGCACATACTCACGAAAGAACCGCGAGCCCCTGGGGGAGGGGATGATTATCAATTTGCTAACTTTTAATATATTCGTTAAACACTGAAGTAGTATGTATTGACATTACTAGTGTAACAGAAACTTTTACCAGGAAAATAAGATCGGTTAGCAGCAATGTGATTTTAGACGTCTTCATGTTCGGTAATAGCGATATTATTCTTGCTCAAAGTTCCACGCACTTCATCTCTTACTTTTAATCAACTCCCGGATTTGTTTTTAAACAGGAAATAATCCTAAGATAACGGGAGGTGTGTGTGTGTGTGTGTGTGTTTGTTTTTTTTTTTTTTTTACAAACAAACTGCCCAGGAGGATAAATTCATAATGCGTCCACAGCTTTAGCCAGTGATGGGGAAGGGCATTGGCCATGCCCTTTGAAAAGAACCAACCCGGCATTTGCCAGGTGTGACTTAGGAAAATCATTGAATATATATAAATCAGGATGCCCGTCCTCCGGAATTCGAGTCCGTTGTTTCACCACGACTGCCCCACCTATCTCAGAGAAACAACAAAACAGCCAATGATTTGTGACCATTTCTACGAAATAATTATACAGCAGTGACAATTACTTGGAACTGAGCCATTTTATGTAGATGATTATTAAATGCCGAGAAAAATCCGTTATTAGATTTTCATAGCGCAGAAATGTTAACACACGTGGGAATACTTTGTTCTTGACAGCATTACGTGAGGCATATCTCCCTGGACAGACAACCTCCTTATGCAGAAAAGGAGTAGAAATGGTCCATAGGGGTGAAGTTACGTTCCCTCACTTGGCGCATCCCTGTAGGAACTGGCATGTCCTCTCACAGACACGCCACAAAGGAACTGTGCAGGGCTTTTGTTTGGACAGCTTGCTGGATCAGCTGAAGAAGAAAAGTCCAGAGGTTCATTGTAGTGGTCACAGACCAGTTTTCGCTAAATGCCCCAGAAGCTGCGTAACGGACATTTTCAAACGGTGACTTCGCCCGAGGGACTGGTGGAAAGAAGATGGACGTAAACTGATTGTATTTTATTTCTACATACTAATTAGGTAGTGTAATCGTGGAAACCACTCCAAAGGATAAACAATCGACAGATAAGTAACTTCTAGGGTCTACAAGTACAACAGAAAACCAGTCAGCGTCCTGTTCCGCTCACATGAAGTATGTAGTTTACAATAGAAATGCAGAGACTGGCAACAGCAACTAGCAAAGAACAAAGTATTATCAATTTAAGGAACGAGTAAATCTACAATGCGCACCAATCGTGGACAATAATATGCCTCGGCTAGCAGACGACAATGCCAGTGTGGAAGCAATCGCCCGAACACTGAACGGAAATAGAGGGACAGTTGCTAACGTGATGGACAATGAACACGGCTCACCACTACAAATGTATGCTGCAAGTAGGGAATTTGGATTGGAGGGGAAGTGTGTCCGGATGCCCAATACGGTTAAGGCAACCGCTCACGAGAAGCAGGAAATCCAGGTCCGGGACCGATTTTCATCGCGATGGAAGAGCCCCAAGTCAGAAATTCTTGTTCATATCATGAAATGCTGATCCTCCTCAACGCAAAAACTATTACATCGCTCAATACTGAACACTGAAATGCATTTCACAAGTAACTTAAACTAATTTAGGTAGGAAGGAACGAAGGAGTAAAAGTACCATCGACATCATGTTGAAGGTCGGTGTGGTGTCTAGTAAAGTACAGCAATTACCTGTACGAATGCAGAAAGAGATTGCAGGGAAACCCTGGAAAATGTACATTAGGATGGCAGAATGGCCAGTGGAACGTTTTTTTATTAATGAAGATATAGGTCCAGAGTGCCACCTAGCTCAACAGAACAGCAATGATGACGTAAATGATGCTTTCCGAAAGCAAGCTAGTGTTATCCATCCAGTCGAGATCCAGAGGGCAGTACGTACAGGCTCCCAGATAGATACCGTGTTTCTAGACTTCTGCAAGGCTTCAATACAGTTCCGCACCATCGCCTGATAAACAACGTAAGAGTATATGGAATATCAGAACACCTACGAGACTGGATTGAAGAAGAGTTTCTAGCTAACACACAGCAACATGTCATTCTCAACGGAAAGAAATCTTCCGTCGAGACAGCGATTTCTGGCGTACCCCAGTCGAGTGTTATTAGGACCGATGCTTTTCGCAATACGTAAAATGAATAGCGAAGTGCAAGACGATCTGTAGCGTATGGACACGTGATGCAGAGAATCGGAATTGAATCTCAACATGAAGTGTAAAGTGCTGTGATTACATGGAAAGAATATATATGGAAAGTATATAATTGCGCGATGGTAGGATGAACACTGGAAGCAGTTACTTCCATAAAATATCTGGGAGCAGACACAAAGAGCGCTTTGAAATGGAACGACCAATTAAAAATAATCGTGGGTAAGGCAGATGTCAGAAAAATTGGTCTGAAGAATCCTCAGGAAGTGCGTCGACAAAGGAAATAGGTTCCTTCAACGTTTTAGTACTGCTCAGCAATGTGGGAGCTGTTCCAGTTAGGTTTGATAGAAGAGATAGAAATCCAAGGAAATAGGTTCCTTCGAAGTTTTAGTAATGCTCAGCAGTGCGGGAGCCGTTCAGTTACGGTTGATAGAAGACATAGATAGAGGGCAACACGCTCCTTTACGGGCTCATTTGGTAAGCGAGAAGGCGTCACACAGATAATTAGTAAACTCCAGGGGACAGACGGTGAAAACAGAGGCGTGCTGTGTCGCGATGCGGGCTTCTGTCAACATTCCAAGGGCATACGTTTCTGGAAGAGTCAAGTAATATGTTGCTTCAACCTACGTGCAACTCGCTAAGCGACCACAAGGATAAAATTAGAGAGAACGGAGCCCACAGGGAGGCATAACAGCAATCGGATTTTTTAAAAAAAATTTATTTTATTTATGTATTTATTTTCGCCTTTCCCCAAGGAGGAGGAAGTCAAAATGGTACACAAAGTACTCTCCGCCACTCACAAAAAATGTTCATATGTTTGTTAAGCTTATGGGACTTACTGCGGGGACGTCAATCCCTAAACTTACAAACTGCTTACGAACTAACTTATACTAAAGACAACACAAACATCCATGTCCGATGGAGGATCGAACCCCCGATGGGAACGGTCCTCCCGCATCGGAGCATATTGTCTCTATGCGCTCGGCCTCTCACACTGAGGTGGCTTGCCGAGTATGGGTGGACTAAAGTCACATCGCGAGAGGTTCGCTGACGAGCAGCTGGGGACAAGCAAAATGGGAGGATGTGTTTTGTAAGCATGCGCATATCGAGTAGAGCGGCAGCAGACAGTATGTATTCGGTACTGAGTAACGAATACTTTGGCAGATACTAAGTACTGAATCGTTACTCATAAATACATTTCGTTATTCCCATCTACCATACCGATACGAACTCAATAACTACTGAAAATGCATATTTTCTGTGATACTATTTATTATGGAACGAATAATTTGTATCGACTTCGTTGACGAACTTTACTGGTTATTTTTATTTTTAAACATCCTTCTTGGTCTGCATATGCAGGTTAATCCTCGATGTTCTAACGTCCACTTTTAACGCAGACATACGTTTTATTGTATTTTTTACCTGTAATAGTTTTAGTTCAATGGTTAATTAAAGTTTTTGAACATGATAAAGTTTTGTAAAAAGTACTCAAAAGTTACTATCAAGTTCCATTCATAATGGTATTATCGTAATTGTTGATGTCATATAATACAGTACAACAGTGCCACTGCTGGCAAGTGCAGTGCTACTACTATGATCGGTTACACTGGCATTAGTCACGAAATATTCCGATCGATTCTGACATTCCAAGCCTCTAAGAAAAGCGCACGAACAGTATTTAAAATGAAGGTCGCTGAGTTTGACCATACTGTATGAAAGTTGCATTTTAATCACGAGGGAAATGGGCTGAACTGATCCGTTTCGTCAGTAGTGTAACTGCCTCAAAAAGCATCTACGTGGCAAATTTAAATGCTGAAGTAATATTAACAGTAACAATTTTTTATTTTTCACGACGTAGCGGCCGAATTTCTGGGTGGTACCGGTAACGAGAGTAACGTGTAACGACGCGTTTGTAATGAGTACTGTTTCTTTTAGTAACGGATACACAAACCTCAGCCATGTCATTGTTGCGTCTATGCCAGCTGAAGAGCCTACATGTTTCTATCCACAAGGCGCGGAGACAGCCTCTAGACATTTCGTCTCTAGCCCTCCATCGGGCGCAGTCTGTGTCTTACAGGCCAGCAAAACACATTGTTCATCCCCGTGCTTAACAATGGTGGTCTAGCAGCCTGCCTCTCCGTTTAGTCGCATAACTTTGGGAACCTCACATAATGCCGATCCACAGTCTGCCATCGGCTTTCACATGGTTCACGGGGAACTCCCTTGGCCTCACAGGCCATCTGAACCCATTGCGTCATAATTTTGAAGGTGTTTTTTTTTTTCATGATATTTTAATTGTAATTGTTAATTTCACCCAAACTAAGTCTGTTTTCTGTGAGTTTCGTCATTACCTTGTAATGGCTGATTCAGCCTGATTCTGTTCCAGCTTCAGTTTTTCTTTCCATACGTTATCACATCCATATTTCCTGATGAAATGTCCAGGAAATTACATGATCTCTCTAAGCCCAATGATGTTGCGGAAATAATGCGCCGCTTCGAGGATGATCCAGTCTCGCGTCGAAGATTTAGGTGACGAGAGTGACATCCACTATTGGAATGTAATAGGAGAAGGCAAAGAGGACAAAGATCTTAGAAAAGAGAAGACGATGAAGTCTGCTAAGAAACCACCTACTTTTCATAGGGTAATGAGTCCCTACATCATTACAAAACATCCAGATGTAAACGATGATGCTACAAATGCCGCCACCATATTTCAAAATCTTCCACCATCAACTAATTGGACAACTATCCCGCGAAGTGTGAATACAAGTGGAATGTCGATGCAGCTGCAGATTCGAATGAAAAGATTTTCTACCTCACAAGGAACGTGAAGAATCCCTAACATTACCTCCCATATGGTGGGAGTGTCGACCATGCAAGGCTGAAACAAGATATAGTAGGATGAAGAATTAAGAATGTTCAGCTTTTCATCAACCAATCTGCTTGAGCCACGTAAAAGTTGTGTGCCAAACCTGTATATCAGCTGTTGATTTGGGAGCCTCAGCATCGGATTTTTGGCGGCAGAGGTGGCGAGACAAGGTGATTCCACGTCAGAATACACTGCTTAATGGCTTTTAAAAATAATTTTATTTTATGGATGCCTGTTCAACCAATTTTGAATACTGTGTGTGGGAAATTGGCAATTTTTGTTAGTTTAGTTTAAAGTGTATTCTGTTCAATAAATCCATTCCTTTGATTTGAATTTGCTGTAACTGCTCCTTTTAGATCCTCTTAAAGACTATTCAATATGCGTTTTGAATATAATATGACGGAGCTAATCCGCAAAATACGTGGGTGACCTCTCAGGTCACGTGCGCCAGATTTTGTTTCATCTGGAGGTGCGCCCGATGGAGAGTTAAAAAGCATTTTTTGTGAACTACAGCTGCTTCACGTATGACACAACCAAAGTCGCAATTTATCACACTGTCTAAAAAGGGAAAAGAGAGAGAGACAGAGAGACTAAATGTAATTACTGTACGCAGTTCTCGTGTTATGAAGCACTAAATCTTTTCAGCGTCATTGCCATTTACGTTTGCAGTACGCTGGGTAATGCTTTTCTAAGCCAAGTAGTGTAAACGTCGATAGCACAGGCGTCCGCCGCCCCCTCCCCCATAATCTGGTGTATGGAGTTTTTATTCATTTTAGTGAGGAAAACTCGGATACAATTCGAGAAGTGACTTTCAGTGGTTCCGCTGAACACTTCATTCAGCTAATTGTAGCACCACATGGCTAGTGGCACAAGCACGCAACTGACCAACTCATTCATTTAAAAATTCCCTTTTGGCTTGCTTCACCTCACCCCAGGAAAATTTCTGCGGTCGGCCAATGTTCGATGAGTACCCTATTTAACTTAAAAGTGGGCTGAATGCTACAGTTCGAATGTTTCGATTACCTGTATTGACGATAACCAATAAGCGTCCCATTGGGTACAGAACATACACAACTGGCCGTAAGTTAATCATAACTCAAAGTACCACAACCACCGCTGTGGTATTATTTCAGTCAGCGTTTTAAACGTGGATTCTGCACGAATCGAATGTGTAAACAGGATGGTAGTTTTGAAAACTGCGATGTCTGTCAAGATTGAGTTCAGTTCGGCACAATTAGTCCAGCAATAAGCACCCAAGGCAATTACGATACGGTCTAATTAATAACCCACAACTGAACTTTCAACAACCTGTACATGTTACATGCACCTTGTCTGCCGTATGTAAGAACTGGAGCAGGCAGCTACCTACACGTAAGTAATACTTAAATGCTTTGGCGTCCAGTTTGGTGTTATCTCACTGGTTTTATCGGTATCCTTAAATGATGAATTACAGTCAACAACTACTTAGGCACTTGTGGTGACCAGTTGCATTCTACGCATAAATAATTTCCGATAACGAGCAAAATTAGCGGCGCACCAGTCACGGTCTGCACGGCCACTACGGTCAGGGGTTCGTATCCCCCTTCGGGCATGGACATTTGTGCCGTCCTTAGTGTTAGCTAGTTCATAAGTAATTTGTAAGTTTAGGGACTGATGACCCCGAAGTTAAGTCCCATAAGCTATACAAACATTTGAACATTTTTTGAGTAAAAATAAAATTACAGCCTCTTCTACCAACAACACCTCTTCATTAGAATAGAAACTAACAACGAAATCCAACCATTTGCGGAACATTTATAGTGACGCTCAAATGATGTAACTCGCAAGGGCGTTCAATGTAATCTGAGAACCATCTAAAACTACCACTGTCACTAGAGAAGGAGTTTTTACGATTTGCTATCAACGTTGATTGCCATTCTCTCTCTCTCTCTCTCTCTCTCTCTCTCTCTCTCTCTCTCTCTCTCTCTCTACACCAATCACATTGTCCATAAGCATAATATTTGTCAATGATATCTGTTTGTTATTACGAAAACCAGTAATCCGCCATAGTTCTAACAGATTTACAGTACTATCATAGAGACAGCAACAAAGCACAGCGCGGATTTTACTACGGTGAAGCCTTTGCCAAGACCATGATGCTTCAATTTGCCCCGATTTATGCTCTTCTTCGATGTAAGTTTCAGGAATACAGAAAACAGTACTTGTTATCCTACCAGGACTGACAAAAATGAAAGTTGGATGATACCTCAGACAGGACCACATTATTTTTACAATTAAAGCGTTGTATATGACTATTTTGCAAGGGAGCTGAAGGCAGTCCAGATGTCTACACTACTACTCTGAAGGTTTGAAAGGGAGACATAATGAGCACACTGAAAATCGACAGTTCGGCTATCTTATTAGGCGGCTAGTTTCTGGAACTCTGAACCAGATTCTTTCTCGAAAATTCGGGTTCTTCGTTCCTGACGCACATTCCCTTATTCTGTCCGAAAATCTCATCTTCATTGGATTCATCATTACTGTGGACTGCAGCTACTCACGAAACGTTCAGTTGAATGGAACCAACAGCCGTAAATTTTTACAAATTCTTTTCTTTGCTACCAATTTTGGTTTCACATTGAAGGCATGCTCATCCCCCCCCCCTCCCCAATAAAAAGTTCCATGTCATTTTACAGTTCTAGGAGCTTACAACTGATGTCATGGATTCGTCCAATTCCTTCAACTGCCACCAACGACACCATTTGTAGGCTACTAGTACTGTCAAAGGCCATGGAAATACTATTTATGGGCTTGGTAACAAAATAAATCATTTGTAAAAATTTACGGCTCTTGGTTACATTCAATTTAACATCAAAGAAAACTCAGGCGAAGCAGCGATTACATGGATTCGTGGAATTTACCTCATCTTTGTTGGATGCTGTCACGCTGCAGCAGCTAAATTTTTGTACAACATTCCTATCACAAAAACCGCTGTATAAATCGAATACGAAACGTAATACTGCAGGACTTCAAGAAAAGAACAACAGTATTGCTAGCCTAGGCGATGGCCGGCCGCGGTGGCCGAGGGGACTGAGGCGCTTCAGTCACGGTCTGCACGGCCACTACGGTCGGGGGTTCGAATCCGCCCTCGGGCATGGATATTTGTGCCGTCCTAGTTCGTAAGTAGTTCATAAGTGGTTTGTAAGTTTAGGGACTGATGACCCCGTAGTTAAGTCCCATAAGATTTACAAACATTTGAACATCCTCCTAGGCGATGGCTGCATCCCCTGATCAGGGGGACAATAAACAACACACCATAGCACAATTAGACGTCATTTTTTTTTTTCGTCTCGTGTGCAGTGACTCATGTTTCGAGAAGTTTCCCCTTCAGCCCCTGAACCAGCTGCCTAAGACACGCACGCAAGCGTCCGAAGTCCAAGTACGACTGTACCCGCGCAAGTGTTTTTCCCAGGTGCGGCAGATAAGAGGAACTCACAAACGACGCAGGCCCACACAATGCTAGACTCTGTCGCGTGTTTGGAGAGACGTTCACGCCGGCGTGGTAAACGTGGCCGGTATGCACAAAGCACTTGGGTCTTGGCTAGCAGCGGCTCCCACAGACCAACAACCACAACGGCACCAGGATACTCTCAACTGCAGAAAAATACGAGATAGTGGATTTTCAAAACTGTGCTGTCAGATAAGGATCCAAAGTCAGAATGTTAAATGCAGAATGGAAGGACATATCTGTTATGCCACTGTTATATAATGAGATAACATAAATGAACCAGAAGTTACACTGTAAGACGAGGGTAAGGCTCTGCATTGTCTTGTAAAATGATACGGAACATAAAAGGTGTACCCTAGAGATAATTTCAATCATACTTTGATAGAGACACGCACTGTACCCTGCGCCACAGTTAGCGGTATGCACTATCCCATCCTACAGAATGGTCCACTTCATCACTTCATACTGTGCCACTGATGATTCGAAGGGTTATTATCTAATGCATGGTGGTGGTCCAGCCCAACATTCGGGCGCATCTGAATTGTGTCATCGCTGATCGATGGATCGGACGAGGCACTCCAGTTACTTGGCCTGTTCTCTCACCGGATCTCAACCGGTGCGATTTCTGGTTATGGAGCCATCAAAAAAATGTATCGTGTATGCAGAGCCAATTCCAGACATGAAGACAATGGAGCAGGGTAAAGTGAGAGTTTAGCACTCGAGTGCCACAGGCTGCTTGAATACGCATCCGTTGAGGCACACTGAAACCATTTTCAATATGTACTGTAAGTAGGTTGCATGGTGCATCGCGTATTACTCGTATCTCGTAGTTTCTGTAAAGTGCGATTGAATAACTAATCTCCAGCAAAGAAACCATGTATTTCCGGATATAAGTTAGTTTTTGTCGCACATCCTCTCTACAATGTCCCCAGAGTTTGTAAAAACACACACACACAATACACGGGGTGTATCAAAAGGATGGTGTAAACTTACACGGTGCCGGCCGCGGTGGCCGAGGGGACTGCGGCGCGTCAAGTATCGGTCTGCACGGTCACTACGGTCGGGGGTTCGAATCCCCCATCGGGCATGGATATTTGTGCCGTCTTTAGTGTTAGGTAGTTCATAAGTAGTTTGTAAGTTTAGGGACTGCTGACCCCGTAGTTAAGTCCCATAACATTTTTGAACTTACACGGTTGAAAGTACACGATAATACAAGCGAAGCTGTCCCAGTGAACATGGGTCAGCAAACGAGCACCTTGAGAGATAATTAGCAATGTATGGTTCTAAGCCGCCAATGCCCTCATTGTATACATCGTCCTAGTTAGTACAAATTAATTTAAAATTCAGACTTTACTGTCAGGTTTTACATCGCATTTAGTTCACATTTCACGTATGGGTTACCTGTTAAAGGATGTGTCCCAAATGTCTTCCTTGCATCTGGATGCAATACTGTGCTCTCTCTGTAATGAATTTTGAATCTTTCGAAAACCTCTGGATCATTTCGGAATTCTTGAAAAGCGTGTACATCTCTCCGCTCCAGTTCTTCAACCCTTTTGACGGGTGTGCTGTAAACTTAGCTTTCGAGGTGACCCCAGACACGAAATTCCAAAGGACTTGGATCAGGTGATCTAACTTCTACATAGACAGCCCAAGCAGACATGCCCGGGAGGGGGATTCGAATCCCCGACGGGGAACGGCCTCGCGCATCGGAGCACAGCGACTCAATGCGCTCGGCCACTCCGCCGCGACCAATCGTTGACATAACCTCGCAGAGGACAGCCATGGATACAATGGAACACGCGCGCATATAGCAACAGCCTGGCAAAGATTTCACGGCCGTCCGGCCGAAATGCCAAGTTTAGTACAGTCACAAATAGACCACTGATTTTAAGGCAAAACACTTGCAGTTCGTTAGATAACAGCATCGAGACAGTCTACGGTTGTGAAGAAAATCTTGACGTCAATACTCTGCTAACATGGTCACACCAGTCTTCAACCTCATCATAAGCTTTAAAACATGTAAAGGAGGGTACAAAGCGCGCAATGTCGTTTTACCCCCTCCTATCGCTACATGTCTGAGTAAAATCCAAATCTGTCGAATTTTATTGATACGCCACTAGAGGAAGATCTAGAAGGTGACTATTATTCAACTCTGTGAAGCGAAACATAATTTAGTTACTATATGTCGTGGTTTTTGCTGAAGATTTGGTAGTATGGAGAGAGAAGGTGAAGAACAGAAGAAACTGAGTAATTGGAAGAACACGTTCAAAAATCTCGAACTAAAGGAAAAAATAACAAAGTAGAAATGTCTATTAACAGGTAACGAACACACACTCATATATTTCTTGGAGGATCCAAAATGTGATTCCCATTACAAGTAGCTAGGAAGTATACACTCGAAAGACACAATTAAGCAGGTAGTACTCAGCAAGACAGGGAAAAACGTCCAAATTTTACCGTCTCTCAAACAATAAAATGCCACAAAAGCAAAATGCAACATATTTCGTACCAATCCTTATATATTGTTTAGATGCGTACCCTGCTAAACGACCAACTCGGGAATTCAGACCACTGAAATGAGATTAATTATAATTACAAATTAAACGGCTAGAATTGACAAAATCAGTAAAGAGATGAATAGGTTCCTGTTATCAGTATCATAAAGAAAGGCTGATTTCAGCGGTTTGGGCACACAATGAGAATGAACAGCGAAAGACCTGCTACACAGGTATTTCAAGCTGAACCTCGCAGGGAGAAGACGTCGGGGAAGATCAAGAAAACATTGGATGGAAACTGTAAGATCAGATGCGGAGGAGAAAGGACAAATGGGAAACTGTACTGCCGCAGAAGACGGCAAGCACTTTTAAGCCATACCCTGTAAACTGGAGTTAGAAAATGATAATGATGATCGCACCATAATGAGTGCTTAAAGGCCGCTACCAAGAAAGATATGCTGGACCAGACGCTACTGCAATATCATATATGAACACGAAAGAACGCTACAATGCAGCCAAGGGTGCTCGGTGGCTTTGTAGCACAAACGGTCACCGTTGTGGCGCAGACACGGATTGGCGGGCAACGCTCTACTTCAGCATTGGCACACATTTCGGGAGCATCCGTATCATCCCGTTATCATCACAGTGAGTGCGCATCGCTTCATCCTCTTCCTCCGCGCTAACCAGCTGTTCCCAGGCGGCAGGAAGAGTGCTTTTCCCTCGCAACAAAAGCGGCTTTCGCCACTGACGAACATCGCGCCCACATGATAACTGGCAAACAATTTTAAACTTTCTGAACTGTTCTTATAACGTTACATATAATAGTCGACAGCTACCCTTAAAATAATAAAACAGTATAACGTAATTGGAACTATTTTAGCTCATATATGAGTTGCTCAGGCGGAACATAATGCTAAGCGTTACTGACTTGTATTTTGTGTTACAGACCAGTCAGCGTCGTCAAAGAGCAGCGGAATATAATACACCAGGAAAAAGTTATTTCTCAACAGATGTCAGGGTGATGCATCGTGGTAAATGCCCTTGGCAACTGTGGGAACAGTAACATGTAAAATGGCTGGTGCTCAGAGGGATTATCGAGTCACATTTGGAAAGTTAGAAAGAAACGGCATGTTCTTAGTGATCGTGGTATCTCTGCGAAGGATCCTGAGTATACTTCCCCATGACTAATTCAGATGAATGCAAAACTGTTGTAGCGAACGTAATGGTAAGTTCTTGAAATTAATAAAATATTATTGAGTGGTTACTGCAGATGACTTTCGTCATTTATGTTGGTCCAACTAATAATACCAAAATAACGATAACAGTAATTTGTTGCTATTCAAGTAATATGAGAAGGAGAATGCATTGGCTAGAATATCTGACAGTGTTATTGTCTCAGTTGGCTCGAAAGCTACAGAAGAACAGATTCAAGTCCTAAAGCTGAAAATTACGCGAGATGACAAGATCTGCACAGCACAGTGATCAAATATTATGAATAAATCAGCCAAGAAGAATCCATTTGTCATCTGCAATATGAGAAAGAGGCAATTCTTTCAAATAAATACACTTAAAAGCGGCATTTGTCTGCAGAAAGACGACTGTTCAAAGTCTGCTATGATTCTAAAGAATTTATGCAGGTGTACGGCGATTTTTGGATATCTATCAACTTCATTCGTCGGCGAAACATTCTCTCGTGACTTTTAGCACAGAGTAATTTTCAGGAAAACGTGTCTTTGATTAAAATACGGCGGATCCAGACCCGTATCATTAGATGAATATACCTCGTTTTCCATGGATTTTTCCTTCTCGTTACATCCAACGTATTTGGTTAATGGACACACCACACAACAGTGTCCTCTAGGGACACTGTGTGAATTTAATGTTTTTTTAGGTGGCACTCTACAGCCGCAATGCATTTGGAACAAATCCCTTCTTGTGCCAAGAGCTGAATAATATTTTTATTTGTTACACTCTAGCGGTTTCGGCAGTTGTTGCCCTCAACAGATTACAATGTTTTCTTAATCTGATGGAGATGACAGCAACAACCGAAACCGCTAGAGTGTAACAAGTAAAAATGTACAGCCCCGGAGACAAGAATGACTCATTTCCCCACTGTGTGAAGTTCTCATACGATCATCTATCACTATATTCCGTTATTAGCGATTTGGGTAACATACTGGTATTTTATTACGTTATGTGTTTCTTGTTCATTTTGTGGCTGCGTGGAAGAATGTATTGTTAAAATCGATCCGGAATAAACTAAATGTTAGAATAAAATTAAATATTCCCATATTCGAAACAAGTGACAATTTCAATCCTCTTTACCTCCAATTCCAACTTTGGCGTTTACCATTTTGCTCCCCCCGAACAGCTTAAATATATGATGTTGGCAGATATTTTGGCTTGTGCGAGTATACAACAGACTGAAAAAATCTTAGCGCGTATTTCAATATGCTGAAACGATTATTATACCTTACACATGTAATTCGTCTCGTATTCGTGTAGGAACATTCATTATCAATAGTTAAGACGGAAATGATTGAAATATTATACTTGAATGTACCAGTTTTTTCGGATTATATATAACTACTTGAATGCAAGGTTACCCATTCTACCTCTAGTAAAAGTTCATTTGAAAGTTCTGTTAACAGTTATAACAGGGAAAATACGTATTAGATGCTAATGACATCAAATGTTCAACACAAATCAGCGACTTCCACCACGCACAACGAATGAAAAATAGCGTCCTACATTAACAACAAGGGTTCGTACTGTCAAGATCGAAAGTGAACTACTTGGGAGCAACAAACCATGCAAAACGTACAGCCAGGTATTCACTGTTAAAAGAATGCACACAGAATTACCCCGTTACACCGACATGATTGCACAGACATGGAGTTTGCTTTGAATTTTTATGGCGCGGACCTCTGAACAATGGTACACCATTTTTCATTCGGTGTTCATGGTGCAAGTTAATAGTTTGTTTGGAAGATTTCTTGACGTCGATTTCGCCAATTTTATTGATTGTAATACTTGTCCATTAGAAGATTGATATCTGCACTTCCCAGCATTCCATATATGATAACATTTTCAAATCAGACTTCCTTAAGTTGTAACTTGCGACATTGCACTCAAGGGATCCTTTTAAGCATAAAATTATACACAGCCAATGATAATGTAATGTTACTTTTTAGTGCAGGTGAATACCAGAGTTCACTGCCTTTGCGAGGAATCCAACGGAATGTGGGGAATAAATAAGACACACACACAAGTAGGAGGCAAAATATGGGAGTTTGTATCGGGCGTGAAACGTGCTCGGATGGCCGAACCGCTCGCAAAAAGAGTGATCCGGATTAGAGTCCCAGTCCGACACAGAGTTTCCTGTGTTGCTGATGTCACAACGACTACAAGAAGCTGAGATGGTAGAAAGAAAAAGAAAATATATATATATATATATATATATATATATATATATATATATGGGCAAGGCAGTCACCAATCCGAGGATTGGTTTGAACTTGGCTGGTGATTGAAGGTGGTATACTGTTGCCTTCCTCCGAACTTCGAACTTAACGTGGATTACGGACCACGGTGCAAATCGGGATTTTTCGCATCATCAACACTGCCAGAGGTGAAAAGTGATATACAAAATTTTGTAACAGAGAGAAGTCGGACTCGCGACCTTTGGATTCAGGGTCTGGTACTACCAGCCAGTCACACAGCTTCAGAAATTAACTTACAATTATTAGATGAAAACATATTTTCTTTCTTTTCTGAAAATTGAAGCCACCAAACGCAAATCTTTCATTCGTATATGACGTGCAGTAATTTGGAAATTTTATTTTACGCTGGAAGGCAGGAAAGACGGAAGAACGGAAGGTTAGGGTTTAACGCCCCACAAACGACGAGGCCATTAGACACGCAGCAAAAACTCCGATGGCGAAGGACGGCAAAGGAAATCGGCCGTGCCCTTTCCAAGGCACTAAAACTGCGTTCACCTCAAGCGATTTCGGGAAGTCAAGGAAAACCTGGTACTTTAATGTCCTTCCTCCCGTGTACGCGCCCAGTATTTTACGTCCCATTCCGATGAAACAAATTCGAGGTTACTTAAGGAAGATCGGATAGCGCATCTTCTCATCATTTTAAAGCATAATCAATATATTAATGTAAGCTTTTATTAAGAGTACATCACTCTGCATTTATTTACTTCGTTATCAATGTGTACCTTCATATGTGATAACATATGTACGTTTTCGTCAAACAACTTAATTTCAAAAACGAGCACAAATTCAGACTATGCAAAGAAAATAATTTGTTTACTATTGGACAGCATATGTTAAGACACCAGCTTTGTTTACATACTGTGGCAGTTAACATGTGATGTTTTACGATATGGAATGGAATCTCTGACCATTGGAGCCATGCAATTTTAGCTATTTTATTTTAACAGTTGTGTGTTTGCATTCAATTCTTCGTTGTAAGACCTCTACAGAACCAACATTGTGAAGCAGTTTCCCCCCGTTATTGACAGTGTCAATATTATCGTAAAGACGTGTAAGTAAAATATACAAATATTCAATGACTGACAATAGTAAATCTTTGTGTTCTATATGAGCAACAGTAACGGTTAAAGCAATATAAAATGTTTTCATTTAAAGTAATTAACTGAATTTTTAAAATACCCTAGAAGGAATAAACGATCGTGGTGCTGAACAAATTTATTACCTGGAAGTTATTCGTAACATATATGTTCGACTTTTGCTGCTTTCGAAATACATGGAGAAAGGAATTATTATTTTTCCCCCCTTAAGAAATAAAGAATTGAGACTTTGGTAAGGACGTAGGCTTTCGCGGTCATTATTGTTAACATCGAAATTCTTCTATTTGCCGCGTCATGATGATATATTCCTACAACGTTTCGGATCCATTACAGCAGCCATCTTCAGGGAATACTGCCTTGTTTCAGTTATTCCTTCCCTTTCTGCTGGCTGTATAAGACAAACACAGGAGGGTAAACAAGTCAGTATTCCCTGAAGAAGGCTCCTGTAACGGATCCGAAACGTTGGAGAAATATATCATGACGCGGAAAATAGCTCAGAAGATTTTCAATTTTAACAATTGAGACAGCGTGTGACAGTCGCCTTCAGCTCTTACTGCAAAACAACGCGGAAACTGCGACGTGTCATTTAGAACAACAAGGGTGAAATCCTTACTGTAGATGTGCTGCTCCACGACAATCCTCGTCTCAAAATCAAATGTTTGTAAATCTATGGGACTTATTTGATTATTAGCCCCTAGCTTTACAAACTACTTAAACACACACACACACACACACACACACACACACAGCAAGAAGTATTCGAACCTCCGACGGCAAGCTACCGCATGCTCTGCAGCTAGGCGCCTTAGGCCGTGTTTATAACCTGCGGTTCCTCCGCCGCGAAGGCATCGCGGCGGTTTGGCAGTGCGCTGTTCCTCATAAGGCAGTGTGGGCCCTGTTTATAAGCGCGGCTGCGCCTAGCACTTCCGCTGCGACGCCAAAATACCAGCGGCTGCACTTCCAAACCGCCGCGGATGTGTGGTGACACAGCGGCGTCTGTTTACACGGCGATTAATGGGGCAGCTCGATGCACGCAGCGGCACCTCGCGACTTTGTCTGGCCGTCAGATGGGAACAGGGTCCTCAAGGTCACTGCGGCTGAACCGCCGCCTGCTGTGTGACAGGCAGTTCCACCGCAAAATCACGGCGGTTTCTCCGCAGCGGAGGAACCGCTGCCTATAAACGCAGCCCGCTCGGCCACTGCACCGCGTCAATCATCGTCTCCATATGGCTCTGTGGTCAGCAACGTTTTACGGAAGTTGGCCTGGAAGCTATTTGAGCATACATTCTTCATCTTGCTTCTAACGATATCTTTTCTTGCATGCCGACCGCGGTGGCAGAGATGACTGAGGCGCTCCAGTCACGGTCAGCACGGCCACTACGGTCGGGGGTTCGAATCCCCCCTCGGGCATGGATATTTGTGCCGTCTTTAGTCTTAGCTAGTTCATAAATAGTTTTTAAGCTTAGGGACTGATGACCCCGTAGTTAAGTCTCATAAGTTGTACAAACATTTATTTGAACATCTGAATTTTCTTGCACTACAAATTCCTGTTCTTCGGCCACTGTCTTGACAACAGACAAACAGCTGCAGGTGACTGTCACACGGTAGTTCTATTAACAGGCTGTAGACTGTCACGATATGTCAAGCGTCTCAGTTCAGTTGGTGACTAGTCGAAAATTCGCTCGAACATTGCGGTGCCTGTTGCCAATAAATATTTTAAAAAATAGAGTACGCCTCTCGTTATTTGTGTGACAGCAAGATCCTGAATGTGGGCTTCGCTGCTCTTGTTCTTATCGGAAGTATTATCTTACTGTAACTGTGTAAAGATCCCTTGCCTAACGCCCACGTCTGAACTGTGAGGCAGCCAGCACTGTTATAACTGCGGCCTGCACCGTGTAAAATCAGTTCCATCATTCACTTGGCATTCACCCCGTTTACATGGGCCCCCAAACCCGGATTTCGTAAACCGATTTCCCAATTCCGCTTTTGGTCATGAAAATACTCCATAATCGATTCTGGAAATACACTTCCGTAAAGCGTTTTTCCAGTCCCACAACCGATTTTCATGCGCATGTAAACTCAACCGTTATTGAAGCGTTCTTGGCTTCTCAGATTGCATTTTATTGCTAAGAATTTTCGGCACTATCGACACAGTGACTTTTCTAATGTGAAATAAAAGTATAAATATGAGAGCGAGCATGAATCAGTATATTTAAGTAAAGAAAAATAGCGATTGTCGTGACTAAATCAGGAACTGAATCACCTGTTTTTCAGCTGCCATATTAAGTGGACTAGGAAATACGATTGAGGCTATGAAATGTAAACACGACAGCGAAAAACGGAAGATGTGTTGCATGTAGACGTAGTGAGTTTCCACAAACGCGATACAACAGCTAGAAGTGAAACTCGTGTTAAACACCAGAAAATCGACGTGACTTGAGCAAGGGCTTTCGGATCTTCTCTACGACGATTTTCACTGATGGAAATACCTTCTAGTTGGTTGCGAAAAAAATGTAAGATAACACGAAACGGACAAGTAAAGTGGACACTGTTTTAATTAGTAATGCAAATATATAATTAAGAGAGATGTGACGCAAGTCTAAAGCAGAGGAAGTAGGATTAAGTCACGCCCCCACTATCCCGTAAAGCAGAGGAAGTAGGATTAAGTCAAGCCCCCACTATCCCGTAAGCGTCCGATTGCGAACAGCGGGCAAACTAAAAAGAGCCCGTGGCCATTATGGTGGCAAACTTCCACACCAAATTTAAATGTGCGTAAGACTCTTGATTAGTGTGTGTATTCATGCGAGTTAAGTCACGAAAACTATGTATCATTTAAATATATAACTATAAAACAGCTTCAGACGCTTTGAATAAACAGTAACTATCGTTTGTGAGTAAATTTATTACGCATACGGTGTTGGTAATCGGCCAACAGCTTTTCTTCGACTTAACTCAACGGAATTATAACATTTAGTTTTAGCGTTATAAGTGCAGCATATGAACGGAATTTATCGTCGGGCACGATTTTCTGTCACTTTCTCAGTATATTCAAAGATGGTGATCACTTTCTCAGTATAATATACGATGGTGAAACTCTTGTACAAACATTAATTTCGGAAGTGTTTCACAACACTTTACTTCTTTGCTTGAGTATCTGCTGTATTCTCCAATATTTAGAAATTTTATAGCTTCAAAAAAAATGAAACAGGGCTGCCAGAAACAGGAAATGTTAAAAATAGACTGTAAAAATGAAATATCCCATCAGATACGTAACTGCAAAATAGAGTCTTACACTGTGAATACAGCAACCAGCCACTACCAATTCTTTTAAGAACACGAAGTATGCCATAATTTTTTCTTAACTAAGTGTATCTAACATTAAGGTATGTAGCACGATATTAGCATTTTTAATGCTGTAAGCCAAATACAGCCACGTGAACTGCTCAAAAGTCAGTAACTGTCGACACTGGATTCAACTTCACAATGCACATCCAGTGTGGCTATGTGTCATTCATATATGGAACTATACACAATTCTGCAAACATCTTTCAGTTGTTATAGCTATATGTAAAGCAGATGACCTGTACATTCTGTTTTACAAGTTGCTAATTTCATAAACAAAAATTCAAACTGCAGTGAGGCAACTGATCTCGAGCCCCCAATAGTCATTTTACACATCATAAAATGAAAGTTTTTGAACTTCCTGTCCACCAATACTGCCGAAAGTAACTCGTCTTTAAGAGCTACCAGTATTGTAAAAGCCTTATGTGTTTCATTTAATTCTGTATTGTCTTTAGAGACAGCCTGTTAAACAAGGGAAACTATCTCTGTAATAGGGCTACTTATATTCCTGAGAAATACAAATACGAAGACAGTATTCTTTCTATTTGTTCCTTTCCTAAATTGGTTTGTTCAATTGAAAGCTGAGCAGCTCTTCACCGTCGTGCTCCACGTACACTGCAACAGTCAAACAGTACGGAAGTGACTATGAATTGCGTATATATACCGCATTAGCTGTATAATATGCGATTTATGTGGTAACAAGACTCGTTTTTATCTGACGCTTGCCACTATCATGGCGGCCGGCCGAAGGTTCAAATTATCCCGCGACAGCAGCGCCGTTAGTGAGTCTAGTTATTTTTTACGAGGTCTTTGCGGTAAGTGGAGAAACCCTGGGAAGGGAAACAGTCGTAGGAAACAGGAACGTTCCAAAACTGCAGACGAGCGCGATCTTGAGCGGCGTTCAAGTGCGTGGGAGCTGTCAACGTGAGAACGGCAGGCGCATGCTGCGTGCCAAGATCACGCGGTCGGCAGCGCCGGGTCGCGTGGAAGGCGGCAAGCGGGCACGTGAGGCCGCAGGCGGTCGATATTCCTTGCCCGGAAGCGACGCGCCCGCACCTGCCTATCGATACGTGGTCGACCAAAGTGTGCCTTAAGGCTAGTTTAGACGACGACACTACGTTTCATGAAACTGCGCTACTGGCCAGTGCGCATGCGCGGCAGGCGCTCGCGAAACTCGTTGGCGAAACTAAACCGTTTCGGCTCCTTCCAACTTAGGCGAAACTGGTTGCGCGTGTTTTTAGGTTAGGTTATAACCAATACATAACAAAACACAACATAAAGCGGGAAACGGAAGAAACAATTCGGTTTTTGAACATATATGTGATGCAAAGGTGTTTGTGGGATTTTAACTATGAAAATTTCTTGAATAAGCAGCGGCGTTTTAGTGCTCTTGAAGCAATTATTCGTGAATTAAATATTGATGGGTTGACGATTAGTGAATTGCAGACTAAAATACATTCAATTCCAAATACCTATGCAAACGGATTATGCCAATTATGGATTTGGGAACACGGTACAGGTACTGTAGAGACGAATATCTACTTGACAAGTAACATAATGCAATTCGTAATTTCAGTTCTTCAGTTCTTCACGCATAACAATATCTTGTTTCTTTATTGCATTACTAATTCTGTTTAAAAGGAACGTAAGCTGCTCTGGTGACATTCTAAGTTGATTAAAATAGCTTTTAGGGTCTTCAATTACAATTTCTTTCAGCAAGGTCACTAAGCAATAGAGCTGACGTCTTTTTCAATCCAGTCACAAACCCAAACACATTTCTTTTTCTTTTTATGTTTAGTCTCATGCAGCGACTTCACACAGAGAAGCAATATCTCCGCCACAACTCTTACAGCTACCAAACTTTCATTCTACGGCCACTACGGCACTCGCAAAACAACTATACTGAAGTGTATACTATTGGCGCCATGTCTACAGACACGCACGAAACCAGTTGCGCGCAAATAATTTCATGAAACGAGTGTCGCAACCTAGTGTCGTCATGTAGACTAGCCTTTAGTACCAACGTGCTAGAATTTCATAGAGTGGCCGACACACGAGTTACAGCGCTCTTTGCGGCAACCTGCGTAAACTCGGCCGCCATATTGGCGGTGGTCAGTACACTTGACAGGAATCTGTCCATCGTATGTTGTTATTGTTGTTGTCGAAAGTGAAGTGCTGTATTTAGTGTATATTGTATTTAGTGTACATTTTCTGTACAATCTTTGATTCTCCAATATGTCTAAAGTGTGCTCAGTATTTAAATACACAAATCGAGATGTTAAAACGACAAATATTTCGAGCAAGAATACCAGTTGTTTGGCCTCTTTAGGTCTCTGTCTGCCTATACACAAACAAAACTCCTGGCTAATGACACATAACGTCCCCAAGAGTGAAGCTTCAGATCACCTATCTTTCAAGTCCTTAGAAGTACACTCCATAAAAAAGGCTCATTTTCTGCATAGCGTCTGTGTGTTTCTCCTGTTGCTGCTGCGGTTGATGAAAGAGTGTCTCATCTGTTGAATAATAAAATAAACACTTTTGAGTGTCTGCGCCTTCTTTAAAAATATTTTCATTTGTTATTGACGATACTTGTTCAAGCATGGTTAACATATAATCATTGCAAAGCTCGGAAAAAATAGTAACAGCCGGTATTTTTCACTTGTCTGTGTTCTGTGTAACAAATATTTACGTGTATCAGCGTGGCAACAACGTAAGTTATTAACGATATGTTACTTCGTTGTAAAATGCTTTTGTGGCAGCTGATGTAGGCGCATTTTTGATTGCGGTATTCTGTTGTTTCTTTCGTCTTTGTACTCAAATTTTGTCAACCAAACTTCACATCCAAACCCTTTAACAGCAATTTTACGAGTATGTGGCCTTAATACGTTTAATAAGCACCAGATAAATGTGGCTTAGACTCTGTGAAAGCAGTTGTTACAACACATTAACAACAGATGCAAATCCGTGATCATGATTGTTCGTCATGACAATTGCCGTTCACTGCATCAGTTTCGCAGCACTTTTAGACTATGAGCTTGTATTATAATTAACACAAATATTTTCAAAGCGGCACTTTCGTTGTTGGATCAAACCTCAGCTAACTGTTATACTTCGAACTGGAAGTGTATAATTGACAGATTCGTTATATTTCATTACCGCATTCAAGAAAATACACTATCTGACTCATCAGTTCGCAGCTTCGATAAAGTATGGACACACCAACGAAACTTCATGTACATCTGCACTCAATAGTCAATCATCATTTCAAACATAAAACTGTGTAAATAGGTAAAATTGTCTAGTGGGTGTGTCATACCAACTGTCAGCCGGTACCCCAAATAACATGGTGGACGCCAGTTCAATTTTCCTCAAACACGGCGGAGCTATTGCCACTCTATGAAATTCAAGCTCGTTGCTTAGTACCCGGCGTTGTTAGTTCACGTCCTACTTCATCGTCTCACTGCCCATCTCCTCTTTTCCCCCTCCCCGCTTCTCTGTCCACATCATCCTCCTCTACCTACCTCCGCCTTCCCCCACCCCACACCTATGTCTATCTGACTTCTCAACCACCCCTGTCTGCCTATCTCCTCGTCGCTCCACTCTGCCCTCCATCTCCCGCACTGTCCGTAAATTTACGAAATCGATATTCTGAAACATTTCGACCGTTCCGGCGGGTTTGAAATAAATTCAACGACAGAGTTAAAAAATTGTGCTGGACCGGGATTCGAACCCGGATTTCCCGCTTCGGGCCAGCGCTCTCCTCTACCCTTTCATTCCCAGTGTTGTTCCTCGACAACAACGTATTAAAAGTTGACATAACCGTATTTTGTGCATCAATCTTTAAGGTTGCATTTTTGTTGTTGAACAACGTGCTTCTAGTACGACATTTTGCCGTTTGGTACGGCGAGCCACTTCCGAAATAATAATCTGTCCATCTTGGAGGTTGTATTGCGTTGCCGTCTGTACGTGGCTGAGAGTGTGAGCATAATTTATCTCCCATTCCATTCTCGAATAACGCGCGGGAAAAAAAGAACACCTGAATCTCTCCGTTCGAGCTAGTTATGAGGTGCATCGGTGTTTGTAGAAGGCGTGAGTAATTATGTCGTAGCTCAGTTAAAGACGACAGTTTGTTTACAAATAGAACCAATTATAGATTAATATTTTGTGTTTAAAAAGTTATCTGCAGCTTCCCTCTGATGCTGAGGTGTAGGTTAGAGGTTTTTTTTTTCCCGCATGTGAGCGCCGAAGGCGCGAATTTTTGAGTTGAGAAATGTGATCGATGGTACATTCTGTAATTTACGAGGATTACAGATTATTTATGATCTACAATACAGAAGTATTAAGATGTTCCGTATACAGGTTTTCCGACATGTTGATGACGTCGTAAAATATTGCCCCAAAGTTGCCCTACCAATTTGTCTCATTATAGAATGAGGCTAATATATATATATATATATATATATATATATATATATATATATATATATATATATATATATATATATATATATTCTTTTTTCCAGGGCGCCACAGGTCCCTTTTTCTGCACACCATGCTGCAATTTATTCGTATTAGTAGGCAAACTTATTATGCAGGATAAATACCTAATTTTTTTTCTATCCTTTGGGAACAGTAGCATTTCTCCTGGACGAAACGTACCCCTAACTACATGTATACAAAATTTCATGATAGGTTGAATACCTAAGGCGTGAAATCGTAACAAACAAACTCAAAATAGAATTTAGAATACTCCTTAGGATAGCACATAAACTATGCAAACTGAACGCCGTCCTCCTCCAGGCCTCAAGAGGCTCATAGGTACCTACTGGACGCTGTTTCATCCCCCGCCCGAAGGCTTCAACAGATGCGGAACGGAGAGGGACGTAATCAAGGCATCACACATCGTGACCGGAGCCAATACTTCTGAGTCAAGCAGCTCCTCATTTGGCCCTCACAAGGGCTGAGTAAACCCAGCTTGCCAACACCGCTTGGAAGATCCTGGCGGTGACCCATGCAAGTGCTAGCCAAATGGACTCTCATTAAACTTTGATATAACCCAGCATACACAGTTTAATACAGTAAAAGGCATGACACCAATAATAAATATAGACTTTGAACAAAAATCTGTAGCCAAGGCACAATTTTATTTTATTATTTTTTTCCTAAGGGTGTTTACATTTACGAAGGATTGAATTGGAAGAAAAACATTTAAGATATCCTGAAACATTTGAGTTCAGCCTCTTATGCTATCAGGTCACTGCAAAATTTAGTGATATACATCTCAGTAAATTAGCTTACTTTGCCTATTTCCGTTCACTGCTTTCGTATGGGATCATATTCTGGGGCAGTTCAACGTTGAGTAAAAACGTATTCATTGCTCAAAAGAGGGCAACCAGAATAATTGCTAGAGCCCACCCTAGATCATCATGCAGACATTTATTTCAGGATCGAAGGATCTTCACTGTAGCTCTACAATATATGTATTCATCACTTATGAAATGTGTTGTTAACAATCCGACCCAATTCAAAAGTAATAGCAGTATACACAGCTACAATACTAGGAGAAAGGGTGATATTCACTATTCAAGGTTAAGTCTAACTTTGGCAGAGAAATGGGTGAATTAGGCTGCCATAAAAGTCTCCGGCCACTTACCAAGTAGCATCAAAAGTCTGACAGATAGCCAACTACTATTTAAAAAGAAATTAAAAGAATTTTTGAACGGCAACTATTTCTACACTTTGGATGAATTTTTAGATAAAACTTAGTAATGTCGCTAAAAAACACAAAAAGCTTAATTTTTAAAAAGATACAAAATCCTTAAAATATTGAGTGTCACGTATAGACACCGTTTTTTTAAACTGACACGTTCCATATCTGTGAATTTAATGTAACAGGAGAAGAGGATGGAGAGACGGTAGAGAAAGATGAAGAGAAGAAGTTGGAGATGACAGAGGAGGAAGTAGGCAGAGGGAGCAGAAGACTGGAACAAAAATAACCGAGCAACGTCGGGTTTCTGTCTAGTAGTTAATAAAGAGGATGAGTTTTCTTTTGATGTTGGTCCATTAGAACGGGAGACAAGATGAAAATTGTGTCACCTGAATGAGTCGTGTTCAGTCCAGTACTGACGCTGTATGAGTGAACGGCCTGGGTAAAATATGAGAGTGAAAACAGGCCTTAAAAGAACAGAATTGTATACCACGAACAAAACGTTGGAACAGTGACGTATGTGGCGTAATGGAAAGTCGCAGTCCAAGGCAGTAAGATGGACCTTAGCCATGCTAATCAATGTACAAGTAACTTCTGGAGGAAAGACGCTGATGAGCGACTACAGCGCGATCTACGCAGTTCCTGTTACAACATTACAGTTATCTCCCAGATTCTTTTAAACACTGCACATTTCTTTGGTCTGTCCTAGCAGGAAATACCCTGTGAAAGTATTAGAATGGTTACGCGAAGAAACAGCTTTTTGATTTTTTACATCATTGGCATGCTTTAGTACTAACAAAAAAATACTAAAATGCACGAAAACAAAATCGTGATAAGCCAAACGTTCTAATTTCTACTCAGCGTCTTTGGCATATTACTGATACCAAAAATACAACTCACGAACATTGAAAAACACACAATTATACCACACTTTGATATAGGCTTAACGTTCAAATGTTTGTAAATCTAATGGACCAAACTGCTATGTCATCAGTCCCTAGACTTACAAACTACTTAAACTAAATTACACTAAGGACAGCTAAACACACACACACTATATACATATATATCCTCTTGCCGCATATGTCTGTCTGCCATCGGTAAACTCAAAAGTACTGAACAAATTTTCATACGGTTTTCAACAACCGTCAGTGTGATTCAAGAGCAAAGCTTAAGGTGCATAAAAGTGGCTGAGTGTGGCGATCAAGTATGTGCGAATTAAGGCAATAAATACTTGTAGTAAAAGCTATACATTCTGTACCGTACACATGAAAGGGTATAAAGAAATGAAACGTCTAAGTTTGACAGGCTATGCCTTGACGTTATTCCACCTGCTAATGGTGAAAACAGGTAGGATAAGGGCCAATGATCTCTATGCAAACTGAATTTATAGCTTTGATCTGAGCATAGAATTGCACCGTGCTTGCACATTCATATGTTTTCCCTTTTACAAACGCCCTTGACTGTATTAATGCACGAAGTTTCTTTCTGTCTTTAGATACTACTACTGTTATTCTCTAGCCACTTTTGGTAGTGGGTCCTTGTACCTTGTCCATTCCTCTTCCAAAGACTGCATATAACTACAGTTAACTACCTTGCTGAGATCATTGTTATATAGCTGTAACTGATTTCCTTGTCCTTAAGCTTCGGAAATCAGGGGCAATTACGTAAGAATGATCTCAAAAGGGAACCAGTTAGTCGAATGTAGTCACTTACAGCCACTAGAAGATGAATGGGCAAGGTACAGCGACATACTACTATAAGTGGCTACAGAATGTCTTCGAACATTAGTCTGTAAAGGCAGGGAGAAGCAGACAGCTTGGTGGAAAGACACAGCCTGTAAAAGGGAAGAGGCGTTTCAAAAATGACTCCACACTGGAACTCAGGCTTACAGAGAAAATTATGTTGCAGAAAGAAACAGAGCCAAACAGATAATTGCAGAATGCAAGCAGAAATCAAGGGAAGATTTTGGAAATCGGTTAGAAATTTTGGGTCAAGCCAAAGGAAAACCATTCTGGGGCATAATTAGCAGTCTACGAAAGGGAGGGAAGATGTTTTGGACATGTCAGGAGAGCTGCTAGTGAATCCTGTGGATAACTTGGCCAGATGGAGGAAATAGGCTAGTTTGAAGCGTTGCTCAATGCAGATGAAACGTTCCATGATGTGTCAGACTTCAAGACTGGGATTGGACTTATAATATCACATTTGAGGAAGTGGAGAGTATGGTTAAAGACTGGGGCAGTTCACTACAGTCGGGGGTTCGAATCCCCCCTCGGGCATGGATATTTGTGCCGTCCTTAGTTGTAAGTAGTTCATAAGTAGTTTGCAAGTTTAGGGACTGATGACCCCGTAGTTAAGTCCCATAGACTCTACAAACATTTGAACATTTTTGAACTGGGGCAGTTGACGTTAAGTCGGAACTCAAAATACAGAGGAATGTCAGGTCTCCAATGACTACACAGGATATTTGAAATGGCGTGGGAATCGGGAAACATTCCGTCTGACTGGACGAAAGTAGTAATAACCAATTTTCAAGCATGGAAAAAGAAACTATTGTAATTACAGATGTATCTCTTTAATTAGCGCTGTGGGCAAAATATTCTCAGCTTATGGGACTTAACTACGGGGTCATCAGTCCCTAAACTTACAAACTACTTATCAACTACCTTATACTAAGGACGGCACAAATATCCATGCCCGAGGGGGGATTCGAACCCCCGACCGTAGTGGCCGTGCAGATCGTGACTGGAGCGCCTCAGTCCCCTCGGGCACCGCGGCCGGCCATTGTTCTATTTTGGACACCTTGTTATATGGGACCGAAAGCTAGGTGGATACAGGTTACCTTATTAATAAGGTTGAGGTTACGTATATGAAAATAGCAAGGATGAATGCAGGCACTAACACAAGGGGACAAAAAGCAGGAAGGTGTCAATCAAAGAAAAACTGGAAATGAACACAACAGATGAAGCAGAGCGAACAGGCTGAGATGGTGAGGACATATTATACGAAAGGGAGAATTAAGGTTACCTAAAAAAAACTCGTGGGTTCGGTAGTTAAGGTTAAAACGATTCGGGGTAGACCAACGAGGAAGTACTTTGATTCTGTCAAGAATGATTTTGAAGTAACAGGCTTAACTTCAAACGAGTTATTGTTGTTAGCACTGAATTGGAGTTCATGGAGGAATTTTATTAGGTGGATTATGCTCCAGAATGAGTGCCGAACGGCACAATCTGTCTAATGATAGTCTTGATGATGATGATGATGATATGTCACAAAGAATTGCTTGCTTAGTTTGAAATTTTGTCAATAGGCAACGTCACGAGTGCGGAATCGAACCATATATTCTGTCCCTGTTCTAATGTCATTAAGTGTCAGTCGTGTGATTTGTCAAGAAACAATATATGAACATCTATTGCTGGCACGCTCAGACAGTTGAAGTTCAACATGCAGGTAGTACAATGATCAATATGGCAGTTAAAAGGTCGTAAGAAGATGACTACCGAACGAGTCTCATAAAAAAACAAAACTAAGGTAAGAGATATTAGGGCTAGAACAGAGGCATAAAGGCATCCTTGTTCCCCTCGTTATATTCGTAAGTGGAACAGATAACGAAATGACTAGTAGTGGTAAGAAATACCATCCACCACACACTTTACGGTGGATTGCGGAGTGTGGGTAGGAGTATATATAGATGGTGGTCCGACGTGGTCGACTGGAGTAAAATCTAGATGGTTATTATTCCCTAGGTTTTCAAACTACTTAAACCAACTTATGCTAAGGACAACAAATACACCCATGCCCGAGGGAGAACTCGAACCCCCGACGGGCACTCCACCGCAGCTGACTGAAGTAATGAAGAGTATTTCTATTTTCAATTACCCTTGCAGTCCTGTTATCGGGACATGTCCCTTCCCAGTACGTTAAAAATTTTCAAATGTTTGTTAAGCTTAAGGGACAGTCCCTAAACTTACAAACTACTTATGAACTAGCTAACACCAAGGACGGCACAAATATCCATGCCCGAGGGGGGATTCGAACCCCCGACCGTAGTGGCCGTGCATTCCGTGACTGGCGCGCCGCATACCCCTAACTAAGGATAACACATAAATGCCCGATAGTATGATTCGATCCTACGGCGGGAGCGGCAACGAAATCCGTGACATGGGGCCTCATACCACGCGACCATACCCGCGCGACGAGATAGGCTCTAGAACAAAATCGGCGGGTGGCATGTGTGACATCAAGATATACACTGGGCAGATTTTCGCGGGTCGATCTGAATTTTGTCAACAGAACCGCCAATGGCACGAGAAATAATGTCTATTTTTCCCCTTCCTTAATAAATGGCTATCAGCGCAGAGAATTACAAAGAGTGTGCAGCAGATTTCGCAGTTACAAATTTCTGTCTGGCGCATTGAAACGAGCAGCACACTAACACCAATAACAATTTGGGAGACAAACGATTGTGTCACTGGCCAGCCAAGGGTGAATCAAATTACACCGGGTCGGCAGTAAGGTGGAAACTTTATGTTTGTAAAGACGTCCCACTGCGCGTCCTAGCTACCAGCTTTAAGCAGCTCGAGTGAGTTACAGCAGAGAATCTCGCGTCGCTGTGCAGGAAGTGTTAAAACGGGGGAAATGCCCGCTGAAGGGCAGCAAGACGTATACCAGCGCGAGAATACTGCCGCCACAACCGCTCAACATGGCAAGTGAAGGAATGCGAGAACTAGTGGTGAAGGGAGGCGAGAAGTAAACGGCCCACAGCGTCCTGCATTATACAACGGTTACGGTGGCTCTTAAAGCTATGCCACGTGTCTTGCCTGACCAATTTGTACGGCTCTCCTAATCATATCGCGCACATGTGCAAATTGCATTCTCGTACGACGAAGTCATCAACCTGCATGTTGCAACGCTAGGCGCAACTCTGCTGTAGGTAGCGGGCCCATGCGCACAGACCACCTTCTGCACTCTTTGTTTCCATGTGCTCTCACTGGAAGAGCGAGGTCGAGGTACTGTGGCAGGGAGGGGGGGGGGGGGGGGCGGAGGCGCTTCAGGTTTCTGTAAACAGGCCTGTGACAGATGCGCCAGTCATGCTAACTGCCACGCATAATGTTCTGCAGCAACCACACCGCATTCAGATCAACCTTTAATGGTCCAAATTATTATTATTTTTATTATTCCGTATGGGTGATCTAACGACCACACGTCAATTTCAATGCTTCCTCCTTTCCACCCCCCCCCCCCCCCCCCCCCCACGTTTCAGTATTCTTTCATCTTTGCGCTGCATATTTCTCTCCTCACACTATCTCTCATCTTTTTCACTGATGTTTCTTGCCAAATCTTTCTTAACTTCTTCAATCCAAGCTATTGTTGACTTATTGCGCCAAAGATATTTCAAAATCTGTTTCGCAAACCTGTTGCAGTTCATTTGCCATTTCCTTAAAGCACTTCTCCCAAGTATTTAAATTCATTTAGCCTCTATGTGTCAAATATCTGTTTCTAGGATTGCTGGAGCAAATTTTGTGTTTGTGATAATTTTTGTTTTTTGTACAGATATTCTTAACCCAGTTTTGATAGCTGTGTCTTCTAGCAGAGAGATTTCTATTTCCGCATTTGTTAGCTTTTCAGAAAGAATCGTTAAATCATCCGCAAAAGCAAGACCGTGAATTTAAATACTGTTTTTCTTGGTCTTCAATCTTAATGGTGATAGCTTACTTTTTTTTTTCCATTCATTATTTTCTCGACGACGCAGTTGAAAAGAATCTCAATGATATCTCACCCCATTTTTGATTTGTGTGTGAGCTTTTCACGAATAATGTTTGATAGTTCAGATTTTGAGCCAAATTTTCGGATCAAAGTGTTATAGCCTATTTATTTCATTTCAATATAGGTAGTTAGGCCATAGTCACAGTAAATTACATAAAGATTACATGACTAGATACAGTGAAACCGAATTCTCATTATCAAATTTAATGCATACAAATCAAAACAACAAATGCATTACAATAACCTGAACATAAGTAAATTCTATCGTAACCTCTTTACATTGAAATCTACAATCCTACCATGTTTACTTAAACGTAGTTATGCAGTAATGACAAAGAAGAAACACATTAATAGTTGATTGCTACTGATCTTTTATCTATATAGGACACTCAACGCTTAACATAGCGTGTGTTGTTTAAGACAGAAACCCGTCATAGCTGTCTAGTCAATAACATTTCGTATATAACAAAGCTGACGTGAAGAAACACACGTCTTTATCAGTCTTAGCGAATCTGTGAATCTTTATCTTTCGCTGCTTAACTACATTAAAGTAAACATGATACGATTCCAAAATAGTTTTCAATGACAAAGAGATAATGTATTTTACTTGTTGTTGTTGTCTTCAGTCCGGAGACTGGTTTGATGCAATTCTCTACCCTACTCTGTCCTGTGCGAGCCTCTTGATCTTCGGATAAGAACGGTAATTCACGTGCATTTGAACCTGCTTATTGTATTTGTCTCTTGGTTTCCCCTCTGAGATTTTTGCTCTCACCCCCCTCCACACACCACTTACCTCCAATACTAAACTGACGATTCCTTTATGTCTTAGTATGTGCCCTTACAATCCACTCCTGCTTTTAGTCAAGTTATGCCAGAAATTCCTTTTCTCTCAATTCTGTTCAGTTCTTCGTCATTAGTTCCCCTATCTACCCACCTAATCTGTAGCATTCTTCTGTAGCACCACATTTCGAAAGCTTCTATCCTACTCTTGTCTGAACTATTAATCGTCCACGTTTCACAGCCGTACAAGGGCTACACTCTCCATAAATGCCTTGAGAGAAGACGTCCTACCACTTAATATTTGACGTTAACTAATTTCTCTCTTTCGAAATGCTCTTCTTCCCATTGTCATTCTGCACTTAATATCAACTGTACTGTGACTATCGTAAGTTTTTCTACTGTCCAAGTAACAAAACTCAACTCCCACCTTTATTGCCTTGTTATCTGCCTAGAAAGCTTAAGGTCCCGGGTTCGGATACCGGCCGCGATATAAATTTCAATCCAATTCTTCTCTTTCAATTCAATGTGTGATGCGTGCCCATTTTTTTATTATTTGATCATCTAATTCAGGTTGCGAAGTTTCAGTTCTGAAGCCACCATCCAGTCCAATAACTTTGGTCGCCACAACCCTATTATCTGAATATGAATATTCCCCTTCCCTACCCCTGGCACTGTTCCAACAACTTGAGGTTCGCAGATGATATTGTTCTATTTGCGAATGACATAGAAGAACTACAAATATTAGTTAACGAACTTGCATTAGCATGCTCTGTAGTTGAGCTAAAAATGAACAGTGATAAGACGAAGATCATGAGCAATATGTGGACTCCTGATGGAAATATATCGGTTGGAAGTACACAACTGCAAAGAGTCGCAGAGTATGTCTCTCTGGGACAACTGATAAACATGAAAGGAGATCAAAAACCAGAAATATTACGATGAATTAAATTGGGCTGGCAAGCTTATGGGAGAGCTTTCGAAATCTAAGATGTCGGTTGAGCTGAAGAGAACAATTTTTGATCAATGTATACTGCCAGTAATAACTTATGGCTGTGAAACATGGACTTTAAATGAGTTTATTGTTAGGAAACTAAAGATCAATGCTGGGATATATATATGAAAAAAGACAGCAGTCGAGATAAGACGAACAACAAAAGTTACCGACATTATGGAAAGGGTGACTATACTAAAATGGCGGTGGGCTGGTCATATTGCTAAAGATGGTAGATGGTCTAGATATGTCCTAGACTGGAGCCCAATTTACCAGAAAAGACCTAGAGGAAGACCACCAGACAGATGGGACAGAGACCTAAGGAAGAAAGCATGACTCATTTGGCAACGGCAAGCTGAAGATCGGAAGAAATGCAAGAAGCTGCTGGTATCATTTGTTACACGCCGACTCAAAAGAGGCCACATCACCAAGTGATAGAACTGGCTGATTATGACGATGATTATGAATATCAAATTGTTTAACAGAAAAATACTTACCAGTAGCATAGTCTAGCACTTCATTTTTGTGTAGCGTTGTCTTTCTGCGAAGAAGTACCACGTATCAGTGGCACCTTTGGGACAAACTCATACAGAGGAGATCCATTCACAGATATCACCAACAAATGTTCCAGTCCTGTATTTAGTATTTGTTGCTTGCTCTGCTAATACGTTTTTTCGCTCCATTTCCGGTTGAATTCTCGCAGATGAATCAACTGACGATGTGTAATAGTGTTTTATAGGATTAAATAAAATACTTACCTTACAATTGACTATGAAACATAAATATATAAATATGAATAAGTCCAACCCGGGAACTGCAACAACTTTAACGACTGTTAAGAACCCGCCTCACGACCCTTGGTTTGCTCTTTACTTACTTTCAAGTTATCCTAATTTAGACGCTCATTTAATTCACATAATATATGAATTCATACATACATTATATTTTATAATGAAGACTTAGCTTCACTGAAACTAGTCTACTATTCTATAAAAGTATGAAAATATTATTTCTATGAGCCACAAAGCGATTCATGATGAATTCGTTCCAAGACACAATGACCTGGTACTTTACCTCAGGCAAGTAACGTTACAAGGTGAAATATGCCTCTAGACTTTCCTGTCGGACATTTCAAATTTCAGAGGAATGCAACGTCAAACGAACTCCCACAACACCACGCCTAGTAAAGAAAGATTGCCGGCCGCGGTGGCCGAGGGGACTAAGGCGCTCCAGTCACGGTCTGCACGGCCACTACGGTCGGGGGTTCGAATCCCCCCTCGGGCATGGATATTTGTGTCGACCTAGTTCGTAAGTAGTTTGTAAGTTTTGGGACTGATGACCCCGTAGTTAAGTCCTATAGACTATACAAACATTTGAGCATTTTTTTTAGTAAAGAAAGACTCAACCTTTGACGACCATCTAATATCACAACTCATATTTAGAATGAACATTCGGGAAACGAAAGTAGAAGATAACTCTTCTGTAAATACTGGAAATAGATCACTTGACACAGTGGCCGCTTAGTATTAAATGATGGGAGTAAGTTTCCATTTCCCCCACTCTTAAACGCCTAGATAGTAAGTCGAAAACTGGCTAGTTGCAGAACATTTGGAAGTGTTTTTCCTATTTCTGTAGAAAATTGTGAAATGTTCTAAGGAAAATCTGTAAGAAAGTGAAGACACATTAACAATTGGCCAGTAGGGAACAACCTAGAAAAATAAATTCATTTGAATATGTAAGAAAGGGTCATGAAAACGTGGACACTCATTAAAGCACCGCTAGGATTTCTGTTCTTGCCATTGAGAGCAACAGAAAAGTAGAAACATTATGAGAGAGAGAGAGAGAGAGAGAGAGAGAGAGAGAGAGAGAGAATGAATTGTTGAGGACGGATAGCTATTAAAGAAAGTTTAGTACAACATAGAGGTGGAAAATTAATTAGTCAAAGGGCTGGTTACTTAAGGATGATGTACTATCAAATTCCGTCGTTATGGAATATCGCCCCAGATTTGTGACAGGATAGGGGATTTCCTGTCAGAGAGGACACAGTTTGTAGTAATCGATGGTAAGGCATCCACTGCTGTTCCTTATTTACATAAACGATTTGGGAGAAAATCTAAGCAGCTCTCTTAAACTGGAAAGAACACGTAGAAAATGTCGTAGGAAAGTCGAACTAGAGACGGTTTTTATTAGCAGAACACTTAAAAGATGCAACAGATCGACTAAAGAGACTACATACACCACGCTTGTCCGTCCTTTATTGCTGCCCAGTGTGGGATCCTTATCAGGTAGGTGGGTTTTGACGGGAGCCATCGAAAGAGTCCAAAGAAGGGACGCCCGTTTTGTGTTGTCACGATTCAGGGGAGAAAGCGTCACGGAAATGATACAGGATCTGGGATGGGAATCATTACAACAACGGCGCTTATCGCTGCGTCGTGGTCTACTAACGAAACTCCAATCGCCAACATTCTCCTCTGAATGCGTGAATATATTGTTGACTGCCACCTACATAGGTAGAAATGATCATCAGAATAAAATACGAGAAATCGGAGCTCGAACGGGGAGATTCAGGTGTTAATTTCTTCCCGCGCGCTATTCGAGAATGGAATGGTAGATGAATAGTATAAAGATGGTTCGACGAACCCTCTGCCAGGCACTTAAATGTGATTTGCAGAGTATACCTTGTAGATGTACAACTACAAAGTTACAAGAGTAATGGTGTTATGGTTAACTACCTTTTCTTCCTTCACAATTGAAATTTTTTTCACTGTGGTTTTGCATCAACAATCCCCGGAAGCTTGGGCTTTGTTACTTCAACTATAGCTATTAAAGAGAACGTGAGACAGCATGACTATGAGGCACGTCTGCGCTTTTAATGTGTGAACGCTGCACTTCCTGCTCTTCTGCCAACGGTCAATGATGAGAGCACGGCTTTGCGGAGGAGGCGCAATAGTTACGGGATGATCATCCCACTTGCACAGACAGAGTAGCTGTTAGCTGCACTTCATGTCTTCGACCTCATGAACTAAAACACGACAGTTTCTTCAGTCCTCTGTCACTACCTCGGTAACACCTAGTACTATCCTGACATGGTGATCTGCCAGCCACACGAGAGAGACGCATCTATACATTAACAACTTAAACATATCCAAGACATGTTACGGATAGTAGGCATTGCACCTAAAGTAATTTGTCGTTAAATTCAGAAAAAAAATTTGTCTTTCATTTCGAAACTTGGGTTAGATCTTGTATCTACTATATAAAAGTAAAGAACAGACTTGCTAAAAAACATTATTTTGCATAAGACGTAGGTCAATACATTACGAAACAAACAAGTTACATTCATTGAATAAGACGGACCAGAAATTAGGATAAACGCATATACAAAAAAATGTTGGTGAACACGTGAATGAGCATATACAAAATACACTTACTATGTTCCATTACTGACTAAGCGCACATTTATTCTGAAAATTAGTTGAGTTACCCGCGTATGTATTTATTCCAACCTAGTAGATCTCTCTCTCTCTCTCTCTCTCTTTCTTTCCCCGCCTCTCCTCCTCCCACCTCTTCCCCACCACTTACCCCCTCCCCTCAGTACACCCTCTGCGCCTATCTCCGTCCAAATGATCGTCCTCCCTACAATGCATCCTCCCCCTCACTGTCCGTCTCCTCTTCGTTCGCTTCTCTGCCCATCCTCCCTTTCCTTCATCTCTCCGTCCTACCCCTCCCCCTCCATCACCCCCCCCCCCGCCCTTCCCCTTCCACTGACACTCGCAGTTACAAATCCCTCATCTGAACATATGGTTGCTGGCTCATAAGCACAAATTATTTCTTTCCAGATAATAGTATGTCTACCCAGTTTTGTCCGCCTTCACATGTCACGAATTTTCATAGATACAGGACAAAATAATATGAAAACCATGTAGTATAATACATATTGTTGCAAGCTGACTACACTGCCTACGTTTGAACACTGACACGCAGAGCACAATGCACCAAGTTGGACGTTGCGTTCTAGCGTATCATATCTTTTTGCTCTGCGCCGGCAGACACAAATGATCGGTGAATTGCGTGATCCCACCAAGGAGTTCAAAATACAGGGAGATGCCCTTACGCTGAAAATGTCACGCCTGCCTCCGCCATATTGCTAAGTTTTGGAGAAGTGTTCGTATTGTCACTTAAAACAGGAATAAAACGTCCGACGGTTTTGCCGTGATGTACAACGTGTTAAAAGAGTGCAAATTATCCTTTAAAAAGTAAGTCTTAAATATATTAGGATGCGTATTTATTGCTATTTATTGAAGAAGGTAGCCTATATTGTTTGAAAGTTCATACTTTGCAGTGACTGTCAGTTCAATGCATTAACAGTAAGAGGATCGACTTAACGCATAGTTTAAACGAAGATGTAGCATTTCCAAAACTGGCCAAGATGGCGGACAGGCTTCAACTGACGTATGTGCTCGGCATAGATAATACCATCTGTTTTATTCTGCGTCTCTCAGACTTCCAAAGAGGCCAACTCAATCCACGCAGTTAGTAAGAGCATCTTTTATGAAACAGCTGCACTGTTTAACGTTTCACTACCAAAAATATCGTTGGTAATGACAGCGTACTCAAAACAAGATTTTTGGCGAAGAGCAATAGTGAGCAAAAACCAGTGACACCGACCGACGAGCAATAAGAACGATCGTGGCCAGGCAACATTAAAAGCCGCGCGGGAGTAGCCGAGCGGTCTGGAGCGTCACGTGGTGGATCGCGCGGCCTCCCGCGTCGGAGGTTCGTATCCTCCCTCGGGCATGGATGTCTGTGTTGTCTTCAGTATAAGTTAGTTCATAAATAGTTTTTAAGTTTAGGGACTAATGACTCCGCAGTTAAGTCCCATAAGCTTTACAAACATTTGAACAACATTAAAACCAATAGGACCAAACGATTGTAAAACTAACACTCACTTGGGTAATACTGTTTCAGTAGAAACAGTACACCTTTAGCATAACATTCACGGAATGCCTGCAGTTGTCAAACCTTTAAAAACGCCAAACTCAGAAATAAGAGGTGCCACGATCATAAAAATAACTGGACACCTGATGAAGTATGTGGTATGGTCTGAAATCATTGTTATTTACACTGGTTCCTACAAACAATCGGGTTTATGTATCGAGAGGCCCAGAGAAAGTTTACGACACGGCATGCCCAGTTGCCTCTATACCAACTGGATGTATAACACTGGTCTCTGAGCATACAATTGCAGCGTGCCTGCACATTCACATGTTTTGCACACGATTTCGCATTGTCCGCCATGTTTAAATTTGGCATACGATTTTCAATTAGTTATTACATAACAAGTAATTTTTAACTTACCTCTTCATTTGAAATTCAAATAAATATGTGGTTAATAGGTTTAATATGGGAGCGGAATTGAAACGTATTTTCTTTTCGTTTTCATTTAATACTTCATAGCGGCCATATTTAAATTTGGCAAGAAACGAAATATCAACATCTATGTTTGGCACGCTCAGACAGCTGAAGTTCAACATCCAGGTAGTATAGAGATCAGTGCGCATGCGTACTTCCTCCATTCAGCCATTGTTCCATCATGATTTCGCCATCTATATCGTGGTATTCAACTGTTTCTATCATTACACTCAATGTTCGGAAAGCATCGATGAATAACATGGATAACATTCCGTTGGAAACCGAAGGCGCTTTGCGAATGTTTTTCGAATAATTGGATGCTTACATCATCTCCTGAAATGTCGTACGATACATTTTATAGCATAATTCAGTGCTACATGTTAATACGGTTTGTAAAATGTGTTGCAAAAAGGTAATGCTCCCTTTAAAGAGGTAAGTCGTTCTTCCCCTCGCACTAGAAGACTCCAAGTCTCCTGCCAGCTCCACATCATCAATGGAGCTTAATTTCCTGAAGATAGTTTAAATAGAACCGAAACTAGTAGAAAAAAATTTTTTTTGCACTTTTGACTGTTGTTTATATACAAATTTAAAATTATTGAAATAACTGCCGTTTTCAGTCACAGAAGTCTTTGAAATCAGAGCTCCATGTCCTACATTGGAGTTTCTTGTGCTGTATCTGCTTTACTTTTCCCCTTAGCAGTTAAGTATTGAAGAAATCTTTGTAAGTCTCGTGTATCTAACATAAATACCAATCATGATTACAACTGCGTTCACTGAACTGTGCCGGTGAAAATTGTCCTCATTGGCGCTTAAAACTTAAATTTGATATTAATACTACAACATTACACAACTGGCTCCTTGCATCTTGTCATTTGTCACTTATGTACAGTGTAACCTTTTACGTCAGGTTATTTTTGTACCACTTAATACCTTTTGTTTCAGTTGGCTGTGTGACTCCTAGTTCGTATTTCATTGTCTTTCCATTCTCCTACAAACTCTTAAGCTTGTGATTATTATTATTATTATTATTATTATTATTATTGCATTTTTTTGCTTCTTATTTCTCATAATCGGTGATTTCCTTTTGCCAGGTACTTTTGATACAGGAAAAGTACTGTTTTCGACGACTGAAAAAAAAAAAAACACCTGAATGACAGTGTAACTTCAGAGCAGTATTAAATAAGTTTATTTTAATAGGCAATAATAAACATTTTTTCCTCAGATACTCACTAGCCGTGGTATAATGTCTGCTGAGACATGTATATGTCCAGTATTTTCAAAAAAGTGATACACGACCACCCCATGTGACGTATTTACATATCGATGTTACACACTAACAGCTTTGTGAAAATTTTATATCACATATTTATAGAAAATAATAACAAATGTTCTGAAGCCATTAATTGGAATATGAAGATCAGGTATTTTGAATGGCGTAGAGTAGGTTAAACAGAAATGAAAATGTCACCAACACAGGACACAATTCTCACGTAGCCCTACATTGGTAATAACTTTAAATAAATAAATACGAACTAACTCATGAAAACATTTTGTTATTCGCTTTAACCGTATCCATAGTAACTTACGAATACATTTCTTTAATCGCATCTACCATATCGATATGAACTCTAACATAAAACAATTTGAAGAATGAATATGTTTTGTGATACTACTTATTAAGAGGTCAGTGATTTATACATACGCGACGAATTTTTAGCGCCTATTGCGTAGCCCTATGATTTTAAAGGTTCAAATGTTTGTAAATCTATGGGGCTTAACTGCTTGGTTATTAGTCCCTTAGAAAATACTTAAACTAAGTTAAACTAATCTAAGGACAACACACACACACACACACACACACACACACACACACACACACATCCATGCCCGAGAAAGGACTACAACCTCCACGGCGAACGGCCGCGCGAACCGCTACGATTTTAGATCGTTACTTTTGTTATTAAACATTTTAGATTATACTTCTTGCCCCATATATATATATATATATATATATATATATATATATATATATATATGAGAGAGAGATCACTGCTCACAAGGAAAATGGACTGTACTGACTCTTTTGTCAGTAGTATAATGACTCAACAAATTTAACAGTTAAAATTTTTTCACGACCTTCGAACCGTTAGAGAGAAGCAACAGCAGGAAGCATGCTTTTTATGGATCGTAGAGCTTAGGTCACGAACGATTCCAAAGACTGTGGAGGCCGTATTTCTAGGCGGCACTGGTAACGAGTAACGCTACGTTTGTAACGAGTAATGTTTCTTACAGTAATGGATACATACGGATACACATATCGTCGTTACTCTCACAGCTCTAAATGAAATACGATGGAACGCGGCATTCTAGGAAAATTAAGAACGTGCGACGTAGGAACCGTAGCTATGAAAGGCACTGACCTTCAATAGAAAAACTTCGACTAAAATACATAATTAAGCGTATGTTTAACCTAAACGTACTATTCATGTGGAACTGTCAATAGCGTAACAACTAAGAACTGTCGCTTGTCTTGTCTGCCGTTTTAGTTCCTTTGCTGGCGCACAGTATTTTTACGGGGAGACCACGCGCTCAACAAGAGTATACAGGCATTGCTGGAATACATCGCAGCGAACAGGCGACGTGGCGGCCATTTCGTGAACGGCTCGGCACGGCAAGACTAGCTTGTTTTCTGCTCCACACTGCAGTCTTTTTGAGCTTTGTAAACTGAAGTGAAACCTGCTTGCTTACGTGGTCGCTGCTCCCAACATACATTTTCATGCGCTACGAGTAGCTGCTTACGACTCATTCTTTGCCATTGCTAGTTTCCCGGACGTAATTTACAACACATCTAACAGGCTCTGTTGCTCCTGTAAAATTAGAAATATTCCTGTGTACGACGAAGGCAGAAGCGACTCGCGGCAGACGTGACTTGTAAAAAGTTACGATAAAAATCCTCATCCCGGGCATTCACCGCAGTGCTCGAGCACGTCGTGATTTGACTGTGACTTTTCGTACACTTCCTTAGAGACTTTGGCATATAAAATAACGAAGTTGATAATGATGCAGTCATATTCTTCTTCTTGTTGTTGCGTAACACGTTGTCTCTCCGCCACATTACTTCTTTACGACATATAAGAGCACCTCCGGCACATGAGCAGCACTATTGTTGTTAATGTGGAATGAAAGTCTCGAATACGAGCCGCTCCGGGGCAGCAAGAACGGCGTTTCCCCTTGCCCATTTCCTTTCGTCGGGGCCTTGGGCTGCCTTTCTCACGCGGGGCGCCCGAATGGCAACAGCTGCGGCTGGCGGAGACGTGGCAACAGCGCGCCGCTGGGTCAACAGGTGAGCCGGCTTGCAGCGGCAGCCAGGCAGCGCGGAATACTGTACGCCCAGCCGACGAGAAACCCAGCGCTAGGAGAACGGCCAAAAAAGTCCGCACCTGCCGAAGTCAATGGTTATGAACATTGCTGCTGCGCTCGAGTAAAAGCCGAAGGCTCACACACTACTCACGCTCTTGTGCTTTTAAATTCTTTTTTTTTTAACATATTTCTTTAAGTTGCATACGTATTGGAATTACCCAACTATACCTAAAATTTTTATTATAGATGACTGATTTCGCTCCAAATCAGGCCATTTTCGGGTTCCCTGTACACGAGAAGAACAAAAACACCACGTGTGAACAACGCGACATGTGGTTTATTATATACTGCATACATTTGCTATATATATTTACGAACAAGTAGCCTATATACTAAATGGGTACCAGATGTACATTTCAATAGTGGGGATCATAATAATTATAGGCTATTCCACAATCTCAGATATGTTAAAACGAACATAGTCTAAGTTGTAGGTCAACGATCGTGCAATGTCGAATTTCAGGATTTATTTTTTTAGCTACAGGTGCTGCCATTACAAGTCAAAGTCAATAGTTATCAACATTGTTTTTTGAATTAGGTGCACAGGTAAAGCCTAAAGGCTGAGACTGCTCACGCTCTTAAGCTTTCAAATATTTTTGTTCTAAAAAAATCTTTCCCATTCACTTCTATCTTTAAAAGTGGTTTGGTACTCATAAACTAACCTATACTAAAGACAACACAAACAGCCCTGCCCGAGGGACGATTCGAACCCCCGACGGGGAACGGCCTCGCACATCGGAGCATAGCGCCTCAATGCGTCCGGCCACTCCGCCACGATTAGACCACCTCAGATTCCTTTATAATATTATTATAATTTCCTCGTGTTGTTCGTTATTGGTTTGTCGTTATGTTATTGAAAAGGACCCAAAGCGAATGATATACAGGCTTACTTGGCAATTAGGTTGAGTGACATGTTTTCGGAGCAAAGAACTACTGTAGCAAAGGGCATAATTTCTTAAATAACGTAAATATAGCAATCAGACATATCGCTGTTCAGGAAGAACAAGGACGCAATTGCAAAATTCAGTAAGTCGACTTTATCGCATCAATCATCACAGAAATATGTAGCGCATACACTGTTACATCGTCAGAAGTATGGTTATACATAGTATGTACCTCCAGTGGTACTATGTATGACGAAAGTAGTAACGATGTACCACTGTAGGTACTACCTTATTTCTGAGGTGACTGATGCAGTAACGTCACTTATTGAATTTTGCAGTTGCGTCATTGTTCTCCTGGAACGGCAATAAAGCCTACTACTACATGTTTTCAAACACACTACAACCTCTAGTTAAATGCGAGTCACACATTTCCACCAAGGTCAAATTCACGTTGGAGTTTGCTCTTAGAATGCCCTCACAGTGTTTATATAAGATGATACATCAGTATTTTTTCCAGTATCCTCTTTTTTTCTCTCCTCTTCACCAATGAAGACTAAAAACTGCGGAAGTTCTACAGTATTTTTTAATTTTGTCCACACATAGTATCAACATTTTCTGTTGTTTTTAAGAAGTACAAAGTTTGTTTTATTGCAGTATAATAAATTATTTTTCTGGGAAAATTGTCTCAATGAAACTGAAAACAGGCGAACCGCTGTTGCTCAAGAGGCTGTGTTCTCAAATTCAATACTTTATTTTATGAGGAACACCATTTCAGTGTAAAGTAAATAAACAAGAGTTCAATTACTATTCATGTATTTCCTGGAATTTTGGAGATAAACAGCGACTATGACGTATATACTCTCCCGAGTCATGTCCTCTAAATCGAAGTGAAAGTGAATATTATGTAACACCCTGCGTGTTTTTTAATCAATTTATAACTTGAAAATTCACGTGGAGCTAAGTCGTACGTTGATTACATAAAGACATCTGAAGAGTACGTCATTTAATCACAATGACCTCATGTTAGTTGCAGTTTCGCTGCGATTTCATGTGCAATACTGGATAATCAATTTAATGTGCATCAGTCATCTTTTTATACTTAAATATTTTGAATTTAGGACTTACACACCTACAGAAGGTTCTCTTCCTTCCTATAGCTTCGGACTATTTTTGTTAGCGATCATACAAGAACGGACACAGTAAACTTAAAGAACCTGCAGTTTCATATATAGGTCTTAAATGACTCCCTTCGTCGACAATTGCATGCATGGATTTATATCTCATACAGATACAGAGCAATAGCGCATGAATTTATAATGGTAGTACTGATGCCTCACTGTCCTAGCAAAACATTCTTCTGCTGCAGTTAAAACGAAGAAAAGCAGTAGCTTAAACAAGGATTTTGGAACAAGTTTTACAAGTAATTTTTACTATTACACGATGCGTAACACATCTCGAAAGTGCTGCCCAATAGCTGGTTCAGAGAGAAGTTTTGCGTCCCGGGCAATTCTCATACGTAATCATCGTACTTCATCTCTAGTACTTTGCAGTATTCCTATGTGTATACAACGAAAACTAACAAAACACAAGTAGCCTAAATTCCATACTCTACACGAAACTTAAGGTCGGATAACAATGCCCGCCGAAAATATAAAGCGTTAGCTCCAGTCTTGGACACGAGGAGTCAATCTTCCTGATGTTTGCCTCAAACATTGACGGTATTTCCTTGAATTTAGCTCTGCATGTTAAAGTAGCACTTCACGGGCAAGGATTTTTCCCACAAACTTTTCCGCAGACAACAATGGTGATAACCACTTCACAGAGGGTCCGAAAGCGGAGCCGTAGTGACGTAAACCTATACGACGTTGATTAGGAGCAGTGAATTTTCGCAATGTACCTTCGGATGAGCTGCGCACATAACTTCACACGTGTGTGATAACTTTTATTCTAATCTGAATGGATTACAGAAACTGTAGATACTCTTATCAGGTGCTACACTTTATCAGCAAAGACTTCCCGTCACATGCGGCGACGGCTAAATTTCACACAGTTTTAGTAGGTCAACAATTCAACCTAAGCGCACAGCGTAGGTACGTGTTAAATTCTGCGGTTCCAGTCTTCGATCCGTTCGTCTCGTGAACAGGGCTCGCGTTCCGAGTTGCGCATATCTCAGCTCGCTGTTCTAAATGCGCCAGAAATAGATGTGACGTCATCGGACAGAGAGGAGGCCTTTGCGAAGGTGGAACGTAGGCAAAGTTTCCATCAGTACAGCGGGAAATAAGGGAAAGACCGAACAGCTGTGTCGAAGCAAACAGACCACGTCCTGCTGCCCACAATATTTCAACAGTTTTTTTTTTTTTTTTTTACCACGATGCACGTTGTACTGTCCGCAACGAACTCCACTCCGACAACGAAAAGAGAGACAAAACTAACACCAGGAAGGGAGCTGATGCATATGCAGATGGGATGGAAGACTATACACTAGACTAATCGACTACTTATCGACACGTAAGCAATTACACAACCGTACAGGTGTCCATCATGAATAAAGCCGCATGTCAATTACAAACTTCCCGTTTTCGTTTGTCTTTACAATGAACGAATGAGCTTTAAGCAGAATGAAGAGTGAGTTTCTTCGTCGATTTTGATACACGTACGTGACTGAAGTCAGTCATTTAAAGGCCCAAATCCTGTAAAAAAAAAAAAAAAAAAAAAAAAAAAAAAAAAAAAAAAAAAAAAAAGGAGGAGATACTATGAATTTTTCTACTACCATCTTGCATTGTTCCTATTCTAAAATGCGACTCTCCAGAATGGACACATTATTTGCCGGCCGCAGTGGCCGAGGGGACTGAGGCGCTTCAGTCACGGTCTGCATGGCCACTACGGTCGGGGTTCGAATCCCCCCTCGGGCATGGATATTTGTGCTGTCCTTAGTCTTAGGTAGTTCATAAGTAGTTTGTAAACTTAGGGACTGATGACCCCATAGTTAAGTCCCATAAGTTCTACAAACATTTGAACATTTGATTTTGGACACATTATTCTTCAATGACGCAGCCAGCCACCCACCATGTGCGTTTCCTGATCGCGTCTATAATGGAAACTAATTTATTTCACGATCTAACGTTAAGGGTAGGCTTGCCACGCGGGATTCGTTTGCATTCTCCGAACATATCAGACTACATACAAAACTACTTTTCGTTAAATTTTTTTTTTTTTTTTTAATTGAATTTGCCACGCAAACTCATTCGCATTGTCGTCGACGAAACAAACAACAGCTACCAACACACAAGAACATACCAGGACAAACTTTGGGCAAGATTTTTTGTATGCAACCAAAGCAAACGCAAATAAATAAAAAACATTTGTGTTGTCCCATTATGAAGGGGTTACGGGACGAACTTCCTTTAATAACGGCTGAGTTAAAGAAAGACTGAACTTTGATGCAATTTAAGTTTTAAATCGTTTCAGATTACTACTTTAGGGTCCGAATTGGTACATACTCTGTAAAATCTAGTACCAATTAAAAGTAGCAATGTAGAAATTAAATGTAAGTTAAATAGTATCTCCGACAATAGTGTTAAGTCTTTTTTTAACCAGCTGATTTGAAAAAATAAAACGCAACATTTTATTAGTGACGTTAACGGGTCTCAAAAATAGGACACTTCGATTTTTTTTCCAGCTATTTCAGTCCTCCAAAATGGCAAACCTAGCCAACAGCCACATAATCTAACAATAAGACAGCCAGTAAGGTATCCAAAATATTCCAACGTAGCTTGGCGATTGAAGCACTTCTGAGAGACCAACAACAGTCACTAAGTCTTCCGTTGCAGCACTACAGGGTACTCTGTAAATGGAAACGACGTTGAGTCATTGCGCACGTGGTGTGTGGTTTTTGTTGACACTGGATACTGCGCCATACGACTGTTGTTGACTGTCGTTTGCCAGATGCTGCGGCGACTAAGTTTCGAGTGTGTTCAGTCGTGTGCCTTTGGTTGGACGGCTGCTCTAATGCTTACAGCATATGTGTACAGACACCAGACTCGATGTGGACTTTGGTTCCATGTCCCGTCGAAGAGATAATCAAGAGACGAAGCACAAAAACGAATTCTGAAATGAATGGGGGAAGGAGTTTTGTCGTGTCCTTATCGGAAGGACTATCCCGACACTCTTTAAACGATTTGGAGGAAATCACATAAAGAAACTAGATATGAATGGCAGTCCCTCCGAATACGAGCCTAGTATGTTACTACCAGAGATTTAAATCATATGGGGAACATCTGGAATACTGTTGCTGTTAAGAAAAATCACATCAAAAGTAAGGGCCACGTGAAAGAACGTCTTCAAACAAAGCAGAGAAATATGGATTCTTCACCAAAATAAATGTACAGTCAATGTCCAAAGATATCAGAAAGGTGATGATAACTAGAAATGCGATGATAGTTAAAAACTACTTCTCAGTTCAAAATACTATAATCTAGATGGAAACAAACTGTTTCCTCTCTTTCTGGTGGTAGAAAAGTATTGCAATTACTCTTAATGAGTAATATGTTATGTTCAAATGTTTGTTATGCTTAAGGGACTTAACTGCGGGGTCATCAGTCCCCAAACCTACAAACTACTTATGAACTACCTTATACTAAGGACGACACAAACATCCATGCCCGAGGGGGGATTCGAACCCCCGACCGTAGCAGCCGTGCAGACTGTGACTGGCGCGCCGCAGACCGCTCGGCCACTGCAGCCGGCTGCATGTTTAGTGTATCTTGTATCAGTTTTATGTACGTCCACTTTTTCTAGAAGTATAAAAATAATATAATAAATTTGTTTATGTTCGAATACTTATGTCGGCCTCGGTCCCAAGCCTTTAACGTTCCTATGAACTCTTTAGTTACTTCGAATACATTGGCAATTGGTGAGAAAGATCAATTCTTTGGCCGCGCGGGTATAGCCGTGTGATCTGGAGCGCCAAGTTACGGATCGCGCGGCCTCCCGCGTCGGAGGTTCGAGTCCTCCCTCGGGCATGTGTGTGTGTGTGTGTGTGTGTGTGTGTGTGTGTGTCGCCCTTAGGTTAGTTTAACGTACTTTTGGTAGTTCTCAAGTCTTGCGACTAATGACGAAAGTAGTTTGGTCCCACAGAATTAAAAACATTTGAGATCAGTTGTTTCGAGCCTTCTGTCCTGGTTGATACCTAATTCTGTACCTATGCTGCCAAACTGATTGCAAAAGCCAGTGTATCGGGTTCCTATTTATGTCAATTTGCTATCATTGTCCACAACAGGGGTGAATGGGATTGATGACGTATCTTCGTTGACGTGTTGGCATGAGAGCCTTACCCGTTTAAGTAACACAATCTATAAGCATCAAGTGTTTTGCTTGTGAATATGTGAAAATGTTCCAACATTATTTAAATTGTAATGTAATGCAGTTTTCGCTTTGTTTCACTTTCCCAATTTGACAAAATGTACTTCTGTTTTGTCTGTTTATTTAAATATATGTATATGTCCACTGTGTGTTGTATATGGCCACATTGACTTAACACCTAAACACTCAGAAGGCTAAATAAAGGGGAAAAAAGTAACTGTAACTAAAGTTACACTTAACATTTCTGGCCCTGTGAACCTCTATTGAACTGTATCTTTTAGTTACCTACCAAAATCTGTTTGGATTACGTTCCACTGCTATTAGAAGTCTGCGGATTTAAAAAGCCAGAATTTTGTGACTGCAAGTAGTTTTGAAAACTATAATAACAACTACAGCGGATAAAATTAGATTTGGTTCATTCCTGTAAGTTTAGCTGACACTTTTAGCACTTAAAGTTGGATTAAAATTTTAGCGTTGACAATAATTTTGTCAGAAAAAAAGAAAGAAAATATTATAGGATAGATCAACAGCTGAGACTGTAAAACTGTAGGGATAACGGTGAGAGCTTTACAATCAATATATATATCAAGGATAAAACTAGAGAAAGAAGAAAGACGAGGCTATATTGAGGAACTACAAACTCCACGAATGGAACAATATCGGAAAAAATTCTTATCCACTACAGTAGGGATGGTTTGTACGCTAATGCAGAAACATCAACATTAGTTATGTTAAAAAATATCAAGAAAAGATAATACAAATGAACGCAAAGACAATGTAAGAGGAGATATTTCGCATAGGGCTCTCGAGTCGAAGAAAATGGCATCGATTAAAAGCAGCAGCTGATACAGAGGTGTGTGTGTGTGTGTGTGTGTGTGTGTGTGTGTGTGTGTGTAAAATGGCAGAATGATGACCAGTAACAAAATACTCCACAGCACAGCCAGCCTGATCAGAAATGCTGACGTGAGGGTGATCAGCACGAGATAGTAAATGAACGGCTTCCACTATAATAGCAAAACTTCAACTACGTTTTAATAAGATTCGACGAAAAGCCAGGGAACATTATCATAAGGGAGACCCCGCTTGAAAGGGATTAAAGTACAGATGAATATGCAAAAAAGACGGTCGGAGGTTCTGTCTTGCTCAGCAACGCACAGGAAACTCTAGACCAAACCTGCTTTGTCTGCACTGCCATGCTATCTGCTCCGTCGCCGTATCTGAAGGAAACTTCCTTCCTGAACCTGTTCTCAGGGCGGTGCCATTTTCGTAAGTTCTTTGCCCTAGCTTCTAAACGATGGCCTAGAATTTGCTTCCTACAGCACTGGTAAGAGAGAGGAAGTCATTTCACCCAAGTTTAAAATCTCACAGATGAGCACATCTGTAAGAGACGGGGCAATAGTTCAAAGGTTTGCGGGGGGAGGGGGGGGAGGGGGGGAACGGAGAATTCGACATTGAAGGAACTACACTGGCAATTACCTTAATGTAAAACACTAAAAACTAAAGTTAATATAGCTGAACTGGACGTGAATCCTGCTTTGTCTGAATACGAGAACGAAGTGCCACTTACAGTTTTTACGAAACAGTTAAGGCAAAGCTGACTACGTACTTTGATGTTGCTACATTTATGAAGTACCACCGTAGACGTAGTACCTGGTAGCGAACTGTCGTAGTGTTACGTCATTAGACAAAATGACATATAGTTCACAATCTGGAACAAAGCTAGAAACGTTCCGCAGCGAGGCGCCTTAGACCGCTCGGCTACTCAACCGCGGCAGTAGTTAAACTGCAATGTAATATTATTTCCTTCATGTTGGTCCGTGAGAAGGAACAGCTACTGTACATAAGAAAAAAATCAATAACTCTTTTCTTATTAATCCCAAGCCGTCTTTCGAGATTTTACACCCTATCTTCAGGTGGAACAGTGTTTTTGGTTACATCACTGCTAGCTGGATGCAGCCTGTTGTATTCTGTGTACTCATTTCGACTTAGTTCCAATGGAAAGAAACGTGAATTTCATTATATACAGGATGTCCCAGTTATCTTGCTTGCTCACCCAAAATATAAATGGAACAACAACAGCTACTGTAATCCGACGTTCACCGGTATCAATGTAAAAGCAGGGGCTCGTGAATGTAAATATTTTGAACATTCTGAAACGAAAGCACGTGTGTTTTTTTAACACAAACTTACATGTTTTTAAATGGACACCATATATTATTTCATCAGCAATCTGTAGCATGACAAATCACATAAACAATGGCGCATCGCAATGGGCCAATTACATCCCGAGATATTGCGAAGCGAAGTTGACGCATGAAATATACGGAAATCGCATCTATAGTGTCCCGGCTGAGTCTCAAGGCGTGCACTAGTTGCACGTTTCGCGTATTTCAAGCGTTATCTTCGCTTCGCTGGATGTAATCGACGTTTTGCGATGCAGTCAACGTCATTGTTTGTGATTTGTAATCTATAGATTGCCGATGAAATAATGTAGGGCACACATTCAAAAACACGTAAGTTTTTGTTAAAAAAACAAACCTGCTTTCGTTTTAGAATGTTTCAAAAGATTAACATTCCTGAGCCCCTGCCTTACATTGATACCTGTGAAAGTCGTTTTACAATAGCTGATGTACCAGAGATATTTTGGATGAGCAAGATAAGTGGGACAACCTGTATAAATAATTAAAAACAAAAATGGTCAAATGTTTGCAAATCTAAGGGACTAAACTAGTGTTCTCATCAGTCCTTAGGCTTACAAAATGCTTAAACTTAACTAAGGACAAACCTCCCTCCGCCCCCCCCCAGGGGGAGGGACTCGAACCTCCGACGGAAAGCATCCGCAAGCTCCGCAGCAAGGCGCCTTAGAGCGCAAGGCCATTCCACCGAGGCACACTTAAACACACTTACTGAGCGTAAACCGATACGAAAACAAACCAAGAAATTTATTCAAATCATGTCTAATGACAAGCAGGAGAGTAACAAAAACACTGTAAACTCTTTAAACGCACGGAGAAATTAATTGAAATAAAAAAGGGAGACACAGATAATGGTTTTTTGAACTTTTATTGAAAGAATGTCTATAACGATAACGGTTCCGACATTTCACAAAGGACGGCAATCCTACTTACGACGCTCCCTGAACACCGCGTGGTATCTCCTTTGAGGAGGGGCCGCACCTACGTATGACACACACACACACACACACACACACACACACACACACACAAAGCGCGCGCGCGCGCGCGCGCGCGCGCGCGCGGAATACGGAGAAACTACGTGACGCGCAGCGCGCCTGCTAGACCACGTGGCGCTTCGACGGACTTCCGGCACCACGCTATCGAAGCAGGCTTTCAAAACGCTACAATGAAGGAACCAAACGGCTGCTAGATATGGCCGCCGAGTTTCCTCAGCTTGCAGGGTTGCCATACTTACGAGGATCCTCGTACAAATACGAGATCTGTGGTCTACTGTACGAGGTACGAGGACAAGGTCAACCTCGTACAGTTATGAAGAAGATTCGGACATCGGATTATAATTTTTTTCCCCGCACCCCTTGTCTAGTTGTCAGCGTGCTGGATTGCCACGCTTACGTTTTATGAAATTAGCTGTTGTCCTTTTAATATGAGGGGTTCCTGTTGCCTTACGTACAATGTTTAATGCATCACTAATCACATCGACAGAGAAAAGGTACTTTTCTGGAATTTTTTTATTAGCAAAATATTCGTGAAAAATTGTTTGGTTCATTGTTGTCATAGAAAACTGAAGTCAGTATATCAATTATTGCCTCGCAGGGGGGCCGGGTTCGTTTCCCGGTCACGTCGAGGACGGGGTGTTGTGTTGTCCTCATCAACACTGACATGCAAGTCGCCGCAGTGGCGTCAGTTGAAAAGAATTGCACCAGACAGTAATAGTAATAATAATAATATGGTTTACTGATCCGCAGAACCTAATTGAGGAGCAAGACTCCACGGTCATGGAAAAAGTCAGTACATAAAATATTAACACACGAGTGGTAATTGAAAAACTTAATGTAGCACATGACAATCTTAAGCCTAAGTAAAAAGACTTAACAATGAAACAAATGAATTAACTTTTTAATTTTTCAAGGGGTTCCTCGACAGGATAAAAAGAGTGAGCAACTCAGACTTGAAAGCGCGTTTATTAGTGCTAATGTTTTTGAATTATTATGGCACTTACTGAAAATGGATGCTGCAGAACACTGCACGCCTTTCTGCACAAGAGTGAGGGAGATGTGATCCAAATATAGATTCGATTTCTGTCTAGTATTTACCGAGTGAAATCTGCTAACTCGTGGAAATAGACTGATACTGTTAACAACAAACGACATTAAAGAAAATATGAATTGTGACGCTAATGTCACAATTTCTGGTCTACTGAAAAGGGGTCGGCACGACGTTCGCGAACTTACACCACATATTGCTCGAACCGCCCGTTTCTGAGCCAAAAATATCATTTTTGAATCAGTACATTTACCTCCCCCCCGCAAATAAATAATAATAATAAAAAACACCGTACGTCGTAAGTGAATGAAAGTAAGCGTAGTAGACTACTTTTCGTGTTGAAAAAACACTTATTTCAGATACTGTTCTAGTAGTAAATAAAGCAGAAATTAGTTTTTGAACAAGATCCTAAATATGGACTTCCCACGGCAGTTCATGATCTACCTGACGACCTAAAAATGTGAACTGTTTTGCCTCACTTATATACCTAATCTGTGTAATCAAAATGTCAACTTTTATTGAATATTATGTTAGAAATTGTAAAATATGAATTACTGTGATTTAGCAACAATATATTTTTACAAGCCATTAACTTATCTCTTGGACTGCATTGTTTCATACTATGTCAAGATTACAAACGAAATCCTTCACTACCAAGTTAGTGTCACCAGCAAACAAAAATATTTTAGACTCAGTTTGTATACTCGAAGGCATGTCATTTATATAAATAAGAAACAGCAGCAGACCCATAACAGACTGAACACGTCATCAGTAGGGGTACAATGAAGAAAAAAGGAAAAATTCCACACGATCGTCATTACTTTAGCTATACTGGGATGAGTTGCTTGATAAGTCGACGCATTGGATGTGTTCGCGATTTTTTTTTCACTTTTATGTACCTTTTTGCACACTATAGAGTATGTGACAATGATCACGAGAAAGTCGAATGGAAATAAAATAACTTTTTCTCGTTGATATTAATTTTCATTTCATAAATTAACAGATGCCTACTAAATTCACACTCATTTAATATGTCTTATTTTTCGTTGAAAAACTTTTTTTCTTTTTTTAGAATCCAGGAGAAGTGCTCTACTACCAACCCCCCCCCCCCCCCCCATCCAAAGTACGAGGAAAAAAGTTTTCTGGATGGCAACCCTGTCCGCTTGGGATAGCCCTGTAGCGGCACTGCGCAACTCGCGCTGGTCCACGTCAGCTTCCCGCCCCGCTAATCCGTTTATCGGCCGGCTGTTTAAAGACGGCTCGCACTGTCATTCTCGGAATGGCACGCTCATGGAAGGCGGTTGCTCACGGAGTTTGAACACGTAACCCACCAGAGCGCGCGCTCGCCTACCTACGCTCGGCCTACCGTTAACCCAGGGCGGTGCTGCCTGTTGCAACTTGCAGCCGGCGACGTTCAACTGTTTGTACGACGTGTCCGCGACCAACATTGTTTATTTCTCGCACCATTCCTCAACCCCCCCCCCCCTCTCCAATGCATACCCAACTTTACTTTTTTATACAGTCCGCGGCAAGTGGCTATACAGGCCATCCTTCCATTGTCTGGTAATCAGAATGGCCAGTCCATGAAGAACGGATGTAGCTCAACAAGATTTAGTTTTTCCACAAATACTCTAAATAGTTGAGACTCCACGTTTCTTTTGAAACGGACACGCCCTATTCCCATCCCCTATGCAAGGTCTCGAATGTTTTCGCCGACGACTCTATTAAAGCGTTTGGTCCACTTTAAAATTACGATAGTAACACTAAGTGGGCCACTGCAATCACCTTTTGACTACTAGAAATTTAAAATAACGACTTGGGCGTTTATCTTACACGAAAATTTAGAAAACGAATTTCTAAAGGGGAAAATTCTCTACAACTTTGCTCACTTAAGTTATTGAAATAACTAACACCGTTTCAGAGAGAACGGCGATTTCACACTGTCACTTGATTTTACGTAAACCGGAAAAAAAAAGAAACTTGAAAAGAGAACAAACTACCACAGCAACACATGTCACAATATTTTAACGGCAAAAGGTAATGAAAAGATGTGAGAGACATTAAAATAATAGTTTAAAGAGGTAAAAATCAAAAGAAAGATTCAAAGCTAAACGCAAATATTAAAAGAAGGCTGTTTGTTAAAATACAGAGAGAATATTATGTGTTGGGGATGTGTAACTCTGGTGTCTGAGTATAGAACCGCAGCGAGCCTGCACATTCACGTTTCCCGCACGTTTTCGTATTGTTCGCCATGTTTGAATTTGGCAAACGAATTTCCATCAGTTATTATGTAACAAAGTATTGCTTGCTTACCTCTTGATCTGAAATTTATGTGAATACGCTATGTAACAGGCTAACGTGAGAGAACAATTTAAACATATTTTCTTTTCGTTTTCTTGCAATACATCATAGCAGCCATATTTGAATTTGGCTACAGACTAAATATGAACATCTATGGCCGGCAGGCTCAGAGAGCTGAGTTAAACAACCAGGTAGTATAGAGATCAATGGTTGAGTGCACAGATATTATCACAATAGTAGAGTCCACAGAGACACATTACTAGACTGGCAATCTCGCCTTCGTGACTGAAGCCTAACGCCGCCATCTTGCTTCACCTCACGTGAAAAAGTTTCCATATGGCGTTACTATTCTCTGTCACGAAACTAACGTTGCAAGGTTTATCAGTCGGTTTAAATATGCTTTGCATTTGAACTAATGCTTTCGTAGTAGTTAATTTAACACACAGATTGTAGAATCGAGTTATAGGAAGAAAATGTTACTACAGTTTAGGCAGAGTGTAGTTATAGGAAAACTACTCAGAAGAATACAGAGACGTGTTATTTACGACAAATAACACATTTGTAACGGTCATTCTATTGAAAGAAAAGCCGAACTTGATCGAAACTACAACAAATGGACGCGACGCATTACTGTACTTATCAAAGCAGACTGTATATTTCGTAAGAAAAATAAAAATAATAAAGATATTATCTCGACAAATAATGACCATAAAACTGACAGAAAGGCCGAAGTTTAATGATATTTGTAACAAATTATTAAAAGCAGCAAATCAATGCTAGGGCTACTCATTGCTATGTGTATCTTCCGTTTTCTGTACGAATAGTTACAGCCGCATACAATACACTAATATACCATTATGTCAAAACTGTAAAGACAGCGTGGTTGCGTTAGTTCATCCGTATTTTTACGTAGGACTATGTTTTCTGTAATATCACACACGACTGCTCACACGTTTATAGTATAGAAATATGGCGTCGTGACATCAGTGATACTGTATACTGCATTACCAGCCTCGTAATACATGTCTGTGGTAGAGTCGTCATCTTATATTCCCTCTACTCAGCGTTTCGTAGACTGGCCATTTTTGCTGAATGCATTTGCCTTATCCGTTTTATAATAGTAGCTCGATAAAACGCACAAACGTTCAGATGGATGCTGATTGTTGCGAAACCATTGTTTATGCTTCTAAAGCTTCGCATAAACGCACACACAAAGTTTTAATTGCTGGGGTGTTGGGAAGAATCTACCAATCTAGTACTGCCATGTTCAAATGTTTGTAAAGCTTATGGGACTTAACTACGGGGTCATCAGTCCCTAAACTTACAAACTACTTATGAACTACTTACGAACTAGGACGTCACAAATATCCATGCCCGAGGGGGGATTCGAACCCCCGACCGTAGTGGCCGTGCAGACCGTGACTGAAGCGCCTCAGTCCCCTCGGCCACCGCGACCGGCAACTGCTATGTCCTGTAGTGAATTATCAAGGTGTCTTAAGAGGAGAGGCAAAAGCATCTTGGAAAGCTCTTGGATGAAGCTTTCAATGAAGATGAGAATGATAGTTCATGCCGGAGTTCGAAGACTCGGATGACAACGAGGAAGAGTACTAAGAGTGGTCATGCAACTAGAAGTGACCAGTCTGGTGACGATATCATTCACAATATTTTCATTAGAGGTTTCTTCTGTCACACAATTAATCTCTAAAAGAATTTAAATAAATATACCACATGCAACATCATTACTAAGGCAGACTCTTTCTTCACTTTTCCAAATACAACAACAAATCCTTTTCCCCTTTGCACCAGACTTATAAGAAGGGCCTATGATCAGAGTAGTCTGGTCACTTAGAATTACTAACATCTGAACATATGGGAGAAACGATTGTTTCAAATAATATAAATATTTCTGTTCCTTTGTATGTTAACCCCTTTCTCTAAATTTAAAATGTTTAAAGCCTTTTTATTTTATTAATTTGAGGAATAGTATGTATCATAAAATTTGAAATCATTTTACACAAGATATTTATCGATTATGGATATTATTGGTGCAACTTAGCGATTCAAATTTTACTTAATTGAATTAATGAAAGATTAAATGCAATGCTTATTGTATGACAAATATCTTTTAAAACAATTTTAACCACAATAACATATTCATGTAGGGTGCTGAGAACACCGCACCTCCCCAGTCAAGGACACGTGAAGATCAAATCTAATTCAGCAGCCAACACGGTAAGTGTCGGCAGAAGTAGGTATTTTTTGTACTTTGTCACGTAATAGAGTACCATCGTCCTTTAGCATACCAAAACAGTCGGAAAACTGCAATGCTTTACTAAGCATGATCGTGTTGGAGATGGTTTATCATTGTGTTCCTTCGAAGTAAATTATACTGGGGCCTATAGCATAACATGAAATCTATACCATGGTATTTTTCACATCGACAGAGTCGCCAGATGTGAGAGAAGTAATAAACGATAGATAAAGATCATAGGATTGTTCGGAGATCGAACCAGCGACCTTTGGATTTGACACCGAGTCTTCTATTCAAAGAATAATTTCACCTATACCGAAGGACCAGCTGCAGTCTATCGCCATGTCATTTAGGAGTGTACCTGTTCTTGGTAATGATATGCAAATCGAGTACCGGTAGACAAAATGTAAGGACGATTGGTAGAGACGTGAAAGTAGTGGACGTAAATAGCATACACGAAAACTCAGGGAGAATAACTCAAATTATCCAACTATATAAATGCGTGCAACTGGAGTGATGTCCGCATTTGGCGGAAATATCTGCAGCCATTGCGAGCAGAAGTAGAAAGGAACGAGAGCGGATTGTTGAAACGTGGGGAAGCGTCCCACAGACTGGGGGACTTCCTACAGCATTAAACGGAGCGGTCCCCCGTAAATAGAGCTGCCACCAGTGACTACATCCCCTTTAAGCGTCCTACGGCCAACCCACAACTGCTGCCTAATCTTGGAGAAGGCGGCGTTATTTTAGGAAACAAAGACGTTTGCCTTCTGCCGGCGTCCTGTGGGGGCTTCCAGGTGGCCCGTGGCCTACCAACACCAAACTTGTGCCCACTTGTCACTGGAACGGGGGTCCCTCTGAACAGAGAAAGTCTCGCGCCTCGCTTTGTGGATTCCATGTACTGAATATAAAACTGTAATAGACCACCGTTGTAAATTCCCCATTACCTCCTGATTTCCGTGTTTATCTGCCGTTTACCATATAGAGACATTGCGAGAATTAGCTCTCCTGTCCAACTCTTGCAGTTCACGCATTCCGTAGTCTACAGTTTCACTGGTCTAATTTCTATTAATCAAATCAGAACTAGATGCTGAAGGTAAATCAGACTAGGTAAAGAGACAAAACTAATACATGAGTATTATTATTGGGGCAGTAAGAACTGATAGTCGGAGTAGAGAAGGCAGAAAATGAAGAATGGCAATGGGGGAAAAAAGCATTTTAAAGAAGAGAAAACAAATATCCAATATTTATTTAAATGTTAGGAAGTCCATTCTGAAAAAAAATTTGACTGGATTGTAGCATTGTACGTGGGTGACGCGGAAGACGGTAAAAAAATATGTGGTAGAAGCTTTTGAAATTGGATGCTACAGACAAATGTTGTAGATTAGATGCACAGATCACGTAACTAATGAAGAGGTACGGAACAGATTTGGGGAGAAAAGAAACTTCTGGCATAGGCTATCTTGACTAAAGGAAGAGTTCGATTGGTGGCACATATTGAGACATAAAGAAATTGTCATTATAGCATTGGAGGGAAGTGTTCGTATGTCTGTAGAACTTTTGGGACTTAACTACGGGGTCATCAGTCCCTAAGCTTACAAACTACTTATGAACTAGCTAAGACTAAGGACGGCACAAATATCCATGCCCTAGGGGGGATTCGAACCCCCGACCGTAGTGGTCGTGCAGACCGTGACTGTAGCGCCTCAGTCCCACTGCTGTATTAATGGCGTCATATGGAAGGCAAACATTGAAGCAAGTTATAACAGTTTAGCTGATGATTTGGGAAAATGAGCCAGTCGAAATATATCCATAAAAATGTGAAAAATATGCTATCACGGAACAGACATTATAGTTGTACTTCCTGGAACCCTATAATAGCGGTCACAACAGTTCAGCTACATCCATTGTGGCTAAAATTCGCATACAGCAATGTGCGTGTTTTCACTGTATGTAACTGGACTAAAAAACTGATGCAGCGTCTGTCTCGTCGAGAGATGTATCAGAACGTAATAGCCGGGCGTATACTGGGACACAGGCGGCCGGAGAAGCTAGTTCTGTGCGGTGCGTGCTGTCTAGTGACATTGGATACACTTGAGGGCACGCCTGTGGCATTCCACCACTACCTGCTTCAGGCTGCAAGGGCTTCTGGCGCCAACACCATTTCCTGTTTCCTGTGGGGGGCCGCGTAGGTAGCTCTATGTGCAACTGCTGAGTCTCAGGAACTCAGACTCTGGTGCGTGCAGTACATCTCTGACACGAATCTTCGTTATATTAAAGGCAAAAAATTACCAAAGAAGAAATAGACTGAAAAAAAAGTAAAGCAGTCAACAATCCGAAGATTGGTTTGAACACCACAGTGCTTTACTAGGCATGGTCCTGTTTGGAGGTGGTATGCCGTTGCCTTCCTCCGACCTTCGAACTGACTTACCCAGCCAGTTATAGGGGGACCGAACCACGGTGCTACTCGGTATTTTTCACATGAGCAATACTGCCAGAGGTGAAAGAAGTGGAAAGTGACAGATAAAAATCCTAGGACCTGGCGGGGATCGAACCCGGGCCCTTTGGATTTGTAGTCTGGCACTCTACCACTGTGCTACGGAGCCGCACATATAATTACTAAAGTAGAAATAGACTAACATTCTGAAAATGACAGCCGAAGAGGTTTTAGTTAAAACCAGTGTTCAGAAAATACAACGAAGGATGCCAGCTACTGTAAAAGTCTTGCAGTTCGTCAAAAACTTGGGATTTTGATGTGCTTGTTCAGATTAGGAATACATATATTCCATAGCGAAAAGTACACATATTTAAACGAAAGTATAATGGGATGATGTCGCAGTCTGTATTACTGCACTGATTGTCTAAATTGGATTCAATGCGCATACATATATATGGCAACCAACAATCCGAAGACTGGTTTGAACACCACATGCTTTATTAGACATGGTCCTGTTTGGAGGTGGTACGCCGTTACCTTCCTGTGACCTTCGAACTGACTTACGCAGCCAGTTACAGGAGGGGGGGGGGGGCTAAGTTTAACGTGGATTCTGAACCACGGTGCTACTCGATATTTTTTCACATCAGAAACATTGCCAGAGAAGAAAGAAGTGGAAGGTGATAGATTAAAATCCTAGGACCTATCGAGTATCGAACCCGCGATCTTTGGATTCATGGAGTTTACCATTTACCGTTTGTTCAAAGATTTAGATTGGGTGAAATACTGCACAGGTGCCACGAAACATTTTAAAATGCCTCAGAATGTGATATTATTTGCCTAATTTTTACCCAAACTCTGTACATAAATCTTAAATGCAGATGTATTATAGAATATAGAAGGCTGTGGCTACAGGAAACTAAGCACGCTGCAACCTAAGATTTGCCGTACATTTGTCTCAACCTCTTTGTCTAACTAAGGTCTCCGAGCATAGAACTACAGCTTGCTTACATATTATTGTTTTCCTCATGATTTTCCATTGCCCGCCACGTTGAAATTTGAGAAACGTATTTCCATCGGTTTGTACGTGGCAAATAATTGCTCGATTGCTTTTTGTTTTGAATTTTATGTCAATATGCAATGTGACAGGATCTATGGGAACACAATCAAAAAGTTTTTTGTTCTCGTATTCTACTAGGATTTCGTAGCAGCCATATTTGAATTTGAAATACTAGCATAGTATCGCTCACACGCTCAGACATTTGAAGTTCAACATCCTGTAAGTATAGAGATCAATAGTATCAGTCATCTCTATACTACTTGGATGCTGAACTTCAGTTCTCTGTGCGTACAAGCCATATATGTTGACATTTCGTTTCTTGCCGAATTACAGTACGGCTGCTATGAAACATTACTACAATACGAAAAGAAAATACGTTCCTATTCCGCATTCTTAGGTCTATTACAGCTAATATTTACATAAAGTTCAAATGTAAAGTAAGTAATTATTTGTCATACAAAAACTGATGGGAATTTTTCCTCAAATTACAACGTGGCGGGCAATGCAAAACCTATGAATGTGCGGCACACTGCAGGACAATACGGAGAGACCAAAGTTCTTCATACAGGTTGTATAGAAATGATTGTATACGCCTTGTTTTCGGAATTTACAACACGTTTGCTTGTTAATGCTGTTTTACTTTAATCCAGTGTGCGTGTTTCTGTGTAATAAATACCGAGAATAAATAAATTTAAAAGATACTGAAGGTTTGGAGGCAATAATTTCAATTAAACATCGAATAACACGTACATAATTTGGTTCTAAACAGTCAGCTATAAAAATTAGGTGTACAGGTATTCTCCATTCAAAGGCATTACTTGCACTTTGCTGTTATGGGGTAATTAGCCAAAATAAAACGATGTGGTGAATAACTTCTTAGCAAATGTGTATATTGTCTCTCAGAATTCCAACGAAAATTAGAAAGCTGCAAAAGGGAACGACTTAAACAAAAAAGGGAAGGAACATATATCTAGCTTAAATTGTTATCAGTTGGCTGTGAATAATAGAAGGGGGGATAGCTGCGGAAGCGAAAAACCAAAAACCACGAATATCGTGATAATAAATGAAGAGGAAGTGTATGAAGATAAACAGGGAATATGGGAGACGATTGTTCTCAAACTGCACATTGGCATGTCACTAAGTTCGAAAATCATGCAATTTACCAAATCCTGAATTTTTATCATTCAAGTACATTTTTCAATATATAACTTAAGTGAAATCCACTAAAATAGACACATATAACATTAGAATGACCTCTGTCTCAGCTGCCTACTATTAAAGGAAATTCTAAAATATGGTAACGTGTATTGAATTATTGTTAATGTAACAATGATTAGTCCAATAATGAATAAGTTAATATTAAATGTGAGAAATCATTTAGCTAACCCTGAAACTAAAATTATTGCTCCGATTGCTCTAGTTAAAGGTCATGGTCTATAATCTATTATATGAAATGGTGATTATTATAGTGTTAACACTGTCTATTGATAAAAAAATAGATTTTTGGGACTAAAATTAGGCCCTATAAATAAAATCACGAATGGACATCAGAAAAGGAATACTCGTTTGAGTGTTTCTGTAGATTGTTTTTTCAAGCTGTGCAGTCAAGATGTACCAAAAGTAGTATTCGGCCTTTTATCCCTTTATTAATATTGGTGTCAGTCAACACAATAATAAATACATAGCTGATTCTGTCACAAATGTTTGGACTAAGAACCTTAATTTTGTGCACAAATTTTGAAATACCTGTGCGTTACCAACTGAACATTAATACTGAGAGGGAGATGATGTTAAATCCCAGCCCGTTCAGGGACAGGTCCTCTTAAGAAAGCAAAGATCCAGTATGTGGAAGAAAGGACAACAAAAACTGTTAGAACAGTAAATAAGTAATAATTATAGCACTTGATTTTCTGGAACCTGGTACTGGCCCAAAATAAATTGTTAAAAAACATCAGCAGAACTGGCATTCCATAATACATGTAGGCTTGTATCCTGCCACTAAACGAACCTTTGCTGCCTGTTGGTAATTTTGAAACCAATTCCTTACTGTAGCTCCAGCTTTCGTGTGCTTCAAAGGCCGCATTATATGTTGCCATTCAGTAACTATTGTCTGTGTGTAGTTGAGAACTACTTGCGAAACACGTCTAGCATACTTTCTACATTCTTCAGTTTCCAAATGTTTCCTGAATATTCTTAAACATATTTGCTAAAAATATGCATAGACAATCTCGTGTCATACACGAAATCTTCCGTGACTAAACACTTTATTGAATGCCCTTCAGAATGATGCCGCTATGGCATAGGTCACGTTAAAATCTCGGACGATAGAAATGGCTTATCCATCATAAAAAGAAAATTATTTTCCCTTACACATTTCTTTGTTCTCGCAGAGAAAATTCATCAGTTGTTGCATTCTAACTACTGCCCTTAACAACCTACACCTGATAAGTCTGTAATTCGCATCGCGTGTTGCTAAACGGCACTGTTACTCCCTGCATAAAAGAGAGAGAGAGAGAGAGAGAGAGAGAGAGAGAGAGAGAGAGAGAGAGACTGTATAATAACAACGAAAATTATTTCAGTAAACGTCAGTAAATATCTGTTGATGGCATAAGAAATCGAAAATCGATCAACAAAATAAACAAACATGAAGGCTGCATAATGGTTCCACATTAGACATTTTACTTCACTGACAATTAGTAGGGCTGTTCTGTCATTCATTCTGTAGTTAAGGTCAACACTGTTGCAGTAAGTACCTGGAAAAGAATTCATACGTTACACGTCAAAGAAGCGGGACTGTTTATGGAGTTGTTATAGAGATGTAGTTAGAAGGATAGTATCTACAGGTCATCGAGATTTTAAAAATATGCATGATGAACAGAAAAAACTTTAACTGATGTTTCTCCCAATTCGTCGTAGAGGAACTACGAAGTACGCGCATACTAGTTGTTAATGCTGATGAACACATTGCATATAAAACTGCTGTTCATTTTGGTAACATCTGCGAAGCTGCACAGGACGTACAAACAACGAGGGAAACTGAAGTTATTTAAGATATTGTCGGAAAACGGCCGATTGTTTCAAATCAGTACTCCGATCTCATCGCCCGAACGTAGAGATTTCGGACGAAACTCAAATCAGTTTGTTTTCTTGGGTCAAATCGACCGACGGTCTCACATGTTACATATGGACAGTGAGAAACTGATATGCTTGGTGAAAGTAAGAAGACTGTGGCGCCCAGAAGACGATAAATATCACAATCGGGATATAATTCGGAATCTATGGTCTGATATTACAGTTTATTGGAAACCCCAAGATGGTTAAATCCTTTATCAGAAATTTTTGGCGTGAATTATAACCTCAAAAAATGTGTTCAATCCTGGATTGTGGCGTATCTTAATGTTATTGTAGTTGTTTTGCATTGTGATAATTGGGTATTAGCTGTCCACAAATTATTCTTACTCGTTCTGGTGTTCTTTAACAAGGTGAGGAGTCTGTTCTGTGAAGTGACCTCCAAATGTGGTGCAGGCCTACGTGTGCTTCCGCTTTTCAGTGGTTCCCGAGTTCAAAATTATTCTTATTTTCACACTTGTCTTTCACAAATATAGTGAATGACAGTCATTGATGTTTAATGTACCGTAAACTTCATTTCGTTCATCATAATCGGATGTTCCTGGGTGGCTTATGACTGTGTTCTTCAGGAATTTAAATACTTAAAAACTGCCTCCATTGTGTATTTTTATGCTTAGAACAACGCATTTTGAGAATTTTTCTCGCTTTTAGTGTCTTTGTTTACTTAAATTCATCGTGACGTTTCCATGTGTGATTTTATGCAGATTTTGCACAGAGGTAGTCTTTTTGAGGTTACTGTATGAGGGCAATAGTAGCATACACAATAAAATCTTGGCAACTATTTTTATGTACTAAACAGTACGTCTGTCTATACTTGCAGGTATTGTCTGCTCCATGAAACTGGATATCACAACAGAAAAATCGTCACACTAGTTTTTGTACACAGGTAGGCCTAAATCACAATTATTATGTTACATATTCTGAGTAATAGAAGAGGCACAATTCCTTTAAGCAGAGAGAAAAGGTTATGGTTTATAGCACTAGGATAAAATACACACCTCAATATTTATTCTGTCCGATTTTCCGAACTTCAGTAGCTAACCTAAATTGGACAACTGCAGTGCATGTGTATCAGGAAATCATATATTGAAACGTCGAAAAAGTACCGTACTTATCTAATTAACAAATGCACCAGAAGATGCAATGCAGCGCGAAATTCGTTGTGATATGCAATAAACTTCCCTAACTGGTGTAGTTTTTCATTGTTTAAAGCATGGAGGGTAACTGGTGTATATGTCTGCACAACTTCAAATAAATTCAGCAAAAAATGTAATACCGGTATTGATTGTCAATACCGAAATACCACAAGTATGTAATAGAAATATCTCCTTTTACCGGCACCTCACATATTTCTAAAATTGTTTGGGAGTAGCAATAACTGAGGACAGGACACTATCCTCGCCACTTTCTTCTTTCCAGACAGGTGTAGCTCATTCGTATGCATTCGAAGTCTTTATTAATAACAAAAATCCTTTGCACCCCAGGGAAATGGAATCTAATATAATTCAGATACAGAATACATTCAAACCTAAATTTCGCATTTACCCGGACCAAGTGACAAACTATATCGGATGCAATGTGACCACGCAGCAGGTCGATGTTTTCAGTCGAACTCTGTCGGTGCCACTGTGAACTGGCCTTATGCTCGCGTAGACGCAATGCGCACGCGGATGGCCACGTGACTGAAACCTGCGCCATCTGCATTCCTTTGTGACGTAACTATATGTAGTAAATGTCTATGGACAATGCTGGTATTTTTATTTAGAGACGATCCCAGCGAAAATTTTTATTCTTTCCAACGAAGCTGGCGTATTTCTGAGGAGTCTGCGACAATATCACAAACCACAAATTCTGAATTGTCGAAAACATTTTTTGAGCCCGTGGCTGTGTACAAAACACAGGTTGATTATTGCAAAGAAGAAAACTGCGACCACTCTTAATAATGCCCCCCCTCCTTTTTTTTCAAATAGCACCGTTATCGGTTTCAAATATAAAGCGTCAAAATACATTTTTATTATTTACTGCTTGTGGCGAAATATTCTTGTAATGAACCGATAGGTTCGAAACCGGTAACGGCGCTATTTTAAAAATAAATACCATTATTAATAAAGGCTAGCTGCTGTTTTCTTCTTATCAAGAATCAGCCTGTATATTTGCTCACTGGATAAAGGAGGCACACAGCTAATTTCCTGCCAGTTTCGATTGCTTTGCTGAAGTTACAACCTTATTTGTATGTTATTCATCAGGCCAAGTAAATCCTCGTACGTTTTCTCTACAAGTCCGAAGCAGCTTTTAAACTGGATATCAACAAGTTCACGTGTCAATAAAAACTTCACACGAAAACTACGTTATGTTTCAGTTAATTGCTTTGCCATATGCCCTTTCTAGGAACTGAATTACTGTTCTATCTATATCAAAGCTATCGCCTAAAATTTATCATATAACTACAAGTAAAAGGCACATATTAAACAATTGACATACATATATGAAAATGTGCCATAGTAGTGTAATAAAATAGTTTATTAAGCAAAACCAGGTTGCAGTATTTCATAAAATATCGTCGGGTGAATAAAATCACCATCATGGTATGTTCAAGTATTAATATCTCTGGCAAATACATCTACCAGTATATAGATTATGCCCATGGAGGAGACGAGTTTTCTGCGAAACGGCTGTTAACTGCGACAAAACGGCCCGAGCAGATGATGTTAGTGAAGGAGACTGACTGAAAGAACATTGTTAAATAATTGTTTGATAAATGACTCCATCTCGGGCTTGGAAAACCAGTTTGTGTTTTGTTTCTCACGTGTTTAAATTTAGACTATAAAACATTGCCACTGGAATATTATTAGATACCTGCAAAAATGTAACAGATAAGCTGTTTCACGTTAATTAGTCGTTCAACGAAATATATTAGCCTAGAATGAGTTAATATTACATAGAATTTTTTAACACAAAATATGGATTGTTTGAAAGTACTTACGTCTATGCACTAAAAATACGACTCAATTGCCTCTGAAATTAAAATTGTCATAAACCTGTCCAAGAAGAGCAGTTGCAATAGTTTGATTTCTCTCAATTTAACCAGATGGCGTACAGTTTCTTTTTAGTTATATCGAAAACAGAGTCAGTGGACTTAACCCTTTCAACGAGTCACAATTCGGTTGTGGAATCGTAATGCTTAGAACCAGTGGAAATGGATGTATACGCTTTACTATCGCATTTGCTACAAGGACTAGTAACCTAGAGATTAAAGCTGTTTTGTGCTATTGAACTCAGCCAAAGTTCAATACTCCAGAAGCAAATAATACTGTTCAAGTGCCCTATACCAGAGAAGTGGATTTCAAATTCGCTGTAGAGGAGAAGTTGATGCATAAATTCCGTAGCAAAGTCAAAATGTATAGAATGGGAAAACTCAATTCACCTCTGGCACTAAAGGAATAGAGTGCAAAAGTAATTATTCCAAGGCTTACAATAACAGTTCATATGGTGCCATTACAATGCATGCTGATCATTCTATACACCTACTATTAATACATGCATTTGTTGGAGATATGACTCTTGCGCTTACCTTCATAAGAATATTTTGTGGAAATACGAAAAATATTTTTATCTACATATTACTTCATTTGACTACTTTATCAGTTATACTTGCCTGTCTGTTAACGAATGTCTGATCATATTTGTAGTTACATGTAGAGTTTAATTGTATGCCTGTATGGAAATACGGGTAGCTAATGTTGCGTAAGTACCTGAAACTGATGTCATATTGCCTTAAAAGCGCCTGAACACATGTATGATAAACATCAGAATAAAATAAGTATGGGTAATTTGTCATAATGCATGGAACAAATAAGAGGCTACATGAAAATCCCATGGACATCTTTCGGTATGTATATCAGTTATGAAAACTAATAAAATGGTCATAAAATAATTCGTGCAGTGTAGAAGCAGCTAGCAAAGGGATGTGTACGTTGTACAGATAATTGTATCAAGGCCTATGTCAAGTCTTCTGTTAGAATGAAATGAAACGCCATGATGTATTGTAGATGAAGGGATTAGTTATTCTTTACAAGGTCTTTGCGTAGGGTAATGTCACTTAAATAAATTAACATTTTCCACTAAGAGTAATTCCACACGACTATGAAAATATAAAACAACGTCGGTAACCTACGAGGCAACCCAAATCACACATAGAGGGTACATTCCATGTTCCATTGCGACATATGCAGAACTGCAGAAGAGATTTAAAAGTCAGTTAAAACTACTGAGTATTGTATTTTATGATGGCCCCTCTAGTATGTGCTTTATAGTCAGATATAGATTTGACAAGAAAAAACTGGAATTTTACTTAAGAACTGCAATCATAGATGACTGATATATGCGAAATAGCTTTAAGATGGAAAGCGAAAATACCATTTCTTTTCTAGTTTGTTCTTTTTGAAACGAACAATAATATAATTCCACTAATGATATTAGACTAAACGAGCTAGTAGACTACTCCAAATGCCTCAGGGCAACACCACCGGGAGAAAAAATTGTGACACTAGGATATTTCTTAAGTAAGTAGAAAAGTAAAAAACAAACATGAAAAGAGTGATTTAAATGTTTTACCGTCTGATCCTTGCTAACTGTGACTATCGTATTAGGAAATTTTACATCGTTGGCGATAAAACAAAAAGGAAAAAACTCATGATTTCAATCATACTTTGAAATGTGAAAGTCCGTTTGGACAAAGAAATGCAGCATTGACGTTGAATCAGAAGCGATAAAAATTTGTGTGATCTTATTATATTTGCAGAGTTTCTTAAACCTATTGGAAAATGTAAATTAGTATTCAAATAGAGGCATAAGTATCTGCCTGGAAATGTTAATAATTAGCTTCACTTAAATGAATGTGCATCTGCACTTACTGAGCGACAGTGGATCAATAGCTTAAAAGAGGGCCGTAGAAAAAAATATGATGCAGGGAGTCAAAACTGAGGATATAATCTTGTCCAACACCGGATCTTAGACACGAATGTATTGGGTCCGTAAATAAGCTAATATAGACAATGAATTGAGTGATAAAACCCTCTTGGAAACATAAACCCTGGCTTGAAAAATGTATAGGGATTACGGAAGTTTTGTATTCTTCTGGGCCTGCTGCGTCATATATGTCATTTCGAGATATTTTTAAAAGACGATGTATACCAAGGCCTTTGCTTTCGACAGGCCTGTTTCGGCTTGATTGCCTTCGTCAGGATAACTGTAGGTTACTGTAAAATACATAGATAGTTTTACTATTAAATTTAACTGGACAATTTCAACTGATACATTATTTATACAAACATTGGTCTTCCCCTTGAATATCGATTTCTCACTCTATTTCGTTTGGCTGGTAGAAAACCCAGATTTTTTTCAATTTTTTTTCGGTTACTTCTGGTTTAAAAGATAGTCTATTACATCTGTAATAGATCGTTCAAATGTTGCAACAATGAATTTACACGAATTAAATCCTTAGTCTTGGCATAACAAGCCGTACTTCTGGAACGAGGTAAAAATGAGAACACTAATATTACATGTTATATATGACGTTTTAATTATAAAGCCATCCCTATGTTTCTGAATAATAAAAATGAAATTGATGGGTAAGTACTTATAAACCCAAATTCATCAGTTACTTGGTACGTTGCTTCTAAATCCCTTTCTTCAAAGATGACTAACGTAGATTCACGTGGTAAAACAATGATTGTTACTATCTGCATGTCAATGATCGATGTCCAGATAACAGTCCGATGTTGGAGGAACTGTTTTGTGCCAAAAGGAAACAATTTACTTTAAAAGTTTAAACAAACGAAACACTATCCTTCTGGAAGGTCGTCAGGATCATCTGGGTTAACAGCTATGTAAGGACTGTTGTTTTGTAGTTCTTTAAGTAGTCGTTATAGGACAACTAATCTGACAGATGAGTCAACGATATTACAAGGTTATATATCATGAATGTACGCTTTCCAGTGATTACGTATAATTTCGTGAAATAAACATATGATAAAAAATAATCATAAAGAACTACAAAAAAACAATTCTCACATATCTGTATATCTACAGCCAAACAAAAGAGTGTGAAAATCGATATTAGAAGGAGAAGACGACCAATGTATGTGTAAATAATGCGGCGGCGGTGGCCGAGGGGACTGAGACGCTCCAGTCACGGTCTGCACGGCCACTACGGTCCGGGGTTCGAACCCCCCTCGGGTATGGATATTTGTGCCGTCCTTAGGATAAGATAGTTGATAAGTAATTGGTAAGTTTAGGGACTGATGATCCCGTACTTAAGTCCCATAAGCTATACACACATTTGAACATTTTTGTAAATAATGTATCAGTTGAAATTGTCCAGTTAAATAGTACAACTATCAATGTATTTTACAGTTATCCTGATGATGACAATCACGCCGAAACAGAACTGTCGAAATAACTTATTTATAGCAGCGTCACTGGTATAAATCGTATTTTAGAAATGTCTCTAGATTACGGAAGTGATTAATTATCAGGCAAGCTCGTTACTACGAAATCTTCAAAACGCTTAAGTACAAAAGGACACAGCTGAGGCAGTGGTTGGAAACTGCTGTAGTTAGTTGCCACAGTTGTGCCTCCCCCCTATTTTAACGACACAAAAAAATGGATCGGAGGTATGAAACGCGCTTAAACCAGTTACGGAGTAACGCGACAACATTTGAGTGGATTCAACGCAGGGAGGCAGCTACGCAGAACCGGCAAGTTGACGTAGTAGTGAGCTCGACACCTGGCCATATGCGGGCACCCCGACGATGCGGCCAGGCGCCCGCTCCACCAATCAATACTTCAAGTGCGGAACGGGCGAAATGGTAAGCCAGCCGCGCCCGAAACAGAGAGAATTAAATGAAAAGTCAGAGGGGCGAAAAACAGCGCAAGCTGTGCAGGCCAAAGAGGCACCAACATTACCCGAAAAAGGGGGAAATCTACTGTGAACGTCTAGGGGTGGCCGTCACATCGGTCTATCGGTAAACTTTCGACAGTATTAGCATCCGAGTCTTGATATTTTTAATCCGTATTGATAGTTCAAATGACGTAACCTCTCCTAGTAATGAAAATAATTTTGGAGCGTATACTTTGTACGAACATTATGAACTACCTACAAATGAACGACATCACGGAAGCTCCTGGATGGATGGCAATAGACAGGGGTAAAATTCAGAAGGTGGAAAAATTCAAATACCTAGAAGAATGCATACCTGCCAACTTTTGAAAATGGCTGTCAGTAAGACTCACGTGCCGCAAAAAAATCTGGGAAGTAATTTCCACATAGTCCGGCTTGGCGAAAATAATGATTTTTCAGGGTTACAAAATACAATTATGTAATCGTATATACATAACGTCATAGGCCATTGTTCAAGCGGACATAACAATCAAGAAGAAATCCGCCTTAAATAGCAGTAGGCACGGTGAATATTGGTTTAGAGCATACAAAACCGGACTTCCTTGATAAATGAAGCAGATGTGATACAGCTGAAAAAGGTTTTACGCAATAAAACTTCTTTAAAGGCAAGAAATAATAACACAGACTGCAAATAATATGTTAGTTCGACTATAGCCTAATTTTCTCTCTTGCATAAAAGGGAAACTTTACCAAGAAAAAAAAGAATGGAAGAAAACTGTGCATCTTCAATTTTGTCTCACCTTGAGTGCAAACGCAATTATTTAGTCACATGAGGTACGTAAAGAAGTACTTCCTCATTGATGGAAAGAAATGATATTTATATGTATCCTGGAAATCGATAAGTATGTTCTAGGTCTGAATGCCAATAACTGACTCATCAGCACTTCTTTGAATTTGCAGAGCAGAGCCTGTCGAAACCTGAGATTCACATAAAACATGAACTGTTATCCCGCCTTTAAATTCAATTCCAATGGCGTTACCACAGAACACGGTGTCACGAACATCAGGGTTAAAAGTACCAATCAGATCAATGAATAAATTTTCGTCTATCGTAGACGTATATTCGACCCACACAAACAATCGATTGAACATACGTGGTATGATTATTGAACGTTAACGTTTCAATTTTTTGTGTAATTCGTAAAATAACACCGACCATCCGTAAAACCGTAAAATGGTGCAATTTCCGTAAATCTTACGGATAAACCGTAAAAGTTGGCAGGTATGCTGAATGGATAGACACTGGACTGACAGAAAAGGATGTAATGGAAACACGAATAAATAAAATTAATTTAGTATATAAATTGACAATGAACATCTATAATAAGGCGAATATTTCTATCAATGCAAAACTGAAACATTACCAGACAGTGATCCGCCCTGAAGCTTTATATGCAGCAGAAACACTCAACCTAACAAGAACTGGAGTGATCAAGAGGCTAGAACTGGTGGAACGGAAGATTCTCGGGAGAATATTAGGACCTCGAAGAAATCGATCCAACCAGGAACTATATTCCAAAATAGAAAAAAATATCCAATATCGTTAAGAAAAGAAGGTGCGAGTTCTTTGGACACATTTGCAGAACGGACAAGGGGAGGTTAACACAGCAAATTTCTCAATTCTTTTTGTACAAGAAAAGCAAAATACGGTGGATCCAAGAAGTACAAAGGGATCTGGAAGAAATGGGAATACGGGATCAAGAAATACACAACAGGGTGATTTTTAAATAAAAAGTTCAGGCATTTGCAGGATTTGAGGACAGAACTAGACCGAGAGCGAAATCATCGTGGACAGAAGAGCGAAGAAAGATGCAAAGTATGAGAATGAAAGAATACTGGGAAGAGGAGGAAGAACGAAAGAAAGGAAGCTGATGTGAATTAACGTGGTCCAAAGATGGCCGAAACGGAAGAAGAAGAAGAAAGAACGACATATTGACCCGTACTCAACACGCATACAGAAAATATCGTTCTTGTGCAACACAGCTAGTGACGAGTGCTATTGACAAGAGATCTCGGCATAATTTTACGATGCGATTCCAACCCGTGTGCTTTGACCCATGACGTCAACACGTCCGAAACCCCGTATTTCAGTCGCAGCAAACTGCAAATAATGAATTTTTCAACTGATTAGTATTTTTAATTAAATCACGAGGCTCGTTAAAATTTTACTCTCAATTTGCAAGAAGCGTTGCGTATCGTAATTGCGACCTACTACCGGTACCTTTCGAACATGCGAACACCACAGTACCATCGTTGCTCTTTCACTCGCAACAATTTAAACTGCACTAGGTTAACTACACTCTTAGGTTCTTGTTTAACCACATCCTTTGAAATTATGACATATTCGTATAAAAATATTAAAGTACTTTTGTTAATTAGAATAGATATCTACAGCCTACATTATCAAAAGTACTTTGCCAACTACACAACATGCAGATGCCACGGGTGGACTCGCGTTCTATAAATAACCCCGGATCTCAAATGATAATTTTTACATTTCTGGAAGGCTTTTGACGATGTGCCTCACATGCAGCGTGCCTATGTAATATAGTCTCAGTTTTTATGATTGGACACAATGCGAAATAACTGTCGGACTGGCGTTCCCTAGAGAATTGTTATATGGCTCCTATTGTTCGTTATACACGATTTTGCTGACAATCTGAGCAGCTCTCGCGGACAATAATCTCGTTTACCGGTTAGATCAAAAGCATCTGCAAAACTATTTATGTATCTACATGGCGCGAAAATTGGCCACTGACCGTAAATAACGAAAAGTGGGAAATCGCCCACATAAAGCTCTAAAAGATATCCATTAAACGTCATTCGTGCGATATATCAGTCAAATCTACAGACCGTACATTCAACTATATATCTAGGAATTACAATGCCAAAAGAACTGGAAAGAACACATAGCAGAACACTTAGAAGACGCAAAAGTTCTACTAAAGAAACAAACAACCCTACACTCGTATGTCCTATTTTGGAACATTACTGGCAATTGTTGGATCCTCACCAAGTGGGCAGCTGGTTTTGTATTACCGCGATAAGGGGAACAGTGTCAAGGAAATGAAGCAGGAGTTGGGGTGGAAATCATTAACAGAAAGGCTTTGTTATACCGAGATCTATTTGCTAAATTACTTTCGCCAACTCTCCTCTGAATGCGTACATTTTGCTAGCAGCCACATACACAGGGGAACAAGATCATTATAATAAAAGAAATAGCCAACAAAGTTAATAAAACCAAATCTCTTAGAAGCACTGGAAGTAAACAACCATCTAGGCAAAAATCCTTAGGCCCTATCTGGTTATGAATGATCAACTACAGCTGACAACGTCCCCACAATTAAGCTTCACATAATGCATTTCAGCCAAGCACTTACCACAAAACACATTAACCATCACGCCATAGATAAAATACTTCTATACAAATTTACACAGTTAAATCCATAATTTTGCCCATTCTTGTTTTTCCTTTCCTGCTCTGAGAAATTTCATTTCCCTTGCTTGCTGTCTGCTGCTCTGGTCCCTTTCTGTCATTTTCCATATTTTGCTTTTCCTGGCACTTCCTTATTCCAAATCATATGTTTCCTCATGTAAAAGCAATACAAAATCATAGAACTACGATGTAGCACGTAATTAAATATAGCATATTCAAATGTAACACAATATGTGAACTATGTCTGGCACAATAAATGTAACAGTTGTTCATTTCGACAATTCAAAACACAAGTCACGACCCCACAAAAATAGGTACAATTGATTGTAAAATATTACGTATTTTAGGCATATACGTAATGTATATAATTTTGGACTTTCTTAAACCAAATGTGTCGTAACGTAAGAACTTGTGTTTATGTACATCTTTGACTAAAATGTTTAAAAATCAAAGAGCTAACGCTTCTGTTCGACGCTAGTCAGTTATTTCCTGATGGTGGCCTAATAAGACGAAAAGTATATTGAAGTAAATAAAAAAATCAGTAGAATAAAAACTTTGTTTTAACCCGAAATATGGAATTGTTCTACCAAGAAGTGACGGAAGAATGCATACATAAGAGAAATCACATCTAAAACTGTTAACTTTTAGGCGTTTCTTTTTACCACGTGTTATTAGAGAATGGGTTAGAGATCTATTATGAAAGTAGTTCGATGAACTCTCGGTAAAGTTCTTAATTCTAATTTAGTCTACAGAGTAAATTTGTAAATTTAGAGATTATGCCTATATGGTTGCGTCAATCACCAATTGCTTAATGTATAATACAGATTTATGTATTAAGCAGACTTGTATCAATATATTTGGAGTGTAGCGTTTTACGGAAGTACGTTCTCACAAGTAATTTTTGAAGATCAGATTAATTAGGCTAATTAATTAATTTGTACTGAACTGAAGTTGTGGCACAACTTCACTAAAAATGGGAAATCGGCTGATAGGAAATACTCTAAGAGATGAAGGACTTATCAATTTAGTACTGCAGGGAGGTAAAAACTATATCGGGAGACTAGGAGAAGACTCAAATGGCTGTATGGTGTTGCAGTAGTGATGAAAGAGAGAGAGAGAGAGAGAGAGAGAGAGAGAGAGAGAGAGAGAGAGAGAGAAACAACCCTACACAGATAACCGATCGAGGAGAGTTGTACCAAACCAGGCAACACAACACCAACAATCACTAATCAATATAGTTCCCCCGTAGTCCCCATCGAAGCTGCTACCATTTCGTAAGATTTTAATGCACAAATGCAGATGTTTTAAGGTTGCGGTAATGTTTTTGGGCACAGACCAATTTAGAGTTCCATAAAACGACACTAACATGTCAAGCACATTGAATGAAAGCTAGCGACAACACTCGTAATAAAAGTTCTAGACCCGGAGAAATATGTTCTTAACCTGCAATCACGAAAGAAAATTTGATTCAGTGGCTTTCCAGGGAGTGATGGTCACTTAAAAGAGCGTTTGGGTGACAGAAGACTGATGAACCAGTAGATAAATCTAGAAATTCCGTTTTACAGAGGTGTACGTTCTCTGTACCATAAAATGAGGTTTAGTTTACAAATGGCGGGGAGGGGTGGGGGCAGGGGATTAAATTAAAATGTACAAACTAAGGTACTGTCCAAATGATCAACGGTTCAACAAGAAATTCTGTGAATTTTTCAATTAACACACTAGCCCAGAGAAGTCAAAACGGAAGTACTTGGTCGCAACACAGACGGGACAGGTTGTGAATGCATCTACGAAATTTTGAAGATGATCCAGAAGGGCTGAAACACGTAAATGAAATAATATAGTAATTATTATTAAAATAAATCATACGTATTTCGTTAAACTAGTCATCACATGACGAGCTTGACTTGTCTGGTACTCATTGTTCGTTCAGAGGAGTTGCATCCAGAAGAACGGCGTTTCAAATCCGCATCTGGTCAAACATAGTCGGTTTTATGGAATTTCCCCCAAATCATTGCTGGCAGACGCCAGGATAGTTTCTTCAAAAAGGCACGGCCGATTTCCTTCCACATCCTAAATAACCAGTACTTTGTACTCCGTCTCTAATCGTCATGCTGTCGACGAGACATTTAATGCTAATCTTCCTACCTGTTTTTATAATCCTAGGAAAGCTAGTCTAGAAAATTCGAAGTATTCATTCAACCTGTAATTCAGATAAAATGCATCCCAAATGTTAGCGACCGAGCAATATTTTTATCTGGAAACTTGGTGGCGTCAACCCATGTACCACTGCACTATATGAAGTCTTATCAACAGACACTGAAGAGTAAATCAAGCCTTGCATGGAATGGAAACTATTAAATCTAAGACTGAACACAGTAAATAATAAATCAGAGAGAAAGAAAATTGCGGTGTCTTCTTCGTAATGAAGGGATAACATGTGACTAAAGTATGGTTAACAGTGTGCAGTGTATGTGGTCCACTTCGGACGCTTGCTTATAATAATGTGAGTGACTTTTTATTCAGCAACTTGATGTGTGCGACGCCATCAATAGTGTGTCTGTCGTCTTTATAGTCGCATTATGTCACCTTGTAAAGTATATGTATATTTTTCTTGTGTATAAGTATTTCGAATTAGTACAAAGAAATAGCTGGCGTCATTGAGGAAGGAGGGTCACCTACAGCGTTCATATATAATTACTTTGGGGCATATGTTTATTTGGACTCATGCATACTGCGAGGATTGCTCGCGAGATATTTGAGACGACAGCGTGTGTTCGCTAATCTGACAGAGCATCAGCTTTGCACAACGGCTCGTCCGCCTCTGGCTGCTGCAGCTCGTCTGACACCAGGGTTCGCTGTCGCCTGGCTCTGGTGAGTCACCAGTCACGTGATGGGCGCATGTGCTGCCAGCCTGGCGCGCCATTGGCCAGAGACAGCGCATGCGCAGTGGACGCGCCAATGTTTTACACCAGATAGGAAATGAGCTGGCTGCCTGGTCGGCTCTCCCCAGCGGCGAGCAGCTCGGCGCAAAACAAAGCATCCCATCCCACACGAAGAAGAGATAAACCTTATATGTGGCCATCTCAATGCCGAACCTCGCTTTTCGTCATGGTTTGCAATATCAAGGCAATGGGGAGAAAATAAAAACAATTCATTATCCACTAGCGCCATTTTGATGCACAACTATCAAAAAACAAATTCGTCGTTCAGCCAAAAGCCGTCATTACTTCGTTAGGAACATGTTCAAAGGTCGCACAGCATATATATCCAGCCTCTGTTGAATTTTCTTAAACGACTTTAGGTTTTCAAGGACATGACCTTTCACGTACTTTCACTTGAAAACATTCGTGCATCAATACCAAAGTAATTGTACCTCATCTAATCTAGAATACGAACATCTACGGTGCAATGTTTCCTGCTTAAGAATACAATCAGCTACTTATAATTAGCACAGAGCTGTAGACTGGAAAAATCAATGTCGGTGCGGAACAAACACAAATTTGCCGATAAATTAACAGCATCCATATCTCCTACCAGAGGTTCTGAAACAAAACTTGTGCTGAGTCGTTGATGGTGAATGCATACTGTAGCGTGTTCGGTAATGGGTGTGCCTACTTATTTGTTCCAAATGTTCAAGGAAATCCGGCTTGGTGCGATTTATCTATGACGAAGAGATGGAAATAGCTGGTCTCAGATGACTTTACGACACAGTGCCAAATTTGTACAACAATAAAACTACAGGTTTATGAAGCAGTTTTTTTAAAATCAGTTTCCTAATCGCTTAACGTTTCTCGTTCTGGAAAAATGTTAGTTCAGTAATAGCTTCTGTCTATCGGCAAAATAAGATTAGATATCCTGTTCCTACTATCCATAGCGAAGGTATAAGTGGTCGTCTTAACGGTACATGAAACGTCGGTGACCAGTTGCACTAGATAATACGAAACAGTTATAACTGTATTAATTCATGGTCATCATTTCAGTTATTAGGCAGAAGGTTAATGCTACAACCAATACCAATGTATATATGCAAATTACTTTTTCACCAAAACAATGATACAGGCTCCTCAGTTTCAAAGCATAAAAAGCTGAAAATATTTTGTAATTTCTATATTCATGTTCGAAATTAATTATCAAAATTAATAACATAAAATCTGGCAAAACATAGCTTCACGAATTTAACTTGGATAAAAAGCGAAACCGTAGAAAAGAAAAGAACACGGAACTTCCTTCGTTGCGAAAGGGTTAAATTGCTGCAATCACTCTTGACGTTCTTCCGTGTGATATGTGGAGTACTTCTGAATAAACCTTTCGAAAGAATACATATATGATGAGGAGCAGGTGTACAAGTGGTTTCGATTCATCAATGACGAAGCAAAAAGCAATAATAATGAAGTACTCTTCCCAAAAATTCTCTCATCCTTTATGGGGCAGGCCACCTATACTTCTCTTATCAAAAATCTAAAGATATTGGCAGGGAGTGTGTATTGTTTCGGATGCTCTGAAGTTTTTGCTGTATCGGGGGACCAAATAGATGCATGTACAGAGTGTAGAAATCAAACTTCAAGAAACATTATTTTGTTTAGATGCGATAGCATGTTTTTGGAACTGACTTGGATGACTAAAACTTAGTATGGAAGGATTTCGCGAGTTTGACGCACCTTCTATTCAGTGATGAGGAGTTAGACCTATACTTTTTAATATATAACTGGACTATCCTACACATCACATCTGTCCACCTGTCGATAGAGTAACTTTTCTCCTCACTGTATTCACTGTAAATTACAATTTTATTCATAGTGACCTAATTGCTGTTTTCCATCCGAAGCTGTACAGAATTCCTAGCACACTGGTTAATAACACCAACAAAATTGCTTTAAAACCAGAAAAGTACTACAAATTTCTGAACAACAATAAATGAAAATTCAAAGCAGATGAACAGCGATAATTGTAAATGGCTCATGTAGTGAAAAAAATAATTGAAATTGTAAAGAATGTTTAATTATGATGTATGAAAACTAGGGAGAACAATAAGCATGTTCATCAGTTAATAAAATACATGTACCAAATATGATATAACAACCATTCTAAGGCCGGTATTACACTGTAAAAGATCTTTGACAAAGATTTTTGTCAAAGATTTTATCCAAGATCTTTGACGAAACTACTTCACAGGAGCACATTACACTATCGTAAAATATTTTGTCATAGTTGCTCTGAAAACACTCCAAAATAGTCAATCGTCTGTATTATAGAACATAATATAATGTTGCTCGGGAGTGCAGTCACTGCAAAGAATGAAAAATGGAAACAATTTTACGTAAAACCGTGAATAGCGAGAGGAAAATACGAAAAGTGCTCGCACAAATGTACTTCATGAGCTACACTTCTAGAACAGAATAACCTAAATTGTTTAAGAACGTGTGAGCAAACATTTTAATTCGCCCACATATTTATAAATAATCGACGTTTCACGAAACCCTAAAGCTGTGTCAATGGGTAAATAAGTTAACGTGTGTCATGAAGATGTCATGCTAAACATAACATTGTTAGACACTTCATCATAATTGAGAAGAGAGAATATTTTCGTAGTTCTTTCATGTTATGCTTCATTTTGGATTATGTGCTGCGAAAGACATTTTTATAGTTTACTGCAGTGTGACATTTATTTTGCCTGATTTTCCGAAACATAAAATATCCGTCTAAATACATGGACTTGTGGTTAAATCAAGAAAAGCATCGTGCTAAGCAAGAAAAAATACGGAGCTAATTAGTGCAGTATCTCATTACGCAAATTATTAACGCCTTTTCCGCGAAGATCGTCCCATTTATATCCACATACAAAATCTATTCCAACAGGCAGTAAAATACACTAATCGTACAGGGTAGGCCTAAGGATTCACGTATTATTGCAGACACAAGTGAAGCAAAATGTAAATCACTTTAGGAGGATTTACGAGGTTAGGTTACAGTACATATAAAAACATTTATTTCACTTATGCATCTCCATATATCCTTTGATAAATATAATTTCTTCCTTATCATTATCCACAGTGAGCCACTTTGAATACAACTGACAGCAGTAGCTTTTTCTTTATACGATTCTAACCCTATATTTTAGTAAATGTGTTTTGTATTAGTAAATATTCCGTACACTTCTCACTTTGAAACGATCACTGTGGCAGTAGCGACACAACAAATACACGTTTACGTTAATATGAAGGTTAAAAGGCGTCAAAGCAAGGAAAGACGCATGTATATAATGGCGAACTTTTATAAAAGCTAGGCTCTCTCGCTAACTTTTATCAAATATCTTTTATAAAAGAAATCTTTTATAAAAGATGACCCATTACACTGTCAAAGATTTGACCAAAGATCTTTGATAAAAGATCTTTGACAAAGATCTTTTACAGTGTAATACCCGCCTAAGAAAGATCAGATCAAAGTTCGTAGAAATGAAAGGTGAATAAATGCCTGAAAAGAAATGAAAATAGAATGACCAACGGGGAATACATGCAAAGATTAAACAATGATTTAGACACATAAGAAACACAATCATTTCGTCACGGCGTCTCGCGACAGATGTCAGCAATCTGAAAGCCAAAGCTGACCGCGTTATAAAGATGTACCGTATACATGAAAAACCACTGAAGTACAAATTGGCCCAAGGACTGTATGGGAGAATGCCGACTGATCACTTATCTTCAAAAATTTAGAAAGACTAGAAGAACACAATTTAAATGTAGCCGTCCACGAAGGAGACTACAACCATCTTCTGAGTGACGAGACTAAGTTTATGAGACCAAGAAGTCATTTGACGACGTACCAACGTGATTGTGTCACTTTTAAGAAAGAATTTTTTCCTTAGTTCGAAAATATGAGGAAAATACATTTCTAATGGCACTAATATAATCAGTTTGTCAACTTTTAAATGACGATATGGACCTCATACACAGTACAAATTAAATGAATGGCAGTGGGGCCTCACAATAAAATACACTCGTGAATTGTTGGTGACATTAAAACACCGACATTGAAAGGTTTGAAGAGTACGAAGCACACAACTTCAATAAAAATGTTTTTGGTAGTGAAGGAAAACTTGAGATTGTAGATTCTTAGGAAAATGATCTGAAGAAAGAAAATTTTGCTAATTTATCGTCTAAGAAAATAGTTACTGATTGCAAAAGCAAAACTTAACCTACTACGAGGAATTGACTGCAAAATGTGGAAAGAATGGATTGCTCCATTATGAAACTAATCTTCTCAAATTTGAAGATAAAATGGTGGCGAGAAACGCTCTGAAGTCGGTACAGATAAATGTTTAAAAATCTATAAAATGGTGTCCGACTGGATGTAGCGTTTAGCTGACAAGTCGAACTTTTACAATAAGATGTAAATAAATAACATATACGAAATCTATCAGGACTGTTCTGCTAAAAAAAATACGATACATCTGAGATATTGAAGAAAACGTTTTAAACAGAAAATAATTATATGTACCAAACAAAACTATTAGTGATTGAAGAGAGACTCGAAAGTGAAAAACAGAGACAAATAGCAGCATAAAAAAGTATTCCATTGTAAAATGAACTTCATTTTCCTGGCAATTGGGAAAACGGACTGAGTCAACCACAAAGGAGAACAACCCGCACTGTACAGGCGTAAAAATACCACAAACGTAAATAGAGAGAAAGATAATTAAAAATCTTACATAAGAGAAACAATAGAAATTAAAGTGAATGTGTCTTCAGCCTCCCGACCCCCATTACCAACTATCTGTGCAACGCTTTCTAGTCTCTCTCCCTACAACTCCTAACCTCCACCGCCTTCATCTATTAGCAAATTAATTAAAGCAATATACCTTGGAACAAGTCTCATTAATCTGCAGCTACATTTTTTTTTTCTTGTCACGTCACCATTCGAGCCTTAATGTACTTGCTAAAACACACATTTCAACTGCTTTCCGGCCTAGCTGTGATATATGTTTCGTAGTTTCACTCACTAAAAGTGTGCACTGCCTGTGCACATCTTACTTTTTAAGTCTAGTTCACTTTGGTTTTTTAATACTGCTTTGAATCGAATGCTGTGTTACGCATAGGAGTATCGAGTAAAATTCCTTCAAGTCGCAATTACCTTCAGCTAGAAGAAAAATATCTATAACCTTTATGTCGCACCTCATTATAATTTTAATGCTTCTTCGGGGTAATAACTGCAAAAAGTAAAATGGAAATATTTTAAGTCACCTTTTTAACACAACTTTGTAGTTTTACGTTTGTCAATGTCGATATCTTTCAACGGATCAAGTTTGTACCACAAATTATTTGCCTATACTTCAGACCTTTTACTGTCTACTTTTCAAGCTGCTTCTTTCGTTTAGGCTTCTGATCGGGTATTTCCTCATCTACGAACCAAGCAACCAAGCCTCCTTTTTTTCGTCCTCCTACGGCTCTTGTACCTAAAGATCTGAAACTTAAGGAAGTTTTAGTAGTCTAGAATCTGGCTTTCTTACTAATTTTCTAGCCGTTTTTGTCGATTAAAACTAATCTTATCATTTACAGCATATACCCAAACATCTGCACTTAAGTCTTAGTTTCTTTATCAAATCTTGGGCAGTCCTTTACACCTGTTAATTTGCTGTCTGCCACATGAATTCCACTTTCGTTTAAAGACATCATGCAATGAAATTCCAAATGCGGCTTTAAATACAAATATATTTATTTCACAACAGGGCCTATTTCAGCTTTAGCGCCATCTTCAGGTTATGTCATGATCATATGACATCACCTTAACAAGGCGCTAAAGCCGAAATAGGCCATACTGTGTAATAAATATACTTGTATTTAAAGCAGAATATGGAATTTCATTGCATAATGTCTTTAAACGACATTTATAGAGCTGCACGCCCAAGAGAGACCAAATTGTTGACTCCACTTTCTTAGTTTTACCCAATTACCCAGACTTCACTTCCAAACAGTAATGTGGGAGTGCCATTAACATATAAAACTTTATTTTTGAGCCTTTTCTAAATTTGTCAATTTCCGACTGACTGCTGCACGGATAATTTGATTTTTGTGCAATACATTCAGAGTTGGAGATAGCACCGTATCATAAGTATTTTGAGTGACTTATTCGTGCACAATTTCATGATAGAGGCCAGGCCAGGCATGCCATTCAAAAAATAGTATGGAAATTGACTGCTGTTGCAAAACTCTACATTCTTCAGATAGAATATGACCACAGTTACAAAAAACAAAATGGCATAAACGTTATAGTCACACATACGTCTCTGGTACAGTTTCCCTGAAAGCCAAATGGGCAAATTTTTTAATGAGTACAATAACATTGATGATCCTCTCCCCTCTCTTTCTCAAGTGAGCAATATTATGTCCAATTTATCCACTACATATCAGGTGAGAAAACCCACCCTACAGAGTGAATGCTATTATTCCATAAACACTAAACAACATGTTAACATTCTGTCATTCCTTGCAAACTGTTGAAAAGTACAATGCATTTATACAATTTATCCTCATTCTCACGTGACAGCAGTCACATCTTATGATCAAGGTAAATACCTAGCTTCCCATTACTCTTTGGGGAAAAGCCTCTGCTACAGTTTGTCAATTCTAGAACAGCTTTTCATTAGCATCATATATATTGTACAGCCCAACACAAATGTTATTGTTATATTAGTATCAGCAATAATGGACACTTTCTATGGGCCTATAGATATTTATGTCAACACACCATTTAAATGAGATATCATGTTTTTGACATGAGATGAATACTACTGTTCATGAAACTATGCTTTGCCCTCATAACTCGAAGTAATGTTCTGTATTAATGGACAATAAAACGCCTAGAGAAGACATCAGACGTAAGTAAATTTTGGACTGTAAATATTAAACTAATTTGCCTTACGACATGACTGTAACATTCATTTCTATAGTACTTATTTAGTGATAATGTGCAATATTTTTTTAAAGAGAGTATACAAATATATTGTTTTCAGTGTCTCTGAAAAGAAGATACTGCAGTCAGTGTGTATTAAGAATTTCGCATACTGCACTGAGACACGGACTTTTAACACAAGAAGTACTCTGCAAGCAATGGAGAGTTGCATGTTACAAATTACTAGGATAGGGAGAAAAAGAAGCTTGTGGTAAAAGGAAAACACTGGAGTGTAGTGAAATTAATTCAGTACTAAAAATGAAATTCACATGGCCAAAGCACTGAACCACGCTATGTTGCTTGCTATACAAATGAGTACCAGTACATAAATTTATTTTGCACATTTCTGTATCTGTGCATGAATAATCTACCAAAAAAGAAACAATTTTCCCATAAAAATAAGCTTGTGCTCTAGGAAATCTATCTATTCCATTACTGAAGCTACAAACTCTTTACAGATTTTCGTCATCTGTTATGGCAAATACAGAGAAAATGGAAGAAGATTAAGGTTTAACTTCCTGGCAATAAAGAGGTCATTAGAGACCAAATTCAGATAGGCCAAGGATGGAGTGCGATACGGATAGTGACTTTTTCAAAAGGGCCATTCCCGATAAGGCAATTTAGAGAACTTAGCTGCTCCTTAATCAGACGCTTCTGCCGTAGAAGTCCACCATTGGGCCTAACTATGATTTCAAAGAAAAAGATGCTACTGCAATGGTACTTTCTGATTTAATGAAGCCTCTGATTGCATCAGACACTGCTTACCAAGCTTAAATCAAATCGAACCAAAGGAATTACCATAGTCAATCCATTACCTCTTACATACCGTTACGTTTTGCCTGTACGAGGAGAGTTTTCGTGCAGAGTTGCAACGGGGCATCAAAAAGTATAGGTACTAGAACTTCTGTTGCTTATGATTTGGGTTTTTGAATTGAGTTCAAAGTGGACACATTATACAGTTTGCAGACAGCACAAAAGTGTTCAAACGCGAGAAGAGATGGTCGGTGCAGCAAGCAGATGTTTGATGAGACCAAGGTTTAATGCAGACAAGATGAAAGCAAATGAAAACAAGAGAGATAATGACATTAGCACTGGAAATCATACTTTCTACATCGAGAATGAGTTTGCAAAGAGTACACTTTACATTTCCATGTCAAGCTTTCACGAGTCCTTTACCTTCTGAGGAAACTAAAACGCATTACTGGCAGAATAGTACCGGTACCTACAAAACTAATATTCCTTACTTCACGGGCAAATCAGATGCTCTGGGACAGTTCCGTAAGATTCAAGAATATGCTGCTTCTACAAAATAAGGCAGTAGGCATCATTACTTCTCGCTAAATAATAATAAAGTAGCCAATGTAAATCCACCTTTTCTAAAATTGAAGTTATGGCTGTTTATAGTATATTCGATCGACTGCCTCATTCGCGTGAAGCTGAATAGGCACTAATGCAGCAAGCAACCCCAAATTCGTCCCAATGGCCGGAAAAGGGCAATTTACAAAGCTCAATAACTCCACTGAGCGCGAGGCAAGGTAGGTTTCCCTATGGCGGTCGTAAACTATTCAGTGCAAGAAGTTCCGACACTAGCAACAATACTAAAATTGTACTTCTGATGTCATTATAAATTTCGATGTTGATCAATGCAGTAACTAGAGTTCAATAATGCAAAAGTTGGTAACCAACAATAATAAATAAAGAGCATATGGGAGACCCAAATAATACCAGACAATTTGTATTATAATTTGTACAGGGCAGATGTTAAAAATTGCAGACATATCTTTCCTGTCAATCGAATGTACAGAATTCTATCCCACTGGCCGCTTTATAAGATGCAGTTCAAACTTCCACTTCAGGAAGGAGATCATGCAAATTTCGAACAGGGAAGATCGTATGCTGACCAGATACCATTTATTAAGATAGGGTAACATGTTTACTGATTATCGTAAGATACCAAGCAATGAGAAGCAGATATACGGTGTCCAATTTTGTTGATTTCGAGAAGAAACGACACTAGATGAAACAACACTGATCCTATTCAAGAAATGGGAAGAGACGACAAGACTATTACACAGGGATTGTTATCAAGATACCGTTGATATTAGAGCGACAGAGAGAGATTTCACCACTACTGTTCCACAACTATAAAATGAAGTTGTGAAGGAATGGTTTACAACGAGCTAGAAAGGATAGCAAAATCTTGGCAGTCTGGCAATAATCACAGATGCGCCGAGTTCTAGAAGAGATCTAGAACCCCTGAAAAAAAGAATACTTGGCAAACCAAAAAGATAAACCAAACAATATTACGACAAAATGTGGTGGGACGAACGGTGTTTAAAAAACTACGAATCTTAGGGAAATGATACAAGGCAAATACGATGAGGGAGCTCATGAACACAGAAATCGAGAGTTGAATAGAGCACCCCGAAAGACTGGAAAGATCAACAATAAATCTTGTTTAGCACGTAATGTAAAAGCGAGATATTACAGCACTCGCTGAGTAGGAATGAAGGCAAATGCATCTAATTTAAGTTAGTAAATGACACGACTAATCGCCGTCTGAAATTTCACGGCATACCAAAAAGATACCAAGGCAACAGAGCAGACAGAACCTCTAGTCAGAACATGTCTGAAGGCTGCTGATATAACATACCACGACAAATAAAGTTTACTATGAAGTAGGGGGGAGCAGGATAACGGTGCCACCCTGGGTAATCGCGCCACGCAGTTTTATGACGAACGGTTGGCAGTACGAGTACGCTTGCCAGTGTTCTATCTCCGTTACCTACCGCGGAACTAATTCCTGTGGTCGCCATCCGTGACTGTTGCCAGGTATGAATCGTGTGAAAGAAATTGTTAGTTTCGACGTTTTGGATCTAATTTTCGAGCATGTATCTTATTGAAATAAGTAACTCTATAGGCTGTCAGTGCTTTTTAATACTCGTATTAAAGTAATCTGTAGATATTTAGCCTTGATTTCGTATCTCTAACCTAATTGTTTCGCAAAATCTTTAGCTTTAAATTGGCGTTCTTAGCAATATTTTTCAACTGGGGCAATGACGCCATGATGGAGAATTTAGGCAAAATGAAGTGCCAAAAACTATACCGGTATTTCTGACTTTTGCAGTTTCTTAATCAAGCCTAAATTATAAAATGTATTTTTATTCCAATTTTACAGCGACAAGTACTTGAAGCCTTCAGTATGTCTAACACAGAAGAGTGATAAGTATAAATTACAACGGCTGTAACATTTACTTACTACTACTCACTCATCGTGTAGGTTGATCCTTGATTTTGAAATGTATGGCGTCATTACTCCGGAACCCAGGGCAATGGCGCCACTGTCTATACTTTCACAATATATTTTTTAACAATAAAACTTAACAAAACACATGTCTGAAAAAATATAACAAAGTAGTATTAGCTGGCGAAGCTAATACTTTATTCTTTACGAAAAGGACACCTTTAATAAGGTAATAAAAAAACTGGTTTCCCTTAAGGTTCCACCATTCCCGTGGCCTCCGCTGCGCAAGCGAAAAGTCAATCAAGAAATTCAAGAAGATGAAAGATGGCACATGGGCAAAGTTGACTATGGTTGACCAGGATTCGGACCAAGGTATTATCAGACATTTGCGCTGACCACTAAGCCATCCGGACACAGTGGTCACCACACGCCTCCCGTCCGACCTAATGATGTAGTATCCCTATTGATTACCCTCTTTACTCGAGGCTTTAGGAATATTCCCATTCGATCATTAGGCTACGTGCATTTTCACCCAATGGATCACTGGCCGTCACCTGAGTTATAAACGGCTGTTCTTTCGGACATGTCTATGAATAGATGAAAGAGCGCCTGAAAAAAATCACACAACAAGTAGTAGCTTCGCGATGGCCTCCAACGCACTATTATGCGTATTGTGTATGTCGCCATGTGCAGACACAGCCTGACAAAAAGATTGGGAACAGTTGTGAATCACGACGGGGGTCTGCCACTGAGAAGTGTGGAAAGCGGCTGCTACGGCAGTAACGGCGTTTTGCGCTGCTTTCGCAATGGCGTCTGCGAGCAACGGTCACCGACACGTGAGCGCGCCTGCGCAGACAACCGAACCATACCAGGAACCTCGCGACGTGGCGTCCAGACCGCCGAACAAGGACAAGGTTGCCGAGACGATGAACACCGACCGGAAACTACTTTGCGAGCTCCAACTTATTAGCTCTGGTCAAAAAACGTCGACTCCTCCTCCTATAAACAAAAGTACTGGGTTACACACGTGCATCAGCAATAGCACGAATCAAGTGCGCGTATCCACCTTCAAAACCTCATTAGAATTATCACGGTTGGCTGAACGGTCCTAAGAAAATGACCACTGCAACAAATGAATTGTCCAGAGTTGCCAGACGTCTTGGATTTCAAGGGACAGTCCCGTATCTTAAGAACTTCTCCTATGAGACGTCAATGGCGGTTCCAGAACGACATTTGTCACGTGTTTTCCCGATATACAGGGAAAAATATATAAGCTACGTAAATCACTTTTCACTCTGCAGCGCACACTCCGCTGCAGAGTGAAAAGTTTCAGTCTGGAAACATCCCTTAGGCTGTGGCTAAGCAACGTCTCTACCATATCCTTTCTTCCAGAAGTGCTAGTCTTCCATGGTTCGCAGGAGAGCTTCTGTGAAGTTTAGAAAGTCGGAGGCGAGGTACCGGCGGAAGTAAAGTTGTGAGGCGGCATCGTGAGTCGTGTCGGGATAGCTCAGCCAGTAGAGCGCTTGCACGCGAAAGGCAAAGGTCCCAGGTTCGAGTCCCGGTTCCGGCACACAATTTTAATCTGCCAGGAAGTTTCACCTTTATTTTGGTTTATTCGGGCAGTTTAGTTGATGAAACATATAGACCTAATAATAACTCTGCCAACAAGGCATTATAGCTGCAGTGTGTGGATTGCACAGATACAGTGGCGTATGTAATTTGGGGGAGGGGGGGGGAGGCGACGAAATAATGAATATAAAGGGAAAAAAAAGTTCGTTAACTGAATTATTTTAATGAGTGATGCGTGAACGCTTCGACGTGGTAGCCATACTTCTCTGTATTGTAATATCTATATCTTTTATGATTTAATGTTAACAAAAAAAGGCTTTACTCATTGAAGTAAAGGAGACTTTGGCGCAAATTATTCTCTGAATATGAGCAGGAAACTGATACAAAATATCATGAGGTGAAATAAATTGCAATTTGCGATCACTTATGGCTTCACTGCAAGCAGGAGATCCCGAGTTCGAATCCCGGCCGGGCAAAAATTTTCTATCGCCGCACACTGGTATTACATCTAAACGTAGTACAGTGAAGCCATAAGTGATCGCAAATTGCGATTTATTTCATCAAATGAACGCTGTAACGTCGTGTATATATATCATGAGGTGTCTACTTAAAACTACTTAATTTAAATTTTACATTAATCTTGCCTTCCTCTTCCCTAATGTATGACATGCAGCGCAACTGTTAGCCGCTCCGTGACAGTTGTACAGTATTGTGTGTTTTTCATAATGAACAAAGAAAAAGACGAAAAAGCCACTGTTTGTGGTTGATGAAGGAAAAGCAAGTAAAGCCTTGTGTCAACAATATTCATAATGCAGTCTTAAACAGAACTTTTCAACGCTCTTGGGGAAAATGTGGTGCTACTCAACATTGCCAAGGGATTGCACACATCCTGCCGCTACGGTCGGGTTTCGAGTCACCCCTCGGGCATGGATGTTTGTGTCGTCTTCAGTGTAAGGTAGTTCATAAGTAGTTGGTAAGTTTAGGGACTGATGACCCCGCAGTTAAGTCCCTTAAGCTTAACAACCCTAGAATTGGCAGAGTAGATAACAAAAGATAAACTACGGTCAAAGACCTGTGGGCCTAGTGTTTTCTATTAAGGAGAAAATTTGTAAAAATAGGTCAGATGGCTGTAAAATAGGTATATGGAAGCAAGAATGGGAAAGATCTCTACCATTTGAAAATTTCGCTAGTATACAGAAGAGGTCGAAACGACGATTTTTCTCCCCACAAAAATAAAAGTTGTTCGTGACTTACCAGCAGTGGTCTGTGCCCATCAACAGTGTCGTGGATATAGAGAAGTAGTCTCCGAGATCGTTAGAAACGGAGATGCGGAAGGATGGAGCAGCATTCACAAGGAACTTCTCGACATTCGTCTTACTTTAAGGAAGCCACGGACGACCTAAATGATGATCAAAATAAAACGATTTAGAGACTTTTACAAGCCACAAACAACAATGACGAGGACACGCAAACTGAAGCATCGTGTGAAAATTTGTACCAAGGCGGGCATTCGAACCCGCGTCTCCTGCTCACAAACCAATTGCGCTCACTATTAAGCCACCGTGGTGCATTGGCTTCGCACAACTAAACGGATCTACCCTTGCACACCTCCCTCATCGGTTCAAATTCTCACCTCTGCCTCTGTCGCAATGATCCACTTAAACTCGATGTTTGTAACGTTTAAAAGTCTCTGAATCATTTCGTCTGTTTTGTAAAAAGACACTCATACCTGGGTTTCAGGCAGGATCCCGGTTTCATTCTGTATGGAGGCGCTATTCCATTTGGTCTGGGAAACATTTACATTGTTGTTCGATTTTTAATGGAAACATTATGTACAGAGAAGCTGAGGTGATAATTCGAACTGAGGAAGGAAACGTGCTAGAGTAAATACGTGTGGCTAAGCGAAGCCATTGTTTCAGGGTGGCTTGTGGCCGAGTGAGCAGGACTACCGCGTTCGAATTCCGTTATTAGTATACATTTTCAAAAGATGCTCCAGTCTGCATATAAACATCCTAAATGAAGTCGGATGGACGAGGATTTCAGTCACAAGGTGATTACAGTGGCTTACAGCAGTGTTAGATCGCTCGGAAGGAGGTTGTAAGTATGATTGTCGTTTTCCTGAAGGAGATCGAATAATATTTGCACACACACACTACATATGCCTATATCACATATGTGTGAAGACAGGCATTTACAAGTAGAACTTTGTGCCAGAGGATAAGTGGATAATAATACGTTAGCAACGGCATGGGCAAATTAAATTTCAGAACGAATGCGCTAGATGTGTAAAAAATATTTAAAAAAAATAATAAAAATAAGCGTCTACTACGTGATACACGATCGCAGAGACTTGGAACGTAATGGAAGAATATGGAATTGCAAAGAAATTTATGAGAATCAACCAGAATGAATCTGAATGCTTAGCGAGAATGGTAGAAGTACATTCAGAACAGTCTGAAACTAAATCAGGAGTAAGACGAATTCATTACATCACCTACAATGTTTAATATATCACTGAAAAAGATCCATCACGAATTAGAAATAAAAACTCCAAAGTTAAATACACTGCCGTTTGTAGATCGGAAGAGTTGAAAACTGATGAAGCTGGAAGAACGGGATTGACGATAAGTAAGCTTAAGATCAACTTAGTAATACTGACAAGAGAAAGACGGAACATTAGACACAGTAAATTTTATAAACAATCTAGCATTTTAAACAGTAGGCCTAATCCGCACGATATTCATACGAGTTAGCATCAACACTTACAATCTTAAAATTTAACAAGAATACAAGCAGGAAATAGAGCCTTACATTCAAAGTAATAACTAGTAACGTATAGAACGAAGCTGAGAATATCCAAATGTTCAACTGTTTGTTAAGCTTAAGGGACTTAACTGAGGGTCATCAGTCCCTAAAGTTACAAACTACCTATGAACTACCTTATACTAAAGACGACACAAACATCCATTCCCAAGGGGGGATTCGAACCTCCGACCGTAGCGGAGAATATCCAATACTTAGCATCAGACCTATAGCAGCTTATGTTAGAGAAATATGGACAATGACACGATGAAAAGACTAATCACATTGAAAACAAGGTACTGAGGAAAATACATGAAACAGTAATGAAAATTAACGGTCGGGGACGAAACAGGGAGATTCGGGTTAACAAAGAGCCAGACATAGCATAATCAAAGTCATACAATGATGAGACGGTAGAAATGATCTGCAGAAGATGCGTAGGAAAGAAGAACCTGAAAATAAAGGCTAAAAACCTACTACATTTCATACGGCCTTGACAGTAAAGTCAAAAAGGAGTACAAATAGCATGAAACGGCGTGATCTCTTACAGTGTGTGTGCAGATTTCCACTGCAATGCTTAATTCTGCAGATGAACAACATTATTGTTTCCAGAATGAAACTTTCACTCTGCAGCGGAGTGTGCGCTGATATGAAACTTCCTGGCAGATTAAAATTGTGTGCCGGAACCGGGACTCGAACCTGGGACCTTTGCCTTTCGCGAAAGGCAAAGGTCCCAGGTTCGAGTCCCGGTTCCGGCACACAATTTTAATCTGCCAGGAAGTTTCAACATTATTGTTGTGCAATCATTTTGAACCCTTGTTGACTACTGTGTTGAAATCCACTCTAGTAGGCAACGCACTGTAATAACTGAGTTCAAGGTTTTGTCGGTGGTGAGAATTCCAGATTACTCCTGGAAGGAGTCCACACTTGTTGACGAAATTGCTATGATATACCGTTATTACGGCGTTAAAATGTAACACTAAATAAAACAAAATTTGAGATATTATATAAACGTTAGACTGCCACAGGAAATTTCAGATACTGACATGTTTCATGTAATAAAACTTCATTATAATATAAATGCATAAAAAAGGTAAAGTAGTCAACAATCAGAAGATTGGTTTGAACACCACAGTGCTTTTACTAGGTATGGTCCAGTTTGGAGGTGGTATGCCGTTGGCTTTCTCCGACCTTCAAATTGACTTACCCACCCAGTTATAGGGGGATCTACAGTTTAACGTGGATTCCGAACCACGGTGCTACTCCATATTTTTCACATCAGCAACACTACCAGAGGTGAAAGAAGTGCAAAGTGACAGATAGAAATCATAGGAGTTGGCGGGGTTCGAACTCGTGACCTTTGGATTATTAGTCTGGCACTCTACCACTGTGCTATATAAAAGTTGAAATACGTTGTTGTGTGGAGGGCTCTTACAAAAATTGGCGATGAAGTCCAAATGTTCGTAAATCTAAGAGACTTAACTGTTGCTATTATCAGTCCCTAGGCTTACACACTATTTAAGGTAACATATGCTAAGGACAACGCACACACCCATGCCTGAGAGAGGACTCGAACCTCCGACGGCGAGCAACCGCGCGCTCCGTAGCAAGGCGCCTTAGAGCTCTCGTCCACTCCACCGCGGCGGCGATGAAGTACTAATGAATTTCATCCGTTTGTGCTTCTGCAAACTGTAGTAGAAGGTAACTATAATGGAGAGGACGAATCGTGGACAGCAAGCCCGGTTATATGATGCACATAAATTTGAAGTTTCATGCGAAAGAAGTATGCATAATCTTAGATTGTTATACTACGTCGAAGCGTTTGTTATACATATTTCGAGATAAGTACATTTTTGAGAAAATTTGGATTATTTTTGTTGACTGTTCTGATCATTAAGTTATAAATGTTCGATCCAGCAGGATAAAAAATTAAACAATTTCTGTACATTTCCCTTAAAATGCGAATGTTAATCGTGAGCAGACAATGATGAGTGTCTCAAACGTCATTAATCGTGGTTGAATATCAGTATCGGGCTGAGATAACCGTTACTTTGTGTCTGATCCACAGCTTACATGTACTTGTCACGTTATTTTCGGCATTATTTGTATGTCGCCTCACACACTCTAATGTACAAGACGTTGTTAAGCTACGCCTTCTCGAGGACCGTTTCATAGTGGGCCTATACCGGTGAAACGGATAATTTCATTTTCCGGTACCGGTACTTCGAACATCTTACACATTTTATATAATCTACTAGATTGTTTCGGTGAAAATACTATTATTATTATTAGCTTTTAAATTCAGATACTAAGCATTCATCAGAGAAATTCACAAAATCTTGTACCAGACACTGTATCCTCCAAGCTGGTGGGTGCTGGTCGAAAAATTCAAGAATTTTGCTCGAGAGACTAGGGCATACAGACACCTGGTATTGTGCAATTCAAAACACGCTTGGCTTGTGTGCAAGAAGGCGTGGGTTTAAATCTTTTGTCACAACGATTTTGATTAGGTACGACCATTATTCAAGCAAATAGTTTAATTTTTATTTTGAATCCTTTGTCACATTCTTGTAAATAGTATTAACGTTTTCATTAAACCTTTGTTTAAAAAAGGAATCGTTGAACTTTCAGTTTTAGCTACGCTTATGCTTTAACTTAGACTTTTCTTCCCTTTTATCAACTATTTTCGGCCATGTTGCTGTAATCATTAGGCTACTTCCATTGGCTATTGCATTTCTGATTTTACTCCAATTTAATTTTATTTATATTTCCTTTCTTCATCTTCGGTGTTTTATCTACAGCACAATAATTAAAAAATTCCAAATATTGTAATGAAAAATAGAGTTTGGCTGCACTGGACAGTCAAAAGAAATAGATTATTTCGTTTCTTAACCGTTAGGTCAACATTTAGAAATGTTACATGGTTCTATCCATCACTATTGCAGAGTGGTATAAAAATTTTGGGAGAAAGGATATAAAAAACATTCGCTGATATTGCTATTCTCAGCGAAAGTAAATAATAGCATCTACTGAACGGAATGAATAATCTAATGAGTACATAATATGAATTGAAATTAAAGTGCAGAAACTACAAAAGTAACTACAATTAACAGCAATGAAAGTTGCGAGAGTCATCATATCAAAATTGGTGATCATGATGTCGATTAAGTTAAAGAATCATTCTACCTGCAAAGTAAAGTAACCGAGACGGGAGAGGCAAGAAAGACGTAAAAAAATAGAATGGCACAAGCAAAGAGGATATTCATGGTCGAGAGGACGACTGGTAGCAAAGATTGGCCTTCATGTGGGGAATACATTTATGAGAATGTATGTTTGGAGCATAGTTACGTATGGAAGTTGAACCACAGTGTGAAAATCTATAGAGAACAGAATCGAAGCATTTAGGATGTGGTGCTGCAGATAGCCATTGACTTTTTTTTCCCTCTCGCAGAATCAGAGACAAAGTTTAGCACATGGAGAACACTATCAGCAAGAAGTGACAACATATTTACAGTTGCAAAACACGATCACCTATACAAACTATGTGTTAAAACATCAGAGAACAACCTACATTGTTTTAGATAGAACTGTAGAGTGTTAAAAACTGTAGGGAAAGACAAAAACTGGAATAAATCCAGCAAATAATTTAGGATATAATGTCCTGGCGTTATTCCTAAATGAAGAGACTGACAGCCTGCGTCAAATCAGTCATAAGACCGATGACTTAAAAACAGTTGGACACGGAAAAGTAATTAAAAATCAGGAGGTTTGAACGCAATAAATGACTTGATCCCGAGACTTACTCAGTCTCTAGTCTCTATATTATCTGCGATATTGTATGCAGGGCGAAGTAATGAATTAAAATTTATGCCAGGGCTGAAATTCGAACCCGGGTCTGCTATGTTGTGGAGTGGAAGGCTGTACTACAGAAGTCCCTGCAGCTTCGTTGGACGCAGTTGCACGTTGGGGAGCGAATAACGCAACTGTTCGAATTTCGACCTTCCCACGAACTTTTATTGATTTCTTGGTCCTGTACTCATTAGAATCACAAGCATAAGAATTCCAAAAGAAGGGAGAGTGACAGGAAGAAAAATGTTTATCTACGTGGAATAATTCTGTAGGCTAAAGAATAAATAACGCCTCAACAATCGGTATGTAGTATTACATAAGCTGAAAAAGTTTCTTCAAGCTAAAACCGACATTCCAAAGTTATTACAGGTTAACATCAACTATATGGTGACAAAGACAAATTTCTCAATCATATTCATTTCTTGATTAAAACACAATTGTATGGAACGAGATATAAACTGCTTTACAGACTACAGACAGATGATCATTGAACTTCCTCTGTAAAATTTGTACACATTTTCTCAGACATACCAGCATGAATCAGGAACTTCATCAAAATCCTTCAAATGTAACGACTTTAACGACGTCTGCACATACCCCCAGATTACTGTAAGAAAGAAATCACGAAAACTATTTTCGTTTACTAGGAGCTGAATCGAATTTTACCTAGGTAGCCTATTCAGGAATCTGTCCTTAGTACTTCAAGAACAGGAAGGCTAATAAATTTGCTACCATACTAATACCTAATTATGTGGAAGAGATATTTACAAGCTCTTATAAGTAGCAGGTTAATATGCAGTCGAATGTAACTGGCTTGCACAAGAGTAAACTACATCAGCAAGTACTTTGGATGGAATACGTCGTACGGATATGGCCATTCTTTACGTAAGCCGTTTGGAATGTTCTTCATAACAAAACCTACGGATAAGAAAGGACAAACAACTCTAGGAAATGTGTAGTTATAGATTAAATAATTCTGTCACACAGCTGCCCTACCCTAACATGTGATTTTAGAACTCTCAACATGGCCATTACCACAAGATAATATTCAAGTCGTTTAAACAGCAGGCAGCTTTCTCTTTGGACAGGTTTCAAAACTCACCTAGCGAAAGAAACTTTACACAATATCATGCAGGATGTACTCAGAGGAGTGCTGACAAAATTCCAAATAACATTCTTGGCTAAGATTAGTAAACATTAAAAAATAGGCCTTTGCCTAATGTAAAATTTAGCCCCTACCCATTTAGGCGAGGTACTTTGGAGAAATTGAAGACTGCAATTACGCCACAACACACAAATAAAGAATGATTCATGCTTTCAAAATTATCACACGAAGAATCGGACATGAAATATAACAATAAATGGCGCAGGTAATGAAAGCACGTTGAGCCGAGGCGTAATTCAGTTCCATCTAATACAGTATACATAGTAAACAGTATGGACAAACATATACAGCAATTTACTGTGGACATCATGGTCAAATTTTCACATCCTGTGCCCTGCACACTACATTTCTCTTGTGTCTATGAAGCAGGCCTCATATTTTTCGTGGACATCTGTAGGGTCGGTGAACAAGACATACATCTTGTGAAATGTAAAATTATGGCAGGGTTTTCTCGAGCAAAGTAAAGAGCAAGCGTTTCCGTAACAATATTGTCATCTATCTTGAAAATTTCTACAATTCGTTGAAGATGTGTAGGGTAACTGAAAAGACAATGCTCTTAGCACTGGGAAATCAACATTGCAAGACACACTCGTGGTTTGAACAGGCTCCCTATCTCTTGTAATAGTCACAACGAGATTCATTATGACATACAGCGTAAATGACAGGAATTTCAAAACATATTATGCACTACAAGGACGGGAATACCGAAGTTTGCGGTACATCACGTCAGCCCAAAGGAAAGGTGACAAAACTGAAATCCAAAAACTGTTATTGATTCTGACACTACGTACAATGCGAACGAGAGATTAACAGAGAAGAATAACTCCTGAAGAATTGGCGATTCTGTAAACAATGCTTTACTCTGTACAAAATATTTATTTTGGAGATTTTGTACTCTTTGCATATGATGTTTGATACCAAGAACACATTAGTCTACTAACAAGTATTTCAAAATGAATAAAAGGACACACGTAAAAGCATACCGATTACATTTATTTTCTAGTGCATTATCTGAGAATGAATGGACATAAAACACTGTTTACCATACCGGTACTTTGTAACCAACCACTAAAACAATATTACAATTTATATAAAAGTGTACTACAAAAAGTTGCTGCAGTGGATTCTAATTTGGCAACAATATTGCACTGAATCCAACTTTTATTGGGATGAAAGTGTTTCTGTTTATTTTTTGCAGTAGCCATGGCTCAAAGTTATACACAACTTATGATGCTAAAACCGATGGGCACCCTGTCAACAGATCTTTGAACACACGCAAAAAGAAAATGTGAAACCGTATGCACACTTTAAATTTATTGCCATAATTATCTTCTCCTAACTTACGGTAGCGTATTGTCTTCGTAACTATAGACTGCGCCAGCCATACTGTTAGCGGTAAGGAACCACGGTGCACTGTAAACAGATTCAGTGTTTACAGGCACAAATGGTTGCTTGAACCAATCAGTGAGTGACGCGACGATCATGTGATGAAGAGGGAATTGGAAAAGTTCAATGTGAAGGCAAATCAGTAATAAATCTAGTTCGAACAACTAGTCATAGTCCTGTCGGAGGTGGTACGCCGTTGTCTTCCACCGACCTTTGAACATAGCGGAAGCTACAATTTAACGTACCAAGGCGCAACTTCACAACACTGCCAGAGTTGACAGAAGTAACATAAAAGTACTAGGACTGATCAGGTAACGAACTTACTACTTTTGAAGTATGGTAGTGTAACTAGTCTACACATACCGTAGCCACTATTTCACCAACAGGCCATCGCATAACAGAAATTATCGAAAGAGGGGTCCCTTCGTAGTCTTGGGTTCGAGCTGGGCCTCGGGCGCTAGAGAAGATGCCGTTACTTGCTGGGTGCGACCGATCAGTTGCAGAGTGAAAATTCCAGGAGTTACTAGTCCTGCAAGATATGCAGCGACCTTCTGTGATGTACGGAAGACAAAAGAGACCAGGTACTGGCGAAAGCAAAGCTGTGAAGGCGGGTAGTGCATCTTGCTCGGATAGCTCAGTCGGTAGGGCACTCTGCCCGTGAACGGAAAAGGTCCTGGGTTCGAGTCCCAGTTGGGCGCACAGTTTTCATTTGACAGTAAGTTCCATAGTTGATACAATCGTAAATATATTAAGTAAACTACATGGAATCAAGACGGTAAAATGAAAATGAGACGTACCACGTATATGTACAAAGAATGGCGAGACCTCTAAACAAATGGACGTTATTTGACAAGAGGCAAATTTAACCTTTTTCAAACAAGTTGAAACTTTGTCCTAGGTCCGGATCTCGTTTCCCTATATTGATTTAATAAGCCACGATGTAGCAATCAGTGTACAATGTGTTGTACAATAAATAATCATTCTATAACTATGAAACACTTTAGATGGTGGAACAACAAAGCAGCTTCTTCCAGCGGCAATTTTACTATTACGGTACGTGGACAACTATCCTTAAACATTTTTATCCACACGTTAGTCTCCATGCAGTGACTAGCACACAAAATATTCAGCCTTACTGAGCGGGATAACACAATTAGTACCACAATGGAACTTTCCATTGCGGAGGAGCGCAGTTCAAAACTTCGTCCGACTATCAGTTTTTTTAATGGATTCATTAAGCTGCATAAGGGAAATGGGATGGATATTCAGAAAAGGCCAATTTCCTTTCCCATAAACTCGTCGTCGGGACGTTAAACCTAAATGTCTCTCCCTTCTTGTGCTATGTCATGGTACTTCACGCTTCGACGACGAGGTAGAAATCTGTTTAGTCATATACGCCACAACTGTAGAGCGAGGAAATAATGTTGAAATGCAAGTCATGTGCGTTTTTTCCCCCTTTCTTTCTCTATTCAGAATGAGTTTCCTGACAGTAGGTTCTCGGTGAACAAAATCGCCTCTACAGACATGGTAACAAAATCGGTAGGGTACTTTACAGAGAAACAATGACGATATAATTATGCCTAAGATACAAGTATGATTTTGAGGACCAAGGAAAACGTTGGGATAGATGATTGGAAGGCAAGTGAGATCCTGCTCCACCACTAGCATATCATTTGTAATGCGGCAGACCATGTTGAAGAAACACACTGTATGAGTAATTTTCTTTTTCTTCCTCGTTGGCTTTGCTGGTTCATACATCAGGCATTACTTGGTAGCTTTTCCTCAGCTGAGAGTGCTTGCAAATATTCTTTGGCGCAAACTAAGTTTAAACAACGACGCCTTTTTTTCCCTGTCGTCGTAAATTTATGCTAAAATAACTTCAGAAATCGCTGGCGGCACGGGTAACGGATATTGTAAAACGCCGCTTTCGTGCTTAGCAAATATTACTACTTGCAAATGGCACTTCATATCGTATGTATTTCAACCCTTTTCACTGAAGGCAACAAATTTAATTTTGGATGGACGCCATGCCAAACACCTTCGTTACGGGGCAAACATAGCTATATAGAGAAAAAAAGCAACTCCGCGATTTAAATCAGTAAGACGGTCGAGGCCTTGTTATTGTTTAATGCAAGCTATAAATATTGGCCAGTGTTATGATACCGAACAACCACCCAACCTCTTTTCACTAAAATATTGGTTGTGATTGGTCAATAGCGTGTTCCAAGGTCCAAGTCTGAAACTTTCCGAAGTTAGGGAATGTGCATGCAAAAGTTGTAGTAACTGACTGACCTGTTCTTAATGTCGCGCCATATTTGGCACTATTTTTCGTACTTTTCGACGTGAAAGTAAATTTATCCTTAAGTTAACGGGCAATTCAAGTATTTTGATGCACCTACAAGACACGAAGAGAGAAAAGTACATTTATGATTCTGCTTAATTGTTCAGGAATAACAAAAACATTGCACCCAAGTTGAATAAAAACAACTTCGACTGATAAGTCGGTACTAAATACATTTCGTTATGACTTGTTTTTGAGTGCACTATGCAGGTAATATTATTGACTGCTATATGGTCTTCAGTCCAAATAATAGGAACACACACACTGGTCTCTGGGAATATAACACAATCTGGTCTTAATTTACAGGACTCGGCCCGTGAAAGTCGTCACGGTTTCAAAAATGAGTCATTTGCTTTCTTGGTCTCTTCAAGTTCCTCAATACAGGCAAATTTATTATGGGAATGGTATATGTATTTGGTGTGCGACAGATGAACACAATATCCGTGAATTTAAGTGAAATCGTGACTGACTGGCGACGATTTTAATGATTTCACTTCATTCTCCCACATTTTTTCAAATGGTTGTTTTCTTGTGTAGTTACCAAATGTGAAAAAGACGGAGTTCCTAACTTAAACTGAAATATATAGTCTTACATGCCAAAGCCTGCAGTCGATAAACTCAACACTAATATAATGGTAGGGCTATCCAAAAATTACTTTTTTGCAGTGTAAGAAAAACAGCAGTGCTTATCAACAGAAAATTTTACTCACTGAAAAACTGTCGGGAGCATTTTTAATTTTAGTGTGTCTGCGACTAAGACAAGAGGCTAATTTTAGAAATGTTGGACTCTAACTGAACTGTATTTATAACCAAGTCCTTGGTTCGAAAGTGATGTTGCAACCAGGAATGCCACAAAAAAGATCATTTCATCGTCATGGGATGTTTGCATATCGAGGTCATTCTGCATGGTGAAGTTCCAACTCAGAAAAGCAACTGAATAATGTACAGAACGGAACAATGCACATAAGAAACCGCTGCTACATTGGAAGTTTCCCAACGTTTTTGTTTGCCGCTGAGGTCACAAAAAGAAACGAAGACCGCCACGTCATCGATCGAAGTGTTCAATACCCAATATCTTGATGCAGGAAGACGAGAGTGTATGCCGTTATTAAAATACGATCGAAAAGTCCTATTTAAGTTTCTGTAGTTATGATGTAATAATAACTTGCTTTTATGTAAGTAGCCGCAAAACTTTCAGTACAGAATTTCTTCGCTGCAGGGTAAGATCGAAATTTGAAAATTCTATTATCCACGTAGCAGAACAGTTGTAGTTATGAGAAAGTTGTTGCCGTCATAACTAATCAATAATTGATAATTACTGCAACTCTTGGCAATCACGTGTACACACACACACACACACACTTTGTAGCCCTAGAATCCTGATTAAGCTCGTGAAGACGCTTTGTAAACTGAAATTACCATGGATGTGAGGAAGCACACGCCAGTGCTCAGCTGATCATTGCCTATCACTTCTCTTGTCCTCACCTCAAACACTTCACAGCGGAGTAGTTTTTTTGTGTTGTCATTGACCCACAACAGGCAATCGCGGAAGTTATTTTCAAAACGTGTACGGAATCACTACCTCATTAAACATACCAAACAAAAAGACCAACGCTGAACACGTAGGCAGATAAGTAAAATTCCTAGCCTGACTACACCAAAATCTACTTCCAATATCTTGTTAGAGGTTTACAAATAAAATTTACATTCACACCTCTCTTACGTCATGGCCCAGAATGGAATTTTATACTTTTCACATCAGAGTTGAATGTCGATAAATTCTTTTACACACAGCAGAACAGTACGGCGGTCAGAGCGCAGACAACTGCTAGACAACGAAAACATTTCACTTGAGTTCGAAGCTATTTGCTAGAATATAAAGCCACAACTAAAAACGTAAAATCATTTTAACGTAATTCGAAAAAAAAAAAAAAAAAAAAAAAAAAAAAAAAAAAAAAAAAAAAAAAAAAAAGCGTCTTATTGTATGTAGCTGAGACACGGTTTTAAAGTAAATAATAACGCATAACAGCGAATTATTCTTATGTACCGAGGTAAAATAAATTCGATAACTATAAATCTAATCGACAACCGGGAGTTCTTAGTCAGCCGACCGTACCGTTAACTCATTAGCAACAGAGTTGCTCAATACACTGTACACCTCACCTGAAGCGTGCAAAATCTGTTGGATGCATGGCAATAAACATCGGTACCCGTGCTACGGCGTTTCCATCTCTAATTCGGATCCAATAGTTTCACGCTACCACCATTTCTAGATGGCAAACACTTGGTACTGTACACAGTACATGCAAAGATACAGGAGTACGCCGGTAGCAAAAACAAAGAACCGTATTACAAAGAGGTAACTCACTTCTCAGGCATACAGGCCTACATGGATTGTTGACTCGAACCTGAGCTACACATTCCACGTTTTATCAAAAACAGCATCCGTGTCTTCAAATGACTTGTTTTTTCTATGTAGTGACCAGTCACTGTTTCATCATTCAAATGGGCAACTGCTGTCTTATTAAGGTCGTAGTAACACATTCAAGTAAAAAAAAAAAAAACACAATTGAATATTGAATTGGGGAACGAGTTATAAGTACAGTAAATGTTATAACAAAGCAGAAATGCCAAGGGAGAGCCATCAACCTCCTACCGAAAAATGAACCTAATTCGCTAAATGCATACTAAACGATTAAAGAGATGAATGCCGAAAATTAAAGAATAACAGATCATAATTAACAGCTTCAGTAATTCCTCGCAGCGCTGTTAGGAACGAACACGATTCGCATAATAAGCTTTAGTACTTGAGAGAGAAATATGGAAAAAAGGCAAGTGCTTAAAGTTGGTCTGAAACAGCGTAGTCAAATTAGCTTATAACATTAGGAACCTACATCATGAAAAGTGACCAGAACTGAATTCAAAACCATTAGGTTCAAGTTTCATATTCGTCCTTATGTTTACACAATCTGCCAGCATCAACAATGAATATAGGCCTAAGTCACCAAGTACGTATGGGAACCCGAGCAAAGATGAAAATTATTGTTGAAAACGCTTATCAGAAACAATACATAAGACGTTAAAGCCCGTTCTAAGTATGGTCAGACACACTGAAATAGAAACTTGGGAATCAATGAAGCATACGCTTATTTATGTGTGTGTGTTTGTAGGAAGCAACACATGTTCAATATGAAAAAGAAAATAAAAAGTGCATCAAGGACGAAGATCTTACAGAAACAACTCGTCTTTGCCCAGTTGTTTGGGCCAGACATTGAACACAAGCAAACTTTTGTATTCCTTATAGGCGCAAGTGCTAGGACGCGAAGCGAGAAGGAACGGCTGTTTCCACTAGAGTGATTCTCATGAGTACAGCTTTCTCCATAATGCTCCTGCCTGTGCATCGTCGACATATGGCTAGACGAAAACGAGTCATGGAAGGCCTCCAACGGGGAATTAATATAAGGCGCGATTTAATGAAAGACTCAGATGAGTTTTCTAGTATTTGTCTAATAAAGTGGAAATAAAATGTCCGAATAAACACACACACACACACACACACACATACACACACACACACACACACGCACGCACACACATATACATACATACGTACGCACCTAACATACAACACAGTACAACAATAATGAGGCTACAATTGCTGGTTCATGGACTTACAGTAAGCTCGGCTCCCACCGCTCGGACACACGTATGTCCATACCCTTGGGCCACACGAATCGACTTCCACTGTACGTCCACTTACTAAAAAGATATCACAACGAGAATTCTGGTACTCTTTCGCTACTGCCATACGCTATGGAGATAACGCACCACAATTAAGCACAAACAACTGGGAGGGTACATGATGGGAACACTGAGTGTAGCAATAAATTTGAGATGTTGTATCACAGGTTGTTTATTTACTGTCGAATACCTTTTCACTTTTATTTTTTTTTTTCACTGTGTAAGAGGGAAAGCTATTTTTTTTTTTCCGCTGCGAAACTATTTTTGGAAGGGGGACACACAGCCACCACTACCGAATAAAAAATGCCATTGCGTTCCCGGAAGCACTAAGGTGACATATTGAAACGCGCACACGCGTCGCGAAAGGACAGCGATCTTCGGAGACGCACCCTGGCAAGAGCATTTCCACGAGCGTTCTTCAGCTGTCGGCCATCTGCTAGTGCGGGCGGCTGGGAATATCGGTGACGCGCTGGCGCCGTCAACGTCCGCGTCGATGCCGTCCTCCACAGCTCGGGGCGTAGTCTGGCCGCGGGTGTCAGCTGCAGTCGCAGCCGGGAAACGTACGGACTCGGAGGCGTCGCACCCGATCGGAGATGAAGATGCACGGGACGCGGCTGCTGCTGCTGCGGTCGCTGCGGCTGCGGGAGGTTCAAGCCAGGTCGTCCCGTGACGCAACTGCCACGACTGTGCGGACGCGACGACACACAGTTGTACACACGCACGACGCACACGCAGTGGATTCGTTTGGCGTCTTCAGTGCGGGGCGCGCGAACATCGGGGCTCAGGCCGAGCCCGCGGCACGGGAAAATGAATTGCTGGTTGCTGTACTACGGGCCCGCTGCGCGCACCGCGGTCCGCTTGCACGTGCTTCTGGTTCGAGGAACAACACGGAGCGGTGCGGCAACGCTGCGCGCGGCTCGGCGCAGCGGCTGCGGCAGCGGCAACGCCGCACCCCGCGAGCGAATGGCCTTGGGGGGAGGGGAAAGGGGGGCTCAGCCCGCTCCGCGCGCGGGGCGGAGCGGGGAGAGGGGGGCGGCCGGCTGGCTGGCAAGATGGCCGACCAGCGCTCTGCGCGGGCACTCCGCTGCTGCGGGCCGTAGCGGCGGGTCGACGGCTGTGCGGCAGTATTGCCGATTACATCCTGGCCCCGCAACCGAAACACGCTCCATGACCAGCAAAAATTTATTCCTCCTCGCCCGTTTCTTTTTCAGCGGCGCCCTTCTACTGAAACAGCTGCAGGCACTGTAAGAAGCAAATATAACGAGAACGGTTTCAATTGCAGACTACGAGAGTAATGTACCACTAAATTTCACATTAATTGAATACTATAATTTAGAAAGCGTCTAATGCTAAACTATGTGAGATGGCTTAAAGAGATCTATATGCTATGTATAATACTTTTTTTAAAGTTTTATCTTGGCATGTTGTCCTCTTTAAACTATCTTAGCCTTTAAGCGCGTCCAGAAAGTAAGTTCCGTTTGGTAATAAAATGAAACTGTACACAGATACAGAAGAAATTTGTATTGCACAAAATTCTTCAACTCTTTAAACTACTTTCCACACATAACTGCCGAAATGTTGTAGGTACTTGTCATAGCGTGCCACAAGTCTTTGCATGCATCCTTCACAGAAGGTTGCCGCCTGTGTATTCAACCATGTGGTAACAGCTCTTTATCATCGTTGACCACCAAGGACACACTTTAGGTGTAAGAAGAGATGAAAGTCGCTAGGAAAGAGGTCCGAATTGTATAGAGGATTATCGAACAGGTCCCATTGAAATTTCCGTAATAATTGTTTGGTCACATTCGGTGTGTGAGGTCAGGCATTATCGTGAAGAAAAAAAAGTCTTTTGACAGTAATTCTCTTCTTACACCTAAGATCTGTCCTGCGTGGACAACACTTCAACGATGATGACGAGCTGAAAGTACATGGTTGAATAGACAGGCGGCAACATTCTATGAAAAAGGCACACAAAACCTTGTGCAATTGTACGACAATTGCCTACAAAATTTCGGAAGCTATGTAGAAAAGTAACAGTTGTAGATTTTTGTACAATCAATATCTTTTTTTTATCCGTACCCGTTCGTTTTATATAACCAAACGGAACTTACTTTCTGGACGCGCCTCGTATGTTTTTCCGTTTCGCATGTAGACCTCTTCAAACCTTTTAACACGTGTTTTCTTACTTACGCCGCTTTCTAATTTATAGTATTCTGTTGTGCTTGGTGTTTTTCGGAGTCTTACCTCCATCTCCCATTTCTTTCCAGCGTTGGGTACACGCAACACGAAATTTAGCCTTACAAAATGCAGTCGAAATGGACTTACTATACAAAATTCATCATGCATGTGTGTTAAAAGGCTTTAACCATGCATGTGTGTTAAAAGGCTTTAACACTTGCATGGTGAGTGCATTTTGCATTTCGTAAGGCTAAATTTCGTGTTGCGTGTACGCAACGCTGGGAAGAAATGGGTTAGACTGCCGTATGGGGTTCTCCAAAATGTACTAGAAAAGTAGTAGTTTTAAAAGATTTAACTGCAATGCGTAAAAGAAAAGTGATGCTAAGTAGTTCGTTTAGTCGGCAGTATCGTGTTTTCGAAACCGTCCCACAAATGATCACAAAGCACTGAATTCACCTGAATGAAAAAAAAAAAAGTATGCTTTTAATGCTACAGGATACTAATGTAATCGAAACAGAACAACTTCGAACCCTTTTCGTCAGACATTAGCTCACTTCTACAACGACGTAGTGTGCTACAAATACCCCTCCATATAACCAAGTTACTTGTTGCCACGAGTGACTCAGCGTTTAAATTTTATGAAATGATCTATTCATCGCGTGGTAAAAATGTTTCAGTTTGATTCTGTGAAGGTAGCTTGCCTGTTCGTTGATTATCTACCTATTGATCCATTTCCTGACATTCAAACCCTTATAGAATCCCCGTGCTCACCTAACAACAAGTCAACGATGCTGGACAGTCATATCGTGTGGCGTATGCAAGAAAACTAAACTGTAAAACTTCAAAATAGTATTTGTAGCATTCCTTGGAGATAACAAGAAAACTGTAGTTAATTTCATGACGTACATTCCCGCTTTTATAGAATGAAAGTTCTTGTTCGTATGGGGGGGGGGAGCTCTTACTGTAATAATAGTATTATAACAATAGTAATAATTTCGTATGACTCATTGGCCTGTTGTGGGATACCACTTGTGTAATAACCACGGTTTAGATTTCTTTGTAAGTGTATTAAAGTGTTCGGCTTTTCGGTTAGTAAATTTCTTTTTGTAGTTCTTTTTTTTTCCTGATAAAAAGACTTCTCATCGCATTTAGTTAATGTTCTATGACGCCTACATTACGAGGACGAAATGCAACACCCTTTTCCGACCCCTAGTTATTGATTTAGTGATGAAAGACGCCGCCAACTTTAAAGTTTTCGTATTTCGTAGGCTTCTTAGTATCTTTATTAAATGTGGTATTGTTTTTTTATTATACCCAACATTTTTTCTGTTAACCAAATCGATGTATATAAGCTCGACCGTTACTGCAGTATTCGGCAGTTTATTTCCACGGCCAACGGTTTCTGACCCGTCCACAATCGGGTGCCATCGGTATAACATTTCACTTTATTATTATTTTACTGTTAGTACCATAAGTGCGGCTCCGTAGCACAGAGTGCCAGACTACAAATCCAAGGGTCGCGGGTTCGATCCCCCTAGGTCCTAGGATTTTTATCTGTCACTTTCCACTTCTTTCACCTCTGGCAGTATTGCTCATGTGAAAAATACCGAGTAGCACCGTGGTTCGGAACCCACGTTAAACTGTAAGGTCCCCCTATAACTGGCTGGGTAAGTCAGTTCGAAGGTCGGAGGAACGCAACGGCATACCACCTCCAAACAGGACCACGCCTAGTAAAGCACTGTGGTGTTCAAACCAATCTTCGGATTGTTGACTGCTTTACCTTTTTTTTAGTTACCATAATATGATCTACTGTACGCCCTTCCTAATGTTAGTAATATTATTGTACTGCAGTTGGCCTGAAGATGGTCTCACAAACAGACTGAAACCGGTTGCTTAACAACAATAAAAAATTCTCTTGGGATCGAGACTGTGTTTTTAAACATGTAATATTAATCAAAATTATTATTATTCAAATAAACAAATGCTCGGGCGTTGAATCTTTGACTGTGGCTAACATAACGAACGGATGCTTCCTTTGTATTGACAATGCTACCAGTTACCTCAGCAATATTTATTTATTATTTTTAAGAACAATTTTATTCTTCCCTCAAGCAGCATTCTACCCACATCATAGTAATTCTCAGGTGCAGCTATTAGCACTGATTCTGGCGCCGGTGAAAATTGTTAGAATGAACAATTAATTGTTGTGTTCTTTCGGGTGAAAGAATTGACACCATTGATCGATTCACGAGCTATATATTTACGAAATTTGGGTCTTAGCTGCTACAGGGCGTCGAAATAGGCCGATAAAAGTTTAAATTTTGTGCTGGACCCGGACTCCAACACATGTTTTCCGCAATCACTTGTTCTGCCATTTCGATCATCCAGACAAGCCAACCGTCCGACCCAAATTCCAAACGACCACAAATTGCTGATGTTGTTCTGTCCCCTCCTGTGCGTCTGCACGGAAATAGCTGATTCGCTATCCAAGGATATAAATAATTTCGTATATGTTTAGGCGTTCTTAAGAAAAATTTCAGCCCAGCTGCACAAAGAACCTCTGAACCCTTGCCGGTATCTTAATACATAAAGCAGCGTGTCCGTGTGTTTGTGTGTACATATTGCACACAAATCTGCAGATTTGCCCCAATCGTTATGAAATTTTGCACGAGTATAATTATCATATATAACACATATGACGTAATAAACAATGAGATGCGAGAAAAACTGCTACATAACGAGACAATGTTGCAAATTTCCTCCTAAACCACTGGACCGATTTCAACCAGATTTGATACACATCCTTACCGTGAGGTAACAGTTGCAGCATGGTTAAGAATCACATACGACACATGGTTCATGATGTGACGTCATAAACAATAGGACTCGCAAAAAACTGCCACATAATGCGACGAGACTTTATTCATATACAGTATGAGAATGAGTGTAGTTAGCAACTTGCAACCATCTTCAAAAATAATTTCGAACCTTTATCTTTTTTTTTTTTTTTTTTTTTTTTTTTTCTCTGCCAGGCACTTAACTGTGATTTGCAGAGTATCCCATGTAGATGTAGAACCTCAGTAAAATGATGGAAGGGAAAAAAATTCTCGCTTACTACTATTCCGCTGTTCATGGACTAAAACTACGGCATTCGTTATGACTCTACGATTTATAATTTATATACTACAAATGGTAGCTGCAGGAAATTTTACAGACAATAGACACACGTATAGTTATATGTACCTTCGAAATTGTATCACACTACGACACGTAGTTCTTGAGATATGAGCACATAAACAGTAACGTTCATGGAAAACCACCCTATCACAAACCTAGTTTTAATCTATTACTGCTTTACAGACCCACAGCACTTATATAAATGAGGATATACGTGAAAAATTATTCAGTTCTACAATAATAACTCAATAAATATGAGATAGTACTTATTTTATATGTAATTTGTATTTTGATTACTAACTTTCTTTTGATACTGTACTTATAAACCGAGCGAGGTGGCGCAGTGGTAACACATTAGACTCGCATTCGGAAGGATGGTGGTTCAAATCACCTCCGGCCATCCAGATTTAGGTTTTCCGTGATTTCCCTAAATCACTCCAGGCAAATGCCGGGGTGTTTCCTCTGAAAGGGCATGGCCGATTTCCTTCCACATCCCTACCCAAATACTCCGAGCGTAAGTTCCGTCTCTAATGACCATACTGTCGACGGGACGTTAAACTCCAAGCTTCCTTCTTCCTGCACTAAGACAGTCTTATATTTTCCGATAAATATAACTTGTTTTTAGAAAGAAGGAGACGGTTAGAGAGAGAGAGAGAGAGAGAGAGAGAGAGGATAGAAGTACTAACTAAAGGCAGGAATAAAACACCCGGGCGACGCAGGGTTTTCAGCTAGTACAGATATGAGCTGTACATCAGTACTACGGGAGAAGGGGGGGTATAATTTGAGTACCTAAAATGGACACAACCTTTATTAGCAAGGAGTTGGTCCAACATTCGCTTTGAGAACAACTGCACCACTTCGAGGAACAGGTATGTGAAGTGTCTTATAAAGACATTTTACAACAGAAATTTATCCATTCTTGTATCAAAACATCTGCCAATTACTTCATCTATGTTGGAGCTTTAAATTACTTCTTCACTCTCTGCTCTAAAACTCCCCATAACGGTTCATGATGAGAGATGTTTGAGTTTGATGCTGTACAAAGCACGCCTGAAACTTGGCAGTGCTTATGGGCATATTATCATTTTTGGAAAATGCTGCGTTTCTTATCAGTAAGTTAGTCACAGTAAGCAGTTTGTTGTCGAGGATGGGAGATATTTATACCTACCGGTGAGGGTAAGGATATAAACAGTTGCATACCACTATATAGAAGCCCGGATCACAGAATAGCGAGTATACAGAAAGGAAACTCACACTGAAGTATGTCGTCCAAAGTGTTTTGCGCAATCGCGGAGTCGGCTATCTTGAAAGATAGTAAATGCGTGGTCATTTCCTATTCTGTAGCATGGTAATACGCCAGGACGAGATACGTTTCCGTACTACTTGAATCGAGTAAAAGTAAAAAAAGTATTTGGTGCCGTGCAGTGCAGTGAAAAGGTAGAATTATATGTCAATATTTGGAGCTGTTCCATTTTTATTATGAGCAGCAATAAAAGAAAAGGCGGCCGATGGTGTTCAGCACCTAATTGCCGCAGTAATTCTAATACAAATAAGGATAAGCTTCTTCACCTTCCCAAAAGACGTTGAACGCTAAGTAAACGTTGCTATATATTTAGTAAAAGTGAAATGTTATCAATTTCAAACCAGAGCAATGTCTGCATCTTTTGTTGCAGCAATTCAGTAGCATCGAATTGTCGAAGTACATTTATATTTCATAATTATAAGTTTAACGTTGCAGGAAATAATATAAAATGAAAGTCAAAGAATAGTTCTTAATTAGCGGGACTTCAATCTTTTGCGCGTGCTATCCCTTTTCCTATTACCCACATAGGCGAGATATTTCAGGTATTTTTAAGGCTTCATCTACCTGCTCACCTTCACATAATTTGATGCAAATGGTAAAATTTTACTTACGGCAGCGGAGGCTTAGTGTGCTAATGTTGTCAACGACCGTTGAACGCTCTTCGGGTATTCAAACAAAGAGAATAAGGGGAATAATCTTGCTGTTCTTGCTCTATGGTTGGCAGGTTCTTGTACAGATCACGCACTTAAACGTGGCCCCTGAGGGGAGAATGTTGGGAGCTGAAGCTTGCATTCAGCTCGTAGCGCATTGGCTGTTGGAACAAGCCCCGCCTCTTTCTCCCAGTCCCGCCAGCTATAAGCATATAGCTTACAGGTTTTGAAAGAAACATGTAAGGGGTTAAAGCGTCACAGATGGAGCACGAAATTAAATACCGCTTTAATGTTTGAGTAATAGAAAACTGGAATATATATCTGAGTATATTAATATTTTAAGGGACTTATTAAGCGGGTGTAGCAACGCTTTCAGCCTCTTTTTTTGTCGTAAGTTAATAACAATCGGAATTAGCACATAATTTTCAAGGACAACATTCCTTTTTCTAAAAGAAGTCTTCGGGGGTATGTGGACTTATTTTAGCAAATAAGAAAGTGGAAGACAGTGATCAGTACCAAGCACAAATCAACAAAACCTTGACGATGTAGACGTTACGAGGTAAGGTTGGTAGAGAGCATAAACATTCCGCAAACATACGAACTCAGCTGACTTCCGCCGATCACAGAGGGGTCATGAAAAAGTGCGTGTCCTGTATCTACCATTCTCTGGTCGGAAAGTAATTGTCCTCGTAAAACGAACATTATGTTGCCAACATTAAAACATTACTCCCCCACTGCCGTAAGTAAAACTGAACCAGTTAAGTCTATGGCACTCATCCTGCCTACTCCCCTTGTTATACGCTGCTTAGGCAAGTAAAATTTTACTTACGGCAGTGGAGGCGTACTGTGCTAATGTTGGCAACGAATGCTCTTCGGATACTCTAACAAATATAATAAGGGAATAATTATTTTATGCTGTTCCTGCTCTATGGTCCTTCTCTATGTGTCCTTCTCCAATCAGTAAACTAACAGTTTTATGTATGACCAGACAACATTACGTCTGTGTAATCACATTGTACTGCTAAGATTGACTCTATATTTGGTGCAAATTTTTTCGTGTCAAATAAAACCTGGCAGTTTTAAAGTCACTTTCTTGTTTATTACTAATTTCCCAAACATAATTTCGTATTACTTGGGATTTTTATAGAGATAAGCACCAAATAAAACTGTCATTGATTCCATCGTACACTTTCGTAGTTGTATTAAAATTTAGGTCTACTTTTTTTAATTCGATTACAATTAGGTGCAAGAATAGGGAGCAAAATAGAGGAAAGCATAATGAAAAGCCCTTTACATTCGCAAAAGTCGGCGAGATTAGCTGCAGTTCGTAAAAAGTCAATTTACGCGTTTACTATCTTTCAATATGGCGTCGAGCGCAACGCTTGGCCACATACAGATCAAAGGCGTCGCCCCCAGCTTTCCCTTCTGTATACTCCCTATTCTCTGCCCAGATAATGATGGAATGTCCCCTTCCATGCTTGACTGTAGGAAGCAGGCAAGCTGCTTTTTTTTTGGGGGGGGGGGGTGGATAAATGAAGTGGGTTGTTTGTAGAGAGCAATGTAAACGATAATTCATCGAACCACATGCTTTCTGTCATCAAGGGTCCAGGTGACGGTCCTTTCTTCGATGCATTGTGTTAGCTTCCTGTACTGGAGGTTTTAGGGGAGTCGTTCTGCGCAGAATGACAAAATTTCATATTTTTACTTTTATGAAAATAACGAAAATGGATGTTTATGCTTAATTTGGTGTTGGTTTTATTGGAATATTCGATTATTTTCTATGTGAAATAAATATTTAAAAATAGTCATGCACTGACATTTCTGAGAATTTTGTTTCCGATCATTTCGCATACTGGCATTTCTCTCTGGAACTATATAGTCTAGAACGCGGTGGCTTCTTTTGTTTTGTAGAGAACTGTCCGTTTCGTAAGTTGCCTGCACTATCGGTACTTCTCAGGAATCTCTCCGAACCGTAAATATGTTTCTGTTTGACAACGACAGTTATCCATTAACCGTGTTTCAGATTCTGTGTTTGTTGGAAGTTCAGTCTTTGAAATTAGTGTTTTTGATGCTGTTCTTACTTTTAATGATGGCTGTTCTAGAAAACTCCACATTCTGGAGCTTCTTGGAATTCAGAAAGATTACAAAACCACTATAAGTGTGATGGACAACTGCGAATTATGAAGGCAGAGATCGGAACAAACAATATGTCAAAAGAAGCCAGATCCAAGAGGAGGAGGGCAGCACTGGGTGAGGAAGGAGGAGGACGTCCATTTAGGAGGATGCTAACATATTTTTTATGTATCAGTTGGCTGTATATTAAATTTTTTTAATTATGCGCAATTTTCTCAAAATGAGATTTTTCAGTATAAATGCCCCTTTTTCACAGAAACTTCTGAATCTACATCACTGAATGATATCGTATAATATAGAAAGTGCAATTATGTTGCAGCTTTACTTTTGCAGTATTTTCTCTAATAGTTAAAATTAAAGAAATTAAAATTATGAAAACTTACACCAACCAATTATATGTTTAGGCAAAAAATCACAACTTTTTCCCAGGTGTTATTTTAAAATGATTGTAGAGCCATACAGTCACAAAACATGCTAGAACATGTGATTAAAACACCACATTTATATACTGAACAGTTCCTGAGAAAACGGGGCATTTATATAGCCTTTGTAACATTGTCGAGATAGGGCCACAGAATAGGGAGTATACAGAAGGGAAAGCTGGAGGCGGCGCCTTTGATCTGTATGTTACCAAGCGTTGCGCTCGACGCCATATTGAAAAGCAGTAAACGCGGAACTGTAGCCACTTAGTACTTTGGCTGGAAATGGACTTTTTCCGAACTGCAGCTAACTCACCGACTTTTAAGAAAGGAAACGGCTTTCCATTATGCTCTCCTCTATTTTGCGCCCTGTTCTTGCACCTAATTGTAACCCAACGAAAAAAAAGTAGGCCTAAATTTTAATATAACTGCGAAAATGTACGATGGAATCAATGGTCGTTTTATTTGGTGCTTATTTCCAGAAAAATCCCGAGTAACGCGAAGTTACGTTTGGGAAATTAGTTATAAACAAGAAAGTGACTTTACAACTGCCAGGTTTTATTTGACACGAATAAATTTGCACAAGTAAGACTTAGCGGTACAGCGCGATTACACAGAAGTAATGATGTCTGGGCATATATAAAACTGTTAAATTACACACAAATGAAGGACAGGTAGCCGAAACATAAAAGTACATAACAAACTTAATCTGTACTTGTCGTATTGTGGCACACATTGTTTCAGTTATATCAAAGGAAAAAGTGTTCATCATTTTCCTCTTAGTCTTTCTTGTCAATATGCATTCACTAGAACATTACACACCATTTGTACCTCACCGATGGGTCACTTTTATCACTTTGAAATTTTTTTCAATTTTGGTTTTATATTTCAAGTCTCTGTTTGTGAACCTCAAATAGAACCTCAAATAGAAAATTCTAACTCTGAGAAAAAATTTTACTTAATATTGGATAATATATTTTTAAGTAAATCAGCTCTCCTTGAATTCACAGTCCGTTTCTTAGCACTGGAAATAAATATTGCCTTTAAAACATACCTATATGTAATCTTTTACTTACAGCAGTGATGTGGTTGTGTCTCAATGTTGCAAAAGTTGTATTTGCTTTAAGAGGATAATTAATTTACTGATCGGAGAATGGAATATAGAAAAATCTGTCAACCATAGAGCAGGAACAGCATAAAATAATTATTACCCTTAATCTATTTGTTCCAGTATCCGAAGAGCATTCGTTGCCAACATTAGCACACTACGCCTCCATTGCCGTTAGTAAAATTTTACCTGCCTAAGCAGCGTAGAACAAGGGGAGGAGGCAGGATGAGTGTCATCGATTTGACTGGTTCAGTTTTACTTACGGCAGTAGAGGAGTAATGTTTCAATGTTGGCAACATAATGTTCTTTTTACGAGGACAATTACTTTACCGGCCAGAGAAAGGTAGATACAAGAAACTGCCAACCATAGAGCAAGAACAGCAAGATTATTCCCCTTATTCCATTTGTTTGAATATATTAACAAGGGGAGGTCGGCAATCGGGACCCGCCGATTTCGCCCAAGTTACTTGTGTTGGAGGTGGGTCTCCACATAACGTGCCTGACATATTTCGCCTGAGTGGGCCTTAGGAAAGGAGGAAATGCTCTCGAAAGTTTTTTCCAATAGCACGGTACATGTTATTCAGCGCTCTGTTCGTGAATAAACGGTGTAGCGTAATGAAGAAGGGGAAAAAAAAAGAAAAAAAAAAAAAAAAAAAAAACCCTAGGAAGCTCCTGCGATTGATCTCAGGGCGCCTGCTGCGCCGTTAGTCACTAACAGATAGCTAAATAAGATGTACGGTACTATTGGAAAAACTTTCGAGAGCATTTTCTCCTTTCCTAAGGCCCACTCAGGCGAAATATTTCAGACACATTATAGGGAGACCAATCTCCTTCTACACACGCACTTTTAAAAATTATGCACACATTGCTCTCATTCGAAACTGATAACATTTAACTTTTACCACACATATAGCGACGTTCACTAACCGTTCAACATCTTTTGGGATGGTGAAGAAGCTTATATCCTTATTTGTATGAGAATTATTGCGGCGATTAGGTGCTGAACACCATCGGCCGACTTTACTTTTATTGCTGCTCGTAATAAAAACGGAACAGGTATACCTACTGACGCACAGTTCTTTCTTTTCATTGCACCAAATACCAGTTTACTTTTATGCGATTCAGGCAGCTAAAATACACAATTAACAAACAAAGACGGCACATTACCACGCGACAGAGTAGGGAGTGACCACGCGTTTACTGCTTTTCAAGATGGCCGATTCCGCGCATGCGCACTAAAGTTTGGACGACAGACTGCAGCGGGAGTTTCCTTTCTGTATAATCCTTATTCTGTGATAGGGCGGTACGAGTGCCCTTTGCTTCCCTTCCATGAATGTTACGCTCAAACAGCACTGTTTTTATGTAACAGTATTGCTTAAGTTTTATGTTGTCTGACCACAACCTTTCGTAATGCCCGTCGGTCGTCTTTACTTAACTTCGGGTTTCGCCCAGTATTACTGTTCGCCAATGATGTTTTGCTTTGTTTTGTGTACGCTGTTATTACCGAAGATGCTGTAGCCAGTGAAAGGAAAACGCAGTATTGCCAGCTCATAGAGAGGTTCAATCACTAACTCCAAGTAAAACGTCTCTAGTTTGTGCGCTAGATGAACATAGTTAAAAGTCGCTAGTTTTTGTCGCTACGTGAAAGTGCAATTTTACATTGTCGCGAATCTATATATACAGGGTGATTACAAACGTTGAAAACGCTGAAAAACTAACACCACAGGAACAGAATGACGTTAAACTGCAACGGAATATTATCGGAGTAGGTGGAAAACGTATGGTATGGCAGAAGGGGGGAAAAAAAAAAAAAAAAAAAAGTGCTTATAATTCAAATTTCTGTTTAAATACGCTGTAAAGAAAGAACCCCTACCCAGAATGCCGTAAAACTGGAATAGAAAACTCTCGAAGAAGGAAACATGGAAACAAAAGGAAAAAAATGAAAATTATCCACAAGATGGCAGTATGGTTTGTTCTGTGTGTATCTCATACCATAGCCGTCTTATTACGATTCATATACCGGGTGAGTCACTTTGCCACTGGGAATATCTCGTGAACCACAACAAATATTTAATATTAAATACCTAATATTTTTGTTCCACAATATTATTTATTTGCTTGTTGTTAGCAGCTTTCAGCTTCTTAGGCCATCATCAGATAACTTCATACTAAACAGAAAGTTCACACGTAACGTTGAGGTAATATACACAAAGATGGTTTTACAAACATATGTGAACTGCAAATTAATTATGTCTATGAATCGATACTACATGACAAATATACTCTACAAAACAAATGGATTTTAAACGAACATATCTTGGCCTACAATGGTATTACAATATTAAAACTGTGTAATTTTATAAGAAAGTATTGTTAGTAGGTGAAGGTTGAAACAAAATGTGGGTTTGTTATGAGTAAGTATCAATACCACAGAACGCGCATAATAATAATAATAATAAAAGAAAAAACACAAATGGGGTCCGAATGGGTGCATCTTACTAAGGTTGCAAATATTATAAATGTCCAGATGAGCGATGGATGATTGTACAAGCAAACTGTAAATTATGGCAAGCAGGAGAAAGGTATATGGAGTATGAAACACACATGACAAAATTATTTACACACAGTGAGAACAATAGGCCTATTAATAAGCTGACATTTTTTTAGTAAATGTGAATGATGGAATTGTCTGGTCATTCAGCAGTAGGTCAGGATTCTTGGACTGGTGTTTGTTTATGGCCAGAATTTCCAACAATGTGAGTTTTCTACCTTTTTTTCCTTTATGGAGAACGTCACATTTAGTATCACAGGAATGACATTCATTCAGAGCATGGTCAAGCAAAGGCGGAATCTTTCTTTTTCAATCTCCAGCTCCTTTCGTGCTCAGATAGTCTAGTGGCTATAGCCCTACCAGACTGGCCAACATACAGTTGGCCACGAAGGTTACAGGTAATTTTATACACTCCACTCTGTTCTAAAGGTGGAATTTTGTCCTTGCTGTTGAATAAAATGTGGGCAAAAGTATTTCTGGTTTAATAAGCTGGGTTGTATTTTCTGGATCTCAGTTTTTTGGCAATTACCTTTGAAGGCTTACATACGTGTAGCATGGGGATCCACGTTTTATTACTATGGCTCGGTGATTTCTGTGGAGGATACAGAAGTGCTGTTATCTTTTGCCGAAAATGAACTTAAAGAAATAGCATCCAGCAATGGTTATAGCCCCACCCTGATTGACAACATACTTAGCAGGAAAAAGAGCCGTCTCGTTCTAGGGACTGAAAATCTCGGAAGCCATTTTGCGTAGATTGTCCCATTCCACTCGTCCTAAGTTACTTTTTCATAGTAATACATGTATTTGCAAGTGGACATTTTGTTTCGCCGCCGTCTCGGGCCTCCGACAGCCTTAGTCTGTCACTGATTGTAACACATTCTTTATTAATTGTGTACACTTTGTACAATGTATCTTCAAGTCTTTTGTTGCAGTGGAATCGGAGAAAATACCATTACAAACTTCGCACAATTGGTCGCAATTGAATGTAGATAGTAGGCTACGCCTGGCGCCTTACGCGCCGCTTGCTACGATTCTTCCCGCACCATTGAAGAAAATTGGACTTTTTTGGGATCTTTGTTGCAGAATGTCACATTTTTGTTTATGCTGTTTTTTAAATGCTATGCTTTTTCACGTCACTTAATTTGGCAGAAACGGCAGTAAACACATTGGGTTCTGCATGGATCATTCTCCACTTGTCTCAACGAAATTTTCAATTCTGGAAACGATTCCCACTCTTTCTTCTAATGTTGAATATACCCCTTCTTTTTCAATGGCAGCTCTATGTCATTTAATTTAACGTAACTAGTATCTCACTTAACTGATACAATAAAGCACTGTGAACTATCCGACTGTCCGGGAAAATGAGAAAACAACCACCTCAGCCACTCAGCCGACGCACCGCTACTTCCGAAATTTCCCAGACTGGTAAATCTCGCACAGAGGGTCGGGGGAAGCCCGCCATTGCGTCATAGGCACGAGACAAGTCCTCGCCAGACAATTAAAATTCAATCCGTTTTTAAATTGAATAAATAAGCTTTAAACTCGCTAACATTGTCGCCAAAGGGAAGAGTTGGTTGGGAGGGGAGTAAGACAGTGTTGTAGCCTTTCTCCAGTATTATTCAATTTGTACGTTGAACAAGCTGTGAAGGAAAGCAAGTAGAAATTTGGAGAAGGAATTAAAGTGCAGCGCGAAGAAATAAAAACATTGCGTTTTGATGATGACATTGTAGTTCTGTCAGAGACAACAAAGTATCTGGAAGAGCAATTGAACGGAATGGACAGCGTGTTGAAAGGTGGTTATAAGATGAACATTAACAAGAACAAAGAAGGATAATGGAATACACTCTAAGAAAAAGAGGCGATACTCGAGGAATTAGATTAGGTAACGAAACAATAAATTGTTACTTGGGAGGTAACAATAAATTGTTACTTGGCAGGTAAAATAATATAGGGTGGTCGCAGTAAAGAGGATGTAAAATGCAGAATCGCAGTTGGAAGAAAAGCGTTTTTGGAAGACAGAAATTTATTAATATCGAATATTAATGCCAGGAAATGTTTTCTGAATGTGTGGAGTGTTGCCCTGGATGGGAGGGAAACTTGGACGATAAACAGTTCGACAGGAAGAGGATAGAGGCCTTCGAAATGTGGTGCTATAAAAGAACGCTGAAGAGTAGGTGGCTAGATCGCGAAACTAATGAGAAGGTAGTGAACAGAATTGGAGAAAATTGACTAAGAGAAGGGATCGATTGGTGGGACACTTTCGGAGACGTCAGGGAATCGCGAATTTAGGATTGGAGGGAAGTGTGTGGGGAAAAAAATCGCAGAGGGAGACCAAGAGACGGATGGATGTGTGTTGTCGTCGAGGATGAAGAGGCTTGCTCAGGACAGAGTAGGGTGGAGACCTGCATCAAACCAGTCTCCGGTTTGAAGAACAACAGTGTTACATTGCGATGCTAGTCTGCAACTCTTCCTAGTGATCTGTTTTTTTCCACAACTTTATCAAATATCCGCCCGGTTATGTAGGTGTCACTTCTCTTTTCGTACCTTTCTCAGTTGGCGTTGTAAACACTGGTTACAAAATATGTCATGTGGTAAGAGTGTATCACCGCCCAAGTAAATGTGTTAAGTAATGAGTGAAGACTAGATGCCGCGTAGAACTCTTACAGAAATAAAGACAACAAATAAACGGGTGTCAGTTAGCTCACAACAAAGCAATTCAAGGGTCAAACCCTCCAAAACGGATGCAACAGGCGTAATAATTTTTGGTACCTGTGGAGAACAAATTATGTGTGCTTTACTTACATTTCGCCGTTGCAAACGGACATTACACCACGACACAGACACAAAATGGAATATAGCGAGCAGAGACGTTAATGACCGCATGGACAGTTCGTAATTTTTTTGATAATAATAATAACAAAAATTACAGAGCCTGACGAAGTTTTGAAAACACTCTTGTAACCGAAAGATCAACAACATGACCACATAACGGCACCACAAAACAAACCATTTTGTTGCAAAAAGCAACAAGACACAAACGACGTACACCTAACACTATGAAACACTCCCCTTTGGCCAAGCAACGATGCGTGATACCTTGACATATACCTACACAATAAAAACACCTAAACTGGACATCCCAGCTCCTAAACGAAGTCCCCGATAAAAAAAATCTTATCCGTCAAGTGTAGGGACGCTTCCGCGGTAGTGACACACGAATTACACTCAATGCTTACAAAACACTAGCTGCTAAACCCGATATCACCCAGGTATATATGCATTTTTCCAGTCATATATTAGAAACGAAACTATGTGCCTGTAATGAAGTGATTTCGAATGTATATTCAGAGGTATATCTGCATACTGTCCTCAAAATAAGTCGCGAATAGAGTTAGTAGTAAAGAATTAATAAATCTAAACCTCATGTGTGATGTGGTTTTGCATGAACCTGTTTCATCTATATCTACATGGGATACTCTGCAACTCACATTTAAGTTTGTCTTCATATCTCATCAAGTCTTTCTTATCTTAGTCCATCTCGTACTTCCCATTCTGTTCATCGGCTTCTTCCTTACTATCTCTCCATTTAAGTTCCGTTTTCATGCAGCTCAATAGTGATGACATCATATATCCTTGACTATGTGTTCTACAATAATATAACTTTCCACATTTGTAGAGATTAATATTAGGAAACGGTCTGCGATGAATGTATAGTGGACGACTGAAGTCTCGTAAATCACTCGATGCGTGACGGGGAAGTTTTGTGACTTATTGTTTACGACGACATATGTCCTGAGCTATGTGTCGTAGGTAGTTTTTAACTTCACAGCGATTGTTGTTTGAAGGCAACGGCATACCACCTGCAAACAGGTCCATGCATAGTAACGCACTGTGGTGTTCAAACCAATCTTCGGATTGTTCACTGCTTTACCTTCTTGATGACGTCACATCTCCTGAAATATGTGTCGTACTATGATGTAAATTCGAAGTTACATTCAAAGGTATGTGTGCCTAATGTCTGCAAAATACATCGTGAATGGGGTTAGCAATAAAGACGTAGTAAATTGAAACCTCATGCGTGATGATGCATGAACCAAACTGTTTATGACTTCATATCTCATGAACTATATGTCCAAATGTGATATAGTATCGAAGGGACATTCAGTGGTATGTATGTGTACTGTTTGTGAATTGTCTCACGAATACAATTTACAGTGTAGAAGTAATAACTGTAACGTCATGCCAAATGCTGTAGATATATATCATGAACATTCGAAAAGTAATAAGGTATAAACTTTTTTTGTTTCATCATTTTGTTGGGGCTGTCAACGAGAAAAAATTGCGTAAAGATTTGAAATTATTTTCTAAGTTTATTGCAAGTCACTAAGTGCTCTCATTGTCAAATAGTTAACGAATAAAATAACGCCATCATGCGCCGCAAGACGGGGCAGTTTTCATTGGATCGTAGGTGGGTTTTGCAACCCTAGCAGATTCCTGACCTTAAATAATACTTGTACAAAATTTGGTAGAAATCGGCCCATTACTTTAGGAGAAGATGTATGGGTGGTTCTTACCCCGACAGCGATTGTTGCCTGATAGTAAGGAACATGCGGTTGAAATCGATTCATTAACACCCAGAAGATGGCCGCTTGCAATAGCGGCCGAAACGTTGGTGAAATACTTGATATATTGACGATGCGGTCCAATACCCAGAAGAGTTTTATTAACAATGACAACTGCCGCGGAAGCCTTCGTTTACATGTATAGATAGTTCAGTAGTCTGAACCTGAAATATACAGTAGCCCTCTTCGAAGAATACCAGAGCCAATGGCTAAGAAACAGTACAGCACAGAAAGACGGCTCTTCCGAAGCTAGCAAAACTCCCAGCACTCACACCAAGCAAGATGTGTACGAAATAATAAGAGTACAACCACTCCAAACGAGACTGGCCAAGCTCCGAGTCAGATACGGCAGGAACATATTACACGAACGACCAGACAAGGAACACACAATCTTTTTTTTTTTACTTATGGGACTTAACTACGGGGTCATCCGTCCCTAAGCTTACAAACTACTTATGAACTAGCTAAGATTAAAGACGGCACAAATATCCATGCCCGAGGGGGGATTCGAACCTCCGACCGTAGTGGCCGTGCTGACCGTGACTGAAGCGCCTCAGTCACCTCGGCCACCGCGGCCGGCGACACATAATCTCAACACCACACAGAACAACATGAAAAATAAAAGACAAGTACATCGCACTACAACCCTTCCCCATCTAGTAGAAAACAACTAAACACACCCACACAGAACCACAAAAAAAAAAAAACAACCACAACTACACCCATGACTACAGAAGTAATCACAACAAGCCGGCCGCGGTGGCCGAGGGGACTGAGGCGCTCCAGTCACGGTCTGCACGGCCACTACGGTCGGGGGTTCGAATCCCCCCTAGGGCATGGATATTTGTGTCGTCCTTAGGATAAGCTAGTTGATAAATAGTTTGTAAGTTTAGGGACTGATGACCCCGTAGTTAAGTCCCATAAGCTATACAAACATTTGAACATTTAATCACAACAAACATTCCCCTCTAGATGATTGAGAAAATTGAAAGAACTGCGAGAATAGAACAAACTGTCCGGTACCAACGCCAAAATCTAACGGAAACATAACACCATAATCAACAAAACATTCAAATCAAACCCAACTGTTAAAGGATACATACAATAATATTTCCAAAAACAAGATTGTTAAGTTAGAAATACCCTATGTTTAACACTACAATATCTACCAAGACAAATATGTATAATTATAAGTGAGAAATCAAAATCACAAATTACCATATGTTAAAAGATAAAGCTGTGTATCATTTATATTGTTAATATCATTATTGTAAGTATAAGAAATCAAAACTGTATAATAAGAATGATTATTGCAAGATATATGAAATAAAGAAATAAAAAGTGTAACCCTAAAACCCACGACTGCCAAGAGCAGATTAGCACAGCCACTAACATCCCCCCACCCACCAGAAAATAAAACCACACACACACACACACACACACACACACACACACACAGAGACACCATGGCTACAATGATTGGTTTAATGTTGCTCAGCTTGCGCTTGAACCATTCACTGCTTCTAATTTTGGTTCCGTTTACCTTGTTCCTTTTTTGTCGCTTGATCTGTATTTAGATTTTGACGGGTTATCTAATGCTCCAACTTAGCACTAAATCCGAGGCGGCTGTGATTAAATGCCGCGGCAGAATAGTCGTGCGCACTAAGGCGCTCAGTTGCGGTGCGCGCGTCCGTCCGCCATCGGGGGTTCGAGTCCTCCATCGGGCGTGGGTCTGTCTTGTCCGTAGCATAAGTAACTTTTAGTGTAAGTAGCTTGTAAGCCTTGGGACTGATGACCAACGTAGTGAAGTCCTTTAGAATTACAAACACTTGGAGCGGCTGGGATAGTGTTTCCCTTGTAAGTACGCATACATCCGAATATATGTCCGCCTCTGAAGAAACACCTTACACTACGCAAATTACCATTTCCTTTTACGGAGCAGCTGTAGCTTCGCGTGGGAATGGTCGCGCGTTCTAAGGCTCCATGTCAGGGTAGCGGCCGCTCCCGTTGGAGGTTCGAGTCCTCCCTTGGGTTTTTGTGTGTGTGTGTGTGTGTGTGTGTGTGTGTGTGTGTGTGTGTGTGTGTGTGTGTGTATTAGTTTATGGTAGTTGCAATTCCTGGTTAATGATGACGTCAGCAGTACGGTATCTTAGATTTATAAAAATTTGAACTCTAAGCACTTCCCTCTGACAACCTCACAACGTTTTTATCAAAAATGAATGTACATGTCTAATTTCCCCTCGCCAAACAGTAAAGAAAATGCTCCCTTCTGACAATAACGCTACCTACCGTTTACACTTCTCATTTGGACAAGCTATTTCCCCCCTTTTAATTGCTCGTGTTTCATAACGTTTCTCTTTTCCTTCTCTTCCACCCTTCTCTTATGTCAAATGCTGCCATTGCTAATGGTGAAAAGCTATCTGCCTGTAATTTGAATTCATTGCCGTACATACCAGGAACTGCTTTTTACTGCGCTGTTTATTAAATAGTAGTTTCCGAATATTGGATTCTATGTAATATGCAATTTAAAAATGCTTATTGCAACGAATGTTAGCCGGCCGCGGTGGCCGAGGGGACTGCGGCGCGTCAGTCACGGTCTGCACGTCCACTACGGTCGGGGGTTCGAATCCCCCCTCGGGCATGGATATTTTGCCGTCCTTAGTAAGTTTAGGGACTGATGAACCCGTAGTTAAGGCCCATAAGCTATACAAACATTTGAACATTTGAAGGAATGTTATGTAAAATAAATGAAATGACTGATGGCTCTAAGCTTGCCAGGTTAAATAAATAAATAAATAAATAAATGAGTGTCAGGCTTAACTCAAAAGCTCTAAGCTTAACAGTTTACATAAATAAATAAAATACAGAGTAGCATAACGAGACACTGCACGAAGGAGACGATCTAGTTGAGTTAAACAGCTCCCAAGCGGAACTGTAGCCAAGATGTCTTTGTTTTCTGACTAGCGGTTTCGATGAATTAAGTCATCATCTTCAGATCAGCTTTATCTACATCTACATAGATACTCTGCAAATCATATTTAAGTGCCTGGCACTGCCGTTCCATTCTCTAATAGCGCGCGGGAAGAAAGAACACCTAAATCGTTCCGTTATCGATCTGATTTCTCTTATTTTATTGGGATGGTCATGTCTCCCTATGTAGGTGCGCGCTAGCAAAATATTTTCACAAAGTAAAAGTCGGTGATTGAAATTTCGCAAATAGATCTCGCCTCAACGAATAACGTCGTTCTTGTAATGATTTCCACCTCAAATCGTGCAACATTTCCGTGACGCAACCCATCCCCCTCCTGCAACGTGATAAAAAGAGCTGCCCTTCTTTGAACCTTCTCAATGTCTTCCATCAATCTCACCTGGTGAGGGTCACACATTGGGCAACAGTACTCCAGGAGAGGACGCGCAAGTGTGTTGTAGACAGTCTTTTTGGTAGAGGTGTTTCGTCTTCAAAGCGTTCTGCTAATGAAACGTAACCTTTGGTCCGCCTTCCCCACAATATATTCTGTGTGTTCTCTCCAGAATATTATCTACAAAACTAGTCAACCCGGCAATGCTTCGCAGTTGCTAATATGTAGGTACTCTTGTGGTGAACATGAAATCATCAAAATTTCATCGCAATGGGATAAACGGTTCTCAACTTACAGCGTTGAGTACATTTAGAAGCACATAGAAAAAGGAACTTGGTTCGAATTTTGCGACTTTCCTTTTTAAATGTCCCTATTTTTTAAACTGAAAACTGTTACAAGGCCATAATGAACAAAACAAAAACTGAACTACCCGTCTAAGTCGTGCGAATAGTCAGTTATAGTGGTGAATTCAATAAAAACATATTAAAAAACGCACTTTCAGTTTTACTCAAATTTTCCAGTTTTCCGGTAGATTTTCCAAAAAATGTATTTCATACAAACCTTGTCCTGTCGAGCCGTACTCATGTGTTGATTTACAACCATGCCGCAATTGATTTTTATTCATAGAAAAAAAAAAAAAAAAAACAGCTTTCGGTTTTTCCTAAATTTTCCTACTTTCCGGGCGACTTCTCCAAATTTTTATTTGATGAGAACCTTCCTCTTGCTTTCAACATGAAATGTACAAAATTTTATCGCAATTGGACGAACGGTATTGATAGCTCACTGGAAAAAGCTGTTTCAGTTTTTCCCGATTTTCTTCTTTTCCGGACAACTTTTCCATATTTTATCACCGTTTGAACCTTCCCTGGACTTACACGAATATTTCAAGACTAAAATTAGCCAAATCGGTTCAACCGTTCTCGAGTTTTAGCGAGACTAACGAACAGCAATTCATTTTTATATATCTACAAAATATTCGTCATTCGGTTGCCAGTGTTTGAATAACGTCAAAATCTTCGCGTGTAAACATTGCACGAAGTCATAAAAGAAAATTACTATTTTTGAACTTTTAAAAAGATAATGACTTAGTACATAGAAATCGGTAGTCGGCGGATTAGCCGTACGCATTGGGGTGCCGTGCTGCGATGCACGCGGCCGTTCTCCGTCGGGAGTTCGAGTCCCCGCCCGCCAAGCCCCTCGGGCACAGGTGTTTGTGTTATCCTTAGGTTAGTTTACCTTAGTTTAAGTGGTTTGTAATCTACGGACTAATAACCCACGAGTTGAGTCCGATAGATTTACACACATTTGATTTGAAATCGGTAGTCCGAAAATAAGGGACTGCAAAAATGCCATCTTTGCTACAGTTCCGATTGGGAGTTGTTGTTTAAAAATAGAGCGTCAGACTTAACTAAAAAAATCACACAACGTGTAAGTAACAAAATCAAACCACAATTCTTTTTTGAAGTCCATAAAAAGGGCAGAATAACTATAGTATATACGATCCACTTATTTTCACCCGTTTCACAATCTAGTTAGTTGCACCTGGCGCAGAAAATAAAGTGCTTATAATTATAAACCATTTTAATAGCTGACGAGGCTCTAAACACTAAAAATGGAAGAATAAAGTTTTAATCAACAAGTTGCCAAGTGACAAACTATCGAAAATGAAACTCTGAGGAATTTATGTTAAATTTTCGATGAAGTTCTTTACCGCTAATATCAGACTTGATTGAAATACATTAAGTTTATCAACAAAATTTTATATCATGTGGATGTAGTATGATAAAAATCCTCATTTCTCAAATGTAAATTTGCCCTGGTTACTCATCAGAAGACATTTCATTTTCTTATAGCCATAGCTGCATCGGATTCAACACCGAAAGCGTGGAAGAAGGAAGCTTAGGGTTTAACATCCCGTCAACAGCTTGCTTGTTCATTAGACATACAAGCTCGGAGGGGGTAAGAATATCGTCCGTGTCCTTTGCAAGGAACCTTTCCGCCACTGCCTGCGGAGATTTACGGAAATCTTAGGCAAATCGGGATATCTGGAGGGGGTTTGAACCACTGTCCTTCCGAATGCGAGTCCAGTGCGTTAAACCACTACGTCACCTCGCTCGGTGAGAGCCTGGGGGCTGCGTTGGAGTAGCCGAGCGCTCTATGAGGCGCCTCGCTGCGGAGCGCGGGGTTGCTCGCCGTCGGAGGTTCGAGTCCTCCCTGGGGCATGGGTGCGTGTGTTGTCCTTAGGTTAGTTTACCTTAGTTTAAGTAGTTCGTAAGCTACGGACTGATGACCACGCAGTTTGGTCCGATACATAAAAATTAGGGAAGTGTGTCAATAACTGTACGGTTACGCCAAAGCGAATCCGAACTCCATCGACAACATTGTATGGTTGTTCAGGGATATTTTCTAAGCAATGTGGTATAGTTGTGCCATAAGTCTTCTTCGCTGGCTCCTTACTGGACAAAATCAAATTGATTTTCTCTGTTACTTACCCCAACTTCCTTTGCTTCCGTGAAAATATCTACACAGTACACAGTTTGTAGTAATCGATGGTAAGGCATCGACTAAGAGGTGATATCGGGTGTTCCATAGGGTAGTGTTATTAGTCCCCTGCTGTTCCTTATTTATATAAAATGATTTGGGAGAAAATCTAAGCAGTACTCTTAGGTTGCTTGCAGACGACGCCGTTATTTACTGTCTAGTAAAACCATCTGGAGATCAAAACCACCCTGTAGAACGATCAAAAAAGCTATCACTATGGTGTAAAAATTGGCAATTGACTCTAAATAATTAGAAGTGTGAAGTCGTCCACATGAATACGAAAAGAAATCTATTAAAATTATTTTACAAGATAAATCAATCAAATGTGAAGGCCGTAAACTCCACAAAATATAGGAGTTACTATTACTTCAGACTTAAACTGGAAAGAACGCGTAGATAATATCGTAGAAAAAGCGAATTAGAGACTGCGTTTTATTGGCAGAACCCTTAACCACTTAATGCCTGACTTAATTTCAACTGCAAGAAAAAAATCAAAAATCATATATTGTGCTCAATATTGGGGTCTTAGACCATTTATAACATCAAATATAAGAAATGTTGTACATAGTTGGTATAATTAGGTATGTGTCAAATTTGCGACAACAGGCATTTGAGAAATAAAACGCTTACAACTCTTCATTGAGGGAAATTTTTTTTATTGTTCTCATGAGATTTAATGAAAAAAATTAACATGCGTTTGAATTACAATTATGGTTACTTATAAATCTAATGCAGAGGATCAACATTTCTCTGCTCATGAAATAGCCTAAAACAATTGCAATTTTTCTTTAGGCAAAGGTCAAGTTTGCAAGATGACTGTCTGCCCTTTACAGCTGGGTCTTTTGCATCTTTGCCTCCCTGTTACACAAGGCCAATGACCTACTTCATCGGTACGTGTAGATTTATCAGGGACTGCTTTCAATGGACCCCGACGCTTCTTACGTTGGATTTCCGTTTCCTTACTTTGTAAGGGCCTACGTCTCTTATTTCGTGTCATGTCTTTTCCTTGCTTACAGAGAGCATCTACTATTCTGGATTTGAATTCCAGAAGATCGTTTTGTTTGCGACGGGGAATTTACAAAGCATTACATTCCCTTCGATACAGCAACCACGAATTCACTGTCACAAGATCAACTAGGTGGAAAAGCAATCTATGGTTATATTTCCTTGACTTTACGAAAAACCTATAACAGGAAATTAGAGCGTCAAGTAAATCCACCCCTCCTATTAATGTATTGTAAACTGTAACAATGCTAGCGCATGGTACATGAGTGGGTGCTTTTTCTTTCGGTCTCATCTTTTTATTGTGATCACCGGATGAGCAGATGCAAATGCCCTGGCAACACCTCTGTTGTCAAACCATCGTCCTTTCTTCGTTTTATTTTATCGCTTGCATTTACCCATAGAAGTGCCCAAGTGCCTGATAATGCATATTTTACACAAACCGTATTTACGTGTTCACTGAAAGTTTTATCTGCTTTATCACATCTAAATATGATATAATATACTTAAAAGATATTAGAAAAACGAAATATAATTTTCAAAATGAAACTGACTTCTGTATTTAGCTGTATTTCACGGAACAATGAACACAAACACAGGTCTTGGTTAGCAACACGCACAAAATACACAAATGTTGTCATAGAAAGACGAGTCAGTGCTCTGTAGATGGTAGCACACGTCACACGGACTTCGCCGGTCCCTGTAGAATCTGATACAAACGGCGCTGGGGTCTGAAGACACTTACTCTTCCATACATATATGTCACAACGGTATGAGGCGAATTTGCGACAACCGGCATTAAGTGGTTAAAAGATGCAACAGAAGTACTAAAGAAAATGAATACTCGATGCTTGTTGTCCGTCCATTTTTGGAGTCCAGTGCAGCCCAGTGTGAGATCCTTATCGGGTGGGTTTAACGGAGGACATGGAAAGAGTCCAAAGAAGGGCAGCTCGTTTCGTATTGTCACGATAGAGGTGAGACAGCGTTACGGAAATGATACATGGATCTGGGATGGGAATCATTACAACAACGGCGCTCATCGCTGTGGCGTGGGCTACTTACGAAACTACAATCGCCAACATTCTCTTCCGAATGCGAAACTATATTGTTACTCCCACTTAATGATCATGAGAATAAAATACGAGAAATCAGAGCTCGAACGGAGAGATTCAGTTGTTCTTTCTTCCCGCGCGCTATTCGAGAATGGAATGGGAGATAAATAATGTAAAGGTGGTTCGATGAACCCTCAGCCAGGCACTTAAATGTGATTTGCGGAGTATACCATGTAGATGTACCTACACAGCAGTTAAAATCAAATAACAAGCAGTCACCAAAACGTACATCACGGCTAAAGAATGCAACCTTCGTTTTCTTCATAGTGTGTTCAGCTTGTTCTATCCCAGTACAATTTGTAACGAATACACAACGATTATTGATATGGCGTGTGTTCTTCTTGGACATCTTAGAAAGAACAGACACCATTGGTTGACAGTAGCTGCCCTAATTTTTCCGGATTCGAAATATTGAAACATTTCGATCGTTGTAGGACATTGAAGAAAATTTGTGCTGGATCGGGATTCGAACGCGGATTTCTCGCTTCGGGCCAGCGGTCGCCTTAACCAGTTAGACCAGAGGTCGGCAAGTAATCTTGAACGGGGTCCGGATACTTTAGAAAACTTTTATCGAGGTCCAGAAGTAAAACCACATATTCCTTACCAATTTTTTTATTTTAATTTCCAGCCTCAAACTAATACGAAATACAAAAGATATGAAATAAAAATGTGTACTAATCCAGTAAAACGTATATTATTGGCTATTTCTATATTTTTATTTTCACTCACAAAAAGTATGAAATAAAATGTGTATCAAACATCTATTGAAAACTCCAGTACCAGATCATACATTAAACATACTACTTTTTTTCACTAATGTATGAAATACAATGAACTGTGCGTATTTGTTTAAAAAAATCAATGGAAGATAACACATTTACGGTCCTCAGCCAGTTACTCAAAGTTAAGTTCATATGCGGAGCAGCTTATGCGAATAGTGTCTTCAAGGTGGGCGGCCGTTAATCTTGAGCGATATTTTATTCAAATGAAATTTGGCAAACATGTGTGGAGCCAAACATAGTAGCCAGGTAGATGGCTTATGTTTTGTAATTTTCTTATTTTTCCGGGACTTTTCACTCCATAATTCGTCAGCGGATTCATTTTTATATGTTTGCAATGAAATGTCGTCCTACAAGTCTATTATCTACATTTGGAGTAAAGGCTTTGAAAAGTGGAACAACTTCGCAGCCACATCCGTCCGTTCTGCTGCTGCAGAAACCTCAAAAGGTGATGTTTTAAGAGCACAAAAATGGTGTTCAAATGGACATGCCCTGACCGCTTAAATAAAGGTTTCAGAGTCTGTAAGAGTAAGGTAAAGCAGTCAACAATCCGAAGATTGGTTTGAACACCACAGTGCTTTACTAGACATGGTCCTGTTTGGAGGTGGTATCTGTAAGAGTATAAAGTCTATTTATAGAATTTTCTTGGTCATTACATAAAGTTCTTGTGTTGCATTCGTGTGTACTCGATTCCAGCAAGGTATCGAGAGTATTAATACGTCCGCATTGAAATTGTCAATTACCTGTTGGGGGCATAAATGCAATTATTGATATGGTGTCTGTTTTTTTTTTTCGGACATGTTCGATGCGGGAAACCTGAGTTCGAATCCCGGGCCAGCACAAATTTTTAACTTTGCCGTTGAATTTATTTCAGTGCACTGCAACGCTCGAAATGTTTCGATATTTCGATTTCGGAATACAGAACAGCACCTTTACAGCTATTTTACACGAATACATTGGTTTGAGACAGCTGTTTCATGAAACTGCATGCTTAGCAGCAACAGTAGGCCCATACATTTCGTTTTGTGGTTGCCGCAGACGACTCGCAAATAAATGTGTCGGCAGGTGGGCAAGAAATGGCAGAGTCAATACTTGCCTGCGTGAAATCGACACACAAGAAAAGAAATTACACACGTATTTGGATTCGTGATTGGATAAAGAAAAAGATTTCATTTCGGTTCCTGAGCGACCTTGCTGCAAGAAGCTATTGTGGAAGACCCATTGAGTTATCTCAGCCGCCTGAGAATGCCACGAGGCAAGTCACGTTTCTTTTCAACAGAGATAATGACGCGACAAGGAAGAAATATAATATAGTGAATGGTGCCTTGCTACAACAAATTAAATTGCATTTTTTTCGGCAAGAGGCGTTTAATATTCGTCTTTACAAGAAAAACTGATGAATTCCAATTCCAAAGAAAATAAGTGCAAACAGGTGCGATTCACTCCTGGCCATTAAAATTGCTACGCGACGAAGATGACGTGCTACAGACGCGAAATTTAACCGACTGGACGAAGATGCTGTGATATGCAAATGATTAGCTTTTCAGAGCATTCACACAAGGTTGGCGTCGGTGGCGACACCTACAACGTGCTGACACGAGGAAAGTTTCCAACCGATTTCTCAAACACAAACAGCATTTAATTGACGTTGCCTGGTGAAACGTTGTTGTGATGCCTCGTGTAAGGAGGACAAATGCGTACAATCATGTTTCCGACTTTGATAAAGGTTGCATTGTAGCCTATCGCGATTGCGGTTTATCGTACGCAACGACGAACCTAGGTGCACGGATGGCAAAACGTCATTTTTGGATGAATCCAGGTTCTGTTTACAGCATCATGATGGTCGCATCCGTGCTTGGCGACATCGCGGTGAACGCACATTGGAAGCGTGTATTCGACATCGCCATACTGGCGTATCACAGGGCGTGATGGTATGGGGTGCCACTGGCTACACGTCTCGGTCACCTCTTGTTCGCATCGACGGCACTTTGAACAGTTGCCGTTACATTTCAGATGTGTCACGACCCGTGGCTCTACCCTTCATTCGCTCCCTGCGAAGCCCTACATTTCAGCAGGATTATTCACGACCGGATGTTGCAGGTCCTGTAGGGCCTTTCTGGATACGGAAAATGTTTGTCTACTGCCTGGCCAGCACATTCTCCAGATCTCTCACCAATTGAAAACGTCTTGTCAATGGTGGCCGAGAAACTGGCTCGTCATAATGCGCCAGCCACTAGTCTTGATGAACTGTGGTATCGTGTTGAAGGAGCATGAGCATCTGTACCTGCACACGTCATCCAAGCTCTGACTCAATGCCCAGGCGTATCAAGGCCGTTATTGCGGCCAGAGATGGTTGTTCTGGGTACTGATTTCTCAGTGTCTATGTAACCAAATTGCGTGAAACTTTAATCACATGTCAGTTCTAGTATAATATATTTGTCCAATGAATACCCGTTTATCATCTGCATTTCTTCTTAGTGTAGCAATTTTAATGGCCAGTAGTGTAATTACAGAACCATTAGTTTATTAAGTCACAGTTGCAACATACTAACACGAATTATTTACAGACGTATGGAAAACTGGTCGAATCCGATCTCGGGGAAGATCAGTTTGAATCTATTTTGTAAATTTAGAGAGAGCTTTTGATAATCTTAAATGGAATAGACTCTAAAATTCTAAAAATATCAGAGGTAAAATATAGGGAACGAAAATTTGTATAATGTTTGTACAAACATCACACAGCAGTTATAAGAGTCGACTGACATGAAACGGGCGTAGTAGTTGGGAAAGGAGTAAGACAGGGTTGTAGCCTTCCTCCAGTGCTGTTCAATCTGTACAGTCAGCAAGCTGTGGAGGAAAGCAAGGAGAAAATCGAGGAAGGGATGAAAGTTCTGGTAGAAGAAATACAAACATTGTGGTTTGACGATGAGACTGTAATTCTGGTCAGAGACAGTAAAGGACGTGGAAGAGCCGGCCGTGGTGGCCGAGGGGACTGAGGCGCTCCAGTCACGGTCTGCACGGCCACTACGGTCGGGGGTTCAAATCCCCCCCTCGGGTATGGATATTCGTGCCGCCTTTAGTATAAGGTAGTTTATAAGTAGTTTGTAAGTAGTTTGTAAGTTTAGGGACTGATGACCCCGTAGTTAAGTCCCATAAGCTATACAAACATTTTAACATTTTTTTTGGACGTGGAAGAGCAATTGAACGGAATGGACAGTGTCTTAAAAGGAAGATATAAAATGAACACTAACAACAGCAAAATAAGGTTAATGGAATGTACTCTAAGAAAACCGGGTAATGCTAAAGGAGGTAAGGACGAGTTTTGTTATTTGGGTAGCAAAATAACTTAGGATGATATAAAATGCAGAATGGCAATGGGAAGAAAAGCATTTCTGAAGAAGAGAAAATTTTTGACCTTGAATATTAATCCAAGTGCTAGGAAGTTTTTTTTTTGAAGGCATTTGAAGTGTAGTCTTGTACGGGAATTAAAAGTGGACGATAAGGAATTCAGAGGGAGAAACGATAAAAACTTTCGCTATAAGAGAATGACGAATATTAGATGGGGAGATCGCGTAACTAATGAGCCCATCGGAGATTGGAGTCCTCCATCGGGCATGGGAGTATGTGTTGTCTTTAGCATAAGTTGGTTTAATTAGTTTGTAAGTCTAGGGACTGATGACCACTGAAGATTGGTCCCATAGCTTTACAACCATTTGAAAATTTTTGACTAATGTGGAGGTACTGAAAATAATGAAGAGAAAAGAAATTTCTGGCATATGATGACTAAAAGAAGGGATCTGAGACATGAAAGAATTGTACATTCAGCAATGTGTGTGGTAAAAATCGCAGAGGGAGACCGAGAGACGAAATCATTAATTAGTTCCAGAGAGATGTAGAATGCCGTTCGTATTCAGAGATGAAGACGCTTCCACGGGACAGAGTAACATGCAGAGTAACATCCAGTCTTTGTTCTGCAAACAATAACATTAGATTACGTAGGAAGTAGGATACCAAAAGCCGTATATTTAACAGAAACATTTATTCTTTCACTACCAGTTTCGGCATCCCATTATGCGATCTTCAGGCCCCTATATCGGAGTATTATAGCCATTAAATAGGGATCGAAACTGGTTGCGTGGATTTCTAGCTCTCACAAGGGGAATACCAAGTATGGTACCAACGGAATTTGATGGGTCGTAATGTTGTAAGGGAATTCCCCCAGACCATCAAGCTAAAGTGATTTGTTCCAATGGGCCCTGATTTATAAGAAAATCGAAATCAAATTCGCAACAAATTACCATGCGTAACGTCTCTACTTATACACGGCGGCTACCTCTCAGCCAGACAGCGTGGTGTAATCGGCAAGGTACTAGGCTCCCATGCAAGAGACCCGGGTACGATACCTAGCAGCGGAATAATTTTTAAAAATTTTAATTGCTAGCCGGCCGCGGTGGCCGAGGGGACTGAGGCGCTCCAGTCACGGTCTGCACGGCCACTACGGTCGGGGGTTCGAATCCCCCCTCGGACATGGATATTTGTGCCGTCCTTAGTTGTAAGTAGTTCATAAGTAGTTTGTAAGTTTAGGGACTGATGACCCCGTAGTTAAGTCCTATAGACTATACAAACATTTGAACATTTTTGTAATTTCTACTTTTTATATTTAAAAAAAAGTTAAAAAAATTAAGCAAAGAAAAATATATAAAGAAAAAAAAAATACTGGAAAGTCAAACGAAGAAAATTAAAAAAAAATCTTCCCCTTCGGGTCATTTATTTTTTACTTTTCATTTCTCTTCTTTTATTGTGCATAATTATGTGCCTTTATACCCACTCCTATGTTACAGCTTGAGTAAACATTCAGGATAATAGCAAATAACAGAGTAGCAACTGATTATTTTACTTATTGCGCAGTGTTGCTATCGCCATTATCACTATCTTTAAGACCCGTACAAAATTATGAGTGATAATTGTCATAGAAGCACCGAAAACACAGAACATTGTAGCACCACGCACATCTAATAAATGCCACCGCTTTACAGGCGCAATGTGTTTTCATCAGCGATACTGGAAAACACTGGTCGTTCACATTCAAAAACATTATTTTTGTTTTTCTTTCTTTATATCTTTTTCTTTGCTTTTTTTAAATATAAAAAGTAGAAATTACAGTTTTTAAAAATTGTTCTGCCGCTAGGTACCGAACCATTAAAAAAATTATTAAAATTAGATGTATAAATACACTGATTTTACATGCGTTTGAATTCGGTCTCTTGCATGGGAGCCTAGCACCTTGCCGATTACACCATGCTGTCTTGCTGAGCGGTATCCGCTATAATGACACGGTTTCCTTTCCCTGATATTATCAGAGAACATTTTGTATTTTTATATTATTTCGGCATGTAAAAATAATTATCTCTGAATACCAAAGTAATAATTTAAGAACATCACTTTCAATTTTTTTAAGACAGAAGGTACTCTTGCTTTGTACTTCGTAGCGATAGCATCTTGCAGACGAGAGCTGTACTTTATTATTTTTATGTGGCCACTATTTGTACATTCAGGTAAATATATGTGCTGTGCGCGTATCTAAATTTATAAATAAACCCCCACCTCTCACTTAAATTCGCACCTATGAATTTTTATTAATAATTTTGCCTTATCCTTCCTCCGCCCATAATGTCTTTTTCAGCCTTGTTGAATCACCGCAACAATGAATGGCATAGTTTTTTTTTAGATAATATTGAATGGTGATATTTCGTGTAGCCTGCCACTCTTGTTTCAAAATTTATTCCATAATATTGTCATTTACTGGCAATAGAATCTGCAGTCGATTTTCTTGTGAATTTTTAGAAGTCCGATGTATTTGACTACGTAATATTCCTATCCGATTTATATCATGTCAATTATCTTACTTTACTGTTTGCTACACGAGTCGTAGTTTGATATTGACGAACTGCCATCCACTGTTCGGCGAGTGGTTATCATATTATTAAAATTTCATTTACAGCCAAATTTCAACCACCGATGGATCTCTTGTGAAAGGTTACTGCTCGTCGAACCTTTTTGTAATGTTCTGCCTGCAAAACACTCCACCGTTAATTAGCTTGCCATATCATTTAAATGCATGTAAAAAAAATTCCAAAATTTTTTTCCCGTAACTTACTGATTGGGATCTTTCATAGCTTCTAACTTCAAACCTCCTCCTTCTGTAAATTTGTTAATCTCAAAAATTAATAGCCAGGCTGGAACATTACATCGCCATGTATAAGTAGACACGTTACGCATGGTAATTTGCTACGAATTTGATCTCGATTTTATTAGAAGTCAAGGCCCATTGGAATAAATCCTTTTAGGTTGATGGTCTGGAGGAATTCCCTCACAACATACCTACGACCCATCAAAATCTGTTGGTACCATACTTGGTGTTCCCCTCGTCAGTAAGAACCAACAATAACAGCTGTGACAGCTGGTTATGGTTTCAAAGATAGTTGTAGTACTCCACTATAGGGACCTGAAGATGGCATAATGGAATGCCGAAACTGGTAGTGAAAGAATAAATGTTTCTGTTAAACATACGGCTGCTGGTATCCTACTTCCTACGTAATCTTGGTCAGTCGCAGTCCCGGATCCACCAGTAATGACGGATTCAATAACAACATTAGATATTCCACAGCCAGCCTGTACATTTCGTAATTCATTTGTGCACGTGTCTGTCATGGAATGCAGTTTGGTCTTCGGTGCAGATGAAAATCCATATACGTTTTAGGACCGCCTTAAGTGCTGCAACATTTCTACGCTTGTTTCTGTAGTCTGCGTCACTGAAATCGCACAAAAACAGCTATGCATACCATGTACGTCAGGGAAGCGAACAATTCGTTCCGTTGCCCGCTTTGTGTTTAATCTTTCTGTCACGCTACCGACCTGACACGTAACCCAGAACCATGCACAACTGTCGCCAAAGTGCGAATAAGCCGAAACTGTTTAGTTTCGCCAACGACTTGCGCAACTACACGTCGCCGTAAGCGCTTTGGCTGTAAGCGCAGTTTCGAAACTTGCTTTCGTAACCAACTATAGTAATGTAAACTATACTTCACAGATTTTATGGAATAGAAATATGGGGCTTTGCTGCAGGTATACAAATGGACAGAATACTAATTCCGCAGAAAAGGGCAGTAAGAATTATCCATGGAATTGGATATAGAGACTCATGCAGAGAAATATTTGTACAACATAAATACCCGACTGTCTACTCAGTATATCTTTATAATTTAATTACATTTTTGTGGCACAGCAAAATAAAGCAATCAAATGTTCAGATATTCATATACATAATACAAGAAACAAGGACTGCTATTATAGACAACGAACCAAACTAAAAACAGCAGACCATAGCCCGTATATAAATGACCAGCTATGGTACAACAAGCTGCCAAGCTCTATAAGGAGCTACAAAGGGAATACATTCAAAATAAAACTGAAATCATTCCTAATTGAAAAGTGCCTATACTCCTTAAATTAATATTAACATTTTTTGTGTAACTTCTGAATATATGTAATATTTATTAAGAAACACCATTTCTGTTGTATTCACCTATTGAGAATAATCATCTACCTGTAATCATTCATGCTCATTTTTTTGTAGTGATTTTCTGTGTGTAAGAATATTATGACGTTTGGAAAAGTCAGCGGTTAGTCTCTCTATGCAATAAAAAAAAGCAATAAATAGAAATAAAAATAAGTATTGTTCCAAATGTTGCGCATCATGTTAACGGCAGAATCTATAGTGACAATTCCTGTTAAAGTGCATCTAATACGCCGGAGAGACAAACCCGGGACCAGTAAGGGGGGGGGGAGGGGAGGGAGGGGAGGGCGCAGGGGGCCGCCCCCTGAAATAATGTATGTGAATTATTTTAATGAATGATGCGTGAAGGAATCGCCTTGGTAGACAGTCATACTTCCCTGTATTGGTGACGCGAGTGTGGTGTTAGTTGTGTTTCTGCCATTTAAAAAAAAAAAAAAAAAAAAAAAAATAATTACATTTTTATTATTTAAAGCTTGATCTTAGTAAAGTAAAAGAGGTTTCCGCACAAATTACTTCTCACTGTACATCTAGATGGGATACCCTGCAAATCACATTTAATTGCCTGGCAAAGGGTTAATCGAACCACCTTTATTCATCTCCCATTCCACTCTCGAATAGCGCGCGGGAAGCTCTGAGTTCTTGTATTTTATTCTGATGATCATTTCTATCTATAGAGGTGGGAGTCAACAATATATTTTCACATTCGGAGGAGAATGTTGGTGATTGGATTTTCGTAAGTGGACCACGCCGCAGCGATAAGCGCCGTTGTTGTAATGATTCCCATCCCAGATCCTGTATCATTTCCGTGACGCTGTCTCCCCTGTACCGTGCCCTTCTTTGGACTCTCTCGATGTCCTCTGTCAAACCCACGTGATAAGGATCCCACACTGGGCAGCAATACTCCAAAAAAGGACGGACAAGCGTAGTGTATGCAGTCTCTTTAGTAGTTCTGTTGCATCTTTTAAGGGTTCTGCCAATAAAACACAGTCTCTGGTTCGCCTTTCCCAAGACATTATCTACGTGTTCTTTCCAGTTTAAGTCTGAAGTAATAGTAACGGCCTTCACGTTTGATTGACTTATCTTGTATACAAAGTTTAACGGATTTCTTTTCTTACTCATGTGAACGACTTCACACTTCTCATTATTTAGAGTAAATTGCCAATTTTTACACCATAGTGATACCTTATTTTGATCGTTCTGCACTTGTTTTTGATCTTCAGATGATTTTACTAGACGGTAAATGACGGCGTCATCTGCAAACAACCTAAGAGAGCTAACTAGATTTTCTCCCAAATCGTTTATGTAAATAAGGAACAGCAGAGGACCAATGACGCTACCCTGTGGAACGCCCGATATCACCTCTGTTTTAGTCGATGCCTTACCATCGATTACTACAAATTGTGTCCTCTCTGAAAGGAAATCCCCTATCCAGTCGCAGCAAGAGCAGGATACAACATATTATGGAGTGTCCATAAAAAAAAAGTAAGAATATGTCTAATATTGTGCCTCCTGTTTTGTGTCGAGTAACTTGCTTGTAAGAAAATGTATAATATTACTTCTAATGTGTGTATCGATATGTGTACTCATCTTTGGCAAAAATGTTCAAATGTTTGTATAGTCTATGGAACTTAACTACGGGGTCATCAGCCCCTAAACTTACAAACTACTTATGAACTACTTACAAACTAGGAGGGCACAAATATCCATGCCCGAGGGGGGGATTCGAACCCCCCGACCGTACTGGCCGTGCAGACCGTGACTGGAGCACCTTAGTCCCCTCGGCCACCGCGGCCGGCTCATCTTTGGCAAAGATCATGTATCGCAGAGCATTGTGGCTCGCGCAGAGAGAGACAGTGGGATTTGTGGTTTAGGTCGCTTAGAGAGCAGTTGAGGTTTGTGCATGGCTCCGATGTAGAGCAGAGGCTGCTGTGCCAGCAAGTTGATTTGATTGTATTTGGAATATATATTGTATCTTTTATTACTATGAAAACGTTGTACCACCGCTGCAATGAAGGTAATTGCATTTAATGTCATTATAAAAGGTTGAATTATGTAAGTAATCTAATGGTGATTATTAATAATAAGTAAGAAAGTTGACCTTTCTTTCCTGTTTCATTTACGTAGTTAGAAGATTAACCTACTTCCTTCATTTGACAATTAGTTATTTGTAGATTTAAAGTGCAGTATTTATTTTGTAATCTTGTTGAACAGATTTTGTATTGGTGCCATAGTAAATGATTATCATGCAACACTACAGTTAATTGATTATGATACTAAATTTCAATAATCAGGTACTGATCTGCATAAAATTCTCGCAGTCAAACATTAAGAAAGTGATTTGTGTTTTTTTTATATCTTTCTCGCAGTCATTTTTTTTTTTTTTTTTTTTTTTTTTTTTTTTTTTTTTTTTTTTTTTTTTTTAGTATAGTCAGTGTCTGTCTCATATGGTGACTTGCCACAGTTGTTTTGTTAAAGATCCGTTGCGCACATAATCAGTTTAATGCACAGTTTCTTATTCAACACTATATACATCAGTATTAGGGCCATAATTGGACCAAATTACTGTGTTAATGAACAATTTGTTGTCTGATTTAACGATAGGTTCAACCTTAAACAACACACACACACAGCTTTTCTGTCTACTTAAAATCACGTAATTTAGCTTTACATTAATCTTGCCCCCCGCTCCGAAACTATGTTCTTTATTCGCCACTGCCTGAGACAGAGCAAAACAGTTCTAAATACAAGAGTGAGGGCGTAGAACGAATTTGACATTGCCGCGGCGGAGTGACCGAGCGTATTGAGGCGCGGCCCCGTCGGGGAATCCTCCATCGGACGTGGGTGTTTGTGTTGTCTTTAGTATAAGATTATAAGGAGTTCGTAAGTTTAGGCACTGATGACCCCACAGTTAAGTCCCATAAGCTTAACAAACATCAGAACATTTTTGAATGTGGCATCACTGCTGCCAACGGCGGCGGCTGATCGAATCATCATCATCATAATCATTAGAGACTGATTATGCCTTTCAGCGTTCAGTCTGGAGCATAGTACATCTAATAAAATACCTCCATGTTCCCCTATTCAATGCTAACATTGATGCCTCGTCTGATGTTGTGCCTTTTACTTCAAAATCATTCTGCGCCGAATCTAAGTATTTTCTTCTTGGTCTACCTCGACTCCTCTTACTCTCCGCTGCCGAGATCATGAGTCTCTTAGGTAATCTTGCTTCTCCCATGCGTGTAACATGACCCCACCATCTCAGACTGTTCGCTCTAACTGCTTCATCTATGGTGTTCATTCCCAGTTTTTCGTTGATTTCCTCATTATGGACACCCTCCTGCCATTGTTCCCATCTACTAGTACCTGCAATCATTCTTGCTACTTTCATCTCAGTAACCTCTATCTTATGAATAAGGTAACCTGTATCCACCCAACTTTCACTCCCATACAACAAAGTTGGTCGAAAGATAGAGCGGTGCACTGCTAACTTAGTCTTGGTACTTACTTCCTTCTTGCAGAAGAGAGTAGAGAGAGTGGCACAATTGTACGAAACTTTACCCCATGTTTTAGATTCTGACGATGACAAGATCGAAACGCGTCAATAAATAACGGCCGCATCACCACTTGTGGTCTTCGTGTTTTTAAAGCGTCCCTTATACCATTGTTTAATTACGAAATTGAAAATGGAAGCCTACCTCATTGATGACTTCATGTCAAATTTGGAATCAGCAACCTACACGGTCGCAGAACTGTTTGAGCGTCTGATTCAGACCTCTACTCGGGTCTGCACCAGAGACCCACAATCGGTCATGACAACTATGCTGGAGATGGTGAGCTTGGCTTTCATGCTGCAAGTAAGACTGGCATTCTTTACCGCTACAGATAGCCGAACCAATCTCTTCTGATCCAGAGCGACATACATCATTGGTACCGACGTGGGACACAACCTGCCGCACCCCGTACTCTTCATGGCATCCGGTAGAACCCGTTCCACATCTGACTCCATCCTGTGCACGTTGGCGTTCTTCCCCTCTTTAGCAGCCATTTTCCTGAGGGGCTCCATTAGTCGCCGAACGTTGGAGCTCCAAAGTACAAGCAAACCTACAGTCTGTGAAAGCCCGAATCTTGTGGCTGCCTGGTGACTGAGCGATATCATCCAGCTCAGGAACATTTTCCTGAACAGATAGCGCCTCGAACCTGTTGGCAATAGTCTTGTGTAGTTCGCGAACGAACTAGTTCGGAAGAGCGCTCCCAAAGGCGAACTACGCGAACTAGTTCGCAAATCCCTCACCTCTTATTTCGTCCGCTGCTTTTCCGAAGACTGACGGGGTACAGCGAGAGGACGTGAAAGCGCGCAGAATCGCGTGATTCATGGTTTATTTGCTTAAGTATTTGATGTCTAGTTGCCCAAAAATACGGGTAATAGCGCACGCTTGGGCAACACTGATCATTCTATGAAAAAGCTGTCATAACAAAAGAAAGAGCTCTTTTAGTAGCGGTAGTAAAAGCCAAAAAGAGCGGACGAACTAAAAAGAGCTACCGGTCGCGAACTAAAATATGCTCGATCGGTCGTGAACTAAAATAGGTGCAATCGGTCACGAACTAAAACATGCGTTACCGGTCGCGAACTATTATGCCAAACGTTTCTCGCTTCTTAGTTTGTTGGATTCTTTTCCGAAGACCGACGAGCAATAGCGAGAGGGCACGCAGAAGAATTAAAAATCACGTGTTTCCTTCTGCTGATGAGAGCCATTTCGAGGTGAGCGTCTGCCTGATAGATTACATAGTTTAGTGCTACAAAATTTCTGTTTTGAAGTATTCTGCTGCAATATCTAATAAATTCCATAATGCCAAGATATAGAGATAACTCTAAACTTAAACGCGAGAAATTATCCACAAACTGTTCCTTTTGGTGTGCGTGATATCGTTAGCGACTCAAGCAGCAAGCGCATGAAGAAGCTACGTGGGGGAACTTCTCCCTCCACTTGCATGCGCAGACCTCGCCGCTCAGCGGTCCCTGGGAGCGGACGAACTAAAAGAACGAACTAGTTCGCGGCAGAGCCGCGAACTAAAGTGAGCGCTCCCGATCGTGAACTATTAAGCGGAAGTCTAGTTGGCAAAACGAACTGGCGATACCTAACGGTCGGTCCCCGGAATGTCTTTCACTGCCTGCCACGCATTGGAGCGAGCTCCCACGCAACCACGGGTAGAGTGTCTGCCTCGCTGCGAGCAGTAAGAAGGCAAATAGACACGTCGGGCATACGTCTGCTTCCCACGACCGGCCAACAACAACGGCGCCCCTCGACCATAGCCTCGACCTGTGCAACCGACGTTAATACAGTCTGAAGCTGGGTGTGAAGTGTCACCAACTCAGTCAGTCCCTATTCATGACTACAATACACAGAAAAACGACTAGAAAGACGAGGTGTAGGCTTGACTAACTTAAGTGAAAAAAGACGACTAGAGCTGGTATTAATCCAACGAAAACAAAACAGCCGACTGTCACAATTTACACCATATACTTAACGCGTATCTGAATGTAATATATACGCGAGTAAACGATAAGTTTAATAAACTGAAGCAAGAACCTCACAGAACAGTCAAACAAATGTCGTTTCTAGTAAGAAGCCTGTTACACTTACAAGTAGCGCTCAAAGGTAAACAACACTGTTGGTTAAACGCGAATTTGAAACTAAGATGCACGGGAGCACCTAATGAAACATATCTCCTTAAAAAATATTTTTTGTAATATTGATAAGAGTAATGGTTGTTCAAAATTTAAGTGCGGTAAAAAAAAAAAAAAAAAAAAAAAAAAAAAAAAAAAAAAAAAAAAACACACCTCCTCCACCAATTAAATAAAATCCTGACACAAAATTTGCGTAAAGTTAAGATCTGTAATTAGCGCGAAATATGGAAGATATATTCCAAGTTATACGTGTTGTTGCATTTACATTTAATGTTAAGTGCCTGCATTCATAAGTGTATAGAAATTTAATCGGTTCAGCAAAAGCAACACAAGCAATGCACCATTCAATCAATCTACTACACCCCTGCCGATTAAAATTGCTACACTACAAAGATGACGTGCTACAGACGCGAAATTTAGAAGAAGATGCTGTGATATGCAACTGATTAGCTGTTCAGAGCATTCACACAAGGTTGGCGCCGGTGGCGACACCTACAACATGAGGAAAGTTTCCAACCGATTTCTCATACACAAACAGCATTTGACCGGCGATTCCTGGTGAAACGTTGTTGTGATGCCTCATGTAAGGAGGAGAAGGTCGGATTGTAGCCTATCGCGATTGCGGTTTATCGTATCGACACATTGCTGCTCGCGTTGGTCGCGATCCAATGACAGCAGAATATGGAATCGGTCGGTCCAGGAGGGCAATACGGAACGCCGTGCTGGATCCCAACGGCCTCGTAGCACTAGCAGTCGAGATGACAGGAATTTTATCCCCATGGCTGTAATGGATCGTGCAGCCACGTCTCGATCCCTGATTCAACAGATTGGGACGTTTGCAAGATAACAGTTCGACGGCGTTCGCAGCAGCATGGACTATCAGCTCGGAGACAATGGCTGCGGTTACCCCTGACTCTGAATCACGACTGGAACGCCTGCGATGGTGTACGCAAAGACGAACCTGGGTGCACGAATGGCAAAAGTCATTTTTGCGGATGAATCCCGGTTCTGTTTACAGCATCCGTGTTTGGCGACATCGCGGTGAACGGACATTGGAAGCGTGTATACGTCATCGCCATAATGGCGTATCACCCGGCGTGATCGTATGGAGTGCCATTGGTTACACGTCTCGAATCACCTCTTGTTCGCATCGACGGCACTCTGAACAGTAACCATTACATTTGAGATATGTTCCGCCCCGTGGCTCTACCCTTCATTCGATCCCTGCGAAACCCTACATTTCAGCAGGATAATGCACGAACGCATGTTGCAGTTTTAAACTGCCATCGACGTCGCTCATGTCAGGAACGTTAGCCCTTTCAGTCCCACATTATGAAATCAGGTTTGGAAAAATTAAAATTCAGTGTTTTCTGTATTCATAGCGTGCAGTAAACAATAAAATATGTGTTTTAAAATTATTGGTCGAACTATTGATTTTTTATGTCGTGTGTTTGATGCACAACACAGACGTTTGTATCGAAGTATTTTATTACTTGGACTTTATTTTGTTGGTAGTTAACACTGCCAGATCAATAATGCTTGCATAATCTTCGCCACAGCACCAAAGACAAGACAATTCACTGGTGGAATAAAATAAAAGAAACCACACACATGCCCACACTCTCAGCCACGTAAAGATGGAAACGCAACACAACCTCCAAGATGGACTGATTAATGCCTCAGAAGTGGGCTGCGCGGGCGTAGCCGAGCGGTCTGGAGCGCCACGTTACGGATCGCGCGGCCTCCCGCGTCCGAGGTTCGAATCCTCCCTCGGACATTTATGTGTGTGTTGTCCTTAGGTTAGTTTAACTTAGTTTAACTAGTTTTTAAGTCTAGGGACTGATGATCAACGTAGTTTGGTCGCATATAATTACAAACATTTACCTCAGAAGTGGTTATACGCCGTACCAAGCGGAAAAATATCGTACCAGAAGCATATTGCTCATCAAGAAAAATGCAACTTTAAGGATTGATGCACAAAATACGGTATAAATCAATTTTAAATACTTTGTTGTCCAGGAACAACACTGGGAACGAAAGGGTTAACGAAATTGTGCATGCCTGTCGAAGACAGTCTCGGAGAAATACCAGAAAAAACTGACACTTCAGTTGGATGTCTTGAAATCATGAAATATGGCTCTTGCATCACAAAAAACGAAATAACTGTACTGCCCCATCCTCAGTACTCTACAGATTTCGCCCCCTACAGACTTTTCTATGTCCAGAGTTGAAAACCCCCCTGAAAGAACGAATATTTGCTAGTACAGACCCGATAAAATAAAATTCAGAAATGGCTCTTCGCGCGTTCCAGCGAGAACATCGCAATGCTGCTTACGGGCGAGGTAACGAAAATTTTTCTTTTTTGTTTTTCTTTTTAGGCGGTGTATCAACAGTGGAATAGACTATTTCCAAGGAGAACATTCACAGTAAGCAAAATGTGAGGCAGAAAATTTTAGTGCTCAAAGCTCCGCAATTTTTTGAACAGGCCTCTTATTCGTGTAGAGAACTATTTTTTTTTTCTCAAGAGAGGACAGTATGAAATAGAAACCCATAATTGAAAACGTGTTCTGAGGTCGGTAGTTTAAGCATAATGGGTCATTGCGTGAGAGCAGAGAGTGATGCTGGCTTAGCCATGGAGCTTATGACGAAGTGAAAAAAAAAAAAAAAAAAAAAAATACTCAACAAGAAATTGAATTTAAGAAGATGAAGATTCGAAAATATCCAATATAGAAAATAATTTTGCTGCTCATGATGATGCGGCTGAGCAACAAGAGTTCCAAAGTAGGTTTGGTTGCACAAAACCTGATGAAGGCCAAGCAAGAAAACACCGTCAAAGAATAAGATAGAAAAGTTGCACAGAAGCAACTAGAAAAACAAGAAGAGAATCAAAGATAACTAGAGATGAAACAAACAAAACGAAAAAAAGTAGTACGAAGTTCCAGATTCAGTTCTTTAGTCTCGAGGAAGAAGAGGAAACTGATGATAAAGGACACACAAGTGACTCTGGCGAAGAAAACATTTGAGTTTCCTGGTGAAAAAAATATCAGGCAAAATCCTGATGAAACAACAAGTATTTTGCCGGACCGCGAAAGAAACGATGAAGAGAACGAATTGTTATAAGAGCTTAGGCAGGAACGGGCATCAAAGAATCATCTTTAAAGGACGAAGAAATTAAATTAACATTCCGTAACTGGGATTGATCAGGATGAGAAAAGGAAATTCTGTGTAATTGTAGCTGTTTCGTAAGTAATCGAGATAAAGAAAGTTACTACTGATCTGTTGATGTATGTGAAAGAGAATGTGGTTTTGCCTCATAACAAAGGCACGTGGTAGATGTGGTCCCTTGTTTACGCTTGGTGTCAGACTCGTGAATGATGCAAGTGTGGAATAAGAAGACTCACATGCAGGCAAAGTTTTGTTAAGGAGCTGGTATGAAAGAAATAAACATATCATTCCAGCTAGTCGGTGGGAACCACACGACCCAACAAAAAGTTACGACAAACACACACTCTCAGACATAAATACGAAGAAATGAAAGAACCGTTTTTAAAATGTAGGCAAGACAGTGGAAAGTTTGGGGCATCATCAGATCATATAAAAGATGTGGTGAACCATCATTTGTCAAAGCTCTTGCGAATAAATCTATCAATATGACATCAAATACGACGACAGGATTCTTCCTAACTATATTCGAATTTATTCGCAAGAGCTTTGGCAGCCGTGATGGAATGGCCGAGCGCTCTAAGGCGCCTTGCTGCGGAGCACGCCGCTGCTCCGCGTCGAAGGTTCGAGTCCTCCCTCGGGCGTGTGTGTGTGTGTGTGTGTGTGTGTGTGTGTGTGTGTGTTTGTGTGTGTGTGTGTGTGTGCGCGTTGTCCTTAGGTTTGTTTAAGTTGGTTTAAGTAGTTTGTAAGCCTAGGGACTGATAACCATAGATTTACAAACATTTAAGCTTTGACAGATGATGGTTAACCACATGTTTTATATGATCTGACTATGCACAACAAGCGCGAAACGCATAAAAAGCTTATTCGCAACTGTGACTGCACTCATTCAATAGACACGTCTTTTTTTACACATACCGGTATTGATGTTCTAGCGAGACACGTTTGATACAGCCTCTCCGGAGGAGACTGCGCTTGCTAACTTTCTCAGCAGATGAAGTCGAAATAGTTGGAGATAGAGCAAAAGTTTTGAAACTTAATTTCCATTGTTGCCACTGTACTCAACAAATATTCAATCACATCTTTAAACATTCATGTATTTGGAAATCCTTCTCTCAACTCAGAATTTTTTAAACGGTAAGGAGTTTATGTGTAGTAAATCTAATAACATATTTAACAAAAAATTCAGCCATATACGATACAGTTATATCCAGAAGTCAGATAGGAGTTGGAATTTCCCCTAGATACCGGTATACGCGAGCTTTGTCCGCCGTATAACGCTTATCAAACTTGACGTTGTAATTTCACCTCCACGTTGGGTTATTCCTGGACTCGAAAGATAGCGAGACTTTATTGTTTACATCAGAATGCTTCAGATGTCCGTCTTTTATAGATGCACAGTGAAACTGCGATCAACATATCGTCAAGTATGACAAGAGGACGCAGCAACTTATATCTGACTATTAACTGTATCATATATGCTTGATTTTTTTTTTGGTTAAATATACCATTACATTTACAACACATAAAATGTTTACCTTTTCAAAAATTGAGAGGGGGAAGGATTTAATAGCTTGCACAGTTGTGGAGCAGCCTACAGTAGCAACCACGGAAATTATGTTTCAAAAAACAAATCCCGATTTTCTTCGGGAGGGTTTCCATTTATACAGGAGCCGTATAGACTTGTATATATAGCTCAAAACAATCAGGTGAGATGATTTACACAACATACATATGGTAACGTATTTAATTCAGATATTACATACCCTTGTAATTTGTGCGTGATATAGTAAGATTTTTTGCTGTCTCAAATCTGTACTTGAGGTTAAAAGTCGACCACTGTACGGAAGAAGAGCCTTGTTTTATCACTAAAATGGGCAAATAAGGTCCGTGTGAGCTACTGGTTACTTCCTGCTATAAAGACTTGTTCCTTGGCCCAAACTGAGAACTGACACGTTTCAAATTACTTCAATAACAGGAAGTTAATACTACAGTGGTCAATATAAATAGCAGCTCAAACCTCATTACGCACAGACATTAATAAGCAAGCCACCACAATTAAAGTTATCTTAGAAAGGTGGCTAAGAAAACATTTATGGCGCAACGGAATTTAGACATAAGAAAAATTGCATCTGAACTTGTTCTCAGCACTTCTGAAGAACAATATTAAATAAAAGAGGGAAGGTGCTCTAAACTACAATTTATAGGCAACTTACGGATTATGCTGAACTTAAACTTGTTTAATCAGATAGAAAATAAGCAAAATGGGGAACCAATTTTGTTAATACAGTAAAATGCAGCCGGTCGCGGTGGCCGAGGGGACTGAGGCGCTCCAGTCACGGTCTGCACGGCCATTACGGTCGGGGGTTCGAATCCCCCCACGGGCATGGATATTTGTGCCGTCCTTAGTATAAGGTAGTAAATAAGTAGTTTGTAAGTTTAGGGACTGATGACCCCGTAGTGAAGTCCCATAAGCTTAACAAACATTTGAACATTTGAATAAAATGCATCTCTTACATGGATTAATGCGGACGGTGCCCAGCCTAAATTATACATGATCTAACGCTACTGGTGGGAAGGATTCACAAACATCGCTCATTCTCTCACACACACGCAATGCCACAGCGAAACTCACCAATCAGCGTGCTGAAACGAGGTGGAAGCAGGCGCCGTTATCGTAGGCGAAATTCAGCAAGTCGGACGTAGCACAAAACACAATATACAAATCACTTTGAAGCTGGCTCTGGTCAGTCGTGCCTATTTGCGATGTTGCGTGTGTATAGCCAAGTTAAATTACATCAGCATTGGGCCGCGAGCAAACACGCTTCGTTACATGAACGCACTCCACTGAAGGTGAAATGGTTGGAAATCGGATTAATTATACAAAATCACGGTGGATTATTAAGTTGCAGTCTGTTAGAAATCGATCTAGGTACTGGTTTTATATGAGAAGTGGCGTGAGTTCAGGCGAAAACCGATAAAATTGAATAAATTCAGTTTCCGATAAAGAAAGAATATTAACTACAGCATGCAACCCATAGAAATGCTTAGAATTATATAAGGAAGCGAATGAAGTACAGCTACAAGCGATATGGGGCTATTACAGAGACGGATGAGGTCCTGTCTCGGAAAACCACAAACATGAAATAATTGCCGCGGTGGAGTAGCCTAGCGGTTTAAAGCGTGTCGCTGCGGAGCACGCGGTTGCTCGCCGTGGAGGTTCGAGTCCTCCCTGGGGCATGGTTGTGTGTTTTGTCCTTTACCTAGGTTTAAGTAGTTTGTAAGCTACGGACTGATGACCACGCACTTTGGTCCGATAGATTTACAAACATTTGAATTTGAATGAAATAATTACGAAGTCGGAGAAATAAGATTAAGAATTACGGCATGCAACCCATAGAAATGTTTAGAATTACATAAGGAAGTTATTGAAGGAGGTTGTACAAGGCTCAGAGAGAATTACTGACAAAGATAAAGTGCGCACTACAAATCAGAGAAGAAACAGCAAAATCAAAATAGGCGGGGAGAGAAGTTCGGGAAATATTAGTGGAAATCAGAAGGATACCCGCATAGTTATTTGCCTGATGGGCATGGAACAAACAAGAGTGGAAGCTGAAGCTTTGTTCTATGAACCAACCACGTGGAACACGGATCACTCGTGGAAGGAAACGAAGAGAAGATTTTTACATGCACTGTACAAAAATGAACACATCACCTATTAGAAATCGGGCCCCACAAAGCTACTAAGTATTTACACAGAGGTCATACACCGCCACATGATCACGAAAGGTTTTAACATATCAGGCCGTTATCAAACTGCAATTAGAATCACACACACCGCGTTTATCTATTGGAAATCACTGAACTGAAAAACGAGAAAACATTTCCGCACACGATCTGAGAAAATACTCCAAAAATGATTCTAAGTTCACGAATCTAAGTTAAACATGCTAGTCAATGAAATGCTACCATCTCGTGGATACCAGAGAAGAACCAACCTTACCTCACCAGACGCCCAGTATAGAATGAAGATCCAGCGGCCATGAGGCGGGAAACTGTTACTGGACACGAGAAGCCGGAAAATCCACGAAAAGAGCGGTGGTGGAGACGGACAGTGAGATTCGCGCTGGAGGGAAGGATCGCTAACTAGCTCGCAACCAAAGGGTGTAGAAACCTGTTTGGTAACCTCAGCAGCTATCGACTCTGAGCCAGAGAGAACGATGCAAAGCAGGCTATAATCCCCCTCATTCAAACAGCCATAGATTCTCGCACACACTTAAAGGTAAAACAACTGCACATTCTCACAGGAACAGTGGCGTAGCAGAGAAACCGTTCTTACGTCACATTAATTAATATAATAATAATTTATTAACATAACAAAATAAGAAAAACCTAGCAGTATTAACTAATATTCTAACACATGAAATAAAAATGATATTCCTCAAGCCTTGAAAAGAGTGGGGTTCAATTTTTAACAAAATGATAATCTAGCGTCTTAAAATAAATTATAACTTTACAGAAATATACAAAAAAAATGGAAGACGATAGACGGTCGTCTTTCAAGGTTTACATGGCACTTACTTCGAGCGGGGCACCATGGAGCTACCATAATAGTCAAAAAGTCATTCTTGTTGCCCTCTAATATGGTGTGTGATAGTCTCCGACTGTCTGTATAGTTGTATATCTGTGTGGCATGGACAGTATATAGTTATCAATCAGTTCTTGTAGGATATTTGGCCATTCTGCCCTAAGTGCAAATCCGACTCTGCAACCGTCGAGGGATATGTCGTTCTGGCTGTATACTTGACATGCACAATCGGGTTCGGTGAACAAGCTGGCCACTCCAATCCCTCAATTCCCTCAGCTTAAAGCACATTGTCCACCAGTGCAGCTCTGTGGGGATGAGCGTTGTTCACCGGACGTCCGCCAGTACTGACTGTCTCCACACCATTAGTCGACCACCATGATAAGGTGATGTTTCCTGCACATGAGCATAATTATTCATGTACTACGTTCTCTCCAGATGAGGGAACCACTGTTGTCCAGATGAACACAAAATCTTGACTCATCTGTGAACTGAACCCGTGAGCCATTCGTTACAACTACAATTCTGAAGTCCTATGTCAGTTTCCACGGGCTAAACTGTGTCGTGGTTTTAATCGGACACACGCCATAGGCCACTGTCCATAGAGGCCACATTCACGAAGGTGATTTCGGACTGCGCGTTATGTTGATACTGAACGTCCTGTTGCTGCCTGGAGGGTGCGTTGCAACTGAGTTGCATTCAGCCTCCTGTCTTGACGGGCTGTTAACTGTTGATACAGTCATCGCTTGTTGATGATAGTCATCGACAACCTTGACCCTGGCTTCTTTAAACGGTTCCTGTTGTTTGAACTCGTCTCCTAGTCCTGGTAATGACACTTTCAGACACTCAAACAGCGTTCACCTCCTTCTGTGTCTGTACCACTTCAAACCTTCCCTTGGTTCTCCATGCCATAGCTTCGGGTAGGTCATGTTGTTGTTGCATTGTACTACCAGCTCACAATACTATCTGAACTCATGTGCTTGTATAATTCGTTTGGTGAAATAAAGCTAACACTGTAGCAACTTTCTGTTATTACCACAATCTCGGTTTCCGCAATGTTGTCCTGTCCACTCTGTAGAACCAACAGAAGCATGTCGAACCATTTTGTTTCATTCTGCCAATGAAGAGACTTCAGATCCTAGGTATCTCAACTGATCCACTAGTTGTTTTGACCAGTGTGTAATCACCAGCGTTGTGTACAACCTGTTACCAGTGATGTGGAAGGCGTAGTACACCGTTAGCAGAGCCTGTTCTGTTGATGGTGCGAATGGAGCAGTTTACTGCCTGTCACACCTCTGGAACAGTTCTGATGCGAATGCCACGAAGTGGTTCCTTCATCTTCGAAATCAAGGACTCAAGTCCGGAAAATATGGTGGATAGTACAATACTTCTCAGTGCCATCGACCGAGCAGCGCAGCAACAACTTGCGCTGTATGCGAACGTGCACTGTCGTACAAAATGATAGGTGGGTTGTGGATAAAGTGTTGCCCCTTCTTTCCCAAAGCTTAAGTCCTCGTGACTTGATTTGATTCCGAAAATGAAGGAAACACAATCTGTCATTCGCTTCAGAACTGTTCCAGAGATTCGACAGACAGTAGACCGCTCCATTCTGACAATCAACAGAACAGGCTCTGGTAACGGTATACTACGCCTTCCACATCACTAGAGCGCGCGCCACATAACTTGGCGTGTGGACTGGCTCTGCTGCGCAGGTAGTTGTGTAGTGGTGGGGGGACCAGCTGTCGCAGCGTAGCCGGACTGTGCGTTAGCTGCCCTCCATTCCATTCCGCAGTCAGCTGCTGACTGCCGCTTAGGTTTAAAGTTACGGCCGCATACAAGCGCAAGGAAATATCGAGCTGCGAGTCTTGAACACACACGGCTGCATAAAAAGTGTAATGCAGAAAAACAGTGTTGGGAAAACTGTGGCGCATTTACGAATATTTATGAGTCTCTTTCTCTTGTACCTATCATGTTTACATGGCAGGGCATAATTTTCTGAGCGGCACAGAAATTCATTTCGTAGCCCTGTCGATTAACACGAAATATGTAAATTATATTCACAATTCTTCTAGGGAGATCACTCTATCCATTATCACTGAAGAACCACATTAGACGTTCACGACAGATTACGAATTCAAAGTAAATTTGTGAACATAATAAAGTTATAAATTAGAAATTGACAAATTTTAGATTTTTCCCTTAATTGTATCTCGAAATCTGGATTTTTCGAAGCAGTTATTAAAATAGTCTATCAATGACTTAAGTGACATATCATATGAAATTATAGAATAATTGTATATGTTTGACATTGTACAAGACAAGGAGACTGTCTAAAAATGTTACAAGCAACACATGTTCAGTCTTCGTACTGATGCCCATCAAGCAAGTGCTTACTGATCAAAGTCAAATTGTTTCACATTTCCTGATTTATTTTTTGTAAAATTGATTCTGTACAGGTAAATGGAAAAATACTGAAATCCATGCAATAAAAATCAGATGATGGCAACCAAGAACTGTCGAAATCGGCCATGAATAAAAGCTTTTGTAAAACATTTTTGTCTAGCGATTTTCGTACAATTTTTTCAAAAGTGAAAATAGATGTCCCACTAGCGTAAATAAAACAAAAAGAAGTTTTTCAGTGGAAAGTTCAGGTTGTAATAACAATGAAATAATGAGGATTGCTTGCTACGCACCGCAAAGACGATCGTCGAGGCACAGTCAGGAAACGGATACTACTCAACGTTAATAGAGTTCATAACAAAATCGTCAAAGCTGCTGAACCCGGAAGACAAGCTTTAAACAAAATCCACAACGAAACAGCATAAGTAAGAACAAAAATCGTGTTACAATTCCTTTGCCAGGGAAGCACACATAGTATAAAGTTACACAATACAAGCTTAACTGCCACAAAATAATTTTTAACGTGGTAATAAGTAGAGGCTTTGTGATCAGCCGCTTCAGACTCCCGTCTAAAGAATTGATATACGCGAAACACTGTCTTGCCTGCTTGTGTAATACAGGTTGAGATTTGCTGTTGCTACTCATAGTCAACTGAATGCTCCGAAATAACTAGCAAAAACAACACAAAGCAGAATGCCAAAACCAGTTGTCCCTCCGCACAGTAACGACACGAACTCGACCGCGCGCAACGGCTGACTGACGGCTATTGGCCAGCAGGTCACGTGACGTGACGTAGGCCTACCTGTTCTTCTGCGCATCCAGACCTCCCCGCCAAGTTACGTGGCGCGCGCTCTAGCAATGGGTTCTACGCAACGCTGGTGACTACTTTGAAGTAAAGTAACAAGTGCAAATATGTAACGCTCTTGTATCGGTCGTGAATAAATAGTAGCCACTATTTAAGTTCCGAACCTCACGTATAAAGTGTCGTGGCTTATATATATAAAAGCGAAAGGACACTCATTTACTCACTCACTCACTGACTAAACATGAATTCTCGAAAACTACTTCAATAATGAAGGTGAAATCTTGGAGGAATGTAGTTTATCGGTAGAAGACGTCAGCTAAGAAAGGATTTTGCGATAGTGCCGATAGTTCCGGAGATATGACGTCATAAACAGTGGAAACTTCGCTGTCTTGCGGAACGTGATAGTGTGACTTTTATCAGTCTACTGTTTGAGAAGGAGAGCAATTAGTGACTTGAAACAAACTTTAAACATAATTTCAAACCTTTAGGAAACTTTTTCTCACTGACAACCATTGCAAAATAATGATAGGAAAATAGTCTATCGCTTACTACTTTTCTGCTGTTCTCGGAGTAAAACTACGACATTCGGTATAACGTTACAATTTATAGTTCCTACACTACATAATGCACCCGCAGAAAATTTTACAGACAGTATACACATATACAGCTGACTATGACTTCGAAATAGTATCACAGTATGACACGTAGTTCATGACATATGAGCACATAAACAGTAACGCTAATGAAAAATCGCCCCATCACACACCAAGCTTTAATCTATCACTTCTTTACTAGTAATCGCATTCGCAACAGATTTTACGGACATCCAACACTTATGCGAATGAATATATACCTGATAATTGTACAATTGTACAACATATAACTCAATAAATATGAGATCATATATACTGTATGGGTAAAAACTTTTCACATCAGGCACCACGTTTTATTACATTTCTTATTTAATAGTAAGACACTCCTGTATTCCAGTGAGCTTAAGGAAATTCCTGAAAGATGACAGTGCTGTTGAAAACTTTGAAGCAACTTGGTACTGTGAAGCGCATACCGCTGTAGGAAGAAGCAATAGACTTCTATAGCGCTACAAGGAAAGGAAGAGAATGAAACAGTGAACATCCCAGGAATATCCATTATTTTCGAAAGATTTAGCTTTAAGTTTAAGAGACTGCAGTTTGCACTGGGACTTGCACTTTCTGTTATGATTATAAATCACAGGGCAATCTATTCAATACTGTGGAGTGTATTTGAAATCTCCATGTTTCTCACTCGGACAGCTTTGTGTCACTTTCTCAGAGATGAGCTCATCACAAAAAATATTCATAATAGACCGTGGACAAGTCACAGGAAATATTGTTTATAGTCAGGAAGGAGGGAAGGAAGGGAAGTTAGTGTTTAACGCTCTGTCGACAGTGTGGTCATTACAGGCGGAGCTTACACTCGGATTGTTTGGGTAAGGATGGGGAAGAGGGACTGATGACACCGTAGTTAAGTCCCATAGACTATACAAACATTTGAACATTTGATGGGGAAGGAAATCGGCAGAACTCATTGAAAGGAACCACGCCGGCATTTACGTGGAGAGATTTAGGGAAAACACGGAAAAGCTAAATCTGGATGGCTGGAGGTGGATTCGTACCACCGTCCTTCCGAATGCGTTACCACTGCGTCACCTCGCTCGGTGTTGTTCATAGTCAAGTTCAGAAGTAAATGAATGTATGAATGTTTCATATCGTTTGTATTTTGATTACTATCTTTGTTTGTTTGAATACTGTACTTGAAATTTTGTAAATTATCGAAGACAGCCTTATTTCTTATATATTCTCTGATAAATGTAACATGTTTTTAGAAAAAAGGAGATGGACAGGGAGAGAAGGAATAAAAAAAAGTACTAACTCATGGCTCGAATAAATAAATAAATAAATATCCAGGCAACGCCGGGTTTTCAGCTAGTGTATATATGACATTGTAGTAAGGAGTGTGTGACTGATTAATTATTTATTATATTCCACATATATAGTGGTTAAGCCATGTCACACAAATTGAATTTTAATTTACAAAACGTAACTAGTTTCAATGAACTCTGTCATCATTATCAAACGTAAGCAAAAATGGCATTAAATACAAATAGAGAAAATAATTAAATTATGAAAAGGTGTAGTAAATGTAGCCAGGTCATCTAGAGGTGTGACAGTGACTCCCAACTGTCTACCATAGTCACACATGGTATCACACCATTTCCAGCTATATACCATGCCCCATATTGCAAATACAGCTGTTTGATAATGATGACAGAGTTCATTGAAACTAGTTACGTTTTGTAAATTAAAATTCAATTTGTGTGACATGGCTTAACCACAAGTGTATGGAAATAGACAAATGGCATTGTGTAGTGTTATTTCTTAGTTGCCTAGGTGAATAACGTACTGTTCTCATTGGTTACAAAACAGGTGAAACCAGCAGCATTACCGGAAGCAAGCACAGTGGCGAAGTGGATAAACTACATCACTAAACTTAATGTAACAACAATCAGAGAACTTTGTAGTAAGATGATTTGCTTTTCAGTTAATTCAGAGATAACTTCGGAAAGGACGTTAGTTACCTTATGGATAGGGTTGTCATCTGCCCTGATATAGAAGGACCGTCGCCGCTTTGGGCTTTCTTGTCCGACATCCGAACACCCAATTTTGTCCCGGTTTTGCAAAATACTCTTACGAACTTGGCTCAGTCACTGACGTATCGTGTTCTGTTAGTGCAACAAGTAAGTAAAACCTTATTTAGTTTTATTTTTTTTCAACAGCTTTATGTTGCCAACGTCGTTCACAAAAATATATGAATCTGGAGAGCTTCTTACGAACTAGACTGAGAAGAATCTAAGTCTAAACAATCCATAAATGGTGGGTTTACTCTCTTAAGGAAGCTGAAAATCGTGAACGCAAATGCCAAGTGCTACAATCGTGCATGTATTTGTTGTCTATTCCCGCTCATAACGCCACTATGGAAACAGTATTTTCACTGATGTAGGCTCAGTGAACTGCTGAAAGAAATAGAGTACTGCCAGTGACTATGGAATCACGAAGATACGAGCTTATGGAATAGGTTCACAGATTTGTGACTGGCTGAAAGACTTCCTAAGTAATAGAACGCAGTACGCTGTTCTCGACGGCGAGTGTTCATCAGAGACGAGTGTATCGTCAGGCGTCCCCCAGGAGAATGTGATAGGACCGCTATTATTTTCTATCTATATAAATGATCTGATGGACAGAGTAAGTTGTAATTTGCGGCTGTTTGCAGATGATGCTGTGGTGTATGGGAGAGTGTCGTCTGTAACTGACTGTAATAGCATACCGGATGACTTAGACAAAATTTCTGGTTGGTGCGAAGAATGGCAGCTAGCTCTCAATGTAGAAAAATGTAAGGTGATGCGCATGTGTAGGAAAAACAATCCCATAATGTTCGAATACAGAATTAGTAGTGAGGTTCTTCTTGATGCTGTCGCGTCGTACAAATATCTAGGCGTAACATTGCAGAGCGGTATGAAATGGAATGAACATGTAAGTGCAGTTGTGAGTAAGGCGGACAGCCGACTTCAGTTTATTGGGAGAATTTTGGGAAAATGTACTACATCTGTAACGGAGACCGCGTATAAACCGCTTGTACGACCACGTCTTGAGTATTGCTCAAGTGTTTGGGACCCGCAGCAGATCAGTTTAAAGGAAGACATAAAAGCAGTTCAGAGGCGAGTAGCTAGGTTTGTTACTGGTGGGTTCGACCAATGCGCGAGAGTCACGGAAATGCTCCGGCAACTCAATTGGAGATCACTGGAGAAAAGACGACGTTCTTTTCGTGAATTTCTGTTGAGGAAATTTGGAGAGCCGGAATTTGAAGCTGAGTGTAGTACGATCTTGCTGCCGCCTACTTATATTTCGCGTAGTGATCACAAAGACAAGATAAGATAAATTAGGGCTCGTACGGTGGCATTTAGGCATTCTTTTTTTCCTCGTTCTATTTGGGAGTGGAATAGGAAAGGAAATGCCTAGTAGTGGTACAGTGTACCCTCCGCCACGCACCTTACGGTGGATTGCGGAGTATGTATGTAGATCAGTCTTGCAAAACCAGTTTCCAAGCTGGTTTGCGTAAAATTTTATAAATACGAGCACTAATTGGTTCTGTCACAACAAGTTGCATTTTATTGTGTTCTAAATAAAAATAATATTTTTGTTTTGTTTCTTCAATCCCATTTCAGAGTGTCCGGACGAGGTCTCAGTCCGGTATGGCAAGCATAGTTATGGACGATTCTCGTGGGAACGTGGCTGTTGCCGGGTGGGTAAGTTCCTCGAGAAACACGTTCGTCTAGTCCGTTGCCTCATGACTCGGAGGTCCGGAATAGTCCGCGGCGAACACGAGGCGCCCTTATCGCACCTGATACTGTGGTCACCAGGCAACTGCGGTAACACAATTTATTTATTACAAAGTAGGTTTCTGATACTCCAGTGGTTCAAACGTAAAAGTGAACACGGAATTTTTTCCGGACAGGTCCGAAAGAACAGACGTCACTTTTGATCCTGCAGTTATTATCTTTATCTATAAATTTGAATGTCTGTTCGGTGTACGCTTATCACGACCGAACGACAAGACGCAGAGACTTAAATATTTGTACAGTTAGTAATTTATACCCGAGGAAGGTTTTAGGCACGGTTTTATAGCGATCTGATAGATATTTAGTAATCTGAAGAATATAACGCGAAATGCGGAACAATAATTACTCTTTGAAATTTAGATTTACTCTATGAAACTGGTTTTATTGGTTGCATCGTTGCTTGAGGGTTGATGATAAAAGGGTGGAGTATATTGGGATGGAAAGTTATCAGTCTATATAAAATGCTATGTGTGTGTGTGTGTGTGTGTGTGTGTGTTAATATTTCGCTCTGCAGCGAAAACTACAGGACGCAAACGAATGGTATGTGTGTCTATAAGTGGATGGAAGATATGGTGGTTGAAAGTTGTCAAATTATTAAAAAAAATTGGGACTGAAGGCCAGCGATGACGTTTGCGACTCTGTAGCAACGAAACGTGATGGCACACACCATATCTTTGGTCTAGGCGTGCCACAATGTCTTCAGCTCTTTCTCTGTAAGGAGAAGCATACGAGTTAGGAAATATAAGAATAAATAAATAAAGCAGCAAAAAAGAAATTTCTTTTAATACATTTCTTTAAAAAAATCGATTTGACGATTCGCGCATTACATCAAGTGATTAAAAACGTTTGTTTCTAAGAAAGGTATTGTATTTCATTTCATCCTTCAAAACCAGTCTCATAGCACACTACTGAAAGATAGCTTATCTATCATAATCAACCGCCGGCCGCGGTGGCCGAGGGGACTGAGACACGTCAGTTACGGTCTGCACGGCCACTACGGTTGGGGGGTTCGAATCCCCCCCCCCCTCGGGCATGGATATTTGTGCCGTCCTTAGTGTTAGCTAGGTCATAAGTAGATTGTAAGTTTAGGGACTGATGACCCCGCAGTTAAGTCCCATGAGTTATACAAACATTTAAACATCATAATCAACCAACACGCGAGCGGAGCCGCGGGTTTAAGCTAGTATATTCATATTTTCGGAATGTATGACATTAATGCGTAAAGTTGGAAATGTGTACCCAGCCGAGACTTGAACCCGGGTCTCCTGCTTTCTAGGCAGTTGCACTGACCCCTGCACCACTGGGGACACAGTGATCACCACACCTGCACGGAATTACTCAAGCACGCCTCCCGTCAGGTACAACATTACACTACCCACTAGAACTCAAACTCGTAGTTATTGTAAACTGATTCCGGTAAGAGTAAGGGCCTAGGAGTGCCCTCACACTGAGGAAATGCCCGTCATCGGCAATTTATATAAGTTATATATATGTGGCGAAAGGTCAGAAAGAACAGACGCCACATACATATAACTTATATAAATTGCTGATGACCGGAAATGATCCTTTCTTCAGTGCGGCGGCACCTCTAGGCCCTGACTCTTATGGGAATTAGTACAAAGTGACTACGAGTTTGAGCTCTAGTGGGCAGGCTAAAGTTCAGAATTTGTATCTGACGGGAGGCGTACTTGAGTAATTCCGTGCAGGTGTGGTGATCACTGTGTCCCCAGTGGTATAGTGGTCAGCGCAACTGTCAGATTGATGTTAGTACATAATAAACGAAAACGTTGTTCTCAGATAATAACCTAGTAGACCACTAAGAATCTAGTTTTGTAATATCCCACTCTACCATTGTGGTAAATGGTATTATTGTAGGACACGTGGTTAACGACATATGACTTCAGAAGTATTGAGTTGCATGAAAACTAAACTGAAACGGATGGAGAGTAGACTATAAGGCGATGGACACAGAGGGAAGAAGAAGATGCACTAACATAAGAATGGAGTAATAGATATCCGGACAACGCCAGAAACAGAGGCTATTTTTATAATATTATTTGTAAATACGCTGATCTTTCTCCGTAACTATTCGACATATTGAGGAAATGAAAATAACGGTATAGATTGTTGAGATTAAGAAGAATACTGAAAGATATATTCGAAAGTTTCTTCCTTTGTGATACAAGAACAACAGCATTAGAAATTTACAAGTGATTTAATTACTTCCTCATTTCGGTTTTTACGTAATGTCTGCTTCCATTCTGACTAGTGGAGCGAGGGGTTGACGCGGTGTTGTTTCTGGGTGCGTTTTCTTCTTCTTCTTCTTCTTCTTCTTCTTCTTTTGCTTGTTTCAGCGAGTTTATTTACACTGTAATGAGCTAAACTTACTCTGTCAAAAGGGGGTTAGAATAGGGGGAGATGCCCCTTCACGCCTCAGATGTGAAGCCACTGTAACCATATTGCGGAGCAGATAAAATTTGTGGTGACGAGTGTGTATTTATTGCATTCTGAATTGAAAATGGTACTTTATCTAAAAAGAAAAAAGAATGGATGTGTAAGCAGAGCGCGAACGTCGTCAGTTATTTTACATAGAAAAATTCTGAAATAAATGAAAATTATTTACTAAAATTGTTACTAAATTAATACTTTCTACTTGTTTCGGTTTTTTTCCCAATGAATTCCAATTTTCATTTCTACGGCATATTGGTTCTCTTGATATTTCAAACACCTGGTGCTATAGAATTTCAGTATGTATATTTAGTATATTTAATGACGTGGAACCTGCAGAAAGAAATTTCGTATGTATACAACATAAAAATCGTCTCTTCAGTACTCAGTTTAGGAAAATGATACAGCTTGGATCTGTCATTATTGAAAAAATCTTGCTTTGCATTTCCTGTGAACTACTATACCTGACAATTTCAGTTCTTGAAAAGTATTTGGCTATTATCCGAATAAATGAGTCATAGCTATCGAATCAGCTTTTGCGTCAATAAATCACAGTTCAGCTATCTGGAAGGTCTGTACTTCTTAACAAAAGTATACTATATCGAATATGTACTCATTTAAATGCATAAAAGTTAACACGGCTAGAAAAAAAATGTTCAAATGTTTGATAAGCTTATGGGACTTAACTACGGGGTCATCAGTCCCTAAACTTACAAACTACTTATGAACTACTTACGAACTAGGACGGCACAAATATCCATGCCCGAGGGGGGATTCGAACCCCCGACCGTAGTGGCCGTGCTGACCGTGACTGGAGCGCCTCAATCACCTCGGCCACCGAGGCCGGCACACGGCTAGAACCACGCAGTCCAAAAACATATTTACTTGGCTCTCCAAGATGGCGATCTGGCTTCAATCGAAAGCTAAGCTTTGCATAGTAGCACCATCTCCACTTTTTTTTAATCTTATTGGTAGTATATAATCAGTTATGCAATACGTCTGATGCAACAGTTCTTAATTAACGAAATGCCTTCGCTTCTAAATTGAATTGTTGACTGCGAAAGTGTGGCTTTCTATGCAAGAAACACATCTGTGTATTACCAGAGAATTAGAAAATTACATTACTGATACACATTAGTAAACTTGCGTGCAATGTGCATCTTAGCACTGTTAATTATTGTTGTTTGATTTAAAAAGGAAGTGTTCAAATCCAGAATGAAACTTCACTCTGCAGCGGAGTGTGCGCTTATATGAAACTTCCTGGCAGATTAAAATTGTGTGCCGGAACCGGGACTCGAACCTGGGACCTTTGCCTTTCGCGGGCAAGCGCACTACCGGCTGTGCTATCCCGACACGACACACGATGCCGCCTCACAACTTTACTTCCGCCAGTACCTCGCCTCCTACTTTCCAAACTTCACAGAAGCTCTCCTGCAAACACGCAAGACTAGCACTCCTGGAAGAAAGGATATGGTGGAGACATGGTCCCAGGTTAGAGTCCTGGTTCCGGCACACAATTTTAATCTGTCAGGAATTTTCAAGTGTTCAAATGTTTGTAATTCTAAGGGACTTAATTACGTTAGCCATCAGTCCCTAGGCTTACAAACTACTCAAACTAACTTAAAGTAACTTATACTAACGACAACACAAACACTCATGTCCGAGAGAGGGCTCGAACCCCTGACGGCGAACGGCCGCCCGCACCGCAGCATGACGCCTAAGTGCGCACGGATATTGTGCCGCGGAGTTGTTTGATTTCCAATAGGGTTTTCTTAAGAACTCGGCAATTATGAGAATATAAACGCAGATGAATATTTTGTGCCCAGTTCCTGTGCTTAGTTCTTTTCTCTTACATTACAGAACTTTGAAACATTGTAAGTATCGGTGGTTCTTGTTTTTATTAAATAGCACGCAGTGCTAAAATTCTTGATAATGCCACCTTTATTCGATGAGTCAGTGACTATACGATTTGATATTACATTCAGTAATAAACACTTAAACAATTGTGACTTCTAAAATTTTCCCGGCGTATTACTTCTTCCAATAATTTTCGGGTGTGCAGCCGGATCCCATTGATATTCTGCAACGATATTTCGGCCCAGAGACGTCCGGCCATCTTCAGGTGAGTAGGCAACTACTGAAGAGCGCAGGTACGTTCGCGGTATTTATACCGAGTATTGCGCATGCGAGATACGCTGGAGTCTTACTGCGCATGTGTTAGATGGTGACATGCGCGGTACGGCCGAGCTGTGTGTGCTGCCCTCGGTGGTGAAAGTGAACATTCATCTAATCATTGAGAATCGAATGATTCCGTCGATTCCGCTGTGCCTCAATAGCTTTAACAACAGGGTTCCAATTTTTATCCAGCTGAAAGCCGTTGTCACGATTTATCAAATTGTCAGCAAGGCGTATTTCAACCGCTTCTTTGAAGACTGAGTTCCAAAAGCCGGAAACTGAAGCTAAAATTGTGGTTTTGTTGTATTCCATGGAGTGTCCCATGGAAATGCAGTGCTCTGCTACAGCTGATTTCGACGGTTGCAGAAGACGGGTGTGTCTTTCGTGCTCCGTACAGCGCTCTTGAAATGTTAGAGTCGTCTGACCTATGTAAGCAGAACCACACTCGCAGGGAATTTTATAAACGCCCGCTTTTTTCAGTAGCAGATCGTATTTTACAGATCCGGCTAGGGCTATATTCTTCGCTGGTGGACGGAAGATGACCTGGATTTTATGTTTCCTTAGCAATCACTTGGAGAAAGTGTTCAAAGAGAATGGCTACACACCACGCCAAATAAGGAAGGCCATACGTAATCATAACAACAAGAAGCAACGCACAGAGGTCAATGAAGAAAATTACAAATCAGTTGCATTCCTGCCTTATGTTGGCAATGTGTCCTCTAAAATAGGCAGATTGCTAAGGAAACATAAAATCCAGGTCATCTTCCGTCCACCAGCGAAGAATATAGCCCTAGTCGGATCTGTAAAAGACGATCTGCTACTGAAAAAAGCGGGCGTTTATAAAATTCCCTGCGAGTGTGGTTCTCCTTACATAGGTCAGACGACTCGAACAGTTCAAGAGCGCTGTACGGAGCACGAAAGACACACCCGTCTTCTGCAACCGTCGAAATCAGCTGTAGCAGAGCACTGCATTTCCATGGGACACTCCATGGAATACAACAAAACCACAATTTTAGCTCCAGTTTCCGGCTTTTGGAACTCAGTCTTCAAAGAAGCGGTTGAAATACGCCTTGCTGACAATTTGATAAATCGTGACAACGGCTTTCAGCTGGATAAAAATTGGAACCCTGTTGTTAAAGCTATTGAGGCACAGCGGAATCGACGGAATCATTCGATTCTCAATGATTAGATGAATGTTCACTTTCACCACCGAGGGCAGCACACACAGCTCGGCCGTACCGCGCATGTCACAATATTAACCAGGAACCCGCAAATATCCCTGCAGAACAGCAGACACAAACACCAGATATCTCTGCAGAAGAGCAGGCACCACTGCCTCCAACTAACATCGTCAGTGAGGAACTCACTGCAAACACCATTCAAGAACATCAGCAGGAAACTGAACAACCACTCCAGTTCCTCACCCACATCTGGAACGCCATCAAAAAACTATTCACTTCTCCACTGATATCAAAACTTAAGGAAGCATTCACACAAATAATGAATGCCCCAGATCTCCTGTCAAAATTCACAATCTTTGCCACCAACATCCTCCCCCTGTTCTCCAGTGGATAATGCAAACAAGCACATATCTATTGCCATCTGGAATGCCGACGGCATACTCCACGACAGGTTCGAACTGGAATTATTTCTAGACGATCATGGTGTCGATGTGGCTCTCTTAAATGAGACACATCTCACACCAGACGACAATTTCAGAGTCAGAAATTACGTACTCATACGTAATGACCGCCCAAACCGTCCTGGAGGAGGCACAGGCATCCTAATAAAGCGCCGAATCTGCCACAGACAGGTCCAAATGCCCCGCCTAATTAACATAGAAACAACGGCAATAGAGCTAATTATAGATAACCAGCCTACACTGCTGACAGCTGCCTACCATCCTCCAAATACGCGGCTCCATCACAGTGACCTGAACGATCTTCTGAGCATAAATCACAGAACAATCATAGGAGGGGACCTGAATGCCAAGCACAGGGCATGGGGTTGTCGGGCTAGATACACCAGTGGTAACCAGCTATTGAGGTATCTGGACAACCACCCGGATGTTAGGGTCATCTCAACGGATGAGCCAACTCACTTCCCCTATGATTCCCGCTGCCTCCCAGATAAGCTCGACATGTTTCTAGCAAAAAACATCCACTTAACAACAACTACTCAAGTAATTAACTCATTAAATTCAGACCATAGTCCAGTAATACTGAGATTTGAGGATGACACAGAAGCACCAACAAACAGAACGACAACTAACTATCATACAAACTGGCCTAGGTACCAAGATCTCATAAGCCAACATATACCTGACATAACTCCTGAAATGCAAACCCATGAAGAAATAGATCAGGCAGTTGAGGCATTCACAAATATAATCACCACCTGCGGGAAGGCTGCCACCATAAAAATTACCCATGATTATGGGAGAGCAGACCTACCTAGAGACCTAGCCCAACTGATCACTGATAAGAACAGAACTCGGAAAAGGTGGCAGACCTTTCGAGATCCAAGAGACAGGAGGGACATGTATAGAATGGCCAGGGAAATAAAGACCAGACTCAGGCTTCTCAGATGTGCTAGATGGGAACAAAGCTTAACAGCAGCAGAGGAAAACCCGGAGAAATTCTGGGGTATCATAAAAAGCCGACGACAACCCCACCAAGCCAACAGACCACTACATGGTCAAAATGGGCTGGTGTACACACCAGAGGACAAGGCAGCCGCCATGGCAGACACTCTTGAGCTCCAATTCCAAGAAAACATCATAGAGGAGGATGAGGAGGAAGCCGACATCCTAGAGCAGAGAGTTGAACGCCATCTAGACAGAAAACTTGAAGCAAGGGTCGTGACAAACTTCGTGCCCACCAACGAGCGTGTAGTTGCTGCTATCATCAGACGAATCGGCAACGCAAAAGCTCCTGGACCCGACCATATAAAACCTGCTTTCTTAAAACATCTTCCTGAACCTGCCATCTCACACCTTACAGCAATCCTAAACAACTGCCTCAGCATCCAGTACTTCCCTTCAGCCTGGAAGGCTGCAAAAATTATTTCTATCCCAAAACCCAATAAAGACCATCTCTTCCCACAAAACTACAGACCAATATCCCTTCTAAATCATCTATCCAAAATACTAGAAATCCTTATACAAAATTCACTCATCCAATTCCTATCAACAAACAACATCCTCACACCCGAACAGTTCGGTTTTCGTGCTGGGCATAGCACTACACAACAAGCCATTCGTCTGGTGGAGCACATCTGCACCGAAAAGACCCGAGGAAACAGTACAGCGGCCATCTTCTTGGACATAGAAAAGGCGTTTGATCGTGTCTGGCATGACGGTCTGCTCTACAAGCTGTCCAAAATGAACTGCCCACTACATATCCTTCAAATGATAAAATCATTTCTAACTGATAGAACCTTCTACTCAGCAGTTGACAAAGCTGCTAGCAACACCAAAACCATTGAAGCTGGTGTCCCGCAGGGATCTGTGCTTGGCCCCCTCCTATACCTCATATACACCAACGACATACCCAAAGAGCCGGGTGGAAACATAGCCTTATACGCAGACGACACTGCGCTATATCACAGCGGTAGAAACCAAAACTACCTAGCATATAGACTGCAACGACACCTCAACAAAGTTTCCACTTGGTGCAATCTCTGGAAAATAAAAATAAATGCGGCAAAATGCCAAGCTATAGTTTTTACAACAAAAACCAAAAAACCAGTCATAAACATCAGCCTCAATGATCAAGAGATCCAATGGCAAAACTGCATCACATACCTCGGCCTAAAAATAGATAAAAATTTGACATTCAGACATCACATCAGGGAGGCGAGAAACAAAGGTTCCGCCCGGCTCTATCAGTTATATCCCCTATTAAAAGGACGGGGATTAACAACAGAAACCAAACTCAGGATCTGGAAAACAGTCATTCTGCCAGCCATTCTGTATGGCTCGGAAATTTACAGCATCGCAGCAGATACAAACCTGCAGCAATTGGAGGTGATACAAAACAAGACATTCAGAATTATCCTGAACGCCACATGGTACCAAAGCAATGAGGAGATTCGAGCCACGCTAGGAGAACCATCCTTCTATCATAAAATCAAGCAAAAATCGATTGATTTCTACAATGCATCAGCCTTATCACAATTCCCGCTCATCAACACCCTGGGAAGTCAAGCGCTCCCAGACCAAAGAGTCCCCTACAACACCATTAACCGCACTTTCAGAAACTAAAATCCTTCATAAAACTTTATACATAGCAATCTCCCTTACCCACAATCATTGTAAAACGAAGGGCATTGCCCCGCATATCACCATAAAACCCTGATTCCGAACACTTAGGATGATTTCGTAAGTCAGAATGGCTACAAGGCCATTGGCACTTCAAAACATATATGGGTGTAAACCCAGCGATGTCAAGTACGCGCTCTTCAGTAGTTGCCTACTCACCTGAAGATGGCCGGACGTCTCTGGGCCGAAATATCGTTGCAGAATGTCAATGGGATCCGGCTGCACACCCGAAAATTATTGGAAGACTTAAACAATTGTTGTGTTTAATACGTTGCTTGTAATGGCCATTTGAGCAGCAGCTGAATACTATGTACATTACTGTACTGTTTTTAAAGAAAACGCCTTTTGCTACTGCAAATGAAGGGTTTTTATTTTTATAATTCACCCATACGCGTTTCGCCTTTGTCACAAGGCATCATCAGTGGGTGTCCTGAAATATTTACATGTTTCTGTTTACATATGAAGGTTAGATTTCTTACATATGTACAATATATTTCGTTACTGATTTAAAACAGTTCGTTGTTTGCTATAAAATGGTGTACTTAAAGCACAGATGACAGTGGAACCAGAAAAATGCGACGTTTTTCATAAAACAGTGGAACCTTTCGACCTGGTTGCTGGAAAGAGACTGATATGGAGTAGCCTCTTGCCGGCCGCAGTGGCCGAGCGAAGGAGCTTGAAATTCATAGAGTGGCGATAGGCCCGCCAAGTTTGAGGCAAATGGAACTGGCATCCGCCATGTTATTTGAGGTATCGGCTCACAGCTGGTATGACACACCTAGTCGGGAATTTTACCTAATTCCAGTAACACGTTTTAAATAAAGATCGACTATTGAATACGGATGTACATCACGTTCCGTCAGACTTTTTCGAAGCTGCAAATTGACGAGCCTGGTAGTAAATTTTCTAAAAATGCGGTAGTAAATTATCTTGAACCTGTCAGTAACCTCAAAGGGTTGTGAACTTTGGTGAACGAAATTAGACTAAAAAGACGAAAGTGACAATGAACAGTATTCGTTATGGCGAACAATCATGACCATGGATTTGTATCTGCTGTTAATGTGTTGTAAGAACTGCTTTCATAAAGTCTAGTATACATTTATGTTGTGTTTACTATACCTGTTAACTCTACAAACTTGCTGTTAAAGGGTTTGGTTGTAAAGTTCGGTGGACGAAATTTCAGTACAAAGACGAAAGTGACAACAAAATACTGCAGTTAGAAATGTGCGCAGGTCATCTGCCACAAAAACAATCCACGTCGAAGTAAGGTGTCGTTAATAACTTTCCTTGTAGCTATTCTGAAAGAAGTACGTTTGGTACGTTAAATTTGAATACAAAGACAACAGAATATTGCAATAAAAATGCGCCTGGGTCAGCTGTCACAAAAACATTCCACTACAAAATAACGTATCATTAATAAGTTTCGTTGTTGCCACGCTGAAATAAGTACATATTTGTTCCAAAGAACACAGAAATATACAAGTGAAAAAATTCTGGCTGTCACTACTGCTTTCACACTTTGCACTGGTTGCATGTCAACCATGCTTGATCGAGTATTGTCGACAATAAGTAAAAATATTTTTAATGAATGTGTAAACACTCAAAAGTGTTATTTAATTAACCACAGGAGCGACAGAAGAAGAAATATCTCAAGAACACCCCAACATTAGGTAGAAAACTGAACATTTTTATGGTGTTTACTTCAAAGGCATTGCAGGATACGTCATCTGAAGCTTCACTCTTGGGGCAGCTAAGTACCATTAGTCAGGAATTTTGTTTGAATATAAGCAGACTAAGATCAAACAAGGCAAAACATTTCGTGTTCTTTCATGAATTACTTGTCGTTTTATCACTTCGGTTTGCGCATTTAAATGCTTGAACACACTTTAGGCATATTCAGCAGAAAAATTGTACAGACAGACACCCTACATGCAATATACACTACATACAGCACTTCAAGCTCAACAGCAGCATACGATAGACAGACTCCTCTCAAGTGTGTTGACCACCGAAAACATGGCGGCGAGTTTACACAGGATGCCGCAAAGAGCACTGTAGCTCGTGTGTCAACCACTCTATGAAATTTAAGCTCTTTGGGTCGAGCTGTCTGCGGTGCGCCAGTCACGTTCTGCACGGCCATTATGGTCGGGGGTTCGAATCCCACCTCTGGCATAGATATTTGTGCCGTACTTAGTGTTAGCTAGTTCATAAGCAGTTTGTAAGTTTAGGGACTGATGACCCAGTAGTTAAGTCCCATAAGCTCTACAAACATTTGAACATTTGATTGATCTTCCTCTTATTTTGAAGACCAAGCGTGCCATATTTCATCAATATTGGGATAAAATGTAGATTTGTATTAATTGAAAACAAACAAAGACACAATGAGCTGTTTATCATGCATTTTATTGAGTATGACTTACAAAATTGTAAGTACATTGCAAAATATGTTGCAAATAAATTTTCTGGCAATTACATAATACATTTAAAACTCTTCTGGGTTTTGGACCGCATCGTCAAAATATCAAACACTTCACCGACGTTTCGGCCACTATTGCAAGTGGCCATCTTCTGGGTGGGTAAATGTAACACCCAGAAGATGGCCACTTGCAATAGTGGCCGAAACGTCGGTGAAGTGTTTGATATTTTGACGATGCGGTCCAAAACCCAGAAGAGTTTTATATACAATGACAACGGCCGCGGAAGCCTTCGTTTACAATACATTTAAACGTTATTCATAATGCGACAGTGTTCATGACGTCATATCATGGACTATGTGTCTTACAGTTATATAATTGTACCTTTAACATTCGCGAAAATGTAAGCAATCTGTTGACAAAGTTTCATGGCAATCAGATGCAAGGCAGTGCATAAAATACGAATAAACACACAAACATTCATTTTTATAAATTAGATTTCGTAACAGCTATCCTTTCTTATTTTACGTAATGCTACTAGAGCTGGGGCGGAAAGAATCAGAGTACGAGAATGTTTATGGTGTTGGTGAAACATCTTCATGTGTATCCCACATTGAAAAGAATTCAAGTCAGATTCTTCGTGTCGTCTCCTTTAATCGCAACGGCTAACGTCTACTACTTGGAATCAATACAAATTGTCAGGCAGTGCCTTTATTTGTTTTGAGTATTGTACGTCGATCGTATAACCGTACAGTAAGAGGAAGCCCTGAAAGAAATCAAATTGGACCGAATTTCTATTTCAAACAAAGCAAAGTAGACAGAAACCAAACTGGAAACAACACAATGTAGGGAAAACGTTTCCTTGATTAAAATCCACGAAATAATACACGACGGAATGAGTTCTTTCTCCGACTTTGCCGAAAATCGTTTTCAAAGGTACTTCTCAGCGAATGGTATACAGCGAACCTGACACTCCAGTGATACTTCCTTTGAAAAGCAATTTTTTCTGCGCCTGTGGAAATGAAATAAAAGCCTCGTAGCTGAAAGAAATGATGACGGGTTGATTTCCAGGAAAAGAATTTGTGCCTTATCAGGAGATGTCTCAATGAAGTATTCCTTTGAAGGCTTCATAAGCAGTAGCACAAAACAAGTTGCGACATGTCTATTTGCAGCATTTGGGACCCACAAAAAAATCATATGAAGGCACAGGTCTGCTGCGTTGCATTTAATCAACATAGAACAGAATCCAGCAATTCTGTAGATACGAACGAAACCACTCTAATGATGTAGCCGCATTGGAGTGGCCGCGCCTCCTAAGGCGGCTTGCTGCGGAGCGCGCGGTTGCTCGCCATTGGTGGTTCGAGTCCTCCCTCGGGCATAGGTGTTTGTGTTGTACTTACCATAAGTTACTTTGTTTGTAAGACTAGAGACTGATGATGGCGTAGTAAAGTCCTTAGATTTACAAACATTTGAAATTTTTTTAAGTTATGTAAATTATTAGCAAGGGATGCTGTCTTAAAAAGTTATAGAGCCGCGCGGGAGTAGCCGAGCGGTCTGGAGCGCCACGATGCGGATCGCTCGGCCCACGCGTCGGTGGTTCGAATACTCTCTCGGGAATGGATGTCTGTGTCGTCATTAGTATAAGTTAGTTCATAAGTAGTTTGTAAGTTTAGGGACTGATGACCCCCACAGTTAAGTCCCATAAGCTTTACAAACATTTGAACATTTGAAAAAATTATAGTTTAATCGAAGATGTCTCACTACATTATTGTAGTCAGAGCTGTTATTATCTATCTTTGCATAATACATCTTATTAATTTTTTTAAAATTCTTTTGAGCTGAATTCAGAAACTTTACTTCTATAGACAATGTAAATTTTCCTTTTCAGCAAATTAATAATCAGCCAACCAATTGCAATAATAGTAGTTTAATAAACTTGACCACGGTTTCGGCGGATATATACCCGTCTTCTTCAGAAATACATGTTATACCTACAGACAATGTGACATCAAAAATAACAAATTCATAATCATTATGGCTGAAATATGCGTCATACCAAGCCTATTGTATAAAACATTGTGAAATACAGAATCAGAATAAAACTTTACTTACTAAACTAGCATATCACAGTAATTGGACACTGCTATGATGTAGCGAATGTGATTTAGACTGAAAGATACGTGAGCGCATTTGGAGTCATTCACGCTTACTGATGGGAAGCAAGTAGCTTGCAGACCAGGACCGGTGGCGCATGCGCGGTGGAACAAAAAAAGGTTCAGTGACTTAAGTAGCCATTGGGAGAATGTACATTGTATTTACCATGCTGTCAATAAATATTTCGATAAAAATTGAGTGAGAAGGTTGAAGGAAACTATGGAAACAAATATTACATTTGTCAATTGTAAAAATATGCCGTTGAAATACATTGCGTAACGAACAATAATAATATAAAAGCGTACCTCAACCACCGTGACGCACAACAGAAGACTGATAGCCAGTACCATATACAAACACTATTCATTATCTGCAAAAGGAAAAGTCCCAAGATCGCAGTATGATTTATTGGCGACCGGTTTCGACCGGTTATGCCATCTTCTGCTCGTATGTAATCTACAATGTGGTCGTTTCTTAATTATTTTTTTTAATGGAAGTTAAACATATATTGAAACATTGCATTTAGTCAAAATATGAAATATACAAGTTATATTTGTGAAGATTCCGCCTTATGCTAGACACCTTGTTTTATTTTACTAAAATAAAACAAGATGTCTTGCATAAGGCGGATTTCTTCACCAATCTATTGTAGCAAGCACGGAAGAAACAAGAGCTGCACCATCACAAGATGAAACAACAGTTATATGATGAACTGCTTGTACGAGTTGATAACATAAATTGAGTATTTCACATTTTGACTAAGTGAAATGTTGCACTTTCTGTTTAACCCCTATTAAAAAACTTGTGCACATTGTACAATATATATGACCAGTATTAATCATACTGCGATCTTGGCAAGTTTCCTTTTGGAGATAATTAATCAATACAGATCATCTCCTTCCTGCGATGTCAGGTGTCACAAACACTATTCATTTGCGACATGTAGTTTTGGCTGCAGATTGAAACATAGACAAAAACACATTATTTTTAATTCTTGAATAACAGAACGTTTTGATTGCAAGTTATTCAAGAATTCAACTGAACGCAGTTGCTGTACCACACCACGTAAAAATGGAGTGGGAATATTTCTACATTATTTTTAATGTGTGTGAGAGAGAAATAGCTAAGCCCGGATTCGCTTCGCTGTGGCTCAGTTTTGCACAGGGTGTTTTTATTTTTATTTTTTCACCATGTAAAAATATAGGAATTGATTGAGAGAAAAGGAACAAAATTGATATAATGCCTTATGTCCGGGAATGCATGGTTTCCAATCTGGATACCATTTATACAATTATACTTTCTTATGGACACTGCGGTCTAATAGCATGCAGCCACATTACAGTGTGCGCTGAAAATAGTTTCCATGTACTTCAACGTATGCGTAGTTGGGCCCGGTGGTCTTGAGGTAAAGCGCTCGGTTGAAAACCGAAGGGTCGCGGCTTTGGAACCCGGTTGGACCTCGTTTTTTTTCTTGTTTTCTTCAGTTTGCGTTTTAACCCATCCTTCGCCTCTCAACGATGTGAGGAGTCGCCAGAAACGACACGTAGTTCAGATTCCACTTTAAGCTGTAGGTCCCCTTTCCCCGGTTTGATATCTGGGGTAGGCTAGGGACACGTAAATCGCTGAAGTGATGTCCATTTGAAAGACTCGCACCAGGCCAATGAGCCACACGAAATTATAGCCGCGGTGGAGTTGCCGAGCGGTCTAAGGCGTCTCGCTGCGGAGCGCGCGGTTGCTGGCCGTCGGAGGTACGAGTTCCCCTAGGGCATGGGTGTGTGTGTTTGTCCTTAGATTAGTTTACCTTAGTTTAAGTAGTTTGTAAGCTGCGGACTCATGACTAAGCAGTTTGGTCTGATAGATTTACAAACATTTGAACATTTTAAATTATTATAACACATGCGTGTTGTCTTTGACAAACGAGAGCTAAAATCTCAATGGTGGTGTTGATCACTGCAGTTTGGGCCCTTGGCTTTACAAATATTGGAACATTTAGTACGTAGATGTTGACCTGATGATACCAGATATAAGGTGTATAGTACTGTTCAGCTGAACATCTGTCAGGTTGGTATGGCAGCTGTTTATCCACAATGCAGCACGCTATTCAGCAGCTAAAAAACCAGCGCTGTTGACGATATTCGCAGGGTATTCATTAAAGCTATTCATGTCATGACGCAAATTTTTTTAATAATATTATACCGTGTCCTGATCTTCGCAGCCGTATTTTCAATGTGTGTTTTGAATGAGAGTGCGGTCTAGGGTGAATCCAAAATATTTTGAAAACTTGTTTTCAACTAATAGAGTAAGAATTGCAGAGGAGATGGACTCTATTGTCGTACAGCAGAAAACAATGTCGAGCAATGATACAGCCAAGATGCCGGATGTATTCCGCCTGATACTGAAGCTGGGAAACGATGATAGGTGTTGGTATGTAAATTTTGCTTGCGGCAGCGGGAGAATATTTTATGTTATAAAACTCAGTTAGAGTTGATGTTTGCCGTTGATTTTTCCTTTGCGGCAGTGGCTAATATTTAACGTTTCTACTTTTAGAGAACAGTTTCCGGCTTTGTTTAACGTTGACTTCGAGTTCTAGATTTTACTTTCCGATGGAATTCCAGTTCTGGCAAATATCACTAACCACCTGTTATCCACTTTCTAACAGTTACTTTGTTCAGTTTATTACTGTAGTATTATTCATTTTTCTAGAACTCTGTGTACGTTGTATGGTTTCACTCTTCTGAGAAAGGGCCATCCATGCTAAAAGGATAATTCTGTACTTTTACTTTACTGTACAGTACTGTACTATTCTAAAGGCAGGGACTAACTGCTGTTATGGTTTTTTAAATTGAAAACCTCAGGGTTAAATCATGATAACCCCCAACTTTTGTATTTTTAATGTATTTAGTGCTAACAATCACATCCGACAGAATGTTTCAACTACGGTAGGGGGTTCGAATCCCCCCTCGGGCATGGAAATTTGTGCCGTCCTAGTTCGTAAGTAGTTCATAAGTAGTTTGTAAGTTTAGGGACTGATGACCCGTAGTTAAGTCCCATAAGCTTTACAAACATTTGAACATTTTTTATTTGAGAATGTTTCATTTTCTTCAAGTAGTACATGAATCTGCAGAGAGATGGCAAATATAAATATTAAAACAAATACTAAAACATGTAATAAAAACTATTTTTCAAACATACAATTCGTCATATCTCAGCACTTTATAAATGAGGGTTATCATTATTTCCCCCCGAGGTCTTCAATTGATTTTTCTAGCGGACGCTACTTCGTTATACACTGTTTATGCCGTACTACTGTGCAGTGATTATTTGTCACCTAGCTTCCTTACAAATTCTCAGTCTCGGCACTTTTATTTTGTGATGAGAAATTGTTTTGTTTGCATTTCGTTTACCACATTTCAACTATTTGTCGTTAAAAATTTCAAGCATCAAGGAGTCGGTAAAAGATGTGGAATAAATGGATTTGTTTGATGCATAATTTTTGCTGTAGTCTGACCATATCAGCACACATTACAAACAGCTCACTGGCTTTCCGGGTAACGTGTGAAATTTAAATTCTTCTTCTTCTTCTTTCCCGCACATGCAGGGTCGGCGTTGCTATTTAGATATGGCGTGTTAATATTTTCGAGGTGGCTGGACGCCCTTTCTGTCGACACCCCATGATCCCGGGACGAAACGTGTACCCCAAATGTCTGCGTATAGTGTTATATGTGTGAAAGCGTAGTGTTACGAAATGTTTGCGAATCGACTAAATGAGGCGACACTTGGGTACCAGCCTGGTATTCCCCTAGGAGGGATGTGGAAAACCGCCTAAAAACCACATCCAGGCTGGCCGGCACTCCGACCCCCCTTCGTTAATCCGCCGGGCGGATTCGAGCCTGGGCCGGAACGCCTCCCCGTCTCGGAAAGCGGTGCGTTATACCGCACGGCTAACCGAGCGGGCGCGTGTGAAATTTAAGTAACAATGGAAAATTAAATAAAGGAAAATAGTGCACTGGTGTAATTATTATTGCCGGCCGCGGTGGCCGCGGGGACTGAGGCGCTCCAGTCACGGACTGCACAGCCACTACGGTCGGGGGTTCGAATCCCCCCTCGGGCATAGATATTTGTGCCGTCCTTAGTGTAAGGTAGTTCGTAAGTAGTTTGTAAATTTAGGGACTGATGACCCCGTAGTTAAGTCCCATAAGCTTAACAAACATTTGAACATTTTTGTAATTATTATTACCTGGCATAGTCTGGGTATTTATTTGTAATTGTGCAGGACCTTGATCCGATTTCAGACAACAGGATAGGGCCTACGTTAATCATAATTTCGTGTGGCTCATTGGCCTAGTGCAAGTCTTTCGATTGGACGCCACTTCGGCAACTTGCATGTCCAGTTATCCAACTGGGGAAAGGGGACCTACAGCTTAACGTGGAATCCGAACCACGTGTCGTTTCTGGCGACTCCTCACATCGTCGAGAGGTGAAGGATGGGTTAAAACGCTGACTGATAAAAATAGATAATAAAAATAAATAAATAAATCGAGGTCCGATTGGGTTTCTAAACTGCAACCCTTGTGTTTCCAGTCGAGTCGAGCACTTCAGCACAAGACCACCGGGTCCGACAACACCAACTGTTAAAATGATTCAAGGTTGTTCACGGATAACATCAGCAAGAGGTGACCGTTATCTCCGGTTAGCAGCCCATCGAGACAGGAGTTTTACTTAAACTCAACTGCAATGCACCCTCCACGTAGCAATAGGACGCGCAGTATCAACACCAACACTCCGAAACCGCCTTCTATGCACGGAGGTCTATGGTGCGTGTCCCATTAGAACTATGACACCACTTAGCCGGCAGAAACTGGGCGGTGGAATATCAGGATTGTAACAAAAGCGCTTGCTGGGTTCTGTTCTCAGATGAGTCGAGATTTTGTGTTCAGTCGGACAGCCTTTGTTCTCTCATCTGGAGAGAACGTGGATCTCGGAACAATCGTGCTTATGTTCAAATATTTGTAATTCTATGGGACCAAACTGCGTTAGTCATCAGTCCCTGACTTACAAACTACTTAAGTTAAACTATCTATGGACAACACACACATCCAAGCCCGAGGGGGAATTCGAACCCCCGACGTGGGAGGTCACGCGATCCGTAACGTGGCGCTCCAGACCGCTAGGCTATTCCCGCGCGGTGTGCTTATATCCAGGACACATCACCATATCATGGTGGTGGGCAAATGGTGTGGGGTAAGGAGTCAGTATTGGTGGACGCATGTCGTTCAGACTGGCCTTTTGACCGCTCAAAGGTATAGAGACGAGATCCTTCGACTTTTTGTTGTGCCCTACGCGGGTGTTATAGAAGATGGATTCCGTCTGGTGGATGATAACGCTTGTCCACACAGAGCTGCACTGGTGGACAACATGCTTGAAGCTGAGGGAATTGGAGAGTATGGCCAGCTTGTTCACCGAACTTGATTGAGAATCAAATATTTTGTTTTCTTGAGCCGCAGTGATACATTACTGTTTAAATGATTTGACCGCCATTTGACGGTAAGGTTGTGTTATTTATTGTCAGATTCCGGACTTCGCCTTTTAGGCCATTATCAAGTGCACAATAGTCCATTTACTCAGTATATGTAGATGACCGAGATGTCATTTTTACGAAATAGGCTTGCATATATATATATATTGCTCGACACCTGACTTCTGCTGTACGACAATAGTCAATATCCTCTGCAATTCTTACTCTATTCGTTCAAAACAAGTTTTCGAAATATCTTGGAATCATCCTTGATCGCACTCTCATTTCAAAACACACGTTGAAAATACAGCTGCCAAGATCAGGACACGCTGGTTTTTTAGCTGCTGAATAGCGTGCTGCAGTGTGGATAAACAGCTGCCATACCAACCTGACGGATGTTCAGCTGAATAGTACTACGCACCTTATATCTGGTATCATCAGGTCAACACCTACGTACTAAATGTTCAAATGTTTGTAAAGCCAAGGGACCAAACTGCAGTGGTCATCAAAACCATTGAGATTTTAGCGCTCGTTTGTCAAAGACAACATGAACACGCATGCGTTATAATAATTTCAAATGTTCAGATGTTTGTAAATCTATCGGACCAAACTGCTTGTTCATCAGTCCGTAGCTTAAAAAACTACTTAAACCTAGGTAAACTAACCTAAGGACAAACACACACATACACACCCATGCCCAAGGGAGGACTCTAATCTCAGACGGCAAGCAACCGCGCACTTCGCAGCGAGGCGCCTTAGACCGCTCGGCAACTCCACCGCGGCTATAATAATTTCGTGTGGCTCATTGGTCTGGTGCGAGTCTTTCAAATGGACGTCACTTCAGCGCCTTGCCTGTCCCTAGCCTACCCCAGTTATACAACCGGGGAAAGGGGAACTAGAGCTTAACGTGGAATCCGAACCACGTGTCGTTTCTGGCGACTCCTCACATCGTTGAGAGGCGAAGGATGGGTTAAAACGACGACAGAAAAAAAGAGTTACATCTTAACATATATACAAACCTGTCTCGTAAAAATGACATCTCGGTCAAATCATTTAAACATGGTTGAGAATCTCTGGGATGCACTAGGCAGGTGCATTGCAGCCAGACCAGCTCCTCCCACAACGATTGCAGAGCTGGAAGAATGGCCAAATATCCCTGAAGAGCTGACTGATAACCTCACAGTGTCCATGTCACTCAGGGTGCAACTGCACTTGTCAGTCGAGGTGGTCACAGACAATATTAGAGGGTAAGAAGAATATCTTTGCCCCTATTACGGTAGCCCCATGGTGCCTCGCTCTAAGTAAACGCCATATGAAACTCAAGTAAAAAGTTGAGATAGCAAAATATCCTATTCCATCACACCCAAATTACAATTGTAACCAATTTATGAATAAAATATGTTACCACATCTATAGTGTGTATGATCTCTCACCCGATCCCCATATTGTTTTGAGTAGTATAGTTACATCTAAGGTTGAACTCAGTTATTTATTTAATTAGTTTTATGTTGAGCTGGACAAAAGTATCGCCGTGAAGACATCATGCTCCTTTTGAAAACAGTCTCGCTTCGTCAGAGAAGTTCGTTCATTATTTTCTTCAGATTTGCTGTATTCCGGTGAGCCCATCATTGATAATTATACCGAGACCGTTAATCTTTATTTAATGAAGTTAACTTCTTGAATAGCAGTTTAACTTTTAAGTTAATTAAAAAAGTGCTAACGGACTTTAAACTGCTTTGGCATTCTGTGAGTTCGTTAATTGTCAATTAGGGAACAACTATTTATGTAAAAAATGAGGACGCTTCACCGTTCAAGAAAATCTTGTTTCTGACGGCATGTAGGTCAGTATCTGTGTGGCTACGCCGAGATACGAACAATCGAATGGAACGAGAATGACTAAGTGTTGACTTTGTATTGCTGTTTGATTACTTCGTTCGGTTTAAGTAGTAATTGGTGTTAGTGGATTGACCATGGACACTCAGTCATGAAATTAAATTCTAGACTTGAACATCATTGGCTGCATTGAAATGATTGTGTTAATTTTATTTGAACATTTTTTCAACCCATATTACAGTCGGATTGATGGGCAGTGAGAAAAGGCAGAAGAAAGATTAGATTTGAACATTTTCTCGACGACGTGGTCAACAGAGACGAAACAAATTTTAGATTTTTTTATTAACAGGGAAAGAAATGGGCCGTACTCTTTGAATGAAACCATAGTGGTGTTGAAACAAAGAATAATTCAGAAAATGTCGAAATATTAAATGCCGGCCGCGGTGGCCGAGGTGTCTGAGGCGCTCCAGTCACGGTCAGCACGGCCTCTACGGTCGGGGGTTCGAATCTCCCCTAGGGCATGGATATTTGTGCCGTCCTAGTTCGTAAGTAGTTCATAAGTAGTTTGTAAGTTTAGGGACTGATGACCCCGTAGTTAAGTCCCATAAGCTTAACAAACATTTGAACATTTTTGAAATATTAATTTTTTTATTTTTTATTTTATTTTATTATTATTTTTTTTTCCAAAGCTGTTTCACAGAGGAAAGTTGCATGTAGTTCCTAATCTGGGCCATTGCACGAACGATGGAATGATAGATATTGTCAGAGGGATGGAAAGCAATTAAAATCGCTCAACAGGGGAAAGGTGGCTGTAACTGATGGTATACCAGTTCAGTTTTACACTGAGTATCTGAACGAACTTGCACCCTTTCTAGTAGTGGTGTACGGAAGGTCTGTAGAGGAATGAAGTGTTCCCATAATTATACAGTTATGCAACAACTGGAGAAACGCCGGAAGCAGTTTCTTCCCAAAGTGTCTTAGGCAATCTGAAATGGAGCTACCTTATAAAATCAATCGTGGTCCAGATCAGAAATTGAGATTTATTGTCCTCAGGAAGTGTAACCCATCAACAAAGGAAGTAGGTTACAAAATTCTCGTTTAGCCAGTGTATGCTCATCACTGTGGGATCCGTACCAGGTAGGGTTCATAGAGGACACAGAGACGATCCAATGCAGAACAGAACGTAAGGGGTCATTTTGTAAGTGTGAAAGTGTCAAAAGAGATGATTGCGAAACTCCTGTGGCAGACGCTGTATCGCGATACTAGCTTCTTCAAAAGTTCCGAGACCATATGTTTCATTAAGAGTCAACTGATATATTGCTGCTACTACTACGTATATCTGCGAAGCGGTGACAAGGATAAGATCAGTGAGATTAGAGCCCACATAGAGGCATACAGGTAGTCATTTTTCCCACGAACCATATGTGACTGGAACAGGAGGAAGTGACAATGGTGTGAGGTAGCTTGGGGTGTATGGGTGTAGGTGTAGAAACATACTGATGTTTGCCTACACCACTGTCAGGACTGTGACAGAGAATCATCAGATCATCTGACACCAATATCATAGGTATAGCGGTGTACACTATGCAGTACACTTAATCATGCTATAAGTTGGCACCACTTCAATGGAACACTTCATCATGTTACAAGTTGGCACCACTATGTGTTGGGACACTTGAACATGTTACAAATTGGCACCACTATGATAGACCACTTCATCATGTTGCAAGTTGGCACCACTTTGATGGGACACTTCAACATGTTGCAAGTTGGCACCACTGCGATGGGACACTTCATCTTGTTACAGTTGGCACCACTGTGGTGGGGCACTACAATTTGTTACAAGTTGCTACCATTGCGAAGGGACACACTATCATTTTATAAGTCGGCACAACTGAGACAGGATCGCAGCGTACAACTGACATTTGAATTCTTGGATGTTATCTTGCAGTAAGATGCGCGGGAGTAGCCAAGCGGTCTGGAGCGCCACGTTACGGATCGAACAGCCTCCCGCGTTGGAGGTTCGAATCCTCCATCGGGCATGGATGTGTGTATTGTTCTTAGGTTAGTTTAAGTATTTGCAAGACTAGGGACTGAGGACCAACGTAGTTTGGTCCCATAGGATTACAAACATTCTATCTTGCAGTATATTATACATTTAAAGGACAGCATATACAAAACAAAGAGGAATAATGGACGAATCCCAAAGTTAAGTGACGACTATCAACGACCATTAAGAACGATTGTGACCAGGCAAGAAAACTACCAAGGGAAAACTGATTGCAAAACTTAACACTCACTTGAGAAAAATTGTTTCGATAAAACAGTGTGGATGCAGCTTAAAATTCATGGTAGAGCTGCAGTTGCTAAATCCATATTATGAACACCAACGCTGCTGCGAAGGAAGTGATGGCAGGTTTATAAAACTTTGACACTAGATTGGAAGATGGCTTATGTGGTATGGTCCAATAAATTAACGTTTATTTTGCTTTCTGCAAACAACCGGGTTGACATATCAAAACCACAAAAGAATTTTATGATACGGCTTGCCTGCTTCCTGCAATCCAAGAATGGAGAAATTTCCAGTAGCGGACTAAGGCTGTCGGACGCCCGGGGCGGCGGCAAAACAAAATGAGGCCTCCCTTACACTTGAAAATACATGTATTATTATAAAAAAATTAACTTTTAAGATCTGGTGCTCCCCCCCCCCTTCAGGATGAGAGGCACGGGACAGGCTAGGAAAAAAAAAAGCTTTCCAGATTTGTAGGTCCCAAAACGAGAGTCCAAGGGCGCTCCTAAAAAAAAAGTTAATGTGCTTTCGAGGTATTTGGAGGCCCTCGTAGACGAGAGGCCCGGGGCGGTCAGCCCCCCACCACCGCCGCCTCCCTTAGTTCGCCACTAGAGATTCTGTCATTTTCTATCGTAAATATATCAAACTCCAGTATTGCAAGCGCCCTTCTTTTGTGTTCGTGTGTGTAGGTGCAGTCATTATTTGATCCATATCGCGTCATTCAAAATTTTCTATCAGTGCCATTACTGGTAGGGTAACTGTGGATGAATATTTCTCCATCCTTGATAATAAACTACTTTCTATGAATAACATATTGCTAATAAACACTGCTATATTGCAAAATGAGCCCACACACACACAGCTAAAATGGTCAGGCGAGCTTTGTACGGCATCATTAAATTATCAGACATATCCCATGGACAACGCAATCGCCATATATATATATATATCAACTTACGTGAACTGTTATGGAGAGTTTTAGAGCAGAGAGTGAAGATAACTTTTACAGAGTCAACTTGGTTGAAATAATTGGTGGATGTTTTGGTGCAATAACGGATAAATTATGTTGGAAACTACAAAGACAATTTACGAATCTGTTCCTCTAAGAGTAGCAGCTGCTCTCAATGCCAATTGTGGACCAATTCGTTACTAATAAATAAATGTTGTAAGTATATTAGGTGTTCATAGTACAGGGTGTCCCTCCTTGATTTCAAAGACCCAGAAAAAGGAAGCCATACTAAATACGACAATGAAAAGTGCACCACATTGTAGATCATCTCCAAGAATTTAATTATTTATCATCAATGCACCTATGCATGTGAACCATTTGTAGAACGAAGAATATCAAGTCTATGTTCAACTTCTTGCCTAATTCTTGTGACATTTCGTCTGTTATAGTTGCACTCCCAACGTAGGAATATTGTCCACTTTGGTCGCATACACGCAGTATGAAGAAATCAAGCGACATGATGATGGGTGAATGTGGCGGCCAGGCAATAGATCCTCCGCGTCCGAACCAATGATCAGGAAATTTCCTGTCCAGCAACTTGCGAACAGCGTTGACCACTGCGGCGGAGCCCCATCTTGTTGAAAAGTGATGTTGGGTTCCAAGTCTTGTATCTGAGAGTACACAAACTGCTCCAACATGTCCAGATATACTGACCCATTCACTGTTTGTTTCGCAAAGAAGAACCGTCCAACAATCGTGTTGTGCATTAGCTAGCACCAGACGTTTAATTTAGGGCTATCACGAACACGTTCAGTGGCAATGTTCGTATTTTGTCAAACCGAAATCCGAACATAATGCCTATTAATCCTTCCTGATAGATGAAAGATTGCCTCATCTGAGAATAAACATCTTTGCACGAAGCTGTCATCCACATCAATATGCTGCAACATATCGGCAGCAAATTGTTGTTGGCGTGGTTTGTCGTTGTGTGTCAGATGTTGCAGAATTTATACTTTGTAAGCACACATATGAAGATGCTGGTGAACTAAACGATGCAATGTTGTTCAAGATACATCAAGTTGCCTAGATGCTTGACGAATTGACTTACGTGTGTTTCTGAGAAACGTTTGTCTGAAGTCCTCCACTGTCTCTTCTGAAAACACCGTAACATGCACCGGCAGAACACCTCCTGTTGCCAGAAACTTCCTATACCATTCCTTAATTGTTTCAAAATCAGTTGGATCACATTTGTACACAAGATGATAATTTCTTTGCACAGTAATCAGCGATTTTCTTTCTGCAAACCACACTACTGCTTACGCGCGCTGCTGTGGAGTCGACATTTTCACTTTACGCGACTATGTAGCACTCTGGCGGCCATACTTGGCACTTCTGACGCGGCAATATAAATTCTTTGAGACGGTCTACAATGTGGCGGATCCCTCATTGTCGTATCTATTGCGTTTTTCCTTTCCTTGGTCATTGAAATCAGGAAGGTTTGAATGGAACACCCTGTGTTTTGTTCATCCCCTGTACATGTATGGTATCAGGTTAAAAAATTAAAGACATTTAAATGTGTCTATTGCTAGACGTCCGTGATAGTGATAAAATATTTTTTATTTATATTAATTTTGATTGGTTGCGATCGCCAGCATGTACGATACAAAATAAATTCCTTCTGCTTACCTCAATATTTGTCTTCGAAAACGTAAGTTTATCTTTTATAATTTACAATCAGTTAGCATTAAAATTATATCATAAGTCTTCCCGATTTTCTAGGTCCGGGGTCTTCTTAAAAGAAAGTTTTGGAATATTGCACCTAATTGAGGCGTCGGTTTGTGGCGCTTTATTGCTATTTTGCGGGATTTTTGAAGAAACAATGTAGTCGAGATTAACTACTGGCTTTAAACATGAACTGTTATTTTTCAACAGTGATATTAAATCCGGACCATATAAGATTCTCATTCAGGAAGCAGACGGTCAGATTTATGACATATGATAGATCTTCATATTCTTTTCCAGCGTTGTTACTATACGCGCAATATGTGTGTGTGTGTGTGTGTGTGTGTGTGTGTGTGTGTGTGTGTGTTATTAAGAAAAATATTCGTCCAGCACAAAAGAAAGAAGAATATATCTGCCTTTATATTAACTTGATAAGAAAGTAATTATATCAGTATCAATATGAACCGTCCATGAATTGCATGAATTGCAATACGTATATCGCCTTTATTTACAAGGCATATTCATTGGCCTGGAATATACACACGATTGTTTAAAATTATTTCATCTTTTACGTTTCTAGCAGTTTAGGTTAGAAACGATTTTGGCTTTTTTAAAACTATGACTAATGATATTTTGAGTTTATTAAGACTTAGTTTTTTGCAGATGCTGTTCTACGTATGTTGTTTCCTCTGGTTGACTGTTTTCCTGTTTTGCTTTACCTCATTGGATGTTCTTTTCCATCACATACGCACTATTTATTTTAAAAAATCCAGGCCAGAAGCACACAACACCTTCTTCTCTCTCTCTCTCTCTCTCTCTCTCTCTCTCTCTCTCTCTCTCTCTCTTCCCCCCCCCCCCCCGAAACACACACACACACACACACACACACACACACACACACACACACACACAAAAGCAACGGGGAAAATAAAAATGATATGAGTACATAAATGTTGCAGGTGCAATATTTACACAATTACATCGAAAACACACACACACACCACACACACAGACATAAAGCAAAGATAGCAAATACACAAATTCGACCAGTGATCAAAGTGTTCAAATATTTGTGAAGCTTAAGGGACTTAACTGCGCGGTCATCAGTCCCTAAATTTACAAAAAAATACTTATGAACTACCTTAAACTAAAGACGACACAAACATCCATGTCCGAGGGGGATTCGAACACCCGACGGGGAACGGCCTCGCGCATCGGAGCATACCGACTCAATGCTCTTGGCCACTCCGCCGCGGCAACCAGTGATCACAGAATTCAACAGTTGGTAACATTCAACATACATATACGCAAACAGAAAAGGAAAATAACACATAACCAGGCCAGAAACAAGTACGCAAATTCCCCCTCACAAATCTCTCCCTCTTTGACAGACACAAAAGAGAGGGGAGGGAATAAAAAAATGAATGAATATTACAGGATCAGTATTTGCACAATTACATCGGAAATGCGCGCAGACACATACACACACAAGATAGCACAAACACACATTTAACAGTTGGCAAAACTATCAAAAAAGAAAAATCATATATACAAATTGTAATTTGTCTAGTGCTGGAAAGAAACAGCCAAGCAGAGGCTTCAACACATGTAAAATAGCATCTACAAAAACTATATGTCTTAATAAAAATATCGTTAATCATAGCCAGGAAAAAAGACAACTGTTTGTAACCTGAACTGCTAGAAACGTAAAAGACGTAATAATGAAAACTTAATCTTGTATATATTTTAATCACTGAAGATGCCATGTAAATACAGGCGAAACGCTTATGACAAAAAATACTTTGTTTTTATTTCGGTTGCATGTACAGTTCACGTAAACAGATCTCTGCATATTAACTTAAATAATGAGGGAAAGGACAACATACAACTAACAATATATACTAGTATCGTTTCATACAGTGCTCCAAGACGATAAAGCGACGAATATGCCATTTTAAGGGTACATTTTCTCCGGTGAGCTAATCGAGTAAATGGAGCGTGGAAAGGAAATGAAATGCCGCGTGAAAATACTTTTCAAAATAAACAAAAAGTGAGCTGATAACTACCATCAGTTTCGTGCAGATTACGTTAAGCTATACATCCATTTTAATGGCGCAGTTTCAGCAGATGAATCGATGGCTTCACAAAGCCTTAAGCCAGTCTTATTTAACATTACTGCAGTTCCATTTAAGGTGAATAGTGGAACAATTCCTTCGCCCTACCCTCCATCGATTCCGCGTCTTAACTAGATCTCCTGACCCATATAGCTGCCTGCAACGCTAGAGGTAATGCGTCCCACTTAGCTTTTGCTAGGAAAGGAAGGTAGTTTAAGGGGTAGAACCATTGGTGTCCGGGAGTCCTTTAGAACAACTTTGTTCAAATGTTCAAATGTTTGTAGAGTCTATGGGACTTAACTACGGGGTCATCAGTCCCTAAACTTACAAACTACTTATGAACTACTTACAACTAAGGACGGCACAAATATCCATGCCCGAGGGGGGATTCGAACCCCCGACCGTAGCGGCCGTGCAGACCGTGACTGGAGCGCCTCAGTCTCCTCGGCCACCGCGGCCGGCGAACAACTTTGTAGTGGGCATCTCACTCAGTAGAGAGTCAAACGAAATTTGTGAAGAATTAAGCTCATTCACAGTGAATACTGTAGAGGTTGCGACTGTGAATTTAATTAAATTCAGAATGTTAACGGTATAAGCTGCCAGAATTATACATACGGTGCATCTCGGCGTGTTTGACAAAAAAGTCTAATGAAACAAAATGTTTGCCAAGCTTAAGGGACTTAACTGCGGGGTCATCAGTCCCTAAACTTACAAACTGCTTAAGAACTACCTTATACTAAAGACGACACAAACATCTATGCCCGAGGGGGGATTCGAACCCCCGACGGGGAACAGCTTCTCGCATCGGAGCATAGTGCCTCAATGCGCTCCACTGCTCCGCCGCGGGTTCTAATCAAATAATGTTGCATCACGTTCTTTATTTTTGTATTCCTAAGAACCAATATTTGTAGGATTGATAGTAGACCTATCTCTGTTTACACTGTGAACTGACGATGCACGAGAGTCCTGGAACCACGTTGCCTCACCACCACCTAGAGAGAAGGCCGCGGCGCTTTCGTGTGACGTCAGGCAGAGTAGGTTGCGCGCGCATAGCTGACTGGCTCGCTGCTTCGGCATAGTGGGCCGTGCCCCAGCGGCTACCCAGTCAGCTATGCGCGCGCAACCTACTCTGCCTGACGTCACACGAGAGCGCCGCGGCCTTCTCTCTAGGTGGAGGTGGTTGCCTACCCGCGGGTGACTGAGAACCGTTGCCGTTTAGTCCCTTCCAAAAAACGAACCAACCTACCTACTACGGTGCTAACACAGGCCTTGTAGTCCAAGCATTCTGTGACGGCCTGATTAAATATACAAAAATTATTACCTGAAAACAAAAAATATGAGTATATAGGAAAATGAATTTGAAATAGAGTTTCTATTTCATAAAACTCGATACAAGATGGAGAATCCCAAATTTTGAATAACCGTTTTTCTTAATTAAGTAGAAAACTACATCTCCGCTCGAAACGTGTTAAGTGAGAATGTTTAAATCACAGTATCGATTGCTTTCTTTATCGATTACTTTATCACGTTTCGACATATAAAACTATTGTACATTGTTAAGAAAAAGTTCAAATGTTTGTATAGCTTATGGGACTTAACTACGGTGTCATCAGTCCCTAAACTTACTGCTTATGAACTAGCTAATACTAAGGACGGCACAAATATCCATGCCCGAGGGGGGATTCGAACCCCCGACCGTAGGGGCCGTGCAGACCGTGACTGGAGTGCCTCAGTCTCCTCGGCCACCACGGCCGGCTATTGTTAAGAACGAATTGCAAAATAATCGAATAAAAAAAGAAAAATACGATGATACAAACCTTGGGTGAACAGCAACAAATGCCAATGGCGTAGGAAGACTTCCTTGCGGGCAGCGCTCTCGGTAAATTCGTACAGCGACACCATCTGCCTCGCCATAAATTAAATGAATACCGCATACGTCGGCGATAGCGAATCTCCCTTCCATCTTAACAGATCCGTAATAACGTCCGCACGGGCCACTCGACAACTGTCGTCGCTGCGCGTACTACAATGACTCAGCCACGCAGGCTGTGGTTGCCTGTGTGTTTACTAACCGCGCTCGCGGTGTCAATACGCGCAGCGATAAGTAACACTGACCGATTGCTTCCGTGCGTGCACTCCCAAGGGCCTACTTTCCCAGAAACATTATCCTGAGATGACTATTTTTGTTTTTCTTTTTTCTGGAACAACCATGGCAAATAGGCAAACAAGCTATTCAAAAATGTTCAAATGTTTGTTAAGCTTAAGGGACTTAACTACGGGGTCATCAGTCCCTAAACTTACAAACTACTTATGAACTAGCTAATCCTAAGGACGGCACAAATATCCATGCCCGAGGGGGGATTCGAACCCCCGACCGTAGTGGCCGTGCAGACCGTGACTGGAGCGCCTCAGTCCCCTCGGCCACCGCGGACGGCATACAAGTTATTAGCCTTTTTGTTAAATGATTTAAAAGCCATATATTTTTGACGACGTTACAGCGTTCATTTTTAATGAAATAAATCGCAATTTGCATTCACTTATGGCTTCACTGTGCTAGGTTTGGATGTAATAACAATGTGCGGCGAATGAAAATTTGTGTCCGACCGGGATTCGAGCCCGGGATCTCCTGCTTACTAAAAAATGTTAAAATGTTTGTAAATCTATCGGACCAAACTGCGTGGTCATCAGTCCGTAGCTTACAAACTACTTAAACCTAGGTAAACTAACCTAAGGAAAACACACACACCCATGCCCCAGGGAGGACTCGAACCTCCACGGCGAGCAACCTCGCGCTCCGCAGCGAGACGCTTTAGACCGCTCGGCTACTCCAACGCGGCTCCTGCTTACTAGGCAGACGCGTTGACCACTCCGCCACCGAGGACACAGTGACCAGCCCGTCTACAGAGGACTTCCCTGCACGTCTCCCACCACATCCAAATCTCCATTGGCCACGTTGTCTCTTTCCTGTTACCACAGCCCATTTGTTCTGTAATGCTCGCAGCCACAATACTGTATTCCCCATCAGGGAAAACAATCCATGAGGCATCGAGACAGAAGAGACCTCTGCAGTGGGGTTGATCACTGTGTCCTCTGTGGCGGAGTGGTCAACGTGTCTGCCTAGTAAGCTGGAGATTCCGGGTTCGAATCCCGGCCGGGCACAAATTTTCATTCATCGTACATTGGTATTACATCTAAACCTAGTACATTGAAGCCATAATTGATCTCAAATTGCGATTTGTTTAATTAAAAATGAACGCTGCGACGTCGTCAAAAATATATAATTGTACACAAGCCGAGGCTGGGCTCCTGACGACAATTAAATGTGTCTCGATACCTCATGGTCTGTTCTCCCTCATGCGGGAATACAGTATTGTGGCTGCGAGCATTACAGAATAAATAGGCTGTGGTAACAGGAAAGAGACAGCATGGTGAATGGAGATTTGGATGTGGCGGGAGACGTGCAGGGAAGAGTCCTCTGCAGTCGGGCTAGTCACTGTGTCCTCGGTGGCGGAGAGGTCAACGCGTCTGCCTAGTAAGCAGGAGATCCCGGTTACTAATCCTGGCAGGGCACATATTTTCATTCGCCGCACATTGGTATTACTTCTAAACCTAGTACAGTGAATCCATAACTGATAGGAAATTGCGATTTATTTCGTTAGATTTAACACCTATTTGACTTTAATATTTTATTATGTCACACTCCGGATTTCGGCTGTATAGCCATTCTACAGTGCGGCCCGGTAGCACAGTGGCAGAGTGCCGGACTACAAATCCAAAGGTTGCGGGTTCGATCACGGCCACGTCCTATTATTTTTATCTGTCACTTTCCACTTCTTCCACCTCTTGCAGTGTTGTTGATGTGAAAAATATCGAGTGGCACCGTGGTTCGGAACCCACGTCAAACTGCAGGTTCCCCTACAACTGGCTGGGTAAGTCAGTTCGAAGGTCGGAGGAAGGCAACGCTATACCACGTCCAAACACGACCATGCCCAGTGAAGCACTGTGGTGTTCCAACCAATCTTCGGATTGTGGACTGCTTTACCGTTTAGCCATTCAACCTGGGATACGCTGCAAATCACATTTAAGTGCCTGGCAGTTCAAATGTACAATGATGTCTATTGATCGGTACCTGTAGGAAACCAAATCGTCATTCTTGAGTAACAGTCTACATATGCACAACCATGTGGGTCGTCAATAAATAAAAGAATCTTGTTCCAGTGCATCTTGAACATATTAATGTCAAATACCATTTGCAGAGAATTTAAACACCACTTCATCAGACACCAGTTCTTTATTGACGACCCACATGGTTATGCACATGTAGACTGTTACTCAAGAATGACGATTTGGTTTCCTAAATGTACCAATCAATAGACATGATTGTGCACTTGAAAACGACTGTTGTTGTTGTGGTGGTCTTCAGTCTGCAGACTGGTTTCATGCAGCTCTCCACGCTACCCTATCCTGTGCAAGTCTCTTCATTTGACAATATGTTCGGCAACCTACATTCTTTTGAATCTGAATACTGTATTCGTTCCTCAGCCTCCCTTCATGATTTTTACCCCACACACTTCCTTCTAATCCTAAGTCGACAATTCCTTGATGTCTGAGTATGTTTCCTACCAACCCATCCCTTATCTTAGACAGGATATGCCGGAAACCTCTTTTTTACCCAATTTGGTTAAGTACCTCCTCATTAGTTACGTGATCTACCCATCTAATTTTCATCATTCATCTGTAGCACCACATTTCAAAAGCTTCTACCATCTTTTTATCCGAACTCTTTATCATCCACGTTTCACTCCCATATAATGCTCCACTCCACACAAATGCTTTCAGAAAGTGCTTCCTAACATTTAAACTAATATTGGTTGACAACAAATTTCGCTTCTTCAGAAACGCTTTTTTCCACATAACCACTCTGCGTTTTATATCTTCTTTACTTCGGTCATCAGAAGGAATCTTGCTACCCAAGTAACAAAACTCATCTACTACTTTTAGTGTCTCATTACTAAATCTAATTCCTTCAGCATCGCTTGATTTTCTGATGCTACATTCTATTATCCTTAAATCTGGATGGCCGGAGGTGGATTTGAACATCAATCCATCCGAATGCGAGTGCAGTGTGTTACCACTGCGCCACCTCGCACGGTGTTTCTCACGTATCTGTACAGGAAACACACCCCAGGAGGGTCGAAAAGTCTTGCTCTCGGGGTCGCCGTCACAGCAGGACGTAATTGCGCCATAAAACAAGCAGCCAGGAGTACATCTGAACACTAGAGGGTACGAAATGCAAAAACGTAGCATAAGAGAAGTGCATTTTATATACTCCTGGCCATTAAAATTGTTACATCACGAAGATGAAGTGCAACAGACGCGTAATGTAACCGACGGGAAGAAGATGCTGTCATATGCAAATGATTAGCTTTTCAGAGCATTCACACAAGGTTGGCACCGGTGGCGACACCTACACCGTGCTGACATGAGGAAAGTTTCCAACCGATTTGTCATACACAAATAGCAGTTGATCGGTGTTGCCTGGTGAAACGTTGTTGTGATGCCTCGTGTAAGGAGGAGAAATGCGCACCATCACGTGTCAAACTTTGATAAAGGTCGGATTGTAGCCTATCGCGATTGCGGTTTATCGTATCGCGACATTGCTGCTAGCCAACCAATGACTGTTAGCCCAATATGGAATCGGTGGGTTCAGGAGGGGAATACGGATCGCAGTGTTGAATCCCAACGGCCTCGTATCACTAGTAGTCGATATGACAGGCATCTTATCTGCATGGCTGTAACGGACCGTGCAGCCACGGTTCACTGAATTCTGGGCTCAGTGAATGCTGGGCCCAACCAGAAATGTGCGAATTCTGGGCCCAGTTTCCTGGAAACTACCTACCTGTGGCGAGGGCAGAGCCTCCCTGCCCCCCTGGGAACGCTCCTTAAAAGTCACGGTCCAACGCAGTGGCTGACCGCTTAGACAGTCACTGCCAGTACGACTTGCGTAGTATTCAGTTCGTGCATCTTGTCTCCCAGTGTGCTTTAAGTTCGAAATGGAAGTGTCAACGACCGTCCGTGGTAAGCCATGTGCGCACTATGACGGCTACTCTTATACCATAAGGAGAACCAAAGCAGATGACACTGTGATTTGGCGCTGTTCAAAGCAAAGAACAAATTATTGCCGAGGAATGCTTGAGGCGAAAGACTGTGAGGTACTTAGTTCAAACGAGCATCAATGTGGAGCACCGGATGACGCTCGCATAGAAATACGTAAGGCAGTAAATCGGGCTAAGAAGAGATCGAGAGACGAAGAGACTTCGATTTCTAAAATATATACTGAAGAGTTAGGTGACCTCCACAAGCAAGGGTATCATTTTGTGTCTGAAATGACAGAAGAGCTATCAACGAAGCGAATATTATACAAGCATCGGTTCAAAGCACGCGGAGATCAGAAAGAGCCAGAGACGAGACAAGAAGTCGATCTTTCGCCTGAGCTACTAAATATAATGACGGTAGCAGTTTTCTCTTGAGCGATGACAACATTGGAGATAGGGTGATAGTCTTTAGTGGAAAAGCAGGAAGAGAGGCTTTAAAGACTAAACGAAACTTTTTTATGGATGGGACCTTCAAATGTTGTAACTAGTAATTTGCTCAAATATATACGATACACGCAGACTTTGGAAGTTCAAAGTATGAAACAAATATCTATCCGATGGCCTTTGTACTGTTACCCAACAAAAGAAGAGAGACATATATTCGTCTTTTCAGCAATCTTAAAAATAATATAAAAGAATGGAATCCTCAAAATGTCACCGCTGATTTTAAAATAGCTGCTATTTCTGTATTAAAAGTTGTGTTCCCGTCGGTTCAAGTTCATGGCTGCCATTTCCACATGAAGAAATCTCTCTGGAGGAAAGTGCAAGACTTGAGACTTGCTTCCGAATACAGAAAAAATGAAGAAAGAGAAAATGAAGAAGTAAGGCTGCAAATTCAGATGTGTGCTTCTCTGACATTCCTTCGACCGGAAGATGTCTGCAATGGCTGGCTCGAAATCCATTCACAAGCACCAGATATCCCCAAGCTGTCTCAGTTTTTCGACTATTTCGTAGACAGGCGGTTAGAAAACGAAGTCCCGATCACAGTTTATAGCTGCTACAGACTATGCCATTGTACCACCAACGCTGTAGAAGGTTGGCACAACAAGATTAATAATTTGCTTGGGAAACCGAATCCTAAAATTAAAGACGTAACCAAGTGCATGAAGACGGACGCAGAGAACTCGGCACGTGCTTTAATGAGATCAGAGTTAGGTATGGAGGGAAAACGAAAGGAAAAAAAAAAGTGAAACTCGATGAAAGGATGGCAAAAATAGTACAAAAGTACGAAGAGGATGGTGACATCAGGGCCTGTTTGAAAGCGATCTCTTACCTTCAAAAATGTGAATAAATTCATTGGCCTAGTTTGAGACAACTTATGTGAAGAAATAATAATTTAAAAGTTAATAAAAAAAAAAAAAATAAAAAACTGATTTTAAACACGCCTGAATGACAATGTATTCTTGTCATTTAGCCGGTGGATAAAGTGTGATGGGAGTCTGTTTATTACGAAAATTCCGTAAACATAACATGATCACTTCCTGGAAAAAGCGAATTTCTTACATGGAGCACTGTGACTTTTTGTAATATATTGTCTCTCTGACGTAATCATTTACATCTAAATCTTCAAAAAGGTTTTACTTATGACCAGTTTCAGCCAATGTCAACTACCTCCAAAAACAATGGAAAACTTAAAAACCTGATTACAAACATGTAATTTAAAAATCGTATCTATTCTTCTATACAAAACTTTATATTAAAATAAATTAAAATAATATACTCCTCATACCTCTGGATGGTATATATAATGTAAAGAACATAATATATGATGGCGTACGAAAAGAGGGTAGGATTATGCACATAATTAAAGATCATTGGATATAATAGAGGGCGTAGGTGACACAAGCTGTACATGGCTCTTTCTCCCGCTCCTACCACTACATACGCATATCCCCTGTAAGTAATTTCAAAACAGAATAACAACTGGCAAGCCGTCAGAAAAACTAAAACATACATTTTTGGAAGCAAAGAGTTGAAACTGCGTTCAGAACGACACATAATCTTAAAGTGCGATTGCGTGATAATATACCACAAAAGAAGCCAAATAGTGCAAATTACGGGGTTTATGAATGTCCTGCCGCTGAGAAGCTCTCCACTGGCCAGACTCGAAGGTCCTTCATACGTGGCGGTTTGAAGAAAATACTTATGGTAGCAAGAAAATGGCAATAGGTTTGCATTTTGACAAGGAGCAATTTAGCATAGATAACATTGAAGATCAAATGGAAATGGTGCACAAAAGCGACTCTACGTTGGAAATACAGATTGCAAAAATAAATGAGCAAAATTAATTTTATCCTAATGCCTACTTTTAAGATTTATGATGTTATGCCGTTCTGTTAACACCGCCGCGTTGACACCGCCCTTCAAATGACCACCAAAGGAAACAAAATTTCCTGCTGCCGGAAGAACAACTTTGAATGTTAACATAATGTTCAACGATAGTCCCTCTTTTAAACGCGTATTGCATTGGCTCTATTTTTTCCGTTTTTCCTTGTTTTACGATGCATTCTCTGTCATTGTATGGAAAATCATGTCATTCATTGTAAACACGCACTCTTATTATGTGAATTATTGTATGGTTCACACATTCATTTTAATATATGTCTTAAAACGCGCGTTCATATTGCTGATTCTATATATTTTACATTTGGCAATACTAATAACGTTATACAGGATTATAATTACAAAATAGAAAGGGTTTTCCTGTTTCGAAGTCATATGTAGGGGCCATTCACATTTGGCGCTATGAGTGAGATGGGAAGCAATACGCAGATTATTTCACCTATACGTGCACACTCCTGGTTCATGTTCATTACATGTAGGTCTAACATTCGCAGGTCGATGGGTGTGGAACAGATTTTATTTTACGTTAATTTAAATGTTCTTTGTCAAACAGACGTGATTTTAAAATTCTATGTTTGTAATTTGGCTTACCATTGTAGCGTCTGAATATCCAATCATAAGTAAAAGTTGTCAAACAGAAATTACATGAACACTTCCAACTGTATCACTTTTGGTTCTTCTTTGATCATTTCCACACCTCTTTCATCAGTACAGCACGTAAAGCTACATTTGCACGGGCAATAAAAATTGTTATTGCCGAGAACACATTGGAACCACTCTAATTGCAGCCACATGTACTATAACAATGCCGGTCACTGTTTCCTTGTAATGTTTGTGGAAAAGTATTTCAGGGCCGAGTGTGTTTACATGAACCAAGCCACCGGCGCAAAATAATGAAGTCGGCTCGCTTACCTGCCGGCCGGCACCACAGAGTGCCGGCACCCATTCCGGCGTGAGGGCGGGGGGGGGGGGGGGGGAGAATTCACTGGGCCCAGAATTCGCGACACCTGCAGCCACGTCTCCATCCCTCGGTCAACAAATAGCGACGTTTGCAACACAACAACCATCTACACCGCTACACGAACAGTTCGACGACGTTTGCAGCAGCATGGACTATCAGCTCTGCGATCATGGCTGCAGTTACCCTTGCCGCTGCATCACAGACAGGAGTGCCTGCGATGGTGTACGCAACGTCGAACCTGGGTGCACGAATGGCAAAATGTCATTTATTCGGATGAATCCACGTTCTGTTTACATCATTATGATGGTCGCATCCTTGCTTAGCGACATCGCACACTGAAACCTTGTATTCGTCATCGCCATACTGGCGTATCACCCGGCGTGATGGTATGGGGTGCCATTGGTTACACGTCTCGGTCACCTCTTGTTCGCATCGACAGCACTTTGAACAGTAGCCGTTACATTTCAGATGTGTCACGACCCGTGGCTCTACCCTTCATTCGATCCTTGCGAAATCCTATTTTTCAGCAGAATAATGCACGACCGCATGTTGCAGGTCCTGTATGGGTCTTTCTGGATACGGAAAATGTTAGACTGCGCCCTGGCCAGCACGTTGTCCAGTTCTCTCACCAATTGTAAACGTCTGGTCAATGGTGACCGAGCAACTGGCTCATCACAATACGCCATCACTACTCTTGATGTACTGTTGTATCGTGTTGAAGCTGCATGGGCATCTGTACCTGTACACGCCATCCAAGCTCTGTTTGACTCAATGCCCAGGCGTGTCAAGGCCGGTATTAGAGCCAGAGGTGGTTGTTCTGGGTACTGATTTCTCACCATCTACGCACCCAAAATGCGCGAAAATGTAATCACATGTCAGTTCCAGTATAATATATTTGTCCAATGAATACCCGTTTATCATCTGAATTTCTTCTTGGTGCAGCGATTTTTAAGGCCAATAGTGTATTAAAACTACGTGATTACTTGTTGATCATCAGTTCTCTGTGAGTAAAACAAAGATTCTTTTATAATAAATACGCCGTGTTAACAGTGAATAAACGAAAGGCCTGAAAGCTGTTTTTAGGTAACAGGCGATAGATAAATTTATAAGATCCAATAAGTAATATTGAGAAATTCGATTATTTATAAATTGACCATACAGTGGGACATCGCTCAACGAGCATAATTCACCTCTTAGTTTTACGTGAAATGCGAAGCTTCGTTATGCAAAATATATTTTTTTATGTATACTTGTGGCTTCTGTTCTGAAAGAACAGACGTACCTTCGTATCCTGCAGTTGTTATTATTTCATGTTTACAGAATACACATCAACTGCGAATGAGCAAAGCTGAAAATGTATATCCATGCAGGATTCGAGCCCAGGTCTCCTGCTACGACGTAGGTAGTCCTTAGAGGTGCGGTGATCTCTGTGTCCCTAGTGTTGTAGTGGTCAGCGCAACTTTCTAGAAAGCGGGAGACCCGGGTTCGTATCCTAGCTGGGCACACATTTTCAGCTTTGTCCATTCGCAGTTGATGTCATATATTCTGTGAATATGATATATTTTCTGTCGGAATTCATATCATAATAGGACGTGTTTTTCGGAATTCATATAATAATAGGACGTGTTTTTTGCGCATTCAATAAGGTTGGGCATCATGGGTTTAGTGTATATAAAGCTTTCTAGAAAAGTGTCAAAATTTGAAATATGAATACGCAGTACTGCTGTATTCTGATCACGTGAGGAACTATAAACGGAAAATTTTTAGTTACTTCGATTAACAGTGCCCTATATGTTCACTCAGACCATTGTCTAATGACACTAAACATCAAGTGCAGAGTTTATATTAGAACTCTTAAACTAAGTTGTCTGATGCCTGACTGTGATGCCATACTATTTTCATTGTGTAAAGTCTTCTTTTATACTTTTCATTTCACAACTTGGGACCGAGCAAGGTGGCGCAGTGGTAACACACTGGACTCGTATTGGGAAGGATGGTGGTTCAGCCGGCCGCGGTGGCCGAGGGGATTGAGGCGCTCCAGTCACGGTCCACACGGCCACTACGGTCGGGGGTTCGAATCACCCCTCGGGCTTGGATATTTGTGCCGTCCTTAGTTGTAAGTAGTTCATAAGTAGTTTGTAAGTTTAGGGACTGATGACCCCGTAGTTAAGTCCCATAGACTCTACAAACATTTGAACATTTGATGGTGGTTCAAATCCACCTCCGGCTCTCCAGATTTAGGTTTTCCATGATTTCCCTAAATCACTCCAGGCAAATGCCAGGACGCTTCCTTTGAAAGGGCACGGCTGATCTCCTACATCTTTACTCAAACATTCCGAGCGTAAGCTCTGACTCTAATGATCACACTGTCTATGGGACGTTAAACTCCAAACTTCCTTCCTTCACAACTTCGGTAATATAGCTCATGACACTTACAACAGTTTGTGATGTAACTCATTAAAAATGTATATCTTTCTGAAGAAGACGCCAAATGTGGGCCAAAACCTGGGAAATACCATCAAAGTATTACCTGGAACTGATTGGCTGTGTGCCTGTTAACTTGAATAGTTTGTACACAACTGATAATATCCACATTCAAGATAGTAAAAATGTTTCATCACTCTGAAATTTTGAGCAGGCGCACTTTCTTTGTGACTTTGTCTACCAGATGGAAAACTACACTTATTAATTCAAATCTCCATTGGCCACGTTGTCTCTTTCCTGTTACCACAGCCCATTTGTTCTGTAATGCTCGCAGCCACAATACTGTATTCCCCATCAGGGAAAACAATCCATGAGGCATCGAGACAGAAGAGACCTCTGCAGTGGGGTTGATCACTGTGTCCTCTGTGGCGGAGTGGTCAACGTGTCTGCCTAGTAAGCTGGAGATTCCGGGTTCGAATCCCGGCCGGGCACAAATTTTCATTCATCGTACATTGGTATTACATCTAAACCTAGTACATTGAAGCCATAATTGATCTCAAATTGCGATTTGTTTAATTAAAAATGAACGCTGCGACGTCGTCAAAAATATATAATTGTACACAAGCCGAGGCTGGGCTCCTGACGACAATTAAATGTGTCTCGATACCTCATGGTCTGTTCTCCCTCATGCGGGAATACAGTATTGTGGCTGCGAGCATTACAGAATAAATAGGCTGTGGTAACAGGAAAGAGACAGCATGGTGAATGGAGATTTGGATGTGGCGGGAGACGTGCAGGGAAGAGTCCTCTGCAGTCGGGCTAGTCACTGTGTCCTCGGTGGCGGAGAGGTCAACGCGTCTGCCTAGTAAGCAGGAGATCCCGGTTACTAATCCTGGCAGGGCACATATTTTCATTCGCCGCACATTGGTATTACTTCTAAACCTAGTACAGTGAATCCATAACTGATAGGAAATTGCGATTTATTTCGTTAGATTTAACACCTATTTGACTTTAATATTTTATTATGTCACACTCCGGATTTCGGCTGTATAGCCATTCTACAGTGCGGCCCGGTAGCACAGTGGCAGAGTGCCGGACTACAAATCCAAAGGTTGCGGGTTCGATCACGGCCACGTCCTATTATTTTTATCTGTCACTTTCCACTTCTTCCACCTCTTGCAGTGTTGTTGATGTGAAAAATATCGAGTGGCACCGTGGTTCGGAACCCACGTCAAACTGCAGGTTCCCCTACAACTGGCTGGGTAAGTCAGTTCGAAGGTCGGAGGAAGGCAACGCTATACCACGTCCAAACACGACCATGCCCAGTGAAGCACTGTGGTGTTCCAACCAATCTTCGGATTGTGGACTGCTTTACCGTTTAGCCATTCAACCTGGGATACGCTGCAAATCACATTTAAGTGCCTGGCAGTTCAAATGTACAATGATGTCTATTGATCGGTACCTGTAGGAAACCAAATCGTCATTCTTGAGTAACAGTCTACATATGCACAACCATGTGGGTCGTCAATAAATAAAAGAATCTTGTTCCAGTGCATCTTGAACATATTAATGTCAAATACCATTTGCAGAGAATTTAAACACCACTTCATCAGACACCAGTTCTTTATTGACGACCCACATGGTTATGCACATGTAGACTGTTACTCAAGAATGACGATTTGGTTTCCTAAATGTACCAATCAATAGACATGATTGTGCACTTGAAAACGACTGTTGTTGTTGTGGTGGTCTTCAGTCTGCAGACTGGTTTCATGCAGCTCTCCACGCTACCCTATCCTGTGCAAGTCTCTTCATTTGACAATATGTTCGGCAACCTACATTCTTTTGAATCTGAATACTGTATTCGTTCCTCAGCCTCCCTTCATGATTTTTACCCCACACACTTCCTTCTAATCCTAAGTCGACAATTCCTTGATGTCTGAGTATGTTTCCTACCAACCCATCCCTTATCTTAGACAGGATATGCCGGAAACCTCTTTTTTACCCAATTTGGTTAAGTACCTCCTCATTAGTTACGTGATCTACCCATCTAATTTTCATCATTCATCTGTAGCACCACATTTCAAAAGCTTCTACCATCTTTTTATCCGAACTCTTTATCATCCACGTTTCACTCCCATATAATGCTCCACTCCACACAAATGCTTTCAGAAAGTGCTTCCTAACATTTAAACTAATATTGGTTGACAACAAATTTCGCTTCTTCAGAAACGCTTTTTTCCACATAACCACTCTGCGTTTTATATCTTCTTTACTTCGGTCATCAGAAGGAATCTTGCTACCCAAGTAACAAAACTCATCTACTACTTTTAGTGTCTCATTACTAAATCTAATTCCTTCAGCATCGCTTGATTTTCTGATGCTACATTCTATTATCCTTAAATCTGGATGGCCGGAGGTGGATTTGAACATCAATCCATCCGAATGCGAGTGCAGTGTGTTACCACTGCGCCACCTCGCACGGTGTTTCTCACGTATCTGTACAGGAAACACACCCCAGGAGGGTCGAAAAGTCTTGCTCTCGGGGTCGCCGTCACAGCAGGACGTAATTGCGCCATAAAACAAGCAGCCAGGAGTACATCTGAACACTAGAGGGTACGAAATGCAAAAACGTAGCATAAGAGAAGTGCATTTTATATACTCCTGGCCATTAAAATTGTTACATCACGAAGATGAAGTGCAACAGACGCGTAATGTAACCGACGGGAAGAAGATGCTGTCATATGCAAATGATTAGCTTTTCAGAGCATTCACACAAGGTTGGCACCGGTGGCGACACCTACACCGTGCTGACATGAGGAAAGTTTCCAACCGATTTGTCATACACAAATAGCAGTTGATCGGTGTTGCCTGGTGAAACGTTGTTGTGATGCCTCGTGTAAGGAGGAGAAATGCGCACCATCACGTGTCAAACTTTGATAAAGGTCGGATTGTAGCCTATCGCGATTGCGGTTTATCGTATCGCGACATTGCTGCTAGCCAACCAATGACTGTTAGCCCAATATGGAATCGGTGGGTTCAGGAGGGGAATACGGATCGCAGTGTTGAATCCCAACGGCCTCGTATCACTAGTAGTCGATATGACAGGCATCTTATCTGCATGGCTGTAACGGACCGTGCAGCCACGGTTCACTGAATTCTGGGCTCAGTGAATGCTGGGCCCAACCAGAAATGTGCGAATTCTGGGCCCAGTTTCCTGGAAACTACCTACCTGTGGCGAGGGCAGAGCCTCCCTGCCCCCCTGGGAACGCTCCTTAAAAGTCACGGTCCAACGCAGTGGCTGACCGCTTAGACAGTCACTGCCAGTACGACTTGCGTAGTATTCAGTTCGTGCATCTTGTCTCCCAGTGTGCTTTAAGTTCGAAATGGAAGTGTCAACGACCGTCCGTGGTAAGCCATGTGCGCACTATGACGGCTACTCTTATACCATAAGGAGAACCAAAGCAGATGACACTGTGATTTGGCGCTGTTCAAAGCAAAGAACAAATTATTGCCGAGGAATGCTTGAGGCGAAAGACTGTGAGGTACTTAGTTCAAACGAGCATCAATGTGGAGCACCGGATGACGCTCGCATAGAAATACGTAAGGCAGTAAATCGGGCTAAGAAGAGATCGAGAGACGAAGAGACTTCGATTTCTAAAATATATACTGAAGAGTTAGGTGACCTCCACAAGCAAGGGTATCATTTTGTGTCTGAAATGACAGAAGAGCTATCAACGAAGCGAATATTATACAAGCATCGGTTCAAAGCACGCGGAGATCAGAAAGAGCCAGAGACGAGACAAGAAGTCGATCTTTCGCCTGAGCTACTAAATATAATGACGGTAGCAGTTTTCTCTTGAGCGATGACAACATTGGAGATAGGGTGATAGTCTTTAGTGGAAAAGCAGGAAGAGAGGTTTTAAAGACTAAACGAAACTTTTTTATGGATGGGACCTTCAAATGTTGTAACTAGTAATTTGCTCAAATATATACGATACACGCAGACTTTGGAAGTTCAAAGTATGAAACAAATATCTATCCGATGGCCTTTGTACTGTTACCCAACAAAAGAAGAGAGACATATATTCGTCTTTTCAGCAATCTTAAAAATAATATAAAAGAATGGAATCCTCAAAATGTCACCGCTGATTTTAAAATAACTGCTATTTCTGTATTAAAAGTTGTGTTCCCGTCGGTTCAAGTTCATGGCTGCCATTTCCACATGAAGAAATCTCTCTGGAGGAAAGTGCAAGACTTGAGACTTGCTTCCGAATACAGAAAAAATGAAGAAAGAGAAAATGAAGAAGTAAGGCTGCAAATTCAGATGTGTGCTTCTCTGACATTCCTTCGACCGGAAGATGTCTGCAATGGCTGGCTCGAAATCCATTCACAAGCACCAGATATCCCCAAGCTGTCTCAGTTTTTCGACTATTTCGTAGACAGGCGGTTAGAAAACGAAGTCCCGATCACAGTTTATAGCTGCTACAGACTATGCCATTGTACCACCAACGCTGTAGAAGGTTGGCACAACAAGATTAATAATTTGCTTGGGAAACCGAATCCTAAAATTAAAGACGTAACCAAGTGCATGAAGACGGACGCAGAGAACTCGGCACGTGCTTTAATGAGATCAGAGTTAGGTATGGAGGGAAAACGAAAGGAAAAAAAAAAGTGAAACTCGATGAAAGGATGGCAAAAATAGTACAAAAGTACGAAGAGGATGGTGACATCAGGGCCTGTTTGAAAGCGATCTCTTACCTTCAAAAATGTGAATAAATTCATTGGCCTAGTTTGAGACAACTTATGTGAAGAAATAATAATTTAAAAGTTAATAAAAAAAAATAAAAAACTGATTTTAAACACGCCTGAATGACAATGTATTCTTGTCATTTAGCCGGTGGATAAAGTGTGATGGGAGTCTGTTTATTACGAAAATTCCGTAAACATAACATGATCACTTCCTGGAAAAAGCGAATTTCTTACATGGAGCACTGTGACTTTTTGTAATATATTGTCTCTCTGACGTAATCATTTACATCTAAATCTTCAAAAAGGTTTTACTTATGACCAGTTTCAGCCAATGTCAACTACCTCCAAAAACAATGGAAAACTTAAAAACCTGATTACAAACATGTAATTTAAAAATCGTATCTATTCTTCTATACAAAACTTTATATTAAAATAAATTAAAATAATATACTCCTCATACCTCTGGATGGTATATATAATGTAAAGAACATAATATATGATGGCGTACGAAAAGAGGGTAGGATTATGCACATAATTAAAGATCATTGGATATAATAGAGGGCGTAGGTGACACAAGCTGTACATGGCTCTTTCTCCCGCTCCTACCACTACATACGCATATCCCCTGTAAGTAATTTCAAAACAGAATAACAACTGGCAAGCCGTCAGAAAAACTAAAACATACATTTTTGGAAGCAAAGAGTTGAAACTGCGTTCAGAACGACACATAATCTTAAAGTGCGATTGCGTGATAATATACCACAAAAGAAGCCAAATAGTGCAAATTACGGGGTTTATGAATGTCCTGCCGCTGAGAAGCTCTCCACTGGCCAGACTCGAAGGTCCTTCATACGTGGCGGTTTGAAGAAAATACTTATGGTAGCAAGAAAATGGCAATAGGTTTGCATTTTGACAAGGAGCAATTTAGCATAGATAACATTGAAGATCAAATGGAAATGGTGCACAAAAGCGACTCTACGTTGGAAATACAGATTGCAAAAATAAATGAGCAAAATTAATTTTATCCTAATGCCTACTTTTAAGATTTATGATGTTATGCCGTTCTGTTAACACCGCCGCGTTGACACCGCCCTTCAAATGACCACCAAAGGAAACAAAATTTCCTGCTGCCGGAAGAACAACTTTGAATGTTAACATAATGTTCAACGATAGTCCCTCTTTTAAACGCGTATTGCATTGGCTCTATTTTTTCCGTTTTTCCTTGTTTTACGATGCATTCTCTGTCATTGTATGGAAAATCATGTCATTCATTGTAAACACGCACTCTTATTATGTGAATTATTGTATGGTTCACACATTCATTTTAATATATGTCTTAAAACGCGCGTTCATATTGCTGATTCTATATATTTTACATTTGGCAATACTAATAACGTTATACAGGATTATAATTACAAAATAGAAAGGGTTTTCCTGTTTCGAAGTCATATGTAGGGGCCATTCACATTTGGCGCTATGAGTGAGATGGGAAGCAATACGCAGATTATTTCACCTATACGTGCACACTCCTGGTTCATGTTCATTACATGTAGGTCTAACATTCGCAGGTCGATGGGTGTGGAACAGATTTTATTTTACGTTAATTTAAATGTTCTTTGTCAAACAGACGTGATTTTAAAATTCTATGTTTGTAATTTGGCTTACCATTGTAGCGTCTGAATATCCAATCATAAGTAAAAGTTGTCAAACAGAAATTACATGAACACTTCCAACTGTATCACTTTTGGTTCTTCTTTGATCATTTCCACACCTCTTTCATCAGTACAGCACGTAAAGCTACATTTGCACGGGCAATAAAAATTGTTATTGCCGAGAACACATTGGAACCACTCTAATTGCAGCCACATGTACTATAACAATGCCGGTCACTGTTTCCTTGTAATGTTTGTGGAAAAGTATTTCAGGGCCGAGTGTGTTTACATGAACCAAGCCACCGGCGCAAAATAATGAAGTCGGCTCGCTTACCTGCCGGCCGGCACCACAGAGTGCCGGCACCCATTCCGGCGTGAGGGCGGGGGGGGGGGGGAGAATTCACTGGGCCCAGAATTCGCGACACCTGCAGCCACGTCTCCATCCCTCGGTCAACAAATAGCGACGTTTGCAACACAACAACCATCTACACCGCTACACGAACAGTTCGACGACGTTTGCAGCAGCATGGACTATCAGCTCTGCGATCATGGCTGCAGTTACCCTTGCCGCTGCATCACAGACAGGAGTGCCTGCGATGGTGTACGCAACGTCGAACCTGGGTGCACGATTGGCAAAATGTCATTTATTCGGATGAATCCACGTTCTGTTTACATCATTATGATGGTCGCATCCTTGCTTAGCGACATCGCACACTGAAAGCGTGTATTCGTCATCGCCATACTGGCGTATCACCCGGCGTGATGGTATGGGGTGCCATTGGTTACACGTCTCGGTCACCTCTTGTTCGCATCGACAGCACTTTGAACAGTAGCCGTTACATTTCAGATGTGTCACGACCCGTGGCTCTACCCTTCATTCGATCCTTGCGAAATCCTATTTTTCAGCAGAATAATGCACGACCGCATGTTGCAGGTCCTGTATGGGTCTTTCTGGATACGGAAAATGTTAGACTGCGCCCTGGCCAGCACGTTGTCCAGTTCTCTCACCAATTGTAAACGTCTGGTCAATGGTGACCGAGCAACTGGCTCATCACAATACGCCATCACTACTCTTGATGTACTGTTGTATCGTGTTGAAGCTGCATGGGCATCTGTACCTGTACACGCCATCCAAGCTCTGTTTGACTCAATGCCCAGGCGTGTCAAGGCCGGTATTAGATCCAGAGGTGGTTGTTCTGGGTACTGATTTCTCACCATCTACGCACCCAAAATGCGCGAAAATGTAATCACATGTCAGTTCCAGTATAATATATTTGTCCAATGAATACCCGTTTATCATCTGAATTTCTTCTTGGTGCAGCGATTTTTAAGGCCAATAGTGTATTAAAACTACGTGATTACTTGTTGATCATCAGTTCTCTGTGAGTAAAACAAAGATTCTTTTATAATAAATACGCCGTGTTAACAGTGAATAAACGAAAGGCCTGAAAGCTGTTTTTAGGTAACAGGCGATAGATAAATTTATAAGATCCAATAAGTAATATTGAGAAATTCGATTATTTATAAATTGACCATACAGTGGGACATCGCTCAACAAGCATAATTCACCTCTTAGTTTTACGTGAAATGCGAAGCTTCGTTATGCAAAATATATTTTTTTATGTATACTTGTGGCTTCTGTTCTGAAAGAACAGACGTACCTTCGTATCCTGCAGTTGTTATTATTTCATGTTTACAGAATACACATCAACTGCGAATGAGCAAAGCTGAAAATGTATATCCATGCAGGATTCGAGCCCAGGTCTCCTGCTACGACGTAGGTAGTCCTTAGAGGTGCGGTGATCTCTGTGTCCCTAGTGTTGTAGTGGTCAGCGCAACTTTCTAGAAAGCGGGAGACCCGGGTTCGTATCCTAGTTGGGCACACATTTTCAGCTTTGTCCATTCGCAGTTGATGTCATATATTCTGTGAATATGATATATTTTCTGTCGGAATTCATATCATAATAGGACGTGTTTTTCGGAATTCATATAATAATAGGACGTGTTTTTTTGCGCATTCAATAAGGTTGGGCGTCATGGGTTTAGTGTATATAAAGCTTTCTAGAAAAGTGTCAAAATTTGAAATATGAATACGCAGTACTGCTGTATTCTGATCACGTGAGGAACTATAAACGGAAAATTTTTAGTTACTTCGATTAACAGTGCCCTATATGTTCACTCAGACCATTGTCTAATGACACTAAACATCAAGTGCAGAGTTTATATTAGAACTCTTAAACTAAGTTGTCTGATGCCTGACTGTGATGCCATACTATTTTCATTGTGTAAAGTCTTCTTTTATACTTTTCATTTCACAACTTGGGACCGAGCAAGGTGGCGCAGTGGTAACACACTGGACTCGTATTGGGAAGGATGGTGGTTCAGCCGGCCGCGGTGGCCGAGGGGATTGAGGCGCTCCAGTCACGGTCCACACGGCCACTACGGTCGGGGGTTCGAATCACCCCTCGGGCTTGGATATTTGTGCCGTCCTTAGTTGTAAGTAGTTCATAAGTAGTTTGTAAGTTTAGGGACTGATGACCCCGTAGTTAAGTCCCATAGACTCTACAAACATTTGAACATTTGATGGTGGTTCAAATCCACCTCCGGCTCTCCAGATTTAGGTTTTCCATGATTTCCCTAAATCACTCCAGGCAAATGCCAGGACGCTTCCTTTGAAAGGGCACGGCTGATCTCCTACATCTTTACTCAAACATTCCGAGCGTAAGCTCTGACTCTAATGATCACACTGTCTATGGGACGTTAAACTCCAAACTTCCTTCCTTCACAACTTCGGTAATATAGCTCATGACACTTACAACAGTTTGTGATGTAACTCATTAAAAATGTATATCTTTCTGAAGAAGACGCCAAATGTGGGCCAAAACCTGGGAAATACCATCAAAGTATTACCTGGAACTGATTGGCTGTGTGCCTGTTAACTTGAATAGTTTGTACACAACTGATAATATCCACATTCAAGATAGTAAAAATGTTTCATCACTCTGAAATTTTGAGCAGGCGCACTTTCTTTGTGACTTTGTCTACCAGATGGAAAACTACACTTATTAATTCAAGTAACAATAACAAGTCAGTCTACATCGCAATTTCTTTTATTCACTGGTAACCGGTTTCGGTCACTTAAATGACTATCATCAGACCAGAACTGTAATGTTGACCATCAGAACTGTGCTTTCATTGCCCTTAGAGTGCCTGTATAGGGAGACAGTGGCCAACTGGCCGGTGGCCGCCATGTTTTTACCAGACTGAGAGAGGAACGTGTATAATCGAGCCGAAATACGATGATCCCTGGTGCTTGCACCAATCGGCATTGAGCGCTGGCTGCGGCAGCAGACCACTGGAGTGAGTCAAACGCGAACGTTGCTCTGCGCATGCGCGCGTCTAGCTGTGCTGTGCACTTTTGCCAGTTAGCTATACGGTCCGGCAACAAACTAACTACTTGGCAACATGGTTGCATTCCATTTCTGAGACTGGGACGGTCTCCCAGCCCAGTAGGCGGAGCAATGGCTCATCGTGTTTCGGCTTGACTATAGATAGCGACCCAAACAGAAATGCAGCCACTTAACGTTTGAAGTTCGTCAGTTCGACGTATGAGATCAAAGCACATCTTCTAGCTTACTAATCAGTACGTGGTTAAAACAAATTCCATTCATCTACGTTTATATAGGTCTAATAAATTTGTAAGGAAATAAGTCTCGTGAAGCAGTGTCTATGACTGCCAAATGTTAATACCATATTTTACGAACTTCTGGTAACTTCGACAGGTGGCAGTTGATTAATGAGAAAGTGAGGTATTTCATGTTAAGTAGATTTTTCTGCCTGCATATCCATCGTTGAAATTGGTACAATATTATCACTTTTCGCCCACATATAATGCATTTTAAAAGTGTTCCTGTCGATATTAAAAATTTTCCTTAAATGGGAATTAGGAAAAACGTCGATCTGTAGGAACACAGTACCCAAAAAAAAAAAACGTAAAAAATACCAATACTATCTCCAATGAAACAGTAGGAACAGACTCAATATAGGTAACTGAATAGCTACAATGCATCAATACTCCACCCCTTTTTTTCATGTTACATCCCATAACAAATTATACGATTGTGAATAGCCAATAATACACAGCCATGGGCGAAGTGCCATAGCCATGTTATAACATACCTTGCAGCACGACACGTAAAAAACCATGAACTAACAAAAAGCTAGAAAATACTGAAAGAAAAAGTGTTTCCACTTGCTGGATTTCAAATGTTCAAATTTTTGTTATGCTTAAGGGACTTAACTGCGGGGTCATCAGTCCCTAAACTTACAATCTACTTATGAACTACCTTATACTAAAGACGACACAAACATCCATGCCCGCGAACCCCCGACAGTAGCGGCCGTGCAGACTGGGACTGGCGCGCCGCAGACCGCTCGGCCACTGCGGCCGGCCCGGATTTCCACCTGTGACCTTCACATGACTAATTCAGTGCGTAAACTCTACACAACTGACTTTCATCAATGCCTTTCTTGCATTGGGCGGAGGCAGCAGAAAATATTTACTTCACATAGACAGGAATAATTCGTTTCTTTCCATACGTCGTCTTTACTCGCCCTTTCGCGGTTAACTTTCACCGTCCACTGTTTCTGTCTTTCCTCATTCCTTGCGAACACAAGCACAATATAGCAATCTTCGGTTTTTAAAGTCAACAGCGCAACAACGAGGAATTTCTCTTGACTGTCTTTAATGATTACGTAATTAACAATATTGATTAAACTCAATAAATCATTTCAAATTAGCGTTTAACCGTAAAACTTGCCGCGGTTCTAAAGCTATCGTCTACGACCGACGAACGACACGTTAATTTACATAAATAGAACCGACAGCAGACGTGCAAAAGTGCAGCAGTACCTACTGCAATACAACCTGTATAGGCCTATGACTGTACATACAGAAAGCCCTCCATGTCTGGTAAAAACTTGGCGTCCTGGTCTCTCAGCCAATTAGCAGCGACGTCACTCATGACCCCTCTCTCCCTATATAGGTTTTCTAACCGCCCTGTTGCTATGACGTTGGTATCAGCGAGCACAGAATAATATAAAGAGGCTCTACTACCTACATCTGCGTACAGGCAGTGAAGCCACGGCAGCCATCTTCGATGGGTGCAGAAACTGAGCTCGGCCGATGAATGCGTCGTTCTTCAATTACATTGCCGTTTGAACCCCTTAGGATACGAAAGAAATTACCAAATTTTTCACGAAGACTGGTGAATAGGAAAAGAATGCAACAGTGCTCTTAGCGAGTACAATACGCATTGTGTTTGTATAAAAATAATAACTGAAACTGTTACTTTTATATGAAATTAAGACTACGACATGAAAACGTTAGTCGCCTGCCAAATGTTTTGTTTTGCGATCAGGAATTTTTCGTCGGCGAGAAAGTTGTAGGTAATGAAATGAACTTTTATTTTTATTTAAACAACTTGTTTTGTAGCTTCCCTAGTTTTCTCACAAATGTGGATAGAATAGAGCGGTGGAACCTTTCAAAATCTTCTCGTTACATTCAGCGAGCTTGCACACCAGCGAACGCAGATTCTGTTGCCCAATCACCTTGCACTTTGAGACCAATTTTGATTAACATTTTTAATTTCGGATACAATTTTCGCTGTTAAATAATTACGAGTTGTTACTATTTATTTACTTTATTACTAACTAGCTGAGCCGCCCCGACTTTGCACGGGTAATTATTAAACTTATTTAACTCGAGAACTGTGGAACGTATCGTGATGTGGTTTCTTTCAATTTCTTCGTTATAATTCTGGCTTCAACGTAGGCTATATTAAATGTCAATATGAATAATAACTTAGAATGGTTTAACATTTCCGTACTTTCAAGACCTCTGTTGTGTTAACCTTGAACCTGTGCCAACTCCTGTGTAGAACTCACGATTTATTTTAACTCTTACAGATCTCCCACAATCACTACATCTGTACTCTTCTCTTGAAGCCATCTGGCGCCAGCGCTTCAGAAGAGAAAAATGATAAATGTGGTTCTCTCGTAAAATCAGGCGATGTTGAAGGAATTAGATTAGGTGATGAGACAATAAAAGTAGTAGGTGAATTTTATTACTCGGATAACAATATAACTTCTGATGACCGAAGTAAAGAAGTTACAAAATGAAGAAAAGCGTTTCTGAAGAAGCGAAATTTGTTGACACCCAATATTAGTTTAAATGTTAGGAAGGCCTTGCAGAAAGCATTTGTCTGGAGAGTAGCATTTATGGCAGTTAAACGTGGACGATAAGGAGTTCAGACAAAAAGATGATAATAGCTTTAGAAATGTGGTAACTAATGAGGAGGTGCTTAACAGAATCGGGGAGAAAAGGAGTTTGTGGCTTATGCTGATTAAGAGAAGGTATAGGTTGGTGGGACACATTCTGAGACATCAAAAAATCGTCAACATAGCATTATTAGGAAGTGTGTGGGGTAGAAATCATAGAGGGAGACCGATGGATGAGTACAGTAAGCAGATTCAAAAGGATGTAGGTTGCCGAATGTATTCTCAGATGAAAAGACTTGCACAGGACAGGGTAGCGTGGAGAGCTGCATCATTGTTTTTTTGCCACCTCTCTCAACGCATAAAATGCGTACTATGTCCAATAGATAGAAACATGATTGGCAAATAACCCAGGTCGTGGTATATCACCCTATTATTAATAGCCAGGTTATTTGGGGCAGCTTACAACAGATCAGCAACAATCTGTAATGCCTTCAGGAAAAGAGAACAAACAAACAAAAACATCTTTAGGGAATATGAATTTTCATTTTATCGCCACGTTGACGCTCTTCAAAAAAAAAAAAAAAAAAAAAAAAAAAAAAAAAAAAAAAAAAAAAAAAAAAAAAAAAAAAGATTCCGGAAACGGAAATGAAACTACTGATGGTCAGGCTGTCAGTCCTAGCGACATCAGACCTCTCCCACACATCGTAAAACCACCGAGACATAGTTAAATAGGTCAAACATCACGTTCGTGCTCTTCTGCGTTACGAACTTCATTTCCTTATCTGAAATGATTGCAAAAATCTAAAGAGAAGAAATCAGCGGATGAAGCTGAGAAAGCACCCAAAAAGTTATTTGGGTAGAAAAATGCAAAAAAACTTCAAAACGGAGACCTAAAGCAGAAGAATCGTCTAGTAACTCGGCACCCGATGTCAATTTTGATGACAGCTGGGATTCAGACGGCAGCGATGATGACGCAGAGTGCCTGTTCTCTACAGGACGCCTTTCTGAGGACAAACACGGGGATAATGGACACAATGCACGAAACGTTATCGCTGGGCTCTCGAAGATTGCGGTGTCACAGAGGTTAATTTTGTTTGGGCCAAACGTCGTAGAAATAAATACCGTGAAATGAGAGAAGGATAACAAATAAATGAAAATGTGAACATTGTGTGTTCATTAGTGTCGCTGTAAAAAATCCATGTTTGAATTTTATCAACGGGAACCCCATAAAGTTATCAGCCTTTACAGATTTTAAGGTAGTAAAAGTTTGAGCACGACTGTAAAATGTTAACCCATGCCACTACGGAACGCCCAATTATTTCTCGTGATTTATGTCAAATAAAAGGGAATATTATTGTACGCAATGTATAGTCTACAAATATATTTATTGCTACTTCTAGCTATAGCAGCCTGACCATCATTATATCATGATTGTCATGTAAACATAAAGGAGACATTAGATAATTCTTTTCCTGTATTATACATCTAAATTTCGAGACCAATATGCTGTATAATGTTTATTATTATTTTTTGATATTAAGAGAAAATAGCACAACATTGGCTTTAACTTCCGCCATAAGAGGCAGAACCAAAGATAAAATTTTCATTGTAGGCTATCCAGCTCACCAGATAACAGGTTGTAAATTGCCCTCTAATTATCAAGTTTTGGCCACTCTGTTCTACAAATCGCGTGCTGTGAAACAATCTAATGGAATCAACAAGTATTACCATACAAGAAGTACTAGTTTTCTGGGGAAAAGCTTGGATTCCTACATGGGAAAGATGCTGTTACTAGAGAAACTACACGCAGAGAGGAGAAATGCTCAAGAGGACATAAATTAAAAAAAATCAGAAGCCACAAAGAACAAAATCAAAGAGTTCGCCTCAAAGGTAGATGATCGCTGATGTAGCCCATCAAGATGCCTTGGCCGTGATGAAATCAGGGAGTAGGGCCGACCAGCTCTATGCTTCGAGTAGATATGAAGTTATCTCGAGCTGTAAAAAGAAAACTGCAAAAGGAAACTGCGAAATTGAACGAGCAAATTCTTTGATCCCTCAATTTCAGACGAAGAAAAATTGGAAAAGGTGAACAGAGTCCTAACTCAGACCGAGTCGAAGGCAGAAAATTCAAGAATTATAAACCCTAAAATTCAAAGACACCAACTGGAAGACCTACTTACTTCACGATTATCTTTGGACGTTCCCACATTAACACAGATTTTCTGAAGAACCCATAAACATTTTATTGAAGGATTAGGAATTGTGAAGTCACTAAAGGTCGTTAATGATGTGGCAGAAAGAGGAGTGAAATTAATTGTAGACTTAAATAACCTTCTCATCAAAGATGAGGAACAGAAACAATACGGCCGGCCGCGGTGGCCGAGGGGACTGCGGCGCGCCAGTCTGCACGGCCACTACGGTCGGGGGTTCGAATCCCCCCCTCGGGCATGGATATTTCTGCCGTCCTTAGTGTTAGCTAGTTCATAAGTAGTTTGTAAGTTTAGGGACTGATGACCCCGTAGTTGAGTCCCATAAGCTGTACAAACATTTGAACATCTTTGAGAAACAATACGTTTTACAAGTAGTACACAAATGCCATAAGCTGCATCCTGATGTTTCAAAAAACATTTTGATCAAACCTATGGAATAGATTTGTCATTGTATCCTTCTTAAAGATGGCAAACGATAAAAGTCACTCTCTTTTTCTAATTAAAATAAATTGATAAATGAGAAAATTAACAAATCAACCGTTTTATTCCATCACAATTTAATTCATACTTTGAAAATCGTTAAATAGTTCTCATACCATACTTTTGTTATTAGAGGTTGCTAGTCATGTATTTGAAGGCAAAGGCTGTTTAGCTCAGTTGGACTATATGTAGCAAATTTATATATAGTACAAATTACTTAAAACAATACTGCCCTTCATTTGACTCAAAATCTTGAGAAAATAATTTTGTTTTGTTTTGTTTTTTTGTTTTTTTTTTTGTTTTGTTTTGTTTTTACTTTGAACGCCCAACGGCACAGGTTAACATTCTCAAATCGTGCTCAAACTTTCACTGCCTTAAAATATGCAAAGACTGATCATATTGTGAGGTTCCCGTTGATAAATTTCCGGAAAAACTGCGGTCACCTCGTGTTCATATTATTCGGAAATTATAAATAAATAAAGGAAAAATAAAGGAATGAATAGCAACGGGTTAACCAAACAGATTTTTAAATATTTCTGGGACAAAAAGTCAACAGTAGCATGGATTCAAGAAGTTAGGAAAGATCTGGAAAGAAACAATATAAGTGAAAAAGAGGCAACAGAAAGAGAAACTTTTAAGAAGAAAGTGTTAAAAATGGAAGGATTCCAAGGCAGGAGGGAGAAGAAGACAGGAGAGAAGAGAAAAAAGGATGCATAGTGAAAAGATGAAAGAATACTGGAGGAAAAAGAAGAACAAAGGAGAAAACATTGAAATTGGTGCGTGGTCCTTCGATGGCCGTAACGGAGAAAGAAGAAGAAGAAAGGAAAATGTTATTCCTGTCTCATATTAGGAAACATTGACTTCATTTCTACGAACTGCCTTGTTTGTGAAGATTCAACAATTACTTTGAAAGATTGTTTGTTATTACAAAGATTATAAATGTGTGGTGAAAGCCGCGCGGAAGTAGCCGAGCGGTCTGGAGCGCCACGTTGCGGATCGCGCGGCCTCCCGCGACTCAGGTTCGAATCCTCCCTCGGGCAGGGATGTGTGTGTTGTCTTCAGTATAGGTTACTTCATAAGTAGTTTGTAAGTTTAGGGACTGATGACCCCGCAGTTAAGTTCCATAAGATTTACAAACATTGGAACATTTCTACGGTAAAATTAAATACTGAAAGATATTATCATGATACAAATATAATTGCATTTACTTTTAACTCTTTAAAATGGTTTTACCAAAATGTGTCGCATATTAGGCACTTTCCTCAAATGATCAATGGTAGTGTTTATAAGCGAGACCATAATTCTTATCCTTCCTTAGACGCTTCTATCGTTAGCAAATACTGGTCAACATTTCCTTTCTCCGACGTGTTGTCTTGGACTTAAAACGCGTCTTCTGTGGTTTGTGAAGGATTTCTCTATCCTAAAAGCCCCACATGTGCACGCAACACATACTCCACAATTCATCCTGTTTACTATCTAGTGAGACTTTCAGCAACCGGTAGATATATACTACCTTCGCTCACTGTCACAATAGTACGAGGTAATATAAAGAAAGACATTGACATTCACCCAGTGAGTCCCAGTGCACTCAAGGTAACATCGCTTTCCTTTAAAGGAGAGGTCAAGAGTTCGAATGTCGTCTCGCTCCTCAGGCGTGGGTTGTAAGAGCGCGTTTACAGGGTACACCCTTCAGAGCGACAGGAAATAACAGCAGGAGTAGTAATATATGTGTGTAGCACAAATATGAAGTGAAATAAACTGGCTGCCGTCACTCGTTTCCAAGAACTCATTTCTCCTCTGTAGTTCCTTGCGTATGACGGCATCGCTGGTGACTTAGGCGGCTGATTCGTACATGAAACTTGCTGCACATACTAGCCATATTTGAAAAGTAAGAGCTGTTTGGCCATTAAAAATAAGGGGCGTAGATTATGGGAGTCCAGTCCCCACCCTCCTCCAAAACCATATATATATATATATATATATATATATATATATATATATATATGTGGTCAAAAATTTGTTTATTTATTATTACAGATCGATTTCGGCTACTGAACAGCCATCTTCAGCGCAACTGAAAAAGTAGAAGCGTAATAGAAATATAACATTGATTACATATGTATTACATCTGTTTTTTAGATACCTTGCACAATCGACTAGAAACATTACTTATCCTACTAATCCAGCGACAAGGTAATTTTTATGATGAACAATCATGGCCATGGATTTGCATCTGTTATTAATGGGAAGTAACAACTGCTTTCATAGAGTCTAGTATACATTTATCTTGTCCTGAACATATTAAGGCTACAAACTTGTAAAATTGCTGTCAGAAGGTTTGGTTGTCAAATTTGGTGGCCGAATTTGAGTACAAAGACGAAAGTGACAACAGAGTACTGCAATAACATTGCGCCTACAGCGAAATGATGTGTCTTTATATATAAAGCAGAGTGTCCCTGTGTTTGTGAGTTTGTTTGTGTGTACGTATTGTATACAAATGTACAGTTTCCGTCAAATGTTTATTACATATTGCACACGTAAGTTTCAATCCATGAGGAAGGTCGCCGTAAGTGTTAGGATTACGTACAACATATTATTCACGAGATATGACGTCACAAAAACAATGAGATGCGCAAAAAAACTGCTGCATCAAACGAAAGTGTTGCACAATTCCTCCTAAACCACTGGACTGATTTCAACCAAATTTGTTGCACATATTCCTTACCATGAGGTAACAATGTTGTCCGGTTAACAACACATACGACACATGGTTCAGGAGATACAACGTCATAAACAATATAGTTGCAACAAAATGCCACATAATGCGACGGGACTTCAGTCACACACTGTATGAGAATAACAGTACTTAGGACTTGCAACCGACTTTAAACGCAATTTCAAACCTTTATTGAACTTTTTCTCGCTGACAACCATAGCAAAATTAGGAAAGGGAAAGAAGTTTCTCGCTTACTACTTTTTCGCTGTTCCTGAACTAAAACTATGACTTTACAATTTGTAAGTTTCTGCTCTACAAATTGTAGCCACAGGAAGTTTTACAGACAATATACAAACATATAGCTGAATGTACCTTCGAAATTGTATCACATTACGACACGTAGTTTATGAGGTTTGAGCACATAAACAGTAACGTTATAGAAAACCGCCCTATCACGCACCAAGTTTTAATCTGTTACTTCTTTACTACAAATTGTATTCGTAAGAGATTTTACAGACTTCCAGCACTTATACAAATGAATATATACATGGAAAATTTTACAATTGTACAACATATAACTCAATAAATTGAGATCGCACGAATTTTATATGCCATTTCTCTTTCTTTGTTGGGATACTGTACGTATAATTTTGTGCATTAGACAAGGCAGCCTTATTTCTTATACATTTTACGATAAATGTAACATGCTTTTAGAAAAAAGATGGACAGAGAGAGAGAGGAGGGATAGGAGAAGTATTAATTCAAGGCTGGAATAAATAAATAAATAAATACCCTGACAACGCTAATCATTAATAACTTTCGTTGTTGCCGTGCTGAAATAAGTACATATTCGTTTCAAAGAACACAGACATATTCTGGCTCTCAGTATTGTCTCCACACTTTGCACTGGTTACATATAAACCATGCTCAAGCATTGCCAACAACAAATGAAAATATTTTTACAGAAGGTGTAGACACTCAAAAGTGTGCTTTAATTAACAACAGGAGCAACAGATGAAGTACTATCTTAAAAACATACCAACACGAAATAGAAAACTGAACAATATTTTATGATGTGTACTTAAAGAGAATTGAAGGATAGGTCATCTGACGCTTCACTCTTGGGGCAGCTAAGTGCACTAATCAGGAGTTTTGTTTGAGTGTAGGCCGTCTGAGATCAAACAAGGCAAAAATATTTTGTGATTTTGCACGAAGTACTTTTATCACTTCGATTTGCGCATTTAAATGGTGAAAACACTTAAGGCATATTTCAGCAGCAAAAATTGTACAGACAATACACACTAAATACAATATACACTAAATACAACACTTCAAGCTCAACAACGACATACTATAGACAGATTCATCTCAAGTATACAGACCACAAAAATTATGGCGGCTGAGTTTACACAGGTTGCCGCAAAGAGCGCTGTAACTCGTGTGTTAGCCACCCTATGAAATTTAAGCTCGTTGGGAACATGTGTTATCTTGTCTGTGCATTCCAACAATAATGAATAAACTTTGATAGTATAAACGTAAATGCTTGTGTATTTGCTTTTATTCACTGATGTGCAGGTATTCCTATACCAGTTTAATTACGTAATTAATGATTTTACACTAAAATAACAACGAAAGTGAGACATAAGGAAGAGGTTTCAGTGTAAGAGGGGGACCTGGAAGGTTCAGAAATTTATGTATTGTGTTGTACATTTAGCGTTTCAGTCCTATTTAGTGCGTAAAATTATTCAATTCATCGATATTAAAACACCTATTATTCCAAAACGCTAAATCTGCACATACTATAAAAATGTTTGTAAACGTGTGTGTGTGTTTTCCACATAATCTAAACTACTGCGATGATTTCAACCTATCCGTGCAGTCAAAGGCCCTATGTTTCGGATTGCTCCCCGTAGGAGATTCTAGTCCTCCCTCGGGCATATATATATATATATATATATATATATATATATATATAGGGTGTTTCACTAAGTGTGTTTGCCTCTATAACTTATAAAACAATAGGTGACGATAAATTTTAATGCGGTAGGTCGACACAAGAAATGTTACACTTTCTGCGGAGCTATGAACATAGTTTATTGTATCATTTTCCAAACAGTTACAGCACAGAGATATAATTTTGTAAATGGAACAATAGTTTTTTCTATCGTGCATTGGATTCGTTGAAACCAGCTGCGTCCAAATCAATTTAAACTACATTCGTATCACTGTTAGTTTGGGAGCTACAACCCTCTAAAATTCAGGGGGGCGGAGGCTACGACAGCGTAGCTAACTGGCTGGTGATCATGAGACAGTGGGCCGTGCCCCAGGGGATAGCCACTCGGCCAATCAGCTACGCTATCGCAGCTTCCGCCCCCAGAACTTTGAAGGGTTGTAGCTCCCAAACTAACAGTGATAGGAATGTAGTTGAAATTGATTTGGACGCAGCTGGTTTAAACGAATCCAATACACGATAGAAAAAAAACCATTGTTTCATTTAAAAAATTGTATCTTTGTGGTGTAACTCTTTGGAAAATGACACAATAAACTATGTTCATAGCTCTGCAGAAAGTGTAACATTTCTTATGTTGACCTACGGCATTAAAATTCCCCGTCACCTATTATTTTATAAGTTACAGAGGCAAACACACTCAGTGAAACACCCTATTGGACCGATGACCTCAGTTTGTTTCTTTAACTTAAAAAAATAATGGACATTAGAGTTTTTTTTTTTAATTTCAACTAAACTTGTTGGTACACAGATTCATTAATGCCAGAAAACATTTAAGAGTCATCACGACAGAGTTCAGGAGATGAACAATGACGTGTGTAGAAAGAATGAAAAAACAGCCGCATCATGCGAGACGTGAATAACGCGACTTTATTCATCTTCTATTTGTAAATAGGATCACTTATCGACTTGCAATAAATTTTACACATAATTTTAAACCCTTACAAAACTTCTTACACGGCGCATATACCCAAGGGAAAAAAAAAGAAACTGCGGCATTCGGCATTACGTTACAATTATTATTTCTACACGACTGTGACAGCGTGGAACTTTACAGTCAGTATACGTATACCACTAACGTCCGTGTCGCTGTGAATGCACCGGTTCCAGTCAGATCAGCGAATTAAGTACTGTCGGGGTTCACTAGCACTGTATTAACATATACCAAGAAATGTACCTTAAAATTTATTTCGTAGTACACACGAAGTTTAGGAGATATGACGTCATAAACAATTAGATGAATGGAAAACAAACTCCATCGCGTCCCAGGCTTTAATTTACTACGTCTTTACTACTAACTTTATTCGCAACACATTTCGCTGAAAGTCTTCTAAGATTTCATTGTGCGTAAATGGTAAATTGTGGAACAATTTGTTGGGGAGATATGACGTGATGGGGATTGAGGTATGTGAAAAAGAAACTACAGGAGGAAATTCGGTGAACGGACAGATAGTGGGGCATAAGACGATGGACACAGAGGGAAGTAGAAGATGGACGAACATAGGACTGGAATAAATATATACGGCATCCGTGCAATATGGGACACTAAATCTAGTAAAGAAATAAAAAATTACGCACAAAGCTAATATGTTACTACAAGCGGCAGTTCAGATTTCTGATAAATATTATTAATGCTGGGTTATAACTTCCAAACAGGGACACAAAATAACTTTTGTCATTAAAAAAAAAAAAAAAGATAAATTCTAAATAAAACAATTTCGAACAGTTTTATGGTGTAGGCAAAAAATATGAGATATTCGACACCAGAACCGATTTTTACTAGTAGAAAAGTTAGTTTATGATGAACAAAAGGCCTTCCTTCTGAAGCAGACGATTAGGTATCGTTCGAATTGTCTTTAGTCGATATTTGGTATATGAAAAGAGTAGAAAAATCGTTGTAATTGTTATCACAAGGTCGCCTGCGGACGCTGTAGGCGAACAAACGCATGCACAATATCGGACAACAGGTCCCTTAGTTGTTCACCGTTCTTGAATTTTTTGGCCCGCAGTTGTTTACCAGTCCCTCAATGGTTGGTCCCTCAGTTGTTCACCGATCATCGGCTTATCAGAGATCCCGTGTTGTCTGGCGCAAGAATAAAGGCCCACTCACACCGATGAGCGGGGTTTCGAACAGATAAAGGTCCGTTGACAAATGCAGCTGTGGCGATAATGATTTCGAAGTTCGAAGCCACGGGTTGTTTAGACGAAAGACCCCGTAGTGGCCGACCGAGCACAAGGCGTAATTTTTGTTCTAATAAAACCTCATGTCATTCCAAGCATGTGTGTCAATTTTTACCTATCTACATTATTCCGTGATTTATTAAGTTCTCAAATTTATACTGACTTTTTGATCACCCGGTATTCTACAGGTTTCGGTAGTTGCTGACATCAACAGGAAATCAACAAGATATTCTACATCAAAGCCAATAAGATATCATGAAATGAAGAACGTTAGACGACTCGCAAACATTTAGAAAACTTTTGCTAATTTTCACATGTATGACACTATAAGCAGACAGTTGGGGAACTGAGGAAACTCTCAGGGACGGAGGATACGAGATCATATGTAAAAACAGCAGCTAATAAATAAATAACTCGAGGACGTTGTCACCCTCTGTGTCCTGGTCGTACGATAGATACAATATAAATGTTTATAAAGCTTGTGGGACTTATCTGAGAGTTCATCAGTTCCTAAACTTGCACACTACTTATGAACTAACGTATACTAAAGACAGCACAAAAATCCATGCCCGAGAGGGGATTCGAACCCCCGACGGGGAACGGCCTCGCGCATCGCAACAGCGCCTCAATGCGCTCGGCCGATACAAGATAGAAGCATAAGTCGATGGCTTCTGTACCAGTAGTGTCTAAGTGATTCTCGGCCTCATAGTACACCTATTAAGTGACGTTTCTTCAGGATTTGACTGGAGGGGACGTGATCGAAGCACTATGACTCACTTAGTGTAGTGACACGAAAGCTCATCCTACTACTGCCTTACATCAACTCAGTTTTGCAGGTAAACATGTTCATTACAGCTGTTGTTAATAATTTTTAATGTTAATGATTTTTATTATATGATTCTCAAAAATATGTGTGTTTTCTTACGTTCCATGTGCGGTGACAACGGCGGAACCCACGAGAACAGCATCTTCTCTGCAGAGACCAGAGATCACATAGCTGATCATCAAAAGTCACGGGTCGACAGCCACGGCCGAGAGAATATCTTGTGAAAGAACGCCGTTGCCAACCGTCATAATAAAATAAATAAAAGAAAATGAATGTTTCTTATTGCAAGGTAGTTTTGTTAATTATATACAAACAGTTAATTACTATGATGAGTTCCTATGAGAACGTTCTCATGATGATATGCATGTGTGTACCCTACTATAGTGATTCGTGTCAACTGAAATAAAATCCGAAATTTTACTTCAAGTGTAAGAGTGTTGAAGAGAGTTATTTCAGCCATTAATATTTAATTGTTGTGTTGAAGTTAATTATTGTACTTTGCCTATTCAAGACTTTATACAGTTTTTTTAAATGTGAAAAATTGTGTTCAAGTTTTACGATTCGATATTTTTACAACTTATTCATGGAAAATATCTGTGGTTTATGGAACACAATTGAAAGATTTTCAACAACATACATTTGAGGAAATATTACAGAACTGCTTATCAAGTTTTGAACTATTGGTTTTCTTGAACATTTTACCTTGCACAAGGATCTGCTACTCAAGACTAAAGATTTTTTGTCTCTGACATTTCCATTACTCTTCGATTGTATAGGAACAATCAGGATCGAAGTCTGATACTGCAAACCTGTTTCTAAGGTCAGGTCCACACTTGGAAAGTGAAAGTTAGGATGTCTCCACCACACTTTCAGACTATTCTTTAACACACTATCAATAACTTCAAAATCAACAACAGGCCAGCGAAGCTTCAGGTATAGGTTACACAAGAAGTACGTGAGAGCGCGTAGTGTCCGAATCTCCGGTTCAGAGATACACTACGTACAATTCGGTGGGTTCAAAAATAGCGTGAATTGCAAAAAGTAAACACAGGCGGCGGGGAGGGGTGGTGGTGGTGGTGGTGGTCACGTGGCCGACTTCGCACCGGGAGCCAAAAGTTCTGGTCAGTACATTAGTCACTCCTCGCCGTTGCTTGTAGGTATTTTGACGAAACATCAAAGGAGGTTGGGCCAATCGATACGCCGTGCACACATTGGAGTCGATGTAGTTTCATTCTGTCTTCTTCGTCTGTGTTTCTTCATTCGTTCGTTCTTCGACGCCGTTTATTTTAAAGTTTCAAAATGCCTTGGTAAATAGTAAATATATAAGCAAGAGATTCATTTGTGAAAGCAACCACAAAAAATCGAAATATCGCTGCAAACTTCAGCCACGATCAGTGACAACACTGAAGTGGATATATAAAAAGAAAATATAAGCTTTTGAAACTTAATGGTGCTTTTGACACATTCGGTTACTGAATACAATTTCAATACCCAATATTGCCTGTCAAGGCCTCACGTATTGCTTTGCTAACTTCAAGCTCTGTCAGTGATATTATTTACGCGAAGTTTTTAAAAAGAAACTGTAGAATTTTGAAACCGTCACCTGAATGTAGCAAGAAATCAACACCTTACTGCCAAAGTAACTTAATGAGTATAGGTTCCTCCAAAACGTATCTTTCTTTTTTTATTTTGAATCTAATCATTCCATGAAGGAGCTCTAAATGTGAAGTTTTAATAGGCTAGTGGGTATCGAATACTTGTAACAATTATTTTTTAAAAAATTGTGATTTCCAGATGTACGGTATGAAGTGATACAATACAGCCCATAATATTCTTTTACGTGGTTTCCTTTTTTTTTTGTTTTCAATTAGGAAATATAATTATTCGCACTCAAAACTGCTACGAATTGGCCGCAATATGTGCGTGAGATATGTTTGATTTGATTCTTTCAGGGAAGCCAAAACAGTCTTGGTCTAACCCGCCACTGCCCGCACCGAAACTAAGTTTATTGTCCGGTATCGCTCCCTGTATGTCTAGTAAAGCCAACCAATGCCCTTGAGCAGTGCAGGGAGTCCCTTTACCAGTTCTTTATTAGACACAATTTCTTCGGGTCTGGTTGTCCCAAATGTTCTGTGCCTTTTACTCTCCAATGCAATGCATTCGAAGATCAGATGTGATGCAGTTTCATCACCGTCATCACAGATCCTACATTTAGGGTCCTCTTCTGTTATTCCCATTGTATGTAGGTGTTTTTTGAAATTCCCATGGCCTGTCAGCAATCCAACCATGAGTCTAATCTCGCTTCTGTTCAGACCCAGGATTGCAGAGCTTCTTTTAAAACATGGTTTTGACATCATTGTCTTGCCATGTTTTTGTTGATGGACTTTGGTCCAATATTCTACGTGCTGTCTTCTGAGCCAGTTACGTAGCTCCAATTTGATCATTGCCTTGGTGATTGTCAGGACAGATTCCGGTTCAATAAATGGAGCCTCTGCCCCCATCCTGGCTAATCTGTTGGCATGTTCGTTGCCACTGATCCCCGAGTGGCCAGGGACCCACAATAGGTTTACTCTATTGCTTTCCCCTAGCTCCACCAGAACCCTGTGACATTCTGCAACAATTTTAGACCTTGTTGTAGGAGCTGCCAGTGATCTCAGGGCTGCCTGGCTGTCTGAATAGATATAGATGCTACGATCTTTGTAGCACCTACGCAAATTCTCCTCCACACATGCCCTGATGGCAGTGATTTCGGCCTGGAATACTTGAGGCCAGTTTCCCTAGAGAGATGACGCCCTCCAGTCTTGGCTGCACCCCGTATACCCCGGCCCCAACGCCTTGGTCTGATTTCGACCTGTCAGTGAACCAGACAATATCCCCCGTATGGTGTCGAACTATTTTCTCCCACTGCTCCCTACTTCCAATTGTTATACTGAAAGGCTTGATGAAGCAGTATGGAGTTATAACATAGTCGGTTGGCATTTCCCCAACCTTTCCTATATTTACCTCACTCACTATTTTAGTGTGTGATTCTGGATATCCCAAAGAGTTCCAGTTGTTGACAGATTTGAGTCTGTAGGCACCAGCTGCCGCCTCCATCTTGACCCAAAGGTGTAATGGGGGCATATCCAGCATGGTTTCCATCCCAGCAGTTGGTGTGCTGCTAATTCCACCTGTTATGGCTAAGCAGGCTAGTCTCTGCACCTTACCAAGCTCCTTAGCAGCAACCTGCTGTTCTACCTTCTTCCACCACACGACCGCCCCATAGGTGATCCTGGGCCTAATCACTGTGGTATATATCCAGTGCATACCCTTGGGGCTCAGGCCCCAATTTTTACCACAAGCTCTCCTGGTACTTACTAAAGTACCTTTTGTCTTGGAGCAAATATTCCTAATGTGAGGGGTCCATGTCAGTTTCTCATCTAGGGTAACCCCTAGATATTTCACTGTCCCCTTCACATGTAGCGCTTCATTGAAAAGCTTTAGATTCCAACTTGAGTGTTGTATATGTTTCCTTGTGAATGGTACAACAACAGTCTTCTTAGGACTAACCCCCAGATCCTGTTTTCTGCACCAGTCTTGCACAATGTCCAAGGCACCTTGTGCCATATTCTTCACTGTGTCAGCAAATTTGCCAAGTATTACAATGACATGATCATCTGCGTATCCTTGGCAAAAGTACTGCCTAGAGTTTAATTCTCCAATGAGATCATTCACCACTAGATTCCACAATAAAGGGGAAATAACTCCTCCTTGCGGGCAACACCTAGTGGTGTTGATTACCATTTTTTCATTCATCATGGAAGCCTCTACCTTTCTTCCACTGAGCATGGCCCTAGTCCACCTACATATAGTGGTCCCTAGGTCATGCACCTCTGCTGCCCTAACCATGGAATCGAAGGTCGTGTTGCTAAAAGCCCCCTCAATGTCCAGAAAGATACAGAGGGCTATTTCTTGAAAGTGTAGAGCTTTCTCCACCTTCCCAACATGTTGGTGGAGAGCTGTCTCACATGATTTACCTGGTTGATATGCATGTTGGTTTGAATGTAAAGGAACCCTACTTAACCTCCTTTCTCCAACATGCACATTAACCAGCTTTTATAATGTCTTAAGAATGAAGGAGGACAGGCTGATTGGTATCATATCCTTGGCCTTGGTATGATCAATTCTCCCTGGCTTTGGAATGAAGACAACCTTCACTGCCCTCCAGGCATTGGGAATGATTCCTGCTGCTAGGCTAACCCTGAATAACCTGCATAGGAATCTAATAAGATTTTCTCCCGCTTGTTGCAGGAGAGCTGGAAAGATTCCATCGGGGCCAGGTGACGTGAACGGTTGAAATGTTCCCACCGCCCATCGGACCTTACTGAAATCGACACACTCCTTGGCCAGATCCCAGTCCTCTTTGCGAATACTTGAGAACCCTTGTCTCTCAGGAATCACATTCTGGTCTGAGTTATCCACCAGAGTATATTGAGGAAAGTGAGTCTTGAGGAGCAGTTCCAGCGTTTCATGTGCTGTCTTTGTATACTCCCCATCCTCCTTCCTCAATGTTCCTCTTGAATTAGTTGGTACTCTAGTGAGGATATTATGAAGTCTCGCTTGAGCAGCCGTGCCCTCCACTTCCTCACAGAATACCTTCCACGATGCCTCCTTTGCCCATCTGATGGCAAGGTTGTAATTGACAAGGGCCTCACGATACTTTGCCCATTGTCCTTTGCGCCTCGCAAGGTTAAACAGTCTTCGTACCCGTTTCCTTTGCATTTCCAGGTTGTTATTCCACCAAGGCACACTCCTATTTGTGCACGTCTTAGTGATTGAGCAGTTGTCCTGGTATGAGGTCACTATAGCAGAGGTTACGGCCTCTGTTACTTCCTCAAACTCTGCTGGATTCCTTATCGAAGTTTTAATTTCCGATAGGCTGAAGTCAAGGTCTCTCCTATATGTCTCCCAGTCCGTTTTCCTGGGATTCCTATAGGCCATGGTCTGACTGGTTCCCATTTCAACCTTGAATTTAATACACATGTGATCTGATGAGGATGGCTCCATGACCACATGCCACTGTTTGACGTAACTTCCCATTATCATGGAACCAAAAGTTATGTCAATTACTTCTTCCCTTCTACTATTCCTGAATGTAGGTTCATCACCCCTATTCAGGATCTCCAAGTTGTTAGATAGGAGAAATTCAAGAAGGTGCTCACCTCTACTGTTGGTGTCCTTGCTGCCCCACGATAGATTGTGGGCATTGGCATCACATCCCACCAACAGTTCGTCACCTTGCCGGTGGCAGGCTTCCGTCAGTCTCCTCACTTCCAAAGGAGGAGGAGAGCTGTAAGGAAGGTATGCCGAGGCCAAAACTGCAGTTTTATCTGCAGCACTTTCAGTCCCCATCTTGCTGCCATTATTGCCTTTAAGGTCTTTGATTACCCTGACGGCGACCTGCGAGAACCCTAAAAACAGTTTCAGGCCTTGCTCTCGCATTGCCTTCAGGAACTTCTCTCCGACCTCCACCACCAGGGTTCGTCCTTCTGGAACGACCTTTTGGTTAATTACCCTCCAATCCTCTGTCGAGACTTTTGGGTTCTGGACCCTTATTTTCTCGAACAGAGTCTTTGGAGGGACATCATGGGCACCTTTTCCTTAAGCCATTCTGCTGAGTGCTCCCCCTTGCAGACAAAAATGAGGGCACCGCGATCTAGATAGACCCTCCTGAATTTGGGTCCTGGACCAGCGTCTCCCCCAATCTCTTCAAAGAGGGCCATCTGCACGAGCTGCTCCTGCTGTGAGGTGATGCTCACCAGTGGGTATCCTTCTTGGACAACCGCCATTCTAAAGACAGAGACTGCAGTACTATAGATCTGTTTCCCTATTTCCTGCCTCAGCCTTTTGGATCACGTTTGTCCAGAGAGGAGGGAGTCTTAGATTCCTCCGCAACCGTCTTGACACCTGTCTTTGACGTCGAAGGGGTCTGTGTATCCCCTTCGACCTGAGGTAGTTTCTTTTTGGGGGTCTTGGGCTCAAGCCCTTTTGATTCCCTCCACTTATGCTTAGGAAGCCATTCTTTTCCTTCCTTTTGCTTCTGTTCCTTGAGAAGTTTCCTCCTCTGAGCTCCAGACAAGGCCTTAATCCTAATCTGGTCCAACTTCTCTGTTACGGTTCCCACTTCTTGCTCAGGTCTAGACCCTGATTCAGAAGTAGGAGTGCACTCCATCGGTCCTGATCCCGATGTCTGAGTATCTTAGGTCTCAGATTGCCCCTCAGATTCTTTTAAAATACTTTCTTTCTCCGTGTTCATCTTAGTCCCACGAGATTTGGGGATTTATATGGTCCACACCACGATAACCCCGCGTGGTGCAAGGCTACTTACTCAGGGAGGTCGCCCGGTATCCCTGAGGCTCCGTTCGAGACACATCCACCCATGTGCCACGCACCCCTCGGCACGGATCGCATCACACTTTGGTTTGGGAAAGGAATTGGGAAAGGACTGGGAGAGGATAAGGAAGACGGGACGTTGTGGGACACTCTTAGTCTGATCCATCAGCTGAGGCCTTTCCGGCAGTAGGTTCTCTACCTTCTGCTTCACGCGGATACGCAAGCCTCTCCACCCGCACGGACAGTGCTTCGTCAAGTTGGTGTCCCCCGGAGAGGCCGTTGACGAATTCAGCTGAATGTTGGCTCCAATGTGTGGGCGCTGTCACAGATATACTGACCAATTTGGTACCATGGAGGATAGAATAAAGGGAGGTGGCGTTTCCTATTCTGAGAACAGGGATTGGTTGGAGCTAGGGGGCTATACTTTTATGCCCATAACAAGGATTTCTTGCTTAAAATCCTGTGTGAATATTGCCCTCTTTACGTAAAGCCACGAAAATTGTAGTGAATTCGGAGAATTAGTTATATAGGCCACCCCCGTGAACCACAGACATTGTCGAGGTGGGGGTGGCTTGCGTGCCTCTACGATACAGGTAGCCGTACCGTATGTGCAACCACAGCGGAGGGGTGTCTGTGGAGAGGCCAGACAAACGCGTGACAGGGGCAACAGTCTGGATGATTGGCTAAGCTAGCCTTGTAACATCAGCTAACATGGCTTTGCCATGCAGCTACTGGGAACGACTGAAAAAAGGGGAAACTACAGCCGTTACTTTTGCTGAGGACATGCAGCTCTAGTGTATGAATATATGATGATGGCATCCTCTCGGGTAAAATATTCCGGTAGTAAAATAGTCCCCCATTCGGATCTCCGGGCGGGGACTCCTCGGGCGGATGTCGTCATCAAGACAAACAAAACAGGCATTCTACGGTCGGAGCGTGGGTAAGTTAGAAAATTTGAAAAGAGAAATGGATAGGTTAAAGTTAGATATGGTAGGGATTAGTGAAGTTCGTTGGCAAGATGAACAGGTGGGTACAGGGTAATAAATATAAAATCAGTTGTAGGTAACGCAGGAGAAGGATGTTCAAATGTTTGTTAAGCTTAAGGGACTTAACTACGGGGTCATAGTCCCTAAACTTAAAAACTACTTATGAACTAGCTAATCCTAAGGACGGCACAAATATCCATGCCCGAGCAGTAGTGGCCGTGCAGACCGTGGCTGGAGCGCCTCAGTCCCCTCGGCCACCGCGACCGGCGCAGGAGTAGGTCTGATAACGAAGAAGAGAAAAGGAATGCGGGTAAGTTACTATGAACAGCATAGTGGACGCATTATCGTAGCAAAGATAGACACAAAACCAACACCAACCACAGTAGAAGTTTATATGCTAACTAGCACGGCCGATGATGAGGGTATCTAAGAAATGTTGGAGGAGATAAAAGAAATCATTCAAAAAGTTAAGTGAGATGAAAACTTGATTGTTATGGGGGACTGGAACTCGGTAGTAGGAAAGGGAAGAGAAGGAAATTTAGTAGGTGAATATAGACTTGGAAAAAGGAATGAAAGACGGGATCGCTTAGTAGAATTTTGCGCAGAGCACAAGTTAATGATCACCAACACTTGGTTTAATCACCATTAAAGAAGGCTATATACGTGTAAGAGACCAGGAGACACTGGAAGGTACCAGGTTGACTTTATAATGGTAAGGAATAGATTTAGAAACCAGGTTTTAAACTGTAAGACATATCCAGGGGCAGATATAGACTCTGACAATAACTTATTGGTTATGAACAAGTTAAAACTTAAGAGACTGCAGAAAGGTAGAAAAGTTAGGCGATGAAACCTGGACAAATTGAAGGAACCAGAGGTGGTTGAGAGTTTTAGAGGGAGCATTAGGCAAGGACTGACCGAAACGGGGGAAAGTAGAAGAAGAATGGGTAACTCTGCGAGATAGGGTAGTGAAGGTCGCAGACGATCATATAGGCAGAAGAACAAGGCCTAATAGAAATCCATGGATAACACAGGGTATACTGAACTTAATTGATGAGAGGAGAAAATATAAAAATTCAGCAAGTGAAGCAGGAAAAAGGGAGTACAAACGTATGAAAAATGAGATTGACAGGAAGTGCAGACTGGCTAAGCAGGAGTGGTTAGAGGACAAATGCAGAACCGTAGAAGAATGTATAACTAGGGGAAGGATAGATACCGCCTACAGGAAAACAAAAGACATATTTGGAGACAAGAAAGCAGCTGTATGAATATCAGGAACTCAGACGGAAAACCAGTACTAAGCAAAGAGGGGAAAGCTGAACTGTGAAATGAATATATAGAGGCCCTATAAAGATTGGTTTAAACACCATAATGCTTTACTAAACATGGTCCTGTTTGGAGGTGGTATGCCGTTGCCTTCCTCCGACCTTCGAACTGACTTACCCAGCCAGTTATAGGGGGACCTACAGTTTAACGTGGGTTCCGAACCACGGTGCTACTCGGTATTTTTCACATGAGTAATACTGCCAGAGGTGAAAGAAGTGTAAAGTGAAAGATAAAAATCCTAGGACCTGGCGGGGATCGAACCCGCGACCTTTAGATTTTTAGTCTGGCACCTGAGCCTGTGCAACCGAGGCGCACTGAAAGTCGCATGAGTGTACACTGCGCTGCCGAGGTAAACACCACTCTACCTCTGTGCAACCGCGGCACACAAGAGAGATATACAAAGGAAATAAACTTGAAGGCAGTATTCTAGAAATGGAAGACGAGGTGGAGGAAGATGCGATAGGAGATATACTGCGAGAAGAATTTGACAGAGCGCTGGACCTGAGTCCAAACAAGGCCCCTGATGATAGTAGATGATATTCCGTCTGAATTGCTGATTTCGTTAGGAGAGCCAGTTATGAAAAAATTGTTCCATCTGGTATGCAAGAAGTATGAGACAGGGGAAATACTCTCCGACGTCAAGAAGAATATTGTAATACCAATTCCAAAGGAAGCAAGTACAGTCAAATGTGAAAATTACAGAGCTATCAGTTTAATAAGTCATGGTAGCAAAAAACTAACACGAATTATTTACAGACGAACGGAAAAAACTTGTGCAGTTCGACCTCGGGGAAGATCAGTTTGGATTTAGGAGAAATGTAGGAACACGGGAGGTAATACTCAAATTACGACTTATCTTAGAAGACAGGCTAAGGAAAGGGAAACCTATGTTTTTAGCGTTTGTGGATTTGGAGAAAGCTTCTGACAATATCGACTGGAATACACTCTTTCAAATTCTGAGGGTAGAAGGGGTAAAATATAGGGAGCAACCTATACAAAAACCAGACAGCAGTTATTAGAGTCGAAGGACAAGTAAGGGACGCAGAGGTTGGGAAGGGAGTAAGATAGGGTTGAAGCCTTTTCCCAATGTTGTTCAATCTGTACATTGATCAAGTATAAAGGAATGCAAGGAGAAATCTGGAGAGTTATTTAAAGTTCAGGGAGACGAAATAAAAGCTTTGCGATTTGCTGATGTCAGAGCAATTTTGTCAGAGACTGCAAAAGAAGTGGAAGAGCAACTGAATGGAATGGACAATGTCTTGAAAGGAAGATATAAGATGAACATTAATAAGAGTAAAACGAGGGTAATGGGATATAATGTTAGAAAAATCAGGCGATGCTGAAGGAATGAGACAATAAAAGTAGTAGATGAGGTTGGTTATTTGGGTAGCAAAATAACTTCCGATGGCCGAATTGGAGAAGATAAAAGCGTTTCTGAAGAAGCGAAATTTGTTGATACCCAATATTAGTTTAAATGTTATGAAGCCCTTTTTGAAAGCATTTGTCTGGAGTGTAGCATTGTATGACAGTGAAACGTGGACGATAAGGAGTTCAGACAAAAAGATGATAGAAGTTTTTGAAATGTGGTGGTATAGACCAATGATGAAAATTAGATGGATAGATCACGTAACTAATGTGGAGGTGCTTAACTGAATTGGAGAGGAAAGGAGCTTATGGCATATATTGACAAGAGGAGCTTTAGATTGGTGGGAGACATTCTGAGACATCAAGGAATCGTCAACTTAGCATTAGAAGGAAGTGTGTGGGTTAAAAATCGCAGAGGTAGACCGAGGGACGAATACAGTAAGCGGATTCAGAAGGATGTAGGTTTGCGAACTTATTCTCAGATGAAGAGACTTGCACAGGACAGGGTAGCATCAAACCAGTCTGCGGACTGAAGACCACTACAACAACAAACTTAGACGGGCTATGACGTACATTTAAACGACAAGAACTACTTTACCACACAGTACGACCAATGTTTTGGGCACAAACAAATGCCGGAATGCGCATTTTGTTGGCTTGTTGTTTTCAGTGTTGCGGCATCTCAAGAAATTCTAATCTCCTTGGCTAGTACCAATGTGTGGACGCGGTATTATAACCATGTCGTCGGCGGGGGTGTCATACTTTTCTCTTCTTCCAAAAAGCGTGTACTGGTACCTTCTGACCTGCGCTTCAGATCCTTGCCATGAGATCAGCAACAGCTGCTGATTTCCATGTCGTAAAAGTGCACGATAGGTGCAACGCAAATGTTGTTCTGCTTCCGAAAGTCTTCTGAGTGTATCCTGAAATATTAATCGTGTTTGTGATAAGCACATCAGACAGGGCCAATGAGAACTTCTAGCCTGCACTAAGCTCATGATTTCTTTTCTCTCAAGCTGACCCAAGCGTTCCACAGATAAAGGGCGTCACATACAACTTGGGCTCTGCTGACATATCATTTACAGTTAACGATACTGAAACGACGTGTTTCGACAGCTTTCAGGCAAGCTGTCGGAACATCATTACTCCTCCAGATGTTTAGTCTAGAAAGCTTCCTGTTATTGTCAAGGGCGAGCTGTTTGAGTGAGTGAATGTTGATTCGATGACTCTTTGTGTCACGAATTTTTGATGTTTCAAAGCTGACTCACCTCGACAGTAGGCGAAAGGTCTGCAGCACATATTTCGTAACAAAGACCATGAACATGGGGCAACATTTAGACTGAAGCAATACACACTATGAAAAAGTAAACATGAAAAACGAAAAGGCATTTTCTACCAAGGAGTAAAACTGTACAATAAATTATCAAAGACATTATAAAAATTCCTCAAACTAGCTTATTTAAAAATAGTTTAAAACTACCTGCTAAGAAATACATTCTATATATTGAAGGATCGTTTAGATAACACTGAGTAGAGGTTCGTTATGATGATAACAAAATACTTATCATTCAACATAACACTTTTACAGTGTATAATTTTCCTTCTGTTTTCTTTTCTAGGAACAGCGAATGAAAAGCTGAGCTGAAGTACATAAAATGGTCCTGACGGATCATGATGGTGTATGTATTATGATGAACAATGTCTTTATACAGACAGTTTCAGGAGGAATAGTAAATTAAAAAAATAATAAAATAAGATAAACGCATATTGCCAACCAGCAGCTGTTTATTGTATTTTCAACTTTACCGGTTTCGGTTATTAACCATCATAAAAAAGTAAATTTACACAGACTGATTACGTTGCTACATTTTCTGTCACCACATCTATGTCAAACAATAAAAGATTCGTAAAATGTCATTTGACATTAGGGGTGGATGATTTTTTTTTAATTTATGCTTCCCAATGAAGAGACACAGTTACAGGCCTCTTGATGAGGCATTTGGTATCATTTAAAAGAAACTGAGGAAACTTGAACCATAACCTTACCTTCACACTATTATAAGATTCTGAGCCACCATAGTGCCTTTATGGTTTTGAGCAAGGAGTGGGAAGTGGGCGTCTGCAAATTAATGAAAAAGATAATACCATTCAAAATGTCTGAAGCTAGATAAAAAACTACACTATTATCTACAAAGTAAAAACAACACACTTTTCATATCCAATCATGGTGAAGGTAACGAACATAGGAGTATCTAGCTTTAACGATATCGGTCGATCAATTGTAACAAAACCTAGAAACCATGTGAGCTGCAAATACACTAAAAAAAGTTCAAATGTTTGTAAATCTATCGGACCAAACTGCGTGGTCACCAGTCCGCAGCTTACAAACTACTTAAACCTAGGTAAACTAACCTAAGGACAACACACACACCCATGCCCCAGGGGGGGACTCGAACCTCCACGGCGAGCAACCGCGCGGTCCGCAGAGAGACGCTTTAGACCGCTCGGCTACTCCACCGCGGCTGCAAATACACTACTGAGATTTTTTAATGAGATATAATTAGAGGAACTAGAGAGTTGGAATGACCATGAAAATGAAAATCATTGATTAAAATACCTTGTACATTTACTGTTTATTCAGCAGGTTGAAACAAACTGGAATATTATTGATTTAAAGTATTTAATACGTAGATTTTTTTTATATATACAAGGTGTCTACAAAGCCTGGGTACACTGAAAATTTAATAAATATAAATAAATAAATAACAATTTACTTAATTGTAATAAAGGTTTTTTTTTTTTTTTTTTTTTTTTTTTTTTTTTTTTTTTCAGATTGAATGATAGCTCTGTCTAAAATGGACGAGTGTAGCTGTACTCTTAAGTGAACTTAGATGATCATTTAGAGAGTCAAATTGATGCCTCAAACTCCTGCTCACACCATTCATCCACCACCATGATACGATATTTTCTACACATAAGCAGCATTGTTCCGAGTTCCTCGCTGTCTCCAGATCAAGGAACGACCACTGATCGACTGATCATATAATCATGACTCATCAGTGAAGAGAACCCGGGGAAATTCGTTACGACTCCAGTCCTGATTTCCTCCGCTCAGTTTCTGAGGGTTACGCGGTCTCATGATTTTAATTTGGACACACACACCATAGGCCTCCGTGCATAGAGGCCACATTCCCGAACTCTATTTCGGAGTGTTATGTTGAAATGACGTGTCCTATTGGTTGCAGCTGTGTTGCAGCTGATACCCAAACCTTCTGATATCAGACACTCAGATCGGTAACAAACGTTGTATATCGATAAAGTATCAGCCGAAACGTCTATATAATTCGTGCTAAGTGCTGCCGTCCAGGAGGACGTGCGTAAACTATAATAATAAGTATTCATCATTTTCTTGATTTGCAACTCTTATTTTTCCTTGTTTGCAGTAAAAATTACTGGGTATGAGGTCCGCCTGACATGCAAAACACTGTTTTATTATGCACCCAAACTAGTTTCAGCACCTCTGTGCCATCATCAGTGGGCTTCCAATTTATTTCATGCTCTGAAAACAAATTACATTTATTTTACTATTGTGCTAGTTGTAAAATTAGGCCTAAAAAGTCGTCAGTCTTATTTTGGTTTTTACCTTATTTTACATTTTGTGGTCATGTGGGCCCCTTTTTACATATTTATGAAGTGGTAGCGTTGTCATCTGCAACCAAAATTATCTCTTTTAACAATTTGTGAGGTTTTTAAACAGCTACTTATGGTGCGAAAACGTAATTTTGGTATGTGGGGATATTTCTATCGTCTGTTTACTATCTATTACGTACGGTTTCTTTAGGCATACACTTATTCTTCCACACCGTTTTACATAGCACACATGTAATACACATATTTTGCGGACTTTTTTTTATATCAGAACCACTTTCCACTTTAAAAATTCGTCTGTGTTTACTTTGTTAAACTGAACATGTGTCAGTTGACTTTCAGCTGTTCTCCAGTGGAATGGCTGTAGATTTGAATAATGTTTGTTCTCTCTCTCTCTCTCTCTCTCTCTCTCTCTCTCTCTCTCTCTCTCTCTCTCTCTCTGTGTGTGTGTGTGTGTGTGTGTGTGTGTGTGTGTGTGTGTGTGTGTGTGTGTTTTAGCTGCCTCTGTCATACTTTCTGTACAATTCATTTAAAGGGTGAAATAATGTATTTTTGCGTAGAGTTGTGTATTCGTTCATGACTGATTTTCCTTCTGCTATTGCTTTTTGTATGTGGTAATTTTCTTCTATTGTGAGTTTGTGGTATAGGTTGTGGCTTGATTTTAATATCTTTAGGTCTGTTTATATTTTGTATAATAATAACACTATTTTGTATAATAATAAGAAACACCTAACCTACGGAGTAGAGGAAAAGCATAACTGTGAGAACTTATCACGTTGTGCTACCGTGGGTTAGTTGGTAGAGCCTTAGTTCATCGAACAGAGGGTCGTGGGGTCTATAACCTTCCATGGCTTCACTTCGTAAAACAGCGCTGTCAGCTGCAGCAGTAGCAGTAGCATGAGGACTGGACAGCAACGTCAGCCCCACTTGATGGTGTGGGGAAACACACGGCGCTCTAGCCACAACACGCACATCCGCTGAACGGCGGTGATGTCATTTATTATCATTACTATTATTATTATTACTTTAATACTTCCACACGTATGGTACAATTGTTTCATTCTTCTACGAATATACTCTAGAGCGGAGGTCGGCAAGTAATCTTGGATGCGGTCCGGATACTTTTGGAAATTTTTATCGAGGGCCAGAAGTAAAACCACATAATCCTTATCAATTTTTTATTTTAATTTTCAGTCTCAAACTAATATGAAACACAAAAAATGAGAAATAAAAATGTATAATAATCCAGTAAAACGTATATTATTTGCTATTTATTTTAATTTCCCCTCGGAAAAAGTATTAAATAAAATGTGTAGTCAAACTTCTACTCAAAAATCCAGTAATACTCGTCCATTAAACATACTATTTTTTGCTTAATTTTCATTAAAATTGTGAAATACATCTACATCTACATGGGATACTCTGCAAATCACATTTAAGTGCTTGGCAGAGGGTTCATCGAACCACCACTATTTATCTCCCATTCCATTCTCGAATAGCGCGCGGGAAGAAAGAACACCTGAATCTCTCTGTTCGAGCTCTGATTTCTCGTATTTTATTCTGATTTCTACCTATGTAAGTAGGAGTCAACAATATATTTTCGCATTCGGACAAGAATGTTGGCGATCGGAGTTTCGTAAGTAGCCCACGCCGCAGTGATAAGCGCCGTTGTTGTAATGATTCCCATCCCAGATCCTGTATCCTTTACGTAGCGCTGTCTCCTCTGTATCGTGACAATACGAAACGAGCTGCCCTTCTTTGGACTCTTTCGATGTACTCCGGCAAACCCACCTGATAAGGATCCCACACTGGGCTACAATACTCCAAAAATGGACGGGCAAGCGTATTTTATGCAGTTTCTTTTGTAGTTCTGTTGCATATTTTAAGGGTTCTGCCAATAAAACGCAGTCTCTGATTCGCCTTTCCCACGATATTATCTACGCGTTCTTTCCAATTTAAGTCTGAAGTAATAGAAATTCCTAGGTATTTTGTGGAGTTTACGGCCTTCAATTTTGATTGATTTATCTTGTAAACAAAGTTTAACGGATTTCATTTCGTTCTCATGTGGACGACTTCACACTTCTCATTATTTAGAGTCAATTGCCAATTTTTTACAGCATACTGATATCTTATTCAGATCGTTCTGCAGTTGGTTTTGATCTTCAGATGATTTTACTAGACGGTAAATGACGGCGTCATCTGCAAACAACCTAAGAGAGCTACTTAGATTTTCCCCTAAATCGTTTATGTAAATAAGAAACAGCAGAGGACCAATAACACTACCCTGTGGAACGCCCGATATCACCTCTGTTTTAGTCGATGCCTTACCATCGATTACTACGAACTGTGTCCTCTCTGACAAGAAATCACCTATCCAATCGCAAATTTGGGGTGATATACCATAACCACGCAATTTGATTAAAAGGTGAGGTACGGTGTCAAAAGCTTTCTGGAAATCAAGAAATACGGAATCGATTTGCGAACCCTTGTCAATAGCACCCATCACTTCGTGTGAATAAAGAGCTAGTTGTGTTTCGCATGAACGATATTTTCTAAATCCGTGTTGACCTTGGGTCAATAGATCGTTCTGTTCGAGATAATTCATAATATTTGAATACAGGATATGTTGCAAAACCCTGCTGCAAATTGACGACCATGAACTATTCGTATTTGTTAAAAAATCAATGCAAGAAATTACATTTGCGGTCTTCAGACAGTTTCTTAAAGTTAGGTTGACATGCGGTGCAGCTCATGCGAATAGTGTCTCCAAAAAAATAGTAGCCAGGTAGATAGCCAATGTTTTGCAATTTTCATATTTAACCCATTATTTTTGGTTAGAGAAGACCGCAGCTGTTATCCTTAATAACACTGTAGTAAATAAACACTGCAAACAGCCTCAAGATCTTGTGGCTAGTTGCAGTGTTTCTTTACTACAGTATAATTATCATACTTTCCGGGACATGTTCACTCCACAATTAGTCACTGGATTCATTTTTAAATGTTTACAAGAAAATGTCGTCCTGTAAGTCTATTATCTCCATTTGGAGTGAAGGCTGTTAAAAGTGGAACAACTTCGCAGCCACATCCGTCCGTTCTGTTGCTGGAGAAACCACAAAATCTGTTTTTTAAAAGCACAAAAGTGATATTTAAATGGGTATGTCTCGAACAGTTAGAGGTTTCAGAGACTGTCGTAGTGTGAAGTCTATTTATGGAATTTCCTTGTTCGTTGGATGTTCTCGTGCTGCATTCAGGGCTTTTATGCGGATTACCGGCCAGCTTGCTTCCTTTTGCCGCTGCTTGTCAGAGTACTGTACAGCGTCGTACATCATGGCAACTATATATTTACTCTTCCTACAATAATCGTTAACGATTCTAATTATTCAGCAGACAGCTGTCAATTCAACAAAAATTATAAGGATGGCTCTATTACGAATTGCTATCCACAGGAAAAAGGGTATATATATATGTATATATATATATATATATATATATATATATATATATATATATATTATATATATAATGTTGTTATGGTCTTCAATCCGGAGACTGGTTTGATGAAGCTCTCCACCCTACTCTATCCTCAGCAAGCCTTTTCATCTCATCATAAGAACGGCAACCCACATCCACTTGAATCTGCTTACTATACGCGTCTCTTGGTCTCCCTATGCGATTTTTACCCCACACACTTCCCTCCAATGCTAAATTTACGATTCCTGGATGTCTAAGAATGTGTCCTACCAAGCGATCCCTTCTTTTAGTCAGGGTATGCCAAAAATTCCTTTTCTCACCCATTCTGTTCAGTACCTCTTCATTAGTTATGCGATCTACCCACCTAATCTTCAGCATTCTTCTGTAGCACCACATTTCAAAAGCCTCTATTCTCTTCCTGTCCGCACTGCTTATCGTCCATGTTTCACTCCCGTACAAGGCAACACTCCACACAAATGCCTTCAAAAAAGACTTCCTTACACTTAAATTAATACTCGATGTTAGCAAATTTCTCTTTATCAAAAATGCTTTTCTTCCCATTGCCATTCTGCATTTTATATCCTTTGACTGCGACCATCGCATGTTATTTTACTACCCAAGTAACAAAACTCATCTACCACCTTCATTGTTTCGTTTCACTAAGTGTGTTTGCCTCTGTAACTTATAAAGTAATAGGTGACAGGAAATTTTAATGTGGTAGGGCAACACAAGAAATGTTACACTTTCTGCGGAGCTATTATGAACATCGTTTACTGTATCATTTTCGAAAGAGTTACAGCACAGAGATATAAATTTTTAAATGGAACAATAGTTTTTTCTATCATGCATTGGATTCGTTGAAACCAGCTGCGTCCAAATCAATTTAAACTACATTCCTTTCACTGTTAGTTCGGGAGCTACAACCCTTCAAAGTTTAGGGGGCGGAGGCTACGACAGCTTAGCTGACTGGCTGGTGGTCATGAGACAGTGGGCCGTGCCCCAGGGGATAGCCATTCGGCCAGTTAGCTACGCTATCGCAGCATCCGCCCCCGGAACTTTGAACGGTTGTAGCTCCCAAACTAACAGTGATAGGAATGTAGTTTAAATTGGTTTGGACGCAACTGGATTAAACGAATCCAATACACGATAGAAAAAAACTATTGTTCCATTTAAAAAATTATATCTTTGTGGTGTAACTCTTTGGAAAATGATACAATAAACTATGTTCATAGCTCCGCAGAAAGTGTAACATTTCTTGTGTTGACGTTGAACTACCGCATTAAACTTTCCCGTCCCCTGTTATTTTATTAGTTATAGAGGCAAACACACTTAGTGAAACACCATATATATATATAATCTGGGTATGTAACTTTCAAAATATTTTTGGCAGTCCAGTTTTTGCCCTCCCACGGCCCAGACCTGGACCGCGGTCCGCCAGTTGCCGACCGCTGCTTTAGAGGTTTGCTACTTTCAAATAAAACGAAGCAGAAGCAAACTGCCGATTACACAGTGCTATGAAATCCGAACAGTCCTATTACTTTTACAATTCAGGAACATGTTGTCCCATCTAACACTCGGTGTACGTCTGTCGGCGTAGGACAGTTTGCAACGCCATACAGGGGAAAAAAAATTCACGCCATCAGGGTTTGAACCGAGGGCCCTCGTAACGACAAAACTTTGCTCTATTAAGGCTAGTTTACACGACGACATTAGGTGTCATGGTGCGCGGCAGGCGTACGCGCAACTCGTTGGCGAAACTAAACAGTTTCGGCACCTTCCAACTTTGGCGAAACTGATTGCGCGTGTTTTTAGGTTAGGTTATAACCAATACAGAAATAATTCGGTTTTTGAGCATGTATACGATGCATTGGTGTTTGTGCGATTTCAGCGATGAAAATGTTAGGAATAAGCAGCGGCATGTTGGTGCTCTTCAAGAAATTATTCGTGAATTAAATATTGATGGGGTGACGGTTAGTGAACTGCAGACTAAAATACATTCAATTCCAAATACCTATACAAACGAACTATGGCAATTGTGGATTTGGGAACACGGTATAGGTAATGTAGCGACGAATATCTACACGACAAGAAACGTAATGCAATGAAATTAATTTCAGTTCCGGTAACAATGCTTCACGCTTAACACTGTCTTGTTTCTTTATTGCATTACTAATTCTGTTTAAAACGAACGTGAACTGCTCTGGTGACATTCTAAGTTGATTAAAATAACTTCTAGGGTCTTCAACCACAATCTCTTGCAGCAAGATCGCTGAACAACCGAGCTGACGTCTTATTTTAATCCCACACGAACCCCAAACACGTTCCTTATTCTCTTTATGTTTAGTCTTATGCAGAGACTTCTCACAGAGAAGCAATAGCTCCGCCACAACTGTTACAGCTACCAAAACTTTCATTCTACGGCGACAACAACACTCACAAAACGACGAAACTGAAGTGTTATAGTATTGGCGCCTTGTCTACAGACATACACGAAACCAGTTGCACGCAATTGATTTCATGCAACGAGTGTTGCAACCTAGTGTCGTCGTGTAGACTAGCCTTTAACTACCCCATGGGAGTTCAGCGCGTCAGACCCCCACAGATACGCTTTTCCTGTGCTCCGTAGGACAGGTGTTACATATTATTTCCCGTTTACGCACGTTCTTCTGGACGGCAGCACATAGCACGAATTATATAGAAGTTTCGCTTGATACTCTATCGATATACAATGTTTGGTCAGAGTCTAACATAAAGAGTCACGAAACTCCCGTTAGTTTTCTGCAACCTGGCGACTGCAGCGCTGCCAAACGGCCGGGTCGTAACAACATACCGAGAGGCGAGAAACCATTGTGGATTAGATATGGAGTCAAACGACACGTTTAAAATGCGACTGCATTTCGGAACTTACTGCGGCGCGATAAATTGTAGTCAGGGGAAAACTAAGAAAATGTACATTTTCTCAAATATGAAAAGCTCTTACAATGTAGGATAAAATAAAGTTTGTTAAATTTTAAGGGTGTATGGTATCAGTATCAGAGAGAGAAGTAACTAACCCAGTATTTTTCTTCAGAGTTATTTTTGATAGTCTATTGATGGGTTTGTGGAAATCAAGACAAATTTTTGCACAGTAGTCTACTATTGGTGATGCAGCAATGATAGTCGAAAGTTAACAGGGATTTGTTTGTACAAAATGGAAAATAAAACGTAACTAACTGTAGTTTAACATGTACAGACAAACTGAGATTTTAGCAAGAAAAGATTCTTAAAGATTTACGGTACCTTTACATTCCTGGGCAGTAGGTACGATGAAAACATGACAGGAACGGCACATGCAAGCCATCTGAGCAAGAATAAAGAGAAAAGGGCTTTTATAAGACGTAACACTTAGTCTCTAAGAATGTAAAAATCATGTCTAGTACCAGTATCAAATGTGTTAAGATGTTCAAAATCTGTAGAAAAAATAGATGTGGAACGTGTAACTACGTACCAGTATATTATATGACTATAAATCAGTTGCTTTTGAACTTAAACATACTAGGTTACAATTCGCTTCTCGTCTTAAATCGTTTTTGGATGTTATGATAACGACCGTGCTAGTGTGAGCCGTATGTATTACAATGCATTGGCATGTTATTATTACAAACTGACATAAACAGGACATGGGATTTTCGTTTAATAATGTTTTCGTATTTGTGTCACGAAATACAGTTCCACGTTTAATGCCTAGGAAATATATAAACAACAGCAATAATAAACAATAAATTCTTCGTTTCGGTAGTGCCATTTTCTGCTACTGAGCTTGCTACCCAGCCGCTTGGAGCGCTAGTATCGCTTCAGCTGTCTAATGGTTGCATTTTTTTTCCCTACTGAGTTTCGCGACTGTCTGTTTTAGACTGTGGTTTGGTACCGATTGTCTGCCATCTGAAGGTTTGGGTGCGAGTTGCTTCCAGCCTCCTGTCTCGCCTGGCTGTTAACCGGACCTCCTTTGCAGTCGCGGTCGCCAGCACACTGCTGTTGGTACACAGGGTACAGTTCACCTGTGCGGGTACGCCTCGCAGTTGTGTCAGGATGTGTTTGCTGGCCTCTGCCAGGACATTAGCGCGTCCTCGGTGACCTCGGCCTGCGACATCATCGGACGTTGGCCTGCCAGCAACCGCTCGTTAGACACGTTAGAAGGTCGTCCTTGACGATTCGCAGAAATGACGGTTGCCGTAATGACCTAACATTGTTGCGAAGCACATTCTTCTGGAACTCGCTATCCCAAATTAATTGTAATTATCGACATGAAGCAGCTAGTTAAAACGTCTAATGCGAAATGCAATCAAAGGTACACATAACATTTAAATAAGTGGAAGGTATCATTCAATCGGCATATTACACGAGTTGTATATACTAGGCTACCTAAATTGTTATTTGTAAAATTTATGTTACTGCTAAGATCGCATGTTCAGACCTTCACTTCTAAAAATTTTATGTAAATCGGTCAAGTACTTTTCGAGATTTCTGATTTGCCAATCTGATCCTTCACTGAAGTGTCCCGTCAACATTGTAGCAAATCGGTCAAGAAACCTGCAACATTTTCACTAATAACATTAAAAAAAAATCGTGTACTAATATGCGCATGGAAATTTTCTAAAACCTCCAGGAAAACATACGTACCGTATATGACGAAACGTTAAAAATTTAGATTTTTTTCGAATCCCGTCAGGTAATGTACCCTTTGCTATAGACCAAACGCAATTTTATGTAGACTTTGACCTTCCTCTCAGTTAAAAGATCAAGAGAGCAAAAATTCATTATGGTTGGAGTAAAACTATGGATTTTGTCAAAGTCCGAACGGTAAAGTACCCTCCGCCATGCACGGAGGACAATTTCTTTTCCTTTCTTTTTTTTTTTTCTTCAAGGTCAAGTGTGCAGAATTTCAGCGAGATCGCAATAAAAGTATAGATCTGAATGCAATAGAAACACACGGACCCATTGAAAAACGCACTTTAATTATTCTCAAATTATCCGGGATATTTCCCAAACATTTTATTCATATAAAGCCTGTCCTGAGAAGTACGAACAAATAAATAAATAAATCAGCCACATCTGTCTGGTATTTGTGGATCATTTAACTTATGTGATTCCTTAATTTCTCCCGGCGTATGAAATATTCAAAAAGCTTACAGCTATGGAGATTTCTGTACGTGGCTGCATTCCCGAAAGCTTTTTGAACATTTAACCCATGTTTTCTCATTTTATCAGATGGACCCTCTAGAATGTATAGTATTCCATTTGCTTTTAAGGACAGTCCACAAACAAAAAGTACTTCTTAACCCGATCTCAGTAATCAAACCACAATACACAGTCAACACCTAGCTCTTCCAGCAACAATGTGCCGCTCAAAAAAAAAAAAAAAAAAAAAAAAAAAAAAAAAAAAAAATGTTCAAATGTTTGTTAAGCTTAAGGGACTTAACTACGGGGTCATCAGTCCCTAAACTTACAAACTACTTATGAACTACTTACTACTAAGGACGGCACAAATATCCATGCCCGAGGGGGGATTCGAACCCCCGACCGTAGTGGCCGTGCAGACCGTGACTGAAGCGCCTCAGTCCCCTCGGCCACCGCGGCCGGCCAATGTGCCGCTTTTAGGTTAAAAGTAACGGCGAGAAAGTTATCGAAGTTTCGTTTTCTGTATGGTGCGATTTCTGTAAGCTCTCATATGTTGGTACTTCCGTATAAGATTTTTTTTAAACAAACGTGAATAGTCTACAAGATAACCGTTATGTGAATCTGTCATGTTATTAGCGATAAGGGTTATGAGATGTTCGTCTTCAGAAAATAGGACATTTCTGTATTCATACAAAATTGGCAAAAGCTCTTAAAAAAAAAAAAACACCTTTTTTCTCCCTTTCTTTCTCTCGTATTGACAACTCAAGTACTGGTCGCTGTACTATAAGAATTTTATGTGTACAGCATCTAATGCATCTTACTCTATTTGTTCATCTTCTTACAAATTAAGAAGCATTAAATATTGAGAACCAAGGAACGAATTACATGACTATATAGTTTGAAGCCCTAATATTTCATCACTTCACCACTAGTAATTTTCGTATTAAGTGCTAAACATTTGTCCATGCTTAGTTGATACCTTGCTGACCAATCCTGCTTTTACCTGGTTTTTCTTTACGATACATCATTTATGGAAGCCATAGTAATGTTGACTGTAAAATAGTCACAAATAAAATGACTGTAAAAATTACTTAACCGTACATTGATATAGATATGCGCTCATTTAGGATCAGACAAACGTGACTATATATATGATTAGCATCTAGATTCTAGCGAGAATGGTATATGTAACACCTAGGGAAAAAAAGCAATGAATGAAATGAACTTTTTATTTGCCGTACAGAGCCTCACAAATAATTATTAGAAACTACTCAATTTTTAGGACAAAAGCTTTAAATTTATATTAAAACACTGTTTTTGTAGTTACGTCTCTATGGTCCTAAACAGTCTAATGGTGAAACGAAAATAGTGATTGTGGCGTCTGACCTCATTTGTATGAAGTTTTGACCAAAGTTTTATGTATAACGAATATTGCACTAGCTTTTGATCTTAAACGTAAGTGTGCCAGGCAGAAATGCCGAGCCCCAGCACGACATAGATTGAGCGTCTTATTTTTAGGTGTCATACAACAGTCCGACCACAGAAAGCGTATTATGATAAAGGGAGAGTTTCAAATTATACTAGGTGTACTGCACTGTATGATTTGCAAGTGAAACATTTCATATCAATTTATTTAATCATACAACATTACAATAATCTGTGTCAAATTTTAATACACACAACAAAACCATGATTAAACTGGTCACCTTCATGTGTATCATTATTCCCTGAAATACTCGGATATTTCCAGAATGAAACTTTCACTCTGCAGCGGAGTGTGCGCTGATATGGTAGTGCGCTTGCCCGCGAAAGGCAAAGGTCCCAGATTCGAGTCCTGGTTCCGGCACACAATTTTAATACTCCGATATTTATTTGATTCATTTCTGTCTTTGGTCCACTGACTGTTTACTAGTGAAAAAATCCTTTACAAACTGGCATTGTGACTGGGTATAGCAAAGAAAAATTCTACCATTTGATGCAGCTCTGACAAACAAGCAAAATTCTTTACTCTTGAAATATTTACACCAAGTTTCATTTGACAACTGATCTCCCCCATTAACATCACCCTGGTTCGTCAAAAACTTCTGAAAATCGCAAAACTGGTCAAAGCACTATAGGTCATCAATTTTAGTATTAAACTTATTATTTAGATACAGAATTGTTTGTTCCACATCTTTCCAATTTGGTACATTCTTCAAACCCATCCACCTAAACACTAAACACTCTTATTACTGAACCTGTCATTTCTTAAAGATATGGAACTGTTCCGTCATACATATGTGCTATTTCTCCTTCTAGCATATTGAATTTAGAATCACAACCTTCATTCCCCTTTTTTCAAAATTAATTGTAAACATTTGAAACTCTGTAGTTGTCTTTCTTGAAGAACATTCAACACACTCTCAAGAATAAGTATAATTTCTATAATTGTTCTCTTTACTAGAGCTAAAATATTTTGGTGAAACAATGACATAAGAGAATGAACAAACCAAAATCTTCCTTTACTAAATTTATCCTGGGAAAACACTTTAATCGAAATTAAAATTTCATCCTGAGAAATGGAATATGATTTCAATTATTCTCGTAACGCAAGGGAAAAGAGACAGCCACCTAGTCTTAGAATGACCCAGTAGTTGCCTATATTGTGTGTCTACAAATTCACAAAAAAACTTAAGACTTTCAGTGCATACTGTGTAAACAGAAAAATAATTATTTTTAAAATTGTGGACTCAACATCTAAAGTTTGTCCTGAACCAATACTATGTTGAATGCAATGTAAAACATGAGTAGGGCAGCCTTCTCCTGCAATCGTTTAAATTGTTTTTCAGGTGGGTTAATACGTTGTTTCTCGACCTCTTACCAATGCCACCGATTCCACCGAAATTTGTATTGGTATTGTCTCCAGAGAAAGAAACACGTTTGCTATCAATACATCTAATTCTAAAATTATCGCACTACCGCTGTAAGATGCAATCGTTTCAGATATTTCATTTGGCATTCTTTTAAGTTGTATCACCTTTGCTTGAATTCCCCCAGAGTTAACGTCATACGTTATAGTACTGGATGAGAATTAGAAACAGTTTCGTAGAACTATGGTTACTGCCGTCTGTTGCAACACCAAAACATGAATAGACACTTTAATAGAATATGGTGACAATATAGAATTAATAATTGCTTCTGTTTTAGTGCAAGCACGTGACATTTCATTAGCTATATTTGAGTCTTTAAATGACACTCTGTTATTTTCCAGTACTGTCATTTGATATAGATATAGAACTTTGATATATATATATATATATATATATATATAGAACTTGATATAGAACTTTGATGATGATATAGAACTTTGATATAGAACAGATATAGATATAGAACTTTGATGATGTTTGACAGTTTGAAAAGATATGGCGCCTTGAGCTGCACGTACAAGATTACCACGTTCAGAATCCTTATCCTTTTCTGCAATAATAATAAAGTCTTCAACTTTGAAGGAAGATGCGGTAGTGCGAACCCTCGTTTTTGTATTTACCCATGTTTTGGCAAGCTTCTAGGTCGAACTTCCCAGCAAAATAATAATTATACACTGTATCATAAGTGGTTCAGGGCAAAAATGCTGAACGATTTTAAGCGAATTTCTACTCTCATAATAGGTGTTTACGCACAAACGGCTGCAAGATGATAAACCTTACCTTTGTTGGCAATTGAAACGAGAGTACTAGCTGAGCAGATAAGACATTCTGCCTCGGAGCTGTTTCTTCCCGCCCTGAAGTGAAGATATTGTTTTTGTAGTTCGTCACTAAACAAACATTTGCGTTTTGGCATGATTTCGACGAAACGTGAGCACTGCTTCCCTTCACAGCAACCAACAGGGAACTGAGAGTAAATTAGTTGTAAATAATCGTTCTAACGTGAAGTTCTAGAAGACGATGTATCTTGGATTGTTCCAAAAGTATATTTTTAATTGGCCGCCTCCCAGTTCGTATAGGAAATAGAAAATTTATTGAAATATCTGTTATACTTAAGAATTACGATATTTTGCCTAATAGATGTTTTTATAGTACACGTTCGCATTCTGGAACCATTTTCTGGTGCATCGTCAGTCTAATAGCATTTAGACTGTGGCAGGCTGCTGTCAACATTCGTAGGAACACATTATGCCTCTTGTTTTGTAGTTTGGAGTATATCTGAGGAAACAGAAAACACTTATTACACTTCATTACTATTTTGTCTAAAAATTACCGTTAAAATTACACAAAGAATGATAAACACAGTTAATCAGATATCTATTAGGCATAATACAAAGATACTGTCATATTCTCCAACTGAGAGAAATTTGGTGAACATAGTTAAAACCATTATTCAAAAACACTGTGAACATCCTTTTCTCATTTTCTCACATAGTTCACTTGTTTTGTTCTTGTAATTTTAAGTAGCAACATTTAGGCCTAAGTCAATATTATTATGTCAGTTATGCTCGCTATATAGTTAACTTGTATTATTTTTGTAATTATAACAGATACACAAATTCCACTACACACTAACGGTAATATAAAAAACCGTTCACCATCTGATGATGATATGCTAGGCATATCGAAACCGGTAATTGGAGAAATGTAATAAAAACATTTTACATAAAAGGCGACTGGTTGCTGTCATTCAGAACAATATCATATTATTCCCTGATCGGATGCCTAATTTGTCCATTACTTTTGTCCTCCTAATTTATTACACCATCATTGAAACAGATAACAACATCCATCACACCTATTTTGATTAATGTCCATTCAACAAACACTGTTTTCGGTAGTCGTTGCCACACGCAGCTGTTGAAACTCTCTTTGGGATTTTGTGTACGGCCTTGTAGACATTTGCTAAGTAAATTTTATCTGCAAAGTCTCTGTATATTGGCTTCATTGTTTCCGTTACTGTGGCAGGCATGGAATGTTGATGGTGATATTCCTTGCCTGAACCATCAGCATAGCCATTGGACGACATTTGTTCAAAGACCGTAAATAAAACATACATTTTTGGAAACGAGAGAAATTTATATTTCAGATGGTGGCAAATTTTTTGATATTTAGTCATTTTCACGTCGAAGTCCACTTATTCTCTAGAGCTAGTGACTGTGACAGTTCAGAGAGTTGTATTTTGCACTTTCAACTTGAAGTAGTTGGATAACGCAAAAATAAAACATTTTCCTATTTTCCTAAAATCAACAAGGAAGTCAACGCTTCCTTCAAAGAATCACATCTTTAAGGTCAGTATGCGCATACATCTACAGCGAGATCCATAGACCGTGTTTTAAAAATAGCTATTGGTAATGAGGAAGTTCCATTTAATGTTGTCCCAAAATAAATTATATTGCAATCGAACTTTTGCTACATCGTTTCATCGATCGAACAATTAACTGAGATCGTTTTCCCAGAAACAGACACAAATTACAAAAGGAATCAGCGGTTTTGCAACAAAAATAACACCCACGTCAATGCAATTAGCCACGCCATCCGTGAACAAATTGCGGGCGAGTCTCGTGCAAATCGATTAGCAGCATCGCGAATGCGGACGGTATTTTAAGCTAGCCAACTGAGATTTTCAATTCGTTGGCTCTTCCTCGTACCCTTCCGCACACATGCCATTCAAAATCGAGGCAGCAGTAATTATTTGGCGCAACACGACTCCACCTTGATTGTGCGGTGGAACCAGGCGCCGGTCTAAAACCTTAGGCCAAAATCATTGAGGAGGCTGTTGAGGCTGGCAACTCAAATGAGAAGATGTGCTCATTCCACGTGTTCGAACCACGACTATCAACATAGCATTTCATGTCACACGTCTACAGATCCTCCCTCCTCTAGCATTTTCAAAGACCTTGTAAAAATAACTAGACTCCCTAACGGCGCTGCTGTCGCGGGATAATTTGAGCCTTCGCCCAGCCGCCATGGTAGTGGCAAGCGTCAGATAAATACGAGTGTTGTTCGCAGGTAAATCATGTATTAAATAGCTACTGCGGTATATATATACAATTAATAGTCACGTCTGTACTGTTTGACTATTACAGTGTACATGAAGCACGATGGTGAAGATCTGCTCAGCCTTTAAATGCATAAATCAATTTAAGAAAGGAATAAAAAGAACGAATACTGTCTTCCCATTTACATTTCTCAGTAGTACAAGTAGCCCTACTACTTGCATTCAGAGATACTCTTGCTTAACACGTTGTTATTCAAGACAATATAGGACTGAATGAAATAAATAACAGGCTTTTACAATACTGGTAGCTCTTGAAATGGAGCTACTTTAGGCAGTACTGCTGGATAGGAAGTTCAAAAAGCTTTATTTTATTATTGTTTAAGATAACTATTGGGGTCACTAGATTAGTTGCCTCACAGCAGTTCGAATTTTCGTTTATGAAATTAATATTAGCAACTTTTAACACAGAATATAAAGGTAATCTCCTTTACATACAGATATAACAACTGAAAGGGGTTTGCAGAACTGTGTATATTTCCATATATGAATGACACATAACCACACTGGATGTACTTTGTGAAGTTGAACCCTATGACAATAGTTGTTGACTTTTCAGCAGTTCACGCTACTGTAAGGTATTTGGCTTACAGCATTAAAAATGCTAATATTTTTGCTGGGTACCCTAATGCTAATGTTGTATGCGTTATTTAAGAAAAAGTTATGGCATACTTCGTGTTCTTAAAAGAATTTGGTAGTGGCTGGTTGCTATATTCACAAGGTAAAGACGCTGCTTTTCAGTTATGAATCTGATGGCATATTTCATTTTCACAGTCCATTTTTAAAATTAGCTGTTTCAGGCAGCCCTGTTTTATTATTTTGATGCTATGAAATATCTAAATATTGGAGAATACAGCACTAAAGCAAAGACGAAAAGGGTGAGACTCCTCCGAAATTAATGTTTTTACAGAAGTTTCACAATCGTAGAATATACTGAGAAAGTGCCAAAAAAATCGAGTCTGAAGATAAATTCCGTTCATATGCTGCACATAGAACGCTAAAAAACTAAATTTTATAATGAAAATGTTATAGTTCGGTTTTGTTAGGAAGAGGAAACGCTGTTGGCCAATTTCTACACCGTATGTGTAATAAATTTACACACAACCGATAGTTGCTGTGTATTCAAGGAGTCTGAAGCTGTTTTGTAGTTATATATTTCAATTAGACATAGTTTTCGCGACTTAACTCAAATGAAAACTCTCTCTAATCAAAAGAGTCTTACGCACATTTAAAGTTGGCGCGGAAGTTTGCCACCACAATGGCCGCCGAGGTGCTCTTCAATTTGTCCGCTGTTCGCAGTCGGCCGCTTACCGAATTGTGGTGGCCTGAGCATTCTCGGTGACCGTCAACGAAGCAGGTGAGTCTGGAAAAATCAGTGGTTTTCACATGTTGCATGCTCACGGACGCGAGCGCAGATAGATTTATTTGCCGTTGAAGGACATTGTAATAAAAGGTCCAGAATCATTGCTCAAAGGTTAATATTTACCACTACATCAGTTTCAGCACTGCCATTTTCAAGCGCTGCTACGATGTTTTGACGTTCGTAATGAACATCTGGCATTATTGTTATAATAATTACCATGAATTATTCTGTATCTACATCCATACTCCGAAATTCACCTGACGGTGTGTGGCGGAGGGCTCATCCGAACTGGGCAACTTCTACCTATTGGTGATAAACGGAAGACTCGAACTGGGCAACTACCACCAAAGTGCCCCCTGAGTAGCAGGCAAGAACTGGGCAATTCGGCAACTCCTACTTGCTCCTGGCAGACCGACTGCACAATCTCGCAAAATGCTTCCAAATCTAAACTTATTAATTGAGCAATCTCTGTCCCTATTTGTAGAGTTCTTAATGAATAATGTCAATACCGTGCCAAGGAACAAATATATATATATATAAACAAATTATATACAAATACAAAGATTTTCTTAAAAATTTTACATATAAAAATATTTGCAGAAAACAAATGCATTTAGTTTGGCTCATATTCTGCTCATGGCTGCTTGGTATGAAACGCACTTTACAAAGTATAATTTGCAAATTTCACCATTCCTAAGTAATTCTAATTTCAGTTGCAGGAAAGCGTGCCTCTTCCTGGTTTTTGAGTCAGTTTGGGTGGTGATATTATTTTTACCTGAGTTGATTATATCAGTTTGTTCATGCTTCAGACATTTCACAAACTGAGAGATGTTTGGATGAGGAGGTTAACACGAAGCATTGAATCGGGAATGAAAGCATTCACAAGTGTTAGTCGTCCTCCACAAGGAAGCGCAATCTGCTGCCGAAACGTTTGGAGAAAAGACTGCATCTTCTTCATCAATGTAGTTTTCAGTTCGCGAATTTTGTGAAGTTGTCGTCTTGTGGTTGTGTGATGGCCAGATCAGCAAAAACTTCAGAAACATCAAGAGGATTTAAATAGATAAGCCCAAAGATGCAATGTGACTTTGCCTATTATTCGCTTCCACGACTAAACTGAAGTACAAAACGAAACACTATGTGATCCTACACAGATGGCAGCTAGCTGGTGTCATTCCCTGAACTGACGATGAATGCCTTGGGTCGGACCGTTCTGCTACTTGCGAGCGAAAGTTGCCCAATTCGAGTGTGGGATTAACTTTTCCGGAGTACCCTTGTAATGGCCACTAAATATTCCCCAGTTCGGGTCTGCCCGTGGTGGAGGGTACTTTGAGAACCGCTATCGGTTCTCCCTCCTATTCCAGTCTCGTAATGTTCGCGGAAAGAAAGATTCTCGGTATGCCTCTGTGTGGGCTCTTATCTTTCGGTAAAGGTATGTTCTCGAAACTTCGACAAAAGCCCGTACCGAGCTACAGAGCGTCTCTCTTGCAGAGTCTTCCACTGGAGTTTATCGATCATCTGCGTAACGCTTTCACGATTACTAAATGATTGAAGCGCGCTGCTCTTCGTAGGATCTTCTCTACCTCCTCTGTCAACCCCACCTGGTACGAATCCCACACCGGTGAGCGGTATTTAAGCAGTTGTTGTTGTTGCTGTTTAGAGGGGACTAGACTGCATGGTCATCAGTCTATTCAAGCAGTGAATGAACAGGTGTACTTTAACCCACTTCCTTTGTTTTCGGACTCCATTTTCTTCAGCAGAAAGATGACACAGCTGGAAATACTGGAAATCAATAACGATTTGGCTCAGGATGCCAGTTTAGTTAAATGATCAGATCCAGTTCCCCTTTACACCTCTACTGAAATAAGTTTTATTTTCCAACTTTCGTTTCCAACAAAAATAATCGTCAGTTTTGATTCTTTACATAACTTATTATATTTTTATATAAATGTTAATAACTCTCATAAATATGTACTTGAAATGTACTTTCCTGTGAACTAGTCGATTTTCTGTGATAACATATTTTTAAATTGTAACATGTTTGTAACATCTTTGAAAACATGTATACTACAGTCAGTTGTCAACTGATGATGGCATAAGAAGCCGAAAGCCGGTTTGTGACGAATAAATAAGTTTTACAGAACATCAGGAAGTTGTTCCTTTTTATAATCATGTTCTGTCAAGCACCGACGGAAAATTCAATTTTTTTTTAATTAGTTGGACGAAGTTTTGTGTGTGTGTGTATTTTTCGCAATGGAACACATTATTCCATTTTTACATGATATCCGACAGAAAAATATATTTTGCTTGACGAGTGTTTCGCATTTCAGGCAAGACTCAGACGCGAATTGTGCTCATTAACAAAAGTCCCGCTGTATGGACAATTTTTGAAGAATTTTTCTGAATAACTTATAGTATCTTGTTCTTTTACATATCGATTGCTTTGTGAAAACAGTATTCAGACTTTGCGCTTATTCATCATTAACTGTATTTAATACCTGCCAAGTTATCCGTTTTTTCCCGGAAGATTACCGGATTTTGGAGTAGTCTCCCGGTTTTCCGGACGAACATCGTATTTTCCGGATTTTCAACTCACGGGCTTGTTCCTACCCCCTGCATTCCCATCGCCTTTCAGTTTTGACTTTCGATAATGGCGGCTATTCGGATATTTGAGTGAAATGCGAATGAAAGTCGACCGATAATATTATCGATAAACTGTGTGTTTGAAACAACGTTCTATCGATAGTCACATCTCGCACACTGTTTGTGCTTCACTGCATGTTAGCGGAAACGTTTTCGCTTACGCTTGTTTTTATGCGATATTTTCTGTAGTTCTGCTATTCTTGCAATTCTGTGACGAGTTTTTGCGCGAGTTAGTGTCTTCGAGATGAGTTCAACTAAGAAACGATATCATTGTCTTTTTGGGGTGCATATTCTATTGAATTTCTGTGTACTACGCGATCGCGGAAAGGTAAAACATTCGAATTCCGTTCCATGTATTCTTTTGAAACGTATAAAATTTGCTTACAGAGGAAGAACTGGATTAATAAATCATATTAAAGCCGTTAAAAACGTTTCCAACAAGCATACACGCGTTATATTTTTACTATTTTGGATCTTCTGGTTTCTTGCTTTCGAAAGTTGGCAGGCATGATCTATTCAACTCATAATGAACGTTACATAAGTCACTCCGTAATTTCACTTAGGCATACGTTTTACCCCTAGTTATTTTATGATGCAAGTACTTCCTCCTGTGATGGCGACCCCCCCTCCCCCCCCCCCCCCCCCGCAGCAAGACTGGTTAAAAAACAAGGACGACATTTCCTTATAAAAGTATAAAACTGTATCTACTGAAGAATTTTGGAGTCAACATGTCCCTGAAAAATATGAACATTGCAAGAAATTAGCGATCTGCCTGGCTACTATGTTTGGCTCCAAATATACTTGTATTCGTGAAATTTTATTTTCAAAAACAAAATTCTTGAGAATAATTTTCGCACAAGACCGCCCACTTTGAAGACACTATTCGCATAAGCAGCCCCACACGTGAACATAACTTTAAGAACCTGCTCAAGACTGCAAATGTAATTTTTCCCATGGATTTTGTAAATACATATAAGCACATTTAATTGTATTTCCTACTTTCTTAGACAAAATTAAAATAAAAGTGTCTATAATGTATGACCTGTTTCTGGACATTCCAATAAATGTTATCCATTATATTTCATACTTTTTGTGAGTGATAATAAAAGCAAATAGTCAATAATATTTTTCTGGATAGTTTATAAATTATTATTTTACATCTATTGTACTTCATTTTATTTTGTGAGTGAAAATTAAAATAAAAAATTAATAGGGAACATGCGTTTTTACATCTGGACCTCGATTAAAATTTTCAGAAGTATCCGGACCCCATCTACGATAATTTGCCGACCTCTTCTCTAGAGCAGGGGTTTGCAAAATACGACCCGCGGGACAGATGCAGCCCGCGAAGGGATTTAGTCCAACACGCGTTTGAAGCTTTTTCTAACACAGCGCGCGATTTTCGCTCGATTAACTCCAAGAGGTTGCTAGGAGCTTTCAGGGCTCAATGCATGTTCAAAATCGCCTCCACTTGTTCATACATAAGAGAGACGCCATCAGGAGCGCTCTTTCTGCTGGTGAGTCTCGTTCCGGACTGTTTTGTTGCGTTAATCTTGTTTGCATTGTTATAGTAGGTAGTTTGCAATTTAATGTTTTCTTTGTTCGAAATATGCATACGTTCCTTGTTCCGAGTACTTGTATAATATGTCGGCTGAAGCTAAAAAGAAAACAATCGATACTGAGAGTCGTACATTCAGTCAAACATGGAGCGTGATATGCCTCGTTATAGAGAAAGGAAAAAAAAAGTGTCGGCTGTGTAATGAAACTATTTCTGTGCTCGAGGAATATAACACTGAGAAAACAGCATGTTGGACAGTTTGATATATTCACGAACATAGACACTGAATTCAAACTTTTAAATGTGGACCGTGTATTCAAAAGGCATATTACATACCTAACGCTGATTAGACAGTAATAAAGATAAATTTACTTTTTTGCCGACTATTTTGTGCCTGTGTTAAAGAAAAGAGTTGTGAGGGGCAGTGAGGGAGGCAAGCAAGTGACTTCGCAACGGAGAATTGTCGGTCAGACCAACGCTTGTCGCTGGTTGAATAATCTCTTCTTATGACACTGACGTATGAAAGAAAAAATACAATTTATTTGTTATGAATGAAAGAGATTTCTGATGGATGAAAATAAAATTCTTTTTTTTATCTTTTTTTAATTATGTATCACAAATGAAACAGTTGTAAACAGATAATTCACTGAATTGAATGTTAATAGCTGCAGCATGAAAACAGAAAAAAACGTTAACTGCCCAAATGTCATTAACTTTTGGTTCCATATATATTAGTAAAAAATGCTCATGTTTAGACGATCTTTCGATGTATACAATTCAAAACGCGATTTTCCATCATCAAATTTGACCTTGATTTTTCAAAAACTACTGACTAGCAAAAAGCCGAAACACGTGTCATTTTATATGCAACATGGTACGCCTATGCAAAATTCGATCGAAATCGGTGACCCAAATGTCAAACCCTCTCCTTGTCAGTGGTATGTTTAATCTTTGAACCTCCGCTTTCCGCTCTTCAACTTGCAAGCGGCCATAGTCTTTCGCATGGAGGGTATTGTAATACGATTGTATTTTTTTTTTTTTTTTTTTTTTTTTTTTTTTTTTTTTTTTTTTTTTTTCGTTAAGGATTTTGAAGCATGCTAAGCATTTTCAGACACTCCCATATAAGAAACTAGCTGAAAACCCGGCTTTGCTCTGGTATTTTTTTTTATTTATTCCTGCCTTGACTTAGTACTCCTATCCCTTCTCTCTCTATTCATTTCCTTTTCTTCTAAAAACATGCTATATTTATCGGGGAATAAATAATAAGGCTGTCTCGCATAATGTACAAAATTATAAGTGCAGTATCCAAACAAAAAGAGATAGCAATCAAAATACAAATGACATAAAATGCATATTATCCCATATTTATTGAATTATATCTTGTATAATTTTTCAGGTATATATTCATTTGTATAAGGGCTGTATGTCTGTAAAATCTCTTGGAAGTACAATTAATAGTAAAGAAGTAATAGATTAAAATTTTGTGGATGATGGGGCGCTTTTCCGTGAACGTTACTTCTTATGCAGTCATATCTCATGAACTGCGTTTCATACTGTGATACAATTCAGAAGGTACACTCAAATATACGAGTGTATACTGTCTGTAAAATTTCCCGCGGCTACAATTTGTAGTATTCAAATTATAAATTGTAACGTCATACCGAGAGCCGTAGTTTTACTCCATAAACAGCGGAAAAGTAGTAAGCGAGAAACTTTTTTCCTTTCATAATTTTACTATGGTTGCCAACGAGAAAAAGTTTAATAAAGGTTTGAAATTATGTTTAAAGTTTGTTGCAAGTCGCTAAGTACTGTCATTCTCATACAGTGTATTTCGAAAGTCTCGCCGCATTATATGGCATTTTTTGCGATTTCTACTGGTTATGACGTAATATCTTTTGAACCATGTGCCGTATGTGATATTCTTAACCATGAAGCAATTGTTACCTCACGGTAAGGAATGTGTGCACCAAATTTGGTCAAAATCGGTCCAATGGTTTAGGAGAAAATGAGCAGCATTGTCGCAAAATGCAGCAGTTTTTCGCGCATCTCATTGTTTATGACGTCATATCTCGTGAACTATATATCGTATGTGAGTCTTACACTTACGGTGATCGTCCTCGTGGATTAAAGCTTACGTGTACAAAATTTCATAAAAATTGGAACAAAACTGTAGATTTGTATGCAATATACGGACACTATGTTTTATATATTAGACATACGCTTCTTGCTCTGAGGTGTACATTGAGGTTGAAGTGTCTGGTTTTCGCTTTGAAGCTATCGCACTAAATTTCTTCGACGTGAAAACAGTTGCTTTGTACATTATGTACTGCGTGGTGGGCTCGCGCGCTCGCATCTAAAGCTTAGCTGGAACGACGTTGTTCTCAGTCGTGTGAAGACAGCCCCTGTTTACAGCTCTACTGCCCTGCTGTGCTGCAGTCCGTCACGACGCCTGAGCATCTGCCCCATTCAGCCGCGAGCGCTCCTGCTGGTGTTAGACGCCTCCTGGGCAGGCCTGCTCTATCAACACCACCTAGAGACAAGGCTGCTCGTGTGGCGTCAGGCAGAGTAGGTTGCGCGCGCATAGCTGACTGGGTAGCCGCTGGGGCACGGCCCACTATAACGAAGCAGCGACCGACCTACTCTGCCTGACGTCACACGAGAGCGTCGCGGCCTTCTCTCTAGTTGGTGGTGGTTCTATACGATTGAAATAGGGGTGTCCAACATCTTGATGACGTCACAGGTCAAATTATATACGGCTGGTATAGCAATTTTCGGTACGGTAATCCCGAAGTATGTCATCCGGCCCCCATTGATCATCGAAATTTGAGATGTCGCCCTCACAGTCTAATAATTTGGAGACCCCCTGCTCTAGAGGCTTACGGTACGATGCTACTAGAAGAGGGGTTCGCATCCTTCCATCTTTACATTTGGAACAGGTGATCGCTGAAATGGTTCTTCGTAACAAGAGGCGAAATTTTTCATGCGAATGGCTAATACTACAGTTTTCGTTATGAGCTATTTTTTTTTCCAAGCACATTTTCGTGCGTTCTCGAGCGTTAGAAGTCACGTATCTCTTAAGTCGGCATATACTATAGTTGAGCCGAAATAGGATGATCCCTGGCGCTTGAGCCAATCGGCTTTGCGCGCCGGCTGCGACAAATGTAAAGCTTATGGGACTTAACTACGGGGTCATCAGTCCCAAAACTTACTAACTTATGAACTACTTACGAACTAGGACGGCACAAATATCCATGCCCGAGGGGGGATTCGAACCCCCGACCGTAGTGGCCGTGCTGACCGTGACTGGAATGCCTCAGTCACCTCGGCCACCGCCGCCGGCCCGGCTGCGACAGCAGACCATTGGAGTCAAGGCCTCCACACACGAGCGACGAATCGCTGCAATTCGTCGCATGCAATATCGCTGCAATCCGTCGCCCCCCTCCACCTCGACACACACGAGCGATTTGTCAAGCAATTACGAACGTATTTGTGTAGGCAAATTCTGGAATGGAAAAGACTCTTTTATTTTTAGCAGCAGTCACAGTTCATTTGTACATCCTGACGAGTAATACCTTAATTGAAAAATTTTAGAAATGGGAATTGTAATTCATTAAATCTGTTTGGAAACCGCTTGCCTAGGAAGTTCTGGTTACGTTACACTTTTAATGCTGCCTAGTGTGTTGTATACATCTTTCTAGTGTAAATATAGGTTTTTTTGTTAATTAGTCCTCAATTATAGTTTAACTTCAAGTAACTACGCTACACAATTCGTTTTTCAGTCTCAATGCGTCTACAGAAATATTGTAAATAGCCGCACTGTTGACTACCAAGACTATAAATTGCGAAAAAGAGAGCTAGTTCGTATGAAACGATTAGGTTCTTCACTACAGCTTTGTTGATTTGCCGTGAACAATTCAAATGTTCAAATGTTTGTAAATCTATCGGACCAAACTGCGTGGTCATCAGTCCGTAGCTTACAAACTACTTAAACCTAGGTAAACTAACCTAAGGACAACACACACACCCATGTCCCAGGGAGGACTCGAACCTCGCCAACATTCTCCTCCGAATGCGAAAATATATTGTTGACTCCCACTTACATAGATAGAAATGATCATTAGAATAAAATACGATAAATCAGAGCACGAACAGAGAGATTCAGGTGTTCATTCTTCCCACGCGCTATTCAAGAATGGAATGGGAGATAAATAGTATAATTGTGGTTCGATGAACCCTCTGCCAGGCACTTAAATGTGATTTGCAGAGTATCCCATGTAGATGTAGATGTAGAACCTCCACGGCGAGCAACCGCGCACTCCGCAGCGAGACTCTTTAGACCGCTCGGCTACTCCATCGCGGCCGTGAACAATTAAATACCCTTTTAATATTATGGTTCATATTAATTATTCTGAGGCGAAGTTAAAAATTTTAATAAAAGACGTAGTTGTTAAATACATAAATCAAAATCATCAGACGGAACTCAAGTGTTTCTTGGCTATTACTATGAACGTCCTACCAATTCCAGTGCTATGAGCACAAGCAGCAAAACGCTGATCACTGCAGAAATTCTAGGGTGCACTTTGTATTACTTCTTAGTATAAGTGAAAACGCTGGCCTCCATTGCTCAGAATAGTTCGTGATCCCCGAATAATTATTCATTGTAACGTAAAGTTATTAGTGAACGTGGAAAAGAGATCCGTCGCCCGTGTGTGGGGCCCTTAAGTCAAAAGCGAATGTTGCTCTGCGCATGCGTGCGTTCGGTGCGCTGTGCACTTCTGCCAGTTCTGTCAGGCAACAGCGACCGTTAGATATAGGTTCGTTGGAGTGGCGCTCGAGTGGCGCTCCAAACGATCAGAAACAGTTTGAGGCATTCGAGTGACTCTTCTGACTCTTTCTGACGAGATCTGACTGACCAATGAGGTGTTCGAGTGGCGGAGTTGATAGTTTGAAATCGTTTATTTAAGTAAGCAGATTTTCGTCAAACAGTTCTCTGACTGACTTCAAAGCGTTTAAAAAACTTGCTCCAAAAGAAAAACCTGCACATTTGCGAAGAGTTTATAGTTTTTTTTTTCTGTTTACACAGTGCTAAATATCTGTAATAAACTGAGGTTATATAAAATTCTTTCAACTTATGTGGCCTTCTAATAGAACACATCCCCTTTTTTTATTACATCCATACATATTATAAATGAAAGGTGTGGAAAGTTTCATAACATACGAATTTAAAGATGAATGCATATGTTTTTACAGTTTGGATTGTGATATATTCGCCTGAAAATGAAGTCAAAATAGTCCTACTGAGATTTTCTGTGCTATCTGTAAATGAAGTGATTGACACATGAGAATAATATGTTGGGGAGTATTTCCTTCACAACAGGCATTAGCACTGATGGATTTTTACAACCGACATGTAGCTTGATATGTGCCGCTATAGCGTCTCACAATTACTGCTTCCGTCTGTTTCTCCTTGTAGTTATTTATTAGTGCGAATGTGAGCGTTCCTACCCCAAATTGTGTAACTTCTGGGAAAATCATGTACGATGATAATTCTTGCATAACACCTGCAAATTTTTGTATTTTTTGTGTATTAATTTGTATGCTACATTTTTTAAATTTTATTGCAACTCATGATAATGGGACAAAATGCATATGAAGTTTTATGTTACCGAAAATTCCTTTCACACACCACTATCCTAATTAACCTCATTTTTGTATGTGGTTTTGTCAGGTTGAATTTGCAACATTATTTATAAATGGGGGAAATAATAGTGAGAAATAGTGTGGCTTACTGTTTCACATTCAAATGATTTATAATGTAAGGTGCAGTATGAAGAATTTAACAAATTATCTGCATGGTTTCAAGTTGGTTAATGGGTACGGTGAATAAGACAAATGGACGAATGCCGAAGAGAGCAAACATACCAACTAGCGCTATGGGTGGCCAAACTGTGAAACAGGTGAAATAAGCGTTCGAGTTGGCTTCGGAGTTGGAAACTGTCAAATAGCGTGCATGCGCAGTGGAGGCCTTCCAAATCGTCAGTAACTATCAGGAACTATCAGCGATTGGGCCACTCGAACGAACCTTATACTGCCCGGCAGCGAACTACCTATTTGGCAACACGGTTGGATTTCGTTTCTCCGAGCGGGGCGGTTTCCCAGCCCAGTAGCTGGAGTCACAGGGACCATCGTGTTTCGGCCCGACTGTACAAAGTAAATGCGCTATCCCGTTGGGCGTGTTCATACTTGTTATAACCGACAACGACGCCGTTCCTGATGACGAGGCAGGTTCTTGAGCTGTGGTGCCTGACTCCGTGTAGTTCGGCTCCGTCGACGGGAGACGTGCTAGCAGACTTAAGGGTCTCGGCCTCTGAGGAGCGACCGATAAGTACTGGGCCACGAGACTCCGTAACGCTCAACCGAATGCAGAAGGAGACGCTACGTGAATGACGCTGCGACTCATAGACGGACTGACTCACCTGATTCCAAGACCCACAGCTACTCGGAGTACATCGGGAAATGACTCGACGAACGTTTGACTAATACCAACAAGTATGTGCTGTACGACGAATGTTCCACACAAATGATAAAAACATCGGGATTGCCCCAAGGCAAATAATAGGAGTTGTAATGGGATTTTTGACTCTTTTCTGGAAATCGTCTTAAATGCTGAATTCTGCCACTTCGTGCTCATAACATTTATTTTCCCCCTTATGATTTGCAGTATTTGAAAAACGCTCCATTTGAGTCATGTGATGCCTTTGACGTAAGACTCACTAAGAGTGCCTTATTGTTTGTCCACTCACGTTTCTGAAAAGGACCTACAAATATTGCATAGTACCGCACTATACATATACATAGAAAAATTTGTTTTTGCATAACGCGGAAAATGTGGTTGAAACTTGCTCATAGACATGAAAATTAAATATCATTAAAGTTTGTCGTATTTGGGGGGGGGGGGGGCAGTCGTTGAATCAATTTGTTATGGAAAACAGCCGAAACGGCGTATAACTTTTTATTAATTTTAGATGGCCGGATTTAGTAGATTCTGCTGCCGTCTTGGGATCATACACATATGAAAGATCATCTAAATAAAAATTATAAGCGATCCTGACGATTTTCCATAACACAATGAAATAGCGTCCCTTTAGTGCGATCATTTCTGTGAAGATCATTTTGATGTAAGTAATCACTCCAGACGATAATATTATTGTACTAGTTTTCTATTAAATGTCATTCTTGCACCTGCAAAGGTGCAAAGTACTACGATGTACAGGTTACTGAACGATTTACATTTAAAGTCGTTTTTAATGTACTAGATGCCCAGGTACTTATTTATTCCAGTATTACGTTACACCATCTCTTCTTTCCTTTTCTCTCTCTGTCCCAATTCTCCTTCCTTCTCCCTCCATCCGTCTTCTCCTTCCCCCTTCTATGTTCATCTCTTCTGTTCCTGTTCATAATATTCTATCCCTCTCTCTCTGACCATGTCCACCTTCCCGTTTCTCTGCCAATCACGCCTTTGTAGAAGTCCTCCTCCACGTCCTCAATCCATTGCCTCCTGCATCAAGTTCATTGCAAAGGTGTCCTACGCCATGCACCGTATGAAATCTCTGACGGTGATATTTCTCTTATTTTGAAGATCAAGGGCTCCTCTTCCCCCTCTTCCGTCTCGTCCTCCACCTTTCACTATCCCTTTCCTGTTCCCCTTCCCTCTTTTCATCTCCTTTAACCTATCAACATCCCCCCTCTCTCCTTCTCTCCCATCTCGTCAAATGGTGTCGAAATCGTAAGGTACCCTCTCCCATGCTAAATTCACTGTCTTGCAGAATATATATATATATATATATATATATATATATATATATATATATATATATATATATATATATATAATCTCCTTCGTGAAAAAATATGTCTTGATTCCACATTTCATTCAATTCCGTCCAGCCGTTTTAGCATGAACTGTAACAAACGTGTTAACCCAGATAGCTCACACGTTAATTAAGGGTATAAGGTATCTGCATGCCAAATTTCGTTCAAATTCATCCAGCTGTTTCAGCATGAAGAGAAAGACACGTATTAACCAATTCTAAGGCACCCTCCGCCACGCACCATACGGTGGCTTGCAAAAGGTACGCACAAGTATTAATCAGGGTATAAGCTACCCCTGTTCAAAATTTCATTCATATCCCAGCCATTTCAGAATTGTAAAGGATCCTCTGCCATGCAACATACGAAGTTAATTTTAGTATGCCTATAACCTTCGCGCGAGTGCAAGCAATGAGTTGACAAAAATTTTATGGCAATCGGATGTACCATGTAGCCGCGAATAAAATACGAACAAAAAGACAAGCAAACATTAATTTTTATATAGTAGATTTGGTGAGAGTATAAATTTCATTTTGGAGGTTAGTTTTAATATTTACATCAGTGATGTATTACTTCAGTTATACGATAGATACATCAATGATTTGTGTCTCAGAAACGCCCTTTTGTGCATCTGGCGAATGTAACTATTTCTTATGAAATTTGAAATGAATACTAATTTCGTCAATAATTCAATCTTACTTCTTAGTACCATATTCTTCCGCAATAACAACAGAGAGAAAAAAACATAGTGTTGGATTTGAACAACGAAGACAAAATTTGTAGAATAAGACGCTAACTAATTAACAGGATAATTGAATTTTCCGCCACCAGTAACAATGCATATAGCTGTTAAATTATTTATTTAAGTTACATATTTCGAGGTATGTACCTCATCTTCAGGCTATTTGGCATACAGAAAACTATTACTACAGGTATATTATATTCAGTGGCGGCTAGTGATAATGTGCTAATGTGCTACAGTACACTGTAAATATATTACTAAAATTGTGCCATTTCTCTTCGAATGCAAGTGAGAAATCGCTGTAAAATTGCATCCTTTCTCTAGGAATGCGATCCAGATATCACAATAAAATTATGCCAATTCCTTTCCAATGCGTATTGGAATGCTAGTAGTAAGGATGAAAACGCATTTTGGAGCGCTCTCGCCGCGATAGCTGAAAACCTGCTCCGTGTGCTGAGGTGGGATTCAGCCGCGCTGGTACATGCGCAGAGAGGCGGCGCAGTCGTCTGTTCGCTAGTGCGCATGCGCAGACGTGACGTCAGGCCTGACGGCTCATGACTGCAGCACCAGATCAACATTTCTCTTCGCGCTGCGTGTAACGGTTGCGGAAGAATGGTATATGACGAATATTGCGGCATAGTCAAATAGCGCGCTGGCTTAGGCATCTTCCACGTTGTCTCTCAAACCTACTAGTGTGAGGCTCGTATTCAAATACCTCTGAGTCTAAATGTTTAATTTCTGTAAATAAAATTAATATTTTTGAAACGTTGTATTTACTACCTGCAGTGAATACATGCAGTTGGCAACGCTGTTATAAATTACCCTGTAGGTCTTACTGTCAATACAGTATTAATTGGTATTTAATTAAAGGCAATCGTACAAAGGTTGACGTGTTTGATGTAAAACTTCAGTCACAAACAACATTAGTAATGTTTAGCCAACATGCGAGTGAAACTGCGCTTTTCAGCCAAGCATTTTCATTAGTCGCTTGTGTAGAACGCAGATGACGTGGTGGGGATGTTGCTAAGCTCCGTTATTTCCATTGTCAGTCACGCTTTGTGCGTTCGCTGAAGAAGTGTTTCGCGGTCGTGAAAGTGCGCGTTACGTACTGTGCGAGCAACATGGAGAATTCTGTCGATGATCTGCTACAGAGCCCATTTTCCAATATACCTTTGGAAGAGAAACTGAAAGTGAAAGAGTTAGTTAGACCTACTCCAGTTTTAAATCTCAGTCAAAAGGCTATAGGAGGTGGCAAGAAAAGTGAGCACACGACGAAATTTAGAACGAAAGTGTATGAAAACAGTTGGATTTGCGGATGTGATATTCGCAATGCACTTTTTTGCTTTCATGTTTGTTGTTTGGGAACAGTGATGCGTGGAGTACAGGGGGAGTGAAAGACCTCTGACGTCTTAATGCATTAATAAAAAACAAAGGAAATCATAAACATATAAATAATATACTTGATCTTAGTTCATTAGGTAAACGATTTTAAGTTGTGCCTTTTATTTTAGTATATTTTTTACCTGTTTATTTTTGTAATATTGTAGCACACTGGTCAAATTTTGTACGAGCCCCCACTGATTATATTACTTTCTTGCGGTCTGTTGCAATGGACCTGTGAAAACGCAGATAAGACTTTTTGAGATGATGTCTCTGTGTCCTGAAATTTCGTTTGATTACGAAGTTTGTATTATTAACTCGCGATCTTTATGTGAAGTAGCATTCTTCTTCTGCTGCTGCTTGGAGGCATAATAGCAGCACTTCTTGGCTTGCTGTTCACACCACATAACATTTAGCCACACGATTTCACTGTCAACACAGCTGACTAAACAAGATGGCGGTCAAAACAAAGGATTCCTTCGACTGGTTTAGTATCGATATATCGATGTTTAGCATCGAAAACCGTTTGGAGTGTCTTCTTTGTCTTCTGCTGGTCTTTCTGTTACTTAATAAACTAGATTTATGGTGTGTTTTGTCACATTTGCAATTTAAACAGAATAAATATATCTTACAGACTTAAATCCTAGAGGTATAAAGTTCACTGGATAGAAAAAACTTTATAAATTTCAATGTTAAATAAATCGAAAAGCTCCTAGGGAACTGGGAAATCTTTAACTATTTTGATGGTGTAGGAATGGAGTTGTTAAAGAAACAGGAATTAATGGATAATTTGACAGTAAAAAGGTAAAGTTGCTGAAGAAATGGGAATTCTTGAACTCAGTCATTTCATTCAGGATTCCATTGCTATCGTTTTTTATGTGGGCAAAGATTTCCGACTCGTCCATGGTCAGCATGAAAGCACATAAATGTATGTTTTCATGAATTATTGTAACACAGTCACGGCCGAAAAAACGTCATTATGGCTGTAACAAGACGCCAATTGTTGCACTGATATCTACTGCGGAGGTGCTCCAGCACATAAACATGGGAAGGAAATGACACAGTGGTAGGAGGGAACCTCCGGTAAGTACCGTGTGGGGGCTTTTGGCGTATGTATGTAGATTCTGCATATCCCACGCCGTTACCTCGTCCCAAGCAGCGGCACAGCGCAAAGTTCAAACTACCTGTTCTTCGCCACGCTGTACGCGTTACAGCGTTATCAGAGTCTCTTTTTTAAAATCACATTTATGTTAAACTTATTGGCGAAACTAGCTTTTGATAGATACACTTTTATCTTGGATTGGGATAAGAAATCGCATGTCATCCTCAGTATTTTTTTCTTCGCCCTGTCTGTAGTTTATACGTAGGTGCAAACTGCGAACACAAAATACAGGTTAAATAAATTCTTCGTCCTCTCAGTGGAAGACATCCGTTATGTTGGAGATGTTACTTGGGCACCAAACCATGACTCCGTGATCGAGCTGTCTTCTGCAAGTCTACGCCTCTCGTCTTTGCTCAGTTCAAGACCAACTACAAAATCTCAGACCTGAAGGCAGGTATCGATAGTCGACAATATGGCGGCAATCGTGGGGGAAACAAACCAGCGTGCTTCTGTTTACGTTAGGCCTACGCGTGTGTAACATTGTATATGCGAAGGTGCTGCGATTATTAACTGAAGTATAGTGCGTAGTATTTATGTGATGTGATGCGAATTTCGTCTCAAGTGCTACGCTAGGATTTGTTTCTTAGAATCTAAAGGAAGATTTTTATAATATAAAGTGTGATGGGTCGTAGTTGTTGTGTGCCAGGCTGCAAGTCCAACTACGGTAAAACATACATCAACATTCAAGTTTCCCAAAGTTTCAACGTTAAGGAACAAATGGATTAAGTTAATTCACAGGGACAATTTCGAAGTGAACGATAATACTGTGGTATGCATTAAGCATTTCGAACCTAAGTTTGTGGTTAGGGAAGACATTTTTCCTGTGGAAAACGGCGAACCTATACGTGTGGCACGAAAAATTCCAAAACTAACGAATGATGCATATCCTGCCATATTTCCCAATCAACCATCTAATCAATACCAGTTCCTAAGGAGAGAAAGAAACCTGAAGAATGTTTTCAGCAACTCTTGCAACGTGATGAATGTAGTTTCAGTAAGTGGTGTGAAAATGACAATATACCCGACTTTGACCATTTCAAAGGAAATTGCTAGAACACTAGTAAAACAAAAAAAGGAAACCTCATGAAGACATTCCAGCAAAAATAACAAAAAGGAAAGAGGCCAAGCTGAGCAGCAAATAAATTCAGCAGTCACTCAGATTACTACTAGCTTGTTACAAAATCATTGCTACGATCTGCCATTAATTTGTATGTAACATGGATTAGGCCTACAGGGGAAACTCGCCATGTAAAATAATGAGTAACGCTTCAGGTTCGGTACCTCTACGGTGATGTGGAAATCCGAGCATTGTTGATAAATAAAATAATTCAGTGTGTACCTGTTCCTGTTTCTTCCTTTTCCCTGTTGCATATAGTAAACACCATATAAGTGAAATATCTACTTGATTAATTGGACTAAGTGCAGTGTCACTTCACAGGAAATTTTTCACACAAATTTTAATATAAATACAATATACAGTTATGAGAAAGATGACTTGCATGATTGTACAACTTCTAAATATAAAAACTGATTCATTCATTCAGGAATAGAAATAAATTTTTCCCATAGAATTATTTTTCACCTAGGTTAAGTGTCATTGTCATGCAGTTAAGACATGATAATGTTGCCACTAAAGTTTGATATTCTTAATGAGGGAGGGAGGAAGCAAGGGGGGAATTATTCCTGTTAGTGAAGATTGCATTTTCAGAAAGAGTAATCATTGCTTTTACATTTTTTTTTCATTGAGTAGCTTTTATTTTGACAGTATTGGTGGACATGTCTTTATATTTCATCATGTTTTGGTACTGTTGTGTAACAAGATGTAAACTTGTGTTTATGGTCTAACTCAAAGGAAGGTTGTATAACTGAATGGATAAAAATACATTCAAAATTCCCACAGCACTTTACACGATAAAGGGGGACAAGTCGCTATTCAGTTTTCCTGCTGTTCACAGACAACCACTGACGCGAAATGTGAGGCCTTGACTTGGCCTAAGACTGCCGCCATCTTGGATTCTGCCTTTAGGTCTGATATATTGTAGTTGGTCTTGCTCAGTTTTTGACCGCGGCTTCGCAGCGAAAGAGGGCACCGAGTCATAAGACAGCCTCTGGCGACCGAGAACTCTCTTCCTCTAGTCCCTGCTTTCACTGAGCACCCTTACTACCAGTCCAGCAACACACTCGCATGACGCACTTCCTGTAAAAGTTGCAACATCCGTCTCTGTTTGTCAACTTCTTTAACTATTCCTTCTACCTCAGACATCGTCCGGCTGCCTTACAGAATCATAAATGAGCCGCGAAGACTCTTCTCTGCGCCAGACTGCCCTCCTACAGTAAAATATATTACCTGACATAGTCAGAATGGAGATAATGCGACCTTTATCATCAAAACAAATGAAAACTTTATTAACAAAAAGTCATAAGTTCAAAACATTTTGAATGATTCATTTTTAAGTGTTGTAGAAAAAATAGGTTCTAAATGTTCATTAGAAGGAACAAGGCAGTTAATGGAACAGACCATTCCTACACAATTTGATACAATTGAAATTCCACCCACCTCTCCTTCAGAAATTAGGAAAATAATAAACTCTCTCAAGAGTGAAAGGTCATATGGAATTGATGGTATTTCCAGCAGGGTATTAAAAGCTTGTTCCGAAGAGATAAGTAGGATTCTCAGTCATATATGTAATAGCTCTTCAAATCAGGGCATTTTCCCGGATAGACTGAAATATGCTATCGTTAAAACTATGCATGAAAAAGAGGATACGTCCGATGTCAACAACTACCGGCCCATCTCACTTCTGACAGCTATATCCAAAATTTTTGAAAAAGTTATGTATTCTCGACTTGCTTCACATATTAGTAAAAATAAAGTTCTAATAAAATTTCAGTTTGGTTTTCAAAAAAGACTTTCAACTGAAAAATCCTATAGATACCCCTTCACGGATGAAATATTAGATGCTTTGAATAACCGGACATCACCAGTTGGGATTTTTTGTGATCTCTCAAAGGCTTTTGATTGTGTAAATAATGGCATTCTTCTAGATATGCGTAAGTATTATGGTATGAGTGGGACAGTGCACAAATGGCTTAAATCATACTTAACTGGAAGAGTGCAGAAAGTTGAACTAAGCAGTTCTCATGATAAAGATGAAACAATTAATTCCTCTAACTGGGGAGTTATAAAAAATGGGGTCCCACAAGGTTCGGTCTTGGGTCCTTTGCTGTTCTTAATATATATTAATGACTTGCCGTTCTACATTCACGAAGATGTTAAACTAGTTCTTTTTGCTGATGATACAAGTATAGCTATCACACCTGACAAACAGGAATTAACTGATGAAATTGTAAATGATATCTTTCAGAAAGTTAGTGATTCTTTACAAATGGAATCTCATTAAACTTTGATTAAACCCAGTATATACAGTAAACGGCATGACACCATTAATAAATTTAGACTTTGAACATAAATCTGTAGCTAAGGTAGAATATTCGAAATTTTTAGGTGTTTACATTGATGATGGATTGAATTGGAAGAAACACACTGAAGATCTCATGAAACGTTTGAGTTCAGCTACTTATGCTATCAGGGTCATTGCAAAATTTGGTGATACACATTTCAGTAAATTAGTTTACTATGCCTATTTTCATTCACTGCTTTCATATGGGATCATATTCTGGGGCAATTCAACATTGAGTAAAAAAGTATTCATTGCACAAACGTGTGTGATCAGAATAATTGCTGGAGCCTACCCAAGAGCAGCCTGCAGAAATTTATTTAGGGATCTAGGGATCTTCCCTGTAGCTTCACTATATGTATATATTCACTAGGAGAAAGGGTGATATTCACTATTCAAGGTTTAATCTAACTTTGGCACAGAAAGGAGTGAATTATGCTGCCACAAAAGTCTTCGGCCACTTACCAAGCAGCATCTAAAGTCTGACAGATAGCCAACTAGTATTTAAAAAGAGATTAAAGGAATTTCTGAATGGCAACTCCTTCTACAATGTAGATGAATTTTTACATATAACTTTAAAAAATAAGAATAAAATAAAAAATACAAAATAAAAAACGAATAATAAATGTAAATAAAAAACCATTAAAATATTGATTATCATGCATAGGCAACACTTACTAAAATGACACGTTCCACATCATTACAAAATGTCGTATATATGATCTATGGAACAAGTATTACTCTAATATATATATATATATATATATATATATATATATATATATATATATATATATATATAAATTTAATGTCTTCCAGAGAAGCAACAGCAGCCATAAATCGCCATATTCACCTTACAAGAGGACCCCATGGGTATCGGATTTTACAATTTCTTTATATTTATGGGACGTGAAGATCAGAACTTATATAACTTACAAAATCACCAACAACGTTTATTGCATGACAATTGCCGGATCCTTTAACCAAAGCCATTCGACGCAACTAAAAAATTCTCGAGAAAGTCGACTTTGAAGTTTTGATAGAGCACGTATGTACCAATAAATAAAAACAGGTGCAGCATCTGTCGTTGTATTTTGGATGATACCGTTCAGGTTTGACAACCATAAAGTCGGTGGTTCGAATCTCACTATGACAGATATTTATTTCGTTTTCGAATTCTGTTATGTAAAACATTTTGCGATTTCTAATTCCATGTGTTGTGTCAGTTTTTGTTCATGTGTGTGTAGACGAGCTGAACACCTTGTCGTCACGTAAAACGATAGCTGAGTAGGTTAGCTGCTTGAAAAGCCATTAATAGCTACGGTACGGAGATGACTTTCCAAAACCAGCTCTTTACAAACTGAACATTCAAAGGACTACTGTCGTCAACTAATAGTGAAGCCAATACTGTAAAAAATGTAACTTATGTTTGATTGAAATAATCATTATTAACAACCTTCCATAAAATATAGAAAATTACGAATAAACAAAAATACACGCACTTTTAGTAAAAATTTCCATTAGATATTAAAATTGTGTAATTATTCAAACACAACGAAATAAATAAATAGAAATAAAAAATCTATTATGACAGGATTCGAACCACCTACCGCAGCATTGTAAGGCCAGAACGCTACCACCCGAGCTACACGGCATTTAATGATTGGTACTTAACGCTTACTTCCAAAATTTCATAGTAGATTGTCTCAAGAATCTTTGAGAGTTGCGTCGAGTGGCTTTGGCTGATTATTATTTGATTTCTGAATATAACGTACCATAAATATTAAATTCTAAAATCCTATACCCATAGGGTCTCCTTGTTAGACTTTATTTATTTATGCATTTACACAAACACTACAGATGACCGGTTTCGAGGTTAATAATTCATCACATTCAGATGTCTATTTTCCGTAAAATAACAGACCCGACGGAAACCTTTCAATAAGTATTTCACTCGATGAACAACAGTGTCTGCACAGTTTTTATCTGTAGTGAAAAATGCAATGACAGCACGTTGTTTGCTTGTATCGATTACAGACGTTATTTTGAAATGGTCCTCCACGATTTATGTCGGAAGAGCCAGAAATTTTGCGCACGCACTTGGGATCTGCAAGTAATACACACGTAACGTTTCAAATTATGACATTGTTTTCGGTTGAGGAAAGGTCGTAGTTCAAATCCCATTAACAGTTAATGTCTTTCATTCCTTTGTGTCTTTAGAAATTTCTTACTCATTGCTTCAACACCCTAGACTTGCATAAACATGCTATGTATCTCCGTCACCGTTTTACCTCATTTGAAGCGAAAATGAACGTAAACGTGCTGCTCCACATTGTTCTCAATTCTACAAAGACGCGAGTGCAGCGAATGCTTGCAGATCATCGGCGGCTGGTTTTCAGAATGGCAGCAGAAGAGTTGAAGATAAGCAAAGACAGAGTAAGCCCATTGTTCACGAATATTCGCAGACGTTGCGGATAGCCATCGACTAGTGACCACGCTGCTTTGAGCGATTCCACAAGAAGCGTTTGCTGGTTCCAACAATTTTGCAACTGATGTAACTTGTATGTTCTAGCTAATGGTGAAGAATTTCGGAAGGAGTTTTTACCATAGATGTGCACAAAATGGCGTGAAATAACATAAACACGAATAAAGAAAGACCAAAATCCGTCTACCTCTTCTTCAAACCACTCTTATATGTCACAAGCTATCTCACATTCAGCAGTCACACACAGACCCTGATGAAGGCCTCCTGCAACAGTGGCCGAAACGTCGGTAGATTTTATAAAAATGACGACGCGGTCTCATACCCAGAGCTAGCTTATTAACAGTGATAATGGCCGTGAATCCTACGCTTGAATGATGATATTCTCCAGCACGAAATCTCCGTTCATTATATCGTTGATTGCTATACTACCTGGATTGTGGACTTCATCTGTCTGAAATTGCTGGGCATAGACGTTCATATTCTGTTTCTTCCTAAATTGCAATATAGCTGCTATGAAGATATATATATATATGTGTGTGTGTGTGTGTGTGTGTGTGTGTGTGTGTGTGTGTGTGTGTGTGTGTGTGTGTGTGTGTGTGTGTGTACAGGATAATGATCATGTCACATTCGTGGAAGTTCAGGAAAGATTTAAACGGTCATAAAATATGGAAAATTTAGATTTAAAACATGTAAAATAATGACATGGTTGTTGTGTTATCTAGTCGACACGGCAATGATTTGCAATTGCTAATATGTATGTACTCTTGCTTTGAACGTCAAACGTGTAAAATTTTGTTCTAATCGTACGAATAATATTGATATCCCCCCCCCCCCAAAAAAAAACAAAAAAAACAAAAACAAAAAGAGCTCCTACAGTTTTCCACAAATTATCCTGTTTTCCGGTCTACTATTCCAAAATTTTACTTCACTCAAACCTTCCTCTCGCTTTGAAGGTCGATTGTGCAAACTTTTATCGCAATCATACGAATGGTATTGACTTTTCATAGAAAAAAATCTCTTTCTGTTTTTTTCTGAATTTTCCGGGAAACGTTTCCACGGTTTTATTTCATAAGAACGTTACTCTTGCTTTGAAAGTCAAATATGCAAAATTTTATCGGAATCAGACGAATGATATTGATATCCCACTGAAAAAAGCTCTTTCAGTTTCTCCCGAATTATCAAATTTGCCGGGTAATTTTCCCAAATTTGTAGTTCATAAGAACGTTCATCTTTCGTTGAACGTCAAATGATCAAAATTCTATCTACATTTAGACACATAATGAAAAAGGAAATGGGTTCGAATTTTGCGAATTTCCTTTTTAACTGTGCCTATTTTTTTACTGAAAAATTTTCCAAGACGTTAATGAACAAACCAAAAAAAGAATTTCCCCTCTCCGTCGTGCGAATAGTCAGTTATAGTGCTGAATCCAATCAAAAACACATTGAAAAACGCACTTTCAGTTTTTCTCAAATTTTCGAATTTTCCGGTAGATTTTCCTAAAAATTTAATTCATACAAACCTTGTTCTGTCAAGTCATACTCAAGTGATGTTCTTACAACCATGTGGCAATTGATTTTTATTCATATAAAAAAATCGCTTTCGGTTTTTCCTAAATTTTCCTACTTTCCGGGTGACTTTCCCAAATTTTTATTTGATGCGAATCTTCCACTTGCTTTCAACATGAAATGTGCAAAATTGTATCGCAATTGGACGAACGATATTGATAGCACACTGGAAAAAGCTGTTTAAGATTTTCCCGATTTTCCTTTTTTCCGGACAACTTTTCCATATTTTATCACCGTTTAAACCTTCCCTGGACTTAGACGAATATTTCGCGAGTAAAATTAGCCGAATCGGCTCAGCTGTTCTCCAGTTTTAGCGAAACTAACGAACAGCAATAGAGAGAGAGAGAGAGAGAGAGAGAGAGAGAGAGAGAGAGAGAGAGAGAGAAAGAAAGAAAATACCTTTCGATTGCGCTCCCATACTAGCCTGGCATACCTTGACTAAAAGAAGGGATAGATTGGTAGGACACATTCTTAGACATCAAGGAATTGTGAATTTAGCGTTGGAGGGACGTGTGTGGGGTAAAAACCGCAGAGGAAGACCAAGAGATGGATACAGTAAGCAGTTTCAGACAGATGTAGGTTGCCGTTCTTATGAGGAGATGAAGAGGCTTGCTCAGGATAGGGTATTGTGGAGAGCTGCATCAAACCAGTCTCCGGACTGAAGACCACGACAACAACTAGCCTTTTACATAATACATTAACGTAAATTTCAAAACAAGTGGCATGCAACGCAATTGTTTTGACATACTAACTGATAGAAACTCATTTGTCAAATTACAACACGTCGGGATTAGTAAATAGTATGCAAAACATCTGCAGTTATATGCTCAGACACAACAGCCAGGTTGCATAGAGATCACTGCATTAAAACTTCCTGGCAGATTAAAATAGTGTGCCTGAACCGGGACTCGAACCTGGGACCTTTGCCTTTAGCGGGCAAGCGCACTACCGACTGTGCTATCCCGACACGGCCTCGTGCCAGGAAGTTTCATATCAGCGCACACTCCGCTGCAGAGTGAAAGTTTCATCACTGCATTGCTTTATTATGTGAAAACTAAAAGTACCGATTTGTATCAAAGCTAATGCAGTGAGTGCTTAGCTAAGATCTACTGTCTTCTGCAAGAAGGAATTCAGTACCAAGACTAAGTTACAAGTGAAACGTTCTATCTTTCGATGAACTCTGTTGTATGGAAATGAAAGCTGGGTGGTTACAGGTTACCTTATTCATAAGGTAGATGTTACAGATATGAAAGTAGCAAGAATGATTGCAGGTACCAATAGATTGGAACAATGGCAGGAAGGCGTCCACAATGAGGAAATCAAAGAAAAACTGGGAATGAACACCATAGATGACGGAATTAGTGCGAACAGGCTGAGATGGTGGGGTCATGTTATACTCATGGGAGAAGCAAGGTTACCCAGATTCATGCGCTCGGCATGGTTAGGCCGGGTCCATACAATGGAACAGACGCTGGCGCCAACAGTGTTCGTCCAATGTACGGATCGGTGAAACAGCATTGGAACCAATGTTGGCTCCTTCATTGGTACGGCTCCGTTGCTTGTCGGTATTTTGATCAAGCATCAAAGGACGTTGGGCCAATATGGGCACGACGTCCACACATTGGCGCCAACGTTTCATTCTGTCTTTGTCGCCTGCTCGTCCCAAACTGTTGCTTTCATCGTGCGTTCTTCGACACCGTTTAATTTAAAGTTTTAAAATCTCTTTGGAAAGTATTTGGTATCACAAAGTGATTCATTTGTGAAAGCAGCCACAAAAAACGAAATATCACGGCAAAACTTAGGCGCGATCGGTGAAATTAAAAACTTTTTAGACTTTCGACACAATTACTGAATGCAATTTTCAAAATTAGCATTACCTTTTCCTGTCAATTTTCACACATTGCTTTGCAAACTTCAAGCACTACCACTTAAAAAGGAAGTGTAGGCTTCTAAAACTTTCTCCTGCAGCAAGAAATCGAAGCGTCAAAAAAAAAAAAAAAAAAAAAAAAAAAAAAAAAAAAAAAAAAAAAAAAAAGCTTTAGAAAGTACAGCATCCCTTCAAAACGTATCTTTCCTTTTTGTTTTAAGTCCAATCATTTAAAGTAACATATCTAAGTTTTAGTTTTAATAACGTGTATCTTGTAACATATTTTAAAAGTTGCCGATTTCGTAATTAATGTTCGGTAGGAAGTGATACAACACACCCACTCATCTTTTACATATGTTTCCTTTTTTTATTTTCAGTGACAAAATGTAATTACTCCACTAACAACCGTTAATGCATCGGTCGCGTTTTGTGCATCAGATATGTTTACGTTGGCTTTCGACGAATTTAACTGAATGTTGGCTCCAACATGTGGGCGCTGTCGCAAAACTTTTGGCCTATGTTGGCGCCAGCGTTGGTAGGAATATGTGGATGCGGTGTAAAAGAGGAATCGAGGTAGACCAAGGAGAAAGTACTTTGATTCTATGAAGAATGATTTTGAAGTAAAAGGCTCAACATCAGACGAGGCATCGATGTTAGCATCGAACAGGGGATCATGGAGGAATTTTATTAGGGGGATTATGTTCCAGACTGAATGCTGAAAGGCATAATCAGTCTCTAATGATGATGATGATTATTATTATACAGCGAGGCCAACGCAACTTATTTCGGAAGATGCTTTCACGTAAATGTAGACAAAACACAGATCGTTGTTTAGGTAGCCATAAATGGGCGTAGATTTTTTCGTAGCTATCATGTTACATTTCTTTATAAAGCACGTACTGAAATATAAAACCATCATAACAAGTGAACATTGCCAAATGAAGTGCTACCAACTTTTACCACGCGTATCGGCCAGGTGCATTGGTACAAACGAAACACGAAACGATTCGAAATATGGCATTCTAGAGACCTTCACGTTTAAATGGTCCATTTCCAGTAACATTCGCAAACCGGGCAGCTAGCTCGAAGGCGTTTTCTGCAGTGGAAATCAAAACATATAGCAACGAAGCCTGTAAATGACGTTCATTGGCATCGTTATTTTGATTAGTTTCCTCTATCAAGGAAAGTACTTGGTTAATAATGATTTTGCAGCTAAGATCGCATTTTTCATTTATTATGTTACCGGTTTCGGCGTGCTCGACGCCATCTTCAGACCTTTCGTAATTTACGTGACTTCACGACATTTTTATTACGACAGGTCTGAAGATGGCGTCGAGCAAGCCGAAACCGGTAACGTAATAAATGAAAAATGCGATCTTGGCTGCAAAATCATTATTAAACAAATATAGATCCCCCCATTGAACTATGAGTTCCTTATATAAGAAAGTACTTGGGCTCAAACAAATGTAAATACACGAAAATCGTGTAAGAGATAATGTGAAGGTTCCTCATTTCACTAGTGATATTCCCTCATCTGCAAAGCTCTGCAGTTGCCCATTAGAGGCCTCTGCGAGTGCCACGCCGCATTGCACTTTGACCTGCCGGTACGCCAGTAGTGACGGTGCAGTGTGCCTCTGAAGTTGCGTTTTGTGACGTTATTTGTGTAGTGAAGCGTCGGATAGGTCGGCGATTGGTAAAAAATCCTGCTAATATAGTGTGACTGGTTGAGATGAAGTTATGAAGAAACCTTCGTGAAGATTGTATTGGTGTAGAAGATGAATCATTCGCATGTTACCTGGTATATACTATAGTGTTTCTAATCTATGCTCATATTTCTGCACTATAATGGATACCAGAAAACATGTCAATGATTCATGTTCTACACCAAGACCGTATTCACGAAGAAGAGCTCTTTGGAATTTCATCTCATCCAATCGCAATACATTATCAGGATTGATTACCGATCGCCGAGTCATCTGACGCTTCACTACACAAATGATGTCACAAAACGCAAGCCGGCCGTAGTGACCGAGGGACTGAGGCGCTCCAGTCACGGTCTGCAAGGCCACTACGGTCGGGGGTTCGAATCCCCCCTCGGGCATGGATATTTGTGCCGTCTTTAGTATAAGGTAGTTGATAAGTAGTTTGTAAGTTTAGGGACTGATGACCCCGTAATTAAGTCCCATAAGCTTGACAAGCATTTGAACATTTTGAACAAAACGCAACTTCAGAGGCACACTGCACTGTCCCTCGTGCTCCCGACTGGTGTACTGACAGGTCAAAGTGCAATGCGGCGTGGCTCACGCAGAGGCCTCTAACGGACGACTGCAAAGTTTTGCAGATGCGAGAGTATCGCTAGTGGAATAAGGGACCTCTACATTATCTCTCAGACGACTTTGTTATATTTGTGTTTGTCCGAGCCCGAATACTTTCCTTGTAAGAGTAACTTCGTGGTCTTTTGCCGCCACTATAACAAAATTTTTAATTTCTACATTTTGAATAGCTACCGACGGGGGAAAGAGGAAATAAAGAGAGGGAGGAGGATATGGACAAAGAGAGGGGATGCACGTAGATGGAAAGCATCTACAAAAGATTGCTTTTCTGAAGGCAAATTATATTGTCACGTTGCAAACTGCAGGTGGTCCGGAATTCGAATGCTGTTAATTGAGCACAACACTTTACACTTGGAACACGTTTATTGCTAACAGAAGCGTACACTCAGTACAAACTGCCTCTTGCTTGGAGTGCTCCAATGTTTACACATAGGAAGAATTTTTTGGAACTTACATCAAACATAAGAAACATGTAGAACATTCTATAAATAGTAAAAACAAATAAATGATTTTTTTCTGGCCGTGGCGGGATTTGAACTGAGGACCGCAAACACAGCTATATGCGATGCCAACCTCTGCACCATGCGTTCCACTAGAAAACTCGCCGCATTGCTCCCTTTCCTGAAAGAACAGCGACCCGTTGTTACGTTTCCTTTGGAGTCAGCTGCAGTGTCCTGGATCTTGATCTTGTCATAGGTCCTCTGTATGGCAGGTCCGGAGAATCCTTCCATTGTGCCTGCACGCCTTCCTTACGGTGACCATGAACGGCATCAGATCCTCTTGTTGTGGCTTCATCGTTATCACAACCATCTTCAGAGTCCTTGAATAAGATGTCTATCTGTTCTTTGGGATCGTGGTAAGGCTTCATACGGAGGACGTTCACAATGTCTCTTAGATTTTATCGTTTTGACGACGGCTCATAATCCTCGACTTCGTATGTGACGTCTGACAGGCGGCGTATGACACGATACGGACCAAATTATAGCTTCAGTAACTTTTCAGATAGGCCAACTATCCGTACAGAGGTAAAAACCCATACCAGATCGCCTGGGCTGTACAGAACAGGTCGATGCATGTCGTTATACCGCTGACGGTCCTCCTCCTGGGCGTCCAGTTTCCGTATGCGAGCCAGCTGTCTTGTTCTTCGATTCTGATGATGAGGTGTTTCATATAGTCATCATGAGAGTCGCCCAGTTAGAACGGGAACAGCATATCCATTGTCGATTCAGCTTCAAGACCAGCATAAAAACGGCATGAAGCCTGTGGTGTCTAGTCTTGCGATATTGTAAGCAAATGTCACGACTGGCAGTATTGTATCCCAATCCTTCTGCTCAACGTCGATGTCCATCGACAGCATATTTCCTAACGTCTTTTTAAAACGTTCTGTAAGACCATTTGTCTGAGGATGGTAGGCAGTTGTTGTTCTGTGAATAATGTCACAACGTGACATTGCCTCTGATACTAGTAGATGAATACTTTTCCTCGATCAGATATCATCACACATGATGCACCACGCTTCAAAATAATGTCTACTACTATGAAATTTGCGATCTCTGGAGCTTCTGCAGTCGGCACAGGTTTGGTGACAGCATAGCGTGTGAGGTAGTCAGTGCAGACTATTATCCATTGGTTACCAGTTGTCGACTTCGGGAACCTACCTAAAAGGTCAATTCCAATACGGTAGAATGGAGCTATTGCAGGTGATTTTGGTACCAGATGACCTGGAGGTATTTGCGGCACATGCTTCCGTCTCTGGCAATCCTTACAGTGACTCACATAGTGATTGTAGATCGGTAGAGACCTTGCCAGTAATACCTGCGTCTGATTCTGTCTAGGGTCTTCGCGAATCCCAGATGACAGGATAATGGAAAATCGTGGAAATACTTGAGAATAGCTGGTCAGAGATAAGCTGGAACAACCAGTAGCCATTTGTTGCTCTTATGCAACGTTCCGTTTATAATTTGAAATTCTCTTTTGGTCGGTTCTGCTTTCTCCGAGGGCTCTATGGCTTGTAATAATGCTTGATCTTCCTTGTGTTCAGCTGTAATGTCATCTAACTCAGTGAGGGCTGAAATTTCATCCTAGCTTTTGTGTTCGGCTAATGGATTCCTCGAAAAGCAGTCGGCGTCCTTGTGTTTGCGCCCGTTTTTTAATACCACTGTAACATCGTACTCTTGGAGTCTTAGTACCCATCTTGCTAGTCGACCTTCAGACAACAGAAAGAATAGTGCTTTGTCACGGCGGTGTGCGGTTTACCAAATAAATACGCCCGGAACTTGTTGATAGCCCAGATAACGACGAGATACTCCTTCTCGGTTGTCGAGTCGTTGGACTTTGAGAGAATTCTTGATACATAGGCTCTCACCTTTTCAGCTCCTTCCTCTGCCAGGCACTTAAATGTGATTTGCAGAGTATCGATGTAGATGTAGACATCTGTGTGAAGTTCGGTTTCCACATTCTCGTCGTATAAGGCTAGAACTGGTGCGGTAGTTAGAGCCTCCTTAAGGCCCCAGAAAGCTTTTTCTTTCGTCTCATCCCAGTAAAACTTGGCGTCTCCCTGCAGAAGTTCTTGCAATGAACGTGCCTTGTTACAAATACCTTCTACGAAACGATGATAGTCTGAGCACAGCCCGAGGAAACTTATCACATCATGGATGTACTGAGGAGTTGGAAATACTATGACTGCCCTTACTTTATCTGGATGAGGAAGGGCCGGCCGCGGTGGCCGAGGAGACTAAGGCGCTCCAGTCACGGTCTTCACGGCTACTACGGTCGGGGGTTCGAATCCCCCCTCGGGCATGGATATTTGTGCCGTCCTAGTTCGTAAGTAGTTCATAAGTAGTTTGTAAGTTTAGGGACTGATGACCCCGTAGTTAAGTCCCATAGACTTTACAAACATTTGAACATTTTTTGATGAGGAAGGACACAAGCTCCGTTCACTAGGTGCCCCAGGATTTTTATCTCTTTGGCACTTCTTTGGGTTGAGTCAGAGTCCTGCTGTCTGAACACATTTCAACACAGTTGACAGGCGGCTGCAAAAGTCCTTGAGAAAACGACAACGTCATCAACAAAGACACGTCGTCCATTTAAGGTGTCGAAGCAATTTGTTCATATGCTTTCGAATGTGGCTGGGATATTACATAGTTCAAACGGCATGACTTTGAATTCATAGAGGCCGTCAGGGGTAATAAAAGCAGTTTTCTCCCTGTCTGCTTCATCAACCTCGATTTGCCAGTAACCGGTCTGCATGTCCATAGTTGAGAAGTATGTAGCTCCTTTCAAACAGTCCAACGTGGCGGCAATGGGTAGACATCTTCTTTTTTGTCATTTTATCAGCCTCCGATAGTCGACACAGAAATGCCACGTGCCATCCGGAGACGATCAGGGACTCTCAGGAGATTGAATAATGTCATCGTGCAACATCTTCCCCACTTCTTCTTATCCGCTGAGGACACTCTGCAAGAACGACGGCCAATTGTTGGGTGATCCTCGGTATTGATACGGTGTTTTATCAAGGGCTGTTTGATCTGGCTCCCTTCCAGCCTGGCCCAGAATATCTGAAAAATGATGTTAAATGGTTAACACCTGGTGAAGTTGTTCCTGGATCAGACCAGACCTTATATGCAACTCCAGTGCGTTGTCGGCACCAACAGCAGAGCATGACACTTTGTCGATGACATTGAGCTCACCATCCTAGACTAGTTCAGCTGTCCCAATACACATTCCTTTAGGAATGAGTTGCGATTGATCGCGAAAATTAGTGAGGCTTATGATAGCCACTGGTGTGTAGATTTCCTTCGTTGCAATGATTAGCTTTTTGCGATCGACATGCACTTCACAGTTCAGCTGGTCATGTCCGCTGCTAACTGGAACTCTTCTCATTGTTAACGGCGGGATCTCAACATTCTCGACGGCAAACAACCTTCCAGGGGCGTTAGTGTTACGTGTATTCGACGGAACGGCGTCCTCAACTTTTAGCTCAGATCTCCCAAGTCAATGACAGCCTGGGATGCCTGAAGGATGTCCCATCCGAGGATGACGTTATGGCTACATTCTGTTAAAACAAAAAATTCAAAAGGCTGCGTCCTGTTGTTGATAGTTATTCTTGCGACACATGTTCCTGCCAGCCGGACGTATTTTCCATTTGCGACCTTCAGCACAGTTGCTCTTGTATCACAGAACATTTTCTTCTTTAGTTTGCGGCAGTAGTCATTCGACAATACAGAGAAGGAAGGTACTGAATCGACTAGTTTTCGGGCAGGTTGGTCGTAGACGATGACGTCAATGAGATTTACCGGCATCTTAGCGACTGTCGTCCATAGAAGATTTTCATATGCGGCGGCCTCACCTCCGTAGATGGTCGCCTCGCCTAGTTACCCTGAACTCGGCGGCTGGGCGAGCGGCTGGTATCTCTGTAAGGCGACGGTGAACGGCGGCGGCGTGATGGAGAGCGACCACGTCCAGGATACGGCGACAGTAATTGTCTGCAGTTGACCTCCGTTGAAAGGACTGCTCCGATGGTTGGTGTCTTGCGGCAAAATAATCATCGAACACTCGTCCTCTCTCCCTACAGTGTCGCATGACATGTCCAGGAAGGCCACAGTGAAAACACAATGGCGTGTTTGTCTTCTGTCCTCCAAATATCTGTCCTCCTGCGAGGTGTCATAGTTGCCGGAGGATTTGGTTGTGGCCGTGTCAGTCGATACCTCGGCTGCAGTATTGGCGGCTTCGGCGTAAGTCATACTAGGACGAGGCCATTCCTCACATCTGGTTCGACTGGGGCGGGGGTCTGACAGGTGCTAATTTTTGAAATACCTCTTCCTTAGCAGCGTCGGCTCCCTCCTGACATACAGGACCGACATCAAAGGCCATAATCTGGTGCTCGCTTGATCCAACAGTTTAGGCTGCCATAAACCTAATTCTTCTCTCACAATTTGTCGTATGAGGGAAGGAAAATCATGCTCGTCTTCCACAACGGTCTTAGGGACTACATTTGTATCTCTTCAATTTTCTGACGTCATTGGGAAACTGTTATGTTGTTGAAACGACTTTTAATAGAAGAGCATGATACATGTCTTCTGCAGTGCCCTTCATCAGGTGTGAAATTTTATCGGACTCAGTCATACCTTGGTTAACTACGTAACATGGGGCCAAAACACTATGTACATATATACGACTGTGTTGACTCGTCATGTCGTTGGGTCCTGTTCTTCAATTGCTCTTCTGATAAATAGACTTGTTGCTGGTGGTCTCCAAACGTCTTCTTAAGTTCTGTCTCGAAATGTTTGCAGCTTGTTTTCGTTATTTTCAAACCATCCAGGTAGAAATATACATTTTCCAAGTACATAATGTGGTCCCACATATTATACTTGGCGACTCGGTCGAATCCTTTCAGCCACTTGGTTGGGTCCTGTCCAGCGTCTCCAGAGAACACCGATGGGTATCTGATGTGCAGCTGGCTAACCGTTCTATACGTATCCATGCGTAGTTTGATGACATGGATCTTCAGACGGAGGTATTCAGCATACCCTTTGTATTCCGGTTCTTGTCCGTGTAGGCAACGGCTCTTACGCTGCCTAATTAGAGCCACGATGATGCATACGTATTGCAGGATACACGGCGCCTCCACCGGAAAGTGTCACGTTGCAAACTGCAGGTGTTCCGGAATTCTAAAGCTGCGCAACACTTTACACTTAGAACACGTTTATTGTTAACACAAGCGTACTCTCAGTACAGACTGCCTCCTACTTGGATTGCTCCACTATTTATACACAGAAATAATTTTCTGGAATTTACAACTACATCAAACATAAGAAACCTGTAGAACATTCTAGAAACAGTAAATACAAACAAATAAATTTTTTCTGACCGTTGCGGGATTTGAACTGGAGACGACAAGCACAGCGATCTGCGATGCTAACCACTGCGCCACGCGTTCCATTGGAAGACTCGCGGCATTATGTTGCATGCTCTACAGGCGGTAGACTTTCTATTTGTGTCTATGTAGAAAACAGACTAACTTCACTGACCTTGCAATAAATAATTATTTGTCAAGAAAAATTTTTTTATCCTTCCCTTACATACCGCATATCCACTGGAATGCAAAACGATATTAATATGACTAACGTACAACGAGTGGTCAAAATAATATGCACACCATGTAGTATACTACATCTTGAACGTTCGTGTTAACATGTGCACAACTGATGTACGAAGTACTGAACGTATGTATTAATATGTGCAGAACTGCAGTGCACACCTGACGTATGATGTCTTCAACGTATGTGTTAACGTGTGCACAACAGTAGTGCACAACTGATGTTCGAATTCTTGAATGTACTTGTCAGCACGTGCACAACCAATGTACGAGGTATTGAACGTATGTGTTAACATGTGCAGCAATACAGTGCAAAAGTAACATATGATGGCTTCAAAGTACATGTTAACACATGCACAACTGCAGTGCACAACTGACGTATGAAGTCTTGAATGTTCGATTAATGATGGAAATTCTCCACAGAGATGATAGATTATTTTTCAAAAGAGATAGATTGGCTGGCCAGTACTTACCTTTTTGCTGTACCGCCGATAGTAGCACATAGAAAAAGGACGAAATTAAACAAGCTTTCGGAACTGCGTTCCTTCTTCAGGTGGAGAGGAGGGAGATAAAGAAGCAAAATGGAATGGGAAAGGAAGGGAAAGGTAATTCACGACCTAGGTCGTGAGGATGGTGTTCGAGGACAATCCTCTAACACCATCCTCATGACCTAGGTCGTGAATTACCTTCCCGATTCCTTGCTTCTTTTTCTCCCTCTTCTCCACGTGAAGAAGGAACGCAGTTCCGAAAGCTTGTTTAATTTCGTCCTTTTTCTATGTGCTACTATCGGCGGTACAGCAAAAAGGTAAGTACTGGCCAGCCAATCTATGTCTTTTGAAAAAAAAAAATCTTGAATGTATATGTTAACAAGTGCACAACTGCTGTACAAAGTCTTGAACATATGTGTTAACAGGTGCACAACTGCACAACTGACTTATAAAGTCTTGAAGGTATGTGTTAACACGTGAAAAACTGTAGTGCACAACTGATGTACAAAGTCTTGAATGTTACCTGGCAGTGTATTTTATGTTTTGTTCTGCGACTTTCAACACCACGATGAGTAGCCATCTCAGTGGTGCGCACTTAGTGGGAGCATGTGATGAAAATGGCTGTACTGTTTAATATTTCACTACCGGCAGCATCCTTAATAATGACAGCATACACAGCACGCGGAAAACATCATTGGCGGAGTAGTGTCTGTAAAGCCAAGTATAACGGATGACAATTGACGAGTATTAAGAACAACTGTGGCCGAACAACATAAAACTAGCACGCCAAAAGCGACTGCAAAAATGAGCACTTTACTTAAGTAATAATATTTCTATAAATAACGGAAGCCAACTCAAATCTGCGAACTAAGTGGTGCCTTAAACATACAATCTGGACACGGATGACTGCCGTGCGGGAATGGCTGTGTGGTTCTAGGTGCCTTGTCAGGGACTGCACGGCCACTCCTGTTGGAGGTTAGAGTCCTCCTGCCGGTATGGGTGAGTGTGTTGTCGTTAGAGTAGGTTTAAAGGTACTATGTTTGTAAGTCTAAGGACCAATGACAGCAGTAGTTTGGTTCCATAGATATACAAACATTTGATTTGATTTTCAGTTGATAACTGCCAGAATCTGTTATGGTACGATGAATCATCTTTTACATTGCTTCATAAATTAAACCGGGTTTATGTAAGGAAAGCTCCAAAACACAGATTAGATGATTAGATTAGATGTAGTTTACGTCCCATTAGATCAAAATTGGGGATGTAAAACATGTTAGAAAACAAGATACACAATAAATACCTACAAAATTAGAGAGCAGATGTGTTAATTTACCTTCTACAGATCTCAAATGTAATTGCCCTAGTGTATGTGGAGTCAGTCAGAAAAAATATCTTAAGAAATCTAAATTTTAAAGGACATAAAACTTATTACTACATACTAAATGTTGAACATACTTAGGCTTTTTTTACAACACTTATTTACAATGAAGCAAGCGTAGTACTGAAGTCTTAATATTTCGCAGCTAAATAAGAGGTGTAAGAGTTATGGTATGAAGATCAGCATTTCTGTGGGACAGGTTGAGTACCAAATAGGAGAAACAAAGTTAGAACAGGTGGACAGTTTCAAGTAATTAGGATGTATTTCCTCATAGGATGGCAACATAAGGAAAGAACTGGAACTAACGTGTAGCAAAACTAATGCAGTAAGCGCTCAGCTACTCTCCTCTGCAATAATGAAGACAGTACCAACATTTAGCTGCGCACTGTCCAATCTTTGGGCCATCTTTGTTACATGGGAGTGCCAGTATGTTGTCCTCAATGGCGAATGATCATCAGAGGCATGAGTATAGTCAGGAGTGTAATGAAACTGTTACTTTTTTTTCTATCTACATAAATGATATGTCGGACAGAGTGAGCTGCAATATGCGGCTGTTTATACAGGAAACGCGAAACATAGCTTGCTCTTTATTCACATGAAGTGTTAAGTGCCATCGACAAGGGATCTCAAATCGATTCCATATTTCTTGATTTCCGGAAGGATTTTGATACTGTACCCCACAAGCGGCTTCTAATGAAATTGGGTGCTTATGGAATATCTTCCCAATTATGCGATTAGATTCACGATTTCCTATCAGAAAGGACACAGTTCGTTGTAATTGACGGTAAGTCATCGAGTAAAGCAGAAGTGATATCTGGCGTTCCACAGGGAAGCGTTATAGGTCCCCTACTCTTCCTCGTGTTTATAAATGATTTAGGAAACAATCTGAATAGCTCCCTTAAACTGTTCGCGGATGATGCTGTCGGTTATCGGTTAGTGAAGTCGCCAGAGGATCAAAAGCAACTGCAAAGCGATTTAGACAAAATTTCTACTTGGTGCGAAAATTGGCAATTGACACTAAATAAAGAAAAGTGTGAAGTAATACACATGACCACTAAAAGAAATCCGCTGAACTTCAATTACGCGATAAATCAGTCAAACCTTAAAGTCGTAAATTCTACCAAATACCTAGGAGTTACAATTACGAACAACTTTGACTGGACAGAACACATAGAAAATATTGTGGGGAAGGCGAATCAAAGGTTACGTTTCATTGGCAGAACGCTTCGAAGATGCACCAGCTCCACCAAAGAGTCTGCCTACATCACACTTATGCGTCTTCTCCTGGAGTACTGTTGCCCCTGGGGGATCCTCACCAGGTGGGACTGACGGAAGATATTGAGAAGGTTCAGAGAAGGGCAGCTCGTTTTGTTTTATCACGTTACGGGGGGGAAAGCGTCACGGAAATGTTGCACGAATTGGGGTGGAAATCATTAAAAGAAAGACGGTATTCATTGCGGCGTGATGTGTTTGCGAAGTTTCAATCACCGACTTTTACTTCTGAATATGAAAATATTTTGCTAGCACCCACCTACTTAGGGAGACATGACCATCCCAATAAAATAAGAGAAATCAGATCGAAAACGGAACGATTTAGGTGTTCTTTCTACCCGCGCGCTATTAGAGAATGGAACGGTAGATAAAAGTTATGAAAATAGTTAATGAACCCTCTGCCAGGTACTTAAATGTGATTTGAAGAGTATCTATGTAGATGTAGATGAAGATGTCGTCATTGAATAACTGTTGAAGAATGCAGGATGACTTTGACCAAGTTTCTAAGCGGTGTGAGAAATGGTGAAGAAAAATGTAAGGTAATGCAAATGAGTGGGAGAAACAATCTCGAGATATTGGAATACAGCATTAGTAGTGTCCTGCTTGACCGAGTCGCGACAGTTAAATACCTAGAGCTAACGCTGCACAGCGATATGAAATGGAAGGAGCATGTAAGAACAGTCACGTGGAGAACAGAAGGTCGACTTCAGTTGATTGGGATAATTTTGAGAAGCTGTGATTCGTCTGTAAAGGAGACCGCTATAAAACGCTTGTACGACCCCATCGTAAGTATTGCTCAAGTAATTTGGATTCCCATCAGATCGGGTTTATAGGAAGACTAGCTGAAAACCCGGCGTTGCCCGGGTATTTTTTTATTTATTCCTGCCTGAAGTTAGTACTTCTTCTACCCTTCTTTCTCTGTTCATCTTCTTTTTTCTAAAAATATGTTATCTTTATCGGAGAACATATAAGAAATAACGCTGTCTTGGATAATAAACAAAACTATAAGCGTATTATTCAAACAAAGAAAGATAGAAGTCAAAACAGAAGTGACATATAAAATTAGCACGATCTTATATTTAGTCAGTTATATGTGGTACAATTGAATAATTTTTCAGGTATGTATTCATTTGTATAAGTGCTGCATGTCCGTAAAATTTCATGGAAATACAATTGATGTTAAAGAAGTAATGGATTACTACTTGGTGTGTGATAGGGCGGTTTTCTATGAACGTTACTGTTTTATGTGATCATACCTCATGAACTACAGGTCGCACTGTGCTACAATTTCGGAGGCACATTCAGCGATATGTGTGTACATTGCCTATAAAATTTCCTACGGCTACAGTTTGTAGTGCAGAAATTATAAATTGTAACGTCATACCTAATGCCGTAGTTTTACTTCATAAACAGCGGAAAAGTAGTAAGTGAAAAACTTTTTTCCTTTCATCATTTTACTATGGTTGCCTGTGTTTGATAAAGGTTTGAAATTATGTTTAAAGTTTGTTGCAAGTCGCTAAGTACTCTCATTCTCATACAGTGCATTAGTAAAGTCTCATCGCGTTATGGCAGTTTCTTACAACTCCTATTGTTTATGGAGTTATATCTCTTGAACCATGTGTCGTATGTGGTTCGTACTCCTACAGAAGATGTTATCTCACGTAAGGAATATGCGTTCCAAATTTGGTTGAAATCGATCCAGTGGTTTAGGAGAAAATGAGCATCATTGTCGCTTATGGCAGCAGTTTTCCGCGCATCGCATTGTTTATGACGTCATATCTCGTGAACTATGTATCGTATGTGATTCTTACACTTACGGCGACCGTCCTCATGGATTCATCTACATCTACATGGGATACTCTGCAAATCACATTTAAGTGCCTGGCAGAGGGTTCATCGAACCACAATTATGCTATTTATCTCCCATTCAATTCTCGAATAGCGCGTGGGAAGAACGAACACCTGAATCTCTCTGTTTGAGCTCTGATTTCTGGTATTTTATTCTGATTTCTACCTATGTAAGTGAGCGTCAACAATATATTTTCGCATTCGGAGGAGAATGTTGGCGATTGGAGTTTCGCAAGTAGCCCACGCCGCAGCGATAAGTGCCGTTGTAATGATTCCCATCCCAGATCCTGTAGCATTTTCGTAACGCTGTCTCCCCTGTATCGTGACAATACGAAACGAGCCGCTCTTCGTTGGACTCTTTCGTTGTCCTCCGTCAAACCCACCTGATAAGGATCCCACACTGGGCTGCAATACTCCAAAAATGGACGGACAAGCGTAGTGTATGCAGTTTCTTTTGTAGTTCTGTTGCATGTTTTAAGGGTTCTGCCAATAAAACGCAGTCTCTGGTTCGCTTTTCCCACGATATTATCTACGTGTTCTTTCCAATTTAAGTCTGAAGTAATAGTAATTCCTAGGGATTTTGTGGAGTTTACGGCCTTTACATTTGATTGATTTATCTTGTAAACAAAGTTTAACGGATTTCTTTTCGTTCTCATGTGGATGACTTCACACTTCTCATTATTTAGAGTCAATTGCCAATTTTTACACCATACTGATATCTTATTCAGATCGTTCTGCAGTTGGTGTTGATCTTCAGATGATTTTACTAGACGGTAAATGACGGCGTCATCTGCAAACAACCTAAGAGAGCGACTTAGATTTTCCCCTAAATCGCAGAGGACCAATAACACTACCCTGTGGAACACCCGATATCACCTCTGTTTTAGTCGATGGCTTACTATCGATTACTACGAACTGTGTCCTCTCTGACAAGAAATCCCCTATCCAATCGCAAATTTGGGGCGATATACCATAACCACGCAATTTGATTAAAAGCCGTTTGTGAGGTACGGTGTTAAAAGCTTTCTGGAAGTCAAGAAATACGGAATCGATTTGCGAACTTTTGTCGATAGCACCCATCACTTCGTGTGAATAAAGAGATGCTTACTTGTACAAAATTTCATAAAGATCTGAACAGAACTGTAGATTTGTATGCAACACGTACAAATATACGGACACTCTGCTTTATATATTAGACATAGAAGCAATTCAGAGGAGGGCGATTAGGTTTGTTACTGGTAGGTTCGATCAATGCGTGTGTGTTACTGAGATGCTCCGGGTACTCAAATGGGAATCACTGGAAGGAAGGCGACATTCTTTTGGAGAAACTGAAGCGGACTGCAGAACAATTCTACTGCCTTAACTTACATTCCGCATAAGGACCACAAAGAGAAGATCAGAGAGATTAGAGCTCGGAGTGGAAGTGCTGTCATTCACCTCTTGGCCAGGGTAAACCTCCGCTAATGGTCTAGCTGAAACTGACGTGCACTTTAGCAAGTGTGTTTCTTCTTAGAGGCAGCCTGAACCGCGTCACCTACACTTTGCAAAAATCTGACCTCGAGGTGATAAAGTTATGTCAGAGCGCCCGCGAGGAGTGCAGCAATATCTTTGAGAAGCTTCGTCAGCGATGCCTTTCGGTCTTCATTTACTCCGCTCCCTTATCTCACTGCGGTGTCTTTCGCTCGTCGGCAATTCATAGCTGTGACGGTGTACCGTTCTAACCGCTTACTAATACAGGCAGACTAACGCTGTGTTACGCGACTAAAAGAGGGCCAGTAGACATTCCACAGTGACACACAAACCAATGAGTCAATTTCAGTCACGGTACGGTCACGGTACCGTTGAAACATGGCATTCTGCCACGATTACGCATGACTGCTCATTCACTTCACTATCAACGCTTTCGTCAGTGGTGGAGCATCACGTGACCAGCTCGTTCCAGATGCGTACAGCGCATCAAAACGATTTGAGTGCTCTACATATTCAGGCTATATTGGACTGACAGTAAACCAGGAATTGCCGGATATATATTGTTCGTATCTTAACCCAAATGAGGACATCGTGTTCAAGTTTGTGCGGTAAAAGTCGAAAAGTCAAAGTAGTTTATTTGTATATGCCATCAAAACACGTAATTACACAAAAGCTTATTCCATGGTCATATACTGGTTCGGTAGCACAATGGTAGAGTGTCAGACTATAAATCTAAAGGTCGCGGGTTCGACCCGCGCCACGACGTGGGATTTTTGTTTGTTACTTTCCAGTTTTTTTCCACTCTGACAATGTTGCTGATGTGGAAAAAATCGAGTAGCGCCGTGGTACGGAACCGATTTTAAACTGGCTGGGTAAGTCAGTTTGAAGGTCGGAGGAACGCAACGGCATACCACCTCCAAACACAACCATGCCTACTAAAGAACTGTGGTATTCATACCAATCTTCGGATTGTTGACAGCTTTACCTTTTTTCATATACATAAACTATGGTTTTACACTTGTGAAGGATGATAGTAAAAGAACTTATTTCCTATCCAGACATAAATGAATGTTACATTTTACACAACAAAATTTGGTTTTGTCTTTGCAACCCAGTTTTCTCCACCAGTCAAATGATTTTTTTTGTCACTGACCCCTGGAAGATGCCGAACGTTGTCCAAACGATCGAAAACTTCTGGACGAACTTCCACATTGGTTCGTTTTGAAGTACTAGTGGGATGCTCTCTTTTCCTGGCAGCTGGCTTGCTCATTTTTGTCAGTACTCTGGCCACACTTGGCCTAAAGTGAAGTAAATCAAGGGTCTTGTGTTTTATTACGATTCGTTTTTCTTGTACTCACTCCACGCATTTACTCACGCAATGCCAACTGCACGAGCAAACATGCGAAGCGTCCACTTTCACGATCTGATGAACGTGCGATAAATTGTAATGAGAAAATCCACCTTGTAGACCCTTACCCTATGTTGATTGTATAATTGAATAATTTCTGCCTAGTCAATTTCGACATATTTCTTTTCAGTTCATCCTTTACACCCATCATTGTTTCAGGCCTCCGTCTATCCTGGGGCATTGAGAAATCACCGTAAGATGACGAAAAAGCGAAATAATTAACAAAATTTTCTATGCTATTACAACCTATCAATGTCCTCATTTGGAGACATGTATAACGTTACAAATATGTTACCTCACCTTTCGTTCTTAAACACACCTTCAGTTTTCCCCTACAAGAATGCACCTTTCTACGCAGAAATAAACTATTTTATCTAATCTCAAAAGTTATTAAGTGGCTGACAGGAGGTACAAAGATTACTGGGAAGTGTCCATGTGACTGTATACAGTCAGTTTTGTTTTGTGGTACCACAGATTGACAAGAGATGTCGACACTGTTCTCAAATAACCTCCCTCCTGAGAACAACAATCACGAATGGTAAAATTTAACTAATTTTAATATACGAAGCATGTATTTAGTATGTCCTTAGGGGAGGGTGAGGAATTTCACGCATGCGGATAATCACATGCAGGGTGAATTTCGCAGTTTGAATGGCGCAGACCTTGCCCAATTGGTACTGCATCCTGCTGACACGAATAACAACTACAGCGGAACATACGACAGCCATTTCCTAGTGGCATTGTTGGAGCAGTCAAGTATAGTTCATTTTCAGTGTGTTTGATGTAATTTTAGTTAGCTGTATTTTGCAAAGTAAGTGGTGCTAGAAGAGAAGTATCAATAGCTTTTGGGATTCATGAAGCAACTCCGCGTAAGAGAATGAAAGCGAAGAATACTGAATGCCCAAAACTTGGAACAATCACAATATTTTCGATTGAACAGGAAAATGAGATTAGGGATCATGTTATTACGATGTCCAAGCTGTTCTATGGCATTAGGTGCATAGTTTTGGAAAAGACAGAGCACTATGGTACTGACGCGTTTCATGCAGTAGATGGAGCCATGAAGAATGTAGTGGCAGGAAGGAAGGAAGATTAGGGTTTAGTCCCGTCGACAGCTTCGTCATTAGAGATGGAGCTAGCGCTCGGAGTTTTTGGGTAATGATTGGGAAATCGGCCGTGCCCTATGAAAGGAACCATCCCGGCATTTGCCTGGAGTGATTTAGGGAAATCACGGAAAAACTAAATCAGGATGGCCGGAGGTGGATTTGAGCCACCATCCTCCCGAATGAGAGTCCAGTGCGTTACCACTGCGCCACCTCACTCGGTTAGTGGCTGGAACACTCCAAAATATTACAAGTGCGATTCTTGCAATTATTTTTCACATCTATACTGTGGTGTCGCACAAGTACAAAGTGCGCGCCACCTACTTTCGCCGCGCGCCGCCATGCACGCACGGCGCGGCGTTCTTACGACGTCAGCCACAAGCGCCCTCTGTGACAACTCCGCTCGTGGCCACCACTGAACGACATCGTTCACTTGGGACTGAGATAGTAACCAGTTAGGACCTTCGTAATCAGATAGGCACCAGTGAAGAGTTGGCTATCGTATAGGCACTAGGAAGCAGTACTAGGCAGGCCTCTAGCTCAACTATGTATAAGCATTCTGCAGTAATGAGCTATGTAAAAGTTAAGTATTGTATAAATTCTGTGCAATATATATCTCGTTCTAATTTACTCTTGTGTTTCTAGTTTCTGCTGTCCCACTGGCTGCTCCCCTCCGTACCTGCACAAGCGTCTACCTTTATTCCTGTGTCGGTCTTCCTACTCGGCCACCGACACCTACGACGGAAACGAGACACAAAAGCGACGACGAGGCTGGGACACAAAATATACAAATTTAAAAAATATTAGATATGTGTACAGAACAATATCATTTCGTTCTTCAGTATAGTGTTTATTATTTTTAACTAATTTTTATGCTCTTTCAATTTCCAGCATTTGATCCTTTTGGTCCCAGTCATAGGTGTCCTTGTTTGATCGATATTAGAGCAAAAAAAAGACAAACCAAACAGGGACACCTATGATTGGGACCAAAAGGATCAAATGGTGGAAATTTAAAGCTCATGAAAATAAGATGAAAACATTCAACATTAATCAAACAGCAGAAGAAATGTGGAATGAAGCACTGCAGCAAATACACCTTGCTGTTGAGAAGATATTGAGAAAAACGAAGCCAGGTCGTAAATATATTGACAAGGAGACGTGGTGGTGGGACGAAAGAAGTTGGACTATAAGACGTGGCACACACGAAGTGATTCAGACCTTGGCCGGTACCGATCACTGACAAAAAAATATGCCAAGAGAGCAGTGGCAGCTGATAAAAATAATCACTACCGAGATCTTTATGACCAACTTGACAAACCGGGAGGTGGAACAAATGTATACCGCCTTGCGACGTTCCGCAATCGAGCATCACAAAACATTCGACACGTCATGAATATCAAGGGAACTGACTCCAATATCCTCAGAGACCCACCAACAATACTTCAAAGATGGTCCAGCTACTACGCCAGCATCTGTAATAAAGGATTCCCACATTCACCAATATTAAGTCCTCAACCCACTCGTAGAGTAGTACCAGAGATAACAGCAGAAGAAGTGATGGTGGGCATCCAAAAGTTGAAGACTGGAAAGGCAACCGGTCCAGATGATATCCCTGGAGAAATCTGGAAATTACTGAGAGATCAGGCAGCAGAATTTCTCGCTTCCCTGTTCAACAAAATTGTTACCACCAGTAAGCCTCCAGAAGCATGGACCACAAGCACAACCGTGCCTATAAAGAAAGGAAAAGGAGATGTCATCGAGTGTAACAACTATAGACCGATACGCCTTCTTTGTCACACCATGAAGATATTTGAACGGCTGCTGGACAAAAGGCTGACCAGTGTGAATTTGTCAAGTGCTGTGGCACTGCAGATGCCATCCACGCTGCACGTTTCATGCTGGAGAAGCACTCAAAGAAGAGAAAGCACATTTTGCATTCTTGAACTTGGAGAAAGCCTCTGATAGGGTCCCAAATAATCTGATCTGGCCTGCTCTACATCACAGAGTACCAGAGATGTACGTGAACTGGAACCAGCTTCTCTATCGAGATGTAACAAGTGTAGTCAGATGCCCTGCTGGAATCTCTCCACCTTTTAAAACCACCGTTGGTCACAGTAACAGCCGATATACAGACCCCTCATCCCTGGACTCTCCTCTATGCCGACGACGTGGTACTGACACAGAAAACCCGTAAGGAACTCTAAGATCAAACCCAAGCTTGGAATGACAGGCTACCAGAGAATGGCATGCATCTGAATCTCCAGGCGACGACCTATTTGGAAAGCGGACCTCAAACCAGAGGGACCATCAGCATGGACGGCCAGGTTTTGAACAAAACCACCGAGTTCAAATACCTTGGATCCATGATGATGTCTTCAAATGATTCCACCCTGGACACCAGACGAGAGTAAATGCATTGTGGCTGAAATGGAGACAGGTCACTGGTGTTCTCTGTGACAAAAGGATGCATGTACATCTGAAGGAAGGAATTTATAAATCAGTTGTGCGTCCGGTAGCCCTCTTCGGGATAGAATGTTGACCTTTGACGAGAAAACAGAGTCAGGCTCTCCACACAGTGGAGATGGAAATGCTGCGATGGTCCCTTGGATTGAATCGCTACGACCATGCAACTAATAACTACGTCCGCCAAAGGATTGGTGTAGTCTCAATCATAGAGAAGGCAACAGAGGCTCGTCTTAGATGGTACAGCCACGTCATGAGGAAAAAGTGCGATTCTGTGGCTAAAGCAGCACTCCAATTCGATCCAGGAGGTCGCCGACCCCGTGGTAGACCGCTCAAGAGGTGGATGGACAACATCAAGGAGGACATGTGTGATGCAGATGTCAGCCCTGAAGACGTCCACAACTGAGCTCTGTGGAGGAGACGTAGCAGAAGAGCAGACCCCAAGTAATGGGAAAAATGCTAGGAAAGAAGAAGAAACAATTAAAAATAAAGTGTATTGTCCATGTTTACGGTTTGTTTGTTTTGCGTGTTATTACCCAGTACAATGCGTGTCATTACACTAAGGGGTGGGGAATACCACGCGTTTGCACTTTTTTTAATTTAACGTTTAAAATTAAGTTACTCTATGTAATCATTTTCAGTTGAAGAGTTGTACTCCTTTTATTTCTAAAAGGTCTGTTCTCGCAAATTTGACACGTACCGTATACCAACAATATGTATCTTTAAATGGTGGGATTTTCCGCTTGATTTTAATTATTTTTCCAAACATGTTTCAGCACTTTTGTGCTATCATCAGCGCGGTGGTTTATTTTTTGTTCTGAAATGTTCAAAATGTTCAAATGTTTGTTAAGCTTAAGGGACTTAACTACGGGGTCATCTGTCCCTAAACTTACAAACTACTTATGAACTACTTACAAACTAGGACGGCACAAATATCCATGCCCGAGGGGGGGATTCGAACCAGTGGCCGTGCTGACCGTGACTGGAGCGCCTCAGTCACCTCGGCCACCGCGGCCGGCCTTGTTCTGAAAAATTATAGTTTACTGTACAATTGTGTTTTCAGATACATCTAAAATGTTTTTACAGGTTCATTCACTATGAATTTCGCTTGTGTTATCAGACAAATATAACTATTCCAGTATTGTGAAATTTGGCCTAGAAATACGAGTATCATATTTTTTTAATGTATACCTCTACTATAGGCTACGTATAAAACCATTAAGTAACCTACTTATTTGTTGTTGTGGTAATAGTTTTTTTACAAACTTGTCATATGTAAAACATGAAAAACAGTTTAAATTTCTTGCTTTCCAATTTTCGGTTCAAGAAAACGCGTTATTTCTGTTAGTACTTACGATTCTTTTCTTTCTCTTTAGATTCTGATTGTTCCTGTTTCTTTTGTAATGTGTTTATTATTTGTTTTCCACGTTTTGTTCGTGGTATACATATTGCGCCAGTAGAAATGTTCGAGGTATGCCTACGGCTGAAACCTGTTCATTTGGTTTGGAGAGTTGCGCGCGAAATACGAGTGTTTACTGTTAGTGCCCTCTTACATTTGCCTGTTGACAGGGGAATGTAGAAGTGAAGCAGTATTGTGGGTGGGTTTTCTACCTGTTTACATTTCGTATATGCATATATATCTGCATGTGTGTGGTTCTTGTGTGTGTTGTGTTTTTCTGCGTGTGTGAGTCTGTATGTGCGAAAATATCAGGTGTTTGCTGGTATTTAGGAAGATAGAAGAGCAGCGACATCAAAAAGATGATTACATATGACATTATAAATGGTTGAACTTACCAATACTGAGCACAAAATATGATTTTTTAATTTTTTTTTTCTTGCAGTAGAAATTAATTCAGGCGCTAAGAGGTTAAGTCAACTAGCCACTGAAGAAAATAACCTTCGGCCAGTCGCAATTTCTGAATGACTGGGGTCACACAGTAAGCAGTTTCGTGTCTGGGTGCATAATTCGCAGTGAGAATTTGTCGTCCAAGTTATGTGCCGACCTACTGTCTACTAGTAGTAATAGAGGCAAGTTCCTAAGTTCGCTTCTCTGTCAATATGTGGTACAGTGCGATAGGCAACTTGCTGATAGGGCTCTTTGGTTTGGATGAGCTAATGGCAGTACACAGTACAATATTTAAACGACCAGACAGAATGTAACGTATTTCCTGCACGAATGGAAGGGAAGATTACGATTGGAGGCCCAGGCGATGAGTAGGTCTTTGGTGACGGAAAGCAATCTCTGGTGGAACAAGGGCAGATAAATATTTCGGGCCCTGTTCCAAGGAGCAATCTTGGTATTTGCTGCAACCGGTTTAAGAAAATGTTGAAATGTTTGTAAAGCTTATGGGACTGCGTGTTCATCAGTCCCTAAACTTACAAACTGATTATGAACTAACTTATACTAAAGAGAGCACAAACATGCATGTCCGAGGGGGGGGGATTCGAACCCCCGACGGGGAACAGCCTCGCGCATCGCAGCATAGCGCCTCAATGCGCTCGGCCACTCCGCCGCGGCACCGGTTTAAGAGAACTACTGAAAACATAAATCGAAATTGTCGGAGAGGGATTTGAACCAAGGTCCTCCTGCACGCTAATTTAATTTTGAAAAATAGATATACTTCTTTTCTTTATTCGCCTGAAGGTTTAATTGGAATCGTTTGGTTGGTTGCAGAGTTATAGCAGGACATACTGGTTGCCTATAATTAACAGTGTCGCTACTCACGAAGGCCCAGTATGGGCTGTAATTAGAGTATGACAGCGACTCATGATAAATATGCTCATGCATTAATCCGGAACCAATTTATGCTGAAGAAAAATAAATTTCTATTTTGCCCACTTGGCGCGAATATGGCGGCGTATAGTGTTTGGAAAGCGCTGCACATAAAAAGTGACCACAACCCTTTATTTGGAGGTTGCCGAGAATCGCTCCTTACCATTGATCATGAACGTCACGTGGTACTCGCCAGCTATTTTTCGAATATAAGCCGCAACGGATATTGCAGAAATGTACTAATTTAAGGTTTATTTTTCTATACGAAGGTTTTATCTCATACAGGATCTGCTTTTACCTGAAGTACTCACTTAACTGTTTTTATGCTACAGAATTCAACGTTTTGCATTAAAATGACTGGCGCATTGAGCGATATCGTTAATATTTCTGTACTAGCTGAAAACCCGGCTTTGCTCGGGTATTTATTTATTTACTTATTCCTGACATTTTTCAGGTATATATTCATTTGTATAAGAGCCGTATATCTGTAAAATTACTTGGGAATACAATTAGTAGTAAAGAAGTAATAGATTAAAACTTGGTGCATGATACGGCGGTTTCCCATGAACGTTACTGTTTATGTGCTCATATCTCATGAACTACGTGTCGTACTGTGATACAATTCAGAAGGTACACTTAACTATACGCATGTTTACTGTCTGTAAAATTTCCAATTTGTAGTGTAGAAGTTATAAATTCCTATCGTCATACCGAGCGGAATGTTACCGTTAATATGATCATATCTCTTGAACCATGTGATACAACTTAGAAGCTACATTCAACTATATATGTGTATACTTTCTAAAATTTCCTGTTGCTACAATTTGTAGTGGTCAAATTATAAACTGTAACGTCATATCGAGAGCCGTAGTTTTACTCCATAAACAGCGGAAAAGTAATAAGCGAGAAACTTTTTTCCTTTCATCATTTTACTATGATTGCCAGCGAGAAAAATTTTAATAAAGGTTTGAAATTATGTTTAAAGTTTGTTGCAAGTCGCTGAGTACTGTCATTTTCATACAGTGTATTTCGAAAGTCTCGCCGCATTATATGGCATTTTTGCGATTTCTATTGGTTATGACGTAATATCTTTTGAACCATGTGCCGTATGTGGTTCTTAACCGTGCAGCAATTGTTACCTCACGGTAAGGAATGTGTGTACCAAGTTTGGTTGAAATCGGTCCAATGGCTTAGGAGAAAACGAGCAACATTGTCGCAAAATGCAGCAGTTTTTCGCGCATCTCATTGTTTAAGACGTCATATCTCGTGACCTATATATCGTATGTGATTATCACACTTACGGCGAACGTCTTCATGGACTGAAGCTTACGTGTACAAAATTTCATAAAGATTGGAACAAAACTGTAGATTGGTATGCAACACGTACAAACATACGGACCCTCTGCTTTATATATTAGGTCTGGGGAAAATTGTAGTTACGTTACCTTTATCTGATGTTCAATGCAATATTTTATGTTGTCTTCTACATAATAAACAAATAACTCAGAAACTCTATCGTTTCACTTAATAGTTCACGAACAAAGCCGTGGTTACATTACGAAGTACTACGGCCCATTCGTCTCTTGGCTTAAACGTTATTATAGCTGACGTTGTAAGGTTCTTGCTTGAGTACGTGGAAGATGGGTGGGCGTGGGTTCGATTACCGGTACCTGCTGTTTCTTTTTTTTTTTTTTTTTACTTCATTTTACTTGTCACACACGGAACAATGCAAATGAATAACAATTCACAAGCAGTGTGAATTGTCATTTAATCAAATTTTTGTAAGACAGTACGATTTAGATTAACCCGTGAGAGAGCTAATAGAACTACCGGTACGGTAACGTGACCTGTTTCTCACTCTTATTAATCTTTCAGGAAAAATGCCTCGCTGTCTCGCCGTTCACTTTGTAACTCAAGGCCTGACTGTGGATACAAAATGGTCAACATCCCATAAGGGGAAAGCAATACGGATTGTCGCAAGGTGTGGTTGCATACATTTGCTTATGACTCAGCTTAACTGTGAAAGGTAAGAAACCACACCCACGGAAAACTGTCATGTCACATCAAGGAAGATGTCACTTTCCTCAATTGAGCTAATGGTTCATGTAAAAACATGATTCCCATGCAATGGCAGGCGGACTCAGCGCATACTTTTACAATAACAAAAGCGGCTTGTTCAGACGCCGTCTCTAACGACCACGCTGTATACGGGACGTTAAACTCTAATCTCCCTTCCTTTTTTATTTTTTACTTAGTAACAATATTATGGACATAAGAAATGTAAAATGAGCTTGCAATTTTGTAAGCATGATGATAAACCAGGTGTCATGACATTAAAATAATTATCTGTTATTTTCAACTATTTTTATCAATTATTAGTGATATATAATGTAAACGTTAAGCGTAATCTGTTTTTTCATTCTAGTCCTTCGACCTTCACTGATGTATTTGTCAAACGTATGTTTCCGAAAGGATTTCGCACTGCACGATAAAAAAAATGTTTGCCAATAAATAAGGATGCTGTTAAATATTTATTTGCACAGAAATGTGTCATGATTTCGTTCCTAGTAAAATGGAAAAGAAAGCGTGTATCTAGCAGGCGGATTTCAAATTACGTTGTGCAGACTACCTTTACCTGTGTAGCATTCATTGTTGCATTTGTTATTACCTTCAAGAACATTATTTTATCCATTTTTGGTTTGAAAAAACTGCAGCTGTTTTCGTAATTATACTATAGTAAAAGAATACTGCAGCCAGCTACAATATTTTTGTAAATCCATTTATTTCTCTGTTACTAATTTTGGGCCTGAGCCCATCATCAGATGGTAGTATTGATTTCAGATCTACAATGGTGACCTAAAATAACAAAGTTATGTGAATCCATAGGTTAAAGAAGTTTGTGTACAGGATGAATCTAATTTCGCGCAATCGAGCTTCGTAGCGCGATACGTCACTTGCTAGCAATACAAAATTGTCTCTCACAAAATATCATCCTGCGCTTATTTCCGGCAGTAATGGACGTCGAAGATTGAGATGAGTGTGTGTCCCATACGTCAGTGTGTTTCAGAATTACACTACTACACCAACAAACTTCTGGGGGATATGGGAGGTGTCTTGAGGAACAAAGTGAGCATAGAAATCCATGCCCGAACACGTCATCCAATGCAGAGCGTCGAGGTTGCTGGACAGGATGTCTAGCGGCAGGAGCTGGTGCCTGTTACTTGGACTCTCCGTAGCGTCTTTGAATGGCGTTTCCGGGCATGGGTTTCTATGCTCATTTTGTTCCTGAAGACACCTCCCACATCCCCTAGACGTTTGTTGGTGTAGTAGTATAATTCTCAAACACACTGACGTATGGGACATAGACTCATCGCAATCTTCGACGTCCATTGACTGCCGGAAATATGTGCAGGACGAAATTTTGTGAGAGACATTTTTTTAATGTTAGCATTTGAGGATTCCTGTTGTGAAGACCGAGTGCACGAATTTAAATTCACCCTGTGTTTCTATAGTAAATATAACATTCTTGTTTGCATTTTTTACATATGAATTAAGATTACATGTATCCTTTGAACTTCCTTCAGAGAAAGTTCTTCTTATGCACTACTGGCCATTAAAATTGCTACACCAAGAAGAAATGCAGATGATAAACGGGTATTCAATGGTCAAATATTTTATACTAGAACTTAGATGTAATTACATTTTCACGCAATTTGGGTGCACAGATCCTGAGAAATTAGTACCCAGAACAACCAAGTCTGGCCGTAATAACGGCCTTGATACGCCTGGGCACTAAGTCAAACAGAGCTTCGATGGAGTGTATGTACATGGAGTGTATGTACAGAGACCCATGCTGGTTCAACACCATACCACAGTTCGTCAAGAGTAGTGACTAGCGTATTGTGACGAGTAAGTTGCTCGGACACCACTGACGAGACGTTTTCACTTGGTAAGAGATCTGGAGAATGTGCTCGCCAGGGCAGCGGTCGAACATTTTCCGTATCCAGAAAGACCCGTACAGGACCTGCAACATGCGGTCGTGCATTATCCTGCTGAAATGTAGGGTTTCGCAGGGATCGAATGAAGGGTAGAGCCACGGGTCGTAACGGCCACTGTTCAAAGTGCCGTCAATGCGAAGAAGAGGTGACCGAGACGTGTAACCAATGGCACCCCATACCATCACGCCGGGTGATACGCGAGTATGGCGATGAGATTCACGCTTCCAATGTGCGTTCACCGCGATGTCGCTAAACAAGGATGCGACCATCATAATGCTGGAAACAGAACCTGGATTCATCCGAAAGAATGATGTTTTGCCATTCGTGCACCCAGGTTCGTCGTTGCGTACACCATTCTGTCTGTGATGCAGCATCAAGGGTAACCAGAGCTGATAGTCCATGCTGCTGCAAATGTCGAACTGTTGGTGCAGATTGTTGTTGTCTTGCAAACGTTCTCATATGTTGACTCAGGGATAGAGACGTGGCTGCACGATCCGTTACAGCCATGCGGATAAGAAACCTGTCATCTCGACTGCTAGTGATACGAGGCCGTTGGGATCCAGCACGGCGTTCCGTATTGCCTTCCTGAACCCACAGATTCCATATTCTGCTAACAGTCATTGGATCGCGACCAACGCGTGCAGCAATGTTGCGATACGATAAACCGCAATCGCGATAGGCTACAATCCGACCTTTATCAAAGTCGGAAACGTGATAGTACGCATTTCTCCTCCTTACACGAGGCATCACAACAACGTTTCACCAGACAACGCCGGTCGACTGCTGTTTGTGTATGAGAAATCTGTTGGAAACTTTCCTCATGTGAGCTCGTTGTAGATGTCGCCACTGGCGCCAACCTTGTGTGAATGCTCTGAAAAGCTAATCATTTGCATATCACAGCATCTTCTTCCTGTCGCTTAAAATTTGCGACTGTAGCGCGTTATCTTCGTGGTGTAGGAATTTTTTGGCCTGGAGTGTACATTATAGGAGGGAGATATGTGTTTCTGTATCGCTCCATGTTGATGTGTGAGGTACATTAAATTTAATATGGCGTCATTTGTTTACATCAGCTGATTAGATGCACCAAAGAAAGTGACATATTTACAGATATGGCATAGTTGAATGCAACGGCAAAGACAATTTTGCTTATTTTTGAGTAAATATATTTAATTTTATATTTGAAATCAGCTTCTACTAGCCAATGAAAATACTTTTATATCAGTTAAATGACTTCTGTGTTGGTTGAAATTATAAAATCTGTACGTAATTTTGGTAACCAATTGCATGTCCAAAATTCCCTCGACTCCAACTCGCTTTAAAAAGGAAGAGATATGACGATATTCCTGTCATACAACGAAACGTGACGAAGCTTTTGAACACTATCACAAAGGACAACTTCTTGCAAAATTTTCAGACATACCTCACAGAGATCAGTGGTGTATAATTATGAGAGATGATTATTTCGAAGGACAGTAAGGTAACTGTAATTACATCCAAAATCATTTTCACAGACAAGCTGTGCAATATTAAAAGCCACACCAAATATATTTTGTATGAATATGCCAACGCCGTAACGTGGTACAGAAAACTGATTGCTAATGACAGAGTGAAGGTGATGAAATAGCGATCATGTACCTCTTTATTTTGACCAGTTCCTCCTAATCGTGCATCTGCACTTTTGAGGACTAATATTGCTGATCATCAGTTGTTTCCAGACAACTGTTTCAGCTTCATTTAATAACCAGCTTAAAAAAATCTTTTTCTTGTGATTTGCGGGACGTCGCTTAAAGGTTCGAGTTTGACTGAGAATTTTATTCCGCAACTGCCAGGCATTTGGTGAAGTTTTAACGTTTCTTGGGCTCGGAGTCAATTGCTCTTTCCCGACGGTCTGTGATAAATCTCACGGAGAAAACTTCCGTTAGAGAAGGATTTAAATTTTGCACCGACGTCCTAGCGGCTGCCAGTCGTTGATTTTATTACTTCTGTTGAACAGGCTGTTTATAAAATTCCTTTTGATGCTGCAGAGGAGGAAAGGCCATTGACTTCCACCTAGGAATACATATAACATTAGCTGGCTGGACTACCTTACGTACACTTAGAGTTAATGTGGATATTGTTATTTTGTCTGCGGGCAAGGGAAATGGTACAGCAGTCTTGAACAAATTGGATTACTTTAAGAAGATGTATTATTTACTATCTGGTTCAGAGTATCGCAAGATCGTCGTTGATCCTAAACAATGATGGTTGAGTTAAAAACAGCCTCCTGAAGAGACAGACGTTCCTTGTCGTGAGAGACTATGAAGAGTCTTCATTATTACTGTGGTGTCCCTCATAGATTATCTTGCCTTTCCAGTATCCACTAGGAAGAGGATATTTTGAGCCGTATGTAACATTGGTAGTCCGACATATCATGTAGCGAAACAGCTTCCCATTCCGTTGAGCTCACTAGTAGATCTTTGTGAGCATCACGTTATGTCCTCTTCGTGTTTCTTGAGTCGAGAGAATGAATTTTAATGAGTTCTTAGGTGGTCTTATCTCTGCAGTCGTGTTCCTCTGATTCATTGCGATTAATTGAGATTACTTTTGGCGAGGAATTAACAAACCTATTTCAACTGGTGTAGAAGCTCTATTTATGTATTACTGCCAATTTCTTTACGGAGGACTTCGAGGCACTTGTTTTGTAGTCGGCGGCGTTAAAGCTCTTTAACGCATAGAATACCAGAATGTTCTTTTCACGATGGAGAGGAGAAGAACTCCTGACTACTGGTCCATGATACGTTGGTAAAGTGAAGTCGTACGGCATGAATGGGGCAAGTTCTGCTGCCTAACTGGAAAGGTTTTCCCTATCCTCCGCGCCCGCAGGCACCTTTCCTTCGCGAAGTGTGAGAACTGTGTGCGGGAGTGTGTGTTAAGTGTAGGTGACTGTAATGGGTGCGTGTGTAGTGTAGTGTAGTGTAGTGTCGTGTTTGTGTTGGAGATAATGGGAGATGTGAGGGGGTGAATCCCCTTGCCGGCATTATAGCCCACTCCTCTCGAAAAGCACCAAGGAGGCCGCCAAACTTAACGTCCCCATCCGACGGACGGATCACCAGCAACAGTGTCCCATGCCCTCACTCCATGAGACACTGCAGAGAAGTTAGAATTTAATCCAGGACGTTGGTGGAAAGACTGGTGATCGGGGACTTTGCACCACCACCCCTCCTTTTCACTCTGTCGTAAGGCAAAGGGAAAATTATCAACAGCGCTTGGCGTACCCAGACATCCGCCCTTACGTCCGTAGCACACCGCAGAGCAGGAGGGTCCAGAAGTCTTGCTCGGGAGGTCGCCGACAAAGGAGAAAATAGTTGCACCATAACGATCAGCGTTCCTACATGTGTCTAAGAAAAGTGAAATTACCTTATGTTGTGGCGTAAAGTCAGCGCCACACACCAGACGTAAGAGAATGATCGTAGAGAAGGCAGCGATCGACACAAAGCCAGTCACAAGCAGGCGCCGCGCATCCTGGAGGGAGTAACCGAAGACGCGCGCCCTCTACAAGCGGCTATATCTAGGCCGACATACGTCTGGACAGCCCGTTAGTTACTATTGGGAAATAGGACAGTACTAAGTCAGAACGCGGCTATGAACTTAGCAGTAACTAGGTCACATCGCAGCAAGCACCATACAGACGACGCCACGAGAAGCAATAAGAGAGAAGAAAAAGACTTATGTTCTAAAGTTGAGTATTATCTTTTTCAGTCAATAAAACTTGTATTATTAAACTGATAGTTGTTTCAGTAAACATCAATTCCTGCACCAGTTCCTTTACTGACGACTAGACCGGGACGAGTAAACAACAAAAAAGCGACGAGGTCACAACACCTTATATTAAAATTACGCGATTCCTTGTTGATCATCAATTCGCAGTTGAATAGAACGAAGATTGTTTTATAATAAATACATTGCATGAACGATGAATAAAGAAAAGGCCTTTTTTCAGGTACTAGGCGATAGCTAGAGGTCTGCGCGGATAAGAAAATTGTTACCCGCATCCGCACCACACCCGCAAGGCCCATATCCGCAACCGCATCCGCATCTGCGGCACTTTATCCGCATCCGCAAGTTCGTTATTTTCATCCGCAGATATTAAATTTTTGAATGGGTAATACTAATAGATTGCAATATTAAAACCATGGTATGTAATGAAATTATTATTGTTAGTCATTTCTGCGACTACTTGACTACTTTTGTCTTCTCGAATCGCGGTAACTGGTCCATACCTACTCCAAACCAGGCTATTCCAAACAGGAAAACACCGAGCGAAGTGGCGCAGTGGTAACACACTGGACTCCCATTCGGAAGGACGGTGGTTCAAATTCACCTCCGGCCATCCCGATTCAGGTTTTCCGTGATTTCCCTAAATCAATCCAGGCAAATTCCAGGATGGTTGCTTTGAAAGGGCACGGCCGGTTTCCTTCCACATCCTTACCCAAACACTCCGAGCGTTTGTTTTTATGGTCACATTTTATGCGTGGCTGTAGCATTCATTTGGTTGCGATGAAACTTTGCCAACATATTGCACTTTCGCGACGCTTATTGACATAATTAAATTACTGAAGACACATAGTTCAGGAGAGATGACATAATAAACAATGAAATGCGCGGTAAATTGCTAATCACGCGACCGTGTTACACATCTCCTGCTAAACCAATGGACCGGTTTTAACCAAATTTGGTGGACGTATTCCTTCCTTGAGGTAACAATCGATGTAGGGGTACGAACCCCTACACATAGTTGAGGAGAAATGACGTCATAAACAATTGATGTCGTGTTCGTTTCAAGAGAGAACTGTCACTGTGTTCACTACGATATACATTGTCACTCGCCGGCCACAGTGGCTGAGCGGTCTGCGACTCTGCGGCGTGGCAGTCACGGTCTGCACGGCTGCTGCAGTTGGGTGTTCGAATCCCCCCCCCCCCCCAACCTCCTTCGGGCATGGATGTTTGTGCCGTCTTTAGTATAAGCTAGTTCATAAGTAGTTTGTAAGTTTAGGGAGTGATGACCCCGAAGCTCTACAAACATTTGAACATTTTGAACATTGTCACTCGGTCACTATAAAGCGCTAACTGAAGGCAGCGGATATTTGGCATGGCACCTCTGGTGAACAGTGGGACGGTTTGCCACCCAGAAGGCACTTGACAGACCACAGGTAAGACACGGTCGCGTAAACGGATTAGGCGCAGGTCTCTCTACGTCCGCTGTGGCCAGGGGATGATGACAACAGACTTCCGCTTTACCTGGACCCTGCAAGGATTCCAAGAATGTCCACAGGCTTGACGTTTTCAGCTAACATTTCGACAGACGTACTGGGCAGATACCTCGCTCTTTATCCACATATAACACGCGGATATCCGCCTCGGTCACAATTTTATTCGCAAAATGGGAAATACTGCGGATATCCGCAGATATATCTGCGGATATCCGTATCCGTGCAGACCTCTAGCGATAGCTAAATTTACATGACACGACAAGTAATTTTGAGAAATTCTATTGTTTACAAATAAATTATACAGTGGGAACTTGCTCAACGACCATAAGCTTCACCTGGAATGCGAAACCTTATTATGCTATGAATATCTTACTTTCGGAATTCATGTAATAATGGGACGTGTTACACTCAGGAAAATGGACTAAAATTTTTCCTGTAATGAACAATACTGTATTTTTTACAGTTTTTTTCTTCAAATAAGTTGTATTAACAGAAGATAATTACATTCTTTGCCTTTTATGTTACAGACATTGTTGTGTTATTGGCGGGGGGGGGGGGGAGGTGAGATCGCCAAAATATTTTTAGTTGGAAGGGGGTCACATATTCAAAAAGGTTTGTAAACACTGCCCTAGAGGACAGCTGAGGCAACTGTTCCCGAACTGAGGGCAGCCATTTGCAAGGACGAATACTGCCTTCCAAGGTTACTACATAGAAGGTTGGGCCAATCCGTTCAGCCGTCGGCACACGGAGCGTGTACCTGAACGAGTGTGGCCGACGTGGCGAGTTTCTGACGTCACAATGTGCGAACCGCATGTTGGCGAGGCTTTCCCAACGTGTGGGCCAATATCAAGCACGCCAGATATTCTCAACGAGCGTCTGAACGATCACCAATAAGGTGGGAGGACGCCCCCGACGTCACACCACGTGGCTATCCAGGAACGGGGGCAGCTCTTTTCTGTAGAGAGACGAAGACGCCATGTTGGCCGTCGTATTTCGCGGTTTTTATATATATATAACTTTGGTCTTATGAATGTATGACATTTCAAAGTAAAAGTAACTGAGTAAATTGAGAATCTCTCGGAAACCGGCTATTAAGGTACTATTCGTTGGAATAAATGGAATAAATGACTGGAAACGTCTTATACGTGGTTTAAAAAATTTCCTCAGTTGGCCTTCGGCCGTGCTAGCGTGCGCACCTGCGCCGCGCGCCGCTTAACGCTCCGCTCCGGGCTTTGTTTACTTCCGCGTCGCGGTATTTGTGTGTATTGAGTCCCTCATGGCGCACGCTTACCGCCGTGCGACGATCAAACTAACGTTTCAGGCTGAACATCCTCGACCAAGAGCTTTTGAAGTCGAGCAGTTCATACGAGTAGATCTTCGTTTGAACCCACAAGACGTGATCGGAATACACTTTTCAATCACAGGAAGCATCGTCTATTTCAAGATGTCGACGGAAGCGCTATGCACTGAAGTTGACCAACGACATAACACCGGACTGAAGTTCAAACACTCTGATGGACACATCGGTGTGGTAACGGTCCATCATGTAGGATTCGGATTACGAACCCTGCGGGTGTTTGTGCTCCCATTTGAAGTACCTCAAGAAACGGTCATTGCAGCTTTCCAACCGTATGGTAACGTGGTGGGTCACCTCGCAGAAAAGTGGCAAACATTTGCGACCTACCAGGTGTTCGTCAGATACAGATTGAGCTGACGAAACACGTTCCGTCGTACCTGATGACTGATGGTGTGCGGGCCATCGTTATGTACGATGGCCAGCCACGAACATGTGCAGGATGTGGTCAGGAAGGTCATGTCCGGTCCGAATGTATGCGCCGGTTTGGTAGAGACAACACTAGGTGAGGTAGCCTCAGCAACGTCGGTCACGTCCCTACCCGTCACCTACGCCGCAGTTGCACAGAACCAAGTAACGCCACTCCAGGCTACGCCTGAACCTACGTTGCCTGTACCCAACGCAGAAGAATATACCGATGACACAAGCACAGCACCGCCTCCAGCGCTCTCACCAGAGCCAGCAACAATAGAGAACGCTCCGAATGACTCTACTGGTACCTTGGACGTCGACCTAAGTGTGGTGCGGACGTCTGCTTTCGTCCAGACGGGTGCGGCGATAGAAGAGGAGCAACCACATCCTGAGTCAGAACAACACATCCGAAAATAGCGGTTACCTCAGAGGCGTAAGAAACTCCGTCGAACACACTCTGCTGACGGCCTCCATCGGACGACCTTTCCAGATAATGAACGAATGTCTGACAGTGACCTACCATTTTCCGACCAGCAGCAGAATGATACTGCCACCCTGGACAGTCCTACGGTGACGCACCATACCTCAAATCAGGACATACGCTCATTGCAGTCAGCACCTACGAACGACCTTTCCCTCACAGCGCCGGTTGCAGCATCCTCCTCGTCCGTAACAGAAGAACAACGCCAGCACATGTCATCGACATCCATATCATGGGCCGACGATTTTGGCGAAGGAGTAGATCAGACAGCCAACGTGACCGAGCAGATGCATCCCATGGAGGCACCAGATTTGGTACTCAACTAAGAATTGCGGCAACTGTGGGAGACACGGCAAGTCAGCGACTTTCAGGAGCCGCTGCAACGCCTTCTGTAAACCTTGCAAGTGTCCATCCGCAGCAATATCGTATCGCCACGATGAATGTGGCCACCATTCGCGCCCCACCTCCTACAGGAGGTGTTTGTTGCTGATTTTCTCATCCCTTGCGGGTACACTGGCTACGTTTCTATGTTTCTCACACCTCCGACACCGGCAGCGGCGTCACCATCTACACGACGGGATTCCAGCAGAGGACGTCGTTTACCTCCATCCTGCTCGGGGAATGGCCCTTACTGTATTTGGCGTGCGTATCATTAACATCTATGTACCATCCGGCTCCAGCCACCGTCGAGACCGCAATACATTCTTCGCCGAGGATATCACGCCGCTGTTTACGGGTCCACAGGATGACTTGATATTTGGCGGGGATTTCAACTCGACACAATGGCCCACCGACCAACTGCCACAACATTCACCCTGTGCGGTTCTCTCTGTGATCATCGACAAACTACAACTCGTTGACACCTGGACAAAGCTCTACGGAACTCGCCCGGGCTTTACGTTTTATACCGCCCATTCCTCGAGCCGCCTGGATCGCATATACCTCATTTGCCCTCTCGCAAATGGTACCCGTCACGCGGAAGTCTGGCCGTTAGCCTTTTCAGATCATGAGGCATATATCTGCGACATTAGTCTCGTCCGACAGCATGTGTGCCATAGTCGTGGCCTGTGGAAACTAAACGTGTTTCACCTGACCGCTCCAGACTGTCGATATATGATCGAAAATGCGTGGGCACAGTGTTTACGCCGTCTTAACGCCTATAACTCCACTCTATCTTGGTTGCTCTCTTGTGCAAAGCCAACACCGCGCAAGTCTCTGATGAATGACGGCCGAGACATCAAGACATGGCGAAACAACACTTTGAATTTCTATTATTCCATTCTTCGAGAATGTGTGACGATGCCTTTCTCACCAGCCAGGCAGACGATGGTTCACCGAACAAACGCCCAAATCTCTTTGTTAATGCGCCGCCACTTGGAAGGCACTGTAGTCCGATCTCGTACAAATAATCGAATAGGCGAAGAACATCCGTCGATGTACCATCTCCTCCAGGAAAGATAAAAACGACGCCGGGCTCTGATGCACGTCCTGATTGACGCGGAAGGTCACCGGCACGATACCCAACACGCCATCGGTCAGGCGTTTCATGCCCATTTCACTAGACTATATGAAGCTGTGCCGCATTCACCAGAACTGATTTTTACTCCGAGTACTCTCCCAGTGGAGGTAGCAGGTGAACTCCAGGAAGACGTGACCACGGATGAATTATTAGAAGCAATTAAAATGGGGCATAACAATAGGTCTCCTGGACCCGACGGAATTCCCGTTGAATTTTATAAAAGTTTTGACTATTTGTTAGCACCTACATGGCCGACCATCGCTCAAGAACTAAAGTCCCCAGCGACTGATGTCCCTAAAACCTTCCTTGAAGGCATAATTATTCCTGTACACAAACCGAACGGGGTCATCCAGAATACAAGAGTTTTACTCTGCTTAACAGCGATATGAAAATATTTACATGGTTGTTGGGATTGCGACTCAAGAAAGTTGCACGGTACGTCACATCCTGCGACCAAACGTCCTTAGGAGGTGACAGCAATATCCATACAGCTCTTTGCCGTTATCGAGACATGATAGCACTTGCCCGGTATCAGCGACTTCCTGGTGCCCTGGCTTCACTTGACTTTAGCCAGGCCTTCGACCGTGTTGATCACTCCTACTTGCAGACAGTTCTTTAGCACATGGGATTACCTGACGACATTGTCGCAGTAGTTATGCGCCTTCTGACCGGCGCGACCACCAAAATCATGAACAATGGTCGCCTCACCTCACCCTTAGTTATAACACGATCCGTCCGATAAGGCTGCCCACTTTCAACTATATTATACGCCTTTGCTTTAGAACCAGGGACTACGCAAACGTTTGGAAGGTATGAGTTTACATGGGAACCGATTCTGTTGTTCAGCCTAAGCCGATGACCTCGTTCTTTACCTATGCAGTGAGAACGATGTACGGGCAGCCCTGACGTGGGTGGCAACCTATGGCGAGGCATCAGGCAGCTTGCTCAACGTTTCAAAATCCAAGGTCTTGCACATCGGCGAGGGCCTACCAGAGAGAAGCATCGCTCCTCTAAGTGTAGCCACCACCATCAGATGCCTTGGCGTAGATTTTTCAGCCGATCTCCGCCGCTAAGCAGCGATCAACGGTAGGCGATTGCTTCAGAGAATCAGGGGAAGTCTGGCAGATCACCGGCTACGATCCCTCGACATAGTTCAACGTACACAATATGTGAACATCTATCATGCCTCTCGCATACCCCATGTTGCTCAAGTGCTACCGATCCCCACTCTCCTGGCACGGCATATATTGGCTGCATTCGGCTCCTACGTCAGCTCCGTATTGATATTCAAAGTGCGATACGACGCCCTTGCACTCCCGCGGGAACGTGGTGGGGTGGGTCTAACACATGTGCCGACCAGAGTCACGGCGCTCTACGTCAGCTCGCAATTAAAAATCTGGCGACGTTGCCCACAGAGTCTCACCGGTATCCTATTCAATGTCTTTGCCCCGGACTCTTTGGTAGCCCCAGTAACGATTGCAGCCATTCCAGTTGCCTTCCATCATAACCGACGATTCTTCCTGGACCTTAGTTATGTATACAAATCTTTACCACTTGCTCGTTTGTCTCAGACTAAAACAGTATATGATCTGCTACAACAGTGTCGATCATCCAACCCAATAGAAATTATGGCATATATGGAAAGCTGTTTACGAACGTTTTCTCGAATCAGACGTCCAGTCAGCTTGGTATCTCACTGTGAACGGAAATCACGTTAACCGACATCGCCTGCATCGGATCCATCTCGCCGATTCGTCTTCTGTATTCACTGCGGAGTGACACAGACGGCCACAGACGGCCACAGGTTCCACTGTGGTCAGGCAAACGATGTCTGGACGCTCACGCGGCGAATATTGGCGTTCCTTACTCGCCAAACACCCGCCCAGATCGACATCAACATGCAATTATTTCCGGGGGAGACTTTCTACCCCACCACCAAAACACACTCGGTAAATTGGATTCGTGGCCACACGATCCGATACCGCTTTGATTCTGGCGAGGTCAGTACTTGGATATTGGAACTTTCTTAATGAACGTCACTGCGTCCTAACCCGTAACCCAAAGTACCAGCAATATTTTTCCAACTTTTTACGGAGTGCCTTTCATGACCCGCCTCGCAGCTGGAACGTCCAGGCCATGAGAAGATAAATCTTAACACAACCAACCTGAACTGAACATGACCCACAACGGGCCAGCCGCGGTGGCCGAGGGGACTGTGGCGCTCCAGTCACGGTCTGCACGGCCTCTACGGTCGGGGGTTCGAATCCCCCCTCGGACATGGATATTTGTGCCGTCCGTAGTCGTAGCTAGTTCATAAGTAGATTGTAAGCTTAGAGACATGACCCTGTAATTCCATAAGTTCTACAAACATTTGACCCAAAACGGTACATAACAATCAACGAGAAGACGTTTCTACCTATGCCGGCGGCAACACTACGGCGCACCTCTTATCAAGAATGTAAAATAATAATAATAATAATAATAATAATAATAATAATAATAATAATAATAATAATAATAATAAAGAATACAAAAGAAAAGAAGTTTTCTCAGTTATTTCTTCCAGATCTCCTGAGTTTTATTATATTTTATTTTCTTTATTATTATTTTTCTGCTTTCGATAGCCTATTAGCCTTCCTTGCCCCTTATTAGAATTAGGTTAGTTGGACTGGGACTAGGATCAGGTAGGAGCCAACGCCTGAAGTGGACAAGTATATATATATATATATATATATATATATATATATATATATATATATATATATTTCTAAGGGCAAAAGTGGCGAAGGCAAGTTCCCCGCCCCCCTTATAAATAAATAAGTAAATAAAAAACTAAAAAAATAGCGTAGTGAGCAATGCGTTGGAAAATGACGCTAAAGGTCGGTGGTTCGGAAACCGCCACTATCTAAATTTTTCTTCCTAAAATTTTTATTAATTAATTTTTATTATTTAGATTATTATTATGGAAAAAAAAAGAAAGCTCCTCTCCAGCAAATATTTTTTCATTTTTTATTCGGTTTTCTGATAGACTCAAAGACTTTCCTGTAAATTTCTTAGACGTAAACTGCATAATATTCGATGCTATGTAAAAATAAGTGCGCACCCTCTGAGGAGTGAGTTTATTGGATTCGTTTTGCCGGCCGCGGTGGCCGAGGTGACTGAGGCGCTCCAGTCACGGTCAGCACGGCCACTACGGTCGGGGTTTCGAATCCCCCCTCGGGCATGGATATTTGTGCCGTTCTAGTTCGTAAGTAGTTTGTAAGTTTAGGGACTGATGACCCCGTAGTTAAGTCCCATAAGCTTAACAAACATTTGAACATTTGGATTCGTTTTATGAGCGAGACAGTTTGCACCTCACTTAGAGTAAAATACGCACTTATTGTTTCACGTTCTTAACTTGCAATAATCTTTGTGTTGTGAAGGCCTATTCTTATATCGCACAGTTTATCATGAAACTTTTATTATTCGCTGCACACTTATTGACATAAAATGCACCTTTTATAACAGTCTTATGTTCATAGGTATTTTGTTGTTACTTATTTAGGCCTATCACAGAACATAACGAACATAGCACAAACGCGGAAATAAGCGATTCAATAGATGTAAAGCAGGAATTCCAGTCTTTTGATTTGGAAAGCAATGTGATTTCAGCAAATGATACCGCCGACAACTGTCGCTGGAGCGCGCTGCGGTCGCGTGTAGCTAGTTGAGGCACGCGTCTCGTATGCTCAAGTCGCGCCGTCTCCGAGAACTCAGCCGCACGATGGACTCGACACGTTGACCACACACGTTCAGGCACAAGCTACGTGTGCCGACGGCTTTCGGCAGCGATCGGTTGCCTCCGCGTGACGTCACTGTCGGGAATAGGGCACTGGATATCCAGGTGCCCTAGTCGAGAAGCGACAGCAGCGCGAGACGTTTTCGCGTGTTCCCTTATGGCACTATTCCGCTAGTAACTAACATTCTTTCACTGGTTCGATAGAAGCATATCTGCACAAAGACTAAGTATCAGTACTTAAAACAACGTTACACTGCATATACTGTGTTTCTAGTAATGGCACAAATAAAACATAGATTACAGCTGCCCTTGGCATACGTATCCAATAATTTCCTTTACTCCGTTATAAATACTGTACAATTCTCAATATTACTGGAATCTTTTTAGTCACAAAAGCTCTCTGTTTAGGGAAGTGTTTTTAGTACCACAATCGACTATGTTGTACAGAATTACATCATATTCGTACTTAAGGATGTTATTAAGAAAGGCTTTGTTTGTATCTTCCTGGCGCAAATATGGTACTCTTCTCGGGTTTGACGAGTCTTTTGTGTTAAGACTTTTTGCAAAACTTAATGCTCTTTAGTTGTCAGCTTAGTTGAGACAAGATTTTGGCATTGTTTCTTATGTGACCGCATGAGCCAATAATTACTTCTCGTCCCCAGCGTATTGTGTGCAGCTATTAAACGTATTTTTTTCTTTTACTAGTGATAATTCTTTATAAAGTCTCTTAATTTCATTTTCAATACGACCTTTTCCTGTCTCTGTGCTCCGAGCCATTTTTTTATTTTTTTATTTTTTTTTTAAGATTAAGGGACTTATCCTTAACTGCGGGGTCATCAGTCCTAAACTTACAAACTACTTATGAAGGCACAAACATCCATGCACGAGGGGGGATTCGAACCCCCGACGGGGAACAGCCTCGAGCATCGCAGCATAGCGCCTCAATACGCTCGGCCGCTCCGTCGCGGCTACTTTTCTTTAATAAACGAATGTCTTCGAGATTCTTGACTTTTGGGTTCAGATGTAGAAACTATTGTGTACTGCTTTCTGCTTCCCTGGGAAACAGTTTTATTGCTGTCGACTTTCTATTCTCACGTTTGTGAGGTTTTTCCTTCGTCTGCAGCTGTGGTGAGTGATCTGGTACATTAAATAATGTAGGTATTGCATTCCACATAAATTTCTTACAATGGTCACTCACTAATTTGACTGGAATTCTAGGGAACAAACATTGATGTTTCTGAGTAGCAATCTGACGTCTTCCTGCAAGAGGTCAGTTAGCTCTTCTATTATTTATTAGTCATTTTTGTTCTTGAAACTTCCTGGCAATTTAAAATTGTGTGCCGGAACCGGGACTCGAACCTGGGACCTTTGCCGTTCCGGCAATTTTAATCTGCCAGAAAGTTTCATATCAGCGCACACTCCACTGCAGAGTGAAAGTTTCATTCTGGAAACATCCCTTAGGCTTTGGCTAAGCCATGTCTCCACCATATCCTTTCTTCCAGGAGTGCTAGTCTTGCATGGTTCGCAGGAGAGCTTCTGTGAAGTTTGGAAAGTAGGAGGCGAGGTACTGGCGGAAGTAAAGTTGTGAGGCGGCATCGTGAGTCGTGTCGGGATAGCACAGTCGGTAGTGCGTTTGCCCGCGAAAGGCAAAGGTCCCAGGTTCGAGTCCCGGTTCCGGCACACAATTTTAATCTGCCAGGAAGTTTCACATCAGCGCACACTCCGTTGCAGAGTGAAAGTTTCATTCTGGATTTTTGTTCTTAATAGAAAATGAAAATCGTTATTAAAAAGTCGTACATTTCATGAGAATCTTAAATAAACTGTCATGCACTATACCGTTTCATACCTTCTAATGGTTCTTAGGAAACCTAATAAAGCAAACGTGGAGTTATTTTGCAGTTATTGCCGATTTTGATTGCGTTACATACCTCCGCTACTGTAAAAAGTAAGTTCAATTTAAACGGAACTATTCACACTCGTCCCATATCGTATTCAGGAATGTACCTTGCCGTCCGCTTGGAGCGCTGCTGTCGTGGTGTATTACAAAACTCAGCGGGAGTGTCGTGACCGTGTATGTTAGACTGTGATAGCAGCCTTACTTTACTGCTACGAAGTTTTTCCCGCAAACAACGATACGTTTCCTCCCGGTAGAGGTAAACAACGTGAAACACGACTTCCTCTTGGCATTTAACTTACAGGAACTCAATCCGGTAAAATATTCGACAACGGTCGATGTTTAGATGGGAACACATCCTATTAACTTGAAGGCACAAATACAGTAAGGTGGGGTTGTGGAAGTCAGTATAAAATTTCGGTTTGCATAGCGATTTCAGAGTAAGGAAGGTATATTAGTGTTTAATGCCCCGTCGACAGTGTCGTCATTAGAGACGGAGTAATCGTTCGGATACTTTTTGTCAGGGATGGGCAAAGTGATTTAGGGAAATCACGGAAAAGCTAAATTTGGATGACCGGAGAATTCTAGAATCGTGTTATTTAGATACATATATATCATTTAGATACATATGAAATGTTTAAGAGGACTACAGTTTTCGTAAGAATGGCCGGCCGCGGTGGCCGCGGGGACTGAAGCGCTTCAGTCACGGTCTGCACGGCCACTACGGTCGGGGGTTCGAATCCCCCCTCGGGCATGGATATTTGTACCGTCCTAGTTCGAAGTAGTTCGTAAGTAGTTCATAAGTAGTTTGTAAGTTTAGGGACTGATGACCCCGTAGTTAAGTCCTATAGACTATACAAACATTTGAACATTTTTTTTTCTCCTAAGAATGCATCATTTGAAAGTGGACACTCGTTATCAACAACATACAGATGCACTTTTATTGTGAGGATAAGTTATTACTAAAAGAAAAAAAGCGAAGTTGATTCAAACTGTATTTTAGTAATATGGCGACGATTGCAGACTGCCGCGTGGGAGTAGCCGAGCGGTCTGAAGCACCATGTTACGGATCGCGCGGTCTCCCGCGTCGAGGGTTCGAACCCTCCTTCGGGCATGGTGTGTGTTCAAAGAAAAAAAATGTTCAAATGTTTGTATAGCTTAAGGGACTTAACTACGGGGTCATCAGTCCCTAAACTTACAAACTACTTACGAACTAGCTAATCCAAAGGACGACACAAATATCCATGCCCGAGGGGGGATTCGAACCCCCGACCGTAGTGGCCGTGCAGACCGTGACTGGAGCGCCTCAGTCCCCTCGGCGACCGCGGCCGGCGATGTGTGTGTTGTTCTTAGGTTAGTTTAACTTAGTTTAAGTAGTTGATCCCTGGTCCCATAGAATTACAAACATTTGAACATTTGTATGAATGCATAGTTTCACGGCGAGTTATGCTGATCAAATTCTCTCGGGCTTCCAGCCGCGTCAAGTGGTTTGATATCCACGAGTAGGAGACAAAGAAGCTAGCATTTTTGCCGTTTTGTGGCTCGGTAACGGGAAAGATTAGCCGGCTTCTTAAGAGACACGAGATCGACACGGTCTTCAAGCCTCCTACAAAGTTGCGACAGATGGTGAGACCTGTGAAAGATGATCTAGGCCTTAGAACGCCAGGTGTGTACAAGATACCGTGTTGGTGTGTACAGTTCTACATCGGACAGACAGTGCACAATATTGAACGGCTCTGTGTTGAACATGACAGATGTTTCCGCCGACGTTATCCCGAGTAATCAGCAATTGCGGAGCACGCTCTAGAAAACTAACATCACATTGCGTTCGAGGATACATCAGTCATTACCAGAACTGGGATAGCGTAATAAAAGAGGCTATCGACATCAAAATATCTGAAAAAATCTCTTAATAAAGACGGCGGCTTGCAGCTGAGCACAGGTTGGGACCCGGCCATCGGACGGTTGAAGCGGGCGCGGCAGGCACGCGGCCAAAACATTGACATATATGGCGATGCGGCTGAGCACCAGTGACGTCACAGGAAGCCGCGCAGGTATACAAGGACGGCGGCAGCAATGATAAAACAGGCACCACTTGACAATGGCCGAGGAGATTTCGGCCGAAAGCTCGTGGATATCAAACCACTTGACGCGGTTGGAAGCCCGAGATAATTTTATCATTTGAACATTTGACTGCAAACTGCTAGCAGTGATACCAATGACGCAGCGTAGGACATCCATCTTCGACCATAGATCCAGTAGACTGGGCAGACAATAGAGCAGCTAAACACATGGCGTGGGTGCAAGGTAGAGCCACGTGCCAATTGGCACACGTTTGCTAGACATCGCTCATCAGTTTTCAACAAATGACATTATCGTCATTTATTCGATTTCCGTCGTCCTTAGTTGCACATGAAATTGGTGGAGGTGTATTACCGTCTTTAGCAACTAAATGAGAGGCGTTTTTTGTGTGCCATACCCATTTCGCTTCTCTATTTATGAAGCATCATCAGTGGCCTGTAATACATGTTATTTTTGTATAATATTGTAGTACGGTCATAATATTATAGGTATTTTTCACAGAATGACAGTTAACAGTCTTGTTACAATTTTTAAAGTTCGGATCTACTAGGTTAGAAACACCACTAGCTTTTGCAAAGTTAATTCAATTATTCAGTTTTTGGCCCTACTTACGGTTTTGTGTGTTATTCAAAATGTTCAAATGTTTGTATAGCTTATGGGACTTAACTACGGGGTCACAGTCCCTAAACTTACAAACTACTTATGAACTAGCTACAACTAAGGACGGCACAAATATCCATGCCCGAGGGGGAATTCGAACCCCCGACCGTAGTGGCCGTGCAGATCGTGACTGGAGCGCCTCAGTCCCCTCGGCCACTGCGGCCGGCTGTGTGTTATTCCATGTGTGTCTTCATGGAGATGTTTATGAGGTCTTCAGTTGGATAAGGTATTTTCGATCTTGCTGAAAACCCTTGCATCACCACTTCACAGTGTACTCCTTTTTGAGCGTTTGTTTACAATGTTTCGTGTTGCCAACTGTCGCTTGTCGTCTGTCTCTTGAATATGTTCCTTCTATCTCTGAGTGTATCAGCTGTTTTTTGTTTGGTTGGTGTATGTGTAGACTGTGTGTGTGTGTGTGTGTGTGTGTGTGTGTGTGTGTGTGTGTGTGTGTGTGTGTGTGTGTGTGTTTGTGTGTGTATGTGTTGTTATTTGTGTTAGTTTTTTGTGAATATGGGAGTGTGTGTGTGTGTGTGTGTGTTGTTATTTGTTTTAGTTCAAATTCAAATGTTTGTAGAACTTATGGGACTTAACTACGGGGTTATCAGTCCCTAAGCTTACAAACTACTTATGAACTAGCTAATACTAAGGACGGCACAAATATCCATACCGTAGTGGCCGTGTAGACCGTGACTGGAGCGCCTAAGTCTCCTCGGCCACCGCGGCTAGCATTTGTGTTAGTTTTTCGTGAATATGGGAGTAGGGGGAGGGGGGGAGGTGAGCGAGAGGGAGGAGGTGGTAGAGAATTTCATGATTCATTACTGGTTTTCACTGTTTTTGCGGCCAGCTTGATCAGTGAGTTGTTACTTATGTTGATCTGATCATGCCATTATTTCAAACTAATAAAAACGTGAAGTTTAATGTTACTTCCGTTCTCAAAACGCTCCATATAATCATAAGAACAGCTGAATACGACCATCAGTCACGTGGTATATCTGTAGTAACGTCGGTGCCAAGAAAATGAGACCGTGCCACAGACATACATTACTAGACTGGTAAACTTCCCCCTCTGACTGAAGCCTAAAACCGCCATCTTGCCCTACCTCACGTTTAAAAAGTTTCAGTATGGTATTACTAAGATGAATGACGTTGTAGGCTTTACTAGTTAGATTAAACATGGTTTTCATTTGAGTACATACCTCCGTAGTAGCTGACTTGAACACGTACATCGTAGAATCGTGTAATCAGGACATATTACATACAGTTAAAGCTGACTGAAGTTTTCGGAAACACACTCAAAATAATAAAGTGTTAGCTACAAGAAACAGTCTATTTATAACCACCGAACCATTGAATGAAATGCCGAAGTTAAACTAAGCTGTTGTTGTTGTTGTTGTTGTTGTTGTCTTCAGTCCGCAGACTGGTTTGATACAGCTCTCCACGCTACCCTGTCCTGCGCAAGTCTCTCCATCTGAGAATACGTTCGGCAACCTACATCCTTTTGAATCTGCTTACTATATTCGTCCCTCGGTCTCCCTCTACGATTCTTACCCCACACGCTTCCTTCTAATGCTAAGTTGACAATTCCTTGATGTCTCAGAATGTGTCCAACCTATCTATCCCTTCTCTTAGTCAAGATATGCCAGAATCTCCTTTTCGCCCCGATTCGGTTAAGCACCTCATTAATTACGTGATCTACCCATCTAATTTTCATCATTGGTATATAAACACCACATTTCAAAAGCTTCTATCATCTTTTTATATGAACACCTTATCGTCCACGTTTCACTCCCAAACAAAGCTACACTCTAAACAAATGCTTTCAGAAAGGACTTCCTAACATTTAAATTAATGTTGGATGTTAACAAGTGTCGCTTCTTTAGAAACGCTTTTTTTCCCATAGCCATTCTGCATTTTATATCTTCTTTACATCGGCCATCAGAAGTTATTTTGCTACCCAAATAACAGAATTCATCTACTACTTTTATTGTCTCATTACCTAATTTAATTCCTTCAGCATCGCCTGATTTTCTGACACTGCATTTCATTACTTTCGTTTTACTCTTGTTAATGTTCATCTGACAGAATTACTATATTATCGGCAAACGGCAATGTTTTTATTTCTTCTCCCTGCACTTTAATGCCCTGTCCAAATTTCTCCTTCCATTCCTTCACTGACTGTTCAATGTACAGATTGAACAACACTGGGGAAAGGCTACAACCCTGTATTACTCCCTTCGCAACCTCTACACCCCTTTCTTGTCCTTCGACTCCAATAACCGCTGTCTGGTTTCCGTAGAGGTTGAATATAACTCTTCGCTCCCTATATTTTACCCCTGATACCTTCAGAACTGAAAGACCTAGGTCGGAACAGGGCAGCAGGAGTAGATGACATACCCTCAGAGCTACTAAAGTCTCTGGGAGAGCCAGCCATGACAAGACTATTTGAACTGGTGTGTAGGATGTATGAGACAGGCGAAATACCCTCAGACTTTAAGAAAAATGTAATAATCCCCATTCCAAAGAAATCAGGCGCAGACAGGTGTGAAAATTACAGAACCATACAGGGAAAGGAGAGTTATTTACAACTTGTACAAAGGCCAGACCGCAGTTATTAGACTCGAAGGGCATGAAATGGAAGCATCAATTGGAAAGGGTGTAAGACAGGGTTGTAGCCTTTCTCCGATGCTATTCAATTTGTACATCGAGCAGGCGGTGAAGGAAAGCAAGGAAAAATTTGGAATAGGGATAAAAGTTCAGGGGGAAGAAATAAAAACATTGCGTTTTGCTGATGACATTGTAATTCTGTCAGAGACAGCAAAGGACCTGGAAGAGCAGGTGAATGGAATGGACAGTGTGTTGAAGAGAGCGTATAAAATGAACTTTAACAAGAACAAAACAAAAATAATAGAATGCGGTCTTAGAAAATCAGGTGACGCTGAAGGAATTAGATTAGGTAACGAAACAATGAAGGTGGTAGATGAGTTTTGTTACTTGGGTAGTAAAATAACATGCGATGGTCGCAGTACAGAGGATGTAAAGTGCAGAATGGCGCCGGCCGCGGTGGCCGAGGGGACTAAGGCGCTCCAGTCACGGTCTGCACGGCCACTACGGTCGGGGGTTCGAAGCCCCCCTCGGGCATGGATATTTGTGCCGTCTTAGTTCGTAAGTAGTTCATAAGTAGTTTGTAAGTTTAGGGACTGATGACCCCGTAGTTAAGTCCCATAGACTATACAAACATTTGAACATTTTGCAGAATGGCAATGGGAAGAAAAGCATTTTTTAAAAAGAGAATTTAATTGTAAGGAAGTCTTTTCGAAGGCATTTGTGTGGAGTGTTGCCTTGTATGGGAGTGAAACGTGGACGATAGGCAGTGTAGACAGGAAGAGAATAGAGGCTTTTGAAACGTGGTGCTACAGAAGAATGCTGAAGATTAGGTGGGTAGATTGCATTACTAATGAAGAGGTACTGAACAGAATTGGTGAGAAAAGGAATTTTTTGCATATCCTGACTAAAAGAAGGGATCGCTTGGTAGGACACATTCTTAGACATCGAGGAATCGTAAATTTAGCATTTGAGGGAAGTGTGTGGGGTAAAAATCGCAGAGGGAGACCAAGAGACGCGTATAGTAAGCAGATTCAAGTGGATGCGGGTTGTCGTTCTTATGAGGAGATGAAAAGGCTTGCTCAGGATAGAGTGGGGTGGAGAGCTGCATCAAACCAGTCTCCGGACTGAAGACCATAACACACACACCTTCAGAATTGGGAAGAGTGTATTCCAGTCGACATTTTCAAAAGCTTTCTCCAAATCTACAAACGCTAAAAACGTATGTTTCCCTTTCCTTAGCCTATCTTCTAAGATAAGTCGTAATGTGAGTATTGCCTTCCGTGTTCCTACATTTCTCCTAAATCCAAACTGATCTTCCCCGAGGTCGGATTCCACAAGTTTTTCCATTCGTCTGTAAATAATTCGTGTTAGTATTTTGCACCCATGACTTAATAAACTGATAGTTCTGTAATTTTCAAACTTGTCTGCATTTGCTTTCTTTGGAAATGAGGATTCTCCTTGAAGTCGGAGGGTATTTACCCTGTCTCATACATCTTGCATACCACGAGATACAATTTTTTCACGACTGGTTCTCCTAACGGCATCAGCAGTTCAGACGGAATATCATATACTCCAGGAACCTTGTTTCGACTCAAGTCATTCAGCGCTCTGTCAAATTCTTTTCGCAGTATCATATCTCCTATCTCATCTTCCTCGGCACATTGGACTCGCATTCGGAAGGATGGTGGTTCAAATCCACCTCCGGCCATCCAGATTTAGGTTTTCCGTGATTTCCCTAAATCACTCCAGGCGAATGCCGGGATAGTTCCTTTGAAAGGGCACGGCCGATTTCCTTCGACATCCTTACCCAAACATCCGAGCGTAAGCTCCGTCTATAATGACCAAGCTGTCGATGGGACGTTAAACTCCAAGCTCCCTTCCTTTCTTCATCTCCCTCCACTTCGTCTTCCATTTCTAGAATACTGCCTTCAAGTTTATGTCCTTTGTCTAGACCCTCTATATATTCCTTCCACAGTTCAGCTTTCCCCTCTTTGCTTAGTACTGGTTTTCCTTCTGAGTTTTTGATATACATACAGCTGCTTTTCTTGTATTCAAAAATCTCTTTTATTTTCCTGTAAGCGGTATCTATCTTTCCCCTAGTTATGCATTCTTCTATGGTTCTCCATTTGTCCTCTAGCCACTCCTGTTTAGCCAGTCTGCACTTCCTGTCAATCTCATTTTTCAGACGTTTTTACTCCCTTTTTCCTGTTTCACTTGCTGATTTTTTATATTTTCTCCTCTCATCAATTAAGTTCAGTATATCCTGTGTTATCCAGGGATTTCTATCAGGCCTTGTCCTCTGCTGCCTTCACTACCCTATCTCTCAGAGCTACCCATTCTTCTTCTACTGTATTACTTTCCCCCGTTTCAGCCAATCCTTGCCTAATGCTCCCTCTGAAAGTCTCAACCACCTCTGGTTCCTTCAATTTGTCCAGGTTCCACCTCCTAACCTGTCTACCATTCTGCAATCTCTTAAGTTTTATCTGGTTCATAACTAATAAGTTATGGTCAGAGTCTATATCTGCCCCTGGATATGTCTTACAGTTTAAAACCTGATTTCTAAATCTACTCCTTACCATTATAAAGTCAATCTGGTACCTTCCAGTATCTTCTGGTCTCTTCCACGTATACAGCCTTCTTTAATGGTGATTAAACAAAGTATTGATGATCATTAAATTGTGCTCTGCGCAAAATTCTACCAAGAGATCTCCTCTTTCATTCCTTTTTCCCAGTCCATAATCACCTACTATATTTCCTTCTCTTCCCTTTCCTACTACGGAGTTTCAGTCCCCAATCACAATCAAGTTTTCGTCTCCCTTAACTTTTGAATGATTTCTTTTATCTCCTCATACATTTTTTCGATATCCTCATCATCGGCCGTGATAGTTGGAATATAAACTTGCACTACTGTGGTCGGTGTCGGCTTCGTGTCTATCTTTATTACGATAATGCGTTCACTATGCTGTTCATAGTAACTTACCCGCCTTCCTATTTTCTTATTCATTATCAGATTTACTCCTGCGTCACCACCTACTGATTTTGTATTGATAACCCTGTACTCACCTGACCAGAAATCCTGTTCATCCTGCCACTGAATTTCACTAATTCCTACCATATCTAACTTTAACCTATACATTTCTCTTTTCAAATTTTCTAGCTTACCTACGCGATTAAGGGTTAGAACATTCCACGCTCCGACCCGTAGAATGCCTGTTTTGTTTTTCTTGATGACGACATCCTCCTGAGTAGTCCCCGCCCGGAGATCCGAATGGGGGACTATTTTACCTCCGGAATATTTTACCCAAAAAGAGGCCATCATCATATAGTCATACAGTAGAGCTGCATGTCCTCAGGAGAAGTAACGACTGTAGTTTCCCCTTGCTTTCAGCCATTCGCAGTAACTGCATGGCAAAGCCATGTTAGCTGATTTTACAAGGCCAGCTAAGTCAATCATCCAGACTGTTGCCCCTGTAACTACTGAAAAGGCTGCTGACCCTCTTCAGGAACCACACGTTTGTCTGGCAACTCCACAGATACCCCTCCACTGTGGTTGCACCTATGGTACAGTTATCTGCATCGTTGAGACACGCAAGCCACCCCATCTCGGCAATGCCTGTGGTTCATGGGGGTGGAAAAAAACAGAACTGATAACAGATTAATAAAAAGTGCTAATTATTGCGACTCATTACTGTATGTGTCAAAGCACGCGGCAGTTTTCGTAAAAACACTCAAACGCAGTGGTGGGCTAAGGCTGTCATAGGTCCGGAGGGGGGGGGGCGCCAAAACAAAATGAGGCCCCCCTTCCACTTGGAAATATATGTATTATTATAAAAAAGAGGTTTGGAGGCCCCAAAGACAAGAGCCACAGGACTGTATAAAAAATAGCTCTTGAGATTTGTTGATCCAGAACGAGATGCCAAGGGTGCTAAAAAAATAAAAAATAAATAAATAAATAAATAAAAGTTCTTTCTCGGTTTTTGGAGCCCCCCAAGACGAGAAGCCTGGAGCGAACCGTCCCCTCCGCCACTGCTAAAAATAATAAATATACGATACTTGTTCCACAGCAATTAGCACTTTTATAACGATCATACTACTGAAATAAAAGCCGAACTTGAATAGAATTGGCAACATAATAATAAAAACAGTAAATTTGCTACGCCACGAAGAGGACTTGCTACAGCCGCGAAATGTAACCGACAGGAAGAAAATGCTGTGGTATGCAAATGATTAGCTTTTCAGAGCATTCACACACGTTTGGCGCCGGTGGCGACACTTACAACGTGCTGACATGAGGAAAGTTTCCAACCGATTTATCATGCCCAAACAGCAGTTGATCGGCATTGCCTGGTGAAACGTTGTTGTGATGCCTTGTGTAAGGAGGAGAAATGCGTACCATCACGTTTCCGACTTTGATAATGGTCGGATTGTAGCCTATCGCAATTGTGGTTTATCGTATCGTGTAACTGCTATTCGCGTTGGTCGCGATGCAATGACTGTTAGCAGAATGTGGAATTGGTGAGTTCAGGCCTCCTACCATTAGCAGTCGAGATGACAGCCATCTTATCAGCATGGCTGTAACGGATCGTGCAGCCACGTCTCGATGCCTGAGTCAACAGATGAGGATGTTTGGAAGACAACAACCATCTGCACGAATTGTTCCACGACGTTCGCAGCAGCATGGACTATCAGCACGGAGACCACGGCTGCGGTTACCCTTGCCGCTGGGTCACAGACACGAGCGCCTGCGATGGTGTCCGCTACGACGAACCTAGGTGCACGAACGGCAAAACATTATTTTTTCGGATGAATCCAGGTTCTGTTTACAGCATCATGATGGTCGCATCCGTGTATGGCGACATCGCGGGGAGCGCATGTTCGAAGCGTGTATTCGTCATCGCCATACTGGCGTATCAACCAGCGTGATGGTATGGGGTGCCATTGGTTACAGGTCTCGGACACCTCTTCTTCGCATCGATGGCACTTTGAACAGTGGCCGTTACATTTTAGATGTGTCAGGACCTCTGGCTCTACCGTTCATTTGATCCCTGCGAAACCCTACATTTCAGGATAATGTACGAATGCACGTTGCAGGTCATGTACGGGCCATTCTGGATACGGAAAATGTTCGACTGCTGCCCTGGCCAGCACATTCGCCATTTCTCTCACCAACTGAAAACGTCTGGCCAATGGTGGCCGAGGAACTGGCTGCATGGGCATCTGTACTTGTAAACGCCATGTAATCTCTGTTTGTCACAATGCCCAGGCGTATTAAGGCCGTTATTACGGCCAGAGGTGGTTGTTCTGGGTATTGATTTCGCAAGATCTATGCACCCAAATTGCGTGAAATTGTAATCACATGTCAGTTCTAGTATATTTGGTCAATGAATACCCGTTTATCATCTGCATTTCTTCTTGGTGTAGCAATTTTAATGGCTAGTTGTGTTATTACTATATGTTTATGCATCTTATGTATCTTCAGCAGTGGTGGACTAAGGATGAGGTGGACGGAGGGGACGGACCGCCTCGTGCCTCTCGGCTCGGGGAACTTCCAAATACTTCGGAAGGACTTTTTTAAAATTATTTTTAGCTCCTTTGGGCTCTCGTTGTGTGGCCTCCAAATCTCGGAAGCTATTTTTCTTGGGTTGTCCCGTTCCTCTCGTCCCGGGAGGGGGGCAAATCTCAAAAGTTAATTTTTTTTACACATGTACTTGCAAGTAGACAGGGTGGGCCTCATTTTCTGCAACCGCTGTCCCGGGCCTCCGACAGCTTTAGTCTACCAATGATCTTCAGTTTCCTGTACGAAAAATTACAGCCATATGCACCCCACAAATTGACCATTGTGTCAAAACTCTAAAGGCAGCGAAGTTATGTTAATTCATCCTTTGTTTTTACGACTGTTTTCTGTAGTTCCAAACATGACTGTTCACGCGTTTAGTGTATAGAAATATGGCGGCGCGGCTTCAGTGACAATGATACCGTCACAGACATGTATTACTAGACTGGCAAACGTCCCCTCTGACTGAAGCCTGACGCCGCCATCTTGCCTCACCTCACGTTAAAAAGCTTCTGCACGCAACTACTATGATCTTCTGATACGATATTTCGTACTAAGCTGTACTAGTTGGTTTGAACATGATTTACATTTGAGCCAATACTTCCGCAATAACTGAATTTAACACAGAGGCATACAATGTCAAATCGTGTTATGAGAAGAATGTATTATATACGGTTAGGTCCTGGCGGCCTCGCGTGATTATATTGTCAATAATGTGATGTTGGCATTAGCCAGTCGCTTGACAATGCATATGTTTTGTCATAAAGTCTTCGTTTAGGAGGGCAATTACTTTTACTAAGCGAACGAGGGTACATACAGGAACTTGTCAGCCATAGAGCAGGAACAGCATTATTTATTTACTTCATCGTCCGTACAAAACACTAATTAGGGCACACGGTGAGGATTTCTAAGAATATTAACGTCCTGGCGAGGGCTTTCTACTGTTTTGTTGATGTTGCCAACATAATCATACGAAGCCGCCGGGATATATATATGTGGGTGTGTGTGTGGCGTTCACGACAAATAACACATTTATAACGGTAATACTATTAAATGAAAAGCCAAAGTTGATCGAAACTGTTAACTGATTAATAAAAACAGGGAATGAGACTCATTAGTGTGTGTGTCAAAGCAGACTGTAGATTTCCTAAGAATTCTCAAAAGAAGAAGAATTTGTGTTATCCACGATAAACAACACTTTTATGATGACCATACTACTGAATGGAAATCCCAAGTTGAATGAACTGATACAGATTAATAACAGCAAATAAATGCAACTCATTACTGTGTATGTCAAAGCTTACTCCAGTTGAAAAAATTACAGCCATGTACAACACACGACTTCCGATATGTAAAACGTCTAAAGACAGCGTAGTTACGTCAGTTCATTGGTACTTTTACGGCAGTTTTCAGTAGCAACACCGACTGCTTTCACGTTTGTAGTATAGAAATATGGCGGCGAGACTTCACTGAGACCAATGATACTGTATATGGCATTGCCAGTCTAGTACTATATGTCTGTGGATACCGTATATGGCGTTGCCAGCAGTATCTCTATATGATAGGCCATAGATAACAGAGATTGCGTGTGTCTGTATCTCTGCTGTGTTGTGGTTTGAAACCAACATCTAACATTATGAGCAACAGTTTTTCTCATTTACAGGGGAAATCAAGCGTTGATTTTAACAAAATTAATTCTCGTATTCTTATTACACATCTAGTAGTAATGGTAACGTAATTTCATCTTACTGTATTATTAATATTAATGCAGTGATTGTCGTTTTTACATGTGCCGAGGTGAAAAGTACCGTAGTGTCAGTTATTTTTAGGAGCAAATGTTCAAATGAAGTTTATGGGACTCTCAACTGCGGGGTCATCAGTCCCTAAACTTACAAACTTATCAACTAATATTAAAGACAGCACAAACATCCATACCCGAGGGGGGATTCGAACCTCAGACGGCTTTTAGGAGCAACAGAAGTTTATATCCTCGGTGTTTGTGTTACGCTATAAATCTTTTCCTATTTGCAACTTATGAATGTGATTATTGATGGGAAGATACTTGGAGCTGCTCTTGAGCAAGTTTATATGTCAGCAAGTAAGTCATTTCTGGTGAAAATTTGCTCTCAATAAGGTTATAAAAAACTAAACATTCATACAGACTATTCACTATACCTATATAGTCACTTCATGCAGAGTACATCGATGATGTTTACTCGCTACCCTATTATTTAATGTAAACAGCCAATACTTTGGTTGTTTTACGTTTTGGCATCTCAGTCTTAAAATATAAACGGTTGTATTTTGTTAAAATCGGACATCATGGATGCAAACAGAGTTTCTAACGACAATCATCCCTTTTGGGAATGACTCAAACTGAGCCCTAATATTTTCCTAAATCACGGAAAGTTTTATTAGTTCACAGTCTCTACAACAAAGTCATTCCACTGTAGGTGAAGTTGAACTTATATGCTGGCTGAAGTCCATTGCGTTGTGAGCTGTCTTCGGCATTCACTAAAAGATTTTACGTTACAGGATCTTTTCGTAAATCATAAACATGTCAGTTGATATGGAAACGATTTTATTTCCATTTAAATAAAGTTTAAATCAATCACATTGTTGCACAATAAAAAAAAAATGCAGCGGCAAGCCAACAGAGCTGCTTACAGACTTGTGACTGCTAGAAGACTAACAAAACATGGTTTCTCTCAAACATCTTTCGACGTAACCGCGTAATAAGATTGATGACAAAGTTTTGTAATTCACAATTAAACAAAATTCTTTTACATTAAATATGCCAAAATACAGAAATTAAAACATTACATTTAAGCTTTGACTATTTATCTCAATGTATGTACATGTTTCATGAAATTTGTATTTAATGTGGTACACAAATTTAAAGTCATCCTTTGACTAGTGTTTACAGTGCTCAAATTATTTACATTATTTGTGTTTTCGAAGTGCACACATATTTGTTTTGCCAATATTGTGTAGGTGTACTATTATTGTAACATGGAATTTTAATGTATTTCAGTTTGCGGTCAAATTTTTTATTAATACAGATTTGTATATGGTTGTCATAGTTTTTTAATTTCGAAGATAGTTTCTTAGTACCAAACGGATTATTAATTTTAGTGGATGAAAAATTATCAGTATTTAATTTAGGATCCAGTGATATATAAAACATGGTCTGCCCTAATTTATTTAAACAAAAGGTATATATGTAATCATGTTGTGCAATAGTTATAACATGTAGTATTGTTGTTTTTATACAAATTAGTATCTATATAGGTTCAGCAATTTCCGGAACTAAGTGTAATGCATTTTTAGTGTTTGCAGCTATTATTTACGAAAGTATTAAAAATTGAAAATTACATAAAAGGAACGCCAAAGTTATGTTTAAATCAACGTACTATTTCTTAAAGGTGTTTTACTAATAGTGTTAATAGAATTTCAAACTGAAGGCGAAAATGTGATATTTTACATGTCAGGTAGTGAAGTTTTACTTTAGGTGTCAGATATTTCGTGTTTATAATGTTGGCAATTGATTTTTGTGTGGAGTGTGCAACATAGCAGAAACGTTACAAGTTCATGTCTTATAAAAGTATAACGAAACATTTCACATGTATTGTTGAGGAATCGTAAGGAAGCTGATGCCTCTTTGATATTTATCTTCTGCTCCTGTATAAAATGCAAACTGAAAGTCTCACAGTACAACGACAACAATCTTTCGCTTAAAATCTGTAGGTCTGTTGCTTGTAAAAAGACTGTCAATACGTTTATCTAGCATTAATTCTTGCATTTGCGGAGAACTAAAGCCAATTTTACTACTAAAGATGTAACAAGAATACGCTAATACGTTTTATTGTTCAAATATGACCTTAATTTCCAATACAAAGAATAAGAACTGCAATTCTCAGCTATATTTCGCATTGCCCATAATGATGAAAAGGGTTTCCTGCCCCGAGTCACGTGACTTAGATGTTGGTTTGACGTCAGGAACAGTCTATCTGTGGTCTATGCTCTATACCAAGGAGGTTATTCTAACCTCCTTGCTCTATACTACCTGGATGTTGAACATCAGTTGTTTCAGCGTGACAGCCATAGATGTTCATATTTCGTTTCTTGCCACATTCAAATATGGTTGCTATGAAGTATTACACTTCCGTATTAGTATGTTACATCGCATATTGACATAAATTTCAAATCAAGAGATAAGCAAACAATCCTTCTTCACTTATAACTGATGGAAATTCGTGTGCCAAATTTAAACAAGACGGACAATGCGGAAACGCTTAGAAAACATTTGAATGTGCAGGTACTCTGCAGTGCTATGCTTTGACACCAGAGTTATACATCCATTTTGTATTGTGATCATGAATGGTTGCCAGTCCCACGGAGGTTAGAATAAAGGGAGATAGCATTATCTATGCCAAGCACATACAATTGAAGCCTGTCCGCCATCTTTGTCAGTTTTGGAATGTTATTTCTCCTTCAAAACTAGGCGCTAAGTCACTGTAAAGTACGTACTTTCAAACAATATGCTTTCTTGAATAAATAGTAATAAACAATCGTCATAATATATTTGAAAACTTAATTTTTAACGGTTAATTTGCACTCATTTAACACGCTGTACGTCACGGAAAAACTGTCGGACGTTTTATTTCTGTTTTAAGTGACATAAGAAACTACCTCTACAATCCGAACACTTCTTCAAAACGTAGCAATATGGCGGAGGTAGTCTTCACTTTTTGAGCGTAAGGGCGTCTCCCTGTATTCTAACCTCCTAGGCCAGTCCCTTCGACTATAGATATTGGTAGACTGGGCATGACATCGCTTTCATGGCACCAACATCTCTACAGCTAAACCATTGCAATGCAAGTCATGTAGTAATTTACAGAGCGTTTTGTGTCAACTGGCTTAACATTACATTTCACAAGTAAGTATTATATGTTTAAAATCGTGGCATTTCTTTATAACTGCTAAGTTGTTTTATTGTATCCGGCTAATGTTTGCCAACAGTCACGTGGTCCAACATTCATACCACGACTTGTGTATAGTACAGTGATCACTATACAACTGGATGTACAATTCTGGAACATAGAACTGCAGTGTGCCTGCATATTCATGTGTTTTGCACATGATTTCGCATTGTTCACCATGTTTGAATATGGCAAACGAATTACCATTATGAAACTTCCTGGTAGATTAAAATTGTGTGCCGGAACCGGGACTCGAACCTGCCTTTCGCAGGCAAGCGCACTTCCAGAGAGTGCTAGTCATGCATGGTTCGCAGGAGAGCTTCTGTGAAGTTTGGAAAGTAGGAGGCGAGGTACTGGCGGAAGTAATGTTGTGAGGTGGCATCGTAAGTCGTGTCCGGATAGCACAGTCGGTAGTGCGCTTGTCCGCGAAAGGCAAAGGTCCCAGGTTCGAGTCCCGGTTCCGGCACACAAATTTAATCTGCCAGGAAGTTTCATATCAGCGCCCACTCCGCTGCAGAGTGAAAGTTTCATTCTGAATTACCATTAGTTTGTACGTGGCATGAATTGCTTGCTTACCTCTTGTTTTGAACTTTATACCAATATGTTATGTAATAGGCTAGTATGTGTGACGTACTGTGGGTACTTCTTTTTGTTTTTCTTTCTTTTTTTTAATTTTATTTTTATCATAGGCGACGGTTATATGATGTGCATGGCTTTCGTCGTCGTGGATGTATTGGTTTACTAGGCTCTCAAAATTCTAGTTGCGTCGTACATAAGGAATATAGGTTGGTAAGCCTGTCAATTGTTAGTATATTCAATTACGGATTTTTGTTTTTAACGAAACTGCAAACAGAACTATATGATTTTATTTAAATAATAAAGTCTTTAGATAACTTTTAGACTGTTTGAACATAAGAATTCTGTCTCTCAGGGCTTTTAGTTAAATTTCGAAGTCTTTTTTTTTAACTTTTATCTTATTTTTTCTGGTAGTTCATTTTATAGAAGTACGTCACATAAGAAGTTTATTACCAATTATTTCGTGAAAAATAGTCTTTGCTAATTACCCTTAACCTTGTTTTTTTTTTTTTTTTTTTTTTTTTACGGAATAATGTTTTTAATAAATTTATCCTCCATATTCCTATCTCAAACACAGTCAAGGATTCTATTTAAAAGTAAATTTCAAATAACATTGATTTGATGAAAGGGTATACTATCTACGTAAGAAGGTTTTCGAGAAACGTTTTTCAAACACAATTCCTGTTATATTTTTCACTTTAAAAGCACACAGTTACAACATACACTGAACAAAGTCACATGTTATTTGAGACACAATTCTCAAAATACGAGGCGCGTCCAGAAAGTAAGTTCCGTTTGGTAATAAAATGAAATTGTACACAGATACTTAAGAAATGTTTATTGCACAAAATTCTGCAACTCTTAAACTACTTTTCCACATAACTGTCGAAATTTTACAGGCATTTGTCATAGCGTGGCACCAGGTTTTATATACCTTCTTCATAGAAATGAGCCGCCTGTGTTCGTCAACCAGTTGGAAACAGTTTCTTTCAGCTCGTCGTTGGGGGGGGGGGGGGGGTGGGGAGTCCATAGCGAGAGCACTAATTGTAAACCTACGGTTTTCCTGGATCTTGTCATCAATCACGTGAACCAGTTCTTCTGTAACCAAAGGTGGACGCCCACTTCGTTCTTCATCGTGCACATCACTACGCCCGATATTGTACTGTCGGACCCATCTTCTCACCATCGAATCACTCATCGCATTTGGTCCGTAAACATCGCAAATTTGCCAATAAATTTCACTTGGTTTCACTTTCTTCTCATTCAGAAACCGAATCACTGACCTGATTTCACAGGCGACGGGATTTTCAATCAACGCCGACATTTCAAACAAGCACAACAAACCGTGCGTAACTGACAGCGATCTCCAAATGGCGCACGTTCTTCTCCTTGATACACATCATCTACAGCGCATGTGCAGAACTGCAATCGCAGCGCTGCAGCGAAGATAAATTGAAACGGAACTTACTTTCTGGACGCGCCTCGTATATTTCTTTACATTGATAGTTACAATCTAAGTTCAGAATATTGTCCCAAAGCCAAATTAAAGTTCCTTAATACACTCTATCCTTCTCAATGAAATTGTCAGTTTTTTCTTTTAAAGTACCCATGAATATTAACTATCTCGACGGGAGGCAGTATTTTTCTACGTTCCGTAGCCTAATCAGGAATTAAAGTCCATAGATAATCTAACTACGCAATCGCGTAAGCTTTCGATCATTCATTGTTAACTATCAAAGTCTTTAATTTCTGTAGGAATAATTAAAACGCGAATTAAAAAGTCCCGCAATATTTCCGTACATGATTACAGACTATTTTGCAAGACAATTGCAGAGAGATACTTACACACCGTAAAACTATGTCAGAGAGAGAGCAATGCTACTGCGGTTACTATTTATACTATTTTTACGACAAGTGATAAATGTGATTGCAGTGTTTTGACCCGGTTACTCTATGACTTTAACTATTCTGCCTTCACAAAGATATAAAAGATTTCTTTAAAATTTTGAAAAAATACGTAAATTGTCTCTTACAAAAATTAATAAAAATCAAAATGTACTGAAATGGATATTCCAATGCGATAACTACGATGTAGTGTTACATATGGCAGTGGAATTGAAGCGTATATTAATGTCTTGTTCCATTAATACTTCATAGCAGCCATATTTGAATGTGACAAAAAACTAAATACTGGCTGGCATGCTCAGACAACTGAAGTTCAACTCCAGCTTGTATATAAGTCAATGGCATAGTCGCTATTTGCCCGGTCTGTTAGTATCTATGGTCGAAGGCCAGTCCAGTAATTTACATCTGTGACACAACCAAAGATGATCGTTGTCAGAAGCACAGACATACACTACTAGACTGGCAAACGTGCTTCTGTGACTGAAGCCTGACATTGCTATGTTGCATCACCTCACGTCAGAAAGTTTCTGCATGATACTATTATGATTCTCTAACGCGAAATGACGTTGTAAGCTTTACTAGTCAATTTAAACATGCTCTAAAATTGAATTAATACTTCCATAGTAGATGTATTTAAGACATTTATCGTAAAATCGTGTTACGGGAACATGTTACATAAAGTTGTAGCAGACTGTAGTTATCGTAAAAACATTCTGAATAATGAAGATGCTTGTGATCCACTACAAAAGGCATTTTCATAACGACCATACTACTGCAAGAAAAGCCGAAGTTGTATGAAATTGATAACAAATGAATAAAAACAGGAA